>CM043007.1:3278337-8078337 GCA_023678885.1 Pogostemon cablin | reverse complement strand
ATTATAGGAAGCTTAATGAAAACACACGTAAAGATCACTTCCCCTTACCTTTCTTGGATCAAATGTTGGATAGGTTGGCCGGGTATGAGTTTTATTGCTTTCTTGATGGGTATTCCGGGTATAACCAAATTCTCATAGCACCCGAAGACCAAGAAAAGACCGCTTTCACTTGTCCTTATGGAATATTTGCTTTTCGAAGATTGTCATTCGGACTTTGCAATGCACCGGCCACCTTTCAAAGGTGTATGATGGCAATCTTTGAAGGATTAATTGAGAATATAATGGAAGTGTTCATGGATGACTTTTCGGTGTTTGGTTCTTCTTTTGATAATTGTTTGTCTAACCTTGCTATTGTTTTGAAGCGATGTCAAGACACTAATTTAGTGTCAAATTGGGAGAAGTGTCATTTCATGGTAAATGATGGCATTGTACTTGGACATCACATCTCTTCAAAGGGATTGCAAGTTGACCGAGCCAAAGTTGTTGCTATAGAGAAGCTCCCACCGCCAACAAATGAGAAGGGAGTACGATCATTCCTTGGTCATGCCGGGTTCTATCGTAGATTTATCAAGGATTTTTCTTCATTTTCTAAACCTCTATCTCATCTCCTTGAAAAAGATGTGCCATTTAAGTTTGATGATAATTGTTTAAATGCTTTTCAGGTGCTAAAGGAAGCTTTGATTTCATCACCCATCTTGATCACCCCCGATTGGAAGGAGCCATTTATCTTGATGTGTGATGCAAGTGACGTAGCTCTTGGAGTGGTTTTGGGGCAACTAAGAGAGAAAAAATTCCGAGCCATTTACTATGCAAGCAAGACATTTGATGCGGCTCAAAGGAACTACACTACTACCGAAAAAGAGTTCTTGGTGGTAGTATACGGATTTGATAAGTTTCGTCCTTATTTGGTAGGAACGAAAACTATTGTATATACCGACCATGCCGCTATCAAGTATCTCATGGCAAAGAAGGATTCAAAGCCAAGGGTGATAAGATGGGTACTACTTCTTCAAGAATTTGATATTGAAGTGAGAGATAAGAAGGGCACGGAGAATGTGATAGCCGACCATCTTTCAAGGTTAGAGTCGAGGGAGCATTGTGAAAGTACTTATGAGTTAATCAAGGAGGTTTTTCCCGATGAAGAAATCTTGGAGTGTGATTGCTATCAAATTGAGGCTTTAGTGGAGCAAGAAGGAAGCCCGTGGTATGCGGACTACGTGAATTACTTGGCTAGTGGAAAGAGACCTTATGAGCTTAATAAGTATCAATCCAAGAAGTTCTTTCATGATGTTAAAAGTTACTTGTGGGATGATCCATTCTTATACAAGATGTGTAATGATTCTCTTGTGCGAAGATGTATGCCCGAGGAAGAATGGAATAGTGTGTTGGAGTTTTGCCACTCTTCACCTAGTGGAGGCCATTTGGAGCTCAAAAGACCGCTGCAAAAGTCTTATAATCGGGTTTGTATTGGCCATTTTTGTTCAAGAGTTGTAAGAAATTTGTAGAGGGTTGTGATCGATGTCAAAGGATGGGAGGAATCTCCAAGTGGGATGAGATGCCCCTTAAGAGCTTTCAAGAAGTGGAGATATTTGATGTGTGGGGCATCGATTTCATGGGACCATTTCCTCAATCTAATGGATTCCTATACATCCTATTGGCGGTTGACTATGTCTCGAAATGGGTTGAGGCCATACCTTCAAGAACAAGTGATGCTAGAGTGGTCATGGGGTTTCTAAAGAAGCATATCTTCACAAGATTTGGAGTACCTAGAGTATTGGTAAGTGATGGGGGTAGTCACTTCATAAATAAGCTCATGGAGAACATTCTCAAGACTTATGGAGTGAAGCATCGAGTGTCTACTCCGTATCACCCTCAAACGAATGGTCAAGCTGAAATTTCTAATCGACAAATCAAACAAGTCTTGGAGAAAACAGTGAGTGTGAGTAGAAAGGATTGGTCAAATAAACTTGATGATGCATTGTGGGCCTTTCGAACCGCATTCAAGACCACTCTTGGTATGTCTCCTTTTCAAATTGTCTATGGCAAGTCTTGCCATCTTCCCGTGGAGTTAGAGCATAAAGCTTATTGGGCCATTAAGAAGTTGAATTTTGACATGAAAGCTTCGAAGAAGGTAAGATTCTTACAATTGAATGAGCTTGAGGAATTTAGAGAAAATGCTTATGAAAACTCAAGGATTTTTAAGGAGAAAACCAAGAGGTGGCATGATGCTCGTTTGAGGAAGAAGAGCTTTGAAAAGGGTGAGAAGGTGTTGGTATTCAATTCTCGACTAAGACTTTTCCCGGGCAAGTTGAAGTCCAAATGGAGAGGACCTTATGTGGTAAAGGAAGTACTTGATGGGGGAGCTCTAAAGGTTATGGATGAGAATGGGGGAGAGTTCTTGGTCAATGGTCATCGTGTGAAGCACTATGTGGATCCATCACAAAGGGAGACCCTCTTTGTGGATGTTTTATTTGAAAGATGATCTCAAAATTCGTCTAGCTTGAAGACGTTAAACTTAGCGCTCGATGGGAGGCACCCATCACTATTTTTATTGCTTTATTTTTGTTGCGTTTTTGTTTTGGCCTTGTAGGTTGATTGTGCTCATGGAGAAAAATGCACATTGAAGAAAAGAGAAATGCTTCATGGATTCAAGTTGACATGTACAACCATTTGTTGCAAACTTAATTCGTGACTCTTGTCTCGAGTTAAGTTTGGGGGGTGCTAGTGCGTGGTGGACATAGCTTGAATCGTGTGGATGCGGTTACTTCTCTACAAGAAGATCATCAATGGAAACTACAAGGGTAAGTCTCACCACTTTTTGCAAACTTAAGTCTCAACTCTTGTTTCGATTTAAGTTTGGGGGGAGAGTGTGTGGTGTGACTCACCACTTGAGTATGATTCTTGTAAAATTGGGCAAATTTTAAAATTTTCTCATGAGTATTGGTTTGATTTTGGCATGATTGGTGGTGTTGAAGTGCATGATAGTCCATATTTATAATGAAATTGTTGAAATAATGGTGTTTATTGAGTGTTTGAGCATGAATGAGAGGTATTGGAAGCATGATGGAGCTTGAAGCTAACGCTTTCCTTACCAAATGCCTATTGAGGGAGTACTCTACACCTTATCATTTTACTACTTGAAATGAATTGAGTTTGATTTGGATTGTTGTGACTAGCATGATACTTTATATGTTATGTTTGTGGGAGGTTTACTTTCGTAACTTAGGATTTTCTTTTCAATAAAGGTTGGGATGATGTGTGTTTAATTTTCTTATGGATGATGGTATTTTGTGTTTTTACGTGTTTTGTGTTTTTGTTGTGTCTTGTTTGTTGAGTCCTTATTTTTATGTTTTGTGTATTTTCATTCTTGTCTTGGGATGTTTGGTGGTTTGTTTAGGGATGTCGTGAGTCATTTTTGAACGTGAGTGATGATAGATTGTGGTGATAAGTGATGACAAATTATGATTAAGAATCTCTCCACTTTCAAATTGTGACATGTTTTACTTAACTTGTTCAATTTTGAGATGAATGTGGTGTAATAAGTTCCTTAAGGTTCGAGCACAAGCTTGTGAGCATTTGAGCCTCAACCATGCATACATGGTATTTCTTCATGAGTGGATCGGTTGTGTTTGATAAGTTAGAACTTGCTCAAGGATTATAGGAACGAGCCCGATTAGTGAAGATTGGTGAAATGATCTAAGGCCATCCTTGTTATTATAGTCATGGCCATATATGTTCCCTACCATGAACATCATCCTTAGTTAACCATTTTGAGCCTATAAGCCTATTTCTTGTGAATTTAGCACATTACAAGCCTTAATTACCCATTCAAGCTTATATATACCTTTGTGTAGGTGATTGAGGAGATGGTAGCTAGAAAGGATTGATTGATTAGAAAAAGAAGAAAAGGAAATGGTAAACAAGCAAGAAAAAGGATGAAAAGAGCAAAAGTAAGAAATGGACATGCAACCTCAAAGCAAGAAAATGAGCAAATCAACATCAAAATGCTCAAGTAAACAAAATTCAAAGATAGAAAGCATGAATCAAAAGAAGCTCAATCCAAGGAAAGTTAATGAATAGTGCTTGAGATTGTAAAGATACGAAAGGAAGAAAGAAAAGTGGAGAAGTTGAGGAAATTGGCCATCTCTTTGATTACTTAAACTTATTGAGTCACTCTTATCCATATACTTCCTACCCTACCAAAGAGCCTATCATTACATCCTAATTAAAGACCTTTTTGATCATTAATTGAAACTTTGGTGGTTTGTGAATATAGTCCGCAAGCAAGCTTATAGCGAGTCTAGCCAATCGATTAATGAGTGTGATTTACCCTATTTCAAAAGAGTGTTGAGAGACATCAATATCCATTATAAGGCTTGGACTTAAAAGGAACTATATTACACTTTATTCTCTTTTGATTGAACTTGTTAATTTCTCATGTCATGATTTTAATGTTGTAGGATGACTTAGCATAGTTTGTTGTTATTATTGCTAACGATGTGTTATTGCTTATATTCGTTTAGTCTTTTCTAGGTGAAAATTTCTCCTTTTGATTTGTCATTTTCGTTGCTCGGGGACGAGCAACACCTTAAGTTTGGGAGGTTGATTAGAGCTATTTTCACCTAGATTTTAGTGTCTTTTTATATGTGTTTTCGTATTATTTTATCCGTATTTTATATGTTATTTGGTTGTGTTTTGTGTTTTTATTGAAATGTGTGTGAATGAGCTTAAACTTAAGATTTTCACTTTTTATTGGATGCTAAACATGATAAGGAAGATGTAGGAAAAAACGGATCTCAATTTGGAGTTGAAACGAGGGAGAACGAGCCAAAACAGTGAAGAAATGAAGGAGCCAGCACACGAGCCGTGTAGCCAACACGGCCCTATAAGAGTTGGCCGTGCGGCGACATCTAGTCACTCAACACGGGCAACTTCAGGTCATGTCTAGTTGCACGAGTCGAGTCGGGAGCACGAGCCGTGTCGCCAACACGGCCCTGTAAGAAGTGGCCGTGTGGCGACATCAGAAGAGCCAACACGATCACCCTGTGCCCGTGTTACAACACACGACTCGTGTTGCAGCACACGAGCCGTGTTGCGTAACACGGCCCTGTAAGGCGAGGCCGTGCGGCAGCATCAGAAGACACAACACGGCCACCTCGAGGCCGTGTTGCATAACACGACTCGTGTTGTGTATTTTCCTGCAGAAATTTCCAGATCCTTCTAGAAGCCTCAAAAGGGGTATAAATACCCCTTTATTCAACAATTGGCAAAAGATCCGAAATTCACATCCTCTACACATACATCACACACCATTTCTTCCATTTTCCACCTTCATCTTCATCCATCTTCATCCATCTTCATCCACCCATCATATCTTCCATTTTTGGTGCTAAAGACTTCAAAATCAAGAGCTAGAGGTGGAGATCAAGAAGAATAGAAGATTCTCTTCAAGAAATTGATAGGGAAGAATCCATTCATTTTGTATTTCTTTAGATCTAAGACTATGGGTATTTGTAATGAATCATTTATTTGTTTTGTTACTTTTATCATGATAGGCTAATCCCTCTAGTGGGATTAGGAGCATGAAGAGCATATTAGATTTATATTATCATGTGGATAAAATTGGTTTTTGGTTTAATTGATGTTGATTTCTATTCATGGAGTTTACTTGTCTTGATGTTGTGATGGCATGGTTTGTTATTCATGAATGTTTATTGGTTTAATGGATTGTTGATCAATGGATTATTTGTGGTAATTAAATGCTATCATGATGTTCATGTATGTATTGCTTGGAGTGAGACGGAAATAACCCTCTATAGTATTAGGAAGGCATGAATAGACATTGAGTTTGGGTTTGACCGAAAGGATATTTGAATTCAATGAGGGGAACCAATCCATTCGTTGGCCTTAGTACACAAAAAGGGAGAGTTTAATCTAACTAGTACCTAGATGGAAGGGGTTAATGTTGGGCTTTGATCTTAAGTGCTTTTGGGAGTCTAAAATGGATCAACAACCTTTGTAACCCGAAAGGGAGCTTAGGATACAATCGTGATCACCCTTAGTTTACATCAATTAAGTTGGATTCCTTTTGCATGATAATATGAATTGAGTATGCTTGGATGTTTCTAATCCCATGGTTTTCACACTTGAACTTTAGCACCAATTTTCTTTACTTGTCATTTCTCTTATTTGCTATTTTTATTTACTTGCTCCTTACTTTAGTTGTTAATCATCTCAAAACCCCCGATCATCTTTACAAAAACAACATGAACATGAGCTCACGTATTTTGTTAGTCCGAACATAACTCCTTATTGGATTGATAATTTTTCTTAGGATATACTACTACAACGATCGAGTATTCTTGCTCGTGAGTGCACAAATTAGGCAAACATGTTGCGTGACACGACTCGTGTCGGGTCTGAAGCAGCTTTTAAAAGTCAGATTCTGGACACAACCACTCGTGTTAAAACGCATCCCAATCGTGATAATCCAGTCGAAACTCCACAAATCATCTTCTAAACATCAAAGAGTGGTAAGAGTGTGAGTTTAAAAGGTGAACTTCAAAGCTTAAACAACAATCCCCTTCATTTTGTTAAAGAAAATTCAAGGTATGTATTCTTGTGCCCTAATTTTCAATTCGAGGTATAAATGTCGAAATTCATGTATGGGTTTTGAATGATGGAATGTATGAAGCATGTCTAGGATAGTGAAACATGAATTTGCATATTTAATTGTTGGATTGATTGAATTTTGGAAAGAATTAGGGTTCATGAAGGAAGAATTTGGGGATAATTGTTTTAGGATGATTAATTTAGGGCATGTGATTGTTAAATTGATCAATAATGCTTCTATGATGATTGTATTGATATGAATTAGTTTAGGTATTGAGGATTTGAGCATGAAAGCATAGTTAAGACTTGTTGAATTGAAATGTGAAATATGTGCATGCCAAGTGTTTGATGAAATGCCTAAATGAAATTTCAAATTGGAATTCAAAGTTTTTGCATGAAGCATTATTGAATTGAATTGTGCCCATTGACAAAGTGAAATGTTATGAAAGAATGAGAGGATTAGGATGTTGAAAGTGAATGATTGAATGAAATTTTTGGAATAACTTTGTGTTAAGTTGATTGGATCTAAATGTTAGTCTTTGAAATAAATTGTTTATTGTGCTTGAATATGTGCTAGAATTAACACTTAGTTGAATAACTAGTGATAATTATAATCAATATGAGACATTTTGTTTTGAGTTAAATTGAAACTAATTTGAATTATGTTGGAAATTGTAGATGGCTGAAAGAAGAGTGATGAAACGCAATGAGGACTTCATTTTTATTGAGTCAGATATGGAACTGTCAAATCTTGATGCCAAACTGCTAATGAAAGACCAACACCCTGAGAATTTCGGAGTAGAGTTCATGGAATGGGAGAAGTATGCATTGAGGTGGGAGTACATAATCCCCAAGATTAAGGCAACTCGATTCCAGGATCAAGTAACCATGGAGGGCCTTGGAATAGAAGGTGATCTGAGGACGCTATTCCGTCGAGTGGAAATGGAGGAGTTTTTCGATAAGAGACCTCCCACTTATCTCCATCTTACAGCCGAGTTCATGAGCACCTTGGAGGTTCACAGAGATAGGAACAAGTTTCCTATTGCTATCACATTTCAGTTGAACAATGAGATGTGGGAGAAGATACCTATGAATGAGCTGAATAGATTCTTTGGGTGCCCAATCATGAGAGGTCATCAGAACTTCTTACCACAAGGGGATTTCAATCAACAGACGTGGTGGAGAAAATTGGTTGAGGATGGGACTGAGCCTCCAGAGTACATTCTAAGTTCGTCTAAAGGGACAGCCATAAGGAACCCAGTCATGAGATACCTTGAGAAGATAGTATCCAATACTATTCTGGGTCGGTTCGAGAGTGGATCTGTTGGAGAGAAGCAGTTGTACATCATGTACAGTATGTTCAAGGAGTTCACAGTAAACATTGCAGCTCACTTCGTTCAGCATGTAGAGAGAGTGGCGAAGAGAGAGAACACTCGAGGAATTATGATTGGAGGAATGGTGACAATGATTGCTCAAGGGTTAGGCATCGACCTCAGAGGGATGCAACACTCGATGGTTAGTGAAGGGATCACTTATAATCAACTCATAAGGATGGAGTTCCTATCATTCATAGGGAATATGTATTGCTTGAAGCAAGATAAGGGAGCTCCATTTCCTCTACCTGCTCCTGAGCTCACCACACTGCAAGGACGAAGAAAGCATCAGAATCTAGCAATGGCGAGTCCTAACCACTCAGCAGTCGTGAGAGCCTTCTACAGAGATAATAGAGATGGAGTGGAAGCAGTGCTCCAGCAGATGAGAGTAGATGAGAATCCTGAGCTAAGGAATCTGAGAGCTGAGCCAGTGGACATGGATATAGGAGAGGAAGAGCAACCTCATCAGGTGGAATTTGAAGAGCATGCACCAGAGCCTCCAGCATTTGAGCAAGAAGAAGAAGAACAAGAGGAAGGAGATAGACTAAGAGAAGGGAATGCAAGATGGAATCTTCTGGAGAACGAACTCAGGGAGATCAGGCAGACGCAGCAGGCGCTTGGAGATGAGATGAGAGAGTTCTGGGAGGAGCAGCAGAGACAGGGTGCGATGATAAGGGAGATCCATGAGGGGCAGCGTCGTAGGGAGTACTATGAAGAGAATACGCGATCACGCTCGAACAACATGGAGGAGATGATCACAAGGATGTTCAATTTCCAATTCCCCCACACCTCGTGCTTATACTCCTTGGGGATCATGGCATAATCAACCCCCTCCGCCTCCAGATAACTAAGGGAGTACTTTTGGTGCTCGACACTTCATTAGTTCATCTACTTTAGTGATTAAATTTGTGTTGGATTTGAGACTTCTTATTGTTTTATTTTGGGATGTTTAATTTAGTGCTTTTCTTTCAATTAAGGATTGAGATGATGTTTGATGTGTATTGATCATGGATGGGGTGATTTTTATTTGTGTCTTTTCTTTTAATTTTGTCTTTGTGTTGTCTTTGGTGTATTTGTGTTTGTGTGTTGTTGTTTTTTTATTTTTTTTCGTGTTTAGGTTTGATTTGGTGGTTTGTTTGGGAGGTTGTGAGTCATTTTGAATATTAGTGATGATGCATTATGGTGATAAGGAAGGTCGAATCATGATTAAGGAACTCTACACTTTCGAATTGTGATATGTTTTATTTAACTAATTCAATTAAAAGATGAATATGTTGTAATAAGTCCTTTTAAGTCGAGCATAAACTTGTGAGAATTTGAGCCTCGACCATGCATACATGGTATATCTTTTCATGAGTGGATCGGTTGAGTTTTGATAAACTAAATACTTGCTCAAAGACTTTAGGAATGAATCCGATTAATGGAGATCAATGAAATGATTTAAGGCCATCCTTGTCATGTATAGCCATTGCCAAATATTTCCTTACCTTTAAAATCATCCCTAGTCAACCACTTTGAGCCTATAAGCCTATTTATTGTGAAGATATCACATTACAAGCTTTAATTACCCACATGAGCCTAAGATATATACCTTTTGTGTGAGTAATAAAGAAGATGGTGGCTAGAAAGGTGTGATGAGATAACAAAAGAGAAAGAGAAAATGGTAAATAAGTAAGAAAAATGATGAAAAGAGCATAAGAAAGAATGGACATGCAACTTCAAAACAAGAAAATGAGCAAAGCAACAATAATATGCTCAAGTACTTAAGAATCAAAGAAAAGAGGCATGAATCTATAAGAAGCTCAAGAAATCCAAGGAAGTGATGATTAGTGCTTATGATCAATAAAGAAAAGAAAGGAAGAAAAAGAATGTGAAGGGATGGAAGAAAGTAGCTACCTCTTCGATTACTTACACTCGTTTAGTCACTCTTATCTAAATTATTCATACCCTACCAAAGAGCCTATCATTACATTTTTAATTAAAGACCTTTTTGATCATTGATTAAAATTTTGGTGGTTTGTGAATAGAGTCTACGAGCAAGTGTATGGTGATTCGAACCAATTGATTGAGGAGTGTTGATTTACCTTATTTAAAGAGTATCGAGTGACAGTGATAAACTTATGTGAGGCTTAGACTAAAAGGACTATATTGCTCTTTATTCTCTTTTGATTGAACTTGTTAATTTCTCTTATCATAAATCTAATGTTGTAGGTTAGCTTAACATAATTTGAAATTCTTGTTGCTAATGATGTGTTATTACTTGTGTTCGTTTAGTCTTTTTACTAGGTGAAAACTTCTCCCTCGGTCTATCATTTTCATTGTTCGGGGACGAACAATACTTTAAGTTTGGGGGTGTGATTGTCGTTATTTTCACCTAGATTTTAGTGCCTTTTTGTGTGTATTTTTCGTATTGTGTTATCCGTATTTTCGTGTATTTTGGTGGTGTTATGTGTTTTCATGTGAATGTGTGAGAATGCTCTTAAACATATATATAACAGGTGAAAATGGAGTAAAAATGAAGACGGAAGATCAAACAAGGAAGAAGAAACAAAGGTGCAAGAACACGGCCGGCCGTGCTGGCAACACGGCTCGTGTTGCAGCACACGGCCCGTGTGCTAGACACAGGTCTGTAAGCGGAGGCCGTGCGGCGACGTCTAAACATTCAACACGGCCACCACTTGGTCGTGTTGCGGAGCATGACCCGTGTTGCGGAGCACGACCCGTGTACCAGACACGGGTCTATAAGCGGAGGCCGTGCGGCGACGTCTAAACATTCAACACGGCCACCCTTTGGCCGTGCGGCGCAGAACAACTCGTGTGCCATTTGCCCTGACACGACACGACCTGTGCTACGTAGCACGACTCGTGTCGGCACCAGAACAGGATATTTTTTTATAATTCTTCTAGAAGGTCTCCATGGGGTATAAATACCAATCCATTCAACATTTTAAAGGGAGACCGGATTTGCTACTGTTCCCACACACCTCACATACCATTCCTTTGATTTTACACCATATTCTTCATCCCATTCATCCATTTCTAGATCTACATCATCTCTCCATAATTTCTTCAATCCAAATCAAGTGAAGAAGCAAGGAAGCTTGGGTGATCACCAAAGGAAGAAGGGAGATTCAATTGGATCCATTTCCAAGGGAGTTTTCATTCCAATTTTGTGTTAATCCTTTAGTTTATCATGATTTGTAAGAATTATAATGTCTATGTTATAGATCTTATGAAGATTGTAGGCTAATCTCCCTTGTGAGATTAGCAACATGAAGGTTGTTGGTTAATTTGTGGATCTATGTAATTAAATTCATATGTTGATGGGGATATTTGATTTTCTATCATTGGTGCTTATATATCTTGAGATCTATGATGTTTTGTGTGTTTGATTGTTCTAATTATATGATTAGATTGAGAAATCAATTATGTGTTTAGAATAGTCAAGTGAATCATTTCATCAAACACCTCATGTGCATTATAAATGGTAAAGTGATTGAGAAGTCCTTTATTATTTAGAACCCTTTGATGGAACATGTGATTAGTTAGATTGAGAAGTCAATTGATTATATGAAGGGATTCTATAATTGAACTTAGTACCTAGTTGGAATAGTTTAATTGAGAACCAACCTTTGAGCTATGTTGAGATTGTGCAAATGATCTACATCCTATTCATTTCGAGAGGAAGTTTAGGTGATATATGTGTTGGCCCTTAGTCTTATCCCTTGATACATATGAGTTTAATGCATGAATCCATAAGTTACCACTTCAATAGTGTTGTTAATCTCACTTCTACTCAATTTGGAAAACCACTCATTCATCATTTTTATCTTGTCATTTGATTATTGCTTGTCTACTTTCATTTGTTTGCATTTAATTACTTGTTAACCAAACCATCCATCTATGATTCGTTTCTATAAAATCGTGATAAACGTGATATCGCTTAAGTGCTAGCATCGACCTCCCTGTGGTTCGATAAATTCTTGAATTGGTCAACCCGACTACAAGTTATGGCTAATCAGTCCCATATTCCAAAAAGGAAAACATAAACATTGAAATGAGACACGCAAAATAGAAACGTAAACATTAAAACGGGACGGAGGGAGTATGGATCTGAATGAAAGTTCGAAATCCGAGTATAGCAAGACTATTAAGCCTTTTTGAGAAGAAAACTTAGAATATTTTAAGATTCTAAGAAGATAAATGTGATGAGGTTATTCGAAACGTGTGGATTGGAATCAAGTGTTCGGAAGAGTGAACTCAATTTTATTCCAATTCCACAAGGTGGATTAAGGAAGAATACCAAGAGCACCATAGAGAGGATGAATTAATGTATTCCAAGGAGGTTCAAAGAAATGAAGTTGAACTCATTAGCTTCACTGAGATCTAATATGGATGAGTCTCTAAACACGAAGAGTGAAAAATGTGTCACAACTGGGGTCCGAGTGAGATCCAAAAACCATATCTCTTCCACTGGAAATCCTTAATGGAGTGGATGCAGATCAAAGTGGATACCTCTAAGATAAGCCAATATCTTAGAGAAATACAAACGACGGTGCAACATATCAGAGAGCTATACCGATCTGTACCAAAGATGGTTCGTGAGATCTAGATCTAGATGGAGACGATCATGATGATGCAAACACAACAATTTGATCAGATCATGAATATCCATACACGAGTGAAGTCTCTTGAGGTCAGACCAACATCTCCAGGGAAGAAACAATGAGGATGGCTTACACTATCTTATAGAATGGAGCCCCTTTTACATCAAAAGGGGAAAACCATGTAAAATTATCAGACAAATGATGAAGAGTAAAAAGATAATTGTAGCCCTTCGAACGGAACTTATATCCCTAGATGGAAAGAGCAAGTCTTGAGCTACAAGATGTGTACGTGTTCTTTAGAAAACAAAGTCTTGTAGATCTAAAAATGAATTCTGGAAATTTGTTAGAAAGAGTGTTTATAGTTTCCCCAACGACAAAAACCACAAGCTTCTCAACAAAGATAACAAGCTCGACCCACTCAACGTAATCCGGGCTAAGAAAAATGAACTTTAGGTTCTTATATGATCTAAGAAATAAGAGAAACCATACGAGATGAGGTATTGCAGCAATAAGATGATATTAGAGTGAAACTAACGGGATTATCAGCTGGAGTAAGTCGAATTCGGGCATTGAATTTACACCTTATCCATAGGAAGGTCTCATTTAGAAACAATAAATCCGTTTGGGCTAATATTAAAACTTGACATTTTGGATTTCAGAACAGGGAACTTTTGATTGATGAATGGGCAACTGCAATGAAAATTGCAAGAGGGACTGTTGAGCTAGACAAATAAAGGTTATAAGGTTTTTAATAATGAGCCTAAGTGTGCCCTAGAATTGACCGCGGATAAAGTGAAGAAGGAAGCCATGGATAGAAAAATCCTAGCTAATGTAGTAGACAGTTTGGCGAAGCTCTTCGAAATCAACTTCATCGAGATTGGTAACTTTGAAGGAATGGAAAAAAAACAAAAGAAGTATAGAAATACCTTTACAACCTAGAACTACTTGGCTTATTCCATGTAGATGAGTGCATATTTTCACCGAGTATAGATGAAAGTCAAAGATTAATAAAAAAGAAGTATTTCATTAATTCTTCATAAAAATTACAAGCCCATAGAGAGAAATATCGATTAAAGAGTATGTGCCATGAGAGCTGGATTTGATAATAAAGAAAATATCTCAAAAGCTAAGTTTGCAGAGTAGTGTCACAAAGTAGGTCTGCATAAAAATTATAGGAGACTGAGGAGAATTAACAGAATAGTACCCTCATGCTGTGAAAGTATCAATCTTCCTACTATTATTATAGAAAATCTGAGAAAGCAAAAGAGGATGAAAAAGAACGATCCTTATTCATAGATGAGCAGAGGATAGAGATCGAGAAAATTGAGATCATTTTGATCCAAACATAAAGTCTAATATTACAAACAAGACAAAGATCAAGATTATCGAGATGGAGGTCATCGAGAAGCTAAGTCTCTTCCTCAAACCATAGGATTGCATGAAGAACACCAACTAGAAGGACGTTCCGAAGTGCTTCTGTACGAGAAAATTAAAATTTCATAACTTGCAACTGCTACACGTTCGGAGCCAGATGACATATCTCGCAGACTACCCAGAAAACTAGTAATAAGGAGTAAGACAATTCAAGGCTACTTTAGAGATGGAAGAAGTCATCTCTTCCCAAGACCTAGCTAGTGCAGGTACATCAGTTTGAAAATATATATTCAATGAGAGCATCTATAAAGAAGAGTACCTTAGCCAAGAAGAATCTTCTTAAGATAAGTTAGAGTGAGGAAAAAATTTTTCGTAAGAAACATAAAATGGCATTCCAGGATTGTTTTCCTAGAAATATTTTTTTAACCCACTACAAATTAAAATAATACATTTCTCAATTTCCACACAAAAAGCAAACTAATGATTGAAACAGGACGGAAAGAGTATTTTAGAGAGGTGAAAGCTTTTTTTATTTACAGACAAAAATAGAAAATGTGAAGATTTTTTTAAGACGGAGAGAGTATAATATATGATGTGTGTATTTATTAATTATTACTCCCTCCATCCCAAATAGATTAACATACTTTCTATTTTTGGTTGTCTCACATAAATTGATATTTACTTTTTAAGTACATGTAATGCACGCAAAACTATTAATATATTCACATGGGGCCCACCATACTCTTGATCGTAATTTTGCTTACTTAATTGTAGAGCAAAAATACTCTACCATTGTGTACAACGAGTGACCAAGAATTTAAATATCAAAGCAAAGGGATTAGAGTTAAACAGGATACGCGCTAAATAATTATCACCACTAATAGTTAAGACATAAAATCCTTTTTGAGAGTTGGAATTAATAACTAATTATGCAAAAAATTAAATAGAAAAATAAATAAAATAAATAGAAGCCACACTCAATCACAGGTGTTTCAAGAGACAAGAACAAGATAGTTTTAGAAAAATCCAGTTTATCATGTGAAATAAGACAAATAAACAAGTGAATCAAATCATGCAGAATTTTGTAGGAATGGTTACTTAAGTATGCTAAACCACTCATGGACAAGTGATATTTAATAATTTTAAAGAACATAAATTCTTAAGACCAAATTAATAAGATAATTCCCTATTTCCTTTCTAGGTACTAAGGAAATTAAATACCAACAACCCCTTATTCGCTCTATAGGCGATTCACATGCAAAATTTCATATAGGCTAGTGCAAAAGATCTTCCTTTCTAGGTACTAAAGGAATTGGATTAGGGCTTCCTTACCGTATTTCTCTTTAACAATGGTCATGCAAAGATAATAAGGTATCCTATATTGATGGTCAAACAATAAAAGGCTATATATTGGCCAATCACCTTCAATTGTCACGAAATAACAAATATAATCAAAGAACACATTCAAATTCAATCATACATCAATCAATGATAATATCATAAGAATTAAGAAACATGATCATATAAGTCTAAAATAAGATGTCAATAAGGAATAAATATAATTATCATCACAATGTCTAAATTCTCATATCAATATGATAAACTTTCAAACCCTAAAACTATCCAAAGGAAACTAGCTCATGGTGTTACAAGCAACAACTATGGCAAAATTGTTCTTACCCATGAGTCTATAATCAAAAATAGGAAATTAAAGAAAGAAGAAAAACCCTTGGTCCGGCATAACTCCCTATCTTTTCTTTCCGTCTTGATGATCCTCCTTCATTCTCCTTCTCAAGTAGCAAACATTGTGTGACTGAGTGCGAGGGATGATGTTAGGTGGATACGATCGTCATCGTCGTCCATGTTCGTCGTCTACGCCGGAGAAGGTGGTCGAGGAATGAACTCCACAGTACTCAGATTCCCGTTGAACTTACACAAGAATTCAAGTTCACGTTCTACCCGTTAGGGTCACAAATGGATGATTAAATGGGACCAAAAGTGTAAGGCTATAGGCCAAGACACACTTGGCCCAATACTTTGAGAGAAGAAGACCAGCATTTGGGTCAAATGCCCAACGGGCCCAACAAATCTCCACCTTGGCCCAAATCATCTACCCTTGTGTATAACTAAAAAAGGGAATTCATCATTGCATTTTTTCCCGGACACCTGCAAAACGAAAAGACACAAAGTCAAATGCAAGATCCAGAAATTTGACACAAAGTCAAGGTATCACAAAAGATACACAAATCTAAGCCAAAGCAAAGATCACGGACACACAGTCATAAAATGTTTAAAATATCCCAAGGACAAAATAAACGGAGCACACAAGCTCAAGAGTGGACACAACATCCAAGGAAAAGAACTGCATATAACATGCTTCAATCAAGAGAGTCGAAATTTAAAGTCCTCATGCAAGACCTAAATTTTTCAACAGATAAGCATTTAGTACCCATATCAGCAGGATTAAACTCAGATGCAATCTTTTCTAGGTTAACAATACCTTTTTCCACAATATCACGAATGAAATGATACCTAACATCTATATGCTTGGTTCTATCATGGAAAACAGGATTTTTACACAACTGAATCGCAGACATACTATCAGAAAACACAGTGGCACATTTGTCAAGAAAACCTATTTCATTCAGAAGACCTTGCAGCCAAATAGCTTCCTTTAAAGCATCAGTAATAGCCACGTATTCAGATTCAGTTGTAGATAAAGCAACCACATGCTGTAACTGAGACTTCCAACTTATGCAAGAGCCACACAAAGTAAACACATAAGAAGTTATAGACTTCCTATTATCCTTATCATTTGCATAATTGGAATCAACATAGCCAACAAGGCTCACACCATTTGCAGATTTGGAAAAGCGCAAACTTACCTCCATGGAGCCCTTGAGGTATCTCAAGAGCCATTTCAAAGCCTCCCAATGAGGCGCACCTGGATTAGCCATATACCTACTCAAGCAACTAACAGAATATGCAATATCTGGTCTAGTGCTAACCATAAGATACATAACAGACCCAATGGCATTAGAATAAGGAACCTTTTCCATTTCAGCAATTTCAGAATCAGTCTTTGGAGACTGATCCTTACTTAACACAAAGTGAGCAGCAAGAGGCACATTCACAGTTTTAGCAGACATCATAGAGAATTTACTCAAAATCTTTTCAACATATGAAATCTGATTAAGCAAGAGAACATTGTTCTTCCTATCTCTATCAATGTTTATACCAAGAATCCTTTTAGCATCTCCAAGATCTTTCATATCAAAATTATCACATAGACTTTTTTTAACAAGCTCAACATATTCAAGATCAGGGCTAACAATTAGCATATCATCCACATATATGAGCAGAAAAACAGGAACAGAAGTATCAATCTTGAAGTAAAGGCAATTATCATGCAAGCTTCTCTTAAACTTCAACGATGTCATGCATTGATCAAACTTCTTATTCCACTGTCTAGGAGATTGTTTCAAGCCATACAAGGATTTCTTCAAATAACATACATGATCAGGATTTTTGGGGTCCACAAAACCCTCAGGTTGTTTCATGAAAATCTTTTTGTCCAAATCACCATTAAGAAAAGCCATTTTGACATCCATTTGCTTCAATTCCCAATCAAAATGAGCAACTAATGCAAGCATTATACGAATAGTGGTGAATTTAATAATAGGAGCAAAGATTTCATTATAATCAACCCCTTCCTTTTGAGTAAAACCTTTTGCTACCAATCTAGCTTTAAATCTAACATTTTAAGGCTCATGTTTCACTTTAAAAAGCCACTTGCAATCAACAACAGAGCAATGAGCAGGTTTTGGAACCAGAGTCCAAGTATGATTAACATGCAACGATTTCATTTCATCTTTCATAGCATTTAACCATTTCACAGAGTTCTCAGATTTTAAAGCCTCTTGATAGGTCTTAGGTTCATTATCAACACTTTCAAACGCATTACAAGCATGAGTATCAATATGAAAATCATCATACCTAGCAGGTGGCCTAATATTCCTTCTAGGTCTATCCCTAGGCAACACATAGTCATCATCTTCAGGAATATCATGCACATTTTCATCATTGATAGCAGGTTCATTGGCAACAAGTTCTTGATCAACAACAGTGTCAGGCAAGTTTTCAACATCAGATAACAAAGGAGACAACTCCACCTCACTCGAAGAAGTGGTAGGATCATGTAAAGGCACAACATCAGGCAAAGGAGCAGATAAGCAAGGAAATTCAGATTCATTGAAGATCACATCCCTACTAATCACGATTTTGAAACCCGATTCAGAAAAATCCCACAGCCTATAACCTTTAACACCCTCAGGATAACCAAGAAAAATACATTTTCTACTTCTAGGATCCAATTTGTCATGTTTCTGACGCACAAACGCAGTACAGCCAAATACACGTAGCACAGAATAATCAATACTTTTACCAAAAAACACATAGTCAGGGCACTTACCCTTTAAAGGCACAGAGGGGGATTTGTTTATTAAAAATGCTGCGGTAATAAGCGCCTCACCCCAAACTTTTTAGAAAGTCCAGAAGACACCAACATGCTCCTCACCCTTTCTAACAAAGTCCTATTCATCCTCTCAGCAACCCCATTCTGTTGGGGAGTGTAAGGAGCAGACTTATGTCTCACAATTCTAGATTTGACACATAAATCATCCATGGCATTATTGCAAAATTCCAATCCATTATCAGTTCTAAGATACTTAATCTTTTTATCCATTTGATTTTCAATCAAAGTTTTCCAATTTTTGAACTTTTCAAAAATATCAGATTTGTTTTTAAGCAGAATCACGCACACTTTTCTTGAAAAATCATCAATAATGGACAGAAAATATACATTGCCACCTTGAGTTGGCTCACTAGAAGGCCCCCACACATCAGCATGCAGGTACTCAAGTATATCACTACACGAAGAAGTCTTAGGGTATGGGGAAACAGAGAATTTCACCTTCGCATGTTTGCCTTGCACACAAGAATCACAGAAAGGAATGCATGTAAGCTTATCATTACCAAAAGAACCAGCTTTATGCAATATTTTAAGACCTTTTCCACTCATGTGACCTAACCTACCATGCCAAATATTTGTTTTATCTTCTTTAACCACGTTAGCAGACATAACAACAGATTTAACACAACAAACATACAGGTTATTCCTTTTTTCAGCATTAAAGATGGGCACAGAACCCTTTACAATAGACATGCAACCCTTTCCCCACCTACCCTCAAGCCCCTCATCTTCAAGTGCAGCATAAGAAATCAAGTTGTTACACAAATCAGGCACATGTCGCACGTTTTTCAAAGTGAACACAGAATCATCTTCAAAATGCAAGCAAATGTCACCAACACCGAGCACATCACATCTTCTTTCATTAGCCATAGACACAGATCCATAAGAAATATTTTTATATGAAGAGAAAAGATGTTTAAAAGGTGTCATATGAAATGTGCAACCGGAATCCACAAGCATTCACTATCACACAGAGATGAATGCACAAAATTCACACAACTATCAGAAATAGCAAACACATCACCATAATCCACAGATTCAGAGGCAACATTAGCATGATCATTAGGATTATTCCTCTTAGGATGAGGACACTTGTTTGTAAAATATCCACTTTCATGGCAATTAAAGCATTTCTTATTTTTCTTGTCCCCATTCTGATTATTCTAGGATTTCACATCAGAATTTTTGTCCTTGTTCTTATTCTTGTTCTTGTTCTTGTTACGATTGTTAGGTTTTCCCTTAACATGCATAACCTCCCCAGAATTCTTAACACCCCCATTTTGTTTTAAATCATGCTCTTTGCTTTTTAAGGCATTCACCACAATATCAAGAGTAACGTCATCACGACCATACTTTATAACAGACTTAACATCATTATAAGAATCAGGTATAGCATTTAAAAGCACAATAGGAGTGTATTCATCAATATACTTGTCACCAGTTAGCTTAATATCTTGAATCAACTTCGTGAACACATCCAAATTTTCTTCAACATCTTTGTTTAAGTCAAGTTTAAAACGAAAGAATTTTTCCAGAAGAAATATTTTACTAGGCAAATATGTTTCAGTGTACAGCTTATCCAACGTTTCCCACAAAGCTTTTGCGGACTCATGCACACCAACTTTTCTAAGCACAGGATCAGAAATATTCAAGATAATCGCAGATAAAGCAAGCTCATTCATCTCAGCCTTTTTAGCAGGTGTATCATCCTTATCATACGAGTGATCTACAGCTTTGAATACCCTTTGTTGAATGAGTATGCACTTTATTTTCTGTTTCCAAATACTGAAGTCTCGCTTACTATCAAACGGTGCTTGTCCAAATGAAGACGAAGCCATGGGTATTTAAAGTTGAGTAGAACACACTTTGAACGGAGAAAATATAGAATTACAGAGCAACAATCTGTCACACACCAGGTTGACACTACTCTAATCACACACAAAGCGAGAAACGGAGCAGTATAACACACAAGGACATATTTTCAGCAGCGGAAATTGAAAGACTAAGATGACAGTTTCACAAAAGAAACAAACAAGAACAGTAATAAGAGGGCCAGCCGTCTCAGGGCATCACACAAGAGCAAATAAGAGGGCCAGCCGCCTCAGGGCATCAGACAAGAAAATTAAATAAGAAAGGCTCAAGCTATTTCACCAGAGCGGTGTCTTCGACGAGAACACCGTACCACCTCTACGAGCCACCAGCCCGTTACTTAACGGGGGCGGATCTCTCGTAGTCTTGTTCACATAGCAAACACGAACGGGGCAGCCTCCACTCCAAGTTTCAACTTACACACAAAGTGAGAAACATTGGGGGTTAGTGAAGGCATAATCTGAAAATTTTCACAAAAAGAACTATCCGAAAAAATAACAAAACCAAATCTGAAATTTTTTCGAAACAATATAAAAGGAGAAGAGGAGAGACACTTCCCTTCCTCAAAATGGGCACTCCAATCTGATCGGAACCCTAGCTCCGGCGGTCAACTCCGGTGGTCAACGGCGGCAGCGGCGACGGTCGGGCTGTAACAGCCGTCGGCGGCAGGAGGCTGACGGTCAGCGGCGGCGGCGTGGCTACAGATCCGACTCCAGGTGGTTGCTGGCGGTGTCCGGTAGCTCCAGCGGTGGATGGAGGCGGGTCAGTCACGACGGCGGCTGAACCCTAGCGGCGGCGGCGGCGCGCAGCGGACGACAGTCAGCCTCGTTCAGCAACGGCGGCGTACAGCGGCGGCGCGATTGGAGGCAGGTTAGCGGTGGTCTCCAGGTGAACCCTAGCCCGGCGGCAACAGGTTGCTAATCCGGCGCCGGTGCAGTCTGCAAAATGCGAGCAGATGGCGACTCCTCAGCGGCACGATCTGACCGGGATCAAAGCAGATCAGCGACTAGATGCGGCGGCGCTGGCGAAACCCTACCTGTCGACGGGCGGCGCGATCTGGACAGCGGCGGCTTCGACCAGCGAGCTGCTGGCGACAGCGGTGCAATCTATAGCAGCGGCGGTCGCGAACGATGGCCGGCGTGTTGCTACAGACCAGATCCCGGTGGCTGGAAGCGGTGGCGGCTCCGATCTGGTCAAATCGCAACTCAGATCGCGATTCCAGTGATGAAATCCGACGATGGCTGGACGGCGGCGATCTCCCACCGGCGGCTGACGGTCAGCAGCTTCGGGAGGCGGACGGATGACGAAACCCGCTCTGATACCACTGTTAGGCGGATACGGTCATCCATGTTCGTCATCTATGCCGAAGAAAGTGGTCGAGGGATGAACTCCACAGTGCTCAAATTCTCGTTGAACTCACACAAGAATTCAAGTCCACGTTCTACCCGTTAGGGTCACAAATGGGTGATTAAATGAGACCAAAAGTGTAAGGCTATGGGCCAAGACACACTTGACCCAATACTTTGAGAGAAGAAGACCAGCATTTGGGCCAAATGCCCAACGGGCCCAACAGATGATAGGCGGGTGAATGATAGAGATGAGGGGTAGAAGGCGTGTCGCCTGGTGGTGTTCACGACACTCTGGTTACGGGTTCTGTCCTTATTTTTCTCTCCTCGTGGCTCTCCAACAAAAAGGCGTGAAGTGGTCGTAGCTCTTTGGGCCAAAGGGCTTCCAGAACTTGTGTGGGCTTTGAAGATGAAGGAATAACAAGCCAGCCATCTTGTAACTAGAAGTGGGCCCCATTTTAAATCAATTCACGAATTTACACAAGAACTTGAAGGTGGCATAGCAGTTCAAGTAATTCAAAACCAATTAATATCATGTCCTCCATTTGGTAATTAAACATTACTCCAGTCAGGTGTTGCTTCATGTAATAATAATTTGGCTACTCAATGTGTCCTGCTCTCTCGAAATTAGCACGAATTACTTCCATCCTTCCAAATTCTTTCTTTCAAATTTCATTAAGTCCACCTCAAAATAGGTTAAAAATTTATAAAATCTCAACAATACCCGTGAAGCCATATAAAGTATGAAAATAAGAAATAAACCCCACAAATAATGCTAAAATAATACAATAATCATATGAAAATAGCCTATAAAAAGCGCGAATTTTGTGTTGAACACATACATCTCACATACCACTAAACAACTATCTACTATACATTACATTATTATACTCCTTAATCTCTGTGCAAAAAAAAAGGCGTCAACATCTTTGAGACGGAGGGTGTATTTCTTAAAATTATTTAAATTTCCAGTGTATTTAGTATTTTGAGTCATATAATTTTATTATTATTTATTAATAATAATAAAATATTTTAATATTAAAAAATATACTTATTCCCTCTGCCTAAAAAAAGTCTCATTTTTTTATTTTGTGCGTCCGACCTAAGGGCCTAAATTTTTTTTACACATGAAATCCACACACACCTACTAGTGTAAATGTTATGTACCTGGAAACGGTTGCAGATGTTGGTATTCGATAATTTGGTTAACGTGAACCGTTAGGGTTCTATACGATTCTCTATTCAGCGGAAGCAAGAAAATATAGAAATATATTACCTTTCATCAGAGTATGTTGAAGAAGAAAGATTCTCGCCAGCAGTCTGCGCAGCCTCACATTTTTGTGCATAACTCTCTCATTTGATCTTCAATTTGAGTGATCTATTCGCCAAAACGATCCTATTTTCAGTGGCTTTTCAATGGTGTATCACACGTACAGTTTGGAGCTTCACACGATTTTATAAAAATTGTGGAAATTGACGAACAACATCAGCAAACAACCTTCCAATCTTCTGCTGTATTCCCAAGTCCAATCTCGAAGTCGTGTGGGCAACGATCTTCGAGATCTTCTCAATCTGCTATTCTCTCACCCTCCTCACAATGTTAGGCATGATTAATTAGGGTTTCCGGACAGTTGAGATGACTTATATATGGGCTACAACAGGGACCAGGAGAAGAAATTAGAGTTGGGCCTCCATTGGGCTTAAGTATCCAAGCTTAACCCAAAGCTTATACTTAAGTCCAATAATAATAATATATACCACTAAAATATTATTAATGTACTACCGTTCTAATCCCATAATTACGTTATGAGCTTCTTCTTATTATGAGCCCGTTTAGTCTCCCCATGTTTAAGATATACAATGCTCATTAATTAAATAAGTTACTGACAACTTCAATAATTAATATCTCATCCGAGAGTAGTACCACTCAACCTCATTATCATGCTGGAATAAATCCACCTGCAGGGTTTACATGATCCTTATGAGCTCCTCAAGGGGACATCATCAACCTACATCGGACACGGATTATTTCTACAATCAACAGCACACCATAGAGACAACACTATTTCCCAACTCACTGAGTTTATTGATTTAATTACATGTAAATCTCACCCATTGATGAATCAAAGAAATACACACTGCCTTACGTGTCAAGGTTATTGTATAGGGATTAAGAGCATGAACATTCATAATAACAGAGATCAAGTTCTCCTATATAGTCAATATAAATCGAATGATCTCAAGTGGTTCTGCTCAATACACACGAAGTGCACTATGTGATTCTATAGTCAAGACAAACTAATACCGAATCCACTACAACCATTCCGATAGAGAATTCCCGTCTATATTGGTTGTGAGCATCTGTTTATACTTTATAAGGAAACTGATAATATGATATTTCGCGTGTTGTCACACAACATATTATTTACAGTATAAAGTAAGTGGACTATTGCATCGAACATATAAATAAATTATAAGACTCAATCATTTGATCATTGATTCTCATTTCAAATAAATTATTAAAATATTGTTCATACTAAAGCTATCCTTTTAGTATACAATCCAACAGCAGAGTACTTACGTACAGTGCGAAACAAGTTATATCCAACCTACCCAAACCAAAGGTCTAGGGTGAATACAACAAGGTACATCAACAATTTAAATACAAAGACACTATCTGAAGTTTGATTTTATCAGCTATATGTCTTGGAAATATAGGTGATAAAGGCCTAGGGTGTGTGAATTGTTGATACTAATACCATTAAGATATGAGTCCATACATCCACTAATACAACTACCCACTACACATTAAAAAATAAAGAGCAACTTGGTGGAAGACCATTATACCCTAAAATCATAAATTCTAAAATATACCCTAAGGGTAAAAAAATTACAATTATACCCTAAACATTAAAACTTAGAAATAAAATACTCCCTTCGTCCCGCCACAAGTGTTACACTAATTAGGGCATCCTGCTATAAGAGTTAAATTTCCTTTTTTGGTAAATGAGTCCCACACAAAACAATCATTTTATCTTTATAGGGCCCACATACAACACTACCAATTATACATTAAAATATTATATCTCTCAACCCACCACATATTAAAATACAATATTCCTTAATCTCCGTGCAAATAGTAAATATAACTCTTTTTATGGGACGGAGTGAGTATACCCTAAACCACAAGGGTGAAATTTCAATTATACCCTAAACCTTAAACTCTTGAGGTAAAGTATATCCTAACAATTATACCCTCAACCCTAAAACCTAGGGGTGAAATATACCCTAAACCACAAGGGTGAAATTACAATTATACCCTAAACCTTAAACCCTAAGTGTGAAATATACCCTAAACCACAAGGCTGAAATTATGATTATACCCTAAACCCTAAACTCTAAAAATTAAATATACCCCTAAATCATAAGGGTGAAATTATAATTATATCTCTAAAATTAAATAAATAAAAAAAATAGAAAAAACGAAATTAGATGAAACTGTAAAACACACATTGAAGGTGAAGGAAAATGTTCCATCAATTCAATTTGGTGGACCTTTCACACCCTAGTCATTGCCTATAAAATAATACTCCCTTTGTCCAGTTCTAAGATATCCATTTGCTTTTTGCACGTGGACAGTTATAAGATCTTTATTTGTTTTTTTGCACGTGAATTAAGGAGTATTATTATTATAGATAAAACGGGTAGTTGTATTAGAGGAAAGTGGTGAGTCATATTGTGTACTTTTTTTTTACTAAATAGAGGAAATTGATACATTTGAAGCGGACGCCAGAAATAGTGAAATTGATACCTTAGAAATGGATGGAGGGAGTACTTATTAATTCATGTGCAAAAACAAATGAGTCTCCTCTTAGAAGCGGATGAAGTATATATACATATATCAAATTAGGAGGGTGTATGTATATAATTTTGAGTGAGACTCTTATGCCCCGGGAAAACCGTGCCCCTTTACGATTTAAACCCTATCAATACATAGGTTTGAATAGAATATAGATGAGGGGTTGTGTTGGGGCACAGGAACTTTTGTCTATAATTTTTCATTAATTTGAGTATCACTTTTATTAAAATATTATTTGAACTTTATTGAGATGATGTTGCATGAGTATTTATAAAAAATAATTATATATATATATATATATATATACAAAATAAAATTAATTAATATTGATTTAGTGTAGGAAAAAAAACTGTGTTTTGTTATCAACTCAAAATTGAAAGGTACATTAAAATGTCCAAAGGCCTGAAATAAAAGAAACGAAAACATCTATCCATCTACAGAATCTACAGAAATACTATAAACAACAAAGAAACATCGCTGAATTGAAACCTAGGTTTTAAGCAAACTTGCTTGCTGAAATTGAGAAACAACGCTCATTCCTCTCAATCTCGATTGCCCCAGCTAATTCCGACCTCCGCAGCGCCGCCGAAACTGGATACCGATCGCCGCCGCGTCGCCCTTGCTGTTCGCTCTTCTCCAGGTACCTTTTTTGTGTTTTCTTCTAGTTTCGTTTGTGAATCCTTCCTCTGATTCTCGATTATGAAGCGTATTCTGACCTCCCGCGCCTCCTCCATTCACCATTCTCAGCCGCCGTCGTTTCTCATGCGCCGCCTCTGCTCTCGCTATTGTTTATTCTTGTTGAAGCTTTATTACTTCTCCTGCGCTGTGAGGCCGATTATCGCATTATCGCGTGTTATCGGGCTAGGGAAATTTTCTTTTGAACGAGCGCGCCATTGCGCTCTGCCTCTAACAACTGCACTTGAGCAATATTTGAGCTATGGTTGTTTGCTGTATAAAAATTGAGGCTCGGAGTTAATTCATTAGGGTTTGATCGAATTTGGTGGGTCTGAAAAATTATTATTTATTTGTTGATGTTTATGGCGTATTGGCTCTTTTGAAGATATTCTATCTGTTTTGTTCTTTGGGTTGAGGAAAGGTGAAAGAAGCTGCAGAAGCTATTGAATATGCCTCTTTCAAATGTACATATTTTTCCTCCCAAAGTTTTAAGCTTGCATGCTACTTGTTGCTTGGTTTCATCTTCATTTCTGGCCAAAAAAGAGGTGGCAGGAAAGACGCCTTAAAAATTTCAGAACACATAAAGAAAAGAAATTGAATTAACTAGTATTTTGGTTTTAGGTTCGGTTTAGTTATAACAATGGTATATCAAAGGTGATTGTGATTTTTTTTTAAAAAATTATTAAAAACTGAAAAATCAGAACCAATTCTTTAAGGTTTGGATTTGTAGGTTTGGTTAATTGTGAAAATGTTATTACCTTTGATGGTTTTAGAATTGAAAATTTTAATATAGGACTGATTTTATTGGTTAGTGTTTTTGAATTGATTATTGCATCAAGATGCTGTGATCAGTATGTTGTATTCAGTGGCTTCAAGTTTAATTCAACAAGGGAGAACTCATTGAGAAAAGTTTAATTCTACGTAGTAAAATTTAAAATCCATAGATGTAGAATGGTTTAAGAAACTGCTCTAAAAATGACCGCACGTTGGATGGATGCTCAAGAACACAAGGTGTTTGTATGGAGCCACATTTCTGGTATATGGTTATTTGAACAAATAAATAAATGTTACGGAGTAGTATTTTCCTTGAGATTTTGCTTGGACAATTGCTCACTTGTAGCACTGAGCACTTAGGTGTGTTCCATGCAGATCCATGTCAGTTTTATCTATTGATATGTTAACATCTCTGTATTCAGCTAGCCTATACCATGGGTGTTCCTAGCAGCAATGCAATTATATGTAATTATAACGTGTTATGATTTCTAATATTAAAGTGTACTTGTAGGTTACAGCCACTGATGGCTATTGAGGCATATGATGAGCAAAAGGTGATAGATGATGTGGATGAGGATGATGAGCCATTAATTTTCAAAAGAACTAGCTCTTCTTCAAAGCAAAGCCAAATAAACTCAGAAACTAAGAAATCATTATCTCAGAAAAATGATCAACAAATAGGGAAGCGAGGACCAGATGTGCGAGCTCCGAATGGTCAAAGTACTATGGTTGCGAAGAGTAAGATGGCCTCTTCTATGACTCCGCCTAGATCTCATCTGACAAGTCCGAAGTCATCCAATTCCTCTGCAAAGGCGGCAGCAGTTCAGTCTTCAATGGTGAATTCAAAATCGTCGACTTCAATGAGAAATGTCCAGAACTTTGTTAACCGAAAGATTGAGGGTCAGAAAGCATCGCCTGGAGCCATTGGTGAACTAAATGGGGACTCAGAAGATTCTGAAGATGATAAACCCCTTATTAGTAGACTTCCATCCAGCCAGTTGAAGACGAATTCTAACCACTCAAAAAATGTAACTAATGCTTCAGTTGTTGGTCAAAAGTCAAAGATCCCCAATTCTGAAGATTTAGATGATGAAATACCTTTGTCATCTAAGTTTCAAGTTAAGTCTAGTTATGGGAAATCAATTAATTGCTCTTCTAGTTCTGCAGACCAAAAACCTTCACTGGCCAAATGTGGACAAAAAGCCTCAGCCTCAACAGGAATTAAAACTTCGGCTGTTCCAAAGAAGAGGCCTGCAGATAGTGAGAAATCTGCGGATGCTTCTTATGAAAAAAAGCCTAAGCTTTCTGTTGATACGCTTATTAAAAATAAAGAATCATCAATTAAAGTTGAAATGAAGGAAGAAGACGACGAAGATCATTTGCCCATATCACAGAGAGTGAAGATGAATGCTTCTACTGACAAGAAATCAGCACCTGTGAAAAACATGATTAAACCTAAATCTGCATTATCCAAGAATAATAAAAAGTCAAAGAAGTTTATGAAAAGCTCAAAGTATTCCAAGTCATCAAAGGTTTTGCCAAGCTCTGGGGAAGGGCAGAAGTGGACTACTTTGGTTCACAATGGAGTAATCTTTCCGCCGCCATACAAGCCTCATGGAGTTAAGATGCTCTATAAAGGCAAACCTGTTGACTTAACCCAAGAACAGGAAGAGGTGCATCCCCTCTCCTCCCCTCCCTCTCTCTCATATACAACTTCTTGCTGCATGTATGCTTGTGAGTTTCTATCACTGATTCAACAAGACCCTATTTCTTGTGTTACTTAGAATCATATCTATTTTTTTCTCTTATCTTCTTATAGGTGGCAACAATGTTCGCTGTGATGCTGGATACTGATTACATGAATAAGCCTAAGTTCAAAGAAAATTTCATGTCCGACTGGAGGAAGATACTAGGGAAGAATCACATTATTCAGAGTTTGGAACACTGCGATTTCAGTCTGATATATGAGTGGCATCAGAAAGAAAAGGAGAAAAAAAAGCAAATGACTACTGAGGTAATAATACCTTTAGATTTTGAAAACTTTTTCTTAACTTAGTAGTAAGCATAATTAGCTATTTGTATGAAATTGAGTACTTTTCTTTTGAGTTTAGGTGGGTTTCAGTAAATCCTGTATTTGAAATAATCGATATTTTAAAATCTGTATGAACAATAGGCTTTCGTTGGGATTTTATGGGGTAGCATTTTGTTGTGAAGTCTCATCGATATTGGATTAGTAGGTTATCCATTATTGTATAACTATGTTGTGAAATGTTGTGTGATGAATGGATGGGTGGATTGGTGGTATTAGAAATTATGAATAAGATGGGGCATGTGATAGTAGGTTGAAGAGAAAAATATGGGATTTAATCAGTAGTATTGAGGTTAAATTATATGAAATTTTGAAATCTGACTTTAAATCTGAAAAGAGCTTATTTGTTATCAGAACAACAATAGTCCAGCCCTTGAAAACTCATACCAAACATTCCTAGTTTAGGTTCTTGCTCAGTTTTTCTTCTGTTGTTGGTGAAGGTTTGTATGTGCAGATTATAAGTTAATTTCACTGTCCTGAATGCAAGAATAACATAGAATAGCCATAGAATAACATCACATAAGTGATTTATTCTTGATTCTGGCCCTTTTCACTTTACTGCATTTATTAAATGTGAGCAATTGTGAAATTCACTGCATATTTACTAAACACTTTTATCTCAAACTTGGGATATTATTACATAATAATGCAGTTACCCCAGTTCATTATTATAACTCCCAAGTCTGGAGAACATTTTAATTTTTGAGGAATATACTTTTTACTTGGAAGAGAAAAAGAAAAAAAGTACTCAGCTATTCGCAAAAGTTTCTTGCATAAGGGATCCTTGTGTAATGCTTAATGTATAATTACTTACAAGGACATAGCTTTGTTCACTTCTTTTTAATGATCTGCTTTGACAGGAAAAGAAAGCTCTAAAAGAGGAGAAACTGAAGCAAGAAGAGAAGTATATGTGGGCAATTGTTGATGGTGTGAAAGAAAAGGTGTGACTTATCTTGATCTCTGCTTATTCTGTTCTCCCGACTTCTATAAATATTGGATTATAAAAAGAAATAAAATGATTTTGCTTCCTTTCATTTGTATTTTAATCATCAATATTTTTGAGAGACTCTATCACTAGTATTTGAAGATAATGCATGGTCTCTTTTACCCCTGGGGTTAAAACCTATCAATTATTTTTATTTATCAATGATACTACCGGCTCTCTTTTACAATTATTAGTGATATCCTAACTTTATGTTTGACCTATAGAAATTCATAAATTCTTTGCAATCCATGCAATTATATTTACTGAAGAATGCGATCAACTTGCTTGTAGTTGGAACAAAAATGTTTGTATTCTTTTGTTAGCTATTATTTAGATGCATGATGTGTAAGACCATGGATGTGAAAGTAAATTGAAAGTTTCTGATCCTGGGAAAATTTAGCAACTCATCTTCATTACCATGTTCTTTGGGAAGTCAGCACATTTCATTACGTTAGCCTTCAGCTAGAATTTGCTTAACCAAATAAACTTTCTTGCATTATAGCTTGTCTTCTCTGATCATTATTCAATTTTCAGGTTGGAAATTTTAGAGTTGAACCACCTGGTTTGTTCCGAGGACGTGGTGAACACCCAAAGGTGTGCTAAGATTTTCCTTCTTACTAAAATGTTAATGGTAGTCAAGGCTTCATACCTGTTCAATGTTAGCAGTTTAAAGTGATATTTTTGATTTTTATTTATTGGACGATGATGATTGTCTATGCAGATGGGAAAACTGAAAAGTCGAATTCGCCCTAGTGACATAACTATCAATATTGGAAGGGATGCTCCAACTCCTGAGTGTCCTATACCTGGTGAAAGGTCCATCTTGTAACTCTTATTTTACTCCCAAGTCTCCATGAAGAGTAAATGTAAAAAACTTATATTCGAAGTTAATCTTCTAAACTCAATATTTCGCAGGTGGAAAGAAATTAGGCATGACAACACAGTTACGTGGTTGGCTTTTTGGAACGATCCCATTAATCCAAAAGAATTCAAATATGTATTCTTAGCGGCAAGCAGTACTTTGAAAGGACAGAGTGACAAAGAGAAGTACGAGAAATCCAGACTCTTAAAGGTTATTAGACTGAATCTGAGTATAAAACTACTTGTCATTTTCTGTTTCTCTTGATGAACGATGGCTAATAATTTGTGCCTCTTGCACTTTGATTAAAGGACTATATACAAGGCATCCGAGCTGCTTATACCAGGGATTTCGCTAGCAAGGATCCTACGAAGAAGCAGATAGCAGTTGCAACATACCTTATTGACAAACTAGCTCTTAGGGCAGGCAATGAGAAGGTATTAAATGCAACTGTGTTTTGCATTTTTAGCTCTGAAATTTCTTGGGCTTGCCGCAATGGCTTTTGAATTCTGAAAACCTATTCTAATATTATTTCATCATGCTGTTAATAAATATTGTGCTATATAAAATCCTTTTCCTGTAATAGGATGACGATGAAGCTGATACAGTTGGTTGCTGCACATTGAAAGTGGAAAATGTAGAACCGGTGCCACCAAATATTTTAAAGGTTCAGTAATCCTGATGTTTTCATATGTTTTTCGGTTTTTCTGACAATGCTGCGTAATCTTCTTGATTAGATTCACCAGTTTAATAACTGCTGGGAAATGAAAAAAATAAATCTTAATATCAAACTTTATATCCTCTCAAGGACTTCAAGAAGTTTGGTTCAAAGATGGATAAACTTTAGCCGTATGACATGAAGTTTGCATGAACACATTAAGTAAATAATGGCGGTGATGTTTCTATTTGCAGTTTGACTTCCTTGGTAAAGATTCTATAAGGTATCAAAATGAAGTCAAGGTTGAAACTGCGGTGTTCAAGGCAATCCAGCAGTTCCGAAGTGGTCAGTGGACAGTGAATGATCTGCTGTCAATACATTATGTCATTCTTGTTTGTTATTGGTTCGTCTTTAATTTAGATTCTGTAATTGCACAGGTAAAAAGGGTGGTACTGAACTATTTGACAAACTTGACACCAGTAAGTTGAATGCTCATTTAAAGGAACTGATGCCTGGTCTAACAGCTAAAGTTTTCCGTACATACAATGCATCAATTACATTGGATGAAATGGTAAGACACACCTTAGATTTATATCCTTGGAACATTATTTATCACCAACCTCTTAATTTATTTAACCTTGTGTTTTTTGCGTCCTTTTGATAACAAGATGAGAATAGACTAGCTTCTTTTCACGTGCCCACACCAACCTCTTAATTTATTTAACCTTGTGTTTTTTTGTGTCCTTTTGATAACAAGATGAGAATAGACTAGCTTCTTTTTCACGTGCCCAGTGCCCATGCTTCGGGGGTGGGGGGTTTTCGATGGGCCTAAGTGAATTTCTATTTCAATTTTGCTTACTTATGTGGAAATTTAACATTGTTCTTGTAATCTGTTCTTTTCCACTTGAGCCTTCACCATTTATATTTTCCTTTCAATTTTGTATCTTCTTCAACTCTTGATTCTGATGTTGAACTAATTTTAAAGAATGGTTACTATTTCTTCCGTCTCGTTAATGTTTTCACATTTACTGTACCACGTTGTTTAAGAAATGTCATTTTATTGACTAACTTTATAGACTTAGTGAGGATAATGTAGTTTTTTTTCGGTAATAAATAAAGTATAAAGTAGGTTATGTGTGTTAGGTGAGGTGACATTTTCAAAAATAAAGTGTATTGAGAGGTTATTTGTGTTGTGTGCTTTTACTATTTATGGGGTTTGAAATTTCTGTTGTGTGCTTTTACTATTTTTGGGGTTTGAAAAGTGTAAGGAGACACCAAGACAGACAAATGAGGAAATGTGAAATGTGTTATGAGATAGGAGTAATTTATTATTCGCTTGAACTTCTTCAGTAAAACCTGTTTTTGATTTTGTGCAATATCCGCAATTGCTTGTGGTACGATCAACATAGTCATTAAAACTCAGTCGACCAATCTGCACCAGCAGCTTGCAAGATGCACCAAGTGTATATAAGATTTGGCATACAGCATGGGTGGATTCATGTTTATATTGATAATTTCCATGCTCAAGTCTAATAAAACCTGAGCTTATTTTGGTGTTAAATGTTGATTACTATCCCAAAAATTCATTTAACATGTGTATCACTTTGTACAGTTAAGCAGTGAGACAAAAGGTGGAGATGTTGCTGAGAAAGTGGTTGTTTATCAGCTTGCAAACAAGGAGGTAAAAGCTGTCTACGTCTAGCAATATACTTTTTTTCTGAATTTCAGTTAAATTTCTCAAATTCTGCATTTTTTTCTTAGGTTGCAATCATTTGTAATCATCAGCGCACTGTTTCAAAGTCCCACAGTGCCCAGATGTCACGCTTGAATGAAAAAATTGAAGAATTAAAGGTAACGTTATCAATCTATACAGGGTGTGTTTGCAGTTGCTTAATGAATGTGTCAAAGCACTTATTTCAAAATGCTGTGAGGTGAGTTAGAAAAATAAGTGTTTTTCCCTATCCTAAAAAAGTATCAAAGGAAATTCTTACTTTTACTGAAGTATAATTGGTGAGAACGAAGGAATTGAATTGGGAATGAATTACTGAAGCTGGTTACTGGGATTAAATGGCATTTCTTGCCTGTTTAATAAATGAAAGTGTGAATAAACCACAAAGGTTCTGTTTTGTCACTGATGTGCGTTATTATGGTTTGGTTTCTTACAGTGTCGAGATCACTCTTTTTCCAATTTCCCACTAAAAGCCGTCATTTTCTTTTTAAAATTCATTTTCAGCATGTCTTACTCTTTAAACTTCGCTTATAGGTTCTTTTGGAAGAACTTCGGACAGATTTGTCTAGGGCAAAAAAGGGGAAGCCCCCATTGAAGAGTGCCGATGGGAAGTCAAAGAGGAACTTGAACCCTGATGCGTAAGTAATATTCCTAGTGGATGAGTTACCCATAAGTTTTCTAAGTAGCTTATGGAATTAATTGCCTTGCAGATTAGAGAGAAAGATAGCTCAAACCACATCAAAGATTGAAAAAATGGAACGAGATAAGGAGACAAAAGAAGATTTAAAAACTATAGCATTGGGTACGTCAAAGCTCAACTACCTTGATCCTCGGATCACTGTTGCGTGGTGCAAGCGGCACGAAGTTCCTATCGAGAAGGTGACAATCATTCTTTAAAACTAAAATATTTCGTTATGTTGAATTGGTAGATACTAAGATGTGCTTTACATCTGCTTAGCTTAATCGATATTTTCACTCTCTTTTTAGTTCTGGGTTACCACATATAACTATTGATGATATTCAATCTAATTATAGAACAGAAAAGACCCACTAAAGTTTGTTTTCGTACAAATTGCACCATTTGGGGGGGGCAAACAAACAACCTTTGTAAGAAAATGCAAATCTCAATGGACTGTCCGTAATTACTCACTTGGGGTATTCTATTTGTCACAGCATAAATTCATGCCAAAGTATTCCTTACTCCCGTTGCACATAAAAATTATGCTTACCCTAGTTGTTTATATCCTATATTACCCTTGGGTTTAATTTTAGGGCACAATTGTAATTTCACCATTGTGGTTCACTGTGTATCTTACCCTAATGGTTCACGGTGTACCTCACCATTATGGTCCACGGCATATTTAAGGGTATAATTGTCTTTTCAACTTATAAATAAGGAGGGTTTACATACACCTTGTTACAGAAGTGAGTGACAAGCTTTAAATTCATTGGTTTTTTATATATTTACGACTAAGTCATTTTTATTAAATACATTTATAAATTAGCTCTATATAACTACATTTTGGTTGAATTGCGATTCGATGTCTTACTGGAGGTATTTGTAATGCAGATTTTCAACAAGTCTCTTCTTGCAAAATTTGCCTGGGCAATGGACGTCGAACCAGATTTCAGATTCTAATGTTTTGGGCAGGTCGGAGCAAACGCATAGAGAGAGAGAGGAGAAAACTTTGTTTACAAGACTTGTTAGCTGACATTTTTGATTTTGTTTCTGCTGCAGCAAAGTTTCTTATTTAATTGTATGATATAAATGAAATTAATTGAGTTATATTTGAATATAACTTTCGTTATCATTTTCTTCCCCTTGTTTCACATTTTTTCAACTCTGAACTCAACTCTAATTGAGTTATGTGGACCTGAAGGCACGTGTATTACTCGGAATTAATAAAAACATAATTCCCTTTCATTTATTTCCTCGTGTATGATGTAAGATAAAATGAGGATGTTTTTGATAATTTAATAAGAAAAAGTGAATAATTTGGAGAACGAAGTAATTTAGGTTGTGGTAGCAAATGAAAAAAAATGTTTTTTATTTTATTTTATTTTTATTTTATTTTAATTAAATTTTATTTTTCATTTGAATAATATTTGAGAAAAAAAAGGTGTAAGATGAATTGCAGTTAAAGCGAGGGTAGGATTGGGTATGACTTATGAGCAAATCTTCCCATCGTTTAGTTGATGTGATTTGAAAAAAAAAAAAAAGCGTGAGATTTTTTTTATTTAAGAAAAAATCTTTTGTGACGTGTGAAACTTTTATAAGACATGTAAAAAAATATATTTATTAATTATTAATATATATATATTTTAAGAATGATGCATTAAAATATAATAATTTTTTAAGTTAAAATATAATTTATTATAAACACTTTAATTATTAATAAATCTCTCTTTGTCCCGTTTTAAACTTTACGTTTGTTTTTTGCACAGAAATCATGGAATATAGTATTTTAATGTGTTGTGGATTGAAAGAAATAAAATTTAATACTCCATCCGTCCCGGCATAAGATGTGCGTTTCTTTTTTATACGTAGATTAATGGATATATTATTTAATGGGTAGTTGAGGATAGTTGAGGTGAGAGAAATAATATTTTAATGTATAGTGGGTAGGTGTATTAGTATGGTATGTGGGTCCCATGGAGATATATTAATTATTTTGTGTGGATCCAATCTACTAAAAAGGAAATGAACCTCTTGTGTTGGGATGAACAAAAATTGTAAAATGCACTCCTTGTGGGACGGAGAGAGTATAAAGTAGGTAGGTGTATTAGTGTTAAGTGTAGGTCCTGTGGAGATAAATTAATTTTTTTGTATGAGTCTCATTTACCAAAAAAGAAAATATAAAGATTGAAATCGAATGTCCAATGTAGAAATATGTGAAGATTGAAATGAGACAGATGGAGTATATATATATATATATATATATATATATATATATATATATATATATATATATATATATATATATATATATGTAATAAAAAACTTTAATAATGAATCAACCCATTACACAATCTGTTTAGAGTGAGGCTTGGCGCACGCCGTGAGCCTTTAGAATTTAGTACTATGGATAATGGTACATTATTTTGTTCTGAAGGGTATACACTTTAATTAATAAGGGTACACCATTTTGTTCTAAAGGGTATACAATTTTCATTAATATTTTTTATTTTTCTTCAGAAAATAAAGGGTACACATCTTTATACTAAAGTGTATACAATTCAACACAAAATTCTAAAGGCACACGGGGTGTGCTTCCGTGCGCCCGGGCGCACACAAGTTTTGTCTTATAAAATAAAGGGTACACATCTTTATACTGAAGGGTATATGAATTAGCACACAAAATATGCTCCCGTGTGCCCGTGCATACATAAGCTTTTGCCATCTGTTTATTAAACATCCATCTCATAATAGAGTGCCTCTTTATTTAAAGAATTAATTTATGAATTTATAAGTCCATTTAGGAATAATTAATAGAGAAACTCTCTTGTGAGACGGATATGAGATGGGTCGACCCATTATTAAAGTATGCTTATTATATAGGTAAAATATGTTTATTTGTAGTTAAAGTATGCCAATAATGAATCATATTATAATACCCTAAAAATATGCTTTAATTAATCTTCCATCATAGTTTAATATACATACTTTAATCACCATTAAACATATTTTATCTATATAATAGACATACTTTAATAAATCTTACAAACCGTCTTACATAATTAACGTCTCACAAGAGTGTCATTTTATTTTTTACATATATGAGATCCACACACACCCACTAATATAATTAAAATATGATGCTCAGACTCATACTAATACAACTACCTATTAAACATAAAATAATAATGCTCCTTAATGCACATATAAAAAGTGAAAAACCCTCTTTATATGGGATGGATGGAGTATAAAAATGATAACTTTCTTGATATACCAGCACTAACCAGAAGTTGAAATCAGAGAAATAAGCATCCGCAGAATTTTTAATTTGCTCAAATGAAGAAAGTTTAGCATATGCACAATAATTCAAGAATATGTTGAAATTTCAATACATATTGATAAAAATGCGATGTCATCACAAAAATCTTTGAAATCTAAGCTTTGATGCCTCTACTCTCAACAAGTTGCGGGTCGAGATCTTGGAACTATCGCTCGAGAAGTAAGCTGATCTTTATTGGTCATAAAGATAATCGTTCTTCTTATGTCAGGGCGGCCCGACCGGGGCCGCGATTGATAATGGCACAATCAACTCATATTTAGAATCTTTCTGTGGTGTGCTCGGTTTGAATTTGGTGTCTTTCTGATAAGTAATGGAAGCAATCGTCCCTACCGTTGTAAAATAAGAGCACCGTTCTACATTCCTGACACGGATCCTATTAAATATTTTACATCTATACCCCGTTAGCCGACTTTTTTAGCAAATTCTATTTGTTTTTCGCCGCTTTTGGTAAATCATTTGATCAAATCATTGGGATCCCCCAATTGAATCAGGGGCAAACGCCTACGAAAAGATCGCTTGGATTTCAAAAAAGATCCCTTGGATTTATTCATGGTTTGTTTGTTTAGTACTGTAGATACAGAATTTTAAAAAATTTATTTTCTACTTGCTTTTAGGGGTTGTTGGGGCAAACGCCTACGAAAAGGTCGCTTGGATTTCAAAAAAGATCGCTTGGATTTATTCATGGTTTGTTTGTTTAGTACTGTAGATACAGAATTTTAAAAAATTTATTTTCTACTTGCTTTTAGGGGTTGTTGGGTATTTTTAGTAATAAATGCTCCCTCATTCATAGGCAAGAGGCCGAACATTTAATTTTTATACATGGATTAAGGAGTATTATTATTTAATATATAGTGGGTATGTGAACCCTATATCTTAATTGTATTAGTAGATGTGTGTGAGTCCCTGTATGTATAAAGGAAATGAGACTCTTGGAGATGGACGTCAAAATGACAAAATGTGTCCTTTGTCGGTGGACGAAGGGAGTAAATCATAAATTAAGTTATGTGAATTGTAAAAGAGTGACAATTTTGAAATTAAAGTGCATTGTGAGGATGATGGTTTGGTGTTATTTTCTTATTTAGAGATGTGAAGTTATTTATGAACGGACAAAAATAATAAATGTCAATTTATTTATGAAAAGAATTTTTTATTTTCGTAATTCCCATATAATTCTCTTTATATTACAAATTTATAAACTTTATAATTTTCTAAATACAAATGAATTTTTTTTTTTTTTTTTTGCATTGAACCGTAAAATTATAGGAGTGGCGGCCCCGTCTTAGAATTGCGTTGGAAAATAAATCTATAATTGAGCAGGAACGACGTGGTCGTGTGTTTCAATGGCATGATGACGTTGTCTAATAAATGAGTAATTAGAGGAAGACGCATCTTCAAATATTACATTATAATATTTCATCTTCTATTCTATCTACTCCCTCCGTCCCGGAAGTATTGACACATTTTTTTTGGGCACGGAGATTAAGGAGTATAATAATTTAATATAAAGTGAAGTGAGATAAATAATATTTAATGTGTAGTGGGTAGTTGTATTAGTGGTGAGTGTGATGGGTGTGTGGGTCCATGTAAATAAATAAATTGTTTTTGTGTGGGTCCCATGTTCTTAAAAAGGAAATATGTCAATTTCTGTGGGACAACCCAAAAAGGAAAGTGTGTCAATATCTTTGGGACGGAGGGAGTATTAGATTCTTTTCATATACTCTCTTCATCCGTTTCTAAGGTGTTCGTTTGTTTTTTTCACGTGAACCGGTTCTAAGGTGTTCGTTTACTTTTTTCACGTGAATTAAGATGTATTATTATTATATGTAAAGTTGGTAGTTTTTTAGAGAAAAGTGGTGAGCTATATTATATATTTTTTTACTAAATAGGGGAAATGAATATCTTTGAACCGGACGCAAAAAATAGTAAAATGGGCATCTTAGAAGGGAGTGACGGAAAGAGTATTATAATAAATGTCCAAATTTTCGCCACAAGTACAAGTGTTTAACGACCCGTCAACCATTAACTAGGGTATATCATTTTAATAAAAATCTAATTATGGAATACTCCATCCGTCCCTCGTCAACGTTTACATTTACTTTTTACACGTAAATTAAGAGATATAACATTTTAATGTATAGTGAAGTGAGAGAAATAATATTTAATGTAAAGTGGGTAATTGTATTTTTTTTTAGAAAAATAAACTTTCATTCTTAAGAGGTATGAGAAGTACCCAATATTATAGATGTGGACAGTTATATTAGTGTTGTGTTTGAGCCCTACATAAAATAATTAATTATTTTTTTAGATCTAACTTAACAAAAAAAAAAATTGTACACCTTAATTTGAAATAGATCACATGGATATGGGATTCGGATGAAGTCAGGCACTATTGTAGAATCAAAAGACTGTTGTTGTGAATTGTTATGGCACGATCGGGCCCTTTAGTGACCCGACAGAATGGCTGTGCAATCCAAGTGACAGATCCAATTTCATTACATCATCAAATTCTCCCCATCCTAGTAAATCTCATTCTTGCCCGCTATATCCATGATTTGACATTTTAAGATTCAAATTTGTTTTCTTGATTCTTCCAATTTAAACACTAATTTATACAAGTAAATTTAAACATTAATTATACTCCTTCACAAGATATTTATTTTTTAGGAGTAATTAGTGTTAAATAATTTCCTTAATTACTATATAAGATACAAACTTAAAAATTTATTATTACTATAGCAATATTCCAACTTTATCCTTACAATGTACTGCGTACAAACAGTTACGCCTACACACAATCATTTTTATGTGCAGCAAATGATATGTACATCAAAAAAATTTATGTGTAGCAAAAAAATATTATGTCCATCATAAAAATAATTAGCTCAAATTAAGTTGAGATTATATTTGGTAATTGATTTTATTTTTTGTATCTATAAGTAAATTTTTTCTTAAATGATGTATCTTGTGAAGTAGTAATTATGGTACTAAATGTGTATTAAATAGTAATTATTCCATATGGTATTTTTGCATTCCTTTATAATTAGCTCATTAGTTTTTACGCCATCTGCCCCACGTTAAGATTTAAGTAATTTATTTTGGTTGTTCCAAGTTAAGGTTTATATTTTATTTTTTGTCAAGTTGGGTCCATACAAATCAATTAATTATTTCATATATGACTCACACACAACACTAATACAACTACTTATTTTACATTAAATATTTCTTTTACCTCACTACACATTAAAATATTATATATTTTAATTTACGTGCAAAAATACAAACATAAACGTTAACATGTGACTGAGTATATTTGAAGAGGCTCCAAATGCTCTTGGAAAATTAATCTAGCTAGCTAGCTGTATGATGAAACCTATTTTCATTCCATCAACTTTATAAACAAACCCATTCAGATTATTTAATATGCAGAGAATGTGAGCTCACAAAATTAACGGGAAATGGAATAGAAATGATAATATTTTAAGTTTCACATTAAATTTCACGTTTTCGTTCATCACACAGTAAATAACACCATCCAAAAAAAAAAAATGCATCACATCAATTTATAACTTTAAAATTAGATCTTAATTACAAATTTATCATTCTAACCTAACACATATATCACACTTCATAATTCATTTTTTTATCTATAAAGACTACATTACCCTCTAAAAATCAATAAATTGATAAAAAAAACTTTTCTTAAATTTTATATCTACAGTATTGTTGCAAGCAAATGTGGGTCGGAGGGAGTAATATTTGATTAATAAAATGAATCATTTCAAAAATAATTCATAAGATAAATGAAAAGTGATACTCCCTCCGTCCCACAGAAGTTGTGATATTTTTCTTTTTGGGTTGTCCCATAGAAGTTGTTACATTCCTTTTAAAGCATATGAGACCCACATAAAAAATATTAACATATTCACATTGACCCACACACACTACACACCCCCCACTAATACACCTAACCACTACACATTAAATATTATTTCTCTCACTTCACTTTACATTAAAATATTATACTTCTTAATCTCTGTGCTCAAAAAAAATATCACAAGTTTAATGGGACGGAGAGAGTAATATTTTAATGAAAAGTAATATATTTAATTAAAATGATAACTAATTAAAAAGACGTAAATGATCTCAGGAGACTGGTCTCGCACAAATGTTTCTCCAAATACTATATCTTGCTCATTAATATGTGGCAAAGTATTTCTTGTACCGGGTTCACTACAATGCACCTTAATGGTTCAAGTTCTATTATATTCTTATAATAATTTAATGTCACTACAATAAAAAAATGCCTTTAACGACATATTTTTTATGTCATTTTAACATCAATGTAATAATAAGTACTGTATTACTACATTATATTTTTAGGGGTGTTAATATATGTTCTTTAAAGACACTTAATAAAATGGTGTGTTGATATTTATCCTATCACCACACTTCAAAAGGAACACTTATCTATTGCTACACCTTTTTTACTACACAAAAAGGGTGTCCTTATATGTATTCTTTAGTACCACTTTTACTATACTTTTTTAACACATAAAAAAAGTGTCATTATAAGTACTATTTAGAGACACTTAAGAATACATGTGTAAATATATATTTTGTTACTACACACGATGAAAGATTACAAATTATTAAAATTTAATTTATTTTTTTATTTTTTTCGCTGTTAAAATATTAAAATAGAAAAAAATTATTTTATTAAAAAATTAAATTAATTTTTTAATTTTTTTATAATAAATAATTATTTTAATTAATTTAATGATTAAGAAATAAAATTTTTATTTTTATTTTAATAATAAAATCTTATACTTCAAATTAATTATTTTTAAGATAATTAGTTACATATATTTCTATATTATTATATTTTATCTTAAAAAAATTATACAATAATTTAACTAATAATTTTAATTTTATTTTATTATACCTATTAAATTGATAATATAAAATTAATATTATAAAATTCAGTATAAAACTTAATTATGTAATCTATGTATATATATTATTTTTAATAAAATATTCCAAAAATTACTTATAGTTTAATGGCTTTCTGTGGTGATAGGGGTACTGTCTATCCCCACGGCAGAATGGACCACACAAAAAATTAATGTGGTTATAAGTAAAATGTATTAATATATTACCTATTACAACACTTTTTAATGTATTTATAAGTAATTTTTTTTTGTAGTGTGTTTATTCTTAAAGTTCAACATTTTTAAGGAAATACTCCATCCGTCCCGTTTTAATATTTACGTTTCTATTTTGCGCCTCTCATTTCAATGTTTACGTTTTTCTTTTTAGGAATATGTGTTGGAAATTAATTTCCATTATAATCTAATTGTGGGCAATATATTATATACAATTATATTAGCTATTCAATTATTTTATGGACTTAATTAAGTGATCCAATTAAGATTAAAAGTCTCTGGGCTATAATAATAATAATAATTAATATGGGCCAAATGAGTAGATACCCAATACTACGTGATTAGGTGATTATGGGTGGTCTAGTCAAGTAGTATATAAAGGCTCCCAGGTTATGGTCCCCAAAAACACTAAGCCGCACATTGTCTTCCCTTCTCCCCATCGGGAGGGATTACTGCGGTCCCCATAAGGAATTAAGAGGCTTAATTGAGGAAGGCCTTACACCTACTGTTTTTTGAGTTCGTGTTTCGCCTAGATGACTCAATGGATTAAGGTACGTTTCAGCTTTACGTTTTGGATCTCGTTAATTATAATAGGGTTAAGGTTTAATGGATTAATTTCCAACAAGTGGTATCAGAGCCAGAACCCAAACTTAACCGGCCCAGCCCGGGGTTGGTGGGATGTTCGGACCTCAAACTGGATGGTCTAGCTGCGGGACTTTGTTTGAGGGGGAAATGTTGGTTGGGTGTCAACCAAAGTCCCACATCGGTTAGAAGTGGGGATGGCGAGGGGTTTATAATTGAGTGATGGACTCTCCCTAGCATGAGGCCTTTTGGGTGTGATTACCAGAGTGGTAAAACCGTGCGGGCCAGTGGGCGGCCCAAAGCGAATAATATCATGCTAGTGGATTGAGTGGGTCCGACTCCCTGGGCGGATAAACCCAACAAGTGGTATCAGAGCCACCCTATTTATGATTATCTGAGATCGGAAAGAATTATGTATTTGTGTAGATTCAAACATTTGTGATGAATCGTAATGTGATATTAGTATTACATATTAAGATATGAAAAATTGAATTTTTACGGGATATATATAAGAATGTATTCAGATTTAATTTTTGGAATTTTAATCCCCTTATTGATTAAACACCAATGATAGCGGTGCTTATTATGTAATATAACTTTGGATTTGTGATGTCATGAAATGCGCTGGCAATTCTGGAATTCTAATTCCACTGATATATGTTTTAAACATATTACTGTAAAATTTCAAACCATGAGCATTCTTCCAACATGTATCATATGTGTATGTCATATGTATTTTTATTCATTTATTTAGTTGGAATAATGGTGTCAGAACCTCCCATTTTAATCAATTCTGCGAATTAATTATAATTTATTTAAATGCTAGAGATTTAAATTGAATTCATTAAGTAGAAGTAATTTTGCCGTTTGATTTGTGTATATAATTAAATCTCATGAATTATGAATTTCATTATATCAAGTTATGCTTATGTGACAAAGTTAATTTGGTTATCAAATGTTGTAAATCATTATGAATTTATGGGACAGTATTGATGTGGATTTAGATTTTGCCTAATTGTTAGCAGCGCACTAATACTATATGTTTATGTTGCATTTTGGTACATTATATGAGTGACGGGACCATTTTTATTAATTGTTGTATATAGATTAATGACGGTTCTGCTACAACTTTAAAACCCACTTGCATAGCTTCAAATTGCATCCATTATTGTGGATTATTGTTTCAATCCAATCCTTAATTATTAACTTTGTACATGTGACTTGATTATTGAATCAAGATGGATACCCATGTTTTGTAACTATTTATCAAGACCGCTTATGAGGGATTTCAGATTTAAGATTATTCGGATGGATTGAATTGAAAGCTGTAAATTGAAAATTGGGTTTCTGCCATTAAGTAATTTCAGAAAGCATATTGAATTATAATTTATTTGATTGTCGAATGTTCCAATATGTGCAAATTTTAATTAAATATACATAGATCCAGAATTTAGATTTTGATGACTAGTGCAATTATTATTAAAATTCATGATTATAGACGTCATCATATATATTTGGATCTATACCTATATATACTTTATGGAAAGTTTAATGTAGGCTTATGGTTTTATTAATTGGCATGGCACAATGTTGAATTGGAAAATGCATGAGTTAATAAGTATGACTTAAGGATTAATTTATTAATTTAAATGCAAGGATTGACATCTTTAACTTGATTGATATTATTTTGTGAATCAAGTTGCGTAATTAAGTATACTCATGCCCCTTTTTAGGTGGTTTCTTAATATAAAGAATATTTGTTTAATTCAGTTAATGTCAAATTGAGATTTGAAATCCTTGATTAAGTTAAGAAAATCTTTCATAATTTTTAATGGTAGTTCATCTCAATATTCCTATTTGGTTAGTGGAATAAAATTAAATTAAATTGGGGAGATAGTTAAATGTCGTTTAATTAAATTAAATATTTTAATATTTATTTAATTAGTCTAGTAAACCTTCAATCTAGTCAATCGAAGCACCATGTTGCCACAGCAATATCGTGTGTGGAGAAAAGCTTTATTGAAATTACATAGGTGGATGTGGTATTATTTATGTGTTCTGTGTTCGGCCCACAAGTAGGCACAGTTTGACAGAATAATAACACACATGTGATAATAAGTATGTGATAATTATTTGGATTATTCATGTGAACATGAGTCGGTCCACAGATTGACTCTTGTTTGACAGAACTTATTGTCAATACTTGATTGTTACACCAAGATTACCCCTGCAGTTAATTTTTGTCCATAGACGAGGTTAATGTTGCACAAGGTGTCTTGTGATGGATCCCTAATTAATAATGTTTTGCAAGCGTATCTTCATGCGGGTATTGATCGGCCCATAGGTAGATTAATATTTGATAGAAATACACAAGCACCTGTGGTGGTAAATATGTGACGATTATTTATTTAACATGTGAGTAATAAGTCGGCCCATAGGAAGGCTATTGCTTGACAGTTTTATTGTCAGTATTTGACTACTACGTAGAGTGTCACTTACAAGTTGGTATTGATACTAATGATGTGATAGATTCCTTGAGATGATTCTAAACTATTTAAAATTTGAATGATTATAAAGTTTAGTGCAAGCATGATAATTATTTTGGATTAATTCTCTGTACAATTAAGAAGTCTGTTAATTAAGTTTAACCTATGTCAACAACAAAATTATACATGATGAGAACTTCAACAATAAGGATGAACTAATAAGTTTCTAACAAACTCTGTCTCAATAAAGTATAAGAGCAACAAAGAAAAATCCGTTTGGAAAGCTGTTAAAAAGAAACAAAGTATAACCTTTCGTTTTCTCCTAAAGGCTTGTGGAATTATTTTATAATACACCACATTAAGATTACTTAGTATGAATGGTGTTGTGGTGTAGTTAAAAGACAAAAATAGTACTCCACAATATATGGTTACTAATTGGAGAAATACTAAAGATTGCAGCTTATGGTCTCAATAAAGTTCCAACCAAAGTAGTTGTGAGAACTCTTTGAGTTTCACATATGGTGATATCCAACTAAGGCTAGATCATTGGGATCTACTAAAGAAAATTGGATTCAAATAGATACAATGGTATTAAATAAAAATAATAAATTTATGATCCAATTGATCGGATCATATTTGAGACGAGTAATACAGTATTATGTGAGGATGTTGATTTTGGGGGAAGAATAATATTAGAGACATTGTCCTTAAAGGGAGTCGATTCGATCCCCACTTATGCTTTAAAGAATTGGTGCAAATTCAGAATAACGATATGACAATGTCAATAATATTTAAGGAATAACAAATTCAACAACCCCAAGAATTAATGTCACTAAGAAAACCACTAGAGTTGGGTGAAAGACAATTCGAATGATTATGTAGTTTTTCTCTTAAATAATGAGGACACTATAGAATTAATGGTAGAACATTCAAACAATGTTCATCAAACCATGAAAGGTCCAATTACTCCAAAGTATGTTAATGCTATAAGTTATGAGTATAAATTAATACAAGATGATTAGGTTTGCATCTTGATATAGGATTATACTCAAAAGGGAAGGAAGGCATTATTATAAGATAATCGTGACATTAGTAGCACATTTTGATCTTGAATCATATTAGATGGATGTAAAGATAAAGTTCCTTGATCGTAACACTGATGATACGATCTAAATGGTTTAAGAACTAATAGGAAATCCATCTATGCATTCAAGCAAATTTTTTTTCGTAAAGGATCACAAGTATCATCATGAAGTAAGTGTCTCATTTGGTTTTGAGACAAATGTAGATGATTATGTGATTCAGTGGGAGAATGTTTAAGTTAAACTAAGGGAGACCAGTGCAGTCTCAATCAGGTGCCCTAAAGTTAAACTAAAGATTTAAGAAATGTAGAAACATTCCATATTCATTGGTTGTTGGAAGTTGTTGTATGATGAGGTCTCTACAAGACATAATTTGACTTATGTTGTTGGTATATTAAGTAGACATTTAATTAACTCTAGTATGGATCTTTATAAAGTATGTATAGAGAACTAAGAATTATATGCATGTACATCAGGGATCAGATTTGTTAGAGATCATGAGGAATTCTGATTATGAGTTTGTTGGATGCCGATATAGTATAAGATCCATTTCAGGCTACATCTTCTGTTGGTTTTGAAAGCTATATAAGTAAAAGTGTTAAGCTAACACTTGTATCTCATTAACTATGACAGTAGAAATAGTAGTACACTAAGGGGAATCCAATCATAAAATAAAGGTTGCGAAGCTTTGTCACATAAAGTTTATTGTGACAGTTAGTTCGCAGTAAAGTATTAGCAACAAGAGTTCTTATAAGTCAAGCATATTGACATAGAATTCTTGGTTGTTAAAGAAAGTATTTTGTGTAGATAAAATTTTAGAAGAGTATATTATGATAGACTTCAAATATAGATCCACCAATTATGTATTCAACGCCCTGCAGTTTTATGAGCTAGCTACTCATGTGGGTGTTATATGGTTTTAGAATACATTGGTTCAGTGGGAGTCTATATTTATTGTTCTTTAAAATTTTCAAAACACTTTGATTTGGATAATTTGATTTTCTGCAGAATAAAGTTGATAGTTGATGGTTTTGAATTCATTGTGAATTCATTTAAGTAATTTCATTTTGTAATATTTTACATTATGGATTGATCTCACTAAAGTTTAAAGTTGGACCAGTTGAAAATAGACATGATATTGATCACGTTGCATGTAATTTCCATGCTACTCACCATATTTGATCTATGTCATTGAGTATATTGATATGGTGATTGTCGGGGTTTAATCACGATTTATAATGTGGTGAATGCCGCGGTAGTTCCATATTAGTATATGAGATGGACCAGATTGTTAAGTATAGCCTGAAGAGGAATAGCATAAAGTTGTGCAACTAAGGACTCTTGATATAATTGTTTCGGAAAATATATAGCCCAAGTGGGAGATTGTTGGAAATTTGTTCATTTCCATTATAATCTAATTGTGGACAATATATTATATACAATTATATTAGCTATTCAATTATTTTATGGACTTAATTAAGTGATCCAATTAAGATTAAAAGTCCATGGGCTATAATAATAATAATTAATATGGGCCAAATGAGTAGATACCCAATACTACGTGATTAGGTGATTATGGGTGGTCTAGTCAAGTAGTATATAAAGACTCTCAGGTTATGGTCCCCAAAAACACTAAACCGTACGTTGTCTTCCCTTCTCCCCATCGGGAGGGATTACTGCGGTCCCCATAAGGAATTAAGAGGCTTAGTTGAGGAAGGCCTTACACCTACTGTTTTTTGAGTTCGTGTTTCGTCTAGATGACTCAATGGATTAATGTGCGTTTTAGCTTTACGTTTTGGATCTCGTTAATTATAATAGGGTTAAGATTTAATGGATTAATTTCCAACAATATGAGACTCACATAAAACAATTAATATATCATCCAACACTGATACACCTACCCACTTCACATTAAATATTATATTTTTCACCACTATCTATTAAAATATAATATTTTTTAATCAACGTGTAAAAAGTAAACGTAAACATTGAAACGGGACAGAGGGAGTAATTATCTTTCAACCCATCGAATAATAAAGTTTAACATACACCTGATTGAAAGAGACATGTTATTAATCTGTATATAATGGAACTTGATATCACCACAGCACAACCTCTCTTAAGTTGGAAATGATGTGTAATCAGTTCAAGAACCCACTTTTGGTTATATTGATCCATTATTAACCAATAAGCAGGCAGCATTATAGAAATACAAAATGACAACTCTACAAGAGAATTTAAACACTAATATTTCATATAATTTGTCAAGCAAAAGTGGGTGTGGTATGTATCACTCATCACTAGGAGAATATATAATGCAGTCCGAATAGAAAACCATCACTTCTACCTAATAAGAAATTTAATTGTGTCTACTTAATGGGATAATGTTTTATCAGTAACTTAATCCGATCCGATTTGATTTAGATGCATTTATTCACATATTAAAAAATTGTAACTTGTTGGGTGGTGAAAAAAATATAATAACACCATAACCTTTTGATTTTATCTCAAATTATATCACGAGATGACTTATGTAAGATAGATAAAAAGTAATAATTTTTTTTAATGAAAATTGATATTTAATAGGTGAAAAAGTGATAATGATGCAAATAAATTATTTCATGAACAATTTATTGTATAAATAAAAAGTAGTACTCCCTCCGTCCCACTAAAGTTGTAACAATTTTTTTGGGCATGGAGATTAAGGAGTATAATATTTTAATGTAAAGTGAAGTGAGAGAAATAATATTTAATGTGTAGTGGGTAGGTGTATTAGTGGTGTGTGTAAAGTATGTGTGGAACCTATGTGTATATATTACTCCCTCCGTCCCAACTTCAACTTCACACTTTCCATTTTGGTCCGTCCCAATTTTAACTTCATACTTCCATAAAAGGAAAAGATACATAATTAATATCCCTCTAATATACTTTAATTTCAAAATTACCATCACCTTTTTAACACACATAACATACTTTATCATTTATTTATTACCTAAAAATACAAAACTACCCCCAAAAGTTACTCAAAAAGTGACTTTTCTTAATTTGCGTGCGAACAGTAAATATGAAGATGAAAATGGGACGGAGGGAGTAATATTTTTTGTGTGGGTCCATATGCTTAAAAAGGAAATGTAACAACTTCTGTGAGACAATTCAAAAAGGAAAATGTCACAACTTCTGTAGGACGAAGGGAGTAATATTTTTACAGAAATGTAATAACATTTTTAATGAAAATATAATGTAATTAAGTATGCCATATAATACTATCTCTATCTCAATTCAATTCAATGATGTGACGTTAGATTCGTGAAACCTAGTTACACTGATTTAGACGCATGCAATTAAGTTGATCGTAGCCGATTTCAAACATGAAAAAATATTTTAAATAAATAAATCACATGTTATAGGTAAAACTATCACATGGTATAAGATAAAGTATTATGCATATAAAAACTACCACCATTTTCCTAAAAAGAAGTATTCGAAGTACCAAGAATTTCACATGATCACATAAAAGTATTAGGGTATACTCCTTCGGGTTAATGTTTACGTTTGTATTTTTCAATTAGATTTAGAGATATAATATTTTAATGGCAAAAGCTCTTGCATCCCCGGGGACACACGTGTCTCCATGGGAACACAACTCTCCCCCCTCCATATTCTATTTAAACATATGTATTGTTAAGGGTTTAAATTGCAAAGGGGCACGGTGTCTCGGGACACATGAGCCTCACTCTATTTTAATAGATAATGAATTGAGAAATATAATATTTAATATATAGTGAATAGTTATATTAGCATTGTATGCATGGGTCCCACCTAAAAAGGAAAATGTAATCGAGATAAACTAAAATAAAAAAATGTAAATCGGGACAGGAGTATCTAAGTAAATTTATTACACGTACAAGTAAATTTATTAGAAAGTTACACCTAATCGATACAAAGTAATTTGTCCAATTAAACAATTTCTTGAATAATTGTAAAACACATTAAAGTGATAACATATTTATTGAAAAGTGAAAATTAAACTTAAAAGTAATATGTACATTAATAAACTAAATAATACTATAAATAATTACATTTTAATCAATTTACATAATAATAATAGGCCCTGATAGCAACATACAAACGTGTAATACACGTAGTAAAAATCTATAGTCCCCTAAATAACAACAATATTCTAAATTGGGATTAAAGCAAGTTTGGTATTAACAACATTATTTATTGGATTAATAAATAACATACTTTTCATACCATTATCTTTACACTTTTTTTTATCTGTCTCATATATAATAACTTGCACTATTTAGATAGACAAACCCTTTATAAATTGAGCACAGTGTAAATTTTATAATCCCCTTCCAATTCTATTATACCATATATATTTTATTCGAGTTTAAATTAAAGGGGACCACATAATTTACACCGTGAATCCAATTCATAAGAGACGAACTTATTTAAAAAAGAAAATACCTCCCAATCAAATATTATCATAATACATTAATTAATTTAAAACATGTCACTTCCATCTAATACATTAACATACTTTATAGTACTTCATTTGTTATAAAAAAAAATCAAAATGTCATTAAAGTTACCTAAAAATAGTTTTATAAAAATCCGATGGTGCAATAATCCCAAGAAAGTACATTATTAATGAAAGTGATATTCTGAAAAGAAAAAAAAAACAACAACAAAACAAAAAATCAACTGATAAACCCATCGCGTTAAACTATTTTATTATGAACAATTCGTGGACAAAAAAAATTATGAAATTTTAATAAAAAAATCATACTCCTTCCATTTCCTTGAAGGAGGGTATTTCTTCCATTTTGGGCGTTCCGATCAAATAGTCTCCTTTTTTTTACACACATGAGACACACCCCCACACTAATACAACTAAAATTTGGAACTCACACTCCTACTAATACAATTACCCACTGCACACTACTAAATAATAATACTCATTAATCCACATACCAAAAAACAAAAGACCCTCTCAATAAAAGAGGGACGAAGGGAGTACCCGATTAAAAAAAAAAAGAAAAAGTAATACCATACAATCAAATCATTCTAGAAGATCGCGTAATACGAGTATTTGCCTTAAAATAAAATAATACACATTGGATTGTTATTTTCTTAGGAAAAAAAAATAAAGAAAGTAATAATAATTTGCATTAGTTAATTTATTGTTAATGAGCGATGAGTATGAAATTCAAAAGAAGTAGTACTAGACAACAGTAGAGAGAAGCTTAAGTATAAAAAGGTGGCAATCTATAATAAATTGTAGTAAAATAAAAATGATAAACAGAATGTCTGTAATCATGAGAGCATACATTGCAGTGATCATCGTACAGACGAGCATCGCAGGGATGTTCTTATTAATTAAAGCATCCCTTTCTGCAGGAACTAAACCTTGTGTGTTCGTCGTCTACCGACTCGGATTCGCAACACTTGTTTTGACTCCATTTTGTTTGTTCTTCCAAAGGTTTTATTTACTTTCTAATACCATAATTATTACATCCTCAAATCTCATCAAACTGTACTGTTTTTAACTGACATGTTTTGGTTGGATATTTTTGAACTAGGGAGTGTGCTCCTCTTACCTGGCAAGCAATTTGCAAGATTTTTATGGTCTCTGCATTGGGGTGGGCATATGGTTTTTATAATTAACATATTTAATTTCCTATGTATGTGTTGTTTTTTTTCCAATAGACTTATATGCATGGAATTTGCAGGCTTGCGTTGAGTTTCAATCTGAACTTTGCTGGATTGGACTACACCTCTGCAACATTCAATTCAGCCATGGCTAATCTTATCCCCCCATTGGTTTTCATCATGGCCGTTTGTTTAAGGTATAAACAAATTTATATATATATATATATATATATATATATATATATATATATATATATATATATATATATCAAACGATATGAGCATCATTTTAATGGGGTAAGAATTCAGATGGCGTTAAATCAATAAATACAACTATGAACTACTCCTTTACTCCATTCTTAATTATTCATTTTACTATTTTGGGACATCAATCCTTAATATATCTATTTCTCTTTTTAAATTATGGGACTCACATTCTCCATTAATACAACTACCTACTATACATAATAAAATAATAATACTTCTCATTTCTTGTGAGGATGGACGGAGGGAGTATTAGTCTATCACATGAAATCAATACTCCCTCTGTCCTAATAAGATTTTCATTCTTTTCTTATTTCTTTGTCTTTCATCTTCTAAAAATAGTACTTCCTCCTTCCCATAGAAGTTGACACACTTTCCTTTTTGATTTGTCTCACTAAAGTTGATACATTTCCTTTTTAATACATGGGACCCATACAAAAACAATTAATCTATTCTCATGGACCCCACATATCACCTCTAATACAACTACCCACCAATATTATTTCTCTCACTTCACTTTACTTCACTTTACATTAAATTATTATACTCCTTAATCTTCGTGCCAAAAAAATTTATACCAACTTCTCCGGGACGGAGGGAGTAAATGTTTCAAAATAAATAATCTCTAGTACATCATATTTAAAAAAATGTCATTCTCGCATAACTTGCTTTATCATTTATTTACTACTTAAAAAATATCACAATACTCTTAAAAGTTAATAAAATTGGTCAAAATTTTTTTTTATTAAACTCCGAAGGAAAAGCCAACTGGGACTGAGGGAGTATATTATATTGGTTGGCTCCTTAAAAAACCCATAAGTTGGTCAGATTTGGATGTGCACAATACAATTGCTTAAACCTGTTTCATCTCCATGTATATTTCTTTGGCTTAATGTTCTGAGTTCACCCGATCGAGTACAGTAAGTGAAATATGAAAAGTGGAATAGGTGTTATACATCCAACTGTAGTTTATGGTGTTGGATTAGCAGAATCGAATACATATAGCAATTAATAAAGTTAAATTTGCAGGATTGAAAGGGTAGGCTATAGAGAGTGGCATGGAAAGGCAAAGGTGGTGGGATGCATGCTTGGTTTCTGCGGAGCCATGGCCTTTACTTTCTATAAAGGACCGCCTTTATACGCCTCGTCCTCGTCGCATTCTCTTCATCAAAACGCCACTCATGATCACTCAAAACAACGATGGATCAAGGGTTCTTTTCTCTCCATTGCATCACAACTCTTCTACTCCTTGTGGATAACTATGCAGGTTCATTCTCACTTTAAACTTCAACTACTTATCTGTGTTTTACATTTTTTTACTTCCTTTGTACCAGTGCAATACACACGATTTCTATTTTCGTCTGTCTCAATACACCATGCACAATCTAAATTTGGTAAACAACTCTAAACCTTTATAAATCATACTCCCTTCATCCCTGAAGATTAGTCACCTTTAGCGTAGTAGGATATTAAGAAAATAATTATTTTTTGATTTTTAGGAGTAATGTGTTATTCTTAGGTAATAATTAAAGAATAGAGCATGTTATGTTATGTGTGGAAAAAAGGGATAATATTTTTTAAATTAAGGTGTATTTAAAAGATTTTAGATTAGAATTAATCATACGAACCAATGAAAAAAGAGTATTTTCAAATTGTCATTAACATATAGTATACTTAATTTTACTATTCATTTATTTATTAGCTAAAATGACTTGCTACCTAAAGAAGCCGAGAATTTTTTTGTCAAAAAAGTAAATGTGCATATTAAGCTATGATTGGTTTTATTGTTATCTGAATGTAATTGGGAAATTATTGATGTAATTAGGCAAGACTTCAGAAGCAGTACCCTGGGAATCTGAGGCTGATCACTTTGCAATGTGCATTTGGTTGCTTAATAGCTGCAGTGTATGGTGTAGCCATGGAGAGGGACATTTCATCATGGAAGCTTGGTTGGAATATTCGACTCTTCTCCGGAGCCTACTCTGTATGTTCCTTTTCTCTATCTCTTGTCCCGTTACATGAGTTACATTTTTCTAATTAGAATGTCCTGCTATAATAGTTACATTTCCTTTTTTAATAGATGGGCCCACATAAATCAATCACTTTATATTCATTGGGCCACACACAATACTAATACAATTATCCACTATACATTAAATTATTATATCTCTTAACCCACTACACATTAAAATACTAGTATTTCTTAATCTTCGTGCAAATAGTAAACGTAACTCTTTTCATGGGAAGGAGCGAGTATTTCTAACCTTTTTTTTCCTTATAACCATGCAAATGAACAAACAAGAAAAGTAACAATAATAATATAATACTCCCTCCGTCAATCTATCCATTTTAGCATTTTGGGTTCGTCAATTCTTAATCTATCAATTTTCCTTTTTGGACTATGGGACCCACACCCTCCACTAATACAAATAAAATATGAGACTCATTCTCTCCACTAATACAACTATCTACTACACATATAATAATAATACTCCTTAATCCACGTGCAAAAAACAAATGGATACATTGAGGATGGACGGAGGGAGTAATAAAAGTATTCCTTCCGTCTCAACAAACTTTTCACTATTTTCTTATTTGTTTGTCCCACTATACTTTTCAATTTCCAAACATGATAAAAATTTCAAAACAAATAACTTCTCACTATATCATATTTTTAAAAATGTCACTCTCATCTAATTCACATAACTTACTTTATCATTTATTTATTACTTAAAAATATCATAATATCCCTTTCTTATTTATTGGTGAAAAAGTAAATTTTTTTTAAACTTCCATAATGGTAAAGAGTTAATAAAAAAGAAGAAGTAATAAGTAATTAAAAAAAATAAACACTAAGTGTTGCTCTGAGTCATAAATTACAAATGTCCATATTGCACGTGCATAATTACATGATATGGATAAAGTTTTTTAATAGATAGGAATATGTTGTGGTGGAGTGACGTGAGGATAAAGAAGTAGCTACGTCCACAATAAGAAGAGGAAAGGAAACCGATTATTATTTCAGGATCCACTGTTCTATAATCCAAAATACAGTTACATTACATCAAAATTAGGCTGTAAATATACATACATGTAATAATCTCAATCCAAAACTGAGTAGAGTTAGAAAATCTAATAGTCCTTAAAATCCTCTATTGGGCCTAGAAAATAGGCCCCGTAAGCCCAAACACAGATTTGATATAGGAGTATAGATTCAAGGCATTCCCATAATTAATATATAAATAAATAAATAAAAATCACAAATCAAGGGGAATATTGATTAGCTATGAAATGAAAACAAAAATTATTATTAATACTGTAGAATTTTAAGGAAGCATAAATGGTGCAGGGTATTGCGGCCACAGCAATGAGTTATTGGCTGCAAGCTTGGGTTATTGATCAGAAAGGTCCAGTTTTCAGTGCAATATTTGGGCCATTGACTCTAATTATATCTGCCATCTTCTCTGCTATTTTTCTCAAAGAAACTCTTCATTGGGGAAGGTTACCATCTTACTACTCTATCTACCCTACCGCTTGTTCATTTCACAAAAAAAAAAAAAAAAAAAAAAAAAAATTGTGTGCATGCAATTCAAAATGTATATGGCTAATTTTCGCTAAAATTGGATGGATCATATTTGAGTCTGTAGCTTTTTTCTTTTTAAACTCGTAGTACGGTACACAATATTTTATTTTATAATACACAAAAAAAAAATTATATTTTTAAAGTAATGAATTATACAAATTTTCTAATAAAAAACATTTTCATCTCAATAAAAAAAATAAAAATTATTAGATAATTTTTTAAACTAAAAATAATATATATATATTTTCAATAGTAATAACATTACTCTAAAAGTATAATTTCATAAACTAAAGAATTAACATTCGTGTCTACGTACAATTAATCTCAAATTTGAGGCTCTTAATTAATCAGCTGTTATTATTTATGCAGTATTTTGGGTGGAGTGCTGTTGGTTTGTGGGCTGTATAGCTTCTTATGGGGAAAAAATCGTGAATCTCATATTCAACACTCCATTCCAACTTCCAACAAGGAAACACATTTGGATACCATCTTTACGACGTCGTCCAATAAACTCAAGGAAAAAGAGACCAATAACATTTATCCATAAATTATGATTGCAGTTTGCACATTTTTAGTATAGTTTTATTTAATTATTTATGTTTCTTACACTTTGAAATAATGATGCGGGTTATTCATACCCCAATCTTATTAAATGTATAATTATATAATTTAATAAAATATATATTTATTATTAAATATACTTTCATTTGTTACATTTCTACCCTTTAATTTAACACTCTGTATAACTCATAAAGAAAGAGCTCTCGGAACGAACACCTACAATCTACAATAAGAATACAAATTCCTCATAGCATGTAAGAATTTTTTTATTTATTTATCGTAAATATTTGCTGAAGAAGAACATGATCATAGAGATGGAGAGATTGTGATTTCTTCAACAAAGACTAGAACTCAAATTAAGTGAGACTTCCAAACTTGCTATTTGATCTCCTTTCCCTTTTGTCAATAGTGCTTGTTTACATTGTATTTTGTGTTTTAAAGAGAAACATTTGGAAACATAAAGCTATTACTTCCATATATAATGTGGGGATTATAGGGTTGTACCCTTCTTTTGAGTAATTTTATCATGTTTGAATGAATGATGCAGGCTATTATTGATGCTGCTACTGCTACATATGTCCCCCCCCCCCCCCCCCCCCCCCCCCCTCCTTCCCAAGAGACTGTAAAGAAGATAGAAAGATTGTTAGCAACTAGGATTTATGGGATATATTTAGAAAATTAGACTAGAAAAAGTTAAAATCTTAATTATTAATTTTAATAAGGGTATATATTTCTTATTAAATAAGGATATTTTAATTTGTTATTTATGAGGTACATTTAGTAAGATTTGAGGTATGAATAGCTTTTTTAATTATTATATACTAATATATTAATATTTTTATTAATCAATATTAAGAAAGACAAAAATTTGTGAGATAATATTTTGTGAGGTGAATAAGAAGTAATAATGATTTTCATAAAAAAGTGACACTTGATCTATCAAAAATGATAATAGTCAGATTAAATTATTTTATCAAATAGTATATTGGGTATATGGGGTTGTATTTAAAACGGCTTAATGTGAACTTGTAAAGTTAAGTCACACTCTTTATCCTTAAAGACGAAATTGCTCCGTACGCAAGTGCTTACGGACAATAGTAATCGCCTCCAAAATACAACGATTTTGAATTTCGAACCGTAATACAACAACTCCATAATCAACAGCGGACGAACATATATTTTGAACTTCTAGATTTTGTGAGATATTTTCTAGAACTTTTAGTCTATAATGCAGTATGCTTGTTTTAATTTTGGAATGGAGTGAATTTTGCAAATGAATCTTGGGTCTCTTCTTCCCAAGAATAGGTGTCTTGATTTAATCTGTACTGTTGGAGTGTGCCATTTGATTTGAAACTTCATTCGAATCTCCATGTTCAGTGGTTTGAACCGCCCGTGCACGCACAATCAAATCCCGCCCTGCGCATTTATTCATTTAGAGGCAGTTTAGTGCGAGATTTTTTAAACTAATTATTATTTTTTATTAAATATGTTATCACTTTTCTTTTAAAATATTGTCATTATCACTTTTCATCAAATGTATAACACTTTTCATTAAAAATATTAACACTTCTTATCCATCACACGAATCAAACAAATCTTTGCCTTTCAATGTGTAGTAGATTGTTTTGAGTACACTTTTATGCTCTTAAATTAATTTGAATAATGACAAATTGAGTATTATTATACTCACTCTATCCCACACTTATCTTCACACTTTCCATTTTCATATCTCAAATTTATTTTCATCACCCAGAAAAAAAAAACTTCACATCAACCAACAACCTCAAAAGTTATCTAAATTTAAAAAATATCATTCTCATCTAACATTCATAACATACTTTTTAATTTATTTATTATTTAAAAATACCACAATACCTCTACAAAACCAATAAAATTAGTTTAAAAAACAAATTTTTTTTAACTTTGTATCTACAATACCGGTATAGGTATGTCCGAAACTGAGGGAGTAGTTTTTTTTAAGAAAAATTAATTTTTAAATTTAGGAACCACACTTTTTAAAAGAAAGAAATGTAAACCTTTAAATATGTAAGAGTGGGATGATACACAGAACTCAATCCATGTCAAGATTGCACCGAAAACATTGCCTTCATTTTCTCGAGTGTGTTTGCTCTAGCTTCCAGGGATACGGAGATAGAACAATGTGAAACCAACATACTCAAGAGAGGAAGAGATGAATCAAATTACATATATACAACGTCTAATCTGAACATGCAGAGAAAGAATGACCAGAACAACAGAATAATTGAAAACATTTCTTCTCTACATAGGCAGGACAGGGACAGAATTACATTGATCTTACCATAATAGTTGCAGAATGTTCTGATGCCAACCAGTCAACCACCATGGAGACGGTTCGTTCTGTTCGACCATCCACAGTAATGTGTATCGCAGAATAGATCAAAATTCAGAATTAATAAGCTCTGCTGATCAACAAGTTATCTATAAAAACAATTCACAAAATTGCAATCATCGTCCTTCCTGAAGATCTTCAGAAAACACACCTGTCCTAGAAATATTATCAGCATCAAAACCACTTAAACCAGAATAAGGACCAGAAGAAAACATTGATGATGTTCCATCAGACTCAAACGTTGTAGATGATTGCCTAAGATTGGGTGCGTTCACAGGAGCTGCTGCAGGATCATGATACTCTGTAACCCGTTGGACCATTTTAAGAGACTGTACCACTTCTCCCATAGTAGGTCGTTGGCCAGCATCTGGGGCCACACAAGCTGCTGCAATGGTACAAACCCGAAAAAAATCTTCCTTTGGATACTTGCCATCAAGCCTTGAATCAGCAAGTTCCTCTAATCGATCTTTACCCCGTAGTATTGGCCTAGCCTGCAATAGCACAGCAGAAACATTATTTTTTCTTGAACTTGTACAGATTCTCGTGGATGAAGAGAATACCGAGCTTTAGATTTTTAGGAACAAACACACAAATCTACATTAATTTAAAGATAGATATAAAAATTGAGCCTCGTACGGATCCATGACGCACCCAATCAAATATGCAACTAATTGGAAAGCACAAAGATCAGGGTATATAACTAACCCAGGTTACTAGGTTTTCTTGGCCTGATGGTTGTGACATGTCTACAGGTTTTCTTCCTGTCAATAACTCTAAAAGTACCACTCCGTAGCTGTATACATCACTCTTCACTAGTAGGTGCCCAGTCATGGCATACTCAGGGGCAACATACCTGTAAATGTAGATCAACGTGTTAAAAGACAGAATGAGAAACGTCAAGGTCTGGAGAAAACAAGAATTGGCAAAATAAAATTTCAGTAGGCTAACCCGAAGGTTCCCATAACACGAGTAGAGAGGTAGTTTGCCCTGCCTTCAGGGGCTTGTTTTGCAAGGCCAAAATCAGAAACTTTAGCATGGAAGTCGTTCTCAAGCAATATATTTGATGCCTTGAAATCTCTATGGATGACACAAGGTTGAGAGTCCTCATGCAAGTATGCAAGTCCTCGGGCAGCATCGAGCGCAATTTTCATTCTTGTGTCCCAATTAAGAGGGCAGTTTAGTCCCAAGGGCCCTGTTGTATAGCAGAGACAACAAATATATTATTATCTTTATCATGTTATAAAATGCACAGATTACATCGAACTTGCAAGATAAGTCCATGCTCATAGACCATTACCATGGAGCCAAGCCTCCAGACTTCCATTTGGTACAAGCTCATAACAAAGTAGATTCTGTGAGGCGTCACGATTACTATAGTATCCAACAAGTTTCACTAGGTTACGATGATGCAACCTGCTAAGCATCTCAACCTCAACCAAGAACTCTTTATCTCCTTGTTGTCCACCGCTGCTAAGTCTCTTTATGGCTACAGCAGTACCATCACTTAATACACCTTTAAAAACTCTACCAAAGCCACCCTCTCCAAGAAGACTATTTGGTTCAAAATTTTTTGTAGCCTCTTTCAGTTCTCCATAGGTAAGAAACCGTGTGCTGGTCGGATGGCGAAGTGATCCAACTGCTGTAATTGTTTCCACCGTCCTTTGATTTTCTATAATATAAAGATTAAGATGAAATCCAAAAAAGAAAAAAAATGATATACATGTGTTTGTGTGTGTGTGTATATATATAAATATGCATACATATATATATCAAACTCATTATAGGCAAGAAAAGAAGAAAGCTCAAAGCATGTCAGATGGTTAAAATACGTAAGAATGAACAGGAGGTTATGGAAATTAAAAAGAGAATGCAGACCCAACTAACATAGTACCACAATGGAGTTGGAACATATTGGTTCATTTCGGAGGGGATATGACTGTCATTAATGAGACAGCATCTTACCATAAATGGATCAAAACATAAAATGAAATATAGATGCGGAAAAATTACATCTCAGTAGAACATCATACGTACCTGTTTCTTTGAAAGGTTCAATATGCTTCCCTTGATGAGATTTGCAGAAACAAATTATAACAGTGGAGATGACAGCAACTATCAGGATTACAGCACCAATTCCGATAATAAGGATAAAATTAGGCCTTTTAGCTTTTTTTGAAGTGACAATTGCAGCAGGAGTTGATGGAAGGTTTGGTGGTTCTTCTCCTGGAGCTGAAGCAGAAACTGGAGCTGGAAGGAAGACAATACTATTACTTCAGTGATATTATTTTATAACTTGAGGTCAAAAGGGAAGGAGGGAAAGGCCAAGGGGAGTAAAAGTCACACTAAATTAGCAGTGAATATGGCCTAATAATCACCTGCATCTTGAATTTGTATATATATTGTAAAAATAAATGAACTGCTATAATATTATCAACAAGTTTTCAATTATCAAAGTGCCTGCTTAATGCTGTAGCATTGAAAAGAGGACAAAAAAGGAGCATAACACCCACGACTCATTTTTGGTTAAACTTTCAGCCTAATTACACCCACAGTTAATATAGCACACAAAAAGGCGTTTACTTTTTTTCACAGCACTAATTACCTTGTATCTTACACTAAATAGATAAGCAAGTTCAAACACAAGCTGGCGGCAATATTAATGTGACCAACTGCTTGCTAAATGGAATGCCATCAGATAGACGCAGCATACAGACATAAACAACTTAGTTTTATCAGATATAAGAAGAGCTTTAATATTCAAAACACACGCTCATGAATTTATGTATATATTGAAGTGAAGATTACCGTGAGGCAGTAATGGAGGCTTAAACCAGGTAATGTTAAGAAGCTGGTAGTCACCTACCAAAGAAGGATCTAGTTGGACCTTGTGAGTTGACAGCAATGAGGTTATTCTAGCAGCATCACTGGCAGGAAAACTTAAACCCATATGCGGGGTAATGTCCATTGATATATTAAGTCCAGATAAACCAACCATATAAAAGTTAATGAGCTCAATCTGTGACACTCTTAAACCTAGCTGGGAAGCAAACTGCTCTAGAACAAGATCCCAATTAGGATTAGATGAAATATTCAAAAGGAGAATATCAAGCTTTATAGGATATACACAGTGGCAGCCATGGCTTTCACGTTTGAGTACCATGTCTGGGCCACAACAACCTGCCAAAGGGGAAAATTATGGAAAGAAATGTAAGGATGGGGAGGTTGCATAAGGAATTGTATATTAATTAAATTTCATCCAACTGTATAATAATTCACAATTCCTTAGGCTAGAAAACAGAATTCGGAGAAACAACAAATCTTACTAGAGATGCTTGGAGACAGTGGCGGCTGAGCTAAACCAGTAGGAATTGAATTAGGTTCAGGTTGAGCAGGAGAGATGTCCGAAAGACGAGAAGGTGGAAGGCTGGCATTAGGTGGCACTGATCCACTCTTCTTCATTGAAGGCTTGGAATAGCCAGAGCTTAAAGGCGGAGTAGAAACAACAAAATGATCGTGATTAGGAGGTTGTGTCGGAGCACTGTTAGGACTTAGATAATTCGGATTAGGTTTATGATACAAAGGCAGATTAGCAGGTAATGGAAGTTCAGGCATCCCAGGTGTAGCTGGAGATAGTCCTTCTCTTTCCAACATTTTGATGTGTAAATTAGCATCAGTGAGGGATAACAAAGAAAACAAAAGAAGCAACAGTTTCCTCCGGACCTCTTGCTGCAACCCTGTAATTCATACAGCAAATTGAAGAAAACATTAAAAAAAAAAATCCAAACAGCAGCAAACATGTAGGGTGGAGTAACAGTGAACCAATTCTTAAAATCGTCATTTTATTCCGTATAATTGCACATCAATGCTTTGATTCTTCCCTTCATTGACTATACCAGAGTAAAAATGCATAACCTATTAGAGATAAACCCTAAACCTACTTTTCCAATAATGCAAAATAAATCACAGTTAGAAATACAATGCCAGAACTAAAGATGAAATTAATTGAAATGAAATACTGATTAAGAAGCAAGAATATCGAATTTAAACCCAATAAGTACCCTAATTCTGCTGCTTCTTACTCCAGTGTTTTAAATACATTGAAGAAAAAGAAATAAACCATAAAACCCATAAGAACTAGTTCAAAATTATACTCCAGAAAACAAGAACATCCTAAAACAAGAAAAAATTAACACACGCACTTTCTTAACTCATCACACTTCATACTCACCGCTGCGGCTAATGAAGAGCCTCGACGTATCGAATATCAACATCACCGACACACTCCGACCCACTCAGATCTATAAATCTAAGTACAAAATCATCAACGGCAAGATTTAACAGCGAATCACGAGCAAAATCCACATACGCTGCTAACTAAATGAAATTGAGCAACCACGAAACTCTCCAAACATTCAATTCAAACTCGTAACTCAGTAAATTCCCCATTTCTCAGCTCCAAAAATGAAAAATGAAAACTGAAAAATAAAAAATCGAGCCAGCGATAGCAAAGCAATTCAATAGAGAGAGGAAAAAGGAGATTAATTTATGAGTATGTTCATGAAAAGATTAAGCGCGCGTGCATCGCGTAGTTTAACTAAGATATGAGTACTAAATCTGTTTTCTTTTTTTAATTGCGGATTAATGGATAGCTGTAGTGCGCCATTGACGGAAAAGTTGTCAAATTTAACAAGGACGTCAATCACGTCAGGCGTTTGACTTAAATCTGATTAATTATGTCGGCGCCCCAGTGTAGCCGTTTCGACAAATCCGTTAAGTGGCCGTTAAAGTGGGGTTAATCTTTAGCGATAAAGTATTGATGGGTGCAAAATGTTAAGTCTTAGAAAAAATTGAAACGATTTGTAGTGTTTTTAGATAGTGCGTTTATAACTAGATATCAAACTCGGATGCAGCAGTTTGAGGATCGGTTCAACTTAGATTCTTCTTCATATTTTTTCACTTACTCTTTTTTTTTTTTTAATGCCGCTACAAGGTTCTACTCCCTCCGTCCTATATTTGTCTTCGCATTCACTGTAGACATTGAGTTTAAAAAAAATTACTTTTTGACCAACTTTATTGACTTTTGAAGGGTATTGTGGTATTTTTAAGTAATAAATAAATTGTAAAGTATGTTATGTGTGTTAGGTGAGAGTTGTATTTTTGAAATTAAGGTAACTTTTGAGGTTGTTGGTTAGTGTGAAGTTTTCTTTTTTGGGGTGTGAAGATGAATGTGGGACAGACGAAAACGGAAAGTGTGAAGATAAATGTGGGACGGAAGGAGTATTTGTTTTTGTTAGGAAACTAGCAAAACTTATTCGTGCATTGCACGGGATGAATTTTAAAAAATTAAAATATATAAATATTATTTCGTGAAATGATCAAATTTATTATAAACATCTTTTATATATATTTCATATAAATATTATTTTGTGAAATGATCAAATATATTATATAAATATGTTTTATATCTTTATTTGATTTTCATGAGAGATTAAATATCATAAATAAATAAATAAAATATTTTTCAAATTTAGACCATCTTTCAAGGAAATAGAGTTAATGTTTTCTGAAAATTGTAGAAACATTCCATGAGTTCTGATTATCTACCATAATTAGTGTTTCATTCAATTTAGAAAAATCTTTTGGTATAGTCTACATGACAAAAGAAACGGTTAACTAAACCAAAGTTCGGTATAATAATAATTGATATATTCCAGCTACAAATGAATAATTTTGTTTAAAAGATTTTAATCACACCATCATAAAATCATATTCATTCTAATGAATTGTAACAACTAAAATGATTAAAAAAATTTCAAGAGAAAAATATTTATCCAAATATATTAGGGCAAAAACTCTTGTGTCCCCGGGACACACTGTGTCCCCATGTGAACACAAGTGAACCCAAGAGCTTTAGTATTAAAACTCTTGTGTTCACATGAAGACACGGTGTATCCCTGGAGCACAAGAGCCTCACTCATTACTAGAGTCAAATATTTTTTAATTAAACCCTCTACATTGAAACAGAAATATATAGAATATTAATGAAATAATTCCATAATCATATTAGAGTATGTTTGACAATACTCCCTCCATCCGCTTTCAAGGGTATCATTTTTCTATTTTGGACGTTGAACTTAGTCGCATTTCTAGTGAAATGTCAAGAGTAAGTGTACTCTATCGCTGTTGTATACGCGTGACCAAGTACAAAATTTATAGTATTGTCGTCCCAAGGGAAAAGGTAAACTCAAGTTGTATCCGGATTTTCCATTGATTTATGTTTTGTAAGGATGATCAAGATAAGGTTATGATTTAAGAACTATGATTACTCTATCAATTAACTAATAAACTAGACAAGCAACTAATTATAACAAGTATCAATCAAATCAAGTAGCAAGAATGAGATGGAATGGATGAAGTGTATCTAAAAAGAGAGCAAGGCTAGCAACATCATGGTCAAGGTCTTATGTAGACTTCACACTTACTCAAGCATTGATGACTTTCAAGTTATGATACTAAGGGCAATCACAATTGTACCCCTAACCCCTATGGCCAAGGTGATTAGGTTCTCAACTCTTTTACAAGTTTAAATCTCCTAAGATTGTCTTACTCTCAATTCCCTCATGGGTACTATGATCATAAGTTGGTTCCCCTCACTAGTTCATCACTAATGTTCTATCATGAGGTTCTAAGCACTTGGAGGGAATGGCTTTCCTCCCCTCATACTAACCAAGTCACCTAATACAATCAATGATTCAATTAAATCACCACACATAATATTGGAATGGCCATCCTAACACTATGCATAGAGAATTTAACCACACACATCATGCATCAAATGAGAATAAACATTCATGATAGAAAGTAATCATAACAATCAATTCATCAAGCTTTAATAGTGCAAAAATCTACATATTTCCTAACCAATCATATTGCTAGCCTCACTTGAGGACTAGCCACGAATATTCATTGCAAATTGGCTACAATCCAATACAAGCTCCATATGAGCAATAAAATGAAGAAAGTAGCAAAATAAAAGAGATTGAGCTTCCCCTTGAAGGTAGACTCCTTCTTCCTTGATCATGCCAAATTCTTCAAACAAATCTGATTTTCTCTTCTTAGATGATGGAATGAATGGATGTATGGATGGATTTATGAAGATCAAGGTGAATTGATGGATTTAGATGGTGTAGATGGCTTGTAGATCTAGTGTGTGAGGAAATGTGGTGTGGATTGTGTGTAACTGCTCTCAATCTGATATAATCTGTCTCTCCTCTTCTAATTTCGCACAAATCATGGTTTTATATCACTTATGGACCTTCTAGAAGCTTCCGGAACATTCTGAAAATTACACAGGATTTTGCACCTACACGGCCCGTGCTGCAGTACACGGCCCGTGTAGGGCACACCTACTTCGGCGTTTTGTGCGTGCTTCCGGACACGGCTCGAGCTGCAATACACGGCCTTGATCATGGCCGTGCAGCACTTTCTGACGACAATACACGGCTCCTTCTTACAGGGCCGAGCTCCGCACACGGGGCGTGCAGCAGCGCACGGCCGAATCTCTGGCCGAGCAGCGTGTTCTGATGACATTACACGGCCAGCTGCTACAGGGCCGTGTTCCGCGCACGGCCCGTGCAGCTGTATGGCCTATTCTTCGTCTCCCTTTCGCTCCCGACTCCGTGTTTGTCCGTTCCATGACCTGTTTTACACATATTTAAGCTCATTTACACAATTCTATCAGTTCGTACCACTTTCCTCAAAACAACAATAACTCCACCAAAATTAACACAAATACGGATAAAAACATCCGAAAATACACACATAAAGACACTAAAACCTAGGTGAAAATGACGACAATCAACCCCCCAAACTTAAAGTGTTGTTCGTCCTCGAACAACTAAAAATGATAAACAAGAGGAGAAATTTTCACCTAGAGAACATCTAACGAACATAAACCACAATACATCACAAGTAATAAGGACTTCAAAATCAAGTTAAGTATCCCTACATAATCAAACTTGTAACATGAAAGATTAACGAGTTCAATCTCAAGCATGACAAAAGAGTAATCAAATCCCTTTCAATCCAAGCCTTTCATAGGATATCAAATTCGCTCAACACTCTTTGAAGTAAGGTTTTGAACAACACTCATCAACCGGTTGTAACCGACTCACCATAGGCTTGCTCATGGACTATGTTCACAAGCCACCCTAGTTTCAATAAGTGATCAAAAAGGTCTTTATCTTTGGATGTAATGTTTAGGCTCTTTGGTAAGGTAGGAAACTTTGGATCATAGTGACTTTTCAAATGTGGTTGATCGAAGAGATGATTCCTTTCTTCAACATCCTCACTTTCATGCTTCCTTTCTTTTCTACTTTAATCACAAACACTAAGTATCATTATTCCTTGGATTTCTTGAGCTTCTTTTTGAATGGCATACTTCTTTTCTTTAACTTTTGTGTTCCTTGAGCATATTTTTCTATTTTGCTCCTTTTTCACTTTTGTTGAAGTTGCACTTGCTTTTCTTAAGCTCTTTCATCCTTTTTCTTGACTCAACCTTTCTTTCCATATACGTTTCTTTGCACATATTTCCACATATTCCCTTGTAAACCATCATCATCCTCAATTACCCACACATAGGTTATATATATAAGGTTTAAATGGGTTTTCAAGGCTTGTAATGTGCTTATATCACAAGAAATAGGCTTAAAGGTTCAAAGTGGCTTACTAGGGATAATGTTTTAGGTAAGGAAATTTTATGGCTATGACTTTATTCAACAAGGATGGCCTAAGATCATTTCACAAATTTCAACCATTCGGGCTTCGTTCCTATAGTCCAAGAGCAAGTTCTAGTTTGTCTAAGTTCAACCGGTCCTCTCTTCAATAATTAACCATGGAGGCACGGTTTAGGCTCAACTCTCACAAGCTTTTGCTTGGACCAAAAGAAACTCAATTAACCTTCATACTTCTCAAAATTGAACAAATTATGTAATCCATGTCACAATTTTAACAAGTAGAAACCATTAACTTGCTTGCCATCACCTATCACAAACAATGCATCATAGCTCATACTCAAAAACATTACTCAACTCCTTCCCAAAACATACCACCAAAACCACACCTATACAAGAATTAAACTAACAACAAACATCACCTACTAATCAAGGGATCAACCAACAATACAAACATATAACAAGCATAAATCAAATCATCCATCAAAAGAAAATAAAACACCTCAAATCAAATCCATAACAATAAAGATCAATTTCCCATCGCATCCAATCAACATAAAATTTGCATATCCTCATGCCCAAATCCTCAATATCTAAAGTTAATCTCTTACAAATAAACATCATACTCATGTAATTCATCAATTGGCACAACACAATTATTCAAATTCAACATTCTCACACAAATCCCCAAATTTCTCATGAACCCTAATTCACTTTATTCAAAAATTCTATTCAAAACATGTATGAACATCATCAATTAAGCATAAAATTCACATTAGAACAAAGCCCATATATCAATTTACGAAATTCATATCAAAATTCAAAAGTTTTGGTTCAAGAAGTCATACCTTTCAACAATTGGATGTGGAGAAGTGATTTGGTGTGCAAACTTGACAAACTTTACTCACAATCCTTCAAAAAAACCAACCTGGTGGAAGATTTGTGTACTTGGAGGAGTGAATTGGATGTGTACGGATGAAAGGGAGTGTGTAGAATGCTTACGGAAAAGCCCTTTTAAAAACCTGGTCGAAGCCCTGCACGGCCCGTGTTACGCAGCACGGCCTCAAGTGAGACCGTGCAGCGTGTTCTGATCCCCTTACACGGCCACCTGTGACAGGACCGTGTGCGGAACACGGCCCGTGTACCGTTTCTCCTGCACGGCTCGAGCTGCGTAACTCGGCCATTATCCTGGCCGTGTAGCATGTTCTGATCCCGCTACACGGCCAACTGCTACAGGGCCGTGCACGGCGCACGGCCCGTGTAGCAGTTTGCCCTGTTCTTCATTTTTCTTGCTTCACTCCATCCTTGCCCTGTTTTTCACTCTTCACATACCCTATTCATGCTTAAACACTACTCAATGTTATCCATGCTATACTCATAACCAAGAATGGATTAGAATGTACTCAAAACACCACCAAACACACCAAAACTATCCTAACTCATGAGAAACATATTCAAAATTTTTCAAAAATGACCAATTTGCAATGATGATATATATACACAAAATTGCAATGATGATATATATACACAAAATAACACAATCAATTGAATAAAGTATAGATCACACCACGCACTCTCCCCCCAAACTTAAATCGAAACAAGTTACAAATTAAGTTTGCAAAAGTGGTGAGATATACCTTATTCGTTTTCTCAATGCTCTTCATGCTTCTCCACCTCTTATGCCTACTTTAAGCTCCAATTGATCAAGTGTGACCACCACGCAACCTCATCCGTGTCTTTTCTCTTATGCGTTTCTCATGAGCTTAACCACCTTCATACCAAATCTACAATAAAACTAAAAAAAAAAAAAAAAAATCTACACTAAACCAATACTCAAAAGAAGTTTAAGAAGAGAGAGTAACCACATACACCGTCTCCTTTTGAGAAGGAGATAGGTAATGCTTCACTCTATGACCATTTACCACAAATTCATTATTTGGACCCTTTAACCTCAATGTATGTCCATTCAACACTTCAAGCACTTCATAGGGTCCCATCCATTTTGATTTAAGCTTTCCGGGAAACAACTTGAGCCTCGAATTGAATACAAGCACTTTATCCCCGAGAGCAAACGTCTTCTCCTTGACCTTAGCATCATGCCATCTCTTCAGATTTTCCTTATGGATAATTGAGTTTTCAAATGCTCTTCCTCTAAACTCCTCCAACTCAACTAACTTCAACAACCGTGCTTGACCACTTTCCCCCTCGTCCATATTAAGACGTTTGATAGCCCATAATGCACGGTGTTCAAGCTCCACGGGGAGATGACAAGCTTTACCATAGACCAATTGATACGGTGAGACACCAAGAATGGTCTTAAAAGCCGTCCGATAAGCCCATAAAGCGTCGTCAAGCTTGTCCGACCAATCCTTCCTCCCTCCATTGATGGTCTTCTCCAAAACTAACTTGATTTGGCGGTTTGAGACCTCCGCCAAACCATTTTCTTGAGGGTGGTAAGGTGTAGCCACTAGATGTTTCACTCCATATCTTTTCAACAAACTCTCCATCAACTTGTTTACAAAGTGTGATCCTCCATCACTCACTAAAGCTCGTGGAACTCCAAACCTAGCAAAAATATTCTTTTTCAAAAACCTTTGCACAATCAAAGCATCATTCGTCTTCGTGGGAATTGCCTCCACCCACTTGGACACATAATCCACAGCTAGCAAGATGTACACATATCCTTTAGACGAGGGAAATGGTCCCATAAAATCAATCCCCCATACATCAAAAATTTCTACATCAATCCTTAAAGTCATTGGCATTTCATCTCTCTTGCCAATTCCCCCTATCCTTTGGCATCTATCACACTTTGCAACAAACTTCTTTGCATCCTTAAACAATGTTGGCCAATAGAAGCCCGATTGTAAAACCTTAGCCCCCGTCTTTTGATGAGCAAAGTGACCTCCACACAAAGACGAGTGACAAAGTTCAAGAATCCCCATAACTTCTTCTTCAGCTACACATCTCCTTATTACTCCATCATTGCAAATTTTAAACAAATACGGCTCATCCCAAAAATACTTCTTAATTTCAACATGAAACCTCTTTTCTTTGTACTCATTAAGCAACGTGGGCTTGATTCCACACACAAAGAAATTGACGTAATCGGCGTACCAAGGCGGCACATTCACCATGCGAGTATTCACTTGCTTGACCTCTAGTAGTAAAATGTCCTCATCCGGGAACTCATCCCCAATGGGCTTCAAATCTTCATTTGCACCTCCATTTTCTAACCTAGACAAATGGTCCGCAATCACATTCTCCACGCCCTTTTTATCCTTGATGACCACATCAAATTCCTGCAAAAGCAACACCCAACGAATTAAACGAGGTTTAGCATCTTTCTTACTCATGAGGTATTTTATAGCCGCGTGATCCGTGTAGACAATCGTTTGTGTTCCAACCAAGTATGGTCGAAACTTCTCAAAAGCATACACTACGGCTAAAAATTCCTTCTCCGTTGTGGTGTAGTTAATTTGGCACGAATTCAATGTCTTTGAGGCGTAATAGATTGCTCTAAACTTCTTCTCTCTCATTTGCCCCAACACCACTCCAATGGATTGATCGCTAGCATCACAATGAAGTTCAAATGGTAAACTCCAATCCGGGGTAATGAGGATCGGAGATGAAGTGAGAGCATCCTTAAGCACCTGAAATGACACACAACACTCATCATCAAAGTTAAATGGACAATCTTTTTCAAGCAATTTACAAAGGGGTTTAGCAATTTTGGAAAAATCCTTAATGAAGCGTCTATAAAAGCCCGCATGTCCTAAGAACGATCTCACCCCCTTCTCACTAGTAGGAGGGGGTAGACGTTCTATGGCTATTACTTTAGCTCTATCCACTTTTAACCCATGCTTTGAAATATGATGTCCCAAGACTATCCCATCGGTCACCATAAAGTGGTATTTTTCCCAATTTAGCACAAGACTCGACTCTTCACACCTCTGCAACACAATCGTGAGATTAGTTAAACAAATATCATAAGAAGATCCATACACGGAAAAATCGTCCATAAACACCTCCATAATATTTTCAATTAAACCATCAAAGATTGCCATCATACAACGCTGAAAAGTGGCAGGGGCATTACATAGACCAAATGGCATCATTCTAAATGCAAATGTACCATAGGGACAAGTGAACGTTGTCTTCTCTTGATCTTCCGGTGCAATCAATATTTGATTGTACCCGGAATAACCATCAAGAAAACAATAGTACTCATGCCCCGCAAGACGATCCAACATTTGATCTATGAATGGTAATGGGAAATGATCTTTATGAGTATTCTCATTCAACTTACGATAGTCAACACATACTCTCCAACCCGTGATAGTTCTAGTGGCAATTGTTTCATTTGTATCGGATCTAACAATTGTCATACCACCTTTCTTTGCCACTACATGTAGAGGACTTACATATTGACTATCACTAATTGGAAAGATTATTCCCGCATCAAGCCATTTTAACACCTCTTTCCTTACCACTTCTTGCATTATAGGATTTAATCTACGTTGGTTTTGCACACAAGACTTTTCATCATCAATCAAATGGATCTTATGCATGCACATAGATGGACTAATACCTTTCAAATCTTTAATGCTCCAACCAATAGATGACTTATGATCTCTTAAGACTCGTAGCAATTTTTCTACTTCTAAATCATTAAGGGAAGATGATACAATTACCGGATACGTTTCATCTTTATCCAAGTAAGCATACTTTAAGTGATCCGGCAATGGTTTCAACTCTACCTTCTTCTTCTCTTGCACTTCCAAAAATGGCTTTTCATCAAGTTTCTCTACCTTTACCTCCTTTGCTTCCTCTTTTGTGAGTGCCCTACAAGCATTTAAACCATGCAATTCATCAATTATTTTATCATTTTCTACACCAAAAGAAGATTTAGCTTTTATAGATTCAAGAAAATAAGAGTGGCTTATGATGATTTCCAAAGGGTCCTTGGAGTGAAGGTGATACATATGCTCTTCAACCATGTCGTCAATAACCTCCACTCTTCCACATTCCTCCCTAGGATACCTCATAGCCTCACTTAAAGAAAATATGACTTCATCCTCATTCACCCTCAAAGTTAGCTCCCCTTTCTCCACATCTATCAATGCTTTCCCGGTGGCAAGAAATGGACGTCCAAGTATCAATGGGACACTATCATCTTCAGCCATATCTAGTACCACAAAATCAACGGGGAACACAAACTTGCCAACTTTGATCAAAACATCTTCCACTATTCCCTTGGGATGTGTCAACGACCGATCGGCTAATTGAAGTGTAACCGACGTCGGTTTGACCTCACCAATACCCAACTTTTTGAAGATTGATAAGGGCATTAAGTTAATGCTTGCCCCTAGATCACATAAAGCTTTGTAGTTCCTTTGCTCTCCCATCTCACAAGGAATAGTGAAACTCCCCGGATCTTTCAATTTAGGGGGAAGTTTCTTTTGCAAGATTGCACTACATTCCTCCGTAAGGTTCACCGTTTCGAACTCTCCCAAGCTTCTTTTATTTGACAAGATATCCTTCAAAAATTTGGCGTAGTTGGGCATTTGAAGTAAGACCTCCGCAAAAGGCATATTCACATGTATCTTCTTCAACATTTCAACAAACTTGGCAAATTTCTCTTCTAATCCCTTTTTCAAGCATCTTTGTGGAAACGGGATTGCCATGGGCAACTTAGGAATCCCCCATTCATCTCTTTCAAACTTTTCCTCTCTCTCTTTCCGTTTTGCTTCTCTACATCTTTCCCATTTCTTTGGAGACTTTACTTTTTCTTCTTCAAGTGTAGGGGTACTTTCACCTTTTTCAACAATATCAACTTCTTTCTCTTTCCCTTCTTCACCCAAACTTTCCATAGGCTCAAGTTCACAATCCACCTCCTCTACTTCCGTTGGCATTGAAGGCCCTTCGTATTTTGTTCCACTACGAAGTTCAATCACCTTACATTGCTCCTTCGGATTAGTAATGGTTGTGGATGGAAACTTCCCTTGGTGATGAACATTACCCCTTTCACTTGCAATTTGACTAATGTGAGTCTCAATTGCTTTGAATCGATTCTCATTTACCTCATCTCTTTGCTTCATAAACTCAAACATCTTAGTCATTTTATCCTCCAATGTAGACAATGTAGACTTTCCTTCTTCATTTGGAGCCTTCTCCCCTGGATGAATGCCCGGTGGCAATGTGAGTGCATTACTTTGATTCCCATACGACAAATTTTCATATCTCCGGGGTTGATTGAAATTCCCTTGAAAGTTACCTTGCCCCCAACCTCCTTGCCTTTGTGGATATCCTCCTCCATTATTCCCAAAATTCCCACCGTAATTTCCTTGGAAGTTCCTTCCTTGCATGAAGGCAACTTCCTCAAGTGTCATCTCCGATGGGCTCCAAGAATTAGGGGACATACCTTGTTGAGGTATAGAAGTAGGCATTTGACAACTTTGAGAAGATTGACCCATACTTGGTGTAGATACACCTTGTTGAAAATTAGGAAACCCTTGTTGATTCATCAAAGGTAATGACATCACATGCGGAGGATTAGCTAGCACTTGTTGATTCACCATTGGTGTAGATGTTGGAGTCACTTGCATACTAGCATTCCTCCTTTTTAGTATCTCAGTTATTGCTCTGTCGGTTACATCTTCATTAGGCACCTCCACCTTTTTCACTTGTTGCAAGCACACTTCTTCCATCTTAGCAATCTTCTCTTTTTCATATAAGCCCGCAACTCTATCCATGGCCCATTGTCCCGTATTCAAAGCTATTTCTTCACATATGGCAATTGCTCTTTCCGGAGTTTGCCCCAAAATCGAACCTCCCGATGAAGCATCAACAAGCATCCTTTCACTTCCATTCAAACCGGCATAGAAAAATCCTACTTGTTGATCTTCGGGAAATCCGTGTTGTGGGCATTTCCTTATCATTTCTTTGAATCGGTCCCAAGCCTCACTAAAAGTTTCAAGAGGCATTTGCTTAAATTGCAATATTTGACCTTTGAGATGCAACATCTTCGATGGTGGGAAATACTTGCTCAAGAATCTTTGTGCCAACTCTCTCCATGTGTTGTAGGATCCCGGTGGTAAAGTATGATACCAAGCCTTAGCTCTATCTCGTAATGAAAACGAGAAGAGCTTCAATTTAATAATATCCTCACTTACCCCATTTATCTTGACCGTATTTGCTAACTCCGTAAATTGGGCTAAGTGAGCATTTGGATCCTCCATAGTACCACCACCAAATTGGTTTGCTTGCACCATATTGATCAATCCCGTCTTGATCTCAAAATGATTAACATTCACCGGTGGTCCCACAACATAGTTTCCATATTGCGGTTGGAAGTGATCTCGGATGTTCATTCCCACTCCATTATTCCCATTTCTACGAGGTTGATTTTGCACCATCGGAGGATCATTCCTTGCTTCTTGTTGTGCCAACAAGTTTTGAATAATAGCTTGCAATTGTTGGTTTTGCAAGTGCATTTGTTGAGCATAAACTTGTGGCACATATTCTTGATTACCAAAACCTCCTCTAGCATTATCACCACCTTGAAAATTTCTCAAATTACCTTCTTCATCAACTATATTTGCATTATCCCTTACTTCTTCCATATTTTCTTCCGTTGGTTCCAACACTCCTCTTCTTTGTCTTCTTAAGGTAGCTTCTAATTCCAAATTCAAAGGTTCAATAGATTGAGACCTTGAACGAGTTTGCATGTACCTACAAGAATTCCAAAATTAGCTCTCCAAGTAACTAAGACAAGTAAACAACTATACAAATGAAAGAAATATCCTTATCAAGACTAATCAACTTCAAACTCGTTACAACCACAAGTTTAACATTTCCCCGGCAAGCGGCGCCATGAACTTAATCGCATTTCTAGTGAAATGTCAAGAGTAAGTGTACTCTATCGCTGTTGTATACGCGTGACCAAGTGCAAAATTTATAGTATTGTCGTCCCAAGGGAAAAGGTAAACTCAAGTTGTATCCGGATTTTCCATTGATTTATGTTTTGTAAGGATGATCAAGATAAGGTTTTGATTTAAGAACTATGATTACTCTATCAATTAACTAATAAACTAGACAAGCAACTAATTATAACAAGTATCAATCAAATCAAGTAGCAAGAATGAGATTGAATGGATGAAGTGTATCTAAAAAGAGAGCAAGGCTAGCAACATCATGGTCAAGGTCTTATGTAGACTTCACACTTACTCAAGCATTGATGACTTTCAAGTTATGATACTAAGGGCAATCACAATTGTACCCCTAACCCCTATGGCCAAGGTGATTAGGTTCTCAACTCTTTTACAAGTTTAAATCTCCTAAGATTGTCTTACTCTCAATTCCCTCATGGGTACTATGATCATAAGTTGGTTCCCCTCACTAGTTCATCACTAATGTTCTATCATGAGGTTCTAAGCACTTGGAGGGAATGGCTTTCCTCCCCTCATACTAACCAAGTCACCTAATACAATCAATGATTCAATTAAATCACCACACATAATATTGGAATGGCCATCCTAACACTATGCATAGAGAATTTAACCACACACATCATGCATCAAATGAGAATAAACATTCATGATAGAAAGTAATCATAACAATCAATTCATCAAGCTTTAATAGTGCAAAAATCTACATATTTCCTAACCAATCATATTGCTAGCCTCACTTGAGGACTAGCCACGAATATTCATTGCAAATTGGCTACAATCCAATACAAGCTCCATATGAGCAATAAAATGAAGAAAGTAGCAAAATAAAAGAGATTGAGCTTCCACTTGAAGGTAGACTCCTTCTTCCTTGATCATGCCAAATTCTTCAAACAAATCTGATTTTCTCTTCTTAGATGATGGAATGAATGGATGTATGGATGGATTTATGAAGATCAAGGTGAATTGATGGATTTAGATGGTGTAGATGGCTTGTAGATCTAGTGTGTGAGGAAATGTGGTGTGGATTGTGTGTAACTGCTCTCAATCTGATATAATCTGTCTCTCCTCTTCTAATTTCGCACAAATCATGGTTTTATATCACTTATGGACCTTCTAGAAGCTTCCGGAACATTCTGAAAATTACACAGGATTTTGCACCTACACGGCCCGTGCTGCAGTACACGGCCCGTGTAGGGCACACCTACTTCGGCGTTTTGTGCGTGCTTCCGGACATGGCTCGAGCTGCAATACACGGCCTTGATCATGGCCGTGCAGCACTTTCTGACGACAATACACGGCTCCTTCTTACAGGGCCGAGCTCCGCACACGGGGCGTGCAGCAGCGCACGGCCGAATCTCTGGCCAAGCAGCGTGTTCTGATGACATTACACGGCCAGCTGCTACAGGGCCGTGTTCCGCGCACGGCCCGTGCAGCTGTATGGCCTATTCTTCGTCTCCCTTTCGCTCCCGACTCCGTGTTTGTCCGTTCCATGACCTGTTTTACACATATTTAAGCTCATTTACACAATTCTATCAGTTCGTACCACTTTCCTCAAAACAACAATAACTCCACCAAAATTAACACAAATACGGATAAAAACATCCGAAAATACACACATAAAGACACTAAAACCTAGGTGAAAATGACGACAATCAGACGTCTGCCCCGAAGGGTCTCATTTCCTTTTTTTATACATATGAGACCCACACACACCCACTAATATAACTAAAAAATGGAACTCACACCTCCACTAATACATCTACCCAATACACATTAAATAATAATACTCCTTAATTCACGTGCAAAAAGCAAATGACACCCTCAAAGGCGGACGGAGGGAGTACTTAATTAAGATTCAATAATGAAAATAAATATAATTGATATTATTTGAAATGATAGGTTATAATCTTTAATTATAATTAGATTAAATATGTTAAATGAGAATGATGTGAAAATATGTGGTAACATGTGATAAATTGAAGAAAAGATGAGAAATTAGGGAGATATCAGAATGTAATCGATAAATGATAACATGTAATAAATTGAAGAAAATATGAGAAATTGGGGAGATATATGATAAATGATAACATATGATAAATTGAAGAAAAGATGAGAAATTGGAGAGATATATGATAAATTGAAGAAAATATGAGAAATTTAAGAGATATTGAAATGGGATTGTTTGGGCGGGAAAAAAAGTTTAATTTGCTGCTTATATATATATATATATATATATATATATATATATATATATATATATATATATATATATATATATATATACTAATTGCGAATACGCTTCTATAAATAACTTTTTAAAAGTATGAGGTGTCGCGATGTGGTTAATTGCCGTATTTTTTATTTTAATTTAATATATATAATCTTTCTAATTTTATTTATTTATTTATTATTATATCATTCATGTATATCTATAAATTAAATACCACCTTTAAATTGGTTAGGAATAGATAATTAAATAAATTCATAAAAATAAATCCAACTTATTATTTTTATTATTATTCATGTATATCTTCAAATTAAACACCAACTTTACTCATATATTTTGATTGATTATGAATAAATATTTTTATTTTTTATTTTAATATCACATATAATCTTCCTATTTTTTTTTATTATTACTAATGTATATCATTATATTTAGAATTAAAAAGTAAATTAAACCTTAAAATTAAATAAATAAATAAATTAAAAAAATATATCTTCAAAATTTTTCTGTGCTAAGATTGTCAGGGAGTTTTATTCGAATCTTACTCCTGATGTTAGTGATAGTGATTCTCCTCGTTTTCAAACTGTGTTTTGTCGAAATAGAGTGTGCAAGTTTTCTCCTTCTGAAATTTCTAGGGTTATGGGTGTTCCTGAGTCTGTGTCTGATTTGCAATTGGTTTCTTCTTTGAATACTGTGTGTGAAGTCATTACCTCTGAAAAATTAACTGTTTGGCCATCTCCTGGTTTATCCCCTTCTGACTTTGGATCGTCCTTTAATCTTCTTCATAAAATTTCTATTCGAAACTGGACTCCATCTAAAAACAAATCTCATCAAGTTAGGTTCATTCATGCTATTGTTTCCAAGGGAAACTTGTCCTATGGATATATTATTTTTGATGTTATTATGGGTTTTGCTGGGAAATTTGATGATACCAGGCTTCTTCCGTTTCCATGTACTATCTGGAAAATTTTAACTGAAGCGGGTGTCAGATTTATGGAAGGTGAAGATTCCCTTGAAAATATGCTCAGTGAATTGAAAGTTTCCCTTCGGGTTGTCACTCTGAAGAAGAAAGTAGAGTCTGCCACATCTACTCTTGAGTCTATCTCTCCTTTGGTGGATCAAATGAAGGCGGATATCCTTGCAGTTCAGGCCACCCTTGATAAGCAAAATACCAGGTTGGATGAGTTGATGGAGGCCTTGGCATGAGCTAAGGGGGAGAAGAGGACTGCAGGTGGTAGTGCAGGTGGTGGTGCTGGCAGAAAACTGATTGTGGTCAAAGAAGAAGATGATGGTGATGACAATGGTGGGGAATCTGATGAGCAGGATGATAAGGAAGTTGGTGCTGATGATTCCTCTACCGGTTGATGAAGATTAGGGATATATCCCTGTTTGTTTTGTGTTGCTAAACTCTGAACTTTAATTTAAACTAACTTTCATTTTATTTCTGTTTATTATGGGGGAACTATTTTGGAACTATCTTCAGGGGTAATGCTGCTTCTTCTTTTAAATCATTTGCATGCTTTTTTTGATCTTCTGTTAAAATATATAGCTCATGCCAAGGGAGAGTTTGTTGGAGTTTAAATATTATGTCATGAGTATATATTTTGCAAAACATATTGTATTTGCTCATTGTATTGCAGATTCGTGCATATGATGGAAACTACTTGAAGTCCCACAAGGAAAGAAGATAAATTAAGTCATTGATGTACAATGACTGATTCAGCAATTGAAAGATCACAAAGCAGATTGATTTGAGTGACATTATTAAGGAAATATTGCACGCAGATTGAGGTGGTTATTTTTGGAAGATATCTCAGTTCCAACAAAGGCAGAATTAACAAGCTCATTTATTGGAGAGTTCAAGAGCAAAAAAGATACCGAGAAATATACTCTTGTGTGAGTTTGTTGGAGTGGAGAGAGTTCTTTTGAATATTTTCTTTTCGTTTCTTGTTTTATTTTTTGAGGGAAATTCTTATATTATCAATGTCAATAGTGTTGTAAATCAAGAGGGATTATTGATCACAAATCCTAGGGATAGGCCAAAACTAGAGTTAGATTCAAACGAGACAAGTGGCTGTGATAGAGTTGTCAAATTGTTGTCAAAGTCGTGTTGTAATCTAGGATGGTTTTGAGGGAGAGACGTGGTCTTTCTGTTTCTATTCTATGATCTTTTATTTCATGATACTTTCATATCTGTTTGTAGAACATCAATCTTAAGAATTACAGAGGTAATTGATGCTTTATTAGAGGAATTCAAGGGGATTCTTCCGAATACTGGTTTTTGTAGAGATTTTACCTTTTTGTCATTTATTTTGGATGCTTGGTATGAACAATTGATGCATTTCACATTTCTCAGCAATGTTAGGTCGTGGGAACAGATTATTGAAGCACTCCAGAGACTCAACAAATGTTCACTTTCCAGTTTTTTAGCCTTTCTGGTTTTGGTAATGGATGCATTGCTGCTATTTTCGGGAAAGAATGGTGATAATTCGAGCTTGATGTCTGATATGGTCATCAACCAGCAAAAATGGAATAGCTTTGACCCTTTGGTTTGATTAGACCCCTCTGTAGAATTCAGGAATGACACTGATTTGATCTGGCAGGTTCCTGATTCATGCACCCAAGGCTGTTCTCTTCTTGGCTCATGGATGTAATGGTAAAGCAGCTAATTTTTGGGATAAGTCTCCTAACTGTCCAAGTTGTGTTGGTAAAGCAGCTAATTTTCTGTTTACATGTGTTTTCCCTATTTTCAGTTTCGTTATCTCAGCATCTTCTCGAAGGTTTTTCTCTCTTTGAAAGCTCATGGTATATCTTTATCTATTTATCTTTACTCAATTTAACCACCTGTACATTTGCATGTTTCATTTGGAAATTTGATTTTAGTGATGAAGTTAGTGAATGAGATTGATAAACTTTAAATTATCAAGACATTAGAATGTGATGTTAATACTAAAGGCTAATATTCATATATTAAGTAATGGTGTTTATTTACATATATGGACTAATCTAGACTGCAGGAAATTATCAAATACCAACTCCTGTAAAGCAGTGGTTGCCTGCCAGTAAGCTCCATCATCATGCCATATTTTTGGTTTATTTCAAAGGGGAGCCTCATTTACGAAAGGTATGGAAGTTGAAAATGATTGAGAGCTAAATGCAAGTTCTATAGGGGTGCCTGGCTATCAAGAAGCTGTGAAATGATTATAAGGCAAAAGGGTTTTTCTTTTCTTTTTCTCCTTTTTTGGTTGAGGCAAGTACATAAAATTATATAGTCAAAGTGGATGCAAAGTTTGGAATTTCAAATTTCTGTTCATATTTCACGATTCACTGTTTTAAACATAAAATATGCAACCATGTTGACCAGAGATGTGTTACACTATACAAGCTCTTGACTGTTGATTATACATCTTCCTGCATGTGAAATTAAGTTGGCAACCATTTTATCTGTGAAGTGTGAAGGAAAGTTTGCAAACCAAATATACTATAGTGGTTAGACAGTTGCACCTTGGTGTCACGAAAAAGTAATATGTTAGGTCGAAGTAATGTTTCCCATTAAAGCTTTTGTATTGTCTGATGATATCTAATGTTTGTATAAATTGTCCATGTATGTATTAAAACGACAAAGAAAACATCATAGTTAACTCCCTTCAGGCTTCAGATAAAATTGGAAAGATACAGATGAAACAGTAAAATTGGAATCGTATGCAGATCAAAACACTTAACATGTTACATTCATTTTCTTGATTAGGCCTGTGGGCTTTGGATTACATTCAATTTATACTGTACCATTGTCACCTTCAACAAATGGTGGCAAAACTGTTGAAAACACACAGATTCATTAGGATGCATAGAGAGGAATCCTATTACCTCTCACCAATGGATTGTGTTGCAGCGGAAGAGTATTGAGAACCGATTGACACTCACGTTGCAATCTCTGGATCCAATCTTCAACACGGGGTTGAAAGATAAATGTTCCACGAATTTGTATTAAGGATGGATAAAGAATATTGGAGAGAATTGAAGAGCGAACGTTTTCTCTTAGAACCGTGTTCTGCTTTCTATCAGTTTTCATGCGTACGCAGTTTTCTTTTATCCAAAAAACCAACGTAAGGAAATGGAGAGAAAACTGTATCTAACTCTCTCTCTGCATGCAGCGTGCCACATGTTTTCATATGTGAAAAATATAATATATAATATTAAATTATTATTTACATCTCCCACTCACATATGAAATCAAAAATCTCCTGATTCATTTTCTTCATGAATCATATTCTAGTCCAGATTAATACATCGTGTGACCCACGAGATACGAGTTTTAATTACTATACACTTGTTAGAGATATATAGCAACCCAACCAGTTTATCGAAGAAACTCAACAAGCTCGCTATACCCCAGAACTCTTGAACATTTAACATAAGTTGACATATCTCTTTTTCAATCCCTGAATTTGTCAGAGTATATTCAACCCTTTTGCAAAATAACTATGTATTCATAATCAAGACCCTGCTTGATTGACTAGTCAATGAATCACAATAGTATATGTTAAATTAAGACGTTCTTCCCATCTTACTAAGTATCTACAGTCTCCCACTATAGCTGCTTTCCTAGACATGTACCGCATCGCCGTTATTAACCATAGCTCTTTTGGTAGCATGCTAAAGTAGCAACACCAAAGTGAAGACTTAGAATATAGTAGAAAGTCATAAGGGTAACCAATATATAAGGACTCATACTTTTGAGAAAATAAGGATTATTTTCTCAATCCTGTTGGGGTCAACTTTGCACATGTCGTTTTCCTAAAACACATGTCACAATATCTTTAACTTCCTTCTAAGAAAGCGTATGTCGTATTTCATTTAATTTAGACATCGTGTAAATCAAAGTTCAAGTGTGTCTCATACACTTAACCCGGATATCCTCCCTCCAACGTATAGGATCTCCGTCGATTTAGTTTTATAACAAGTTGGATAAGATTCGTGGCGAAATCTATCCCGATTACATTAATTATGGTAATCTCATCTCTGCGCTCCCACTGAGCTAGAGGCGATTGCTCGTATGAGAGAGCCAATCGTAACTTGCCGACATACTATTATACATAAATCATCACATATAATTTATAAAACATATATAAATAGTTAAGTCATTAACCATTCCATTAACATACATAAACATATTCAATATATCATTTTAAATCCTTCGCAAACCCAATCCTTTTACATGCCCTACGAACACATATCTGGGAATTGGTTTGGTAAAAGGATCTGCTAACATTAAACGAGTAGAAATGTATTTAAGAATCACTTTCTTCTTTTCTATAATATCTCTAACAAAGTTGAATTTAGTATCAATGTGTTTGGTCTTTCCATGATATTTGGGTCTTTTGTGTAAGCAATAGCCGCTTGATTATCACAATTGATTAAAACAGCTCCCACTGAAGTGTTTAAGACCTCCAAGTGTTTCATGAATCTTCTCAACCAGATAGCCTCTTGAACTGCAGACGCGCATGCCACAAACTCAGCTTCCATTGTGGACAATGCGATGCAATTCTGATTCTTGCTACACCATGAGATTGCTCCATTGTTGAGCAAGAAGACATAACCAGAAATTGATTTACGTTCATCTAAATCTCCACTCCAGTCAGCGTCTGAATACCCATTTAGTGTACTGTTATTCCCTTGATAACAAAGAGAATAATTTGCAGTCCCTTTTAGGTATCTGAAAATTCTTTTAACAGCCATCCAATGCTTCTTCCCCGGATTGGATTGATACCTGCTAACCAGACCAACGGCATAGCAAATGTCTGGTCTTGTACACAACATTGTGTACATAAGACTTCCAATCGCATTGGCATATGGCACTTTGGACATTTCATTGATTTCATCTTGAGTCTTGGGACACATATGTTGACTCAATGATTCGCCTTTCACTGTAGAAGTATCTATGGGCTTGCAAGTTTCCATCTTGAACCGTTCCAAAAGTTTCTTGATGTAAGTCTCTTGAGACAAACCCAATAACTTCTTTGAACGATCCCTATGGATCTTCACACCAAGTATGTATTCTGCCTCACCCATATCTTTCATTTTGAAGTTTGAAGATAACCATCTTTTTATGGTTTCAAGATACTCTTTTCTATTACTAGCTAGTAGTATGTCATCCACATACAAAGATAGAATCACAAAACTACCATTAGACTGTTTAACGTAAACACAGTGGTCTTCATTTATCATAACGAAGTTATATGAGATAATCGTATTGTGAAACCTCAAATACCACTGTCTAGAGGATTGTTTGAGTCCGTAGATTGACTTCTTCAATCTACAAACTTTATCCTCTTGACCTCGAAGTATAAATCCTACAGGCTGTTGCATGTAGATTTCTTCCTCTAATTCTCCATTGAGAAATGCGGTCTTAACATCCATTTGGTGTAATTCTAAATCCATACTAGCCACTATAGCCAATAGTAGATGAATCGAGGCAAACCTCACTACAGGTGAAAAAGTTTCTTCGTAGTCTATACCCTCTTGTTGAGTATAACCTTTTGCCACCAAGTGAGCCTTATACCTCTCTATTGAGCCATCAGATTTTCTTTTGATTTTGAGAATCCATTTATTCCCAATTGCCTTTCGTCCCTTTGGAAGATCTACAAGTTCCCATACTTGATTTGACTTCATAGACTCCATCTCCTCTTTCATCGCTTTCATCCATTTCTCATTCGCCGGACAAGTTAGAGCTTCTTTCACATTCCTGGGCTCTTCCTCATCAACTGGAGAAACATCTCCATTTTTTGGTGAAATAAAGAAGGCATGTCCTTCAATATCATAATGTCTTTTGGGCACATGTTTCCTAGAACTTTTCCGAGATAGCTGTTGATGATCTTCTATAGACAAAATACTCTTATTGAGAATCGCTTGATCCTCAATTGGCAAATATCTATCAAGATCCACACTATTAGCTAAACTACTACTCCCACTTGGATCTTGTAGGAATTGGTTTTCTACTACCTCGAAAATAGGTTCGGCATCCCTGATGCCCCCTCTACTAGGAAATTCCATTTTCAGAAAATGAGCATTACGTGATTCTATCTCAGTTAAACTCCCATCTTGATCTCCTATGAACACGTAACCCTTAGAATGTTCGCAGTATCTTATAAAGATACACTTCTTGCCTCTGGGACCCAACTTTCCATACTGACTCGATGAATCATGTACATAAGCTGCTGATCCCCAAGCTCTAAGGTTACTTATGTCAGGTTTTCTACCCGTCCAAAGTTCATATGGAGTTGAAGCAACTGATTTGGAAGGCACTCGATTAAGCACATAAGCTGCCGTGAGTAACACATCTCCCCAAAAAGAGATCGGTAAATTAGCTTGTGCCATCATGGATCTCACCATCTCCAACAAAGTCCTATTCCTTCTTTCAGCAACACCATTTTGTTGAGGTGTATAAGGAATGGTTAATTGTCGGACTATACCCTTTTCATTACAAAATTCTTTGAATTGTTCCGATAGATATTCACGTCCTCTATCAGTTCTTAAAACTTTGATAGATTTGTCCTTTTGATTTTCGACTTCGCTCAAATATCGTCTAAAACAATCCAATGCTTCAGACTTATGAGATATCAAATAGACATATCCAAAACGCAAATAATCATCAATAAACGTAATGAAATAATGAGCTCCATGTCGTGCTGTCACATTTACAGGACCACATATATCGGAATGGATTACTTCTAATGGAGATTCAGCTCTAATGGCTATACCAAACGGTTTTCTAGTCATTTTTCCAGCAAGACAATGTTCGCATTTGGATAATACAACTTTTGAAGAAAGATTCAACAATCCTTCTTTTACAAGTCTATTCATCCTATCTTGCCCAATATGACCCAATCTAGCATGCCAAACATTATCATTCACATTTGCATTACTAGAAGAACAAGCATTTAGTAAATATGAATAATCATCATAATAACTAAAAGTCATTCTATTACAATCTAAAACCATAAAACCATCATTCATATGTCCCGATGCATAACAAGTACCATTAATGCTAATTACCACAGTATTTTTAGTAAATAATACATCATAACCCAAATTAACTAAAACTGAAACAGAGATTAGATTCCGCGTGATTTCTGGAGAATAGAGAACATCATGTAGAATAAAGGCCCCACCATTGTCAAGGTCCAGTTTGCAAGTCCCAAGTCCTTTGACTTCGACTCGAGCGTTGTTTCCCACATATATCCACCTAGTCCCATTTGGAACACGACGAAAATCTACAAAAGCTCCTCTGTCTCTCGTTACATGGTCGGTTGCTCCTGAGTCTATAATCCACAACGGATAAGAATCAGTTAACAAGACAGTACTTGAGACATTAATTTCACACGCAAAAGAATAAGATGAATCTACCTTGTCCCTTTTGGGCTCAGGGCATTCACGTGCAAAGTGACCAAGTTTTCCACAATTGAAACATGACATTTTGCTCTTATCCTTTTTATTCTTTTTGTTTTGCTTCTTTTTCTTCTTCTGTTCATCAATTTTGGTTGCTGGGTTGTTGTCATGCTTCTCACCGTCAGATCGTTTACCCTTCTTGTTCTTCTTCCAATTCCTTTTCCTTTTGAAGCCCGAAGCTCCTTTGGAAGTAGAACCGGCATAGAAAACCCCAGAAGCTGGCTTTGAGGCTCCAAGCCTCTCATCTTCCAACTCAACATGACGAGCAGCATCATTGAAAGATTTAATACTTTCATTATGAGTCAAGTTAACCTTAAGATGTTCCCAACGATCAGGTAGAGAGCGGATCAGTGCTTGGATCTGTTGCTCATCAGAGAGAATGTGACCAACAGTCTTAAGTTCCATTATCATATTAGACATCTCCCTGAGATATTGCCTAATGTTATGATCAGGTTTCTTCTTGTAGGTATCAAACTTAATAGTCAACTGCCTAAGCCTCGTAATCACTGTTCTACCATATTTTTCACGCAGATACACCCAGATATCATGTGCAGTGGGATGTTGTTCACACTCATGAATCATCGGATCGATTACCGAGATAACGAGGATACCACGGGCAACAGAATTTTTCTTTTTCCAAGCCAGGTATGCCTCTTGGTCACGTCTTCCATTTCCCATACCTGGATCAGCCATGACTTGGTTTATAGCTTCTAATGCATCTTGCTCATCCAACACGTACCAAATCTTATGACGCCAAGTGTCATAGTTGTCACCATTGAGTTTCTCTCCTTTGTTTAACTCAGCGACAATTGATTTCGATGCCATGATCTTAATTAGAGATTAAAGTGATTCATTATGTTAATAATGTTTTATCAAATTTTACGTTAAGCTTAAACAAAAAATATCTTAATCAATAACACAAGACTTAATCTCGAAAAATAGCTCGGAGACTATTAATCATCAATCTCATCAAGTGTCATAATACTAGATGCTTGTTTCAAAACGTAAAATACATTTAAGGTTCAAGTAATCAACAATTAATATTGAATAGCCACTAATAAATAGAACATCAACAACCATCCATCATTGTAAATAAATCAAGTCTGACATCACATAAATTCTAATGGACTCCTCGAGAATTCAATTAGAAAATGGAATTATGAACGTCTACGAATAGAACCTCCATATACGTCACTTGATTCAAAATAACGAATATAATCAAAATCTCTAGTCCCCACACTATAGATAGCTCGTGCCAAAGGATCTGCAAGAGGATTCTTAATCAGATCCTTTCTGCGACTTTTCAGTCTTAGAAAATCAAATCGTCGAACTCCACCCATACTTATGCAAGCTGATCTTAGTGCTTGTCTATTATCTTCTTCTAAAGAAGCAATCATCAGATCATACATCAATTGACGACCATTTGGTTCCACACTATAAGTCTTCCTTTGAGCCCAAAACTCCTTTTGCAAGTAGGAAGGTAAAGTGTTAGCCCAGGTCTCACGACTAGAAATCTTATTGTACTCACTAGATGGGAGAAGCTTTTTATCGATCAAGAACAACAAATGGTTGTATCGTTCAAATAGTTCCAATACATGGTCCCTAACGTTGTGTTGTGGTTTCATTTTGTAGTTCAAAAATTCATTAAGGACTATCCATTTAGTTTTGATGTCCCTTGTTGAAATTGTTCTCCTCCTTGATGCCATGCCTATGAAAAATGAGCAACCAAAATAAAAAACACACCCGTGTTAGTCAAACTATATCACATGAATTTCCTCTCCATATAATGTACATGGAAACAAATTTCCAAGATACAATAGGCATATTCACAAGTGAATAAGTTCAACTCTATTGGCTCCCACTTTCATAGGCTACAAGAGTTTGAACAATTCAACATTACAATGAACTTATGATTAAATGACATTATAAGGTGCATAATCAACATAAAATGCAACCAAATAGCTACCATAAAGGTTTTTATTCAACAAAAATGTCATATAACGAAGTAAAACCACACACACACACTAAAGATGTCGTCAAGTACTCTCGAAAACATCATCATCAGACTCCACGCATCGAAACACGTCAGAATACATCGGACAAACGCCGAAAAAATGCATCCACGCGCCTCCACGCGCCCTCACGCGCTGGCTGGAGTATCCACGCGCTTCCCACGTGCCGCCACGCGCGGCTGTCAGCAGGCTGATCCCGGCGCGTGTATCACACGCGCCACCGCCAGTGATGGTGTTGGTCGGTGCGTGGGCCTCACGCGCTTGGACGATCACCGGCGCGTGAAACTCACGCGCCACTGCCGTGCCGGAGCGTCTCTTCCACGCGCCTCCGTATTCCGCTTGTTCACCGGTAGATTCAGCTCCGGGCTGACCCACCTGGTCCGACCCGGCCCAATACAAAACGGTTATGATTAATTGCAGAAAAGCCCCTCAATAATTTCTAATTCTCAAAGAACAACCCCTGAAGTTTCTAAAAATTTGCAAATTAAGCCCAGTTTCGTGAAAATCTTTGAAAAATCATAACTGGAGTTTTAGAAGGCCAAAAAATGCACAAAAAATACTGACGGACTCCTCACAACGAGACCTATCCAATAGTATAAACAAAACATGCTTTTACTTGTACAAAAAAATGACGAAAAAATTACACTTTCAAGTTTTATGGGGGATCATTAACGTCATTCACATATACACTGGAAACATAGTTAATATGCCTCATACTCGCATAAATAACCCATCAAAGTTACACAATTCACCAATCATATAACTTCCAACAAAATCATGAGAGAATTTTTTTTTTTTAAAAATATAAAAGCAGAAAACTTTAACGCAAGAAATCCAGAGAGGAAAAACGAAGTACCAATCATTGGCTCTGATACCAATGTTGGAAACACACAGATTCATCAGGATGCATAGAGAGGAATCCTATTACCTCTCACCAATGGATTGTGTTGCAGCGGAATTGAGAAGCGATTGACACTCACGTTGCAATCTCTGGATCCAATCTTCAACACAGGGTTGAAAGATAGATGTTCCACGAATTTGTATTAAGGATGGATAAAGAATATTGGAGAGAATTGAAGAGCGAACGTTTTCTCTTAGAAACGTGTTCTGCTTTCTATCAGTTTTCATGCGTACGCAGTTTTCTTTTATCAAAAAAACCAACGTAAGGAAACGGAGAGAAAACTGTATCTAACTCTCTCTGCATGCAGCGTGCCACATGTTTTCATATGTGGAAAATATAATATATTAATATTAAATTATTATTTACAAAAACTACATTAACAAGTGATAGCTCTGTGATTCATACGAAATCTGCAAGAAGAACTTATGATTATTGTCTTTCTCATTTGTACATAATGGTAAGCTTAACTTTACATCAATTATTTGCTGATGGGCTCTCTGGTTTCTCATGTTGTAAGATTGACTATGCATTTTATTATTTTCAACTTTTCCTTCACATCACAGGAAAGCGAGAGCATCAGGTGTTGAATGAATATAGGTGGCCAAGTGCATAAGTTAATCATATGTTAGTCATTATTGGAAGTTCTTGATAGAAAGTAATTAGTTTGCTCAGTTCCAACTGTTCCAAAAGGATCTCTTAAGGTTGTATTAAGTCTAGAATAACTTTTTTGGCATCATTTTATTCTGCTCAACTCTTTGATGCAGATATGCTACTTTTCTTTATCATTGTTATTTTATAAAAATCTCACTTTTGGTATCACCATCTTATTGTATGAGGTGCACGTGTCATTTTCAGACAACAACATATAACAATTAGCTCTTGCTGGTAGAATAAGACACTCTAATACAAGACATTCTTCTCATGGTAAGTTACATAAAATTTACATAGATCTTTTTTTGTTGAGACCTTACTGTACTCTGGTCTTTATATTTTGTTTCAATGTAAATTGCAGGAGATAGTCCTCACTCTCTTGGGAAAAAAAAGATATAAGTGCATTTGAATTGCTGTTGCTTCTGATATACCAGGTAAGGAGTGGTCTGGTATCATTGTATACCACACTGAGGTACTAGAAAGTCATTTGTTGGTGTTGTTGCTAATGGTGTTGCAGCCTGCACAATAATAAAAATTTGTCCTTTTTTGGCTACCAACATATGGTGCAAATTAGTATTCTGTCTTTAACATTATCACACAGTGCTATAATATATGGATGTTCTTTGTAAGGTCTAATGGCTGAAGTAAAAGAAATATTCGTTTCCAGTTTAGGAGGGGCTTTATTCATGATATCATCAACTATATGAGATTGAATAATGGATATTGCAAAAATAGTAAGCTTGATGAAGTCTAATCCCTTTCTAGTAAGATTTGTAGTATATAGATTTAAAACATACTTTTATTTCTTATAATCCCATGATACATTACATGCAGACTACACAAAAAAAATTTATTTTATAATGATGACTCCTGATGTGTATATAGCTTAATCCAATAATAATATACAATTGTAACGTGTACAAGCAACGTGCAACGCACGTTATATAAATCTAGTTACATAAAAAGAGGATTACTACACCACTCCTTAAAGGATAAAGAGTTATGTTTAAGATGTCTAACATTAAACCACGACCAAGTACGAAACTTCAGTTCCTCTAGCATGGAGTTGGTATCTACAACAACATTATTGAAAACTGCATTGTTTCTAAACTTCCATAAGATCCATAGTACAGCTTCCCAAATACAGACAAGCATGGATATATGAGTTGATTTTGGAGAAAGGTTGCAGAGCTGAATTAAATGTGTAGCATGTTTTTGCCATCCTAATGCAGATTGAAAACCAAGCCAGTTTAAGCATACAGACCATACCTTAAATGATGTTGTGCAGGAGAAAAACAGGTGCAATGTTGATTCTGGAACGACTTTACAAAATGTGCATTCGATGGAAGTGTTCGGGGACAAGCATTTGATATGGTGGAGAGCGAGACTTGTAGGAATGCGGTTCCATATAACCCTCCAAGTGTGAAGACAAACTTTTTGAAAGGAGATTTTATTCCAGACATAACAAAAGACTTCTGAAGTGTTGCATGGGTCATCCACTTGCGTCTGGTATGAAGCAGAGAGATCCTTATACGCGTTGTTGACAGTGTATGGCTTCTTGGAGGAACTCCATGACCAAGAGTCTTTGGCATCTAAGGGAGGAAGGTATCTGTTGATCATTGATTAGCCATAGTTTAGTGGTATGACCAACTAAAAATTATCGAACCTCAGGGAGGACAACACTAGAGCTCAAGCGATCTCATGTTCATTGTAATTTTATAGAGACGGATATAAATGGAGGGGTGATCAAACAAGAAATTAAATCAATCAATGCAAACAAGATTAAATGATTAGATGAGTGATTTTCCAAATTAAGCAAGGGTGAGGTGAACAACAATCAAGGAGTGGTAATTCATATATTCATGCATTCAAACTCATGTGGTTTAAGGCTTGACTAAGGGCTAACACTAATGTCACCTAAGCTTCCTCTCGGAATGGGGTAGGATATGATCTTATAAAGGTTCCATGGTTAGTTCTCAATTAAATCATTCCAACTAGGTACTAGATTTAATTAAGAGTCCCTTCACATAATCTATTGACTTCTCAATCTAATAAATGATATGTTCTATCAAAGGGTTCTAAACTATCAAGGACTTCTCAATCTCTTCATAATCTATAATGCACATGAAGTGTTTGATGAAATGATTCTCTTAACTATCCTAAATATGCAATCGACTTCTCAATCTAATCACATGCTTAAAATAATTAAACACACAAAACATCATCAACCTCAAGATATTAAACATCAATGATAGAAAATCAATTACCAAATCCACACATGAATTTAAGTACATGAATATCACAAATTATCCAACTCCTATCATGTTGCTAATCTCACAAAGGAGATTAGCCTACAATCATCACAAGATCCATAACATAGACATTAGGAATCCTACAAATCATTGTAAACTAAAAGGTTTAACTATAAATCAAGATGAAAACTCCCTTGAATTGAATCCAAATGAATCTCCTTCCTTCCTTGAGTGAAATCCTCCTCTTCTTTGCTTCCTCACTTGATTTGAAGATAAAATGATGGTAGATTGATGAAAGGATGATGATAGATGATGAATGGATGAAGAAAAGGTGTAATATGAAGAGAATTGTGTGTGAGGTGTGTGTTGACAGCTCAATTTCGTGGGGTTATCATCAAGATGTTGAATGGAGAGGTATTTATACCCCCATGGGCCTTCTAGAAGGAATTTGGATTTTTCAGCACAATTAACACCTACACGGCTCGTGCGCTGCTGCTCGGCCCGAGTCGTGTTTAGGATTTCTGGTCAACGCACGCTTCAAGCAGCGCACGGCTCGTGCGCCACACATGGCCACAGGGGTGGCCGTGTTGTGCGATCTGGCTTCCGCGCACGGCTAACGGCACAGGCCCGTGTGAGGAACACGGCCCGTGTACGCGACACGGCCCGTGTACACGACACGGTCGGCCGTGTTGTGTTATTTTTCCTCTCGTTTTCTCCCGACTCCATTTTTGTTCCGTTTTTCACCTGATTCATCATTTATAAGTTCATTCACACATAAATTCCAAGAAACACATAACACCACCAATAATGACTCAAAATACGGATAAAACAAATCGAAAATAAACATAAAAAGACACTAAAAACTAGATGAAATTAACCATAATCAATCATAGAAAATAAATTTACAAGAAGATTAGACTCCCTCTTAAGAAGAGGACGACTCCAATTGATATTCCAAACCCATGAATATCCTTCCTAAGTACCACAATTTGAGACTAAACAACTACTATTACTACTCAATCCATGCAACCTAGGAAAGACGATACAAAGAGGGACTTGATCTGTCCAACTATCGAGCCAAAATCTGGTATTACTACCATCTTCTAGACTTCGAACAAGGTTCTTGACAAACCAACCATCCTGACCACAATGGCTTTTAAAATATTGTCCCACCACCCACGAATCCTACTTCTACGACATGAAAGAAAATGTCAAGAGTCGACCCAACATATCTGGCCAATCTAGACTTAATAACTTTAACCCACAAATTATCTTGATTGGTGTAGAACCTCCACACCCACTTTCCCAACAAACAAGCATTAATTTACTTGAGATTTCATCATATTATTATATTTGCAGAAGTTTTTTTACTTTTCAGTAGGTAGCATTTTTCCTTTCTCACGTTTCTTTACTAGGTTGAATTCGAAATGGTGAAAGTTCAATTTACTTGAAATTTCATCAAATTATTATATTTTCAGAAGTTTCTTATTTTTTCATAAGATGTGTGCTTCCTTTCTCACGTTTCTGAGAATTAGAAGAATACTCCCTCCTTTCTCACTCCCCTACTTATGAGAGTTAGAATAATATTACTCCCCGATCTTATAATAAATGCCTTATTTTCCCTTTTCGTCCATTGAGTAGATGTTTTTATTTCAAAATTGAAACCTTATGTCAACGAACAACCTGAAAAAAAAATTAATTTAAAAAATATCACTCTCGCTTAATACACATAACATTTTTTTTAAAATCTTATGCTAACCAACAACCTAAAAAAAATTAGTTTAAAAAATATCAATCCCGCCTAATACAAATAGCCAGAACCGATCCTAAAAATTTTCGTCCCTGAGTCATGATTTAAATTTGGGCCTTACTTTTAATTCTCTGTAAATTTTGTTTCAAATTTTGTATCTTTTTAATTTATTCTTCTTAATATTAACATAATATATGATTATAGTTCCTTTTCATAAGTATTTATTGATTTATGAATAAAATAAATTTAATGAAAATCGTTAAAAATAAAATCGGTAAGAAAACAATAATAGTAAAAGAAAATATATACCAAATACTCTCACTGTTCCATAAAATTTTCATATTTTTCATTTTCTTCTTCTCATTAAAGTTTTTACATTTCTAAAATAGCAAAAAAATTAAAACAATTATTCTCCACTTTATTTACCAAAAAATCACTCATTCCTAACACATTTAATATACCTATATTATATATTTATTACAAATAAATATCAAAATATCTCTCAAGAGTAACAATTTTTTTAATCTACATACAAAATAATGTGAAAATATTTTCAGGACAAAAAAAAAGGAATATAACTATACAAAGAGAATGATAGATGGGAATTGATAATGAAATTCATGCCCTTTTAGAATAAATTGCAGATTATATAAATACATAAAATATTATAAAATTGTGGACCCCTAATATTGATGAAATTTTTGGGCGTGAGTCGATTGACTCATTGGACTCACATAAGAACCGGCCCAGCACATAACATACCTTAACTAAGATAAGTGTTTAGGATGGAGTATCATATATTTTCTCCGTCTCATTTCAGATGACACGTTTTTCATTTTGTGTTGTTTCACAAAAATTTGCATCTTTTTAAAAAAGCAAAAAGTTAAAAACAACAATCCTTACCTCCCATACACTTTATTTATAAGAAAAACACTTTTACCTAACACACCTAACATATTTTATCATTAATTTATTACCCAAAATACTATAATACCCCTAAAAATTATCACTTTTCTTAATTTTTTTAAATACAAATATATTTCTAGACCATAACTCAATACAATCAAATTCCACACAGACTCAACAAAAAGAAGATGTAAAGACTCGAAAGTGGAGATCACACCACATATTTCATGATTTGATGTTCCAAGAACACCATATTACTGAGAGACACACCACCCTTTCTATTTTTTTTACAAACAGGGGATTTGGATTGTATTGAAACTCTGCTGCAGCTGGAACCGCGCCAACGCCGCCAAAAACTTCACGCCCTGCACTGGATTCAGAATCCGGACCACCTCCGCCCCCCGTCCACTTCTGCAGCTCATCCGCATCACCCACTACCACCACCATCGCCGCTTTCTGCTCCTCCATCGCCCTATTCAACGCCGCCCTCCCGAACATCCTCAAACAACCCGCATATAGGCTGCGCCGACACCTTCTCCTGAAGCCTGGCCCTCGCCTCGCCGATCTCTTTCTCCATCCGCCGTGACTCGGCCTTCACCTCCTCGGTCATCATCCGCTGGCCGGGGGTCAGCTCCCCAGCCACCAAGCGGTTGATGATCCTGAAGAACAGGGACAGTCTGAATCCCGAAATCCAGAGCATAGTCCGCTCTAAACAGCTGAGCCACGACGCAGATATCACCAGGAAGACGTCCTCCGCGGCGGTAGAACTGATTATATCGCTGCATTCCTGATTTCTGTCAAAGCCGTCGAGCGGTGAGTGGAGGACTTCGAGCTGTCGGAGAAATTCATCTTGTCGGCTATGCCAGCCATTGGTAAGCATAGTCAAGAGATGGAAGGGTGTCAATAATATGGTGTTCTTGGAACATCACATCACGGAGATGAAACGCCAACCGGAGATGGATAATCATACGCCGAACTCTCTCTCCGGCGATCTTTCTCCACTCCCCACATCCTCTCCCGGAGCTGGAACCGCGCCAACACCGCCAAAAACTTCACCCCTGCAGCGGATTCAAAATCCGCACCACCTCCGCCACCATCCACCCCTACACCACATCCGCATAAAGGTATGAATATTCAATTTTAAAATATTAAGGGGTATACTTATTTCATTTCATTTGATAAAGATAAATTGTTTATTTATATCATAAAAAAATTCAAGAGCTTATTTGATCTCTACATAATAGTTAGAGGTATATTTGACTATTCACCCTTCACACAATATTAAAAAAATTAATATTAAAAAAATTGTTAGGGTTAAGGTATAAGTATTAGGGCACGGGCCTCTAGAAGAGAAAACTAGTAATTGGCTTTAAGTGGTGATCAGCTGTGCACTGGTCAATTGTGCTTCGGCCAAGTCGATAAGGAAAGCTCCTAGAGAAAACTAGTAATTTGCTTAAGCGGTGGTCAATTGTGTGTTGGTTGATTGTGCTTTAGCCAAGTCGATAAGGAAAGCTATAGAGAAAACTAGTAATTTGCTTAAGCGGTGACCAATTGTGTGTTGGTTGATTGTGCTTCAGCCAAGTCGATAAGGAAAGCTCCTAGAAAGATGACATGTGTAAATTTTTTTGTCGTTTTCTCCGTAACAATTCAGTGATTCACGTTCAGTATACTTGTAATGTAATGGTGTTGAGTAACGTTGCGGTGGTTGATTCAGCTTCTGCCAAGTAGAAGGAAAGCTCCAAAGGTAGTAGAAAGACGACATGTGTACAATTTTATTGTTTTCTCCGTAACCATTCACGTTCAGGACACTTGTAACATTTTTCGCTCTTCACTGCCTGCCTTCCTTCACATATAAATTAACATAAATAATAATTAATTATTATAATTAAATTTCTCATTCATTTAATTAGTAGGAGGTGTAAATTTGTATGACACCGTATTATAAGATATACTATCTATGTGTATTTTTTATTGAAAATATTACGTATGCTATAAATTATTAAAAAAAAATTTACTGCATCATTATTATTTCATTAATTGAATATCACTACTTTTTTTTATTAAAAATAGTAGTACTTTTTATTGTTTCACAAAAAACTTATTGATAACTCTTTCAATTTCAATTTAAAAAAGGCAAAAACTTGTGTGCACCCGAGAGCACGGACCATACTCCGTGTGCCTTTAGAATTTTGTGTTAAATTGTATTTTCTTTAGTATAAAGATGTGTACCCTTTATTTTCTAAAAAAATAAAAAAAATATTAATGAAAATTGTATACCCTTTACAACAAAATGTTGTACTCTTATTAATTAAAGTGTAACAGAGTCTTTTGCTTTTTGGCACGTGTATTAAGGAATATTATTATTTAATGTGTAGTGGATAGTTGTATTAGTGGGAGTGTGAGTCTCATATTTTTATATATATTAGTTGGTGTGTATGAGTTTCATATGTGTAATAAAAAAAAATGACTCTTTGAATTGAACACCCAAACTAGAAAAAGACTATCTTCAGAGGGACCTCGATCTCAAAAAAAAAAAATTCAAAAAATATAACCTCCGCATAATACACAACAATTTTTTGGAAATCTCATATCAAACGACAAACTAAAATTTTTTTTAATCTAAACAATATCACTCTCCCCTAATACAATAGCATACCGTAACTAAGACACCACCCAAACTCAACAAAAAGAAGATGAAATAAAGACTAAAAAGTGGAGATCACACCACATATTTCATGATGTGATGTTCCAAGAACACCATATTATTGAGACACACCACCCTTTCATTTTTTTACAAACAGCGGATTTGGATTCTAATCTAAGAAGGGAAGGCGGTGGGAAAAGTCATGGAGATTAAACGCCCGCCGGAGATGGATAATCATCCGCCGTACTCTCTCTCCGGCTGTCAATCTCCACTCCCAAAGCCCTCTGCCGGAGCTGGAACCGCGCCAACGCCGCCAAAAACTTGACGCCCTGCACCGGATTCAGAATCCGGACCACCTCCGCCACCGTCCACTTCTGCAGCTCATCCGCATTCCCGATTACAACCACCATCGCCGCTTTCTGATCCTCCATCACCCTATCCAACTCCGCCCTGATCTCGCCGTTTCCGAACCTCCTCAACAACCCACATAGAGGCTGCGCCGCCACCTCCTCCTGAAGCCTGGCCATCTCCTCGCGGATCTCTTTCTCCATCTGCCGTGAGTCGCCTTTCACCTCGTCGATCCTCCTCCGCTGGCCGGGGGTCAGCTCCCCAGCCACCGAGCGGTTGATGATCGTGAAGAACAGGGACGGTCTGAACCCCGAAATCCAGAGCATAGTCCGCTCTAAACAGCTGAGCCACGGCGAAGATATCACAAGGAAGACGTCCTCCGCGGCGGCGATGGCCTTCTCTCTGTAGAACTCTTCGTAATGGGCCAAAACCCTAGGGATTAAATTGCTGCATTCCTGATTTCTGTCCAAGCCGTCGATCGGTGAGAGGAGGGCTTCGAGCTGTCGGAGAAATTCCTCTTGTCGGCCAAGCCAGCCATTGAAGAAGGTTTGGAACCTAGGATTAGGATTAGCCGCCATTCTTGAGCATAGACAAGAGATGGGAGGAAATACTGAAAATTTTACCAAATTTGGGGAATCAAAGTATATAATAATGGCAAACACGCACATCAAGGACAAGGAGTAGGGATAACATTTCTGTAAAAATAAAATTTAATTTAATCGATTAATGTTAAATGATAATTATCCAACAAATTATAATTTTATAATATAAATAAAATTTAATAATTTAGGGAGTGTATGGTGATTGATCGATACACTATTTACTCAACAATAACGCTTTTGTGCGCTCAAAATATGGATTTAGATCCGTGCGCCCATCAAATGAATAAAATTATGATGGGAGCGGGTCAAATTGTTTATGTATTTTTGGTTTAAGGGCCGAATCGTGTATGTGTGTATGGATCTACTTTCATGCGCCTGGAAACAAAATAGTTTTTGCCACATTTGTGCTTGAGTTGTATCGCATGAATCAATTAATTCTTTAATTTTTCTTTACGAATGTCATATCCATATTAGATTTCAAATTTATTATAATTTATATAATTTTTTTATAATAAGTTGAAAAAGTACAATTAAAAAAAATCTATTATGACTTCTAACTTAATAAAAATAATTAGTCAATTAATATTAAATTTAAAATTCAAATCTTTAGAAGAAAAGATCGTAAGAAAGCTTCCTTATGATATTAAGTTTGTTAAATTGTTAAATTTTTATGGTAGGATTGTTTGGAAATTCATAGTATAAGTATTTATTTTGAAAAAATTACTACAAAACTGTGGAAAAGAAAATATTAATCAACAATATCGAATTTTAAATTTGAAATGCTAGATGTAAAGCTCTAGAAAATTCTTTATTTTAATATAAAATTTGAAAAGTTTTAACAATTTCGAATCTGAACTTATAAATAAATTATATATTGATGTTTATAAAAATATTAAAAAAATGAAAAATGTGAGGGTTTGTCAAAGAATTCATTATGGTATAAATATTAGGAAGGGCTCGTTGGAGGAGAAAATTGGTTGTTGATTGTACTGTTGTGCTGGTCCATTTTTCTTAATAAGGAAAGCTCCAAAGATAGCGGCATGTGTACAATTTTTTTTTTGTCGTTTTTGCAAAATGTGTTTCAGTCCACTTGTAATTCGCTCGCGGTGGCCGATAAGTAACAGAAGCACGACGTGTGTCAACTTGTAAAGTTTTGCGCTCTCGCTAGCTTGTACACAAATTAATATAAAGATGACATGTGTACAATTTTTTTTTTGTTTTTTCAGCCCACCTATAATGTTTTCCGCACTGTGCTTACTTGCCTTGGTACAAATAGATTAACATTAAAAAGAAAAAATTACTATAACTAAATTTCTCATTCATTTAAGGAGGTCCAGATTTGTATAACAACATATGAAAAGATCATTTTATTTCTTTATAATTATTGATAATATTTTATTAAAAATAATTATTTTATTTTTTTAATTAATGATAATTATTTATTAAAATTTTTTTTTTTATCTATATTATAAAGGGTAGATCTTGGGTGAGACCGTCTCACGGATTCTCTTGCGTGAGACGGATCATCCATTAATCCAAATAAATATATTTTATATTAAATTATAAAAAGATTAAAAGAAAAGAAGGGATATGTTTGGCTTGAATTAATTAAGCTTCTTAAGATCTTAAATTTTGGACGGCCCAAGACAATTTCTCGACAACTAACTCAACATTATTCCATCATAATTTTTTTTTTCAGTTTTAATATATGATATATATTTATTATTAATATTATTATTGTTATTATTAATGGTTCAATTAGATAGTTCAACAATTTTATTATTACTTTATTATAATCAGGTATCACTTTATATTAAATTATTATCACTTTTTATTCATTTTATAAATTATTCATAAAATAATTAAATTAAATGGTTATCACTTTTTCTTTATTATATATAACTTTTTATTAAGCATGCTATCACTTTTTATTCCAATGAATTTTTCGTGAATAATTTATTTGACGAATATCACTTTTCTTTAATCATGAATAACTTTTTATTAAAAATATTATCACTTTTTATTATTCTAGTAAATTATTCGTAAAATACACTTTTTAATTAGCTATAACTTTTAGAAAGGATGTTATCACTTTTCTTTTAAAATATTATTATCCCTTTTCATTTATACTATAAATTGTGCATGAAACATAGTTCATAATAAAGTTATCACTTTTCATCAAATCAGTATCACATTGTATAAATTTATAATTTTAAATTATAAAAATAAATTAAATGAATTAATAAAATTTTAAATAATAAAAATATTAATTAAAAGAAAAAAGTCATATATATATATATATATATATATATATATATATATATATATATATATATATATATATATATATATAACTTAATTAATTTAGTTCTATAATTAATTTATTAACTTTCTAATTTGATTACTACCAAACATGACCCTTTAAAATTTACTTAATGGGCTAATGGATGATTCATCTCAAATAAGAGGATCCGTGAGACGGTCTTATCTCATTCTTTGCCTATTATAAATTGTTAAGAAGAAATTTAATTATCACTATCATTAAAAAATTTGAATATCAATTTTTATTAAATGTTAAAAGTATTTTTATCTGTTTCACAAAGAATCTTGCGCCTCTTTCAATGTAAATTTAAAAAAAAAAGCATTATTTATGATAATTTGATATACTTTTATTTGAGAAATAATATTTAAAGTATTTTATGTATATTCAATGAGAATAATATTATATTTTATAATTAAGTGTCGCACTTGTGTTAGGCCATCCCAATCAATTTTATCACATTTTAGAATGTTAATACTTATTCTCACATTTTATTAAAAACATCATCATTTTTTATTAATATATTTTCACTTTTTTTCATCATATTTTATTAAAAATATCATCACGTTTTATTAAATTTTATCACTCTTTATTTATAGTACAAATTATTCATAAAATAATACTACCTCCGGCCACTTCAAGGTACTCGTTTCACTATTCCTGGCGTCCGCTTTAAAGGTATTAATTTCATCTATTTAGTAAAGATAGTACACAATATGACCCACCACTTCCATCTAATACAACTACCCACTTTACCTATGATAATAATACTCCTTAATCCACGTGCAAAAAGCAAATAAAGACCTTAGAATTGTCCACGTGTGATGAGTGTGTAAATTCACGAATCTTGCGCCTGGATTTGTGCTATTATGAAGTATTTGAAGGTTATAATCGGTTGTAAACCGATATATATTGTGTTAAGTCAAGAATCAGGTGTTATTGAAGCCGTTTGAGTGGTTTTTCGAAGGAAATAAGAGTGGAAGTGTTGGAAACTAAAGAAATGAAGTCGTAGCCATCCGTTTGGGCGAAGCAGGAGGTCAATTCGACCTGTTGGAGGAGAATTTGACCAGGCCTACTGGTCGAATTGGATGCAGAACACGAACAGGAAGAGAATTCGACCACGATAGGGGAATTCGACCAGGGCATCTGGTCGAATCCTGGTCGAATTGATCAGTGGCGAAGCCAATTCGACCACGTCATGTCAATTCGACCAGGGCCTCTGGTCGAATTGAGCGTCTGGGACTTACAGTAGGCCAATTTGACCTGGAGGGGAGAATTCGACCTGTTGTATTGGTCTAATTGAGCCTCAGAAACTTACCATATCCGTAATTTACACCCTCAATGTGTGTGATCACTTAAAAAGCCCATTCCAGGCCTAGGAGGCACGATTACAAGTATAAAAGAAGGCTTATACAGCAGTATAGAGAGTTGGAGGAGAGAAAAACAACAAGAGAGGCCACAACCATACTACACCCCACAAGGGGGATCACCCCCTAACCATCATCCACATCCTTTCCTCCATCCATCCATCACTTTGAAGATTCGTCTGTGGAATCAAGAGGAGAATCAAGAGGAGAATTCAAGATGGAGAAGGACACGACGACGCCACATCTAGGGTTTTGTTTGCTTCCTAATTTATCTTGTATTTTTCATACTACGGGTAAGATCTATCCAATCCACATGTGTGTTTTCTACAATACCATGGGCTAGAGCCTTTTTGGTAGAACTAGGGTTGTGAAGGATTTTACGAATTAATTGAACTTTCGTGTGTAAACTCCATACAACACTACTTGTGGATTTATTTTATATATGATTGTTCTTTCTTAATCCATACTCACAGTCGTTATGTGCATCATTAACTGTTATGTAGAGTCTGAATACATATCTTGGTTATTGATTAAGTGCTTTCACTGTTGAGCAGAATTCCATGTTATGATTCTAAGTGAGGGGACTCCGAAGCTTCATTAGAAATATCTTATATGAATACTTATTAATTGAATTAATTCGGGTTATTAAGTAGGATAAAGAGGATAACTTCATAGTACCTATAAAGACGTAGCTTAAAAAAATTATTACCAGGAGCACAACCTTGATATAACAGATGTTGAATTCAAATCCAACTTTGCCAGATGCTATGATACGCATGGACTTGGAATGTATTCCTGATTGTTATTAAAGTTAAATGAGTTAAATTATGTCGTGCAAGATTATTAATTGGTTGTGCAAAATTATTCACCAATTGTGCAAAATTATTCACGTCACTGTTTGCCAGAAAAATATGTACATAAATTATTGTTATTCACTAATTGTGCAATATTATTTACTAATTGTGCAGTATTATTCGTTGAAGATGGGGTTTTAATTAAGTTTGAAAATTTCCCATTTATCGATTGTGCAACAATAATTTCCCAACGTTTTCGAATGAAGGATTTAAAAGTGCAACAAATTTAGAAAATGATATGATTTGGTGATCCTACGGTGTACTCCCTCTGCCCCATTTCAAACTTTACGTTTGCTTTTTGTACGTGGATTAAGGAATGCAGTATTTTAATGTATAGTGAGGTGAGAGAAATAATATTTTAATGTAAAGTGGGTAAGTGTATTAGTGTGATGTATGGGCCATGGAGAGAGAAATAATTAATTTGTGTAGGTCACATCTACCAAAAAGAAAATGTAAAGATTGAAATGGGATGGTGGGAGTAGTAATTAAAATATCTTTACTAATAATAAAATGAAGTGAAAAAGTAACATTGGAATTGTACAATATAATTTTGTACTTCATAAGAATAATTTGAGGTCCAATGTATCTAATAGTAATAATAAGAAATGAATTGTACTTTAATAGTAAGTGCCCGAAAAAATAAAAATTGATTGGGCCGATTCAATCTAAAAAATAGTTTTTTAGGAGTTTCGAACCTATTTGGGTATCGGTTCCCAATTGAACCAGCTAATCCAACTAATTTTGAAAAACACTATTTCTAAATCAACCAGTAAGGAAACAGGAAAATATATATTACCATCCACCACTAAGATATCCATTCTGTTATTAATTTGATCGTCCACTCTAAAGGTATCAAAAAAAAATTTTAGCAAAAGGACATCAAACATGACCCACCACTCACCACTAATATAACTACTCACTTTATATAAAATACTTCTTAATCAACATGCAAAAAAATGATATCTTAACGATGTGTAAGTGTTTGAATATTTTTAACTCACGGGTAAGAATACTCGTTCATTGTAGAAATATAAATCAAGAAATAAAATTATCGAATCCACAAGAGTTTACATTGGGATTAATAAAATACGTGAGCTCATGTTTATGTCACTTTTGTAAGGATGATCGGGATTTTGAGTTTGATTTTCAAATAAACAACTAGAACAAGTAAAAGGAAAAGAAAATAACAAATAAGAGGAATGACAAGTAAAAATAGCTAAAAATAAAAGATAATAGGTGTTAAAGTTCAAGTATGGAAAAACATAGGATTAGAAACATCCAAGCACTCTCAATTCATATTATCATGCAAATAAAATTCAACTCAATTGATGTAGATTAAGGGTGATAACGATTATATCCTAAGCTCCCTTTAGGGTTACAAAGCTTATTGATCTCATAGAGACTCCCAAAAGTACTTAAGATCAAAGCCCAATATTAACTTCTTCCATTTAGGTACTAATTAATTCTCAATTCTCCCTTAGAAGGTACTAATTAGAATTAACTCTCCATTTTTGTGTACTAGAGCCAACGAATGGATTGGTTCCCCTCATCGAGTTCAAATATCCTCTCGGTCAAATCTAAACTCGATGTCTATCCATGCCTTTCTAATACTTAAGAAGGTCGTCAATATACACATGAACATCATGATAGTATTTAATTACCATAAATCATACATTGATCAACAATTCATTAAACCAATAACCATTCATGAATAACAAACCATGTCATCAAAATATCAAAATATTAAAAGCCCATGAATAGAAACGACCATCAATTAAGCCAAAATCAATTTAATTCACATGATAATATAAATCTAATGTACTCTTCATATCCCTAATCCCACTTGAGGGATTATCCTAACATGATTGAAGTAATAAAATACATAAATGGTTCATTACAAACATCCATTAAGTCTAAGATCCAAATGAAAATACAAAATGAATTAAATCTTCCCTTTCAATTTCTTGAAGGAAATCTTCAACTCTTCTTGTTCACCACCTCTAACTCTTGAGATCTTGAGGTGTCCAACACCAAAATGATGGAAAGTATAGAAGATGGATGGAAGAAATGGGGTGAAAGTGTGGAAAATATAAAAAATCACCAAGGAAAAGGGTTGTGCTCTGATCTACTACCTCCAAGTTTATATTCCAGCTATTTATGCCCTCCCAAGTGGTTGCCAAATGGAAATTAGGGCAAAAAATCAAAGTTGCTAAAAAAGTTGGAAAATCAATCCGATTTTCCAGAAACTCGACCAGAGTTTTCAAAAGGTCTCCCACGATTTTCCGTTTCTCCTCCTCGTTTCATGGTTTTAAAAAATCGAGCTGAAAAATTAACCTGATTTTTCAACTTGGTCGATTTGTCATTTCAACTTCCAAACTCCTGTATTGCCCCAGTAATCGTTCAAGATAAAAACTCGGGCGGATTTTTTTAATCTTGAAAAATCGACCAGTCCAGAGAAATCGACCCCAATTTCTGGAAATTCGGGTTGATTTTTCAATGATCCAAAAATCTTATTTTTTTTTCTTTGTCTCATCTCTTTTCTTAAGTGCACTCCACTTGAAGTATAGCGGATAATTGATGATTTCCTGTAACAATTCACACATAAATCACATTTCTCTTCCAAACATCACTCCAACGAAAATAAGGAAATAAAAACTAAAAAACACACAAAATCACACAAAATCACACACGAAACAACTCTAATTTTATGTCAATTTTGACATTAAATAGTATGCACCCTAAATATATTACGAACTAAATGAAAATATGCGGTAAATTATGCAATAATTATCACTAATTAAGTATTTATTAAGTAATTTAAATAAATTATTCTTAGAATAAATGGGTAAATAATTGATAATTGGGACATAAATAAATCTTAACTAAATCAAGCAGACTTACAAATCAAATATATTAAATGTTAAATCTATGAATGAAATCAAATCAAATCTAAATTAACCAATTAGATCAATGTCCAAGCCCGCAAAATCAGGTCAAATCAAGTTTTAACCAATCAGATTGTGAGTTATAGATGGAATGTTTCTCACCCTTCACCTATAAAATTAGCCACATTTCATTCATTTAGAAAAAATCATAATTTGTCCTCTACGAAAATAAAAGACTTCAGAGTTGTTTGAAGACTCTAAATCATTCTTCAAGTTCTTCAATGACAATCGAATCAAGAACAACCTTCGATTAGAGATCAATGTACTAAATCCATCCAATCTGGTGTTCTTCAAGTCCAATTTCAGTGTTCTTCATGGAGTCAACGATGTTCTACCACATTCAACTGTATTTTTCGCGAAAACCTCTAAAGAATAACGTTTCTGACCAAAGGCTCGACACCTCCGCATTAACGTTATAAACCTCAGAATTTGAGCTCAAACAAGCTTTGTATAATTTCTATCATGAATTCTTAATTTATTAATTAATATGATGGTTTATGTGGTTAATTTTTCATGTCATGTTCTTAGAGTGTGAACTCTATTATGTGGTGTTGGTGTTTATTGAATCATGTCTTCTTGTGGATTTTGGCAATTAGTGTGACTTGAGTATGTGAAGATCATTTCATACTTAAAATCTCATGATAAGACACTTAAGAGCCTTTTATAGGTTGCCTTGGTAATCTATATTCTAAGTATTTTTGGGAAAGAGCTTAAGTAGAATTAGTGAATGTGTTTATTCCATTGCCTATGACATATTAGAATTAGTTGCATAAACTCTAAATTCTAAATACTATGATTATGCTAATCTAATCCTTGCAATATTTGAAATCTATCTCACATCCATCCACTCATCCATCTATCCATCCTATCTTTTATCCTTTATATTGCTTATTTTTTTGCTTCTTTGCATTTTATATGCTCTTACATCTCCCCATCTTTGATAACTAATCTTGGTTGTTCATGCATACATGACAAGAGTACACTTACTCTTTAATTCGCATAAAGAAAATGCCGATCAATAATCTAAAAGATCAACAATTGCAAGATTCCTACAATTCCTATCTCCCAAAACATTCTTAAACCCAGACATGTTCTTGGTAATCAGATGGTAGAGAATCAAGTATCGTTGCATGTGTCAATGAGTCAATATTTTAAATAAAAGTGTTATAGTACGAGAAGAGAATAATTTTAAAATAAAATGTCAATTTCATCTAATTGATGGAACATGTACCTACTTCTTTATCTTGCGATCACTTGTGAATATTATTTTCTTTGATGCATCTGACTCCTCTTTTTGTTAGATTTCAAGCGACAATGCATACGTACACCAACTTCAGGCTCTAACAATGGAGTGGTAACATGATTTATTTCCTCTACTATATTCGCATCAAAATAAGATCCTCTCTGACTTGTTTGAAATTTCAAATATATTGCTCACACAATCAAAACCCCTCATCTGTCGAAGGCACTGCTCGCAATCATCATCTCCATAAATTGAATTTGGAAACAAGTCAAGCTTTCTCCAAAATTTATCAATCAAATCTAGTGTGATGGGAGTATCCAATTAAACATGTCTTGCAATATCTTACACACAAGGCAAACCACACAATGTTTTAATTGTGTATGCACACCCTCATGATTGGCATCTCCCTCTTTAACCTAGTTATAAAATTTCTCTAAAGTTGATACGGACATGACTATACATTGTAACTACTTGAACACGTTTGAATTGAATTTGTGCAATGCCATGTTGATACTTTTTTCAAATGAATAATTTATTGTAGTGTGAGATGTTTCCAGCAAGGTGTGAATCCTAGACCAATTTGTTTCAAGATTTCCTTGGCAGTTTTTAAGATGTCTTTTCAATGTTGAATGATGACTTTCTACACTGAAAATAAAATAATACACCAGTTATAATAAATTTTAGGGGTACTTACTATAAAGTACATTGGAAACTCCTTTATTACTATTAGATATAAACATTAATAAATATTTTTAAGGAATTTTTTAAAGCATGTTTTAGTGTTATAGTATGATTTAATACAAACATACTTTAACTACAAATTAACATACTTTACCTATATAGCAAGCATACTTTAACAACGGGTCGACTTGTCTCACATAAACTCGTCTCACAAGAGAGTCTCTTTTTAATTATTATAATATATAATTACACAACAATTCACTATATTTTCTTTATATATGTTCCTGTTAAGTTATATTATCATTTCACATAATAAAATATTAAAAAATTTTAAAAATAATTATAAATCTATACAGAGATTTTAAATTTAGGTATGAATTTTAGAAATATACATAAGGATTATTGGATTAAAAACAAACATAGTTTTGTGCATGTATATTTTTATTATATTTTAAAAATAAAAGATCACTAATTTTTAGAATGATTAATTATTATTCTTTAAAATGATAAATTTTAATTTATCATAATAAAAGTGTAAAAATTAAAATTAAAAGACAGATAGTAATTTATTTTTTAAAAGAGTATTAGTTTATTAATTCGATGAGTAATAGTTATTCGTTTAAACAAAAAAAACTGTAATGTGCGATGAATTCACAAAATAATTTCTTTTTAAATTATTTGATTATTACTTTCTTTTAATATATTATTATACATTGGTTAAAGTCAGAATTATTATACTTTATTAATTAATATGCGTATATTTATATTTTATTTATATTATAATTTTCTTTTATTTATGTAAATTAAAAAAAAATATTATTTTAATTAAAAATTGACATCTTTCACATGTAATGCACGAAGCATAATACTATAATATATTATGTTAAAGAATAAAATTTAATACACCATGTTATATGTTTCCAAAATAATTTGCATTATTAAAATAACTTAATTATTATAAATTGTTAATTAACTTAATATATTATCACATTTCATGAAAAAGATGTATAAATTAATATTTTATTTTACTTTATATTTTTCTTTTACATATTTAAATAAAAAAATTATATTAATGTAATTAAAACTTAATGTATTTTTCTTTGCGATTAGAGCTGTTATGTAAATCGAGCAGCTCGTCGGCTCGGCTCGACTCGGCTTGAAAAAGCTTGAGCTCGACTTGACTCGTGTTCGTTCGAGCTCGAATTTGAGCCCGTCAAATACTCGTCAAGTTGTCGAGCCGAGCTTGGCTCGACTTGTGAAGCTCGCGAGTACTTGATTTTTTTAATAAATAATAAATTATAAATTATAATTATATATATATATATATATATATATATATATATATATTGATTTAACACTAATAATATTCATTCTAAATATTCCTCCACCACAGACTCTCTCCCCAATGTTTCACACTCTGCAATCTACATCCACACAATTCCAGCAGCAGCAGTAGGTGGTAGGATTCAAAAATCCTTTCTTCCAAATTCCAATATCGCGATTCTAGTCCATAGCCTCACCCCATCTTTCCCAACTCAAACCCTAATTTGTCTCATCTTTCCTCATCGCCCATTTTCCCCATATCAAGCCCTAATTTATCTCATCTTTCCCCACCACGAGCCTTCCAAATCTGCACCAACGACTAGTGTGGCCACTCGATTAGAGTATTTTTGGATGGTCAGATGTTACCACCACTTTTTCGTATGAAAACTTTTTTCCTCGTAGAAGGGCACTGTCCCCATCTGTATCGTGTTCGATTCTCCATCTCCATACTCTAGTTTCACCATTCGTGAAGGAGTTTCTCCCATTCTATTTCTATTTTGTTTTCTCCATTTCTATTCAGTGAAATAATTTAGAGATTTTGATTTTCAATATTTCAAAAAATTTGGGATTTATAATTCTCTTCTTGTTTGTTCCATTTGTGGTTTGTTTGTGGTACTAAATCATGTATGATGCACTGTATGAATTAATTTTCCTTTTTTTAAGCAGCAGAGTAGAAAGATGAATGTATGAGGTGAATAATGATATATTGAGCTTAGCTCTATTACGATACTCGAGTCGAGCTCGAGCTTAAATATAAAATTCTTCGAGTCAAGCTCAATTCTAAGCTCGCAATGAATTTTGAGCCGAGCTTGGCTCGTTGACAACTCGAGTCGAGTTCGAGCCCCCACTACTCGGGCTCGCTCAGCTCGTTTAACAGCTCTACTTGCGATGCACGGGGCATAATACTAGTGTGTATCTATTAGTAATTATTTCTAAACTTTATTATTATAAGTGTTAAACTACACATAATATGACAATACAAATACATACCTACTCATAGTTGTGTTGTCAAAATGTATGAGCTGATTTTTCCAGGCTGAGACAAACTCTCCTTTGTAAGGAACAATCCATTGATCCATCACATACCGAAGACTCTGGGACAATCTACAAAATTTACATGGAAAATGGCCCATTGTTCATGAAATGTCATTTGAGATTCTTAAAAACTCAGTTGATTCCAAGAACAACTGAACGTTGCCCACTATTCATTTGTACTAAACATCTTCTTACATGTGACCAAAATATTTTTGTTGATATGCCACCTACAAAGAAAATGATTAGTGAAGGACGTGGATCCAATTACTTTTATCAATGCTAAATCTCTATTTATAATAATAAAAGTTGGAAGACATGATCCAACCATCAAATGTTTCAGAACTCCATATGCCCACGAGTAATTATTGTCTTTTTTCGACTTCAGATAGACACATGCATGCAACGTGAAATGTCTTGGCAGTGGATATAACACCCACAATTTCCATCAAAGGCAACTTACAGGTATTAGTTTTATAGGTGTAGTCTGTTGCGCGGTGTCCTACACACTAATTAAATCCCCTAAATATCAAGGATATCAGTTGTAGCAGCAAGCGACCAAGTGATAAATCGAACCCTAAGGACAATAATTAAATTATCTACTTCTTAAATTACCAACTCAAAGTAAGACATGTAACCCATTTCTAATTTTGAGGATTAATTATTAACTAGTAGACAAAAAATTAAATAACAAATAAAATTAAATCACTAAAGGAAGATTATAAGTTTAATTCAAGAGAAAATCAAAAGTCCTAAGGAACTTCAGTGTAAACTGATTAATCTGAATTACTAGACATCCAATTGTTCATTCAAGTGAAAGACATGAAAGCATGACACAGATATGAAAATTCACTTGATAGGCCAAATGAATTAAAAATTAAATCTTGTTTAACTCCTAGGATGCGTAAATGATAATTCCATACCTTTCTAAGTTCTAACTATATGAATCCTTTCCCTTAGAAGGTATTTGAAACCTTTATGTTTTTTCTTTATAGGTAATATAGAATTAATCCTTAATATCCTGCTTGAAAGTATAATTGTGTTATTCCACTAGATCATTCAAACATCTAATTTATCAGTTTTAAAGAATAAAAGAGATATTGAGCAATCCCCTTAATCCTTAACAGATAGACAATTCATCATGAACGCAAACAAACTAAAATATCAAATCAAGCATCGGGCAATGTCATGAAATATATGAAGACGTTATGAAGCATGAATTTAAAAGTCTCAATTCAAATCAGATAAATCAATATAAGCATTTTACATGAAATCATAAAAGAAGTCTAGTTCATCAAATCAACCAAGTCTAACCATCAATGCTTAGAACTGTAAACAAACCAAGCCCAAAGGGAATGATATAAAGTAGCGATTGGTTGATTCTCTTCTCCCTTGTGTGTTCTGATCCCCTTTTATAATTGTGTCTCCTTCCAGATTGCTTTTTTGGACCTTTTCTCACTAAAAATATGCACTAACACATACTAGAAGGTGTAAAACATAGATCTGGACCGAACTCGGCCAACTCACCTCGAGCTGGGTTGAGATGCTGCCGAGTTGCATGCCGAGCTGCACCTTTTTTCATTTTGTATTCGCCTAACACCAACTTGACTAGTCTCAGGTGCCAAGCCACCACATTCTAGGCCAATTTGGCTCAAGCTGCTGCCTAGTTGCGTGACTCCGAGCCCTTTCCGTCCTTCTTTCGATTCTAATCCATTTTTCCTTGATTTAGGCCTTCAAAACTCACAAAAACACCTTAGTAGTCTTAAAATCACGCAAGTATTTAAACCTACACAATTTCATGCAAACACATAGACTTTTCTAAGAAAAATGGTGCAATGCGAACACATAAAATGCATGAATTTCTACTCTCAATAATCTACCAAACTTACATGTTGTTCATCCCCGAACAACAAAAAAAAAACCAAGAGAAACTTGAGAGTTTAAGTCACAGCTAACAATAGATCACATTAATCACCTTTTCAGAATGTCTCATCCATCTAAAACATGCTCTTCAAATTAACTATTTCACCTTTTCAAAATGTCTCATCCACCCATTATCACGGGTAGTATATATTCTCTATACTAAAGTGTGAGATGTACACTTCAAGGCTAGGTTTTTTCACTCCATATCAATTCAAACACACGTGTAACCATAAGCTTGGAAATCATCCACACTTTTTACTAAAGGAATAACTCGACAATAGGATCACAAAGATCTTGCATATGGATATAGTGTGGGCTATTTGGTAAAGGTGAAAAAATATAGATAAATTGACTCAGTCACTAGTAGAGAATTAAAGAAAACTTACAGTTTTTCAACAAACAGCTTCTTACTCTTCTTCTTTCTGTATCTACAATAACTGTGAACTTCTTAATGGGATGGAGGGAGTAATTAACAACATTAACTTATAGGGTCTTATCTAATTTATTCAATTATAATTATATAAACTTGTATTTGTAAATATAATTTCAATATCGCCAGGAATTGAAGTCATATTATACAAGTATTGAAATCAGTGTTTTTATAATCGGACAGGAGATCAAATCGATGAAGGCAACGGTTCGCGGTTCAACCGGAAAATTAAATTTTATATATTTTTTGTTATATTTTAAAATATCTATTAAAGAAAATAACTATACTATAATAAATAAATTTCTCTTAATAAACATTACTCCCCAAAATAAAGCCCAAATCCAAAACCCACTTACATATTTCATTGGCCCATTATTATTATTATTATTATTATTTAACATTTGAAAAGTCAAGATAGGGGTTAAGCGTACCCCTCTCCAGTTAACCGCCGTCGTCTCCAACTCTTTACAAACTCTCTTTTCTATTTCTCTATCTCCCGGCTCCCGCTATCTCTATCTCTCTAGAATTTGATTTTTCTTTTTATTTCTCAATCTCCAGTTAGCCATGGCCAAGCAAGGGAATTTTTATTTCACGAAGGGTTACATATCCAACGCCAAGCTTTGACTGTGACGAGCCATTTTTATTTTACCAAGAAGGGTTATAGATCCAAAGCCAAGCTTCGACTGCGATGCTCGTCGCTTCTGGCCATCTTATTCCGTCACCTGAGGTCCAATTCACCTCCAACAAAGATCTCTTGATTCCTTGTAAATGGGTTTTCAATTATTCTTTTCAAAATCATCCTCCTCTGTAAAATTTTGTAACACACAGGCTGTGTTTAAATTTTTTTCTTTTTTTAATAACAAACCGGCGGTTTCCAGTTGCATCGGTTCTCCCAGTTCGTCCGGTTTTCACTGGTTTGATCCAATTTTTCCGGTTTAACATCAAAAGCGGTTCATTGGGTGTTTTTGGACAGGATCTGGTCTGGTTCCCGGTCCGGTTTTGACAAGACTGATTGAAATATAATATTTAGCGTGATATTCCACAGAGTTTCCTATAATATTTCAATAGATTTCTAAATACATTTAAACCTATTCAAAATACTTTGTTCATCCACTTACAATAAAACTAAATATATGCGAACACGTCAAAGTAATAGACCAACAAATATATATATATATGAAAAAATTAATAATAACAAAGCAACTGTAATACTACAATCCACATAAAGTATGTCTAGTCATGACTACCTCCCTAAATGGACTAGGGCTGAAATTGGGTAAAAATGAAGAGCGGGCATCCCAATCTTCTTGGCCATCTTGGACAGAAAGCGGTGTAGTGACCTCTCCCTATGTTACCTCTCTGCCTCTCTCCAACCTGTAAAATACCTTAGTGTTCGATTTTCTACAATGTCTCGGGTTGAGTGGTAATGACATCGACATTTAGCTATATGGTAATTGATTAGCCATAATATAGTGGGCATGACCAATTAAAGAAATTATCGAACCACAGGGAGGAAGGTACTAGGGTCTAAGCGATCTCGTGTTTGTCATAGTATTATAGAGATGAACAAGAAGGAGAGATAATCAAGAAATGACAATAAAATAAAAGGATAGATGAATGGGAGATGGATGAATGAGCCAAGTAGATAGAGATGAGATTAACAATACTTAAAGCATGGAAAATCTAGGTATCATGCAATGAATTCATATGTGTCATGGGAAAAAGGCTAAGGGCCAACACTAAGATCACCTAAACTCCCTCTCGGAATGAATAGGATATGGAATGACATTCATTGGATTGGTTCTCACTCAAACAATTCCAACTAGGTACTAAGCTTGAAATGAGAGTCCCTTCACATAATCATTTGATTAGCCATAATATAGTGGGCATGAGCAATTAAAGAAATTATCGAACCACAGGGAGGAATGTACTAGGGTCTAAGCGATCTCGTGTTTGTCATAGTATTATAGAGATGAACGAGAAGGGGAGATAATCAAGAAATGACAATAAAATAAAAGGATAGATGAATGGAAGATGGATGAATGAGCCAAGTAGATAGAGATGAGATTAACAATACTTAAAGCATGGAAAATCTAGGTATCATGCAATGAATTCATATGTGTCATGAGTAAGAGACTAAGGGCCAACACTAAGATCACCTAAACTCCCTCTCGGAATGAATAGGATATGGAATGACATTCATTGGATTGGTTCTCACTCAAACAATTTCAACTAGGTACTAAGCTTGAAATGAGAGTCCCTTCACATAATCTATTGACTTCTCAATCTAATAAATGATATGTTCTATCAAAGGGTTCTAAACTATGAATGACTTCTCAGTCTCTTCACAATCTATAATGCACATGAAGTGTTTGATGAAATGATTCACTTAATTATCCTAAATATGCAATTGACTTCTCAATCTAATCACATGCTTAAAACAATTAAACACACAAATCATCATAAACCTCAAGATCTAAAGCATCAATGATAGAAAATCAATTAACCCAATCAACATAATCATTCAATTGCAAAATACCAAAAATTATCCAACACAATTCATATTGATAATCTCACAAGGGAGATTAGCCTCTCATATCCATAAGAAAATTAACATAGACATTAAATTCCTTACAAAACATGATAAACAATAGGTTTCAATACAAAGTTTGGATGAAAACTCCCTTGGATGTCTCCAATGGTGATTTTTCTTCTTCCCCTTGCAATTTACCTCTCTTCCTTGCTTCTCTACTACTTGGATGGAGGATTTGATGGTTGGATGAAGGTAGATGGGTGGATGAAGAATGGATGAAGATGATGGTGGAAAATGGAAGAAATGGTATGTGAGGTGTGTGTAGAAGGGTGGAATTTCAGATCTGATCCCCACTGATATTTACACTCCAAAATGGGTGTTTTTACCCCTTGGAACCTTCTAGAACACATTCTAATCATAAAAATGACTTTGGGCCGAGAATGGGTCGAATTCGGGTCAAGTTCGGATCGGTGCAGCGCAGTCTCACCGTTTCGCGCATAACTTCCACATCCGATCTCCAATTTGAGTAATTCTTGCTCTCACGCGATCCTCTTTTCATTGGCTTTCTATCTATATAAAGATCTGACAAAACATCCAACATTTGAAGGTGTAACAAGTCATACAAAGTAGCACAACCATGCTGAGTAGAAACAGCCTGCGCGACGTCACCATTTTAATCATAACTTTCTCGTTTGGGCTCGGATTGAAGTGTTTCTTATACCAAAATGATCCTCTTTTATGTGGCTTTCCAACCATATATCACACTTCTTGTTTTGATCTCCATAAGAGTACAGAAAAATTACATAAGTTGGACGTGCGTTTTTCAGTATTTTGCTTAATTTGACTCATTTTCCCTCGTTTCAACTCCGAATTAAGCTTCGTTTTTTCCCAAATTTTCTTTTCACACAACCTCCATTTTTTCTTTTTCATCTTTTCTCCATCTTTTCTTGCACTTTCACAATTTCTCTCTTTCCAAACTTTCTTGTAAGCTCAATTCAACCACTTCATCCCCATTAATCCTCTACTAATCAATAAAGGTGATTAGGATATAAAATATGGATAAAAATGGCTAAATTTGTAGGTTTCCAAAGAAATAAGGATAATAAGCTCAAAGGGGCAAACTACGAAATAATTTTATTTGGTAGGATTAATTTGGCTAAGTGACTTGTCAACACAAAGATGGCCTTAAATCATTTCCAACAATCTTCACACATATGTAGCTTTAAGAAGACACAATGAGAAGTTCTAGAATGCACACAAAAGAATGATGCACACACAAGAAAGGAAAAACCATTTGATTTCATGATTTTAAGGCTCAAAAATCTCACGGGCCTGTAGTAGTGAAAGAAACACAAAACAAGCACAAACCACAACTCAACAAGTACTCAAAAAAAAATCCATCAAGTCACAAGTTCCAACCAAGCATCATAGCCTCAAAATTCCTCACAATGAAGCACAAGAGGCTAAGAAAGATTTTCTCCTTATGGAAAGCAAAAGAAATCAAGAAAAGCACAAAAAAACAAAAACAACAAAAAAAAGAGAAAATACGTGCCAAAGAAAAGAGTAAGGACTTAAACGTGCGCCGGTGCAATATGATCAAGTAGGAGTTCATTGATGCAATTTTTCTAATTCAAACCGTAGAAAAGTCAAGTAACAAAGAGAATATACCCCCAAACTTAAATTAGGCAAAGTCGAATTTAAGTTGAGTGACTTCTCAATCTAATAAATGATATGTTCTATCAAAGGGTTCTAAACTATGAAGGACTTCTCAATCTCTTCACAATCTATAATGCACATGAAGTGTTTGATGAAATGATTTACTTAATTATCCTAAATATGCAATTGACTTCTCAATCTAATCACAAGCTTAAAATAATTAAACACACAAATCATCATAAACCTCAATATCTAAAGCATCAATGATAGAAAATCAATTAACCCAATCAACATAATCATTCAATTGCAAAATACCAAAAATTATCCAACACAATTCATATTGTTAATCTCACAAGGGAGATTAGCCTCTCATATCCATAAGAAAATTAACATAGACATTAAATTCCTTACAAAACATGATAAACAATAGGTTTCAATACAAAGTTTGGATGAAAACTCCCTTGGATGTCTCCAATGGTGATTTTTCTTCTTTCCCTTGCAATTCACCTCTCTTCCTTGCTTCTCTACTACTTGCATGGAGGATTTGATGGTTGGATGAAGGTAGATGGGTGGATGAAGAATGGATGAAGATGATGGTGAAAAATGGAAGAAATGGTGTGTGAGGTGTGTGTAGAAGGGTGAAATTTCAGATATGATCCCCACTGATATTTACACTCCAAAATGGGTGTTTTTACCCCTTGGAACCTTCTAGAACACATTCTAATCATAAAAATGACTTTGGGCCGAGAATGGGTCGAATTCGGGTCAAGTTCGGGTCGGTGCAGCGCAGTCTCACCGTTTCGCGCATAACTTCCACATCCGATCTCCAATTTGAGTAATTCTTGCTCTCACGCGATCCTCTTTTCATTGGCTTTCTATCTATATAAAGATCTGACAAAACATCCAACATTTGAAGGTGTAACAAGTCATACAAAGTAGCACAACCATGCTGAGTAGAAACAGCCTGCGCGACGTCACCATTTTAATCATAACTTTCTCGTTTGGGCTCGGATTGAAGTGTTTCTTATACCAAAATGATCCTATTTTATGTGGATTTCCAACTATATATCACACTTCTTGTTTTGAGCTCCACAAGAGTACAGAAAAATTACACAAGTTGGACGTGCGTTTTTCAGCATTTTGCTTAATTTGACTCATTTTCCCTCGTTTCAACTCCGAATTAAGCTTCGTTTTTTTCCAAATTTTCTTTCTCGCGTCTAGAATCCATTTTTACCTGGAAATCATACATTTAAGCTTATTTTCACACATTTCCATAAAAATAAAAAACACAACCAAATAGAACATAAAATACGGATAAAATAATACGAAAACACATATAAAAAGACACTCAAAAATGCACCAACAGAAATATGTCAAGTGGCAACTGAATTAAAGAGTTAAAAGTTTATTTTGTCCCATAACTATTTAAAACTTTAGATTTTGTCCCAAAAAAGATATTTGTATCGATTTTGTCCCATAACTATGAGTTTTCTTTCAATTTTGCCCAATTTTCGCCGGAACCCTCAATTTTTGTCGGATATTGGTCATGTGCATTGCATGTGACTGATGAATTTGGGAGTTCCGGCAAAAATTTAGGGTTCCGGAGAAAATTGGGCAAAATTGAAATAAAACTCATAGTTTTGGGTCAAAATCGATAAAAATATTTTTTTTGGGATAAAATTTAAAGTTTAAAAAGTTATGGGACAAAAAAAAACTTTTAACTCTTGGATTAATCCTAAAAAATTCATCACCTTATTGGGAATTTTAAAATCTATCATGACCTTTTATTTTGTCAATTCAATACACAATATATTTAATATTTTTTATTTTATCACGACCTTTTATTTTTGTCAATTCAATACGTGATCTATTTAATATTTTTAATTCTATTACAACTTTTATTTTTGCAATTTCGTAACCCACTTATTTTATATTTTCAATTCAATTAAATTCATTATTATTATTATTATAGTGTTATTATTTTTAATAATAAAAGTTTTTTAAAAATTAATTAAAATACACAAGTCGATTATTTATTTCATAAGATTTTTTTTCTATATCGTTGTTATAGTAAATTAACATTTGATTAAAAAATTATCTTAGTTGGTCGACCTTTATATAAAATTATTTTTAACCATAACAAATAAAATTCTATTATTATTACTTTTGTTCGAACTTATCACTATTATTATATAGTAAATCCACAACTCTAATAAAAATATAATATAAATAAAATTATTTATAGAAAATTAAAATTTTATGGCAAAGGAAATTAATTAGTAACTAATTTAAATTTAAAAAAAAATGGATGGAGTATTAATTCCATTAATTAATAACTATATAGTTCTACTTTTATCATAATAATAATAATAATAATAATAATAATAATAATAATAATATAATAATAATAATAATAATGAATTTAATTGAATTGAAAAAATAAAATAAGTGATGTATCAAATAGCAAAAAATAAAAGTTGTGATAGAATTGAAAATAATAAATAGATCGCGTATTAAATTAACAAAAATAAAAGTTCGTGAAAGAATTGAAAATATTAAATAGATCGTGTATTGAATTGTCAAAAATAAAAGATCGTGATAGATTTGAAAACCCCAAAGTGGTGAATTTTTTTAGGAATTAACCCAAGAGTTAAAAGTTTTTTTTGTCCCATAACTTTTTAAACTTTAAATTTTGTCTCAAAAAAGATATTTGTATCGATTTTGTCCCATAACTATGAGTTTTCTTTCAATTTTGCCTAATTTTCGCCGGAACCCTAGATTTCCGCCGGAACCCCCAAATTTCTCAGTCACGTGCAACGCACGTGACCAACAACCGGCAAAAATTGGGGGTTCCAACGAAAATTGGGCAAAATTGAAAGAAAACTCATGTTATGGGACAAAATCGATACAAATATTTTTTTCGAGACAAAATCTAAAGTTTTAAATAGTTGTGGGACAAAATAAACTTTTAACTCGAATTAAAAATATCTTCGGCTAAATATGGGATACGCACATGTCTTCACGTATGTAGTTACGCACGTCTTCACATATGTAGGAATTAGTACTTAGGATTCAGTTCAAGTCACATGATCATTTAATTCTGTTTTTTTAATATTTTATTTTAAATTAAGAATAAATGAGAACACGAGGATTCAGTTTCGCTGAATGTTAGGCTACCTCAAATGTCGCCTTAAAATTATGATCTTGGATGTTGTACTATACTAGGTGTTACGTTATGCGTGTTAGATGGGTAATACGTATATAAGGAGGAAAATCACGTTACATGAGTGACACCAAGGAGGAAAATCTCAACCCTTCCCCTTATATTAATACTTTTTTTAGGGCACGTATCAATCATCCAACGATACGCAACAAAAAATATAACACCAAAATATAACAGGAGAATTGAACCGTAAAATTATAGGCACTGGCCAATGAGTCAAACCAAAATAAGACCATAAAATGTAAATTTTAAATTAGAAAATAAAATAAATATTTTTTCATTATAATCGGCTGCCTACCTGTCTGACTAATTTTTTCTGTACTTCTTCTTGCTGAAGATATATAAAATAAAAAAATAATAAACATTTTAGTTAATTTAATGAAAAATAAGTGTAAAATTATTGAAATATGTGAAAAAAATAGATAATTTCTCCGTCCATTTTAAGTTTGCGCCCTCATCCTGGCACGGAGATAAAGAAAAATGATACTTCCTCGATTCCAAGAATACATTCGTGTATTTTTTGGCACGGAGTTTAAGAAAATTAACTTTTTGGTAGTGTGAGGTAAGAAAGAGAATGGATATTTTGGGTAATTGAGTAGAATAAAGTATATGATATAGTTGATTTTGATTAGATTGTGTGTATAAAGGAGTTAGACATTTTTGTAATATTGTACTAGTATTGTAAGGTTATTGATAATGTGTATTATTTACATTTTAGGGGATGAAAGTATTCTTGGGACGGACCAAAATGGAAAGAGTGAATGTATTCTTGGGACAGAGGGAGTAAATTTTAGAGGTATAATGATATTTTTTGTGTAATAAATAAATTATAAAGAGTGTTAGGTGTGTTAAGTATGTGTGGTTTTTTTAAATAAAATATATGGAAAATGATGATTGTGTTTGACTTTTTATTTTTAGATATGTACAAACTTTAGTGGGGATAACCCAAAATTAAAAGTATGTCATCTAAAAAAGACGGAGAGAGTATTACCCACTTTCAGAAACTGATACTGTTACAAATAATAACAAATACAGCAATGAATAAAAATATATACACTTTATTAGCGAATTTCTTTAGTTTTTTTAATGAAAATTGAACGTGAAAAATTATACAATTATTAAAAGACATATACTCCCTCCGTCCCGTAACGTTAACGTTTGTTTTTTGCATGGAGATTAAGAGATATAATATTTTAATGTGTAGTGAGGTGAGAGAAATAATATTTAATGTAAAGTGGGTAATTGTATTAGTGTTGTGTGTGGGCCCTACATGGAATAATTAATTATTTTGTGTGGGCACATTATAAAAAAGAAAATATAAACCTTAACTTTGGACAACTTAAAATGGAAAACATAAACCTTAACGCGGGATGGAGGGAGTATATATTATTGAATAAAAATTTATGCACTTATAATGCACATTTGCACCCGGTGCAGAGAATATGAATATTATCATAATGTATTTTTATCAATTTAGTAAATTAAAAACATCAAATACTTTGTGGACGAATGAAAAGGAAAATATAAAATCACCCACATTTGTATAAATTGGGTTTACGGTGTAAACTCTACGGTCTCTCTTCCATTAATCCTATATACTCTATATATTGCTAGGATGTTTAAATTAAAAGAGAACATAAGATTTATAAAGATTTATTATGTAAACCTGGTTTACAAGAGAGTAACTCATAATGAAATAGTTAGTTGAGTGAGTGAGGGAATATTTTATTTTATTTAGGAGAAAAAATGGTCGAACTGATAAGATTTTGGACTCTAGTTAACTGATATTGTGAAGTTTGTGTTAGAAATAATAAACTTGATTTAGAGAAGTTATAGAAGCTTTAAGAATAATATATGATATGCTAGAAGGTTTGAGATTGTGTAGAATAAACTAGAAGGTGGAGGAATATATTAATTAATTATAAGAATGATCTAGAATATGACATGTGATTAAATAGATGAATTATCTAGACTATTAGGATGAAAATTAATATAGAATTCTCTAGAATGCTTGAGAATCCACCATTGGATAGTATAAATAGGTGGTGGTGTAGCATTTTGAGATGTATCCAACCAAAAATTTAATAAAGTGTGTTTTATTCCAAACCTTGTTCTTTCCTTCAAAACTCCTTCTATCACCCTTTATTCATCCCTCACCAATCCCTACACCCGTCCACAAACCTATACATATCCCTCCAACCTTTTAACTCCTACAAAGTGGTATCAGAGCCATAAGATCCTCCTGTGAAAAATGGTCAATAACCTTCAATCCTTTCAAGTCCCGTTGCTCAACAAGAGCAACTTTGATAATTGAAGTATCAAGATGAAGGCACTCCTAGGTGCTCATGATATTTGGGAGATTATAGAGAAAGGATACAAGCAACCGAAAGATGAGGCGGCACTATCTCAACAACTAAAGGATAAGTTGAGAGATTCAAGAAAGAGGGACAAGAAGGCTCTCTTCCTCATCTACCAAGCTTTGGGAGATGATGATTTCGAGAAAATCTCGAGTGCAACTACCGCTAAGGAAGCATAGGATAAGCTCCAAGTGTCATGCAAAGGAGCCGATCAAGTTAAAAAAGTACGCCTTCAAACTTTAAGAGGTGAATTTGAGTCCCTACATATGAAAGAGTCCGAATCTATTTCGGACTATTTTACAAGAGTTTTGGCGGTCTCTAATCAAATGAAAAGAAATTGTGAAAAATTGGAGGATGTTAGAATAATGGAGAAAATATTACGTTCGTTGACTCCCAAATTTGATCATATTGTGGTGACTATTGAATAGACTAAAAATTTGGAGGAGATGACAATTGATATCTTAATGGGGTCGTTACAAGCTTATGAAGAGAAACAAAAAAGAAAGCAAGATATGGTGGAGCAATTGTTAAAATTGCAAGTGAGTGCAAAGGAGAAAGACGAAGGCCCAAGTAGCGGTCAAAGTCGTGGCCAAGGACAAGGTCGAGGTCGTGGACATGGACGAGGAGGCTATGGAAATCATGGAGAGAGAAAAGCATTTGGTCGAGGAAGGAGCAACCAAAAATCGAGGTACGATAATTCTATTATAAAATGCTATAATTGTGATAGATTTGGGCATTATGCTTCCGAGTGTTGGAAAGCAAAACAAAAGGTTCAAGAGAAGGCCAACTTCGTTGAGAGCAAGAAGGAAGAAAATGCAAGTGTGCTCTTGGCGTACAAAGGAGAAAATAAAAGACAAGATGATACTTGGTACCTCGATACGGGAGCGAGCAACCATATGTGTGATAAAAGGAGCATGTTCGTGGAGCTGGATGAATCGGTAAGTGGCAATGTCTCATTTGGTGATGAATCTAAAATTCCGGTGAAAGGAAAAGGAAAAATTTTGATTCGCTTAAAAAATGGAGGTCATGATTTTATCTCGAATGTTTATTATGTGCCCAACATGAAAAATAATATTTTGAGTTTGGGACAACTCTTAGAGAAAGGTTATGATATTCACTTGAAGGATTATAACCTTTCAATAAGAGATAAGGAAAATAATTTGATAGCAAGGGTGCCAATGTCAAAGAATAGAATGTTTCTACTAAATATTCGAAATGATGTGGCAAAATGCCTTAAAGCTTGCTTTAAGGATAAGTCTTGGTTATGGCACCTACGGTTTGGGCACTTAAATTTCGGAGGATTGGAGTTGTTATCAAGGAAGGAAATGGTAAGAGGATTACCATCCATCAAGCATCCCGACCAATTATACGAAGGATGTATACTCTGGAAGCAAGCTAGAAGGTCATTCCCAAAGGAGTCAATCTCGCGAGCAAAGAAGCCATTGGAGTTAATCCATGCCGATATTTGTGGGCAGATCAAGCCGAGTTCTCTTGGTAACAACAATTATTTCTTACTCTTCATTGATGATTTTTCTAGAAAAACGTGGGTGTATTTCTTGAAGCAGAAATCAGAAGTATTTGAAGCCTTCAAGAAATTTAAAATTACCATTGAAAAGGCGAGCGGGCTAGAAATCAAATTCATGAGAACCGATCGAGGTGATGAATTCTCATCCAAGGAGTTCATGGCGTATTGCGAACGAAGCAAACGGGATCCAGAGGCCTCTCACTGTTCCAAGATCTCCTCAACAAAATGATATGGCGGAGAGAAAGAATAGAACCATAGTAGAGATGGCGCGCATCATGTTGAAGACGAAGAATCTTCCAAAAAAATTTTGGGCAGAAGCAGTGGCATGCGCGGTGTACCTGTCCAATAGTTCTCCAACTCGGAGTGTATGGGGAAAGACTCCACAAGAAGCATGGAGTGGGAGAAAGCCTGGAATCACTCATCTAAGAGTATTCGGGAGCAAAGCATATGCTCACGTAGCAGACAAGATAAGAAGAAAGCTCGACGACAAGAGTGAGCCATACATATTTATCGGGTATGACTCTAACTCTAAAGGTTACAAGTTATATAATCCCCTCACAAAGAAAAGCGTGACAAGTCGAGATGTGGAGTTCGACGAGGAAGATGCTTGGGATTTCGGTTCCGACATCAATGATCACAACTTTGTAACTCCACAATTTGAAGATGAAGAGGAAATAGAGCAAGCAGGTGAAAGTGAAGAGACAGTGACTCCACCCGCCTCACCAGCAAGAGAAGTTGGAGACTCGCCACCATCTTTCTTAAATGAAAGAAGAACATCAAGAGTGAGGAGCTTGGATGAGAACTATAAGACACTGAAAGGTTAGAGGATCTCACCTTACTTTGTTTATTTGCTGATTGCGAGCCAGTAACTTTTGAAGAAGCTACACAAAGCAAGAGATGGAGAAATGCAATGGACGAGGAAATTAAGGCCATTGAGAAGAATGATACGTGGGAGCTTGCAACATTGCCAAAAGATCACAAGGCCATTGGAGTTAAGTGGGTGTATAAAGCAAAGAAGAACTCCAAGGGTGAAGTAGAGAGATACAAAGCAAGACTTGTTGCGAAAGGATATAGTCAAAGAGCCAGAATTGACTATGATGAGGTATTCGCTCCTGTCGCCCGACTAGAAACTATCAGACTAATCATTTCTCTTGCAGCCCAAAATAGATGAAAAATCTATCAGATGGACGTGAAGTCAGCCTTCTTGAATGGTGTTCTTGATAAAGAAGTCTACATCAAGCAACCACCAGGCTACGAGGTGAAAGGGCAAGAAGAAAAGGTGTTGAAGTTGAAGAAGGCCCTATATGGATTAAAACAAGCACCAAGGGTGTGGAATATCAGGATTGACAAGTACTTGGAGGAGAATGGTTTCTCCAAGTGCCCACATGAACATGCCCTCTACGTCAAAATCAAAGGTGATGATGTCTTAATTGTGTGCTTGTATGTGGATGATCTTATATTCACAGGAAACAACACAAAGATGTTTGAGGAGTTCAAGAAGGCCATGACTAAAGAGTTTGAGATGACGGATATTGGGCTCATGGCATATTATCTTGGAGTTGAAGTTAAGCAGCTTGAGGAAGGAATCTTCATCACACAAGAAGATTATACGAAGGAGATCCTCAAGAAGTTCAAAATGGAAGATTGCAAGGCAATCAACACCCCAGTGGAGTGTGGAAGTAAACTATCCAAGCATGAAGATGGAGAAAAAGTGGATCCGACGCTCTTCAAAAGTTTGGTTGGAAGCCTAAGATACTTAACTTGCACAAGGCCAGATATACTCTATGCAACAGGGCTTGTGAGTAGATTTATGGAGAATCCAATCACAACGCACTTGAAGGCGGCAAAGAGAATTCTTCGATATCTCAAAGGTACGCTCAACTATGGCCTACTTTATTCAAATACTAATAACTATGAGCTTGTGGGTTATAGTGATAGTGATTGGGCTGGAGATAATGATGATCGAAAGAGTACAAGTGGATTTGTGTTCTTCTTGGGAGACACCGCTTTCACTTGGATGTCGAAGAAGCAACCAATAGTCACATTATCTACGTGTAAAGCCGAGTATGTAGCCGCCACATCCAGTGTTTGCCATGCTATATGGCTTAGGAGTTTGTTACGAGAGCTCGGATGGAAACAAGAGAATCCTACGAGGATTCGTGTGGACAATAAGTCAGCGATTGCATTGGCAAAGAATCCAGTATTTCATAATCGGAGCAAGCACATAGACACTCGTTTCCACTACATCAGAGAATGCATTGCAAAGAAAGAAGTTCAAGTGGAGTACGTCAAATCACAAGACCAAGTAGCCGATATCTTTACAAAGCCGCTCAAGTATGAAGATTTCACAAGATTACGGAGTATGCTTGGAATGCAAAATCAAGTTTAAGAGAGGGTGTTAGAAATAATAAACTTGATTTAGAGAAGTTATAGAAGCTTCAAGAATAATATATGATATGCTAGAAGGTTTAAGATTGTGTAGAATAAACTAGAAGGTGGAGGAATCTATTAATTAATTATAAGAATGATCTAGAATATGACATGTGATTAAATAGATGAATTATCTAGACTATTAGGATGAAAATTAATATAGAATTCTCTAGAATGCTTGAGAATCCACCATTGGATAGTATAAATAGGTGGATGGTGTAGCATTTTGAGATGTACCCAACCAAAAATTTAATAAAGTGTGTTTTATTCCAAACCTTGTTCTTTCCTTCAAAACTCCTTCTATCACCCTTTATTCATCCAACTCACCAATCCCTACACCCGTCCACAAACCTATACATATCCCTCCAACCTTTTAACTCCTACAGTTTGTTGATTGAATAACTCTCGAGATTACGTAAATTCTCACACACAGAAAAACCAAGAATGAAGATTAATGAACAGAAATCGAAATCGAAGCCAAAGAATTATAGTGATTCGGTGTTACCTACATACTTTTGAGAGCGAAGAAGCCTTTATTATTAAGAGAAGAGGTCAAGCCATGGCGAACAAGTAGAAAACTAAAGATACAGTTATGTACACATAGTCACTTAATTATAAACTGATCTTATTAGTTGATGTGATTATGGATTTATATCTTGAAAACCTTTTCCAACTCTCAAACCGGTCATGTTACCCTTTGGAAACCCTCTAATTGATAGGTGATAGATGATCCTACGTCTGTATGGGCAGCTTAACTGATCAAGTAAGAAACAACTTGTATAATAACCAAGGATCAAATCTCACCCGCAGCGTAAGGAGCTTCTTGTGTGGTGGGTTAAAAGATCTAATCCTTATTGGTCGATTGAGTTACCATAATTAACCTCCTACGTATACTGTTTAGCCGACTTGCGGATGCGGGCAAACCGCCTTTTTGTACAAAGATAGATGAATCTATGGCTAATAACCGGTAAAAGGTTGCCTCATGAAACTGCCAACCCAAGTAGCTGATCAACCTACTTTCCAAGAGCAGATATATCAACTGCCTAATTTGTTAATTTTCTACCTGCTTTAGTTAAACATCTAATCTTCATGCATCACGTGCTACACTTCTTTTATGACCAATAGAAATAAGCCACGGGTAATTATGAGATGGCAAAGGCTACATATGTTTCTTTTTTCCTAACATAATAGTGATTAATTTAAAAAAGAAAAAAAATCTTAATGTGTTTATCATAGGATAATACTGACTATTAATGTTAATTTTTTAAGTTTAATTTTAATTTAATCATTGTAGTAAATGATACTATATTTTACTCGTGGTTCATGGTATATTTTACCTAACAATTCATGATTCATTCAATATAATTGTATTTTCAATTCATGACAAGAAGTGTGTACAAAATTAATTTAATACACCTCAATAATACATTGTCAATCTTAACAACACTAGAAGTTTTTGAAATATAATCAGTCCTTTCTAGCTAGGTTGTTCATGGGATGCAAATCTAAATGTGTTTATCATAGGATAATGATTTTCTTATAACCTTCTTGTAACAAACGAGACAACCATTAAGAAAGGACATAGGATGCAAGAGGGTTTACTGCAACAAAATTTGGCGGCTGATCGAGCAAGAACTAGATTTTTGATGATGGTTTAACCTTCTCCTTCAGAAACTGAAATATGTGTTCTTTTCTCCAGTTATCAACTCTGCAAAATTCAAAAGAAAATTCCTCATCAACCAAATACTCATGTATCCATTTGCTAAAAGTAATTCAATTAAAAGAAACATATATATTTGCCTACTCCTTCCTTAAAAGAAAATTACAGCAATGAACAATAAATAAAATAAACAAGTTTGTACCAGACTATTTCACATTTTCTTGATCAGTTTTTCATTAACGATATTAACATTTTTCATCTATTTTACGAATGACAAACACTTGTCTAAGACTGTCTAAAACACTACTCTCTTTTCTTTTCTTTTTTTCTCTACTTCAATTATTGATTTAGCAATCTTAAACTATTCTTCCAGCAGCCATATTCAACTTCCAGCCATCTTAATTATTTTTCCAGCCTTCATCAAATAAATTTCAGCACCTTTATTTAACTTCATATCTTATTAATTTTACAACCTCACAAACCTCTTTTCTCAACTTAGAATCAAATCCATTTTAGTTACAATTTCTACTAGCCGTAATTTACTATTTATGACTACAATGAAAGTTATACTTTTATTCCTAAACATAGTATAGGCAACAAGGGCATTGAGGAATTTAAAGTTGATCTTTCATCAATACTCAAAGCGACTTTTTGCAAAAATAAGGTGAAGATATTTGTGGTTTGACTTTATTAAATGTGACTTGGGGTTATGTGGTTTATTGCAAAATGTTTTAATAGGTCTTCGATTATCCAAGATGCAAATAAATCTCTGGATCTCTCTAATACATCTCTGATCTCTCTATTTCTAAAGATCTATGGATCTTTCTATGTTGTAAATTCATATTAATTGCTTGTTATTTTAATTCTGACAAAGAGGTCCACACTTTTGCTAACCCCAAATAAATTTCCCTTTTCAGCTGAAGGAGTTGATGTAGCCAGGTTGGAAGATGCATAATACAGGACCTGTTACTATTATTAATTAATATGATTAAAACCTTTAAAATTTTCATTTGGTTTGAGAACCTATTGATTATGCTTTATGCGTATGTCTTCTTAAAAAATTAAGTGCTAGGGTCTTTACTTCTATTGTTGAGTATTGAACTATTTCAAGTATTGAATAAATAAGAAAGCTGTTTATTTTCTTTTATTGATGTTTAAGTCTAGCAATTGTTTGTATTGATATTTTGAGTTTTTGGTAGACTTGAGTGTTTTCTTTCAAGTGTTTATGTCACTTAACAAGGAGACAAAAATTTGAATGCAAAGTAAGAGGTATTTATTTGCTGAATAAAAGTATATTTAGTACTTGCTAGATGCTATAATTTTATCTTATGAGTTATGTTGCAAATATGTGAGTATTATTTCCCCATAAATCTGAATTGTTCGAATGCTAAAATTATAGGCACTGGCCAATGAGTCAAACCAGTGATTTGAAAATCTGACCGGACCGACCGATTGAACCGGTTCAACTGGGAACGGAGTCAGGTCCGGTCCGGAACACCCCATATAACCGCTTCTATGGTTAAATCGGAAAAAAAGCGCATTGGACCGGTCAAAATCGAAAAAACCCTAAATTGGTAGAACCAGTGAACAGCCGGTTTTGTTTCAAAACCCTTTACAAAGATCAAAATTTCTGCTGATCAAAGATAGAAATTTTAATGAAATCTCAAAATATACGTTCTATATATACATTTATTCGATTGTTGACCAAATCCAATAAAATAAAAAAAATACTATTGAAATGCTCTAAGTGATCTACACTGCCTCTACCATTAAACTTCGCTGCAAACTGAAATCTTCGTCGGAAGAGACGGTTGCTTGCTTAGATGGACGAAAAAGTAACATGAAATCAAGAAGAAAAAGAATGGGAAATTCATGATTATTGAATTGTGAGAGAGATGGGAAGAGAGAGAGTCAGCGACCCTAAGAGAGACTGAGGAAGAACGAAAATCAGAGAGGGGTAGGGGTAGGGGTAGGGGTAGGGGTAGGGGTAGGGGTGGGGGGTGGGGTGGGGGTGGGGGTGGGGAAGACAGAAACGGCGCTGAAAAGAGGGGGGAGGAATGAGTTAGTCATATATCAACCCTAGTATTGGGCTTGTAATAATATTAGGTAATGGGCCATTTGAAAAAAGAAATGTACTAAATGGGCTGAAATATATATATATATATATATATATATATATATATATATATATATATATATATGAATTGTTAAATAATTTTATTTATTATATATTTTTGTAATACTTATTTTAAAATATAAATAAAAATGTGTAATTTTTATTTTTTCTGGTTGAACCGTCCGGTCCAAATGGTTCGACCGGTCCGACCGTGAATCGTTAGGGTTATCGGTTTAGCCTCCGATCTGTTTTTCAAATCACTGAGTCAAACCAAAATAAGAATGTAAAACATAATTTTTAAATTATAAAATAAAATAAATATTTTTTCAATATAATCCGCTGCCTACCTGTCTGCCTAATTTTTTATGTACTTCTTCTTGCCGAACATATATAAAATAAAATAAATAATAATAAACATTTTAGTTAATTAATGAAAAATAAGTGTAAAATTATTTAAATATGTGAAAAAAAAATAATCTCTCCGTCCATTTTAAGTTTGTGCTCTCATCTTGGCACGAAGATAAAGAAAAATGATAACTTTTAGGGGTATAATGATATTTTTTATAATAATAAATTATAAAGAGTATTAAGAATGTGGTTTTTTTTAAATAAAATGTATAGAAAATGATGATTGTGTTTGACTTTTTATTTTTTAGGTAGGTCCAAACTTTTGTGGGACAACCTAAAATTAAAAGTATGTCATCTAAAAAGAAACGGAGGGAGTATTATGTTGCAATGTGTATAAAAATGAAGGCAAATTATCTGGTGCACCCACTTTCATAAACTTATATTGCTGCAAATAAAAACAAATACACCAATGAATAAAAATGTATACACTTTATTATTAGTGGATTTCTTTAGTTTTTTTAATAAAAATTGAATGTGAAAAAATTATACAATTATTAAAAGACATATACTCTCTCTGTCCCGTGTTAACGTTGACGTTTGCTTTTTGTACGGAGATTAAGAGATATAATATTTGAATGTGTAGTGAGGTGAGAGAAATAATACTCCCTCCGTCCCACGTATTTTTACCCACTTTCTATTTTGGGATGTCCCACGTATTTTTACTCATTCCATTTATGGTAAAAATACATAATATTTTATTACATACTACTTTTTACAATCTCAACAACTTAAATTACTTTTTTACACTTTATTCATCATTCTCAACAACTTTATTTACTTTTTCTTTTTAAATTACTAATTTATCCCTACTTTTTCATACATTATATATTAAAAAAATAAAACGTCTTAATCTTCATGCCCGTACAAACGGGTAAAAATACCCAGAACGGAGGGAGTATTTAATGTAAAGTGAGTAGTTGTATTAGTGTTGTGTGTGGGCCCTATATGAAATAATTAATTATTTTGTGTGGGCACATGACGAAAAAGAAAATGTAAACATTAACTATGAACAACCTAAAATGGAAAATGTAAACCTTAACGCGGGACGGAGGGAGTATTTGGTCGTCCTACCAAAGAGTCCCCTTTCCCTTTTACACATATGGGACCCACACACCCCCTCTAATACAATTAAAATATGGGACCCACACTCCCACTAATATAACTATCCACTACACATTAAATAATAATATTCCTTAATCTATGTGCAAAAAAGCAAATGGCCCTCTTACGTTGGGATGGAGGGAGTATTGAATAAAAATCTATATACGTATAATGCACGTTTGCACCCAGTACAGAGAATATGAATATTATCATAATGTATTTTTTTCAATTTTAGTAAATTAAAAGTGTGACATACTTTGTGGACGAATGAAAAAGAAAATATGAAATCGCACACACTTGTGTAAACTGGGTTCACGGTGTAAACCCTACAGTCTCCCTTCCATTAACCCTATATATCTTATATATTGTTAGGGTGTTTAAATTAAAAGAGAACATATGGAGGGAGTATATACTATTGAATAAAAATCTATATACTTATAATGCACGTTTGCACCGGTGCAGAGAATATGAATATTATCATAATGTATTTTTTTCAATTTTAGTATATTAAAAGTGTGAAATACTTTGTGGACGAATGAAAAAGAAAATATGAAATCACCCAAACTTGTGTAATTGGGTTCACAATGTAAATCCTACTATCTTCCTTCCATTAATCCTATGTACCCTATATATTGCTAGAGTGTTTAAATTAAAAGACAACACAGGATTTACAAGAGTTTATAATGCAAATCCGATTTACAAGAGACTAACTGAAATACTTAGTTGAATGAGTGAGGGAGGGAATATTTTATTTTATTTAGGAGAAAAAAAGGTCTGATAAGATTTTGGACTCTAGTTAATTGATATTGTGAAGTTTGTTAGTTGAATAACTCTCAAGATTAAGAAAATTCTCACACACAGAAAAATCAAGAATGAAGATTAATGAACAGAAATCGAAATCGAAGCCAAAGAATTATAGTGATTCGGTGTTACCTACATACTTTTGTGAGAGAAGAAGCCTTTATTATTAAGAGAAGAGGTCAAGCCTTGGTGAACAAGTAGAAAACTAAAGATACAGTTATCTACTCAAAGTCACTTAATTATAAACTGATCTTATTGGTTGATGTGATTACAGATTTATATCTTGAAAACCTTTTCCAACTCTCAAACCGGTCATGTTACCCTTTGGAAACCCTTTAGGGGCACTTGGTTAGAGGTATTAGGGGAGGGTAATGGGAATGAGAGGGGGGAGGGTATTGATTCACATTCTCTATGCTTGGTTAGCTTGGTTAGGGGTAATGAGAATTCAAATCCCTCAATCATTCCCCTAAATACAATGTATACCCCCACCCCTTCAATCACTTTCATTCTCATTACCATTACCCTCATCAATGATTCTCATTACCATTGCCCAGAATTTGAACCAAGCGGCTCCTTAATTGATAGGTCATAGATGAACCTACGTCCGCATGGACAGCTCAACTGATCAAGTAAGGGGACAACTTGTATAATGACCAAGGGTCAAATTTCACCCGCAGCATAGGAGCAACCTTGTTGGTCGGTTGAGTTACCATGATTAACCTCCTTCACATGCTGTCGGGCCGGCGTACGAGTCGGACAAACCACCTTTTTGTACAATGATAGATGAATCTATGGCTAATAACCGGTAAAAGGTTTCCACATGAATGTACAATAATATATGAATCTATGGCTAATAATCTGTAAAAGATTTCCACATGAAACTGCCAACCCAGTATAACAAAGTAGCTAATCAACCTACTTTCAAGGAGCAGTTATATCAACTGCCTAATTCGTTAATTTTCTTCCTGCTTTAGTTAAACATCTTATCTTCATGCGTCACATGCTTTACTTCTTTTATGACCAATAGAAATAATCCACGTGTAATTATGAGATGGCAAAGGTCTACATATGTTTTTTTTTTGGGACGGCACTTTTATTGCTCTATTCCAATTAACCTACATCAAGTTTGCCCTATGTATTTAAAAACAACTAATTTGCCCTATTTTTCATCTACATACCCAAATTACCCCTCTTACACCTGTCAATCATTTTCTTGATTTTTTGGGAAAGTCGAAAAGTGGAGTTGTTAGTTGCTTTGTAAGTGGAGTTGAAATGGGGTAGAATCTTTGACCCCAATTTTGAATCCAAGACTCCAAAATACTGTCTTCTCTCTCTATGCTATTTTTCTCTCTCTGTCTCTGTCTCAGTCTTAGTCTCTTTTATCCAATTTTTCTCGCAGACACCCAAATTCGGCCGACTATTGCGTGCTTTCGTCATCATCCCCTCGTCGGAAAGTTGCAGAATTGAAACATGGATAATGAGGTACGTTAGTATTTCAATTTGGGGGTTTAGGGTTTAGGGATTCGTTTGGAATTTAGGATGAAAATTATAGAGTAACTGATTCGTATTTTATTTTGCATAATTTCATCCGTAAAGTAGAGGAATTTCGTCTGTAAATTACAGTAATTGATGCATATTTGGTCTGCAAAAATTTCGGTGGTATAGATCTATAACTGACACTCGTCCGTGGAATCTTTTATGAAAATTGAGCATGTCCGCCATTATTAGAGTCATACTGAGCTTGTCCGCTGATAATATGAGTCGTATTGGGCCTGTCAGCCCAATTTCTAGGCATATAAGAGCTTGTCCGCCAATTTTTATAGTATAATTGTTTATGTTTGGTATGTTTTGACCATGAAATAGCTTGTCTGCCCTTTTTTTGACCATAAATGAGCTTGTCCGTCGAGTATTATACCATAATTCTTTATGTTCTGTATGTTTTTACCGTAAACGAGGTTGTCCGCCAATTTTTTGACAATGAATGAGCTTGTCCGCCGATTTTTATAGCATAATTCTTTATATTTGATATGCTTTGACCGTAAAATAGTTTGTCCGCCCATTTGTCACCATAAATGAGCTTGTCTGCCGATAATTTGACTTTAAATGAGATTGTCTGCCTTTTTTTATAGCATAATTCTTTATGTTTGGTATGTTTGGACCCTAAAATAGCTTGTCCGCCCATTTGTCACCATAAATGAGCTTGACTGCCGATAATTTGACTTTAAATGATCTTGTCCGCCGTTTTTATAGCATAATTCTTTATGTTTGGTATGTTTGGACTCTAAAATAGCTTGTCCGCCCATTTGTCACCATAAATGAGCTTGACCATCGATAATTTGACTTTAAATGAGCTTGCCCGCCGTTTTTTATAGCATAATTCTTTATGTTTGGTATGTTTGGACCATAAAATAGCTTGTCCGCCCATTTTTCACCATAAATGAGCTTGTCCGCCGATTATTTGACTTTAAATGAGCTTGTCCGCCGATTTTTATAGCATAACTCTTTATGTTTGGACCATAAAATAGCTTGTCCGCCCATTTGTCACCATAAATGAGCTTGTCTGCCGATAATTTGACTTTAAATGAGCTTGTCTGCCCTTTTTTTATAGCATAATTCTTTATGTTTGGTATGTTTGGACCATAAAATATCTTGTCCGCCCATTTTTTTCAACATAAATGAGCTTGTCCACTGATAATTTGACTTCAAATGAGCTTGTCCGCCGATTTTTATAGCATACTTCTTTATGTTTTGTATGTTTGGACCATAAAATAGCTTGTCCGCCCATTTTTTCACCATAAATGAGATTGTCCGCTGATTATTAGACCTTAAATGAGCTTGTCCGCCTATTTTTATAGCATAATTCTTTATCTTTGGTATGTTTTGATCATAAAATAGCTTGTCCGCCGATTTTTTGACCTTAATTGAGCTTGTCTGCCGATTTTAATAGCATAATTCTCTATGTTTGGTATGTTTTGACCATAAATTAGGTTGTCCGCCGATTTTTGACCATAAATGAGCTTGTCCGCTTAATATTTGATCCTAATTGAGCATGTCCGCCGGTTTTTTAGTGTATTTGATGGTATTTATGCAAAAATTGACAATTTCTTTCGGCGGACATGCCAATCCAAACAAATTTCATCGGTGGACATGCATATTTTTAGGCGGACATGCTTAATAAATCGAAAGACATGCATTATTATCGGTGGACAATCATTTTTTAGGCGGACGGGCTTATTTTATCGACGGACAAGAATTTTTTGGACAAATTTCATCGGTGGACATGCATGCTTAATTAATCGGAAGACATACATTATTATCGACGGACAAGCATTTTTTTGGGCAGACAGGCTTATTTTATTGATGGACAAGCATTTTTTAGGCATTATTCTCGCCGGACATGCATTACTCTTGGATGACAAGCATATTTTATCGGCGGACAAGCATTTTTTGGGCATTATTCTTAGCGGACAAGCGTATTTAATCGGCAGACAATCATTTTTCATGGGCTGACATGCTTAATACATTGGCGGACATGCATAATTCTCGGCGGACATGCATATTTAGGCATATTTGACATCGAACATGCATGTGTTTGAGCAGTGTATTCGGGCGGACATGTCATTTTAAAACACCAAAGTGGGCGAACATGCATAATTCTCGGTGAAAAAGGTCGGCGGACATCCATATTTGATACAAATAATTCATGGAACATGCTTTCTTTGCTTATATAACTGCATTTCATGGAAGAAATTTCCCTAAACCCCAACATATTAAACCCTAAAAATCCTAAAACCCAAACATACCCCACAATTCTTAACAGTGTCAATGGGACCAGTGTAAGGATCCTTACCTGTTGCTCTGACTAATCGAAGCTTCGACAAAGATGGTGTGTAAATAGAGGGGACCGTCCAAAAAATATTAGGAAGGACTTTCAGGATAAATGAAGTTTGAACAACTGTGTTCGACTAAGATAATTCTTGTTTATTGTTGGTGTAGTAAATATTTGGTTGGTGGAAATAGGTGAGAGAGTTAAATGTGCAAAAATCATAAATGGACTGTGTGTGTATAAATTCGGTTGGTGGGTACAGTGCCTTAAAAAAGGGATTAAATGAGGTCATGTCCGCCAATTTTACTTGAATTAATTTTACTTATTAACTTATTTTTTCTAATTTGTTTCTTTTATTAAATATTTTATGTTTACTAAAAATTTATTATATTAATTACATAAGATGTCTGCCAATTTTCAGTTGTGTCGACCATAATTAATGTAACATTTTATTTAATTAATATAATAAATTTTTTAATACATGCCCACCATAAATTTCAGTTGTGTCCGTACAGATCGACTTGTTTGACTCTCATTTTACTTTTCTTAATTGTGTTATAAAGGAAGATATTCCACTGACACAAGTACAGTACCTCTTACTCATGTAGGTCCACCCTAAGGGCATTCATGACATTGCATCTAGAAAGGTAGGGCAATTTAAATGGAAATAATTCAAAAGTGAGCAAGTATCGACATTTTCCTTCTTTTTTTCCTAACATAATAGTGACTATTTTAAAAAAGAAAAAAAATCTTAATGTGTTTACCATAGGATAATACTGACTATTAATGTTAATTTTAAAAGTTTAATTTTAATTTCATCATTGTAGTAAATGATACTATATTTTACTCATGGTTCATGGTATATTTTACCTAACAATTCATGATTCATTCAATATAATTGTATTTTCAATCCATGAACAAGAAGTGTGCACAAAATTAATTTAATACACCTCAACAATACATTGTCAATCTTAACAACACTGGAAATATAATCAGTGCTTTCTAGCTAGGTTGTTCATGGGATGCAAATCTAAATGTGTTTATCATAGGATAATGATTTTCTTATAACCTTCACTTGTGACAAATGAGACAACCATTAAGAAAGGACATAGGATGCAAGAAAGGTTTACTGCATCAAAATTTGGCGGCTGATCGAGCAAGAACTAGATTTTTGATGATGGTTTAACCTTCTCCTTCAAAAACTGCAGTATGTGTTCTTTTCTCCAGTTATCAACTCTGCAAAATTTAAAAGGAAATTCCTCGTCAACCAAATACTCATGTACCCATTTTCTAAAAGTAATTCAATTAAAAGAAACATATATATTTGCCCTACTCCTTCCTAAAAAGAAAATTGCAGCAACGAACAATAAATAAAATAAACAAGTTTGTACGAGACTATTTCACATTTTCTTGATCAGTTTTCCATTAACGATATTAACATTTTTCATCTATTTTACGAATGACAAACACTTGTCTAAGACTGTCTAAAACACTACTCTCTTTTCTTTTCTTTTCTTTTTTTCCCAACTTCAATTATTGATTTAGCCATCTTAAACTATTCTTCCAGCAGCCATATTCAACTTCCAGCCATCTTAATTATTTTTCCAGCCTTCATCAAATAAATTTCAGCACCTTTATTTAACTTCATATCTTATTAATTTTACAACCTCATAAACCTCTTTTCTCAACTTAGAATCAAATCCATTTTAGTTACAACTTCTACTAGCCGTAATTTACTATTTATGACTACAATGCAAGTTATACTTTTATTCCTAAACATAGTATAGGCAACAAGGGCATTGAGGAATTTAAAGTTGATCTTTCATCAATACTCAAAGCGACTTTTTGCAAAAATAAGCGGAAGATATTTGTGGTTTGACTTTATTAAATGTGACTTGTGGTTATGTGGTTTATTGCAAAATGTTTTAATACGTCTTCGATTATCCAAGATGCAAATAAATCTCTGGATCTCTCTAATACATCTCTGATCTCTCTATTTCTAAAGATCTATGGATCTTTCTATGTTGTAAATTCATATTAATTGCTTGTTATTTTAATTCTGACAAAGAGGTCCACACTTTTGCTAACCCCAAATAAATTTCCCTTTTCAGCTGAAGGATTTGATGTAGCCAGGTTGGAAGATGCATAATACAGGACCTGTTACTATTATTAATATGATTAAAACCTTTAAAATTTTCATTTGGTTTGAGAACCTATTGATTATGCTTTATGCGTATGTCTTTTAAAAAAATTAAGTGCTAGGGTCTTTACTTCTATTGTTGAGTATTGAACTATTTCAAGTATTGAATAAATAAGAAAGCTGTTTATTTTCTTTTATTGATGTTTAAGTCTAGCAATTGTTTGTAATTGATATTTTGAGTTTTTGGTAGACTTGAGTGTTTTCTTTCAAGTGTTTATGTCATTTAACAAGGAGACAAAAATTTGAATGCAAGGTAAGAGGTATTTATTTGCTGAATAAAAGTATATTTAGTACTTGCTAGATGCTATAATTTTATCTTATGAGTTATGTTGCAAATATGCGAGTATTATTTCCCCATAAACCTGAATTGTTTGGATGTTGTCAGCCTTTTAACCACTTTTACACGCTGTGATTTACTGTTTTAATATACTTTTATGCTATCTAAAGTCTTCAATGTCTGCTTCCATTTGTTGAACCTCTAGATAAATAGCATTTGTCCCTTGCTAATGTTAGAGCATGTCATGCAGAAGCTAGCTTATTTGATTAACTTCTTTTAAAATGTACAAAAATATAGCCTTAGTTTTTATGCGTAACAAATTCTTTTACTTAAAAGTTTTATCACGTCTTTTACTTAGATTTTTCAATTATGTGCTTTTATTATTTTAAATTAGTTAGATTTTTATTTTATTAAAATTGGGATGTGACATTATATCTTCATATTTCCATCCATAACTTTACTTTTTTTTAACGCCTTCACCATACTTTTGGTTTTCTTTCTTTCACACATTTCATCTTTTCATGTTTTTCGATGACTCGATCGCAATATCTAACACAACAAAATAACATAACGCAAAACTTATAGAATAGAGTTTCGCATATGTTTTATTGGCAAAAAAGTCTATCGTGTTCAGTTTCGGTAGAAAGTTAAACTCTAACATACAACTTTAACAGAAAACACAATATCATGTTTAGAGAATTTTGATTTTTTTTATCACGTCTTATCATATCATTACTTGTCTAACATTAAAATTTCACTATCCAATCGTGTCATTATTTTGTCATGCCTTCTTATGACACTGAATGTTTTAATTAAATTTATTTTATTTTGTTATCATGTCATTTTGTGACAAATTGACATGAATATGTTTGCACAAATATGTCTTATGTAATGACTCATGCAATAAGAAACACAAATTGTCATCCTAACTATAACACTTATTTTTATAATATACTCCCTCCATCCTGGAAGACGCTTCACGTTTATTATTCCACGTTGCATAAGAAAAGTAATTTGTTTACCAAATTTATTGACTTTTATAGGGGGGGCTGGGGTAATTTTTTTTTTCCAGATAATAAATAAATAGTTAAGTATGCGTGTAAGGTGGGGATGATAAATTTGAAATTTAAGTGCATTTAAGGATTATTGGATTACGTTGGAATTTCTTTTTTTGGGTGTGAAAGTTTAATGAGACAAACAAATGAAGAAAGTATGAAAGATTCTATGAGACGAAAGAAGTAATATATTTGTAATTATGTACTTTTCTTCTTAACTCTACAATAATATAACTCAATAAACGAAATATGCTTCCCAAACTTTCTGAGCCACTATTTGCAAGTCAAGACTCAAGACAAGCTCAAAGGAGCCACACCTAAGTTGCTTAGACTTCAGAATTCAAATTAACGCCACATCTATAAACTTAGAACGTCAACCATCACACAGGAACTGGATCATTATTCCATGATATGCTTGATGTAAACGCAATCATACAGAAGCTATGTGCTGTTTCCCCACAACACAAGTTATTGAGTTTTTATTTTCATTAAGTCTAAACCAAGTTCCCTACTTTATTCAGAAAAATCTAATTTCAATCTCAAGAACTAAAATATCTGAAAGTTATCTGTACTAATGACTTTCTTTATCTGTACTCTGTAGCATTAAAAGGATTTAAAATTTTCATTGAAATTAGGTTTCTCACTATTGTCTTCATGTTACTTTATAATAGCTAACCATAGTGTAGAGAATGTGTGACAGCTATGGTTTTCAGTATGGCATGGCTAACATATGGGGTAGAGGTGGTCGGGAAAGGAAGTGTTGTGCATCGTGGTCACCACTTGAGGTGGTGGGGAAGCAAGAGATCAAGGTTCAAATCAACTGTGAAAATCACCCAAGGACACATATAAAAGTGATAGCATGACAATGCACCAAATTTTAAGTAAAGCTCACCTGATGGTCTCCTTGAGTTGTCCATCATCATCCAACATGATCAACTTAGGTGGAGAATTATAGGCATATTGAACTCTAACTGTTGGAAAATTATCCTTCTCTTCCTCAATAAAACCAACTAATTCAGGATAGAAAACCAACTTCCTCATGCAAACCTCCAAAATTGCACCTGAATAGACAACCTGCAACACATTAAAAACCTTTCAGGATCAATTCCATAAACATATATATAGAGGTCATGAATGTGAGATTATTAATATGTATACAAGAGTATATATCTATGAAAACGTGTCATACTTCTTTCCAAACAGATAACTTTATCATAAAAAGAACAACATATAAGGAAACAAGAGCATAGTGGTGAGACCCAAGAATTAGCTGCATAAAAATGAAATCTATTAATGGATGGTCTTTACTGATCTAATTACGTGTGTCCAACATTCTTTCAATGTTACACCAATGCTGATCGTGCATAAGAGGCGTGCGAAGAGAGCTTGAGTGCAGTCTCTTTTGGAGCAGTTTTAATTATTATCACATTATGCCTTTAGTTAGGGAATTTAATTAATATATAAAATTTTATTTTGTTCTAAATAAAAATGCTTTGTGCATGGGCCTGTAGAGTGTGTTTTGCTTGGATCCTATTTATTCCTTGGAATTTACCCTAGGAGGATATGGAGATTACTACATTATTTGCAACTGCTGGATTGAGGCCGGAATGTATTCCTGTGGCCTCCACAGGAATTGTGTGTTCACAGCCCTACTCAAGAGAGATAGTCTATCCTTTTGGTCTTGGTTTCCAGAAGCTGATAGATAAGAACACATGATGAAGAAGAAAATAAGACACAGATTCCTCAATGGGGAACACAGAGACTAGCTCTCACAAACGGTAAACCAATTAGGTTGCGATATATAATTTCTTTATAGACCATAGAGTAAAACATATGGAGGTTTAAATAGGTTTCCATGAACAAAGCCTTAAGCCGTTAAGCGCAAGTATTGCAGGAATGGAAAACCTAAGTTAATAAGGAAATACCTAATCTTAAAACGGAAATAATCAATTCGAAATTAAAGCACTATAAAGGGAATGATTCATGTGGCCTCTCGGGAGGACTAGTGTTTATGTGTTTATTTGTCTTGCACTAATAACTTAGCTCTATCATTCAATGCTAGGGGAAGTCTTTTGCTTTTTTAAGATCAAAAACATTAAAAATGCACATCTGCAACTTAAGCAGAAATGAGAAGTGCAACATCATAAATCAATTATTACTAGACATACCTTGCTTGTAGCATCATCAGAATCCTCAGCACAGCATTTTAAACAATCAGACACTAGCTCTGCAGTGAACCGGAATTAATGTATTATATCATCATACTAACATGGATGAAGATCTTTACACATTAAAAGCAGAGAGTTTGATAAATGGAGGGAGAATTCACAAACAGTAATAAATTTGCTATTATATTTGTTTGGAATCTATCCAGTATGATCACTTTACAAGAGAGAACAAATCTAGAGATTGAGAGAGACAACATAAAATAGAGGCAGGTAATGGCTGTTATCAACCTCTTCATGCATTTAATCACATATCAACCAATATTCTAGGGGTTTGCAGTTTGCACAACCATCTCGCCTTAACGACTTAACCTTCAGTCCCACCAAATACATCCCCATAAATATTTTTATGCTGAAGTCCTCTATTCTCTATCTTTTCTGATCTCTTTGAGATCAAAATCACAATCGCATGGATAGTCTTGTTCATTTGCCTTTTACCTCTCATGCATCTAGATTTTGTAGATTAACATTTAAAAAGTAAAGATAAATATTCCTGTGTTAACTACCCTGTGGCCAAAGAATTATTCTCAATTGGTTTACACTCTACGTGCCATATTCCTTTTACCAGGTCAGGGTTATTGAAAATTCAGGTAATTAGTGTTCTCATTGGCAAGTCATACCTCAAACATAATGTTGATATACAATTGAATAGCTTTATGTAATACCACAATATTTTGAGTATCCAAGATAAAGGGCTTTGAGAAACAGCATGGAATTGACACTTCTAGAAAATGTCAACTGGAAAGCTATTCAATGTATTACTTCTACCCTTTATAACAAATCAAACTGTAATCTGAGCTCCAAAGGAAAACTGAAGCCAAATTTTTATAATTTTAACATTAAAAATCTCCTACATCAAATCTATGAAGGAATTACAAACACTAATCCTCCCAAACCAAGATTGACTCAACCAGTTTAACGTCATAATTCAATTTTAAGAGTGCTTTCATAAAAACATATTTATAATACTACATTAGTTTGCCATTTGTGCACCAGGGAAAGAGCCATGAGTTTCCTAGGCTGCTGAAAAGAACAAAGATTATATATGGTACTCTACTCCAGCATAATCATCTTCAGTCTACTTTGTTAGTCATTTTCAATTTCTTGATGTCATCCTCAATCATATACACTTTTCTACTCCACCCTCAGATCAGGTGCCCATCAACACCAGACCCATCTGGATTACCAATCGTTTCAATTCCCCCTCCCAATTGTCAGTTCATACCAAGAGTGACACCCTCATCAACATTAACCCCAAACCTACATTAGAAATTTAGATGTGACAAAAGTGTGTACTAAGTGAACAACATCAAATCATTACACACAAAGTTCATTTCTTTTGAAGTAAAAAAATAAAATTACTAAGCCAGCCAGTTTTCACAAGCAAAAACCATACAATCAAAATAACAGTCAAAAACCAAATAAAATTCAATATTTCATATCACAGAGAAAATTAATCAAAGCAGCTAGCTCCCCTAGTTGACTCTACCAGAAGAAAAACTATAAAGCGAAATAATTTTTTTTTAGTCAGCATCTTTTTAACCTTTATCTAACAATTTATAAAAAATCAAAAAAAAAAAATTGAAAACCGTAAAAGAATAAGTATCTCTTAACAAGCAAACAACGACGGATGCAATTAGGACAGCGAATTACCATCATCTTTTATGTATTCCGCGAAGGTATGGCAATCGGAGCAAAGGGCGAGGCCAGTGAAACCCAAAATCCCACACTCTTTAGTGCTGAGTTTCTGCTCTGCTTCACAAACGCACATAAACAACAATGGGATTAATGCGAAGACCCAATATAGAGATGACATTTCTTCTCAGACTTTCAATTTTCGCACCGTAGAGATGACAGTAGACTCAGCGTCGGAAAACAGCAGGGCCAAGATCAATGGGAAAATAAGTTTTTTTTTTTTTGGGTGAGTAAAGAGCGGCGCTGGCTGTTAATATCCATTAATCTATTCCGGTTTCGCTGCTCGCATTTAGCTTTTTCTCAACTTTTTATTAATTAAAAAATTCCTGACTACTTATACAGATACTTAAACACAGAGTATTTATTTTTTAAAAAAATTATTACTGATCTGTATAATTTTTTGATAAATTTACTTTACAGTAGGATTGATAGAAAATTATGACAAAATTATATAAAAAAAAAAAATAATAATAATAATAATAATAATAATACTCTCCTAATGATACGGTTGCTAGAGATTTTTTATTTATAAATAAAATAGTTTAATACGAAAATTATCACTTTTTCATAATCATTAATTATTTCTTATTTAAAATATATCACTTTTTAACCTTCTTATAAATTATTTATGTACGTAAAATATACCATATATTATATATATACTCAATTCAATTGAGGAAGCGCTTCTCATTTAATATTACTCCCCTTTTATGTCATATACTGTACAAATTATTCATGCATAAAATAATTCAATTAATAATTACTCTTATCATTTTTTCTTGACCAAGTATTATTTTTAGAGAGTAATTGTGGGTACCAATTGATTGGTACCCCTTGATTCACACCCTTAATTAATTCTTACTCCTTCATCAACATCAAAATATTAAAGCATACACATTGAAGGTAAAGGAAGGAGGTTGTACATTTCAAAATTGATGCCCTCTTCCCACCCTAGTCATTGTCTTACTTTTATAATATTAAAAATATAATCATTTTTATCCATCTTACGAATTATTTATAATATAATATAATTTATTATTATTAATCACTTTTCTTTTAAAATGTTATCATTATTTATATATCTTACAAATGGTTCACACATGAAAGGGTTAATTTTTAAAAAAATTCACCACCTTATTGAGAATTTTCAAATTTATCATGACTTTTTTTTGTCAACTCAATATATGATTTATTTAAGGAATAATTACTAATAGGTACACACTTTGTACCCCTAATTATTACTAGATACATTGATTTAAAATAATTACTTTCACATACAAAATATTAAAGTAAAATACCAAATATAACCCCAAACTCATACACTTAAACCACAAACCCTAAACCTTCACCCACCGCCGGACCACCGCCGAACCGCCGCCGCCGCTGCCGGTCGGTCGGCGGAATTCAGCCGCCGCCGGAGCTCCGGTGGCCAGTCGCCAGACTACCGCCGGACCACCCCACTTTTTTGCTGCACACACTTTTTTTTACTACACACACTTTGCTGCACACGAACTTTTGCTGCACACAACATTTATGTGCAGCACATTGTAGGGGTAATATTGTAATATCACTATATATTTTTGTAGTTAGTAGTAATATTTTTGTATATTTGTATCTTATAGTAATTAAGGATTTTTTTTACTTAGTAGTAATTCTCCCTTTATTTAATAGTTTCAATTCTATAATGATCCTTTATTTTTGTCAATTTAATACATTATCTATTTAATATTTTTAATTTTATCACAACTTTTATTTTTGTATTTTGATACACCATTTATTTCATATTTGCAATTCAATTTATTATTATTATTATTATTATTATTATTATTATTATTAAACTGTGAATTTATTAATTAGTGGGATTAACGCTTCATTTTTTTAAGTCCAAATTAATTGTTAATTTCCTTCATTATAAAATCCATATTTTTATTAAATAATTTCATTTACATAATATTTTTGTTACAATTGAGAATTTACTATAATAGTAGTAATAAAGTCGAACAAAAAAAATTAAAATTTTATTCATTATAATAAAAAATAATTTTACATAAAGTCGATCTACTAAAATAATTTTCTATCACTAATTACAATATAAATTTACTATAATTATAAGAAAAAAATTCTTATTTGTTCGAACGGTGTATTTTAATTTTTTAAATATCTTTTAATAATAATAATAATAATAATAATAATAATAAATTGAATTGAAAATATGAAAAGAGTGGTGTATCAAAATTGCAAAAATAAAAGTGGTGATAGAATTGATGAAAATATTAAATGAATCACGTATTAAATTGACAAAAATAAAAAGTCGTGATAGAATTGAATGTAAGAAAATTTTTAATTTCCTATATAATTTAATTGTGGACAATATACTATTATGCGATTATATTAGTTATTCAATTATTTTATGGTCTTAATTAAGTGATCCAATTAATGTTAAAGGTCCATGGGCTATAATATTAATGATATGGGTCAATTGAGTAGATACTCAATACTACATGACTGGTGATTATGGGTGACCCAGTTGTATAGTATATAAAGGCTCTCAGGTTATGGTCCCCAATATACTAAGTCACACATGATCTTCCCTTCTTCCCACCAGGAGGGATTACTACGGTCCCTATAAGGAATAAGGAGGCTTAGTTGAGAAAGACCATAATACCTATCGATTGTGTTCCGCCTAACTCTAGATTAAGGACGTTTCCGCATTACAATTTAATCTCAGTTTATCATAATAGGGTTAAGGTTTTAAAGATTTATTTCCTACATTGAAAATATTAAATAGATCATATATTGAATTGACAAAAATAAAAAGTCATGATAGATTTGAAAACCCCTAATAAGTTCGTGATTTTTTAGGAATTAATCCAACATGAAATAATTCAATTAAAAGTTATCACTTTTCTATGATCAATTATCACTTATTATTAAAAATATAATCACTTTTAATTTGTTATAGGAACTGTTAATGACATTGTCCAATTAATTGAGTACTTATTTTCCTATGATCAAATATATTTTTTATTCGTCTTATAAATTAGGCAAAGACTTGTGTGAGATGGTATAACGTGAGACGAATAAAAAATAATATTCTTATTATTTTTGCTAAAAAATGTTATTACTTTCGCTGTAACATGTTATCACTTTTTATTTATACTGTAAATTGTTCATGAGATAGTTCACTGCATCATTAAAACTTTTCATCGATTGAGTATCACTTTTGATTAACAATGTTATCACTTTTTATCCATCTCACGTAAAGGCTTCTGTGAGACGATCTCACACAAAACCTGGCCTATAAATTATTCATGCATGAAATAATTTTATTAATAATTATCACTTTTCATTGATCATGAATCATCTTTTATAAAATATCATGAAATAATTTTATTAATAATTATTACTTTTCATTGATCATGAATCATCTTTTATAAAATATTAACACTTTTATCTGTTCCACAAATTATTTGTGAAATAATTCATTTACCTAATTATTACTTTTTCATGACTAGGTATCATTTTTAAATAAAAATATTATCACTTCTAAACTAGTTTTTTTTAATAAGTAAAAAATTAAAATATATTAATTATATTCAAAGATTACTTATTCAAAATAATAATTAAATTGAATTAAAAAGAAAAAAAATTATATCAGAATATTTAATAAATAGACTTAAATTAAAGATCTAAAAGAAAATCAAATTAACCAACTTCAGTATTTTTTTAAAAGAAAAAAATATAAGTAAATTTAAATTTTTTTAAAAAATAGAATGGAGACTCAAATGTGTTCTTCCAACATTAGTAGATAAAGCTCAATCGGCTTTTATTTCGAGGTGGTCCATATAAGATAATGTCTTGATAGCCTTTGAAACAATCCATTCTATGAAAAGAAAGAATATCAGGAGGTTTGTCGATGTAGCTTTGAAAATTGACATTAGCAAGGCTTATGACAGAGTTGATTAGAGCTATCTTGAACATATTTTGTTGAAGTTAGGTTTCTGCAACAGTTGGATAAGATGGATGATGTTATGCGTGCAATCAGTCGCCTATTCTTTCTTCATAAATGATGACATGGTTGGACCTCTTACTCCTGGCAGAGGCTTAAGTCAAGGTGACCCAGTTTCACCCTACCTATTTATTCTTTGTGCAGAAGGCTTATCAGCTTCATGGAAGTAGAGTGTGTCGAGCTGCTCCCATGATAACTCATGTATTATATGCTAATGATTGCTTGCTGTTTTGTTGTGCAACCACTCAGGAATGTAGAAAACTGAAAGAAGTCCTTGTGACTTACGAAAATATCTCAGGTCAAGCTATTAATTTTGGAAAATCAGGTTTCTTCAGTAGAAATGTGGGAGCTCAGATTAAACATGATATTTCTGCTATATTGGGAGTCTGGCAACCTCTAAACATCGGTCGCTATCTCGGTCTCTCTTCACTAGTAGGTCGGAAAAAATGAAGATTTTTAACTATCTTCGGAACAGACTGTGGAAAAAGTTACATTACTAGAGAGACAAAAAAATTTTCAAGGTAGGTAAGGAAATTCTCATTAAATCTGCTACCCAGGTTATTCCTTCGTATTGTATGAGTACATTTCTACTGCCTTCCACACTGGCTGATGAGCTTCAGAGAATGCTCAATTCGTTTTGGTGGGGTAATGGTAATGATGCTGCGAAGGAAATTAAATGGATGAGTTGGGAAAAATTTTGTGTAAAAAAAGAATCTGGTGGAATAGGCTTTCATAATCTACATCTTTTCAACCTTGCAATGCTTGGAAAGTTTGGTTGGAAATTCTCATTAAATTTGTTGCTCAGGCTATTCTCTCGTATTGTATGAGTACATTTCTACTGCCTTCCACACTGGCTGATGAGCTTCAGAGAATGCTTAATTCGTTTTAGTGGGGTGTTTGAATATTTTTACTCACGAGTAAGAATACTCGTTCATTGTAGAAATATAAATCAAGAAATAAAATTATCGAACCACAAAAGAGTTAAGTTTGGATTAATAAAATACGTGAGCTCATGTTTATGTCACTTTTGTAAAGATGATCGGGGGTTTTGAGATTGATTTTGAAATAAACAACTAAATTAAGTAACCAGTAAAGAAAATACAAATAAGAGAAATAGCAAGTAAAGATAGCTAAAATAAAAGAGAATAGGTGCTAAAGTTCAAGTATGGAAAAACATGGGATTAGAAACATCCAAGCACACTCAATTCATATTATCATGCAAAAGAAATTCAACTCAATTGATGTAGATTAAGTGTGATCACGATTGTATCCTAAGCTCCCTTTCGGGTTACAAAGGTTGTTGATCCACTAAAGACTCCCAAAAGCACTTAAGATCAAAGCCCAACATTAACCTCTTCCATCTAGGTACTAATTAATTTCCAATTCTCCCTTAGAAGATACTAATTAGAATTAACTCTCCCTTTTTGTGTACTAGAGCTAACGAATGGATTGGTTTCCCTCATTGAGTTCAAATATCCTCTCGGTCAAACCTAAACTCAATGTCTATTCATGTCTTTCTAATACTTAAGAGGGTCGTTTCCGTCTCACTCTAAGCAATATACACATGAACATCATGATAGCATTTAATTACCATAAATCATCTATTGATCAATAATCCATTAAACTAATAATTATTCATGAATAATAAACCATGTCATCACAATATCAAAATAATTAAAGCCCACAAATAGAAACCAACATCAATTAAGTCAAAAAACTAATTTAATGCACATGATAATATAAACCTAATGTGCTCTTCATATCTCTAATCCCAATAGAGGGATTAACCTAACATGATATTGGTAACAAAATACATAAATGATTCATTACAAACACCCATAGTCTTAAATCCAAAAGAAAAATAAAAGAGATGTAAATCTTCCCTAACTTGTAGAGAATCTTCAATTCTCCTTGCTCTCCACCTCTAGTTCTTGAATTTCTTGAGGTCTTCAACACCAAAGATGAAAGGGATGATGATGGATTGAAAATATGGAGTGAAAGTGTGGAAATGCTCTAAAATCACTTAAGGAATTGATGTGCTCTGTTCTGGCTGCCTCCAAGTTCATATTATGCTATTTATATGGTGTGGGGTGGCTGCTAATGGAAAATTATGGCAACTTTCGATGCACCAGATTTTGTTCAGAAATTCGACCAGAATATGAAATATTCGGTCGGAATTTTTGAAAGGCGTGTTAACGCTTTTGACCAAAGATGCAGAATCTCATTTTTCCATGAAATTCAATCGAAATTTTGAGCCGTGGTCGAATTTCTCAACCTGGACAAGTGTTCTTATATTCCGCCACACTTAGAAATTCAGGCGGAATTTTTTGCTCTCGGATATTCGACCCGAATATGAGAAATTCGGGTCAAAGTTTCTAATTTTCTGTATTTTCACATTTTCCTGCTATTTCTCCCAAATTTCTTGATGTCCTCCTCTTCGAGTTTGATCATTTTAATGCCATTTCCTGTAAGAATTTCATACACCAATCACATTTCTCTTACAAACATCAATCCAACATAAATACGAAAATAAAGACTAAAAACACACAAAAACACTAAAAAAATACACAAAACAACTCTAAATTTATGCCAATTTTGACACTAAACATGGGGTAATGGTAATGATGCTGCAAAGGGAATTAAATGGATAAGTTGGGAGAAACTTTGTGTAAAAAAAGAATCTGGTGGAATAGGCTTTCGTAATCTACATCTTTTCAACCTTGCAATGCTTGGAAAGTTTGGTTGGAAATTTATCACTGACCCTGATGCCCTTATTTGCAAAGTTCTCAAAACTAAATACTTTCCTAGAGGAGATTTTTTAAATGCCAATATAGGGCAATGTCCAAGTTTTACTTGGAGAGGCATCTGAACTTCTTATGATCTTGTCAAAAGAGGAACTAGATGGAAGATTGGAGATGGCTATAACATCAGAATTTGGGATTATCCATGGTTATGCAATGATGTAAGTTTCTTTATTTATACACCAGTTAATCAGATACTATTTGATATCCGAGTTGCTAACTGTTTATTCCAGGATGTCGAATGTGGGATGTTGAATTGCTTGAGGAATATCTGCTGCTATGTGATGTTAATCGTATACTACAGACTCTGATTCCACCTCCAGGTTACTACGATAAATTGATTTGGCATTTTACTCATGACGTACGATATTCGGTGAAATCTGCTTATAAATTAGCAGCGTCTCTTACCTCAAATTCTGATCAAGAAGTGGCAGGTAACTGGAGTAAGTTATGGAGAATACAAGTTCCTCCCAAGGTGAAAATGAAATGTGGAGGATTTGTAGGGATTGTTTACCGAATAGGAACAACCTAATTAAAAGAGGTTTGAATGTGAGTAATTCATGCCCTATTTGTTCAAGTAGAGTGGAGAATGCTTGGCATACATTTGTTAGTTGTCCATATGCTATGAATTGTTGGCTTGTGGCAGGTCTCGGAAACTTCATCAACACAGCTTCTCTCGGAGTTTCATCAATCATAAATTTTTTCTTCTTGTTATTTGAAACGTTGAATGAAAAGATGCAAGAAAATTTGTGATGGTAGCATGACAAATTTGGAAGGAAAGAAACTCAACTTTATGGAGAGGAGCTTAACCAACAATTCAAGCGGTTAACGGGGCATGTTGGTTCTTAGAAAAATGGGAGTCAATGCGAGGTAGAGGAACTTCAAGACAAACATCTTATGCATGTTTAGACTGGCATAAACCACCACCTCTTTCTCAAAACTAAATGTAGAAATAGCTTTCTTTGGAGACAAATCTGAGATTGGTATTGGCATGATTCTGAGAGATGATACAGGAAGTTTTGTTGTATGTCGTTCACTTGTGATACCTGAAAAATTTCGAGTGAATGAAGGAGAGATTATGGGTGTGTATGAAGCACTGTCATGGTTAAAGGATTTGGGAATGGAGCGAGTGATTATAGAAATAGATGCAAAGATCGTGGATGATGCGCTCTAATACCCAACTGTGGAGGACTCGATGTTTGAGAATTACGTGGCAACTTGTAAATAAATTTTTACTTCAATTCCATCATTCTCAATTCATCGTGTTAATCGTGTTGCTAATAATGTAGCACACAAAATTGCTAGGGTTTCTTGTGATTATTTAAGCTCTCATGTATGGGTCTGATGAGAGTGAAAAGAAGCTTATTTTAGTGTTCAATTTAATACCTTTTTATGGGAATTGTTAATATATATTAGCACAAATATCTTATATTTGATATATGTGAGAAAAAGGTGCATTTGAGGTGTTTTATTGTATTTTATATGGAAAAAGGGATCAAAAGTGCAAAGTTGGAGAAAAGGTGAAATTTGTGCAAGAATGCTAAAAAACACACGTTCAAATTGTGTAATTTTTCTGTGTTCATATGGAGCTCAAAACTAAATGTGTTATATATTGTTGGAAAGCCACAGAAGAGAGAAACGTTTTAGCATAAAGAACACCCCAGTCGGATTCTAAACCAGAAAGTTATGATCAAAATGGTGACGTCGCGCAAGCTGTTCCTGTTCAGCACGATTGTTTCACTTTGCATGACTTGTTACACATTCAAATCTTAGATTTTCTATAATTTCTTTATACGTATAGAAAGCCAAAGAAGATAAAATTGTGTGAGCGTAAGATTCACTCAAATCGGAGCTTGGATGTGGAAGTTATGCGCGAAACGGTGAGACTGCACGTTGTCGCTCGACCAGAGTCGACTCCGCTTGACCTAGAGCAGTTTGGTCAAGTGGGGACACGGAATCCTATTTTTGGTAATTTCGTACCTCCAGTTACATGTATTTTCATGTTTTCCAAGAAAAAACCAATCCAAGGTCCATAAGGAGAGCTTACAAGTATAAAAAGGGATGCAGATCACATCATTATTCATGTGTGGAGAGAATAGCAACACAATCATCCTACGCCCCACAGGGGGGATCACCCCCAACCATTATCCACATCCTTTCCTCCATCCATTCATCACTTTGAAGATTCATTTGTGGAATCATGAAGGAGAATCAAGAGGATTTGAAGAGACGGAATAGAGAAGGAAGGAGACTTCTATACCAAGAGTTTTCCTAATTTTTTTTTCTACTTTCTAATTTTTCGGACATATGGGTAAGATCTATCCAACCCCCATAATTGTTTTTCGCAACATCATGGGTTAGAACTACTTTGGTAGATCTATGGTTTTGAAGGTTCTTATGAATTAATTTAACTTTCGTGTGTAAACTCCGTACAACACTACTTGTGAATTTATTTTATATAAGACTATGCATTTTTAATTCATACTCAGAGTTGTTTTATGCATCATTAATTGTTATGTAGAGTTTGAATACATATCTTGGTTATTGATTGAGTGCGTTCACTGCTGAACAGGATTCCATGTTATGATTCTAAGTGAGGGGACTCCGAAATTTCATTAGAACTATTTTATATAAATACTTATTAATTGAATTGAATTCGGGTTATTAAGTAGGATAAAGATGTTAATTTTATAGTACCTATAAAGGGAGTTCATATCGAGTTAGAGTACCAATTGGCAGGGGAAATAATAGTACCTAGAAAGGGAGTGAAATTATATCTCTTGCTCCAAGGTTATTCACACGTGTTACACGCATGTTTACTTGTGTCTATAGAGTAGATTTGCATGACTTAGTGATGCGTCTATATTTCACAAGGCAGATTCAGAAATTGATACATGAAAGGGAAATTAATGAGTGAAACTGGATTATCCTAGAGCTACCTATTCTCTTACTTAATTCACTTTCGTATTTTCCTAGTTTCTTATTTATTTTATTTGTTATTTTAATTACTTGTTTAGTATTTAATAATTCTCTATCTCAACTTTATTGCCTTCGTATTAATTAATTTAGTAAATAATTAAATTGGTAATACGCGTCCTTTGGGTTCGATATTTCACTTGGTCGCTTGCTTAAGCTGCAACGGATATCCTTAATACTTGGGGATTAATTTTGCATGCAAAGAAAATGCGCATTAGGGTCAAGCCTCCAAACTTTGTGGATGGCCTTCTCTACTATTGTTCCTCGTGTTATTAATCTATAATATTTCTATTTTGTTTCAAAAAAAAGAATGGAGACTGTTCTCAGGTATCGAACATCAATTCGAACAATGAATGGAAGGGATGTTATGCCGCCCAGGTAACACAACTTTCATTCGCGGGTTAGATATCAAATAATGGAGCTCCGTCTCATGGAATGAAATCTGTAAGACGGTCTCACACAAGCAAGTCCTTGTCAAGTTTTTTTATGTAACTTTGGCTCGTCGGTAATTTTTTTACCCAATATTAGTCTTTGGTCATTATTATACCCAAAATTATCTCTTAGAATATCTAAGTAGGAGGTAAAATGATGAAACTGTCCCTTGTAGCTGAATGGATGATTGCATTTTTTCTCTAATGATAGGAATTCATTTCATGATATCAATGGAGATAACTGACTCCTACAAGGTTCTCCAGGCATTCTTCAACGGCCCAAGAGAAAAGAACTCCATAACAAAGGAGACCAAACACTTCATAAAGGAGACTGACACTCCATAAAGGAGAACTAACCTCCCACTAGGAAGACAAAAGCTCCAACAAGCGAGCAATAAAAAACATAATCGAGAGATTTAACACAAGACAAACTGTTGCTACTGCAACCTATGCAAAATTAGATCAAATTATGATGAGACTTTTTTAGATCCGGACATAACATAAAAAGGAAAAATAATATAGAGGAAATAAAATTTGTAGCATCCTCTCACCCGTTGCACCAATCCATGGAGCCTACCTCCAATACAGGCCCAATCTACTCCTTCTTGGGCTACTCCCTCTTAACTCCCTTCAAATCTTGTACTCACCTCGCAAAATGGAGAGGGCCACCGATCGAAACTCTTAGTCTTTCTCAAACCATCTCTGTCTCTGGCGAATTGATTGTCGTTATTTTTACCTAGATTTTAGTGCCTTTTGTGTGTATTTTTCGTATTGTTTTATCCGTATTTTCGTGTATTTTGGTGGTGTTATGTGTTTTCATGGGAATGTGTGAGAATGATCTTAAGCATATATATAACAGGTGAAAATAGAGTAAAAATAGAGACGGAAGATCAAACAAGGAAGAAGAAACAAAGGTGCAAGAACACGGCCGGCCGTGCTGGCAACACGGCTCGTGTTGCAGCACACGGCCCGTGTGCCAGACACGGGCCTGTCCAGAATGGTCGTGCGGCGACATCTATTTATCCAACACGACCACCACTTGGTCGTGTTGCGGAGCACGACCCGTGTTACGGAGCACGAACCATGTACCAGACACGGGCCTATAAGCGGAGGCCGTGCGGCGACATCTAAACATTCAACACGGCCACCCTTTGGCCGTGTAACGCAGAACGACTCGTGTGCCGGTTGCCCTGACACGACACGACCCGTGCTACGTAGCACGACTCGTGTCGGCACCAGAACAGGATATTTTTTATAATTCTTCTAGAAGGTCTCCATGGGGTATAAATACCAATCCATTCAACATTTTGAGGGGAGATCGGATTTGCTACTGTTCCCACACACATCACACACCATTCCTTTGATTTTACACTATTTTCTTCATCCCATTCATCCATTTCTAGATCTACACCATCTCTCCATATTTTCTTCAATCCAAATCAAGTGAAGAAGCAAGGAAGCTTGGGTGATCACCAAAGGAAGAAGGGAGATTCAATTGGATCCATTTCCAAGGGAGTTTTCATTCCAATTTTGTGTTAATCCTTTAGTTTATCATGATTTGTAAGAATTATAATGTCTATGTTATGGATCTTATGAAGATTGTAGGCTAATCTCCCTTGTGAGATTAGCAACATGAAGGTTGTTGGTTAATTTGTGGATCTATGTAATTAAATTCATATGTTGATGGGGATATTTGATTTTCTATCATTGGTGCTTATATATCTTGAGATCTATGATATTTTGTGTGTTTGATTGTTCTAATTATATGATTAGATTGACAAATCAATTATGTGTTTAGGATAGTCAAGTGAATCATTTCATCAAACACCTCATGTGCATTATAAATGGTAAAGAGATTGAGAAGTCCTTTATTATTTAGAACCCTTTGATGGAACATGTGATTAGTTAGATTGAGAAGTCAATTGATTATATGAAGGGATTCTTAAATTGAACTTAGTACCTAGTTGGAATAGTTTAATTGAGAACCAACCTTTGAGCTATTTTGAGATTGTGCAAATGATCTACATCCTATTCATTTCGAGAGGAAGTTTAGGTGGTATATGTGTTGGCCCTTAGTCTTAACCCTTGATACATATGAGTTTGATGCATGAATCCATAAGTTACCACTTCAATAGTGTTGTTAATCTCACTTCTACTCAATTTGGAAAACCACTCATTCATCATTTTTATCTTGTCATTTGATTATTGTTTGTCTACTTTCATTTATTTGCATTTAATTACTTGTTAACCAAACCATCCATCTATGATTCGTTTCTATAAAATCGTGATAAACGTGATATCGCTTAAGTGCTAGCATCGACCTCCCTGTGGTTCGATAAATTCTTGAATTTGTCAACCCGACTACAAGTTATGGCTAATCAAATGGCGCCATTGCCGGGGAGGTAACGGTTGCTAGTAGCTTAAAGAAGGAACGTTTAGAGCGATCTTACTAGAGACATTTTTTTCCTTGTATTTATTATTTGTATTTTTGTTTTGAAAATATTGTTCTAATTTTTTTTATTTTGAAGGTGTATGCAAACAAGATCAAAAGGGGAACAAGTTGAACCTATTGACTTAGAAATTGAACACACTTTCCGAAGAAGAAGAAAGGAGAACAATACCAAAAAGAGTGATCAAATGGAAAACAATCAAGATGAACGAGGCAATGTTAGGAATGATGGAGGCGGAATGCAAAATTTGCAAGATCAAGCTAATGCCAATCTTCCTCAACAAAATTATCAACAATTTGGGGAGTTTAACAATCAAGCGTATATTCAACAAATGGTGCAACAAGCTATGATTCAACAAGGTTTTCAACAAGGTTATGCTCCTCCACAACAAGCATATGTACCTCCACCTCCGGTTCAACATGGAGTTTAAAATGATCAAAGGGTGATCCGGGATTTCTTCATGCCGAGGGCACTTCCATAAATGATGGGACCACCAATTCATGCCAACAACTTTGAGTTTAAAATGGGCTTGATTTCATTGGTGAGAGAGCAACAATTTGGTGGAGCCCCGAATGAAGATCCTAATGCTCATCTAGCTCAATTCGTTGAGATTGCTAATACTTTGAAGATGAATGGGGTGAGCGAGGATTGCATAAAGATGAGGTTATTTCCATTCTCTTTGAGGGATAGAGCAAGAACATGGCTCTCGACTCTTACTCCCGGAATGTGCAACACATGGGACGAACTTGCACAAATGTTTTTGAACAAGTATTTCCCACCGTCCAAGACACTTCAAATGAAGAGCTTGATTACTCAATTCAAGCAATTGCCTCAAGAAAGCTTTTATGAAGTGTGGGAAAGGTTCAAGGAAATGCTACGCAAGTGTCCACAACATGGTTTCCCGGAGAATCAACAAGTGGGATTTTTCTATCAAGGACTTGTGAATGGGCAAAGAGTGCTTGTTGATGCTTCGGCAGATGGATCCATACTAGGAGTAACTCCGGAAAGGGCTATTCGAATTTTTGATAAAATTGCTACAAATGTCTATCAATGGCCATCGGAGAGAGTTAGTGGAAGCTATGGGTTCGAGAGTTATGATAAAGGGCAACAGTTTAGTGTGAAGAGTGTGACTGTGGAGCCACAAACACCAAGCATGGATATGATCGTTGCGGAGGTGATGAAGCAAATGAGCTTGAACAAAGGAGTGACCAATCAAGAAGTTAATATGGTTGATAGTAGAATGGATCAAAGTGTGCTTCCTCAAATTGGTGTTAGTGGGGAACAATGGGCCACAACAATGCCACGTGTGGAGGACGTTCAATATATGCAAGGAAGTTATCCACAAAGGCAAGGAGGATTCAATGCTCAAAGTAGTGGAAGTTCGCATCCGCAACAACAACCAAGGCAAGGAGGTTTCATTAGCCAAGGAAGTGGAAGTTCTTATCCACAACAACCAAGGAGGCAAGATAATTTTTCTTATGCAAACCCAAGTAATGCGGTTGCTTATCCTCCGGGATATCATCCGGGAGCTAAAGCGCCAAATAATGAAGGGAAGACGACTACCGAAGAACTTCTTGAAAAATTAATTGCTTCCAACAAAAATCAAGAGGAAGTAATTGAAAGAAAATTCAAGGCTTTTGAGGAAGTAAATGAAAGACGATTAAAAGCCATTGAGGAAAATAATGATAGAAGACTCAAAGCCTTGGAGTATTCATTTGGTCAAATGGCGAGCTCAATGAGTGCTAATGAGAAAGGGAAATTTCCTTCCACCACCATTGTAAATCCAAAGGAACAATGCAAGGCAATTACCTTGAGGAGTGGAATAAATTATGATGGACCATCTATGCTATTGGAAGATGATAAGGTGGAAGAGAAGGAGATGGAGAACACCTTGGTTGAAGAAGAATTCGACGTTGAAAGTAAAGTTGAAGATAAAATGAATGAGGAACCGGAATTGATTGATAACAAGGTTGTTGAAAAGAAATGGGAAAGAACCAAGGCAATGAAAAAGAAGGAGGAGGAAATTGAAGTGGAAAGGGATAGTTGGGGAATTCCAAAAACACAAGTACCCATTCCTTTTCCACATCGATTTTTGAAGAAAGGCTTGGATGAAAAGTTTGCAAAGTTTTTGGAAATTTTCAAGAAAATCCACATTAATATACCCTTTGCGGATGCTTTGAAACAAATGCCTCACTATGCAAAGTTTTTGAAGGACATCATGTCAAGGAAAAGGAACTTGATAGAGAATGAAACCGTCAACTTGACGGAGGAGTGTAGTGCAATAATTCAAAGGAAGTTGCCTCCAAAGCTCAAAGATCCGGGGAGTTTTGTTATTACATGTGAAATGGGCAAGAGTGAGGTTCATAAAGCTCTTTGCGATCTTGGGGCAAGTATTAACTTGATGCCTATGTCCATTTTCAAGAAACTTGGTATAGGGGAAGTGAAACCTACATCCGTTACATTGCAACTAGCGGATAGGTCTTTAACCTACCCTAGAGGAATAGTGGAGGATGTGTTAGTCAAGGTTGGAAAGTTTATATTCCCAGTTGATTTTGTAGTACTTGATATGGACGAGGATGCAAATGTTCTATTGATATTGGGGCGTCCATTTTTAGCAACGGGAAGAGCTTTAATTGATGTACAAAAAGGGGAGTTGAAGTTGAGAGTAAATGAGGAAGAGATGGTTTTCTCTTTGAAGAGTGCTATGAGATATCCAAGTGAGAAAGAAGAATGTAGAAGGATCGACATGATTGATGAAGTTGTTGAAGAGAACCTACCATTCATCTTAGCTAAAGATCCTCTTGAAATGAGCATAAGCCATTCTCTTACTTTATCTTTAAACTCTAATCATTCTTTTCATTATTTAGAAGATGAAGATATTAATGATTGTTTACATGAATTGAATGCTTGTAGGGAAATGCAAGAGGATGAAGCAAAGTTGGCATACTATGGGAAGAGGGAATATCTTCCATTAGAGATAGAGAATGAAGAGTCAAAGGTTGATAAAGGAAAGGAAGAATTGAAGCCTCTACCCGATCACCTTAGGTATGCATATTTGGGAGACGAGAAGACATTTTCGGTAATTGTATCATCATCCCTTTCTCCTCTAGAACTTGATAAATTGTTGAGAGTACTTAGAGATCACAAGAGTGCTATAGGGTGGAGTTTGGATGATTTGAAGGGAATTAGTCCCACAATTTGCATGCATCACATAAGGTTGATTGATGAGAATAAATCATGTATACAACCTCAAAGGCGTTTGAATCCTATTATGCAAGAAGTTGTTAGGAAAGAAGTTTTAAAATGGTTGGATGCTAAAATTGTTTATGCCATTAGTGATAGTCCTCATGTAAGTCCTTTGCATGTTGTGGCTAAGAAAGGAGGGTTAACCATTGTTAAAACGGAATTTGATGAAGAACTTGCAACAAGGGTGAAAACGGGGTAGAGAGTTTGTTGTGATTATAGAAAACTTAATGACAATACTCATAAGTATCATTTCCCTTTGCCTTTTATTGATCAAATGCTTGATAGGTTGGCGGGATACAAGTATTATTGTTTTCTAGATGGTTACTCGGGGTATAACCAAATCATGATAGCCCCCGAGGATCAAGAGAAAATAACTTTTACTTGTCCGTATGGCACATTCGCTTTCTATAAATTGCCTTTTGGGTTATGCAATGCACCCGTCACCTTTCAACGTTGTATGATGGCTATTTTTGGAGGATTGATTGAAAATGTGATGGAAGTTTTTATGGATGATTTCTCCGTGTTTGGATCTTCATTTGATATATGCTTAACTAATTTGTCCATGGTCTTGCAGCGATGTCAAGATACGAACCTCGTCTTGAATTGAAAAAAATGTCACTTTATGGTTCAAGAGGGTATCGTACTTGGTCATCATATCTCCGAAAAAGGTTTGAGAGTTGATAGAGCAGAGGTTGTAGCCATTGAACATCTTCCCCCTCCTAAAAATGAAAAAGGGGTTAGATCGTTTCTTGGTCACGCCGGATTCTATCGACGTTTTATAAAGAATTTTTCTAATATAGCCAAACCTTTGTGTAAATTGCTTGAGAAAGATACTCCATTTGAATTTAATGATGAATGTCTTGATGCTTTTAGGGTGTTAAAGGAAGCTTTGATTTCTTCACCAATCCTTGTCTCTCCCGATTGGAGTAAGCCCTTTGAACTCCATTGTGATGCAAGTGATAATGCCTTGGGAGTAGTGCTTGGACAAGTGCGAGAGAAGAAATTTCGAGCTATCTATTATGCATCAAAGACGTTCAATGCCAATCAAAAGAATTACACCACAACGGAAAAGGAGTTTCTTTCCGTAGTCTATGCTTTTGAAAAATTTAGTCCATACTTAGTTGGCACGAAAACCATTGTCTACACGGATCATGCGGCCATTAGGTATTTGATGAGTAAAAAGGATGCTAAACCAAGACTAATTCGTTGGGTTCTTTTGTTGTAGGAGTTTGATGTGGAGATACGTGATAAGAAGGGAGTCGAAAATGTCATAGCCGACCACTTGTCACGATTGGAGAATGTTGATGAAAAAGGAACCATGGAGCTCATAAATGATATGTTCCCGGATGAAGAGATACTTCAAGTGGATTTTCATCAGATGTACACTTTGTGTGAGACCGGAAGACCGTGGTACGCGGATTTGGTAAACTACTTAGCGTGTGGTATCAAGCCGGACCATCTCACCGAGTCAAAAAGGAAAAAGTTCTACCATGATGTTAAAGAATATTTGTGGGATGATCCTTTGTTGTTTAAGAATTGTCCGGATGGTATCATACGGAGGTGTATTCTGGAGGAAGAAAAAGTAAGTGTCATGGAGATGTGCCATAGTTTACCATATGGAGGACACTTTGGGTTTCAAAAGACGGGAGCTAAGATCTTACAGTCGGGATTGTTTTGGCCAACATTGTTCAAGGATTGCAAAGAATACGTCAAGGACTGTGATAGATGCCAAAGAATTGGAAGTATTGGACAAAGAGATGAGATGCCTATGAAGAACATCTTTGAAGTTGAAGTGTTTGACGTTTGGGGGATGGACTTCATGGGACTATTTCCGCCTTCCAATGGTTTTCTTTACATTTTGCTTGCGGTAGACTATGTGTCTAAATGGGTAGAAGCAATTCCTACAAGAACGAATGATGCTCTAGTTGTTAAGGCTTTCTTGAAGAAGAACATTTTTGCAAGGTTTGGAGTACCAAAGGCGATCATTAGCGATCAAGGGACTCATTTCATCAACAAGATCATTGAGAAGCTTTTAATAGGCTATGGAGTGAAGCACAAGGTGTCAACACCTTATCATCCGCAAACAAATGGTTTGGCGGAAGTATCAAATAGGCAAGTGAAGCTTGTACTTGAGAAGACAGTCAAGGGGAATAGGAAGGATTGGTCTTCTAAGCTAGATGATGCGCTTTGGGCTTATCGAACGGCGTACAAGACCGCTCTTGGTTTTTCTCCGTATAAACTTGTCTATGGGAAAGCATGTCATCTTCCGGTTGAAATAGAACACAAGGCTTTATGGGCATTGAGGAAGTTGAATCTTGAGGAGAAAGAATCCGAAAAGAAAAGATGTCTTCAATTGATTGAGCTTGAAGAATTTCGTGAGGAAGCATATTCAAACTCCCGAATTGTCAAGGAGAAGCTTAAAAGATGGCATGATGAAAGAATCAAAGCAAAGGAGTTTATACCGGGGGATAAGGTACTTTTATTCAATTCTAGATTGAAACTGTTTCCCGGAAAGCTACGTTCAAAATGGACCGGTCCATATGAGGTGATTGAAGTTAGAGAAAATGGATCTTTAATGCTTGAAGGATCGGATGGGAATTCTTTTATTGTCAATGGTCATAGGGTTAAGCATTACCATTCTCCCTCTCAAAGGGAGTTGGTATATGTTGACACCTTCTCTTCTTGAGATCCGTATCCTTTTAGTAGTTTAGGTTTGTAAATATTTCTTTTCTTGTTTTGCTTTATTTTGGTCTTGTAGGTGGATTGTGCTTATGAGGAGAAGATTTCTTGAACATTCAAAGTGTGCGTCATTGATGTGAACGGTATATCGTACCACTTTTTGCAAACTTTCTTTGAAACTCTTGTTTCAATTCAAGTTTGGGGGGATATGATGTGATACGATATGTTATATTCTATGTTGACATGCATTCGTGTGTTTTTTAGCCAAATTTGAAATTTTCTCATAAGTTCGATTTAGTTTTGGTTCGTTTTGGTGGTGTGGAAGTCGATAATTCTTTTGTTTTTGATATTAAGGCTGAACTAATGATGTTTATGAGTGTGAGCATGAATAGGGAGTTTTGGAAGCATGGAAACAAGGAAAGACAAGAGTTGAAGATGAAAAGTGAAAAATTCAGGGGAGCAGTGACACGCCTCGTGTCGCCGACACGGCCCTGTAAGCTTTGGCCGTGCGGCGACATCAGTTTGCCCAACACGAGCAGATTTTGGTCGTGTTGCGTGACACGGGTCGTGTCCAAGCGCGAGACTCGAGTCGTGTAGCCGACACGGCCCTGTACGTTTTGGCCGTGCGGGAGCATCAGAACACGCAACACGGGCACCTTATGGCCGTGTTGCGTGACACGACTCGTGTCGGGTCCGAAGAAGCGTTTTAAAAGGCAGAATTCTGGACACGGCCATAAGATTATAACACATTCCCAACGTGAATCCATTCGGAAATTCCACAATCTTCCAAACATCAAAGAGTGGTAAGATTGTGAGTGTAAAAGGTGAATTTCAAAGCTTAAACAACAATCCCCTTCATTTTGTTCAAGAGAATTCAAGGTATGTATTCTTGTGCCCTAATTTTCAATTCGAGGTATAAATGTCGAAATTCATGTATGGGTTTTGAATGATGGAATGTATGAAGCATGTCTAGGATAGTGAAACATGAATTTGCATATTTAATTGTTGGATTGATTGAATTTTGGAAAGAATTAGGGTTCATGAAGGAAGAATTTGGGGATAATTGTTTTAGGATGATTAATTTAGGGCATGTGATTGTTAAATTGATCAATAATGCTTCTATGATGATTGTATTGATGTGAATTAGTTTAGGTATTGAGGATTTGAGCATGAAAGCATAATTAAGACTTGTTGAAATTGAAATGTGAAATGTGTGCATGCCAAGTGTTTGATGAAATGCCTAAATGAAATTTCAAATTGGAATTCAAAGTTTTTGCATGAAGCATTATTGAATTGAATTGTGCCTATTGAAAAAGTGAAATGTTATGAAAGAATGAGAGGATTAGGATGTTGAAAGTGATTAATTGAATGAAGTTTTTGAAGTAACTTTGTGCTAAGTTGATTGGATCTAAATGTTAGTCTTTGAAACACATTGTTTATTGTGCTTGAATATGTGCTAGAATTAACACTTAGTTGAATAACTAGTGATAATTCTAATTAATATGAAACATTGTGCTTTGAGTTAAATTGAAACTAATTTGAATTATGTTGGAAATTGTAGATGGCTGAAAGAAGAGTGAGGAAACGCAATGAGGACTTCATTTTCATTGAGTCAGATATGGAACTGTCCAACCTTGATGCCAAACTGCTAATGAAGGACCAACACCCTGAGAATTTCGGAGTAGAGTTCATGGAATGGGAGAAGTACGCATTGAGATGGGAGTACATAATCCCAAAGATTAGGGCAACTCGATTCCAAGATCAAGCAACCATGGAGGGCCTTGGAATAGAGGGTGATCTGAGGACTCTATTCCGTCGAGTGGAAATGGAGGAGTTTTTCGATAAGAGACCTCCCACTTATCTCCATCTTACAGCCGAGTTCATGAGCACCTTGGAGGTTCACAGAGATAGGAACAAGTTTCCTATTGCTATCACATTTCAGTTGAACAATGAGATATGGGAGAAGATACCTGTGAATGAGCTGAATAGATTCTTTTGGTGCCCAATCATGAGAGGTCATCAGAACTTCCTACCACAAGGGGGGTTTCAATCAACAGACGTGGTGGAGAAAATTGGTTGAGGATGGGACTGAGCCTCCAGAGTACATTCCAAGTTCGTCTAAAGGGACAGCTATAAGGAACCCAGTCATGAGGTACCTTGAGAAGATAGTATCAAATACTATTCTGGGTCGGTTCGAGAGTGGAGCTGTTGGTGAGAAGCAGTTGTACATCATGTACAGTATGTTCAAGGAGTTCACAGTGAACATTGCAGCTCACTTCGTTCAGCATGTTGAGAGAGTGGCTAAGAGAGAGAACACTCGAGGGATTATGATTGGAGGAATGGTGACAATGATTGCTCAAGTGTTAGGCATCGACCTTAGAGGGATGCAACACTCGATGATTAGTGAAGGGCTCACTTATAATCAACTCATAAGGATGGAGTTCCTATCATTCATAGGAAATATGTATTGCTTGAAGCAAGATAAGGGAGCTCCATTTCCTCTACCTGCTCCTGAGCTCACCACACTGCAAGGACGAAGAAAGCATCAGAATCTAACAATGGCGAGTCCTAACCACTCAGCAGTCGTGAGAGCTTTCTACAGAGAGAATAGAGATGGAGTGGAAGCAGTGCTCCAGCAGATGAGAATAGATGAGAATCCTGAGCTAAGGAATCTGAGAACTGAGTCGGTGGACATGGATGTAGGGGAGGAAGAGCAACTTCATCAGGTGGAATTTGAAGAGCATGCACCAGAGCCTCCAGCATTTGAGCAAGAAGAAGAAGAACAAGAGGAAGGAGATGGACCAAGAGAAGGGAATGCAAGATGGAATCTTCTGGAGAACGAACTCAGGGAGATCAGGCAGACGCAGCAGGCGCTTGGAGATGAGATGAGAGAGTTCCGGGAGGAGCAGCAGAGGCAGGGTGCGATGATAAGGGAGATCCATGAGGGGCAGCGTCGTAGGGAGTACTATGAAGAGAATACACGATCACGCTCAAACAACATGGAGGAGATGATCACAAGGATGTTCAATTTCCAATTCCCTACCACACCTCGTGCTTATACTCCTTGGGGATCATGGAATAATCAACCCCCTCCGCCTCCGGATAACTAAGGGAGTACTTTTGGTGCTCGACACTTCATTAGTTCATCTACTTTAGTGATTTAATTTGTGTTGGATTTGAGACTTCGTATTGTTTTGTTTTGGGATGTTTAATTTTGTACTTTTCTTTCAATTAAGGATTGAGATGATTTTTGATGTGTATTGATCATGGATGGGGTGATTTTTATTTGTGACTTTTCTTTTAGTTTTGTCTTTGTGTTGTCTTTGGTTTATTTGTGTTTGTGTGTTGTTTTTATTTTTTTTCGTGTTTAGGTTTGATTTGGTGGTTTGTTTGGGAGGTTGTGAGTCGTTTTGAGTATGAGTGAAGATGCATTATGGTGATAAGTGAGGTCGAATTATGATTAAGGAACTCTACACTTTCGAATTGTGATATGTTTTATTTAACTAATTCAATTAAAAGATGAATAAGTTGTAATAAGTCCTTTTAAGTCGAGCATAAACTTGTGAGAATTTGAGCCTCGACCATGTATACATGGTATCTTTTCATGAGTGGATCGGTTGAGTTTTGATAAACTAAATACTTGCTCAAAGACTTTAGGAATGAATCCGATTAATGGAGATCGATGAAATGATTTAAGGCCATCCTTGTCATGTATAGCCATTGCCAAATATTTTCTTACCTTTAAAATCATCCCTAGTCAACCACTTTGAGCCTATAAGCTTATTTATTGTGAAGATAGCACATTACAAGCTTTAATTACCCACATGAGCCTAAGATATATACCTTTTGTGTGAGTAATAAAGAAGATGGTGGCTAGAAAGGTGTGATGAGATAACAAAAGAGAAAGAGGAAATGGTAAATAAGTAAGAGAAAGGATGAAAAGAGCATAAGAAAGAATGGACATGCAACTTCAAAACAAGAAAATGAGCAAAACAACAATAATATGCTCAAGTACTTAAGAGTCAAAGAAAAGAGGCATGAATCTATAAAAAGCTCAAGAAATCCAAGAAAGTGATGATTAGTGCTTATGATCAATAAAGAAAAGAAATGAAGAAAAAGAATGTGAAGGGATGGAAGAAAGTAGCTACCTCTTCGATTACTTACACTTGTTAGTCACTATTATCCATACTCTTCCTACCCTACCAAAGAGCCTATCATTACATCCTTAATTAAAGACCTTTTTGATCATTGATTAAAATTTTGGTGGTTTGTGAATAGAGTCTACGAGCAAGTGTATGGTGATTCGAACCAATTGATTGAGGAGTGTTGATTTACCTTATTTAAAGAGTGTCGAGTGACATTGATAAACTTATGTGAGGCTTAGACTAAAAGGACTATATTGCTCTTTATTCTCCTTTGATTGAACTTGTTAATTTCTCTTATCATAAATCTAATGTTGTAGGTTAGCTTAGCATAATTTGAAATTCTTGTTGCTAATGATGTGTTATTACTTGTGCTCGTTTAGTCTTTTTACTAGGTGAAAACTTCTCACTCGGTCTATCATTTTCATTGTTCGGGGACGAACAATACTTTAAGTTTGGGGGTGTGATTGTCGTTATTTTCACCTAGATTTTAGTGCCTTTTTGTGTGTATTTTTCGTATTGTTTTATCCGTATTTTCGTGTATTTTGGTGGTGTTATGTGTTTTCATGGGAATGTATGAGAATGATCTTAAACATATATATAACAGGTGAAAATGGAGTAAAAATGGAGACGGAAGATCAAACAAGGAAGAAGAAACAAAGGTGCAAGAACACGGCCGGCCGTGCTGGCAACACGGCTCGTGTTGCAGCACACGGCCCGTGTGCCAGACACGGGCCTGTCCAGAATGGTCGTGCGGCGACATCTATTTATCCAACACGACCACTACTTGGTCGTGTTGCGGAGCACGACCCGTGTACCAGACACGGGCCTGTAAGCGGAGGCCGTGCGGCGACGTCTAAACATTCAACACGGCCACCCTTTGGCCGTGTAATACAGAACGACTCGTGTGCCGGTTGCCCTGACACGACACGACCCGTGCTACGTAGCACGACTCGTGTCGGCACCAGAACAGGATATTTTTTTATAATTCTTCTAGAAGGTCTCCATGGGGTATAAATACCAATCCATTCAACATTTTGAGGGGAGATCGAATTTGCTACTGTTCCCACACACATCACACACCATTCCTTTGATTTTACACCATTTTCTTCATCCCATTCATCCATTTCTAGATCTACACCATCTCTCCATATTTTCTTCAATCCAAATCAAGTGAAGAAGCAAGGAAGCTTGGGTGATCACCAAAGGAAGAAGGGAGATTCAATTGGATCCATTTTCAAGGGAGTTTTCATTCTAATTTTGTGTTAATCCTTTAGTTTATCATGATTTGTAAGAATTATAATGTCTATGTTATAGATCTTATGAAGATTGTAGGCTAATCTCCCTTGTGAGATTAGCAACATGAAGGTTGTTGGTTAATTTGTGGATCTATGTAATTAAATTCATATGTTGATGGGGATATTTGATTTTCTATCATTGGTGCTTATATATCTTGAGATCTATGATATTTTGTGTGTTTGATTGTTCTAATTATATGATTAGATTGAGAAATCAATTATGTGTTTAGGATAGTCAAGTGAATCATTTCATCAAACACCTCATGTGCATTATAAATGGTAAAGAGATTGAGAAGTCCTTTATTATTTAGAACCCTTTGATGGAACATGTGATTAGTTAGATTGAGAAGTCAATTGATTATATGAAGGGATTCTTAAATTGAACTTAGTACCTAGTTGGAATAGTTTAATTGAGAACCAACCTTTGAGCTATTTTGAGATTGTGCAAATGATCTACATCCTATTCATTTCGAGAGGATGTTTAGGTGGTATATGTGTTGGCCCTTAGTCTTAACCCTTGATACATATGAGTTTGATGCATGAATCCATAAGTTACCACTTCAATAGTGTTGTTAATCTCACTTCTACTCAATTTGGAAAACCACTCATTCATCATTTTTATCTTGTCATTTGATTATTGTTTGTCTACTTTCATTTATTTGCATTTAATTACTTGTTAACCAAACCATCCATCTATGATTCGTTTCTATAAAATCGTGATAAACGTGATATCGCTTAAGTGCTAGCATCGACCTCCCTGTGGTTCGATAAATTCTTGAATTGGTCAACCCGACTACAAGTTATGGCTAATCACGAATCCTAGATTTGGGTTGAACGGTACTGCTCATATCTCCAACTAAGGGCAAAACAAGTCGCTTAAACCTTAAATCTAGAGAGGAGTGAGAGAGAGAATATGAAACCAGTGTCGAAAGTTGCAGGCCCATAGGGACTCGCCAATGGCTTAACAGTCACTGACAAGTGGAGGCGAACTCTATGGTGGCTTGGGGGAGAGGGGGAAGGGGTTAGGGTTTTACCAAGGAGAGGAGAAAAGGATTTTGAGATAGAAAAAATTAGAAGTTCTTCGAGAAAAGGGAATCATATTCAAAATACAAACCAAGAAAGTTAGTGATGAAGTCACCAATTCTACTAAACCACACCTCTCTCATACCCGTAATAAACAACCCTCCACCCCCATGGCCACCTGCCTCCACTCTTTAAGAACTCACAACTCCAATCCCAAAATTGACGATGCTTCCTTCACCAATTATGTCAGGTTCTATCAGTTGCAGACCTAGGAATTTCGATCAGGGGGACCACGATCACTCAATAATTTTTTCTCCATAACAGGATTCACAGTATCGATATTGTAAATATGAAATTTAATTAAAAGAATTATTTTTTTAACGGGATTCGCAGTATCGATATTGTAAATACGAAATTTAATTAAAATAAATATTTTTTTAACTAACTTAATCAATTTAACCATACGAAACCTTAACAAAGAGGTATCTAACAAATGAAATATAAGATAAACATGGAAATGAAATAGTTGAATGACATATTATGTATGTTTAGTGGGATGACAATTATTAATTTATAAGTTACTTACATAAATAAAGAAATGATATTATTAAAAAGATAGTAAATAGAAATAAAATGTACATAAAATGAAATAAAATAGAGTATTAAAAATAAAAAAATTAATATTATTAAAAGTAAATATAGCATTTCAAAAGAAAAAGATATTAAAATGAGATAAATAAAGAAAAGTAGGACTTAGGTACAACAGGACCACCAAGTGAATTGTGGAACCTCAGGTCCCCACCATTCTTAATTAATTCATGCTCCTTCATTAATGTTGTTTTTTATTTTATTTTTAAATTTATTATACTTAAATGACTATTATACATTAACCCTAAACTCTAAGGATAAATTATACCATAAACCACAAGAATAAAATTACAATTATATACCTTAAACCCTAAACCCTAGGAATAAATTATACCCTAAACCACAAGGAAAAAATTACAATTATACCCTAAACCATTAGAGTAAAATTACAATTATAACCTAAACCTAACTCTAAAGTTCAAATATACCCTAAACTACAAGGGGTGAAAATTATAATTATATCCTCAAAATTAAATTTAAAAAGAAACAGAATAATAAACAAAAAAAGAATAAAACAAAAAAAGTGTAACCGTAAATATAAAAAAAATAAATTAGATGAAACAGCAAAACATACGCTGAAGGTGAAGGAAGGAGGTTGTAAATTTCAAATTTAGTACAACTTGCCCACCTAAGTCATTGTCAATAAAGAATTAAGTAAATAGTATTTTAAAAGAAAATAGTATTTTGTTAAAATAATAAATTATTAAAATGAGATAAATATCTTCATGAGGCCCACAACAATTGCAGCGCCATGAAAGGAATTTTCATTGGACCAACACCCTATATGATTAAAAGACACTTACATATATTATAAAAAACTAGTATTAAACCTGCGTACGAGGGATTAATAAATTATTTATATAATTATATTATTATTTAAATATTTTTTTTATTAATAAAAATTTTAACATAATATTATTGTTATTTCAGCCTAACCTTTTAATTAAAAAAAATATAAATCTGTATTTATTAAAATAAGTAATTTGAATATAATATGCTTGAACACTCCTTTGTAATATTGTGAGAGTTTTAACATTATGTCAGAAAAATTCTAATTTTTTTAAATCGAACTTCATATTTGAATCCTTTCAATATCTTGTCAAGTTATCACCAAATTGACAATTGGTCCTTTAATAGTTTTTTTAATCAAATTTCATATTTGAATCCTTTCAATATCTTGTAAAGTTATCAACAAATTGACTATTAGTACTTTTAACTATTAAAATTTTTAATTTTAGTCCTTTTTTTCTCCAACTTTAATCTTTCAATATTAAAATTGAATTAAAAGGACAAAAAAAACTGACTAAAATTGAAAATTGCAATAGTTAAATAAAAATGTTAAGTTTTGGAATGATAAAATTATCTGTATCATTAAATTATATTAAATATATTCCTTTCTCTTATTTTATAATTTTTTCTTAAATTCCGCGTATAAAAATACGCAAAATACATTTTGGAATGGGGAGGAGTATAACTCAATGACAAATTCTCTTGTGAGATACTATTTACATGAGACTGTTCGTGAGACGTGTTAAAGTATGTCTATTATTTAGATAAAGTATGTTTAATGGTTGCTAAAATATATTTTCTAAAATATGTTGATTATGCATTAAAATATGATTTCAGCGTGTTATAATATAATTTATTATTGACATACTTTAACTACAATTAATCATACTTTAATTCTACAATAAGCATACTTTAGTGATGGGTCGACCCATCTTACACTCGTCTTCCAAATAACTCATCTCACAAGAGAGTTTCTCTAACTCAATTTATATAGCGTTTAAAATGCATTAATTATGTAATTTACTATATTAAAAAAAAAAGAAGTTCTTCCATGTGATCACATATGCATTAGTGTAAATGGGTTAACATGTATTATACAAAAATGGTGTAAATTTTAAGAAAGTAAAAAAAAAGTAGAATATCGAGCAACCTAAAAGTGAATTAAATGTGTATTAATAATGCAAAATATACAGTGAAATTGAAACATGTACATAATAAAAAATCACAACTTATTTGCATTTGGAGAATTTTAATATTTGTCATCCAAAAACTTTCATGGTAGAGTTGATTTGGATGGTCTGTTCCATAAGGGTTATGCTGATTGGACGTAGAATATTAATATTCTCCTATCGGTTCTTTTATTATTCACTCAAGTTTTGACTTATCCTGTCAATAGACTTAAAGAAATGCAAAATATGTTTGAAGTAAACAAACAATGAACATATGTAATAGCGGATAGGTACTCTGGGAAAAAATAATTAAATGCAATGATGGGTAACATATGGAAGAAAAAAATTAGATAAAACAGAATTCTTAATTTATCATACAATACAAAATTAGTGAGCTTTAAATAGTCATGAATTTATCAAAATTATTCAAGAAAATATAGAATCAAAATTTAGTGAATTATACAAACAATAAAATTGATTAATACATATTGATAGGGATTCATTTATATCCACAAGTCAATTCCATAAACTTCTTGTGAATAACATCACCCTCATGAACAAAGGCATCAGCTCGCCTTGCAGAGCTTAGTGTACCTTTTGTAATTATAAAAGATCATGAAATTAAGCCTATGCAGATACATAATTCAAACAAAGAAGAAGTACTACAACATCAGGAAAAAGTAGTCCCAATAGACTAAAAATTGAACTCGTAATATTTGACAAGTTTCATAATAAACCAAAATCTTATGACTCTCAACTGCCATGAGATTTCACAATAAACCAAAATCTCATGACTCTCAACTGCCATGAGATTAGAATTCGTATGACATTCAAAATTCAAGCACAACCATTGCAAAAAAGAACACTACAAATGAAATCATACAATTTGTAAAGCCCATCAGTGGAACATCATGGTATCTACCATGGCGGGGGTCATAAGATTTTTTATTTATACAAAGCATTGGGAGTTCAATCAAGTATCATTAGATGATTGATTGTATCATCTAAAATTTCTTGGACACATTTAGAAATATAGAATCAACTATATTGTTAAGTACCATATCATAAAAATAAAATTTAAATAGAAGATTTAAATCAGAGATAGTTACATATGCACCTCTTTCCCAAGCTGCACCATGTTATCACTTATTAGCAAGTCTCTGAACTTCCTTTCCCTATAAAAAGTAATATAAGAAATGTAAAACGCAAAAGTTTTAAATCACAAATAACTTGAATCCAAAACAAATACTACCTCAGCTACCAAATTAGACACACTTTCATTTTCTTCTGTCTACCAAAAGTAGATGGATACCCTTTTGGAAACCTCTCATAACACCACAACATGTATCCTTTAACTTGTTAGGGTATCCAATCATTACACATTTCACTACTCTTGGTTCCAATTTGTCTTGCTTCACAAGAGAGTACACTTGACAACCTATTACTCTCAAGTGACTGTAATTTGGAGCTCTACTTGACCACATCTCTTCAGGCTGCTGATGGACATAAGTTGATCAGATAGGCTGTTGTAGTTACAAGTTCACCCCAAATTCCTTTTGTAAATTGTTTGCCTTTTTGCATGTGTCCCCAAGTGTAGGAAATTAATTGTACCTCAGCGTGTGACCAAGTAAAAATATCGAACCCAAGGGATTAGCTATAGATAAGATAAACATTATTAATTCGCACCACTAATAATTAAGACAAAGTTCCCTTTTCTAATTTTGAAAATTATTAAACTAATTTTGCAGAAAAATAAATATTAAATAAAATAGATAAAAATAAAAATTACAAACAATCACAAGTGTTTCAAGAGAGAAGACAAGATAGCTTTAGGAAATCTAGTTTAAACTGGTCAAACTAAATCACTAGACAATCGATTTCCACTAATAAACGCCAAATTCAAGTGATCTGTTTTCTACCAATAATCCACATTTGCCCCATGGGGCTCGCATATGATATAAAAAATGGAAAGAAAAGCTCGCCTATTACACGGCTCACTAACTCTACCTGGGGTTTTAGAATTCCGCAGATTTTATGAAAGCAATCACTTAATTATGCTAAATCTCTTTGGTGAAGTAAACTTAACACATAAATCTGGTTCAAACCCTCAGATGCAGAAGAATTATTCCTACTCCCTTTCTAGCTACATCATGCAAAATTCCATTAAAGGTTAGAGTATTAGACTTTCCTTTATAGGTACTTAAGAATTAAACCTCGATTCTCATCTAATAATCTAAGAAACCAAATCCTCTAGAATGGTAATTAATAGATATATTAAGTGTCCAATATTAATTATTCTAATGAATAAAGGTTATATGGTTAGATCTCCTTTACCCATAACAGGTTAATAAAATTAATCCCTTTATGGCACAAGAACAAGCATAAATATTCATAAGACAATGACATATCATGAATGAGGGCAGACCATATAAGACAAAAATATAAGTCTTAATTCAAAGCATTAATAAAGGAATAAGTATATTGCAAAAATCCATAACATAGTCTAGGTCATCAATTCAATCCAACTCAACCTTCAAAACCTAGAACTATCCAGAAAAGTACTAGTCCATGGTGTTATAAGCAAACCCATGGTTAAAGATGAAAACTTACCCATGAGTCTATAAATCAACAATAAGAAATTAAAAAAAAAAAGAAAAACACTTGTCTGGAGTAATTCTCCGTCTTCTCTTTCCATCTTGATGATCCTCCTCCATTCTCCTTCTCAAGTAGCAAATACCGTGACTGAGTGTGATAGGTGAAAGACGGGCGAAGGGTAGAGATGGATGGCTAAAGGTGATGAGTTAAGATTGTGTAGTCCAAAGGGTTTAGTGGAGAGTTATGGTTCTTTTAGAACTCCCCAAGGGCTCCTTTTATAGTTGAGGGCTGCTAAAATTCGGATTCTACCTCAAAATAAAGCTTTTTCACATCAAAAACACGAATGAGCCGAAAATTGGGCTGCCAGGTCGTGCCACTCGTCAGCAGATTGCACGATCTCACAGTTTTGCTCATAACTTCTTCATCCAGACTTCGAACAAAGTAATTTTTACGCTCACACGATTCTATCTTCCTCAACTTTCTATTTATGTAAAGAAATTATAAAAAATTTAACATTTAAAGGACACAAGTCGTGTAAAAGTGGCACGAGTTGTGCTGGTCGGCACAACTTGCGCGACTTCACCGTTTTGATCATAACTCTCTCATCTGAGCTTCGATAGAGGTGTTTCTTAAGCCAAATGACATTCTCTTCTGTAGCTTTCCAACTATATATCACATGACTAGTTTGGTCTTCCACATAAATATAAAAAATTATGCAATTTGGACATGTATTTTTTAACATTCTTTCACGATTTCACTCTTCATTCCAACTTTGCACTTTAATCTGTTTTCCACCTAAAAATACGAAATAACACCTCAAATGCACCAATATCTTAAATATATGAAAATAAACCATTTAGTGCTAAAATATGAACATAAATTCCATAAAAAGGTACTAAATCGGACTCTAAAGCATGTAGATTTTCACACTAAACATAAATCCTCCACTACTTAGCATACATCTTACTCTCTCAAGTTGTATTTTTTTCATCCTTTCTGCAACACCATTTTGTTGTGGAGTTCCAGGTGTTGTTCTGTGTCTTTTAATCCTTTATCTCTACAAAAATTGATGAACTCCTCTGATACAAACTCCAGTCCATTGTCTGATCTCAAACACTTAAGCTTATTGCCTGTTTGATTTTTCACTTTAGCAAGTCAATCCTTAAATGCAACAAATGCTTGATCCTTTGATTTTAGGATCTTCACCCACACCATTCTAGAATAATCATCTATAAAAGATATGAAGTATCTTCCTCCTCCCATGGTTGGATTTCTTGATGGTCCCCATAAGTTTGTGTAAACATATTGAAGCTTCTCTGATGTAATATGTTCTCCAGCACCAAAGTTTAACCTCTTTGCCTTACTCAGGATGCAATCTTCACACTGATCCAACTTACAAGTTGAACTTATCTTCAATAGTTTCTGTCTAACTAGCTCTTGTAATCCTCTCTCACTTACATGAGCTAGTCTGTCATGCCATAAGTGAATATCTTCATCATTTTGTGAAGTATTCAATTATCCAGAGACTACTGATCCTTCAAGAAAGTAAAGATCAGAGCTCTTAACACCCTCCATCACCACTGAATTCCCTTTCATAATAGTGAGTATACCTCCTTTCAAACTACACTCACACTCTGAGTATCTAACATTCCCAGAGATATCAAATTCCTTCTTAATCCTGGTACATATCTCACATTTATCAGCAACTTAATGGTTCCATCAAACATTCTAATTAATTTCACAGAATCAATCCCTTCAATCTTGATTGTTTGATCACTGCCTAACAATACTGATCCTTCATTATATGGTTTCAATTCATCAAACCAATCATTAACTGATGTCATATGGAATGTACAACCTAATCCAATACCCATTGATCTGATACAAAACCAGAAACAATAACCAAAGCCTCAATATAATCTTGATCATTATTTCCTTTGTTTTCTGTTACCTGATTAGCATGTATTCTTTGGTTTCCACCCTTCTCTGCAATCTTTCTTGCCACCATAGCTTTCCACTTATGACATTACTTCTTAAAATGACCAGCCTTATTGCAATGAACGCAATTATTATTCTCTTCATCTGCTGGTGTATTCTGATTGCTTTTTTCTTGTTTCTTCTTATCAGAACCAGCCTTCTTATCATTCTTGCTCTACTTATTTTGTTTCTTTGCTAAAAGGCCTTCTCTAGCCACCGAATTATCTGAATTCTTATGGAGTTCTTTTGATTTCAGATCTAATTGAACATGATCCAATGTAATGGACTCAATATTACCAAATTGCAAGGTATCTTTCAAACTTTCAAAAGATTTAAGAAGTGCAGATAGTAGTATCAAAGCCTCATATTCACTTTGCAAAGCTACATCTATATTTTCTAAATCATCTATGATCTTATTGAAATCATCTAATTGAGCAAGAATGGACTTATCTTCTGTCATTCTGAAGGCATAGAGTTTTTGCTTAATGTACAGCCGATTTGCCAAAGCCTTCACCATGTAAAGATCTTCAAGCTTTTTCCACGTCTCTTGCAATTGTTTCTCTTGAAACCTCTCTTAAAGCTTTATCACCTAGGCATAGTATGATTGCATTTCTGGCCTTTGATTGTTGCTCTTGATCTGCAGCTTGTGCAACTGCATCAAATACAACTTCTTGATTTTCAGGAAGCAGTTTAACAGCATCAACAAGACCTTGTTGGATCAAAATGGCCTCCATCTTCATTCTCCACAAACTGAAATCCACTTTCTCTGTGAATTCTCCACATCAAACTTAGTTGTAACCATTATTCTCTTCTCTGATCAATCTTCTATGGCTTATCTTCCCATAGACGGCGCCACTTCTTATGAAACTAAAGCAAGAAACTTGAATTTCCTCTCCAGAATTCACACTTAGACTATTGATCACTCACGTTTCACTCACAGATTGATTGATAATTGAAAACGGAATGAAAATAAGATGAACACGAAGATGTATAGTGGTTCGGCTATGCCTACATCCACTCTTAAGAAGAAGATCACTCACTTATGATAATTATAATGTACAACTCAAGAAGATGAATATGAACTCAACTTATGAACCCTAATCTTAGCTCTCAACTTTCTAACTGATCGTGTGTTTCTTTTCTAATGCTTCTGCTATCACGTTTACACCATATATGATCAGAAACTTCCTCAACCGTATTCACATGAGATTACACAAGAATCCATCCAGTTGGCTGATCAGTTTTACAACCAACTAACTACCTAACTAACTTGATTCTCTCTTCCATGCATGGCTGTGATGTATGGTTGAGATGAGCTCTGATCCCATGGCTCTAACTTCCCATGCAGCTGATCCAATACACACTACTTCATCCAATCAACATCTTCCACATGTTCTTGTCATATGTGATCACACACACACCATGCATGCATGTCTACATACAACAGTGACATAAAAAAATATAAACTTTAAACTAATTTCTACTTCAAAAGCATAATCCATAAAATGTATTCTCAAGAATCTTATGCATTTAAACTTTACAAGAAACCCACCACACTATCCACTTGTTTTACTCTTAACTTGAAAATTTTAGAATATAATAGGATGAAACGAACATCTCGAATAAAATGATAATGAATACGTGGAATTAATTGATTATCTTTCAGCATGCAAAAATCATGAATCTATATACAGAATACCTAAAAATTATAAGCAAAACATTCTAGGATGACTCAAAACAAATATTTCTTCATGTTTAAGTTCATCTCCAATATCTATGTTTTAAGAAGTTTTATTGATAGATAGATCGAATTTGACTTTAGGATCAAAAAATATATGGAGATAAATGTTTAGCTTAGGTGTTAAAAGTAGAGACTGTAAGAAACATAATAAGTTTTAACTTTTTTTTAAAGAAAAAAATTAGTATATTGCCGAGGGTAAGAGCTTTACCCAAAAAAGTTTACATCAAGCATGGAGTAAAACTCATAAAATTTTAACACTACATCACTACCTACGACTTTTTAATCAACTAAACCGGTAAATTTTCAACACAAGAATGATAACGCTAGTATAATTTAGGGTTATTTGCAAAAAAATCATAAACTTTGCTCATAGTGTAAATTAATCATAACATTTGAGAAATTGCAAAAAAATCATCACATTTAAGTATTGTTGCAAAACTCACCAAATTTGTGTCTAAAAGTGGAGTTTTTATAAAAAAAAAATTTGGGTGCGTTTTGTAACAATACTTAAATGTGGTATTATTATTTTTATTTTATTTTTTTTTTTTACTTTTTTCAAAGTTTGGGATTAATTTGCAATAAGTGTAATGTTCGTGGTTTTTTTTCCAATTAATCCTATAATCTACTAATAATAGCATATCATTTGAATATCCCTTGCAACAAGTTCCAAGATGTACATAACTCAGAAAATACAAAAGATTTCATTTAGAATGTATTGGTAAGCACACATGCCTCTAACTAATAAGTCTAATTTCTAATTTGTTGGGTAAATTATAAAAACTACCATATGAAGTTTACTTATTTACAAGTAAAATCCATCATACATACAAATTTACTTTGGAATACCTGCTGAGGATTTTTCATTATAAGTACCTCTTTGTTTGGTGTAATTTGTGAATGCAAGTTAATGTGAAGAAAGGTGTTTGTTGTTTATAAGCTTCATCAGATCTTTTACGTAAATAACTCAAATGTATGGTTTATTCCTCCAATTATTCATGTTTTCAACATCTTTTTAAAAAAAATAGAATGAATTTCTAAAATAATCTTAAGAAACAGGAAAAAAACTTGTGTACCCACAGGCACACCGTGCACCCAGATCTTCTAAAATAATCTTAAGAAACAGGAAAAAACTTGTGTACCCACAGGCACACCGTGCACCCAGATCTGACCGCCTTCAAATGTTGTAACTTTTATTACTCTATATATGACGTATATATTTTTTAGTATAAAAACTTGTAAGTTCCATTTTTCATATAAATATTTAATATTTTATTCACCTATGACGTAGCTGCCCAGATATTCAAATACGCTTCTTTCCACGCGTAAGTATTTTTTAACTCCATTTTTTTTAATCTCCGATTGAATGAATAAGTGATGCGTATAAATTTAAATCTTAAAATAAATATTAAGAGCAAAAGTTAGTTTCATACCCATTATTGCTCCAGCAATTCTTAAGGTAAATATATACTATATATATGCATAGTTGAATCCATCCAATAATTTATTTTGGATTAAATAGATCTTGTTTCCAATATGTAGCCTGATATAGCAGCAACAGGATTTGACATAATAGCAGCAGTTCCCCCCACATGGAATTCAATAAATATTTAATAATCCCTTGTAGCACGCAGGTTACATGCCTGATGCTAGTATGTTTATGAACAAATGTTCATGAACAAGTGATCGTACGAGAGTTCGTGAATATATTCGTAAACCTTAACAAACACTTTCATTTCACTCTCATTTTAAACAAGCTCGAGATTGATTATAACCTTCACAAAAAAATACTCAAACATAGTAAAATTATATTCAACTCGATTCAGGATTACATTCCTGAAAACATATGTTTGATACTCAAACAAGTGTATAGTGCAATTATGCTACTTTTGTCAGCATACGAGTATGGATGTAACTGTGCAAGTTAATAAAACTGTTTTGTTCCCCTCTAATTAATTGTTCATAGATGTATATTACGAACCCAATTACTAAATCAGAAGCAAATCTTGAATTACACTTATTCTGAACATATGATGAGAACTGTAGGGTTATATGACATTATACAATCACCACTCTTCAGATTTTACGCAGCTAAAGAAATATGGCTCAGAAAAGAGTACCATCCTGGTTTGCATACATCAAGATAATGAGCTAAAGGTTGAGGATACAGAGTTACACTTGTTATTGAGATGATGATGACTGCGGCAAAGATGGAGAGCATTTCAATTCCACAGATAAGGTTTTGACAACACCACGACACGGGTCTTCTCCGAATGCATCGTTCGATATACTGATCCGACAACTCTGTCTTCCCATGCAAGCCTGCAGGATATGAGATAAAAATTAGTTTACAAGCACAAACGACAACTTAGAAAACAGATCAGCAAGAGAATGCATCTTACGACGGAACGACCATTAAAGATTTAAATAAAAGTAATAAAGAAAATTTAGACCTGGAATGGACTCACCTAAAGGTACTTAGTCCTTGAATATTGATTCTTACGAGGTAGAAATGAGAGAAAATTTATGCATAACTCCCCTTTTCACTACCCCTTCTCTTTTCTATTTCCAATTAATGGATTATTATGTGATGAATTCTAAATATTACAAATATAGAATAGAAATAAATTTGAACCAGTTAGACATTTGATCATGTCAATGACACCAAAGGAGGGTATTAATTTAATCAATTTGAGGCATGACCTGAATACAGTGAAATAGAGCTCCTTTGAGGTTCCCTCCGACATGAGGTATGCGGGGAGAGCAACTTCAGTTTATTCAAAAGCAGAATGAAAGAAAGAGAGAGAAACTCTGTCAACTGACTGCATGCATACCTGAGACACCACCGAAGTTGAATTGGGAGAATGGCAACGGCCTCTTGAAAATTTTTGGCAGCTGCCTTGAGGAGTTCCATAGCTTGCAAATTTAACAGAGGATATAATGTTTCCATCATCACAATGCAAATACATTTCAGGCGCCACATCTTTGTTCAGCGAAATAGTGCCATTCTTCGTCTTCGGCTGCGACCAGGCATATAGAGGAGGATAATGACTCTCTGAAACTTGAGCGCAAATGGTTTCTGTGAAATGTGACTTGATGGAAATCTCAAATGGGTTTTTTTCTGTCTCCTCAAAGATGACGAGCACATTATTTGATGCCTGCAACCATGATCTTGGTACATGATACCTGGATATGTACAGGCATTTGCAGGCTATGAAAGCAATTAATTATAAATGCTAAATTATTCTAGTTATTACGCAGTTACGACAATCTAGATTCATTAAATAGTAGCAATTTCAGAGCACAACTAAATTGCACAAAACACAAATAACTCATACTAAATTTCTGTTTAGAAGAATACCAAGATTGAGTAGGTTTGCCACATCCTTTTACACACTTGTTAGAATCATAAGCTCCACGATAATCGCATGTATGACATCCATCCTTGGGAGCATTTAACGTCCAATACCTACCTATATGGTGGCCATTGACCCATGCCTGTCCTTTACCCATACTTCCAAAGTCAAGGGCAACTGGATTTAATACCCCAGGGGCATCAAAAAAGGTCTGGATAATAAAGGAATAAATAAACAAAGTAAAAATGGATCAGACTTTAAATGAAAAAATACATGCCGCACACACACAAACATCTTACAAGAAAAATGAAAACAGAATACTCCACACACACACACACACACACACAAATAAGAATGCTATTTTTCTTATGAAAATGACCAATGGTGCTGTTGATAAAAGTTCTCAAGTTTAAGGAGATTATTATTACTGACCGAAGATAATAAATGAGATAACAACAATTGAACAAGAGGAAATTTTCTATTTGTATAGAAAAACGTGGATTCTTGCTTTAGATCATCTGACAAGATCCATTCAATGAGATGAATAAGAGGTGGCATACTTGTAAAGAAAGGTAATGCCTTATTTACCCTTTGTACAATGTATTATGAGAAGTGCAAACAAATTTTGCATAAAAAAGGCTAAGAGAATTCAAGTTTGTCTTCTTTGTATATCTATTTGTTGATGATATTCTTCAATGTGCTAAACAAAATTTACAGCACAGTAATATTTTTTTATCCCAATGACCTACATGGAATCTGTTTCTTAATTATTTGCAATCCAAACGACAAGAAACTGATGAAGGCAAGGGAATAGCAAAATCGAGTTCCTAAAAAATGACCAACCAAGACAACCTAGAAACAACAAATAATCGAAGACAAACAATCCCTGCGGAAACCCTACAGGCCAAAACATGCCAATAACACGATTAGCATTAAATAAATAAAGCATAACATGGCAAGCCCATGATTGGCATTAAGTATGCACATATCATTGAATTTTGGACAATAGTTGTCGCTTAGGATTATTATATATTTTTATAATCTCTCACTTCTATAAATAAAGTTTATATCACCAACCTTGACTATATCAAGGGCTGCACAGAAAAGAAAGGGGGGGGAATAGCATGTAATGATATGGATAAAAGATTAACATGTGGCATATCTTGTCTTGAATTAGAAACTTAGATCCTAGTATAATTAACACTCCTCATCAGAAGGAAAATAGATCAATTAACATTGTGCCAACAAATAGAAGTTTCTTTAGATTAACAAAAAGGAATTTATGCAAGGAAAAATGCAATTTAGACTTAAATCTCACATCTGCAAACATGCTAAACTACAACAAACAGATAGCCATTAACATTAATTACAAATTTTACCTGGCATCAAAACATAAACAATTTGGACAATGTTTTAAAATATCACAAACGACAATCAAGATAACACAGCATGATTACACACAGCATTCAACTCATTACCTTGTACCAGGAAAATCTGGTGACTGTGGCATCACCAGGCAATTCAGCCCATTCTACACTTTCATCTTGATCAATGGCATATATTTTCAAGTACTCCCCCATAATTCCAACCTGAAATCAAATAACTTCACTTAGCATCATTGGATTAGTTTGGTTGGAGTTAATACCATGCTTAGAATGCTGTTATTATAATAGAGTTGTAATACAATGGATCATGTCTTTTTATTAATTTAGTTAGAAAGTTCAAGGTCATACTTCCCATTTTCAGCCTAGTGTCCATCCATAAAGGCGATCTTGTTGACCTTCTATTTATATGTGATATGGTTATATGATAAGGATATGATACGAAGAGCAGTAAAATTCTAACACATTAAGTTGTTTCTGAATATATTAATGACTAAAACTTAAGTTTGATCCTTTTTCACTCGGATCATGAAATCATCGTACACATATTGCTGTCATTTTTCCATGCTGTAAACAAGTGTTAATAGATTATGAAAGAAGGTGGAGCTAAAGTGGAATTTCTCAAATAACTTAGAGAGATTTTAGGAATATTAATTTAGTGTAACGTAAGCTCTTCCATCTTCCTCATAAGGAACCAGATAAAGTAAAACATGGCCTTTCAACTACTCTAGTGCAGTATGCAATGGGAACAAAACATTTTAGTTAACATCAATAAGAATTACTTTGCCAAGTCATTCATATCTAATGCCACTAATATAATTTAATGCTACAAATGAAAAACAAAATGGTGCTTTGAAATCAAAATATATGCTTTCTTCATTGACCTTAGCTACTATGCAGCATACACAAAGTTAACACAAGTACCTGATAGGTCCATTCAAATTCTGTGATATCAATATCTCCATTTTTACACCCAGTGAGCTGTATTTGACCCCTGAAACCTGCCCCATCCTTCTCAAGAAATGCACCATAATTCTGAATCAAAAGAAAATAATTGGGATGTAGCAAGATTTGGAGGTCATAAGGAAAAATAGCTACATTTGAATAATATCTGAACTGATGATGATCACATGGGAAAAATATTATTTTATATCAAAAGTGTTAAACCCAAATATAATGCCCTAGTATGTCTCATTCAAGATTTCTTTCCAGGGGAATTCTAAACTCCAACCTTTTGAAATTACTTGCATAGTATCCACCCAATATTGTATATTTTTTACTGAAAATGGAGCTTTAAATGAACTTTCAATAGGCAACAGTTTGTATTGAAAAAGTGACTTCTAAAGTTGTTGGGATTTATCAGGGTTGCAGCATATACTTATGTTTATGCAAAGCAGGAATTTTCATTTTTAGGAAATGGTGTCTTCTTGTTCGCTGTCCTAACATAAGTATCACACATTTTCAGAAGAAGTATCTTCTTATCTTACTAATTTATTGAATTTTGTTCCAGACCTAACCAGTAACTACACCACAGGAATGATGACCATTACCACAGATAAAATAAAGTAGATTACCTGCAAGCCCACTGTTTCAGATAACAGCAGGATGTCATTATATCCTTGTATTAGTCCAACAGGCTGAATCACCTTTTTCCACTTACCTTTTGCACTACCTTCAAGAAATGTATTCAATTCAATATATAAGAATGGTAAGACTAAAGAAGAGAATGAAAGATATTTGTGTAATTAAACTGGTAATGTCAAATGGTTGCAATAAGATGAGGAACCATATCTTATGTAGCAACCAATATGAAGAATACATTCTTGTTTTAAAAAGCCACTGACTACTCGAGAAAATTGAGAAATTAAAGCCTCCTCTAAAGTAAGCCAAAGAAACAATACATATGATATTTAACTAAAAAGAGAAAATAGTCCATTGAGATAAGGGGGAACCATGTCTAATGTAGCAAACAACATGAAGAATACATTTCTTATTTGAAACACCAATTGACTACTCAAGAAAATTGAGAAATTAAAGCTTCGTTCCTAGGCCATATTTGCATGCATTCATCTAAAGCATACAAGTAGACAAACAGCATATCTGAAGGACCACCATATAAAATGTTAAGCTAGTGCATAGAGGAGTATCCTTTTAAAATTTAACTAGCATCTTCACCACAACCACTAAGAGGTGAGTTTCTTTGTGTAATGCCTTGAGGATGGAAACTTTGATAAATGGTTGCAATGAGATTCAAAACCTAGATCTTTCATTTAGTCTGGCCCTGTTAAACAACCACTTCCTCAAAAGCTTCCCAACAAGGTAGAAAGGAGTGTCATTTTTAAATATATTGTTAAATATCTTCAACAAGATAAGGGATTATCAAATTCTGTGGAGAGTGTACAAAAGGAATTATAACACAAACTACACCTGCAAATTTGCCGTTGACAAATATATAGACCAAATCACGCATGCTGTCAATGGTAAGCACAGGACGAACTTCTTTTTCTTCCCAAAATGTGATGTCTTCATCAGTAATATATATTCTGCATGTTATGAGGAAAATCATGAGCACCGCAATAAGCAGATAACAATGATCAAATGAATAAGTATTATGCATATGCCGATTGATAGTTTTGGATACGATGTGTCATGTCATTATATATGTTTTCTTTCAAAATCTGGTCTGTGCATACAATTTCACAAGTTGAAAATTTGACTTGATTCTTTTTTTAGATAGAATCCTAATTTATCTCAACTACTTCTATTCAAGATAGAGATGGCGTAAAAAAAAAATCATCTGCTTTTCAGCAACTTCTTTACTGATAAAATGGTTGGTTTTACTGACGGACCATTTAATTTCCATGTTCTCCACTTTAATAGGTTCTACCGCTTAGAATTGAAATTGGCCACATAACTCCCTTTTTTAGTGCTCATAAATAACTTTATGACAAGTTTCTCTCAACTTTATAAAATGCCTTTTTGAAATAAGATGGTAAACCACTATGACAACAAATTAACAGCTCACTTTCATGCACTTTTTGCAGAACTCTTAGAAGTTGCTTACAGATTCAATGGAATTTTGTTTGATGTGTTGTTTCTTACAGCACATTTGCATACAATTTTATTAAAACTCTTGAATAAAGATCAACTTTTTTTCAGGTGTGTTTTGTTTTTTCTTTTAGCAGAAAACATAGTGCAGCTTTGTTAAACATTTTTAAGGTTTAGGTGCAGATTCAAGATCATGCCTTCTGTAAATGTGTTGTTTATTGAAGTAATCCCAAAGATAGTTTTGATAAAGAAAATTGATAGAGCTAGAAGGATACAAGTTATTTTAGTTCTTTGATTTCAAGTCAATTATTTTCTTGTTTAGATTATTTAGTTTCCGATTAACTTAATTTCCTATTTCTGCCAGATTAAAACTTAGGTTAGGGTTTTGTTTGTGGTCCTTCAGCCTATTTAAACTCCCATGTTAGTCTAGAGTTTGATCATCAAGAAGAAATTATCTATTTTGCAACCTTATTGGTTTGTGGCGGAGCAGGTTTCGCCTCAGTGGCCCTCTTTGAGGGATTTCTTTGGTAGAGTTCGTCCCTGTGACCCTCTTTGGTGTGTAATTTATTTATTTTATTTATCGTGTGTGAATCTCTATCAATTGGTACGGCCTGCCGAATCTCTTCTTCAATGACCAACACCCGATCAGTGAAGGCGGATAAAGAGAGACCCGAATCAGTGACAATGGAGAGATGTGATAATTGGAGAAGGCTTTGGGCGAAGTTTAGAATACCTAATTGCCCAGGGTAAAACAATATCTAGCATGGAGATCAAAATGAAATCCATCCTCAAGAAATTGGAGGGGTTTAGGTTGATGGGCACGCAACCCATGGCGCAAATTCCTAGTCCTACTGATGCAGGATCTACTTCCGGGGCACACAACCTGTCATCAGCACGCATTTGTTCCACCACCCTCACCGGTCAAGCTACCAAAGATGGAACTTCTGCTTTTTGATGGTTCATACCCAATCGCCTGGCTAGCACAAGCGGAACAGTTTTTCTAGGTTCACGACACTCCCTTAAGAGACAGACATAGTGAATTGAGCCTCATTGCCATGTCGAGGAGAGCGATGTTTTGGGCACAGTGGGCCATTCGCTGCAATGCTTCAATAACTTGGCCACAATTTTCTAGGGATTTAATTCAGCGTTTTAGGGATAGCTCTGCCATCAATGTGTATGAAGCCATGCAAGCAACGTGCCAAACCGGATTACGTTATATTGTTTGAAGAATGTGTCACTCAAACTTCCTTCTCTCCCTCCCGAACAATACTTGGGAATGTTTTTGGGGGGACTCCAGGAGACAGTTCGTGACTGCATTGCCAACTCGGAATTGGCAGATGTTTCAAAACCCACTTATTCTCACCCTCCCCAGCCTCTTCGTATTCCTTAACAGTCACGGAATTCGCATTCTATTCCTTCGGTTCCGCTGCCACCCGTATCCCATAATGTTTCCTCTACCACTACAGACTCCCCCACCAACCCAACCACAATCAGCCCCTCCATCTCATTCGGGACCATAACAACAGAAATATCCATCTCTTAACAGCGGAGGAAGCCTGCAATTACCGCGCTAAGGGAAAATGATACAGATGCGGTCAACCTTATGGGCTGCTGCATAGGTGCGCCACCAAACAATTGAGCATCCTGATCCTCCCATTGGAAGATGATACTAAAGGACTCAATGGAGAGACGCAATCTTCCCTTCCAAACATCATTGAACAAGATGAATATAGCTGATGCATTGGGTCAGTATCCTTATTGCAACCTTGAGGTCAAGGTTGTTCGGAGATGGAGGCAATTGATAGAGCTAGAAGGAAACATAAGTTATTTTAGTACTTTGATTTCAAGTCAATTATTTCCTTGTTTAGATTATTTAGTTTCTTATTTCTTCCATATTAGTACTTAGGTTAGGGTTTTGTTTGTGAGCCTTCAGCCTATTTAAACTCCCATGTTACTCTAGGGTTTGATTATCAAGAAGAAATTACCTATTTTTGCGAACTTATTGGTATGTGGTGAAGCTTGTCTCTATGGCAGAGTTCACCTCTCTGACCCTCTTTGAGGGATTTCTTTGGCAGAGTTCGTCTCAGTGGTCCTCTAAGAAGGATTTCTTTGGTGTGCATCTCTATCAGAATTTTTTTTTCCATAAAGGTGAAATTTATTAAAGGGAAGTCTGTCATACTTGGTGTACTTTGTTTCTAGAGCAGGGTACAAGTGTGAGCCAGTGACGAAAATCTAGTCTTCTCATTTGTGTTTACTCGTTTCTTTTTGTGTCCAGTGCATTTGAGATTTTACTGAAGGTTTTTTCACATATCAACAGTCAACACACTTTTGAACAGCATGTTAGTTCTTGATGTTCACTCAGAAGAAATACTTTCAAAAATAAAAAAGATTTAAAACGGACAATATACTAAAACAATACTAGAATAGAAATTATGGAGCATGAGCCAAGCTCTTTAGGTAGCTGAAACTAGGACAAATAGGGCTTATAGTACACTTCAAGCAGCATTACACACTGTGATACGCAAGAAGCTTAAGAATGGTGTTCTTGTATTATGACTATGCCTTCCCTTAATTAGAATGCAAACAGAGCTTTAGCTGATCTCCTCTGAGATACAGAGGAAAGTGGTAAATTTCAATGCAAAAGGGCCAATGTAATAAGAATCTGAATAGAAAGAAAAAATTGGATCCGTGGTATTCTATTCACAGAGCTTCATTTGCTATTACCATTAGGTAAGAATACAAACCTGGTTGCATACCATAAATAATCTGACTTGTCTTTTGTCACATTCAAATGGTCCAGAATGCCTTTGTATGTGAAGTTGCTAGGACTCCACAAACCAATAGGCTCTTTAACAAACTTCCAGCTTTTTGAAATATACTCAATTTCATATGGTGCCAATAATTTCATAGGTGCAGGATGGTTTAAGTAAGAAGCAGCATCAACTCCAATAGTCTTAATTGAAGTTTGAGCCCCAATCTGTTCCAAGTATTTAAAGTAAAAACCTAAACATGGCAAAGATTATAATAATCCACAGGCTTTACTTTTTGGGCTGATACCCAATAGACAAAGGCTTTATAAATATTAGGATAGTTTGTATTAACTAGAAATAAAATAAATTTCATTTATTTTTCTTATTCAAGACATTGTTATGATTGGTATGCCCTGTAAGGCTGTACCCATACGATAGTGTTTAACGTATTGGCATTCCACTAAAAGAACAGCAATCTAAGATGTAAATGAAGTCCCAACTCAGAATTACAAGGCCTCAAATTTATTTAGCGTTAAAGCATATAACATTTACCAAAATAAAAGCCAACTCCTGACAAAGACCAACATGAGTTTATACACCAAATACTCCCAGCTCTAGAGTAGTTATAAGGTGGTTCATAATCACAAAAATTAGCCCTCTGAATGGCTAAACTAATAGGAAAGTTTATAAACTTGAAGGATAGTGGACAGAAGATTATTTCACAAATAACGTTATCAAAGATGACGAAAATAAAGAATTGCCTGTTTTCAGAACTTACATAGATAATTTACACAAAATAACATATTTGATATTACATTCTAGACAAGATTAAAGCTGACAGAAAGAACACTAATTCACAATGGCAACACTGATAATATCAATATATAATTGTGAAATGCACAAGTTATATATATATTTATATATATATATATATATATATATCCCTCCGTCCGAACTTCAACTTCAAACTTTCCGTTTTAATCCATCCCAATTTTAACTTCACACTTCCATAAAAAAAAAATGACACTTAACTATATATATATATATATATATATATATATATATATATCCCTCCGTCCGAACTTCAACTTCAAACTTTCCGTTTTAGTCCATCCCAATTTTAACTTCACACTTACATAAAAAAAAAATGACACTTAACTATTATCCCCACAACACACTATAATTTCAAAATTGTCACCCCATCTTTCCACTCATAACATATTTTACAATTTATTTATTACTCAAAAATACCAAATTACCCTAAAAAAGTAACTTTTTTTAATTTGCATGTGTACAGTAAATATGAAGATGAAAATGGGACGGAGGTACCTCAGCAGAATTAAAGGCAGTATTTCGGCAATCTGGCAAAATGATCACTGACCACGGAGGTAAGGAGTATACTTGATTCTGGAATCTCACTGTTGCATAATTATGCTCATCAATACTAGCAAGAAATGCTGCGCACTTGCTTCCCTTATCATGGTAGACGTGTGCCTGTAGATAAAAACAATATAGCTAACCTTTGATATTATAGGAGAAAGAGAAAGGACAACTTTTTAAAATTGTTGGAAAATAGGGCATAATGAGCTGAAATTGTTGACTAACTAGTTGTCATTAAAATGTAAAATATTGAGCTAGCTGTAAAGTATGATTTAGGGTGGCTGTAGGACGGCTGTAATTATGAAAGAAAGCACTATAAAATCAATGTAAATAGAAGAGAAAATTATTCCCTCAATTTATCTCTTTCAAGTTGGTATCAGAGCCAGCTCTTTCCTGCCCATATTTTTAACCTCTACCCTAAGCCAAAACCATGTCAGAAATTTCCAACGAATCCACCACAATTCCGCAGTCCTCAATGACCAGAGATCCGCAGTCCTCAGTGACCAAAGATCTACCAAAAACAACCCCTGATTCACATCCTGTCCAAATCACCACTATCAAATTGAATGGTGATAACTTCTTGCGTTGGTCCCAATCAGTAAGAATGTATATTCGGGGTCGAGGAAAGATGGGATATCTAACGGGTGAACAGAAAAAACCATTGAAAGATGATCCAATGTTTGCTACATGGGATGCTGAAAATTCCATGGTAATGACGTGGCTGGTAAACTCCATGGAAGAGGAGATTGGTGCAAATTACATGTGTTTTCCTACGGCTAGTGAATTGTGGGAAAATATAAATCAGATGTATTCTGATTTAGGGAATCATTCCCAAATTTTTGAGTTAACACTCAAACTTGGTAAACTGCGACAAGGAGACGAAACAGTAACCAAGTATTTCAACTCTTTGAAGAGACTCTGGCAGGACCTTGATCTCTTTGATGCTCATGAGTGGAAGAATATTGAAGATGGACAACACCACAATAAAACAGTGGAAAATGGCCGTATTTTCAAGTTTTTGGCAGGTCTCAATGTCGAGTACGATGAGGTGCGGGGGAGAATCATTGGTAGGATGCCGCTGCCATCCCTCAGCGAAGTCTTCTCTGAAGTTAGGAGGGAGGAAAGTCGGAGGAATGTTATGCTCGGCAAGAAAGGACCTACTCCTGTTTTCGAAGGTTCTGCCCTCACTTCTACAGCCCCAAACATACGCAAAGGGGCTGTCAATTTGCATAAAATTGAGGAGAAACCAAGTGTATGGTGCGACTATTGCAACAAGCCGCGTCATACCCGAGAAACATGCTGGAAGATCCATGGCAAACCTGCCAACTTCAAGGGCAGAACTGGAGACAAAACTGGTCGGACTTTTCACTCCGCAAATGAGGCAGAAACTACTACCAGCGCCATTACCAAAGAGCAGTTGGATCAGCTTCTAGCACTATTAAAATCTAATCCATCGTCCAGTACTCCTAATGTCTCCGTGGCACATACGGGTAACGAAATAAATGCCTTTTCTTGTGTTTTTGGAATTTCTGCTCCATGGATAATTGATTCTGGAGCATCTGATCATATGACCAACTCATTGAACTTGTTTAAAATATACTCACCTTGTCTTGAAAATAGAAAAGTTAAGATTGCAGATGGGAGTTTTTCACCTGTTGTTGGAAAAGGTTTGGTCCAAATTTCTGAAAATATAGACCTTAAGTCTGTTCTCTATGTACCTAAACTTACCTGCAATCTTTTATCAGTCAGCAAACTATCCAAAGACTCTAACTGTTGCGTGATTTTTTGTGACTCTCATTGTATTTTTCAGGACCGGAGCTCGGGGAGGACGATTGGCAGTGCTAGAATGGTTAATGATCTTTATTATTTTGAGAACATCTTACCTAGTAATAAAATTGTTCAAGGGCTTAGTAGTATTAGTTCCCTTTCTGTTCATGACCAAATAATGGTCTGGCATTGTCGTTTAGGCCACCCTAGTTTTTTATATATGAAATATTTGCTTCCAGATTTATTTAAAACAATGAGTCCATTAGATTTTCAATGTGAATGTTGTGTTCTTGCAAAAAGTCAACGAAGAACATATGTTCCTAGACCATACCTTGAGTCGAAACCTTTCTACTTATTTCACAGTGATGTGTGGGGACCTTCCAAGGTAACTACATCATCAGGAAAAAAATGGTTTGTAACTTTTACGGATGATCATACTCGACTCTGTTGGGTATTTTTGATGAAAGAAAAAAATGAGGTCGAAAAAATTTTTAAAGAATTTTACAATTTGATTGAAAACCAATTTCAAACAAAAATAAGCATTTTGCGAACCGATAACGGAAGAGAGTATTTCAATCAATATGTAAACATTTTTTTAAAACAAAAGGGTGTGTTACATCAATCGACCTGCCCTGATACTCCAGAACAAAATGGGGTATCAGAAAGAAAAAATAAGCATTTACTGGAAGTTGCTAGGGCCATAATGTTCTACATGAATGTTCCAAAATACCTGTGGGGAGATGCAATTTTAACTGCAGCATATTTAATTAATAGGATGCCTACACGAGTCTTAAAGCACAAAACACCATTGGAATGTTTAAAAAAGTTTTTTCCGGAATCTCGGATAAATTCGGATTTACCACTAAAAATTTTTGGCTGCACTGCTTTTGTTCACATACCTAAGAGATCCCGATCAAAGTTAGACCCTAGGGCAGAAAAATGTATTTTTCTAGGCTATGCTGCAAATCGCAAAGGCTACAAATTTTTTAATCCTATCACAAAACATTTTTTCATAACAATGGATGCCACTTTTATGGAAACAAAACCATTTTTTACCAAAAATTTGCTTCAGGGGGAGAATCTAGGGGAACCAAATTTTTGGGAACCCCTTCCAAATTTGGTTATTGACCAACCTGTCAAAAATGGGGAGCCTGAATCTACAATTATCAACAGTGAAATTGGTCTGTCGGAGAAGGAAATACTACGAATTGAAAAAAATCGAAATATTCTAGAACCCTTGGTTTATTCTAGGAGAAATGTCCCCAAAAAGGGTGAAGACAAATTAATCATTCCAGCACAAGCTTCATCGGAATCCTCGGACAACGGAACTGTGGAGACTCAAGGTACTTCTTTTCCTAACCCACAAAAAAATACTCCACCTATTATTCACAAGCCTTCCGATGTCAATCTCGATAATCCAAACCCAATTGTCCCACAAGAAAATGACCTTGATATTCCCATTGCCCTTAGGAAAGGTACTCGAACCTGCACCAAATATCCCATTGCCAGATACTTAACCTATGATCATTTGTCCAAAACACATAAGGCATTTACTACTAATATCTCGAAACTTGTTGTGCCTAAAAACATTCAGGAAGCACTGGAGGATCAAGATTGGAGAGTAGCAGTGTTTGAAGAGATGAATGCCTTAAAAAGGAATAAGACTTGGGAAATCGTTGAAACACCAAAGGATCAGAAGATAGTAGGGTGCAAGTGGGTCTTCACAATAAAAAGTAAGGCAGATGGTAGTGTAGAGAGATATAAGGCGAGGCTCGTAGCGAAAGGCTTTACACAGACATATGGAATTGATTACCAGGAAACATTTGCTCCTGTTGCAAAAATTAATTCAATTCGAGTTCTTCTGTCACTTGCAGTCAATCTCAATTGGCCTTTGCATCAGCTTGATGTTAAGAATGCCTTCTTAAATGGAGATCTAGATGAAGTGGTATTTATGAGTCCTCCTCCGGGTTTTGAAACAAAGTTTGGAGCTGGAAAGGTGTGTAGATTGAAAAAGTCCTTGTATGGCCTTAAGCAGTCCCCAAGAGCTTGGTTTGAACGCTTTTGCAACGCTGTAAAGCGTCTTGGTTATGTTCAAAGTCAAGCTGATCACACCATGTTTTATAAACACTCGAAGGAAGGAAAAATTGCCGTATTGATTGTTTATGTTGATGATATCATCTTAACAGGAAGTGACTATGAGGAGCTTGGGGAGCTTAAAGGGAAGCTTGCAAAAGAGTTCGATATCAAGGACGTAGGAGTGTTGAAATACTTTCTTGGAATGGAGTTTGCAAGATCCAAGGAAGGTATATTTGTCAATCAACGCAAATATGTCCTTGATTTGTTGAGTGATACAGGTATGCTGGGGTGTAAGCCAGCTGAGACGCCTATGGAGCCTAATGTCAAATTGCAACCAGCAGGAACAAAATTTGTGAAAGAGAAGGAGCGCTATCAGAGACTCGTTGGGAGGCTAATTTATTTATCTCACACTCGACCAGATATAGCCTTTCCGGTGAGTGTAGTTAGTCAATTCATGCACTCACCTGGGTCTGAACATTTTGAAGCAGTATACCGGATCCTAAGGTATTTGAAGGGAACACCGGGCAAAGGTCTTATATTTAAAAGACGAGGACACTTGCAAGTTGAAGCCTACACTGATGCAGATTGGGCGGGAAGTATAACTGATAGAAGGTCTACGTCGGGATATTGCTCATTTGTGGGTGGCAATTTAGTCACCTGGCGCAGCAAGAAACAGAATGTTGTAGCTCGAAGCAGTGCAGAGGCTGAGTTCAGAGCCTTAGCCCAAGGAATCTGTGAGGTTTTGTGGATCAAGAGATTACTACTGGAATTGAAGGTTATAGAGTTAATGCCTATGAAGTTGTACTGTGACAACAAAGCAGCCATTTCGATTGCACACAATCCAGTACTTCATGATCGCACAAAGCATGTGGAAGTCGACAAGCATTTCATCAAAGAAAAAATCAACAATAATGTGATTTGTGTGGATTATGTCCATACCAAGGAACAAGTGGCTGATCTACTTACGAAGGGACTACTCAAGAGACAGTTTGAGTGGTTAGTAAGCAAGCTGGGAATGGAAGACATCTTTAGCCCAGCTTGAGGGGGAGTGTTGGAAAATAGGGCATAATGAGCTGAAATTGTTGACTAACTAGTTGTCATTAAAATGTAAAATATTGAGCTAGCTGTAAAGTATGATTTAGGGTGGCTGTAGGACGGCTGTAATTATGAAAGAAAGCACTATAAAATCAATGTAAATAGAAGAGAAAATTATTCCCTCAATTTATCTCTTTCAAGTAAAATATCTCCATGTTCTGAAATCAGTGCGTTTTGTGCAGACGCAACTTGAAAATCTTAACCATTTATCGTTGCATTGTCCCTTTGCTCATGGCCCATGGAAAAAATTACTCAATGAGTTGCGTCAGCTCTGGATGGCACCACACTCTGCCTCATAATGTTTGGGGTAGAATTAAATATAGAGTTGCACTCTGGGTATCAGGTCAAAGAATTCTTAAATGTCTTCACATTTCTGATTTAGTTAAAAGTCAGTGCTATGCTTTGTACACCTTGTCTGTACTCTATGTAAGGGATTCGTCATCCCTATACTTCTAGTTTAATAATAATTTGGTTTTTTATTGAAAAAATAAAATAAAAAAAGGAAATGTACAAAAAAATAGGTTAGAAAAGAAAAATGTCTCGAGTCACTAGAAATGAAAAGCTTTATAATCTATGTTGTAACACCCCGAATAATAAATAATAAAAGTAATATTAGTATGGATATTATTATTTATACCGATTACTATTAATATGTAATGTAATGTATTTTATTTTTCTATTCTAAATTATACGTATAGCTTTTAAAAGCCATAAGATGTACTTTGAAGGGGAAGTTCCACATCATACACATGTAACCTAAAATATGTATAATAATGACCTAGTTAACCTAGTTACATGCCATATACATATAGATAGGCTACATATGTAGAGAAGACGAAGAGCAGATCAATTCAGTTTTTACCAAGGGTGGTACGTTCTGCTTACGTTGAAGTTGAAATGTTCGTCTTGCAACATAGATTCCAAATGTTAAAACCGTTTATAGATTTGATGTTTTATTAGTTAGATATTTCTCCCGGAAGTCACACATTAATGGCATTTTTCGTTTCGGTGATCGTTAAGTCTTGCATTATATTATGTCATTTTAAACCTCTCATTGCGGTGATCACAACCATATAATTAGTTCTAAGTTTTGACGTAAAATGAAAAATATATGCATAAACCAATAAGTTTTGAGTTTCCAACCACGGGAAAGATTCTTGTTGCATTATATGTCAAAATGCTCGTCTCCTAGCTTAGATTCCGAATACTTGAGCCCTTGTTGTTTCGGTGTCTTAACAGTTGATATTCTCCTTTAAAATTTTGGTGCATTAATGGCAACTTTTTGTTTTGGTGAATATGGGACTTCGTATTATATGTCATTTTGAAGCACTCCTCACAAGGATCACAATGGTGTTTTCAGATTTTCCATTGGAGTTGACAGTTGTACATGTTAAGTTGGGACAATTTTCCATTGGAGTGGGACAGTTGTACAATTTGCTAAAGTTTAGGGAACAAAAAATGAGAATTTGACAAATAGTAATGACTAAATTGCAATTATTAAAAAGTTATATTTTAAAATTTTAGTGAGTTAAGGAATTGATGTTTTAAGTTAATATAAAGTTAATTAGAATTTAGTTAATTTAAGAAATTTATATCTTTTTCGATTTCTCGTAAAAACTTTGTTTTTCATCCAAAGAAAAACCCAAACAAGAGTCAAAAGATTCAGAATTTAAAACCCTACAAATCTACATCAACTCTGAGTTAAAAGAAGTTATAATCATATATTCACGTATTTTATTTAATATTTATGCACTTATTGTAGGTTGTGTAGCACAATGGAAGCAAGACAAGGAGGGAATTTACCTCAACTCTTCACCAAGTTTAACATTCAATGTTATGATTGTTCTTATTAAATTTCATCATGTATTAGGCCCCGGCCTGCACCCAATCATGTTCAGAGTTAGTTGGCTCTGCCTACGAAATCATGTTGACGAGAGGTTTGGCTCTGCCAACGAAATCATGTTGACGGAATTTTTTGGCTCTGCCACCCCAATCATTTAACAATTAGTTGGTTCCGCCTACGCAATCATGTTTACGGATAGTTTGGCTCTGCCAACTCAATCATGGTGACGATTTATTATGGTCAATTCAGCTTTGTCAACACCACTTCATGATCCACACTTATATTATTTACATTATTGATAATTTATTTGTGCAATCAGGAAGTTTCCCATTGAGTGTATTTCAAACTCACTCCTATTAAATCTTTTTATGCAGGATCTCGGGATGGATGATTGACCCAAGATGAAATGGCCAAATAAATAAAAAGAATATTTTACATGCCCAAAACTTCTACAAGTTTTTAATAGTAATGATGGATTAAAGATATGTAATATTCCAATACTTTTATTTGCTGCAAATATTTTAACTTGTATGCTTTACATATTTAACAGTTAAAATCAATTATATATAAAAAATATATCATCATATATGTATTTTAATTAGATTGGGACGTTGTATATGTAATCACCAATCATTTCGGTCTTGGTCCAAGATGGTCCCCAAATATCACCATCCACAAGAGAAAATGGCTTTGAAGGACATCCGATCTAGAAAAATAAGGAGATCTATGCAGCTTAGCCAAAGCATAAATTTTACATTGAAAGGAAGATGGATCTTTATGAGAGAATGTACTCGGAAACAAGTCAACAGCCGTTTTAAGTAAATGACTTGGATGTCCTAAAATAAGAAATAACACCTATACAAGAGGTGGAAATAGAATTATTAGGAAGAGATCCATCATCGAAATAATAAAGTCCACAATTAATTTAGCATTATCAATCAGTCCTGAATTTCACTGTGAGGAGAGAAATAAATACTAACAACAATCTAGGAACATGTAAAACATCTTTCATGCTACACAAGATATTTTGATTGAACAAGTCACTACTATTTCTCATTTCATGTACAAGGACTATAAGATGAAGATTTGTATGAACTAGTCATATGATCAGTCCTAAATGTATTATCCAAGGACCATTCAGTTTTGAGGATAGAAAGGCACAATGAATTTGATTACTCTGATGAGTGTAAGAGGCAGAAGATGAAGCAGAAATATACGAAACTATGAGGATTTAAAGAGTCCGATGAATGAGGATTGAGGCTGCCACAAGATAGAATCAGGTTATGCATTGGTTTCGAACACAGTATTAAGAGTCTTGCCGCTTTCCTTTTCTTCCAGCTCTGCAGCCAATATAGTGGCTTCTCATGAAGTTTCCAGCAGAACTCATTAGTGTACCAGTGACATTTACAGTGATAACACCAAGGTTTTTTTCTCTCGTATAAGCAGCAGGGGCTGCACCACAAGTGCCTAAAGCATTGGTAATGGATCGACACCAGATGACTGTTTGAACAGGAGAAGAAGATGAAGAAAAGGTTTACCAGCCATGGTTGACAGACAGAATTTCAGTCCTAAATCTAGGCTCTAAAATACCATGTATGTTTAAATCTCTCTAATTTGTTATAATATTTCAGAGGATTACAATACATATAAGAAATATTTGCAATCCCTAATTGACAGCTACTAACACTAACTACAGACGTTAAAAAGCTGACAATTTGACTAATAAATAAGGATTAAGGAAACTATGCTATCTAGAAAGACTCCTTTAAAGGAAACAATACTAGGAAAAATCCTCAAAATCTCATAATTATTTCAAGATATAAAAAAAGTAAGTTATTTCTTATGTAAATCAATTAATATCAAATATAAAGTGGATGCAAACCTCTTGCTTCGGTCCCAGTTTGATGTACTGAGGCGAATGAACAGCAACAAGAGCAGGCTCGCAGAGCTTTATGGCAGCATGCAGATCTTTCAAGTGGCCCCATTTAGGTTCTCTTAGAAGTCCTAAATAGTAATGAAACCACTAAGCAAAACGTGAAATAAGGCAAGAAGTGCAGTGCTATATTGCTGGTGAAAGATTTTTAAAGGGAAGACGAAGAGAAGGAAGAAGAAGACTCTTCACAGAAATTGTGACAATGTAAAACTCAATGGAAAATAAATATAACATGTTAAACCAATCACGGTCATGTTTTGGAGATGCCAGGTGCAATTGTGTGTTAGAAAGATTTTTCCAAGGGAAGAAGAAGATGACTCTTTTCAGAAATATAATAAAAAAGAGTGAAATCATAAAACCTACCATATTCATCTATTGGAGCGTCATAGTCATAGCTAGTAATATAATTTGGGCCTCCTGCAGTTCGGCCAAAGTTTGTTCCACCAAAGTACTGCAACAAGTTATTGCATCACAAAAATTGACGTGATACAGTAATCAAATATAATCTTATCAAACAAAAAAGTTTAATAGAAGAATTTGTCATAACTCATAATTGATAAAAAAATGACAAAAGAATGATAAGGAACTCTCATCTCATGCACAAAAAATGAGCTTCAACCAAAACAATCAGAATTTCTAATATGTCTATTCAACTTAATTTTAATCATTCAAATTCTCAATAAACAACACTACAGAATTTTCAACACTAAACATCTAGACAAGATATATATATTTCACATACCATATAATAATTTTGAAAGCTTCCCCCACGCTGGAAAAAGCGAGCAACTGCAAATGCGAGATCTTCAGTAGGGCGATGGGGAACTCTATCACCCCAACTAGTATACCTGACAAGTGAAAGACAGCACATTTTACTGTTCTTATAAAAGGTATTAATCATAATTGAAAACAAATAGCTTTCAACAAGTAAAAGATTCTTAAAATAAGAATCCTACAACAGTGTTTTTGTGGTTCAAGAGAAGAATGAGAAACCTAAAGTTGACATAAATTCAAGTTGTTTCAGTTCGGATTTCTGGCAGTACACCAAAACTCTTAGCTCATATATCTCAAAGCAAAGTCAGTAGCATGCCACATTGGAATCAAAAACCAGATTAGTATATAAACCATAAGAAATGAACATCTGAAGGTTGTACATGTCAAAGTGGAAGATGCAAACTGTTGGGACTACTTTATGATTAACAATGAGATTGTTTTATTTTTTGTTCAATGATGTTAAATTGATATGCGAAATGCAGAAACAATATATAAATAAAAATAAGAACAAGGATAAACATGTGCAACCCCTGTAAGAGTAAATGTTTGTCAAGAAAGTCCCCTATTATCATTCTTACAATATTTTGGATCTTTAAACACTCAATTGCAACACTACCGTCAACCATTCTAATTTTCCAATACGATCTTATCACCAACCCCAAATGCAGTACAGAAAAGGTTATTATCATTTTCTCTTAGAATATTTACGAGGATCTTTCCCAGTTTAATTCCCTGTTTTACAGAAGTTGTTTTAAATAGCATAATTTCCTGTTTTATTAGTTAAACTGTTACCATTTGTAGCCGCTGTAAATTAGTGTTAATAGCTATTAATTAGAGATTGAAAAATCCTATAAACATCTTTTGAATATTGAAACAACATTAAGAGACTAAAACCTAGAAACTTGTAGTGGCCGTAATGCGTCCTAAAAGCTGCTTTCGAGACAACCTCCAATTAACTTATATATGATAATATCAAGCCCGAAATCAAGTTTGGGAACCAACAAGAACCATGCACCTCATCAAGTACTTCTATATTGACTGGGTATTTATCCCAAACAGTGATTTTATTCATGGCAAGATTATCCGCACAAAAATGCCAAGAATCATCTAAACCCTAAAATCTAAATCCCAAAACGTAGGGGATTGAGCTAGGCTGAGTAATACCTGCCTCTAACATCTCTGTGAGAAATTCCATCTCATCTTTTTGTGAATGATTGTAAAGATATGGCCGTAAAAAACCAGCGCGGCACCCGGTTCCAAGTTAATATGGTGGTCGCTCACCCAAAGGGGTGGCATGCCCTTTAGGGGTTGGGAGACCTAGTGGAACTCGGACATAATATCATCCAGCTCGAGACATCGGCATGTCATGTTAAGAGGTCCCAACATTCTCCATAACCCATATTAGCCAGGGTAATTGCCTTTCCCAAGCCTACCCAACTCAGACCAGTGGCAAGCCTGCGGGAAAGAGAGCAATCCCCAAAAAGGTTGACTCTCCTACCCTGTACCACAAACTCCATAGTAAGATCAACCCAATATGCTATTACATTGCCCAACTGTACAATCATGTCACTCCCAAAACAATACCAAGACCCGTAATAGGAACCAGATAACAATCAATATTGAAAGCGCATGTGTCAAGTATAAAAGATACACCCCATAGTTATCAAGGGCGCAAGGCGCACCGAGGGATATCTGTGCCTGAGGCGCAAGGCGCACGCCAGAGGCGCGCCTCAAAACTATATGCATAATATACATCATAACATATTCTATACTAAATATAAACCATATACAAGATATATATACCTAATAAAATAAGTTCAAAAGGCATGTAATATAAAATTTTATGAGTATGACACATGAACTAAGCCATAGACGCCAAAATTAAACATGCATATATGAAAATTCATCATAATTGAAATAAAACAAGTCAATCAAAGCATCACACAAAATATTAGTAGCAAATATATTCTAATTATCATCTTCTTCGTCATCGAACTCCAAGTCCTAATCATAAATTAGTTCTTCTTACTCATTAAATCTCCAAGTCCTAATCATAAATTAGTTCTTCTTACTCATTAAAATCTTTTTCTTCTTCATCCTCTTCATCTAATAATCTTAAAGTAATTCCCTTTTCCTTCATTACTTCTTTGCCTTTCTCTTTAAAACTAGTGGCAGTTGCCCTTGATGATTTTTTTCCCTCTAGTTTGATATCTTGGTTCTTTAACTCCACTTGCTTTAGCACCCATATCTCATGTCAAGTCATCCCCTCAAACACCAATCCAAATTTCTTCATCAATCGTACCACTCACCCATTTATTGTAATCATCAATACCTTTCAACGAGATGGGATCAATGCGCTCACGTAAATCATACCTGACTCATGTGGCCGGTGATGGGCGGAACGGTCGGGCGCAGTGGCGGTCGGATGGTCGGTAGCGGTTGGAGGCAATTGCAGTAGGTGATGATGAGTGGTGAAGAGTGAATCCTAGATCTAACTCTCAAAACCCTAATTTAATATTTGAGGATATGTTGAATATATTTTATTTTAGGCATTTGATATGTTGCTACTCTTGTTAAATTTGTTATTTTACTAATAGAAGTGTTACTTTAACCATCAATGATGAAAAAAAACATAAAAACATGAGTGTTCAGAAGGCGCGCCCAAGGCACACCTGGCAAGGCGCACAAAGGCGCGCGCCTTGGAACTTCGGGCCTTGAAAACCAATATCAAGGCGCATGGGCTATAGCTTTGGAGGAGGCGCGCCTTTAATAACTATGATATACCCTTAGACATACCCTTAGTTCTAGGATCACAGAAAATCCTGCAGATTTATCAAAAGGCAGGCCCAAGGTGTGGGCCACTAATTCAGCCATTCTCCGGATGTCCTCTGCCTCAATAAACACCAAATATTTGCAACATCTCAGATTCTGGAATTCTATCACGTATTGAGGGATGTAATTCTCCCAAAAGCATGCCCATGCATTGTTCAAGCGGGAGAGAAGGAAGTTGTTCGACTCATTCCTCAAACAAGGATAAGTAATTAGTGAACCTGTTTATCGGGTACGTGCATGGGCATAATAATGCATTGATCACAGAATAGTTGTCAAAGTTGTCTATCAATTACTAAGAATACTGACTCCAATTGGTAGTGGTCATGTTGCAGAGAGTCCACTGAGCCCAGAACATAGCTCTGCTAAACATTGTGCTTAATGCAAGGAGAAAACCATCAACAATCTGAGTATGATGAACAAGAAAGTATTGTTCTGCCTAAGCCAACTTGGCAATAGGGTTTGAGCCATCGAAGTTGGGAAATTCAAGGTAAGGTGGATGGTGGGAGGTGGCCTCCACTGGTGGAAGTGGGGCCAATATAGGATCCTGACGTGTTGCTGCCCAAATAGAAACAGAACACGCACCATCAGCACTGAAAGTGTGAGTGGGAGAAGTAGGAGTTACCCCAATTCTGCACAGTGGCCATCATGGCCTTTCGTTGGCTGGTAATATTCTCCATAATCGTTGACAACAAAAAAACCGTTGAAGGTAAGATCTTAAGCTCAGAGATTTCCTTCTCCATCGCGTTAAAGCATTATTTCTTTGTCATAGTGCAGAAAATAGAGGTCAGACCAATTGATAAGAGTTAAAACAATGGAGACACTTTATTATGATATAGATTATGAAACCTCACAAAACGAGGCAACTGAAGAAATTTCTGCCACAACCCTGAGGTGCCAATAACAAAATATCTTAATAATTCAAAACTAGATTCCTCCAAGCCGCTGCACAAGGGTATTCACAAGCTCAAGCTGATGATACACAATTTTTAGAAGGTCAACTGAGGAAAAGATATCTATAAAGATATCATTACCTTGACAGGGGATGATTTCGTAGAAATGGTTCAACTAAAGAAAAAATTGCCAGATGCATTAGAAAATTAAAGAATCTTGGAAGTCTCAAATACTTCCAATGGATGGAGAGACTGAGCTAGATCTAAAGAGGGAATAGAAGTCAGTTAAAGGAAATATATAATAGACTTCTTTGAAGACACTAGAACACGTGCATGCAAACTAATTTATACCCCAAATTGATCCAAATGTGAAGTTAGGAGACAACAAACAGGAGAGTATTGACACTTAGCGCTACCAGAGACTTGTTGGTTGACTTATTTATTGTTACACACACAGCCAGACATTGCCTTCGCTGTGAGTTTTATAAGTCAGCTTATGCACTCTCCACAAAAGACACATGGAGGTGGCTAACAGAATTACCAGAAAGGCCTATTTTTCAGAAAGCAAGGAAGTGAAGTATTTAAGCCTGTATTGACACAGATTGGGCAGGTTCAATCATAGATAGAAGATTTACAACTGGCTATAGCAACTAAGTTTAGAGAACCCTAAAAAGAAGGAAAATGTTGCTGCTTGCAGCAGTGCAGCGGCTGAATTTAGAGCTATGGTCAATGGATTGTGTAAAATAATTTTGCTACAGCAAGTCATAGAAAAATTACAATTGAAGATGGGATATCCAATGGAAACTTTACAGCAATAATAAGCCAGCTATTAGTATTGTTATTAGCCCACTGCAACATGATCACACCAAACACGAGGAAATCAATCGAAGCTTCATAAAGGATAAGCTTGAATCAGGTGAAGTTTGTTTCAATTCAAGCCAACATCCCAACAAGCCGCCAACATTTACAAAAGGTCTTTTAAACCAGGTTTAGATAGATTCTTGTATTAGCAAGTTGGGTTTAAATTTTTAGAGACATCTTCTACCCAGCTTGAGCGGAGTGGGTGTCTTGGAATACTTATGAGATTATGAGGATCTTTCATAGGTTATTTTCCTGTTTTATAGAGTTGTTCTAGATACCTGAGTTTCATTTTTTATTAATCAACTTGTTACCATTTTTAGTGGCTGTATATTTGTGCAATAGCTGTCAATTAAGAATTGCAAATCCTATGTATACTGCTGTACTCTTCTGAATATTATAGCAAACTAAAGGACTCAAACTTATACATTCAATAAAAACTTACAAAATCATAGAGAGACGCCATACCATCCATCCCAATTCTCGGTCCAAAGTGTTGGCTTCTTATTGGAATTTGGCTTAAAACCATCACAATAGTATCCATTGCAGGTGTCAATCTGATGGAACCAATAAACATGAGTAAAGTGATTAGTAAGGCTGACCGAGTAAGACATTAGCAATCCTGGAAATTATCCCAGCAAGCAACTATCCCACAGCCACACAGAAGATGTATTTTAGCCATGAGACAGAGGCGCCTAACTTGCGGGTCTATACTCAAAGAATTTTGTGGAAACAGTAGAATAATTTCAGCTGATTGATTTCTGATTGGGTTAGCTTAATTTCAGTATATTGATTAGGGGGTGTGAGTTAAGGAATATTATATAAATAAGGGGTTTAGGAAAATCTAAAGGGCAGACAAAAGTTGACCACTAAACTCATCCGGAGTCCAGTATCCCTCTCATATTCATCCTCAACAATATCCAGTCCTCAGTTTATTTTATTACTTCTTTTAATTCCATCGGTATATGTATCAAGTCAAATCCAGGCTAACGAAAGGTAAATTGTGTAAGGAATCTTGAATTTACTATGTATTCTGGTGCATCAGTTTGCTTACACATAGCCCATGGAACACCAGCACCAAGTCCAACCGCCATGTTGGCAGCCCACTTCATATAGTCCCTTCCTCTAGTGCCATATGAGCTTTCCATATTTCCATATTCATTCTCAATCTGCAAATAATAATTAAACAAAATACCTACTTAATAATGTTCTCAAGGGAAGATCAAATACACATTGAAAACGACAGGAGCAGATATATCTTAGGCACTTAAAGAGTTCAAAAGAAATGAAACAGCATATCAAACATAAAACTCATTTGAATAGAAAGGAATTTGATAGACACTATCAAAGGAACAAAGATAATAAGATAACACAACGAAACTCCCTCAAGGAGGGCCATAGAGATAGCTCTGCCACTAACCTAATTTGCTGCAAAAGATAACTTATTTTCTGATGATCATAGAATGAAACATCTGGAGATATAAATAACTAAGTTCAAGGCCCATGAACAAAGCCAGAATACTGATAAATAGAGAAAACTTAAGTGAATAAGGAATTAACTGATCTATAAGGAAATAAAATCATGTTTTCTTCCCCTGAGTGTATACACTAGCATGGACTTTGGGCTGCCTATATCACAATGAGAAATAAAGTTGACAAACAAACATACCTAACACTCGATGCATGCAGTTACCAGAACTCTAATTTACATATCATGCCCCAAAATCCATTACTCGTCGAAAAAATGAAAGCTGGTTTGTAGATGTTTGTACTTCTAATTAAGATAAGGATCCATAAAAAAGCGAATTAAAATCCCTTGCAGGCAATAGTTTTCCCCTTTATCAAGTGACAGTAGAATGCAAAATAGAGTTTCTTTTTTACCTTTAAGATAATTATTGGGAGGGCAGGAGAGAGGTGAGAGGTGAGAGGTGAGAGAATAGAGAATAGGGGAATGTAATTGTGTAGAATTTGGAACTTCTGATGGATATAAGAAACCATGATGAGTTAGAGTTTACAATCTAGTATAAGTAATAGTTTTCTCTGGTATCAAGTGACAGACAAATGTACAAGTGTTTCTTTTACCTGTAGAATAATTACTGGACCACCTTGCCAAGAGAAAAGTGACTCCTGTCGCATCAAATCAACTATCTTTTTTACAAACCGCTGCATTTCTTCCTGAAAATAAAATCATTGTTGTATTATAGCCAAAACGCATTAAGAAAATTATGTTACAGTAATTGTTTGAGAAAGAAGCCACAACGAATTCATGGACGAAACAAAGAACTGATGTTATATGAAATTGCATAAATGCAAAATAAAATTGGTCTCACCAAGAGTGAATAAATATAAAATATATGAATCAAAGCAAAAGTTACCTACTTATTAACACAAACACACACATATGAAGAACTCACTCTTGGTTATCACCAACAACTGTCATTTTCAGGTACCCCAGAAAATTAACTATTTTCACAAATTTAAAGTTTCTCATACTTTATTTTTCTGATTGAATTCAAACACAAACCAACCGTTTATATTTTCAAATAAAATTCTTTGTCAGTAACAGGAAACATAATTTTAAGACTGGCTTTGAGATTGATAATATTTAGAATATTTGAAAATATGACAATAACATTCATAGTGTTTTATGCAGTACCTTGAAGGGTGTATTATCAGTTCGAAATTCAATGCCAGGAACATCACGAAGCCAAACAGGAAAACCCCTGCAAACGGTTGTGACTTGAAAAAGTGAGTCAAAGAAATAACAGCTATTATAACGTGTTGAACTAGTGAAGCATTCTTTTTTTTCTTTTTTTGTTAGCATTTAGAAGGATATGCAAATTGAAGTACTATAGGACAAAACTTGATAGTTTAAATATTACACCACTTTTACTCTCTCAACTTAAATGAATATATGTCTATATAAGACTATAAATGATAAATAGTTTCAATTATGACTAGTACAAAAGTGAAAATCTCCACTACCCACTACAAACTAACTTTAATTAAGCAGGGAAGAGAATCCAACCCGAAATTCCACTCTGCACAAACATAAGGACCTATGCGAAGAAACAAATACAGTCCACTTGAACCCACTTCTTTCACAAACTTCACAATATCATATCTGCCTTCAAAAACGTACTGAAAAGAAAAGCAATTAATTAAAGACCATCAAAGTATTGCATTCAAATACAGAAGCAAGAAATGGAAGGTGAAAACTTTACCTGTCCCTTTACTGGCTCATGACCATTCCAAAATACATAAGTTTCAATAACGTCCACACCACCTTTCTTGCTCTTAGAAATCAAATCAGGCCACATCTAGAATCATTTTTTGAACTATCAGATATAACAAAAATCTTAAACACAGACAAGTAGAAGAAATTAAAAAACTTGATAACTTCGCCAAATGATATATTTAGATAATGCTCACAAGCAAAATGAAAAGATAATTTTAGAATTCATTTTAGTCTTGCTATATTTCTGAGAATACTATGTGGCAGGAGAAGATTACACTTCTGAAGTTCTATTTCCTAAAATAGAGTCCAAAAAACACAACTATTGAAAGATAAAGAACAATGCATAAATTTACAGAGTCGTCGTTAGATAAGATAACAGATTATGCATATTCAAATATTCAAGACTACATTTCAACTAACAGTAGAAGTCATTATCTAATTGAAACTAAATATTAAGCATGTGCCCTCAATCCATAATCTTAAAGTATTCTACATTGCTTAGTACAAATTCTTGTGACGATTAGTACATAATTTTAGTAACGATTTAGTACAAATTTCAGTAAATAATAAGTATTGCTATCCTTTATTTGGCAAGAATTGCCTTCCCAACCAAAACCAAAATGTACAAAACTTACACTTTTTTTCAAGTAACATGTAAAGGTGCAATATTTCAGTTTTCTCAAATTGGGATAATATAAAGCCACAATGATTATATCCAATTATAAGAAGGAAGTACATCGCTATTTACTGAAATTTATGTCATTGTTTGTTCAATGCTCTAACAAAATCATTATCCACTTCTGCAGAAACAATCAATAATTTACTTAAACACCCCATCACAAATTTCTTTTAATTAATAAAATTCACGGCAATTAGTATGCATCAAATACAGATCAGCACCCAATAACGATGATAAAATTACTAAATTGGAGAACTACACACATAATTTACAACACAAAGACTGCAAAATGCAGTAACTTATCTGTAAAAATTTCACAATATAGGTGCGTTAACAATGTCAAGCAGTATTAAGTGAGCAGCCCCTCAAACAATAAATTGAAGAATCTACGCATTTACACAAACTCGATTTAGTTCTGACTAACAAGCTTGAGTATGAAAACCCATTGCACCATTCTAGACAGGGCTAAAAGAAATTCAACGGAGTGGTTGTCACAATCTAGAAATTGCAGAGTAATAATTTGATTCGGAAATTACATCGGGAGTGGCTCTGGGATAATGAATTCCAGCGGATATTAGCATCCGCCGCTTTCCATCAATGACCATCGCCCTGCCATCGTAGCTCACATTGAAAGGTTTAAAAAACTCCCCAGCAACAACCAGCGACTGCAAAATAATTCCCAGCAAAACCCACTGAAATTTGAATCTCATCTCGTGATTGAATTTTGCAGTGAGTGTTCGATGATTAGATATGAGGTCAATCAATGCAAAGGTACTGACAAAAGTAACTTGCTGATCAGAATTGGAAATCCCAAGAGTACGTTCGCATTGGCGGAAAAAGAATGGATTGACTAAATTAATGAGATAGATTTGTGGGATGGGTGGACCATCAATCGATCTTAGACAAAATAAAATTAAATAAAAAAAATGAAAAATGAAAAGAATAAGGTAATCGGTTGCAAAATAATTCGCTAACCAACCCAAACCTCAACCCCCTCCAACCCATGCTTTTGACGTCACAATGTGACATTTGTCACATTGTGATTGGTTATTATTAATTTATTTTATATATAATTTAGATTTTAATTAAATGATATTTAAATTATTATTTTCTAAAAATAAAATTAATCAAAATTCATAATTTTATTTTCTCTACAAATAGAATGTAATATTGACATATTTTGGATCACAATAAAAAATCTATTTCTTTTCTCAATCTTAAAATTATATACTTATTCTTCTCTTTTTCATTTTATTTGAGTGTATATTAGGTGCACCCAGGTGCACCATTGCACCCATATTTGTATAATTTTTTATTCTATTTTGTATACATATTATTCTCTTTTGTATACGTGTTTTGTAATAATTGTATATTTTTTTCACACTAAGTTTTTCATTAAAAAAACAAGCATATGTGTATAACTTTTTATTCAATAGTGTATACATGTATTTTAATAATTGTAAATTTTTTTACACTCAATTTTTTATTAAAAAAATTAACAATTAAATTGTATACATTTTTACTCATAATTGTATATGTTTTTGCTTATATTTGTACGTGGGTGCACACGAAGCTTCGTGTGCACCCGGGTGCACACTATATTTAGCCTTTATTTTTACTTTAAATTTATTTTAAATATAATTATTATTAAAAATCTCAAAATAATAAAATATAATTATTATATATATATATATATATATATATATATATATATATATATATATATATAGAAGAGAGAGAAATAAATATTTTATTAAAAAGATAGGTTGGTTGTTGATGGAGTATAAAAAAGTTGAAATTGGGTTGGGTTGTAAAAAAAATGGTGTACCCCACCATTAGGGGCCCCCACCGCCCCTGCCCTGGGGATTGGTAGAGGAGATAAATCGCAGGATGTGCCTCAAGTGGCTTATAGGGAGGGCTCACTGTTAAACTCGTGCTTGCAAGGGGTCAAATCCATGCCAAAGGCAGGATTCGAACCCCCACCCTGCAGCAATCAAGCTCAGCTGGAATTGGGTTGGGTTGTAGGTTGTGTATGTGGATGAGATAGAAATGTATATTATATTGTTGGGTTGGGTTGTTGTGGGTTGTGAATGGGGATAGTCTTAATATATATATTTATGAAGTAATTTGCTTATTTAGATTTTTGGAAAACACACGTGTAGCAATTTTATGATTATGTGAACAAAAATTCATAGGTATTCTATTTTTATTGGTGGAGCATTAAATGCTAATTAAGTAGATATATATATATATATATATATATATATATATATATATATATATATATATATAAATAATTATTCATATAATTTCTAATGTGATCATTATTAAATATACAAGGTTTTTATTACTTTATTTTACATACATTACATATTACATAAATAATCAATTAAATTTTAATTTCGATATATAGTAATGTTTAGTGAATTAATTTTTTATTAATAATTTAATACTATTATATTTTATTAAAATATAATATATTTTTAAAAACTATAATCGGCTCTTAACAAATATTCATTTATACTAATTTTATTCCACCATAAAATATAAAATTTAAAAAATAATTAATACAAATAATAAAATATAAATTAAAAGAATGATAATAATATTAATTATTTTCTAAAAACCAATGTTCATTATAATTTTAATTTTTTATTTTTCAACCAATATATATTAAGATGTACTGGTGTATATCTTATAATATACATAATAATTGAGAAATAGTTTCTTTATATAATTTTTCTGAAAAACATTTGTGGCATCTTCTAATGAAATGTTGTCTTATAATTATTAAGCTTATTAATAACTTCAATATTAAGATATTAAAAATATAATTACTCCTTCTAAATTCTAAATATTAAAAATATTGAGTGTAAAGAATCTAAATTCGTATCCACACGTATATCAATTACTCCTTCTGTCCATGAAAATGTGTGCATTTATTTTTTCACATAAATTAAAAAATATAATATATTAATTTTTTTTACATGAATTAAGAGATATAATATTTTAATATGTAGTGATGTGAGAAAAATAATATTTTAATGTAAATTAGATAGTTGTATTAATGTTGAGCCCAAGTGTGGGCTTTGTGAGACATATGGAGTAATTATTTTGTATATGTTCTATCTACTAAAAAATGAATGCACACTTTGTATTGTGATGTACCAAAATAATAAAATGCATACGTTTTAAGTGGAATGGAGAGAATATTATAAATTAGAAGAATGTAATAAATATATAAATAAAATCAAACAATAATATATATATATATATATATTAAAAATGTAAAGTTGACGTATAGTATTCATATACATTTTGTGTTTATTGAATAAAACATTACAAACGTAAAATAAAATTTTTATAACTGCGTAACACGCGGGTACTATACTAGTATAGTAATAATTTACTAGTATGAAGCACGCGTGTTCAAATTTTTTATGGAATCAACTATTTGTATTTCGAGTGTATATTGGGTGTACTCATATGTGTATAACTTTTTATTATATTATGTATAAATAATATATTTTGTATACGTGTTTTGTAATAATTGTATACTTTTTTCCACACTAAATTTTTCATTAAAAAAACTAACATCCATATGTGCATAACTTTTTATTCAATAGTGTATACATGTTTTTTAATAATTGTATATTTTTTACACTCAATTTTCATTAAAAAATTTAATAATTAAATTGTATACATTTTTTCTCATAATTATATATGTTTTATTTATATTTGTATATGGGTGCACCCGGGTGCACACTATAATTAGTCTTGTATTTCTGAATTCGCTAAATGTACTTAAAAATAATTAAATTAAAATATTCAAAATTAATAAGATATAAATATTCTAATAATTAAGATTGTATATTGTATTCAGTTGTAGTACCCAAATAGTATATTTCGATTTCATATTGTGTTCGTTGTAGTACCCGTATAGTGTATTTGGTTGGAGTACCCGAAAAATGTATTTAGTTGGAGAAATTGAATGATCATTGAGAATGGTGATAACACTTTCACGATGAATTATTATCACTTTTATTATAAAATAAAATTTTATCACTTATTTTTTATTTATATTATAAGTTGTTAAAAAATATTATCGTTTTTCGTTAATTGAGTATCATTTTCCATTATTGGAGTTATTATTTTTTATACTAATGACGTAAACCCTCATTTGAGATGGTTTTACACAAGTCCTTTACATAATATTAACACTATATACTCACCCCCGTCCCACCCAAATAGCACCATTTTATTATATTGGGCTTTCCGTCCAGATTGCACAATTTTTCTCTTTTAGTAAGAAGGACCTACCAATGATCCACCACTACCCATCACATCTCTCTAATACATCTACCCACTTTACATAAAATAATATTCATTAATCTACGTGCAAAAAATAAATGCACTTATTTGCCCGGGACGGTGGGAGTAAATTAATAAACATAATTTTATTCATAAAAGTTTTAATTTTTTTAATATTAAAATTTTTAAACAAAAAAAAATTATACAACACGTTAAACTTTTGTAATGTCTATTAAAAATTTCATAACATTATTGTATAAATTTATATATAAGTTTTAATATTATATTGCTAATACAAAATAGTATATATTTTTATATATTAAGTTCTTATAGGGTTAATTGCATTAAAATACACGACCTTTTCTTATTTTCTCAATTTAATCACGAATTTTTTTTTGTCAAAAAATATATAACCTTCTATTTTTTCTCAATTTAATCACAAAATTTCTTTTTTATCAATTAAATACATGATCTTTTATATATTTTTTCAATTGAATCATAAATTTATTTTATTAGTTAAGTATACATGATTTTATATTGTGTCATTTAATCAAAATTCTTATGTAAAAAAGTCTATTAAAATGTTTTTACGAAATTTTATTAATAATAAATTTTTAAGAATTAACAAAAAATAATCTACTAAAATAATCAGATTTTACAAAGACTTAGCTATATTTTTAGTCCACCTACCTAAGGCTAATATTAATAAAAAAACAATATTTTATAGATATATTAAATATAAATCATATAACATAATTTTAATTATCTGTGCCAATTTTTACATATATTAAAATATTAATGATTTATGTTCTTATCGTATATTTAATTATCTATTCAAGTATTATTTTTCTAAAAATTTTTCAATTGTCGAATTCTTTGGGATAATTAATTAAATTTGAGGCTACATGAATTTTTATTAATTGTTTTACAATTTATCTAATATATAAAATTTAATCTATAATAAAAGAATTTTGAACAAATGACAAAATATAGAAGATTATAAGGAAATATTTGTGATTAAATTGAAAAAATACAAAAAGGTCATGTATTTAATTGATAAAAAGAAAAATTGTGATTAAATTTTAAAAAAATAAGAAGATCATGTATTTTTTTGACAATAAAAAAATTTCGTGATTAAATTAGAAAAAGAGAAAAAGATAGTGTATTTTTATTAAATTAACCCGTTCTTATATTATCATATTTAAATTATTACATAAAAAGTATAATCTTAAGAAATCATAATTAAACATAAAATTATATTAGGGATAGCAACGGGTAGGGTATCCGCTTATTTTTTGGTACTCGTACTCTTATGTAATTTTAAAATTAAAACTAATTGTTCATATTCCATTTAAAAAATTTATTATGGTACTCATACTTGTTATCAATACCCGCGGGTACTCGCATTCATTTAATATTAATTTATTATATAAATATTTGGGTCACTTACTATTGGATATATAAAATAATGCATAATTGCTATAAACTACATCAATTAAAGCACTAATACTCATAACTACACAATTATGATTGTGATACCATAAATACCCCTTTGTTTGCACAATTTATTTTGCACAATTTAATTTTGCACATTTCGTTTGCACATTTTAAGTTTCGGCAGCCGACGGCGGAGGTCAGGCGGCAGTCCGATGATTTTTTTGCATAATTTGTTTGCACAATTTATTTTTGCATATTTTGTTTGCACATTTTAAGTTTCAACGGAGGTCCGACGAATTTTTTTTTGCACAATTTGTTTTTGCACATTTTGTTTGCACATTTTAAGTTCCGACGGAAGTCCAGCAATCGCTCGCCGAACAATTTTAATTTGCACTTTTTTTTTGCACATTTTGTTTTGCAATTTTTTTTCATATTTTCTTTTTTTTGGCAATTTTTTTTTTGCACATTTTCATTTTGTATATTTTTTTTTCACATTTTTTTTACACATATTTTTTACTCATATTTTTCTTTTAAACAGAAATCTCAAAATAAATATTGTAAAACAGTCAGTACAAAATCACATTTAGGGAAAAGAAAGCACACGTTCAAGCCAATAAGAAATATAAAAAGTGTATAGTGCATTATTTAAAAGATAAATTCAGCGCTACCAAAAACATTCCAAGGCTTATGTATAATTTTTTTTAAATAAATAATTCCTTAAAATTAGAATTATTTTTATAGAAAGAACATTTCTAGATACCCTTCAGCCTACGTTGTTGATTAGTTAAAACATGGGGATTTGGATGGAAACTTCAATAAGATTACATACAACTAAATGATGTTGTAGACGCAAAAACAACTTCTATCACCATCTCAAAGCTCTAATAACCAGACTGACCAAGTCGACCAATATGTTTCAAGGCAATATTAGTATCCACCGACGGTGCCACCATAGCAGCAGCCCTAATCTTGTTAAGTTTCAAATCATTGTTTATAGGGAGAAAAGACACCCTCGTGAAATCTCTGCAATTTACACCACAGCAGCATGAGGAAGAAAATAGCCAAATCCATCTAGAGCAGCAAATGGCCAGAATACCTCCAATGCATTTGTATTTTCACATCTTTTATACTTGTCATATGTTATAATAGAAAAATTTGGACCTCCAAAGATGAGTAGATGACTAGGTAAAATGGCATGTCACAATAATAGGATTTCCTATTTACAAAAATTTTGTACATATACATTAATCAGTGTGCACATTTCAAATGCAATTCAACTACCTTAACATATTAACTTACAACTAATTCAAAAGAATATTCAACTACCTTAATTAACTTACAATAATTCAAAAGAATAATATCTAATGATGATGTATTATCAATAATTTCTTGGTTGAACACTTGCATCCTTGTGTATTAGTAGACTCTGCGCTTCTGTTTCCTCCAAAACTTTGGACTTAGAAATTCTGCCCCTGGAATCATACAACATGTGTTTCCTCTACCCTTACTTCCTTGCATCCTTACACTCGGCATAGCCAAGTCCTGTGAAATCTCATCCAGTACTCGTTCCAATCGGTCGACTTGCTTCTGGAACAAGCTCATCCCCTCCCATGAGCTACCCGTAAATCTCTGAAACCAATATCAACAAATCAGATATTGATTCAAGCTTATAATCGAGTAATGATCAAATTGCTCTAGTACCTGATGTAGTTCCAAAAGATTTGATTGCTGGTTTTCGATCTGTACTAGCTGCCTACGGATCAGAGACAAGTTCTCAAACTCCTTCTCATTCTCTAATATATCTTTGATGCCATATTCATTTGCGATTTTCGAATTGTCGTTGTAGTTAAAATGAATGACTCGGGAACATGAGTTTTTCCTTAAATTTAACTTATTGGCAGCATTGGAAATACATGGCTTAGTATCATTATTCACCACAATGCTCTTCCGACTGCTGTTCGTAGACGAACAGATTGAAGCCAGTGACCTAATTTTCCTGGCTGAGGGGCTAGAACAACATTGCCTCGATTGGTGAAAGTAAAACAGGGGAATATCCAAGCAAGTAATTAGCAAGAAATGAAAAATCGAAGCTCACAGTAACAAGAAATTAGGGAGACCACATCGAAACCTTAATCGGCGGTTATGGTTGAAGGCAGTCCAGCGGCGAGCACTGACCTAATGTTGAATAGTACCAACAAGAGAAAATACTTTGCTTGAAAAGTAAATTAATCAAACCAACAGAAGGCATTAAAACGATTACACAAAATTTATCTGTTTCACATAGTATACACAAGAATGCCAATTGCCAACCATCTATAGCGTTAAGGTTTGACTGAATCTTTTGCACAAGTTACCACCACATACCAAATAATCTAAAGTGATAAAAATCGCACTAATGAGCAAATGAGTATGTAATAACCACTATTTATATAATATATGATAATAATAATATATATATACATATATGGTTAATAAAAATCATGCAATAGATATATGTATATTATTATATTATATATATTAATCCCATGCTTTAAAAAAACAGATAAGACACGTAAGCTAGCTTGGATAAGATTTAACTGTGGAAGATTTTTTTACCATTTATATATATAAATAAATAGATATATATATATATATATATATATATATATATATATATATATATATATATATATATATATATATATATATATATATATATATATATATATATATATATATATATATATAACACGTATGTTAACTGTGAGGAGTTTGAAGAGAGGGATAGCAGGTAACATCTTCTTCAAAGTATTAGGCAGTGATTAATTCTTTTAAATAGATTGATATGCGTATATATATATATAGGATTTTATACGTGAGTATATATATATATATATATATATAAACACACCTATATATGTATATATACACACACTGCAAGTTTTGAGAATTTATCTATTCTTTGTCAAACCTTAACATGTTATATATAAAAATGATCATATCGATGCGTAGATTTCAACTATATAACTCTTTTTGTGAAATAGATTTCGTATGAATTAGATAAGCTCAGTCAAAGTTCGTACCCTTTAATGGCATATTTTGTGTTGGTGTGAGTTAGCTTTGATATTATAGGCCATTTTGAAGCGCTCCTCACGAGGATCACATATATATAATTAGTTTTGAGTTTGGACGTGAAATGAAGAAGATATGAGGATACCCACTTCGTATCAAAAATTTTGTCCCCTTTAAACTTCGTTATTTTCATGAAAAATTGGTATGTATGTGATCCTCACCTTGCGAGGATTCCAACGGTGTTTTTGGAATTTCAAATGGAGTTGTATAACTCAAGTTGGGTCAAACAAGTTGGGTCATTTTGTAATAAATTTAAAGTTTTGGGCAAGTAAAAATGAGATTTAATATAATGCAGGTATTTGATTGCAATTTATAAAAATATATATTAAAAAAAGGAGAAAAGAGAAAGTTAATTTCAAAATTAGAATATAGTCAGGTTAACTGCACTGCTGCCTATTCAATTTCGTACATACATATTTATATTTATATATTTTTATTTTATTTAATTCTTTTCAATATTAATTATAATTTACTATTTTTAATATTATTATTATTATTATTACTTATTATTTGTTTTATTCATTTCATTTTATTATTTATTTAGTATTTTATATTTATTTATTTATTTAATTTAACTTTTTATGTTATTTAGTATTTTATTTATGAAATAATTACTGATAGGTACACACTTTGTACCCCTAATTACTACTAGATACATTGATTTAAAATAATTATTATTTAATACAAAATATTAAAGTAAAATACCAAATATACCCCTAAACCCATATACCTTTAAAACACTAACCCCAACCTCCACCCACCACCGGACCACCGCTGCCGCTGCCGGACCGCCGCCGCCGCCGCCGCCGGCCGGTCGCCGGAAAATCTGTTCGTCAGAAAAAAAGAAAAAAAGAAAAAAAGAAAAAAAAAAAAAAAAAAAAAACTGGTCGCCGGGAAACTGCCGCCGCCGGAAAAGCTGCCGGACCGACGCCGCCGGACCACCACATTTTTTTGCTGCACACACTTTTTTTTTCATGCACACACTTTTTTTGCTGCACACACTTTGCTGCACATGAACTTTTGCTTCACACAATATTTATGTGCAGCACATTAATAGGGGTAATATTGGAATATCACTATATATTTTTGTACCTAGTAGTAATACTTTTGTATGTTTGTATCTCATAGTAATTTAGGGTTTTTTTGTGTACCTAGTAGTAATCCTCCCTTTATTTATTATTTATTATTTATCTTATTTTATTTTATTAATTTAATTCCTTTTCAATATTAATTATATTTTACTAATATTATTATTATTATTATTATTTTATTTACTTATTATTTGTTTTATTTCATTCAATTTTATTATTTATTTATTTAATTAATATTTTATATTTATTTATTTAATTTAACTTTTTATATTAAATATTAATATAATTTTATCACTATTATTAATTTAGATGTAGAATCTTTATTTTATATCTATTTTTTTTAAACATTAATGTCATTTGAATTTATATTTTAATGTTACAACTTATTACAAAGTAGAAAACTATAATTGTTAAATTATTATTTTAAATGATATATTTCTATTTTCTTAATATTTTATTAAATTAATAATTATTATATAACAATAATTAGTTTGTGTAAACTATTTTTAGAAATTAGTTTTAATAATAGGTATTATTATTAGAAGTAGAACTCAGTTTAGTATACCTTTGCAGGCATACCTGAGACTCACGAGCAAGCCTAGTCCACTTTACACGTTTTCGATAAGATTAAGGTGGGGGTAACTTTCACTCTTTACCGAGTGCTATATTTTATGTCATGATTGCTATGTTAAGATGTGATATGTGTTACTTATATGTCATGTTATGTGTCATGTGTACTTTTAGTTCGATGACAAATATTTTTTACTAACACTTGTACGGGGTGACGACTCAGTGCACATATACCAACTAACACAAGTTACTGACTACGTCGGTTCAGTACTAAAATATATTTCAAGTATGCTAACATTGTACTGGGGTGACGACCTGGTGCACATTTACCAACTAACACAAGTTATCGGATGACGATTCGGTCTAAAATATTTTCATTGAGTTATCGAACGACAATGTGCAAATTATTTTATTAAATGACATATGTTACATCTTATGGTATATTTGGCATGCATATTTATTTTTAACTGTGCAATCATTTAAGTTAACCCACTGAGTGTATTTTAGACGCTCACCCCTTATTAATTTTCAGAACAAGATTTAGAAGATGGAGAGGCCTTCGCAGTAGACCCAAGCCCTTAGAAGACTTTATATTATGACTTATATTTTAGTATTTTGTTAGAACTTTATTTTAGATATATCATCTGAATGTACTTATTTTAGATATTTCACTCTACTCGGGTGAGTAGATGCTAATATGTAATAATCTTTATGCAACTTTTACTTTATTATACTATCGCTTTGGGGATTTTTTTATATTATTCCGCTGTGCATTCTCGACCCCTCTATTATTATATTGGGGAATTTATATCTAGTAGCGTCCCAACCCCATAACGTAACCCGGGGCGTTACAGCGTGGTATCAGAGCAGTCTATATCGGACTTGCTCAAGTACCTAACTTAGAATTTTATATCGTACCCTAGGATTGACTATTCTATGACTATGACGTGACTACACTTTAGGATTTTTATATGTTTTTAATTTATATACTAGTATATAATATTAGTATTGTTTGACCAGATCATGAGTTGGAGAAGACCACAAAACCTACCTATTAATGAGAATCTTGAGAACGTTTATGGCGACCCAGGAGATGACTTAGTGACAATCCTTTGAGGATTGGCTCAATAATTTCACGCAAACTCTGCATGACCACCACCACCACCACCAGAACCTATTCCTAGAAACGAGCCAGCCTTGGTAATTGAACAATTTTGATGTTTCAATCCACCAACATTCAACGGAACGGAGGACCCCGCAGAAGTTGAGAAATGGTTGAGGTCGTTGGACAAGATTTTCATCTATCTCGATTGCATTGATGCACAGAAGATCGCGTGTGCTATTTTTTTCAGTTTGTGGGAGAAGCAGATTTCTAGTGGGAGGCTTATGGACATACCAAGACTCCTGAATAAAAGGCAAGGATGACATGGGAAGACTTCAAGGATGTGATAATTCAAAACTTCATGCCCTAGTCATTTCGAGATGAAAAAGAAAGTGAATTTCTGCACTTGAAACAAGGAACAATGAGTGTTCTTGAATATGAAAGAGAATTCAATCGACTCTCCAAATTTGCCATACTCTTGTCAACTCAGAGGAGAAGAAAGCTATACTATTCGAAAAGGGATTACGGTCTGAGATCAGCACTATCTTAGCTGGACAAGGGATGATAACTTTTGCAGATGCACTTTTCAGAGCTCAAAAAATTGAGTCACGACAGAAGAACAATAACAACCAGAATAAAAAGGCGATGAAAATACCTGAAAAGCACAAGTGGGGAGGACCGGTGATGGGAAAAGGAAACCATAAGATTCAAAACAAGCAAATAAAATAATTAGAGGAGTATCAGGACTACCGCCACTCGAAACAAATTCTCCCTGTCCAAAATGTAGAAAGAATCACCTTGGAGCATGTTTATATGGAACTAGAATATGCTATCGATGCCGTCAACCGGGACACACCATACTAGAATGCCCAAAGTCTAAAGCAGCAGGAGGATCGAGTGTTAGACCAGCACGTGCATACGCTATGACACAACAAGAAGCTGAGGAAGAACTAGAAATAATGGCATGTATGCTATCAGTATTTGGCACTCCTGCTCTTATACTTTTTGATACTGGAGCTACTCATTCATTCATATTTGCTAAGATGTATAAGAAAGTAGAAAATAATTGTGAGGAGTTAGACAAATCAACTCTTGAAGTTAGTATACCTTTGGGTAACTCCATCCGAACCATGAAGTTGTGCAAGAATGTGAAGATAGGGATGAATGATAGAGTCCTACTTGCAGACCTTCATGTAATTGAGATGAAAGATTTTGATATAATTTTAGGGATGGATTGGCTTAGAGCTAATCATGTTGTAATAAGATGTCGTGAAAAAGAAGTACAGTTCCAACTCCCAGGAAATGAGAAGTTTACTTTTCACGGAGCTAAAGATAGAGTAATACTGCGAATTATAACTGCAATGAAAGCAATCAAAATGATGAAGAAATAGGGATGCCAAGCATTTTTAGTGAATATTGTGGAAAGTGAAGGCAAAAAGATGAGCATAGAGGATGTTCCTATTGTGCGAAAATACGAAGATGTGTTTCCAGAAGACTTACCAGGTTTGCCCCCAAAAGGTAAGTAGAATTCACAATCAATCTAGTACCGGGAGCAGCACCAGTCTCAAAAACACCTTATCGAATGACCAAAGGAGTTGCAAGAATTGAAGATCCAGTTACAAGAACTTTTGGATTTGGGTTTCATACACCCTAGTGTTTCACCCTAGTGAACACCTGTTTTGTTCGTAAAGAAGAAAGATAGTTCGTTTAGGATGTGTATCGATTATCGAGAATTGAATAAACTTACCATCAAGAATAAGTATCCCTTGCCAAGGATTGAGGATTTATTTGATCAACTGGGCGGTGCTAGCGTGTTTTCCAAGATAGATCTGAGATCTGGATATCATCAAGTGCGAATCAAGCAGAGCGACACTTCGAAGACTGCTTTTAGAACACGTTACGGGCATTATGAGTGCGTAGTAATGCCTTTTATTCTCAGCAATGCACCAGTAATTTTCATGGATTTGATGAATCGTGTTTTTCACTCGTACTTGGACAAATTCGTGATCGTGATCATGTTTATTGATGATATCTTAGGGTATTCTAGAGATCGGGAACAACATGAAGAACATCTGAGAATCGTTCTAGAGACACTAAGAAAGGAAAAGTTGTATGCCAAATTCAAGAAATATGAGTTTTGGTTAGACAAAGTTGTCTTTCTTGGGCACATTGTGTCAGCTCGAGGAATCGAGGTGGATCCGACCAAGGTGGAAGCAGTAGAGAAATTGAAGACACCTACGAATGTAGGAGAAGTATGGAGTTTCATTGGATTGGCTGGATATTACAGAAGATTTATTGAGGAATTTTCAAGTATTGCAGGGCCCTTGACGAAATTAACTCACAAGGAAGTTAAATTCCATTGGACGGAAGAGTGTGAAAAGAGTTTCAACCTTCTCAAACAGAAATTGATCACTGCACCTGTACTGACAATTCCTGATGGGACAGAAGAATTTGTCATCTATAGTGATGCTTCAAAGTAAGGATTGGGATGTGTTCTGATGTAACGTAATAAAATAGTTGCCTATGCATCTAGACAACTCAAGATCCATGAACAGAACTAGAATTGGCAGCTGTGGTAAATGCCTTGAAGATTTGGAGACATTATCTGTATGGCGCAAAATGTCAAATTTATACAAATCACGAGAGCTTAAAATATTTTTTCGAATAGAAGAAATTAAATATGAGGCAAAGAAGATGGTTGAAATTAGTCAAGGACTACGATTGTACAATACTGTACCATCTAAGGAAGGCAAATGTGGCAGCAGTTGCTTTAAGCAGAAAAGAAAAAGGGAAATTAGCCTATTCTATAACAAACCAAGAATTATTGGTGGCTGAGTTCTCTCGGATGAGTTTAGAAGTCGTGATACCTCCAAGTAGCATTGAAGCAGTATTAACTGCGTTACTGATTAAACCATCCTTAAGAGATAGAGTCAAGAAACTTCAAGACGAAGACAGAATTCTCAGAAAAATTAAGGAACGCGTGAAGATTGGGGAAGGAAAGGAATTTGCTCTCACAGACGATGGAACACTCGTATTTGGAAAAAGATTATGTATTCCTAAAAATGAGGATCTTATTAGAGAAATTTTAACAGAAGCTCATGGTACTCCATACACGGTACATCCAGGAGGAACCAAGATGTATCAAGACTTGAAGAATGCATTTTGGTGGAGAAATATGAAGAGGAATGTAGCTCTGTTTATCCAAAGGTGTATGACTTGCCAGCAAGTGAAAGTAGAACATCAACGACCCTCAGGACTCTTAAAGCCATTAGAGATTCCTGAGTGGAAATGGGAGCATATCACAATGGATTTCGTTACAGGTTTACCAAGATCAGTGCGAGGAAATCAAGCTATATGGGTGATAGTAGATCGTTTGACCAAGTCTGCGCATTTTCTTCCAGTGAAAATGACTCATGGAATGGATAAGCTTGCACAAATTTATCTAGAAGAAGTTGTCAGATTACACGGTGTACCAGTTTCTATAGTTTCTGATCGAGATCCAAGATTTACATCAAAATTTTGGCACAGTTTACAAAATGCAATGGGCACGAAGCTAAAGTTTAGCACGGTGTTTCATCCCCAAATAGATGGCCAGTCTGAAAGGACTATTCAAACATTGGAAGACATGTTGAGGGCATGCATCCTAGATTTTGGGGAAAGTTGGGAAAGATACATACTACTTATAGAGTTTGCTTACAACAACAGTTTTCAAGCCACAATAGGCATGGCTCCTTACGAAGCACTCTACGGAAGGAAGTGTAGATCTCCCCTTTATTGGGATGAAGTTGGTGAGAAGAAAGTTCTAGGACCAAAAATAGTAGAAAAGACAGTTGAAGTGATTGAAAAGATCAAAAGAAGAATTTTGACTGCGCAAAATTGACAGAAGTCTTACGCTGATAAGAGACACAAAGATTTACAGTTCCAGGAAGGAGATAAAGTTTTTCTAAAAATATCACCAATGAAAGGAATTTCTCGCTTTGGGAAGAAAGAAAAACTCAAGACAAGATATATTGGACCTTACGAGATTTTAGAACGAATCGGCGAGGTGGCATACAAGTTAGCTTTACCACCTGAGCTAGCTGGAGTGCATGATATATTTCACGTGTCCATGCTACGAAAATATGTGTTTGATCCAAGCCATGTTGTTAACCACGAGGTTATAACAATCGACAACAATTTAGTGTATGAGGAATTTCCTATAGCCATCCTTGACAGATAAGTTCGTAAGCTAAGGAATCAAGAAGTTATTTTAGTTAAAGTTCAATGGAGCCGCCACAATACAGAAGAAGCGACATGGGAACGTGAAGACGACATACAAAATAAATATCCGAATCTACTCATACCTAGTAAGTGAAATTTCGAGGACGAACTTTTATTTTTAGTAGGGGTGATTGTAATAACCACTATTTATATAATATATGATAATAATAATATATATATACATATATGGTTAATAAAAATCATACAGTAGATATATGTATATTATTATATTATATATATTAATCACATGCTTTAAAAAAAACAGATAAGACACGTAAGCTAGCTTGGATAAGATTTAACTGTGGAAGATTTTTTTACCATTTATATATATAAATAAATAGATATATATATATATATATATATATATATATATATATATATATATATATATATATATATATACACATATATAACACGTATGTTAACTGTGAGGAGTTTGGAGAGAGGGATAGCAGGTAACGTCTTCTTCAAAGTATTAGGCAGTGATTAATTCTTTTAAATAGATTGATATGTATATATATATATAGGATTTTATACGTGAGTATATATATATATAAACACACACCTATATATGTATATATACACACACTGCAAGTTTTGAGAATTTATCTATTCTTTGTCAAATCTTAACATGTTATATATGAAAATGATCGTATCGATGCGTAGATTTTAACTATATAACTCTTTTGTGAAATAGATTTCGTATGAATTAGATAAGCTCAGTCAAAGTTCGTACCCTTTAATAGCATATTTTGTGTTGGTGTGAGTTAGCTTTGATATTATAGGTCATTTTGAAGTGCTCCTCACGAGGATCACATATATATAATTAGTTTTGAGTTTGGACGTGAAATGAAGAAGATATGAGGATACCCACTTCGTATAAAAAATTTTGTCCCCTTTAAACTTCGTTATTTTCATGAAAAATTGGTATGTATGTGATCCTCACCTTGCGAGGATTCCAACGGTGTTTTCAGAATTTCAAATGGGGTTGTAGAACTCAAGTTGGGTCATTTTGAAACAAGTTGGATCATTTTGTAATAAATTTAAAGTTTTGGGCAAGTAAAAATGAGAATTTAATATAATGCAGGGACTTGATTGCAATTTATAAAAATATATACTCCCCCCGTCCCAACTTCAACTTCACACTTTCCGTTTTGGTCCGTCCCAAATTCAACTTCACACTTCCATAAAAGGAAAAAGCAACAAACTAATATCCCTCTAACATACTTTAATTTAAAATTTGTCATAACCTTTTTAACACACATAACATACTTTATCATTTATTTATTACCCAAAAATACCATACTACCCTCAAAAGTAAGTCAAAAAGTGATTTTTCTTAAACTCCGTATCTACAGTAAATATGAACTTGAATTTGGGACGGAAGAAGTATTAAAAAAATGAGAAAAGAGAAAGTTAATTTCAAAATTAGAATATAGTCAGGTTAACTGCACTGCTGCCCATTCAATTTCGTACATACATATTTATATTTATATATTTTTATTTTATTTAATTCTTTTCAATATTAATTATAATTTACTATTTTTAATATTATTATTATTACTTATTATTTATTTTATTCATTTCATTTTATTATTTATTTAGTATTTTATATTTATTTATTTATTTAATTTAACTTTTTATGTTATTTAGTATTTTATTTATTATTTATCTTATTTTATTTTATTAATTTAATTCCTTTTCAATATTAATTATATTTTACTAATATTATTATTATTATTATTTATTTACTTATTATTTATTTTATTTCATTCAATTTTATTATTTATTTATTTATTTTAACTTTTTATATTAAATATTAATATAATTTTATCACTATTATTAATTTAGATGTAGAATCTTTATTTTATATCTATTTTTTTTAAACATTAATGTCATTTGAATTTATATTTTAATGTTACAACTTATTACAAAGTAGAAAACTATAATTGTTAAATTATTATTTTAAATGATATATTTCTATTTTCTTAATATTTTATTAAATTAATAATTATTATATAACAATAATTAGTTTGTGTAAACTATTTTTAGAAATTAGTTTTAATAATAGGTATTATTATTAGAAGTAGAACTCAATTTAGCATACCTTTGCAGGCATACCTGAGACTCACGAGCAAGCCTAGTCCACTTTACACGTTTTCGATAAGATTAAGGTGGGGGTAACTTTCACTCTTTACCGAGTGCTACATTTTATGTCATGATTGCTATGTTAAGATGTGATATGTGTTACTTATAAGTTATGTTATGTGTCATATGTGCTTTTAGTTCGACGACTCAGTGCACATATACCAACTAACACAAGTTACTGACTACGTCGGTTCAGTACTAAAATATATTTCAAGTATGCTAACAACGTACTGGGGTGACGGCCTGGTGCACGTTTACCAACTAACACAAGTTATCGGATGACGATTCGGTCTAAAATATTTTCATTGAGTTATCGAACGACAATGTGCAAATTATTTTATTAAATGACATATGTTACATCTTATGGTATATTTGGCATGCATATTTATTTTTAACTGTGCAATCATTTAAGTTAACCCATTGAGTGTATTTTAGACGCTCACCCCTTATTGATTTTCAGAACAAGATTTAGAAGATGGAGAGGCCTTCGCAGTTGACCCAAGTCCTTAGAAGACTTTATATTATGACTTATATTTTAGTATTTTGTTAGAACTTTATTTTAGATATATCATCTGAACGTACTTATTTTGGATATTTCACTCTACTCGGGTGAGTAGATGCTAATATGTAATAATCTTTATGCAACTTTTACTTTATTATACTATCGCTTTGGGGATTTTTTTTATATTATTCCGCTGTGCATTATCGACCCCTCTATTATTATATTGGAAAATTTATATCTTGTAGCGTCCCAACCCCATAGCGTAACCTGGGGCGTTACAGAGTAAACATGTACAAACTCAATAATGAATAATAAAAATACCTCTTGAACACACAATCAGCACTGCCATAATCAAATGTAAACAATCCGATGGCTATATGCTCTGGTGTAATGAAATTATACCCTATAGTTCTCGAACACTCAACTGCAGCCTTGAACACGTGCTTGGTGCTTGCAAAAAAAGGAACGTCTGTGGCTGAAGTTTCCGATTACTGCTTTAGAAGACTTTTTCCTTCGTTTCCATCCTTTTGATTGTCCTTCTTCTCCCACAATTTTTGCACACCCTCTCGAGCAACATCAATAGAATTCTAGATCCTAAGAAGCCACCAGGAGAAATGAGAGAGCAGCACGAAGGATGCTCGGCTGGCAGCGGCGCCCAGATCTGTGGAGATGGTAGCCGTTCGAATTGGGAGGCATACCGATGGAAGCGATGGCGGTGGATACAGCGCCCTAGGCAGCAAAATTAGAAACAACATCTGCGACCGGGCCTACTAGGGCAGTGATCGGTGTCATTTTCACCTAGATTTTAGTGTCTTTTTATTATGTATTTTGTGTGTTTTTATTCATTTTGTATATCATTTGGTGGTGTTATGTGAAGATATGGAGATGTGTGCCTTGAAATGATAAATGTGTGATTTTCATGATTAAGTGCCTTAAATTGTGCTACATTTGTGAATATTTAGAGAATTAGTAAATTGGTGTAATTTGTGTGATTATCAGGTAAAAATGGATTCTAGACATGATAAAGAAGATGTGGGAAAAAACAGAGCTCGATTTGGAGTTAAAACGAGGGAGAATGAGTCAAAGCAAAATGCTGAAAAATGCACGTCCCACTTGTGTAATTTTTCTGTATTTTTTTGGAGCTCAAAAATAGAAGTGTGATATATGGTTGGAAATCCATAGAAAATAGGATCGTTTTGGTATAAGGAACACTTCAACCGGAGCCCAAACGAGAAAGTTATGATTAAAATGGTGACGTTTCGCAAGCAGTTCTTACTCAGCACGGTTATGCTACTTTGCATGACTTGTTATACCCTCAAATGTTGGAATTTTTCTCAGATCTATATATGGTTGGAAAGCCACGGAAGAGAGGATCTCGTGAGCGCAAGAATCACTAAAAACGGAGATCGGATGTGAAAGTTATGCGCGAAATGGTGAGACTGCGCAGCACGCGATACGCTACACGGCCCGTGTACCGAGCACGGCCCTGTAAGGCATGGGCGTGCTCGGACACCAGAAAACGCTACACGGCCACCTCCGTGGCCGTGTGACGCTGCACGGCCCGTGTAGGTTCAAAAGGCAGTTTTATGATCTCTAAATGTTCTAGAAGCTTCCATGGGGGTATAAATACATGTTTTGACCACAAAATTCGAGAGGAATCATTTTTGGATCAGTTTCCACACACACTAAACACCTAAAATCACACACATTCATCTCCATCTCTTCCATCCTTCACTTCATCCATCCAAACCACTTGATCTCCTCAAATCCATCCATTAATCCATCCATCCAACAATCTAAGAAGAGGAATTCATCAAGGAGTGAAGATTTGAGCATGTTGAAGGAGAAGAAGGCCTACATTGCAAGGGAAACCAACTTACCTTTAATTTGTGATTTTCTTCATTATTTAGCTAGATTAGAGCATGCCTTGGATTGTAATGAATTTGTAATGCTATGTAGTGGTTAGTCCTCATGTGAGGCTAGCAATGTGATTGGTTAGGAATTATGTAGATTTTGCACACCACATGTTTGATGAAATGATTGTTATGAATATTTTCTATCATGAATGCTTATTCTCATTTGATGCATGATTTGTGTGGTTAAATTCTCTATGCATAGTGTTAGGATGACCATTCCAATATTATGTATGGTGGTTTAATTGAATCATTGATTGTATGAGGTGACTTAGTTAGTATGAGAGGAGGAAAGACATTCCCTCCAAGTGCTTAGAACCTCATGATAGGACATTAGTGATGAACTAGTGAGGGGAACCAAGTCAATTTTCACTTGACCTTAGAAAGGGAACACTAGGAAAACGTCCCTGCCCACTAGAGAAAATTCCTCGTGATAATATCTCTACACCGGTATATTAATATCCGTAAGTACCTATAGGAAGAGTTAAGATTGGAGACGCTCTTAGAGTGCCCTTAATATTATAACTTGAAAATCATCAATGCATGTGTGTGTGTGAGTCTATATAAGTCTTTTCCATGAGTGTTGCTTGCCTTGCATACTTCTTAGATTGCTCTACCTTCATCCATCTTCCATGTCCATTGTATCCATCTATCTTTAATTGCTTTCTTAGTGTTAGTTTTTAGTGTTAATCATCACATCCTTATCGATTCGTCCTACTAGAGTAAAGCATTTCTCAAATACGGCTACCCACTTTCGCCCTTGGGTTTGATATCTTATAAATTTTGCACTTGGTCGCTTACGTGCTACACACGATAGAGTACACTTGCTCTAAATCAATTACCAAAATTGAAACCAAGTTCATGGCGCCGTTGCCGGGGCGAAAGCCTTTGGTGTAACGTGTTTGAATTTGTTAGCTTTACTTAGGACATTTTTCTTATTTTTGCATTCTAAATTTGCTTTGAAAAATTGTGTTCTTACTTGTTCTTCTTGATAGGTACATCAACCTTGAAAGAAGGGGAGAAGGAGCAAAACAAAAAATAGCAAGTGAAGAGATATTGTAGAAGGTCCCTTGAAGAGATGATGAACATTGACCAATTCTACAATAATGGAGGAAATGGGGGATGGCAACGAGCTTATAATGAGAGTACAAGCCAACCATATCAAGGATACATTTACACTCCATCAAGTTCCTACAATAATTTCTTCTCTACAAACATTCAACCAAGTTTTTCAAGTTATGAGCCTCAAAATACATACTCCATGCCTACTTCCAACTTTAATGGGGGACAAGTGTGGAACATGCCCAATTACCAAATGGGAAATGGAACACGTATGCAAAATGGGTATGTCCAAGGGAATCTCCAAGAAGAGTGTCCGCCAAATGGTGAAGGAAAGTCTACAATGGAAGATCAAATGGCTAAAGTGTTGGAATTCATGAAAGGGACTAAAGAAGGAATAGATGAAATGAAACATGAAATGAGACAACGAAATGAAGAAAGAAAGAGAAAAGTTGAGGAAGAGGAGAGGAGATTTGAAGCCATAGAACGCCAATTGACTCAAATGATAAGTGAACGGAACACTTTCTACAACATGGAGAATTTTGATGAAGAGAATGAAGAAAAGTTAGAGGTAGAAGAGTGTTCGGGGGATAATAAAGACTCGAGTGTTGAAGAGTTTTTAAAGGCTAAGGAAGAAAAGAAAGAGGTAAGTTTGGTTGAAGAAGAGTGTGTAGAAGGAAAGAATGTTGAGAACAAGTCAAAATGGAGAAGAAAGAAAGAAATAGTGCCAAAAGAAGCAAAGCGTGTAGAAAAGTTTGAATGTGACTATTGGGGCATTCCGATTACTCCTTATCCTATTCCTTTTCCTCAAAGATGTGTTAAAGAAGAAAAGAGAGAAGAGTTTGAGACTTACATTGCATTGAAAAAGAAGAAGATGGAGGAAAGTAAGGTGAAAGATGAAGAGGTCAAATCTATGCATGAAAAGTATTCCATGAAAGTGGAGGACCTTGGAAAGGATGTAATGCCTTGTGAAATTGAAGGAAAAAGAACTCTTAATGCAAGGTGTGACTTGGAGAGGAGTGAAAATGTGATGCCTTATTTTACTTATAGAAGCCTTGATATGGGGGAACTCAAGCCTACTACAACTTGTCTTAAGGGTAAAAATGGATCTTTTATTTTGCCTTTTGGAAAGGTTGAAGACGTTGTGGTTAAAGTGAATGAGATGGTTTTTTCGGTTGATTTTATGGTACTTGGTGTGGAAGCGGAGCCTCGAGTCCCGCTTACTCTTGGAAGAAATTTCTTTACAACCGAAAGATCTAGTGAAGATGAAGAAAAAGAGGAAGTCTCATTGAGCTCGGAGGACGAGAATGAATTACTATCATGCCATCAAGGAGGAAAGGATTAATCATATCTAAGACCCCAAATGTGCCTCCGGATGAGTTTGAAAAGATTGAACAATCTTACTACATAGAAGCTTTGAATCCTATTGCGGAAAATTTTGTGAAGAATGGAAAGAAAGGGGATGAGAAAATAACGAGTATTGTTCAAGATGGTGAAAATGTTGAAGACTTGTTGGAAAGTGATGAGGAAAAGATTATTAGTGACTTCTTATCCTTGTTGGATGATGAAAGTTGTTGTGAAGAGGAGAAAGAGTTAGAACAAGATCATGAGGTAGAAAAAGGTGAAGCTTCGTTGAAGGCCAAGAACCCCGAAAAATTTGTACTTACATGTGAAATCAAGAATGGGAGAGACTTCAATGCTATAAGTGATCTTGGTTCAAGTGCAAATTTGATGCCTTTGGAAAATTTTGAAAAATTTGGCATTGAGCGGTTAAAGAAAACTCTTGTGGAATTTGAAAAGTTTAATTCTTCTCATGTTGAACTTGATAGGAATGAAGTTCCGGATATTGAATGGAAATTAGATAAAGAAGGATATTGTTGCTCTTGCAAAAGAAAAAAGCGTCCATTGTATGATTCTCCCGGAATGTCAAGTATGGTTAGTAAGAAGGGGGATACGGTCATAACGGACAAGAAGAGAGCAAAAAGGAAGTTTAAAGTAAAGATGAAGGCCGATTGACCAAAGGATTTTTGTGGAGTTTAAAAGTTGAATTATGCGTCCGGCTTGAAGACATTACACTTAGCGCTAGATGGGAGGCAACCCATCATTTATTTTAATGCTTTTATTTAATTGCTTTGATTTAGTTTTCTTGCATTTTTTTGTGTGTAGGTGGATTGTGCACATGAAGGAAAACACATAAGGATGAGACGAGATGTGCTAGATTTTGAATGAAGATGTATGTCACACCACTTTGTTCAAACTTAAATTTAACACTTGTGTTAATTTAAGTTTGGGGGGAGAGTGTGTGGTGGCCATACTTGAATGTTGGCATGCACATATGTCATCACAAGGTACGTTTAAGATGATCAATGGTGGAAACTACAAGGGTAAGTCTCACCACTTTTTGCAAAATTAATTCTCAACTTGTTTCGATTTAAGTTTGGGGGGATAGTGTGTGGTGTGCCTTACCACTTGTGTATGCTTGATGTATCATGTTGATAGAGTGATTATCTTGATTGTCTTGTGAAAATTGGGTAAATTTTAAAATTTTTCTCATGAGTATTGGATTGATTTTGGTTAGTTTGGTTGTGTTGGAGTGCATGATAATCCTTATTTTTATTGCAAGTGTTGAGCTAATGGTTTGTTGAGTGTTTGAGCATGGATGAAGGATAGTGGAAGCATGAATGGAGCTTGGAGCTAACGCTTTCATTATCAAAATGCCTATTGAGGGAGTTCACTATACATCTTATCACTTCTAAATTGCTTGACATGAATTGATGTTGATTTGGATTGTAGTGGATTAACATGTTACTTCATGTGTTATGTACTTGGGAGGTTTACTTGCTTTATTTAGGTAGTTTACTTGCTTTATTTTTCTATTTTTGAATAAGGTGGCAAAAATCTTGAGCTTACATGTTATTGGATGATGATTTGTGCTTTATTTTCTTTTGATGGATGGAATTTTGATTATTGCATGATTATGTGTTTTTATGTTGTTGTTTGCTTGGTGAGTCTTTGCTCATGCGTTTTGTTTGTAATTTTTATTCTTGTATAGGGTTGCTTGGTGGTATGTTTTGGGAAGGAGTTAGATGTTTTTGAATGTGAGCTATGATGCATTGTTTGTGATAGGTGATGGCAAGCATGTTAATGGTTTCTACTTATTGAAATTGTGACATGTTCTATTTAACTTGTTCAATTTTGAGATGAATTGAGGTGTAATGAGTTCCTAAAGGTCCGAGCAAAAGCTTGTGAGCGTTTGAGCCTCAACCGTGCATCCATGGTTAATTTCTTAATGAGTGGGTCGATTGAGCCTTGATAAACTAGAACTCGCTCATGGACTACGGGAATGAGCCCGATTGGTGGAGGTTAGTGAAATGATCCTAGGCCATCCTTGTAATTTTATAGCCATTGTCATATATTTCCTTACCCTATACATCATCCCTAGTTAGCCACTTTGAGCCTTTAAGCCTATTTCTTGTGATATAAGCACAATACAAACCATGATTACCCACTTAAGCCTTATATATATGCCTTTGTGTGGGTGATTGAGGAGATGATGGTCTACAAGGTTTGATATGAGAATTGTGCAAGAGAAAGAAGGAAATGATAAACAAGCAAGAAAATGATGAAAAGAGCTCAAGCAAAATGCACATGCAACCTTCAAAGTAAAAAAGGAGCAAAACAACAAAAATATGCTCAAGGAATTCAAAAGTCGAAAGAAAGGAAGCATGCAAATTAAAAGAAGCTCAAGAATCCAAGGAATGATAATGATTAGTGCTTGTGATTAGAAAAGAAAAAAAAGGAAGATAGAAACGTGAAGAAGTTGAAGAAGTTGATCATCTCTTCGATTACTTACACTCGATGAGTCACTCTTATCCATAATCTCCCTACCCTTACCAAAAAGCCTAACATTACATCCAAAAATAAAAGACCTTTTTGATCATTAGTTGAAGCCTTGGTGGCTTGTGAATGTAGTCCGCGAGCAAGCCTATGGTGTGTCGGGTTCAATCGATTGATGAGTGAAAATTACCCTACTTCATAGAGTGTTGAGTGCATTTTGATACCAGTTGTGAGGCATGGACCGGAAGGGACTTTATTACTCTTAATTTTCTTAGACTTGAACTTGTTAATTTTTTTTATGTCATGATTTTAATGTTGTAGTGTGACTTGATATGATTTGTAGTCCTTGTTACTTATGATGTGTTGTTGCTTATGTTCGTTAGGTCTTTCTCTAGGTGAAAATTCCCCCTCTCGTTTTCTCATTTTCGTTGCTCGAGGACGAGCAACACTTTAAGTTTGGGGGGTTGATCGGTGTCGTTTTCACCTAGATTTTAGTGTCTTTTTATTATGTATTTTGTGTGTTTTTATTCATTTTGTATATCATTTGGTGGTGTTATGTGAAGATATGGAGATGTGTGCCTTGAAATGATAAATGTGTGATTTTCATGATTAAGTGTCTTAAATTGTGCTACAGTTGTGAATATTTAGAGAATTAGTAAATTGGTGTAATTTGTATAATTATCAGGTAAAAATGGATTCTAGACATGATAAAGAAGATGTGGGAAAAACAGAGCTCGATTTGGAGTTAAAACGAGGGAGAATGAGTCAAAGCAAAATGCTGAAAAATGCACGTCCCACTTGTGTAATTTTTCTGTATTTTTTTGGAGCTCAAAAATAGAATTGTGATACATGGTTGGAAATCCATAGAAAAGAGGATCGTTTTGGTATAAGGAACACTTCAACCGGAGCCCAAACGAGAAAGTTATGATTAAAATGGTGACGTCGCGCAAGCAGTTCTTACTCAGCACGGTTGTGCTATTTTGCATGACTTGTTATACCCTCAAATGTTGGAAGTTTTCTCAGATCTATATATGGTTGGAAAGCCACGGAAGAGAGGATCGCGTGAGCGCAAGAATCACTAAAAACGGAGATCGGATGTGGAAGTTATACGCGAAACGGTGAGACTGCACAGCACGTGATACGCTACACGGCCCATGTACCGAGCACGGCCCTGTAAGGCATGGGCGTGCTCGGACACCAGAAAACGCTACACGACCACCTCCGTGGCCGTGTGACGCTGCACGGCCCGTGTATGTTCAAAAGGCAGTTTTATGATCTCTAAATGTTCTAGAAGCTTCCATGGGGGTATAAATACATGTTTTGACCACAAAATTCGAGAGGAATCATTTTTGGATCAGTTTCCACACACACTAAACACCTAAAATCACACACATTCATCTCCATCTCTTCCATCCTTCACTTCATCCATCCAAACCAATTGATCTCCTCAAATCCATCCATTAATCCATCCATCCAACAATCTAAGAAGAGGAATTCATCAAGGAGTGAAGATTTGAGCATGTTGAAGGAGAAGAAGGCCTACATTGCAAGGGAAGCCAACTTACCTTTAATTTGTGATTTTCTTCATTATTTAGCTAGATTAGAGCATGCCTTGGATTGTAATGAATTTGTAATGCTATGTAGTGGCTAGTCCTCATGTGAGGCTAGCAATGTGATTGGTTAGGAATTATGTAGATTTTGCACACCACATGTTTGATGAAATGATTGTTATGAATATTTTCTATCATGAATGCTTATTCTCATTTGATGCATGATTTGTGTGGTTAAATTCTCTATGCATAGTGTTAGGATGGCCATTCCAATATTATGTATGGTGGTTTAATTGAATCATTAATTGTATGAGGTGACTTAGTTAGTATGAGGGGAGGAAAGCCATTCCCTCCAAGTGCTTAGAACCTCATGATAGGACATTAGTGATGAACTAGTGAGGGGAACCAAGTCAATTTTCACTTGACCTTAGAAAGGGAACACTAGGAAAACGTCCCTGCCCACTAGAGAAAATTCCTCGTGATAATATCTCTACACCGGTATATTAATATCCGTAAGTACCTATAGGAAGAGTTAAGATTGGAGACGCTCTTAGAGTGCCCTTAATATCATAACTTGAAAATCATCAATGCATGTGTGTGTGTGAGTCTATATAAGTCTTTTCCATGAGTGTTGCTTGCCTTGCATACTTCTTAGATTGCTCTACCTTCATCCATCTTCCATGTCCATTGTATCCATCTATCTTTAATTGCTTTCTTAGTGTTAGTTTTTAGTGTTAATCATCACATCCTTATCGATTCGTCCTACTAGAGTAAAGCATTTCTCAAATACGGCTACCCACTTTCGCCCTTGGGTTCGATATCTTATAAATTTTGCACTTGGTCGCTTACGTGCTACACACGATAGAGTACACTTGCTCTAAATCAATTACCAAAATTGAAACCAAGTTCAGGCAGCGCGTAGCAGTGGCTGAGGAAAATAGAGAAATCGGCCTGGCTGATAGCAAGAAATGAAAGTGTCGCATTTGGATCTAAGATATCATGGGTTTATAACAAATCGTGAGTATCGCGTTTGAATTTGAAAGCCGCGATGTTGGTGAAAGCAGAAGGCTCCTAATCCTGCGATGACAGAGACTGTCCTAGGCAGTAGAGAAACAGGGGAACGACCCCTCGTGAATGATGGATGGTGTGCTCGACGGTGGCGGGCCGTCGCTAGATCTGCAACCAGTTTAGCCTGCCGGTGGAAGAGAAAGCCCACATGCAATGGAAATCCGTTGAAGATTCAGCCATAAGCGGCGCCTGTGAAGGGTATTTTAGGAAGACTAGCATGAATTTGTGTATCTGGGAGTTATTTTTATTTTTCAATGTATTTGGATGCAATTACCCTAAAAATGTGTATTTTCGAGTAATAAACCCTAAATATTTATATCTTTTCTTATTTAAAATTATATCTGCGGGTATTGAGGTATTATCCGTACCCATTCCAAACCCTAATGAGATTTTTACAATTATCTGTATCCGTTCCAAACCCATTTACAACTATCCATACTTGCCCTATTAAGATTTGGATAAAACAGGTACTAGAAAATACTCATCTTATTACCATCCCTAACTATTATCATTTAATAATTTAAATTAATAAATGTATATAACAATTATAAATTATTGTTTAATTAAGGATAAATTATTAAATATAATAAACTAAAATATATAATTAACGATAAAAAATTTATGAAAATTAATTAATATTAATTAAGATTTATTATTTTCATGAAATTCTTTATTTAGAATTTTATAATTAACTAAATTTATTAAATTTAAAAATTCTAATGATAAATAGATTAAATATATTAAATAATTTAATACTCTTCTAAAATATTTTATTTATTAATATATTTTATTAAAAAATATTTTACAATATAGAAATTGTTATTAAATTTAAGAATCTATTTCTCCAATCATATATTATTGGTATTATGGATGTTAAATTAAAGATCATCAAAAGACAATTAGTTTGATATAATTTTGATATAAATCCCATTTAAAAATAAAAAGTTAAAGATACTTAAAGTATTAGGTAAATTTTTAAATAAGATAAATAAAAATGAAATATTTTGATCTGTTGTTTAAAATAAAGTAAATACGTTATCTTCTTTACTAAGTAAGTTCATTATAAAAATTTCAAAAATCTATAAAAATGACACATCATGCCTAAATTGCTCCCATGATGCAACCTAAGAAATCCAAAACCCTCAATTAGTTTATAGTATATATATATATATATATATATATATATATATATATATATATATATGCTTATTTTATAGTTAAAGTATGTGTATTTGTAATTAGAGTATGTTAATAATAAATTATACTATTATTACACACTAAAATCATACTTTAATGCATAATCCAGTATAATTTAAAAATATACTTTAACAACCACTAAACATATTGTATCTATATACTAGGCATACTTTTGTGATGTGTCGACAATTCACAAGAGAATTTGTCAATTACTTTTTAGATGAACTAGCGTTTTAACCCGTGCGATGCACGGGGAGACGTTATGACAAAAATAATATATTTATTTTTAATTTATAAAAAGTTTAAAAGAATGAGCTTTGGTTATTGGGAATTATATTAAAGTTATTTAATTGCATTTAAGGTAAGATATTGTGAGTGCAATCACATATAATATTTTTGGTTTAATTTTTAATGTATTAAGACTAATATGATGAATACCTTATTAATATAGTATAATATAATTTATACGAAAGATGTTTAGGTCTACAATAATAAAATTTGAATTTGTAATTTTGTTATATTATGATAAATGAAAGTGAAGACCTTAAAAAATGATTGGTTAGCAATTCAAAGTCGAAACTTCAATGTAACATTGACATAATTTTTATAAAAATAAATAGGTTAAATATAAATATTTACAAATAATATAATTAACAAATAATATAATTATGTGCTTAACAAAGAAATTAAATCAAAAAAGCTTTAAAAACTTAACTGATTAAACTTCTATAAAAATAAACAATAAATTTAAAAAAGGTATAACAACTCCTATTGAAAGATGTATGAGTTTAGATAATTTTGATGCTTGTAATGCTATAAGTGCATCAACAATATTACACACCTCAGTAATAATAAATTTAAAGCAGTATTAAACATTATGTAATTTCAGAACATAGCTAATTAAGAAAAATTATGTATGACCTGCCAAATGAAGGAATATATATATATATATATATATATATATATATATATATATATATATTTAATGTTGTAGTCTTTGAATCTAATCCTCAACTACTAACACTTTTCAATTTATTATTCAATCACATTGAAATGTATTATTTGTAAATTTATATTTCTCAATAATACCTAATAATTATATAAAAAAATTGGACTCAAAATCACCAATTTTAGCAAAACTCAATAGAATAAAGAATGAAATTCGAAACATCATTTATGCGTTATTTAAATAATGAAATTTAATTTTTTCCAATGTCTAAATCAACGAACATGATGATGCTCAACTATAAAGATAATAATTAAACATTTCTAAAAACTTTCCTAAAAACACAATTCTTGCAAATATCTGTTTCACCGTCGCTGTCCTTGTCTAACAAAATCTTCAAACCTGCTTTCGTGGTTGATCTTGACACAGCAACGTACAGTATGCCATGACTAAATACTGGTCTCCTCAAGTATAAACCAACATTTGAAAGAGATTGGCCTTGACCCTTGTTTATAGTCATTGCATAGGACACGATCACTAAAAACTGCCTTATTAAAATCCTAATATCAGTCGGTGTTAATGTAAATCTTGGCATGAGCACTACCTCTCCAGCATTAGTTCCAGTGAACAATTGTGCACGCAAAACGTGTTTTCCCAAATTGGTAACCAAGAGCCTTGTTCCGTTACACAAACCTCTTGAGTGATCAATATTCCGCAACAGCATTATCGGTGTTCCAACCTTAAGGTTAAGCTCATGATTAGTTACTCCCGAACACCTTATGGTATTTAAGAATTTAAGAGTGTGAACATCAGCGAGCATATCAACGTTTTCATCTAATTTGTAGGCAGAATCGGAGCTAAAATATGACTTCATTTCATTTCCATTGAATCCAATCATGTATTCATTAAGTGAATCCACCACATCAAGAGTTGGCGTAAGAATGACTCTATCATGAAAATATTCAGGGTGATCTATTGCATTTCCCAAGTCAGAATATATGCTGTTGGCAATTGCACCTATAGGATCACCTTCGTACCTTAACAAAATGTCGTCAGAATTTTAACATTGCTTCCATATTCGGTGAGCGTGCCTTCGGTTCCATCGCCAACATTTGCAACCCATTCAGCAAAATTCTTAATCTCATTTGTTTCTGACTTTTCTGGCATGTTCATAAAATGCATATTCTTTGTGAGCCTTAGAACATTTATCTCATCCCAAAGATAAGATGAGTTAATTGTTGCAACAACAATAAACTGTCTTGAATCTTTGGGAATGACTGGAAGAATCTGCCTAAAATCACCACCGAAAACTACGGTCTTACCACCAAAAGGTATTGATGCAAATTCATAATCTTTTACCTGCATTATATCCCTCATAGTTCTGTCAAGAGTTTCAACACAATATCTGTTAAGCATTGGAGCTTCATCCCAAATGATAAGGCGTTGAGCCAAATAACTTCCTTGCTTAAAGTTGCATGTTGACTCCTCATGAATGGCTATGGGTATTGCGAATCTTGAGTGAGCCGTTCTTCCACTTGGTAGCATAAGTGATGCAATTCCGCTCGATGCCACATTCAGCACGATTTATCCCTTATATATTACGAATCTTGAGTGAGTCGTTCTTCCACTTGGTAGCATGAGTGATGCAATTCCGCTCGATGCCAAATTCAGCACGATTTGTCCCTTTGATCTGATTAATGCAGAAAGAGTCTTCCACATGAATATTTTACCTATTCCACCATAACCGTAAACAAAGAAAATAGATCCCTTTTGTGCTGGCACTGAGTTTGAAATCGTGTCATACACAAAGTGTTGATCTGCGTTAAGTCTATGAATTAGGTGATCGTGTTCCTCCTTCATTTTATGTTTATTGTAGCACAACTCATTGATTATCATTCGATTCTCAAGATGTATCTCACGATCAAATGTAGAAAAGGGCATTCCATCATAGTCACTAAGTGTCTTTCCCATTTCCTTCAATAGCTTATCTATCTCCAACAGCATTCCTTCTTTAATTTCATCCTCAGTCATCTCCAAACCTGTTAGCTTAAAATATTAGAGTAAAGTAGACATATAACATCTTAATAAAATCTAAAATTTTAAAAGGATTAAATTTACTCCCTCCGTCCCATCCAAAGGGTTCATGTTTTCCATTTTGGACGTCCCACCCAAAGGGTTCTCTTTTATTTTTTAAATACATGGGACACATACACACCCAATAATACAATTAAAATATGGGTCTCACACACCCACTAATACAACTATCTACTACTTATTAAATAAGAAGATTTTTAGTAATTGAAATCAATAGATGACATTTCATCAAGTATTTGTGGTGAAGTAATTTTTAAAGAACAACACATATAATAATAATAATAATAATAATAATAATAATAATAATAGAAATAAGACAATTAGTGTATTTTAACAGATACACATGTGTTAATAAATATTATAGACATGTGCTCAAGAATTTATTCAATCTCAGTTTATATTTGTGGTGCTAGCATTTTATTTAATTTTGTTAATTAACAAAAGCATAAAATGAATTCTGTACTTACTTGATCAACACAAATTTGAAAGTTACAGGACTTAATAATATGAAAGTAATTTTAGCACACCTGGAAAATTCATAATGATTCGCTGCTGGTACAGTATATCCTCGGATAGATGTTCCAGACATTGTTTGAAGAGCTATTGCTGATCTATTTTGTTTCATACCCTTAATCATTTTACTTGGATTCCTCATATAAGCAGTTACTTGTTCACTTATACTATGAAAGAAAAAATATTTAATAAAAGATATTTGTAGAATTCATGAAATAAGTTCATTTGTGTGTCTAAAAGGATGATTAAAGGCATGTAAATTATCTTTAACAGAAGATGCACCAGTTGTTACCTGGGTCTTTCTATGCCATTTGTTGATTGACTTGTTTCCAAAAGAAACCATTCTACAATATACATCTAATGGTTAGTATCACCAACAAATAAGACCTAAAATCCAAGAGAACATATGTGCATTATCTTTCAAGCATTAATTAACTCTTGACATTTGATGATTGATTCGTTAAAAAAGAAGCTATTGTTCAACAACAGGCGATTAATATATGTGACAAACAGGCATTGTATTTCAGAACAGCATAGAATGTAATACTTGCAAGAACATATGTAACATATATCTGTATAACAACAATTAAGATTAAGCTGAAATATACCACAAATCAAATTTGTACAATTCCAGAAGTACCTTCAACTCTTGCCAATGAAACCTATAAAACATTAAAACTTACCAAACTCCAAATGTAATAGGAAATTACATTAAAAGAAATTTAAAGTAAAATCCAAATGTTCAAGAGACTGATCCAAATTTATTTGGTAGCAAAAAGAAATTACATTTCTGCTACTTCTAAAGATTATATTTAGAAAACAGTAAACGTTGAGTTAAATTTGGTATAGAGGGAGCAGTCCATGTGGAATAGTAAATCCATGATTTTATAAATCAATATATTAAGTGTTCAAAACCCCCGCATAATCTAATAATCAAAGTAGGGCCCCATGATTTTATAAATCAATATATTAAGTGTTCAAAATCCCCCGCATAACCTAATAATCAAAGTAGGGCCCTTTAATTTTTCTCAATGCTAAGCTTAGTTATTGGATATGGCCACTAAAATCTATGAGAAATACTATTGTCAAAGCAGATACGGCTACTGAAATATGTGACAATTGGAAATACCAAGGCCCAATCCTTTTATTCCATCTTGCCCAATCAAAACCAGCCTACTTAAGACATGTGAACTATTCTAATTAATCCCACATTTATCATTTCACATAAACATGTACACTCATGGATTCGATGAAGAACACCCAACTTCAAGAAAAGAAAAAAGCTTAATTTAATCTCACCTTTAATATGCGAGCTTGACGAATTAATATGGGACGAATTAATCTCACCTTTAATAAGCGATCCTGATTAATTAATAGACACCTATAGGGATCTGATTAATATACCACGAAACTGACTAATTCACTCTTCTAAACTCAACTCACCTATATGTGGTTAAAAAAAGGCTTAATCTTGAAATTGTGGTTTATCTTAGCCTTTAGAGAGTCCATTGGATTTGATTGGCAGAATCATATCCACGGCCAAGTAATATCATATTTTTACAATAACATGTTCTTCAATAGGCCAAGTAATATCATGTTTTACAATAACATTGCATATCTCATACAGTAATTGTGAATCCTGAAAACATTGTTATATTATGTGAATACATGCTGCAGCAAGACATTATTCAAAGATAATATTTAAAAAGATTTACAATTATTAAAACAAAATTTCCACATAATGCTAGAAACCCTAAAGTTAAATCTAATTAATCATGTTATTTTTCGAGCAAAAAAGTATCTTAAATAGGAATGAGAGAGAGAAATATAAGTAATACCTTCTCCCCCCCACTTTTTCTTAATGTTATCCGACTTTCTCCTGCAACTTCTTTAGTCTCATTTTTACCTTTAATCGCTTTTTCTGCCAATGTGAAACAAAATCTTACACGTAGAGCGTGATTGAAAATACAATAAAAGTACAATTGGATAATTTAGTTGATTAACAGAGGCTCATTGGGGTTACAACTTACAACACTAACTATATTAACTCTTAAACCAAAATCTAAATCTCTAAACATGAATATTTTTATTAAGTACCTTCTTCTTCTATATTAAAATTTCAGCAGATTTTGATTTGACTTGCTATTTCATTAAATGAATCAGTAAAATATAGTTTGATGAGAATATATGAAAAGTACACGGATAGTCTATCTTACTTTCATAATTCTCACATCTTTACTTATCAGGTTTAAAGTTTCAGAAAATCTTGGATTGATTGCTTATCACTAACTGAGGAATAACAAATTGGAATTGATTGGCAGAATCATATCCACGGGTTGCATAATTTGGTACACAATGAGAGCTAATAAATAATTTACACTTTTAGGAGTTCCAACTTCCATCAATGAATGATAAATGCAGGAATATACATCTGCTAAAAGATTCAAAATTCATTCGGTATAAGAAAAACAGCCTCTTTGATAATGCAATAAAATCACCACTCCTACACCCACTCACGCGAATTACTGAGTTACCAGAGATTGAAACTTTATGCACTGAAATAATTTATTAGATCAAACCATTGAAAGCTCATACACTGACACAGTTAATAGATCTTAGAATTTAGGTTTGGGAAAAGATTTTAAAAAATAGAGAAAATAATGTGGAATTTTTTATGTGAAAAAGTGATGAACCAAGGGTTCTTCTTCGTGAAAATGATTGGAGATCCAAATAGTGGATTAAGTACCCAAAAACAACTATTCTAATAACCCCCTATCAATATATGTGACCCCCAAGTAAATTGTCTTATAATTTCAAAATACAAAATAGTTTATAATAACATAAAAACTCACAAAAAATTAAACAAATTATTAAAAGCTAAAAATAATACCTCCTGACTCAAGAAATATTTTTCTCTTTCTCAGACATCTAAACTTACATCATGTAACGCCTCATATCACTGTTTTTCGTGCAAAAAAGAATGTGGTGTTAGAGAATTATGAGCCTAAACATAAGAACAATTTACGAAAAATCTAAACAAAGTAGTATAAGCAAAATAGAAAACTTCTTGGCTAATGATCAATTGGGCTTCTTTGTCTTGGACACATTTGTACTGGCATCCTAACAACTTATATAATTGTTTTGGGGGCAAAAAAATAACGTTAGTTTAGGGATAATTCTGTGCAATGGATAATCACATACCAATGAAAAAAATTGAAACAAACTTTTAATGGTGTTTAGGGACAATACATTCTCTTATACAAATAATTGTTTTGAGTTGTGACATACTATAGTAAGCTTTGGCAAACAATATATATAATTTCTCTCAAAGAGAAAAAAGATTTTACTAAGAGTTGCAGAAATTGTACAAATGCAAATCAAAATGCATACTCCCTTCGTCCCATTGAAAGGTATTCGCTTACTTTTTGCACGTGGATTAAGTAGTATAATAATTTAAAGAATAGTAACCTGAGAGAAATAATATTTTAATGTGTAGTGGGTAGTTGTATTAGTGTTAAGTGTGGGTCATGTGTAGTAGTTGTGGGTCACATCAATCCAAAAAGGGAATGGATACTTTGTAATGGTACTGGCCAAAATGAAAAAATAAATACGTATCAAGGGGACGGAGGGAGTACTTTTTGTTAGATTGTATACTAAAAGTCTAGCTTTTGTATGGAACAATATTTTAACAATTTATTTGAAATGAGAATCATATGATCAAATGTTTTGCATATTATACTTTATTTATATGTTTGTGCAAAAGTCCATTTACTTTATACTGTAGATAATATGTTGTGCGACAACACGCGGAAGATCATGTTATCAGTTTCCTTATAAAGTATAAACAGATGCTCACAATCGAGATAGACGGGGACTATCTATCGGGATGGTTGTAGTGTGGTTTGGTATTAGTTTGTCTTGACTATAGAATCACATTAGTACACTAAGTGTGTATTGAGTAGGACCGCTTGAGATCGTTCGACTTGTACTGTCTATATAGGAGAACTTGATCTCAGTTATTATGGATGTTCATGCTCTTAATCCCTATACGATAACCTCGACACATAATGCAATATGTATTTTTTTGATTCATCAATGGGTGAGATTTGCATGTATTAAATCAACAAACTCGGTGAGTTGGGAAGTAGTGTTGTCTCTATGGAGTGCTGTTGATTGTAGAAGGAATCCGTGTCCTATTTAAGTTGATGATGTCCCCTTTAGGAGCTCATAAGGTTTATCATGTAAATCTTGCAAGTGGATTAATTCCGGCATGATAATAAGATTGAGTGGTACTACTCTCGGATGAGATATTAATTAATTTGAGTTGTCAGTAATTTAATAAATCAATGGGCATTGTATATCTTAAACATGGGAAGGATGTCGGGCTCATAATAAGAAGGAGCCCATAACGTAATTATGGGATTGGAGTAGTAGTGTAATAATAATATTTTGGTGGACTATATTATTATTATTGGACTTAAGTATAAGTTTGGGGCTAAGCTTGGATACTTAAGCCCAATGGAGGCCCAACTCCAATTTCTCCTCCTGGTCCCTGCTGTAACCCATCTATAAGTTATCTCAACTTCCTGGAACCCTTACTCTGCGCCATTTCAACGTGAAAGAGAGGAAAGAAAGCATATTGAGAAGATCCTGAAGATCATCGCCCACACGACATCAGGATTGAACTTGGGGAATATAGTAGAAGATCAAGAGGTTGTTCTTTGCAGTTCTTCAACAACATACCCTGGTAAAAGGTAATGTAGACTTTGATTTATTGCTTCCGCTGATCTAGTTTACATGGAATCCTAACAGTTCACGCAAACCAAACGATCAAAAGTCAACAATTGATATCAGAGCTTCAGTTTTATGGTGAAACGTGATACGTTAGGCTAGGGTTTTTTATGCTATACATGATTCAACTGTCTTATAGAAAGCATGAGAATTAGGATTTGGTATATGTGTGAATTACCATGAAATTCTATGTCTTTATGGCTGGAAATTAGTGTGTAAACCTTGTTGATTTACACGCAAACCACACACACACGACTGCACCATGAGCAACGGGTAAAAGGTAATGAGTCACGATCATAGGTTGATGGCTGAACGCAGCGGCGGCAGTCGTATGGATATACTTTGGTGGCTGGTGGACTGTACGGCAAAGGGCTGGTGAAAGCCATGGACGACGACGCATGTCCAGAGCATCCAGCGCATAGCACTGATCGTTAAACCTTCATGGCTGGCGACAGTCAGCCTCGATGTGGATGTGGCTAGATGATGGAGTCGCGACTGGTGGGTGGCATGAATTTTCCAGGCGGCTTGATCGGCAGAAAAATTGATCGCGAAGATAGCGGCGCTCAGCCTGAGTGCGCACGATCTGGCGTATGCTTCTGGATTACTGTCGTCTGGCTGCAAGATGGTGGGGTTGGTGTGGACTGCTGATAGCGATCATCAACGATGATGGCTGAAGTGGCGACTCCAGTCGGCGATGTTGGATGGCGAGTCAGAGGCTGGCGGCGGCGCTTAAGAACATCGCATCACGGCGGCAATAGGCGCTGTAGACCGGCATTGTGGCCAGATCAAATGAGGAGGGTCCCCTGGTATTTCCGACCGAGTCCAGTGGAAGTTTTGGGCGAGTTGGCTAGAGGTTTCAACCCAGTCCAGTGAGACTCCTGATCGAGTCTGGAAGAAGGCGGGTAAAACATGTATCGTGAGTCATGGCACAACCACATGATGCTAATGGCACGACTCGGACTGACTGCCGACATGATCGCCGACAGTAGCCAGCACGAGTCATGCAAACGTCGGTAGAGATTTGGCGCAACGAAGGAAAGCTGGACACAGGAGTTTGTAGCTGGCGAATGAATGTACGACTCGTGCCAATACGACACACGAGTCGTGCATGCTTGGATTGCGAGGCTAGATCACGTGTTTTCTCCAGCATGCACGATAGGCAGGTGTGGGCGGCTTCGAGCGACATGACTCGTACGGAAGCCCTGCACGAGTCATGCAGGTATTGTCTGTTGGGCTGCAGGGCTCAATTCCACGATTTGTCATTTTCTGCGTTTCTTTCATGATATATAACTGCATTAATTGTTATATTTTATGGTTATTGTTATATATGCTAGCATGTTCTATGTGTTTTTTTAATTATTTAAAATAGCAGCATGCTAGGATGTGTATTTTATTATTGTAATATTATATGCATGTTAAAAACCCTCGGTGTTAAATAATTAAATGGAAGAGGGGATTGGTAAATTATCCCCGCGGCCTCCATTATTGGTTTGTAAGTGATATGAATGAACTTGCGCGTTGGCTATAGTGTCTTCATCCCTAGTGGATGAGTTTATTCATGGATTACTGGTATAAACTTCTTTATGATGGTTATATGAAGTTATCTGAACGCGTGTGTACTTCTCCAATAGTAAGGCACACAAGCTTGAGCAGCAGACTTGGAATCAAGTAATGGTATACACTTAGGTGTAAATAATAAGTATCCTCCCCAACGGAGTCACTGCTATTATTTACATGGCTAATGAGAAACCAACTATTAATTATTTGTCATAAAGTTAGGTTGACGAATGAAATTAAAGGGTAAAACCTTCTCTTGTAAATGTTTGGATTTGTATACGTCCACCCTAACGTGGCATGCAAATAGAAGTTGGTGAGTTTTATTTTATATTATTTTAAGGGAATCAATATAAATTGATAAATTCAAAGTGTTTAATCTGTTTATTATTTATAATTCTCAGGATTTTCAAATGGCACTCAACTCACTTTCTGTTATACTTAAAGAACACAAACTTACTGGCACATATTATGTTGACTGGAAACGAAATATGGATATTGTTTTAACTGCTAAAAATTATATCTTTGTTCTCATTGAGGAATGTCCTCCGGAACATACTGATGCCTCTACCAAAAGCAAAGAGTTGCTTATAATAGGTGGGTCAAAGCTGATAGGATGGCTAAGTGCTATATTTTGGCTTCTATGTCAATGAATACCGCCTATGATATGATGCATAATCTTAGGGAACTCTTCGGGCATTAGAGTCGTCCTGCTAGGTCGAAGGGTATGTCTGTGCTGATGAACACCAAAATGGCTGAGGGCACTTCCATAAGGGAGCATGTCCTTAGGATGATGGGTCAACTAAATGAGTTGGAAGTTATTGGAGCTGAAATTGATGGAAAACCCAAGTCGATATCATACTCCAAAGCTTGCCTAGGAGTTTTGAGCAGTTTCGCCTTAACTACGGTATGAACAAACATTTGTACATGTTGGCGAAACTTCTGACAGAACTTGTGGCGGTGGAAGAACTGTTTCGTAGAGCTCCTCAGGTTCATGTTGCTGAAAATGCTGCTCATCCTAGGCCGAAAGGCGGAAGGAATAAGAAGAAGCAAGGAAATTCAGCACCGGTGAACCAAGTGAAAGCAAAGGCTGGTGCGGTCAAGAAGCCTAAAGGCAAGTGCTTCAAATGCAAGCAATCGGGACACTACAAGGCTGACTGCCCTCTTCTAAAGGGAAACAGGAACGGTAAGTCTTATATAATAGTTGTTGAATCGTATTTAGCGGTTGTATCTGCTGACACTTGGTGTGTAGATACGGGAGCCACTAACCATGTCTGTAATTCTTTGCAGGGGTTCCATCAAACCCAACATCTTAGTGATAGGGAGATTACCATACTCATGGGGAATGCTACAACAGTAGCGTCTGTTGCAGTGGGAGACGTCTATTTATTTTTCAATAAGAATAAAACTCTTGTTTTGAGGAATTGTCTTTATGTACCTCATTTTAGAAAGAATTTAATTTCGGTTTCTAAATTATTTTTGGATGGATATTCTGTTTCTTTTAATGACAAGGTTGTTATAAGGGAAAATGAAATTATTATCTGTGATGGTGCATTGATAGATAATTTATATACTCTTAATCTAATTTCTCCCATAGTGCAATAAATTGAATTGAATAATACATCTACTAATAAGAGAAAAGAACCTTCGAAAATGAACCAAACATATATTTGGCATCTAAGACTGGTCATATTAACTTGAGTATGATTTAAAGGTTGATAGCTGATGGACCTCTGAGTTCATTAGTAGTGGAAAATTATCCAACTTGTGAATCCTGCTTGGAAGAAAAAATGACCAAAAGGCCTTTTAAGGCAAAGGGGTATAGAGCCAAAGATCTGTTGGAATTGGTTCATTATGATTTATGTGGTCCTATGTCTGTCCAGGCAAGAGGGGATTATGAATATTTCATCACTTTCATTGATGATTATTCTAGATACGGATATATTTATTTGATGCGCCGCAAGTCTGAGTGCTTTGATAAATTCAAAGAGTACAAAGTTGATGTGGAAAAGCAACTTGAAAAATATATCAAGACACTACGATCAGATTGTGGTGGCGAATACCTCTTGGGATAGTTTATGAATTATTTATCAGAGGAAGGGATTGAATCCCAATTGTCTGCACCGGACACACCCCAGCAGAATGGTGTAGCGGAAAGAAGGAATATGACTCTTATGGAAATGGTAAGATCAATAATGAGTTATTCGGAATTACCAAGCTCGTTTTGGGATATGCCTTAGATACAACAGCTTACATCCTGAATTTAGTACCTTCTAAATCAGTAGCTTCTACACCCATCGAATGGTGGACCAAGCGAAAGCCTAGTCTCAAATACTTTCGGATTTGGGGTGCTCCGGCACATGTGTTGAAGGCAGATGCTGATAAGTTAGAATCATGTACGGATGTTTGTCTATTTGTAGGGTATCCTAAAGGAACGAGGGATGGTTTATTTTATAGTCCTAAGGACCAAAAGGTGATCGTTAGCACGAACGCCAGATTTTTTGAAGAGGATTATGTAATGAACCACAAACCCATGAGTAAAATTTTCTAGATGAAGTAAGAGAGGAAACACCAAACATAATACCAACTGTACAAGAGGATATACCACAGGACACTGCACCGCGTGTCACACCTGATACATAATTGCCTGCGGAGCCTCGTCATAGTGGGAGAGTTGTGAGACAACCGGATAGATTCATGGGATTGAGAGAGTCTTCTGACTTGGTCCCTGGAGAACATGAAATTGACCTATGGAATTACAACGAAGCACTGCAAGATAAAGATGCTCAATCATGGTAAAAGGCAATGAAATCTAAAATAGAATCCATATATTCTAATCAAGTCTGGGAGCTTGTAGAACCACCAGATGGTATAAAAGCTATTGGATGCAATTGGGTCTATAAAAGAAAAAGAGGATCTGACGGTAAGGTGGAAACCTTTAAAGCAAGGCTTTTTGCTAAAAGATATACTCAGAAGAAGGAATCGATTATGTGAAAACCTTCTTGCATGTGGCCATGCTTAAGTCAATCCAGATTCTTTTGTCTATTGCTGCTCATATGGATTATGAGGTATGACAAATTGATGTCAAGACAGCTTTCCTAAATGGAAGTCTTGAGGAAAATATTTACATGAAGCAACCAGAGGGATTTATTGCAAAGGGCGAAGAGCATCTTGTGTATAAGCTTAATAGGTTCATTTATGGATTGAAACAAGCTTCCAGATCATGGAACATCTATTTTGATGAAGTAATCCAGTCATATAGATTTATTCAATATTCGGATGAATCATGTGTGTACAAGAAGTGTGACGGAATGTAGTAGTATTTCTAGTGCTCTACATGGATGATATTCTGCTCATTGAAAACAATGTAACGGTATTGTCGGGCGTAAGGGTATGGTTGTCTAAGCAGTTTGAGATGAAGGACTTAGGAGAAGCCAGACACATTCTTGGGATTAAATTAATGAGGAATCGTAAGAAAAGAATGTTGTGCTTATCCCAAGCTTCATACATTGATACGATCCTGGCTCGTTTTCAAGAAAGATTTTCTACCTTTCAGACATGGAATACCTCTATCTAAGGGAATGTGTCCTTTGACACAACAGGAAATAGAGGAGATGAAGCTGGTTCCTTATGCTTCGGCAGTAGAAAGCCTCATGTATGCTATGCTATGTACGAGGCCGGATATCTGTTATGCCGTGGGCATGGTCAGTAGGTATCAAAGTAATCCAAGACAACGGCATTGGACTGCGGTAAAGCATATTTTGAAGTACCTGCGAAGGACTAAAGATTATATGCTGGTTTACCGGGCAGATACTTTGTTACCTTTGGGTTATACTGATTCGGATTTCCAGTCAGATAGGGATACTAGTAAATCCACCTCGGGTTATGTGTTTACTCTTGGAGGAGGAGCCATAATATAGAGGAGCGTAAAGCAGAAATACGTTGCGAACTCCACCATAGCTGAATATGTAGCAGCTTTTGAGGCAGCTAAAGAAGTAGTATGGCTTAGAAACTTCTTAATGGACTTGGATGTAATTCCTGGTTTGCCCAAAGCAATCACAATTTATTGTGATAACAGTGGCAAAGTAGCAAACTCGAAGGAACCACGAGCCCATAAGGTGAGTAAACACATTGAGCGCAAGTACCACCTGATACGAGACATCATTAAAAGAGAGGAGGTCATTGTCGCTAAGATTGCATCGGAGGATAACCTAGCTGATCCTTTTACTAAGAGCCTTCCAGCAAAAGCGTTCGATGGGCATGTAGAAGGAATGGGGATTAGATGCGTGTCAGCAGATATGGCAGCGTAGTCTTTTAGTATAAGTGGGAGATTGTTAGATTGTATATTAAAAGTCTAGCTTTTGTATGGAACAATGTTTTAACAATTTATTTGAAATGAGAATCATATGATCAAACACTTTGCATATTATAATTTATTTATATGTTTGTGCAAAAGTCCATTACTTTATACTATAGATAATATGTTGTGCAACAACATGCAGAAGTTCATGTTATCGATTTCCTTATAAAGTATAAATAGATGCTCACAATCGAGATAGACGAGGACTATCTATCGGGATGGTTGTAGTGTGGTTTGATATTAATTTGTCTTGACTATAGAATCACATTAGTGCACTAAGTGTGTATTAAGCAGGACCGCTTGAGATCCTTCGGCTTGTACTGTCTATATAGGAGAACTTGATCTCAGTTATTATGGATGTTCGTGCTCTTAATCCATATACGATAACCTCGACACGTAAGGCAGTATGTATTTATTTGATTCATCAATGGGTGAGATTTACATGTATTAAATCAATAAACTCAGCGAGTTGGGAAGTAGTGTTGTCTCTATGGTGTACTGTTGATTGTAGAAGGAATCCGTGTCCTATTTAGGTTGATGATGTCCCCTTGAGGAGCTCATAAGGTTTATCATGTAAATCTTGCAAGTGGATTAATTCCGGTATGATAATAAGGTTGAGTGGTACCACTCTCGGATGAGATATTAATTAATTTGAGTTGTCAGTAACTTAATTAATTAATGGGCATTATATATCTTAAACATGGGGAGACTGTCGGGCTCATAATAAGAAGGAGCCCATAACGTAATTATGGGATTGGAGCGGTAGTGTAGTAATAATATTTTAGTGGACTATATAATTATTATTGGACTTAAGTATAAGCTTTGGGCTAAGCTTGGATACTTAAGCCCAATGGAGGCTCAACTCCAATTTCTCCTCCTAGTCCCTACTGTAGCCCATATATAAGTTATCTCAACTTCCTGGAACCTTTACTCTGCGTCGTTTCAACGTGAAAGAGAGAAAAGAAAACAAATTGAGAAGATCCTGAAGATCGTCGCCCACACGACGTCAGGATTGAACTTGGGGAATACAGTAGAAGATCAAGAGGTTGTTCTCTGCAGTTCTTCAACAACATACTCTGGTGAAAGGTAATGTAGACTTTGATTTATTGCTTTCGCTGATCTAGTTTACATGGAACCCTAACGGTTCACGCTAACCAAACGATCGAAAGCCAACACTTTTTTCATATTTCTGTGATTGATAGCATCATTCTATCATTTAAATCCTTAATTTGAAAATGATACATATTAACTGGATTAAAAGTCAATAGAGGTGATTAATTGCTTTACAAAATTATAATAACTTACTATTTAAACGATGTCTAGTTATACTGCTTAGAACAAAATAAATATTGTAATCTGCATAAGAATGATATAAAAATTAAAAAAAACAGTTGATAACTTACTAACTAAAATAATAAAAGAATAATATATAACATACAGAGTTAAAGGTAGATATGAGGTTACCTTTTCCTTAATCTCATAACTGTGTTCAGTTAAAGTGATGAAAATTCATATATTTTTTCATGGTTAAAGCATGTTTTACACCTCAGTCACCACCTTCTTGTTTCATATGCACAAGACAAATCTTTGACCTTTGTGTTTAGAGAGTGAAAAGGGAGAGAGTACTCAATAATTTTGTAGCTTATTGAGAAAAACTTGAGAAAAAAGACTAACACATGTTATTACTTTCCCTTAGTCCATTTGCATCCCAAACATGATATTCAATTCAATAATCTCTCATAAAAAAAAATTAACAAAGACGTAAGATAACAGGCAGTCGCAAAATCAAGATTGTTGCAAAATCCTATCTAAAAATCAATGTTATTGTAATCATGATATGCTAGAAATTAGATATGAATTAAAACATGGGCAATAATGAATTAAAGAAAGACTAATCATATCTTAATACATCTATACAGCAGTTTTTATTTGTTGACTTGGAGTGGCTCTCCATCCTTCTTGGTGATGTGGCAAGGGAGAGTGCTTGAAGCACTTTCTATAATACTACTATTTTTTATTTCCTCATTTTTTGTATTAAAAATATTTTTGTAACGTTCCTATTTCATAAGTTTTACGATTTGATTTCCTCTCTTCCTTATGTCATTTTACGTTTACTTCTATTTTTTTTTCTTCCAACTTTTTATAATTAAACTTTCCTTATTTTTTCTAATTATTCATTATTTAATTTAAATACTGATCAATAATTGAGCTATTTTTCATAGAATATATTGAGGAAAATATGATCTCCTTTAATAGTCTCAATTAATTTGTATTTATTGTCATGTGTCTATATAAACACACAATCAAACAAATATCTGTATTGCATTCAAAATATTTGTACCTTTTTGTTTATCTTAATATATCTATACAATAGTTTTTATTTGTTGACTTGGAGTAGGTCTCCATCCTTCTTGGTGACGTGGCATAAGGAGAGTGCTTGAAGCACTTTCTATAATACTACTATTTTTTATTTTCTCATTTTTTGTATTAAAAATATTTTTGTAACGTTCCTATTTCATAAGTTTTGTGATTTGATTTCTTCTCTTCCTTATGTCATTTTACTTTTACTTCTATTTTTTTTCTTCCAACTTTTTATAATTAAACTTTCCTTATTTTTTTCTAATTATTCATTATTGAATTTAAATACTGATCAATAATTGAGCTATTTTTCATAGAATATATTGAGGAAAATATGATCTCCTTTAATAGTCTCAATTAATTTGTATTTATTGTCATGTGTATATAACACACACAATCAAACAAATATTTCTATTGCATTCAAAATATTTATACCTTTTTGTTTATGTTATAAGTTGATTTCAGTAGTTTTTCATGCATACGTTCTTTCTTCCTCTCACTATATATAGTCATATTAGGATTTATGTATTATGTACATTTTTAGTACTTTATATATGTTCATATAATTTGAATGGTTCAAACTCTATCATGCTATTAAAAATTTTCTTGGTTCCTCTCATCTAATCATATTTTATTTAATCTCGCTCACACATCACAATAAATATTTTTTTTACAATTTTTTTTAAGTTTCACTCTCATATTTATCTTTGAGTATTTTCTCCTTTTCTCATATTACTCGCATATATATAATTGTTTTAATCTCGCTCACACATCACAATAAATATTTTTTTTACAATTTTTTTAAAGTTTCACTCTCATATTTATCTTTGAGTATTTTCTCCTTTTCTCATATTACTCGCATATATATAATTATTTTAATACAGATTGTGGAGTTTTGAATTGGCATTGAAGTCATTCCGATGATGATCTCACAACATGTGGAACGTGGATCGTAGGAATAAAGATTGGAAATAATCATAATTTATTTGCAATGATATTTCTACCAGATATGTTTACCAGAATCCTATATTTAGGATTATAATATGAAATGTGATTTAACAATTCTTTTTATAAGTAACAAGTTTTGAATTTGTATAATGCTTTATCATAAATTTACAGGATTACTCTATGTTATTTGTTTTGATTTTATAATTTCTTTACTATAATACTTCCTATGATTTCTTTAAATTATTATTAATACAAAAAATTATATATTTATAAATATATTAAATTGTTTCAAAATTTCAATATAATATAATCATTCTTATAAAAGCAACCATGATACATAAGAACCTTTTTAATGTGACGATTTACTTATTTATTTATTTATTTATTATTATTATAATAGCTTAATTGTATGTTCTTAATTTTATAATAATATTTCTTGCATGTGTATACTCTTATACAAATTAAATGTGTTGTGAAAAAATATTTGGAAACGACATTAATTTATTAGATATTATTAGGAGCATAATTTTTTTAAAAACACATTTAAGCAATATTTGTTGGATTAAATAATAATAATAATAATAATAATAACTTAATTGCTCCCATAATTAATTAGTAAATTTTGGAATCATGGATCCATTAACGTATTCATGATTAATAGTACAATTTTAATCATTTAATGATTAGATTTTGACCGTTTCATATTCTTTATACTAAATTTATATTATAATTTATCATCTCTAATTTTCTATTTAAAACTTTAGATATTATGATTATTTTACATTTTATATTGATTTTTATCCATTCAAAATAATAAAGTTTTATATCAAAATATTAAAATTTTAAATACATAATAAATTGGATTTAAACGTACTTATTAATAAATTTAAATTTTTAATATTAATTTATATTTTTAAAATAATTTAAAGAAGTGTAGAAAGCTCAAGGATAAATTAAATAAAAATTTTATTGATGTAATAAGTTTTGAGAGATTATTGGCCCGATAAATTTAATATTATAGTTTTTAAAATATTTTGAATTTAGATGACCTTTTTATTATAAAATGCTTTCATATTATTTATAAATTAGATTACAAAATATAAATTATCATTTTATTATTTTTTTTATACATGATATTGTTGCTTTAAGGAGTGCTTTCAAATTAAATTTATTTTTCATTATGACCATTTTTTTTAAGATATATGAATACCAGTTCAAATTAATTAAATTAATATTTTTTCTTTATACTCCCTCCATTTAAATAAAAAATCATCATGACAATTTCTTTATAAATGTGTCAATTACTCTTTTTAGGTGGAATAATTGTTTTTGCAAAATTAATATTGTTGATTATTTCATTTAGTGGGTGATTAATTTATTTTATTGTAAAATATTTTAATTGATTAGTTTTTATATATTTTATTTAGTATATCTTTTTAAAGTCAAATAATCGAATAAAAATTTAGTATATAAATAAAATATAACATTGCTATACTAATTATTTTAATAATTATAATTTTTTATGACATTTTCTTTTTAATATTATGTTATATTCTTTGCAAAGTCGACTTATCTAATAGGTAATAATAATTTTATTATTATATTTTTCAATTTATTATTTTAATTTAATTTTTATATAAACAATTCATGTTAATATAAATCATCATACTTAATAGTATATCAATAACCATATTTAACTTTTGTAAATCACATTCAATATTTTCCACATTTAATTAATTTTAATTTTATGATAATTTAGGAGCCAATCTATTAGGATTGATTTTTAAGAATTAATTATGCAATATTAGATTTTTAATAAGACTGAATTTAAGAAATTAATTATATAATCTTATATTTTTTTTATATTTTTTAATAACCATTAATATTTAAAAAATTATTAGAGTACACCTGTAAATACATTTAGCATTTAAATCATTAAATTTTAAATATGTGCATACTTTTATACAAATTAAATGTGTTGTAAAAAAATATTTGTAAACGACGTTAATTATTAGACATTATTGGGAGCATAATTTATTTAAAAATACATTTAAGCAATATTTGTTGAATTAAATAATAATAATAATAATAATAATAATAACTTAATTGCTCCCATAATTAATTAGTAAAATTTGAAATCATGGATCCATTAACATATTCATGATTAATAGTACAATTTTAATTATTTAATGATTAAATTTTGACCGTTTTATATTCTTTATAATAAATTTATATTATAATTTATCATCTCTAATTTTCTATTTACAATTTTAGATATTATAATTATTTTATATTTTATATAGATTTTTATCCCTTCAAAATAATAAAGTTTTTTATCAAAATATTAAAATTTTAAGTACATAATAAATTGGATTAAACAGACTTATTAATAAATTTAAAATTTTAATATTAATTTATATTTTTAAATAATTTAAAGAAGTGTAGAAAGCTCAAGGATTAATTAAATATAATTTTATTGATGTAATAATTTTTGAGAGATTATTGGCCCGGTAAATTTAATATTATAGTTTTTAAAATATTTTGAATTTAGATGACTTTTTTAATTTAAAATGCTTTCATATTATTTATAAATTAGATTACAAAATATAAATTATTATTTTATTATTATTATTATTATTATTATTTTTTAACACATGATATTATTGCTTTAAGGAGTGCTTTCAAATTAAATTTCTTTTTCATTGTGATGGCATTATGGAACACGAAACAAGTAACAAATCATTATGACCATTTTTTATTTTTAAGATAAATCAATACCAATTCAAATTAATTAAATTAATATTATTTTCTTTATACTCCCTCCATTTAAATAAAAAAAATCAATGACAATTTCTTTATAAATGTGTCAATTACTCTATTTAGGTGGAATAATTGTTTTTGCAAAATTAATATTGTTGATTATTTTATTTAGTAGGTGATTAATTTCTTTTATTGTAAAATATTTTAATTGATTACTTTCTATATATTTTATTTAGTATATCTTTTTAAAGTCAAATAATCGAATAAAAATTTAATATATAAATAAAATATAACATTGCTATACTAATTATTTTAATAATTATAATTTTTTATGACATTTTCTTTTTAATATTATGTTATATTCTTTGCAAAGTCGACTTATCTAATAGGTAATAATAATTTTATTATTATATTTTTCGATTTATTATTTTTAATATAATTTTTATATAATCAATTCATGTTAATATAAATCATCATAATTAATAGTATATCAATAACCATATTTAACTTTTGTAAATCACATTCAATATTTTCCACATTTAATTAATTTTAATTTTATGATAATTTAGGAGCCAATCTATTAGGATTGATTTTGAAGAATTAATTATACAATATTAGATTTTTAATAAGACTGAATTTAAGAAATTAATTATGTAATCTTATATTTTTTTATATTTTTTAATAACCATTAAAATTTAGAAAATTATTATAGTACACTTGTAAATACATTTAGCATTTAAATCATTAAATTTTAAATATGTGCATACTTTTATACAAATTAAATGTGTTGTGAAAAAATATTTGTAAACGACATTAATTTATTTAGACATTATTAGGAGCATAATTTATTTAAAAACACATTTAAGCAATATTTGTTGAATTAAATAATAATAATAATAATAATAATAATAATAATAACTTAATTGCTCCCATAATTAATTAGTAAAATTTGAAATCATGGTTCCATTAAAATATTCATGATTAATAGTACAATTTTAATTATTTAATGATTAAATTTTGACCGTTTCATATTCTTTATACTAAATTTATATTATAATTTATCATCTCTAATTTTCTATTTACAACTTTAGATATTATGATTATTTTATATTTTATATAGATTTTTATCCCTTCAAAATAATAAAGTTTTTTATCAAAATATTAAAATTTTAAGTACATAATAAATTGGATTAAGTTTTTTATCAAAATATTAAAATTTTAAGTACATAATAAATTGGATTAAACGTACTTATTAATAAATTTAAATTTTTATTATTAATTTATATATTTTAAATAATTTAAAGAAGTGTAGAAAGTTCAAGGATTAATTAAAATATAATTTTATTGATGTAATAAGTTTTGAAAGATTATTGGCCTGATAAATTTAATATTATAGTTTTTAAAATATTTTGAATTTAGATGACTTTTTTTAATATAAAATGCTTTCATATTATTTATAAATTAGATTACAAAATATAAATTATTATTATTATTTTTTTTAACACATGATATTGTTGCTTTAAGGAGTGCTTTGAAATTAAATTTCTTTTTCATTGTGATGACATTATGGAACACGAAACAAGTTACAAATCATTATGACTGATGAGTGTGTGAATTCACAAGTTTGGCACCATGTTTTGTGCTAGTTTTGGAGAGTTTTGAGGTGGAAATAGGTGGAAAACTTATATATATTGTGAATTAGCATGAATCAGGTGTTAGTGGAGCTATTTAAGTGGTTTTCATAGCAAAATCAGAGTGGAAGTGCCAAGAATCGAAGAGACGAAGTCGAGACCACTCGAACCGCCAAGGAGAGAGGTGGGTTCGACCTGTTGGAGGAGGGTTCGACCTCTCTAGCAGGTCGAACCAGCGTTGAAAGAGTGCAGGAGAGGGGTTCGACCACGACTCGAGGGGTTCGACCTGTCTATCAGGTCGAACCATGGTCGAACCAGTTCGTGAGAAAGTTGATTCGACCACGACGTTTGTGGTTCGACCAAGACTCGAGGGGTTCGACCTGTACAAAAAGTCGAACCAAGTGCAGAAATTATCCAGTAAGTGGGTTCGACCTGCGGCTAGTGGTTCGACCTGTTTGCTGAGGTCGAACCGTCGTGCAAAAACTTACCTTATCCGGATTTTCGAGGCCAAAACGCGTGGGATCACTTGAAAAGCCCATTCCAAGCCCTAAAGACGTTATTACAAGTATAAAAGGAGGCTCATGCAGTCAAGGAAGACATCATCAATCACACAAAAACACAATATACAACAACACAATACAAGAGATCTTTTAGAGAGTCTTTGTAACACCCCAATATTCATAATCTATATTTTCATAAATTTTAATTTTAATGAAACTGTATATTTTATATATATATATTATATTTTAATTATTATATATTATATAATTATTATAATATTAATAATATTTATTGGTGCAAGTGTGCAAGTGGGAGTAAACACGTGTGTGTGTGCAAGTTGATCTCTAAATTTTGAAATAAATAATTAAAAGTGAAAGAAAGGCTTGCAGCCCAAGTTTTTAAACTACATATGTATCACACGTTTTTTTTAGCAACTTGGCCAAGTTTATCCATCCAACTTGACACCAAGTTTATCCATCCAACTTGGCATATATATATATATATATATATATATATATATATATATATATATATATATATATATATATATATATATATATATATATATATATATATATACACAACACTCATGTACACATGTATATATATACTTTCTCACACACTTATGTTTTGAAAATTTTCCATTCTTTATCAAATCTTATCATGTTATATACGAAAATGTTCGTCTCGAAGCTTAGATTCCAAATATGTAATTATTTTATAAAATAGATGTCATTTTGAGCTAGAAAAGCTCCGTCAAAGTTTCAACCCCTTTAATGGTAGATTTTGTTTCGGTGTGAGTTAGCTTTGATATTATAGTCCGTTTTGAAGCTCTCCTCACGAGGATCACAAAGGTATAATTAGTTTTGAGTTTTGACATAAAATGAGAAAGTTGTGAAAAAACCCACTTCACGGTGAAATTTGGTATTTCCAAAACTTCAATATTTTGATACAAAATTGGTACTGATGTGATCCTCATCTCACGAGGATTCCAACAGTGTTTTCGGAATTTCAAACGGAGTTGTATAACTCAAGTTGGGTCATTTTGAAACAAGTTGGGTCATTTTGAAACAAGTTGGGTTATTTTGTAATAAGTTTAAAAGTTTTGGGTAAGTTTAAATGAGAATTTAATATAATACAGGAACTTGATTGTAATTTATAAAAAATAAAATATAAACGTGCGCATGCATATGCAGTAACAACATGTTTGATTACTCTCTTTATTTATTTATTTATTTATTTATTTATTTATTTACTTTATTTTATTTGTGTTATTTAGTATTTTATTATTTATTATTTATCTTATTTTATTAATTTAATTTCTTTTCAATCTTAATTATAATTTACTATTTCTAATATTATTATTATTATTTTTACTTATTATTGTTTTATTCATTTCATTTCATTAATTATTTAATATTTTATTTTTATTTATTTATTTTATTTAACTTTTAATGTTATTTAGTATTTTATTTATTATTTATTATTTATCTTATTTTATTCTATTAATTTTAATTCCTTTTTCAATATTAATTTACTATTATTATTATTTTATTTACTTATTATTTGTTTTATTTAATTATTTATTTATTTAATATTTTATATTTATTTATTTTATTTAAATTTTTATATTAAATATTAATATAATTTGTCACTATTATTAATTTAGGTGTAGAATCTTTATTTTATATTCATTTTTTTTTATAAACATTAATGTCATTTGAATTTATATTACTTATTACTAAAGTAGAAAACTATAATTGTTAAATTAATATATTTAAATTATATATTTCTATTTTAGTATTTTATTAGTTTAATAATTAGTGTATTATTAATTATTATATAACAATAAATAGTTTGTTTAATTAATTATTTTTAGAAATTAGTTTTAATAATAGGTATTATTATTAAAAGTAGACTCAGTTTAGTATACATTTGCAGGCATACCTGAGACTCACGAGCAAGCCTAGTCCACTTTACACGTTTCCAATAAGTTTAAGGTGGGGGTAACTTTCACTCTTTACCGAGTGCTACATTTTATGTCATGATTGCTATGTTAAGATGTGATATGTGTTACTTATATGTCATGTTATGTGTCATGTGTGCTTTTAGTTCGATGACAAATATTTTCTTATTAACACTTGTACGGGGTGACGACTCGGTGCACATATACCAACTAACACAAGTTACTGGCTACGTCGGTTCAGTACTAAAATATATTTCAAAGTATGCTAATATTGTACTAGGGTGACGGCCTGGTGCACATATACCAACTAACACAAGTTATCGGATGACGGTTCGGTCTAAAATATTTTCATTGAGTTATCGAATGACAACGTGCAAATTATTTTATTAAATGACATATGTTACATTTTATGGTATTTTTGGCATGCATATTTATTTTTAACTGTGCAATCATTTAAGTTAACCCACTGAGTGTATTTTAGACGCTCACCCCTTATTGATTTTCAGAACAAGATTTAGAAGATGGAGAGGCCTTCGCAGTTGACCCAAGCCCTTAGAAGACTTTATATTATGACTTATATTTTAGTATTTTGTTAGAACTTTATTTCAGATATATCATCTGAACGTACTTATTTTGGATATTTCACTCTACTCGGGTGAGTAGATGCTAATATATAATAATCTTTATGCAACATTTACTTTATTATACTATCGCTTTGGGGATTTTTTATATTATTCCGCTGTGCATTCTCGACCCCTCTATTATTATATTGGGGAATTTATATCTAGTAGCGTCCCAACCCCATAGCGTAACCCGGGGCGTTACAGCGTGGTATCAGAGCAGTCTATCTAAGACTTGCTCAAGTACCTAACTTAGAATTTTATACCATACCCTCGGATTGACTATTCTATGACTATGACCTGACTACACTGTAGGATTTTTATGTGTGTTCAATTTATGTACTAGTATATAATATTAGTAATATTTTGGCCAGATCATGAGTCGGAGGAGACCACAAAACCTACATACTAATGAGAATCTTGAGAACGTTCATGGTGACCCAGGAGATGATTTAGTGACAATCCTTCGGGGATTGGCTCAACAATTTCAAGCAAATTCTGCACGACCACCACCACCACCAGAACTTATTCCTAGAAATGAACCAGCCTCAGTAATCGAACAGTTCCGATGATTCAATCCCCCAACATTCAACGGAACAGAGGACCCTGCGGAAGCTGAAAAATAGTTGAGGTCGTTGGATAAAATTTTTACCTATCTCGATTGCAATGATGCACAGAAGATTTCGTGCGCTGTCTTCCAGTTCATGGGTGAAGCTGATTTCTGGTGGGAGGCTTGCGGACGTACCAGGACACCTGAGCAAAAAGCTAGGATGACATGGGAAGACTTCAAGGAGGTGATCATTCAAAACTACATGCCACAGTCGTATCGAGATGACAAGGAAAGTGAATTTCTGCACTTGAAACAAGAAACAATGAGTGTTCTTGAGTATGAAAGAGAATTCAATCGACTCTCCAGATTTGCCACGCATCTTGTCAACAAGGAAGAGAAGAAAGCTAGACGATTTGAAAAGGGATTGCGATCCGAGATCAGCACTATCTTGGCTGGTCAAGGGACGATGACTTTTGCAGAAGCATTTTCCAGAGCTCAATAAATTGAGTCTCGACAGAAGAACAACAGTAACCAGAAGTCAATTGAGATACCTGCAAAGCGCAAATGGAGAGGACCGGTGATTGGAAAGGAAAACCCTACAATTCAAAACAAGCAAATAAAAATCGGAGGAGGATCAGGACCAAAGCCATTCGGAACGAATTCTCCCTGCCCGAAATGTGGAAAGAATCATCTTGGAGCATGCTTGTATGAAACCGGAATATGTTATCGATGCCGCCAACCAGGACACACCATACTAGAATGCCCAAAGTCTAAAGCAGCAGGAGGGTCGAGTGCTAGACCAGCACGTGCATATGCTATGACACAGCAAGAAGCTGAGGATGAACCAGAAACAATGGCAGGTATGCTATCAGTATTTGGCACTTCTGCTCTTATACTTTTTGATACGGGAGCCACTCATTCATTCATATCTGCTAAGATGTATAAGAAAGTAGAAAATGATTGTGAAGAGTTTGGCAAATCAACTCTTGAGGTTAGTATACCTTCGGGTAACTTCATTCGAACCATGAAGCTGTGCAAGAATGTGAAGATAGAGATAAATGACAGAGTCCTACTTGCAGACCTCCACGTAATTGAGATGAAAGATTTTGATGTAATTTTAGGAATGGATTGGCTTAGAGCTAATCATGCAGTGATAAGATGTCGTGAAAAAGAAGTACAGTTTCAACTTTTAGGAGATAAGAAGTTTACATTTCACGGGACAAAAGCTAGAGAAGTACCGCGAGTTATATCTGCAATTAAAGCAATCAAAATGATGAAGAAAGATGGATGTCAAGCATTCTTAGTGAGTATTGTGGAAAGTGAAGGTGGAAAGATGAGCATAAAGGATGTTCCTATTGTACGAGAATACGAGAATGTATTTCCAGAAGACTTATCAGGATTGCCACCTGAAAGACAAGTGGAATTCACAATCGATCTAGTACCGGGAGCAGCACCAGTTTCAAAAGCACCCTATCGAATGGCACCAAAGGAGTTACAAGAATTGAAGATCCAATTACAAAAACTCTTGGAATTGGGTTTCATACACCCTAGTGTTTCACCCTGGGAGCACCTGTTCTCTTCGTAAAGAAGAAAGATGGTTCGTTTAGAATGTGTATCGATTATCGAGAACTGAATAAACTTACCATCAAGAATAAATATCCCTTGCCAAGGATTGAGGATTTATTTGATCAGCTGGGCGGTGCTAGTGTGTTTTTCAAGATAGATCTGAGATCTGGATATCATCAAGTGAGAATCAAGCAGAGTGACACTTCAAAGACTGCTTTTAGAACACGTTATGGACATTATGAGTTCGTAGTAATGCCTTTTGGTCTCAGCAATGCACCAGAAATTTTTATGGATTTAATGAATCGTGTTTTCCACTCGTACTTGGATAAATTCGTGATCGTGTTCATTGATGATATCTTAGTGTATTCTAGAGATCGGGAACAACATGAAGAACATCTGAGAATCGTTCTAGAGATACTGAGAAAGGAAAAGTTGTATGCCAAATTCAAGAAATGTGAGTTTTGGTTAGACAAAGTTGTCTTTCTTGGACACATCGTGTCAGCTCGAGGAATTGAGGTGGATCCGGCCAAGGTGGAAGCAGTAGAGAAATGGAAGACACCTACAAATGTAGGAGAAGTACGGAGTTTTATTGGATTGGCTGGATATTATAGAAGATTTATTGAGGGATTTTCAAAGATTGCAGGACCCTTGACGAAATTAACTCGCAAGGAAGTTAAGTTCTGTTGGACGGAAGAATGTGAAAATAGTTTCAACCTTCTTAAACAGAAATTAGTCACTGCACCTGTACTGACAATTCCTGATGGGACAGAAGAATTTGTCATTTATAGTGATGCTTCAAAGCAAGGATTGGGATGTGTTCTGATGCAACGTAATAAAGTAGTTGCTTATGCGTCTAGACAACTCAAGATCCACGAACAGAACTATCCAACTCATGATTTAGAATTGGCAGCTGTGGTTCATGCTTTGAAAATTTGGAGACACTATCTGTATGGAGCAAAATGTCAAATTTATACGGATCACAAGAGCTTGAAGTACTTTTTCGAACAGAAGGAATTAAACATGAGGCAAAGGAGATGGTTGGAATTGGTCAAGAATTATGATTGTACCATACTGTATCATCCAGGAAAGGCAAATGTGGTAGCAGATGCTTTAAGCAGGAAAGGAAAAGGGGAATTAGCATGTTCTATAACAAACCAAGAATTATTAGTGGCTGAGTTCTCTCGGATGAATTTGGAAGTCGTGAGACCTCCAAGAAGCATTGAAGCAGTATTAACTACGTTAATGATTAAACCTTCCTTAAGAGATAGAGTCAAGAAACTTCAAGACGAAGACAGAATTCTCAGAAAATTAAGGAACGCGTGAAGATTGGGGAAGGAAAGGAATTTTCTCTCACAGATGATGGAACACTCGTATTTGGAAAAAGATTATGTGTTCCTAAAAATGAGGATCTTATTAGAGAAATTTTAACAGAAGCTCATGGTACTCCATACACAGTACATCCAGGAGGAACCAAGATGTATCAAGACTTGAAGAATGCATTTTGGTGGAAAAATATGAAGAGGGATATAAGATTTTTTATCCAAAAGTGTATGACTTGCCAGCAAGTGAAAGCAGAACATCAACGACCCTCAGGACTCTTAAAGCCATTAGAAATTCCTGAGTGGAAATGGGAGCATATCACAATGGATTTCATTACTGGTTTACCAAGATCAGTGCGAGGAAATCAAGTTATATGGGTGATAGTGGATCGTTTGACCAAGTCTGTGCATTTTCTTCCAGTGAAAATGACTCATGGAATGGATAAGCTTGCACAAATTTATCTAGAAGAAGTTGTCAGATTGCACGGTGTACCAGTTTCTATAGTTTCTGATCGAGATCCAAGATTTACATCAAAATTTTGGCACAGTTTACAAAACGCAATGGGTACGAAGCTAAAGTTTAGCACGGCGTTTCATCCGCAAACTGATGGTCAGTCTTAAAGGACTATTCAAATATTGGAAGACATGCTGAGGGCATGCGTCCTAGATTTTGGGGAAAGTTGGGAAAGATATATACCACTGATAGAATTTGCTTACAACACCAATTTTCAAGCCACAACAGGCATGGCCCCTTACGAAGCACTCTATGGAAGGAAGTGTAGATCTCCCCTTTATTGGGATGAAGTTGGTGAAAAGAAAGTTCTAGGACCAGAGATAGTAGAAAAGACAGTGGAAGCAATTGAAAAGATCAGAAGAAGAATTTTGACTGCGCAAAACCGACAAAAGTCTTACGCTGATAAAAGACGCAAAGATTTGCAGTTCCAGGAAGGAGATAAAGTTTTTCTCAAAGTCTCACCAATGAAAGGAATTTCTCGCTTTGGAAGAAAAGGAAAACTTAAGCCAAGATACATTGGGCCTTATGAGGTTTTGGAACGAATCGGCGAGTTAGCATACAGATTAGCTTTACCACCTGAGCTAGCTGGAGTGCATGATGTATTTCATGTGTCCATGCTATGGAAATATGTGTTTGATCCAAGTCATGTTGTTAACCACGAGGTTAAAGAAATTGACGATAACTTAGCGTACGAGGAATTTCCTATAGCTATTCTTGATAGGAAGGTTCATAAGCTAAGGAATCGTGAAGTTACTTTAGTTAAAGTTCAATGGAGCTGACACAATACAGAAGAAGCGACATGGGAACGTGAAGACGACATACGAAATAAATATCCAAATCTATTCATATCTGGTAAATGAAATTTTGAGGACGAAATTATTTTTAGGGGGATAGATTGTAACACCCCAATATTCATAATCTATATTTTCGTAAATTTTAATTTTAATGAAACTGTATATTTTTATATATATATATTATATTTTAATTATTTATATTATATAATTATTATAATATTAATAATATTTATTGGTGCAAGTGTGCAAGTGGGAGTAAACACGTGCGTGTGTGCAAGTTGATCTCTAAATTTTGAAATAAATAATTAAAAGTGAAAGAAAGGCTTGCAGCCCAAGTTTTTAAACTACATATGTATCACACGTTTTTTTTAGCAACTTGGCCAAGTTTATCCATCCAACTTGACACCAAGTTTATCCATCCAACTTGGCATATATATATATATATATATATATATACACAACACTCATGTACACATGTATATATATACTTTCTCACACACTTATGTTTTGAAAATTTTCCATTCTTTATCAAATCTTATCATGTTATATACGAAAATGTTCGTCTCGAAGCTAAGATTCCAAATATGTAATTATTTTATAAAATAGATGTCATTTTGAGCTAGAAAAGCTCCGTCAAAGTTTCAACCCCTTTAATAGCAGATTTTGTTTCGGTGTGAGTTAGCTTTGATATTATAGTCCGTTTTGAAGCTCTCCTCACGAGGATCACAAAGGTATAATTAGTTTTGAGTTTTGACGTAAAATGAGAAAGTTGTGAAAAAACCCACTTCACGGTGAAATTTGGTATTTCCAAAATTTCAATATTTTGATACAAAATTGGTACTGATGTGATCCTCATCTTACGAGGATTCCAACAGTATTTTCAGAATTTCAAACGGAGTTGTATAACTCAAGTTGGGTCATTTTGAAACAAGTTGGGTCATTTTGAAACAAGTTGGGTTATTTTGTAATAAGTTTAAAAGTTTTGGGTAAGTTTAAATGAGAATTTAATATAATACAGGGACTTGATTGTAATTTATAAAAAATAAAATATAAACGTGCGCATGCATATGCAGTAACAACATGTTTGATTACTCTCTTTCTTTCTTTATTTATTTACTTTATTTTATTTATGTTATTTAGTATTTTATTATTTATTATTTATCTTATTTTATTAATTTAATTTCTTTTCAATCTTAATTATAATTTACTATTTCTAATATTATTATTATTATTTTTACTTATTATTGTTTTATTCATTTCATTTCATTAATTATTTAATATTTTATATTTATTTATTTATTTTATTTAACTTTTAATGTTATTTAGTATTTTATTTATTATTTATTATTTATCTTATTTTATTCTATTAATTTTAATTCCTTTTTCAATATTAATTTACTATTATTATTATTATTTTATTTACTTATTATTTGTTTTATTTTATTATTTATTTATTTAATATTTTATATTTATTTATTTTATTTAAATTTTTATATTAAATATTAATATAATTTGTCACTATTATTAATTTAGATGTAGAATCTTTATTTTATATTCATTTTTTTTATAAACATTAATGTCATTTGAATTTATATTACTTATTACTAAAGTAGAAAACTATAATTGTTAAATTAATATTTTTAAATTATATATTTCTATTTTAGTATTTTATTAGATTAATAATTAGTGTATTATTAATTATTATATAACAATAAATAGTTTGTTTAATTAATTATTTTTAGAAATTAGTTTTAATAATAGGTATTATTATTAAAAGTAGACTCAGTTTAGTATACATTTGCAGGCATACCTGAGACTCACGAGCAAGCCTAGTCCACTTTACACGTTTCCAATAAGTTTAAGGTGGGGGTAACTTTCACTCTTTACCGAGTGCTACATTTTATGTCATGATTGCTATGTTAAGATGTGATATGTGTTACTTCTATGTCATGTTATGTGTCATGTGTGCTTTTAGTTCGATGACAAATATTTTCTTACTAACACTTGTACGGGGTGACGACTCGGTGCACATATACCAACTAACACAAGTTACTGGCTACGTCGGTTCAGTACTAAAATATATTTCAAAGTATGCTAATATTGTACTAGGGTGACGGCCTGGTGCACATATACCAACTAACACAAGTTATCGGATGACGGTTCGGTGTTGAGAGTTGAATTTCACACATTTTATATATGCACATTACACCGTTTTGCTTAGGAAAGTTATTATTTTTGCATGGAATTGTGTACATTTGAGTATTTACATGATTTTGATGCTACTAAGGTGTTTTGTTGAGTTTTGAAGGGTAAAACATGATCAAAAGTTCAAAGTTGGAATGAGGAGTGAAAGTGAGAAGGAATGCTGAAAAATACAGTCCATGTTGCACAAATTTTCTGTATTCTTGTAGAAGTCCAAATTGATCATGTCATATATTGTTGGAAAGCCACAGAAGAGGGTCATTTTGACATAAATAACACCCCAATTGGATTCCAAACGAGAAAGTTATGATCAAAGTGCTAACGTCGCACATGCTGTACCGAGCAGCCACTTTTCATGACTTTTTACATATTCAAATGTTTGAGTTTCTCAGAGTTCTTTATATGGATAGAAAGCCAAGGAAAAGAGGAACACGTGAGCACAAAAATCATTCAAATTGGAGTCCGTATGAAGAAGTAATGCTCAAAATGGTGAAGTCGCGCAGTGCAGTCTCCGCAGCTCGGGAGACCGCTCGGCTCGAGCGGGACCAACATTTTGTGAATTTCCAGCCGAGTGGGATGTCCTCAGAGCCTACACGACGTTCACGTTTCACCCATATGCTGCTCGGCAGGTTTGGGGGCCGCTCGGCCATCAGCTCGGCTCAAGCAAGGTGCCGAGCGGCCCAGTTCAGGGCCCAGACGGGGCCTGTTCGATGCAGCAGTGTATATATACCCTCAAATCGTGATTCTGAAGCAGTTTCGATCGTGAAAAAGCCCTGCATCAGTCCTAGAAACAATTAGGGAGATCGAGACACAAATTGGAGAGAACCCATCTATAATCCATCATCAATTCACACCTCCAACACCTCCATATCAGATTTACAACCTGATTTCATCCTCCATCCAATTCCACAAGGGTTTCAAGTGCTAATTAAGGGAAAATCAAGCAATTGAAGAGACGGAGAAGGAACGTGAGATTGCTCCTACACTAGGCTTTCACCATTCCTATCTATTCCTTTCTATTACTTTGATTATTGTTATGAATTGCTTAGCCATGAGTGTTGCTTGTGACCTCATGGGCTAATTTTATACACAGTTCTAGGGTTTGATGGATTGATTTAATTGATTTGGGGATTTAGACCAAAGATTGAGATTTTATGCAGTTGAGCTTTTGATTTTACTTATTTTATTAAGACATGCTTTTCTGCTTCGTAACGTCTTCATAATATATTCATGACATCCGCTATAATGCTTGGATTATTGTGTTAGCTTGTGTGCGTTCATGATTGGTATTGTCTATCTGTTAGGGATTAGAGTAGCTCCGCTATAAGAACTTTAATTCCATGAACTGGTAAATCAAATACTTGATTAGTTTAGTGGAACAATGCAATTAGACAATCAAGTAGGAAGTGAATAGAACCTTGTAGTAATTCCAGAAAATATCTTGTTAGTCAGGCTTACCATCCGGAGGTATTGTTGCTTGCTTTGATTAGTATCTAGGAGTAAGGCTTGGTAATATTCGCGCACCTTAGGATTTAAACCAGATTAGACTGTTAGCTTTAAATCGAATCATATTCGGTGGGATGACAGGGATATGTGGTGTATTTTCAGTGAAACTGCATGAATGAGCAATCGTAAGTTTAATAACCCAAATTAATTGGTCAATACCTGATACCTTAGAACTGTTCGTTATCTCTTGATTAGAAACTTGCTTTTATTTTATTTTATTGCTTTTAATTATTCTGCAATTTATTATTTAAGTATTTTAGTTAATTCGCAACAAAATATTGAAAATCGGTTACCTTATTCTGATTAAGCTAGTATAATTAGGAAATAAATAGTTAGCTGTCCCTTGGGTTCGATAATTTAACTTTGTCACTTACCGCTACAATTGATATACTTCATACTTGGGGATTAAATTATAGTGCGCAGAAAAAGCCTATCATTTGGTCTAAAATATTTTCATTGAGTTATCGAACGACAACGTGCAAATTATTTTATTAAATGACATATGTTACATTTTATGGTATTTTTGGCATGCATTTTTATTTTTAACTGTGCAATCATTTAAGTTAACCCACTGAGTATATTTTAGACGCTCACTCCTTATTGATTTTCAGAACAAGATTTAGAAGATGGAGAGGCCTTCGCAGTTGACCCAAGCCCTTAGAAGACTTTATATTATGACTTATATTTTAGTATTTTGTTAGAACTTTATTTCAGATATATCATCTGAACGTACTTATTTTGGATATTTCACTCTACTCGGGTGAGTAGATGATAATATGTAATAATCTTTATGCAACATTTACTTTATTATACTATCGCTTTGGGGATTTTTTTATATTATTCCGCTGTGCATTCTCGACCCCTCTATTATTATATTGGGGAATTTATATCTAGTAGCGTCCCAACCCCATAGCGTAACCCGGGGCGTTACAGTCTTAGAGAGCGTAAGATCGTGAAGTACAAGAGGAGACTAGGAGGAGCTGTGACAGAGGTTCCGCTGGAGATTCAAGTAAGATTGGTCCATCTAACCATGATTGCTCCTAGATCAATCATGGGCTAGAGCCACTTCGGTAGTTCTAGGGTTATGAAGGTTTCATGAGTTGATTTGTATTTCGTGTGTATACTCCGTACAACACTACTTGTGGTTTATTTTATATAAGATTGTGCGTTTTTAATCCATATTCATAGTTGTTTTGTGCATCAATAATCGTTGTGTAGAGTCTGAATGTATAACATGGTTATTGATTGAGTGCGTTCACTAATGAGCAGGGTTTATTGTTATAATTCTAAGTGAAGGGATTCCGAGGTTTTATTAGAACCGTCTTATATGAATGTTTGTTAATTGAATTGAATTCGGGTTAACAAGTAGGATTAAGAGTATAATTTTATAGTACCTAAAAAGGGAGATCAAATCGGGTTAGAGTACTAAGTGCACGGGAAATAATTGATTATGATAGTACCTAGAAAGGGGGTAAAGTATACATCTTGTTCTGAGGATACTCACACGTGTCAAAAGCTTATCTATTTGTGTCTATAGAGTAGATTTGCATGGTCTAGCGATGCGTCCATAAACCACAAGGCAGAGTCGGACATCGACACATGAAAGTATGAATTAACTAATGAAGTTGGATGGCCTGACGAACTACCTAACATCTTATTTGATCACAACAACTCTTCTCTTGTTCTTGTTATTTATTTGCTATTTTAATTGTTACTTAGTTTACAAACCAACAATTACAATTCTCAATATAGTCATAATTGCTAGAAAATAACTAAAGTAATATTATCCGTCCCGTGGATTCGATATTTAACTTGGTCACCTTCGAAACTACAATTGATATCCTTCATACTTGGGGATTAAAATTGTGTGTTGAGAAAACACCCAACAATGACCATTTTTTTTATTTTTAAGATAAATCAATACCAATTCAAATTAATTAAATTAATATTATTTTCTTTATACTCCCTCCATTTAAATAAAAAAATCATTATGACAATTTCTTTATAAATGTGTCAATTACTCTATTTAGGTGGAATAATTATTTTTGCAAAATTAATATTGTTGATTATTTTATTTAGTGGGTGATTAATTTCTTTTATTGTAAAATATTTTAATTGATTACTTTCTATATATTTTATTTAGTATATTTTTTAAAGTCAAATAATCGAATAAAAATTTAATATATAAATAAAATATAACATTGCTATACTAATTATTTTAATAATCATAATTTTTTATGACATTTTCTTTTTAATATTATGTTATATTCTTTGCAAAGTCGACTTATCTAATAAGTAATAATAATTTTATTATTATATTTTTCAATTTATTATTTTTAATTTAATTTTTATATAATCAATTCATGTTAATATAAATCATCATAATTAATAGTATATCAATAATCATATTTAACTTTTGTAAATCACATTCAATATTTTTCACATTTAAATAATTTTAATTTTATGATAATTTAGGAGCCAATCTATTAGGATTGATTTTGAAGAATTAATTATACAATATTACATTTTTAATAAGACTGAATTTAAGAAATTAATTATGTAATCTTATTTTTTTATATTTTTTAATAACCATTAAAATTTAGAAAATTATTAGACTACACCTGTAATTACATTTAGCATTTAAATCATTAAATTTTAAATATGTGCATACTTTTATACAAATTAAATGTGTTGTGAAAAAATATTTGTAAACGGCGTTAATTTATTAGACATTATTAGGAGCATAATTTATTTAAAAACATATTTAAGCAATATTTATTGAATTAAATAATAATAATAATAATAATGATAATAATAATAATAACTTAATTGCTCCCATAATTAATTAGTAAAATTTGAAATCATGGATCCATTAACATATTCATGATTAATAGTACAATTTTAATTATTTAATGATTAAATTTTGACCGTTTCATATTCTTTACACTAAATTTATATTATAATTTATCATCTCTAATTTCTATTTACAACTTTAGATATTATGATTATTTTATATTTTATATAGATTTTTATCCCTTCAAAATAATAAAGTTTTTTTATCAAAATATTAAAATTTTAAGTACATAATAAATTGGATTAAACGTACTAATTAATAAATTTAAATTTGTAACATTAATTTATATTTTTTAAATAATTTAAAGAAGTGTAGAAAGCTCAAGGATTAATTAAAATATAATTTTATTGATGTAATAAGTTTTGAGAGATTATTGGCCCGGTAAATTTAATATTGTAGTTTTTAAAATATTTTGAATTTAGATGACTTTTTTTAATATAAAATGCTTTCATATTATTTATAAATTAGATTACAAAATATAAATTTTTATTTTATTATTATGATTATTATTTTTAACACATGATATTGTTGCTTTAAGGAGTGCTTTGAAATTAAATTTCTTTTTCATTGTGATGGCATTATGGAACACGAAACAAGTTACAAATCATTATGACCATTTTTTATTTTTAAGATAAATCAATACCAATTCAAATTAATTAAATTAATATTATTTTCTTTATACTCCCTCCATTTAAATAAAAAAATCATTATGACAATTTTTTTATAAATGTGTCAATTACTCTATTTAGTTGGAATAATTGTTTTTGCAAAATTAATATTGTTGATTATTTTATTTAGTGGGTGATTAATTTCTTTTATTGTAAAATATTTTAATTGATTACTTTCTATATATTTTATTTAGTATATCTTTTTAAAGTCAAATAATCGAATAAAAATTTAATATATAAATAAAATATAACATTGCTATACTAATTACTTTAATAATTATAATTTTTTATGACATTTTTTTTAAATATTATGTTATATTCTTTGCAAAGTCGACTTATCTAATAGGTAATAATAATTTTATTATTATATTTTTCAATTTATTATTTTAATTTAATTTTTATATAATCAATTCATGTTAATATAAATCATCATAATTAATAGTATATCAATAACCATATTTAACTTTTGTAAATAACATTCAATATTTTCCACATTTAAATAATTTTAATTTTATGATAATTTAGGAGCCAGTCTATTAGGATTGATTTTGAAGAATTAATTATGCAATATTAGATTTTTAATAAGACTAAATTTAAGAAATTAATTATGTAATCTTATATTTTTTTTATATTTTTTAATAACCATTAAAATTTAGAAAATTATTATAGTACACCTGTAAATACATTTAGCATTTAAATCATTAAATTTTAAATATGTGCATACTTTTATACAAATTAAATATGTTGTGAAAAAATATTTGTAAACGACGTTAATTTAATAGACATTATTAAGAGCATAATTTATTTAAAAACACGTTTAAGCAATATTTGTTGAATTAAATAATAATAATAATGATGTTAATAATAATAATAATAACTTAATTGCTCCCATAATAATTAGTAAAATTTGAAATCATGGATCCATTAACATATTCATGATTAACAGTAAAATTTTAATTATTTATTGATTAAATTTTGACCGTTTCATATTCTTTATACTAAATTTATATTATAATTTATCATCTCTAATTTCTATTTACAACTTTAGATATTATGATTATTTTATATTTTATATAGATTTTTATCCCTTCAAAATAATAAAGTTTTTTATCAAAATATTAAAATTTTAAGTACATAATAAATTGGATTAAACGTACTAATTAATAAATTTAAATTTGTAACATTAATTTATATTTTTTAAATAATTTAAAGAAGTGTAGAAAGCTCAAGGATTAATTAAAATATAATTTTATTGATGTAATAAGTTTTGAGAGATTATTGGCCCGGTAAATTTAATATTGTAGTTTTTAAAATATTTTGAATTTAGATGACTTTTTTTAATATAAAATGCTTTCATATTATTTATAAATTAGATTACAAAATATAAATTATTATTTTATTATTATTATTATTATTTTTAACACATGATATTGTTGCTTTAAGGAGTGCTTTGAAATTAAATTTCTTTTTCATTGTGATGGCATTATGGAACACGAAACAAGTTACAAATCATTATGACCATTTTTTATTTTTAAGATAAATCAATACCAATTCAAATTAATTAAATTAATATTATTTTCTTTATACTCCCTCCATTTAAATAAAAAAATCATTATGACAATTTTTTTATAAATGTGTCAATTACTCTATTTAGTTGGAATAATTGTTTTTGCAAAATTAATATTGTTGATTATTTTATTTAGTGGGTGATTAATTTCTTTTATTGTAAAATATTTTAATTGATTACTTTCTATATATTTTATTTAGTATATCTTTTTAAAGTCAAATAATCGAATAAAAATTTAATATATAAATAAAATATAACATTGCTATACTAATTACTTTAATAATTATAATTTTTTATGACATTTTTTTTTAAATATTATGTTATATTCTTTGCAAAGTCGACTTATCTAATAGGTAATAATAATTTTATTATTATATTTTTCAATTTATTATTTTAATTTAATTTTTATATAATCAATTCATGTTAATATAAATCATCATAATTAATAGTATATCAATAACCATATTTAACTTTTGTAAATAACATTCAATATTTTCCACATTTAAATAATTTTAATTTTATGATAATTTAGGAGCCAGTCTATTAGGATTGATTTTGAAGAATTAATTATGCAATATTAGATTTTTAATAAGACTGAATTTAAGAAATTAATTATGTAATCTTATATTTTTTTTATATTTTTTAATAACCATTAAAATTTAGAAAATTATTATAGTACACCTGTAAATACATTTAGCATTTAAATCATTAAATTTTAAATATGTGCATACTTTTATACAAATTAAATATTTTGTGAAAAAATATTTGTAAACGACGTTAATTTAATAGACATTATTAAGAGCATAATTTATTTAAAAACACGTTTAAGCAATATTTGTTGAATTAAATAATAATAATAATGATGTTAATAATAATAATAATAACTTAATTGCTCCCATAATAATTAGTAAAATTTGAAATCATGGATCCATTAACATATTCATGATTAACAGTAAAATTTTAATTATTTATTGATTAAATTTTGACCGTTTCATATTCTTTATACTAAATTTATATTATAATTTATCATCTCTAATTTCTATTTACAACTTTAGATATTATGATTATTTTATATGGATTTTTATCCCTTCAAAATAATAAAGTTTTTTATCAAAATATTAAAATTTTAATTACATAATAAATTGGATCAAACGTACTAATTAATAAATTTAAATTTTTAATATTAATTTATATTTTTTAAATAATATAAAGAAGTGTAGAAAGCTCAAGGATTAATTAAAATATAATTTTATTGATGTAATAAGTTTTGAGAGATTATTGGCCCGGTAAATTTAATATTATAGTTTTTAAAATATTTTGAATTTAGATGACTTTTTTTAATATAAAATGCTTTCATATTATTTATAAATTAGATTACAAAATATAATTTATTATTTTATTATTATTATTATTATTTTTTAACACATGATATTGTTGCTTTAAGGAGTGCTTTGAAATTAAATTTCTTTTTCATTGTGATGGCATTATGGAACACGAAACAAGTTACAAATCATTATGACCATTTTTTTATTTTTAAGATAAATCAATACCAATTCAAATTAATTAAATTAATATTATTTTCTTTATACTCCCTCCATTTAAATAAAAAAATCATTCTGACAATTTCTTTATAAATGTGTCAATTACTCTATTTAGTTGGAATAATTGTTTTTGCAAAATTAATATTGTTGATTATTTTATTTAGTGGGTGATTAATTTCTTTTATTGTAAAATATTTTAATTGATTACTTTCTATATATTTTATTTAGTATATCTTTTTAAAGTCAAATAATCGAATAAAAATTTAATATATAAATAAAATATAACATTGCTATACTAATTACTTTAATAATTATAATTTTTTATGACATTTTCCTTTTAATATTATGTTATATTCTTTGCAAAGTCGACTTATCTAATAGGTAATAATAATTTTATAATTATATTTTTTAATTTATTATTTTTAATTTAATTTTTATATAATTAATTCATGTTAATATAAATCATCATAATTAATAGTATATCAATAACCATATTTAACTTTTGTAAATAACATTCAATATTTTTCACATTTAAATAATTTTAATTTTATGATAATTTAGGAGCCTATCTATTAGGATTGATTTTGAAGAATTAATTATACAATATTAGATTTTTAATAAGACTGAATTTAAGAAATTACTTATGTAATCTTATTTTTTTTATTTTTTAATAACCATTAAAATTTAGAAAATTATTTGAGTACACCTGTAAATACATTTAGCATTTAAATCATTAAATTTTAAATATGTGCATACTTTTATACAAATTAAATGTGTTGTGAAAAAATATTTGTAAACGACGTTAATTTATTAGACATTATTAGGAGCATAATTTATTTAAAACTCATTTAAGCAATATTTGTTGAATTAAATAGTAATAATAACAATAATAATGATAATAATAATAATAATAACTTAATTGCTCCCATAATTAGTTAGTAAAATTTGAAATCATGGATCCATTAACATATTCATGATTAATTGTACAATTTTAATTATTTAATGATTAAATTTTGACCGTTTCATATTCTTTATACTAAATTTATATTATAATTTATTATTTCTAATTTTCTATTTACATCTTTGGATATTATGATTATTTTTTATTTTATATTGATTTTTATCCCTTCAAAATAATAAAGTTTTTTATCAAAATATTAAAATTTTAAGTACATAATAAATTGGATTAAACGTACTTATTAATAAATTTAAATTTTTAATATTAATTTATATTTTTTTAAATAATTTAAAGAAGTGTAGAAAGCTAAAGGATTAATTAAAATATAATTTTATTGATGTAATAAGTTTTGAGAGATTATTGGCCCAGTAAATTTAATATTATAGTTTTTAAAATATTTTGAATTTAGATGACTTTTTTTAATATAAAATGCTTTCATATTATTTATAAATTAGATTACAAAATATAAATTATTATATTATTATTATTATTATTTTTAACACATGATATTGTTGCTTTAAGGAGTGCTTTCAAATTAAATTTCTTTTTCATTGTGATGGCATTATGGAACACGAAACAAGTTACAAATCATTATGACCATTTTTTTTATTTTTAAGATAAATCAATACCAATTTAAATTAATTAAATTAATATTATTTTCTTTATACTCCCTCTATTTAAATAAAAAAATCATTATGACAATTTCTTTATAAATGTGTCAATTACTCTATTTAGGTGGAATAATTATTTTTGCAAAATTAATATTGTTGATTATTTTATTTATTGGTGATTAATTTCTTTTATTGTAAAATATTTTAATTGATTATTTTCTATATATTTTATTTAGTATATCTTTTTTGTAACGCCCCGGGTTATGCTATGGGGTTGGGACGCTACTAGATATACATATCCCAATATAATAATAGAGGGAGTCGAGAATACGCAGCGGAAATGAAATTATAATCCCCAAAGCGATAATATAATAACGTAAGAGTTGCATAAAGATTATTACATATAAGCATCTACTCACCCGAGTAGAGTAAAATATCCAAAATAAGTTCGTTCAGATGATGTATCTGAAATAAAATTCTAACAGAATAATAAAATATAAGTCATATAAAGTCTTCTAAAGGCTTGGTACACTTGCAGGGGCCTTTCCATCTTCTAAACCTTCTTCTGAAAATTGATAAGGGGTGAGCGTCTAAAATACACTCAGTGGGTTAACTTAAATAATTGCACAATTAAAAATAAATATGCATACCAAATATACCATAAAATGTAACATATGTCATTTAATAAAATAATTTGCATATTGTCGTTCGATAACTCAATGAAAATATTTTAGACCGAATCGTCATCCGATAACTTGTGTTAGTTGGTATATGTGCACCAGACCGTCACCCCAGTACAAATGTTAGCATACTTGAAATACGTTTTAGTACTGAACCGACGTAGTCAGTAACTTGTGTTAGTTGGTATATGTGCACTGAGTCGTCACCCCGTACAAGTGTTAGTAAAAAATATTTGTCATCGAACTAAAAATTCACATAGCACATAACATGTCATATAAGTAATACATATCACATCTTAACATAGCAATCATGACATAAAATGTAGCACTCGGTAAAGAGTGAAAGTTACCCCCACCTTGAAGCTTTCTAGGATATAATAAACTTGACTAGGCTTGATCTTCGGTCTCAGATATGCCTGCAAGGGTATACTAAACTGAGTTCTACTTCTAATAATAATTCATAATACTAAAACTAAATTTTAATATAATTATATACTAAAATAAACTAATTATTAACTAAATAAAATAAAATAATAAATAGAAATACATATTTTAAAATTTTAAAAAATAATAATAGTAATTTAACAATCACATATTACAACTTTAGTAATAAATCGTAACAATAAAAAAATATAAATACAAATGACATTAATTTTATTAAAAATGAATATTAAATAAAGATTTTATACCTAAAATAATATAGATGTTAAAACTATAATAATACTTAATATGGAAATATTAAGTTAAATATATAATTAATAAAGTAAATAAATATATATATATATATATATATATATATATATATATATATATATATATATATATATATATATATATATATATATATATATATATATATATATATATATATATATATATATATATATATATATATATATATATATATATATATTAACATACTTGCTGCGTATTCAGCTTTTAAATTTTTTTTTTTTATAAATACTTTTATAAATTGTAATTAAGTCCCTGAAATATATTAAATTCTCATTTAAACTTACCCAAAACTTTAAACTTATTACAAATTGACCAAACTTATTACAAAATTACCCAACTTGAGTTATACAACTCCAATTGAAATTCCGAAAACACCGTTGGAATCCTCGTGAGGTGAGGATCACATCAATACAAATTTTGTATCAAAATATTGAAGTTTTGAAAATACCCAATTATACCGTGAAGTGGGTTTCTTCCCAACTTCTTCATTTTATGTCAAAACTCAAAACTAATTATACCTTTGTGATCCTCGTGAGGAGAACTTCAAAACGGACTATAATATCAAAGCTAACTAATACCGAAATAAAATATGCCATTAAAGGGGTACAAACTTTGACTGAGTTTTTCTCACTCATACGAAATCCATTTCACAAAAGATTTATATATATAGAATCTACGCATCGAGACGATCATTTTCGTATATAACATGATAAGGTTTGACAAATAATTAAAAATCCCAAAACTTGCAGTGAGTGTATATATACGTATGTATATGTGTGTGCGTGAGTTGTGTGCTTATATATATATATATGTATGTGTGTGTTAGTGTGTGGAAAACATAAGTAGAGAGACTTACCTCTCAATTCCTCACTGCCTCACACTTCCACCAAATACATGTGTATATTGAAAGGAAAAACGTTTACATATATATAGAGAAGTGATTAGTTAAAATAATATTTGTGCTTACGTGTGTGCTTACGCTTGTATCAACTCAATATTACTATATATATATACATACATAGTGGCTTATATGTATTACACTATTTATTACTATATATATATATATATATGTATGAGTGTATATATATATCTAATGGGACTATAGTGGGTTTAGTGGGATTAATGGTGGTTATTACATCCATCCCTACTAAAATAAAAATTTCGTCCTCGAAATTTCACTTACCAGGTATAGGTAGATGCGGATATTTATTTCGTATGTCGTCTTCACGTTCCCATGTCGCTTCTTCTGTATTGTGTTTACTCCATTGGACTTTGATTAAAGCAACTTCACGATTCCTTAGCTTATGAACTTTCCTGTCAAGAATGGCGATAGAAAATCCTCGTATGCTAAGTTATCATCAATTGCTATAACTTCATGGTTAACAACGTGGCTTGGATCAAATACATACTTCCATAGCATGGACACATGAAATACATCATGCACTCCAGCTAGCTCAGGTGGTAAAGCTAATATGTATGCCAACTCAACGATTCATTCTAAAACCTCATAAGGCCCAATGTATCTTGGCTTAAGTTTTTCTTTCTTTCCAAAGCGAGAAATTCCTTTCATTGGTGATATTTTGAGAAAAACTTTATCTCCTTCCTGGAACTGTAAATCTTTGCGTCTCTTATCAACGCAAGACTTCTGTTGGTTTTGCGCAGTCAAAATTCTTCTTTTGATCTTTTCAATCGCTTCATCTGTCTTTTCTACTATTTCTGGTCCTAGAACTTTCTTCTCACCAACTTCATCCCAATAAAGGGGAGATCTACACTTCCTTTCGTAAAGTGCTTCGTAAGGGGCCATGCCTATTGTGGCTTGAAAATTGTTGTTGTAAGCAAACTCTATAAGTGGTATGTATCTTTCCCAACTTTCCCCAAAATCTAGGACGCATGCCCTCAACATGTCTTCCAATGTTTGAATAGTCCTTTCAGACTGGCCATCTGTTTGCGGATGAAATGCCGTGCTAAACTTTAACTTCGTGCCCATTGCGTTTTGTAAACTGTGCCAAAATTTTGATGTAAATCTTGGATCTCGATCAGAAACTATAGAAACTGGTACACCGTGCAATCTGACAACTTTTTCTAGATAAATTTGTGCAAGCTTATCCATTCCATGAGTCATTTTCACTGGAAGAAAATGCGCAGACTTGGTCAAACGATCCACTATCGCCCATATAGCTTGATTTTCTCGCACTGATCTTGGTAAACCAGTAACGAAATCCATTGTGATATGCTCCCATTTTCACTCAGGAATCTCTAATGGCTTCAAGAGCCCTGAAGGTCGTTGATGCTCAGCCTTCACTTGATGGCAAGTCATACACTTTTGGATAAACAAGCCTATATCATTCTTCATATTTCTCCACCAAAATGAATTCTTCAAGTCTTGATATATCTTGGTTCCTCCTGGATGTACCGTGTATGGAGTACCATGAGTTTCTGTTAAAATTTCTCTAATAAGATACTCATTTTTAGGAACACATAATCTTTTTCCAAATACGAGTGTTCCATCGTCTGTGAGAGCAAATTCCTTTCCTTCCCCAATCTTCACGCGTTCCTTAATTTTTCTGAGAATTCTGTCTTCGTCTTGAAGTTTCTTGACTCTATCTCTTAAGGAGGGTTTAATCAGTAACGCTGTTAACACTGCTTCAATGCTACTTGGAGGTATTACTACTTCCAAACTCATTCGAGAGAACTCCGCCACCAATAATTCTTGGTTTGTTATAGAGCAGGCTAACTCCCCTTTTCCTTTTCTGCTTAGAGCATCTGCCACCACATTTGCCTTCCCTGGATGGTACAGTATTGTATAATCATAATTCTTGACTAATTCGAACCATCTCCTTTGCCTCATGTTTAATTCCTTTTGTTCAAAAAAGTATTTCAAGCTCTTGTGATCTGTGTAAATTTGACATTTTGCTCCATACAGATAGTGTCTCCAAATTTTCAAAGCATGCACCACAGCTGCCAATTCTAAATCATGAGTTGGATAGTTCTGTTCATGGATCTTGAGTTGTCTAGACGCATAAGCAACTACTTTATTACGTTGCATCAGAACACATCCCAATCCTAGCTTTGAAGCATCACTATAGATGACAAATTCTTCTATCCCATCAGGAATTGTCAGTACAGGTGCAGTGACTAATTTCTGTTTAAGAAGGTTGAAACTATTTTCACATTCTTCCGTCCAACAGAACTTAACTTCCTTGCGAGTTAATTTCGTCAAGGGCCCTGCAATCTTCCAAAATCCCTCAATAAATCTTCTATAATATCCAGCCAATCCAATGAAACTTCGTACTTCTCCCACATTTGTAGGTGTCTTCTATTTCTCTACTGCTTTCACCTTGGCCGAATCCACCTCAATTCCTCGAGCTGACACGATGTGTCCAAGAAAGACAACTTTTTCTAACCAAAACTCACATTTCTTGAATTTGGCATACAACTTTTCCTTTCTTAGTATCTCTAGAACGATTCTCAGATGCTCTTCATGTTGTTCCCGATTTCTAGAATACACTAAGATATCATCAATGAACACGATCACGAATTTGTCCAAGTACGAGTGGAAAACACGATTCATCAAATCCATAAAAATTGCTGGTGCATTGCTGAGACCAAAAGGCATTACTATGAACTCATAATGTCCATAACGTGTTCTAAAAGCAGTCTTTGAAGTGTCGCTCTGCTTGATTCGCACCTGATGATATCCAGACCTCAGATCTATCTTGGAAAACACACTAGCACCGCCCAGCTGATCAAATAAGTCCTCAATCCTTGGCAAGGGATATTTATTCTTGATGGTAAGTTTATTCAGTTCTCGATAATCGATACACATTCTAAACGAACCATCTTTCTTCTTTACGAACAAAACAGGTGTTCCCCAGGGTGAAACACTAGGGCGTATGAAATCCAATTCCAAGAGTTCTTGTAATTGGATCTTCAATTCTTGTAACTCCTTTGGTGCCATTCAATAAGGTGCTTTTGAAACTGGTGCTGCTCCCGGTACTAGATCAATAGAAAATTCTACTTGCCTTTCAGGTGGCAATCCTGGTAAGTCTTCTAGAAATACATCTTCGTATTCCCGCACAATAGGAACATCCTTTAGGCTTATCCTTTCTCCTTCACTTGCCACGATGTTCACTAAGAGTGCTTGACATCCATCATTCTTCATCATTTTGATCGCTTTCATTGCAGTTATAATTCACGGTATTACTCCAGCTTCGCTCCGTGAAATGTAAACTTCTTATCTCTTGGGAGTTGGAAACGTACTTCCTTTTCACGACATCTTATTACAGCATGATTAGCTCTAAGCCAATCCATCCCTAAAATTACATCAAAGTCTTTCATCTCTATTATGTGAAGGTCTGCAAGTAGGACTCTGCCATTTATCCCTATCTTCACATTCTTGCATAACTTCATGGTTCGGATAGAGCTACCCGAAGGTATACTAACCTCAAGAGTTGACTTGTCAAACTCTTCACAATTATTTTATACTTTCTTATACATCTTAGCAGATATGAATGAATGAGTGGCACCCGTATCAAAAAGTGTAAGTGCAGGAGTGCCAAATACTGATAGAATACCTGCCATTGTTTCTGGTTCTTCCTCAATTTCTTGTTGTGTCATAGCATATGCACGTGCTGGTCTAGTACTCGATCCTCCTCCTACTTTAGTCTTTGGGCATTCTAGTATGGTGTGTCCCGGTTGCCGGCATCGATAGCATATTCCAGTTCCATATAAGCATGCTCCGAGATGATTCTTTCCACATTTCGGGCAGGGAGAATTCATTCCGAGTGGCTTTGGTCCTGATCCTCCTCCGATTTTTATTTGCTTATTCTGAACTTTAGGGTTTTCTTTTCCGATTCCCAATCCTTCCCACTTGCGCTTTGCAGGTATTTCCATCGCCTTTTTATTTTGGTTGGTGTTGTTCTTCTGTCTAGACTCAATTTCTTGAGCCCTGGAAAATGCTTCTGCAAAAGTCATCGTTCCTTGACCAGCCAAGATAGTACTGATCTCGGATCGCAACCCCTTTTCAAATCGTCGTCCTTTCTTCTCCTCCGAATTGACAAGGTGTGTAGCAAATCTAGAGAGTCGATTGAATTCTCTTTCATATTCAAGAACGCTCATTGTTCCTTGTTTCAAGTGAAGAAACTTACTTTCCTTGTCATCTCGTTACGATTGTGGCATGTAGTTTTGAATGATCACCTCCTTGAAGTCTTCCCATGTCATTCTTGCCTTCTGTTCGGGCGTTTTGGTACATCCATAAGCCTCCTACCAGAAATCAGCTTCACCCACAAACTGGAAAACAGCACACGAAATCTTCTGTGCATCAGTGCAATCGATATAAGTGAAAATTTTATCCAACGACCTCAACCATTTTTCAGCTTCCGCAGGGTCCTCCGTTCCATTGAATGTTGGTGGATTGAAACGTCGAAATTGTTCAATTACCAAGGCTGGTTCATTTCTAGGAACAGGTTCTGGTGGTGGTGGTCGTGTAGAGTTTGCTTGAAATTGTTGAGCCAATCCCCAAAGGATTGTCACTAAATCATCTCCTGGGTCACCATGAACGTTCTCAAGATTCTCATTAGTAGGTAGGTTTTGTGGTCTCCTCCGACTCATGATCTGGCCAAAATATTACTAATATTATATACTAGTACATAAATTGAACACACATAAAAATCCTATAGTGTAGTCAGGTCATAGTCATAGAATAGTCAATCCTATGGTATAGTATAAAATTCTAAGTCAGGTACTTGAGCTAGTCTAGATAGACTCCTCTGATACCATGCTGTAACGCCCCGGGTTACGCTATGGGATTGGGACGCTACTAGATATACATATCCCAATATAATAATAGAGGGAGTCGAGAATACGCAGCAGAAATAAAATTATAATCCCCAAAGCGATAATATAATAACGTAAGAGTTGCATAAAGATTATTACATATAAGCGTCTACTCACCCGAGTAGAGTAAAATATCCAAAATAAGTTCGTTCAGATGATGTATCTGAAATAAAGTTCTAACAGAATAATAAAATATAAGTCATATAAAGTCTTCTAAGGGCTTGGTACACTTGCAGGGGCCTTTCCATCTTCTAAACCTTCTTCTGAAAATTGATAAGGGGTGAGCGTCTAAAATACACTCAGTGGGTTAACTTAAATGATTGTACAGTTAAAAATAAATATGCATGCCAAATATACCATAAAATGTAACATATGTCATTTAATAAAATAATTTGCATATTGTCGTTCGATAACTCAATGAAAATATTTTAGACCGAATCGTCATCCGATAACTTGTGTTAGTTGGTATATGTGCACCAGGCCGTCACCCCAGTACAAATGTTAGCATACTTGAAATATATTTTAGTACTGAACCGACGTAGTCAGTAACTTGTGTTAGTTGGTATATGTGCACTGAGTCGTCATCCTGTACAAGTGTTAGTAGAAAATATTTGTCATCGAACTAAAAATTCACATAGCACATAACATGTCATATAAGTAACACATATCACATCTTAACATAGCAATCATGACATAAAATGTAGCACTCGGTAATGAGTGAAAGTTACTCCCACCTTGAAGCTTTCTAGGATATAATAAACTTGACTAGGCTTGATCTTCGGTCTCAGGTATGCCTGCAAGGGTATACTAAACTGAGTTCTACTTCTAATAATAATTCCTAATACTAAAACTAAATTTTAATATAATTATATACTAAAATAAACTAATTATTAACTAAATAAAATAAAATAATAAATAGAAATACATATTTTAAAATTTTAAAAAATAATAATAGTAATTTAACAATCACATATTACAACTTTAGTAATAAATCGTAACAATAAAAAAATATAAATACAAATGACATTAATTTTATTAAAAATGAATATTAAATAAAGATTTTATACCTAAAATAATATAGATAGTAAAATTATAATAATACTTAATATGAAAATATTAAGTTAAATATATAATTAATAAAGTAAATAAATAAATAAATAAATAAATATATATATATATAAATAAATAAATAAATATATATATATATATATATATATATATATATATATATATATATATATATATATATATATATATATATATATATATATATATATATATATATATATATATTAACATACTTGTTGCGTATGCAGCTTTTAAATTTTTTTTTTATAAATACTTTTATAAATTGTAATTAAGTCCCTGAAATATATTAAATTCTCATTTAAACTTACCCAAAACTTTAAACTTATTACAAATTGACCCAACTTATTACAAAATGATCCAACTAGAGTTATACAACTCCAATTGAAATTCCGAAAACACCGTTGGAATCCTCGTGAGGTGAGGATCACATCAATATAAATTTTGTATCAAAATATTGAAGTTTCGAAAATACCCAATTATACCGTGAAGTGGGTTTCTTCCCAACTTCTTCATTTTATGTCAAAACTCAAAACTAATTATATATTTGTGGTCCTCATGAGGAAAGATTCAAAACGGACTATAATATCAAAGCTAACTAATACCGAAATAAAATATGCCATTAAAGGGGTACAAACTTTGACTGAGTTTTTCTCACTCATACGAAATCCATTTCACAAAAGATTTATATATATAGAATCTACGCATTGAGACGATCATTTTCGTATATAACATGATAAGGTTTGACAAATAATTGAAAATCCCAAAACTTGCAGTGTGTGTATATATACGTATGTATATGTGTGTGCGTGAGTTGTGTGCTTATATATATATGTATGTGTGTGTTAGTGTGTGAAAAACATAAGTAGAGAGACTTACCTCTCAATTCCTCACTGCCTCACACTTTCACCAAATACATGTGTATATTGAAAAGAAAAACGTTTACATATATATAGAGAAGTGATTAGTTAAAATAATATTTGTGCTTACGTGTGTGCTTAAGCTTGTATCAACTCAATATTACTATATATATATATATATATATATATATATATATATATATATATACATACATACATAGTGGCTTATATGTATTACACTATATATATATATATATATATATATATATATATATATATATATATATATATATATATATGTATATATAGTGAGTGTATATATATATCTAATGGGACTATAGTGGGTTTAGTGGGATTAATGGTGGTTATTATATCCACCCCTACTAAAATAAAAATTTCGTCCTCGAAATTTCACTTACCAGGTATAGGTAGATGCGGATATTTATTTCGTATGTCGTCTTCACGTTCCCATGTCGCTTCTTCTATATTGTGTTGACTCCATTGGACTTTGATTAAAGCAACTTCACGATTCCTTAGCTTATGAACTTTCCTGTCAAGAATGGCGATAGGAAATTCCTCGTATGCTAAGTTATCATCAATTGCTATAACTTCATGGTTAACAACGTGGCTTGGATCAAATACATACTTCCGTAGCAAGGACACATGAAATACATCATGCACTCCAGCTAGCTCAGGTGGCAAAGCTAATCTGTATGCCAACTCACCAATTCATTCCAAAACCTCATAAGGCCCAATGTATCTTGGCTTAAGTTTTCCTTTCATTCCAAAGCGAGAAATTCCTTTCATTGGTGATATTTTGAGAAAAAATTTATCTCCTTCCTGGAACTGTAAATCTTTGCGTCTCTTATCAACGTAAGACTTCTGTTGGTTTTGCGCAGTCAAAATTCTTCTTTTGATCTTTTCAATCGCTTCATCTGTCTTTTCTACTATTTCTGGTCCTAGAACTTTCTTCTCACCAACTTCATCCCAATAAAGGGGAGATCTACACTTTCTTTCGTAGAGTGCTTCGTAAGGGGCCATGCCTATTGTGGCTTGAAAACTGTTGTTGTAAGCAAACTCTATAAGTGGTATGTATCTTTCCCAACTTTCCCCAAAATCTAGGACGCATTCCCTCAACATGTCTTCCAATGTTTGAATAGTCCTTTCAGACTGGCCATCTGTTTGCGGATGAAATGTCGTGCTAAACTTTAACTTCGTGCCCATTGCGTTTTGTAAACTGTGCCAAAATTTTGATGTAAATCTTGGATCTCGATCAGAAACTATAGAAACTGGTACACCGTGCAATCTTACAACTTCTACTAGATAAATTTGTGCAAGCTTATCCATTCCATGAGTCATTTTCACTGAAAGAAAATGTGCAGACTTGGTCAAACGATCCACTATCACCCATATAGCTTGATTTTCTCGCACTGATCTTGGTAAACCAGTAACGAAATCCATTGTGATATGCTCCCATTTCCACTCAGGAATCTCTAATGGCTTCAAGAGCCCTGAAGGTCGTTGATGCTCAGCCTTCACTTGATGACAAGTCATACACTTTTGGATAAACAAGCCTATATCATTCTTCATATTTCTCCACCAAAATGAATTCTTCAAGTCTTGATATATCTTGGTTCCTCCTGGATGTACCGTGTATGGAGTACCATGAGCTTCTGTTAAAATTTCTCTAATAAGATACTCATTTTTAGGAACACATAATCTTTTTCCAAATACGAGTGTTCCATCGTCTGTGAGAGCAAAATCCTTTCCTTCCCCAATCTTCACGCGTTCCTTAATTTTTCTGAGAATTCTGTCTTCGTCTTGAAGTTTCTTGACTCTATCTCTTAAGGAGGGTTTAATCAGTAACGATGTTAACACTGCTTCAATGCTACTTGGAGGTATTACTACTTCCAAACTCATTCGAGAGTACTCCGCCACCAATAATTCTTGGTTTGTTATAGAGCAGGCTAACTCCCCTTTTCCTTTTCTGCTTAGAGCATCTGCCACCACATTTGCCTTCCCTGGATGGTACAGTATTGTACAATCATAATTCTTGACTAATTCCAACCATCTCCTTTGCCTCATGTTTAATTCCTTTTGTTCGAAAAAGTATTTCAAGCTCTTGTGATCCGTGTAAATTTGACATTTTGCTCCATACAGATAGTGTCTCTAAATTTTCAAAGCATGCACCATAGCTGCCAATTCTAAATCATGAGTTGGATAGTTCTGTTCATGGATCTTGAGTTGTCTATACGCATAAGCAACTACTTTATTACGTTGCATCAGAACACATCCCAATCCTAGCTTTGAAGCATCACTATAGATGATAAATTCTTCTGTCCCATCAGGAATTGTCAGTACAGGTGCAGTGACTAATTTCTGTTTAAGAAGGTTGAAACTATTTTCACATTCTTCCGTCCAACAGAACTTAACTTCCTTGCGAGTTAATTTCGTCAAGGGCCCTGCAATCTTCGAAAATCCCTCAATAAATCTTCTATAATATCCAGCCAATCCAATGAAACTTCGTACTTCTCCCACATTTGTAGGTGTCTTCCATTTCTCTACTGCTTCCACCTTGGCCGGATCCACCTCAATTCCTCGAGCTGACACGATGTGTCCAAGAAAGACAACTTTGTCTAACCAAAACTCACATTTCTTGAATTTGGCATACAACTTTTCCTTTCTTAGTATCTCTAGAACGATTCTCAGATGCTCTTCATGTTGTTCCCGATTTCTAGAATACACTAAGATATCATCAATGAACACGATCACGAATTTGTCCAAGTACGAGTGGAAAACACGATTCAACAAATCCATAAAAATTGCCGGTGCATTGCTGAGACCAAAAGGCATTACTATGAACTCATAATGTCCATAATGTGTTGTAAAAGCAGTCTTTGAAGTGTCGCTCTGCTTGATTCGCACCTGATGATATCCAGACCTCAGATCTATCTTGGAAAATACACTAGCACCACCCAGCTGATCAAATAAGTCCTCAATCCTTGGCAAGGGATATTTATTCTTGATGGTAAGTTTATTCAGTTCTCGATAATCGATACACATTCTAAATGAATCATCTTTCTTCTTTACGAACAAAACAGGTGTTCCCCAGGGTGAAACACTAGGGCGTATGAAACCCAATTCCAAGAGTTCTTGTAATTGGATCTTCAATTCTTGTAACTCCTTTGGTGCCATTCGATAAGGTGCTTTTGAAACTGGTGCTGCTGCCGGTACTAGATCAATAGAAAATTCTACTTGCCTTTCAGGTGGCAATCCTGATAAGTCTTCTAGAAATACATCTTCGTATTCCCGCACAATAGGAACATCCTTTAGGCTTATCCTTTCTCCTTCACTTGCCACGATGTTCACTAAGAGTGCTTGACATCCATCATTCTTCATCATTTTGATCGCTTTCATTGCAGTTATAATTCGCGGTATTACTCCAGCTTTCGCTCCGTGAAATGTAAACTTCTTATCTCTTGGAAGTTGGAAACGTACTTCCTTTTCACGACATCTTATTACAGCATGATTAGCTCTAAGCCAATCCATCCCTAAAATTACATCAAAGTCTTTCATCTCTATTATGTGAAGGTCTGCAAGTAGGACTCTGCCATTTATCCATATCTTCACATTCTTGCATAACTTCGTGGTTCGGATAGAGTTACCCGAAGGTATACTAACCTCAAGAGTTGACTTGTCAAACTCTTCACAATTATTTTCTACTTTCTTATACATCTTAGCAGATATGAATGAATGAGTGGCACCCGTATCAAAAAGTATAAGTGCAGGAATGCCAAATACTGATAGCATACCTGCCATTATTTCTGGTTCTTCCTCAATTTCTTGTTGTGTCATAGCATATGCACGTGCTGGTCTAGTACTCGATTCTCCTCCTACTTTAGTCTTTGGGCATTCTAGTATGGTGTGTCCCGGTTGCCTGCATCGATAGCATATTCCAGTTCCATATAAGCATGCTCCGATATGATTCTTTCCACATTTCGGGCAGGGAGAATTCGTTCCGTGTGGCTTTGGTCTTGATCCTCCTCCAATTTTTATTTGCTTATTCTGAACTTTAGGGTTTCCTTTTCCGATTCCCAATCCTTCCCACTTGCGCTTTGCAGGTATTTCCATCGCCTTTTTATTTTGGTTGGTGTTGTTCTTCTGTCTAGACTCAATTTCTTGAGCCCTGGAAAATACTTCTGCAAAAGTCATCGTTCCTTGACCAGCCAAGATAGTACTGATCTCGGATCGCAACCCCTTTTCAAATCGTCGTCCTTTCTTCTCCTCCGAATTGACAAGGTGTGTAGCAAATCTAGAGAGTCGATTGAATTCTCTTTCATATTCAAGAACGCTCATTGTTCCTTGTTTCAAGTGAAGAAACTCACTTTCCTTGTCATCTCGTTACGATTGTGGCATGTAGTTTTGAATGATCACCTCCTTGAAGTCTTCCCATGTCATTCTTGCCTTCTGTTCGGGCATTTTGGTACGTCCGTAAGCCTCCCACCAGAAATCAGCTTCACCCGCAAACTGGAAAACAGCACACGAAATCTTCTGTGCATCAGTGCAATCGATATAAGTGAAAATTTTATCCAACGACCTCAACCATTTTTCAGCTTCCGCAGGGTCCTCCGTTCCATTGAATGTTGGTGGATTGAAACGTCGGAATTGTTCAATTACCAAGGCTGGTTCATTTCTAGGAACAGGTTCTGGTGGTGGTGGTCGTGTGGAGTTTGCTTGAAATTGTTGAGCCAATCCCCGAAGGATTGTCACTAAATCATCTCCTGGGTCACCATGAACGTTCTCAAGATTCTCATTAGTAGGTAGGTTTTGTGGTCTCCTCTGACTCATGATCTGGCCAAAATATTACTAATATTATATACTAGTACATAAATTGAACACACATAAAAATCCTATAGTGTAGTCAGGTCATAGTCATAGAATAGTCAATCCTATGGTATAGTATAAAATTCTAAGTCAGGTACTTGAGCTAGTCTAGATAGACTGCTCTGATACCATGCTGTAACGCCCCGAGTTACGCTATGGGGTTGGGACGATACTAGATATACATATCCTAATATAATAATAGAGGGAGTCGAGAATACGCAGCAGAAATGAAATTATAATCCCCAAAGCGATAATATAATAACATAAGAGTTGCATAAAGATTATTACATATAAGCGTCTACTCACCCGAGTAGAGTAAAATATCCAAAATAAGTTTGTTCAGATGATGTATCTGAAATAAAGTTCTAACAGAATAATAAAATATAAGTCATATAAAGTCTTCTAAGGGCTTGGTACACTTGCAGGGCCTTTCCATCTTCTAAACCTTCTTCTGAAAATTAATAAGGGGTGAGCGTCTAAAATACACTCAGTGGGTTAACTTAAATGATTGAACAGTTAAAAATAAATATGCATGCCAAATATACCATAAAATGTAACATATCTCATTTAATAAAATAATTTGCATATTGTCGTTTGATAACTCAATGAAAATATTTTAGACCGAATCGTCATCCGATAACTTGTGTTAGTTGGTATATGTGCACCAGGCCGTCACCCCAGTACAAATGTTAGCATACTTGAAATACATTTTAGTACTGAACCGACGTAGTCAGTAACTTGTGTTAGTTGGTATATGTGCACTGAGTCGTCACCCCGTACAAGTGTTAGTAGAAAATATTTGTCATCGAACTAAAAATTCACATAGCACATAACATGTCATATAAGTAACACATATCACATCTTAACATAGCAATCATGACATAAAATGTAGCACTCGGTAAAGAGGTGAAAGTTACCCCCACTTTGAAGCTTTCTAGGATATAATAAACTTGATTAGGCTTGATCTTCGGTCTCAGGTATGCCTGCAAGGATATACTAAACTGAGTTCTACTTCTAATAATAATTCCTAATACTAAAACTAAATTTTAATATAATTATATACTAAAATAAACTAATTATTAACTAAATAAAATAAAATAATAAATAGAAATACATATTTTAGAATTTTAAAAAATAATAATAGTAATTTAACAATCACATATTACAACTTTAGTTATAAATCGTAATAATAAAAAAAATATAAATACAAATGACATTAATTTTATTAAAATGAATATTAAATAAAGATTTTATACCTAAAATAATATAGATGGTAAAATTATAATAATACTTAATATGAAAATATTAAGTTAAATATATAATTAATAAAGTAAATAAATAAATAAATAAATATATATATATATATATATATATATATATTAACATACTTGCTGCGTATGCAGCTTTTAAATTTTTTTTTTATAAATACTTTTATAAATTGTAATTAAGTCCCTGAAATATATTAAATTCTCATTTAAACTTACCCAAAACTTTAAACTTATTACAAATTGACCAAACTTATTACAAAATGACCCAACTTGAGTTATACAACTCCAATTGAAATTCTGAAAACACCGTTGGAATTCTCGTGAGGTGAGGATCACATCAATACAAATTTTGTATCAAAATATTGAAGTTTTGAAAATACCCAATTATACCGTGAAGTGGGTTTCTTCCCAACTTCTTCATTTTATGTCAAAACTCAAAACTAATTATACCTTTGTGATCCTCGTGAGGAGAGCTTCAAAACGGACTATAATATCAAAGCTAACTAATACCGAAATAAAATATGCCATTAAAGGGGTACAAACTTTGACTGAGTTTTTCTCACTCATACGAAATCCATTTCACAAAAGATTTATATATATAGAATCTACGCATCGAGACGATCATTTTCGTATATAACATGATAAGATTTGACAAATAATTGAAAATCCCAAAACTTGCAGTGTGTGTATATATACGTATGTATATGTGTGTGCGTGAGTTGTGTGCTTATATATATATATATATATATATATATATGTGTGTGTGTGTGTGTGTGTGTGTGTGTGTGTGTTAGTGTGTGGAAAACATAAGTAGAGAGACTTACCTCTCAATTCCTCACTGCCTCACACTTCCACCAAATACATGTGTATATTGAAAGGAAAAACGTTTATATATGGGACTATAGTGGGTTTAGTGGGATTAATGGTGGTTATTACATTTTTAAAGTCAAATATATATATCTAATGGGACTATAGTGGGTTTAGTGGGATTAATGGTGGTTATTACATTTTTAAAGTCAAATAATCGAATAAAAATTTAGTATATAAATAAAATATAACATTCCTATACAAATTATTTTAATAACTTTAATTTTTTATAACATTTCCTTTTAATATTCTGTTATATTCTTTGCAAAGTCAACTTATCTAATAGGTAATAATAATTTTATTATTAAATTTTTCAATTTAATATTTTAATTTAATTTTTATATAATCAATTAATGTTAATATAAATCATCATAATTAATATATCAATAACCATATTTAACTTTTGTAAATCACATTCAATATTTTTCTCATTTAATTAATTTTAATTTTATGATAATTTAGGAGCCAATCTATTAGGATTAATTTTGAAGAATTAATTATACAATATTAGATTTTTGAATAAGACTGAATTTAAGGAATTAATTTTATAATCTTTTTTTTAATAACCATTAAAATTTAGAAAATTATTAGAGTACACCTGTAAATACATTTAGCATTTAAATTTTAAAATTACTATATTATACTCTAAATTTATCCTTAAACCCCAAGGGGGTGATTGGTAGGATGAAATCAAGTAGAAATTGAATTATCATTCCTTATTTAATTCTTAATCCTATGATTGGTATGTATAATGGGAATGGAAACTCAAATCCATTTGGAATCATCATTCCTTACAATAAGGAATAGTGATTCCCCATACACCCATGGTATTGGGTATTCTCATGTGCTTAGGAATCAAATTTTTATTTTATTTATTTTTATCTATGTGGAATATATATATATATATATATATATATATATATATATATATATATATATTTCGCATCTTTATTTATATGATTATAAAAAGAATTATAATTAATTATTTTTTTCTGCTTTAACATGTAATTTTAAAATTTTCAATTACAAATTATCAGAAAAAATTTATTAACTCACGGAAAATTTCAATAAAAAATCATATATTTTGTTATTCATTTCCGTAAAAATTTAATTAAATAAAATTTTTATTTATATTTTAATTCTTAAAATTTTCAATAATTACTGAATTTAAAAATTAATAAATTATATATATATATATATATGTTAAATTGAATATAAATATATTAAATATAAAATATTATTTTATTTTTATTTTTATATATAATTTAATAACGTTTTAATTATAAATAATATAAATTTTAAATTTAATTATAATATAAAAATATGATTTTAAGTAGATTTTAATTAATTTAAAATTATTTATATAATTTATAACTTAAATTTAGCATTATAAAAATATAATAATGAGATTGAAATTAGTTAAAGGTGTATTCTATTACTTGAATTAAATCTAAACCATACTAATTATGATAATTATTTTTTTCAATCATTCCTTTCTCATCCCTATTCCATTCATGAGTTCATTCAATTCCATCCGAATTCCATTCAGTCATACCAATCTAGTCGAGTGCATTGATGCACCAATCGTGCCCAAGTATCACCTGAGATTTTGATGTGTATTTTGAATTATTTTTCTTTCATTAATTACTCATTTGGTTTATTTTCTTAATTTTAAAAATTGAGTCAATTAATTTAATGGTGATTTAATCAGATTTGTTAACATATTTACATAAATAATTTGATGGTTTGTGTTAATATAAATAAATCAAAATTTAAAATGATTTAGTTTAATTTACTAATGTGTATTTATCTTTATAATGCTATTTCATCATTTTATTTATGTTGTTGTGGCATCACTCTATAACCTCATTGATCACGTTAAGTTGAATTATAAACTTTCCTTTGATTACCAATTTTCAATTTTTATACTATTTATTAATGAATTTAAATACTAATCAATATATTGCTTACCAATTTTCAATTTTTATACTATTTATTAATAAATTTAAATACTAATAATATAAAAACTGAAAATGGGCAAGTACGGAAAGTTTAGTAATAAAAAATTAAAATTTGTAAATTAGTATAAATTGGTTTATTAGTATTTAAATTCATTAATAAATAGTATAAAAATTGAAAATTGGTAAGCAATCTATTGATTAGTATTTAAATTCATTAATAAATAGTATAAAAATTGAAAATTGGTAATCAAAGGAAGGTTTATAATTCAACTTAACATGATCAATGAGGTTATAGAGTGATGCCACAACAACATAAATAAAATGAAGAAATAGCATTATAAAGATTAATAAATTTAAATACTATTCAATGTTACTTTACAAGGTTAATTTTTATAAAATTTAAAGAGATCTTCCTTTACTAAAAATCTACGTATCCCAACATTTAATATTAATTCTCTTTATTGTTTCATAACGATTTAGAATTACATGAGATTTATACATGAGATATAAAATTGGGGTGTGATTGATATATTCTTTTGATATATATACCTGGTCAAAGTTTAAAGGACACCATATGATGGAGTTCGTAATGCATTTGGAGATTTATATTTTTGGTTAAAAATCATTGTTTTAAGAGAAAACTTAATTTTAATTACTTTGATCAATTTGTTTATTGAGAGGGTAATATCTTTGTGATCATTAATTAATTATATTTATGGAAAGATTATCATATTTATAAAAAGATCGTTCAATAGACATTGATTTAATTAGAATTTAGGGACTTCTCTAATTAGATTTGAAGTTGGAAGATTATAAATGAAAAGTGATAATTATGATTAATCTATTATTGAAATCTAAAAAGGAAAAAAATTTTATAAAAGAGACTGTTGATAAAATTAGATCTATTATTAGAAATATTCATTTGAGTATCGAATTTGATCATAGAGAAATTAAATATTTTGAAGAAAAAGTCGTTCTGAACACATTATTTGATTATACATAAAATAATAGTAGAGGCAAATTGTGACTATATTTTGTAATTAGTCACATATAAGTAGGGAGAATATTTGAGTTCTTATAGTATTTGTAAGTTTAGGCCGACATAAATTAGTAATTCAATTATGTTGATTTTTTATAATATATAATCAGAGGCTTAGAACTTTTGAATTATATATTGGTGTTTCAATAATATTTCTTAAAAATATAGATTATAGATCAACATTATATAATGGAGCAAGACTTATATTGAGAAGCTCAGTATATACATAATTGGTACATACATAATTTTTATTATATTTAAATAAGAAATCATTATGAATATGTATTTTTATTTTTAAGATATTCATATAGGAGTTTTATAAATTCTTATGAATTCAAATTAATTTTATATTGTAATAATTACATTAATAAATTATTTTATTAAGAAAAAGAATTATCCCATGCATCGCATGGTACTACTTAAACAAATATATCAAGAATGATTCTTGATACCTCCCTACCCAACCCCACCTCCACCTGGACCACACCTTCCCAAACCACAAACCTCACGCCCCTTCCCCCAATTTTTATATTTTGAAATTCTATACTTATAATTTTGAGTGATAATTATTGATAGTCCTTCCATGTATACTTATCCATAGTTAAAATATTTTTTTTAAATATGATAAATGATTTATTAAAGTATAATTTTACTATGCTACTCCCTCTGTCTATCCTTTATCTATTCATTTTACTATTTTAGATCGTCCACTCTTAATCTATCTATTTCCTTCTTAGATACATGGAACCCACACACACTACTAATACAATTAAAATATGGGACCCACACACCCCACTAATACAACTACCCACTACATATAAAATAATAATACTCCTTAATCTATATGCAAAAATAAATAAATATATTGATAATAGACGAAGAGAGTATAATATAACTTTCCAAAAATATACTTTAATAATGGATCCACCCGTCTTATATATCTCTTATAAGAGTGTTCCTCGTATATAGTATTATTTATTTAAAAGATATGGATCATTTACATTCCTACATCCATTTTATTTCAAGCATGTGTTACTACATGTCCAATTTAAAAATATTCTTTATGATACGCATATTCATCTCAAAACTTGTTTAATACAATGCAAACATATTAAAAAAAATTTAATAACTTCTTCAGGATCAAACAAAACATATGAGAAAAGTAAAATTCAGTCTCACAGTGATGCACTGACATGACATAAAGAACTCTATAATATAATTAATCTATTTAACTTATGTACCTTTTCAAAATCACACTCATACATATCCCAAACTTATTTGAGAAATAATTTATTGTATATATTTAATCATATGCAATAATAATTTTGTATAACATATAACTGCAACTTATAGCTCATGTTTACAATTTACTTCCTCAAACTATTCCAACAATTTCTATTTTCTCAAAAGCAACAATAATAGGCATACAATTCTCCTATAACAAATAAAAATAATTAAAAAAAAAAACCTCATATCTTCAACACAAAGAGAGGAAAAAAAAAAGAACATGGCGATCGTGTGACACATTCACAATGGAAAAATGAAACTACTGAACAGATTAAAAACCTGCTTAGAAAGAAATCACATTGCAAATTCAGGAGAAAAGAAGAAGAATTGTAAGAGGTACTCACTCGAGAATACATTTGCAAAGTCAGAGCCTTAGTAGGAGCCAGTTTAGAATCATAGCTTCAAGGTGAGCAATAAACTCCACAATCTCCGCTTTGGTTTCTGTACTGGCACTCAAACCCCTGTTGGTTTCATAGAAAGAGTTCAACAATATCTTCTTCAGCTTGGTCTCGATTCCCGTCGGCTCTTCCTCCAAACTCGATGTCGCTGACGGGATAAACATTACTCATGATGGGTATTAATTGAATCTGAGCAAGACAAAAAAGGTCTTTATATGTTCACAGGGTAAATATCAAATTTGATTCTGTAAGTATGACATTTTCCAACTTTAGTCCTTTATCATTTGCAATTCTCAATTTTGGTCCTTTTTGTCCAGTTTTGGTCCTATTGGTCCAGTTTTAGTCATTTTGGTCCAAATTTAGTCATTTTTGTCCATATTTAGTCCTTTATGTTAAAAAAATCCAAAAATAATCCGAAAGTGTATACATTTAGGATCAATAGTGGACCAAAAGAGGACCAAATTTTGGAAAAAGGACCAAAAAGACTAAAACTGGACCAAAATGACTAAAACTAGACAAAAAATGACCAAAATTGAGAATTGCAAATGATAAAGGACTAAAGTTGGAAAATACAATACTTACAGGACTAATTTTATATTTACCCTATGTTCACAAGATTTCAAGGCATTACTTCCACCCAGGGCCGGCCCTGTAATTTGAGGGCCCTGTGCAAATTCGATTTTAGGCCTTCCAATTATAAAGTTAGATGGAGAGATACAAGGTCGGTATAAATCATCTCGATTTTTTTCTTGCAATCCATCTGTATTAATTTGTTCTTTTTCTTAATCTTCAAGTGATGAACTTTTTTTTCATTTTGTAACAAAAAATTTATCTATTTCTCTCTTTGAGTTTTAATAAATTCCTCTTCTTTCTTCTTTTCCTTACGTTTTCATATCCGGATGGAAAGGATGTATGATTCTTGTCAAACATGTTGTCAATGTTTCTGCTCTCCCAATATAAATAAAGATTTAAGAAAAATTCTCTCTCAATTACAATAAAAAAATTGATTCACTCTCAATTACAATAAAAAAATCTATAAAATCTTATGAGAATGGAAACCATATAAATAAAAAGGTAAGAATAAAAAAAATCAAGAGAGCTAGCAGATTAATTGTGGAGCAAAACATCCTGCGTGGGTGGGTGGAAGGAAAAGTATTACAGCCAGTTGAGCCAAACAACATATTTATTAGAAAATCCATTTTAAAATATATATCTAATTAAACATATATATATATATATATATATATATATATATATATATATATATATATATATATAATTGTGGGCCCTCGTTGGGGTAGGGCCCTGTGCGATGGTACCCCCGGCACCGCCCCAGAGCCGCCCCTGCTTCCACCCTATAGGAAAATACAATAAATACCCTCAAAAATAAGTTCTTGAAAATCCCATAATAGAAAATTGCTTCCAAAAAACCTCGCAATTCTAATTAATGTAATACATCTTCCAAACAACAAACTAAAATCAAATGTTAACACATAAACACCTTTAAATTCACAAATTAAGTAATTCTTCTTCAAATTCCCACAATATTACTAAATGTGATTGCTTTATATCACCTCCCACTCCACAAACTCATCCCAGATGACAACAAAAGAAGTAGGAGTGCACAATAGAGTAATATCATAAAGCAAACTGGTCTAAAAATAATAAGCCTTGAATTTAAACCAATTCATATAAGTTGGAGTGCACAATCAATTTTGATGCCTTCTTATGATAGGAGTGTAGTTACATGAATTTAGACAATCAATGTTTGAAGGAGAAATAATGATATTCAACACAAATTATAATACATACTACAAATTAAAAATAAATTACCTTCTGCAAAACAAAGATTTAGGAATAAATACCCATAATTTAGTAAGAAATAAATATAAATAAAAAAGAAACGAAAAAAAAAGAAAAGAGGCTCATGAACAATTGCCCAAAAATATTTTAATCTCATCACCAAATAAATGGAAATCGTGAAAACCAACCCATTCCATAAAGATGGTCCCATTATGGCATTACCAATAAATTGGTAATCATATAGTAACTGTAAAATTTTAGCAACCTGTTTATAAAGTATTACTATATGCCAATTTAAGCAAGATAATTAAGCACCTACTATTTCTGATGGTATTATCAAATTATACTTCATTTTACCATTTTCACACTACACATCATACTGCACATATAGTCCATTTACTTGATGGTGTATATATAAAATAAAATACTGACAATAATGCATCTAATTAAACATTGTGTCAGGAAGTAGTGTAAGCCATGCATGGTTCAAACTTAAACAATCCAAGAGTGAAAAAAATGGTAGACCCAGTTGAGACACCAGAATGCTTACCAAATGTTTCTCAAATGCATGACGACACGAATCACAGAGTATCAAATCTATGTCCTGCAAGTATTGGCTCAAGAACATTGTATATGAAAGCAAAATTAAAAATAAATAATGTATTTTCTATCATAACTTGGTGCATTCTATCAGGTGGTCACCTGGTGTGGAGTAAGGAATCATTAAAATATCAAGTGTCATCAATGATTGCTACCTTGATTGACCAATGCGTGCATTCAGATAGCAACCACACAAGATGGATATCGTTTTTCAATTTAGCATGATCGTTCACATAGAATGGAACATACTCAGTTTATGAATCCAAAAAGACTAATTTACCTCATTATTAACAGATAAATCTAACAAAATAACAAAAAATGATACAACATTGACAGAGAAAAAGAGAGAGATTAGATGGAGAGAAGGCCTGTCTCACCTAAGAGCTTGTGATTTTTTTATTGATTTGCTATTGGTGGCCTCAGGCTCTCTTTCTGGTGATGAATCAGATGTGCTAATACTCTATTCATCCTCTTCTGCAAGAGTTTCAAAATGCTCCTCAAGCAAAGATAGTTTCTTTGCCGTTGATGGAACAGGGTGAATTGCTATTAAATTGCAGCTATTGTTCTGAACATCAATCTTCTTCTTCTTCGCATAATTATCTTTTCTTCATTACAACTATAATAATCTTGTTGGTTCATCACCCCTAGTTATATTAGTCAACCATATGTACAGAGCCACAGTTACAACAGATTTCTTATATATATAATTCACTTCCTAAGGTTTTAGAATTCAAACCTGAGTAGATTTCTTATTCAGCCTGTTTCCTCTCGATCTCCTCCAGCCATCTAAATTTCAATGTAGCAAACACGTATTGTGAATTCAACAAGAAAATATTTATCACGTAAACATCAAAGTGATTAGGTATGTTGTTACCCAAATCGCTGTTTAACAAACTCATTTATTTGATACTTCAAACTAACGACTTCCTGCATGCTCTTGGAAAAGAACTCTATAATTATACTATGTCCAATATACAGTTCATTACTGCAACTGATGAAGCTAACTTGGAAAAAAGTTTACATTCGCTTCATTTTCAACATTGTCTTGCTGAGACTCCTCGATTAATGAATGCAATTGCTAATTATCAATTAAATTCTATCAATGACAAAGAAATTTGGGTTTCTTACTTGTACACATAATGATAATCATTCTCTAATACATTATTTTGGTTTCTTACTTATACCACATAATTCTTCTGTTACATGAACTGCGGTCATACTACTCTACAAAATTTTTAATGTATTTTTATTTTTATATGTAAGGACAAACAAAACTCATCACTGTTAAGTATGGTTAGAATGTAAAAAGTGAAAATAATTTAAACCTATACGAACTTCAACAATATATAACACCAGTAGAGAAAATTTTTAACACGGTATGATAGAAGCTACATGGTAAACCTCAACCGTCAATGATGGTCTCATGTAGACAATATTAAGAATCTCAACTTTAGTGAGGTTTTGTACTTTTATATCCTGAGCAATTAATATACAACCACAACTAATTACTTTTAAAAGAACATTAACTTATTTTTAAGTAATCAAAAGGAGAGAAGTAAAGGACTAACAATTGTGCTTCTTCCTGAGATTTCGATGGCCAGTTTGGGAGATATCTGTGGTTCCATCTTTTTGCAACACACGTGATAGCACATCATTGTGTTCTGGAAGCCAACACTTGTTTCAACAACACTCTCAATAACTTTCTTTGTCTCTAAAATATGATGTTTTATAAAAATAAGAGCTCTAAAAAAGAAACTTCTTCACACATGCCATAATTATAGAGCATTTTCATACATCTGGTTTAATACTTAGATCCCTTAATTGTTTCACTATGATCACATAAGTTCAAATGATGTCTCATCTGCAAATCCAAGTTAACAAATTAAAAAAATGAGCAAGTAGATAGTTAAATTAAAAAATTAAAAAATGAGCACATAAATGATTTTTATATATATATATATATATATATATATATATATATATATATATATATATATATCAATTTCCTAATATCCATGATAGAGTCTTTACAACACCAAACAATGCAGCACTCCGCGATTGTCCTTGGCTTCCTAATTATACCTTTCCATGAAATATTTTGAACTGTAATGAAACAATAATCATATTTATTAAAGAACAAATTGTATTGTCACTGTTCTGTTTGGCTTTTGCCACAATATTATGGCAAAAAAAGGTAAATTATGCAAAGAAAATGTTACTTAACAAAGTAATTTTAAAATTCCAGTGTATTACTTAAGAAATTTTTGTATAAGATTATGGCTCTGACAAAATAAATAAATCTATATCAGATAATTACACAAAGTCAACAAAATCCGTTCGAAAATCCAAAACAAATACACGAAACAGTACCAATTAGGGCTTTCAAAAGTTGGATAGAACAAATTCCAGGATTTTCTCAAGATGCAACAATAATATTAGATAAATAAACAAAATCAAGATTCACATATTCAAAAATCTGGAATAAATACACCAAATTGTGGCGATTAGGGCTTGCACAAATTAGAAAGAATAAAACCAAAGATTTTCTCAAGATGCAATCGAGATTCAGTAAAGAAACTTACAAAAGAAAATTGACAATTAGGGCTTTCACAAAATGAATCATCGATTTCTTCCATAGATGCGGCTCCAGTCATTTTAGAGAAGAATGAAGAGAAGAGTGAAAGGTGAGAGAAACGTAAGGTGAGAGAATAGAAGAGTGAAAAATGAGACAAAAAGTGAGAGGAAAGTAATGTTTAGGGTTTTAATCAATGGTGTTGATTTAATTGAAAGAAATCAATGGTGGAAATTAGTGGATATAAGTTACCATAAGGTGAATCTTAATTAACCAAAAGTGGTGAAATTAATTTTGGGGAGAAAATTAGTGTAAAAATAGGTGGTAAAATAGGTGCTATTACATATATATAAAGATAAAGATACGTTATTACTTATCTTTGAAAAAAACTATTAGTGCTAAAATTTTACCCAATACAACATGTGTACGGTGCATCTGGATAATTTAAATCACTAAATTAGTTTTTCATTAATTCTAACAATTAGATATAGACATGCACAAAAAAATCAGAACCAGCAGTTCGAACAGGAAAACCGCCAGTTTTAATCGGAACTGCCGGTTTCGGATCCGGCAAAAATTGAACTGAAATCTGATATACTCCGATTCAATTCCGGTTCCTCATTCCTTGAAAAAAATCGGCAGTTCCAGTTCGAACCGCCAGTTTTTCAATTTTTTTATTTTTTTATGTTTTTATGCTAAAACAAAAAAATCAAAACCGAAACCTTTCTGCCTTCGGTTCGGTTCGATTCTGATTCCCCATTTTTGAAAACCAGAATCGACGATTTCAAACTGACGTGCATGTCTAATTAAATAAATAAAATAACTAAAAATAAATACAATAACTACTCACTACTTCATATCCTAATCTTTATCTGGTGAGCGGTGCATCCTAAATTTTATTTATTTATTTAGTTGTTAAGAATAGGACATGACTAGGGCTGGACGGTACGACATACCAAAAATTTTTATGCATACCGTATACCGTACTGAAATTTTTGGATTAAAAAATATATACCGATACCGTACTAAAATTTTTGATATACCAAACGAAAATTTTGTTACACTAATTATTAATACCGTATTTTACCATAATACCGAATGTTACCTACTATAGTTCATATCGAAGGAAAAAAAAATAGCCACCATTACACATCTTTTCCATCTTTCTCCAAATGTTTTGCTCAAAGAAAAACACAAACCAACAGTGAAAATACTAGATTTGTACAGAATATTAAATTAAAAAAAGTGAAGATTGTATAATGGAGAAGACAGAACCTAATCGGCGGGGCTGGGGCTAGAAGTGGAGAATTAATCTAGACCATTGATTGGAGATCCAAGTGACAGGATTATGAGGTGCGGCGTCGTGCAGCATTACATACATAGGAGAAGGAGATAGATTTGGTGGCGGAGTCGAAGCGGAATTTGGGGTAGCGGTGGAGACAGAGGTTAGCAGTAGAAAATAGAGAAGAGAGGTGGGAGTTGGGGGAGCTACGTTGAAGAATCCGACTGTTAATTAGAGATCCGAGCGGCTGCGGCGTTAAGGTGAAGGAGATCGAAGTACAGAATGAGTTGGTGGTGGGGGAATTGGCATGGGCTAGGGTTATGGCCCCTTTTTAATTCCTAAATCTCAATTTTAGTAAGGCTAAATATAGTGTGCACCCGGGTGCACACGAAGCTTCGTGTGCACCCACGTACAAATATAAGCAAAAACATATACAATTAAGAGTAAAAATGTATACAATTTAATTGTTAATTTTTTTAATAAAAAATTGAGTGTAAAAAAATGTACAATTATTAAAATACATGTATACACTATTGAATAAAAAGTTATACACATATGAATGCTTGTTTTTTTAATGAAAAACTTAGTGTGAAAAAAGTATACAATTATTACACAACACGTATACAAAAGAGAATAACATGTATACAAAATAGAATAAAAAATTATACAAATATGGGTGCAAGGGTGCACCTGGGTGCACCTAATATACACTCTTTTAGTAATGAGTAAATTTAATTTATTTTAAATTTCTTTTTATCTTCCAAATACTGTTTGGTGTGGGTAAATAAATATATAGAAATAATAATATAATTATTATTAGTTTAATTAATATCTCGTATACCGATATATTATCGGTATTTAGGTATATACCGAAATACCGATTTTTTTAAAATAGCATACCGGTCCTGAACCTATGATACCATACTAAATTTTTCGGTATGCTGAAATTTTTGATAAATTTATTATTTTACGGTACGATATATGCGGTATACCAATTTTTTGGTATTTTCGTGACATGGCCTATGAAATTGGGGCCTTGATGGGCTACTAGAAATGTCTTTATGGACTAGATTGCTTGAGTATGAAGGTTGGCCCAATATAAACGGCAAATATTTTAGACCCGTGGCCCAATATTAATTGCACTTGTATGTATATTCAAAATTTAAAGTGAATCGACTCGACGTAGAAGCGATTTTTTTGCAAAAGAGTTCATAGAAACGAAGAAAAGCAAAATTTCCTTCAGTGCTTCATAAATCGCTGCATACGCTACTAATAGTGAATGTAAGTTTACGCATTTCTCTATTTCTGATTTGAGAATTATATCTCATTCTCACTGTATTTTTTTTTTCTGGTATTTTAATATATTTCATTTCTGGTGTTTTGAGTTTTTTTATTTTATGGGTGGGTGTTAGTGTTTGCAGTTGGTCGATTCTTCATTTTTATTTGTTGGTTATTTTTATTATTAAATTAATGGAGTTCAAGGGCTATTGCTTTTTCGCTCTTTAATTCCTTATATTATATGTGAATTTCTTGGAAATTAATGGAGAATTGTTTCAGTTATTGATCATAGTATCTTGGTTAAGATGGAAGAGCAATAGGAAACTTATTTTATGCATATTAGGTGTCAATTTTTATGTAAAATTCCCTGTGTTTTATGGAATGTAACAAAGAATGGTAGCCTTCTAAGGTTCTTTATTGGAATTCAAAGAATGCTAGTAGCCTCCTACTGTAATTAAAACACTGAGATTCTTGAAATGCTCTATGCAAATTAAAAGAATTTAAAATATATTCCATAAATATTTGCATCGAGAAATTTTTGGAAACAAACATAAACCAAGAAATGTATTGTTCTATATAGCGATCTAGGATATGATTGTGGCGTGAAATCTTCACACCTGTAAACAAATAAATGGGTTTAATGCTGCAAACTTAGGGAAATAAGTGTATAGATAATTTAATGCTTACCTTTGTGTCATGAAATACAGAATCCATTGTTTCATTGAATTTTCTATTGCCATTTGCAGCAACACAATACTCACGGATCAGGTACAGCTTCATTGCCCATTTATTCTTGGTAGAATTGATATCCTTGACCAATCTGAATAGTGGTGCCGTTGATGGTGAATCCTGTATATTCATCAGTAGTAATTAGTAAAGTATAAAAAATTAGACAACAGAGAACATACTAATCAAAGAACTGAACTTGGAAATCTGATGGTTTTTCTAAGAATAATATATCAATGAAGAACAAACTCTAATCCTAATTTCCTGTAGGTGAGCGATTTGGTGAAGTGATGTTATTATGCCCTATTTATATATAGTTAGGCAGGGGAAACTGAAACATTGTGGTTTCCAAGAATTTGAATTTTAAATTGCTTATAAGTGTTTTGGAAGTTCTAATCTAAATTTGCTAAAATTTTGATGCGTTTACAGATTGAGAACAGGTGAACGATGTCGTATATGAAAGGAGATTTGCTCGCAAAAACTCGAAAACTCGTGAAAGGGCTTGCTATGAAGGAACCCGTATGGCTTAAATCCATGGAAAGGTTAGTCTATTCTGATATACAGTTAAATATTGAATTGATGAAAGGGCTAACTTGTTGCATTTTTTTATATACTTTTTTCACCTGATGCCTCTATAATTCCTGATTAGGGCTCCACCTGCTACGTTTCCTCGTGCAGAGAAAAAGCTTAGGCCAATAAGCCTCCCGGAGGATGCTTATGTGAATAAGTTTTTTGAAAAACATCCAGATTCTAAATTTGAAGATCCTATCAAGTAATTATCTTAATTCATTTTCTGTCTGAAGTTTGATTTCGGCTAAATTACGTGCTCGCTTTTATGGAAACGTTAGAATGGAAAGGATTTGTCATATTTTGGTGATGATTTTGTTTATTGGAGAAAACATGTACACTTATTTTGAGCAGTGTGTTCCATTCAATTTATCATCATTTTGTGCAATTGTGAACTTTGGAGTTGCTCCTTGCTTTTGAAACGAATCTATCGGCTTCGTTGTTGCTTCTTGAGCTTTGGCTTTTGACTGATGGTGAAGCATGGTAATTTGAGAGGTTTTGTGGAGCTGCAACGAGATTAGTTCAACTTAACTTGGCTTCTTTTTTTAAGCAAATCGAATCTTTAGCTTGTTTGGAAGAAAGAGTATAATTGTGCTATGATTAGCAAATGTGCAAGTATAATGAGATTGTCTTAGAAAAGTTTGGAGAGGCGTGGTAGATGGATGCTAAAGGTTACCTACTTTAGTGCTACTACTTGTCAAAAGAAAAAGCAATGATAGGGGTTGTCACTCTAGTTCATTCACCCTGTCTTTACCCCCTTCTAAGCTTCTAAAGTCAATTGGAACATAGCAATTGAGGTATAGGTCCATTCTCAGTATAACCGAATCTACTTAAATCAGCACAATTTGCCTAATATTGTTGCGATTCAGAAGAGTGGAAAGTCATTATGCATGAAATGGAAAAACTCCAATATCTCGGGGAAAGCTTAGATGTGCGGAAGAAAGTGGAGCAATCCAATAGGCACAGCAGGGATGTTTATTCAGCTAGGGATTCATTTTTTTCTTCTAGGTTGTGTATGGCAGTGGGCCAAGATCTCACGGAAGATTTGTTTTATGATAGGCTATGGACGTGGCTGAATATACTATTTGCTCATATGTTGACAACATTTAATTTTATTTTATTTTTATTATTATCTCAAAATAGGAAATGAGTGTGTTTATCTCAAATATTTATTGTTTGCCTTGATACGTCCTAATCTGTATTTATTTAATCTATCGCCTCCAATTCATGAATATTTTCTTTAAAGTCTTCTAATCCAAACACTTCTACACATTTCCAACAGGATTTCAAGTTTTGATCCACCTCCAGGCCGCAAATATGCCTGGAGAGTGCTTGAACTAATGGAACAGGGAGTTAGTGAGGAGCCCGCCATGTCTGTTGCTGATGTATGTATTTCTCTTGTCCTCTTTAATTTTCATTATCTAACCTTTTAGGGGGAACAAATTCTATATGATCTCTCAGTTGCTATGGTAAACGAAGATCCCAAACTTATTTGAACCTCCACATACTTTTCACTCAACTCATTAGTTATTTTTTTTGCTAGATGGAGTATCGTGCAGAAAGAAAAGATAAGAAGAAGGCGTATGCTCGTCTGAAGCAAATTGCTAAGCTTCAAGGAAAAAGTCCCCCACCAGACCCCTTTCCAAGTGCTGTGAAGGAAATTCAGGCTGAAGAAAGGAAGTTTGTTCGTGACCGTTTCTATAATCCTGAGACGCGTAAAATTGTGGAAAAACTGAAAGAGGAAAGGCAGACATGGATGATGGACAGAAGATGATGATTCCCCAGCCAATGAATGAACATTTCTTTTGATATCTTTATATCTATTATATTATGTCTTTTTCACAATGGGAAGAAGCAATTTTCATTTTAGGCAATGAATTTGTTTCAATAATAGAATCCCTTACAATATTTTGCAGTTCTTTAATTACGACATCCTCAAAACTATGAATTTTTTGGAGGACATGTTCTTCATTTTAAACATGTTTTCAAACTATCTTAGTTTACTTCAAGCCAACTTGAACCTGGCATTTTCTTGATGGCCCTTTTCTCTAGCCATTGTCTCAGTGCTCCTACACTGCTCCAGTTCTCGTGATCAGCAAGTGTATTAGACAACAGCACATATGTCGCGGGATCACTATTGTCGATAGCAACTGCCTGTTCCGCTGCTCGTTTTGCTGTCTCGATATCCCCATGCATCCTACAAGCACCCAACAAAGTTTGCCAAATGACGACACTTGGTTTGAATGGCATTTCCAAGATCAACTCCTCTGCTTCTTTTATACGCCCTGCTCTGCCAAGTAGATTCACAATGCATACATAATGGTCTTCCTCAGGTATGATACCATAGTCTTCGCTCATGGAAACGAAATACTCGAGTCCTCGGTCGGTATACCCTCCTTGGCAACATGCATACAATACACATATAAAAGTAACATGATTAGGTTTAGCTCCATCCACCTTCATGCCTTGGAAAATCTGCAGAGCTGCTTCTGGGCGCCCATTTTGCGCGTAGCCCATGATCATCGTCGTCCATGATACCACAGAATGTTCACTCATTGATCTGAAAACCCTAAATGCAGCATCCATGCATCCACACTTCGAGTACATATCAAGCAGCGCGTTATATACGCAAACATCAATGTCGTCCCCTTTGATCATCAAGCTATGAACTTTCATCCCCTCATCGAGACTTGAAATGTTGGCGCACGCGTTGAGCCCGGTTGCCAGAGTGAACTTATTTGGCCGAACACCGGCCCTCCTCATTTCTCCGATCACCTTAAGTGCCTCGACAGGTTCACCGCCGTTCAAGCACCCTGCTGCCATTTGAGTCCAAGAACAGACGTCCTTCAATGGAATCTCAGCAAATGCTACAAAACCATCACTTAGCTTTCGACCTTTTAAGTACATGTCCACTACAGCATTCCCTACGCATCTTTCGCTCCCATAACCGGATTTCACGAGTAGGGCATGAACTTGAGACCCGATTTCAAGATTCGATAGCTCGGCCAGCCCAGTGAGAACAGTGGCATAAGTGAACTCATCTGGTCCTACCCCTTCTCCCATCATTCTAAGCCAAAATCTGGGTATATAACCACAATTGAACTTCAAAAAACCATCGAATATCGCATTCCATGATACGATATCCCTATTACAACACCCTTCAAAGACCTGCATAGCTTCATCCAACTTACCATGCCTTATCAGAGACGTCAGGAATGCATTCACTAGGTACACATTACTCCCAAATCCAAGCCTTATTATCAATGCAAAAACTTGAAGTGCACAGATAAGGTCTAACCTTTGGGAGGAGCAGGCCTGGAGCACACTCACGAAAGTGTACTCGTTCGGCCTAATGCAACTCCTATGCATATCCGAGAACAGTGAAATAGTTTCAGTCGGAAAACCCTTACGAGCAAAACCTGCAATGAGGACGGTCCAGGACACCACATTCTTGTCAGGCATTTGGTCAAACACTTGGCGGCCACTGCTAATATAACCACAATTCACATAAGCATTAATCAAATGGTTGTGGATGACCATCTCCAAATTGAATGTTTTGATCAGCCTGGCATGGATTGTTTTTGCTTTCCTTATGTTTGGAGTGTGGATGCAGTCTTGCAAAATGGTGGCATAGCTGGAGGGTGCAGTGTGAAGCTGCTTCTTCAGTTGAGAAAGTAACATCATATCTAAACTCAAGTCAAATCAAATGGGTTGCGTCTCCTCAAAATTAAGAAGGAAAGAGAAGTAATTGTTAATGGAGATTACAGTCACCACGTGGTTTCTCTCACTTGAAGCACCTACGGTGTTCTCTCACAGGAAAAAGAAGGGGAATTTAGGGCGGAGGTGGAAGTGAAGAAGCAGGTGAAGAGATGTTCGTTTTCTCCGCCAAGTGAAGAGCCATCTGAGATCATTAACGCGTGGAACTCATGGAAGATCTTGAAGAGGGAGCCCCTGTGGTCGTTCTATCCAAAATAAGCCCAAAATCGAAGATTTTTTTATGGGAAGTTGATGAATCAGATGGGAAAACTGAAGATAACGGGATGCAAGGAGAATAAGGGCAGAGTAGTGCATTGGAAAATAGGCTGAAGACGGTTTTAAAAGAATGCAGTAATTTAGGGGAGATGCAAGATTGTGGATGTGATAGTTTGTCGAGGAGGAGGAAGAGTTTACTTGAATCATACAAGACAAAATGAGGTGAAAATGCAGTCATCATTTACACCACCACATTAAGAGGTATCAGGAAGACATTCGAGGGGATCGATAATTGAATCACAGTAATGAGAAGCAAGGTGGTGAGGATACCAGTGGTGTTCGTGAAAGGGAGATTGATTGGATGAAATGGTGAAGTTGGATGAGGAGGGTAAATTGGGCCTTTTGTTTAGTGGGAGTTGTAAAGTGTTGGGTGAGGATGTGGGAAGAAGAGCGTTAAGTGCAATGAGAATGGGTTGTTGTTTAACCATCTAATTCGTTATAGTGAATATCTTTCACAGATTCAAACCATTTCAAGACTTTATCAGCAAGCATCATCAAAGCTAGTTAATGTGAAATTATTTACATTCATACAACTAATCAAGAAACATGAGATCCCTGAAGCTAAAATGAAGATAATCAATCTACTGCATTGAACAAAATGAACAACTAGTAACCTTAAAACTTCAATATCATATATACGCTGTAATGGAACATGAAAGCATTCTTAAGAACAGTGGAACTGCACACCATTACATCTCAAAAACTTCAAAAAAGGCCTCAGTTAAATATTTCCAAAAACAGCCTACCAAACAAAAGGGTGAAGCTAATATCTATGCTTCATCAACAGGAACCAAACTCATGGTGTAAGGCAACACAATAGGAGAGAACATGGACTTTGGTCCTAAACTCAAAACATCACACAGCTTCTCCAACTTCCTCGTCTCGAATTGATACAGATACACAACTTCCAACACCTGCAAGAGCAGCAACCCATCTTTGAAAGCCAGAGGATCCATCCAAGCAACCGTCTCCTTGCTCACTCGACTCCCCACTTTTTCGGATATTCTATACGATACCTTTGGATTCTCATTCTCAAATTCATCCAATGATACAGTAACATTCAACTCCCATTGGGTCGCGAAAACATCCTCCAGAGTCCACAGTTGCAGTCCATTTTCAGATATGATCACATAGCAAAGCTTGCCCTAAGATTCGCCTATGCACATTTCCGGGATGCTAGCAAACTCCGCCGTAGGAAGTGGCGAAGAAATATACCAAGAGATCTCGTTCTGGGGATCAAACATGAGGATTTGGGAGCCATCAGTGTGCCAATACAAGATCCCTTCCACAAGAACACCTTTGTTCTTACTCAGATTGTGATTGCAAGGACAGCATTCCTTGGATTTTGTCCAAACCCCCGTCTTAGATGAATACAAATCAAACAGGAAACAAGATTCCTCTTCTTCCATTTCCATACTAGTCACTGCAACCAGTTTGAAATCTGTGGACTTATCAATGGGGTTCCGGGTCGGGTCGAAAACAAGGGCAATGCTGCTATCCCGACCAAGATTAGGCCACAGCACAGTTGTATACTGTCTGTTCAAGGGATTGCAGACATATAACCGAGGATTGGAACAGGGGAAGCAACTTCGACAACATAAAAGGCCATTGTTCGACGACATAATCTTAACGCTTTCAGGCAGGAAATTCAGAACAGAGTGCCACAAGTTAAGATTCTTGGAATCAGCTGGAATGTAGGCAATAGAGTCGATACCTTCATAATCTGTAAACTGGAAAATCTCCTGGAAGAAAAACCCAGAAAGTGCTTCTTTTTTCTTCAGATGGATTCTGATGAATGATCGATCGGAGACGAGATTGTGCCATTCCTTTGAAACAATCTTCAGAGTGTGTAGCTTTTTTGCGGATAATCGGCTTAAAATGTTCATGGGAATGTCATCATTCGCAAACCACCTCCCCTTCATCTTCGCACCAACTACAAGAATGAATTAAAAACTTCAAAATTTCTAAAGCGCTGTATGATTGAAAGAACTCAAAATAGGAAGCCAACAATAAGAAATTTTTACCTGGAAATACTATTTTATCAGTGATTCATTCTAGCACAGTTGCCCCTGAGAAGAGTTTTTTTTTTTTTTAAATACTCCCTCTGTCCCGGAACCACGTACACGTTTTGTCATTTTCGTCCGTCCCAAAACTAAGTATCCATTTCCTATTTTAGTAAGGGGACCCCACACACCAAACAATTTATACCCTTAAATGTTGACTAAATTACTACTCATGCCATCACCTAATTTCAATAATTAACCTGTAAACTAGTCAAATTAATTGACCCATACATTGATTTGTATTCATTGAATTGAATAAAACAATGTTATCATCAGTAAACATCACGTGACTCATCCCATCTCTTTTTCTCTCTCATGAACTCTCTGGATCAATCTATCTTCATCTCTCTCAAGAACTCTCTTTCTCTCATGAACCCTAGGTTCTCTCTCTCATGATTTTCTCTCACTTTCAGCTGCCATGAACTCGAAATTTTCACTCCATCTTTCGACGGAAGCCGATTCCGATTTGGAATCCTGTTTCCCCCACCACAATTTGTCGTCGGATCCTTTCCTTCCATCATTTGATTCTTCGATGAAATCCACTTTCTCGGTGTTAGATCTAGATGGAACTGTAGTTTCGGAGTCCATAGATCCATACGATGGTGTTGTGATTCCAGATTCTGATGATGAAGTTATTTCGAATTATGCATCTTATATACGCCCTACTAAATCGAGAAGAAAGTCACCATCGGAGCCTAAATCCGGCATATATCGGTCAAATTTTGAACATGTGACGATTCGTGAGGCAGATATACATTTTCTCCTACTGTATTGTCCTGCTCTTTTGGTACTACCCAAATACAGAGAATACAGAGAGGTATAACTCCTTTTTTAATTTTTTGTACAAGTACAGTTGGGATTTAGGGCTTTTGATGACTGATATGATGATTTCATTTGGCTTGAAAAGTAAACTTTTTATGTGTGTCATCATTTGATATTATTTGGTGGCTTATAGAACATGTAATGTCATCACATACTCATTTTAGGAGACACACATGCACACACTATGTGATGAAAATATAATCAGAGAGAAAAGGTCTATTTCATAGTTTGTTGACTGGAGAAGTATGCTTGTGATGGATGGTCTCTGAAAGCTTATGAATCTAAGTGGTTATGTTTGGCGACTTCTTACATGACATTGTCATCACATGGTCATTTTGATTTTACAAACATTCAGCAAGGATTATGTAATCCAAATATAAATAAAATCACTAAAACTTTAGTAAGCTTATAAATGGTTTACTGCTTAAACATACTTTGTAATCAAAGTTGTTTTGTAGCTGTAAACCTACATTATTCCTTCAAAAAAAGAGTATAAATCTCCACAAAAAGCAGTATAAACTACTTCTAAGTTTATATCTCCACAAAAAGGAGTATAATCTCCACAAAAATTCAACCTGAACATACTTATCTGCCCTGTTGCAGCTTCACACCTTTTTCTTGGAATATGTATTATTCCAATCCCTCTACAGCAGTTATGAAATCTTCCAACCCCTCTTCTTCATGTTCTTCAATCAAATATTCAAGAGATGACATGATCAATTCTTTCTCAACTTCTAAGTTTGTAGGAAGTTGTCCTACTCTCATTAATGCATCTTTGCTCATATGAGGGATCTTATAATTGTTGGCACCACAATAAATTATAATTTCTCTGAGGCATGATTGTAGTGTTAGGAACACTGCATTGAGCTTGATATGTGTTAGCTCATCAAATGATTTGTTCACTGCCCCAAGCAAATCATCAACTGATGTTGCTGATTTAGTCACTTGCAAAGATTGCAAGGCCCTAAACCATCCCAAATCATTTATATTTATGTCTGCACTATTTGGAGGTTGGTTTACAATATGAATGTTGAACATCAGAGCTTGCAGCATATCTAAAATCAGGATCATTATCATTTATATGTGGTGGAGCATTGTCTTGTTGAATAACAATGTTTCTACTTGCATCACTTGTCCATTTGGACTTTATAGCTGGTATAACCTATTATAATGTCACCAATAAGAATTAATTAATGAATTCTTATTTAGGAGACTTATATAGGAAAATAACTCAATGATGAATTTATTTTGAAAGTTATACACAAATATGCATAGTGGTGTCCATATAGAAACACATAAAATACTAACCTGATTGATGAACATGTCCTTTGTGACTTCCTTAGTGACTGAATCTAATGGTTTAGTTACCATTGTGCCTGCTGCTCTATTTTTTGAATTTCTTATTGCTGGTACAACTTCAGTAAATGGGAAAAGTCCTATTTTTCCATCAAAGTTGCACTCCCCATTTGAGTCATAAATTGGCCTAGATAATGCACAGAGGAACATGACCTTTGTGATGAATCTTTGACTCTTACATGATCTGTATGGCTCTACCTCATCTTTTGACAAATAATATCTCTCTTTTGTCCTTGTAATATTGAACCACTTCTCATCCAAATGCACTATGTGGGACATGCTTTTAAACTTGATCACTTTTTGTACATGATCAACTTCCAATGCTTGTAAACTGAATTTTAATCTGCATAACATGTTTTCAGCCGTAACTGTTGGCTTGATTGCATTTGTATGAGGTTTGATCAGCCCTTTCTTTGCCCATCTCCCAACTGTACTTTTACTTGTTTTCATTTGAGTTGCTATATTTCGATAAGTACCTCTGAGTTTAACTGAAATACTTTCAAGTCTTTCCTTATCAAAAACTTGTCTTTTTTTTTTTAAACATCCCTGTTTTTTTGTTGCATAAAGAAATTGGATTACCTGACAATATTTGTTGTTTTGCTCTTGACCAAATTCAGCTAATAACTTTTCTTGTGACACCAAACTTGGTTGCTGCTTCTGCCATTCTACCATGTGCTGGCTTGCCATTAGAAGACCTTTCCAACGAAAACTGAGCAATGAGGTTTAGTTCACTTCTTGTTAAGTTTTTCTTAACCATTTTGAGATATGTAGGGCCTTGTTTTTTGGAGATAAAACTGTAATGTGTTATGATGGAGGGAAAGGTGAATTATGTAGGCATTTGTGTAATGATGGAACTTTTTCAATATCAGAGTAGTGTTGTGATTAGAGAAAGCATTGTAAATGTATTTATGGTGAAGATTAGGAGGGAAATGTGAATTATGTTTGGAGGGAATTTGTGTAATGGTGAAAATTTTTGAATTTTAGAAACAAGTTGATGTTGTTGTAATAGATCAGTTTATAGGTGAGTTTGGAGGGAATTATTTATGCATATACAAGGACTCGGTGATGGAATGATGTGATTGTGTTTGATGGAGCAGATGTCTTGTAATTTTAATTATATAATTTAAAATTTATTTTTTATTATATTAGGTGAAGCTTGTTATCTGTGGGACCATGTGTAATTAACTCTAATCATGTTTTAGAGAGGTGTACCTCTTCCAAGGGTAATATAGTAAAAGACCAACTAAAAAGTACACAATACAATTTAAATATTATATTTCTTAATCTACGTGTAAAAAGTAAATGGGTACGTTGTTTCGAGACGGAGGGAGTAGTTAAAATATAAAAAGTTTAGTGGCAAACTAGCAATGGTACGGGATACTTTTCCATGCTTTTATGCGTTTGGTACAAGTTTGAACATTGTCTAATGACCTATGAGATTCATTTGGGATCCCCTATTCCATGGAGTGTTCCATCCCCTATTCCGAGGGGATTAAAAGATGACACATCACTCATTTTAAAAATGGATGAGGTAAGAAATGGATGATGTGTCATTCATTGAGTTGAGTGGAATAGGAGATGGAATATAGGGTGTAATAGGGATTTGTGTTGCTATGAGATTAGGTTGGGTGATACTGTTTCACTAGATCATTTTTTTTTTTAATATAGTAGTACTCCCTCCGTCCCATAATACTTTTCTCACTTTCCTCATTTGTTTGTCCCACAAAACATTTCACCCCAAAAAAGAAATACCACTTTATCCAACAACCTCAAAAGTTACTTTAATTTCAAATTTGCCACTCCTTTTTCACACACATATCATTACTTTATATTTTTTAATTACCTAAAAATACTACAATACCCTCCAAAGTCAATAAAGTTGATCAAAAAGTACAACTTTTCTTAAACAACGTGGAACAGTAAACGTGAAAAGTTTTCCGGGACAGAGGAAGTAATATTTAGTAGATAAACGTAGATTAAATCATATACCCCCTCCGTCCCAGGAAAGATTGCACCCCTTTCCTGACATGAAGATTAATAAAGTGGTGACTTTTAGGGGTATTATGATATTTTTTAGTAATAAATAAATGATAAAGTATATTAAGTGTGTTAGGTAGGGGTGATTTTTTTTGTAAATAAAGTGTATGAAAAAGAGTGATTGTGTTTGACTTTTTATTTTTTTAGGAATGTGCAAACTTTTGTGGGACAACCCAAAATGGAAAGTGTGTCATCTTTCCTGGGAGGGAGGGAGTAATATTTAATAGATAGATAAGGAGAGAGAAATAATATTTTAATAACAGTGATGATGTGGGTTCATGGATATATTAGTAATTGTTTTGTATGATTCTTATTTACTAAATGGGAAATACACCCTTATATTACGACGGATAAAAGTGTTAAAATGCACCTCTTTCAGTGGGACAGAAATTTTATCAATTTTTATATTTTTAAATATATCATTTTTTTTATTTTCACAATTTATGAGATTTTCAATGTATTATTATCATTTTTATATCACTTTTTATCTATTTAATTTAATGAAAATCATCCTGACTAGCTCATACAATTCTTTGCCATGGCAAATAACTTCTATTTTATTTTATTTTTTGAGTCTAGGGTTTTATGTGTTAATTTGGAATTTGATGTGGATATTACTTTTTCATTTGTATGGTTAAAATAAAATTTTGAGACGTAACAAATTAATTTATTTTTTGAGAAGAATTAAAATGAATCCAGCAGAATCTAAAATAATAAGTTAATTTATTTTCAACAGCTACAGTGTTTTAGCTTTTTTATATCTAAAATAATAAGTGTATTTATTTGTTTAAGGGAGCGGCTATTTGCACCCAAATTTTAATAAAAGTATCTCATAAATTTTATAGGACTAAAATACCCATATTTGTTAAGACGTAAATATCCCTTTATAAATTATAAATTAAGATTTCTTATTTATATGGTGTTCAGTTGCAGCAACCGAACAAGTATATGAATAAGAAATCTTAAGGTGTTCGGTTGCTGCAACCGAACAAGCATATGTGTTCGGTTGCAGCAATACATGTTCGTCGAACAAGTACTGTGTCTTTCCATGGACAATGTTCACCTATTATTAGACAGTGATTCAGTCAAATTGTTGGAAAATTAAAATAACAGTACAAGAAGAGAGGCGATGAGTTGCAGTGTATAACTCACAGGTTTGCTATAAAAGTAGAACATGGAACCTGGAAGGGCTGAGAAACTCCCTCCGCTTAACTAAGAGTTCGGCGGCGGTGGGGCCCTTGTACGGAGGCGGAGTGTAGTCGAAGGGGGCAGTTTGGGGAGTATGTTGAGATCTCCAGCGACATTGCATGCATCTGCACTCTAGGAATACCCACTTTTGCAACTTTAGAATTTATAGACAGGCGGAGTGTAGTCGAAGGGGGCAGTTTGGGGGAGTATGTTGAGATCTCCAGCGACATTGTATGCATCTGCACTCTAGGAATACCCACGTTTGCAACTTTAGAATTTATAGACATATGTCATTTTCATTTCTCTTGCCTCACGTAGTTCTAATCTTCCCTCCCTCTTTTTTCTCTTATGTGGAGTCGGGATGTCAACCTCTTCTTTCCTTCTCCTTTCTCTTCTCCAGCGACATTGTATGCATCTGCACTCTAGCCCTCTTTTTCTCTTCTGTGGAGTCGGGATCTCAACCTCTTCTTTCCTTCTGCTTTCTCTTCTCCAGCGACATTGTATGCTTCTTTCCTTCTCCTTTCTCTTCTCCAGCGACATTGTATGCATCTGCACTCTAGGAATACCCACGTTTGCAACTTTAGAATTTATAGACATATGTCATTTTCATTTCTCTTGCCTCGCGTAGTTCTAATCTTCCCTCCCTCTTTTTTCTCTTCTGTGGAGTCGGGATGTCAACCTCTTCTTTCCTTCTCCTTTCTCTTCTACGGAGTCGCAACGTCGACCTCTTTTTTCCTTCACCGGCGTTTCTTTCTTCTTTTTTTGATTAATTAGTTTTTAGTAATTAGGGTTTAATTAATTAAAAAGATAAAATAGTCTTAAATGGGAGTGTATTTAGTAATTTATATGTGTTACTTTTAATTTTAACAGGATATATCTAGAACTTGGAGTTCATTTAGCAGATTCGGGGTGCAAATAGCCGCCCTTATAGTTAATATTTTACTAACAAACTAATTTACGAGTACTTACAACTAGAGTGTTTTAGCATTTTCTAATTTTAATTCAAAATGTAAATAATACAGATATTACACGTACAGCTTTAGATCACAAAATACTCCTGTACAGCTTTAAATCTGAAATTTTAGAATGCAATTTCTCCACAAACTTTCAGATCACAGAATCCTTAATTATGCTCAGTTTTAGAGTAATATAAAGAATAAGCCGATTCAATTTTGAATAAATTTCTTTCTTTCTTTCTTTCTGCTATTACAAAGTAGATAGATATACATGATGGCAGTGGCCACAAGAGCCACAATAAAAAGAGCATCAGCAAATTAAATTTTATCTGTACAACCATTCTTCACATTTTCTGCAATCATCTCCATATGTGAGCTCGAATTCTCTTCTACACACACATCTGCCACGCTTGAATTAGAATTAGATCTGCAAACACGTTTTCTCAGCAATTCGCCACCACCGAGGAGATCCGTTTCACCATCCTTGATGCGTTTCTGTATATTAACTGTAGCCGGTTTTACATGCCTGATCGATTCCTTAGAATCAACAAGATGATGATTCTCTCGAGATATTCCTATTGTACCGAATGGTCCAAACTCAAAGCTAGCACCGGCGTTCTTGGGATTCGAATATGGAGATACTGAAAGGCAAGAATTCAGATTCAAAGATGAAGTGTTGGGGTTGATATTAACCCCTTTCTCCATAAATAATAATCCAAATGGCCGTCTATCGGATGTGCTGCATGTAATGCTTGTGTAGTCACTCCGGTCACTACCTAGCACCGGAACATCATCAATATCAGCATCTGTCCCATCTAAACGTGCTTCCTGAAAATTTTAAATAACTACTAAGTGAACTGTTTGTCGCACAAGAGAAAAGCATAGAAAATTGATGTATAAAACCAAAGACGTCCAATATCATAACATAAAAGAGACAATAATCGATAGTATGAATCTCGAGATTAGTTAACAGTTACCTCACTTGGCAGGTCGACAACTTGGTCCGAGTCAGATGTGCTGTCTCCATCTGAATCAGCCATCTCCTCGCACTCAAATTCAACATCGTCCCCAAATTCTTCATCAGAGTCGCTCAACTCTTCCTGTTCCATTATAATTTTTTTAGGGAGGGATTTGTTTTGGATTTTGTCAGAAGCCTCCCATCTTCCTTCGTTTCTGGATGTAACCCCTGGGACATCATCTGAGTCGAGCTCGCAAACTATCCTATCTGGAGCAGAATCTCTTTTCCTGCCAGAATCTTTTCTACTTTCAGATTCTATGACCTTAGATGATGGAGCACCTACTGATCTACCACTGTTGCGTAAAATCACATTTCGGCCTTCAGCAGAATCTTGATTCTTGGATGCGGAGCTCAGATGAATATTCAGGTCCAGTTTGTTGACCTTTCCATCTGGAGATGGCTTACTTGTGGAGGCAGGAGGATTTCGAATTGAAGCACATTTCTGTCTTGATTCAGCATTGGAAATAAGCCTGCCAGCAGGACGCGTAGCAACAGAGTCTGCATCCACATTATCAGTTCTTTGTAGAAGTGGATGGAAGTCAACACTCGATGATGTAGCATTTCTTTCTGGAGGCTTAGATGACTTGCTTAGATAGTTAACAGCATCTCTTATATGTCGAGGATTATGAAAAAGACTCGGACTTAACTGGGGCTGGTTTCCTGAAAAGAAAGAAAATGACCTAGATGGGCTAGTGTTGCTCGGATAATAACGCAGATCACCATCTTGAGGTGCCTGAAATAGAAGAGGATGCATCTGAAGATCTGAGTCGCTTCTGTCTGCTACAGATTTATCGGTTGTAACATTAAGATGATTTGGGTACTGGCTACTAGCACTGATAACAGAGTAGTTTCTACTTGGCCCAGATTTCATGGAAGAGTCTAAGATGCTCCTAGTATGCGGATCTCCATTATCAACCACCATACCTGCAGTTTTCGAATAAGTGCCCAGAATCTTTGATGATGCACCTGTGTGGGAGCTTTTGAAAGCTGATTGAGACATAACTCGAACAGATGGAGGCAAATTTACAGGAGGCAAATCAGGAGCTAATTTCACCAGGCGTGCAGCGTTTGGCTCACGAGATCGATAGGGTTGAAGGACTACTTGAGAATTAGATGACCTTGAAATCAAGAAAAACCAAAATTCAGTAATTTGTCTCAAAATAAAGAACATAACACATAACACCATGAAAAATCAGGATAATAGCCACGAGGCTTTAACCTTGAAGCAGCTGGAGACATGAAAAACATTGGAGGTTGAATATCTCCAAACACAGAACTATTGTACTGTTCTCTGGCTTGAGGAACCTCCCCAGTGGCCATGCAAGCAGGAAAAATTGAAAAAACATTGTTCTCTGGCATCCAGTCGGATAAAAATGCCTCATGTACATATGCTTCATCTTCCTTGTCCATACGGTTATCTCCACTGTTAGCTTCTTCAATAGCGTTATCAGTGCTATCACCCTGCAAAACAAGTAGTTTTATATATACAAGTGCTTAATTCAAAACAAGGAACATACACAAATGCAGATATCATATACAATGAAGAACACGGATGAAATATCATGTGTAAAATATAGGACACATTTTCAAAAACCAATTACCAAAAAATAAAAACATAAATATTCATGTTGGAATAATTTATGCCAAGACTTATAATATATATACCGCAGAAATAAGATGAATTGTCAAATGTGTAAAATATAATATTTACATTAATTAAACCCAGTTACCCGACCATAGCAACATCAGAAAACCATGTTTGGCGTAATTTAATCACGATATAAACTATTTTTATAACTTCATAATAACCATCTCTGGAGTCTGATCTTTTCTTTCTTAGTTAGTCCCAGCCCCACAAGTTCATTTCATAGGAAAATTAGATCTACAAAATTAGGTCAGGAGAGTACTTGCCTCTTTCTCAGATGATGAATGCCAAGTTGAAGTAGAAGGTTTGGCACTTTTTCTTCTTGACTCATTCAACTGCCTCTTAGCTTTCTTGCCTGCATCAGATTTATAAGATTTTTGTGCGCCAGAAGCAATGCGCCACTGCCTTGGAAGCAAGGAAGGATCTCTATAAGGAACGAAAAATTTCCATACAGATATCCAGTCCAGCTTAAACTTTTTCAAGCCCTGAATCATTTAAATTAATTGTGTGATTTGAAAGTAGTGGTCTCATGGAACTTGGCACGATTTAACAAAAGGCATACCACTTCAATACGAGCAATTTCCTCTGAGGTCAAGGGCGAGTTTTTTATCCTTCGAACAGCCTAAAAGACAACAAAATTTTGCAACTAACTTTGCAAGATTCGAAGTAAACTTCTATCATATAGAATTGTCACAAAACCTTGATCGGATTTTCTGGTGCTTTTGATGATGCACGGTTTTTCTGCCTCACAAAGATCTGTTCACAGAAATTTTCAATATACTGAATTAGCACGACTTTTTTAGCATCACAAAAATTTAGAGGAAAAGATCATTCACTATTTACAGTTCACATAATAATAAAATAAAAGTCACACTAATTAACACACTCTTGGGCCTTGTGGCACACATGTTCTACCGATACCATTGCTGATAATCTTCAAACCATATCAATCAGCGGAAACACAGATTCTCAGACTCGAAATTAACAATTACAAAAGATGCATAACCTGATGCCTAGATTTACAAGGAAGAAATCTATGTTGTATAGCCTTCCAATCAGTATTATACTCCATCAACCCCAAAGCTAATAACCTGACAAGTCCACAAGCAAAAATTGTCAGTAAACAAAGAATCTGCTTCACAAATGTGCACAAGGGCAAGAGTAATGTTGACAACCTTCACATCAAATAACTGATTGAAAAAAAACAATAAGTATTAGATTTGGTTATTTTTCACTTATTTTGTTTGCAAAATGACAACTGAGAAAAGATTCAAATGTAATTCTTCTGTTGAAGACTTTCGCCAATGTAAAGATTTTTTCACCATCAACTATTTACACGTACTAGATAGCAAATTAATCACACGTATTTAGTAGATAATTTTTTAAAAACGAAACAACATTGAGTCCAGGACACTGTAGGAGCATAACTGAGCGTTTCAGAGGCATCGTTTTGGAAAGTGACAGAAGCGCTCCCATGCAAAAACCCAAAACAAGACCAACTGAAAAGGGACACCAGAACACAGAAGTAGATTAAGAAACTGTATAGGAATAATTTTATTTTCACGAGATTTCCAAGGTCATCCTGAATCTGAGAATTAGATCTCTATATTAACGAGCAAAACCTGTCGTTGTTAACAAATAACAAGATGCTGAATAAGAGCTTAAACATTATACAGATCTCATGTACTAACCATACGCATCACACACAAGCATATACTTTTGCCTGTCTATGGTCCACCTTAGGGACACACATTACTAGGTGAAAATATAATATTAAGAATATGATGAAAATGCAGTGTGACCTTACGATCCTTCATTGCATAAAAGATCATTGTACAATTTCTAATGAATGTTTTAAGGGTGAATGAAACATTATAAAAGAAAGCATACAACTCACTCATCCTCTGCATCAGTAAAAAGCACCCGATTTGCAATAGGAGCAGGAGGTGGCTTGTGAGGATAAAGAGCAGGATTGAACAGCGGCAAAAACCTTTGAGCTAATCTAGCAATCTCTTTATGAACAAGAGCAACTGTTTGATTTTTTGCTTTCTCAAGCAGAGATGCAGCCATTGTCATCTTTGGCTTTTGATTTGTAGATGAATGAGAAAGCATTTCACCAGAATCAGGGGGAAGTGTTTCCACTTCTCCTTGACCATGTGATTCAGCAGAACATAAAGAATTGCGAGGAGGAAACAAAGGTTCCTTTTGACAGTGGCCCTCAAAACCAAGTTCAATTTGATATTTTTCATAAGCTCGGACAGCTGCCAAACATTTTATACAAGAATGTAAGTTGATTAAAGAAAAAGCGTACAATTTCGCAAAACACCATAAGTTCAATGAGACATACCTGAAGAAACATCATCTATATAGTTTTCAATCAATCTGACCGGAGCTACATCCATGATAGACACAACTGGGCCACAAATGTAAGGCACCCATGACGTTCTTTCTGGAGTTTGAGAAGAGTTCCCCTGCTCATCAGGTAGATAATTATGCTGCTCATTATGCATAGAACTGGTGTCAGAATGCAGTGCCCCATTACTTCCAGAAGGAAAGTTCTGTTGTACAGATTTGTCATTGCCATTAGAAGGTAAAATTTTATGAGGTCCATCTGAAACTGATGGATGAATGTAAGGAGGGAAGAAACAAAAGCTTGGATATGGAACCCTTCGCTCTTCCTCATCCTCTTCCACACGTACATCCCCATTCCCATTCCCATTCCCATTACCATCCTCTTGTATTTTCCCTTCGTCCGTCTCATTCCCATCTTTTAAAGGGGAGGGAGTGATCACAGATTTTGGATACGTTAGAAAGATCAGCAAGATCATTACAGTGACTTGGCTCTTGAGGTTCAGTAGATGCTGAAGTGGAACACCCTGACATTTTGATCAAAGGGCAAAAACAAGGACCAAGGTTGTTAAAGGCATCATGGGCACTCAAGGCTAAAGGTCATTACCAACTGAAAAACATGATCATTTCCTCTGATTTCACAACTTCGGGACAGATTACTATCTTGGCAGCCACCTGCCTAATGTGTATTGTGCAGTCTCACAGAGATTTGTAAGCAGAGTCACAGAAACCGGACCTTCTCTTCTGTGTATTTCTTGTACAACTTCTTGTAAAGCTCCTCCATCTACAAACTCAAAAATATATATACTTTAAACACATTTTTCATAAACAAACCCACCCCCTTCTTCCTAATCTGAAAATGACACACGTCTACAGCTCCTGTCGAAGCATAAACCATTTCCCTCGAGCAACCCCTTTTAGAAAATCATTAAATTGATGTACAGAGGGACTCAGCAGCAGTGCAGATCACTACTAACAGCAACAATTCTTGCAATTTATATCAATTTTAGATTTGTTTTCTAAAAAAAAAAATATTGTTCTTTTTATTAGAGAAACTTCATAAATCATACACATTATAAACATATTAGACTTCAACAATTGTTAGGGGCACATAAATCATATGAAATTGTTAATAAATATATTCTAGCCCTATTATTGAAGCACAGCACTCCGAGGATATAAAATTACCAGAAAGAGAAGTTGAAGTACAGCGAAAGAAACGACGGAGAGTGTGGCAATCAAAGATTCAGTAGAAGGATTGGCCAAAAAAGGTGGGGGAGGGCACGGCGAGGAGCAGTGTCGGCGGGGGTTTCGTGGTGGAGAGGCGAACGGAGGTGGGAGTGCGTCGGATTTAGAGCAGTTTCCCTCCAACCCTGTTTTCTAGTTTAAATTTTTTTGGCTGTTATCTTTTTCTTTTATGAAATGTTTGTTATCTATAAATATATAAAAGTAAGATAGTCGTTTTCCCGCCAAAAAAAATGGTAATTTGGAAATTTGATAGCACTATTAAAAATTGTGCAGCTTTGTAGTACATAATAGTATTTAAAAAAATTAGCAATATATTTCACAGCTGTACTGAAACATGAAAAGAAATTAGGTTGCTTGGTTGAATGGGTTACAACCATACAGAGAGTACAGTCTACATTCCTACTCTAATTAATTATACCACGCTCAAATCTCAATTACTAAAAGCAAAATACTACTATTAGATAAAATAAAATAGACAACTCTCAAAAACCAACCACCATTTTAAGTGGTTTTCCCCAGACATAGGTTGTCAAAACCAAACAAGAAATTCATATATCTATTCCACTGCTATAAATAAGAGTTCTTCAACAATTGTTTGTTTGCTTTAATCACTGATAGAGAAAATTTCACAATAGCAAAATGTTTGCTTTAATCACTGATAGAGAAAATTTCACAATAGCAAAATGTCTCAACTCTCAAGTATAGTCAAGGCTCAATGAGATAAACCCCTCAAGCTTTTGGGGCAACGAAAGCAATACTCCAGATGCCACATATTGATGGCATGCCATGTAACAGTGGAAGAGGCATGCCAATCTTGAAATATCTGTATCCATGGAATGGAATGGAGGTAGGTAATGCATAGTAATTCTTAATTTGATTCATGGTAGAAAAAAATAAGAGAAAAATAATTATATCAATGTACCATATCATGTAAAATATGAAGATTGTTTGCTATGACAAAAATATATTTGAAACTCATGATTTTTTTTTATGTTTTCTTTTACAGGATGGCACAGAGATGGCTAATAACGAAATTGTTAATACTGTTCATGATTTTTTTTCCAAAATAATGTATGCTATTGAAGCATTCTCAAAGGTGTTCATGGCTATTCATAGCTTAACAACAAGGCTGGTTGTTAATCCTAATAAACACAAATTATCAGTTTTAGTTTAATACCATAAGCTCTACATGATGTGTAAGGATATTGCATCTATATACTATATTTTTATGAATATGATGGTTGATTTGCGCATAATACAACAAGGAGAAATGAAGCTTACAAAAATGGTCATCAAAGACAATGAGTATATTGTATCAGTAACAAAAAAGAATATCTCTCAAGTATAATTAGATATCTGACCCAACAAAAACAAAGGCTAAGATCTTTGTCGATTGCATTTGTATTTAAACAGTTTACACACATCTACCTAAAACAGTTCGTACTGCCATACTTCATTCCAAACCAATAATTCCTAGAATGGATTATAATCAAAACATACTTTCTGTAAGAATTTAACAATGAAAATAAAGATTTGAAAACTCTTTTACATTCTATGTTCAATATCATGCTAAAATTTTGGTGCTCCGCTGATGGTAGATTAGACATTCAGAACATTAAGTTAAAAGTGAAGTACTGCAATTTCTTATTCTTATTAGGCATCAAATGCAATTTATATAACATCTACTAAATACCAAACCACCAAGAACATATGAACTTGACGCATAAAACATTCACAAGTTCACCTAAAGTATAGAATAGATGAGTAAAACATTAATCATATACTAGAGTTAAACATATCATGAGTTTTCGCCATTCGAATCTCAAAAATAGATTTTGAAAATTTTAGTTTCTTTTTGAAACATTGATCTAATGGCAAACGTGATGCATATCATGTGTTCTCGCCATTCAAATTTTAAAAATAAATATAGTAAGATTTAGTATATGCTTGAAACGTGATCTAATTTTTAGATCTAGAAAATTACCTATCAATCTTCTCAATTGAAGATATGCAGGCGACGGTTGGGCTGCTGAATATCTCTACCTAATCATCCTTCGATCTTGACTGTCTTCAAATGGTACATCTAGATTTCGATTTTTCTACAAAATAATCCCCTATTTTAGAGAAATGCAAAAGGTAGAATGAATATATGAAATCTAAAGAAACGTTGAAAGGAGTGTTTAAAAGTGGTGGATTTTGATTTTTGTGGTAGCAAAGACAATGAAGAATGGAATTCTTCCCTATTAGTTAGGGGTGTGCATCGGTGCAAAACCGAACCGAACTGAATTTTGAAAAGCGAACACCGAAATTTATAAAAAGAGGGAACCAAACCGAAACCTAAATATTGGAGAACCCTCGGCTCGGTTCCATTTTATAACCGAATTCACCGAATTAACTGTAAAAATATAAAAAAAAATGTAGCAAATAAAGCATGGCAGACCTAAAGGGGCAAAATTATTAAGAGTTAACCGACTAAATATTGCTGGAAAAACATTAGAAAACTTGAAATTCAACATTCTGAAAGAAAGCAACAACATGATGAACAATTCTTATTGCCTATCAACTTCAAATAAGATTTAATTTTTTTTTTTTAAATATAATTGGAAGCAACAAACTCTTCAAGTTCTGTTATATTTCATACTATTTATTAGGATGATGGAAAAATACAGCCAGTTAAGAAATTCAACTCAAGTAACATGTTCACAACATAAATATTAATTTGTACCCAAATAATAATAATAATAATAATAATAATAATAATAATAATAATAATACATGTATGGAAATCAAAATGAATTACCAACCGCATCATCGCCATTGGGTTTCTTCTGGAACCAATTAACATTCAAAACCTAAAACCCAGAAATAGAAACCCTAAATTAAAACAAATAGACGTAACAAGAACAAACAAAGGAGCATTTGTAGAGAAAGAATGGTACCTGGAGTTGGGCTTGAGGAGAGGGCGAATTAAGAATATCAGTGAGAGAGACGATAGTTCAGAGAAAAGCGAGAAGGGTGAGGGAGAAGGTGAAGGAAGCATTGGCTCTCTGCGCAGGTGGTCGGCGAGCCTACACCGGCGGAGGGCGCGAGGCTGAAAACGGACGAACAGGCCCGCGCGACTGCCGACTGGGTGGGGTTGTGCCGTGGTGGGCAGGACAGCGGTCGTGTGGCTGGCGGCGAGGTTGGTAACGGCAGGAGACGGACGGTCTCGGCTGGGTGTGACCCCTAATTCTATAATTTATTTAAGTGTTACTTAAAAAACTAAATTATCATAAAGAAAAAAAAGATGTGACTTTACATATGTGAAAAAAATAAATTTAAATTTAAAATAAAAAGAATAGAGTAAAAAAAAAGTGGCTATTTGTATCTCAAAATTGTTAAATGAATCTCAATAATTTATAGAATTAAAATATAATAATGTAAAAAGACGTAAATAACCTTTTATAAATAATAAAATTAAATTAATTATAATTCAATTTCTAAATGCACCACATTAGAGCATCTCCAATGCTCTGGAGATTGGGTATAAATTATTTACACGTCATTTTCATATTAATTTAAAATATTATTTTAATATTATTTTATGTGAAATTTATTTATGATATTCATTTAAGATCTGGCATTCAAAAAATAGTATAAATAATTGCATTTACCAATTCATTCTCACGCGCTGTGGGATTTACGCTCTTCAACTCCTTTTATGTTGACAGACATGCACTCATCACTGCATTTAGGTAGAAGCTTCATTTTTTACTTTTTCCAGATACAATATATTGTACCCAATACAAATTTTAGCAATTGTACCCATTAATCCCAATGGGAATTATACCTCTATATGGGTACAAATTTATCCACATCAGCCAATTATACCTCCCATTGGAGGTGCCCTTAGATTTCTAAATGCACCTCATTATTATAATCACATTCTCTCTCCTAAAAAAGATTAAGAATATCTCCACTGTCCATCTTGTTTGGCAGATCATCGCCATGGCTAAATAATCCTAAGCTTCTCAGCACCAACTCCATCTCCCTTCTGCTCACGATCCGATCATCAGCAATGATCAAACTAATAATAAATTACATTAATTAATGAACTAGAATAATTCATTTAACCATCTTGTGTGCAGGATTGGTTTTGTGACACAAGATGATGTTCTTTTCCCACAATTGACAGTGGAAGAAACACTAGTTTTTGCAGCATTCTTGAGGCTCCTAACCAGAATGAGCAAACGCGAAACGAAAGAGCAGAGCTCATTATCAAGGAATTAGGCCTTGAGAGGTAAGTTCATCAATCTCCTTCAACAAAGCATTAAAATATATATCCATCAGATCAACCTTCATGTCAGCATCGAAAACGTGCAGATGTCGCCACACAAGAATCAGAGGACCCTTCATCAAAGGTGTGTCTGGAGGAGATAGGAAAAGAACAAGTATAGGGTATGAAATCCTGGTTGATCCTTCACTGCTCTTGCTAGACGAACCAACATCGGGCCTCAATTCCACGTCCGCCAATAGACTCCTGCAGATCCTTCAAGGCCTTTGCAATTCACATTTCTTGATCAGTTTTACTCAAACAAATGTCTGTTTCCATTTGTATGGATGTTTAGATAGGGAGGACAATTATAACGACCATCCATCAGCCTTCGAGTCAATTATTCCATACGTTCAATAAAATTTTATATTAGGACAGTGAATTGGAAGGTGTTTATGTTTAGAAACAACCCTAAACCCTAACCCTTCAGGGATGAAGGAGTCATGGGTTTTATATAGCAAATCACGGGCTTCGTTTTCGGCAAAGTCCTTTAACCAAGATGGCGTACACATAATTTTCATGAACTCTAGCAGGCCAAATAACATTCGTCCAAAACTTCTTACCATCATCAATGGAATAATATTCACATAGCCCCTCATTTGAGTTTTGTAATTAATTAATTTTTCTTAATTTGGGTATAATTAATTAAAAGTGTAGAGTTATCTTTGCATGGGGTGTATTTAGTATTTTAAATATGTAATTTTTAATTTTAGTGGGATATGTATAGTAATCGGGGTTCATTTAATAATTTTGGGGGTGCAAATAGCCGCCCCCAAAAAAAATCCCTGTGCAGCATCACCCCCCTCCTAAAAGTGTATTAAGTGCATGTCAAATGGAGTATATTTTTTTCTTTTTATTTCGGGCAGCACTATTGCCACCCGAAAGATTGCTGAGTGCACCCGATCTCTAAAAAAAATTATAGTAAAAATACTATTATATCCTTATTCTTAAACTTACTTTTCATGCTTTTAATTAGTAACCTCACCCCATCAATTTACTAAGTACACCCAATATTTTTATTACACCATCTCAACACCCAATTTTGAAGATCTTCCTAAAAAAAAAAGAAAAACCCAGTTTGCATCGAGTTCTTAATAGTGAAATCATAAGCAAAATCGATTCATCATAATAGTGTTATAATATGTTTAGTAATTTAATTTTTAATAATTAAAGAATGAACTGTTGGACTGATGCTGTGAAGATCAATCCTTTTTAGTTTTAACTTAATTTTCAGAACATCAATTTTAATTACTTCATTTAAACTGAATCTAACGTGAGTTTCTTGATCTCCTTAGATGCGAATGTCAGTGGGGACGCACTACAATGCCTTGACGATGCGAGCGCCAGCCACCTCGGCGATGCGAGCCTGCTCGGGATTGAAGACGTCCATGATTACGCTTTACGCCGCCGCCGCCGAGCATCTGCACGAGGCCGACCTTGACGGAGAAGGGGGACTGCTTAGCGGTTTTGGTGATAGCGCCGTCGCCGTAGAAGGTGACGACTCCCCTTCCGGTGCTTACAAAGTTCAATTGCAGAATCTCTCACCCTCTTAATTTTTTTATTTTTTTCTGTATTTTTTTCATATCTTCTGTGCTGAAAGTGTTTTGGGTGATGATTGGGTAGGGTTAGCAATTAAAAGCATGGAGAATAAATTTAAGAATGAGGATATAAAAGTATTTTTGTTATAAAATTTTTTGGAGATTGGGTGCTCTCAGTAATCTTTCAGGTGTCAATAGTGCCGCCCTTTTATTTCTTAAAATAATTCACTTTGTATAATAACCAGTGATACACTTTTATTGTAGATGGGTTGGGGCTTCTTTAGGCTATTATTATCAAACTAGTGGGGAGCACCTCACTTCGTGAGGTGTCAGCCAGTTTTAATGTGATATTTTAGCGCCTAATTTGGATGGATGATGAGTGTGTAAATTCATAAGTTTGGCGCTATGTTTTGTGCTAGTTTTGGAGAGTTTTGATGTGGAAATAGGTGGAAAACCTATATATATTGTGAATTAGCATGAATCAGGTGTTAGTGGAGCTATTTGAGTGTTTTCTTAGCAAAAACGAAGTGAAAGAGCCAAGAATCGAAGAGACGGAGTCGAAGCCACGCGAACCGCCCAAGAATTAGGTGGGTTCGACCTGGTTGGAGGAGGGTTCGACCTCTCCAGCAGGTCGAACCAACGTTGCTGAGCTTGCAGAAGAGGATTCGACCACGACTCAAGTGGTTCGACCTGTCCATTAGGTCGAACCATGGTCGAACCAGTTCGCAGGAAAGAGGATTCGACCACGACGTTTGAGTTCGACTTGCCAGTTGGTCGAATCGGGAGCGGGAGTTATCCAGTGATGAGGTTCGACCTGGGGTTCGACCAAGGCCTAAGTGGTTCGACCTGTCCAGAAGGTCGAACCTGTGCAGAATTCTTCCAGTAGCGGGGTTCGACCTGTGGCCAGTTGTTCGACCTGTTTGACGTGGTCGAACCTATGCGCGAGAACTTACCTTATCTGGATTTTCGAGACCGAAACGCGTGAGATCACTTAGAAAGCCCATTCCAAGCCCTAGAGACGTGATTACAAGTATAAAAGGAGGCTCATACAGAGAATGAAGAGAACTTTTGATCATCAATCATAAGAGAGACAAGAGTAGAGGTGGTGATCCATCCGGAGGGCTGTGACAGAGGTTCGCTGAAGGTTCAAGTAAGAATGATCAATCTAACCATGATTGTTCCTAGATCAATCATGGGCTAGAACCACCTTGGTAGTTCTAGGGTTATGAAAGTTTCATGATGTAATTTGTATTTCGTGTGTAAAACTCCGTACAACACTACCTGTGGTTTGTTTTATATAAGATTGCATATTTAATCCATACTCATAGTCGTTTTGTGCATCAATGATCGTTGTGTAGAGTCTGAATACATAACATGGTTATTGATTGAGTGCGTTCACTACTGAGCAGGGTTTATTGTTATAATTCTAAGTGAAGGGATTCCGAAGTCTTATTAGAACCGTCTTATATGAATATTCATGAATTGAATTAAATTCGGGTTGATGAATAGGATGAAGAGTATAACTTTATAGTACCTAAAAAGGGAGATCAAATCGGGTTAGATTCTAGACGTAGAAGATAATTGATTATGATAGTACCTAGAAAGGGGGGTGAAGTTTATCTCTCGCTCCGAGGTTATTCACACGTGTTACACGCATGTTTACTTGTGTCTATAGAGTAGATTTGCATGGTTTAGTGATGCGTCCACAAACCACAGGGCAGAGTCGGACACCATCACATGAAAATACGAATTGCTAGTGAAACTGGATGACCCGACGAACTACCTATTATTCTTATTGATCACAACTCACTTTTCTCTACTCTTACTATTTCTTTTTGCTATTTCTATTAGAAGTTATTATCCATTAAACCTTTACAATTACCAAACATAGTCTAAAATATACTAGAAGATAACAAAATTGATATTTAACCGTCCCTTGGGTTCGATATTGTAACTTGGTCATCTTCACGACTACAATTGATATCCTTATACTTGAGGATTAATTTGTGTGTTGAGAAAACCCCTATCAAGTTCTTGGCGCTGTTGCCGGGGACGGCGTAAAATATCTTTTTTGTATTATTTCTAGTTTATTAGGACTATTTACCTTGTTTTGTTGTTTTCTTTCTTATTCGTTTTAGGTGTATGCTCACAAGATCAAAGAAAGGTAATCTTGAACCGTATAATCCTGAGATTGGAGCATCATCAAGAAAGAAGAAGAAGAATAAGAGCAAGGCAAAGACAACTGACCCAACTGAAGCTCTGAATTTTGGAGCCAAGGTTGACGAGCAGATTTCGCAGACGATTGAGGCTACAACTGAAGTTAATTTGGAAGTAGAAGCAGTCAACATGGCAGCGAATCCGGATAATCTAGCCATCCGAGAGGTTTTCAGAAATAATGGGGCTGGAAATTATGAGCTTTTAGGAGCAAGGGGAACTAACACAGCGTTCGATCTTCATCCCGCTCTTATTAGCATGATAGAAAGAAACTCCTTTTCAGGAGGGTCTTTCGAGGATCCGCAGCAGCATCTGAACAAGTTCTTGGGCTATGCAAGTACTCAAAAAGACGTAGGAGAACATGAAGATGCTAGGAAGATCCTTTTGTTCAAATTCTCGCTTACTGAAAAGGCGAGGGATTGGTACGATACTATTAACGCAGCTGAGTGCACCACGTGGGAGCAATTGAAGTTAAGGTTCTTGGAAAGGTATATGCCACCTTCGAAGGTGTTTAAGATGAAGCAAGATATTAACCAATTTGCTATCAGTGGAGGTGAGAAATTTCATGAAGCGTGGGATAGATTCAAGGACATGCTCAGGAAGTGTCCTCAACATGGGTTATCTAAAGCCCAATATATCAGTATATTCTATAATAGATTGGACTGTGAATCAAGAGTGCTACTTGATGCTTCTTCTAATGGAGCATTGCTTACAAAGTCATCCGTTGAGGCCGAGAGATTGTTTGAAGACATATCGATGAATTCGAGGGATTGGCCTACTGATAGAGTTAGAGGTACGTATGTTCTTGGAAAGGTAGCTCAGGTTGAACAAGCAATGGTGAAAACAAAGAGAGAGGATGAGATCGTTTTGAGCTTGTCCAATATCAACAAGCTACTTGAGTCTCAACAGATGCAGATCAGCGAGATATCTCAACGAGTGCCAATCATGCAGCAAGAGATGATGAATAATGGAACCATCCAAGAAGAATTGGAGGAAGCAAATTATGCCATGGGTCAAAGTATTCAAGGAACGAGGTACTCAAATCAAGGAAACCGGAATTACCAAGGGAACTATTGAGGAAACTTTAATAATCGTGGTCCCTCTGGTAGTTATCAACAGCAACCAAGGAGGCCTGAATTTTCATGGAGCAATACGAACAATGCAGTGCAACTTCAGATGGGTGTTGATCCGGGAGAAAAGGTGGAAGAAGGGAAGCCTGGTTTTGAGGATACTGTGAACCGGTACATGGTAAAGAATGATGAAAGAGTGAACCGCCTTGAGGCAAAACTTGAGAAAAAAATTGATGATCACCACAGAGATTTGTCCACTCAAGTGAAAGATCTCACGTTGTTGATGGGTACAATTGCAGAGAATGTGAACACATTGACTCAAACTATAGGAAAAGGGAAGTTTCCGTCTCAAAGTATAGAGAATCCGAAGTCGTGTAATGCCATCACACTGAGGTCGGGAACGCAGTATGAGGGACCGATGAGGCCGAAATCAAAGTTGGAATTTTCTAAGCCTCGGTTCGACCAAAATTCAGAGGGTTCGACCTGGCATACAGGTCGAACCATGGTCGAACCTCATCAACAAAAGCACTCTGTTTTGTCACAGGAACGGTTCGACCAACACTCAGAGGGTTCGACCTGGCATACAGGTCAAACCATGGTCGAACCTCATCGGCAAGAGCACTCTGTTTTGACGCAGGAACGGTTCGACCACGATCGAAATTGTTCGACCAACCCTTCAGGTCGAACCCAGATTGAACCAGAGGATAGAGATTATACAGTGAAGCGGTTCGACCTCGAGGGCAATTGTTCGACCTCCAATGCTGGTCGAACCCAAGTCGAACCTCCGGAGCAGAATGAGATCAGTCTTCCAGGAGAGAGGTTCGACCAATACAATCCTGGTTCGACCTCTCAAACTGATCGAACCCTAGTCGAACCTCGCCAAGATGTTTTGATTGATGCACCTGATGTTCCTTTTGATGTTGATGCAACTCTAGTGGTACGGAATGAGCAAAGTACAGACATAATAGCTGAGAAAAAGTGGGAAAGAGCTAAGCGATTAAGAGCCGAAAAGGAGAAAGCGGAGAAGGTTGATCGTGATGAATGGGGGATTCCCAAAACAAAGATACCTCCACCGTTTCCCTACAAGCTAGTAAAGAAGGGGTTAGAAGAGAAGTTCAAGAAGTTTTCAGAGATAATGAACAAGATAAGCTTGAATATCCCTTTTTCAGAGGCAATCATAGAGATGCCATATTATTCTCGATTCCTTAAAAATATATTGATGAAGAAGCGAAGCTTAACCGGAGTTGAAACGATAAACTTATCTGAGAATTGTAGCTCAATTATTCAAAAGAAGTTGCCACCAAAGATGAAAGATCCGGGGAGCTTTACTATTCTATGTGAGATCGGGAAGGGGCCAGCACGGCGAGCTTTGTGTGATCTAGGGGCAAGCATCAATTTGATGCCGTTGTCCATCTTTCAGAAGCTTGGTTTGGGGGAGCTGACTCCGACAACTGTTGCTCTCCAATTGGCAGATAGATCAATGACGTTTCCGAAAGGTATTGTTGAAGATGTTCTTGTAAAGGTGGAGAAGCTAGTCTTTCCCGTGGATTTCCTTGTACTAGAAATGGATGATGACAAGGATAATGTTCCTTTAATCTTGGGGAGGCCATTCCTTGCTACGGCTGGAGCTATGATAGATGTTCGGAAGGGAGAACTGAAGTTGCGAATGGACAAAGAAGAAGTACTTTTCAACTTGGACAAAGCAATGAAGATGCCAATGGAGTCCCAGTGTTATAGTATTGACGTGGTGGAGGAGATTGTGAAGGAGGATATGTCTCTGATCTTGTCAAAGGATCCTCTTGAGACTTGTTTGATGGAGTCTCTTACTTATCCCACTACGGAGCTTGACGGACTTTCTAACGAAGTATGTATTGAATTTCTTGAAAACTTACTTGCTTTGGGTGATGACAGGTTTGAATTGGAAAGAACTAAGGTGGAAGAAGTCAAATGGACCAGGAAGTACTTGCCTTTGGATAACGAAAACACTCCAGTGGAAGAAAGAAAAGAGGAGTTGAAACCATTGCCGGAACACTTGAAGTACGCTTTTCTTGGTGATAATGCACAATATCCGGTAATTGTATCTTCTTCCCTTAATGATGATCAACTTGAGGAGTTATTAGATGTCTTAAGGAAGTACAAGTCTGCAATTGGGTGGTCACTTGATGATTTGAAAGGTATTAGTCCTTCGTATTGTATGCATCGGATTAGGTTGTTGGATGAAGCCAAGGCGAGTGTTCAAAATCAGCGTAGGGTAAATCCCGCAATTCAAGAGGTGATAAGGAAGCAAATCCTTACGTGGTTGGATGCTGGAATTATATATCCTATTAGTGATAGTCCCCATGTGAGTCCATTGCATGTAGTTGCTAAAAAGGGGGGCATGACTGAAGTGAAAGCTGAGGATGGAGAAGCTATAGCCACGAGGATTCCTACGGGATGGCGTACATGTGTGGATTACAGGAAATTAAATGAGAACACGTGTAAGGACCATTTTCCTCTTCCTTTTTTGGATCAAATGTTGGATCGTCTTGCAGGGTATGAGTTTTATTATTTCTTGGATGGATACTCGGGGTACAATCAAATCATGATTGCTCCCGAGGATCAAGAAAAAACCACTTTTACTTGTCCCTACGGGACCTTTGCTTTTAGGAAGATGCCGTTTGGATTGTGTAATGCGCCTGCTACTTTTCAGAGATGCATGATGGCGATTTTTGATGGTTTGATAGAGAAGATCATGGAAGTATTCATGGACGATTTTTCAGTTTTTGGTTCATCTTTTGATATTTGTTTGTCTAACCTTGCTATTGTTTTGAAGAGGTGTCAAGAAACTAATCTTGTCTTGAATTGGGAGAAGTGCCACTTCATGGTGAAGGATGGGATTGTTCTTGGGCATCATGTTTCCGCCAAGGGATTACAAGTAGATCGTGCTAAAGTGGTGGCAATTGAGAAGCTTCCACCACCGACCAATGAAAGAGGAGTGCGGTCTTTCCTTGGACACGCCGATTTTTACAGGAGATTCATAAAAAACTTCTCAAAATACTCTAAGCCCTTATCTCATTTACTTGAAAAGGATATTCCTTTTGTGTTTAATGATGAGTGTCTAATAGTTTTTCAAGTTTTGAAGGAGGCGCTTATTACTGCCCCTATCTTGATCACACCGGACTGGACTCAACCGTTTGTACTTATGTGTGATGCAAGTGATGTAGCACTGGGTGTGGTGCTCGGGCAGCTAAGGGAGAAGAAGTTCTGCGCCATTTACTACGCGAGTAAGAATTTCGATGCGGCACAGAAGAATTACACGGTGACTGAAAAGGAGTTTTTGGCTGTTGTGTATGCATTCGATAAGTTTCGTCAGTATTTGGTTGGCATGAAGACGATTATGTATACGGATCATTCAGCGATTCGGTATTTGATGGAGAAGAAGGAGATGAAGCCTAGGATTATAAGGTGGATTCTACTACTTCAGGAGTTTGACATGGAGATTCGGGATAAGAAAGGAACAGAAAATGTGTTGGCAGATCACTTGTCAAGGTTGGAGACTAGAGAGCATTGTGATAATTCTTTTGAGTATATTGAAGAAATGTTCCCTGATGAGAAGATCATGGCTGTGGCTGTTGAAGGAACTGAGCGAGCGTGTGTGGTCGCAGCGCAAGGTATGGATCCATGGTACGTGGATTATGTTAATTACATTGTCATTGGAGAAATTCCAAGGGATCTCAACCGATATCAACTTGCGAAATTTCGGAGGGAAGTTGAGACATTTATATGGTATGATCCGTTTGTTTACAAGATTTGTACAGATTCTATTGTCCGAAGATGTGTACCCAAGATGGAAATGGAGAGTGTGCTTGAGTTCTGCCATGCACAACCAAATGAGGGGCATTTCGGAGCGCAAAAGACTGCAGCTAAGGTACTTCAATCCGCTCTTTATTGGCCTACATTGTTTAGAGATAGTGAGAGCTATGTGGCTTCTTGCGATAGATGTCAGCGCATGGGAAATATAGGTAGGAGAGATGAGATGCCAATGCAGCCTAGCATAGTTGTGGAGATATTTGATGTATGGGAGATCGATTTTATGGGGCCTTTTTCCCCGTCGAATGGGTTTCTCTACATTCTTCTTGCGGTGGATTATGTTTCAAAGTGGGTGGAAGCGATTCCTACTCGTGTTAATGACTCGAAAATTGTTTTATCTTTCTTGAAGAAGCATATTTTTGCCCGTTATGGAGTTCCTAGAGCACTAGTTAGTGATGGAGGTTCCCACTTCGTCAATAAATTTCTTGAGAAGGTGCTTAAGGATTATGGTGTTAAGCATAGGGTTACTACACCCTATCATCCGCAAGCGAATGGGCAAGCAGAGGTCTCCAACCGTCAAGTCAAGCAGATTTTGGAGAAAGTGGTAGGAACTAATAGAAAGGATTGGGCTATGAAGCTTGATGATGTGTTATGGGGGTTCCGGACCGCTTACAAGACGGTGTTAGATATGTCACCGTATCAAATTGTCTATGGGAAGCCGTGCCACTTACATGTAGAGATTCAACACAAAGCGTTTTGGGCTTTGCGACGCTTGAACTTGACCCTTAAGGATGTGAAGGAGTTGAGGATAACTCACATGAATCAATTGGATGAGTTTAGGAGTCGTGCTTACAAGAATTCAGAGATTTATAAGGAAAGAATGAAAAGGTGGCATGATTCTAAGATCTCATACAAGGAGTTCAAGCAAGGAGATGAGGTACTACTTTTTAACTCTCGTTTAAAGCTTTTTGCAGGTAAGTTGAAGTCTAAGTGGACGGGACCGTTCATGATTCATCGAGCCTTAGGAGGGGGGAGTTTTGAGCTTATTGACAAAGATGGAGACGTTATCGCGGCGATTGGGCATCGGTTGAAGCATTATAGGTCGCCGGATGATGCGTGTGTCATTTTTGATGATACCTTGATCTGATTTGGTACCGTCGTGACTCTCCGACGTTAAATATGAGCGCTTGATGAGAGCTTACTCTTTCATTTTATTGCTTTATTTCTTTTGTGTGAGTAAGAAATTTTTATATTTAAGATGCTTACTAATCGGCAATTACATCTCTTTTCAAACTTAGTTTCGACTTACGTTTTTACTAAGTTTGGGGGGTGTGATGTTATTACCTCATTGAAGCATTAAGAGTATAATCTTTTCTTTGTATTGTTTGTTAGGGGAGTTGGTTTTTGCGGCCATATTGAAATTTTAATCGATTTTGATGTGATGATTTTTTACAACTTGCCTAATGTTCAGTGTTTTTTTTGTTGTGTTTTCTTTTACGGAGTTACTCATGAATGATGTTTTGTGGAACAATTTTTTAAGTTGTGCTCTAGATTGTACCTAATGAAGTTGTGTTAAGCTTGAAGTGTGTAGTGAATGAAGAACACTCAGTTTTGAAAATCAGGAGGATAGTTCGACCAACACTAGGAGTGGTTCGACCAGTGCCAGAGGTCGAACAAAAGCAGAGAAAGTCGAACCGGCGTCGAAAGTTGTCCAGTGAGGTGGTTCGACCTAAGCCATAGTTGTTCGACCTGTTCAGAAGGTCGAACCTAAGGTCGAACCAGTCAGTTCAAAGCACTCTGTTTTCCAGAAGAGGGGTTCGACCAATTCAAGGATGGTTCGACCTGATCAGCAAGTCGAACCCAGGTCGAACCGAGAAGATCATTTGTCCAGAAGAGAGGTTCGACCTCGTCATCCATGGTTCGACCTGTTCAGGAGGTCGAACCTGAGGTCGAACCGAGCCAGGTACGCGATTTAAGTTCGATTTTTCAGAGGGGTTCGATCACTTTTTCGAAACACCAAACCTCGAACCCTCTTCGAACCTCTACACCCTTGCACAAATTCTTCAATTACACTTGATTTCACACCGATTACACAACATTACACCTTGAATTTTTGATTCGGTCGTGGATTTGGGCGGGTTTCGTCGCGAGTTAGGGCTGAAATCGCGATTTTTGGTTGTTGTGTGTTCTTGATCGGTTGTTCACCATGGGCAAGTCAAAAGGTATGTTTTTCTAACTCAATTACTCTAGGATTGAAGGTTTAGGTAAGAAATTCGATGTGAATAAGAGGATTGATGTTGAATATGGTTGAATTTCATGGTGAATGTTGATATTGTGACTTGTTCATATGAATTCTTGTTTCTTGGTTTTTGGTTGTTTGATTATTGATAGAACTTGAATTTTTATGTGGATTGATCAAGGATAGAACATATCATAGAATGAGCATGTTGATTTGGTTTGAAATTGATGAAATTGAAGTAGTTCATTGAGAGAAACATGTTGAATTTTTGATTGAATTGCTTGAATTGCTTAATGCATGCTTGTTGGTTATGTTTTGATGATTAAGGAAGGTGTGATTGAAGATGTTTTGAGCATGTTGAATAAGCAAGTGGTGTTGAGATGATAGTTTGTGTGAATATGCATTGATGCTTGAAGTCTTGAGTAGAGTATGTGATGTGCTAGTAAAATGCTTGCTTTCTTGTCTTGTTGGTTGGATTGAAGTATTTGTTTTCAGGAAAGGGACAAGGATCAAGTAAAGGTAAAGGAAAGGCAGAGGAGGAAAGATCGAAGAAGAGGCATGACAGGCCTTCGAATTTGGACAAAGTGACAAGGAAACTGAGGCTACAAGATCGTTCACCCGATAACTTCAAGATTTAGATGCAAGATTGGGATGAGATCAAAGAGAAGTAGGAAGAAGTTTCAGACAAGATAGCTCGCACTCGATACCAAGATGATGAAGCGATGAGGATAATGAGAATAGGGGATGATATATTTTGGATGTTTGATCAAGTAGGGATCCGAAGATTCATGGAGTTGAAGAGGCCGACGTACTTCCATGTTACAGCGGAAGTAGTTTGCTCATTTGAGATGGAGAAGGACCCGCTTGGGTACCCATATCAGTGTACGTTTCAGCTTGGCGGATTGAGTAGGAGATGGACGTCTGAGGATTTCAATGAGCTGTTTGAGACGCCTTTAGAGATCCCTCGTTTAGAAAATGTTGCATTCAGTGCAAAACAGTTTTGGAGGGAGATCACCAGGGAGATTCGTGATTATAAGACCAGACAGGCTCGTGCTTCCTCAATAAAGAACCCAGTCTTGAGGTACATGGACCGAGTCCTGAGCAACACGTTATTCGCCCGCTCGGAGGGGAGTGTTGTATCTAGAGGAGAGCTTTACGCCCTTTGGTGTATGCTGAACGGGGTGAAGTTCAATGTTGGAGCTTATTTTATTGCGCAGCTGAATCGATTCAAGACCATTGGATTTCAAAATGTGAATATTGGAGGGTTATTGACGATCGTGGTTGAGCATTACAACTTGGATCTCACCGGCTTTACACCAGTAGAAGGAGAACCCGATTTGATGCTGAGCACGTGCGTGAAGGGAGGATTTGCCCATTTTAGAAATGGAGATTAGTTTTTCACTAGGGGTCTCAAGCCTTTCGAATTTATGTTCCCCTTCGACGTGAGCAACTTGACAACTATTCGGGAAGCAAGGAATAAGTTAATGAATTCTCTTGGACATACCGCCTTATCCGTGGCAGTGAAGTCGGGTGGTGATTGGAGAGCGGTAGCGCAGATGTGTACTGAGGGGAGGATGGCTGAGTTACAACAGATCGTTGATCAAGGAGAGTTCCGTCCACCTCAGCCACAGCAGCCTGAAGAGGAGGATCAGGTAGATGAGCAGCCGGAGATGGAGATTCCGGAAGAAGAGCATCATGATGCGCCTCAGCATGCTCCGGTACCGCAGCAGCGGCGAGCAGTTCCAGGGATTCATGAGCAGCTGGTCGCAGTAGTAGCTGCACAGCAGGAGACGAACAAGCAGCTCGCGCTCGCTAACGCCAACTACGCCACGCTGAACGAAAGGTACTCTGCCTTGGATGAGCGTGTTGGTAGAGTGAGTAGTCGAGTGGATATGATGGATATGCACATTACCAGTCTGTGCCGAGCTGTGGAAAATAGGATGGATGAGGATGACGATGATGATGAGGATGATGATGCTCCTAGGGAGTAGTTTCAGGTTTTCTTTTGGCTTCTCCGATTCATCTTATCTCCCATTCTTCTTTTTATTTTTACAGATTGGGGTGTGATTCATGTGTGAGTGGCATGTACTTGATATAGTTGATCTTGTATCATTGTTTTGTATATGGGTTATTGATTCTGTGCATTCATGTGTTTACGTGTTTATTTTCATTGGAAAGAGCATGAATAATTTGTTAAGTATATGGAATTCATGAGGAATTGATTTTGATTATGTGCTATGAGGAGTATTAGGAATTGATTACCTATGTGAGGATTTGAGCATTTATCATGATTAATCATGATAGTTTATTTTTGAGAGAATCATTCGTATGAACGTATTCTAGAACTTGGCTTGGAGTCTTGTGTGAAACTTACAATTGATGAAATATTAGGATATGATCTTAGGCCATTTTTAATTAATTGAGTCACTTAGCCAAATTTTACCTTTCCTAATGATTTTATAAATCTTTAGTAGCCCTGTTTGAGCCTTTTAAAAGTTTTTTCTTTGGCAAGCCAAATATAAGAGCCTTAATTACCTTATTTGAGCTTTGAAAATACTCTATTCATTGGTAGAGAGAGTAAGGTGAATACGTGTGGAAGAAGAAAAGGAAGATGGAATGAGGTTTAGTAAGAAAAGTGCATGGTTAAATCTTGTTAGGGGTAGTGCCTGAAATTGGTACCCGAATTGCTTACACATGGGGCTTGAAGTTTTTAAGAAGTAGCCGAACGATGTTCGAGAAGGGTAATGCCTACAACTGGTACCCGAGCGATCAAAAGAAGAATGATGTTGATGCAAGGAAGAGAAGGAAAATTGAAAATTACAAGTGCAAGAGAAGAATTGGAGGAGAATATGAAGCCGAATGAGAAATCAAGAACCTCCAAGGTAACTCTCTACTAGTGTCTTAAGTCACTATGACCAAATTTTCCTACCCTTTCCAAAGAGCCAACATTACAACCTAAAAACAAGTCCTTTGTGATCCTAGTATTAATCTAATGTAAGTTGATTTTTGAGACCTTTGCCAAGCTTATGGTTACGCGTGAATATGAATTGATATGAGTGTTTATACTAGCCTATAGTGCCTCACGCACGAGCGAAAGAGAGTAAAGACTTATCTTGTCAGCTAGATTACTTAGTACTCCGAATGGTGTGTGATTGGATTGATTTTTTATGAGTAAAATATATGATGGAAGTAATTCTTGATTGATTCAATGAAGTGGCATGTGTAATATGTGTTGTACTAGATCTTGTTGAATTATACACGACTCCTGTGGTTTAAATTGGTTGCCTCGGGACGAGCAACATGCAAGTTTGGGGGTTTGATGAGTGTGTAAATTCACAAGTTTGGCGCTATGTTTTGTGCTAGTTTTGGAGAGTTTTGATGTGAAAATAGGTGGAAAACCTATATATATTGTGAATTAGCATGAATCAGGTGTTAGTGGAGCTATTTGAGTGTTTTCTTAGCAAAAACGGAGTGAAAGAGCCAAGAATCGAAGAGACGGAGTCGAAGCCACGCGAACCGCCCAAGAATTAGGTGGGTTCGACCTGGTTGGAGGAGGGTTCGACCTCTCCAGCAGGTCGAACCAACGTTGCTGAGCTTGCAGAAGAGGATTCGACCACGACTCAAGTGGTTCGACCTGTCTATTAGGTCGAACCAGTTCGCAGGAAAGAGGATTCGACCACGACGTTTGAGTTCGACTTGCCAGTTGGTCGAATTGGAAGCGGGAGTTGTCCAGTGATGAGGTTCGACCTGGGGTTCGACCAAGGCCTAAGTGGTTCGACCTGTCCAGAAGGTCGAACCTGTGCAGAATTCTTCCAGTAGCGGGGTTCGACCTGGGGTTCGACCTGTGGCCAGTTGTTCGACCTGTTTGACGTGGTCGAACCTATGCGCGAGAACTTATCTTATCCGGATCTTCGAGGCCGAAACACGTGAGATCACTTAGAAAGCCCATTCCAAGCCCTAGAGACGTGATTACAAGTATAAAAGGAGGCTCATACAGAGAATGAAGAGAGCTTTTGATCATCAATCATAAGAGAGACAAGAGTAGAGGTGGTGATCCATCCGGAGGGCTGTGACAGAGGTTCGCTGAAGGTTCAAGTAAGAATGATCAATCTAACCATGATTGTTCCTAGATCAATCATGGGCTAGAACCACCTTGGTAGTTCTAGGGTTATGAAAGTTTCATGATGTAATTTGTATTTCGTGTGTAAAACTCCGTACAACACTACATGTGGTTTGTTTTATATAAGATTGCATATTTAATCCATACTCATAGTCGTTTTGTGCATCAATGATCGTTGTGTAGAGTCTGAATACATAACATGGTTATTGATTGAGTGCGTTCACTACTGAGCAGGGTTTATTGTTATAATTCTAAGTGAAGGGATTCCGAAGTCTTATTAGAACCGTCTTATATAAATATTCATGAATTGAATTAAATTCGGGTTGATGAATAGGATGAAGAGTATAACTTTATAGTACCTAAAAAGGGAGATCAAATCGGGTTAGATTCTAGACGTAGAAGATAATTGATTATGATAGTACCTAGAAAGGGGGGTGAAGTATATCTCTCGCTCCGAGGTTATTCACACGTGTTACACGCATGTTTACTTGTGTCTATAGAGTAGATTTGCATGGTTTAGTGATGCGTCCACAAACCACAGGGCAGAGTCGGACACCATCACATGAAAATACGAATTGCTAGTGAAACTGGATGACCCGACGAACTACCTATTATTCTTATTGATCACAACTCACTTTTCTCTACTCTTACTATTTCTTTTTGCTATTTCGATTAGAAGTTATTATCCATTAAACCTTTACAATTACCAAACATAGTCTAAAATATACTAGAAGATAACAAAATTGATATTTAATCGTCCCTTGGTTCGATATTGTAACTTGGTCATCTTCGCGACTACAATTGATATCCTTATACTTGAGGATTAATTTGTGTGTTGAGAAAACCCCTATCAATGGACAATAATGCATATTGATCCTACTATCAAAAGACTATTGATGTAACATATGAGTGTAAGATTTCAATGACTGGTGCTGCTTTTCAGGGCTTGAATGACTCCAGGCAGAGAGAGAATATAAATACACACCAAAAACATGCACGGATATATACATACATGCATGTAAATTAAAATAAATATCTCAAAATGAGAATAGCGGATTTTAAACCTATTGTAAAAATGACTCTAACTGAGTAACATTGAAGTACTTGAGATGAGGCCCACAGCACAAAATTTCAATCCAAATACAAACTTAAATAGCAGGGCGTGCACTTAGCTAATCTAATGAATAAATAAATGGCAATGACGTCAACTTAATTCTGACATAACATATCATGCAACCAAATTATAAGAAAATTTACTCTAATAGCATTCACACATCAGCAGAAATATTAACAAAGTACTGTGTAAGCACATTCCAAAATTAGAAGCACTGAATTTCACATATTTCAATCGAAACGAAATCATACAATTAGAAAATATTAAACGACTGCATAGCAATAGTAGTAGCACTGTGAACTAATGTTAGGAGAATTAGGAGTTTCTTCAACTAAACAGGTCAAGCCATTAAAATCTTGAGCAAGTGTGCTATTAAGGTTTGCACTAAGCTTCTTACCTCACTGATTATTTCGAAAGAGTACTATTAGAGTTCTTTGGTTCAATAACATTCATTGTCCAGAAAGGATATAATCTTTCAAATTTTTTCATCAACAACAGGAGAATCTGTACCTATATAAAAGCTGGCATACATTTTGTTATAGGTATTCATAATTATAATCATACATTGTTATAGGTATTCATATATATAATCATGTGTTTGTAATATTACTACAAAATGTACATGTATGTTGTTTTTTAAGAAGATGATCAACAGGATAAAAAATAAACTTCTTAGAATCAGAGTGAACAAGGGAATCATTGTCATCCACACTGAAAATGAACAAGTGCTACACTGTCATTCTAAGAATTTTGGTTACCAGAATGTAGCAACAGTGCAGTTGTGAGTGCCCACTATGTGCTGGATAGTAAGTAATCGAAGCGAAGACCATGCAATATATACGCAAGATTAAGAATATCAAATTTTAGAAAGTAACTTTTCAGCTTCAACATCTTTACGGCAGCAAAAAATTAAACTTACCAGTCACCTAATTTATAAGCTCTCCTTTTGTGCTCCTTTTTAATATATTTTATAGCTTTACTAATATACTGATAAGAAGCATCCTGTAAATTAGTCACACATACTTTAAGACAAAGAGCAAAGTCTAATATTCTCTAACGGAGCATACAGAAAGGAATGCATTAAGAAAAGATTGGTTCAAGACAATTTACTTCAATTACATGATTATACATGCCAGAGAAATATTGAAAATAATCATACACGTTATGTAGTAGGTGGATTATTCAATTTTCAACGAAAAATATAGTTCTTGACTAAACAGATTGAACTGTTAGCTAATTCAACAAAAGGTATAGATGTTCGCTTATTTGCTAAGCAAAATATTTTAGAATGCATGTCAATTGTTCTTCATCCACGACCCTATCATTACAACCGCACATATATTAAATGAGGGTTTCCCCGAAACTAGTACTTGTGAATTAAGAAACAAGTGTAGTTATACATTGTAAAATAGGACCAGTAGTGCAAAATACATAAAGTTAAAATTTTTAGAAAATAAATGTCCTATAATTGAAAATGAAGATCATAGTACATAATGGAATTCGAATGAAAATGTGGCTATGGATGGCATTTTTCTTAAGGTTTAAGCACATAGTAGAAAATTTGCAGTAGATGCTCAAATTTATGATCTTGTAAGGATCAAATGAAATTATACATATTTTCACATCTCCAGTTCCTACAATTTTTTTGATCGCTCCATTTTGCCTCTGATGATATTGAGTATTATACGTTATGGATCTGAAAAAGTTATTAACTTTCTCTTGAGGAAAGTGAAAGTAAAATTACTCGCTAGTAACTCCATAAAAACCTGAGGAAAAGAGCAATTAAGCCAGGAGTGGCTAAGTTATTTGAACTTAACGTTCAGTAATTAAAAGCAAGAAATCAAACAATGGAAACTCTCAAGAATATTTAATTTTTTTTTCACAAGTTAAGAATAGTTTGAGTTTTTCATGTTGAGTGAACCTTTTTCACCAGCACCAACCGCCAATTTGAATCACATCTATTATAAAAGTGCCTAAAACAGTTTTAAGAACCTTTGGCCAAACCAAATATAATTTACCACTCCCTTCAAGACGATATTCGTTATAATGTCTTTATTTTGATAGACAAATCAAGGGCAACAGTAAGAAAGATCCTCTGTGTGAATGCTATGTATTGTTGCCAAACTATAGTCTCTATAGGAATTGGTGCAACTTTACAAACATATTATCCATAAGATAAAATTATAAAAGAGCACATAGAGTCAAGATTAATCAATCATTGAATAGACTCTAGGAGCTTAATCAATCTGGAATGGACATTAGATTTTAGGACCTTAGAAACCCCTAGAATAAACTTTGAAGTGCTTGCATACATTGCAATTTGAGAGCCTCAGACAAAATTGTAGCATGTGAATAGAAAGGCCTAAAACCTATTATAAGAGATTATTTGTTCTATATTCGCAGCATAAATCTAGCATTACATACAGTATATATATTATACATTCTATAAGATGAATTTTTAACAAAGTAGTTGGCAGCACCATTAAAATCTTAAGCACAGGAAGGCGCTATTAAGGTCCGAGCAGTGGATTTGAATCCTCATTGTACAAAATAAGAAGGAGAATAATTAGGTTTCACCTGAGAATTTAGAGGCAATATGCAAAAAAAGGAATACTTGCTTCATCGGCTGTGAATGCGATGAAATCGAAGAAAGAAATGAGAAAAAGGTGGGTTGTGTAAGCCACACATGGAAGAGAAGTTGACACGTGCACTATTTGGAGAATCAAACGGCGGCGGAGACAATTGAAGTAGTGGGTAAAAGAGGGAAAAAGGGCAAGAAAGACCACTGCATACACAATGGTATGATTTCCATAGAAATGCAGTGTGTAATGGTTCACATTTCATCTCCAAAATGGCCAAAATCTTTCAAATTATTACTTGTTTCTTCATCAACAGTAAAAGAACCATTGCAGAGGAAACCAAATATTTCCAAATACATAATCTCTAAGACAAGAAAACATACGGAATACCAAATTAGGGTCTGCACATTAACGAACTTACAAAAACGAAGAACTTACCTATATCGATGTAAAGATTGTCAGTGGTTGTGGGCGCGCGATATCAGATGAAAAGAATTAGGTTACTTATCTGAAAACTAAGCAACTAAGAAATTAGGTTAAGTGAGGCGAAGAAATTACTGTGGAAGGAGGGAATAGAGAAGAAGAAAGAGGCGACTGACAGATAGAGGTGAGATTTTGTGGGGGTGATTTTCTCTTCTCAAGCCACGTAGAAAGGAAGAATAGGAGGTTTGAGAAAATATCAATTTTGGTCCGTATCTTCTACCAAATCCAATTTTAGTCCTATAATTTTAATATTTTCAATATTAGTCATTTTAGTTTCAATTTTGGTCATGTAACTTTTAAAATTTCAATTTTAGTCTTATAAGTTTCAAATTTAGTCTTATATTTTTTTAATTATCAAAATTAGTTCTATTGTAAATTATATCATTTTTCAAAAGATACATGACTAATTTTGATAATTCAAAAAGATACAGGACTAAATTTGAAACTTATAAGACTAAAATTGAAATTTTAAAAGTTACAGGACCAAAATTAAAATTAAAAGGACTAAAATTGAAAATACTTAAAGTTACAGGACTAAAATTGGATTTGGTAAAAGATACATGACTAAAATTGATATTTTTTCTATGAGGTTTTGACGCGTGAGCCTTTAAACAACCGAATACCGTACAGAAACTAGCCACGGTTTCAACGAAATCTCTTTATATATAGAGTAAAATTTAATTAAAGGCCCAACATACATGTAAAACAGGCCACAAGTATTCGGTCCTAGTATTCATGAATCCAGTTTAATTTTATTTTGCCCACACCTATTATTTTATCACATACACTCACCACCATTAATTTTCAAGAGCAAAAGTAAAAAATACCCTTAATAAAATATGGATATCTAATGCACTCCCAAAAGTTTTGCTCATAAAAAATGGGAAACGGACCGCCACAAACAAAGCACCAAAGCTGAGCACTGGTAGAACCAAAGCAACAAAGACATGCCATTGACAACATTATTCCAGCCAAATACCTACTGCAACTACTATATATATAAGATAATGATGTATATAAATTCATTGTTGAACTGATAGTGGGATGTTTCTCTTACCCATAACCCTTGTTGAACTGATTGTTGAAGGGTTAATCCAACAAGAGAAAAAGACTTCGCCTTGAATAAAGTCCACTTTGCTCAGATTTTCATGCATTTTTTCGACTCTCCAGTGTGATCATTGGACTAAACATACCTGCAATAGCCATTATCCATCCATGATCGACATCTTCGAGAGAACGTCAACCAGCATGCGTTGATATTTTAGAGAGTTGTCGACCACCATCCGTTGAAAATTTCTTTACCATCGACCACCGCCAAAAGATTAAGAAAAATCGACCATGAGTGATCGATCGGTGCCAAAAGAAATCAACCACTAGTGGTCGAATAGTTCCGGAAACATCAACAGACCAGGGTCGATTTTCAAATTACAAATCTCAAATTGCAGATTCTAAGATCTGACAAACCCAAATTGAAAACGAACCCAATTTATTTAATGTCTATGGCCAAGAGGGGTACTGATTTGGTTCTCCAATAATGACTACAGTCAATAAAATTAATGGGGGTTAGGTACGAATCCCCGCTCCGATCACCGGTAAGTATTATTTTACTCCAACAACCACGTGTTGACATTCGATCGTTTAGTTAACGTGAACCGTTAGGGTTCCATGCGTTTATAAATCAGTAAAAGCAACAAGAAAGAAAAGTATTACCTTTCACCAGGGTATGTTGAAGAAGAACAGCTGCAGAAAATAACCTCTTGATCGTCTGTTGTATTCCCAAGTCTAGTCTTGACGTCGTGTGCGCGACGATCTTCAAGATCCTCTCAATCTGCTTCATTTCTCTTTTCACGTCAAAAGCGACGATCAAAATTTGGGTTTCTAATGAGTGATATTTTTACCTAGATTTTAGTGTCTTTTTATATCCATTTTTATAGTATTTTATCCGTATTTTATGTGTTATTTGGTTGTGTTATGTATTTTTTGGAAATGTGTGTGAATGAGCTTACATGTATGTAAAACAGGTGAAAACGGAGTAAAAATAAAGATGGGAGCTGAAACGAGCAAGAAACGAGCCTATGGGACCCAACTCGAGTGCAAGGTGCAACTCGAGTTGCCAACTCGAGTCTAGTTGGGGTCCAGAAATTGTCCAGTGAGCTTACTCGAGTTGCAAGGTTCAACTCGACTTGCAACTCGAGTTGAGAGAAGGTCTAGTTAGGGTCCAAAAATCGTCCAGAAAGCTTACTCAAGTTGCAAGATCCAACTCAACTTACAACTCGAGTCGAGCTAGGAGCAGGACGGGTGCAGAAATTGTACAGTGAGCTAACTCGACTTGCAAGCTGCAACTCGAGTTGCTAGCTCAAGTCGAGCTACCTTCTGAAGGATTTTCAGTTTTAGAGCCTCGTAACACGACCGAACAGGCGGGTACACGAGTAGCTAACATGAGTCGAGCTACTTTAACTCGAGTTACACACAACGTAACTAGACTCGTATTGCAACTCGAGTTAGGTAAGGCCAACTCGAGTTGCATGTTTTTGGGCTAAAATTTTGGATTTTTACCTGCCAATGTGTGTAAGTGTGTGTAAAAAACCCATTTGATGTTAAATTCGTGGTCCAACTTGGAGAGGGTATAAGTAGCCTCAAGTTCAACATTTGAAGGGAGATTGGAAATCCCACCAAGGGTTTGTACCAAAACACCTAGATCATACACCATTTCCTCCATTTTACACCATCATCTTCACCCATTCTTCATCCATCCATCCACACTTGATCTCCTCCATCAAATCTATCATCCAAGTGATCAAGGAAGCAATGGAGAGTGAAGATCACAAGAAGAAGAATGAGATCTCCATTGAACACTTCAAAGGGGAAATCTAATTCCAATTTTTGTGAACTTCTTTATAGTTTGATCATGGGATTTGTAGATTCAATTGTCTATGTTGTTTTCTCTAAGACTATGATAGGCTAATCTCCTTTGTTAGATTAGCTCCATAATTGGTGTTGGATAATTTAGTTTTCATGCACTTTGATTTTAATCTTGAATGGGCTTTGTGTATTTCTATCATTGAATATTGATTGCTTGATGTATATGATGATATGTGTGATTAATTGTCATGGGCATGTGATTAGATTAAGAAATTAATTATGTATTTAGGATAGTTCATTGAATCATTTCATCATACACTTCATGTGCATTAATTTAGAATGAGATAGAGATATACTTCTAGATTTAGAACCCTTTGATAGAACATTTGATTCGCTTGATTGAGAGATTGGTTGATTAGATGAGGGGACCCAAACCATTAGTGAATTCATAGTACCTTTAAAGGGAATATTGCCTATAATTTAGTACCTAATTAGGGAACTCATAGAGTAATTAGTACCTATTGGGAGGTGTTCATTTTGGTCTCGATCATATGTGCTTTTGGGAGCCTTGTTGAGGGTCTACATCCTATCCATCTCGAGAGAGAGTTTAGGTTAAATTAGTGATCGCACGTATGTCATGTCCATGAAAGATTAGAATTAATTGCATAATTACTTAATTATCTATGCCATGATTAATGTTAATCTCATCCTTGCATCATTTGGAACCATCATTTATCTTTGCATTTATCTTATTTTCATTAGTTTAAGTGCATTCATTTGCACGCTTATCCTCCATCCCATTCCGTCGTACTTATAAAATCATGATAAACTTGAGATCGCTTAAACTCTAGTACCTTCCTCCCTGTGGTTCGATAAATTCTTTAATTGGTCATCCCGACTATACACGATTAATCAGATTCAGGAAGCTGAGATGACTTATATATGGGCTATAACAGGGACTAGAAGGAGAAATTAGAGTCGGGCCTCCATTGGGCTTAAGTATCAAAGTTTAGCCAAAAACTTATACTTAAGTCCAATAATAATAATATAGTCCACTAAAATATTATTACTACACTGCCGCTCCAATCCCATAATTACATTATGAGCTCCTTCTTATTGTGAGCACGACAATCTCTCCATGTTTAAGATATACAATGCCCATTAATTAATTAAGTTATTGACAACTCTATTAATTAATATCTCATCCGAGAGTAGTACTACTCAACCTCATTATCATGCTGGAATTAATCCACTTGCAAGAATTACATGATAATCCTTTTGAGCTCCTCAAGATGACATCATCAACCTATTTAATATGACACGGATTCCTTCTACAATCAACAACACACCATAGAGACAACACTATTTTCCAATAATTATCCATAACTTGTAGTCGGGTTGACCAATTCAAGAATTTATCGAACCACAGGGAGGAAGGCACTAGTGCTTAAATGATATCACATTTCTCGTAATTTTATAGAGACGATTCGTCAAAGGTTGGTTGATTAAATAAGTAATTAAATAGTAATCAATGCAAGTAAACAAGCAATGATCAAGCAAATAGAATAAATGAATGAAAGTGGTTTTCCAAATTAAGTAAAAGTGAGATTAACAATAATTAAGAAGTGGAAATCCTAGGATCATTGCATCAAATTCATATGAATCATGGGTATAGACTAAGGGCCAACACTAAATTCACCTAAATTCCTTCTCAAGATGGATAAGATATTAATCTCAATTAGCTCAAATGATTGGTTCTCACTCAAACAATTACAACTAGGTACTAAGCTTGAAATGAGAGTCCCTTCACACGATTAAGCAACCTCTAGATCAAACCAATCGGATGTCCTATCAAAGGGTTCTAAATTCCAAAAGATTTCTCAATCTCTTTACAATTTATAATGCACATGATGTGTAGGACAAAATGATTCAATTAATTATCATAATCACAATTTTAAAACAACAAACCACACAAATCATCATAAACATCAAGATCTAAAGCATCAATGATAGAAATCAATTAACCCAATCAACATATGAATTTAAATACACAAATCCCAAAATTATCTAACAACTCTCATGTTGCTAATCTCACAAGGGAGATTAGACTACCATATTCAAAAGGAAATTAACATAGACATTAAGATCCTTATAAATCATGATAAACAAATAAGTTTCACTACAAAGTATGGATGAAAACTCCCTTGAAATGCTTCAATAGTGATCTTCTTCATTCCCTTGAAATTCTCCTCTCTTCCTTACTTCTTTTCCTCAATTGGATGAAGGTTTTGATGGTGGGATGATGGTAGATGGAATGGATGGTGAATGGATGAAGATGATGGTGTGAATTGGAAGAAATGATGTGTGATCTATGTGTCCAAGTGAAAACCCTTATTAATCTATCCAATCTTCCTCAAATGTTGAACTTGAGGCTATTTATACCCTCTCCAACTTGGGCTACGAATTTAACATTAGCTGGGCTTTTTACACAAACTAACACGCACTGGAAGGTGAAAATCCAAATTTTTGGCCCAAAACCATGCAACTCAAGTTGATCTTACCCAACTCGAGTTGCAACACGAGTCGAGTTGCGTTGTGAGCAACTCGAGCTGACCTAGCTCGACTCGTGTTTGCAACTCATGCACCCGCTGTTTGGTCATGTTGCGAGGCTCTAAAATTGGAAAATTTTCAGCACGCAGGTCGACTCGAGTTGCAAGTCGAGTTACAACTTGACAACTCGAGTTGGCTCACTGTACGTCTTCTCTACTCCGCACAACTTGAGCTCGACCTAGATAAGACCCAACACGACTCGAGTTCTCGCCTGTCAAGTTGTGTCAAGTCGTGTTGTGTCGATTAGAAACTGGAATTTTCGCGGCTCTCAACTCGACTCGAGTTGCAAGTCGAGTTGGACCTTGCAACTCGAGTAAGCTCTCGAGACAATTTGGATAACTTACAGATCTCAACTCGACTCGAGTTGTAAGTCAAGTTGAGTCTTGCAACTCGAGTTGGGTCTTTTCAGTCTGTTTCTTGCTCATTTTTGTTTCCGCTTCATTTTTTACCTGTTTATAATATGTTTAGGCTCATTCACACACATTTCCATAAAAACACATAACACAACCAAAATACGTATAAAATATGGATAAAATAATAAGAAAACGGATATAAAAAAGATACTAAAATTTAGGTAAAAATATCACTCATCACCTAACTCACCGAGTTTATTGATTTAATATATAAATCTCACCCATTGATGAATCAAATAGATACATACTGGCTTACATGTCGAGGTTATTGTATAGGGCTTAAGAGCGCAAACATCCATAATAGCTGAGATCAAGTTCTCATATATAGTCAGTATAAGTTGAATAATCTCAAGCGGTCCTGCTCAATACACACTGAGCATACTAATATGATTTTATAGTCAAGACAAACTAATACCAAATCACACTACAACCATCCCGATAGATTGTCTCCGTCTATCTCGATTGTGAGCATCTGTTTATACTTTATAAATAAACTGATAATATGATCATCCGCGTGTTGTCGCCAACATATTATCTATAATATAAAGTAAGTGGACTTTGGCAAAAACATATAAATAAATTATAACTTGCAAAAACATTTGATCATATGATTCTCATTTCAAATAAATTATTAAAATATTGTTCATACAAAAGCTAGACTTTTAGTATACAATCTAACACCACACCCTGTGAATCTTCTCCTCTTCTTCTTTCCTTTCTTTTTTCACTTTGAAACGGTGAGATCTGCATTTCTTTCTTTCTTTTTCTTTCTTTTCTTTCCTTTTCAGGGGTGGGTGGATGCGGTGGGTTTATAAAATTTTAGTTTTAAATGAGTAGACTGATGGGTATAACTGTAAAAATAGTGAAGGTGTATGTATAATTTTAGTAAGTGTACTGAGTAATGTCTTGGAGGTCAACAAAACAAACCTGTATAGCCTGTTCCACAATGGAATCTGAGTTTATAACTCTAGATAAAGCCGGGGAAGAAGCAGAATGACTTCGTAATTTTCTTGAGGATATTTCATGTTGGAACAAACCGGTCCCTATGGTGATGGTACATTGTGACAGTCAAGCCACAATTGGAAGAGCTCTTAATGATATGTACAACGGAAAGTCTAGACATATCCGTAGGCGACACAACACGGTGAGACAATTGATCTCGAGTGGTGTAATGTTAATTAATTACGTGAAGTCAAAAGACAACATAGCGGATCCGCTTACGAAAGCAGTTAATCGAGATCAAATGAATAAATTGCTAGAAGGAATGGGGCTAAAATCCACAAAGTAATGGCCAAAACAGTGGAAACCCAACCATAATGACTGGAGATCCCAAGAACATGGTTCAAAGAGACAACGAAATTGTAGAGGTTCAAGTAAAACTTGGTACATACCATTTCTTAGTAGAGCAATTCTACCAAGTATAGACCCGTATTGTGGTGAGGTAAGTCTATGACTTTTAATGATTCCTAAAAGGCCAAGTAATGGCTGGTTGAGTATAACAGGGTACTCAAGATAGGAGATCACCTATCTAAGTGGGAAGTGAGTGGCCGCTTCAAAGTAAACACTTATGAATCCAAAGTGGGTCCATGGCCGAAATGGACCAAAACGTGAGAACAAGGAGAATGCGAGACATTGATGCGTTCGCACTGTTGCCTCAGTATACGCTAAGGAAGAGTAGTTCAAAGACATCATGTCTACTAAGCCACCGGTATACTCGATAGTGTTGGACTACGGAAGGTTCAAAATTCCAAGCTAACAATCAACCCTAAGGGGAAAGGTTGAGATTAATCTCTCCTCATACGTGTCATTCATCTAACACGTGTAACAGGAGATGTAACACCAAAATGTAACAGGACATCCTACGCCCCTATCCGGACGGTTCGGATCTTCTGTTATATTTGGTCTTACATCTCCTGTTACAAATCGTTGCATGATTGACACGTAGGATAGACTAATCTATACCCTAACAATCAACCCTAAGGGGAAAGGTTGAGATTAATCTCTCCTCATACGAAAATATAACAGGACATCCTACGCCCCTATCCGGACAGTTCGGATCTTCTGTTACATTTGGTGTTACATCTCCTGTTACAAATCGTTGCATGATTGACACGTAGGATAGACTAATCTATACCCTAACAATCAACCCTAAGGGGAAAGGTTGAGATTAATCTCTCCTCATACGTGTCATTCATCTAACACGTGTAATAGGAGATGTAACACCAAAATATAACAGGACATCCTACGCCCCTATCCGGACGGTTCGGATCTTCTGTTACATTTGGTGTTACATCTCCTGTTACAAATCGTTGCATGATTGACACGTAGGATAGACTAATCTATACCCTAACAATCAACCCTAAGGGGAAAGGTTGAGATTAATCTCTCCTCATACGTGTCATTCATCTAACACGTGTAACAGGAGATGTAACACCAAAATGTAACAGGACATCCTACGCCCTATCCGGATACATTAATGTTTCACGAGGACTAGGTTGTGTGTTTGCATTTTATAGGCGCCGAATTCCACTCATGTGGGGGATTGTTGGGGAATTTAATTAGTTAGTAAGGATTAATTTAATAAATTAATCACCAATTAATTAATAATTAAAGTGAGTGAAATTAGTCTCACATGTGGAATTGATCAAATATGGTAAATTTGATCAAATATGGTAATTGATCAAATATGGTAGTGATCACGATCACTACTTAAAATAATAATTGATCATATATGATAAATTTGATCAAATATGGTAATTGATCAAATACGGTGGTGATCATGATCACTACTTAATATAACAATCCTACCATATGAGAGTGGTCTCTGGAACCTATAAATAGGATCATTGTGCATTCATTCAAAACACATGAAAAATACTTTTGACATCCAAAACACAAAGCATCTGCATACACTTGCATAGTCCATAGTCTAGACGATCTAGTCCTCAATTCTTTCTTAGTTAGCCGGAGTTCCTGTGATAGTGGTGCTGCTTCGCCGGAAACGAGAAGTCGTTTCACCTTTGGGGAATATACGCCAAAATCGGAGCACTACCGGGACGTATTTCTTCTTGCGGGAAGAGTTCTACTCGACTTGACTTTGCCCATCATCTCGAGACGTTCAAGATCCTAGATCTGAGATCCAGATCTATAAGAAAGGTTAATAATTCTCTGCTTTATTTCAATATTCATTGTAATAGTGATTGATTGGTGTACCTATAAACCAACAAACAGAGAATCAAGATAGGCATTATAAGCACTCAATACAAGAGCACTATAACCGTGATGTTCTTCCATTACAAACAGCAGTAAACTGCTAAGAGCACAAAAGTGCATCTGCAGCAAAAATCCAAGTAAGAATGTCAAAATGGATCATTAAGGATACTATGTATTTTATTTTGTAAGAATTTTGAGTTAAAATTTTGGTTGGTTCCACAACTCTTTTTTTTCAATTTTGTCTCGTATATATTATACTCACCTAAAAAGGATGTTATTTATTTTTTGCACGTGATTAAGTAATATTATTTTTTAATGTATGGTAAGTAATTGTATTAGTGAGATGTATGTCTCATACTTTAGTTGTATAAGTGATTTGTTTGGATCTCATATGTCTTAAAAGGGAAATGAGACACTTTGGAGTGGACGCCCAAAACGAAAAAATGAGAATCGTTGTTGGTGGACAGAGAGAGTATATAATTCGTTAACTTTGATACAATTTTTGCTAGAATCTTTAATTCTAGTCAAAAAAACTTAAGTGCGGCATCTCACGTAACACTTCAAATATGACATAAATTAACTAATCAAATTAGTAATAAGAATTAATTGATACAAATAACTATAGGGATTGAAATAGAAGGACATTTTAGTTAAGAGGCCAAAAACTTTTTTATTAACATTTTTTCTATTTGTTTTCTTTTATTTACATAGTGTTGATATTTCATGTACACAGGTATAGAATAATAATTATGAACATCCATTAATTTTTGAAAGAATTAACGAAAAAGAAAATCTAAAAAAATAATGTAATAAATTATAATATGGTAAAAATAAGTTTTAAATTAAAGGGGCAAAATAATACTCCATTATTGTACATCTGCACATTTAGATCAAATAGAATCATTTATGATTCATGAATAGATGGTAAAACCCTAAGGAACACAATAAATTTTAAAGGTAACCTTTAAACCACAAAATTAAAATGGTAATACAGTATTTGGTGAATAGAAAATTTTCCTGCACATGGTAAAATGAGTATTTTATTTTTAATTTTCATATGTAAATAAGTAAAAGTCGTTAAAAAAATATTATAAATGTGATTATTCAATATGAGTTCTAACTATTATTAATTCAATATAATTATTTTCAGATAATATAATTGTAGCTCCACAAGAATCCAATAAATTCAATTAGTACAATATTGTGATTATAAATAAGTGCAAGTTGATTAGTTAAGTCTTGGCAATAGTACGATAGTTTAGTATATATGTATCCTACCCGATTCATTAGCTCCAAGCCTCCAACTTATTTACTAGCTCTCATGTAATTAATCAAAATGACAACGAGTATTATTATTGTACATGTTTATTTACGAAATTTTATTTTTTCTTTTATTCTTGCAAGTGCTCGATTCTTGATTGTTTGCTAATAGCAGGTTCTACCACATTGCTGATTCACTTATATAGTAAAAGTCCGTTTACTTTAAAGGTTAGGGTTAAGGTTTATAAACCTTTGGTAAGGGTTAAGTAGAGGTTGAGTTATGTTGATCACACAATATCACCATAGATCAGCAAAGCATCTGAATCTGCCTTAGCAGTTAGCACCTCAACACGCTTCCGCACTTTAGGTGGCAGTGATTCCAGGACGTCCACGTGCTGGCCAGCCAAGTCCTGCAGCTTGTTCTACAAATTAATCATAAAAAGACATGCGCAAACACGAGCGCACAAGTGCTGGAAAACAGTCTCCGATACACGGTAAGAAGATGAGAAATAGGGTAACGTGTCGGAGATGGAAAATGGATACGAGCAGGCGGTCTCCTCTCTTGTAAGATTCTGCGATGAAAATAAAGGAGTATCGCCAGAAAAAGAAAGGAATCATCATGAATAATCTCTGCAACCAACCTCAGATTCCCTAAAATAATAGAGAGCACCAACTCGTACTAAAGAAATCGACAGCGGTGAGAATTGTAAACTGCCCTAGGCAATGAAAAAGGTGGCGATAACACATTTGAGATGGCCTCACACCAGCATAAAGAAGTGCACCGTTGCTACCCTTAGACGGTGGTGGCTAATTGAAGATCTCCGGCGGCTGATTAGACAATAGAGGCCACAATAGAATAGAGAAGAAGTTGGTACGGTCGACAACATCATTCTCTATCGCCATGAAAGGGGAAGGAGCCCTAGATGGCGCTGGTTAAATCGGCAAACGGCAATAGGCGCGAATCGGGAACTCCTTGTAAAATCCGCATCAAGACGCAGATTGGGTAGAACGGTGGGAGCCTAGCAGGGGAAGATTATTCCATTGATGGTGGCAGCTAGGGCAAAGGGGATCGCCATTGAAAGCGGCGGCGGAAATTCGACAAAGCGAGTCTGATGGTTGGGACGCGACGGGGTGGTGTCGTTTTAGAGAGGAGAGAGTAAATGTTGATTTAGTTGAGGGTAATTTTGTCTCTTTATTTATTAATTTGTGTATATTTTCTGTTGTTTAATGTATCTGAGAGTAAATAAGCTTCAAAAGTGTGTATTTGAGAGTAATAAATCCTTTAAAATTTTAAGTTATTTATTATCTTTTTTAATTTAAATTTAATTTATATATTAATTAATTTAAATTTAAATTTTATTAATGGCTAATGAATTTATCAAACTTCTTTTGTAAGATAATTTTAATTTCTATATTTTATAATATATATTTATATAATTAATTATTTGTCAATCAATTGCTAATCTTAATCAATAAAAACTACAATTTTGGGAATAAATATAGAGAATTATGATATCCTTTAATACTCAATTAAGTCAACAATATCTATATAAATAAACAACTAAATAAGCAAACATTTGTGTTTCATTTCGATCACTTTTAACTCTTGATGAATTTTTTTTTCATATGTTTACTTTATTATGTTCATTATGTCTTTTCCCAAATATATTTATTTTTATCATTTTTTCTTGATTTTTTATACACCTATATAACGGCATGATTGGTATGATTGAATGAAATTATGTTGGAATGGAATGAACTTATGAATGGAATAAAGATGGAAAATGAATGATTAAAAATTAAAATTCTCATGGTATTATTTGGGAATAACTTAAATAATGAAAAATACATTTTTTTAATTAGTTCCAATTTCATTGTTAATATTCTATCATATAGTGTTAATTATTGTATTATTTATATTAAATAATAAATTATATTTTTAACATAAGAAATATTTATTTATTTTTATTGTTAATATTTATTTAACAATAAAGATTTTCAAATATTAAAAAAAATATATCAATTCAAAAATTCACACGACATATTATAATAACATATGTTATGTGTTTTAAATTTATTATATGATACTTCATTTTATATTAAATAAGATTTATTTTTTATTGTTTATTTCATAAATTTTAAATATTAATTGAATAATTAAATAAGATTTTAAAAAATAATTAAAATATTATTTTAATATATTTATGTATATTTGAAATAAAAGATAATATTATAAAATAAAAAAAGAAATGAATATACACTATTTTTATTAAAATGAAAATTTTAATTTGAATCATGTATAGAATAGCTAAACCCACCTAATTGGGAGGAATCATCATCCCATATTTAAATAAATACACATTCCTTATAGAATGGTGATTCCTATTAAAAAAACTTATCCATCATTAAAATAGGAATACAGTGTGGAATTGTGATTCCATTCCCATCTAATTCATTCATACCAATCATGCCATAAAAGTTTCCTTATGATAATGTGCATTTCTCCATCGACATGGAAATTTTAAATAATTTAACTCTCGAGATATTTCTTTTATATAAAATATTGGTTTCTTTAATTAAAATTGCATAATTTCATATTTTTTTTACGAAATTTATTTTACCGAAGTTGTTTATTTTACGTTTGTTCACTTCTAATATTTTATATAATATGTTTTTTTTTTCATTTTCTCTTTTCTTGATTCTTTTTTATTTTTCTTTTATTTCTTTCTTCTTCTTTTTCTCTATTTTTATGAAGATTTATATATTAGATACATTAAGGGTTTGTGCATTTTACTCTGAGTTCATTTTCATTTCCTTTCCAACGGTTCTAATTTAATGTATATTTATTTATTTATTTATTTATATTTATCTTGATATATTGTTGGAATTTTTTTGGATTATAGAGTCTCTTATTGAAGTATGTCATTCAATCCTTTTTTAGCATTGCAACTCTCACTTGCACATTCTTTTGGCGATAATAAGTGTTTTTATTTTATTATTATTATTATTATTATTATTATTATTATTATATATCTTAATACATTTAAAGACATTTATTTTGAGTTCTTTTCTGCTAAGGTGGCATATATCTCCATCCTCCTCGATGACATGTCATCATGAGAGTATTTGGAGCATATTATATATTTAATTTATTTTTTCCTCATTTCCTTTATGAAAATTATGTTTTATAACGTATCCTATGATTTTTTTTAATTGAATTTTTTTAATTGATTCCATATTAATTTTTTTAATTACGGAAGGTTTCTTATGTACACATTTTTAATTTCTTATTTTCATTAATTTTGTATTAATGAATTTAAATATTGTCAATCATTCTCTCATAATTTTAATCTATGAACGTATTTTGATGGGATATTTATGGAATTATTATCTAATTTAATAACACCATTTAATATTGACATGTATATATAAGCAAATGTTTGTACAACATTATTTTATATGTTGTTTTTTTTTTGTTCTTTTGTTCCATTTTTTTCTTCTTCTTCTTATTTTATATTTTTATTTTTATTTGAGGATCGATGTATAATTAGATTTTATTTATTTACTTCTCCATACATTTTCATATTCTTCTAAATGTTATTATTTGAGTTGTGTTCATCTATTTATTCATTTATTACATATATATTGTTGTATACTATCAAAAATTTTCATGATTATGCATCCTTTTATCTAATTGTATTTTATTTAATCGGCTTGGAATTACAATGCTCACTCACAAATCTTCTTTATGACAATTGCAAGAGTAAATATTGGAAACAATTGCTTCCTAGCTATTTGGAATAGTATTAATATCTTATATATTTACCTTAAAAATTGAAGTTGTTATATACCCAATATATATATTTCAAATGAATAAAAAATCTCCTCTATTTAGGGTTGTAGCATAGGGAGTAAGTTACAGTGATTGTAAGTGACAAGTTTTGTATCATATAGTACTTATCTTAAATTTAAATAAAGGGAAAATAGATTTTTTTGTCTGCTGATGAGAGTGAAAATAAGCGTATTTTAATATCCAATTTAACACCTTTTTGATTGATATTGTAGTCTTATATGAGCACAAGTGTCTTATATTCGATATATGTGAGAATTATGTGCACTTGAGGTGTTTTGTTGTGTTTTAGGTGAAAAAAAGATGAAAAGCGCAAAGTTGGAGAAAAGGTGCAATTTGTGCAAGAATGCTGAAAACGCACATCCAATTTTCATAATTATTCTGTATTGTTGTGGAGCTCGAAACTATTGGTGTGATATATGGTTGGAAAGCCACTGAAGAGAGAGTCGTTTTGGCGTAAAGAACACCATCATTGAAGTCCGAACGAGGAAGTTATGAGCAAAGTGGTGACGCCGCGCGAGCTATGCCGAACATAATTGCAGTGCTACTTTACATGGCCTATTACATATTCAATTCTTGGAGTTTTAGTGATTTCTTTATATGGATAGAAAGTCAAGGAAGAGAAGATCGCGTGAGCGTAAAAATCACTCAATTCGGAGATTGGATGTGAAAGTTATACGCGAAACGGAGAGACTGCGCAAATCGGTTCGACCTCAAGCAGGTCGAACCGAGGTCGAACCATGCACCTGGGACTTCCAGTAGGTGGGTTCGACCTGTGGTTCGACCTGCGGTCAATGGTTCGACCTGTTTGCTGAGGTCGAACCAACGTACAAAAACTTACCAAATCCGTATTTTTGAGGCCTAAACACGTGTGATCACTTGAAAAGCCCATTCCAAGCCTAGGAGACGTGATTACAAGTATAAAAGGAGGTCTATACAGCCCCGAAAGGAAGAGGAACACAACACAACAACAAGAGAGGAGAAGAGAGGCCACAACATACAACACCCCACAAGGGGGGATCACCCCCCAACCATCATTCTTTCCTCCATCCATCCATCACTTTGAAGATTCGTTTGTGGAATCAAGAGGAGAACCAAGAGGAGAATTCAAGAGTGAGAAGGACGCGATGATGCCACATCTAGGGTTTATTCGTTTCCTATTTATCTTGTATTTTTCGGACATCCGGGTAAGATCTATCATCCAACACCCATGATTGTTCTTCGCAACATCATGGGCTAGAGTCTTTTTGGTAGAACTAGGGTTGTGAAGGTTTTATCTAGTTAATTGAACTTCCATGTGTATACTCCGTACAACACTACTTGTGGATTTATTTTATATATGATTGTGCCTTTTTAATTCATACTCACAGTCGTTTTGTGCATTATTAACTGTTATGTAGAGTCTGAATACATATCTTGGTTATTGATTGAGAGCGTTCACTGCTGAGCAGGATTCCATGTTATGATTCTAAGTGAGGGGACTCCGAAGCTTTATTAGAACTATCATATATGAATACTTATTAATTGAATTGAATTCGGGTTAATAAGTAGGATAAAGAGGATAATTTTATAGTACCTATAAAGGGAGATCATATCGGGTTAGAGTACCAATCCTAGGGGAAAATAATTGATACTGATAGTACCTAGAAAGGGGGGTGAATTATATCTCTTGCTCCGAGGTTATTCACACGTATTACACGCATATTTACTTGTGTCTATAGAGTAGATATGCATGGTGTAGTGATGCGTCCATATTCCACAAGGCAGAGTCAGACATTGACACATGGAAGGAAAGTTAATTAGTGAAACTGGATTATCCTAGAGCTACCTATTCTCCTACTTGATCCACTTTTGTATCCTTCGAGTGATAGTTTATTTTATTTGTTATTTAATTTCCAGCATATTAGTTGTTAGATAACCATTAAAACGTAATTGCCTTGTCTTAATTAATTTAGATAATAATTAAATTGATAATACGTCGTCCCTTGGGTTCGATATTCACTTGGTCACCTTTCGAGACTACAATTGATATCCTTCATACTTGGGGATTAATTGTGTGTTGAGAAAATGTTCATCAAGTTCTTGGCGCCATTGCCGGGGACGGCTGTTATTATTGATTTTATTATTTCTAGTTTGATTAAGATATTTTTTTCTTTTATTTGTGATTATTTATTTCTATCTAACCTTGAAATTTTTCGAGTTACTTGTGCGCTTGAAAAAAGGAGAGGAAGGAAATGAGCAATAACACATTGAGCTGAACATGGCCGGAGCAAGGCAGAATCCGAATAATATTTTCATTCGTGAAATTTTCACGAACTTTGGGAATGTCAACATGGGGTTGATAGGAACAAGGGGGGAAGATGATGATTTTGAGATACATCCCGCTCTTATTAACATGGTAGAGAAGAATTCCTTTTCTGGAGGTTGTTTTGAAGATCCATATCAGCATCTCCGAAAATTTCTTGGTTATGCAAACACTCAGAAAGGAGCTGGAGCTAATGATAATGCTAGGCGGATCGCCTTATTCAAGTTCTCTTTGATTGATAAGGCGGAAGCTTGGTATGAGACTCTTGATGCCACAGATTGCACTACATGGGACCAACTGCAGCAGAAGTTCTTGGAGAGATGCATGCCACCCTCAAGGATCTTAAAGATGAGGCAAGAGATCACCCGATTTGTTATGAATCAGGGTGAGAAATTTGATGAGGCGTGGGATAGGTTTAAAGACATGCTCAGGAGGTGTCCACAGCATGGAATGTCTAAGGCTGAATACATAAGCATCTTCTACTATGGATTGGATTGTGAGTCGCGTGTTTTTATTGATGCATCATCAGGAGGAGCGCTGTTATCAAAGACAGCACTTGAAGCGGAAAAGTTATTTGAAGACATCTCTATGAATTTACGTGACTGGCCAGTAGAGAGAGATAGAGGATCATATGTACTTGGCAAGGTGGCGCAGGTTGAATATCAAGTAAAGCCGAATAGGGATGATGAGATCGTCTCTAGTCTAGCTAACATCAACAAGCTACTAGAGTTCCAGCAGAGGCAGATCATAGAGTTGACACAAAGGGGGCCTAATATGAAGCAGCAAGAATTGAAGAGTGATGAAGATACTTTCAATCGATACATGGCTGAGAACGATGCAAGGATTGACCACATCGAAGCTAGAATGAATGTTGATCATGCAGATTTATCTAAGCAGATGAAGGAGCTTACTTTGATTATGGGGCAGATGACCACGAACGTGAATCAATTGATACAAAAATTGGAAGATAAAGCCATCACGTTAAGGTCGGAAACACAGTACGAGGGACCAATGATGCCGGAAGCAAAATCAGATATGACGAGGAGCCAGTTCGACTTCAGTTCGACTAACCATACAGGTCGAACCGAGAAGGGGAGTTCGAACTGGGCTTCTGAAAGTGTTCCAAGAGCAGCAGGCACTCGGTTCGACCTGGGGGGCATTGATTTGACCAGTCCATCTGGTCGAACCCAGGTCGAACCACCCCATCTGGAGCACTCTGTTTTCACAAATTCTCTGTTCGGCCACGATTCTATCGGTTCGACCAGTCCATCAGGTCGAACCCAGATCGAACCGGCGACCAAAAATCTTTCAAAAGACCGTTCGACCACAGCCTTATTGGTTCGACCTGGATACCAAGTCGAACCCTGGTCGAACCGCATCAAGCGAAACACTCTATTTCAGATCATCATCGGTTCGACCACGTCACTCATGGTTCGACCACACCTACTGGTCGAACCCAGGTCGAACCGGAGGCCAAAGACCATGCAGAGAGCAGATTCGACTTGGGGGAAAGTGGTTCGACCTGGTCACAAGGTCGAACCCAGGTCGAATCACATAATCAGAGAGAGAATCAAGTTTCAGAAGAGTGGTTCGACCACTACGTGCCTGGTTTGACCTCTCAAACAGGTCAAACCCTAGTCGAACCGATCCGAAACATGCCTATTGCTGCGCCGAATGCTCCGCATGATGTTGATGTTACTCCAGTACCATTACATGAGTAGAATACTGAGCTTACAATGGAGAAGAAGTGGGAAAGAGCAAAGAAGTTGAGAGCGGAGAAGCTTAGACTGCAGATGGATAATGAAGATGTAGTTTTCTCTCTTGATCATGCAATGAAGATGCCCATGGAGACTCAATCGTGCAAGAGCATTGATATGGTTTCTAACTTGTTTAATCTTGATTTTTCTAAGACAGGTGATTCTGAATTTAAGTGGAAGGTTGACAAGGAGGAGTCTAGACAGCCATGGGAGGAAGGAAATTTCAATGATCATATTTTTGTGACCAAGAAAGGTGAGGTGTTGAGTGTAGACAAGAAGAGGGAAAGAAAGTATTTGAAGGTGAGGATGCGAGAAGACCGTCCTCTACCGTCGTGACTCTACGACGTTAAACATGAGCGCCTGTTGGGGGCTTGCCCTTCCGTTTTATTGCTTTTTTCTTTCGTGTGAGTAAGAAATTTTTATATTTAAGGTGCTTATTATTCGGCAATTACATCTTTGCAAACTTAGTTTCAACTTACGTTTTTACTAAGTTTGGGGGGGGGTGTGATGTACTTACCTCATTGAAGCACCAAGTATATAATATTTTCTTTGTAATGTTTGCTAGGGGAGTTGATTTTTTGCGGTATATTGAAACTTTAATCAATTTTGATGTGTCGATTTTTTGCAATTTGCCTAGTGTTCAGTGGTGTTTCTAGTGTGTGGAGTCGATTACATAGTCAATTAATTCTTTCTTATAGTTCTCCTATTTTATTATTGATGAATCCTGTGATGATGAGTTTGTTTGAGCTTTGATGATAGAAAAAGGTAAAAGAGTGGCAAGACGAGTTCTACATTGAGGCTTTGACTCGAGGAGCTCGTGCGTACGTTGAAGAAAGATCAGGTGCCCTCGTTTCTTTTTTCTAATTTTTATATGTGCTTTTAATTTATGGAGTGGAAGGATTGAGTTTATGGTGGTGATCTATGTGAGCTTATATTGTTAAAATTATCTTTGAAATTCATATGCTCTTGAAATTGATGAAGGAAGTGTACTTGAGTTATATTGTGATATGAAGTTCTATGTGTACTTGTGGGATATTACCTACAATGAAAAGTGCTCTGTTACTTGTTAAAAATCCATGTGAGATTTTGAGACTCGTTGATCATGATACATAATCACATGATATTTTCTTTTCTGGTGAGTATCGTTCTTGTGTGTGTATTCTAGAACTTGCCTCTTGTCTTACTTGAAACTACATGTGTGTTAGATGATGGGAGATGATCTAAGGCCATCCTTGAATTTATGAGTCACTTAGCCAAATAATTTCCTACCAAATAATTATATATCCGTAGTTAAACTCGTTGAGCCTAAAAATCTTATTTCTTTGGTAACCTACGAAGATAGCTACTTTGATATCCTATTTGAGCCTTAAATTCCTATATTTAGTGGAGAATTAAATGCTGTCAAAGTGTGTGAATTGATTTTCATGGAGTTTGGAAGGAATAAAATATTTGGAGCTGTACAAGTGATTATGAGCAAAAACAAAAATATGAGCTTAAAACTAAGTTGTTTAGGGGTAGTGCCCGAAACTGGTACCCCAAGATGTTAGGGGTAGTGCCCAAAACTGGTACCTCGAGAGAAAAAGGATGTGCTTGAAGAAAAGAAAAAGTATGTTGAGCTTGAAGGAAATGAGAGAAAAGAAAATTAGAAGAGCATGAAGCTGGATAGCCTTGAAGTGTAAAAATTTGCAGTACAAAAGATCTCCGGTTTTAATTCTCTACTAATTGAGTCACTTTATCCATATATTTCCTACCCTTACCAAAGAGCCAACATTACATCCAAAAGAAAAGTCCTTTTTGATCCTATTGTCGAATCATAATTTTAGTGGTAGAAAGTTTGAGACGTTTGACAAGTTTATGGTTACGCATGCACTTGAATTGAATTTGAGCGTAAACACTTTAACCCATAAGTGTACATATTTTACACTTGAGTGAGAGATCATATATATACTTCCCGTGAGAACATGTTGATGGAGCATTTGAATTGGTGGTATTGTCTTAACTTGTATGCTATGAATTGATTATTACATATAATGAGAGTTGCATGACCTAAGTTGAGGACAATTGTATTTTGAATGGGTATTGGTCATAGTCCTTGTTTCTCCGCTAATTTTCATACTCTCTTTCTCTTTATCTTTATTTTGTTGCCTCGGGATGAGCAACGGGTAAGTTTGGGGGATTGATGAGAGTGAAAATAAGCGTGTTTTAATATCCAATTTAACACCTTTTTGATTGATATTGTAGTCTTATATGAGCACAAGTGTCTTATATTCGATATATGTGAGAATTATGTGTACTTGAGGTGTTTTGTTGTGTGTTTAGGTGGAAAAAGGATGAAAAGTGCAAAGTTGGAGAAAAGGTGTAATTTGTGCAAGAATGTTGAAAACGCACATCCAAATTTCATAATTATTCTTTATTGTTGTCGAGCTCGAAACTGTTGGTGTGGTATATGGTTGGAAAGCCACTGAAGAGAGGGTCGTTTTGGCGTAAAGAACACCATCATTGAAGTTCGAACGAGGAAGTTATGAGCAAAGTGGTGACGCCGCGCGAGCTGTGCCGAACAGAATTGCAGTGCTACTTTCCATGGCCTATTACATATTCAATTCTTGGAGTTTTTGTGATTTCTTTACATGGATAGAAAGCCAAGGAAGAGAGGATCGCGTGAGCGCAAAAATCACTCAATTCGGAGGTCGGATGTGAAAGTTATACGCGAAACGGAGAGACTGCGCAAATCGGTTCGACCTGCTTGAGGTCGAACCGAGGTCGAACTATGCACCTGGGACTTCCAGTAGGTGGGTTCGACCTGTGGTTCGACCTGCGGTCAATGGTTCGACCTGTTTGCTGAGGTCGAACCATCGTGCGGAAACTTACCAAATCCGTATTTTCGAGGCCTAAACGCGTGTGATCACTTGAAAAGCTCATTCCAAGCCTAGGAGACGTGATTACAAGTATAAAAGGAGGTCTATACAGCCCCGAAAGGAAGAGGAACACAACACAACAACAAGAGAGAATAAGAGAGGCCACAACATACAACACCCCACAAGGGGGGATCACCCCCCAACCATCATTCTTTCCTCCATCCATCCATCACTTTGAAGATTTGTTTGTGGAATCAAGAGGAGAACCAAGAGGAGAATTCAAGAGCGAGAAGGACGCGATGACTCCACATCTAGGGTTTATTCGTTTCCTAATTTATCTTATTTTTTCCGTACATCTGGGTAAGATCTATCCAACACCCATGATTGTTCTTCGCAACATCATGGGCTATAGTCTTTTTGGTAGAACTAGGGTTGTGAAGGTTTTATCTAGTTAATTGAACTTCAATGTGTATACTCCGTACAACACTACTTGTGGATTTATTTTATATATGATTGTGCCTTTTTAATTCATACTCACGGTCGTTTTGTGCATTATTAACTGTTATGTAGAGTCTGAATACATATCTTGGTTATTGATTGAGTGCGTTCACTGCTGAGCAGGATTCCATGTTATGATTCTAAGTGAGGGGACTCGAAGCTTCATTAGAACTATCATATATGAATACTTATTAATTGAATTGAATTCGGGTTAATAAGTAGGATAAAGAGGATAATTTTATAGTACCTATAAAGGGAGATCATATCGGGTTAGAGTACCAATCCTATGGGGAAATAATTGATACTGATAGTACCTAGAAAGGGGGGTGAATTATATCTCTTGCTCCGAGGTTATTCACACGTGTTACACGCATATTTACTTGTGTCTATAGAGTAGATATGCATGGTTTAGTGATGCGTCCATATTCCACAAGGCAGAGTTGGACATTGACACATGGAAGGGAAGTTAATTAGTGAAACTGAATTATCCTAGAGCTACCTATTCTCCTACTTGATCCACTTTCGTATCCTTCGAGTGATAGTTTATTTTATTTGTTATTTAATTTCCATCATATTAGTTGTTAGATAACCATTAAAACGTAATTGCCTTGTCTTAATTAATTTAGATAATAATTAAATTGATAATACGCCGTCCCTTGGGTTCGATATTCACTTGGTCACCTTTCGAGACTACAATTGATATCCTTCATACTTAGGAATTAATTGTGTGTTGAGAAAACGCTCATCATCTGCTAACTTTGCCCAATTTTGAATTTAGTCCATAAATTTTTCACTTTTTGAAAATCGTCCATTATATTTGCAGAATTTTGAAAATCGTCCATTGTATTTTAAAATTTTGAAAATCGTCCATCATGTTTACCAAGTTTAACAAAATCGTCCGTTTCAACAGGTCATTAGCAGGTTATTCTAAAAAAAAAAAAAAAATATATATATATATATATATATATATATACTATTTTAAAAAAATAGCCTCCACTAAGAATTTATATTATACTCTCTCCGTCCGCCCGAAAGAGGGCATTTTGCTTTTGTGCACGTTGATTAAGAAGTATTGTTATTTAATGTGTAGTGGATAGTTGTATTAGTGGGAGTGTGGATCCCATATTTTAATTGTATTAGTGGGTATGTGTGGATCTTATGTGTGTAAAAAATGAAGTGACCCTCTTTGGAACGGACGACCAAAATGGAAAAAAGACCCTCTTTCGAGCGGACGGAGGAAGTATCAATATTTAGTCAAATTTGCTCCGCTTTAGTAATGAGATTAATATTGTTTGTTTGTTATACGGAAGTGAAAAATGAAAAGTGAGATAAAATTGGTTAAATAAAAATATGATATAGATTAATTGGGGTGGAAATATTCAAATGACCTGCCATAGCAGGTCAAAGGATCAAAATGTTGAATTTTATGAAGTTAATGGACTAATTTCAAAATTGTTATAAAATTAATGGACTAATTTCAAAATTAAAAAAGTTAATGGACTAATTTCAAAATGAATTAAAGTTAGCGGACGAAAAAATCTATTTTCCCTTAAATAAATGACACTAAATTTTTGTTTTGGTCTGTGTTATATATTCTTATATGTTTTATAATATTTTTTCAATTCTTTCTATAAAATGTCTTTAAAGCAAGAAATTATGAGTTTAAAAGTGTACTAAAAATTAGTCCAAATATCCAATGTTATGCTATCATTTTATTTAGGGTTAATTGCAATAAAATACATGACCTTTACTTATTTTCTCAATTTAATTACGAACTATTTTTTTATTAAAAAAATACATGATCTTCTCATTTTATGTCAATTTAATCACAAACTTTTTTTTATATCGATTAAATACACAATCTTAATGTATTTTTAAAATTTAATCACGATTTTTATCCTATTAAATATTTTTCACTATTTAATCACAATGACTTTTATTAATTAAATAAATATATTACTATGATAAATATGAATACAAACCAATTCACATTAAATATATTCAAATTTTAAAATATAATAATATTTAAATTATAATGCATAATATATATATATATATATATATATATATAAATATAATATAAAAGATTTATAAATGCATAATAAATGACTCTCACCCCATTTTTATCTATAACAAATTTGTTTAATTTTTTTTTAAAAAAATTCATATGTAATTTTTATTAGTCGCACCATTTTTTCTTTCATCGAAAACATACATAATAATTATCACTCATTTTCTTGTTGGAAATTTTTTTTTATAAATTTTAGAATTTAATATGCATACATTTTATTTCAAAATTTTTAATATATTATTTTTTATTAATCAAGATAGTCATATATTTTATTAATAGAAGAATTTGTATTTAAATTATAGAACACAAAAGAATATGTATTTAATTTGAAAAGAACAAATATTAAAATTCGTGATTAAATTGAGATAATACAAAAGGTTGTGTATTTAATTGATAAAAATAAAAATTCATGATTAAATTGATAAATTAAAAAGAAGGTCATGTATTTTTTTTATTAAAAAAATAGTTCCTGATTAAATTGAAAAAATGAGAAAATATTATGTATTTTAGTGCAATTAACCCTCTTATTTAATACCATTAATGTATGTAAGAAGTTTGGATTTCAATATGACTAAATTGTTATTATGTTGCCCTGTAGCTTATCCAAGTTTAAAAGCGAATCATACATTATTTTATTAATTATCGATACATTTAGTGTTTAAAGATCACGAATGCTATTTAATCAGTAATTAATACCTTGCTTTTTAAATGAAAAAAATATTAAGAAGAAAATATAAATAATCAACTTTAAAAAACAGTCGGATATGTATTTTTTAATAATATTTGGTACATTAATTATATAATCCAATATTTATTATATATGTATATTAACATTTTGGTTAATATACAAAAGTTTCTAATATAAAAAATATTTTATTTGTAAGATTTAATTTGCTCTATATTTAATAAAATTATTTTATATGATTTTTTTTTCAATCAGAATACATAGAAAATACATATCATTCAACATCCAATCAAATTTCTAAATTTTATAATGTTAAAGAATAAATTTTCATAATTAAAAGAGATATAAATTTTTTCCAACATAATTAATATATTAAAAGATAAGTATATTTTATTTTAGATATACATTATTTTTAATAAGTACTTGAAATATTGAAGTTAAGTGTGAATTTCTATTTTGTGGTTGGTAATGATTTGAATTCTTATAAACTTAAATTTTAATAGCTCATTGAAATAAATTCTCATGGGTTTATATTTTTAACTTATGTACAATTATTATTGAAAGGATTTAGTGTTTTACTTTTTAAAGTTCATATTTTACAATTTATATTTATTTATGGAGTTTTATCTATTCAATGCCTGAAAAATGAGTAAACTATCAATTCGGGCCTGATTTATTTTTTTTCTATCAATTAGGGGCTTAAAAATTTATGTTGAAACCTGAAAAAATATGATTTGAAGTCATACGGCTTTATATTTTTAATATTTCATTGAAATCAATTCTTATGAATTTGATTTTTAAGACTTATGTATTTGTTAAAAGGATACAATGTTTTATTTTATAAGTTCACATTTTACAATTATATATATTTATTTTTACATGTCAATTATTTTTTAATACATTTTTTAATAAAGAACTCAGTTTGAAATTTCAAAAATTAATGTTGTGAGAGAGTCTCTTCTACAAAATATCAAGTTCTTAGCGAACATAACATAGATAGCCATCTGCAACGTCAACTCTATCAAAATTTCATTACCTATTCCATTTTTCTATTCATCAAGTATATTCAATTTATTAAATAGATACCATGTGTTACAATCTTTAACTAATTTACAGGCAAGTGTGCAATGTTTAATTATTTTTTAATATTAATTTAATTGAAAAATAAGTTACAAATAATTATGTAGAATACATCGTAGAATAGAAAATTCGGACCACAACTCTGCTCTCTCTATAGCTATTTTCTACATCATTCTTTAACTTTTTTTTTTGTTCAAAAAAGGAATTGTTATTATAAAAGGGCATAAGATATATCCAAAATAGAACATAACCAATATAAAATATTAAGAGAAAATAGTAGAATAACATAACTAATGCTCTGAGATTATTATTAACTATACTCAATAGTCGTCATACCATTATAATTGATATAAATACTACTGAGTGTGAATGTCCAAATTAAATTAAAAAAAAAACAAAGAAAGAAGTATCATGATTTAGAATAAATTTTACCAATTTTGAGTATACTATTAGTGTCAGGCTAAATATCATCGTTAACAATTGGAAATAACTTAAAAGAATTATACTTATAATATAAAACTTTTGAAAATTTAACAAATTACATGTAAAAAATTTTAATGTTAAATTTAAAAAAAACATTATTCTAATATATAATAAATTAAATTATATATAAATTTAATAAATAAATTAAATTTTAGAGTTTAACTTCGATGCACCTGGATTATTCTAATCATTAGATTAAATTATAATATAATCTCCACCATTAATTATATTAAATAATAAAAAAATTAAGATAGAAAACCGTGGATAATTGGACAGAAGAACAGCAGATGAATCGCTCTAGTCGTCGTGGGAAATTTGGATTAAGCACTTTTCTTAGAAAACGTTACACTGGATTGGGGCCAGCCCAGCCCGACAGTACATTTAATTTGATAACACGGCCCAATTCAGATAGGCCCATTATATTTTGTCTCCCCGTACCTATATCTCGGCAGCAATACTTGAGCTCCCAGTGTCGCCGTCGACCCTCCACCCTCACCTACCGCTGACCTCGTCTGCCCCAACTGCGGTGGGGGCTTTTTAGAACTCCCCCTCCAGACTCCGGTAACCCCCCCCCCCCAATCCTCCTTTCTTTTCTGATGATTTCTCTCCCGCAACTTCCGTCGGCGGTTTCCCCTTAATCTTTTCCTCCTCCGCCTCAACCCCCGGCGCTTCCGTATTCTCCTTCTCCTCCGGCAGCGGAAGCGGTTTTGTTACGAAAGTGAATATTGAAATTGAGGCCCAAGCGGCAAACCTCATCTTTGATGCAAGATTTTATCACTGCTTGAATAGGAGAGCGGAGGGAATCAAAGGTATTCTATTTTCTCTCTGCTTCTTCATTGCCCCTGCTTCTTCTTTCTTTCTTCTTTCTGTCAAAGGAGTGAACACTCACTCAAAGAGTGTCTTGTTTAACGGATTGTTACATTGTTGCTGTCGTTCCCCTTAATTTTTTCGTTTTATGGGTGCCTTTTTTCCAACTAGAAATTACTCATTGGGTTTGCTTAGAAGGTGGATAATTGTAAAAAGTAGTAGTGTTTTCTGCAACGTGTATGGTTCTGTTTCTGCGGTTCCTGTTGTAGAAGACACTGATTGTTCAACTTCAAATAGTGAAAGCAGTTCTGAAAGCGAAAACAACGTCATAAGAGAGGTATATAGCGAATACAAACGCAATAAACTGTTTCTTACTGTTGTTAGGGTGCTGAAGACTTTGAATTGGAAGGCTGCAAGGAAATTTAGTTTTCCAAGGTCCGTAGAAAAGTATGGATTTGATCAATCATTTGCGACCTTTAAAATGTTTTTGCATATATATGCATGTGCCGAAATGCCAATGGAAGTGTATGCCTTGCTTAGGGAGATTGTTTGCTATTATCAAAAGGCTGAGCTCAATTTATTTGGTTTTTCGTATGCTTTATTGGGTTCTCGTAGTGATGTAGAAGAATTGAACTTTGTGATAAATGTGCTAATTAAGGTTTTTGCTTCGAATAAATTGCTTGAGAATGCAATTGATGCATTGGCACAGGCCAGGAGGTTTGGCTGTCAACAGAGCATTCGGTCATGCAATTTCTTACTTAAATGCTTGTCCGAAGCCAATGAGAGGGAGCTTCTAATGGCTGTATTTGAAGAAATGAAGAACAATGGGCCATATCCTACTGTATACACTTACACTGTTATTATGAAATTTTACTGCAGTCTATGTAAAGTTGATATTGAAGAAGCAATTAACGTTCTTGAGGAAATGGAGACAATTGGAATTAGTCCATCTGTTGTAACATATAGTACATTCGTTCTTGGATTGTGCCGGGTTGGAAATATTGAGGTTGCTTGGAACTTTATTCGAGAATTGAAATGTAAAGATCGGCCACTTAACTTTTACTGCTATAACATAGTTATTCATGGATTTATGGATAGAGGTGAACTAGATAAAGCTATGGAAGTCTTTTATGAAATGGGGAATTGTGGGGTTGCAGCGGATCTATATAGCTATAGTATTCTGATTGAGGGTTTTAGTAGATGTGGAAATGTTGAGAAACGTCTTCATTTACTTGAGGAGATGGAGAATAAAAATATCAAACCATCCATTGTCACCTATACCTCAATTTTAAAAGGTCTCATCAAGAGTGGGTCCATGGAGAGGTCATTGGATTTGTTCCAGAAGATTGAGACTTTTGGATATGAATTCGACAACCATATTTACAACATTTTGATAAGTGGTTTGTGTGTTCAGGGTGAGATGGACTCTACAAACAGACTTCTAGAAGAGATGATCAGCAATAATTTAGCTCCAAATTATGTCAGTTATAAGAGCTTGATCCTAGGATTCTGTAAAATTGGTTTGCTTGAGAGGGCATCAGAGTTCTTAGATAGCATGACAGAAGCTGGTGTACTACCCGGCCCTTATTTATGCAATCATGTGATATATGGGTTCTGCAATGAAGGACGAGTAGGGAAGCCTTTCAATTTATTGATGTCATGAGGGACCTAGGCATTTCTCCGAATGTGTTTACCTATTCCATGACTATCAGCGGGTTGTGCAAAGAACACAAATCAGAGAAAGCACTGGAGCTCATTCCTCCTATGCTGAAATCCAATCAATTCCCAAATGTTGTGATATATAGCACCCTTTGTTGATGGCTATGCAAAACAGGCTAATTTAAGGAAGGCTAAAATGTTGTACACAAAAATGTTGAAGGTTGGGATCAGTCCTGATGTAATTACATACACGATTCTTGTTAATATGTTATGCTCAACTGGAAGGATGGAAGAGGCATATACCTTGTTTAGGGATATGATCTCTAATGGCCTAGATCCTGATAGAATTTCTTATACCTCGATGATAGCTGGGTTTTGTCGAAGCAAAGATATGAAAAATGCATGGGATCTGTTTCAGGAGATGGTTCAGAGTGAGATTCTACCTTCAGTTGTTACCTATACATGCCTGGTTGATGGATTTTGCAAGGTTGGTCGAACGGATATGGCCGACTTGTTGATTAATGAAATGATACAGAAGAATGTCTGCCCGGATAAGGTAACCTACTCTGTTCTCATTCGCTGTTGCCAAAAACTTGGAAACACGGATAGAGCTAGACAACTATTTAGTGAAATGAAAGATCGGGGATTGCTTACCGATAAAGTAGCTACAGACCATCCGGGGGCTGAGCTCAATCTTCGTTTGGAAAATGGAGCGTGATTGGGTCTTATCTTGTCCTAACATCGAACCGCTTTCCTACTGCCGCTCGTGAGGCTTGCGTTGGCAAAGGAACATATGGTATATCTCAACTTGTTTTTACTTGTTGGATTACTGGATTTCATAAACTGCAGTATTGTTCAATATTAAGAACTCTTGGCTACATATTGTCTAATAAACTGTCTTTTCTTTAAGCTTGGAAGGAGAGGAGTTGTGGAGGACGAATTGGGTGAGGGTTATGATGAAGCAGCTATTTCTGAAGTGGCAGTATACAAGAGGACCATATAATTCACCCCACACATTCTCATTTACCATCCCAAGTTGAGGTTCCACTCGGTTCAATTTTTGTAAGAAACCACTGTGAAGTTAGTCACCTTAACTGTGACATCATACTAAAAATTTATACAACTTCTTGTACCTCTATATATATATAACTACAAATAGTTACTTCCATTGTGCATGTAAATGAGCCACGACTACAATTAAATATTGAAGTAAAGTAGACGAATATAGTTGAATGCTTTACTTTTATTGTACCGTCTATTTGGCCTATGCAAGCCTGTGTTTTATACATTAGGGCACCCACCTAAAGGCGAAGGGATTTTTAGCAGGCGAAGTTATTGTTTAGTCTTTCCGAAGAAGGTGATAAGAATGGAAAAGGTATCTTATACATTTGATTTATGGTGAATTTACTGAACTCATGCCCAATTCCGTTGGGTATCTATAAAGTTTAATTTTAAACACCAAAATCTCTTGTCCTTTCCCCCAGTTAAAGCAACCCTAACGACGCCGCTTCTCATCGCTTCTTTTACTCTTCGGACGGCGTGCTCACTTCGATTGTGCTCAAATGGTGTTTTTTCAGTTTTCTTTTATTTGGATCCTCTTGATAATACTTTTGTTCTGTTCTTATGCAATGGTTTCCACATTTCCCTAGAATCAGATCGATACGCATTTTCATTGATCTCTGGTGTCAAACTACGAATCTTTGAAGTTGTTTATGTTATTGGATACTTTGAATTTCCTGATTGAGTTTCATGATGTTGCGAATGCTTATGTTAATGGCTTATTTGGGTGATTTTGGGGATGATTAGTGAAATTTTCACATCTATATGTTGGTTGCTTCTGATAGTGATTTTCTCTCTCGTGATCTTTGACCTACTTTTTGGTGCACATTTCCTTGAAGGATTTGGGCCTACTATGAATTTTAGTTTTGAGTTTGATATTTTTGTCTCTTTATTCTCTTATACATTTGAAATGGGTTAGAATTCCTGTTGGAATTCTAAAGGAATTGAGGTTGAGATCATGACCTCACTTCCTTCAATTTTGTAACTTGTTTCTGTTGGGAGGTTTGTTGATTTATCAATAAATATTGTTTTTGCTGTTAAATAGAACTTCTTGGGTGTTTTTTCTACTTCAATCTGCTTAGGGTCTAGAATTCTTGTTTATATGTGCTATTAGGATTAGAATGTTTTGCATATTTATACCTGTTATGATTCCTTCTGAATAAGCAACACTACACAATGATTAAGTTATATCTTATTCGCAGCAAGAAATGCAGTTTTGAGGAGACTACATAGGAACAAAAATGATTCATGTGCAGACTTCATTGGTTGCTTGAACAAGTCTCTATCATTTTGTGGAAGCAAATTAACAGTTGATTCAAGGTATTGATATTTATATATTTTAAAAGAAGTATAAACTTATTAATAGTAGTAAAACTTCTATCAAAATAATGAACTTATAATTACAAATAGTTAATTATTTTACTGTTCAATTTTTATGTACTACCTTTTATACCCTTTCAATTTTTATGTACTACCTTTTATACCCTTTTTACTACCAATAGTTAATTATGTGTATTTCTGAACAGTGGATTCGATTTCGTTCTTCCCTTAATCAGTTCCTGTATTAGAATGAGGTCATAATATTTAGCCCGATGGCCGATATTCATTTAGTGCCCTCCTTTTTATTAGCTTTAATTAGAATCTTTGTGTCCTATGCTTCTGATAGGAGCATAAAGTTCAGTTAATAATGTAAGCTCTATAACTGACATGGAACGAACTCCAGTGTAATCTGTTTAAGGGTTTCTTAGTAGTTTAGTAGTATAATCCATCGCTTTCTTATTTCTATCACCCAATATATGTGGCCTGATTGGAGTTTAAGGTCTAAATAATTGTTTGGAATATCTATTTATTATGTGACATTCACTTCAGAGTTTTTTTTGGTATTAAATTTAGTAGGTGTATACTTATACCACATCATCCTTATGTATACTTTATGATTTCCTATAGCAGTAATATTGGTTGAAGCAAGGTGTTGGAAAGAAGGTAGATTAAGATTGACATAGTTTGTGTCTAAAGAATTTTTAAATGCCAGCCTACAACTCGATGACAATAGTGACGAATAAACGTCTGAAACCAAATTTGAACTTCTGTAAAAAATTGGACTATCCCGAAACCAAATTACATATTGGCATCCAATCAATCAAAGTGAACAATACAACTCATAATTGTAAAATAAAATGAAATTCATGCAAGTAAACAAACCTAAAATCGGATGTTGGTCGAGAAATCTCGATAGATGCGATAATGGATATGGCTATAAATAGTAGACCAATTCCAATTTTTCGAGCACCATAATGTAACACGGTCAAGTTGATATAAATTGTAATCATTGACATGCAGTAGTTGCCTAGTGCAACCACATATCATGCTCTTGCCCCGTGTATAATTCCATATTTTCTTCAAAGATATGCACTACTGTATATCACAATACTAATAATACAAAAAAAACTAGCCATCCAATACATGAAATGAGGTTGTATCAAGAAAAATGGAGCACAAGATGTGAAGATGAGTTCGATTACTGTCCAAATGCAATTCATGCTGCATGCACTCGGCCTTTAGTAACTACACACGTAAAAAAGGCCTGTTAAGCTGTGCAAAAAACTAGCACTGCACTGCCTAAGAACGTACATGATACATGGAATGCCCGTAACATGTAAGAGATGTCTGAAATGGGAGTCGACTGAAAAACTGGACCAGTCTAAAATTGAATACTGGTCTCGATATCTCTATGAGCACGAATACGGAGACTCCTATAAGGATCAGACAAGCCACATAATGCGATGGGATTTGACATTCGATTTTGGACTGTCCAGTTTTTCAGTCGACACCTATTTCAGACGGCTCTTACATATTACTAGCATTACATGATTGGATGCCACGTACGTTTTTGGGCAGTGCTAGATTCTTTCGAAGTGCTGGATTATTGCACAGTTTCGCAGGCCTTTGTTGCGTGTCTCCTTGCTAGAGGACGACAAGTGCATGCACTGTCATAAGATTTTGAGATGAAGCTAGACATATGACTTGCATTTGGGCATCGATCGGATTCATTTTGATGTTTTTTGCTCCATTTTTCTTGCTACACCTCATTTCACATATATGATGACTAGTGTTTCTTGTATTATTGGTATTGTGATGTACAATACTGCATATTTTATACTCCCTTTGTCCGCTTCTAAGGTATCTATTTTACTATTTCTGGCTTCCGCTTCAAAGGTATTTATTTCCCCTATTTAGTAAAAAAATACACAATATGGCCCACCACTTTCCTCTAATACAACTACTCACTTTACATATAATAATACCCTTTAATCCACGTGCAAAAAGCAAATGGATACCTTAAAACCGGACACGAGCAAAAAACAAATGGATACCTTAGAACCGAACACGTGCAAAAAGCAAATGGATATCTTAGAACCGGACGGAGGGAGCATCAAAGTTATGGAGTTATGCGCGGGGCAAGAGGTGATATGTGGTTGCATTAGGCAACTACTGGTTGCATTAGGCAACTACTGGTGTCGGTGATCACAATTTCTGGTATGTGGTTGCATTAGGCAAATACTGGTGTCGGTGATCACAATTTCTGTCAAACTGACCGCGTTGCATTATGGTCTCAAAATGTTGGGATTAGCCTACCATTTTTAGTCATATGCATCTTCAAATTTATCAAGATTACCCGGCCTTCGTCTGAAGTCAGGTTTTCATCTGAAGTCAGGTTTGTTTACTTATTTTTCATGTCATTTTTTATTATGAGTTGTGCATTATTCACTTTGATTGATTGGATGCCAAAATGTAATTTGATTTTTGGATAGTCCAGTTTTTGCATGATTGCCACTGCAGATGTTTATTCATCACTATGGTTATTGAGTAGTATGCTGACATTTACTCTCAGTTCTATTGTTTATATTTTGCACCGGATGAGTCAAGTTTGGAGGTTGCAACGTGTGAGGGATGCACACCTATGGGAAACATCGATGTGTCATCATCACTTGACGAGCTAGTTAAGGAGGTGCTAGATGAGCTAGCTGGTTGAGGAGGTGCTACACAAGCTAGTGGAGTGGGGACAATATGAGGAAGACATCAATGTGATTAAGGTAATGAACCAAACTCTTAGTTAGATATTTGTAACACAACATTGTTATTCATAGGTGGGTGGCAATTATTTTTTCAAGAACTTGTTGTGGACCTACAATTCATTTGATTTTTTGTGGCCATCTTTATTTATTAATTTTTTTAGGACTTTCGGCTTGTTATTACTATTTGTATTAGTTTACTTTATTGAGATGACTAATATCATTTGGTTTCAGGATGGTCCAAAGACATTGATTCCCATTATATACATCAGGTGGATGTATTTGTAACAGTGCTTTTGATGTTTCCCATAACTTGGGGAACTAGTTGAGATGGGGCTAGATGAGCTTGTGATCACTTGGTATTATTGATAAGATTGTTGGCACTAAAACATGTGTTTATAAACTTGCAACTCATTTTATTTAGTTGAAATTTTTTCTCTTTTTAAGTCTATGAAACATACTTTTCTTGTTGCGCTTTTCCTATTCTTTAGTCTATAAATATTCTGAACGTGTTAATTCTATGGAAAAAATATGGACTTCTAATTCATAAAGGGGGCGACTATTTGCACCCCGGAATTGTTATTTGAACTCCAATTATTTATAAAATTAAAATATGATAATGTAAGAAGATATAAATACACTTTTATAAATAATAAACTAAGATTAATTATAATTAAATTTCTAAATGCATCCTAGTAAGATTTCTAAATGCACTCCAAAGTTATAATCACTAAAACACGATTAATCCTAAATCCTTCTATATCAGAGTAGCATCATGGAACAAGTAAAAGTTGAGAATGATGATCATCCGGAACAAACAATAATAGTAAAGGAGAAGAATAATCATGATGAGAATATACATTTTTAATTTTAGTTTATAGAACAGTAGATTGTATCGTGATGTGTTGAATCAAATTATCATATTCCACTGTAACAAACAAATAGGGATTACGAGGGTTTAGGTTTGAATAGATTCACAAATAAGGATTACGAGGGTTTAGGTTTGAATAGATTCAAGTCGATTAATGCTAACACGCTGTTCGACTATAGAACTCGAACAGTATATTCTGTTCGACGGATCAAATTCCAACATGCTATTTGACTACAGATATCGAACAGTTAGGTCACGATTGTAATCTGTTCGGTTCTTATAACCGATCAGATTTAAGTGTGTTCGGTTGTACTTACCGAACACTTGTGTAGAATAAATTCGTGTATAATCCACAAATTGAATGGATTGTGTTTCATTAAGGTTCTTCCATATTTTCGAATAATTTAATTTTTGAATATATTAATAAGATTTAAAATATAATATACTTAAATTTACAATAATAAATTATTTATTATATTTCAAATATTTATTATATAATTGATGTGGATATCAAATTAAAGATTATGAAAAGGTGATAAATATGATGTAATTTTTATTAATAATAGATTTGTAACAAGAGACTGAAACAAAAAATAAAAAAAATGCATGTTATTTGTTAGCTTAGCTTGTTACCATCAGTGTCGGCAAGGAAACACGCATGAGCACGGGGGAGAGAACACAGGAACTTCATATGTGAAAGAAAGATCAAATGCCAATATGCTGTTCGACTACAGAACTCGAACAGTTTATTCTGTTCGACTACAGAACTAAAATATTTTATTATGTTCGACTGCTTTGATCGAACAGTTGGGTCACAGTTGTAATCTGTTCGGTTCCTATAACTGAATAGATTTAAGTGTGTTCAGTTATACTTACTGAACACTTTTTTTTCTTAAAAGGGTAAGATTGTCTTCGCATGGGGTGTATTTAGTAACTTAAATATGTATTTTTTAATTTAAGTGGGGTACATATAATAATGGGGGTTCAAATAATAATTATGGGTGCAAATAGCCGCCTCCATTCATAAATTATAGAATATTTATTCCAACAATTTCTCCCATTTTTTTATATCAATAATCTTATTTATTACTGGCCAAAATATTTTAGAAAAGTAATATACACAAAAACGTAGAATTTATAACTCAATCTTCAATGAATCGGTTATTGAATATCTGTAGGTGTAGTAAATTGGACATGGATTTATTATATTAGAGCTAATAAAAAGTGATAATCAATCAATTAAAAGTGATAATGATGCAGTTATGAACACTTTATAGTATAAATAAAAAAAATGATAATATAGCGAAAGCGATAATTAATTACAAAAGTATAAATAATTTCATTTCTTACACAAAACTTGCCCATTTAGATAATGTGAAAATTATGTACTATTTTCTAGGATCAGAGATATTTGTCTGCAGTTCTAGATATGTATCCTCACTATAAGTAACCATTTCTAAAATTTTCTAGGCTTTAGTGCATCATCTGATACCACTGGTATTTATGATAGGGTGTTTATTGTTTGGAGGTATAGGTTGAACTTTGATTTAGAAAAGATGGTATATGTGTGTGGAGTATTTGAAATAGAAGATGGAATTCTAGAATGTTCGTAATTCGTTAGAACAGTGGCTACATGGATAGGATTTTTTATTGGATTAATACTAGTTAAATTTAGATACAATGGGCAACAGTGCCCAAACAAATTTTTAAAAAAATGTTTTGCCAAGTTTTTAAGAGAAAATACAAAATGCCCAAAATGATAAAAATACCCTTGATTCGATATAAATACCCACTAAAATAACTACTCACTACACATTGAATAATAATACTCCTTAATGCACGCGCAAAAAGCAAAAGCACATGGAATGGAGGGAGTAGGTAAAAGGGAGCTCTAAATGCCATTTTCTTATTTGCCTGTGAAATGATTTACTTTATTTGTAAAATTTTCTGTCTTCTTCAGCAGCAATCCTCAACTGCATAGTATGTCATATTTAAATTTTAAAGTGCTGCAGCAAACTGATGTGTGCGAGACACTATGCAATTAATTTTCTAGGAAACATGGTTGAGAGAAGCTGTTCTTGGTCTCTAATTTCCACATACCTGAGATTGCTCCCCATCTTTGGTAAAAGTTCCTGACAGATGTATGCAAAAGAGCTTTGTTTTCTACTCTCATTTTTTTAGGCTGATTTCTCTGTTGGTGAAAGAAGAGCTCCTGGTAGCCACAGAGCAGCTTCATCTTTATCCAACATGAGGCTTAGATCTCTTGCTTTTACTCCAACGCTGGATCTGGACAGTCTTCAAGACATCTTAGGTCAAAGTCCGCTGACTGAGAGCAACACCATTTTTGGAAATGCTAGCTCACCATCCATTCAATTGAAAACAACTTTAGGTTCAAGGCAGAGTGGAGTGTGTTATATTTGGTCGTAATGTAGTCATGTGCTTGAACTAAGTCATTGCTCCTTTTAAGTTGCTCAACTTGCGACTTTGGAGACATGGAAATGAATCGGATGGATACATGGAGACTTTCCAAAAGCTCACATATATACCGTTAGGCTCATCTTATTTGCACACCCCTTTCTAATTAGTACACACATTATTATAAAATTAAAATTAACATTTTTGAAAATTCTAAACTACCCTTAATTTATTAAATACACACTTATTTATATTTTACTGATGAAATCACTCGGCCATCATCATCTCCGGTGGAATTTCCTTTAGATTCCAGACTTCCAGTGATGGTTTGTACTGGTCCAACCAATGGACTCAAACAGAAGTATTGCCTGGAATAAGAATAATCCAACATCTCTAATAGGTTTCCACATAAATTATCATCGAATTTTTTTAATAATACACGTACAAGTTACAAAGGTAACAAGTAAATTTCAGATATACATTTAACTCGGTTAAAAGAAAAGCAGACCAGTTGCAACAATGGATTATGCAGCAGAAATGATACACGAGGACAAAAAAACTTAAACTAGCAAAATAATGAAATAATTTAGGACACATGTCGGATCCTGAAGCCATACAGGTTAAACTTATATGAAATATTGATTAGCCATAGTTTAGTGGAGAATGACCAATTCAAGAAATTATCGAACCCAAGGGAGGTAGGCACTAGTGCTTAAGCGATCTCACGTTTCTTATAATTTTATAGAGACTAATCATCAAAGGGAGGGTGATCAAACAAGAAATAAAATCAATCAATGCAAGTGAACAAGCAATGATCAAACGAACAAGATGGATGGATGAAAAGTGGTTTACCAAATTGATTAAAAGTGAGATTAACAACAATCAAGAAGTGGTAATTCTAGGAATTATGTATCAAATTCATATGTATCATGGATTGAAGACTAAGGGCCAACACTAAAATCACCTAAACTCCCTCTCGAGATGGATAGGATATGAATATCAAATAGCATAATGGATTGGTTCTCACTTAAACAATTCCAACTAGGTACTAAGCTTAAATGAGAGTCCCTTCACACAATTAATCAATCTCTCGATCAAACCAATCACATGTCCTACCAAAGGGTTCTAAACTATGAAGGACTTCTCAATCTCTTCACAATCTATAATGCACATGAAGAGTTTGATGAAATGATTCACTTAATTATCCTAAGCATATAATTGATTTCTCAATCTAATCACATATCTAGAACAACTAAACACACAAATCATCAATACAATTCAAGCAATCAATAATCAATGGTAGAAAATCATAGATCCAATCAACATATGAATTTGAATACACAAATCCCCAAAATTATCCAACAACTCTCATGTTGCTAATTTCACAAGGGAGATTAGCCTACCATATTAAGAAGGAAATGAACATAGACATTAAGATCCTTACAAAACATGATGAAATTATGAGGTTTAATACAAGAAATGAATGGAAACTCCCTTGATGTCACTTCAATGGTGATTTCCTTCCTTCCCTTGTTATATTCCTCTCTTCCTTGCTTCTTTTCTTCAATTGGATGATGATTTTGATGGTTGGATGATGGTAGATCCAAAGGATGGTGAATGAATGAAGATGATGGTGTAAAATGAAGAGAATTGTGTGTGATGTGTGTGTGGAAGGGTGGAATTTCGGATCTCTTTATCAATTGTTGAATAAATGGGTATTTATACCCCTTGGGAAGCTTCTAGAAGTTTCTGGAAATTTCAGCAGTTTTGACACCTACACGGCTCGTGCGCAGCACACGGCCACAGGGGTGGCCGTGTTGTATTTTCTGACGTTGTCGCACGGTCTTCTGGACAGGCCCGTGCGCGGTGCACGGCCCGTGTTCCTGCACACGGTCCGTGTCCTGCACTCGGCCACAGGGATGGCCGAGTTGGTGCTTCTAGCATCCGCACACGGTCACTTCTTACAGGGCCGTGTTCCGTACACGGCCCGTGTAGGTGCACACCCTGTTTTACTTCTTCCGTTTTTGCCCGTTCTCCCTCGTTTCAACTCTGAATTTAGATCCGCTTTTTCCTATGCCTTCCTTATCATATCTAGCATCCAATAAAAAGTGAAAATCATAGGTTTAAGCTCATTCACACACATTTCAATAAAAACACAAAATACAACCAAATAACACATAAAATACGGATAAAATAATATGAAAATACATATAAAAAGACACTAAAATCTAGGTGAAAATATCACTCATCAAATATCTAAACCCAAAGTCATGCATTGAAGCTGAAGTCCCCTTCGGCATCTGTCTCCCTCCTTTAGAGTCTGACGATTATCCTCTTGATTGCGTCTCGCCGGTCACATTGCCTTGCAGAGATTAATTCCCGCAAAATTTTTCGTTAATCGTAAATGTCTGAATCTTCTTTTTTTCAGCGGCCGAGAGGATAATGCTTGGAAACCAGGCTGTTGAGGCTGAAACACGGATTGGAAATCGACAATATTCATATCTGGCTTAATCGCTTATTTTGATCTGAGAAGTCCAAAGAACAGAGAAGAAAGTTTCCTTCCTTATTATGACTCCTATTCGGTGACGATGTCGACGCCACTGCGTACTATGATCGATACGATGTTTCTTACATCTCATTGACTACATCCGGTCTAATCGAATGAGGTTGTACACGCACGAATTGTATTAAACAATGAAGCACGTTCAGGGTTGACGACTTGAATACAATTCGTGTATGTAGATCTACCTTGTTTTAGGTAAAGAGTGCGTATGTGTGTTCATGTAGATTTTTAAATAAGCATGGCCCATCAGCCTGATTGTGTCGTAATATTTGGAAGATTTGTTTCTTGGAAAATCAGTTCTTATTTATCCCGTGGCTTGATATGCAGAGCAAAAGTTTTTAAGAAGGGGTTTATACTTTGTACATGGGGTGCATAGTGTTAATTTTAAAAGGGTAAATTTAAAATTTTAAGGGATGTGTATTTAATAAATTTAAGAAACAAAATTTCTGAAAGGATGTATATTTAATAAAAAGTGTGCACTTATTAAGAAGGGATGTGCAAATAATAACACTCATACCGTTATTGATTTTTCAATGAATTTAGGTTTGTGCAACAATTAAACAAAATGGAATTTTGAGAAAGATTCATAGAGTCCAATGAATCTGTATGCGAACAACCTCTCTCTCTTCTGGTATTTCATCTTCAGTAAGTTCCACATACTGCAAATGTCTATTAAAGATGCAGAAGCTCTTCTCAGGCAATAAAATCTGAAGCACTTACTCGTTGAAATCCTACGAGGATCAATGCTGACGTTTTCTTATGTACTAAAGTATTGCCTGACTTACTCAGATCTTTGGTTAATTACCTTAATGATAATCCATTCTAGGTCTCAACTCTTCATAAGTAGATGTGTCAGTGACAACTAACCTCCTCTACAATAATCTGTACCAACTCATGATACTTCTTTTGGGGTTAAATTATTATTTTTCCAATATAATATAACCTGGCCATGGAAAAACTATTATTTCATTGGTTAAGTAAAATGCACTTATGTATAGAAAAAATTGACCTCGCTTTAATTATTGATACGTTTCAACTATAATGCTTATTAACATATAGATGGTGGTTTGTTGTAGTGGAAAGCATTAGCGGATGCAGTGTTTAATGTTAAACATCGAAAACACACGTCTTTCTCTTTTAAGGAGTGGTGTAGCAATCCTCTTTGTTTATAAATTTTTTTCACTGTATTTGGATCTTTTTGCTTTTGGGTACTTCTGGTATCCATTAATAAAAATCATTACTTTCCAAATTAAAAAAAGTATAATTCATTATGTACAAACATATCTTAACTATCAATAAGCATATCTTATCTATATAATAAGTATACTAATATAATGAGCTGACCTATCTCATAATCTGACTCACATATATCCTTCACACAAGAGAGCGACAAAAAAATTCTCTCAATACAATTCAAAATTTAATTTAATTTTAATATATTAATATCTCTTTAACTCAGTAAGTATACATTTTTTTAATTAACATATATAAACAGTATAATATAATATTGTGTAGTGGGTAGCTTTCACTAAGTAATTATTTATTTTATGATATTTTTAAAATAACAAAATGAGTATACTGATGAGAGTGGAAATTCATGTATTTTCGAGTCCAATTTGATACCTCTTTGAGTGTTTTAATTGCTATTATTTGCACATATCTTATTACTTCTAATTATTAATGACTAAAAGGAGCTTGAGAGGTATTTTGTTGTGTTTTGGTAGGATAAAGGATCAAAAGTGTAAAGTTAGAATGAAGTGTGAATTTGTGCAACATGCAAGAAAACAGAGTACCATTTTCCATAATTTTTTTGTGATTGTGTGAAAGTCGAAACTGGTTGGAAAGCCACGAAAGAGAGGAACGCGTGGGCGCAAAAATCACCTCAATAGGAAGTCGGATAAAGAAATTATGAGCAAAACGGTGACGTCGCGTGACTACCGACGTGATTTTCGAATTTTCCTAAATTTTGGCCCATTATATGTCACTCAATTGGAATGATCTTGTGAATTGCCATTTGCCACCAAGGATCATGCAGAATTTATTTATTAATGATAAAAGGTGGGGCCATGAAGACAATTGGAAAATAATGTAAGTGGCAACTTACGTGGGCATGTGAACTTGATTAAGTAGGCCATGAGTTATTTATACTAAGGCATTGGAATTGAATGATATAGCCCATTATGTAGAAGAGCCCAGTTCATTACTATTTTAATTGTGGAGAGCCCAAACCCATCAAGCCTTTACACACAACTCAAGGCTTTGCATAAAAGGCAGGAACGAAAGAACAGATACAGACATCATCATCCTCACGCATCCTCACACCGAAACACACCCTAATTTCATCTTCACCATTATTCCACCATCCACCCACTCATCGGAAATGGAGATTTCGACGGAGATAAAGATTAAAGAGACGGAGTCCTCCAAAAGGGTTCTTTATTTTTAATTATTTATTTTTATTATTTTAGCACAATGGTTAGGGTTTATTACATCTTTGTGATTTGCCCTCGTAATTCCATGGGCTAAGCTTCTTTGTTGGTAATGTTAGGGCTTTATACAGTTTTGACTATGTGATTGGATTTTGCCCTAGACTTGGATTGATTATTCTGCAGATTGTTTATTTCCTTATTGAAGAGAATATTTTGAGACTTCATATTATTGAGTTTTTGGGTTTTGATTCCTTTAATTATTCTTGACGGTATCACTGATTGATAGTTAATAGGATTCTTTATTTTTGCATAATAATTGTTGTTTCATGTGACAGTCTTAGGGGATTGGCCTATAATACCTAAGAGTGTTAGACAATCAATTTGAAATATTAATTACTTGGTAAAACATCATTATTAAGTAATTAATAAGGAGACAAAAGGGTTAACAATCGCGTACCTAGAAAGGGAAGTCTAGTGCTCTAGCCTTAATTGGAATTTAGCATGAAGTACCTATAGAGGGAGAGGGAGTTAATTTCTTATTGATCTTAGGATTTTCAGCTCATTATAAGTGTTAGATCCTACCCGATCAAGGTGATTTAACTAGGCTTAGTGATCCTCTTATAAACGTCTGCAGGTAATTAATTTGGGTCTAGATAAATTAGTCACATAGTTAAACTATTTGCCCGAGCATTACCAATTCTCCATTCTTGAATTCCAAATCGTTTTCTCTGCGTGATTTATTTTATTTGCATTAGTTTAATTATTTACTTTTACTTTTTATTAGTTAATTAATTATCTTTTCCAAAAATCCCCAGATTTGTCTTACATTGGAATTATCATATAGAATTACTTGTTAAATTTATAACTATCTTGTGGGAACGATATTTCACTTGGTCACGCGCACTACACTCGATCCTTTATACTTGAGGGTGAAAGAAAATAGCGATCAAGTTCTTGGCGCCGTTGCCGGGGATAGTTTATAGATTTAAATTTAATTTTATTGTGATTTATTTTCTTGTAGGACGTTAAATTTTACTTGCGTTATTTTAATTTTATTTGTGATCCAAACAATTCTGATTTTTTTTAGTGAGAACAGGTGTATGATCACTAGGTCTAGTGGAGGAGCAATCGTACCATAAAACCTAGAGCTTGAAGCACTTGTTAGAGAGAACAGAAGGAAGAGAAAGCAACCTGCTACACCTATTCCTAGTTCGGATTCGGATAGTTTTCTTTCGTCAGAAGAGTAGGAAGTTGAAAGGCTTTCACAGAAATTTGACGGAGTTGATTTAGTTGAAGATACTGAGACTAGGAAGATGGCTGATGATCAGCAAGCTCCGACGCCTATGCGAGATCAATACAAACTGAAGCACACTACGAATGCTGGGATGAATGGACCTGCGATCACCGCAGAGAGTTTTGAGCTACCTTTCGGACTGATCCGGATGGTGGAGAGACAACAATTTAGTGGAAGTCCTTTGGAGAATCCTAGTGAGCATCTGCAGATGTTTGACGAGTATGCCCCTAAATATATTCAAAAGCCTTGGTTTGGGGGAGGTGAGACCTACTTCGGTGACATTGCAGCTAGCTGATAGGTCTCTTGCACACCCTAGAGGAGTTATTGATGATGTACTTATGAAGGTGGATAAGTTCATCTTCCCGGTCGATTTCTTGGTGCTTGATATGGAAGAGGATAACAATGTGCCTCTAATTTTGGGGAGACCATTCCTAGCCACTGCTAGAGCTCTGATTGATGTTGAAGATGGAAAGTTGAGGCTCAGAGTGGGAGATGATGAAGTAGTATTTTCTCTTGATAATGCATTGAAGTGGCCAGCTGAAAAAGCAAACTGCAAGTTCATTGATGTTGTTGATGAGATCATTGAGGAAAAATTGCCATTGATTATGTCTATGGATCCATTGGAGACATGCATCAACAACAGTCTTTCTTTCCCTACTCTTGCAACTGATTTTTTATCTGATTATTCAGGTAATATTTTTGATGATGAATTTAATGGATATTTGAATGCTTTGAATGCTTGCAGGGAAGATAAAAGAAAGGTGTTCAAAATTGAAGGAGGAAAGTGGACACCACGGTTCTTACCACTGGAGAAGGAGGAACCTGAAGCTGAAGAGAAGAAGAGGGTGGAATTGAAGCCTTTACCGGATCATCTCTCATATGCCTTTTTGGGAGAAAATCAAACATATCCGGTAATTGTATCATCTGCCTTAACTGAACTTGAACTTGATAAACTGCTTAGAGTCCTTAGGGAGCATAAGTCCGCCATAGGATGGTCTTTGGAAGATTTGAAAGGTATAAGTCCATCTATTTGCATGCATAGGATCAGGTTAGAAGATGAAAAGAAAACCTCTATGCAATATCAGAGGCGTTTAAATCCTGCGATGCAAGAAGTGGTTAGGAAAGAGGTACTTAAGTGGTTGAAGTCTGATATTATTTATGCTATTAGTGATAACCCTTATGTGAGTCCGTTGCATGTGATATCTAAGAAGGGGGGCATGACTATAGTACAATCTGAGAATGGAGAGACTTTGGCTACTAGGATACCTACAGGTTGGCGTGTTTGTGTTGATTATAGGAAACTAAATGAAAACACATGCAAAGACCATTTTCCTTTACCTTTCATGGATCAGATGCTTGATAGGCTTGCGGGGTAAGAGTTTTATTGTTTCTTAGATGGGTACTCTGGTTACAATCAGATAATGATTGCACTGGAGGATCAAGATAAAACTACCTTTACTTTCCCATATGGTACTTTTGCATTTAGAAAGCTTCCTTTTGGTTTGTGCAATGCTCCTGCTACTTTTCAGAGATGCATGATGTATATTTTTGAGGGTTTGATTGAAAGAATTATGGAAGTATTCATGGATGATTTTTCTATTTTTGGATCTTCTTTTGATTCTTGTCTTATTAACCTTACTGTTGTTTTGGAGAGATGCCAAGAGTCTAACCTTGTTCTGAATAGGGAGAAATGTCATTTCATGGTAAGAGAAGGTATAGTACTTGGGCATTATGTGTCTTCTAAGGGGCTGCAGGTTGATCGAGCAAAGGTGGTAGCCATTGAGAAACTTCCGCCACCGATTAATGAGAAAGGGGTTAGATCTTTCCTTGGTCATGCGGGTTTCTACCACAGATTTATCAAGGATTTCTCTAAATATTCTAAACCCTTGTCTCATTTGCTTGAGAAAGATGTACCTTTTGACTTTGATGATACTTGCCTACATGTTTTTCAGGTACTTAAAGAGGCTTTGATAACTGCTCAAATTCTGATCACTCCGGATTGGAAGCAGCCTTTTGTGTTGATGTGTGATGCTAGTGACATGGCATTGGGGGTTGTGCTTGGACAGATTAGGGAAAAGAGATTCAGACCTATTTACTATGCCAGCAAGACCTTTGATGCAGCTCAGAGGAATTACACAGTAACAGAGAAGGAGTTTCTTGCAGTGGTGTATGCCTTTGATAAGTTCCGCCCGTATCTAGTGGGCATGATGACAGTGGTGTATACGGATCACTCAGCTATCCGCTATCTGATGGAAAAGAAGGATGCAAAGCCAAGAATAATCAGATGGATCTTACTTCTCCAAGAGTTTGATATTGAGATTAAAGATAAGAAGGGGAGTGAGAATGTGGTAGCTGATCATCTCTCTAGACTTGAGCCGCGGGATCATTGTGATGAGAAGTATGAATTCATTAAGGAGGTCTTTCCTGATGAAGACATACTTGTGGTTGATTGCTTCGAGTTAGTAGAGATGGTAAAGAAGCCTTCAGCACCATGGTATGCAGATATAGTCAACTTTTTGGCTAGTGGAGGTCAAATAAAGCCTTACAAGCTGACTGAGTATCATTATAAGAAGTTCTTTGTTGAGGTCAAGAAGTACATTTGGGATGATCCAATTCTCTACAAGCTGTGTCCGGATAACATCATACGCCGGTGTATTCCTGAGGAAGAATGGGAGAGCGTCTTGAGTATGTGCCATGATGGACCAAATGGGGGTCACTTTGCAGCGGAAAAGACAGCAGCACGAGTTCTTCAATCAGGTTTTACTTGGCCTTCTTTATTTAAGTACTGTAGATTTTATGTAGAGAATTGCGATAGATGCCAGCGGATGGGGGGCATATCAAAAAGAGATGAAATGCCCTTGAAGAATGTGTATGAGGTGGAGCTCTTTGATGTGTGGGGCATAGATTTTATGGGTCCATTTCCTTCATCGAATGGATTTTTATATATCTTGCTTGCTGTTGATTATGTCTCAAAGTGGGTGGAAGCAATTCCAACCAAGTTGAGTAATGCAAGAACGGTCATTGCGTTCTTGAGGAAGCACATATTTTCACGTTTTGGAGTGCCGAGAATTCTCATTAGTGATGGGGGAACTCATTTTCTCAATAAGCTAATGGAGAATCTTCTCAAGTCTTATGGAGTGAAACATAGAGTATCCACACCTTACCATCCGCAGACGAATGGGCAAGCTGAAGTGTCCAATCATCAAATCAAGCAGATTCTGGAGAAAACTGTCAGTACTAGTCGCAAGGATTGGGCTAGTAAGTTGGATGATGCATTGTGGGCATTCAGAACTGCTTACAAGACTGTTTTGGGGATGTCACCGTTCCAATTAGTTTATGGAAAATCTTGCCACCTTCCGGTGGAAATTCAACACAAATCTTTTTGGGCGGTGAAGAAGATTAACCTTGATCTTGAAGCAGCGGGTAGTAGTCGCCTTCTACAGTTGAATGAGCTTGAAGAGTTTAGAGAGACGACGTATGAAAATTCCTGCATCTATAAAGAAAGGACCAAGAGATGGCATGATGCAAAACTTCGAAATAAGAATTTTCAAGTGGGAGATTTTGTATTCTTATTTAATTCTCGTTTGAGAATTTTTGCAGGTAAGCTTAAATCAAAGTGGATGGGTCCATATGAGGTTAGTCGAGTTTATGAAAGTGGAATGGTTGAACTCAAGAAGAACGATGGAGCTTTCTTCACGGTTAATGGGCATCGCTTAAAGCATTATCATCATCACGGTGAAGTAGAGGTTCTGTTTGTTGATCTCTTGACTTGATTTACACTGCATTCCGTCGAGCTCCTCGACGTTAAACAAGAGCGCTTGGTGGGAGGCAATCCACCGTTTTATTATTTTGTTTGTTTGTTTGTCTTGTGCTAGGTGAATTATACTCAAGGGGCGTACTTACACTTAAGGTAATAATATCCTTTTAAACTTAGATTCAACTGACGTTTTCATCTAAGTTTGGGGGGGTGTGATGTTCTTCCCTTGTTCCATCCGCACCCAGGTATGTTTACTCTGCATTGTTTAGTGTCTGTGTGCTTGGAAGTTGATTTTTTTTAGAATTCTCGAATTTTATTCGATCTTTCGAATTTTTTTTTGCGACTATCCAGGTGTCTTGTGTGTTTTTTTATTTATTTTTGGGTGTCCCATGATATTCTGTCGTTGATTTTCGTCTCTTCGATATTTTTTTATCTCTTCTATGATGATGGTTTGTGTTGAGCTTTTATGATTGAGAAGGTATTAAAGGTGATGAAGTGAACTTGAAAAATTTAAAGAAGATTGAAATCAGGTTACTTCGTTCCTTATTCTAAAATTTCTGTGAGTTTTGAATTCTTATGAGTGAGGAGCATGAGCTTTAATTTCTATGACCTGAATTTCATGGGGATCTTTGAGTTGTTATTTTTCATGCCTATGCTAAGATGTTGATTATGATTAATAAGGGAAACATGCTTTAATTCTTAAGTACTTGAAGTTCTTGATGTGCTTGTTATGATGTATGCGTAGCCTTGAAAAGTGCTCGTTCATTCTATGAAAAAGCCAAGTGAGATTTGAGCCTTTAAATCATGATACATTGACCCATGATATTTTTATTTCTTGAGCGTATCGTTCTTGTGCGTATATTCTAGAACTTGCCTTGAGTCTCCTTGAATATTCGAGAATAGTATAGTGGATTATGAAAATGATATTAGGCCATCTTTGATTTTTAGCCTATCTTTTTCCCTATACTTTACCTGAATTCATTAAATCCTTAGTCAACCCGTTGAGCCTTGAAAAATCCATTCTTTGAATAACCCTTTGAGCTTAATCAGTATTTGATTTTTCCTTGTGTTACTTGGATCAATTGAGTAATTGTTGAAGAGGTTAGAAGAAGAGTGTGAATTTGTTGGAGTTGAAAAGGATGATGAAGAAAGGAGAAGAAAAAGGATATAAAAATCCTATTCAGTTGAAAAGAAAAATAAAAGGGAGAAAAAGAAAGAAAAGAGGTAGTGCCCGAAACTGGTACCTCAAAAAAAAATAAAGGGAGAGAAAGGAAAAAATATTTGTGGGGTAGTGCACATACCCTTGATGCTGAAAGAAAAGAAGAAAATACTCTTTCATTCTTGTGGTTGAAGGAAAGAAATGAATAATTTGGAGTTAAGGAGGAGTGAGCTTGAAAAGAAAGTGATGAGGAAGAATGAAAGATCGTGATAGACGGCCGCTTGATTAATCCTAGTTTGAGTCACTTATCCATAAATTTCCTACCTTGTCCAAAGAGCCTACATTACAGCCAAATAAAAAGTCCTTTTTGATTCATGATTTGCTAGCTACAAGTAAAAGGAGAGTTGAGACAATAGGCAAGCTTACGGTTACACATGCACTTGAATTGAATCTGAGAAAGCATATATATAACCCAATAGGTGTACACTTTATACACCATGAGCGTGAGAGTTAAATACTAATATATATCATGTGAGCATAGGTGGGTTGAACACTTAAATTGGTGAAGTAATTATCTTAACTTGCATATTTTGAATGAATTGATGCTTTTGAGTTTGAAGTTATATGAATAAAGTTGAAATTGATTACATCTTTTGGATGCTTAGTTTATGTTTTGATTTTCCCTTAGAACATAACTTTCCATCTCATTATTTTCTCTTGGTTTGTCATTTCGTTATTCGAGGACGAACAACACCTTAAGTTTGGGGGGTTTGATGAGAGTGGAAATTCATGTATTTTCGAGTCCAATTTGATACCTCTTTGAGTGTTTTAATTGCTATTATTTGCACATATCTTATTACTTCTAATTATTAATGACTAAAAGGTGCTTGAGAGGTATTTTGTTGTGTTTTGGTAGGATAAAGGATCAAAAGTGTAAAGTTGGAATGAAGTGTGAATTTGTGCAACATGCAAGAAAACAGAGTACCATTTTCCATAATTTTTCCGTGATTGTGTGAAAGTTGAAACTAGTTGTGTGAGACATCGTTGGAAAGCCACGAAAGAGAGGAACGTGTGGGCGCAAAAATCACCTCAATAGGAAGTCGGATAAAGAAATTATGAGCAAAACGGCGACGTCGCGTGACTACCGACGTGATTTTCGAATTTTCCTAAATTTTGGCCCATTATATGTCACTCAATTGGAATGATATTGTGAATTGCCATTTGCCACCAAGGATCATGCAGAATTTATTTATTAATGATAAAAGATGGGGCCATGAAGACAATTGGAAAATAATGTAAGTGGCAACTTATGTGGGCATGTGAACTTGATTAAGTGGGCCATGAGTTATTTATACTAAGGCATTGTAATTGAATGATATAGCCCATTATGTAGAAGAGCCCAGTTCATTACTATTTTAATTGTGGAGAGCCCAAACCCATCAAGCCTTTACACACAACTCAAGGCTTTGCATAAAAGGCAGGAACGAAAGAACAGATACAGACATCACCATCCTCACGCATCCTCACGCCGAAACACACCCTAATTTTATCTTCACCATTATTCCACCATCCACCCACTCATCGGAAACGGAGATTTCGACGGAGATAAAGATTAAAGAGACGGAGTCCTCCAAAAGGGTTCTTTATTTTTAATTATTTATTTTTGTTATTTTAGCACAATGGTTAGGGTTTATTACATCTTTGTGATTTGCCCTCGTAATTCCATGGGCTAAGCTTCTTTGTTGGTAATGTTAGGGCTTTATACAGTTTTGACTATGTGATTGGATTTTGCACTAGACTTGGATTGATTATTCTGCAGATTGTTTATTTCCTTATTGAAGAGAATATTTTGAGACTTCATATTATTGAGTTTTTGGGTTTTGATTCCTTTAATTATTCTTGACGGTATCACTGATTGATAGTTAATAGGATTCTTTATTTCTATATAATAATTGTTGTTTCATGTGACAGTCTTAGGGGATTGGCCTATAATACCTAAGAGTGTTAGACAATCAATTTGGAATATTAATTACTTGGTAAAACATCATTATTAAGTAATTAATAAGGAGACAAAAGGGTTAACAATCGCGTACCTAGAAAGGGAAGTCTAGTGCTCTAGCCTTAATTGGAATTTAGCATGAAGTACCTATTGAGGGAGAGGGAGTTAATTTCTTATTGATCTTAGGATTTTCAGCTCATTATAAGTGTTAGATCCTACCCGATCAAGGTGATTTAACTAGGCTTAGTGATCCTCTTATAAACGTCTGCAGATAATTAATTTGGGTCTAGATAAATTAGTCACATAGTTAAACTGTTTGCCCGAGCATTACCAATTCTCCATTCTTGAATTCCAAATCGTTTTCTTTGTGTGATTTATTTTATTTGCATTAGTTTAATTATTTACTTTTACTTTTTATTAGTTAATTAATTATCTTTTCCAAAAACCCCCAGATTTGTCTTACATTGTAATTATCATATAGAATTACTTGTTAAATTTATAACTATCTTGTGGGAACGATATTTCACTTGGTCACGCGCACTACACTCGATCCCTTATACTTGAGGGTGAAAGAAAATAGCAATCATATACTTATTAAATGAATTGATGAAATATTTTATTATAAAAAATAATAACTTAACGATCCATGTAACACGGGATTACATGCTTGTAAATTAAAAAAAAAATTAATTGAAGAGGGTAGAACAAATGTTAATTAATTAAAGGGAGAAAATATAAATCCATGAGAATAATCGGCTATGCTCTTCTTGTAACCTTGTTTATGTCTCATTACTTTGAATGAAGCCTTCCGGGGAATAACTTGAGTCTTGAATTGAACAATAAAACTTTATCCCCCGAAATAAACTCTTTCGTCTTAATTCACTTATCATGCCACCTTTTAAGCTTCTCTTTCAAGATCCTTGAGTTTGAGTATGCTTCCTCTCCTAGTTCAACTAATTAGAGACATCTTTTCTTTCCAGATTCCTTTTCATTCAAATTCAACTTTCTAAAGGCCCACAATGCCTTATGCTCTAACTCCACGGGTAAATGACATGCTTTTCCATAAACGAGCTGTATGAAGAGAACCCAAGAGAGGTCTTATAAGCCGTTCGATAAGCCTAAAGAGCATCGTCGAGCTTAGAAGACCAATCCTTTCGATTTCCATTGACCATTTTCTTCAGTACAAGCTTCACTTGCCTATTAGACACCTCCGCCAAGCCGTTCGTTTGAGGATGATAAGGCGTAGAGAGCAGAGACCTTATGCTTCACTCTACATCCAATCAAAAGCTTCTCAATAAGCTTGTTAATGAAGTGAGATCCCCCATCACTAATCATTGCCCTTGGAACTCCAAATCTAGCAAAGATATTCTTCTTAAAAAATGTCTTGACCACTAGAGCATCATTTGTCCTTGTCGAGATTGCTTCCATCCATTTTGACGCATAATCCACCACAAGTAATATGTAAAGGTATCCATAGGAAGGCGTAAATGGCCATATGAAGTCGATCCCCCATACATCAAACACTTTGACCTCAAAGATGTTCCTCATGGGCATCTCATCCCTTTGACCTATACTTCCAATCCGGGAAAATATCACATTTGGTCCTATAAGAATTTCTTCAGTTCAATTATAGTCCCGTAGGAATACACTGGTCCCATAGCTAGCGGTTTTGGTCCCATAGAATATTATAACAATAATTTTTGAAAATTTTCATCCCAAATTAACTTATATTATCATAAACTATCAGATTTATATTATTTTCTTTCTTGCAAAATAGATATAGTTCATTTTAGTCTTGTTAATGATTCAGAATATTTCGTTAACTATTAACAGATTTTGATTAAAATTTTTTATGGAATAAATTTGCCAGTTTTGGGACCTTTTTGACATTGAACAATTCTCACGGGACTAAATTTGAAATTACCCCCTTCCAATCCTTTGGCATCTATCACAACTCTTGATGTACTCTTTACAATCCTTATAATATTGGCCAAAACAAACCCGACTGTAGAATCTTAGCCCCCGTCTTTTGAAATCCAAAGTGTCCTCTACATGGTGAGCTATGACACATCTCCATGACACTTGTCTTTTCTTCCTCCAGGATACACCTTCAAATGATCCCATCCGAACAATTCTTGAACAAGAGAGGGTATCCATTGGAAGGCGTAAATGGCCCTATGAAGTCGATCCCCCATACATCAAACACTTTGACCTCAAAGATGTTCCTCATGGGCATCTCATCCCTTTGACCTATACTTCCAATCCGGGAAAATATCACATTTGGTCCCATAAGAATTTCTTCAGTTCAATTATAGTCCCGTAGGAATACACTGGTCCCATAGCTAGCAGTTTTGGTCCCATAGAATATTATAACAATAATTTTTGAAAAATTTCATCCCAAATTAACTTATATTATCATAAACTATCAGATTTATATTATTTTCTTTCTTGCAAAATAGATATAGTTCATTTTAGTCTTGTTAATGATTCAGAATATTTCGTTAACTATTAACAGATTTTGATTAAAAATTTTTATGGACTAAATTTGCCAGTTTTGGGACCTTTTTGACATTGAACAATTCTCACGGGACTAAATTTGAAATTACCCCCTTCCAATCCTTTGGCATCTATCACAACTCTTGATGTACTCTTTACAATCCTTATAATATTGGCCAAAACAAACCCGACTGTAGAATCTTAGCCCCCGTCTTTTGAAATCCAAAGTGTCCTCTACATGGTGAGCTATGACACATCTCCATGACACTTGTCTTTTCTTCCTCCAGGATACACCTTCAAATGATCCCATCCGAACAATTCTTGAACAAGAGAGGGTCGTCCCATAAGTACTCCTTGACATCATGATAAAACTTCTTCTTTTGTGACTCGGGAAGGTGATCCGGCTTGAGACCACAAGCTAAGTAGTTCACGAAGTCCGCATACCATGACCTCCCGATCTCACACAAAGTGTACATATTTGAAAATCAATTTGAAGGATTTCCTCATTCGGAAAGACATCTTTAATAAACTCCATGGTACCTTCTTTATCAACATTTTCTAAATGTGACAAGTGGTCAGCTATGACGTTTTTATCACGTATCTCTACATCAAACTCCTGCAACAAAAGAACCCAATGTATTAGTCTTGATTTAGCATATTTCTTGTTCATCAAATGCCTAATGGCCGCATGTTCCGTATAAACTATTTTTTTCATGCCAACTAGGTATGGACAAAATTTTTTAAAAGCATAAACCACCGATAAAAACTCTTTTTCCATTGTGGTGTAATTCTTTTGATTGACATTGAACGTCTTTGATGCATAGTAAATAACTTGAAACTTCTTCTCCCTCACTTGTCCAAGCACTACTCCCAACGCATTGTCACTTGCATCAAAATGGAGCTTGAACGGCTTGCTCCAATCGGGAGAGACAAATATTGGTAAGGAGATTAAAGTTTCCTTGAGCACCCTAAAAGCATTAAGATATTCATCATTAAATTCAAACAGAGCATCTTTTTAAAGCAACTTACAAAGTGGTTTAGCTATCTTTGAAAAATCTTTTATAAAACGTCGATAGAATCCTACGTAGCCAAGGAACGATCTAATCTTTTTTTCATTCTTTGGTGGGGGAAGATATTCAATGGCTACAACCTTTACCCTACCAAATATCAAACCTCTTTCTGATATATGATGTCCAAGTACGATACCCTCTTAAACCATAAAATGGTATTTTTCCCAATTCAATACTAGGTTCATATCTTGACATCACTGCAACACCATAAAAAAATTAGCCAAGTATATATCAAATGAAGATCCAAAGATGAAAAAATAAACCATAAATACCTCCATTATATTTTCAATCAATCTACAAAAAATGGCCATCATGCAACGTTGAAAGGTAGCGGGGGCATTGCACAACCCAAAGGGCAATTTGTAGAAAGCGAATGTGCCATACGGACAAGCAAATTTATTTTCTCTTGATTCTTCAGGGCTATCATGATTTAGTTGTACCACGAGTAACCATCTAGAAAACAATAATACTTGTAACCCGCCAACCTATCAAGCATTTGATCAATAAAAGGTAAAGGAAAATGATCTTTATGAGTATTTTTATTAAGCTTTCGATAATCACAACATACTCTCCAACCTGTTTTTACACCTGTAGCTAGTTCTTCATTAAATTCCATTATAACAGTGGTTAATCCCCATTTCTTAGTCACAACATGCAAAGGACTTATATGAAGACTATCACTTATAGCATAAACAACTCTGGCATCTAACCATTTTAGAAATTCTTTACGAACTACCTCTTGCATAATAGGATTCAAACGACGTTGAGGTTGCAAACATGTTTTATCCTCATCAATCAACCAAATATGATGCATACAAATAGTAGGACTTATACCTTTCAAATCATCAATACTCCAACCAATTGCACTTTTATGCTCTCTAAGCACTCTCAACAATTTATCAAGCTCTAAAGGTGAAAGAGATGATGATACGATTATCGAAATCCCCCAAGAAAGCATGCATGAAGTGACCAGGTAATGGCTTCAATTCCTCCTTTCCTTTTTCAACTTTTGATTCTTCACTAGCCACTTCCAATGGAAGATATTCACTCTTTCCATAGAATATCATCTTGGCTTCATCTTCTTGCATTTCCCTACAAGCATTCAGATCATGTAAGATATCATTTATATCATCATCTTCTAAGCAACATAAAGAAGAAGTAGAGTTAAAAGATAAAGTAAGAGAATGACTTATGCTTGTCTCGAGGGGATCATTGAACAAGAAAAATAGTATATTCTTTTGAACAATCTCATCAATCCTTCTACATTCTTCCTTCTCATCCGGATGCCTCATGGCACTTGTCAATAAAAGCACCACCTCTTCTTCATTTACTCTCAAAGTTAACTCCCCTTTATGCACATCAATCAGAGCTCTCTTTATAGCCAAGAATGACGCCCAATATCAATGGAATATTTACATCTTCGTCCATGTCAAGTATTACGAAATCTACCGTGAATATGAACTTTTCAACTTTCAAGAGCACGTCTTAAACGACTCCCTTAGGATAAGTTAAAGACCTATCCGCAAGTTGCAACGTGACGGATGTGGGCTTGACTTCTCCTATACCAAATTTCTTGAAAATGGACATGTGCATCAAATTGATACTTACCCCAAGATCACAAAGAGCTTTATGCACTTCACTCATTCCCATCTTACAAAGTATCACAGAACTCCCTGGATCCTTGAGCTTTGGAGGAAGCTTCTTTTGAATGATAGCACTACACTCCTCCATCAAGTTGACGGTCTTATTTTCCACTAAACTCCTCTTTCTTGACTTGACAACTTTAAATAACTTGGCATAGTGAGACATTTGTCTCAAGGTGTCGATAAAAGGTATGTGGATGTGGATTTTCTTGAAGATTTCTAAAAACTTTGCAAATTTTTCATCAAGGCCCTTCTTCAAGAATTTATATGGGAAGAGAATAGGCACTTGATTTTTAGATATGCCCCAACTATTTCTTTCCAATTCCACTTCATCTTCCTTCTTTTTCAATGCCTTAGTCTTTTGCCACTTCTTCTCAATAACTTCCTTTTCAACCAATTCCGGCTCAACATTTGTTCTTGCTTCAACCTTAAGTTTATCCACTAACCTTTCTTCAACTGAACTTTCCTCATTCCCCTTTTCTTCTACCTCCTCACTCTCCATAGGCATTGAAGGACCTTCGTAGTTTGTTCCACTTCTCAAAGTAATTGTCTTACATTACTCTTTTGGATTGACTAAGGTGGTAAAAGGGAACTTTCCTTTTTCTTTTGCACTCAAGGCATTAGTAATTTTCCCAACTTGATATTCCAAAGCCTTGATCCTTTTATTATTTGCCTCATCGGTCTTTCTTCTTGATTCACCTTGAGCCTTGTTTGATGCGATCAACTTATCAATTAGCTCTTTGGTTGATGTTTTCCCCTAATTGTTCAGTGCCTTAGCCCCCAGATATTAAGCAACGGCATTGTTGGAGTTGGAGTAGGAAAAGTTGTCTTGCCTTCTTTGTTGTGGAAAAGAATTCCCCCTTCTTTGATTGTTGAAACCTCCTTGTCTAGGTGGGAAATTTTCTTGATTTTGATTGAAATTACCTTGGTAATTATTTTGATAATTACTGTGGTAACCTCTCCCTTGCATATATAGGATGTCCTCTATCTTTAGCATAGACATCATCCGTTGCTCTTGGCTCACACCACTGAAGGAAGCATCCCTTGGTCACTTTTCCCCTCAACATTACCCATACTTTTATTGTTCATAGCTTGGTTCAAACTCATTTGTCTTACAACCTCTGCCGCTATAATTTCAATACTTGGCAAACTTGGCTCAACATTCATACTCTTGATACTATGTTATTTTCCTTGATCAACATGCTCCAAACCATAGCACACTAACTCTCTCCGATGGCAATCGATAAATATTCATAGCAATCTCATCAAAAATCTTTATAGCCCTTTCCAGAGTCACTCCTAGTACGGATTCACCGGTCGACGCATCAACAAGCACTCTTTAACTATTTACCAAACCTAGGTAGAAACGCCCAACTTGTTGATTTTCCAAAAATTCATGTTGTGGACACTTACGAAGCATATCTTTGAACTTTTTCCACGCTTCATAGAAACTTTCTTGATGCATTTGCTTGAATTGAGTGATCAAGCTCTTTATTTGAAGCGTCTTAGAAGGTGGAAAATACTTGTTCAAGAATAATTGTGCAAGCTCATCCCATGTATTGCACGTATCCGGATTAATAGTAGAAAGCCAAGTTCGGGCACGATCCTTCAATGAAAATGAGAATAACCTCATCTTAATACAATCTTCGCTCATTCCATTCATCTTCACGGTGTTGGCTATCTCATAAATTGGGCTAGATGAGCATTCAGATCCTCATTTAGGGTTCTATCAAATTGCTTGTCTCTCACCATTTGGATTAAGCCTGCCTTAATATCAAAATTGTAGGCATTGATTGGTGGACTCATCAGTTGTGGCATAGCCTTGGCATGAAGAAATCACGGATCACCCTTTGATCGAATTGAGTCCTTTGATGCACCGGAGGTGGTGGTGGCTGTTGGCATTCGATCGTTTGGTTAACTTGAACTGTTAGGATTCCATACGTTTTTAACAATTAGCGGAAGCAAGAAAACAAGAAACGATTATCTTTCACCAGGGTATATTGAAGAAGAAGGATTCTCGCTGGCAGCCTGCGCAGCGTCACAGTTTTGGCCATAACATCCTCATTTGATCTTTGATTTGAGTGATCTACATGCCAAAACGATCCTCTCTTCCGTGGCTTTCTGTCAGTATATCACACGTCCAGTTCTGATCTTCACACTATTTTATAAAATTATAGAAGTTGATGAATAGCAGCAGCAAACAACCTTTCGATCTTCTACTGTATTCTCAAGTCTGATCTTGACGTCATGTGGGCGACGATCCTAAGATCTTCTCAATCTGTTATTCTCTCACTACTCATGTATGTTAGACTATGTAACTTAGGGTTTAGAACAGTTGAGATGACTTATATATGGGCTACATCATGTAGGGATGTCAATGTGACGGGTATTTCCGGGTACCCGATCTACCCGAACCTAAATGGGTAGGATACGGGTAGTTGTAAACGAGTTTGGGATGGGTACAGATAGTTGTAAAAAATACCATTAGGGTTTGGGACGGCTACGGGTAATGCCTCAAATACCCGTGGGTACCCCAATTATATATTTTTTTTATAAAATTTAATATATATTATATAATTTATATATGATAAGATATTTTATATATTTAATTAATAGTTATAAGTTTTATTTAATCATATTTATTAAATATTTATTTAAAATAATATAATTTATATTATATTTATTTTATATTTTAAACGGCTATGGGTACCCGAGGGTATTGATAAACGGTAATGGAACGGGTAGGGTACCATAATAAAATTTTTAAATGGGACGGATATGGATATGGGTATTTATTTTTTTAATCGGATATGGGTACGGGTACTCCAAAATAAGCGGGTACCCTACCCGTTGCCATCCCTAACAGCAGGGATCAGGAGGAGAAATTAGAGTCGGGCCTCCATTGGGCTTAAGTATCCAAGTTTAGCCCAAAACTTATACTTAAGTCCAATAATAATAATATATTCTACTAAATTATTATTACTGCACTGCCGCTCAGATCCCAAAATTACATTTTGGGCTCCTTCTTATTATGAGTCTGACAGTCTCCCCATATTTAAGATATACAATACCCATTAACTATTTAAGTTACTGACAACTCCATCAATTAATATTTCATCCGAGAGTAGTACCACTCAACCTCATTATCATGCCAAAATAAATCCACCTGCAGAATTTACATGATAATCCTTATGAGCTCCTCAAGGGGACATCATCAACCTATAGCGGACATGGATTCCTTCTACAATCAACAACACACCATAGAGACATCACTATTTCCCAACTTACCAAGTTTTTTGATTTAATTATATGTAATCTCACCCATTGATGAATCAAAGAAATACATACTGCCTTACATGTCGAGGTTATTGTATAGGGATTAAGAGCACGAACATCCATAATAATTGAGATCAAGTTCTCCTATATAGTCAGTATAAGTCGAACGATTTCAAGCGGTCCTACTCAATACACACAAGGTGCACTAATGTGATTCTATAGTCAAGACAAACTAATACCAAATCACATTACAACTATCCCGATAGAGAGTCCCCGTCTATCTCGATTGTGAGCATCTGTTTATACTTTATAAGAAAACCGATAATATGATCTTCCGCGTGTTGTCGCACAACATATTATCTACAATATAAAGTAAGTGAACTATTAGATCGACATATAAATAAATTATAAGACGCAATCATTTGATCATATGATTCTCATTTCAAATTCATTGTTATAACATTGTTCATACAAAAGCTAGGCTTTTAGTATACAATCCAACAGTAGCGGCACATAAGCATGTTGAGGTGGTATATGAGCTTGTGGAAAGCCTTGTTGAAGTTAAGCTTGTTGAATCATCCCTTGAAATAAGGCTTGGTGTTTAGAACTCCAAAATTTTGAAAAGCTTGTTGAGGATTGGCATTGAATTGTTGTGCTTGTGCATTATCTTACACACCTTCCCTATCATGCTCCACATTAACACGTTCATCATCTTGATTGTTCTCCATTGGATTACTATTTTTAGTTTTGTTCCCCTTCTATCTTCTTCGAAAATTGTGTTCAATCTCCAAATCAATAGGTTCAACTTGTTTCTCTTTTGATCTTGTTTGCATACACCTTCAAAAACAAAAAGAATTAGAACAAGAATTTTCTAAAGCAAAATAAAATAACAATAAAAATAAAATATCTCTAGTAAGATTACGCAAAACGCTCATTCTTTTAACTACTAGCAACCATTGCCTCACCGGAAATGATGCTATTTTCTTGATCGTATTTTTGTGTGTGCATTTTAAGAGCAAGAATTCTCTATCGTTGTATACGACGGAGTGACCAAGAATTAAAAATATCGGATCCAAGGGAGGTAGGTACTAGAGTTTAAGCAATCTTGCGTTCTTGTAATTTTATAGAGACGAATCATAAGTGGATTAGAGTGTGTTCAAACAAGTAATTAAAAGTAATCTAATCAAGTAAACGAGAAATGATCAAACAAATAAAGATAGATTGAAGATGAGTGGTTTTCCAAATTAAGTAAAAGTGAGATTAACAACACTAAGGATATGGTAATTCTAGAACTAATGCATCAAATTCACATGTATCATTGGGTAAATGATCAAGGGCAATCACTAATTCTACCTAAACTCCCTCTCGAGATGGATCGGATGTAGATCCTTAATAAGGTCCCAAAATGGCTCTAAGAATTGATTCTCAATCAAACAATTTCAACTAGGTACTATGTTCAATTGGAGAGTCCCCTCACACGATCAATTGACCTCTCGATCCAACCAATCAAATGTTCTATCAAAGGGTCCTAAATCCTAAAGGACATCTCTATCTCTTTAAGATTTAATGCACATGAGGTGAATGACAAAATGATTCAATTAATTATCCTAAATACATAATTGACTTCTCAATCTAATGACATGTTTAAAACAACAAACCACACAAATAATCATAAACATCAAGATATTCAACATCAATAATAGAAAATCAATAAACCCAATCAACACATAAATTCCAAAATTATCCAACACCATTCATGTTGCTAATCTCACAAAGAAGATTAGCATATCATAGTCTCAAGCAAAACAAAATAAATTATCTTACAAAAATCCATGATTAAACCCTAAGAAAATTACAAAATAAAATAAATGCTTCCCTTAAATTTCTTCAAATGAAGCCTCTATCTTCTCTTGTAATCTCAATCCCCCTTACTTCCTTGATCAAATGGAGTGGATGATGAAAGAGTTTAGTAAATTAAATGGATAAATGGAAGATAAATTTGGGAAAAAAGAGAAACAATGAACGGCGGGATTGCCGAATCAAAATTGAGAGCTGTCATTTGTAAGCTATCCCACAACTTTTTGATTCCAACCCTTAAAAATAAAAATAAGTGGGCTGATGGTTTTTCATATTTTTTTTGGAAGTGGAAGGCTACATACGTTAATGGCATGGGCGGCTGCAATCTCTCTTACATACTTATTTAAATGGGTTGGAATTAATTAATATTGGGCATGAGATTGCTAACCACATAAGGGAAGGAATGAGCTTGATATTTTCAAATGAAAATGCTGATGGACCACATTAGAAGTGTTGGGCCGCAGCTTGTATGGTGGAAAATTTCAGCATGCGCGCCTTTACCGATTTAGCCCGTATTTACTCGTTTTAACTCCAAATTGAGCTTCATTTTTCCTCACGTCTTTGTAATTGAATGTAGAAGATCATTTTAAGCACAAATTTTGAAAATTCCAACAAAAATTTCTCTCCACAAAAATTAAAAAATTAAAAAAATTAACCACTAAAAGCAATCTTAATTATATATATAAAGCCTACCTAAAAATGGAACATATTTTCTAGAAATTTCTACGCTCATCACTTAGATCTCTCCAAAAATTCCCTGCCGGACTCTGTTTCTCCTGTTGTTTCTTCACAGCCTTGTTGAAATTAACCTGGCTTGAAACCACCTCGGTGGGGCAGTCTAGCTTCTTAAATTGGATCTCTTGAAGTCCTCACAACTTCGAAATATTGATCTTTCTTTCAATAGGTTCAAAAACTTTACTATCTTTCGAATTTTCCGAATCTGGGGTTTCTCAGTCTTTAGCATTTTGAAAATGTTGGGTTTCCTTTTTTGCTTCACCTACTTATTTAATCTTGAATCTCTCAACATTTCTGGTTGTAAATTTGTTGGGCAACCTAAATTTCTTGAACATCTCATTCAATAACTTCTCTAGCTCTTTGGCACAAAAAGTGTAGAATTTTTTTTGTAATTCTTCATTCATTAGTGTTGGAAATCTCATCACTAACACCACCACCTCCACCACTACCCCTGCCTTACATATAAAACCACCACACCGACCCATAAGTCACTGCCAAAAATGAGAAAGATATCAATTCAGAAAAAGAAACAAGACCCAAAATCCCGTAATTTTAAGGCTTAAGAAATTGGTAAGGGATACCTCAAAGAAAATTGAGTAATTGGTGGCACTGGTGATGATAGTGAGTAGGGGAGATACTTGCAGTGGGGGAGATGGGGCTGGCGGTGGAAAGTGGTGAAGGTCGGCGGTGTGAATGAATTGTAGAAGTGGATGACACGTAATGTAGCAATAGTTTGCACATAAATTGAGATTTCATTTGATATTTCTTTATATTATTAATCTTAATCTGATGACGTGGCATGTTTATTTAGATAGTTTAGTTTGTTTAAAATTTGGTTGACGATGATCCCCTTGTCAGTAGGGTGAGTGTATTTTTCGGTGAAAAATTAAAAAGTTTTAGATCAGTTGGACTAAATTTGAAACAAAATTATTAAAATTGGATAAAAAAATGACTAAAATTGAGGACCATTTGCAAATTTTTGTATAGTTAATGGACTAATTGTGATAATTCCTCTTTGAAATTCAATGGATTCTTCAAATTCAAAAGAGTGAGCTATTAATAATTAAAATTTTAACTAAAAATTATATTATAAATTTTAATAATTTTTTTAAATATCATTATTTTAATAACATCTCGATCATTCAAATTTGACAAAAACTTATCATAGGAGTTTTTTTAGACGGATTAAAAGTGATAATACTTTTAATAAATAGTGATACGCAATCGATGAAAATAAATTTGGTAAAATCTTATGAGACTAATAAAAATTGATAATATTTTTAATAAATAGTGATTCGCAATCGATGAAAAATGATAATAGTGTAGTAAATTATTTGATAAATAATTTTTAGTATAAATAAAAAGTGACAATATTTTTTCAAAAAATTTAACATCTTCAATAAAAAGTGATAATTAATTAAAAGAATGTAAAATGGTAAGTCTCACGCAAGAGCTCTTTTTATAGTAGTGATGTTAATATCTACACAATTATTAATGAAATTGATCTAATTATACTATTATTTTTCAAAAAGTAAGGCTTTTCTCATATTTCCAAAATGAATATTTTAATATTTAGATAAGACAAACACTATGATGGACCAGGCTTATTTTTTAAAATCTGTGAAACCGAACTTAGTGATGGCAATGAAACCCGAAATCGAAGGCTACCGAGTCAACCCCGATCCGATTGGGGAGGTTTTTTACTTTTAATTGGATATGGTTCGGGTTTTGGGGAAAACCAAAAAAAATTAATAGAAATGGGGCGGGGACGGTATTTAAATACCCCACCCCCAAACCTGCCCTGATATATATATATATATATATATATAAATAAGAGTAATAGTCAAATTTTATACAACTTTTATATGTAATGTAATATATTATGTTAAAGATATTAATTAACCACTAAATATCAATTTTCCATGAAGCTACAAACGTAGACTTAAATCTACCAACACTAACCCACTCTTTTCTTTTTTTTTTCTTTTCTTTTTGGAGTTAGTTTGCATTAATTACATATCTTTTCAAATTCTTTTCATTTCAACTTTTTACATAAAACAAGAAAGAAATTAAATGAAAAAAAATTCTCCTTCCCATCATTCGAGGATGTCTTCTCTCTTAATTTTCAAAATGAGAAAATGAAACAAAAGTGTTTCTGATATTTCATCTTCTCTTCCTTTAAAAAAACTCCTTCTAAATAATCTACCTTTATCCTTTCTTTCAATATTTTTCTATTTTCAATTATGGAAATAGAATCGAATGCATCAACTATAGAGAATCCATCAGAAAACACAAAAGGAGATAGTCAAGAGCCTAATGAACCCATTCAAAATGAAGTTGTTTCACCACTAGAGCAAACTAATGCAAAGGATAATGCCGATGAAGTTGGTGTAAAAGAGAACAAGCTCATAAGTGTTGTATGGAAACATTTTGTGAAAAAGGTTGTGGATGGGCAAAAGAAAGCCCAATGTAACTATTGCCACAAGTATCTTGGTGGTAATTTTTGGAAAATTTAATTTGTTAGTAAGGATTAATAAATAAATTAATCACCAATTAATTAAAGTGAGTGAAATTAGTCTTACATGTGGAATTGATCAAATATGGTAAATTGATCAAATATGGTAAATTTTATCAAATATGGTAATTGATAAAAACTGAGAGTGGTCTCTGGAACCTATAAATAGGGTCATTGTGCATTCATACAAAACACACGATACACAAAAAAATATACAAAAAATCAAAAGTCTTTCAAGCGTCTGCATACACTTGCATAGTGCATAGTCTAGACGATCTAGTCCTCCATTCTCTCTTAGTTTGCCGGAGTTCCTGCGATAGTGGTGCTGCTTTGTCAGAAACGAGAAGTTATTTCACCTTTGGGGAAGATCTGCCAAGACCGGAGTACTACCGGGCGTGTTTCTTCTTGCGGGAAGAGTTCTACTCAACTCGACTTTGCCATCATCCCGAGATGTTCAAGATCCAAGATCCTAAATCCAGATCTGTAAGAAAGGTTAGTAATTCTTCGCTCTATTTTCATATTCATTGTAATAGTGATTGATTGGTGTACCTATAAACCAACAATCGTAAGAAGAAACAACTAGCCTCCACACCTTACAATCACTATGACTAATTCAATGGATATTGAAGAAGTTGAAATGTCCAATGCTAATACTCCAAGAGAGTTGATGTTGAGATTTCTGCTGGGACTAATTCCCAAAGGATGTATCCTCCAATGGGGATGTCGAGACCATTCATGGTTCCGGCTCCAGCGGAGAAGTCCGAGAAGTTTGGGGTGCAAACTTCAAGAGATGGCAGCAAAAGATGTTGTTCTACCTCACTACGCTGAGTCTGGTAAACTTCTTAAATGAGTCTGCACCAGTAGTGGATGAGAATGAGACTGATACGTAAAAACGTATAGCTCTTGATAAGTGGACCTCCGCTGATTACTTGTGCAAGAACTATAGCCTTAGTGGACTTAGTGATGCACTGTATAATTTATATCTAAGAACGAAGACATCCAAAGAACTGTGGGATTCTTTGGAGAAAAGGTACAAGGCGGGAGATGCCAGAACGAAGAAGTACGCAATAGCTAATTACTTGGAGTTCATGATGGTGGGCTCTAAATCTGTGGTTGAACAAATGCAGCAGTTCCAATTGATAGTGCATGAAATCCTCTCTGAGGGAATGATGCTTCCAGAAGTATTCGTTGTCGGCTCTGTGATTGATAAGCTGTCTCCAATGTGGAAGGACTTCAAATACTATCTCAAACACAAGCGAAAGGAGATGTCTCTAAAAAACTTAATTATCAAATTGAGAATCGAAGAGGACAACAGAAAGATGGATGGGAAGTTTGACCAATCCTCTATTGAGGTAAAGGCAAACTTAACTGAACATCGTGCGAGACCCTCCAAAAAGAGGAAGATGTCCGACGACAAGGGTAAGAAGCCAGTACAAAAGCCCAAGTTCAGTGGGGATTGCTATAACTGTGGCAAGCCCAACCACAAGGCTAAAGACTGTCACCTACCAAAGAAAAATAAAGGCAAGAACCACAATGCTAACGTGGTTGAACGGGACCTAACTAATGGCGACATGACTGCTGTAGTCTTTGAAGCCAACTTGGTGGCAAATCCAAAGGAGTGGTTCGTGGACACAGGTGCCACCTGTCACGTATGCTCAAAGAAAAATGCCTTCTCCACTTATGCACCCGTTGAAGAGAGGAAACTACACATGGGAAACCATGCCTCCTCTGAAGTAGCCGGTGTTGGAAGCGTGACTCTGAAGCTCACCTACGGGAAAGAATTGAAGTTAAAGAAAGTGCTGCATGTCCCAGACATCCGCAAGAACCTGATCTCAGGCTCTCTACTAGTTAGTCATTAGTTCAAGCTTGTATTTGAGTCTGATAAACTAGTGCTTAGAAAATTTGGCCAATTCTTGGGCCGTGGCTATCTAGATAATGGGCTTTTTAAGCTCAATGCTATGGTTGTAAGCCGTGAAGGTAAGAAAGTTATGAATAAAAGTGCTTCTACTTCTGCTTATATTGTTGAGTGCTCCTCAATATGGTATTTAAGATTGGGACATGTAAATCTTAAATCGATCAAAAGATTAAATAATCTTAATTTGCTTAAAGTAGCAAATATTGAAACTTTAAATAAATGTGAAGTGTGTGTAGAAGCAAAAATGACAAACAACCATTTCCAGCAAAAGAAAGGAGCACTAAACCTCTAGAGTTGATCCACACTGATACGTGTGATTTAAAACTTGTGCAAACTAGAGGGGGGGAAAAAGTATTTCATTACTTTTATTGACGACTGCACAAGATTCTGTTATGTGTATCTCTTGAGAAACAAAGATGAATCTTTAGAAGCATTCAACGCTACATTGAAAATCAACTTAACTCTCGAATTAAAGCAATTCGGAGTGATAGAGGTGGTGAATACGTAGCACCGTTTGAACAAATATGTGCCGAATCTGGCATCATACATGAAACAATAGCTCTTTATTCACCTCAATCAATTGGCGTTGCTGAGCTCAAGAATCGAACTTTGAAGGAAATGATAAACGCAATGTTAATCAGTTCAGGGTTGCCTCAGAACTTGTGGGGGGAAGCTATCCTATCAGCTAACCACATTCTAAATAAGATTCCATACAAAACTAAGGATCAAACTCCTTATGAAATGTGGAAGGGACATAAACAGTCATACAAATACCTCAAAGTGTGGGGGTGTTTAGCTTAGGTTGAAATGCCTCTACCAAACAAATTAGAATCGGACCTAAAATAGTTGATTGTATATTTGTAGGGTACGAACTTAACAACAGTGCTTATAGATTTCTGATTCATAAATCGGAAGTACTTGACATGACTGAAGGCACTATAATAGAATCAAGGAATGTAATATTCTTTGAAGGCATATTTCCTAGCAAAGGTAATAAACAAGTGACATCTTCTAAGAGACTACTTGTAGATACTACTGCGGTTCAATCTACACAAAAGAGCATAGAACCAAGACGTTGTAAGAGAGCTAGAGTAGAAAAATACTTTAGTCAAGACTTCTTTACCTACGCGGTTGAAGATGAGCCCAAATCGATATCTGAAGCTCTATCTCGTCCAGATGCACCATTCTGGAAAGAAGCTATAGATAGCGAGATTAATTCCATTATGCAAAATCATACATGGGAATTGGTAGATTTACCAAAGGGTTGCAAGACCTTAGGATGCAAATGGATCCTTAAAATAAAATATAAAGCTGATTGGTCAATAGACAAATATAAAGCCCGATTGGTGGCTAAAGGCTTTAGACAAAAGGAAGGGTATGACTTCTTTGATACCTACTCACTAGTGACACGAATTACGTCTATTCGTGTACTTATAGCGATTGCTGCATTGCAAAATCTAGAGATCCATCAAATGGATGTGAAGACAACCTTCTTAAATGGTGAGTTGGAAGAAGAAATATACATGGACCAACCAGAAGGGTTTATAGCACCTGGAAATGAGAATAAGGTGTATAAACTCGTGCGATCGTTGTATGGACTTAAACAAGCTCCAAAACAATGGCATGTGAAGTTTGACAACACAATGGTGTCAAATGGTTTTCGAATTAATAAGTGTGATAAATGCATGTATGTGAGAAATACACCAAAGGAATTTGTCATGGTTTGTCTCTATGTAGATGATATACTTATCATGGGAAGCAGTAATGACATAATCGTTGACACTAAACGAATGTTGAATCGAAACTTTGACATGAAGGACATGGGTATAGCGGATGTGATACTTGAAATTAAGATTCAAAGAATATCTGATGGAATTGCTTTGTCACAATCTCATTACATTGAGAAAGAGTTGAAGAAATTCAAATGCATTCGATGATTCACCGGCTAAGACACCCATGGATCCAAGTATACACCTTAGTAAGAATAAAGGTGAATCAGTGGCTTAATCTGAGTATGCAAGGGTTATAGGGAGCATAATGTACATAACCAATTGTACGCGTCCTGACATAGTGTGTTCAGTTAACAAACTGAGTAGATACATGAGTAATCCAAGCAATGAGCACTAGAAAGAATTGAGAAGAGTGTTGAGATATCTGAAATACACTCTTGATATAGGGCTATACTATTCTAAGTATCCAGTAGTACTCGAAGGGTATAGTGATGCAAACTGGATATCTGACACAAAAGACTCGTTCTCAACGAGTGGATACGTGTTCACTATCGAAGGTGGAGCAGTGTCATGGAGGTCTACAAAACAGACCTGTATAACTCGTTCTACAATGGAATCTGAGTTCATAGCTCTAGATAAAGCCGGAAAAAAGCAGAATGGCTTCGTAATTTCCTTGAGAACATTCCATGTTGGAACAAACCGGTTCCTACGATGATGGTATATTGTGACAGTCAAGCCACAATCGAAAGAGCTCTAAATAATATGTACAACAGAAAGTCTAGACATATCCGTAGGCGACACAACATGGTGAGACAATTGATCTCGAGTGGTGTAATGTCAATTAACTACGTGAAGTTAAAAGATAATATAGCGGATCCACTTACAAATGCAGTTAATCGAGATCAAATGAATAAATTGTTAGAAGGAATGGGGCTAAAATCCACAAAGTAATGGGCCAAAACAGTGGAAACTCAACCATGATGACTGGAGATCCCAAGAACTTGGTTCAAAGGGACAACGAAATTGTAGAGGTTCAAGTTAAACTTGGTACCTACCATTCCTTAGTAGAGAAATTCTACCAAGTATAGAACCCGTATTTTGGTGAGGTTAAGTCTTTGACTTTTAATGATTCCTAAAAGGCCAAGTGATGTTTGGTTGAGTATAGCGGGATACTCAAGATAGGAGATCACCTATGTAAGTGTGAAGTGAGTGGCCGCTTCAAAGTAAAACACTTATGAATCCAAAGGGGGTCCATGGCCGAAACGGACCAAAACATGAGAACAAAGAGAATGCGAGACATTGATACGTTCGCACTGTTATCTTAGTATACGCTAAGGAGGAGTAGTTCAAAGACATTATGTCAACTAAGCCACCGGTATGCTCGACAGTGTTGGACTACGGAAGGTTCAAAGTCCCAAACTACCTATCCGGATACATTAATGTTTCACGATGACTAGATTGTGTGTCTGTATTTTATAGGCGCTGAATTCCACTCATGTGAGGGATTGTTGGAGAATTTAATTGGTTAGTAAGGATTAATAAATAAATTAATCACCAATTAAATAATAATTAAAATGAGTGAAATTAGTCTCACATGTGGAATTGATCAAATATGGTAAATTTGATCAAATATGGTAATTGATCAAATATGGTATTGATCACGATCACTACTTAATATAACAAACCTACCATATGAGAGTGGTCTCTGGAACCTATAAATAGGGTCATTGTGCATTCATACAAAACACATGATACACACAAAAATATACAAAAAATCCAAAGTCTTTCAAGCGTCTACATACACTTGCATAGTGCATAGTCCAGACAATCTAGTCCTCCATTCTCTGTTAGTTTGCCGGGGTTCCTGCGATAGCGGTGCTATTTTGCCGAATACAAGAAGTTGTTTCACCTTTGGGGAAGATCCGCCAAGACCAGAGCACTACCGGGGCGTGTTTCTTCTTGTAGGAAGAGTTCTACTCGACTCGACTTTGCCATCATCCCGAGACGTTCAAGATCCAAGATCCTAGATCCAGATCTGTAAGAAAGGTTAGTAATTCTCTGCTCTATTTCCATATTCATTGTAATAGTGATTGATTAGTGTACCTATAAACTAACAGTGATGCAAAGAACGGGACCACCCATCTACGTGATCATTTAAAGAGATGTCCAAATCGCAACTAGTTTGATATAAGGCAGAAGATATTAGTGAACAATTTTAAAAAGAATGAAGTCACCACTTATTCATTTGATGAAGCCATTGTGAGGCAGGAGCTTGCAAGAATGGTTATTATGCATGAATACCCACTTCTCATTGTAGAACATGTTGGGTTTAGAAGGTATTCTATGGCTCTTCAACCTTTATTTAAGGTTCCTTCAATAAATACTTTGAAGAGTGACATATTAAATATCTATGAATCTGAAAAAGGAAAGACTATAAAGATCTTGGAGAAGAATGAAAGTAGGGTGACCACTACTACCAACGTGTAGACTTCAATAAAAAAAAGGATTCATGGCGGTTACTGCTCATTTTATTGACAGCTCCTGGACGATGCAAAGCAAGATATTAAGGTAATACTTTCTACAATCTGAAACATTTAGATGAATTATTTATTTTTTAATTGATTTCATTTATTTTTAATTAGGTATATATACGTGCCTTCACCTCACACCAGTGATGATTTATGTGAGGCTTTGCTAGATTGTTTGATAGATTGGAGTGTAGATACTAAATTTTCTAGCATAACAGTAGACAATTGTTCCACAAATGATGCATTGATTTGTAAAATAAAGAATAAATTAGACATGAGTAGTTTAATCAGATCTGGTTCATTAATACACATGCGATATTTTGCACATATTCTGAACCTGATCGTAAAAGATAGGTTAGATATTATTAAAGAAGGAGTTGAAAATATTCGTGAAAGTGTGGTTTTTTGGACTGCAAGTCCTAAAAGGTTGGAGAAGTTTGAGGAAGCTGCAAGGCAATTGCGTGTTTTCGTAACTAAAAAGTTAGCTCTTGATTGTCAAACTAGATGGAATTCCACATTTTTGATGATTCAAACTGCCATTTTATACAAAGATATTTTTGGTTGATTGAAACAACGTGAGCCTCAATATCAAACTTTGCCTTTTGAAAAAAATTGGAAATTTGCAAAAGAAGTTTGTGATAGATTGAAATTGTTTTATAATGTGACTGAATTATTCTCTGGAACGAAGTATACCACTGCTAATATGTATTTTTCTAGTATTTGTGAGATTCGATTGGAGCTATCTGAATGGGTTACATGTGAAAATAAGATTATTTCAAAAATGACAGCCACTATGTTGGTCAAATTTGAAAAATATTGGGGAGTGATACATGAGATGATGGGGGTTGCAACAGTTTAGATCCTAGGTATAAGATAACTTTGCTTGAGTGCTATTTTTTTAAAGTTTATGGAGATGAGTCTACGAGCCAAATTGAGAATATAAGGCAACTTTGTTATAATTTAGTAAAAGACTACCAAGCACTTGACTCAAAATGTGGTGAAGGTAATTCAACAAAAATGGACCCTTTTCTTTGAAGTAAAGATAAGTTGTCTGATTATGATTCATTTGTGATGGCAAGAAAAAGATGCAGAACCTCGCGTGTTAAGACAGAATTAGATAATTATTTAGATGAGGATGTCTTGCCACGAAATGGAGATTTTGATATTTTGTTATGGTGGAAGATACATGGAGTAAAATATCCTACGCTCCGAGCTATTGCAAGAGATATATTAGCCATTCCTGTATCTATGGTTGCTTCTGAATCTGCTTTCAGTACAAGTGGTAGGATAGTGAGCCAACACCGTAGTAGACTTCATCCAAAGACATTAGAGGCTTTAATGTGTGCTCGAAGTTGGCTTTGGGCTGCTGAAAACAAAGGTAACAATGTCACTTATTTTTATTTTTTAATCTCTTATATAATTTTATAACACTATTTATAAATGTTTTGTTAATTTTTATAGATGGAAGTGCTTTATCTTCGAAGAATTTTGCTGCTATATATGATGAAATTGATTCATATGGAGAAGGTATTATATTTATATATAAATTATAGGTTTATGATAAAAAAAAAAGTTGAGTTTAATTTCATATATATTAATGATTGTAGGAACTAATATATAAATTATAGATTTATGATAAAAAAAATTGAGTTTAATTTCATATATTTTAATGATTGTAGGAACTATGACAGAATAATGTGAAGAAGTACATATATTGGTGGTGTCTTTTGGGAGTGGGATGAGATTATTTTGTCTTGACTTGAAGTTTGTATCACTCAAGCTCAAGTTTTTTGCTGTAAGATATGTGAGATGTCTGCAACTTTGTACTGAATATCATATCTCTCTTTTCTGATTAATTTATGTTTTTTTATGCATTTAAGTTTTTTTTTATAATAATGATTTCAATATGTTTAAAATGATACAATTATTTTAAAAAATTAAAAAATTGGATTTTGGTTCGGGGTTGGGGATACCTGATACCGATAGAGGTGGTGATGGGGTGCAAAATCAATTCCCCGTCGGGGTATGAGGCGGGGTCAGGGATGGGAATTTTTAATCGGGGTCGGGGATAATAGTGTTAAAAACCGCCTCAAAACCGCCCTGTTGTCATTCCTAACTTTACATTAATACGAGTATTATTTTTTATTAAAATATTACTCGACTCATTGTCCGTTGATCGCTTATTTCTTTACGCGTGAACAGAACAAGTTTACTCCGTTATAATAAGTTACCAAGTTAAATTTCTATCCACGGGATATACTAACTTTAAGCATATCTAGATTTGTATTCGACTATGTTTAATAGATGTGATTTAAATTGAATTTGTGGTGTAACTAGAAATCACAAGTAATAAAAGAACAAAAATAAACAAGTTAACAAATTCAAGTAATCAAGTACACACGGGAATTACAAATGCAACTACAATTTAAGGAATAAAGCAATACTACTAACCGCACTATAATTAAGCGTAATTCTAGATTTTAGGACAAACAATGGTTAATCTCATTTATCAGTACATAGAGTCAATCACTTAATCACCTAATTCATATAGTGAAAAGAATATGAACTCATTACAAACTCTAATTGATTCCAATACTCTCAATTCTCAAGTACTCACTCCGTCCCATAAAAGTCTGCACCCCACTTTCCGGCACAGAGATTAAAAAAGTGATAACATTTAGGGGTATTATGATATTTTTTTGGTAATAAATAAATGATAAAGTATGTTAGATGTGTTAGGCAGTGATGATTTTTTTTTGTAAATAAAGTGTTTGGGAAGGGTGATTGTGTTTGACTTTTTTATTTTTTTAGGAAGGTGAAACTTTTTTGGGACAACCCAAAATAGAAAATATATCATCTGAAGAGTGTCTTTTATAGACTAGAAATTGTAAGGGAAAGAAATGGGAAGGAACCAGTTTGCTTGATTCCTCACATTTACATAAGGAATGACTCATTCCTCAAAAGTACATGATTCCATTCTCACTAAAATCAAACAATTATTAACTAAATAATCATAGAGTAATTTATTAACTCACAGACAATTTAATTTTTCGTAATATATGATTTTATTTTGAAATCATAGTCTCAGATCAATGAGTGTTCCTATTCATTTTGAAGAATAATCTAATTATTTCTATAGGATAATCTGTCAACTTACAAATTATGCGCAATTTAATTCTTTACAATACATGACTTCATTCTCAAAAAATCAAAGTGTCAATGGGTATCCAATTTATTATAATAATCAGTAACACATAGAAAAAAGTAACTTTATTGATCGCATAAACAAATCTAACATATAAAGTAATTCAAAAACTTGTTCATAGTAACCCTAATCATTATAAAGAATAATTCAATTAATATAAAAGAGTAACCCAAATCATTATAAAGAAAAACTCAATTAATAGAAAAGAGTAATCTAATCAAAGGTAACTCAAATAATTATAAAGAGTAACCCAACTAATATAAAAGAGTAACCTAAATCATTATAAAGAGTAACCCAACTAATTAATAAAAATGAGTAACTTAATCAAATAGTAACCAAATTCATCATAAAGAGTAACCCAATTAATTGAAAAAAGTAACTTTATTTATCGCATAAACAAATTTAACGTGGTAATAAAAAAAACTTATTTATAGTAACTGAAATCATTATAATGAGTAAGTTAACCAAATGGATAATCTAGAAGTTTAAGTGTAACAATTTTTTTATCATTACTATTGCTATTTTAAAATTCTTTTCTTGCAGTGATGCCTTTTTGTCTTGTAATATAGTGGCAATGAGATTGTGACAAATTAACTTTTTCAAAAATTAAAACATCAGAAGAAACCCAAGAAAATATAAATTCTCTATCAGTGCTCAATGCCATTTGCAAAATTATTTCCCCCACATGTTTGAGCCTCCCTCCCCAGATATCAAGGCCATTTGCAAAATTATTTCCCCACACGTCTGAGCCTCCCTCCCCAGATAGTCGCACGCACCGTCCTGGACGTTTTTCATCACTGCTTGTCTCTCGTTGAATATTACTGCAGGGTACGGTAGGGTCATATGAGCACATCCAACACAAAGCATAGACATACAGAAACCACAGTTGCTAGTTACTCACTGATGACAGGTAGGTCCATCTCTAGACCAACATGCTCGAGAAGCCTGAAGCCATCCACGTCGGGCATGTTGATGTTGCTGATCACAATGTCGAACCCATCCTTCCTCTTGCATAGCAAGTCCAGCGCCTCCCTCGCCAGATTGTACGTCGTCACTGAACTAAAAATAACACTAATCTCACTAGTCACTACTCTAGCTTGATATGTAATTACCTTAGCATGAATTGCATCCAATACTTTTGTACCATCAATCTATTCTATTAAATCATATCTCATCATATCATGTGTAGCCATAGTATCATAACTATTACTCTAGTTCTACATAGCTCCCAATGATGGGGTGATCCCACAACTTAAGAAACTCTTTTTTAAAACAATGAGGCAGGAAATGAGCCAACAAGATGAAAATTGCAATTATTAATCCCTCAAGCAAACACTCCAAATGAAATTTGGGAGGTCTATCATCCAACTATATCACAATTAAGAAATGAAAATTACAACTCATATACATCATGGTCATTAGTTTCACCTAATTTCATTACAACATTAGACCTTCCAATTACAAGATAATCAACTCTACCCACAATCAACCCAGCCACCCTACCCCAGCACATCTCAATCAACTTATTGGCAAGCATAAACAAGCAATCTTTTCAAGAAAATATAGGGCAGTAACATTTCAAGAAAATATTGGGCAAGAAAAGCGACCTTCATTGTTGCAATGAATTCACACAACCAGACAATCAAGAGTAAATACATCACTCCAGCTATAAAATGAGTTTGCATACACTAATCCAACAAATCCAAGCACAAAACACATAAAAGGAAATTTCCTCACATGAACATAATTCGCATATGAACTACGAAAACACTGTTAGAGGAATGTGTACCCTCAGTCCCAACAACCCAACTCATCTCTCTCACTCCCCCCTCAATTCAATAGTAGTTCACTCAAAACCAGCAATCGATTAGTTCTCCATACCTAACAATTGCACCACATTATTCCCTCTAATCGACCTCTCCAAACCTGATGCTCAATAGTAGCTCGTCAAGGCCTGCTTGGAAGTCGGATTTGTCAAGCTCTGGCGTCCCCTTCCACGCCATGGCTGGATTTGAATCTGAAGCTCTGAAATTCTTTTCTCTCCTCTCTCCGCCAAGCAGAAGTTGGTCTCCAAATCATTTCGGTACGGGAACAAGCATTTTACCTCCTCTTATTAGCAGCGTTAATGGCTTCACTAGCAGCGCCGGAGGCCGCCTTCATGTGCTGAGTCCAACAAATTGGATTTTTGCGTGGATGGGACTCCGGCGAGAGGAAGAGAAAAATGGAGTGGGTGGTATTGTCGAAGTGAGTGGTGTTGTGCGGATGGGACTCCGAGAGAGGAGAGAAAAAGAAAAGTGAGGTGGGAGATCTCGAAAAACGTGAAGTGGGTAGAAATCCGATAGAAATCCAGCAACATCAAAGAGGCTGATTGGGATCCGGAAGCAACCGCGATATCTACGTGGATGTGATTTGGGATCCGATTTCACCAGATATTTGATGGGACCGTCCTATCCTAGTCGCTCACTTTTTTATAAATATCTACATAATCATTAATATAATTAATATTTTTTAAAAAATAGCATGACTTTTGTCATATTCCCAAAAAAGAATATTTTAAAGTTTGGTATTTGATTGAAATAAAAATTTTTATTCATTGTGTTCATAATATCTCTGTAATCCACACTTATTTTTAAGAAATTAAAGTTGTAACTTTTGTTTAAAAAGAATATTTTAATTCTAAATTCTAACTCAATGAGAAACCAAACAAGTGAAAGAAAAACGAAGTCAATGAACATTGTTGGCAACATCACAGACCGCATTCTACAGGGACATGATGAAATGGCAACACAATTTCTAAAATGGTGCCTTCAAATACAGTTTCCAAGAACATAGTTTCCAGGGACATGATGAAATGGTGCCTTTGATCGAGAACATTTGTGAGGTTATGGAGACTTATATTTTAATGTACCGTCCAAAAAACGTCTATTTTTTACACCAAAAAGAAAATAAAATGTTATTCAGAATTTAATTATTCTTAAACTTCATTCTGCAGGCTGTACTATGGTTTATTTACAACAGAAAACCTGCCGATAAGGATTTAAAAACTGTCAATGATTCCTCTCCCTTCAATCTGCCATCGTTTTCTGCAAAACTGTTGTCAGCTGCTGATGAATTTGAATTGAAAAGTCTTAAGGAGATATGTGAATCATGCATTTTGAAGAACGTCTCGAAAGAATCAGATACTTATTTGAGTTTGGCGAAGGCCTGTCACGATATACAATTGAAATCTGCAAAATAAAACCGGTATGTAAAATTTCCAATGTACAAGACTACTCAGAGTCAATAATTTATTTTAATTCATGTTTTTCTCTATAAATCTTTTTGCAAATTTTGTATTGATTATATAAGGTGAAAGATATTCTTGAATAACTAACAACCCCAACCTATATTCTGCACACCCTTTTGACATATTTTAGTGGACATTTTTTAACGGTGTGTATGCACTAGCCAATAACTTAATCCAAAGAGGGGCCTTTCGATCATGCATTGGGACTTACTGCACTTCTCTCTCTACCCTTGGGCTTGAACTGAATCCTCAACTTGGATCATATTAAGTACCTACTAAAACTCTACAAATAAACACTGCACTGCACTATTTAACTCTAGGATTATACTTTTTTTTTGGTGTAAAAACTCATGTTTACAAAGCACTAACCCTAATCAGGCCTAGAGAGAAAACTTATCTTTCTCCGTAGGGTTAAGTTGCAGTGGAAGAAAAACAAAAACTTATCTTTCTCCGTAGGGTTAAGTTGCAGTGGAAGAAAAACGTATGAACTGATTGGTACTCACGTATAAACTGTGATCTCTTGGATCAAATCTTACAGCACGTGGTTGTAAATTAATATTCACGATATGGCTAATCTGAAGAATATGAAGATTGAATTTGTATGTGAATCCTGAAGAAAAAACGAGAGAGAAAACACGTATGCATTCTGAGTTTGCGTTCTGCATGTTCTGTGTCTCATGTGTATCGCTTGTTTTTAACGTATATTATAACTGTATGGCGCAGTGTAAATATCTCCAAAGAGATGGGAGTTAAAAAACCGTTTCATTAACTCCCTCTCTCTCTCTTATCCACTTTTCATATGTGGAAAATAAATAAATAAATAAATAATAACAATTATTATTTACATCTTCCACTCACATATGAAGTCAAAAGTTGCTTGACTCAATTTCTTCATGAATCATATTCTCGTACAGATTAATACATCGTGTGACCCACGAGATATGAGTTTTAATCGCTATACACTTGTTAGAGATATATAACAACTCAACTAGTTTATCAAAGAAACTCAACAAGCTCATTATACACCAGAACTCTAGAATATTTAACATAAGTTGACATATCTCTTTTCAACCCCTGAATTTGTCAGAGCATATTCAACCATTTTGCAAAAAAAAACTATGTATTCATAATCAAGACCCTACTAGATTGACTAGTCAATGAATCACAATAGTATATGTTAAATTAAGACATTCTTTCCATCTCACTAAATATCTACAGTCTCCCATTGTAGCTGCTTTCCTTGACATGTACCGCATCGCCGTTATTAACCATAGCTCTTTTGGTAACATGCTAAAGTAGCAACACCAAAGTGAAGACTTAGAATATAGTAGAAAGTCATAAGGGTAACCAATAGGTAAGGACTCATACTTTTGAAAAATAGGGATAATTTTCTCAATCCTGTTGGGGTCAACTTAGCACATGTCGTTTTCCTAAAAGACATATCACAATGTCTTTAACTTTCTTCCAAGAAAGTGTATGTCGCATTTTATTTAATTTAGACATCGTGTAAATCAGAGTTCAAGTGTGTCCCATACACTTAACCCGGATATCCTCCCTCCAACGTATAGGATCTCCATCTATTTTAGCTTTACAACAAGTTGGATTAGATTTGTGGCGAAATCTATCCCGATTATATTAATTATCGTAATCTCATCTTTGTGCTCCCACTAAGCCAGAAGTGATTGCTCGTATGAGAGAGCTAATCATAACTTACCGACATATTATTATATATGAACCATCACATATAATTTATAAAACATATATATAGTTAAACCATTATCTATTTCATTAACATACACAAACATATTCAATACATCGTTTTAAATCCTTTGCAAATCTAATTCATTACATGTACTATGTATACATCTCTAGAAACTAGTTTGGTAAAATGAATTTGCTAACATCAAACGAGTAGAAATGTAACTAAGAATCACTTTCTTCTTGTCTACAATAACTCTAACAAAGTTGAATTTCGTGTCAATGTGTTTGGTTTTTCCATGATATTTGAGGTCTTTTGTGTAAGTAATAACCGCCTGATTATCACAATTAATTAATATAACTCCCACTGGAGTGTTTGAGACCTTCAAATGTTTCATGAATTTTCTCAACCAAATAGCCTCTTGAACTACAGACGCACACGCCACAAACTTGGCTTCCATAGTGGACAGTACTATCCAAGTCTGTTTCGTAATACACCATGAGATTGCTCAATTGTTGAGCAAGAAGACATAATCGGGAGTTGATTTACGTTTATCTAAATCACCATTCCAGTCAGCGTCTATATACCATTCAGTGTACTGTTATTTCCTTGATAACAGAGAGAATAATCTGCAGTCAATCACATTGGCATATGGTACTCTGACCATTTCATTCTTTTAATCTTGAGTCTTAGGACACATCTGCTGACTCAATCATTAGCCTTTTACAATGAGAGTATCATTAGGTTTGCATGTGTCCATCTAGAATTGTTATAAAAGTTTCTTGATGTTAGTCTCTTGAGACATACCCAATAACTTCTTTGAACGATCTCTATGGATCTTCACACCAAGTATGTACTCTGCTTCACCCATGTCTTTCATTTCGAAATTTGAAGATAACCATCTTTTTATAGTTTTAAGATACTCTTTGCTATTACCCGCTAGTAGTATGTCATCCACATACAAGGATAGAATCACAAAATAAGCATTGGATCGTTTATCGTAAACACAGTGGTCTTCATTTATCATAACAAAGTTATATGAGATGATCGTAGTGTGAAACCTCAAATATCACTATCTAGAGGATTGTTTGAGTCCGTAGATCGACTTCTTCAAAGTACAAACTTTATCCTCTTGACCTCGAAGAACAAATCCTACAAGTTGTCGCATGTAGATTTCTTCTTCTAATTCTCCATTGAGAAATACGGTCTTAACATCCATTTGGTGTAATTCTAAATCCATACTAGCCACTATAACCAACTTTAGACGAATCGAGGCAAACCTCACCACAGGTGAAAAAGTTTCTTTATAGTCAATACCCTCTTGTTGAGTATAATCTTTTCCACCTGACGAGCTTTATACCTCTCTATTAGGCCATCAGCCTTTCTTTTGATTTTGAGAATCCATTTATTTCCAATTGCCTTTCGTCCCTTTGGAAGATCTACAAGTTCCCAGACTTGATTTGACTTCATAGACTCCATCTCCTCTTTCATCGCTTTCATCCATTTCTCCTTTGTCAGATAAGTCAGAGCGTCTCTAACATTTTTAGGCCATTCCTCATCAACAGGATAAACATCTCTATTTTCTGGTAAAACTAAGAAGGCATTACCTTCAATATCATAATGCCTTTTGGGTACATGTTTCCTAGAACTTTTCCGAGATATCTGTTGATGGTCTTCTGTAGAAAAAATGCTCTCATTGGGAATCGCCTGATCCTTAATCAGCAAATATCTATCAAGATCCACACAATCAGCTAAACTACTACACTTGCTTGGATCCTGTAGGTATCGATTTTTTACTATCTCGAAAATAGGTTCGGCATCCTTGATGCCCCCTCTACTAGAAAATTCAGTTTCTAGAAAATGAGCGTTACGTGAATCTGTCTCAGTTAAGCTCATATCGTAATCTCCTATGAACACGTAGCCCTTAGAATGCACGCAGTATCTTATAAAGATACACTTTTTGCCTCTAGGACCCAACTTTCATATTGACTCGATGAATCATGTACGTAAGCTGCTGATCCCCAAGCTCTAAGGTTATTCAAGTCAGGTCTTCTACCCATCCAAAGTTCATATGGAGTCGAAGCAACTGACTTAAAAGGCATGCGATTAAGCACATAAGCTGTCATAACTAACGCATCTCCCACAAAGAGATCAGTAGATTAGCTTGTGCCATTATGGATCTAACCATCTCCAACAAAGTCCTATTCCTTCTTTCAGCAACACCATTTTGTTGAGGTGTATAAGGAATAGTTAAATATCGGATTATACCCTTTTTATTACAAAATTCCTTGAATTATTTTGATAGATATTCACGTTCTCTATCAGTTCTTAAAACTTTGATAGATTTGTCTTTTTGATTTTCAACTTTACTCAAGTATCGTTAAACAATCCAATGCTTCAAACTTATGAGATATCAAATAGACATATACAAAACGTGAATAATCATCAATGAACGTAATGAAAAGTGAGCTCCATGCCGTGCTCTAACATTTACAGGACCACATTTATCGGAATGAATTACTTCTAATGGAGATTCAGACCTAATAGCTTTACCAAAAGGTTTTCTAGTCATTTTGCTAGCAAGATAATGTTCGCATTTGGATAATTCGACTTTAGAAGAAAGATTCAACAATCCTTTCACAAGTCTATTCATCCTATCTTGCCCAATATGACCTAATCTAGCATGTCAAACATCATCATTCACATTTGCATCACCAGAAGAACGAGCATTTAGCAAATATGAATTATCATCATAATAACTAAATGCCATTCTATTACTATTTAAAACCATAAAGCCATCAGTCATATGTCCTGACGCATAACAAGTATCATTAATGCTCATTACCATAGTGCCTTTAGTGAATAATACATGATAACCCAAATTAAGCAGAACTGAAGCAGAAATTAGATTTTGCGTGATCCTCGGAGCATAAAGAACATCATGTAAAATAAAGGCCCGACCATTGTCAAGGTCCAATCTATAAGTCCCAAGTCCTTTGACTTCGACTCGTGCATTGTTTTCTACATATATCCACCTAGTCCCCTTCAAAATACGATGGAAATATACAAAAGCTCCTCTATCTCTTGTCAAATGGTCCATTGCTCCTGAGTCTATAATCCTCAAAGGATAAGAATCAGACAACAAGACAGTACTCGAGACATTAATTTCACACAAAATAGAATAAGATGAATCTACCTTGTCCCTCCTAGGCTCAGGGCATTTACGAGTATAATGACCAAGCTTACTATAATTGTAACATGGCATCTTATTTTTATCTTTCTTATTCTTTTTGTTATGCTTCTTTTCCTTTTTCCGTTTATCAATTTTAGTTGTTGGATTATTGTTAGGCTTACCACCTCTACCATCAGATCGTCTTCTCTTCTTTTCCTTCTTTAAATTCCTTTTTCTTTTGAAGCCCGAAGCTCCTTTGGAAGTAGAACCGTTATAAAAGGCCCCAGAAGAAGGCTTTGAGGCTCTGAGCCTCTCATCTTCTAGCTCAACATGACAAGCAACATCATTGAAAATCTTAATGCTTTCATTATGAGTCAAGTTAACTTTGAGATGTTCCCCTCGATCAGGTAAAGAGGGGATCAGGACTTGTATTTACTGTTCATCAGAGAGTATATGACTGCAGTCTTAAGTTCGATAATCATGTTAGATATCTCCATGAGACGTTGTCTAATGTTATGATCTGGTTACTTTTGTAAGTATTGAACTTAATAGTCAACTGCCTAAGCCTTGTAACTGATGTACCACCATACTTCTCACGTAGATTCACCCAGATATCATGTGTGGTGGGATGTTGCTAACATTCATGAATCATTGCATCGATTACTGAGCTTCTAATAATGCCTCGAGCAATGAAATTTTCCTTTTCCATGCCTGGTACGCTTCTTGGTCACGCCTCCCTTGATTTCCAAAACCCGCGCCTGGATTAGCTATCACTTGGTTTATAGCATTCAATGCATCTTGTTCATATAATACATACCAAATTTTATGACGCCTTGTGTCATAGTTGTCACCATTGAATTTCTCACCTTTGTTCAACTCAGCGACAATAGATTTCTATGCTCATTTCTTTGATAGAGATTAAAGTGATTTAGTATATTAATAATATTTTATATAAATTTTACGTTAAGCCAAACAGAGATATCTCAATAAATAACACAAGACTTGATCTCGAAAAATAGCTCGGAGACTACTAATCATCAATCTCATCAAGTGTCATAATACTATATTCTTATTTTAAAACATAAAACACATTTAAGGTTCAAGTAATTAACAATAACTTTGAACTGCACTAATAAATTGAATTTTAAACAACCATCCACAATAGCAAAAACAAGTCTGACAAGTCATGAACATAAAATTCTAATGAACTCCCTGAGTTTCCAATTAGAAATACAATGGAAATGAATTAAGAAAATCTACGGATTAATCTCCCTAATTTATCATCACTAGATTTCCATCGATGCTCATAATCAAATTTCTTAGTCCCCAAACTATAGATACCTTGCCCTAGAGGATCTATATGAGGATTCTTTATCCGACGCTTTCCCCGACCACTCAGTTTTAGGAAGTCAGAACATCGAATCCTACCCATCCTCAAGCAGGTTGATCTTAGTGCTTGTGTCCTATCTTCTGTTTCAGAAGCATCGGCCAAATCTTGCTTAATTTGACAACCATTAGGCTTCACGTCCTAAGTCTCCCACTTAACCTAAAAATCCTTTTGTAGGTAGGGAGGCAAAGTGCTCGCCCAGGTCTCAGGATTAGAAACTTGAAAATACTTATCACGCGGAATCGTATTGCTATAAATTAAAGGCATCAATCGGTTGTAGAGTTCAATCAAATCAATTGCGTGGTCCCTTATGTTGTGTGTTGGCTTCATTTTATAATTTAATAATTCATGGAGGACTTCATCTTTAGTCCTAATATCTTCCTCTGAAATTGTTCCCCGTCCTGACATACCTCTGAAAAATGAGCAACAAAAAAACACACAAGTATTAATCAAACTATATCACATGAATTTCCTCTCCATATAAAGCATATGGAAACAACTTTCCAAGATGCAATAGGCATATTCACAAGTGAATAGGTTCAACTCACTTTGGCTCCCACTGTCACAGGCTACAAGAGTTTGAACAATTATAACATCACTCAACACCATGAATTTAGAATTAAATGACATATTAAGGTGCATTATTACCAAAAATTGTAACCAAATGGCCACCCCATAGGCTCGTATTCAACGAATATGTCATAAAATAAAGTAAAACCACACGTACACACTAAAGATGACATCACACGCTCTCGAAACACATCACCATTGGACTCCAAGCGTCGACACTGGACAAAAATGTCGGACAGTCGCCGGAATAAGACATCACGCGCCGGCACATGCTAACCACGCACGGCCATATGCTCTCACGCGCCTCCAGGAAGTTGGCCGCTGTACGGCGCGTGCACCTCACGCGCCACTGCCGGAGAGGGTTCTTCCAGTGTGTATTTCTCACGCGTTGTCATCGTAATTGTCGGCCACCGGTGCGTGGTCTTCACGTGCCACCTCTTGAGCGACCGTCAGTCAGAGCGTGTGTCACACGTGGGTCTGGATCTTCTGTGCCATTTTGGTGTAACATCTCTTGTGCCACTCCGTTTGATGAGTGACATGTAACAAAGATAAGAGAAACTATACCCTAAGTCAATTAGTCAACCCTTGGGATAAGGGATTGGATTTATCCATAGCGCCACGTGTCATTCAATGAAAAGATGTTACAAGAGATGTCACACCAAAATATCACAGGATTATTGGCAGGATTATTGGTATTCGATCATTTGGTTAACGTGACCCGTTAGGGTTCCATATATTTCTAATATCAGCGGAAGCAAGAAAACATGAAACGTATTACCTTTCACCAAGGTATGTTGAAGAAAGTTGATTCTCGCTGGCAGACTGTGTAGTCCCACGAGAATAGCCATAACTTCCTCGTCTGATATCGGAATTAAATGATCTTTATGCTTAGACGATCCTCTCTTCAACATCTTTCCGTCAGTATATTGATCATCAAATTCTGAGCACTGTATAATTTTATATAAATTTTTCAAGGTGGCGGACAACAGCAGCAAACTACCTTCTGATCTTCTGCCGTATGTCCCAAGTCCGATCTCGACGTCGTGTGGGCGACGATCTACGAGACCTCCTCAATCTGCTCTCAACCCTTATCACACGTGAATAGTAAATTAGATTAGGGTTCCAAATAAGTTGAGGTGACTTATATACATGGGCTACAGCAGGGACCAGGAGGAGAAATTGGGTTGAGCCTCCATTGGGCTTAAGTATCCAAGCTTAGCCCAAAGCTTATACTTAAGTCCAATAATAATAATATATTCCACTAAAATATTATTACTGCACTACCTTTCTAATCCCAAAATTACATTTTGGGCTTCTTCTTATTATGAGCCCGTTAGTCTCCCCATGTTTAAGATATACAATGTCCATTAATTAATTTAAGTTACTGACAACTCAATTAATTAATATCTCATCCAAGAGTAGTACCACTCAACCTCATTATCATGCCGGAATAAATTCCACCTGCAGGGTTTACATGATAATCCTTATGAGCTCCTCAAGGGGACATCATCAACCTATGACGGACACGGATTCCTTCTACAATCAACATCACACCATAGAGACAGCACTACTTCCTAACTCACCGAGTTTATTGATTTAATTATATGTAAATCTCACTCATTGATGAATCAAAGAAATACATACTGCCCTACGTGTCGAGGCTATTGTATAGGGATTAAGAGCACGAACATCCATAATAATAGAGATCAAGTTTTTCTATAAGTCAGTATAAGTCGAACGATCTCATGCGGTCCTACTCAATACACACAAGTGCACTAATGTGATTCTATAGTCAAGACAAGCTAATACCAAACCACACTATAACCATCCCGATAGAGAGTCCCCGTCTATCTCGGTTGTGAGCATCTGTTTATAATTTATAAGAAAACCGATAATATGATCTTCCGCGTGTTGTTGCACAATATATTATCTACAGTATAAAGTAAGTGGACTATTGCATCGTGCATATAAATAAATTATAAGACGCAATCATTTGATCATATGATTCTCATTTCAAATAAATTGTTATAAGATTGTTCATACAAAAAAGCTAGACTTTTAGTATACAATCCAACAATCTCCCACTTATACTAAAAGACTATGCTGTCATGTCTTCTGCCATACATCTGATTCCCACTCCTACTACACGACCATCAAAAGCTTTCGCTTTAAGGTCCTTGTAAATGGATTTACTAGGTTATCATCTGATGCAATCTAGTCGACAACAACCTTCCCCTCATCATACAATTTCTCGTAACAGGTGGTACTCGCGCTCCATGTGTTTAATTGCCTTATGAACTTGTGATTCCTTCAAGTTTGCAACTGCACTGATGAGTGTGTAAATTCACAAGTTTGGCATCATATTTTGTGCTAGTTTTGGAGAGTTTTGAGGTGGAAATAGGTGGAAAACCTATATATATATTGTGAATTAGCATGAATCAGGTGTTAGTGGAGCTATTTAAGTGGTTTTCATAGTAAAATCGGAGTAGAAGTACCAAGAATCGAAGAGACGAAGTCAAGACCACGCGAACCGCCAAGGAGAGAGGTGGGTTTGACCTGTTGGAGGAGGATTCGACCTCTCCAGCAGGTCGAACCAGCAATGCAAAGCAGAAGAAGAGGGGTTCGACCATGACTCGAGGGGTTCGACCTGTCTATCAGGTCGAACCATGGTCGAACCAGTTCGCGAGAAAGTTGATTCGATCACGACGTTGGGGGTTCGACCTGACGGTTGATCGAATCAAGAGCAAAAATTGTCCAGTAGCATGGTTCGACCTGTGGTTTGACCAAGATGGAGTGGTTCGACCTGTACAAGAAGTCGAACCAGGTGCAGTTACTTCCAGTAGGTGGGTTCGACCTGTGGTTCGACCTGCGGCCAGTGGTTCGACCTGTTTGCTGAGGTCGAACCGTCGTACGGAAACTTACCTTATCCGGATTTTCGAGGCCAAAATGCATGTGATCACTTGAAAAGCCCATTCCAAGCCCTAGAGACGTGATTACAAGTATAAAAGGAGGCTCATGCAGACAATACAAGGGAGTTTTTTGGGAGAGTTTTTAGAGAGTTTTAGAGAGCGTAAGATCGTGAAGCACAAGAGGAGACTAGGAGGAGCTGTGACAGAGGATCCGCTGGAGATTTAAGTAAGATTGGTCCATCTAACCATGATTGTTCCTAGATCAATCATGGGCTAGAGCCACTTCGGTAGTTCTAGGGTTATGAAGGTTTCATGAGTTGATTTGTATTTCGTGTGTATACTCCGTACAACACTACTTGTGATTTATTTTATATAAGATTGTGCGTTTTTAATCCATACTCATAGTTGTTTTGTGCATCAATAATCGTTGTGTAGAGTCTGAATGCATAACATGGTTATTAATTGAGTGCGTTCACTAATGAGCAGGGTTTATTGTTATAATTCTAAGTGAAGGGATTCCGAGGTTTTATTAGAACCGTCTTATATGAAGGTTTGTTAATTGAATTAAATTCGGGTTAACAAGTAGGATTAAGAGTATAACTTTATAGTACCTAAAAAGGGAGATCAAATCGGGTTAGAGTACTAAGTGCACGGGAAATAATTGATTATGATAGTACCTAGAAAGGGGGGTAAAGTATACGTCTTGCTCTGAGGATACTCACACGTGTCAAAAGCTTATCTATTTGTGTCTATAGAATAGATTTGCATGGTCTAGCGATGCGTCCATAAACTACAAGGCAGAGTTGGACATCGACACACGAAAGTGTGAATTAACGAATGAAATTGGATGGCCTGACGAACTACCTAACATCTTATTTGATCACAACAACTCTTCTCTTGTTCTTGTTATTTATTTGCTATTTTAATTGTTACTTAGTTTACAAACCAACAATTACAATTCTCAACATAGTCATAATTGCTAGAAAATAACTAAAGTAATATTTATCCGTCCTGTGGATTCGATATTTAACTTGGTCACCTTCGAAACTACAATTGATATCCTTCATACTTGGGGATTAAAATTGTATGTTGAGAAAAAAACCATTAAGTTTTTGGCGCCGTTGCCGGGGACGGCGTAAAATATCTTTTTTTTTATTTCTAGTTTATTAGGGCTATTTATCTTGTGTTGAGAAAACAAACATTCGATTTTGGACTGGTCTAGTTTTTCAGTCGACTCTCATTTCAGACCTCTCTTACATGTTACAAGACATGGTACCATGTACGTTCTTGGGCAGTGCTAGATTCTTTCGCAGTGATGGATTAGGATTTTGAGATGAAGACATATGACTTGCATTTGGATAGCGATCGGACTCATTTTGATGTCTTTTGCTCCATTTTTCTTGCTACACCTCATTTCTTATAGGATGACTAGTGTTTCTGTATTATCGGTCAACAACATGGTATGTGGTTGCACTAGGCAACTACTGGTGTCAGTGATCACAATTTCTATCAACCTGATCGTGGGCTCAACATTTTGAGATTAGCCTACCATTTTTAGTTATATCCATCCTCACATTTATCAAGATTACCTCATCTGAATTGTTAGGTTTGTTTACTTATTTTCCATATCATTTTTTATTATGAGTTATGTATTATTCACTTTGATTGATTGGATGCCAAAATGTAATTCGATTTTCGAATTATCCAATTTTTTGCAGATGTTTATTCGTCACTATGGTTATTAAGTAGTATGCTGACATTTACTCTCAGTTCTCTTGTTGATATTTTGCACCGTATGAGTCAAGTTTGGAGGTTGCAACGTATGAGGGATGCACCTGCACAGAGCTAGACTACCTGTAGCGTCAAATTATGGGAGACATTGATGTCTCCTTATTACTTGACGAGCTAGTTAAGGTGGTGCTAGCTAGTGGGGTGGGGGACAATATGAGGAATTCATCAATGTGGATTAAGGTAATGTACTAAACTCTTAGTTAGATATCTGTACACAACATTGTTATTCATAGGGTGGGTGACAATTATTTTTCAAGAACTTTTTAGGGTTGTGGATATTCAATTCATTTGATTTTTTGTGGCCATCTTTATTTATTATTATTATTATTATTATTATTATTATTATTATTATTATTATTATTATTATTATTATTATTATTATTATTATTATTATTATTATTATTTTATCTTTCGGCTTGTTATCACTATAAGTTGTATTAGTTTACTTTATTGAGATGACTAATATCATTGGTTTCAGGTTATGGAGGAACTAGTTGAGATGGGGCTAGATGAGCTTGTGTTCGTGCAAATAGATATTTGTACACATCATACTTTATTGTTGATAAGATTGTTGGCACTAAAACATGTGTTTATAAACTAGCAACTCATTTTATTATTGATGAGATTGAGACATACTTCGTTGAAAAAATATGGACTTCTAATTCATAATTTATAGAGTACTTATTCCAACCATTTCTCCCATTTTTATGATGTCAATAATCTATCTATTACTGGACAAAATGGTTTTAGTAAAGTAATATACACAAAAACGTAGAATTTATAGGGCGAAGTGGTTTTAGAAAAGTAATATACACAAAAACGTAGAATTTATAACTCATCTTCGATGAATCGGTTATTGAATATCTGTTGGTGTGGTAAATTGGAAATGGATTTATTATATTGGAGTTAATAAAAAGTGATATTCAAGATAATGGTGCAGTGCAGTATAAATAAAAAAGTGATAACAATTGATAGTATAAATAAAAAAGTGATAACATTTTACTCCCTTCGTCCCGTTTCAATGTTTACGTTTCTATTTTGCGTGTCCCATTTCAATGTTTATGTTTTCCTTTTTGGAATATGGGACCCACCTAAAATAATTAATATATCATCCAACACTAATACACCTACCCACTTTACATTAAATATTATATTTTTTCACCCACTATCTATTAAAATATTATACTTGTTAATCAACGTGCAAAAAACAAACGTAAACATTGAAACGGGACGGAGGGAGTATAGCTTTTCAAAAGTATAAATAAGTCTCATTATGAGACATTAAGATAATGTGGAAAATTATCTACTACTCCTTCCGTCCTTTGTTAATCTATTCATTTTATCATTTTGGGTCGATCCTTAGTCTATCAATTTCTTTTTTTGGACTACGGAACCCACACCCTTCACTAATACAAATAAAATATGGGACCCACACCCTCCACTAATACAACTACATACTACACATAAAATAATAATACTCCTTAATTTACGTACAAAAAGTAAATGAATACATTGAGCATAAGGAAGTGTTTTTTAGAAGCATAGATATTTATCTGCAGTTCTAGATATGTATCCTCACTTTTTGTAGGAGATAAGAAATCATTTTTAAAATTTTCTAGGCTTTAGTGCATCATCTCAATATTAATACAACTGGTATTTATGATATGATTAAGGTGTTTATTGTTTGGAGGTATAGATTGAACTTTAATTTAGAAAAGATGGTATATGTGCGTTGAGTATTTGAAATATAAGATAGAATTCTAGAAAGTTCGTAATTGGTTAGAACAGTGGCTACAGGGATAGGATTTTTTATTGGATTAGTAGTAGTTAAGTTTATAGAAGTAGATGTCATTGCTGCAAGAATTCTCTACTCTATTTACCATATTACTATATTATTCTTAGAATGATCGCTACCGTGTTTACTTGTAAAATTGAATTTTTATCTTTAAAATATAATATTAGTAAAAATAACAAAATACAATTTTCACTCATATTTGTGTTGTATATGTTTATGTGGAGTACATAATATGGGGGCATAATTCCTTCTCCAATAACATAGCATTTGATTCCTTTTAATAAAGGAAAAGCAAAGGATTAAGATGTCCAAAAAAAAAGTAGATAAAAAAGTAGATTAATGAGTTGAACAATTCCAACCTCATCTCCGTAGTGTACACGAAATTATACTCCATTCCATTTATTCCCTCAACAGAATCTAAGCAAGCGTAGAATTGAAAAATGAGAATAGAACATAGTACCTATAAATAGCATATCCTAGAATTTGTTATACGTAGTCTAAAACTCTTATAGTAAGAATGTTGTTCCCGCCAAGGAACAATAAATTGCTAAATACACAACTGACTAAGCTAGCTAAACCTGAGACAAAAAATGGAGAGCGGAGTTCTTCACCGAACATAAAGTCGTGCACCATATACATGTAAAAAGAGATATGGACGGACGAGGACCATCGACAGACGACACATCATTAATTAAAGTTTACGAGGGAGTTAGGATATCACCTTCACAAAACTTCCACAATCCACCATCCTGTCGTATCTTATAAGTGCTAACTCCCACTCTATTGAGAAAATCTATGATATTTAATCCAAACCAACCTTTTACATTTAGAGTACATTTTTTTATTCAATCAGAACCGTTTAACTCAAACAAAGTAAGAGTGAAGAAAGAAGAGACAACAATAGTGTGTCAGACTTAAACATGCTTCATATTTTACCTGCTTCATTTAGAGCAGTTCATACCAATACTAAATGACAGAAGGTATGCAGGTAGAATCCCGAGTTTAGGTGGCAAAATAATGAAAAAAATAACCAGAATGTATCATTAAGTAATTTTAAGTTGGACTTTTAGGTTGGGATTCATCAACCAATTCAGCTGCCTCCTATAAGTCTACTTGTATTTCTGTCATTTCATCCCCAACCCTATCTTTCAAAATGTTTAACTACACAAAGTTCCAATAGCATGATCTGGAGTTGGCTGCATCCGCTAATGCTTGCCACTACAACAAACCACTATCTATGTGTTAATAAGCATCATAGTTGAAAAACATATACTTATAAAGAGTGGAGACCTAGAGTGGATTATTATTAGGGTAGTTAACCAAAGATCTGAGTAAGTCGGACAATGCTTTAGTACATAAGAAAACGTCAAGCATTGATCCTTGTAGGATTTCAACGAGCAAGTGCTTCAGCTTTTATTGCCTGACAAGAGCTTCTGCATCTTTTACAGGCATTGGCAGTCTATATATTGAAGTTACTAAAGATGAAAGACCAGAAGAGAGAGAGGTCATTCGCATATCTACAGATTCTATATGAATCTTTCTCATAATACCATTTTGTTTAATTGTTGCACTTTGGTAACTTAAATTCATTGGAGAATCAGTAACGGTATCCATCCTCCACCTTGATTCATTTCCATGTCTCCAAAGTCGCTAGATGACGATGCAACTTAATGTTGTAGCAAATATCATCTTTCCAAGCACATGAAATATACCACACTCCACTCTGCCTTGTGTTGGCGTTCGATCGTTTGGTTAGCATGAACCATTAGGGTTCCATGTAAACTAGATCAGCGGAATCAATAAATCAAAATCTACATTACCTTTCACCAGGGTATGTTGTTGAAGAACTGCTGCAGAGAACAACCTCTTGATCTTCTACTGTATTCCTAAGTCCAATCATGACGTCGTGTGGGCGACGATCTTCAGGATCTTCTCAATCTGCTTTCTCTCCTCTCTTTCATGTTAAAACGACGCAGAGTGAGGGTTCCAGGAAGTTGATATGGCTTATATATGGGCTATATCAGGGACCAGGAGGAAAAATTGGAGTTGGGCCTCCATTGGGTTTAAGTATCTAAGCTTAGCCCAAAGCTTATACTTAAGTCCAATAATAATAATATAGTCCACTAAGCCGCTCCAATCCCATAACTACGTTATCGGCTCCTTCTTATTATGAGCCCAAAAGTCTCCCCATGTTTAAGATATACAATGTCCATTAATTAATTAAGTTACTGACAACTCCATTAATTAATATCTCATCCAAGAGTAGTACCCTCATTATCATGCCGGAATAAATCCACTTGCAAGATTTACATGATAATCCTTATGAGCTCCTCAAGAGGACATCATCAACCTATAGCGGACACGGATTCCTTTTACAATCAACAGCACACCATAGAGACAATACTATTTCCCAACTCACCGAGTTGATTCAATATATAAATCTCACCCATTGATGAATCAAAGAGATAAATAATGCCTTACGTATCGAGGTTATTGCATAGGGATTAAGAGCACAAACATCTATAATAACAGAGATCAAGTTCTTCTATATAGTCAGTATAAGAAGAACGATCTCAAGCTGTCCTACTCAATACACAAAGTGTACTAATGTGATTCTATAGTCAAGACAAACTAATACCAAATCACACTACAACCATACCGATAGAGAGTCTCTGTCTATCTCGATTGTGAGCATCTGTTTATACTTTATAAGAAAACTGATAATATGATCTTCCGTGTGTTGTCGCAAAATATATTATCTACAGTATAAAGTAAATGGACTTTTGTACAGACATATAAATAAATAATTTATAATATGCAAAACATTTAATCATATGATTCTCATTTCAAATAAATTATTTAAATATTATTCATACAAAACCTAGACTTTTAGTATACGATCTAACACCTTGAACCTAAAGTTTTTTCAATTGAATGGACGGTGAGCTAGCATTTCCAGAAATGGTGTTGCTCTCAGTCAGCGGACTTTGACCCAATATGTCTTGAAGACTATACATATCATCTCTTAGATCCAGTGGACTTTGGTTTCGGGGCCGCGCCCCGAAACCAAAACTGATGAACCATGCTGCAGGTCTGAACTCGACTCTATCAGTATCCATCGCTTGAACTCGAGTCGAGCAGAATTTGCTTCTGCACTTCGTCTACCGCAACCAGGACTGGATTCGATCACCACCTCTCACTGCCAGAACTGTCGCCCTCGCATCCGCCAACCACTGCCACCAGCGCTGTCGTGCGCAAGTAGCACTCCAAGCTGTCGACTCGCTCGAAAGAAAATCAGACCCGCCTGGAACCTGCTGCAATGCACGACACCAACACCTGGCTGGTCGTCCCGATTTTCAACAGTCATGCTCGATTTCTACAAGTTACCGAGCGCCTAACCATGCATACCACCGGGCGGGCCGCCCGGCTTTTCACTCTGCACCAAGCTCGGTTTCCATTGAAACACACCCGGAAGCTGCTGGAGACTTGCCCAGAAAGTTTCAAAATGAGCGGCATGACAAGCGTGTCACCGAGCTCCATGCCCGGCTCTTTGTTCGGCAGTATGCTCAATTTCTTGTGCAGTACGCCCATCGATTGGTGCCATCGCTCGATCACATGCTTGGTATCCTTCATAAACAAGCGATGCACATGGTATCTACAGTAAATGAGCACCGCGCCTGGTTTCTTCACACAAACTGGGTGCCATGTCGAGCGCTACACCGGGCACTATGCCCGGCCATCCGCTTAGCTACTTGCCCAATTTCTTCTCCAGCCCCCCCACCTACAATCCACAAAACGAGCACCCCATCTAGCCTCTGAGTGTTTCGCTTGATTTCCAGCCGCAACCTTGCGCGGTTTCCATCGTTTTCTTTAGACGCCATCATCAGCCGTCCAACAACCGCCGCTGTCCTTTAACGCCTTTCACCAGCCACCGGCATATAGCCGTGTGTGTATGTTTCAGCGTGTTCAAACCGCAAGGTATACAGGCAGATTACAACGACAAAGCACATAGGATTTCATGGATAATTCACACATATACCAAACCCTAATTATCATGCTTTCTATATGACAATGTAATAACATATAGCACATAAACCTAGCCTAACGTGTCACGTTTCACCATAAAACTGAAGCTCTGATACTAATTATTAACGTTCGATCATTTGGTTAGCGTGAACCGTTAGAGTTCCATGTAACCTAGATCAGCGGAAGCAATAAATCAAAGTCTACATTACCTTTTACTAGGGTATGTTGTCGAAGAATTACTGCAGAGAACAACCTCTTGATCTTCTGTTGTATTCTTGATTGGTCGTTAATAGTCCGGGCGACCAAGCAACAAAATATCGAACCCAAGGGAATTTAGGATTCGTGGCCTTCAAGTTATAGTCTCGTATTAGTTAGGGACGACCGAGAAGAGAGATAATAAAAACAAGAAAAGAAACTAATTACAATATTTTTGGAATTTTCAATGCAAAAGAAATCTTCATGATGCAATTCAAATGGATCAATCATGTAACACATCTAATTGCCTCCCAATTTAAGCTATCATAGTAAGAGCGATCACTATTTTCACCTAAACTATCTCTCGAGATAAAGAGGATGTAGGCCCTTACAAAGACCCCAAAGTAGCACATAGGATCGATACCATAGCGAACACCTCCCAATAGGTACTAATTACACGTACGAGTTCCCTAAAAGGTACTAAATCATAGGTAATATTCCCTTTCTAGGTACTATGAATTCACTAAGGTTGGGTTCCCCTCACTAGATTAATTGACCTCTCGATCTAACCTCTCTAGTGTCCACTTATGTAGTTCTAAACATGAGAGGTCGTCTCCAACTCTTCCCACATTAATCCACATAACCCACATGATGAAATGATTAAATTAATTCCTAAAACACATAATTGAACTCTCGTTCTAACCACATGCACTAGATAATTAACCACACAAATCAAACATATAGATTAAACAATTAAGCATCCATAAATGAAACTAATCAAAGCCGGGATTGCAATTTAAATAATATCACAAATTAATCCATAATCTAAACATCACTTAAACATCCAAAACATAGAAAATAAAAAGATAATAAGTAGGATTAGATTACACCTTAATGAAGTTTTACATCCATGAGGATCATCCTTTCCTTGGTGTCCCCACCTTCTTGGAAAACAATAAAATCCTAATCTAGAAAAAATATTTAAACTACGGACGGATCCCTCACCCCGAAAGGGGGAGGGATCTCAACTATGGAGGTCTTACTTAAAAGCCCTCTCAACTATTGAATCTTGGAAATGATTCAATTTAATGGAGAATTTAATGGTTGAGAATTGGTCCATGGTGGCTTTCATGGAAGAGGGTATTTATAGTAGTAAGGGTGAGAGAAATTTGAGTGAGTTTCCAATGTGGGACAAGTGGGTTCATGTAGTGATAGAGTGAGAGGAATTTGTGGTAAGTAATCAATGTGGGATAATTTAGCTCATGGCACCAAAAATGGGATTTATAACAATTTTTCCTTTGGCCCGTTCTTGCTCGTTTCAACTCCAAATCGAGCTTCGTTTTCTCCCACATCTTCCTCTTCACTTGTAGAATCCATTTTTATCAAAATCACCAATTTTTCTGCAAAAATAAACAAAATACCTTTTTCCAAATAATCAAGCAATTAATAGTATTTTCATTAAAATCATGCTCAATTATTAAATTAAAGCCACAAAAATCCACTTAAAATCTAGATGAATTTCACAACGATCAAACCCCCAAACTTAAAGTGTTGCTCGTCCCCGAGCAACGAAAGAAAAGAAAGAACGAGGAGGGGAATTCACCTAGAATTGAATCAAGATATCAATGAGATTGAGTCACTTCAAAGCTATTTCAATTCAATCAAAACAAGCGACAAGATATCAATTTAAATGCATACAAATTAAATTTAGGAAATATGCAAGCAAGTGAGACTTTCACTACTCCTCTCTAGATTTTGCTTTTCACTCTCACACTCAAGGGGTGTATGGGAGAAGTGTATACTCTCAAAAATTAATTCAAATGTATGTCATTACCATATACTTGCCAAAGGTCTAAACTCTCTACCACTTGTATGTGTTAATTATTGAATCAAAAAAGTCTTTAATGGGGTTGTAATGTAGGCTCTTTGGTCTTGGGTAGGAAAATTTAGGAAAAGTAAGCTCAAGATTAGTAGAGAATTTAAGTTGATTGATCACTTCAACTCTTATCCTCTTTTTTTCTCTTTTCACCTCAAGAAAAATGTAATTTTCCATCCAACACACTAACAAACCATTTTTCTTTTTTTTTTTTGTTCCACTATTGAGTTTTTTTTCTCTCTTTTTCACAAGGGCTCTCTTTCCATTTTTCTAGTAGAGCTCCTTTATGCTTCTTTTATACAAGCTTTACTCAATTTTTTTTCTTCTTTTCACACAACCTCCATTTTTTCTTTTTCATCTTTTCTCCCTCTTTTCTAGCACTTTCACCATTTTTCTCTTTTCAAACTCTCTTGTAAGCTCAATTCAACCACTTCATCCCCATTAATCCTCTACTAATCGACAAAGGTGATTAGGATATAAAATATGGATAAAAATGGCTAAATTTGTAGGTTGCCAAAGAAATAAGGATAATAAGCTCAAAGGGGCAAACTACGAAATAATTTCATTTGGTAGGATTAATTTGGCTAAGTGACTTGTCAACACAAAGATGGCCTTAAATCATTTCCAACAATCTTCACACACGTGCAGTTTCAAGAAGACACAATGGCAAGTTCTAGAATGTACACAAAAGATTGATGCACTCAAGAAAGAAAAAACCATTTGATATTACGATTTAATGGCTCAAAAAGCTCACGGACTTGTAGTAGTGAAAGAAACACAAAACAAGCACAAACCATAACTCAACAAGTACATAAGTAAAAATCCATCACATCACAAGTTTCAACTAAATATCATAGTTTCAAAATTTCTCACAATGAAGCACGAGAGAGCCAAGAAAGATTTCTCCTTATTGAAAGCAAAAACAAAGAAATGAGAAAAAGTGTGCCAAGGAAAAGAGTAAGGACTTAAACGTGCGTCTGTGCAATATGCTCAAGTAGGAGTTCATTGATGCATTTTTTATAATTCAAACCGTAGAAAAGTCAAGTAACAAAGAGAACATACCCCTAAACTTAAATTAGGCAAAGTTGAATTTAAGTTGAGAAAATGTTCGTTACCTCAATTTGCACCACTCCTTTGCTCTTCAAGGCCAATACCATGGCACAACACTTTCGTCCCTACAAACACAACCATAAAACAAAAAAAATAAATCAAATAAAAATGTCCCTATCCCAACACTCAACGAAACCCGAAGTCACAAATACAACTAAATTCCCCGGCAACGGCGCCATTTGATTGGTCGTTAATAGTCCGGGCGACCAAGCAATAAAATATCAAACCCAAGGGAATTTAGGATTCGTGGCCTTCAAGTTATAGTCTCGTATTAGTTAGGGACGACCGAGAAGAGAGATAATAAAAATAAGAAAAGAAACTAATTACAATATTTTTGGAATTTTCAATGCAAAAGAAATCTTCATGATGCAATTCAAATGGATCAATCATGTAACACATCTAATTGCCTCCCAATTTAAGCTGTCATAGTAAGAGCGATCACTATTTTCACCTAAACTCTCTCTCGAGATGAAGAGGATGTAGGCCCTTACAAAGACCCCAAAGTAGCACATAGGATCGATACCATAGCGAACACCTCCCAATAGGTACTAATTACACGTACGAGTTCCCTAAAAGGTACTAAATCATAGGTAATATTCCCTTTCTAGGTACTATGAATTCACTAAGGTTGGGTTCCCCTCACTAGATTAATTGACCTCTCGATCTAACCTCTCTAGTGTCCACTTATGTAGTTCTAAACATGAGAGGTCGTCTCCAACTCTTCCCACATTAATCCACATAACCCACATGATGAAAAGATTAAATTAATTCCTAAAACACATAATTGAACTCTCATTCTAACCACATGCACTAAATAATTAACCACACAAATCAAACATATAGATTAAATAATTAAGCATCCATAAATGAAACTAATCAAAGCCGGGATTGCAATTTAAATAATATCACAAATTAATCCATAATCTAAACATCACTTAAACATCCAAAACATAGAAAATAAAAAGATAATAAGTAGGATTAGATTACACCTTAATGAAGTTTTACATCCATGAGGATCATCATTTCCTTGGTGTCCCCACCTTCTTGGAAAACAATAAAATCCTAATCTAGAAAAAACATTTAAACTATGGACGGATCCCTCACCCCGAAAGGAGGAGGGATCTCAACTATGGAGGTCTTACTTAAAAGCTCTCTCAACTATTGAATCTTGGAAATGATTCAATTTAATGGAGAATTTAATGGTTGAGAATTGGTCCATGGTGGCTTTCATGGAAGAGGGTATTTATAGTAGTAAGGGTGAGAGAAATTTGAGCGAGTTTCCAATGTGGGACAAGTGGGTTCATGTAGTGATAGAGTGAGAGGAATTTGTGGTAAGTAATCAATGTGGGATAATTTAGCTCATGGCACCAAAAATGGGATTTATAATAATTTTTTCTTTGGCCCGTTCTTGCTCGTTTTAACTCCAAATCGATCTTCGTTTTCTTCCATATCTTCCTCTTCACTTGTAGAATCCATTTTTATCAAAATCACTCATTTTTCTGCAAAAATAAACAAAATACCTTTCTCCAAATAATCAAGCAATTAATAGTATTTTCATTAAAATCATGCTCAATTATTAAATTAAAGCCACAAAAATCCACTTAAAATCTAGATGAATTTCACAACGATCAATTCTCAAGTCCAATCCTGAGGTCGTGTGGGCGACGATCTTCAGGATCTACTCAGTCTGTTTTCTCTCCTTTCTTTCACGTTAAAACGGCGCAGAGAGGGTTCCAGGAAGTTGAGATTACTTATATATGTGCTACAGTGATGAGTGATATTTTCACCTAGATTTTAGTGTCTTTTTATGTGTGTTTTCATATTATTTTATCCGTATTTGTGTTCTATTTGGTTGTGTTTTGTATTTTTAGAAAAATATATGAGAATAAACTTAAATGTATGATTTATAGGTAAAAAGAGATTCTAGATGCAAAAAGAAAGACGTAGGAAAAAGCGGATCTTAATTCGGAGTTGAAACGAGGGAGAACGGGCCAAAATAAAATAAAGAAAAACAGGGGCCGCACGAACACGACCAGTGTTCTGTACACGGCCAATACCTACACGGCCAGTGTACCGAACACGGCCCTGTAAGCTTTGGCCGTGTTCCGTCATCTGAAACACCTACACGGCCACCCTTGTGGCCGAGTACCGCACACGTCCGGGCGTGTTCAGTACACAGCCAGGATACCGTACACGGCCCTTGTAGGTGTAAAAATCAGAAAAAAAAAATCAGAATCCTTCTAGAAGCTTCCCAAGGGGTATAAATACCTAATACTTCAATATTTCATCAGATTTTCGTGGGATTTGTCATGTACACACACATTTTCTTCCATTTTACACCATCATATTCATCCTTTCTTCATTCATCCATCTACACTTGATCCCCTCCATCAAATCCACCATCCAAGTGATCAAGGAAGTAAGGAAGAGTGAGATCACAAGAAGAAGAAGAAGATCTCCATTGAAGACCTTCAAAGGGGGAATCTAATTCTAATTTTTGTGCATTTTTTTATAGATTGATCATAGTTTGTAAGGATTTTAATGTCTATGTTGAATTTCTTATGACTATGAGAGGCTAATCTCCTTTGTGAGATTAGCTACATGATTGGTGTTGAATAATTTAGTTTTTATGCAAATTGATTTTAATCTTCAATGGGTTTTGTATTATTTCTATCATTAATTGTTGATTACTTGAGTATATGATGATTTGTGTGATTAATTGTCATGGACATTGATTAGATTGAGAAATCAATTGTGTGTTTAGGATAGTTCATTTCATCATTTCATCATACACTTCACTTCATGTGCATTAACTTAGAATGAGATAGAGATATCCTTCTAGATTTAGAACCCTTTGATAGAACATTTGATTAGCTTAATCGAGAGGTTAGTTGATTAAATAAGGAGACACAAACCATTAGTAAATTCATAGTACCTTAAAAGAAAATATTGCATATGATTTAGTACCTAATTAGAGAACTCATAGAGTAATTAGTACCTAGTGGGAGGTGTTTGCTATGGTCTCGATCCTATGTGCGTTTAGGAGCCTTATTGAGGGCCTACATCCTATCCATCTCGAAAGAGAGCTTAGGTGGTATTAGTGATCGCTTATATGCCTTGTCCATGAGAGATTAGAACTAATTGCATAATTACTTTATTATCTATGCCATGATTGTTTTTAATCTCATCCTTGTATCATTTGGAACCCATTCATTTATCTTTTCATTCCTTTTATCCTTCATTTCGTGCATTGCATTTCTTTGCATGCTTATCTATCCTCCTTTTCGATCATTCTTATAAAATCACGATAAACTTGAGATCGCTTAAACTCTAGTACCTTCCTCTCTGTGGTTCGATAAATTCTTTAATTGGTCATCCCGACTATATACGACCAATCATACAGCAGGGACCAGGTGGAGAAATTGGAGTTGATCCATTGAGTTTAAGTATCCAAGCTTAACCCAAAGCTTATACTTAAGTCCAATAATAATAATATAGTCCACTAAAATATTATTACTGCACTGCCGCTCCAATTCCATAATTATGTTATCGGCTCCTTCTTATTATGAGCTCGAAAGTCTCCCCATGTTTAAGATATGCAATGTCCATTAATTAATTAAGTTACTGATAACTCAATTAATTAATATCTCATCCAAGAGTAGTATCACTCAACCTCATTATCATGCCAGAATAAATCCACTTGTAAGATTTACATGATAATTCTTATGAGCTCCTCAAGGGGACATACATCATCAACCTATAGCGGACACAGATTTCTTCTACAATCAACAGTATACCATAGAGACAATATTATTTTCCAACTCACCGAGTTTATTGATTTAATATATAAATCTCACCCATTGATGAATAAAAGAGATAAATACTGCCTTACGTGTCGAGGTTATTGTATAGGGATTAAGAGTACGAACAATCATAATAACAGAGATCAAGTTCTTCTATATAGTCAGTATAAGAAGAACGATCTCAAGCGGTCCTGCTCAATACACAATGTGCATTAATATGATTCTATAGCCAAGACAAACTAATACCAAATTACACTACAATCATACCGATAGAGAGTCCCCGTCTATCTCGATTGTGAGCATCTATTTATACTTTATAAGGAAACCGATAATATGATCTTCCGCGTGTTGTCGCACAATATATTATCTACAGTATAAAGTAAATGGACTTTTGCACAGACATATAAATAAATAATTTATAATATGCAAAACGTTTGATCATATGATTCTCATTTCAAGTAAATTGTTAAAACATTATTTATACAAAAGCTAGATTTTTAGTATACAATCTAACACCTTGAACCTAAAGTTTTTTCAATTGAATGGATGGTGGCTAACATTTCCAGAAATGGTGTTGCTCTCAGTCAGCGGACTTTGACCCAAGATGTCTTGAAGACTGTACATATCATCTCTTAGATCCAGCGTTGGAGCAACAACAAGAGATCTGAGTCTCATGTTGGATAAAGATGAAGCTGATCTGTGGCTACTAGGAGCTCTTCTTTCGCCAACAAAGAAATCAACCTGAAATTGAGAGTAGAAAACAAAGCTCTTTTGCATATATCTATCAGGAACTTTTTCCAAAGATGGGGAGCAATCTCAGGTATTTGGAAGAACAACTTCTCTCAACCATATTTCCTAGAAAATGAATTACATAGTGTCTCAAACATATCTGTATGATATTTGCTGCAACACTTTAAAATGTAAACATGATATACTATTCAGTTGAGGATTGCTGCTGAAGAAGATAGAAAATTTTACAAATAAAGTAAATCATCTCAAAGGCAAACAAGAAAACGGCCTTTAGAGCTCCTTTAAATTAATAAAAACTACTCCCTCCATCCATGTAAAGGGGTGATTTTATTTTTTGCACGTGGATTAAAAAATATTATTATTTAATTTGTAGTGAGTAGTTGTATTACTGGGTGTGTGAGCCCCATATTTTAATTTTATTAGTAGGTGCGTACGGGTCTCATGTCTATAAAAAAGAAAAGAAACTCTTTGGGTGGGACGCTCAAAATGGAAAAAAAAATAGGTCGGAGGGAGTAGCTAATAAGAAAAAGATTTTTTTCCTAAATGTTTACTTCATGGGAGGCGGTAATGTTTAATTACAAAGTATATATGGGTGTATATTTTGGACCATATAGTAAACATATTTTGGACCATATCTTTTTGGGTGTATATTTATATATTATTACTCCATGGACGCCCAAAATGCATGATTATTCTTTATGTTGGTAATATTTAATTCCATACTTTTACACATTGTTATATAGTAAAAATATGTTTATTGTTAGTTGAAATATGTTCTTTTAAAGTATAATATCTTTTAATAAAAATATGACTATAAGGTATTATTGGTCATGGAGCTCCTCCAAGAAGCCTTGCTCTGTCAACATTGCATACAAGGATCTTATTACATTGCACCAACAGCAAGTGGATGAATCTTGCAATACTTTTTGAAGTCTTTTGTATGACTGGAACAAAACTTTCATTCCAAAAGTTTTTCTACATGCTTGGAGGATTATTTGGAATCGCATCCCCATAAGTCTCGCTCTCTATCAAAGAAAATGCCTACCGTCGAACATCTCCATCGGATGCACATTTTGTTAAGATATATCGGAATCACATTTTGTTAAACAAGCTTGGTATGCAATTTGCATTAGGATGTTAAAACCCTGCAACACATTTATTACAGTTCAGCAATCTCTCTCTGAAACCAACCCATATATCCATGCTAGTTTGTATTTGGAAAGCTGTAATATGCACACCGGATCTTCTATGCCATTTTCGTGCATCATCTCATGTGCTACGTATTGGATTGTATGCTAAAAGTCTGGCTTTAGTATGAACAATGTCATAACAATATTTGAAATGAGAATCATTGATCAAATGATTGCATGTTATAAATTTATTTTATATGCATGATGCAATAGTCCATTTACTTTATACTGCAGATAATATGTTGTGCGACAACACGCAGAAGATCATATTATCGGTTTCCTTATAAAGTATAAACAGATGCTCACAACTGAGATAGACGGGGACTCTTTATCGGTATGGTTGTAGTGTGGTTTGGTATTAGCTTGTCTTGGCTATAGAATCACATTAGTGCACTTGTGTGTATTGAGCAGGACCGCTTGAGATCGTTCGATTTATACTGACTTATAGAAGAACTTGATCTCTGTTATTATGGAAGTTCGTGCTCTTAATTCCTATACAATAACCTCGACACGTAGGGCAGTATGTATTTCTTTGATTCATCAATGGGTGAGATTTATAAGTATTAAATCAATATACTCGGTGAGTTGGGAAGTAGTGCTGTCTCTATGGTGTGCTGTTGATTGTAGAAGGAATCCATGTCCGTCATAGGTTGATGATGTCCCCTTGAGGAGCTCATAAGGTTTATCATGTAAATCTTGCAAGTGGATTAATTTCTGGCATGATAAAAAGGTTGAGTGGTACTACTCTTGGATGAGATATTAATTAATTTGAGTTGTCAGTAACTTAATTAATTAATGGACATTGTATATCTTAAACATGGGGAGACTGTCGGGATTATAATAAGAAGGAGCCCAGAACATAATTTTGGGATTGGACGGGTAGTGCAGTAATAATATTTTAGTGGACTATATTATTATTATTGGATTTAATTAAAAGCTTTGGACTAAGCTTGGTTAATTAAATTCAATTGAGGCCCAGTCCAATTTCTCCTCCTGGTCCCTGCTATAGCCCAAGTATATAAGTCATCTCAGTTCCTGTTAAACCTAAGTCAGTGCCTCATTTGACAGTTAGAAAGAACAGGAGCAGATTGAGAGAATCCTGCGGATTGTTGCCCACACAACAGCAGGATTCGACTTGGGACATACAGCAGAAGATTGAGAGGTGGTTCTCTGCAACGGTTCATCCTCTACATCAACCCAGAAGTACGGTAAACGGTTTAATTGCTTCCGCTGCTAATTGTTTGCCTGTTTTACTAACGAATCACATTGATCCACACGATCCAATTGCCAACAATTGGTATCAGAGCGTTGGTTTCGGGGTGAAACGTGAGTCGTTAGGTGAGTTTTGATTATATGATTAATTGTTTTAATCTGGAATAATCGCATGTTTGTAAACCCAGAATTATGTTATTGATTAATTTAATTATGTGAATTAATCTAGAAATAATCTCATGGGTTCTGTAATATTATTTTTGTGTGATTGACGTTGATTGATAATGCTGGACTCAACTCACACTCTGTTTGAAACCCATCTGAGTACTATCACACTGAACATCAACACACACACTATCTCTTTGCTGCCGTCGATGGTGAATGTAAGTATGGCATCACGGTCGGTGAAAGAAGGGTCTGGGCAAGTCCAGATGGATCTGTGCGAGTCAAAAGGAGGGGCTGTTGGTTCTGGTCGAAGCAGGCTGGTGGGCGGCGTGAAGCCTCTAGGCGACGATCGGGACCTGATTGACGACGGAGTCATTCGCCGGTGGGGTTGCTGGCGGTTTTTAGGGCGGCCCAGCGTGGTTTCGATCGAGTCCATCTTGAGTGCTGCGAGTTCCGGGCGAACAAATTGCAGATTCTGAGAGGGCTTGGCTGTGAGATGGCACCGACAGATAGCTACTGCCGACACACGCGGACCAGGTCCTTGGGCAGCGGCGCGATGCGACTGCTAGCAGCTGTCGGCACGATGAATCGTACGGCCAGCAAGGCGATGTCGTGCAAATCTGATGCTGGGCGGATTGTGTGCTTGGTCAGGGGTGCCGGCGACGTTGCAGCAGTAACGGTGACGGAATCGAGATGACTGTTGGTGCTGAAGGATGCGAGTTCAAGACGAGACGTCAGCGGCTTCTAAGTGAATTGAAGGCGGCGCTGATGGAGGGTCTCGTTTGGAACCACGCACGACAGGTGGCTGGCATCACAATTCTGGTTGGGCTGAAGCAGCGACGCCGGTGGATGGCTACGCGTGACAGCTGCCGTGTGGCTTCGGTCGTGGCTGGATGCTGCTCGGCGGCGGGCTCACGGCGAGATTCCGGTGGACTGTTGGCGGCACCGGCGGCGGCACCGGCGCCAGGTTGCGCCGGTAATCGCCTGAGAGGATGAGGAGCTTCGGCGGCTTGAAGTCTAGGGCAGCAGCCTTAGATATGAGCTGCCTTGTTGGGCTTGATTTATGGTCATGGGCTCAATTTATTATTTTGTTCATGTGCTGTTGGGCCGAGCAGATGGGCCTTGTTTATGGTTGAATAGGCAGCAGTTTAATGAATGAGATTTGGGCCCAAATTTTAATTAAAAGGAAATGGGCTGCTGGGCCCTATTTTAATTAAGGTGTATTTGGGCTTGATTTTCTGGATAATGGGCTGTTGGACCTTATTTTTCAGCTGGGCCTGTTTGATATGTATGCATTAAGCCTTTGTTCCCTTTTACTTTTAATTTGGTTTTGGGCTATTGGGCCCAAATTTTATTAAAATGTGTTTTGGGCTGCTGGGCTTTAATTGCTGCATATTTTTAATTAATTGTGGGTAATGGGCCAAGCATGATTAATTAATTTTATTAATGGACTTTTTGTGCTAGTGGGCTTGTTGGATTTAATTTGATTTTGGGCTAAGATTATGGGCCATGGATAATGGGCTTGATTAATTATTTAATCTGCTGCTCATTTTGTGCTAATTTGTTGCTCTTGGGCCCAAATTAATTGATCCACCATTTATGCAATTAATTATGATATATAATTGATTTAATTGTTTTAACTTGACAATTAATTGTTATATATGAAAGACATGTTCTATGTGATTTATTTATTTAAATTGCTGTTAATAGAAGCATGTCTTAGTTGTATATTTTATTCTGGAATATTATATGCATGTTAAAACCCTCGGTGTTAAATAACTAAGTGGGAGAGGAGATTGGTTATAAATTCCCGCGGCCTCCATTATTGGTTTGTTAGTAATGTGAATAGACTTGCGCGTCGGCATTAGAGCCTTCCTCCCTAACGGATGAGTTTATTCACGGATCACTGGTACAAACTTCTTTAAATAATTATTATTTGTAATGTGATGCATATGGACTTGCGCGTTGGCTATAGTGCCTTCCTCCCTAACGGATGAGCTTATATGCGGTTCACTAGTACAAACTTATATAATTGATGGTTGTAGAAAGTTATCTGAGCGCGTGTGTACTTCTCCAACAGTAAGGCACACAAGCTTGGGCAGCGGACTTGGGATCAAATAATGGTGTACACTTAGATGTGAATAATTAGTATCCTCCCCAACGGAGTCACTGCTATTATTTACATGGCTAAAGAGAAACCGACTATTAATTATTTTGTCATAAAGTTAGGTTGACAAATGAAATTAATGGGTAAAACCTTCTCTTGTAAATGTTCGGGTTTGTAAACGTCCACCCTAACGTGGCTTGCAGACTCACGGTGCTTGAGATGTCGGTGAATTTTATTTTATATTATTTTGAGGGAATCAATATAAAAGGATAAAATTCGAAGATTTGATCGGAATATTTATTTGTGATTCTCTGAATTTCGAATGGTTTTATTTCACTAATTATTAACTAAAAGACATTATATTTACTCGTCCAAATTAGTTGATTAGAAAAGAATCTTGGTTTTGAAAATTACTGCTTAAGAAAATACATGTGTATTCTCACAAAGGACGTCTCATGATGCCTATTAAAGTCTCTAGTGAAGAGATGAGAGGTTCATAGAAATATGATGGTCTCATGTAACTCTTCGGATACTTGAGTAAATTAAAAGGCAGAAGATCATGGTTGAATTGATGAATGAATTGGAAAAGCTTGGAATAGAAATTGAAAGGGAAACCTAAATCAATTTATTCTTCGCAATTTGCCTGGATGTTTTGAGCAAGTTCTACCTGAAATACGAGAGGTTGTATATGGTGGGAAACTTCTAACAAAACATGTGGCAAAAGAAAGATATTTTCATCATGGTGTGAACAAGTTTAATATCTTATTTACTAATGGTTTAAACATGATTAGTGATGGCATCTACTGACACGAAGTATGTAGATACTGGAATCACTAAATGTTTATCACTGAGTAAGGATAAGATTGTTAATAACATGGGTAAAACTACAAAGATAGTGGCTATTGCAGTGGGAGTTGTTTATTTATCTCATGATAAGAATAAACGATTGACTATGAGAAATTGTCTTTACGTACGTTTCATAGAAAGAATTTAATTTCGGTTTCTATGCATTAACGGATGGATACTTCATTTCATTTAAATGACATGGTCATAGTAATGAGGAATGAGGCTATAATCCGTTAAAGTACGTTGGTGGATAAAAAGTATAGTCTTGAATCATGAACGTCCCACAGATGCAATAAATAGTAATTAAATAATGCATCTTCTAATATTAGTAAGAGAAAGGAAACTTTGGAAATGAACTAAACATACATTTGGCGTCTATGACTAATTCATTTTACTTAGGTAGGATTCAAAAGTTGATAGCCGATAGACCGTAAGGTTTATCTGAAGTGGAAACTATCGGACTTGAGAGTCTTGCTTGGAAGTAAAAATGATTAACTGCCTTTTCAAGGCTGTGGGGTTTAGAGCCAAAGATATATATGTTGGAATTAGTTCATTCTGATTCAAGCGAACCTAACAATATCCAGGCGAGAGGTGGTTATGAATATTCAAAGATTATTCTGGAAACCGATATATTTATTTGATGCACTGCATGTCTAAGTTCTTGGATTAATTCAAGAATTGTAAGGCTGGTACAGTGAAGCGTCATGGAAAATATATCATATCATTACGATTCAATCGTGATGATGAAAACCTCTTAGGATAGTTAGGAACTATTGATCAGAAGTTGAGATTAAATCTCAAGTTAGCTACACCGGGTAAACCCCAAACTGAATGGTGTGGTGGATAGAAGGAATAAGGCTCTTATGGTTATGATTAGATAGATGATGAATTATTTGGAATAATTAAATTCATTTTATGGATATGCCCTAGATACAGTAATTCGTGAAACGTTTGTCTGTATATGGGATATCCTAGAAAAATGGAGGGTGATTTATTTAGTCCAATAGATCGAAGGATAATTGTTAACTCAATAACTAGATTTTTGGAAAAGGATTATGTAATAAATCACAAACCCATGTATAAGTTGTTCTAAAGGAAGTGAGAGGAAAACACAAAGTGTAAGTACCAAGTGTACAAGAGGATATACCACAAGGTAAACTGCAACACGTGTCACGTCTGATACACAATTACATGTAGTGCCTTGTCGTAGTGGGAGGGTTGTATGACAACCCATAAATATATGTTTTGGGAGAGTCGTGAGACTTGATTCCTAGTAAACATGGTATTGTCCCACGGATACGACGTAACACTACAAGATGAAAATGCGGAATCTTAGTAAGTTGCAATGCATGTTAAAATAGAATCTACGGGTTCTATATTAAGTCTGGGAACTTGTATGACCACTAAATGGTGTAAAAGCCATTGCAAGGGTCAAAGGAAATAAAAGAGGATCATATGGAAAGGTGAAAACCTTGGAAGCAAAGCTTGTTGCGAAAAAGTGTACTCAGAAAGAAATGGTTCGATTATGAGGAAACATGTTCGCTGGTAGCTATGCTTATGTTGATCCGGATTCTTTTATTGCTGCTATGAGGAACAGCAAATAGATGTCAAGACAGCTTTCCTGATTGGAAGTCTTGAGGAAAACATCTATGTGAAGCAACCAGAGTGATTCATTGCAAAGTACTAATAGCATTTTGATAGTAAGCTTAAAAGTGTCCAGCGATGGACTAAAGCAAGCTTTGAGATCGTGAAGCATCTGTTTTGATTAGGTAATCCAGTGGCACGGATTTAAATCAATCAGCGGATGTATCTTGTGTATTGTAAAGAGTGACAGAAACATGGTGGTATTTTTTGTACTATACATAGATAGTATCTTGCTCATTGGAGACAATGAAAGAGTGTTATCGGGCGTATGGGTACGGTTAATAAAGCGGTAGAGATGAAAGACTTAAGAAAGGCAAAATATATCCTTTTGATCACGGTAATACGGATCACAAGAAATGATATTATGCTTATCTCAAGTTTCATAAAATGATACAGTCCATACTCGTTTAGCATGTAAATTTATCTAAGTGAATGTGTCTTTGAGACACAAGAAGAAGATAAAGAGGATGAAAGCGGTTCCTTATGCTTCGGCGAATAAGGAAGCTTAATCTAAGGAATGCTATGAACGATGTTGGATATCTGTTTTACTGAATGAATGAACAGTGGGTATCAACGTAACCCGGAACAAGAATGATGAACTGTGGTAAGACATATATAAAGTGCCTGAGAAGGACTGGAAATTATATATGGACTTACTGGATAGATTCACTGCTTCTTACGGATTACGTAGATTCGGATTTTTTAGTCAGATTGGACGGCAGTAAATTCACCTCAAAGGTTATGTGTTTAATCTTAGGAAGTAGAGTCATAATGTGGAGGAGTGTTATATAGAAATATATTTCAGACTCCGGACTCCATCATGGAAAGACGATGAATTGGAGCCTATGAGGCAGCCAAAGTATCTATATGACTCTAGAGACTTCATGATGGACTTTGAAGTGTTTCTAAGTTTGCCCAAGGTAATCACAATTTACATTGATGATATTGGTGCAGTTGCAAACTTGAAGAAATCACAAGTCCATAAGGCAATTAAACACATGGAGCGCGAGTACCACCTGTTACGAGAAATCGTATGATGAGGGGAAGGTTGTTGTCGCCTAGATTGCATCGGATGATGACTTAGTAAACCATTTACAAGGACCTTAAGGCGAGAGCTTTTAATGGTCGCGTAGTGGAAATAGGAATCAGATGTATGGCAGAAGACATGACAGCATAGTCTTTTAGTATAAGTGGGAGATTGTTGGATTGTATGCTAAAAGTCTGGCTTTAGTATGAACAATGTCATAACAATATTTGAAATGAGAATCATTGATAAAATGATTGCATGTTATAAATTTATTTTATATGCATGATGCAATAGTCCATTTACTTTATATTGTAGATAATATGTTGTGCGACAACACGCAGAAGATCATATTATCGGTTTTCTTATAAAGTATAAACAGATGCTCACAACTGAGATAGACGGGTGTTGAGAGTAGAATTTCACGTATTTTAGGTCTTACATTACACCGTTTTTGATAGAATGTGGCCATGATTTTGTATAAAATGACATGGTTTTCATATCTTGCATAATTAAGATGCTACTAAGGTGTTTTGTTGAGTTTTGAAGGGTAAAACATGATCAAAAGTTCAAAGTTGGAATGAGGAGTGAAAGTGAGAAGGAATGCTGAAAAATACAGTCCATGTTGCACAAATTTCTGTATTCTTATAGAAGTCCAAATTGATCATATGATATATGGTTGGAAAGCCACAGAAGAGAGGGTCGTTTTGACGTAAAGAACACCCCAATTGGATTCCAAACAAGAAAGTTATGATCAAAGTGCTAACGTCGCACATGCTGTACCGAGCAGCCACTTTGCATGACTTTTTACATATTCAAATGTTGGAGTTTCTGAGAGTTATTTATATGGATAGAAAGCCAAGGAAAATAGGAACGCGTGAGCGCAAAAATCATTCAAATTGGAGTCCGTATGAAGAAGTTATGCTCAAAACGGTGAAGTCGCGCAGTGCAGTCTCCGCAGCTCGGGAGACCGCTCGGCTCGAGCGGGACCAACTTTGTGCGAATTTCCAGCCGAGTTAGGTTGCTTCAGAACCTACATGACGGCCCCATTCCAACCATATGATGCTCGGCTGGTTTGAGGGCTGCTCGGCTATGAGCTCGGCCCGAGCAACGTGCCGAGCGGCCCAAAATCGGGCCCAGACGAGACCTGTTCGATGCAGCAGCATATATATACCCTCAAGTCGTGATTCTGAAGCAGTTTCGATCGCGAAAAAGCCCTACATCAGTCCTAGAAATAATTAGGGAGATCGAGACCCAAATTGGAGAGAACCCATCGATAATCCATCATCAATTCACACCTCCAACACTTCCATATCAGATTGACAACCTGATTTCACCATCCATCCACTTTCAAGAGGGTTCCAAGTGCTAATTGAGGGAGAATCGAGCAATTGGAGAGACGGAGAAGGAACGAAAGACTACGTCTACACTAGGGTTTCATAATTCCTATCTTTTCCTTCCTTTTACTTTGATTTTTGGTATGAATTGCTTAGCCATGAGTGTTGCTTGTGACCTCATGGGCTAATTTTATATACATTTCTAAGGTTTGATGGATTGATTTAATTGATTTGGGGATTTAGACCAAAGATTGAAATTTTATGCAGTTGATCTTTTGATTTTACTTATTTTATTAAGACATGCTTTTCTGTTTCGTAACGTCTTCATAATATATTCATGACATCCGCTATAATGCTTGGATTATTGTGTTAGCTTGTGTGCGTTCATGATTGGTATTGTCTATCTGTTAGGGATTAGAGTAGCTCCGCTATAAGCACTTTAATTTCATGAACTGGTATATCAAATACTTGATTAGTTTAGTGGAACAATGCAATTAGACAATCAAGTAGGAAGTGAATAGAACCTTGTAGTAATTCCAGAAAATATCTTGTTAGTCGAACTTACCATCCGGAGGTATTGTTGTTCGCTGGATTAGTATCTAGGAATAAGGCTTGGTAATATTTGCGCACCTTAGGATTTAAACCAGATTAGACTGTTAGCTTTGGATCGAATCATATTCGGTGGGATAACAGGGATATGTGGTGTATTTTCAGTGAAACTGCATGAATGAACAATCGTAAGTTTAATAACCCAAATTAATTGGTCTCTACCTGATACCTTAGAACTGTTCGTTATCTCTTGATTAGAAACTTGCTTTTATTTTATTTTATTGCTTTTAATTATTCTGCAATTTATTATTTAAGTATTTTAGTTAATTCGCAACAAAACATTGAAAATCGGTTACCTTATTCTGATTAAGCTAGTATAATTAGAAAATAAATAGTTAGCTGTCCCTTGGGTTCGATAATTTAACTTGGTCACTTACCGCTACAATTGATATCCTTCATACTTGAGGATTTAATTATAGTGCGCAGAAAAAGCCTATCAAGTTTTTGGCGCCGTTGCCGGGGACAGTTTTAATTATTTATTTTTCTTTTATTGCTAATTTAATTAGGATATTTTTAAGCATATTCTGACTATTAATTATCTTTGAGGTACATGAGATGGATGAAATATTGAAAAGATATGGAAATCAGAATGTTATGGATCCTTCTCCATGCATAGACAAAATATTGAAACGCTATGAAAATCATAATGCTATGGTTCCTTCTCCATATTACATGGATGAGAGGAATTATGGTTATGATTCTTTAGTGAATCAAAGTCATTCTCAGTACTACAATCAAGTCAGATATGAAGATGAATGGTCTTGTGCTTACAATAAAAATTTATATCAACCTTATCAAGAGAACACTTATTCTGGATCGATCGGAGTTTCCCAAGAATTACAAGACGCGTTTGATACTTCCATCAAGAAGCATGAAGAAAACATGGGAATATTGGAAGCTCTAGAAAGAAAGATGAAAGTTCAATCGCAGGAAAGGGAAGTTGCATCACAGGAGTTTCATGAAAGAACGAGAGAGATAAACAATCTTCTTACGAACATCTCTTCAAGTTTAAATACTCAACTTCAACAAGAGGAAAGAATGGATGAAGAAGAGTTTGAAGAAGATATTGTTTTTCCATTGTGCCCTGGAATGCAGTTTGAAGGTCCTATGTTGTTGTTTAAGGAAGAAAAAGTCGAAGAGGAGTCCACTCGATTAAGTCAAGCGGCTCCACTCGAATTGAGCTATCAACTGGAGACAATTTTTGAGGCAAAGGAAGTGATTGATGAAGAATTTGACGATGTTGAAAAAGAAAAGAAAGAAGAAGAGCAAAGTCATGAAGCAACCGAAGAGGACTTGAAGAATGAAATGAGCATTTCTAAACCTTTAAACTCTTTAAGTTGCATTGAATTTGATGATATTATTTCTATTGACTTTGTTTTACCTAATGATTCCTCACATATTTTTAGGGATAAAAAGAGTTAGAAGAGAAGTTGAGAATTTTCGTCGGAAGAAGGAATAAGTGGTGGAGTAGAATGAAGAGGTTGATGAAATTTGATCTTAACATGGTTGGCAAGGTCAAGATAAATTTTAAGATTGCCAAGGAGGCCATCCCTTGCCATAAGTATTGGATTGATGAAGAAGCACAGCGATTAGAATACGATGGAAAGGATGAAAGATATCCATGGTCATTCCGATGAGCTTGAGGTATTACGTCGTGACTCTCCGACGTTAAACATGAGCGCCTGTTGGGGGCTGTCCCTCCTGGTTTAATTGCTTTTCTATGTCTGTGTTGGTGTAATAATTTTATTAGGTATTGCTCGACTACGGTATATACTTCTTTGCAAACTTAGTTTCTCACTTTGTTTGATCTAAGTTTGGGGGGAGGTTACGTACATACCTTGTCTTGTAGTACCGAAGTAAAATTTTTGCATTGTGTTGTTGCTTGGAGGGTCGATTTTTTTGCGAATTTTTAATATTTTCAATTTATTTGATGATGTTGAGGGTTCGATTTTTTACGATTTTCCAGGTTTCGTGTTGTTTTTGTTTGTGTTTATTTGTTTTGTGTTAATCCTAGTGTTGGTATAGTTGATTTTTGGTTCTCTATGATGATTTTCTGATTTTTCTTAGCACTTGATTATATGTGTGATTGTTGAGAAGCAATTTGAGATTGTGCTTTGATATTGAGATACTTGAAATTTGATTATGTGCAAGGAAGATTAGCTATGTAACTTTATTAGGATTGCTCGTTCATTCCTACAGCCATGTGAGATTTTGATCCTTTTGAAATCATGACAAGTTTCATGATTCAGTTTATTCTTGTGAGTGTCGTTCATACACACGTATTCTAGAACTTGACTTTATATCTTTCTTGAAGCTACGTGTTTAATTAGATGATAGGAAATGATCTTAGGCCATCTTTGTTGTTTATTAGTCACTAGCCAAATTATTATCCTACCTATTGAAACTATCCGTAGTTAACCCTTTTGAGCCTGAAAAGCCATATTTGTTGGAAGCCTACATGATAGCCAATTGATCCATTTACTAGCCTTTAAAAATCCCTACCTAGTAGAGAGTTGAAGGAGTCAATTTGGTGTCTTGAGAAGAAACATATAAGGAGAAGTAATTTGAAAGTGATGAGAATTTGTTGAAAAGAGTAGTTAAATTGTTGCATAAAGGGGTAGTGCCCGAAACTGGTACCCCATGAAAAGGGTAGTGCCTGAAACTGGTACCCTTATTTGAAAAAGAAAAAAAAGAGAAAAGAAAAGAGGGAAGAAGAAAAAAAAAATTTCAAGTAAGGATGTGGTGTTCAAAAGTGAAGGAGGAATCAAATTTCAAGAAGCATTGAAGAGCGTTGAAGAAGAAAGAAGAAAGTAAAGCTGTTTGTTGAGAAGCTGTAAGTCTTCTTTGATTCTCTACTAGTGATTGAGTCACCTTATCCATATACTCCCTACCTTTACCAAAGAGCCAACATTACAACCTAATGCAAGACCTTTGTGATCCTATTGTTGAAATTATTCCTTTAGTTGAGGGTTGAGATGATTGTCAAGCTTATGGTTACGCGTGTGTTTGAATTGACTTTGAGTGTAAACACCTTACCCTGAAGTGTATATCTCACACTTGAGCGATGAGCGTAAATACTACCCGTGAGAATGGTGGATGAGCATTCCGAAAAAGTGAAGTAGTTGATTTGAATTGTATGTTCTTAGATGGATGGTTGTCTTAGTATTTGAAGTATGATTTTTGAATTGTTATATTTTCTTGGATGTGAAGTTGTGAAATTTCCTCTCAATTACTCTATTGGTTTTATATGTCGTTGCCTCGGGATGAGCAACAGGTAAGTTTGGGGGTTTGTTGAGAGTGGAATTTCACGTATTTTAGGTCTCACATTACACCGTTTTTGATAGAATGTGGCCATGATTTTGTATAAAATGACATGGTTTTCATATCTTGCATAATTAAGATGCTACTAAGTTGTTTTGTTGAGTTTTGAAGGGTAAAACATGATCAAAAGTTCAAAGTTGGAATGAGGAGTGAAAGTGAGAAGGAATGCTGAAAAATACAGTCCATGTTGCACAAATTTCTGTATTCTTATAGAAGTCCAAATTGATCATATGATATATGGTTGGAAAGCCACAGAAGAGAGGGTCGTTTTGACGTAAAGAACACCCCAATTGGATTCCAAACAAGAAAGTTATGATCAAAGTGCTAACGTCGCACATGCTGTACCGAGCAGCCACTTTGCATGACTTTTTACATATTCAAATGTTGGAGTTTCTGAGAGTTATTTATATGGATAGAAAGCCAAGGAAAATAGGAACGCGTGAGCGCAAAAATCATTCAAATTGGAGTCCGTATGAAGACGTTATGCTCAAAACGGTGAAGTCGCGCAGTGCAGTCTCCGCAGCTTGGGAGACCGCTCGGCTCGAGCAGGACCAACTTTGTGCGAATTTCCAGCCGAGTTGGGTTGCTTCAGAACCTACATGACGGCCCCATTCCAACCATATGCTGCTCGGCTGGTTTGAGGGCTGCTCGGCTATGAGCTCGGCCCGAGCAACGTGCCGAGCGGCCCAAAATCGGGCCCAGACGAGACCTGTTCGATGCAGCAGCATATATATACCCTCAAGTCGTGATTCTGAAGCAGTTTCGATCGCGAAAAAGCCCTACATCAGTCCTAGAAATAATTAGGGAGATCGAGACCCAAATTGGAGAGAACCCATCGATAATCCATCATCAATTCACACCTCCAACACTTCCATATCAGATTGACAACCTGATTTCACCATCCATCCACTTTCAAGAGGGTTCCAAGTGCTAATTGAGGGAGAATCGAGCAATTGGAGAGACGGAGAAGGAACGAAAGACTACGTCTACACTAGGGTTTCATAATTCCTATCTTTTCCTTCCTTTTACTTTGATTTTTGGTATGAATTGCTTAGCCATGAGTGTTGCTTGTGACCTCATGGGCTAATTTTATATACATTTCTAAGGTTTGATGGATTGATTTAATTGATTTGGGGATTTAGACCAAAGATTGAAATTTTATGCAGTTGATCTTTTGATTTTACTTATTTTATTAAGACATGCTTTTCTGCTTCGTAACGTCTTCATAATATATTCATGACATCCGCTATAATGCTTGGATTATTGTGTTAGCTTGTGTGCGTTCATGATTGGTATTGTCTATCTGTTAGGGATTAGAGTAGCTCCGCTATAAGCACTTTAATTTCATGAACTGGTATATCAAATACTTGATTAGTTTAGTGGAACAATGCAATTAGACAATCAAGTAGGAAGTGAATAGAACCTTGTAGTAATTCCAGAAAATATCTTGTTAGTCGAACTTACCATCCGGAGGTATTGTTGTTCGCTGGATTAGTATCTAGGAATAAGGCTTGGTAATATTTGCGCACCTTAGGATTTAAATCAGATTAGACTGTTAGCTTTGAATCGAATCATATTCGGTGGGATAACAGGGATATGTGGTGTATTTTCAGTGAAACTGCATGAATGAACAATCGTAAGTTTAATAACCCAAATTAATTGGTCTCTACCTGATACCTTAGAACTGTTCGTTATCTCTTGATTAGAAACTTGCTTTTATTTTATTTTATTGCTTTTAATTATTCTGCAATTTATTATTTAAGTATTTTAGTTAATTCGCAACAAAACATTGAAAATCAGTTACCTTATTCTGATTAAGCTAGTATAATTAGAAAATAAATAGTTAGCTGTCCCTTGGGTTCGATAATTTAACTTGGTCACTTACCGCTACAATTGATATCCTTCATACTTGAGGATTTAATTATAGTGCGCAGAAAAAGTCTATCAACGGGGACTCTCTATCGGTATGGTTGTAGTGTGGTTTGGTATTAGCTTGTCTTGGCTATAGAATCACATTAGTGCACTTGTGTGTATTGAGCAGGACCGCTTGAGATCGTTCGACTTATACTGACTTATAGAAGAACTTGATCTCTTTTATTATGGAAGTTCATGCTCTTAATCCCTATACAATAACCTCGACACGTAGGGCAGTATGTATTTCTTTGATTCATCAATGGGTGAGATTTATAAGTATTAAATCAATATACTCGGTGAGTTGGGAAGTAGTGCTGTCTCTATGGTGTGCTGTTGATTGTAGAAGGAATCCATGTCCGTCATAGGTTGATGATGTCCCCTTGAGGAGCTCATAAGGTTTATCATGTAAATCTTGCAAGTGGATTAATTTCCGGCATGATAAAAAGGTTGAGTGGTACTACTCTTGGATGAGATATTAATTAATTTGAGTTGTCAGTAACTTAATTAATTAATGGACATTGTATATCTTAAACATGGGGAGACTGTCGGGCTTATAATAAGAAGGAGCCCAGAACATAATTTTGGGATTGGACGGGTAGTGCAGTAATAATATTTTAGTGGACTATATTATTATTATTGGATTTAATTAAAAGCTTTGGACTAAGCTTGGTTAATTAAATTCAATTGAGGCCCAGTCCAATTTCTCCTCCTGGTCCCTGCTGTAGCCCAAGTATATAAGTCATCTCAGTTCCTGTTAAACCTAAGTCAGTGCCTCATTTGACAGTTAGAAAGAACAGGAGCAGATTGAGAGAATCCTGCGGATTGTTGCCCACACAACAGCAGGATTCGACTTGGGACATACAGCAGAAGATTGAGAGGTGGTTCTCTGCAACGGTTCATCCTCTACATCAACCCAGAAGTACGGTAAACGGTTTAATTGCTTCCGCTGCTAATTGTTTGCCTGTTTTACTAACGAATCACGTTGATCCACACGATCCAATTACCAACACTACGCGTTAAGTGATTGACACGTAAGAGGATAATTAAATCCAACCATTGCCCCTAGGGTTTAAGGATTAAGGCATAGTTTCCTCTCTCATACGTGTCATCCATCCAATGATTTGGCACAGGAGATGATGTACTAAAATGGCACAGAGAATCCGAGCTGGTAATATGGATATTATGGAAGTCTAGAAACAACACAATTTTGTAGTGGATACCAACTTCATGCTAGAGGAACTGAAGTTTCGTACTTGGTCGTGGTTTAGTGTTAGAAATCTGAAACACAAGTCTTTCTCTTTTAAGGAGTGGTATAGCAATCCTCTTTGTTTGTAATTTGTTTTTACTGTATTTGAATCCCTTTGCTTTTGAATACTTCTGGTACCCATTAATAAAAATTATTTCTTTTCGAATATATAAAAAAAATTATAATTATGTATATACATATTTTAGCTATGAATAAACATACTTTATATGTATAATAAGCATACTAATATACGAAGCTGACCTATCTCATAATCTGTCTCACATATATCCTCCATCCAAAAGAGTGACAAAAAAAAATTCTCTCAATACAATTCAAAATTTTAATTTAAATAAATTATATTAATACCTAATTAACTTAATTAAGTATACACTAGTATATAGCCCGCGTGTTACGCGGTTTACAAAATTTTTTTTTAATATTTTATTTAATAATATAAAATATATTTATATATTTATGTTTAATATAAGTCCCGTATATTATTGAATGAAAAATACAAAATTCAAACCTATAATTAATATTTTATGTCTTTTTATAAATAATTAAAATTATTATTATGTTTTCTTTTTATTTTTGTATTAATATTGTGATTCAAGTATATATGAATTATGTTGGGGTAAAGACTTGTACGCCCTTATTGAGACAGACAAAAAAAAGTGATAACTTTTATAATGAAAAGTGATACTTAATTAATGAAAAGTGATAATGTTATTTCATGAGCAATAAATGAAAATGATAACATTTTATAGCAAAGTAATAACGTTTTTAGCGAAAGTAATAACTATTTTAAAAAGTATAAAATGATCTCACGTGAGACAGTCTTACGCAAAATTTACTCTTATGTTGGTGTCAAAAAATAATTCGAAAAAAAAATATTTACCTTACCATACAATTTTTATTAAATTAAAGTACTACTGAGCACTTTCTTAAATAATGTTACAAATTTTCAAAATATCACAATAAAAATAATATTTTATAATTCATGATATGTAATACACCTTTTAATTGAATAATATAAAATAATTTTTTTTATCAGTTATATAATATTATAAAAATGATCAAATTTAAAGTAATGTATAAAATTAAAATAATTAAGTCTCTTGTAAAAATTTTTTTTTATTAGTATATAAATTAAAAAATTAATCAAATTTAAAATAATGTATAAAAATAAAAGTAATCAAAAGAAATAATTACTGATAGGTACACACTTTGTACCCCTAATTACTACTAGATACATTGATTTAAAATAATTATTATTTAATACAAAATATTAAAGTAAAATACCAAATATACCCCTAAACCCATATACCTTTAAAACACTAACCCCAACCTCCACCGGACCACCGCTGCCGCTGCCGGACCGCCGCCGCCGCCGCCTCCGCCGGCGGAGCTCCGGCGGCCGGTCGCCGGAAAATCTGTTCGTCAGAAAAAAAAAAAAAAAAAAAAAAAAAAAAAAAAAATTGGTCGCCGGAAAGCTGCCGCGCCGCCGCCGCCGGAAAAACTGTTCGTCCAAAAAAAAAAAGAAAAAAAAAAATTGGTCGCCGAAAAAACTACCGCCGCCGGAAAAGCTGCCGGACCGCCGCCGCCGGACCACCACATTTTTTTGCTGCACACACTTTTTTTTTCCTGCACACACTTTTTTTGCTGTACACACTTTGCTGCACATGAACTTTTGCTGCACACAATATTTATGTGCAGCACATTAATAGGGGTAATATTGGAATATCACTATATATTTTTGTACCTAGTAGTAATACTTTTGTATGTTTGTATCTCATAGTAATTTAGGGTTTTTTTGTGTACCTAGTAGTAATCCTCCCTAATCAAAACCCTATATTAATTATGATTTTATTGTAACTTTTTTTTTCAATTTAAGGGTGATTATAAAGAAAAACTAAATTAATTAAAAATATTAAAATAGAATAACAATTAATCAAGAAAGAAATAATATGATTTTTAAATCTTACAAAATATTAAAGAATATTATAAATAATAGAAACTAAAAGATTAAAATGTTAAAGGAATAAAATGTTAATAAGGGACTATTTAATGTAAAATAAAAAAAATAATTAATATATATGATAAATGCTTAAACAATAAAATAATGCCACATATAATTTTTTTTGTAGTGAAGTTTCTCAATCTTGCGGCACGTATGTTTTTCGAAAATTTAAATAAGGCAACTACTTGCCAATTATATGTTTTAAGATTTTTTAAATTTAACGTATATAAAGAAGATAATATACTCCTTCCATTCGCTTCTAAGGTGTTCATTTTACTATATTTTTTATGTCCGATTCAATTAGTAAAAAGGTACACAATATGATACATCACTTCTCTCTAATACAACTATCACTTTATATATAATAATAATACTTCTTAATTCACGTGAAAAAACAAATGAACACTTAAAACTGAACGGAAGGGGTAATATTATGTAGTAGGTAGCTTTCACTAAGTAATTATTTACAAATTTTTATGATATTTTAAAATAACAAAATGAGTATACTTATTAAATGAATCGATGAAATATTCTATTAAAATGCTTGTAAATTCATATATATATATATATATATATATATATATATATATATATATATATATATGCAAAAACTCCTGTGCACCCGGTCGCACGGAACACATTCTGTGCGCCTTTAGAATTTTGTGTTAAATTGTATATCATTTAGTATACAGATGTGTACTCTTTATTTTCTAAAGAAAATTATTGTGTGTATCTGGGCGCATGGACAACACTCCGTGCGCCTTTAGAATTTTGTGTTAAATTGTATACCCTTTTGGTATAAAAATGTGTACCCTTTATTTTATGAAGAAAAAAATTAATGAAAAGTATATACCCTTTAGAACAAAATGGTGTACCTTTTATTAATTAAAGTGTATACCTTTTAGACCAAAACAATGTACTCTTACTCATAATACTAAATTTCTAAAGGCATACTGTGCTCGGGCTCAAACCTCACTCATATATATATATATATATATATATATATATATATATATATATATATATATATTAATTGAAGTGGGAAGAACAAATGTTAATTAATTAAAGGGAGAAAGTGTAAATCCACGAAAATAATAGAGCGATAGAATCACCTATGCTCTTCTTGTTTATGTCTCATTACTTCTCTGTCCAGTCTCTTGAAGAAGAACTCAAAGGGCTCACTGCAAATGGCAGTGACACAGAGAAGTGAAGCAGACGCTGCCGAGGCTGTGGCGGCCAATTCTTCATCATCTCTGCAATTCGGCGCTGCAGAAGCGCTTGAACACGTCCGGAAACTGACGGACGTCGGTGCTATGACCCGTCTCCTCCATGAATGCATCGCTTACCAACGAGCCCTAGATCTCGACCTCGAAACCTTGCTTTCCCAGCGTTCCGATTTAGATCGCCAACTCTCGAATCTCCAGAAATCTGCCGATGTTTTGGAGATTGTCAAGGCTGAATCCTCCGGCATGCTCTCCAATGTCACCTCCACCTCCTCCCTCGCCGATCAGGTTTCCGCCAAGGTCCGCCACCTCGATCTCGCTCAATCGCGCGTCCAAGACACGCTTCTCCGTATTGATGCAATCGTCGATAGATCCAATTGCCTCGATGGCGTTCACAAATCTCTTCAATCCGAGGATTTCGAGTCAGCCGCATCGTACATCCAAACTTTCCTGCAAATCGACTCCACGTTCAAGGACTCATCCGCCGCCGATCAGCGTGAGCTGCTTCTCTCCTCGAAGAAGCAATTGGAAAGCATTGTGAAGAAGAGGCTCTCTGCAGCGGTGGATCAGCGGGATCACCCGACCATTCTCCGATTCATCAAGATATTCAATCCTCTCGACCTTGAAGAGGAAGGGTTACAAGTTTATGTAAGTTACTTGAAAAAGGTCATCTCCACTAGATCGAGATTGGAGTTTGAGCAATTGGTGGAACTCATGGAACAAACAAATAATACTAGCCAGGTGAATTTCGTTGCTTGTCTGACAAATTTATTTAAGGACATTGTTATGGCTATTGAGGAAAATGATGAGATTTTAAGGGATCTGTGTGCTGAGGATGGCATTGTTTATGCCATTTGCGAGCTTCAGGAAGAATGTGATTCACGGGGTTCTAATATCTTGAAAAAATTCATGGAGTACCGAAAACTTTCAAAATTGACTTCGGAGATCAATTCATACCAGAGCAACTTGCTATCAGTACGGGCAGAGGGTCCTGATCCCAGAGAAATTGAGCTTTATCTAGAAGAGATACTTTCACTGACGCAGTTGGGTGAAGATTACACGGAATATATGTTGTCCAAAATTAGGAGTTTGACCTCTGTAGATCCTGATTTAGGCCCCCAAGCCACAAAGGCTTTTAGGAGTGGGAATTTCAGCAAAGTTTCCCAGGACACTACTGGATATTATGTCATTCTGGAAGGTTTCTTTATGGTGGAGAACGTGAGAAAAGCCATCCAGATTGACGAGCATGTGCCTGATAGCCTCACCACGTCCATGGTGGATGATGTGTTTTACGTGTTGCAGAGTTGCTGCCGTAGGGCGATTTCTACTTCCAACATTAGCTCGGTTATTGCAGTGCTCAGCAGTGCTGTGAGTTTGTTGGGGGGTGAATATAGCGAGGCATTGCAGCAGAAGATGAGGGAGCCCAATCTTGGAGCAAAATTATTTTTGGGTGGTGTCGGGGTACAGAAGACTGGCACAGAGATTGCTACGGCCTTAAACAACTTGGATGTCAGTAGTGAGTATGTCTTGAAGCTTCGCCATGAGATTGAAGAACAGTGTGTTGAGGTATGCAGGTTTTTATATGTTTTAAAGTAGTACTATATCTGTGATTCTTGTAATTTTAAAGTGCTTGTGCCTTAATTTTTTTATTCTAAGTGCTAAGTTCAATCTGAAGTTCTTTGAAATGACAAAAGAAATGTAGCAATCAGTGACAACAGTACTTGGTTTGAAATGGATTCCAGTCTCTCAGAGGAATGATAATGGTCTTGACTTTGATGTTACAATGTTCAAGCTTGAAAATAAGATTTTGCACTCCTGTAATGTGTGTTTCTCCCATTTAAGACATCTGCTAAGTTCTTCTTCAGTGATCGTATCTTTGACTTTGAGGATATGGTAAAACATTTATCTTTTAAATTGCTTCGTTCACATGTCAATGTTTATATTGGTGTTCAAATTAATTTTCTACCATCTCGGCATGCAATATATTATGCCTTTTCGCAATATTGGATGACCTCATTCAAGAAAGGCAAAAAGCTCCATGTTCGTATTATATCTCCTCTACTTGTGTTTCCTCTGGGCTTAAATCAGATTCTGACTCTCTTTATTTGCATTAGGCATTTCCTGCGCCAACTGATAGAGAGAGGGTTAAATCTTGCTTATCTGAACTGAATGAAATGAGCAGCAGTTTTAAGAAGGCTCTAAATGTTGGAATGGAGCAGCTTGTGGCCACTGTGACACCCCGGATTCGACCCGTTTTAGATAGTGTGGCAACTATTAGCTATGAGCTTTCTGAAGCAGAATATGCGGATAACGAATTGAATGACCCATGGGTGCAAAGGCTTCTCCATGCTGTTGAAGTCAATGTTGCATGGCTTCAGCCAGTGATGACAGCCACCAATTATGACACGTTTGTGCATCTTGTGATTGACTTCATTGTGAAAAGGCTTGAAGTGATCATGATGCAGAAAAGATTCAGTCAACTGGGTGGTCTTCAGCTTGATAGAGATGCGAGGATGCTCGTTAGTCATTTCTCCAGTATGACTCAGAGAACTGTTAGAGACAAATTCTCTCGTCTGACCCAGATGGCTACTATCCTTAACTTGGAGAAAGTATCTGAAATTTTGGATTTTTGGGGTGAGAACTCGGGTCCCATGACTTGGAGATTAACTCCTGCAGAAGTTAGAAGGATATTGGGTCTCAGAGTGGATTTTAAACCCGAGGCAATAGCTGCTCTTAAGTTGTAGACTTTTTTATACTTGTTCATCGTTTATCATTGATCTATTGGTGTTCTATGCCATTTCCTTTGGTTTTCTTTATGTTAAATCTATTTTTTCCTTTCATCTTGCTAGTTGTTTACTGTCGTTTCATATATAACTAGTTGTTTAAAGCTAGAGTGGCCAGTTTCCTATAGGTTGCCGGTAAATTTATTTTAAGTTATTCATTTGTGTTCTTCTTTGACTTTGACTTGGATGAAACCAAAAATTTCCCGCTATCAACTTCTAAAAAATTGCACTACCCTTACCATGTACCTGTGTACTTAATTAAACTTAAGGAAATCTGAACAAGTTTTGTATTGTGTGTTGCTCTGTTTTCTGTAATTTATGGCTGCATTTTGTCTTCGGAGTCATGAATCGCTGGAGTCAGGTGTTAATTCGACATAGGTTTATTTCCCTCAGTACACTCTTGTATTTTGAACTGCTTTCATTCTTGACATCTCAACTCTTGCTGATGTCTCTGGTTATACAAAAAATTGCGCAACTCTTATCATGTACCTCTCCTCGGTGTCGCTGCAATTGGCTGTCTGTCATCACCATATTCTTCACATGCCTCCGTAAGTTTCTCAGTTTAAAGCGATTCTTATTTGTTGCATATTTGTTTCTGAAAATTTTTTCCTCTGTTACAGATGTGTGTTACTTTTTAGGTTCTTCTTATTACAGTTTTCATATTCAATTCGGAATTCATGTGAGTGGGATCTCGTGGACAACTGATTTATCAATATATTTAATCCTTATTTCCGGATTATAATATTCATAACTCATCTCATGCTTAGCTTCAATATATATGCTGTCAAATGTAAATTTTAACCATGAACGCAAGTTTTAGAAGATTCAGAACATGAATTGTACTCAATTCAATATATATGTTGTTCACTCTTTGTATTAAACTCGTTTATTTGATCTAGCTAATACAAAAAACAATTGGCTTCAGTGCCATCTTTTTTTCTCGAGCATTTCTCATTACCTTGTGGTATGATGTAGCTTCAAGAAACACTCAACGATAGTTCCAGCATGCCTTTGATAATTTTATTTAGGCTTAATGTTGGTCTGATTTTCAAGTATCTGTATTGTTTTTAACTTGTAATAGGATACTATATATTTTTAGAATTAATACATGTTGGAACTAGCGATTTGGGCCTACATGGTAAAAAGTAAACTAACCAAAAAAGTGTCCTTGATATATAGTAGATCTCTATTAGAATCTTTTATGATGTTTCTTTTTTGTTTCCATCATCCCTTCCTGGTTTTGTTGAATAATCAGATTGTCACTTTCTATGAGAAGCTGTGAAAGAAATTTAATCTACTTGATATGAGATTGCTGAATTACTTAACACATTTTCGTATTTTGAAGGCATGTAATCCCATTTATCATAATATTGGAGTAAATATGTTTCTATGATTGCCATAATTTAGCCATTTTTGGTCTTTTTTATATCATCTTTTCTTTAATCTTAATTCTACACTTGAATAAGGGCATAAAGGATTGATGATGTCGCTTGTCAGAAATCTAGATGTTTATGATTTTATTTTTTTTAAATTCTATTTTGGGCCATGAAAAGAAAAGATGGCTTGTCAGAGGTTCAGTTGGGTCAGACTCGTGTATTGGGGGGTTGTAACATGTCAGCTGGTGCAGCCTTATCAAGAATGTCCCAATGATTGACCTCTTGCAATTTTACTGAGTTTTTTCCCATGGCCGATCCTTCCTTTGACATGTCGTCCAAGGGAATTTGCTGTGGAGCTGGGATGCATATTTGATCGTGGACTAAGGTAATGCTATGAATTTGTCCTGTTTTGTTCATGTAAAATTACCTTTTGCTTGTCGAAACTAATGTGCAAACATTATCTGCTTTGTTGAAATTATGGAGTAAATTGTGATTGGACTTCCTACAATCCATTAAATTATTCCATAGATAGAAAGTAGCATAGACTCAGATTGCTCACATGCTCACTACTGAATAACCTGTATTGCTATCCAGGGAAAGCTGGGATGGGTATACAGAATCGCTCTGTGTTGTTTCTGGGATATGGTGTGGTCAGTTCGTATAGATCTTCATGTTGCAGGCGGTAAGCTATGCCGTTACACCTTTGGTAAGCTATTCCTCTGCTGCCTATTTTGCACAATTTTATTTGCATCCCTCTTTGCTTGAGGATATAAATCTTGTTATACTGCCAACATTGCAGCATTGGCTGCTATCTTGACATTAAGAAGGCCGGAATGCACATTGGCTGGATAAGATGGCCAGAAAGCTATTTTACCACCCTTGAAAAGTTTGTTATTTTCCTTGTATGGATGATTTTTTATATGCATATTTTGATTTAATTGATCTAGATTTTCACTTAAATCTATCACTAGCTGTTATAAAGCGATTCCTTCCCTATTAAATAAGAATTGCTTTTGCTGTGGATTGGGCATGCACTGTATATACTTGGGTGTTTTTTAGTTATAAGGAATTAGAGTTAAATTGTTTGTTTGATTTGGTGAGGAATGGAATCACATCTTACTTTTGAGGAATGAGCCATTCCTCCTGTAAATGTGAGAGCAATAAAACCTATAAAAGATGTTGGAAGACAGCAATAAGCCCCCATGCATGCTTTTTAAATTGCATTGCCAATACTTGGGTTTTGGAAGGTGCTAAATACTCTCAGCTGTTGTACTTGAATTCATATATGGGCTTGAATTTTTATTTTAAGGGAACCGTTACCATTGAGATTTTACACCCTCTCCCCCTGCAGCAGTGACTATTGCTTTTATTGGTGAAACCAACTATTGATAGGAACCTTTTCTTGCTCATTACCACCTCATCCTTGAGTTGTTGAGTCATCATTACTTAAATTTGTAACGTGCTTGTAGGTTCTTGACCCATCACGCTTTGAAGAACTGTTATGGAACCAAAATCGATTGCTATCTTGAACAAAAATGAGGGTTTGTTTTATTTACTGACATAGTGTAACACTACATGCAATTATGTCTGCAATTACACATGCGATTGTGTATTAATTACTCCCTTTGTCCCACAAAACCTTTCATATTTTTCTCATTTTATTTGTACCACAAAACCTTTCACGCCCAAAAAATAGAAACATCACTTTATATAATAACATCAAAAATTATTTTAATTTCAAATTTGCCACTCATTTTTCACACATATATCATTACTTTATACTTTTTACGCTCCGTTTATTTTAATGGCCAGGGATAACTAACACTCCCTTGGTTGAGGTTAACCTCTCATATCCTTAACCCCTGGCTTGTTTACTATAAGGGTTAGAAATGTATTTATTTTACTAAATTGCCCTTTTCTTCATCATCCCTCCTCTCTCTCTTTCTTGTTCTAGAAAGGTAGTCTCCAGACCCATCTTCTGTAATTAGTCAACTCTCCCCCTCCCTAACTTTTTCTTCTGTAAAGTGTAAAACTTATATATTGTAGATCTGCAAAAATCCATTTCTTCTTCAAATGTTCAGATCCCAACATTCCGTTCTTCTTCAAATTATCAGATCAACATTCCGTGAACTTACTGTATAGGCTTCTTCTTCTTCTTCAATTTATCAATCCCCATCTGGGTTTGTGAGTGATAGAGAGAAAGAGAGACGAGGGTGGAGGAGAAGTTCTAAAGTGCATCCACGCATTTTCTTCCTCGATTTGCAGTACAAACCGGAAAGTGGGACCGCGTCGGAAAGAAACTTAGAAATCTACTGGTCGAGGCCGGAATCCACGAAAGCAGCATTCCGTTGACGAAATTTTACAAAGGGTTATGCTTTAGACTTACAGCCAGAATCCATAATTCAGAGTAGTCATTGCATCTCTCCGGCAAGATGAAAGAGGAACCATCGGAAATGGCCTCTGATCTCTCTCGTTTTTACCAAATTTCAGGGGCAAAATAATAATTACCTCCAATAAAACCGAGGGCTACGTTTTATTCGCCCAAGCTGGGCGGTCAATTAATCCCAATAACACCGAGCTGATAAGGACCCGGGTGTTATCCGTTGGGCTACACCTGCAATGTAAACACCCCTTGTACACTCTCTAACTAGGGTTGGGTAAGGGTTATCCCTTAATATCCCCAACTGTATACGGTGCCTTATTACCTAAAAATACTAAAATATCTTCTAAAATTAATAAAGTTGATCAAAAAGTGCAATTATTCTTAAATAACGTGGAACAGTAAACGTGAAAAGTATTATAGGACGGAGGGAGTATATACTGTAATGAAGAGGGACAAAAATGTAAAAGAGTACTTTTTTTAAAAGAAAAAAAAATTGTTGAGTGACAATTTTTTAAAATTAATTATTTGGGATATTTATTCATAATTTCTAAAAGATGAGAAAAATAGTACTCCCTTCGTCCCACGTATTTTTACCCACTTTTCATTTTGGGGTGTCCCACGTATTTTTACCCATTCCATTTTTGGCAAAAATACATAATATTTTATCACCTACTTTTTACAATCCCAACAACTTTAATTACTTTTTTACACTTTATTCATCATTCCCAATAACTTTATTTATTTTTTCCTTTTAAATTACTAATTTATCCTTACTTTCTCTTACATTATACTCCCTCCATCCCATAGAAGTTGACACACTTTCCTTTTTGATTTGTCCCACTAAAATTGACACGTTTCCTTTTTAATACATGAGACCCACACAAAAATAATTAATCTATTCTCATGGGCCCCATATATCACCTCTAATACAACTACCCACTACACATTAAATATTATTTCTCTCACTTCACTTTACTCCACTTTACATTAAATTATACTCCTTAATCTCCGTGCCAAAAAAAAATTATATCAACTTCTATGAAACGGAGGGAGTATATTAAAAAAATAAAACGTCTTAATCTCCGTGCCCGTATAAATGGGTAAAAATACCCGGAATGGAGGAGTATAACAATAAGAATTAATAATAAACTCTAGGAAGTAAAATATATTTTAAAAAAATTAATTAAATGAAAAAAATACTACATATAAAAATAAAAACTTATAAATGGAGTACCACAAAAACTTATAAATGGAGTACCACAGTTCTACCATTTAATTTCGGTACACTCTCGGTCTAGGTAAAGGTCTCCATGTGGATAATTGTATTAAGGGTGAATGGTGGTACTCTCTCCGTCCTAGGTAAAGGTCTCCATGTGGATAATTGTATTAAGAGTGAATGATGGGTCATATGTAGAATTTTTTTTCTAAAAGAGAAAGGTCTCCATGTGGATGGGTAGTAGTATTAGGAGTGACTGGTGGGTGTGAATTTTTTTTACTAAAGTATAAGCAAAGTCTTTTTACTAAAAGAGAAAATGGAAGAGGAAAATTGAGACCTTTGAGTAGGATGCTCAATATATAGGGGTGTAAACGGGTAGGGTATGGTACGAGTACGCCAAATCCATACCCTACCCTGTAACCTATTTCCTTCAGCCGCCCTATCCTATTACCCTCAAATGTATCATCGGGTAGGATACGAGTAATATCCATCGGATAATGGATAATCTGCGGATAAACAGTTATCCACATATTTTAAAATGGCCACCCTAGTTGTCTTTACTCTTCCCATTTATCCCTATGATGTCGACACCTCTCTTTATCTTATTCGCCTCAAATAAATACAAATGCCTAACATATAAATAAATCATCACTCTCAACCACATAAGAATCATGAATTAGATTACAAAATAAGGTTTCAAGTTATACAAACAGCATTAAAAACCCAAGTAGCACAATTAAAACTCGTCAAACTAATCTAACAATGTTTAATAAAATAAAATGAATTACTTAGTTTAAGATGTTAAATTATGTTGTACAGTGTAGTGTACTTACAGTTAGTTACATACTGTATTGTAAATATATATATATATATATATATATATATATATATATATATATATATATATATATATTTACAATACAGTATGTAACTGTATATATATATATAAAGTATGCTGGTAAACGAGTAAGGTAATCGGGTAGGGTAGATGGGTACTTTATAAAAATCATACCCTAACCTTAACATTTTAAACGGATACGGGTACTATCCTACCCGATACTCAATTATGCTCTATCATACCCTTGCCTGATAGAGTATTACTCACCGGGTACCCGAACTCGCGGGTAAAATTGACAGCCCTATCAATATATAATAAAATGAAGATTTTTCTATCACATGGAGGGAGTGATTTTTTTTTTACAACTGTGTGATTTTAAAACCATTTAAATTTGAAAATCAAATTTTAATTTTAAAAACTACTCCCAATAAATTTGAGTTCGTTTAAGAAGAACTACTGAGCAAATATGTTGCTCTTAACATTTACTAGTCAACGTCAACTGAACATGTTGTACAATTACTCTGCTAAAATTAAACTCCACAAGCAAGCCAAGAAATCAGCCTCTCCCAATGGCTGAACATGTTGTACAATGCGTCATACGGATTCTTAGTGAATTGCTGTTACACGATGGCAAAAACTCACCCGAATTGCGAGGTCGAATCGAAGTAATCCAGATGAAGCTGCGACAACTGAAATCCATCTTAGAGATCGCAGACGCCAGGCAAGAAATCGACGAAGCAATCCGCAATTGGATCGGCGAAACCCGCGAAGTAGCCTACGATATCGAAGATCTTCTCCTCATGTCAATCTCTTCACTCAAGGACGGAAGCAGCTGGAAAAGATACACTAATCTGTTCAAAGAACCCCCAAATCTCGAGCCAAAGGTCCACCTAATCGAAGCCAAGGTCTCCGCTCTCGAATCAGACCTTAGGGTTCGCAACATCAAGCCATGCCACAGGGGAAGCCCTAATCCAATTTTGCGAAGACGGCTGCAGCAACGAAGAACGTATTCTCATCGCGTGGAGGAGGATTTCGTAGGGTTAGAACACGATGTCGACCAATTGGTGGCCAAATTGGTTGATGAATTTAGGGTTTTGGCGATTACTGGAATGGGTGGGATAGGAAAAACCACCATAGCTAATAAGATCTACCATCACGACGATGTCAGAGCTCATTTCCATGCTTTTGCTTGGGTCTGTGTTTCGCAACAATGGCAGGCAGAGGATGTTCTGCAGAGGATACTCAACAAGCTCGAGCCGGAGAAGAAGAAGGAAGTGAGCAGTATGAAGGTGGAGGAGCTTGTGGAGGAGATTTTCCAAGTTCAGATCAGAAAACGGTGTCTGATTGTGCTGGATGATGTTTGGGAGATGGATATTTGGGATATTCTACGCCCTGCCTTCCCTAACAGACAAGTCAATATGAAAGTGATACTCACCACTCGCAATCAAGAAATTGCTCGTTACATTGGGATGGATGTTGCCTGTTTTCACTATGAGCAGAGGCATTTGGATGAATCCGAAAGCTGGGAACTGCTCAAGAAGAAACTCAGTCGCACCCTAACACTTGCAGGTAAATTCACCATTATTTCCGTTCATTATTAGCCTTCTCTCAATTTAGAAAAATTAACTAAATTCAGAATTATTCCATCTGTATAGGAATATAGATATGTTTTTCCGCCAAACTGGTTATGAAATTTTGTCCCTTTTTAACATCATTAGAGTTTAATAAAGGGCCGACAGATATATTAACTATCCATTCAGGTTTTTTTTTTAATCAATTCGATCTCGACAGATGTTAAATTATGGATTCAAGGCCTCATTGTTCAAAATAATTTACAATTATTTTAAGGATTTTCATAATGCATTATTATTAAATTGGCATGTTAATTATGGTTATCGTTAAATTGACGTGTTTACAATGCTAATTTTTATGGTTATCGTTAAATAATTTTATGATTTCACGTCTTAAACTGATAGTTTTACATCTTTTAAGATTAAATGATAGAAAAAATGTTGAAGCCTTGATAGTTAACCTATTTTTAGATTCTGAAAAAAACTCCATTAATCAATTATTCAGAGTATTAGAAGTATAAGTGCCTCTTTTATTTAGGGTGGCAATGTTTGCTACTTTGCTCCCAACCTTATGTTTTATATATGCTCACTTGTTCTTTTAACTAGTTAATTTTCTATTTTTTTTCCTCTTAAAATATTAATACAACATGGTTTAAAAATAAAAAAATCACAAGAAAAAGAGATCTCTTTTGAAAATTATAATGACTTTCTTATAAACCTTTGTTATTTAGAATGTAAATTTATAATTATTTACTGATTTTCCAGTGATACTTCAATCTTGTAGGAATTTCTCTTGATACGTCTCATGATGTGGGTAGATGTGTAGAAGAACAAGAATACAGTTCTGGGTTCGAGGATGAAGATGCATTATCACGTGCAGAAAGCTTCCACTCTTGCTTCAGTGATGAGGAAGAGGATGAGCCGATAGCTCGGGTTCACAGTACAATTTCTGGAGACTCCATTCAAGGTATGAGAATTGGAATGTACGTGGTTATCAACATGCTATGAATGAGTATACATTTTATGCTGTAAGCTAAAGATTTAAAAAAAAAAAAAAAACCAAAACTAAAGATTTTGATCAAATTTTATCTCCAATTAGGGGAAAATATTGCCTTATTCAGAGCATACAAAAATTTTCATGATTATGTACCTTGTAATACTACAGAGTACGTGGATTCGATATGTTCTTCAGTTTGGTTCACCTAAAATTGGAAATACCACCTCAATGCAATAATCTCAAGCTATACTTTAATTTCAAAATTATCATCTTCACCAACATACTTTATGAAACGACCCACTTTATCATAAAAACGTAAATAACCTTTTAAGAGAAAATTTTAGGACCAATAAGATTTAATTAAAATAGACTCAGAAATTTTAGGGACATATAAAATTGTTTGCAGCGAAATTTAAAATTAAAAGAATAATAATTAAAAGTGAACCACATTTCATAGCATAGTTAAAATGAGAACTTTCTTTAAAAAATAAATTATCATGAAATTGAACATTAAGCACTTTATTTAAAGTAGACGTAAATACATTAAAAGATTCTCATTAAATTGAATCACCTCTAATGAAATAACAATTAGGAAGCTCTTACTATTAAATAACTATTAAATGAGTTTATCATGATAAACATGTTAATGTATATAAAAAATGAAACAATAAAGCCAAACAAATACCAAATAATTGCTTTATCACCCATCGTCTCTCTCCATACTCCATCTCCTTTAATCTGTAAAATGTTTATATGATGGGATGAGCAAACCACAGCTCAGTGGGAAAACACTTGTCTACAATATATAACTCACGTATAAACATCAATAAATCACAACTAACAGATATAACCTTTCTGTGAACATGTCTGTGAATGATCGATAATGAAGTACGGCGGGCGTTACCCGAGGATTACTTAAAACCCCGACACCTGAAAGTGTCCTGACTTAAATAAACGTAATAGCACGGCGAGCCTTCCAAGGACCTTTTACAATCCAAGTATTCTCGAGGACCTTTTTATCAGTCCCGGACCCATAACGCGGTCCCTGGCTACATGTCTATGAATAGTATTACGAATACTCTATGTCCGTGGATAGTAGTACGAGTAATACTCTATGACTGTGATGCAAGCAATAACTTACCAACGTAAACACATAAGCACATACGATAGACAAAGTTTAGATTTCTCCACCTGAAATGAATGTTGATGATGAATGGATGCACTTGAATGCGTATGATGATCCGTGTCTTGTTATAACTTTCATCTATCATCAAACTATACTTATCTCAGATTAATATGCAAACTTAATATAGAAATAAGATAATGAGTTTAAATCTTTATAAAATAATGGAAGTGTAACTTCAATATTTGAAATAAGAGAGATTAAAAGAATTTACTATGAATGGTTTGATTAAAAGTCAATGTATAGATAATTATTATAACTGATAAAATAAAAATATGATTAGTCCAAAATATAATATACATTTAATCTTTTGTGATAAAAAGAACATATCCAAATTTAATAAAATAATAAGGTGTAAAACTCTATGTTTTGGATTTTCAAAGTGATTGTAGTAAAAGCTGGAATTTCTCATAGTCACTGATAATAATTTAATATGTTTAAATTTAAACAATGAAATCGTAAGAAAATCATATGAAATATAAAATATATAGTAATATACAACATATCTAAAAATAATGATTTTTAAGGATCAGTAAATATAATTTTTATATTTTAAAAAATTAAGATAAAATAATCTTGAAACAATTTAAGCAGCAATAAAATATTTATAATAAATATTATATAATATCTATGAATGTGAAAATTACACAGTAGATTTGAAATCTTAAAATATATGATATATATGAAAATCAGATTATTTGGATTTGTTAAAGTATTTATTTCATAATTTCAAATCAGAAAGAAGAAGTTTGGATGGATCAGATATTGTTGTGATATAAAATCAATATAAAATCATACATATTCTCAAAATTATTAAAAATATTATTTTATGTTTAAAACCACGTAGGATATGACATATAATAAAATTATAATAGTTTGAGGTCATTTAAAAGGGTTTTGAGATAATAAAATTGAAATCAAAGTACATAACAGTTCATATATAAAAATCGGTATACATTTAATTTAAAATAATTTACTCATTTATTCAATAGGATATTTTTATTGTGAATCATAAACACTGTAATATAAAATATATAAAAATATCATGATGTTTGAAGATGTCTAAATATTTTATTAGTAATTTCAAATAAGTAGTAATTTCATGATCTAAACTGAATGTACTAATATTGTAAAATTTGTATCAAATAATACAGTACTTCAAATGACTTAAATTTATCACAGATTACCAATAACACCACAAAGTATAACATATACGAAAATAAAGATTTTTAGAGCTCTTTAAATATGCTTTATAATTTATACATAGAAAACATAACATATTTGACAGCATGATCAGAAATATTGAAAACTTAATATAAAATAATATAATCGTTATTTAAGCTTGAAACTTTTACAGAACACCAAAACCTTCATGATTCATAACATATCCAAAATTCAGATCGTTTGAAAAGGTATAAGTATATAATTCGAATTTTCTAGTCACGTATCCATAAAATTTCAGATTCTGCAGACATATGTATAAATTTCATATAAATTAAAATATAACTCCAAAAATCATGAAATTTTAACTACAAGTCCAAAACTCAGTATTACACAACATATAAAAATTTCGTATCCATTGGAAATAAATAGATATAGTTTTGAAATTTTAAGAATAAGTTACCTTGAATGTGTAATTTGGATGAAATCTGAAAATCTCGTTTCCATGGATTTTTTTGATGATTGAAATGTCTGGGTTTCGTGTGTGTTGCATGTGCATTTTTCATAGGGGAGAAAATAAAGAAAACTGTATTTCTGCTCTTTCTTTCTTAAACCCTAACAGCGATGGAGAAAATGAATTTTTTTTTAAAAGAACAGATCCATTTCTTTTATTTTAAATGTACGTATCAAATAAATTGGGCTTGAAAATTATTGGACTTGGGCTTACACTATATATTTATTAATATGAAGTGAAAAAGATTTAAAGTAAAGCTCTTTTAGAATAACTAAAAGTTTAATAGACTTTAAATAAAAATATTTATCATGATTAAGAATACATAAAAATGTCGGGATATTACATTCCCTCATACTTAAAAATAATTTCGTCCTCGAAATTCAGAATTTTATAAATTATAAGTGAAGAATATATGTACAAATGAATTTATGCACTTTTGCAAATAAATATTTTATCTTTTGTAAGCATTTCAATAACTTAACTTTGTTTTAACGAGGAGAACTAAATAAATCCACACACCCTTTTTTTTTTTTTAGAAAATAAAATAAAATTCAATGATTTTATTTTGCACTTCATGTAATTAAACTTGATGATTTTAAAATAGTGCATGCAATTTAATGAATACAAAATACTTGAAGTATTATGAAATATTTCTATTGGATGTAGCAAATCTTGAGTAAAAAAGATACTTGAGCTCAACTGTACAAATGGAATGATTTATCATTTTAGAAGTGGATCGAGATTATCTGAAGAATTTATATATCCCTTTTTCCTTTTTTTTTTTGAAACTTATTATATAAAAATAATGAAAACTTTCACTTTTTCTCCTCAAATTAGGGCATGATGTCTTCGCGAAGTGAAGATTTTAGAAAATAAAGGGTTATCCAATTGCACTGTAGTATAAAAATAATGAATAATTCAATGAAATATAAATCTTCAACTAGAAGAAAATAGTTAATACTTTTGAAATCTTATCAAATTAAGAAAACTATGGAAATCATATGACATATGAGAAGTGTTATGACATGCAAATGTATATGAGAAATCATGTTTCATGTTTCATGTTTCATGTAAATGTATGTTGTTGAATGAAATGCACAATTGCATAAGCGAATAACTATGTCATTGAAATGTGAGAATTATATCACTGAAATATTTGATTACCAAATATGAAATCTTGAATGAAACATATGAACTTGATTATATATCAATGATGATGTCTTGTTTTAAAATGGTATCTTCAAATGAGATTTATGAAGAGCATGTAGTTTGGAATGTGAAATTTTAAGTCTAAAATTATTTCTAGAAAATAAATGAAAAGTCAATTATGTTGAAATATTAATTAACACATTGTAGTGGAAAACTAAGCCACCTCTTTTTTTTTTAGTAAAAGCTTTAAGTTAGCATAAGTTCATTCAATTGAAGTATACTCCAAATATGACTATAATATACTAAGAAGATTTGGAGATGAAATTAAATTTTGTAATTTTGAAAAGAGACTCAAAATAAATTCAATTATTTGAAATATACTTCAAATAGAAATATATATTGAGAAAATTTGGAGATGAAATGATAAAAGTAAAATGATATTCTCTTTGCTTTTCTTCTTCCTCTTTTTTTTTTTTGGTTAATGAACAACTGTGAATAATAATGAGATATGAAATTTTATAAATTTGAAATGACATTCAAAATGAATAAGTTTCCAAATTATGAATAAAGATGATTTGAATTTAAATTTTTATAAAATCAAAGTTGTAATAATTATATGGGAGTCAAGTTTTTTTTTTAAAGCAAAATGACAATGTTTAAGGTAACCGTTTGAAACAACTAGTCTCACATATCTATTGAGGATTTGAAAACTTGTTGGAGTTACATATGAAATTTCATACTTAAATGTTTAAAAATTAAAATTTTACATTTGGACTTTCTTTTATGAAAAAATGACAAGATGAAAAGATTTAAAACCTCTAAATCATATATTTCGAAGATTTGCATTATAAACTTGAGAATTAAATACTATGTTCAAGGAAATTCTTAATTTGAAAAATTTATATCCAAAATCGATTAATTTTGAACTTATACAAATTATGAATCATAAATATTATTAAAAATATGCTTCCTTAAATATATACATTTTTTTAATAAAATAATTTTCTTGATAATTGAAAATTATGAATAAACTCTAGGAATCTAAATGACTTGAAAATTTTTAGAATTTGAACATTTAAAATTAATGGAAATATTGATAAAGTGATTATAACATAGAGTACTTCGTTGCTTACATTATTTTGAAACAAAGTGGAAATGATAAACAATTGCAGATGAAATAATGATCATCTTATGAAGTGACAATACTTGATACTAAAATTTAGTTTGAAATTTATGAGCAAAACTTATGATCAAGTGACTCTTAAAGATTGTAAATAAGTTATTAATTATAAGACAAACATTTTGGATTTGACTGAATAAAGAAATTAATATGTAAAAGTATATTTGAAGATCATGTTTCGTGTGATGAAATGTGTAATGACTTGAAATGATATATACATCCATACTACTGTGTCATTGAGGTATTTGAATCCCTTCATGAGATACTTAATTCATGTCATTGCAATATTTCATAACTATGTCATTGAGATACTTGAAACATATCATGAGAAACTTGAATCATGTCATTGTAATACTTGGTACTTGATGCTTGAAAGATGAATCATGAAATGAAGTTTAAGACGCACTTGATGATATGTCAATGACATCATTTTTTTAAATGGTGACTTTGAAAAAAAATATAAAATGACATGCTCTAAATGATAATTATGAATAAGACATAAATTATTATATCATGAAAGTAAATCAAATGTTAAATGAATGTACCTTCCGGAGTTGGAGCGGCGAGATGGTGATGGGTGAATTTTCTTAAATTTTTTTTTTCATCATAAATGAATAAAGTAATTCATGAAAACAATACGATATAGATACATAAATTAGCGAATCTACAGAAACGTAAACCCGCTCTGATACCAAATGAAACGACCCACTTTATCATAAAAACGTAAATAACCTTTTAAGAGAAAATTTTAGGACCAATAAGATTTAATTAAAATAGACTCAGAAATTTTAGGGACATATAAAATTGTTTGCAGCGAAATTTAAAATTAAAAGAATAATAATTAAAAGTGAACCACATTTCATAGTATAGTTAAAATGAGAACTTTCTTTCAAAAATAAATTATCATGAAATTAAACATTAAGCACTTTATTTAAAGTAGACGTAAATACATTAAAAGATTCTCATTAAATTGAATCACCTCTAATGAAATAACAATTAGGAAGCTCTTACTATTAAATAACTATTAAATGAGTTTATCATGATAAACATGTTAATGTATATAAAAAATGAAACAATAAAGCCAAACAAATACCAAATAATTGCTTTATCACCCATCGTCTCTCTCCATACTCCATCTCCTTTAATCTGTAAAATGTTTATATGATGGGATGAGCAAACCACAGCTCAGTGGGAAAACACTTGTCTACAATATATAACTCACGTATAAACATCAATAAATCACAACTAACAGATATAACCTTTCTGTGAACATGTCTGTGAATGATCGATCATGAAGTACGGCGGGCGTTACCCGAGGATTACTTAAAACCCCGACACCTGAAAGTGTCCTGACTTAAATAAACGTAATAGCACGGTGAGCCTTCCAAGGACCTTTTACAATCCAAGTATTCTCGAGGACCTTTTTATCAGTCCCGGACCCATAACGCGGTCCCTGGTTACATGTCTATGAATAGTATTACGAATACTCTATGTCCGTGGACAGTACTACGAGTAATACTCTATGACTGTGATGCAAGCAATAACTTACCAACGTAAACACATAAGCACATACGATAGACAAAGTTTAGATTTCCCCACCTGAAATGAATGTTGATGATGAATGGATGCACTTGAATGCGTATGATGATCCGTGTCTTGTTATAACTTTCATCTATCATCAAACTATACTTATCTCAGATTAATATTCAAACTTAATATAGAAATAAGATAATGAGTTTAAATCTTTATAAAATAATGGAAGTGTAACTTCAATATTTGAAATAAGAGAGATTAAAAGAATTTACTATGAATGGTTTGATTAAAAGTCAATGTATAGATAATTATTATAACTGATAAAATAAAAATATGATTAGTCCAAAATATAATATACATTTAATCTTTTGTGATAAAAAGAACATATCCAAATTTAATAAAATAATAAGGTGTAAAACTCTATGTTTTGGATTTTCAAAGTGATTGTAGTAAAAGATGGAATTTCTCATAGTCACTGATAATAATTTAATATGTTTAAATTTAAACAATGAAATCATAAGAAAATCATATGAAATATAAAATATATAGTATTATACAACATATCCAAAAATAATGATTTTTAAGGATCAGTAAATATGATTTTTATATTTTAAAAAATTAAGATAAAATAATCTTGAAACAATTTAAGCAGCAATAAAATATTTATAATAAATATTATATAATATCTATGAATGTGAAAATTACACAGTAGATTTGAAATCTTAAAATATATGATATATATGAAAATCAGATTATTTGGATTTGTTAAAGTATTTATTTCATAATTTCAAATCAGAAAGAAGAAGTTTGGATGGATCAGATATTGTTGTGATATAAAATTAATATAAAATCATACATATTCTCAAAATTATTAAAAATATTATTTTATGTTTAAAACCACGTAGGATATGACATATAATAAAATCATAATAGTTTGAGGTCATTTAAAAGGGTTTTGAGATAGTAAAATTGAAATCAAAGTACATAACAGTTCATATATAAAAATCGGTATACATTTAATTTAAAATAATTTACTCATTTATTCAATAGGATATTTTTATTGTGAATCATAAACACTGTAATATATAATATATAAAAATATCATGATGTTTGAAGATGTCTAAATATTTTATTAGTAATTTCAAATAAGTAGTAATTTCATGATCTAAACTGAATGTACTAATATTGTAAAATTTGTATCAAATAATACAGTACTTCAAATGACTTAAATTTATCACAGATTACCAATAACACCACAAAGTATAACATATACGAAAATAAAGATTTTTAGAGCTCTTTAAATATGCTTTATAATTTATACATAGAAAACATAACATATTTGACAGCATGATCAGAAATATTGAAAACTTAATATAAAATAATATAATCGTTATTTAAGCTTGAAACTTTTACAGAACACCAAAACCTTCATGATTCATAACATATCCAAAATTCAGATCGTTTGAAAAGGTATAAGTATATAATTCGAATTTTCTAGTCACGTATCCATAAAATTTCAGATTCTGCAGACATATGTATAAATTTCATATAAATTAAAATATAACTCCAAAAATCATGAAATTTTAACTACAAGTCCAAAACTCAGTATTACACAACATATAAAAATTTCGTATCCATTGGAAATAAATAGATATAGTTTTGAAATTTTAAGAATAAGTTACCTTGAATGTGTAATTTGGATGAAATCTGAAAATCTCGTTTCCATGGATTTTTTTGATGATTGAAATGTCTGGGTTTCGTGTGTGTTGCGTGTGCATTTTTCATAGGGGAGAAAATGAAGAAAACTGTATTTCTGCTCTTTCTTTCTTAAACCCTAACAGCGATGGAGAAAAATGAATTTTTTTTTAAAAGAACAGATCCATTTCTTTTATTTTAAATGTACGTATCAAATAAATTGGGCTTGAAAATTATTGGACTTGGGCTTACACTATATATTTATTAATATGAAGTGAAAAAGATTTAAAGTAAAGCTATTTTAGAATAACTAAAAGTTTAATAGACTTTAAATAAAAATATTTATCATGATTAAGAATACATAAAAATGTTGGGATATTACACTTTACACTTTATTTAATATATCTAAAAAAACTACATTACCTCCAAAGAGTGAATAAAGTAGGTCACTAAATAATTTTTCTTAGTATATGTGGTACGTTAATGGTGCAATTTGTTTCGGGAAGGGGTATTGGACTTTTCAGATTGTCATCCTTTGACATTCACATACCTTTAATGACACATGACTTGGCTTAATAAGAGCATCTCCAATACACTTTTCAATCTTTAAGAACTTATTCTGTAAACTGGGGAGCATATTTTACTTAAAGAATTATACAAGTTTCAACTCAGTCTTTATATTTGACTCTTTTATTTCTTTTCTTATGTAGTGTGTATATATATATATATATATATATATTTTTTTTTTTTAGTTTTTACACTTCTTTTTTCCAATAGCAGTTCTTTCATAATTATTAATTGGAATACAGATTTTTTTTACTCTCCATTTCATTTACTTCCCAAAAATGGGGCATTGGAAATAATAACTTGTTTAATGCATTTATTTATAATTAAATAGTTAGTTTTAGCTCTTCAAGTTTAAAGAATGAAACTCATTATTTACATTATATAATGAAGAGTTTGTTGCGATATTTTCGTGGATGATCAATAATTGATCATGAATATTAAAGGTTAATTAGTCTTTGTACTAGGGGATTAAACATGATAAAGGTACATTTTAGAGCATGGAAATTTTTGCCAATTAATTCATGAATAATGAAAAAGTTATATAGAAACTTGAATTAAAATTAATAAAAAATAACATTATAATGAAACTGTGGATAAATTCGTATAGATTATCCCATCTGAATTTATTCTAGAGAATAAAAGCGGGCTCCTGGTAACAAGGTCTGATAAACAATCTTATTGCTAACATTCAAAATATAAAAGGATTTGATATTATACTTTTGAACTCTTTAGCTAATCCATTAGTCCAAACACAGCCTAATTGAGGACCATTATCTCTTTTTCTAGTATTTGTATAGTTCTTCATATCACCTTGTCTTATGTTGTAATATAGACCTCACATTCTTAAGTTCTAACTTCCTGATTTATTATTAGTCATAAAAATAAATGCTGATATGGCTATGGGGGAAATACATGCATATAACGATCGATCAAAAGAGAAGTGGTCCGGTAATTGGCACTTCAATGAGCTGATGTCCTTTGTGGTCTTATTGTCATATTTATATGCAAGAAATGATATATTGCACAAATTTTCCATATTAATACAATATCTTCTTCACTTATCTCTTGACCCTAATGCATATGATTTATGTCTTTTTTATGTATAGTTTTCTTGTCTTTTTCTAATTAATACCTACCAATTGAGTAATTGACACAATCATTACAATTTATCACAGAATATTTCTCACTGGATATAGAGTTTGAAAGTGATGCACTTTTTAAGAAGAAACTAGGCCAGGAAAATAACAATTGGCTGTGAACTGGTATGCCCTTAATTTTTTCCTGTAACAACTATTACTGTAACTATAAGTTTTTGATATTGTAATGCACATGGAAAAATGAGAAAACTAGCATTAACTTAAAAAAAAAAAATCGTAGGTACAATAGTTGATTCTGCCGATGTTAAGAATAGAGAAAACAATAAACAACATATTAGTTAGGTACTCAACTTGATTAGTACGATTGAAATCAATTTATACAGTAGTGTGATCTTACTTCAGAAGTAGTTCTCTAAGATAAAACTCTTAATTTCTCTAAAATAAATAATGTTTGAGCTCTAAGTCCTTTATGTCAAACTACATCAGATACATCTGCAGTTTGTTTCTTTTTCTCTGTTCATTTTTCTTTATCAACTCCAGATGATCAGAGAAATCAAAGGGATATGGAGAAACTAGGAAGGGAGATGGTTGCACAGTGTGGAGGATTGCCATTAGCAATAATTGTGCTCGGAGGACTATTGATGACAAAGTCTACCATTAGTGAGTGGAGAACAGTGCATCAGAATTTCAATACGTACTTAAGGAGAGGGCGAAGTTATCGGGAGAATGGAAGAGTTCATGAGGTGCTAGCTCTGAGTTATCATGACCTACCTTATCAGCTCAAGCCATGTTTTCTGCATTTGGGAAACTTCCCTGAGGATGCTAAAATACCCACTCGGAAGTTATATCAGTTATGGGCTGCTGAAGGTTTCATATCACAGGAATTCTGTCAAGCTGAGGATGAGGAATCAGTGATGGACTTAGCAGAACGTTACTTAGGAGAACTTGTGCAAAGGTGCATGGTTCAAGTTAGAGTTAATGAAGCAACTGGTAGGTTCAAGTCTTGTCGACTTCACGATCTTACAAGAGAACTGTGCATTGTAAAAGGTAAGGAAGAAAATTTCTTGAGAAAGGTTCCCATGCGTTATGAACCTGAATTAATGAATACTCCTTCTCCTTCGTCTATGTCGACATCAATTACCAACACGCGCAGACTTTCCATTGCTGTTGATTATGATTTCGACAGTTATTTCCCTCCCAAAAAGGAGAACTCGGACCATGTTAGGAAGGAGAACCTAGAGCATGTTAGATCTGCATTGTTTTTTTCCAGGCTTGGCGAAAGAAAAAATCTGCATTCTGCATTGGAGTATGTCTGCAATGAGTTCAAACTTTTAAGAGCATTGGACCTTGAAAGGTTCGATTTCGGGGAAAAACTTTCTGAAGGAATTGGAAATTTGAGTTGCCTCAGATACCTGAGCTTAAGAGGGTCACAGCTCTATAAATTGCCATCATCCATTGGCAATTTGAAGTATTTACAGACACTTGATCTGAGGGTTCCTTTTCTTGTGTGTTTGACCATTCCTAACGTGATATGGAAAATGATAAATTTGAAGCATTTGTATCTCCCTCCATCTCACAAGAGTAAAAATGGTAAGCTGCAGCTAAATAGCTTGAGCAAGTTGGAAATTTTGAGAAATTTCGATACCCGAGTTTCAGATTACAGAGACATTACCAAGTTGAGTAAGCTTCAGAAAATTGGAGCAATCTTGAGTTTGGAACTAGAGAATCTAGCAGCATTGATTCATTGTCTCAAGGAGGAGCACAAACACATTGGCGACTCTTCTATCCGTATCCGCTATGATTTCCAGTCAGAGAAAGACTTGAGTGTTTTAAGTGAGCTAGTGGGGATTGCACATCTTCATAAATTGGATATGATTGGTGTCATAAATAAGCTGCCAGAGCATTACCATTTTACTCCAATCCTAACAAAATTAACTTTGAGGAGCAGCAGACTTAAGGAAGATCCTATGACTACTCTGGAGAAACTCCATCATCTGCATACTTTAATACTACGTAAAAATGCATTTGAAGGGACCACAATTTGCTGTTCTGCTCACGGTTTCCCCCGTCTCACTATTCTAGAATTCCAGGGGCTGACTAGCTTAGAGCACTGGAGAATCGAGGAAGGAGCCATGCCTAATCTATACTCTCTAAAGATAGACGAATGCATTAACTTGAGGATGGTTCCCCAAGGAATCCAATTTATTGCTTCACTAAGGGAGTTGGTGATAGTCAACATGCCTGATGCCTTCAAGTGCAGGGTTCAGAAGGTGCAGGACGGTGGGGGAGAGGACATTGACATAGTCGGACACATTGCATCCATCACAATTGCTGAGACCAACAAATCCTACATGAAAAAGCTGGAGACAAAACTATCAGGTAACACTATTTCATCCCTGCTGAAAACACACTGTCTAGTTCTTTCTTTGCCATTATCATGTGTCATTTCTTGGGCCACATGATTGGATGAGTGACTGTAGGAGAAACCAGAAAATCTAAACTATAAAAGAAAGTTCAATGCCAAATGTTCGGATTAGATTCATTCTCCTTTTCACGTCATTCATACAATTAGTTTGCCATTATCATGTGTCATTTCTTGGGTCACGTGGTTGGATGAATGAATGTAGGAGAAACGAGAAAATCTAAACTATATAAGAAAATTCAATGCCAAGTGTTCGGATTAGACTCATTCTCCTTTTCACGTCATTCATACAATTAGTGACACAAAAGACGACACATATTGGAAATCCCCTGTGCTCTATTTTGCATCGTCTCACATTTGCTTCGTCGGCAGGAAATTCTTATTCTGGAGTTTTTAAAAGTTTTTCACCACTACTAGTACCCAAGGATTGGGAGAAAGCTTGATAACCTTCGGGCAACTTAAGACTTCAGGCATTCTAATGCAGAGCTGCTCATCAGATGAACCACAATCAAAATTTCTCAGATTCAACTATGTCTTTTGTTACACTTTACAATACTATGTGTCATATATTTATAATTTTTTGTAAAAAGGACAACTGGAAACATAGTCTTTGTACAGCAATTTATCTGTAAAGTAGTTTACTGAAAGTGTTATTGTCAATAGAAGTTGCATAATTACAATTGTTAGAATTTAGACATATACATAAGAGATGAAATTTGCAGAGAGCTACTTCTTTTCTTCGCATTAGATAATTTATACATACACACATCCAAAAGGGAAAAAAGGTGGAGCAGGTAGATGCATCAAACTTGCAACATACTTACACCATACTTCAATATTATAATATTTCTTAGACTTAGGATGACGACAACATATTTCAAACTTTGACTAACATAATATATCATAAAGTATCTTAGACAAATCTCAATTTCTAACCACAATAGATAATGTAATACTTAGTTGTTTATCTAATTATTTCCAAACACATGATGAATTTTATAGCATCCACATTGATAGTAGTTTTAAACTCACTCTCTCACAACAATCTTATTTTACACACTTTTTTATTAAAATAAACTATCACCTCCATTAATATTTCAGTTTAAACTGAATGTTAAAGGAGGACACATTTTTTATTCGTTTTGTACTCTATCTGTCCCGGCAAAAATCTCTATTTCCTTATTGTACGTAGATTAAGAAATATTATTATTTTATATGTAATTGGTGGTTATATTAATAGTAAGTGGTGGACCATATACGAGATCCTTTTATTAAAATAGGCAAATAGAGATATTTGAATGAGACACTCAATATAATAAAATGAAGACTTTTCGGTAGGACGGAGAGAGTATTTAAATCATGAATTTAAATTAAAAAGGACATATAAATCGTGTTCACTGCAGTGAACTTGGTTTAAGTAGGTGGGTCTGTGGGTTTAAACTCGTCAATCCACTTTGGTTTGAGTTGCATAATTTCTAAGAGAAATATTGTTCAATTTTTGTAGGACGATGTATAAGAAGTAACAATATATTATTAAAAAAAGTGATGTGAAGAGTGAAAATAATCCAATTGAACTACTTCATGAATTATAATTCATTATACTTACTCCGTCCACCCAAAGTCCCAATTTTACCATTTTAGGTGTTCACTCCAAAGATATTCATTTCCTCTTTTAGTAAAAGAAACTCATATATGTATATCCCTCATTACTAATATAAATACTTACTACAAATAAAATAATAATATTCCTTAATCTGCGTAAAAAAAACCACATTTAGAATGGATAGAGGGAGTATCTGTGGAATGGATGGAGATAGTATATAAATGAAAAATGATACTACTAACATACTTAAAGTACTCCCTCCGTCCCTCGTTAAAAGGGTCTTTTGATTTTTGACACGCAGATTAAGAAACATTATTATTTAGTGTGTAATCTGCATAAAAAACCCACATTTAGAATGAATAGAGGGAGTATCTTTGGAATGGATGGAGATAGTATATAAATGAAAAATGATACTACTAACATACTTAAAGTACTCCCTCCGTCCCTTGTTAAAAGGGTCTTTTGATTTTGGCACATGGAGTAAGAAACATTATTATTTAATGTGTAATTGATAGTTGTATTAGTGGGAGTGTGGGTCGTGTGTGGGTCCCATGTGTGTAAAAAAGGAAAGAGGATTCTTTGGGTGGGACGCCCAAAATGGAAAAAAAGACCCTCTTTAAATGGGATGGATGGAGTAATAATTAATTACTCCCTCCATCTCACCGAAAAATCTCCATTTTACTATATTGAGCGTCTAATTCAAAGGTTCTATTTTCTCCTTTTAATAAAAGGGACTCACATATGGCTCACGACTCAGTACTACTAATACAACTACCCACTACACATAAAATAATAATACTCCTTAATTCATGTGCAAAAACCAAATGAGGACCTATGTAAAAAAGTAAAATAATCTCACACAAAATTTGCTTTTTATATATATATATATATATATATATATATATATATATATATATATATATATATATATATATATATATATATAATATGTCAGAAAACACTAGGGTGCAATTACCGGTTGCCCCAAATTAATTTACTAATTAATGAAAATTAAATATCCTAAACCCTAATAGTGAACTATAATAGAATATGGTAAAATATATCGGTTAATTATAGACAAAAACTTATGTGCACCCGGGCGCACGGACCACATTCCGTACGTCTTTAGAATTTTGTGTTAAATTGTATATCTTTTAGTATAAAGATGTGTACCCTTTATTTTCTAAAGAAAATTATTGTGTGTATCTGGGTGCATGGACAACACTCCGTGCGCCTTTAGAATTTTGTGTTAAATTGTATACCTTTAGTATAAAAATGTGTACATTTTATTTTCTAAAGAAAAAAATATTAATTAAAAGTGTATACCCTTTAGAACAAAATGGTGTACCTTTTTATTAATTAAAGTGTATACCCTTTAGACAAAAGTAAAGTACCCTTACCCATAATATTAAATTTCTAAAGGTGCACGGAATATGTTCCCGTGCGCCCGGGTGCACGCAAGCCTAACTTTTAACTATAAGAGTGAAATTACAATAGAACCCTAAAAAGTAATAAAATAAATATAAATTTAGAGTAAAATATGACATGAATCAACAGGGTAATATACACCATGAACAATAAAGGTAAAATTACAATTATATCTTAAGAATTAATTAAACTAATATGAACCCTAGGGGTAGAATATGACATAAACCACAAGAAAAAAAATACTTCTTAAACTATTAGGCAATGTTTGTTTAGGGTTTAATATTCTAGGTTTAGATTTAATAAATTTCCCATATATACCTACACACCCTATTAGCACTTATCCACCACCTACGTTACATTTTCTTTCTTCAATTAATATTTTTTCTTTCTTTATTTCTCTTCTTCTTTCACCTCAATTAATATTTGATTTGACATAAAGTTTAAATCTACCATATTTAAACCCAAAACAAACATAATAAATATAGAATAAACTGGTTTATTAAATGAACTTATACCCAAAACAAAGTATAAAATTTTTTGGTAAATTATCTTGTGCACCCAGGTGCACCATGCTCTAATTTTAAAAAACATACTATATACTTATGAATAAAAATGTATACACTTTGTTAGAAAATTTTCTGTTTTTTTTTATGAAAATTAAATATAAAAGAATATACAATTATTAAGAAATATATATACACTATTGAATAAAAATTTATAAACATATAGATACATGTGTGCACCAGATGCTCGAGATATCAATTCTTGCCTTTTAATCTTAATTAAAATTAAAAATTAAAAAAATTAATGGGAACCGAATATTCCATGACGGAACCGTTGCCATGCTAGTTTTGGTTATATATATATATATGGGCATGATGGCTAATAAATATTGTCTCTAGTAGACAAATAGTGTGGTTAATATATACATGTAGGGTTTGTGCATGAGAGTATCACATGTTCCATCACCCTGTCCACCCTAAATAACGTGGTAAGAGCAAAGAATGTGCTTTACACTTGCTTTTATACCATCATGCATTTAAAGTAGAAAATAGAGGGGCATATATATATCATAAGCACTATTTGGATTGATTAATAATTTGGATGCACGTGTTCTTTGTTATTGTAATGAGCTAGAGTATACATGTTTCTGGCAGTTCACCGAATTAACATGGTGGCTTTCACAAATATACTGAATAAATTCGACAAGGTATCAGTGATTCACAAATATCTATACGTAAATTCTCCTGATGTATATGAGAACGATGTTAATGACTCGACACATTCGTTAATAAAATGAAAAGGAAAAGCTAGTTTTTTTTTAATCAATTAAATACATTATAACCAGTTAGATATACATAATCGATTGTGCTCGTTTCGTTCATGTGTTTGATTTTAATTTATAATAATTCCTCACCAATTCTTTCTTAATGATCAATGTCATAACTTCAATTTCTGGTTTTGTAACTCAATTTATGATCCATCCATCAGGTATCAAACAAGAAGGTTTCCCGCAGTTACCTTAGAGTAGTCAAAATGTCACATTTCGTCGGCTCCGTTAAGGTAAGATAATAATACAATATTCAAAAATATACTTTCTAAGTCTCTTTAATTTTCACTAGTTCCATTATAGGTCGTCCTTTAAAAGTTATTATTTTTCATAATTTTCGTATCAAAAGAAGATGAAAATTAATATGAGACGAGAAATATATATATATATATATTTTGAAAGAAGATGAAAATTAATATGTGAAATAATCTTATGAACTCATGCATATACACCAATTTATTTAAATAATTTTAATTTAAATCAATGGCTAGCTATTTAATTATTTTCCTTATAATAATTCAATTAAGTATATTGCTTAAAGATTCAAATACTTTCCTTTTTTTTCCAATAAAAATACTCCCTCCATTCCATAAAAGTTGACGCACTTTCTTTTTTGATTTGTCCCACTAAAGTTGACACATTTCCTTTTTAATACATGAGACCCACACAAAAATAATTAATCAATTCTTATGGGCACCACATATCACCTCTAATACAACTACTCACTATACATTAAATATTATTTCTCTCACTTTACTTCACTTTACATTAAATTATTATACTCCTTAATCTTCGTGCCAAAAAAAAATACCAACTTCTCTGGAACGGAGGGAGTAATTTTATAATAAACTCTCCTAAATTACAACACGTGACTAACTAGCCAAGAGTACATGGTATGCTGTCGCAGGCGTACCAAAATAAATATAAATCCAACTCACACTATTACGTAGTATAGTAGCAAGTAGGGTCGAACCCAAGAGAGTATTATGAATTCTAATTAAATTAAAATGTTTCTAACATATAAAATAAATAAGAGAGGGATTTTGATTGTGATAAATTGAAAATAACAAAAGTAAAATTAATTCAATTCTTAAGTGACAAAGCAGATAAAAATTAATTATAAAATTAACCAAGTGATTAAAGCCTAGTTTAGGATGTCGTTCTCCTCCCATTTACTAAATTAATTAATCATACGAATTAAACATCTAGCCTAGTGCACAAACTCAAATACCTAGATTGACGGTACGACCAATCAACCCGAATGTTCTTACGTTCATCAACTAGGGTACGACCACTAAATTGAACTATCTACGAGTTACCCTATGGATTCGAACTCGTAGATGCATTAAAACTCTAAACATAGGATTACTAGGCTACGAAATCCGGCTATGTATCATACAACCTAGATTTTATTACACCTAAAGGAATTATCTCTATTTGTTACTTAATCCAATTTCTACAATAATTACGGATTGTAGGTCATAGAATAACATTCAGCAGTTTAATAATTAAATAGGTGATCAGGCTAAAATAACTATCAAACCACAATTAAGAACATCACTGCATGTAATAAAATAAACTTGCACAAAAGATTCAATGTAAAAATCATAAATAATTAAATTAATTATTCAATAGGAGGTTCACGAATCCTAAACTAGAAAAGGGGATTAGCCCCGCATGTTCATAACAAAGATGAAATTAAAATAAAATAAAACCGAATGATGTCCGATTGTGTTCTTCTGTTTCACGCCAATCTGGTTCTGTTCATCACGTTTCTTTCTGTTCTGATCTCATCCAAATCGTGTTCTGCTTCTATCCGGGTACTTCCCGTGAATTCTCCTCCCCAAAAATAAATATCTCCCATAAATATCTCTATCTTGATCCCAAAGTAATCTTGTTTGATCTCTTTCCTTACTTATCTCTTCCTAAAATATCTCAAGGATCTTTTATTTTCTTGTTGACTAATCTATCATGCCTTCTCCACAATATGGGCCTGACTTGGGCTGATCTCTTCGCTGGAATTTAAGAGACAATATGAGAATATGTCCAACAACACTTTCCTTATTTATGCTGAATTTTCGTTCTTCTCACTGACACTGATGGGTCAGTGTCAGCTACTTGGCAGCAACGAATTTCCTACACAATCAGCTCATTTCCACATCAATTTATAACATTAAATCCTCAATTAACCAAAGACAAGATAAGTCAATTTAGCACCCAAATTAGCACATAAGTCAATCAATTAAACATGAATTTCAACCAAATAATTATGCTAGAATATGACTTATCAAATCTCCCCACACCTAAACTTTGCTTGTCCTCAAGCAAACCAAAATCATAGAGAATAGAAAACCAAGGAACATCTACCAAGACAAATGAAAGTTACACACTTCAAGAGACAAGCAACCAATGAGCATTCGGAACTAAATGAAACATGACTCTTCACTCAAAGTTTGCAACTTTCATGGCTTCAAATGTTTCAAAATTCCATGGCCTCACCAAGATTCACTCAATCACGCTCAAGTATATGATTAAGGTAGCAAGATCACTCAAAAATTGAAAAGAAAAGCCATTACCATAAGCTTGCTCCCAAATCAATTCTCCACCAACTTTAGACGGATTAAGTGCAATAATCAAAGGGTCTTTGATTGGGTTATAATGGGGCTTAAGGTCAAGGTGAGGTAAAAAGAGAGATAAAAATGGCTAAATGCATCACTTCTCAACATGTGATCTCTACAAATCAAAACATCCATTATCACCCCAACTTCTCCTTTTTCACAACAGAATTTTTTTCGTACCCTTTTAAATCTCCCCACACCTGCTCCTTTTCAAGATTCTGAACAGCAGGTGTCACACTTACAAGAATCACTGTTTGCTAGATAATTAACAACTCAACACAAACAATTTCAGCAACTCCTTTTTCCTTTTCTTTTTTTTTTCAAGAATTTTCCTTTTCTTTTGATTTTCCAAGAAATTTGCTTTCTCTTATTTTTTTTTCTCAACATTTCATGTCTCTTTCCCTTTTTTTTAATTCCCTCCTTCCTTTTCTTTCCAATTTTTTTTCTTCTTCTCCTTCTTCTCCAATTTTTATCAACTCCCCTTCATATTCAATCCAACCATAAAGTATTTCCTCAAGTTCACACATTGCAAAATGATGAAGGGTTCAAGTGGAGAAGTTAATGAAAGAAATAGGAATTCAGGGTTTATTTATATGTTCATAATCCAAAGAAAAGGCTTAGGCTCGACGTGGCTTCCCTAAAGTTATCATATAATTAGGTGGGGCAATATAAGCCAAGAGGGTTAAACCTAAGTGCCCTTATCATTTTATCACACACAACCAATCACATCGTCTTGAAATGCATTCAAAAGAGCAAGTTCTAGAATGAACAATTCAAATTCAATGCACTCAAGAAAGAAGTTCAATAGAGATTATAGATGATAGCTCGTTAAGGCTCAAAAGCTCACAAAAATTGGGTATGATTTGCCATGAAATTCGAAATAAAATCAGCCAATACCATCACAAAAATTTACAAAGATTATCACACTCCAACAGTTCCTCAACAACATTGCTACTCCTTCCAATCATGTGCCACTCTCATCCCCTTTAAAGATTATATTCCTCAAAATTTCAGACTCCTTATCAAAACACAATTTAGAGGACAACGGAAATTAGGCATGGGACACAACAAATTCCGAAAACTTGCCAAAACTTCAGCATATTCGCCCATTGATCAACTGAAATTGCAGACCACATTCACATGCGTTAAGTCTCCACATTTCAACAAGTATTCACCAACTAAAACTCAATATCCACACAGGGATTTACAAGCAAAATCAAGTATATACAGCCCCAAGAACTCACCCACCACAGCAAAAACAGAAAGACAAACAAAAGAAAATCACAAGGTATATTCACAAAACTTCTCTAACCCAATTATTATATAAAACTCCCCCCACGGGCGACGGCGGCGGATGCTACTCGCAATGGATGGCGGCGTGGAGGGACTCTCGGTGTTGAAGATGAAGCAACGACGATGGTGGGTACCTCGTTGGAGACCAATGCTGGAATTTTCCCGCCGGAAGTCGCGACCGGGGCTGGAGAAGCTGCTGAAACCAGAGGGGTAGCGGCGATGAGAAATTCGTCGGAAGCGGCAATTGGTTCGCGGTAGACGACAATCGCCAGCGACGATTTCGGCTCGTCTTCCCTCCGCTTCTTCTTTCTTGCACGTGTACTTGAGCGGAATTTGGCCATGGCTGAGACGTTCGGCGGCTGTAACTCGAAGTGGTAGAATCCGGTGAGAATTCGTGAATGTCTGAAAAATTGGGGGCAGGGCTTCTTCAATCTAGATGAGAAATTGGGGGTCTTCTCAAATTTTGTTGACCAAAATATAGGCTGGGCCCTTGATAATTCTTTATTCCATCTTGGGCTTCAAAACTGGGCCCCAATACCTGCACAATAAAATAATTAGTTGGGCCACTAATATAACTTCAATCAAGGCAAGAAAATTATTTCATGGCCCAATTTTAGTAGTTCAATCTTGGAATTAAAATTCCAAATTACGCAGCAGTTTAATTCACCTAACATACTTGCAACCCCCAGAAATTAATATTAAACAATCAGACACCTTATTGAAAAATGAAATAAAATAACATAATAAAAATAAAGCGAGAAAATTGGGTTGCCTCCCAATCAGCGCCTTTATTTATTGTCGTTGGCTCGACTTAGGTAAGGTATATCTTTCAAGTATGCGAAATTTCGTTCCACTCCATCCGATCAATCTCAACAGTGCGAAATCCCTTATGATATTCCTTGAGTTCATGGTTCGGCCTCAAGAACGAGGACTTCAAGTGTTCGGGGAACACTTTCAACTCTAGCTTAGGCACTTCACCAAGCTTTTCTTTCTTCAATTTATTTTCATGCACTATCATGCTTCCATTTGCAATGATGGTGCCAAAGTTATCCCTGCGAGTTAGTTTAAAACAATCCTGCACCAAAGGCTCAACAACATTCATAGCAAAAACTGAATTAATGTCTTTAGGAGACTTCACAGGCAATTTAACAGAAGCTACATCTAAGGTGCTTGGTCTCTGAGAGGAACTATGTAAAACATTGACGTAGTGATTCGGCTCTTCATTTTTCCATCTCTCATCATCCTCCTTCATTATTCCCTGATCAATTACTGTGTCTAATGCATCCCTACTAGTGAGTTTGAAGTGTTCCTGGTCAATAGGGTCAATAGTACTCACAACAGAAAGCAGGTTAGCATCATCAGGATATTTCATAGCATCATATATGTTAAATTTGATGATCTGCCCATCAAATTCCATCGTTAGAGTACCTTCACTCACATCTATCTTAGTGCAAGACGTGTTGAGGAATGGTCTCCCTAACAAAATAGGAGTGGAATTTGATGGGTGGTCATTCATTTCTAACACATAAAAATCAGCAGGGAATATTAGTTTATCTACCTGAACAAGAATATCCTCTATGACTCCATCCGGATATGCATGGGTTCGATCAGCCAGCTGGATGACAACTCCAGTCTTTTTCAACTCTCCCACACCTAGCTTCTCGAACACTGATCGATGCATCACATTGATGGATGCTCCAAGGTCCAACATGGCTCTTTCCACTTTACAACTCCCAATCTGACAAGGAATTACAAACATGCCAGGATCCTTGCGCTTCTGAGGTAACGTTTGCTGGAAGACAGCTGAAATGTTTTCTCCCATCACCACTTTTTCATCTACTTTCAACTTCTTCTTATTGGTGCACAAATTCTTCAAGAACTTGGCGTATCTCAGAATCTGCTTGATCGCCTCAAGGAGAGGTAAATTGATCTGTACTTTCCGAAACACTTCAAGTAGCTGCATATCCTTCTCAGTGGTGTCCGGTTTTCTTATTCTGCTTGGAAAAGGTAAACGGTTAATATCAAAAGGAATAGGGTCAGAGTTTCTACCTGATTTTTTCCGGACCTTCTGACACTGATGGGGTCAGTGTCAGTGTTATATTTTTGAACATCAGATTTTTCAGCCCCAAACTGATCAGTCTGATCCTCCACTATTCCAGCAGGTTTTTCATCATCTTTTTGCATATTTTGGTTAGGCTTTTTGGGCGGTGGAACCTCCTCCAACTGTTTCCCACTCCGCAGTGTAATAGCACTCACATTCTTAGGATTAACCTCCGTTTGTGAGGGCAACTTTTCACTGTTTTGAGCTTGCATTTGGCCTACAGTTGTAGCCAATTGGGTTACTTGATTTTCCAAGTTTCGGATCGATGATTGAGTTGTCATCTTCAAGTCCTGAATGGATGAATATGTCATCTCTTGAAATTTAAGATTGCTGGCAGCCAACTCTTTCATCATCTCCTCAAATAAAGCTCCGGAACTTGAACCACATTGTTGGCGATTTCCACCATCTTGCGGGTAATTTTGTGGCCTATTCACAACTCTCTGCTCTTGAAACTGTTGTTGCCCCCAATTTCCTCCTTGTCCACTTCCATACCTGAGATTAGGATGATCTCTCCAACCCTGATTGTAGGTTTGAGAGAAGGGATCATAGGGTCGCCCCATGGCGTTTACTTGTTCATTACTAGGTGTAACCCTGCAATCAAGAGTAGAGTGGTCGTTAGTTAAACAATATTGACAGGATGCCTCTTTTCCTTTAGCAAGATTCTCCACAGCAAGTGTCAACTTATTCAAAGTTTTCTCCAACTTAGAATCATGGACCTCTTTCATTTCTCTAATCGATGGATCTCGTGTGCCAAACTGTTGAGTGTTGGCAGCCATGCTAGCAATCAGGTCTCTAGCAGCAGTAGGTGTTTTCATCATGAATGCTCCACCGCTAGCAGCATCAAGCATGTTTCGATCCATGATCGACAACCCTTCATAGAAGTACTGCAACAGCAACTGATCACTTATCTGATGCTGGGGGCATGCTGACGTGAGGCGTTTAAATCTCTCCCAATACTCATGTAATCTCTCCCCTTGCATCTGACGAGCTCCAGATATCTCCTTACGCAATACAGCAACTCTAGTGGCTGGGAAGTACGTTTGGAGAAAAAGCTTCTCCATTTCGGCCCATGTATTAATCGATCCGGGAGGGAGGTAATACAACCAATCCTTCGCCATGTCCTTCACTGCAAAGGGGAATGCCCTAAGCTTGACCATTTCCTCCGTCACTCCGGTTGGTTTCATGCTCATGCATACAACCGAGAACTCCTTCAAAAACTTGTGAGGATTTTCACCTGAAAGACCATGGAAAGCAGGAAGTAAGTGAATCAATCCTGATTTTAATTCAAATACCGTATTATCAGTGATCGCTGGAAAGTTAATGCATAACGGCTGATGGACTATGTCCGGATTTGCCAATTCATTCAAGGTTTTTTCCTCATTATTTTCAGCCATATTTTCCTCTCCTGACTCAGATCCTACAGTATCCTCCTCCTCTAGATCAGAAAAATCAGAATTCTCCTCTTCAAGATGAAGTGGACCAGCTGCAAGTTCGGACTCGGTAAGGTTTTCTGCGGTTTTGCCAATGGACGAACTTGTTTCCTTCTTCTTTCGGGACTCCTTTCTCAATCTCCGGGCAGTTCTCTCAATTTCAGATATGTATTCAAGCTGTTTTTTACCTGAAGATCGAGTAATCATCCACAGAAAAAGAAATTTCGAAAACAGGGCCTTCTGACACTGATGGGGTCAGTGTCAGTGTAACTGGAAACTTCGAAAATTTCAGAAAAATTCGAAAAAATTCCAGCACCTGTAACAATGCAAAATAATGTCAGAAACACAAAAAATTTAATAAAATTCAATTTTACTTCCCGAGCAAATGGCGCCAAATTTGGTATGCTGTCGCAGGAGTACCAAAATAAATATAAATCCAACTCACACTATTACGTAGTATAGTAGCAAGTAGGGTCGAACCCAAGAGAGTATTATGAATTCTAATTAAACTAAAATATTTCTAACATACAAAATAAATAAGAGGGGGATTTTGATTGTGATAAATTGAAAATAACAAAAGTAAAATTAATTCAATTCTTAAGTGACAAAGCAGATAAAAATTAATTATAAAATTAACCAAGTGATTAAAGCCTAGTTTAGGATGTCGTTCCCCTCCCGTTTACTAAATTAATTAATCATACGAATTAAACATCTAGCCTAGTGCACAAACTCAAATCCCTAGATTGACGGTACGACCAATCAACCCGAATGTTCTTACGTTCATCAACTAGGGTACGACCACTAAATTGAACTATCTACGAGTGACCCTATGGATTCGAACTCGTAGATGCATTAAAACTCTAAACATAGGATTACTAGGCTACGAAATCCGGCTAGGTATCATACAACCTAGATTTTATTACACCTAGAGGGAATTATCTCTATTTGTTACTTAATCCAATTCCTACAACAATTACGGATTGTAGGTCATAGAATAACATTCAGCAGTTTAATAATTAAATAGGTGATCAGACTAAAATAACTATCAAACCACAATTAAGAACATCACTGCATGTAATAAAATAAACTTGCACAAAAGATTCAATATAAAAATCATAAATAATTAAATTAATTATTCAACAGGAGGTTCACGAATCCTAAACTAGAAAAGGGGATTAGCCCCGCATGTTCATAACAAAGATGAAATTAAAATAAAATAAAATCGAATGATGTCCGATTGTGTTCTTCTGTTTCACGCCAATCTGCTTCTGTTCCTCACGTTTCTTTCTGTTCTGATCTCATCCAAATCGTGTTCTGCTTCTATCCGGGTACTTCCCGTGAATTCTCCTCCCCAAAAATAAATATCTCCCATAAATATCTCTATCTTGATCCCAAAGTAATCTTGTTTGATCTCTTTCCTTACTTATCTCTTCCTAAAATATCTCAAGGATCTTTTTTTTTCTTGTTGACTAATCTATCGTGCCTTCTCCACAACATGGGCCTGACTTGGGCTGATCTCTTCGCTGGAATTTAAGAGACAATATGAGAATATGTCCAACAACACTTTCCTTATTTATGCTGAATTTTCGTTCTTCTCACTGACACTGATGGGGTCAGTGTCAGCTACTTGGCAGCAACGAATTTCCTACACAATCAGCCCATTTCCACATCAATTTATAACATTAAATCCTCAATTAACTAAAGACAAGATAAGTCAATTTAGCACCCAAATTAGCACATAAGTCAATCAATTAAACATGAATTTCAACCAAATAATTATGCTAGAATATGACTTATCAGTACAGTAAAAATGGAATCAACTGAACCCTACAATACATCGAGGACTCACAAAGCTCCACGAAAAGGAGACGAGAAACATCCCACACACAAACACCACCCACCTCAATAAAGAGGACAATACACTCCACCAAGGGAGATTGATACACTCCCACGAGGGGAGACTAACTCCCACCAAGGGAGACTAAAAAGGAAAAAAGAACAACAAGAATCACCAGAAAACCTAATTAATTCAGACTGTTGCATAGCAACCTAAGTAATAACCAGATCTAAAATGATCCACCAACATAAAATAAACAAAGAGAGAACCAGCAAAAAAAAAACACAAGCCTCCTCTCTTCCCTCAGCCAAAACCACCTCGACCTCTTCCATCTCCACTTCAACACCGCCGTCACCGAACCACCACCACTAATAAATTGACGCCAAAATCAAACATCAAGCGCAAGATTCATCAGCACAGTCAAATCAACGGATGCTAACCGAGGGTGAGCAAGAAGGGAACATAAAACAAAGGTCAATAATGGGGGTGGGAACGGTTCTTGCCGACGGCAGCAAGGCCGACGGCGAGCGGCAGTTGAAGGGATTGTAGAAGCTATGGCAAAAATGGGTGGGGAAGAGAGGGGGAAGGGAAAGAGGCGGCTAGGGTTTCAAGAGAATATAGAGAGAAATATTAGAAGAGATAAAAATAAGAATTACAAAAAATACTTTCCATTTAGAGCTTTATTGATTTCTTCTTTAAAAAAAATTGGTGTACCCCACCATTAGGGGCCCCACCGCCCGGCTCGAATTCTCTGGAAGATTGATGGAGGAGATAAATCACAAGAACTTACTTTTCTGGGAATTGGTGGAGGAGGTAAATCACAAGATCTTACTTCCCTGGGAAGGGTGGAGGAGGAGATAAATCACAAGAACTTACTTTCCTGGGAATTGGTGGAGGAGGTAAATCACAAGATCTTACTTCCCTGGGGAAGGGTGGAGGAGCAAGATGTGCCTCAAGTAGCTTATAGAGAGGGCTGTGGAGGAGCAAAATGTTATAGAGAGGGCTGTGGAGGAGCAAGATGTGCCTCAAGTAGCTTATAGAGAGGGTTCACTGTTAAACTTGTGCTTGCAAATGGCCAGATCCATGCCAAATGCATGATTCAAACCCCCACCCTTCAACAATCAAGCTCAGTTGGAAGGTCTTTCCACCATCCCTCTACCACTTGAGCTATGCCCTGGGGCACTTCTTCTTTCAAGTCTACGCCTATTTGTGTACACTGAGACATTATTATTAATATTTTTCCATTAAGTTTAATGTTTTGGGTTTATAATTTTATATTTATATATTCAATCAATTAAATGGTTCAAACTAGTTGTGCAAATCTAAGAGCTTATAATCGAATACAGAAGAAACTCACTCCTTAAATGATACAAAATGGAATTTTTTATTTAATAAAAATTCACAATCATCCTCACTCTTTTTGTTGCTTAAACTATATATATATATATATATATATATATATATATATATATATATATGACTGTAAAGAAAAATCTGTTTTGTTATGGGAGGATTATTATTACATAAAAAAAAATATTTAATTACTATGAGATACAAACATACAAAAATATTACTACTAACTATAAAAATATATAGTGATATTCCAATATTACCCCTACAATGTGCTACACATAAATGTTGTGTGTAGCAAAAGTTCATGTGCAGCAAAAGTGTGCGCAGTAAAAAAGTGTGGTGGTCCGGTTGAGCTACGGCGGCGTCGGCTGCGGTTCGGCGACTTTCCGGCTGCCGGCCGGCGGTCCTGCAGTGCTCCGGCGGCAGTTTTCCGGGGGTGGTCCGGTGGTGGTCTGGCGGTGGGTAGGAGTTTAGGGTTTGTGGTTTAAAAGTGTATGGATTTTGGGTTATATTTGGTATTTTACTTTAATATTTTGTACTGTGAGAGTAATTATTTTAAATCAATATATCTGATAGTAATTAGGGTTACAAAGTGTGTACATATGAGTAATTAATCCTTTTGTTATAGAATAGCAATGAAGTTTATTGGTATTTACTAATTAAAAATAGTTAACACTCCCTCCGTCCCACAATAAGAGTGGCGAAACTTTTTTGCACGTAAGGAATATAATATTTAATGGGTAGTTGGGAGTAGTTGAGGTGAGAGAAATAATATTTTAAGTAAGTGTATTAATGTGAAGTGTGAGGTTATGGAGAGAGAAAAAGTTAATTTATGTGTGTTCCTTTTATTAAAAAGGAAAATTCACCTCTTATATTGGGACGAACGAAAATGATAAAATGAATTTCTTATTGTGGGACAAAGGGAGTAATTAATTAATGTTGTTCGAGGTGTAATGCAAGGTTGATAATGGTGCTTTTACTTTTCATTGGTGAAAGGAAAGGTAGTACGACTAATGGTCGAAGTAGACTCCCTATTCACACTTCATTTTGCCCGCAGATATAGGAAAAAGGCTATGAAGCTCTTGAGACCACAACACAAAAAAGATTCTCACATTGTTACCTTTTTTGTTGGTAAGAATCCACCACTTACCTATTCTACTATTTTATTTATATTAAATATATGAATTGTATTATAATTATTCTCTAAATTATTTTGGGCATACAAAAATTTAATGATCATTAATTAATTAAATCTTTAATATCCTAGAGGAGAGTTTAATTTTGATGAGGTGTCGCCCCAAAATTATTTTCAATTATATATTTTTTTATTCTTAATTTTTAATAAAGGAGATATCTATTCATTATATATATATCCTAATATTTACTTAATATATTATTTATATTATTTATTATTTAATTAGGAGATAAAGAAATATCTTTAATATACTAATGATATATATCTACTTTTAAATATATCTACTTATAAATAAAATTTTTTTATTCATTCATCCTCTCTCGAAAATTGAACAGTAGCTTTGTTCAAGTTCCGAAAAACAGGTCCATTTTTTTCTCTATATTTTTTAAATTTTCTTTAGATTATTTTTGGTTTTTTTTTTAAATTTTGATGAGGTGTCGCCTCCAAAATTATTCTCAATTATATATTTTTTATTCTTAATTTTAAATAATTATTTTATGAATATATCTTAATTAATATATTTATTTATTATAGTTAATAGGAGATATCTATTCATTATACATATATCCTGCTATTTACTTAATATATTATTTATATTAATTATTATTTAATTAGGAGATAAGGAAATTTTTTTAATATACTAATGATATATATCTACTTTTAAATATGACAAAGACTTGTGTGAGACCGTCTCATATAAGGGCTTACGTGAGACGGTCAGAAAGTGATAACTTTTATACTGAAAAGTGATACTAAATTGATGAAAAGTGATAATGTTATTTCATGAACAATTTATAGAATAAAAAAAACTAATAACATTTTATAGCGAAAGTGATAATATTTTATAAAGAAAGTGGCAACTATTTTAAAAAGTGCAAAATTGTCTCACGTGAGACGGTCTCACGCAAGACCTACCCTTTTAATATATCTACCTATAAATAAAACTTTTTTATTCATTCATTCATTCTCCCTCGAAAATTGAACAGGAGCTTTGTTCAAGTTCCGAAAAACATGTCCTTTTTTTTTCTCTACATTTTTTGAATTTTCTATAGATTATTTTTCGGGGTTTTTTATTCATTTTATTATTATTATTATTATTATTAATACTAGAATTAAATTTGTCTTATTTCTTTTAGTTACTTTTTTCATGGCCTAATCTACAATTTTTTAAACGAATTTTGTTCTGATTCCTTCTCTCTCCCTTTTTTTTTTCTTGTTTCTTCGAATTCTTCGAATTGATTTATATTAATTTAATTTTACTTCTTTTAATTTTTATGTTTCTTCTTAATAATTTTCGTTATTTTTTAAAATTAATTTTTATTGGTTAATATCATATTGTCTCTTTTTTATTTTTTAAATTTTCGTTTGATTATTTTTTATTTTAATATCATGTTGTCTCTTTTACTTTTTTTTTAAATTTTCTTTAGATTATTTTTTATTTTTATATTCAATTTTTTTTTATTATTAGTACTTGAATTAAATTTGTCTTATTTCTTTTTGTTAAACATTTTTTTCATGGCCAAATTTAAAAAATTTTAAACTAATTTTGTTATGATTTCTTTTCTGATTTCTTCGAATTGATTTATATTAAGTTAATTTAACTTCTTTCAATTTCTATGTTTCTTCTTAATAATTTTCGTTATTTTTTAATTGATTTATATTGGTTAATATCATATTGTCTCTTTTATATTTTCTAAATTTTCGTTTGATTTTTTTAATTCTATTTTTTTAATTAATACGTAAATTAAATTTATCTTTTGTTATTATTATTATTATTTATTATTATTTCATGTTTAAAATTTCAATTTATTTTAATTAATTTTATTATGATTTTTCCTTTTCTTATTCTTCAAATTAATTTATATTAATTTATTTTATGAGCGTATCTTAATTAATATATTTATTTATTTTTTATAATTAATAGGAGACATCTATTCATATATACACATATATTTACTTAATATTATTTATATTAATTATTAATATTAATTATTATTTTCTTAGGAGATAAATAGAAATTTTTAATATAATATATGTATATATATATATATATATATATATATATATATATATATATATATATATATATATATATATATATATATATATATATATATATATATAGTTTTTTTATTAATTCATTCGCTCCCACCAAAAATTGAACAAAAGCTTTCTTTGAGATAAAAAAAAAGTACCGTTTTTTTTTCAAAAAATAATATCATGTCTCTTTTACATTTTTTTATTTTCTTATATTATTTTTGATTTTTTTATTCAGTTTATTATTATTAGTATTTAGTACTACTACTATTTGAATTGAATTTGTCTTATTGCTTTTTATTAAACTTTTTTCTTGGCCAAATTTTCAAAATTTTAAACGAATTTTTTTTATGATTTATTTTTCTTTTCTAATTTCTTCTTATTCTTCGAATTGATTTATATCAATTTAATTTTACTTCTTTTAATTTTTTTTGTTTCTTCTTAATAATTTTCATTACTCCCCCCGTCCCATGTATTTTTACCCACTTTCCATTTTGGGGTGTCTCACGTATTTTTACCCATTCCATTTTTGGCAAAAATACATAATATTTTATTACCTACTTTTTACAATCCCAATAACTTTAACTACTTTTTTACACTTTATTCATCATTCCCAACAACTTTATTTACTTTTTATTTTTAAATTACTAATTTATCCCTACTTTCTCTTACATTATATATTAAAAAATTAAAACGTCTTAATCTCCGTGCCCGTACAAAAAAAATACCCGGGACGGAGGGAGTATTATTTTTAATTGATTTCTATTAGTTAATATCATATTTTTTGTTTTAGTTCTTATTTTTGTTTTAGTTCTTTTTATTAATTAATACGTAAATTAAATTTGTCTTTTGTTATTATTTATTATTAATTCTTTTTATGGACAAAATTTCAATTTATTTTAAATAATTTTGTTATGATTTTTTTTCTTTTCTTATTTCTTCAAATTAATTTATATTAATTTAATTTTACTTCTTTTAATTTTTTGTTTCTTTTTAATAATTTTTCATTATTATTTTAATTGTTTTTTTATTTTAATGTTTTTTTTTATAAGTATGTAAATTAAGTTTATTCTTTCTTATTTTTTCATATTAAAATATACTGTATTATTTTTTTATAATTCTCCTTTCTATCTATTTTTTTTCTTTTTTGAATTTCTATTAATTAGTTTCATTAATATTTTATTTTAATTTCTTTTGATTTGATAAAGATATATGTCAGGTTTACTACATTTTTTTCTTTAGGATATCAAATGTGAATTTTATTTTGATACAATCTTGATTTCAATTTATAATACTTTTATTTCCTTCTATTAATATATATTAATTTTATTATAATATATATTTTTGTTGTTATTAAATTATAATTTTAATATTATAATTTCATGCCCAACGTGATATATATATATATATATATATATATATATATATATATATATATATATATATATATATATATATATATATATATATATATATATATATATATATATATAGAACATGGGAAAATGTTACATTTGGTCCCATAAGAATTCTTTCAGTTCAATTTTAGTCCCATAAGAATTCACTGGTCCCATAGCTAGCGGTTTTGATCCCATAAGAATATTATAATCATAATTTTCAAAAATTGTTCATCCCAAATTAACTTATATTATTATAAATTACTAGATTTATATTATTTTATGTCTTTCAACATAGACATAGTCCATTACGACAATTCCCCTCTATTTTCTCTCTCAATAAACATTGTAATAGTTTTCTTTGGGGATTATTTTTGTAAATTATGGAATCAAAATCTGCAAGTTGCCATTTTGGTCTTGCTAACGGTTCAAAATATTTCGTTAACTATTAATAAATTTTGATGAAAATTTCTACGGGACTAAATCTATCAGTTTTGGAACCTTTTTGGCCTTGAGCAATTCTTATGGAACTAAATATGAAGTTATCCCTATAGAACATGGGTGGATATTAGATTGTGTAATAGGGATTCGGAAGTAGGGATGACAACGGATAGGGTATTCATTTATTTTGGGACACCCTCCGATTAAAAAAACAACTACACGTATCTGTATTCGTCCTGTTTCAAAATTTTATTATAATACCCGTATTCGTCCTATACCCGTTTATCAATATCTGCAAGTAGCCGTACCCGTTTAATATTCATTTATTTTATATATATTTATATTTTTTTATTATTTAAATAAAAATAATAATAAATTTATAGTATTATTAATTAAATATAAAATAAATATAATAAATTATGTTATTTTAAATAAAATTGATTAAATAAATTTATAACTATTAATTGAATATATATAAAATATCTCATAATATATAAATTATATATATATATATATATATATATATATATATATATATATATATATATATATATATATATATATATATATATATATATATATATATATATATATATATATATATATATATATATATGTGGAGTATCCGTGGGTATTAATGCATTACCCATATTCGTCCCAAATCTTAATGATATTTCTTACAATTATCCGTACTCATTCCAAACCTATTTACAACTACTCGTTCCCTTTCCATTAAGTTTCGACTAGGCAGGATACCAAAAATACCCGTAACATTGTTACTATCCTAATCGTAACTGAGAATCCACTATCCAACTTCCTCGTTTCTTAATTACATTAATTAATCCAAAACTAATTAGGAAACACTTTCTAGTTCAGTTGGAAAATTATGTCTCACTTTTTCCTCACTCCAACTCAAATTATAGTTGGGGTACACTATTTATTTAATGGAAAAATAGAAATTCCCAATAGTTTAAAATATATATGAGACAATATTTACCTATACAACCTATTTAGTTATAATTCAAGCATGAAGAAAAGGTGCAATACTATACTTATTTTTATTCATTTATTGAAAAAAAAAAGTGATATAGACAAGATGTTCAATATTTCACAAATTGTACACTTTGTTCGTCTTAATAAAAGGTTTAAAATTACAACAATATTGGTGCTGCATAATCATTAATTGACGATCTAGATTTTCATGATTAGTAATCATGGTATATCATTCCTTGTATATACTCCTTTCATCCACGTTAAAATTTAAGTTTTTCATTTTGGGTTGTCTCACATTAAAGTTTGTATTTCCTTTTTTATTATTAATTATTTTATGTAGAGCTCAAACACAACACTAATACAACTCTCCACTTTATATTAAATATTATTTCTCTCATTTCACTATATAATAAAATATTATATCTCTTATTCTCCGTAGAAAAAGTAAACGTCAGCGTTAACGTGAGACAGAGGGAGTATACTACTTATATTGTTGATGACAAGAACAAGAAATAAATAAACTTGACGGTCCTAATCTGAGAAAAAAATAATATATAAAAAGTAACACAAAAAAGTTGTTACATGAAGAAAACAAATCATGAATCAACTTAAGGCCGCGATTATTCTCATACACCGTTTTACTTTCATGCACCTATTCCCATTTAAATTTTAAATTAATAAATATATATACTAAATTACTAAACTATCCATTCGACATACACACTTATTACAATATTATTCCTAAAATAATAAATACAAACATACACACCAAACACTTTAACAATAATAAATCACAAAAAGATAAATACGCATACAAACACATTAACATCAAACAATTGAGCAAAAATCACATAAACAAAATACACACCCACTTCTTCTTCCTTCAACATTCACTAAACCTAGATTTTCTCTCCATCTATAAATACTCACATTCGCTCACAAGGGCATCATGTTGGAAGAAGAAATACCTAAGGACGTAAAGGTATGTATATTTATGTGTTTTCACAGATTAAAAAGTTATTTTTCGCTTTTTTTTCATGTCGCTGCATTATTCGACCAACCAGGGTCGAAATATTTCATTGTGTTTGACCACAGTTGGTCAAAATATTTCAACATATTCGACCACAAGTGTAGAAATTTTTCAAAGTTTTTGATCAGAGTTGATCGAAAATTTCAAAAATTTTCAACCACAAACGGCCGATATTTTTCAAAGATTTCGAGTAGGAATCATTTCTTTCTACTAAATGTAGTGCCATCTCATTGGGGAATGAGTTTAGTACAGATGTTTGTATGGTTGAGGATTATACATACTTATTTGAAACCCATGAATGGTTTAATACAAGATAGGATTTGATAAACTGGGCTCGAAGTATTGGTCTAGATAATCAGATGATGGTTGTAATGAAACGCTCCGATAATGGTGGAGGAGGAAAAAAGAGAAGGCTATTTTTGGGCTGTGAAGGTGGTGGAAAGTATAGAGAGTTTAAGGTCAAAGTAAACCGATACAAGGAGGCAAATCCAAAAAAGGAACGAGAGGAGAAGGGTTCAAGTAAGAAGAAAGTAAAAAAGAGAGAGATGGGTACAAAGAAGTGTAATTGCCCGTTTTTTCTTAGAGGGAGAGAATTAGAGAAGGGCGGGGTATGGGCATTGGAGGTTGTTAATTGTGTTCATAACCACTCGAATAGCAATTATTTGGAGGGCTATGCCTATGCGGGGAGGCTAAAGGAGGCGGAGGAAAATTTTGTGATTGATATGTCACTTCAAGATTTCCGTCCAAAGAATATGATAGAGCTTCTAAAACATAAATTCCCCAGTAATAAGACTATAATACAGACTACTCCCTCCATCTCTAAAAAGCTTGCACCCCTCTTTTTGGCACAGAGATTAAGAAAGTGATAACTTTTAGGAGTATAATGATATTTTTATAATATATAAATGATAAAGTATGGTAGGTAGAGATGGTTTTTTTGTAATTAAAGTGTATGGGGAAGAGTGGTTGTTTTTTACTTTTTGCTTTTTTTGGAATGTTCAAACTTTTGTGGGACAACCCAAAATGAAAAGTGTGCCATCTGAAGTGAGACGGAGGGAGTATATATAATTATCGCCAAAAAAAGAATTGCTGATCGTGGCGGTCGCTCTCAGTTGCAATATGTGATGAAGAAGTTGGAGGAACACAAATACTATTTTCTCAACAGAAGCTGCAAGAAAACTAGTAATGTTAGAGACTTATTCTTTGTACATCCCCGAAGCATATATTTGTTGCGTGCTTTTTCTCAAGTTTTGCTTATGGATTCAACATACAAGACGAAGAAGTACAAGATACCTTTGTTTGAGATAGTTGGTATCACTTCAACCGCATGATATTTTTTGTGGCAATTGTATTTCTTGAGAAGGAAAAGGAAGATAACTACTTGTGGGCCTGTAGAAAACTTAGGGATGTAATGGGTAAAACATGTTTGTCTTCCCTAATTGTGACTGATAAAGAGTTAGCTCCAATAAATTCCATTGAGAGATCACAGCGAATTGTAAAAAAATTACCCATCCAAAGGATAAATGAGAGGGTTTCATGCATGCGTGAAATTTGGTGGTGTTATAGGATAATGATGAACTACTCACTGAACGGGTAAAGAGGTTTAGGCATGAATTTCGTAATTACCCTGAGGCAGTTGAGTATGCTATGAAAAACTGGGTGGAGCCCTACAAACAGAAATTTATCTCTGTGAACACGAATGCCATCAAGAATTATGGAAATACCACGACTAGCCGGTATGTAAATGATATTTCAAATTCTTCTTAAGATTTTTAGTTTAAAAAATACAGATATTTATTATGTTATAAATTTTATTTCAGCGCCGAAGGCCAACACTCAGCACTAAAGAGGTAATTATAAACAAATCAATGTTATTTTGAAAGTGTTGGACATAATTTAACACGTTGATGGAGGCCTCTCACACAGCAATAAAACATTCTTTTGAGAAGAGCATCAACATGGTCCAGCATAAATTTCGTATTGTGGCATTCTGAGATCTCCGTGGGCTTGTATCCACAACCGCCCTAAAGCTAATCTATGATGAATTTCTTATCTTGGCCAATGTGTGTTGGATGCATCTTTATGCGGCTGTGTTATACGTTACACTTTAAGTTTGCCCTATAAACATGAGTTGTCTGAATTTGTTAGCAAATGGGTGCCTATCCCATTGGAAAATATTGATAATTTCTAGAGAAAGTTGGATATGAAGCCACAGAGAGTTGGTGGAAATCAAAAGGTGAATATAAGAGTGAAAGTTGTGGAGTTCATGAACAACTTCTTGTCAAACTTCGATGAGACGGACAACAGTGATTAGCCATTTTGTAGTCGGGATGACCAATTAAAGAATTATTGAACCCAAGGGAGGTTATAGGTACTAGAGCTTAAGCGATCTCACATTTCTTGTAATTTTATAGAGATGAATCATCAAAAGATTGGTTGTTCAAACAAGTGAATAAAATCAATCAAAACAATCAATGATCAAACAAATAAGATAGATAGATGAAGAGTGGTTTTCCAAGTTAAGTAAAAGTGAGATTAACAGCACTAAGGAAGTGGTAATTCTAGGATCAATGATTCAAACTCATATGTGTCATGGGTTAAAAATTAAGGGCCAACACGAATTCTACCTAAACTCCCTCTTGAGATGGATATGATGTAGATCCTTAATAAGGTCTCAAAAATGCTCTAAGGTTGGTTCTCAATCAAACAATTCCAACTAGGTACTAAGTTCAATTGGAGAGTCCCCTCACACGATCAATTGACCTCTCGATCTAACAAATCGAATGCTCTATCAAAGGGTTCTAAATCCTAAAGGACATCTCTATCTCTTTAAGATCTATAATGCACACGTGGTGTATGATAAAATGATTAATTTAATTATTCTAAACACATAATTGACTTCTCAATCTAATCACATGTTTAAAATAACAAAACACACAAATCATCATAAACATCAATATCTAGAGCATTAATGATAGAAAATCAATAAACCCAATCAACATATGAATTTAAATACATAAATCTCAAAATTATCCAACAAATTTCATGTTGCTAATCTCACAAAGGAGATTAGCCTACCATATTCATAGAGAAAACAACATAGACCATTGTATCTTCACAAACTATGGCAAAACTATAAGATTTAATACAAGAATTGGATGAAAACTCCCTTGAAGTGCTTCAATGGTGATCTCCTTCCTTTCCTTACAATTCTCCTCTCTCCCTTACTTCTTTTCCTCACTTGGATGATGATTTTGGTGGTTGGATGAAGGTAGATAATATGGATGAAGAAGATGGTATAAAATGGAGGAAATGGTATGTGTGTGTGTGTGTGAACAGTAAAAACCCTTTGAAAATCTGATGGAATGTTGAAATTAGGGGTATTTATACCCCTTGGGAGTTTCTAGAAGGTTTGCTGATATTTTTCTGATTTTTGCACTGACACGGCTCGTGTGCGTGCACACTGGTCGTGTTCCGCACATGGCCATGCCTATGGCCGTGTAGGTGTTTCAGGTGTTCGCACACGGCCTTGCTTACAAGGGCGTGTTCCGCACACGGCTCGTGTTCGTGCCATGAACACGACCCGTGTGCATGCACACTGGTCGTGTTTGTGCTGCCCCTGTTCTTATTTTTCCATTTCGGATCCCAATTTCGTTTTTACTTTGTTTTCACATGTTTTTCATACGTTTAAGCTCATTCTCACATATTTCCATAAAAGCACAAAATAAGACCAAATACTACACAAATGCAGATAAAATAATACGAAAATAGATATAAACGGTTGCATCATAAATCAAGAAGTGATAGATTATCATTCCAATTAAACTAAGAACCACTAAAATTTAGGTGAAAATATTGCTAATCAAACTGCTATGCTGAATTGATATGGCGTAGGATACAAAAGACAGTCATCCCATCCACAACATCCTTGACTGCTCCAGGAGTAGCCACATGTACTAAGAGCCGGCCAAAATCCTCAAAAAATAATTCTTTGTCGACGAAGAGGGATCCTAGTTCGTTCGAGTTACCTGAGAACACACTGGTTGATAGTTGCTCTCCTACTCCTAACATGGTGTACGATGTCGGGCCTTTGGCCCCTAATCCTCAATTCACAACCAAGAAAAGATTAGCCAAACAAATGTTATATATTGTGTCTATTTAACTCATTCGTTATCAGTTGACTCACTATTAATAACAAATATGTTGAGAAGCCCTCAAGCTCATCATCATATTGAGATATCATGTCATCCTTGAACGTATCCTTCAACCACTTTGTGGTCACAGAGTGAACACGGATAGTGCCCAGTGCCACTGTAGCTACATCTCTGTTAACATTCAGAAGCTCCATAGTCATTTCAAAAGGCTTTTGTCTATCTTCCTGTAAGGCAACTGTACGATCAGATATAGACAATCCCGTAAGACAAAATATATCATTGAGTGTAATGGTCATTTTCCCGAATGGCATGTGGAATGTATTCTTCTCCGGATGCCATATCTCAACAAATGTGAGAATGAGATTTTTGTTTGGTTTGCGATAGGAGATTTGCCTCACCTTGCAAAACCCAGCCCTAGGGAATAAGCTTCTGAAATTACGAGTTGACTCATCCTCCGCGTAGCTCCACTCAAGGATTTTATTAACGTGGCTGTGCACTTTATAACCGGTCTTTCACGGCCATATTCTCATATTTCATGTGCTACTTGTTTCTGAAAAATCATCAAGACATCAGCAGTTGGATCATGATCGCTATCACTTGAATAATCATACTCAGACTTGAGGCCTCACCATCTTCACCATCCTCACTTTCATCTTCACTAGATAGTGGGTCATGCATGAATATGCTGAGGTTGTGCTTCTAGCTCATCGTGATGCATTGTCTCGGGTAGAGTAATTGGATCGGATTGTGGTTGTGGAGCATCTTGAGGCATTACATCATGCTCAATCCTCATTCCTCTTCGTCTATTGGATGAGGTGGGGGGATTACGTCGGTGATATCTATATGCGAAAAAAATTAAAAACATGCTCAACAACATATATGTGATAACTAATAAGTAAATAAATAAAGAATGTATTAACATACCAAACATACTAATATATTTGATAACCAATATGTATTAACATACAAAGTATGCTCAACTATAACTATAATGTAATAATAAACAAAGTAAGCTCAACTATATGATATGCAATAACAAATAAAGTATATGATATGTAATAACAAACAAAGTCGACGGGGACTAGCCGCTAAACTTGGTTCTATTCGATGGAGAGCCATCGAAAAACCCCCTAACAGCCGACCAAGGCTCGTCAAAATATTCTGAAGTAGCTGAAGTAGCTTCTGTTCGACCACGTATGACCGCTGAAGTAGCTTTTGTTCGACCACGTATGGTCGCTGAAGAAGCTTCTGCTCGACCACGTATGATCAAAATTCTTTCTTCCAGCCGACCACTCTCTGTTGAAATTCCTCCTTCCAGCCGATCATGAGTGGTCGAACAGCTTCATAAGCTGTCGATGAGTTCTGGCCGACGGGGACCCCAAATTTCAACCATACGTGGTCGAACAGACCTCCAAATGCCGCCAAACCAGGGCTGGCCATCGCTGGTCGATTTTCAATGTCAATGGGGGAATTTTTTCGCACTACCCCGATCGAATAACCTAACAAAAATATATATCAACATACCCACAATATTTCCCACAACAAACCCAACAAATTTGGCATAATTTCAACATAAGTTCTAAACCCTAGAATTTGAAAACAAAAAGGGAATATGACTTACTAACAACGTTGCTAAGGAACGATGGCACTCCTCTCGCCATTTCACAATGTTTGGTAGTAGAGGTTGATCTTCCCTTCTTCTCCTCTTCCTCCCTTCTTCTCTTCTTTCCTCTTTTTTTTTCTTAGTTTCAAAAGTGAGAAGTGAAGTGGGTGTCAAGTGAGGTGGGTGTATAATTTAATGTTTAGATTAAATGTGGGAGGGAAGAGATTATGTATATGAGTGTATTTCATTAAGGTTAATATAGTATTTTCCAAGTGTGTGCATATATTATTTTTGTGTGTGTAGATATAATTGGGTGTATGAAGTAAAATGGTATGTGCAAATAGCAACTGCCTAAACTTAATTAATTCATAAAATATTAATTATATAGTGTTCGGGGTGCAGGCTTATTCACAGGGACATTTGTGACATTATTTAGTGTATATGCAATATTGGCCCATCTTAGTGGTATTTTCTCAACTGCAGCCCAAGGCTCTTATATGGACATAGTCTACCCTGTTTTCAGGTTACTTTTATTCTCAACATCAACCTATTTTCTCTCAACTTGTATGATTATATTAAATTCTTCCAAGCTCTTGGTTTATAAATTATTATTATTATTATCATAATTATTATTAGTCATAAAAAAAATTAAATATCTCTGTAAAATGATGCATGTTATTGACTTTTAGTTTTTTCAAATTTTTTGTTAATACAACCATGTTTAAAACATAAAATACATAATATTGAAGAAACATCGCTTCTGTTACTATGTCAACATAGTAAATAAATAACAATAGGAGAGTGTTTATTTCATTTAATAAGTCATAAATAATGAATGAGTATGAAAATTGTTTTAGTTCTATATTAATTTCATGGAATATTGTAACTCACATCTCCCCTAGTTGTGATTCACTGGGTCCTTGCTTTTAATTAATGGGCTTAAAAGAAAATGAAGTCCGCTCAAGTGTAATTAGTGTGTAAAACCCCTTATTTTTATAATAACTTCTTATGGCGCATTAAGTATTATTAATTTATTGTGAACCAAAACACTCTCTAAAAGTAGTAAAGAACACAATTTAAAATAATATGGGAATTGCTCTGATTATCCCTAGCTCCTACCTACTTTATAGAATTCTACAAAATTTTCAATGACATCTAAAATAATTTTTCTATGCTAATTCACAATATTTTATTAGAAGTCATCTGCTTAATGATATTCTCTTTATTCAATAATCAAATTATAATTAATTAAGTGTAAGTTATTTTATTTAATGCAACAATATATATGTGTTATATATGCAGAGTACATATTATGTGTGTTAAATGATGATGATAAATTTAAAATTAAATTGTATTTTGAAATTATTAGATTGAGTGACATTTTCATTATTTTCATGGTGAAGCTTATAATTGTGTGACAAATAAAAAAGGAAATTGTGAAAATGTAATAAGACATGTGATATGCAGCTTGCTTGCATTGCTGAGTTTACACTTGTTTATATATGGATGTAACCTAATGATGTGGAAGAGCACCAGTATCAACTACAACTTCATATTTGAATTCTAAGCTAGCAATGCCCTTAGCTACAAAGATGTTTTCCTCATTTGTACTTGCTTGATGACAACTGTTGTTGCTGTTATGCTCATCCACCTTCTCTTACTCTCCACTGCTGCATTCTCCCCTCCTCACCTTAATCTCATCCCTGCCCTTCTTTTGCTAGTAAGATCACACACTACTATTTATTAAATAATTACTTATATACGTATATATAATTAAGTGTCGATGGTGAAAAAATAACCAAATTGAATGGTTTATTGTCATCCAACAACTTAACTTTCTATTATTTATACTAAAATGATCATTTTTTTTTGAGCAAAATGCCCCAATACCCCTTTTTTAATTATTTAATTATTCCATGTCGGTTGGGATGTTGGAGCCCTGACACAGGATGTCGACATCATGTCCGACACCATCGTCATTGCATCGGATTCCAATTCAGTGTCGGAGCCCCGAAATAGGATACCGACATTGAATTGACACTAAATCAGACATCCAGTGCTACGATGACTGTGTCGATATCCTATGTCGGAGCTCCAACACCTTGACCGATATCCGATGATGTCGGACATGATGTTAATATCCTATGTCAGATATCCCATACTATTACTGACACTGAATAATAAAAGAATAACAAAGGGGGTGGGGACATTTTGGTAAAAAAATGATCATGTAGGTATAAATAATATAAAGTTAAATTATTAGATGACAATGATTTTTAACTTTAAATGTTGGCTTCATAAATGAGAATATATACATGTATACAACTTACTATGTCTTTCTGCTACTCAGTCGTTCATCCTACTTGTGATATGTCCATTGAATGTATTATATCGCCCAACAAGATACTACTTCCTCAGAGTCATTCGAAACATACTATGTTCACCATTTTACAAGGTACTTATTGCATTTATACATACACACCACAACACATAATCATTACTCCCTCCGTCCCAAGAATACATTCGCCCCCCTAAAATGGAAACAATACACAATATCAATAACCTTACAATACTACAATATTACAAAAATACCACCTTCTTTTTACACACAATTTAGTCAAAGTCAACTATATCATACACTTTATTCTACTCAATTACTCAAAATACCCCTTCTCTTTCTTACATCACACTACAAAAAAGTTACTTTTCTTAAACTCCGTGCCCAAGAATACGCGAATGTATTCTTGGGACGGAGGGAGTAGTACTTTTAAGCAAAGCATGATTAAGATATTTCATTGCAAATCATGAAGTGAACTCTTTCTACTCTACATATAACTAGGGTTTGATGGTTGACTTCTGCATGGCTGATCAGCTAACTAGTCAGGTATTGTTTTAATTTGTAATTTCTTTTAAAGAGAGAGAAAGAAAACAAATAAAGAAAAATTGTTGTTGGTAAGAAAGTGTTTATGAATCCAGTTATATAAGATCATGTTACAGATTCCACTGTTGAGGCACATGGAATCAGCAGCACGCTATATGGTTGCTTGAAGTTTGATGACCCTACTATTGGCGTGCCATTCAGGTCAGCCAAAAACATGCATGGGAGGCCATTTGAAACCTCTATGGTTTACAATTAATTAACATTATATCCTTAAAATTAATGTTATTATACCTTAAAGGTATAATGGGTTATGAACCATAGAAAAAGAAAAAGATAAGGAAAAGACAAAAAAGGTTCCATACATGAAACTGTTACATAAAATACTTTGCTAAAACGTGGATATCTCTTTTTTATTGGGGAAGTCTAAATTTTTTTCAATTTCATAGAATCACAATACTTGCTCGATTTCATACCAAAATGCATATATGTTGTAGCTTAATATTGTTATAAAAATTGAAAGCAGTGCTTAGCTTTATATCTCGTGATAATATTTTGTTAAAACTATTTAGTGCACAAGGAGGTGGCTCGACGAATGCAACATGGACCACCTTGTTAACTTAGGAAAGTACGTGTCGGCTATGGTGGCGGCGGGAGCAAGGCTAACATACGCAAGGCATCCGTCCTCAAAGGCATGGATGATGGTCGTTTTGGTGACATCGATTGTGGCCACAGTTTATCAGTTGTATTGGGATTTTGTCAAGGATTGGGGACTATTCAACCCTAACTCCAAAAATCCTTGGCTTAGGGATGATCTCATACTAAAAAATAGAGGCATTTATTATGCATCCATTGTACTTATCTTATACCTTTTAAATTTATCTTATACCTTTTAAATTAGTCATTTTGTTTTCTAATTAGTTTCATTAAAAAATCAACCACTCTTTCCTTATGATGCTCTATGTAGGCCTTTAACTTCTCCCTACGAGTAGCATGGGTGGAGTCCGTAACGAGGTTCAATAATATCGGAATGTTTGAGTCTCGTTTGATCGACTTCTTACTTGCTTCTCTAGAGGTCATCCGTGTGGACATTGGAACTTCTAAAGGTAATTTATTTTTATGAGAGAGTACACTATCTAAATCCTTCTTATTTAAAATTTCCAGGACAATAGTACCTTTAAATTATATGAACCCTAAGAAAAAAAATACCAATAAAATAGGACATAAACTATTAGGGTTCACATAACTAATTATGTGAACCCGTTTCATACAAGACTTATGCCTTAAAAAAAACCTTATGCTCATCCTAGTTCCATATATACAAGGATCATACATCTGTAGATTGAATTTTGCTATGATAATTTGCTAATTGGTATGAATAATTAAACAGATTGGAAAATGAGCATCTCAACAATGTTGGGAAGTTTAGAGCAGTGAAGAGAGTTCCATTACCCTTCCGCGGGATGGAGTCTGATGGTTGAAATACTATCAATTAATCAAATCATATTAATTGATGGAGTGTTTGAAGAGAAAAGAGGGTGCTTCAAGATTACATTTTATCATCACACTAGCAAGTCATCATTTATGGAGCTACATTGACTAACCACACATGCTATCACTATTAAAATCCCTATATATTTTCACCGTATACCTCAATCTATTTTCAGCTTCAAACTCTCTATTCATGTTATTGACTTATTAATGGGAGATTAAAAAATTAAGGCAAAATCTTGTGTAATAGCGTCTCATGCACAAAAATGATTCCATAAAATGGGTATCACTTTTGTTTGTTTAATGAGAAAAAAACACGATATATGTAATGTTGCCAGTTTATGTTGGGTATTCTGTTGCCTCGACATTGTCAGAGAAGGGTGCTCAGGATCTTGAGTTTTGGTTCATAGAGAAATGATGATACACAGTGAAAACATATAACCATTGGAGGAATCTTTTGCAACATTCATCAAACTCTCTAATTCTAGAGTTAGTTTCTTGTAAACCTGATTTACATCATAAATCCTTATAAATCTTGTGGTCCCCTTTAATATTTAAACACCCTAGCAATACATAGAGTATATAGGATTAGAAGGGGACCTAGTGATACATAGGATATGTAGGGTTGGAAGGGGACCACAAGTCGTGCTAATTCTAACTATGGTGTAATGGTCCAAGCGGGGTTATTTAAACCAGCGTATTAGTTTCTCGGGGAAAAGAAATAAGGTGTGCTAGAAAAGCAAGAGAAACAGAGAAAGTGAAATGACTGAAACGCCATTATAATCCATGAATGAGATAAGATGGGTTAGTTTGGGTCTGGGCTTTAATTTAATTAAAGCTTGCCCATCACCTAGAGACATGAAAACAATGATCTGAAAATCATATCGGACCGGCCGGTTCAACTGGCTGAACAGGAAAGTGGTCCCTAAACCGGTCCGGAAGGGCTAGAAAACCGTTTATAGAGTTGAAGCAGGTAGAAACGGGTTGGACCGGGTTGAACCGATCAAACCGGAAAAACCTGTTGAACCGGTTCAACCGGTTTCAATATTATTTTATTTATTTTATTTATTTTTTAATTATTATTATTTACTTATTTTTAATTTTTTAAACTTTTATGATATTTCACTTTTATTTTTATTTATTTTAGAACATAATATTTACATTTTGGATTAAATTATGAATTATAATATTGAGTGGATATATTTAAATTATGTATGAAGTATAAATTATGAACTATAGATATTTTTATTTAATTATATGTTGATTTTAAATTGTATTTTAAATTTTAAAAAATAATTTAGGTGATTATATATTTTTATAATTGGTAATTTTATAAAATATAATTGAAAATATATAAAATTCAATTTTTCGATTGAACCGGTCCGGCCGATTGAACCTCGAACCATTGTCTCTTCCAATTCGTTCTCCTGTTCGATTTTCTAATCACTGCATGAAAACCCGCAATTGGGCCATACTAGGGCCCAACGATCCAAACAAAACTCAAAATTGGCATAACTCACCATTGTGTTCATCTTATATAGAAGTTATCGCCCCCAGGGCATAGCTCAAGTGGTAGAGAGGGGGTGGAAAGACCTTTCAGCTGAACTTGGTTGCTGCAGGGTGGGGGTTCGAATCCTGCCTTTGGCATAGATTTGGCCCCTTGCAAGCACAAGTTTAACAGTGAGCCCTCCCTATAAGCCACTTGAGGCACATCCTGCGATTTACCTCCTCCACTAATCCCCAGGGCAGGGACGGTGGGGACCCCTAATGGTGGGGTACACCATTTTTTTTATATAGAAGTTATCATTGCACTTTTTCCAGACACACCTGCAAATTCATATAACACAAGTTTTAGTGCAAACTGATTTTTTTACAAAAACAAACTAAATAAAAAAATTGAGTAAAACATTTTTTTTGTCCCATAAAATTTTAAGATTTTTAATTTTATCCCCAAAAAAAGATACTTGTATAAATTTGGTATCATGATTATGAGTTAATTTCAAATTTGTAAAATTTTCGTCGAAAATCTAGTTTTTCATCTTTCAAACTTTTGAAAAAATATTACTAAATCATTATAGAATAAAAATTAAGTATCGAGTCAAGTCAAAAAAATTGACTCAGTAATTTTTTTTTGAAAGATTAAAAAAATGATACGATATTTGATTATTTATAGTGTCAATTGTAAAAAATAATCTATTTGAATTATTAAAAATTATTGCTAGCCAACAAATTATCTTTCTATCAGTATACCCAAATGACCATTTTTTTTACTAAAATGCCCTCGCACCTTTTTTTCTAATAATTTAATTATTCAGCGTCGGCCAGGGTATTGAAGCTCCGAAACAGGATACTGTCATCATGTCCGATACCATAGTCATAGCATTGATTCGGTGTCGGGCCCCCGACACATGTATCAGATGTCGGATTCGTTATTGGTCAAGGTGTCGGAGCTTCAACATAGGAAACCGACCCTACAAGAAAAAATGCTTATTACCACACATATTTTAATGTCATTTTAAAGTCGATGTAATAATAGGTATTGTATTGATACATTATGTTTTGAAGGGTGTTAATATATGATCTATAAAGACACTTAATAAATCGATGTATTGATATTTGCCCTATCACCACACTTCAGAAACAACACTTATCTATTACTACACTTTTGTTACACATTTTTTAACACACAAAAAAGTGTCATTATATGTACTCTCTAGAAACACTTAAAATTATATGTATAAATAGTATTTTGTTATCACAAACGTATTATAAAGATTACTAATCATTAAAATATTTTTTTTTTAAAAATTTTGTTTCCTCATTAAAATATGAAATATAAATTATTTCATTATAAAGTTAAATTAAAATTTTAAAATTAAATTAATAATTTTTTACATTTTATTTACTTAAATTGATAATTTTTTATTGTTAATTTAATTTAAGGTTATATTTATTTTAAAATAATAATTATTTTAATTAATCTAATGATTAAAAAATAAAATTTATTTTTATTTAAAAAAATATTTGACGTTAAAATTTAAGATAATAATAAATATATAAAAATGCTAAATATTTTAAAATAATTATTTATATATATATTTATAAATTACTATTAATTTATTTTAAAAATATTAAATTTGAATTATAATTAATAAACAATTCTAAATTTAATTTATTATACCTATTAAATTGATAATATAAAATTTAAATATTAAAATTTAATTATGTATTCTATGTATATATACTATTTTTATAAAAAAATCACAAAAATTATTTCTGGTTTAATGGTTTCTGACTTAATATAGAGATCCCATCAGGTGATACGGTGACACAGGTTCGAATCTAAGAGAAATCTCTTTTTAATTTTATTTTATTTAATATTACTATATTGTAACATTTAAAAGTGTCTTAATAAGTCACTTTTCTTCACACTTCAAAGTGTATTAATAGATATAAGTGTGTTATTATGTCATAATTCTTTACACCTTAAAGTGTGGTATTAGGGGTACTACCTATCCCCACAGCAGAATGGACCACACAAAAAATCAGCGTAGTTATAGGTAAAATGTGTTAATATATTATCTATAACAACACTTTTAAATGTGTTTAAATGCATTTTTTCTTGTAGTGCGATCCAACACCTTGATCCACATCCAAAGGTGTCGGATATGATATTGGTATCCTGTGTTAGGTATCCAACATCATTATCGACACTGAATAATAAAACAATGTAAAAGAGGGTGGGGGCATTTTGGTCCAAAAGTGGTCATGGGGTGTGGAAAAATCGAAAACTCGGTATGCCGAGGTCATGGTACCGTAAAATATCGAAAAGTATTGAAATTTAGGTATATCAAAATTTTTGGTACGATATAGTTGTCGTACCAAAAAAATCAGTTTAGTACCGGTATTTGACGAACTAAAATTTTGGTATTTCGGTATACCAAAAAATTATATATATTCCGTTATTTTATATTTTTATTTATAATTTTATTTAGGGCCCAGTCTGCATCTGCTCAAATATTAATAACCAAGCCCTAAAATAAATACCCAACAGGGTCTAACCCATTTAATCTTACCTACATTCCAAACCCAAACTTCATAGAATCATAATCCATTCACGATTCGTGAATCACATTCACGCCGCAATGGTTCTCTTCTTCAAACCTAAAAGACTATACTCCTCTTCTTAATGCTAAATCACTTCACATTGTCGTAAATGCAATCAATCTCGACTTCTCTCTATAGCTAAAAAACCTTAGAATTCATTGTGCTCGATTTCTTGCCATGCTAGAGTTATTCTTCTTTTCAATTTCTAAAGTTTAAAATAATTAGACAGTTTTTACAAACGTTTGTTTCAATTGATTCATTTTTCTTCGTTAGCAATCTTTTCTGAATTTTTGGTATCGTGCTTCTTAATTTTTAACAAGGGTTTTCACTAATTAAGAGTTATTTAACTGTTGTGAACTCTTTCTTTTAGTTTAGGGTGTTAAGGTTAACCATTTTACTTTTCTTCTGCCCCATGTTGCGAAGGAGTGATGAGAGTGGAAATTCATATTTTTTTTTAATCCAATTTGATACCTATTTGAGTTTTTAATTGCTATAATATGCACAAATCTTAATACTTTGAATGATTATTGACTAAAAGGTGCTTGGGAGGTATTTTATTGTATTTTGATAGAAAAATATAAAAAAAAATGGAATGAAAGGTAAACTTATGCAACATGTCAAAGGAACATACAACTAATTTCCATAATTTTTCTGTGTTTGTTTAGAAGTCAAAACTGGTGAAGTGATACATAGTCTGAAAGCCACGGAAGAGAGAGTCACGTGGACGTAAGAATCACTTAAATTAAACTTCGGATGAAGAAATTATGATGAAAACGGTGAGATCGCGCAGCTGAATGCGGGATTTTCAAAACTTCTTAATTAAATCTGGCTCGTTTACTATGCGAGATGCCTAGATGATAGAGAGAATTGGTTGTGGGCTATTTTGATTTTTATGCTGAATTAGGGGGCCATGCATCCAAAATTGTTAATTGAAGTGGGAATAAACTAAGTGCCATTTAATTGGGTGATTCAAGAATGGGGCGGCTATTTGCACTCCGAATTTACTAAACATACCCCAAAAAATAGTTTAAATTAAAATATTTTAACTAACATGACTTAAATACTCTTATATAATAATATATTCATAAATACATTAATAAATGTACCCAAAATTATTAAACATACCCCAAAACTCATTAAATTGCACAATCATATATATCCCTTCTGTGTTAAAAGATTTAATCCTTCGAAGTACGAAATAATTCTTCCATCTATAAGTTCATAAAAGACAAAATCATACAAAATAAATTCCTAAATCACATACCAGCACTAAACCAAAAACACATTCAGAAAATATCACAAAGGAAATTAAATGCATCATTAATGGATTGTTTTAGTAATCGCATTCGTATTCATTGTGGGAAATGGCTCGATGGCGTAGCCACCGAACTGGCGCCGAACAACCGAAATACAGTAGAGTGATAATTCAACCTTTGATATTGAAATCAGAAAGAATTCCCAACAACGCTGGCAGAGTCATTTATAAGTGTAAGACCCCGGTTTCGATTACATGAAGTGCAAGAAAGAGCCGCGGATTGCAATCATATTGCTTGCACATATATCCTTATTAATATTTTTAAGAACCCTAAAATAATTTGATTATATGAAATTGATTCCAGTAATTAAAGATAGAATTTTGGAATCATAGAAAACAAAAAAGAAAAACATAAATTAAAGTGGGGGTATGTTTAATAATTTTGGGGTACATTTAGTAATGTATTTATAAATATATATTAATATAAGGGTATTTAAGTCATATTAATTAAAATATTTTAATTTAATTTTTTTTTATGAGTGTGGTAAGTAAATTTGGGGGTGCAAGAATACATGCTAGTAATACTTGCTCAAGTTGGCTGCATGACTAATTAAATCAACTAATATTGAGTTGGTTTGTGGGTAGTCAAAGCATTGGACTGCAGCCCAAATTTGCCAACATGTGGGCCCTAGTTAAAGAGAAAGCATGTCGGGTTATTAAAACAAAGCCAATCATTTACTATTCCGCCATTCATTGGCCCTCATGCTTTTGACTAGGGACGAGAAAAGAAACACAGAACGATCAGATCGTTATTCCATCACCACCCTCACGCCATTCACCTCACTTCTATCCATCACTCATCTTCCTTCCGCCATCCATTGGAGAAAAAATCAAGACGGAGACGGAGATCCTGGCGGAGATGACGATTGAAGAAGAAAATTCAATTTTAGGGTTCTATATTTTTCAGTCTTATTTTCTGCATGAATTAGAACAATGATTGGGGTACTATACATCTTTGTGATTTATCCTAGTAAATCTATAACCTAAGTTCTTTATTGGTAATGTTAGAGCTTTAAATAATTTTGACTATGTGATTTGATTGCCCTAAACTTGGATTTCTTATACTGCAGATTGTTTATTTCCTTATTGAAGAAGATATTTTTTAGACTTCATATTATTGTGTCTTGAGTTTTGATTCCTTTGATTATTCATGACTTTATCACTAATTAGATAGTTAATATGATTATCTTTTTCTGCATAATAATTGTTGTTTCCTGTGGCAATCTTAGGTGATTGACCTATAATTCCTAAGATAGCTAGACAATCAATTTGGAATATTAATTGATTAGTGATTGTTATTTTCATTCACCCTCAAATGTAAGGGATCGATTGTAGTACGTGAATGAGATAGTTATAAATTTAGTGAATAATTTTATGTATGACAATTCAATTGCGAGATAAATGCAGGGATTTTTGAAAGGATAATTAATTAAACTAATAAAACTAAAATGACAAAGACTTGTGTACAACCTCCAATTGGTATAACCCTGGTACAACCTCCTTCTTTTATCTTCAGTGTTTGTTTTTCTTTTTTTTTAAACGGTTGTTGTTACTTTTTTTTATTATTATTTATTTAATTTTAGGGATATATATAATTGCAATTTTACCCTTGTGATTTAGGGTATAATATATCCCTACGGTTTAGGGTATAATTGTAATTTTACCCTTGTGGTTTAGGATATAATTTATCCCTAGGATTTAGGGTATAATTGTAATTTTACCCTTGTGGTTTAGGGTATAATTTATCCCTAGGATTTAGGGTTTAAGGTATAATTGTAATTTTACCCTTGTAGTTTAGGGTATAATTTATCCCTAGGGTTTAGGGTATAATAATCATTTAAATAAAATAAATTTAAAAATAAAATAAAAAATAACATTAATGAAGGAGCATAAATTAATTAAGAAGGTTGGGGACCAAGGTTGTACCAATTCAATTAGTACAACCGGTTGTACCCTAGTCCCTCTCAACTAAAATTAAATAATTAAACTAATTATGAAATAAAATAAATCACACAAAAGAAATGATTTAAGAATTCAAGGATAGAGAATTGGTAATGCTCAGACAAACAGCTTAACTATGTGACTAATTTATTTAGGCCCAAATTAATTACCTGCAGACGTTTATAAGAGGATCACTAAACCTAGTTAAACCTCCTTGCAAATCCTAGGATCGATAAGGAATTAACTCTCACTCCCTCTATAGGTACTTCATGTTAAATTCCATTAAAAGTTAGAGTACTAGACTTCCCTTTCTAGGTACTAAATTATTAACCCCTTTTATCTCCTTACCATTTACCTAATAATAATGTTTTACCAAGTAATTAATATTCCAAATTGATTATCTAACACTCTTGAAATTATAGGTCAATCCCCTAAGACTGTCACAGGAACAACAACTATCATGCAGAAATAAGGAATCCTATTAACTACCAATCAGTGATACCGTCATGAATAATTAAAGGAATTATCAAAACTCAAAACACAATAATATGAAATCTAAAAATTATCTTCTTGAATAAGGAAATAAACATTCTGCAGAGTAATCAATCCTAGTCTAGGGTAATCAAATCACATAGTCAAACTGTGTTAACGCCCTAACATTACCAACAAAGAAACTTAGTCCATGGACTTACGAGAGCAAATCACAAAGATGTAATAAGCCTCAACCATTGTTCTAAAATAACAAAGATAAATAACTGAAAAACCCTTGTGAATGACTCCAATTCTTCAATCACGATCTCCGTTGAAATCTCTGTCTCCGATCCAAATAGCAACTACGATCGTCTCTCTGGTGGAAAAATGAAAGGTGGTGAGTGATGGAGGAATTAGGGCACAATGAAGGTGTGAGGCGTGAATTATGAGGTCTGTTCCCCTGAAAATTAGAATGGGAGCTTTTATATGGAAGAATGGGCCTGGGCCAAAAATAAATAACGTGGAGAATAAGGATTGTGCCACATGTCTCAAACGACCCTCACACGGTTGACACACGGCATCGAGCGAATCATGCACGGTGGCGTGCATATATCACATGGCAGCGTATAACTTGAAGCACGGCGGTCACACGGCATCGAGTTCTTCGTGCACGGCTGCAAACGGGCATCAACATATCATGCACGGAAATGAAAAGTGTTACACGATGAAAAACGAGCAAGAAAACTGCTCCGCGCTTGCCGCCGAGCGCACTCACTCGTCGGTTGCCGAGCACCCAGTGGCAGCCTGCGTGACTCCATGTCTTCTAGCATAACTTCTTCATACAGACTTTGATTTTAGTTATTCTTGCTCCTTATGCGATCCTCTCTTCCTTGGCTTTCTATTCATATAAAGAACTTATAAAAACTCGAACATTTGCATGTGGAAAAAGTCATACAAATTGGAACAGTCATGCTGAGTAGGAACAGATTGCGCGACGTCACCATTTTGATCATAACTTTCTCGTTTGAACTCCGATTGAGGTGTTTCTTGAGCCAAAATGATCTTCTCTTTCGTAATTTTCCAACCATATATCACATGACTAATTCGAACTTTTACAGAAGTAATGAAAAACTATGGAAAATGAACATCTATTTGCTTGCATGCTTGCACAAGTTCACCCTTCATTCCAAATTTGCATTTTTTATCATTTTTCCTATCAAAACTCAACAAAATACATCTCAAGAACCTTTTAGTAAATAATAATTCAAAGTATTAAGATTTTTACAAATAATATCAATTATACAATCAAAGAGGTATCAAATTGGACCCGAAAATATATGAATTTTCACTCTCATCACTTAATAAAACAACATTATTAGGTAATTGGTAAGGAGACAAATGTGTTAATAATTTAGTACCTAGAAAGGGAGAACCATTTAATTAGTAAATACCTTTTAAGGGAACACGTTAGTTGCATTAGTACCTATAGAGGGAGTGAGAGTTAATTCCTAATTGATCCTAGGTTTTCCAGCTCATCATAAGTGTTAGATCTTACCCTATCAAGGTGATTTAACTAGGCTTAGTGATCCTTTTGTAAACATCTGTAGGGTAATTTTTCTAGGTTTATAATAATCTCTCACATAGATAAGTTGGATTGCCTTATCATTACTAGTTCTCCATCTTTTAATTTTAAATCGTTATATCAGTGTGATTTATTTCCTTCGCATCAGTTTAATTATTTAATTTCTATTTTTTATAGTTTAATTAATTATCATTCAAAACCCCCAGAATTTGTCTTACTTTGAAATTATCATAAATAGGATTAATTCGTAGTTCTAAAACTATCTCGTGGGTTCGATATATACTTGGTCACACTTGCTAGATATTGCAATTGATCCCTTATACTTGAGGGTGAGATTCATATTTTCAAAAGAAAATAGTGAACAATGAGTCGCAGGTTTTATTGAAATTTCATTATGTACATAAAGTAGGTAATGCATCTTCCAGTTCATTTGACCTGTCCTATTTTCCTGTAATAAATGCTTGCTCATTTTTTAAATGTGCATGCATGTCTTCATTATAGGTTGTAATAGAAGGGTTTAAGAGTTATAGGGAATAAATTACTGCCGATACTTTCAGTCCCAAAGTGAATTGTGTTGGTATAGATTTTCCCTTACTATGCCTAGTTTTGAAGTTTTCCTCATTTTCCTATCCATGTGTCATTTGAGGAGTGTTGAATTTACAAAATAATTTATATTTGATGCATGTTCTGCAGTTGGTTCGAATACATCTAGAAAATCCAACTTTTTTCATGGTTTGTTGATTTTATGTATTGAAAATCTTATTGTTATGATTTTAGTGACTATTCTTTTATATTATTACTTATACTTGCAGTTATATGCTTTGTGATAAGTGATCTATTCCATCATTTGCATCACCCTAGCTAATTATCTTCCCGTCGTAACCCTTATAGTAAGTTTAATTCTATGAAGTGTTCTTATATCTGTGAATAAAATTTTAAAGTTTCTGTGTGAGTTTGTGACACATTTCTTAAATCTGTATGTATTCATATGGTCTCTATAATTTAGATGAGTTCTTTTATTTATACAAAATATTTGTTGGGTTTTCTTTTATCTGTATCATTGTTAGATTTTTGTTTGTTGTTTGGTGCATTTCATCTCACAAATTGTACTGTGACTGTGTACTTCCAGTTTTAATTTATCTAGGAGGAGCATGGTCAATGTACCACCTTTTGGAAATCACACTTAAAAACTCAAGGCAGAGCTTTCACACATAAGATGGAATTATTTAGAGTTTGACATTTGGGAAGAAAAGGCAATTTAAGATAAATAGCTTCATCTTTTTGCCTGTCTTTGATCGGTACTTTCTTTATGAAGGGTAAGTGTACTCTATCGTTGTGTAGTGCCAGTGACCAAGTAATAAAATATCGAATCCCAAGGAAGAAGATTATGTATCCGTATTTATAAAATGCTCACTCTAAAAAGACTAAATTGATGATAAGGTTAGGAATTATACTACAATTATCAACTAAGGAAAACAATAAAGCAAATAGTAGAATAACGAGCATGAGATGGGATGGATACGTGAGAGATGTCAATCTAAGGAGATAGCAAGATTAACAACTTCATGGAAAGGGAAGGTCTGGACTTACGAACATGCTATGAGATTATCCAAGATCAAGGCACTAAAGGTACTCACTAGTTCAACCTATTCACAAGATACTTAGGATGTAGACTACATAGGGGGTCATTCACACCTAAGGTAGTCCCTAGAAAACTCTTAAGAGTGTCTTCAATACTCACAATTCTTTTAGGTACTTACGGCTATTAGTATACCAATTTAGAGATATTATTATGTAGAATTTTTTCTAATAGGTAGGGACGTTTGCCTATGTTCCCTTTCTAAGGTCAAGTGGGTATTGGCTTGGTTCCCTTCATCAGGTCAAACACTTTTACAAGTAATCCTTACTAATGTCCTATCATGAGGTTCTAAGCATGCATTGGTCTTCACAAACTCAAGTCACACTTATAATAAAAATAACTCACATGAAGAAATGATTCAATCAACAATGCATAACATATAATCAAGTTCACACTCTAACTACATGACATGGAAAATAAACTACACAAATCACCATATGAATTAAGAAATTAGCATTCATGATAGAAAATACACAAAATCCCTTCAATCCACAATTGCATAATCACAAGTCTAAATTCTCTAACCAATCATGTTGCTAGTCTCACTATTGAGACTAGCCTATCAATATCATCATGAAATCATTATAAATTGTCTTACAATACTCCATTGATGCCAAATATTGAGAAATTAAATAAATTAAAAGTTGGAATGCTTCCCTTATCACTAGAAAAAATACTTCATTCAACATGTCAATTCCTCTTCAAATCTTTATTTCCTCCTTAGAAGGCTAATGGGTTGAAGATTTATGGATTAAATTGTGGAAATTGATGGAGAAATGGATGGATTTGAGATGGAGATGTATGAAGAAGATGTATGTGTGAGAATTGTGGTGTATAGTGTGTGAAATTGCTCCATAAATAATTTTTTTGTCAAATCCACGCTAATGATGTATTTATAGGTCTGGAACCTTCTAGAATCGATGCTGATTAAAATTTGACTTTTGGGCCGAACTCGACTCGAGTTCTGTACCTCGACTTGAGTCGCAACAAATTTTCTCGGCAATTTTTTGCATCTTATGGAGCTCGACTAGAGCTCCAAAGCACGACGAACAGGGAGGCCAAGTACATATTTCAAGAGTTGTTGCACGACAACCGATGGTCGACTTGAAGGAACTCAATACAAGCTCAGTGTAAGAACTCGACTCGAGTTGTTGAGTCGTGTCGAGTTCTGTCGGCTTCCGTCCATTTTCTCCATTTTTTCTCCCAACTCCGTTTGCTTCATTTTCACATATTTCATCCATATTTAAGCTCATTTTCACACATTTATGAATTATAGCCCAAATTCTCCTATGAACAATAAACACCACCAAAAGATAAACAAAATAGATAAAATAATAAGAAAATAGAACATAAAAGACACTAAAATTTAGGTGAAAATAGAGATGATCAGTCTTTTTAAATAATATTATTCTGTTGGTGAAGGAATTTTAATCAAAATTCATGACCTATGTTCACTCTTTTTGTTCACTCACAAGAATGATTACCCTCAAGTGTAAGGGATCAGTTGTATCATACGCGTGCCCAAGTTAAATTATCGAATCCACGGGATTAGAGTTAAACAAGATATGTACCAAATAATATGCACCATTAATAATCAAGACAAAATAACCTTTCAGAATAGGAATTAATTAACTAATTATGCAGAAAATTATATAGAAAAATAAAAGCCACCCTCAATTACAGGTGTTTCAAGAGACAAGGACTAGATAGTTCTAGGAAAATCCCAGTTTAATCATATGAATTAAGATAAATAGATAATTGAATCAAATCATGCAGAATTTTATAGGAATTGTCACTTAAGTATGCTAAATCACTATGGTCAAGTGAGATTTAGCAATTTTAAAGAATATAAATTCCTAGGACCAAATTAATAAGATAATTCACTATTCCCTCTGTAGGTACTTCATGCTAAATTCTATCTAAGGTTAGAACACTAGACTTCTTTCATAGGTACTAAGGGAATTAAATATCCATAACCCCCTATTCGCTTTCTAGGCGATTCACATGCAAAATTCCATATAGGCTAGTGCAAGAGATTTATCCTTTTTAGGTACTAAAGGAATTGGATCTAGGCCTTTTTACCATATTTCTCTTTAACAATGGTCATGCAAAAATAAAAAGGTATCCTATATTGATGGTCAAACAATTAAAGGCTATATTGGTTAATCCCCTTCAATTGTCACGAAATAACAAATATAATCATGCAACACATTTAAACCTCTATATACATCAATTAATGGTAATATCATGTATATATAATCGACAAGATAATTAAGAAACATGTTCATAAAAGTAAAAAATAAGACGTCAATAAGAAATAAATATTCTGCAAAAATTATCATCAAATTGTCTAAAATCTCAAATCAACATGATAAATTTTCAAAATCCTAAAACTATTAAGAGGAAACTAGCCCATGGTGTAACAAGCAACAACCATAGCATTGAAACTGTTCTTACCCATGAGTTTAAGAATCAACATTAAGAAAGAAAAACCCTTGTTGGGTGTAATTCTCCGTCTATTCTTTCCGTGTTGGTGTAATTTGTGTTGAACAACCTACATAAAAATATGTAGTTCATTAGACACTTTATTTGAAAGAAGAAATTCCATCTAAAGTTGCTTTCATAGCTTATGCCCAAGTTCTATAATAATTTACCATCCCAGCCTCATAATTACTTTATAAACGTAATGCAAAGGAGCTACTGATTTTCTTATTTTTTGTGGTACAGTAAATGTCTATTAACTGAGATTGATTAGGGAATTAGTTGATTATTATGAGGATATCAAATCTGTTAAGACTGTTAATAAGATATTAGTGTTATGCTTAGAATTTTTTGGACATTGTATGTTGTGAGGCATGGGAAGCATTGTCTTGAGAAGGAGAAAAAGACTATGTGCTCATATTAAATGTGATTTTGCAATTTTTTGACAATGTTGAGATATCTTGCTTATGACAATCATGAAATATATGACATAGTTTTTGCACATAAAATGCTATATATGTAGAGACAGATAGATGTACTTTGATTAATTATTTGAATGTATAAATGAAGTGTTTTACAATAATTGATATGCATGATTGAACGCACATGTGCTATATTATCATTATATCAAATAAGATTTTATCTGTAGATGCTTTGAAGTCAACATGGATTGATTATTATCATTAATAAAAGAAAACCAACTCTGAAAATTTTATATATCTTATAAGCTTTCCAAAGATCATCTATGTGCACATATTCTATATTTCACACATTTCTTTTATTTTTCAGAATAGAATTAAAGTCTTCTCATACTTTGCCAACTCTATCTGAAATAATAAACAATACAGACTTTGAGGCACATGATGATAGTTAGCTTACAAGTCCTAAGCAAGTAAAAACAAAATAAAAAAAGCCACCCACTATTGCTAAAAGTCCAAAGAGTCTATAGTGGAGCCATTGCATGAAGGGGTCTCGTACATTAGAGAACGGGATCACAGGATATTGTAACATACAACTATTGTAAAAAAGAAATCCCAACTTCTTATTGATTTACTAGTGGATTAAAGAATCATTTAGATGTTAGGTGCTTGTCAAGGCCACAGTATAAAGCAAGCAACAAAGGAAAAAGTCCGTCTATTTTAACAACCGAGAGTCTGGGGCAAGATAGTGCATTAATTATGCATACTTTTAATAAAAAAAAGATGTGAGATCAAGGATGCAGAGTTTGTGATTACTGGTGAAATGTCTTTTCGAGCTATTGAAGGGAATGGGTTGAAAATTTGAATTTTTGAATTGCAGCCCAGATTTAAAATGCCTGATAGAAAGGAAGTTGCAGATATAATTTATATGATTGTAATTAATCCTTAATATTAGATGTTGTATAAGAGATTTAATCTAATTATTGCTTATTATTTTTAAGTATGGTTTATGAGTTATTTTTAAAGGATAAAGCTAGGATTCAAAATGCGAAAAGTGGCCAAAGGGTAAGTATCACAAGTGGTACTTGGACATCAATTCTAAATATAAATTATATGGTGATTAGTACCCACTTTTTAGATAGTGAATGGTAGTTGCATAAAAAGAATTATTAACTTCACTAAAATAAATAATTATTTTGGGAAAGAGATCAGGAAGTTGATTGAGTTTTGTTTGAGAGAGTGGAGAATAGAAAAACTTTTTTCAATAGTAGTTGACAACGCTACTTCAAATGATACTGCTATTGATTACCTAAAAAATGTAATTTAAGGTGAAAACAGTTTATTGTTTGAAAAAAAAATACTTGCATTTAATGTGCTCTTGTCATATAATCAACTTAATCGTGAAGTATGGTTTAAAAGAGCTTGAATCTTCGATTAAAGCCATAAGAAATTCCGTTAATTTTATTTATTTTTCTCCTTCAAGATTGAATAAATTTAGGGAGTTCGTAATGCTTTACAAGTTTTCTATCACATCAACTGTGCCTATGGATGTCAAAACTAGGTGGAATACAAATTATAAAATGCTTGAAGTTGCATTGAAATATAGAAAGATGTTTAATCGGATGGGTGCAGAATGGGAGCCTTTTGCAAAATATTTTCGAGAAAATAATGACAAGGAAAAAATAAAGAAAGGGCCACCAAGTGTGGAAGATTGAGAGAATTGTAGAGCTTTTGCACACTTTTTGAAAAATAAAATTATGAAATCACTTTAGAGTTGAATGCATCAAAAACTCCTACTTCTCAATTTATATACCAATCCATGGTTATGCTATAAATTGAGATTGAGAAAAGGAGTTTAAATGATTCTGATAAGATCCTTCAAAAAGATGTATGCTCAATGAAGCTGAAATTTGAGAAGTATTAGGGTAATTGGATGTTGTGAATCTATTTGTCTTTATTTCAAATATTTTGGATCCTAGACACAAGATTCAAATGATCAAGTTGTGCATGAGAAAACTTGAAAGAACAAAAGCTTAAGAATTCATGAATAAGGTTAAAGGGGATTTGATAACTTTGTGAGATTAGTATAAAGGAATGAAAGATTTCAAGATAATGAGAGCAGAAATGTGCAAACAGTGTGTGGTGGTGGAGATTCTTCTAAAATTAGTGGTATTTGGTCAGCTATGTATCATGATTTTAAAGCACAAAATGAAGAAGTACATCGAAAAGAAATATCTAATGAAGTAGATAAGTACCTAGCAGATAAGATAGAACAAGTAAATCTTTCGTTCAATCTTTTGGAGTGATAGAAGGGAAGTGAAGCTACGTACCCAATCCTTGCAGCAATTACCAAAGATATTTTTGTCATTCCAAGTTCAATCGTTCCTAGTTAATCTGTTTTTAGTTTGGAAAAAGAGTCATTGATCCTTTTAGAACTAGTTTGAGTCCTAAAATGTTAGAAACATTGGTGTGCATTAGTGATTTGCTAAGAGCATATGACATCTTGTACAAGGATCCAACCGATGACAATCTTGATCTTTACAAGGAAATTGAAGAAATTAAAAATGGTAAGTTTATCATTTAAATATAAATCATATTTATTTACAATACTTTTATATTAACATAATTTAATTACAATTGCAGGTGTCACTCAAAATCTAATGGCAACGTGTCTTACTCTTACCACACTATCAAGTTGAATATGCTTGCCTTGGAGATTAAGCAGCACTGCTAGTGGGTGAAAATGATTCTAAGCCACTTTATATCTTTATTAGTTAGTTTTATACTACACTTTTCTACATGATAATAGTTGAAAATTAAGAAAGAGTATTCTTTTTTTCAGGATGCAAGCTTTAAACAAGTTTAGGAGAAATGACAAAGGCTGCAAGAAAGCATATTGTTGTTATTTTGAATTCTCATTTATATATGTTTTGATTTTTAGTTATGATTTATGAATTGTGTGAAGTACTTATCATTTAGGTTGTTGTTTGTTGTGAAATTATTTATGATTGTTAGTATTTTACTTATTTATTATGAATTGTGTGATGGAGTACTTATTATTTTGGATTAGTATTTTGTGAAATTATTTAATCAGTATTGGTTATTAACAATAAATTGTGTGATACTTCTACACTTTTATTTAATCAATGATTTATTTTGAAAAAAAAATATATCCTGATTTTATGGTTTGTTTTTCGGTATGATTCGGTATGTTGATAATACTCCCTCCGTCCCCTTCAAAGAGGGTATTTTTTTCATTTTGGCGTCTCACCCAAAGTGTCTCATTTCATTTTCTATACACATGAGATACACACACACACCCACTAATACAATTAAAATATTGAACCCACACTCCTAGTAATACAGCTACCCACTACACATTAAAAATTAATACTCTTTCATTCACGTGCAAAAAGCAAAAGACCCTCTTTGGGTGGGATGGAGGGAGTATTCGGTATGACTCGATATATTGAGTTTTCGACATGTAATAAAATTTTATATTTTGGCATAATGCGGTATATGCCGAAAAAATTGGCACGACATAAATTACGGTTTGACAACGGTATGTATTTTGATATATAAGTATATCGAAATTTCGGTATCGATATCAGTACGCAAAATAACATACCAAAAATTTCGATATGGTATCGGTATTTTCGATATGCCATACTTTTCCATCCCTAGTCATTTGGCTATAGATGATTGAAAGTTAAATTGTTAGATAACAATTATTTTTAACTTTAAATATTGACTATTTTGATCATTCTCCCTTATTTATATCATGTCAATATTGTGTCGGGGGAATTTCAGTCAATTTTGGGTATTTTTTTAAATCTGTTACTGTTAGGGTACTATGCAATTTGACTAGGGATGACAACGGGTAGGGTACCCGCTTATTTTGGGGTACCCGTATCTGTGTCTGATTAAAAAAATAACTACACGTATCCGTATCCGTCCCGTTCAAAAAAAATTTTATGGTACCCGTACCCGTCCCATTACCATTTATCAATACCTGCGGGTACCCATACCCGTTTAATATTCATTTATTTTATATATATTTATATTTTTTATTATCTAAATATGTATAATAATAAAAATTATATTATTATTAATTTATTATAAAATAAATATAATATAAATTGTATTATTTTAAATAAATATTTAATAAATATGATTAAATAAAACTTATAACTATTAATTAAATATATAAAATATCTTATCATATATAAATTATATAATATATATTAAATTTTATAAAAATATATACATAATCGGGTTACCCGCGAGTATTTGAGGCATTACTCGTATCCGTCCCAAATCCTAATGATATTTTTCACAACTACCCGTACCCATCCCAAACCCGTTTACAACTACCCGTACCCTACCCATTAGGGTTCGGGTAGATCGGGTACCCAAAAATACCCGTCCCATTGTCATCCCTAAATTTGACACTAAGAAAATATCACATGTTGACCAATTTGAATTTTACATAATCGAAAATGTCTACTTTAACCAAGATTAATCAAATTTGTCTAATTTTAACATAATTTTATCAAAATACCATTAACAATATCAGCTTTATTGGAAATTGCAACTTCACTATTATTGATTTCACTAAACTAATAATTTAATGTTAAAATTTTAATATAAAAAGGGACAAAATTTTAAATGACCACTATACATTAAGTTACATTTTATTTTGCCATCTACATAAAAAATAATTTTTTCTAGCAACTATTAAAGGTTATTCCCAAATTACCCCCATAAATAATTGTCAGGAGAAATGACAAAAATCATGGGGGCATCATTATATTTTTGTTGACCGCATTAAATAGTGGTGGGTGGGACCACGTTTAAAATTATAGGAAAATCTCAAAATATTTATTATTCTATTCGATCCAAAATTCCTTTTATTCGGCCTATACACTTGGTCTATTCGGCCTATATTTTTTTCCAAAAAATTAGAAAATTTTTTCATACGGATAAAAAATTTTCTTCTATTCGGCCTATATTTTTTCCAAAAAATAATTAGAAAAAAATTTCATTCGAATAAAATTTTTCTTCTATTTGGCCTATATGTCTTCTATTCGGCCCAAATGGTTGTTTCATTCGGCATAAATGGTTTGTTCTATTCGACCTATATGTCTTCTATTCGGCCTAAATGTCTTCTATTTGGCCTAGATTTATTTTATTCAGCCTAAATTGTTTGTTCTATTCGACCTATATTTTTTTCCCAAAAAAATTAGAAAAATTTTCTTACAGATAAAATTTTTCTTCTATTCGGCCTACATGTCTTCTATTTGACCCAAATGGTTGTTCTATTCGGCCCAAATGGGTTGTTCTATTCGACCTATATTTTTTTTCAGAAAAAATTAGAAAAAAATTCATACGGATAAAATTTTTCTTCTATTCGGCCTACATGTCTTCTATTCAGTCCAAATGGTTGTTCTTTTCGGCCTATATGTTTTTTCCCAGAAAAAAATCATAGAATTCATCTTTTTGCATTTTAATAAATAAATACATTCATGAGGCATGTAAAAGCAACAAATCAATGCATTCAGTAGACTGTAAAATCAATTATTGTACTTTGGTACTTTTTTGTCAAAAAGAGAGGCATCAGATTCCTCAACATGTGATTAGTGGATCCCTTTCAAAGGGCATTTTGCCACTTCCAATAAAAGTAACTAGAATAAATTATTTTTAAGATTTATGACTAAAAAAATTATTTTTAAGTGAAAGTAGCTACTTTATGCAATTTCAACCTATTAAAAAAACATTCAGAATAATCAAGTTTTTAACCATTCGTACAAATCTCTCATAATTGATAGGAATATAAATATAATATCAATCAATAACAAATTTATATATACACATAATGATATTTTTGTCAGCTTTTGGCAAATCATAAAAACTTAAATTGCCAAAATTAACATAATATCCAAATTGTTAAAGTGTGGTGTTACTAATAATTAAAAAAAGTTTAATGATAATAATAAAATTATGAAAGCCCGAAAATTAATTAAATAATGCTTGATATTAATAATTAGTCCAATCAGCTTTTTTTAAATAAACAGAAGTGCGAATTAACTAATTGATATTAATTACTGATTTTTTTAATATTAATAGAGGAGCTCCAACAGCTTCGATTTCCCGCATGCCGGCACTAGTATGTTTATCGACTTCGGCGCAGAAATCTCTTGTAGAATATGCCATGACATTGAATTCAATATTATAATTAGATTTTGGTTTGATCTGTTCCGTCAAATAATATTCATTAAAATAGATTAATTCGAATATCAATTAATTATCTAAATGCTTAAATCAAATAATTTATTAGTATTGCTAGCAATTATATTGAATTTGGATAATTTATTAAAACACTCATTTGGTTAAAACTTTTAAAAGAATTAGAAACCTCTTCAATTCGGTCTTTTATAATGGAAAAGGTATATTAATTTTTTTATTTCATTTCTTATTCGAGCTTACACCATCAACTTGTTCTTTATTTTTTTTTTTTCTATTCGGGCTTTCAATAAAATTTTATCTATTCAGGCTTTTCTTGTTTACACCATTAACTTTAGGACACACTCTTACTAACCGGATTTTTACATAAGGCACTCGTATTAAAGACGAGGAACATGTAAAATATCATTTATAACCCTATCCCATTTTAAAAACCCTAACCCATTTGTCAAATAAATAATAATAATATTTTGCTTTGTACACCCAACCCTTAAAACACTCACACACAACACTTAAAATATTCACACAAAATACACACGAGCACACACATATCATGCGAGAAAGGAGGGAGAATAGTTTAAAAGAAAGAAGAATAGAGAAGAGTAAAGGGGACTTAATTTCACACCCAATATGGAATAAAGAAAACAATTGATCAACAATAAGTAATTTTTCACTGCATTCTTTTTCAAAATCGTACAAGGGTTCATGGATTTTGAAATTGTGTATTTAGTTGTCAAATAATTCGTGGGTTTGTGAAATTTTAGATGGAATGTGGGTTCAATAGTTGGTAGCAACATGAATTTGAGTTGTATGTTATTTGGGTGTTGAAAATAAAGGTTTAAAATTTCAGAACTGGTTTGTCGAAAATTTAATTAAATTTTGGCAGATTGTGGCTGAAATTTCGCAAAAAAAAAAAAAGTTTGATGGTGTTTTGCCAAACTTTTGACAAAAAGTTCAATTGATGCTATCAAAAAATTTTCAAATTACATTGAATTTTAATTAATTTTTTCATTTTTGATAGTTGAGTTTTGACAAACCTTAATGTAATTAATTATGAGGTTAATTTTAGTCTCTAATTCTCTACATTTTAGTAATTGCTGGTCGAATTTAACTTCATAATTAAAATTTTAATTCTGAAAACTTATTTCGGAAAAAAGAAATAAAATGGCAGTCATGCTAGTTACCAGTCGCTCTTATCTTTATTCTCGGTGTATAGTTCGTGTTTACTATCCATGAAGGAATTCAATGTCATTTTGTGTTTCTTTGCATTAAATCGTGCTTCACTGCTGGTTATGAATTCTGGCTTGTAGCTCTACCTATAGATTAATATTAGAATTCTGAATATTATTATTTAGTTTTTTTGAATGAAATAGTTAACTGCAAATGCGATGGAGTGTGTATTAGAATCTTAGTCTGTGAATATGATAAAATTTGAATTTCTGCTAAGACTTGTGATGAGATCGTACATGGAAGTAATACTCTCTTTTCTCACCCTCTCACACTCAAGTCTATCATCAAAATGTGATTTAAATTATGTTTTCTATTATTCCATATTAACATTGTATTTGCAAGACAATAATGAAATATATATCATAATAAGTATTTGTTCATAATTGATATTGAGGAGTGATTTTTACTTTAAAAGGAAAGTAAGGCTACCCCCATTTTCAACCTACGCCGAGGGTCATACGCATACGACAAGAAACAGTAAAAAAATAGTAAATTAAATTTTAATTAGCAACCGGTTGGAATTCTTTTCTAACACGACTCATAAAGCTTTTATCCTAACCCAAAAAAAACTCATCCAAAAGTGACATGTGTCACATGGTCATTATTTATTTTTAAGATAAAATTTAGATTTTCAATAATTCATATTTAAATTATTCAAAAAAAAATCAAAATTTTTATTTTTTTTCCTCTATAAATAGAGTATAATATGGACATACTACAAACAACAAAAAGAAAACACTCTTTTCTCTCTATCTCAAATTATATCCTATTTCTTTCTTTTGAGTTTCTTTCTTTTTTATCATTTCTTATGGATCCAAATAATCCAAACTTCTATCCTACCTCGCAAAAATTTTCAAACTTTGATGATTTTATTAATTTTGGAAGCTACCAAAACTCTCAATATCATCAAAGCTCTTAATTTTCGCCAAATCTCAATCAAACTTTAATTTCTGAACAAGTTCAAGCATCACAAATTCTCGAAATTTATTCAATAATGTTCAAGAAATAAATCCAAAGGGCAATTGGTGTGTGAAAGAAGATATTGCTCTTATGTCATCTTGTGTTTCGTTAGTGAAGATGGAGTGAATGGAAAAAATCAAAAGGGTACTTCACTATGGAGAAAAATTCATGAGATGTTTCATGAAACTCGAGCAGAAAATCCTGAAGATATGAAGGAAAGAATTATGGATATGTTGAAAGGTTGCTTCAAACAAATCAATGAAAGTGCAAATAAGTGGATTGCAGCTTGCAAGGAAGCACATATTCGAAAAAGGAGCGGAATGAGCCAGAAAGATATCGAGAAAGAAGCTCAAACAATTTACGAAGCAAGTGGTACTAAATTTAATGATTTAATTGTATCTAATGAAGTTATATGTAAACATCCAAAATGGGAGCTGGAATTAGATCATGACTCAACACGTTTCCGACCTGAAGATGAGGAGGACAATGACAAAAGTGGTGGAAGTTCCAAAAGAGCTAAAACAAGTGAAGATTGGGAGTATTCCTAAAAATCCTAAGACTCCAAGTAGTGGATGTTCAACCATTGCTCGTCCTAGTGGTAGAGATAAGGCAAAAAAAGGGAAAGGTAAGGCTTTACAATCTTTTGCTACAAATGAAGTTGCTGCTGAAATTCGTGCATTGAGGCTCACTAGAGACAATGAAGTTGAAGTAATAAAAAATTTGAGAAAAGAAAAAATAGAATTGGAACGAGAGAAGTTACAGAGGAATCAAATGAGGATGAAAGAACTTATGTTGAATACTTGCTTGCTGAAGATCACTTATCACCAGAAGATGAAGAAATGAAACGCAAATTAATGGCAATTGTATTTGGACAGTAAATCTATCTAATTACACGTATTTTAAGTATCACATTTTAATTAATGTCTTTCAATTTAAATGTATTTTAAGCCTTTTAATTAATTTCATGTACTTTTAATCAATTAAATGAGTTGCCAACTTCTGTCTTTCATTTATCTCTTTTCTTATTTTATTCATATGCAATTGTCATTTTTATATTTTACTTGTCATATCTCATACTTTATGCACTTGGGTTGTTCAAATTGATTGTTCAAATGTCATTATTCAACCTGTAATGATAAGCACATGCATGATCATGACAAAAAAATAGCTTTCACATTCTATCTTTGAATTATTTTTCTATATTAATTTCATGTAATTTTAATCCATTAAATGAATTGTCAACTTTCATCTTTCATTTGTCATTTTTCTTATTTTATTCACATGCAATTGTTACTTTTATATTCAATTATCATATCTCATACTTTATTTACGTGGGTTGTACAAATGTCATTATTCAACCTGCAGTAATAGCTTTAGGCACTTGTATGCTCATGACAAAAAGATAGTTTACACATGCTTTCTTTGAATTATTTTTCTATATATACTTGTTGAAATTGTTCATAAATTACATACAAATTTTTTCCTCAACTACGAAAATATCATTCAATGAAAATCCATATGTAGATTCAGATTCAAGTTCTTGTTCTATCAATTTTTCAGAATTTGATGAATGAAAAAATCGAGTTGTTCAAAGCAATCATCAAATTGATAAGATGATAGAGGATGTGATCTTAAACAATCCTAATATGATTGTGGAAAATCTCCTAGAGCTAGACAATGATATATTGATAGAGAACGTGAACTTGGTGAGGAGCGTTTGATGAATGACTATTTTGTCGACAAACCAACATATCCTACTGAGATTTTTCGGCGCTAGTTTCACATGCAAAAAATCATTGTTTCTGCGCATAGTGGAGGCTATTTCTTCCAATGTTGCGTATTTCCAACAACGACTTGATGCCACAGGAAGACGACAGATTTCAGCATTACAAAAATGTACTGGAGCTATGAGGGTGTTGGCATATGGCACATCAACTGATGTTGTTGATGAATACTTGCGAATGAGTGAAACTGTGACAAGAGATACTCTCATAAAATTTGTTGATGGTGTTATTTCTTGTTTCGGCAATGAGTATCTTAGAAGGTCTAATGAACAAGATTTGACTAGATTACTCTATGTCAGGGAACAACGTGGATTCTCGGGCATGATAGGCAGTATTGATTGCATGCATTGAGAATGGAAAAATTGTCCTACTGCATGGGCCGGACAATATGCTGAAAGAAGTGGAAAGCCAACAATCATTTTAGAAGTTGTTGCATCATATGACTTATGGATATGGCATGCATTCTTTGAAACACCAGGTACATGCAATGATATTAATGTACTCCATCGTTCTCCAGTTTTAATGATGTGTTGGAAGGTCGAGCACCAAAGATTAATTATGTTGTGAATGGTCATGAATTTGATAGAGCATATTATCTTACTGATGGCATATATCCTTAATGGGCTATATTTGTTAAGTCAATTTCTACTCCACAACTCCAAAAGCATAAATTTTTCGCTCAACACCAAGAGGCGGTGAGAAAAGATGTAGAGCGCGCATTTGGAGTTATACAAGCTTGTTTTGTATTTCTTAGACATCCATGTCTTATTTGGGATAAACTTCAGATGGGTAAAATTATGATGGCTTGTATCATCATGCACAATATGATTGTAGAGGATGAGCGAGATACATATCAAAACTATTATGATCCCACCGAATTTATTACGGATAGGCCTATAAATCGACAAGAAAGAAGAAGTGGAGTACATGAAGAAGGTGATCACGATTTGTCATACTCCACCAGATACATAGCAAGCTTGTCCACTTATATGACTAATAGAACACAACTTCGCAATAGAGAAACTCATAATGCTCTTAAAAATGACTTGATTGAGCATATATGGCAAAAATTTGATAATGGTAGTTGATTATATAATTTGTGTGGTAGGGCATAAGATATTGGGCCTCTGTCCCCTTAGAACAGTGATTGGGCCGGATAGCCCTACACTCCAATAAAGGCCCAGAGGCCCCCATGCACAGGGAGTATAGAGTGCGTTTATCACACTACCAAGTGTGGGCCTACTCCGCCACTTGCCTCCCCTCTCCATTTCCAACCTAGGCAGATATCCCCAAAGATATTGGCATAAGGGATATCCTAGGTTGGATCCTAGAGATAATCACGTGAGGCTAAATACATTCAATGCCCACACTGTACGCGTATATTGTGAAGTGACCTGTCGATTTATCCAGATTTGGATGACGTCAGATTGCGCAATATAAATATGGGAACAACCCATAACAATAATAGAATTAACCATTCACCCCCTAGAAAAAGGCATGCAACTGCCTAGGGGGCAGTTCTCTCTCATCTTTTATGTTAGCTCAGCCTAGATAATCTCTTAATTACTACTAAACAGCCACATTAACTCACCATTAGGAAGGGATCAAATCTGACAAGCTACATTTAGCGCTAGAGGAAGGGCGGCCGAGGGCCACATCCACTTGGCAGCCTTTGCCTACTGGCTGCCATCCTCAACACACCCCAATCCCCGCCGTCAACGCTCTGATTGGTCTTCGCCAAAACCCGACAAGCTCTGTTGGACGAATTATACCTACCATGATGGACGACTGAGAGGAAGCCACCCCCCATTAGAGCTAACGCGGCTACTAGTCAACATCGATCTCGCACTATAGAAAAAGAGATCCCGCCGCAGGATGTAGATCCAGAAGAAGACGACTCGCAAATTGACTTTCGTCAGAAGTATTTCGATCTTCTTAAACAAATAAAGGGGAAATGAGTGGCAGGACCGAAGACTGCCAGTCAAAGGCTGAGTTTTAGCCTTGAAGAGAACTTGGCAGAACAAATGAATAAGTGGCAACATGAACGAACTCCGCCTAGGAGATCATCGCACGACCGAATGGGACCAAAAAACATGCAAAAGGAACCAAGAAATCTCAAAAAATGGTAGATGAAGGACGTGAGCGAAGGAAGGCGGCATCCCACGCTAACTCGGTCACTAGCAGGTCCCCCGCATAAACTGCCAGATGCATAAGCGCCAAATACCGACTAGGATCGAATCCGATCAAGTCTCAACACGAGCAAATAGAAGAAAGCACGGGCGATGATCCTGTAACCCGGCTCAAATGATAACACAACACAGAAATAGACGTGTTGAGAAGATGACTCGATGAAATGGAAAAAAGAAGTAGAACAGGACCCCACGACATTCCCGACCCGTGGGCACAATTCGCTATGGCCTTCTCGTCCCATTTTGCATATCTGGGACAAGGAAAGGAGCCAAAATAAAAGTTGGTTTACCTACGACAAGGACTGAAGGAGTCCCTGAAGGATTTCAAGAAGAGATTCAACGAGCAGCGCACCAACTCGGAGAAGATCTCGGATGAAACATTGACAATCTTGGTAACCGCCTTGCTCCTGGGATTGCCTATGTGGACTAGTTATCAGCAAAAGTTACCAGGCAGTTACGCAGCCTTCATGGCTTCGGCTCAAGTGTTTATTCATAGCGAAGAAATTCTCGAGGAGTATAAGAAGTCTAAAGGCGACCTCAAAGAAGGCGAGGAGAAGAAGAAAAAAGAAGAGAAAGACTATATGGCCCCGTCTTCCTTTAAACCATTCCCGGATGAATATTAAATCCAAGAAATGACTGAGGTACTCGACCTCACTCCTGAAGAGATATTTAGTAAAATACAAGATACCAACCTGTTGAGCCTCCCCCGCCCAAAATACGAGTTGATCCGGCCAAACTGAATAAGAAGAAGTTCTGCAAGTATCATAAATCTATCGGCTACGACACCAACAAGTGTCGCGACTTGTTGGCCAAACTACTAAAATTGTTCAAAGATGAGAAGCTAGACAGGCTAGTGTCTGGCCCGAAGCGGAGAGGAGAGCAACCTATCGCGATGGGTGAATGGCTAAAAGGACCAGTGAATCCGCAAGGATAGATAGGACCAGGAGACCGTCTGCCCTTGCCACCTCGAGAAGTATACATGATGAACGAAAGCTACGTGGGAACGCACAAGCCCTAACCACTCAATCGCGAAGGAAACAGAAAGCCGAGCTGCGAGAGCTTGATAGGTACCAACACGTGTTCATAGCAAGTCCCCGACCACCTCTACATGAGGCCGACGTATTCTTCTCTGAAGAAGATCTTGCCGAGGTACGGGCCCCCCACAATGATCCGCTAGTGATTTTGACCACAATTTTAGGGGTAAAAGTGCATCGATGTCTATTCGACACAGGAGCATACACGAATATTATATTCAAAAAGGTGTTTGAAGCCATCGGAGGAGTCTCTCACCACAAGGCATCCCCGTGTGATGATGAAATTCGAGGTTTCGGCAATGCCATCACTACCCGCCTGATGCAAGCAGATCTATCGATCCAGATGTTAGACGAAAAATGGATAGTGAAGGCCTAACACACTCTCGAATTCAAAGTAGTGGACTTTTCGTCACCATACAATTGTATCCTCGGGAGGACATTCATACCCAAGTTTAATTCCGTCCCATCTACACTCCACCAATGTCTAAAGTTTATAATCATGAATGGGCGAGTCAGCACTATTAGAGGCAGCCAGAGGAAGGCAAGAGAGTGCTCGTTCATTGAAAGAGGAGACGGACTCAATTACCACGACCCAAGCTTTCAGTTGATGGTGATGGAGCGGCCCAACCAAGAGGAGGAGGCGAATCGTGAGGAAGCCCAGCCACCGAATGGTCTATTTCTTTGTCATTAAAAGGCGTAATATTACATATCTTTTTACGTGACAAACCGCATCCTTAATATACTTTTTATTGGCTAAAGGATAATAATGTCTTACAAAAGAAATTGGTAGAACTGATTCCATGGAATCATATGTGATATCAAGCTCAAATAAGATCATTAATTAATTATTTGTAGCCATGTAGTTTATAGTAACATTATTCAAAACCCTAATTCTCAAGTTGGGATACACAATAGGCTCAAAGAGAATAGATGAAACCAGTTTCTTGAAATCAAGATTCTTAACTCCATGTCCATCTCCATGAAGATACATAAATTGACCAAACCTTGCAAGATCCAACGTACTCGTAACAAAATCTTTGGAGAACGGAATTGTATTTACGCTTACTTCTTCGTTGAATTTCTTCCAAGTTGCATAAATCAAAGACCACACGTATTCTTGCGCCTCTTCTCTATCTGCCCCGCTATCGTTCATGTAGCATTGAACTGATTTTGGGACGTCGCCTATCTCCATCTCATCCTATTCAATTCACAATAAAATTTTATCACTTGATCACACGCACGCATGCATGCTGCAGCGAGACAGTCTCACATAATTGAATTATTTCATGAACGGATTACCTGTGATGTTCCAATATCATTTGCTAAGCGTATGATAGTTGAAGAGTATTGAATAATGTTGTGATACATAAACAAGCTCTCAACATCCTCATTTTTGATTGGGTTTGTCATGAGGAAATATTCAATAGACATCATTAACGTTGTCCCTATAGAAATCCATCCATTATTAATATATTCTTCCAGTGTTGGTTTGTATCCTGTGTGGAACCACGTTGCTTCCTTTATATATGCTTTGCATAAATCTTGCCACTGCAATAATATTGATTCGGCGCTCGGATTCTCTGTGCCATTTTGGTACATCATCTCCTGTGTCACACCGTTAGATGGACGACACGTAGAAAAGAGAAACTATACCCTAAAGCTTAAACCCTAGGGGCAATGGTTGGATTTATTTCCCCTCTTATGTGTCAATCATTTAACAAAGGTATAGGATTATCAGAAGAAATTACTCAATCAAGATTATGAAGGTGATGATAGTGGTCCGACCAGTCAGTATAGGATTAATAGGTCTACCCCGGGAGGACCAGATCCTCACCATCATTGAAAATTACGATAGGATTATTTGAGGACATTATTGATCCTCACCATTATTGAAAATTACGATCGGATTATTTGAGGACATTATTGTAACGAAGTTTAGTATTTTTCATGATGGTGTAACATTTGAGTTGTATTTTTTTTTCTGTGTGTTTATGTAAGGTTTTATTTTGAGTGTAAGTTTGTTATAAGTTTGAATAGACAATTGCTTTTAAAGTACCCTCACTTTTTGATGAAATGTTGCAACAACTATTTAATGCTTTTTATTATATGGAAAAACATCATTTGTCATTTTGGGATACCCAAAGCCATTGTGACAGATAATGGGAAACAATTTGAGGGTATGCAGCTCCAGAGATTCTGCGATGGATTGGGAATAAAAAAACTATTTTCAACATCTTATTACCCTCAGTCGAACGGACAAGTTGAGGCAGTAAACAACGTGATTAAGCATATTCTTAAGGCCAGAGAAAGCCTCAAGAAAAATTGGGCCCCGCAGTCACCCGGAGTCCTTTGGTCATACCATACCATAGCCAGACGTCAACCGGAGAAACCCCCTTCTCATTGACGTATGGCACAGAGACGGTCATACCAGCGGAAGTTGCTTGCCCAACATTTCACGTATCTCACGAAGAAGAAGGCACTAATTCTGAGGCCATTAAACTTAACCTAGACCTGTTGGAGAAACTTCGAATACAGGCGGCCGAGAGGCATGTGATATACAAGTCGAGGCTAGAATCTCAATACAATAGGAAAGTACATCATAGAGATTTCACGATTGGGGATCTGGTCATGAGAAAAATCTGTCAACAAGGTGGTGGAGTATTTGGTGCAAATTGGGAAGGCCCATACATAGTAAAAAGAAGCCTGAGTAACGGAGCATACGAGCTCGGCGAGCTTAACGACGAAAACATTAAGCACCCATGGAATGCTCAGAATTTGAAGCGCTTCTATGCTTAAATATCCTTAGTCGAGTCGCTACCCATATAAATTGTAGGAATGGTGGTAAGGCTACATGAGCACAAAGCCATGTAAAAGCCCATAATAAGCTAAAGTGCAAAGGAATGTAAAGATGCACGTTGTACCACAAAACCCACTAACTAGAACATTATGACCCAAAAAAAAAGTTCATAATATGCCCTAAGGAGGCTATAGAAGAGTCCAGCAAGGACTTAAAAAATAAAAAATAGAAAAGCATTGAAACTAAAGAGGCCTCGCATCATATATCACTAGGTCCAGGACCACTAGGGCCGGCACTGCTAGGTCCGGCGCCACTGGGACCGGCACCACCACCTAAGAAATTGCAAAGGCTCCTCATCCACGCCACCTCCACCTTGAGTTAAGCGACGTGCTCCCTTTCGTGCTCCAATTCATGTTCAGCCAGATAGCGGGCAAATTCCAGCTGATGCACTTGGCTTTCAGCCAATCCTGCTCTTTCCCTATATGTCGTGGCCCGAGTATTAGCGGTAGTAATAAGCTGCTCAGCTACCATTATTTGACGGATGTCTGCCACCGAAGAAAGCCCCTTAGCACGGGTGAAAGCCCCAACACTAAGACTGACTCCAGGAGGGATAGCATGTCCAAATTCCGTCAAGAGAATAAAATGGCATAGAAAAGTTAGGGCGTGCCCAACACTCACCAAAGCAGCGTTCCCAATTTCATGGGGCCCAGCACTTTACAACCAGCGAGACAAAGTAGGGTTCCATGAACGGGCAGGAATGAAGCCGGCCTCCAAAACACTTAACTCCATTTCTATGGCCAACCGATCATCGCCTAAGCTCTGTATGTGCAACAATTCCTCCAAAGTGATTAAGGGAACATCCCCGCTGACACCACCTTCTGTCCCGCGAGCCTCCCTTACCGGAGGAGTCTGCTGATGGACGCCACCATCAAGCATTTCCCCTCCGCGGACTGGATCGCTGTTAGGACGGAGAGATTGAGGATGGCTGGTGTCTGGCAGATCTTCAATAGAATTAATTTGAATACCAGTATTCCGACCAGTGCAGAGGATGGGCTCGAAAGCATTACTCTCTCGTGCTTCAGCTTCCTCCATAGAGGCTTTTCCTTTATCGGATGGACGAGCGCATACCGTGTCTCCAACGTCCTCAAAAATCCTATCTACCACTCCAACTATACTTTTAGCCTCCTCTATTGTAGCCTCTTCAGTCCCATCAGCGTTAACAGCCACTACACCACGGAGCCTGGACCTTCCCCTTGTGGCCACTGAGGTGTTTTCGGTCATAACTGAACTTGGGCCGGCCTCTTGATGGGGCCTACGGGCCAGAGGATACACGACCTGGTTGGAAAAATGTTCGTCAAGGATGGCATCCCAAGAGGTGAAATTATCACTTACTCTCCCCTCAAAGCTTATCGGAGGAGACCGAGTCAGATCCTGATAAAGGTTGGCCTCCGAGAGTCGCACGTCAGTCAAAAGTGAGGAGACTGTTGGCAATTGGATCGTGTGGTTCAAACGTGATCGTTAGGATAAAAGATAAACAATAAGCAGCGGAAGCAATTAAACCGTTTACCGTACTTCTGGGTTGGTGTAGAGGTTGATCGTTGCAGAGAACCACCTCTCGATCTTCTGCTGTATGTCCCAAGTGTGATCCTGCTGTTGTGTGGGCAACAGTCTGCAGGATCTCTCAATCTGCTTCTTTTCCCTTCTCTCACCAAAAGAGGCGCAGGAATTAACTAAGGGTTCCAGGAAGTTGAGTTCACTTATATATTGGGCTACAGCAGGGACCAGGAGGAGAAATTGGGCTGGGCCTCAATTGAATTTTAATTAACCAAGCTTAGCCCAAAGCTTTTAATTAAATCCAATAATAATAATATAGTCCACTAAAATATTATTACTGCACTACCCGTCCAATCCCAAAATTATGTTCTGGGCTCCTTCTTATTATAAGCCCGATTGTCTCCCCATGTTTAAGAAAAACAATGTCCATTAATTAATTAAGTTACTGACAACTCAAATTAATTAATATCTCATCCGAGAGTAGTACCACTCAACCTTATTATCATGCCGGAAATTAATCCACTTGCAAGATTTACATGATAAACCTTATGAGCTCCTCAAGGGGACATCATCAACCTATAACGGACATGGATTCCTTCTACAATCAACAGCACACCATAGATACAACACTACTTCCCAACTCACCGAGTTTGTTGATTTAATACTTATAAATCTCACCCATTGATGAATCAAAGAAATACATACTGCCCTACATGTCGAGGTTATTGTATAGGGATTAGGAGCACGAACTTCCATAATAACAGAGATCAAGTTCTACTATATAGTCAGTATAAGAAGAACGATCTCAGGCGGTCCTGCTCAATACACACAAGTGCACTAATGTGATTCTATAGCGAAGACAAGCTAATACCAAACCACACTACAACTATACCGATAGAGAGTCCCCGTCTATCTCAGTTGTGAGCATCTGTTTATACTTTATAAGGAAACCGATAATATGATCTTCCGCGTGTTGTCGCACAACATATTATCTACAGTATAAAGTAAATGGACTATTGCATCATGCATATAAAATAAATTATAAGATGCAATCATTTGATCAATGATTCTCATTTCAAATATTGTTATGACATTATTCATACTAAAGCTAGACTTTTAGTATACAATCCAACAATCTCCCACTTATACTAAAAGACTATGCTGTCATGTCTTCTGCCATACATCTGATTCCTACTCCTACTTACATGACCATTAAAAGCTCTCGCCTTAAGGTCCTTGTAAATGGATTACTGGGTCATCATCCGATGCAATCTAGGCGACAACAACCTTCCCCTCATCATACGATTTCACGTAACAGGTGGTACTCGCGCTTCATGTGTTTAATTGCCTTATGGACTTGTGATTTCTTCAAGTTTGCAACTGCACCAATATCATCAATGTAAATTGTGATTACCTTGGGCAAACTTAGAAACACTTCAAAGTCCATCATGAAGTCTCTAGAGTCATATAGATACTTTGGCTGCCTCATAGGCTCCAATTTATCATCTTTCCATGATGGAGTCCGGAGTCTCAAATATATTTCTATATAACACTCCTCCACATTATGACTCTACTTCCTAAGATTAAACACATAACCTTTGAGGAGAATTTACTACCGTCCAATCTGACTAAAAAATCCGAATCTACGTAATCCACAAGAAGCAGTGAATCTGTTTAGTAAATCCACATATAATTTCCAGTCCTTCTCAGGCACTTTATATATGTCTTACTACAGTTCATCATTCTTGTTCCGGGTTATGTTGATACCTTCTGTTTATGCGTTCAGCAACACAGATATCCAACTTCGTTCATAGCATTCTTTAGATTAAGCTTCCTTATTCGCCGAAGCATAAGGAACCACTTTCATCTACTATATCTTCTTCTTGTGTCTCAAAGACACATTCACTTAGATAAATTTACATGCTAAACGAGTATGGACTGTATCATTTTATGAAACTTGAGATAAGCATAACATCCTTTCTTGTGATCCGTATTACCGTGATCAAAAGGATGTATTTTGCCTTTCTTAAGTCCTTCATTTCTACCGCTTTATTTACCATACCCATACGCCCGATAATACTCTTTCATTGTCTCCAATGAGCAAGATACTATCTACATATAGTCCAAGAATTACCACCACGTTTCCGTCACTCTTTACAATACACAAGACTCATCCGCTCATTGATTTAAATCCATGCCACTGGATTACCTAATCAAAACAGATGCTTCACAATCTTAAAGCTTGCTTTAGCCCATCGCTGGACAATTTTAAGCTTACTATTAAAATGCTATTAGTACTTTGCAATGAATCACTCTGGTTGCTTTACATAGATGTTTTCCTCAAGACTTCCAATCAGGAAAGCTGTCTTGACATCTATTTGCTGTCCCTCATAATTCAATATGAGCAGCAATAAATAAAAGAATCCGGATCAATTTAAGCATAGCTACCAGCGAATATGTTCCCTCATAATCGAACCATTTCTTTCTGAGTACATCTTTTCGCAACAAGCTCTGCTTCTAAGGTTTTCACCTTTCCATATGATCCTCTTTTATTTCCTTTGACCCTTGCAATGGCTTTTACACCATTTAGTGGTCATACAAGTTCCCAGACTTAATAGCAACTTACTAAGATTCCGCATTTTCATCTTGTAGTGCTACGTCGTATCCGTGGGATAATACAATGTTCGCTAGGGATCAAGTCTCATGACTCTCCCAAAACATATATTTATGGGTTGTCATACAACCCTCCCACTATGACAAGGCACTACATGTAATTGTGTATCAGACGTGACACGCGTTGCAGTTTACCTTGTGGCATATCCTCTTGTACACTTGGTACTTATACTTAGTGTTTTCCTCTCACTTCCTTTAGAACAACTTATACATGAGTTTGTGATTTATTACATAGTCCTTTTCAAAAAATCTAGTTATTGAGTTAACAATTATCCTTCAATCTTTTGGACTAAATAAATCACTCTCCATTTTTCTAGGATATCCCATATACAGATAAACGTTTCACGAATTACTGTATCTAGGGCATATCCATAAAATGAATTTAATTATTCTAAATAATTCATCATCTATCTAATCATAACCATAAGAGCCTAATACCTTCTACCCACCACACCATTCAGCTGGGGCATGCCCGGTGTAGTCAACTTGAGATTTAATCTCAACTTCTGATTATTAGTTCCTAACTATCCTAAGAGGTATTCGCCATCATGATTGAATCGTAATGACTTAACATATTTTCCATGACGCTTCACTATACCAGCCTTACAATTCTTGAATTAATCAAAGAACTTAGACATGCAGTGCATCATATAAATATATTGGTTTCCAGAATAATTTTCGAATATTCATAACCACCTCTTGCCTGGATAATATTAGGTTCGCTTGAATCAGAATGAACTAATTCCAACATATATATCTTTGGCTCTACACCCCACAGCCTTGAAAATGCAGTTAATCATTTTTACTTCCAAGCAAGACTCGCAAGTCCGATAGTTTCCACTTCAGATAAACCTTACGGTCTATCGGCTATCAACTTTTGAATCCTACTTAAGTAAAATGAATTAGTCATAGACGCCAAATGTATGTTTAGTTCATTTCCGAAGGTTCCTTTCTCTTACTTATATTAGAAGATGCATTATTTAATTACTATTTATTGCATCTGTGGAATGTTCATGATTCAAGAGTATACTTTTTATCCACCAACGTACTTTATCGGATTATAGCCTCATTCCTCATTACTATGACCATGTCATTTAAATGAAATGAAGTATCCATCCGTTAATGCATAGAAACCGAAATTAAATTCTTTCTATGAAACGTACGTAAAGATAATTTCTCATAATCAATCGTTTATTCTTATCATGAGATAAATAAACAACTCCCACTGCAATAGTCACTACCTTTGTAGTTTTACCCATGTTATTAACAATCTTATCCTTACTCAGTGATAAACATTTAGTGATTCCAGTATCTACATACTTCGTATCAGTAGATGCCATCACTAATCATGTTTAAACCATTAGTAAATGAGATGTTAAATTTGTTCACATCATGATGAAAATTGGCTTTCTTTTGCCCCATGTTTTGTTTAGAAGTTTCCCACCACATACAACCTTTTGTATTTCAGGTAGAACTTGCACAAAACATCCAGGCAAATTGTGAAGAATAAATTGATTTAGGTTTCCCTTTCAATTTCTATTCCAAGCTCTTCCAATTCATTCATCAATTCAACCATGATCTTCTGCCCTTTTAATTTACTCAAGTATCCGAAGAGTTACATGAGATCATCATATTTCTATGAACCTCTCATCTCTTCACTAGAGACTTTAATAGGCATCATGAGACGTCCTTTGAGAGAATACACATGTATTTTTATTAAGCAGTAAAATTCAAAACCAAGATTCTTTTCTAATCATCTAATTTTGGAAAAGAAAATATAATTTCTTTTAGTTAATAATTAATGAAATGAAACCATTCGAAATTCAGAGAATCACAAATAAATTTACCGATCAAATCTTCGAATTTTATCCTTTTATATTGTTTCCCTCAAAACAATATAAAAATAAAATTCACCGACATCTCAAGCACCGTGAGTCTGCAAGCCACGTTAGTGTGGACGTTTACAAACCCTAACATTTACAAGAAAATGTTTTACCCATTAATTTCATTTGTCAACCTAATTTTATGACAAAATAATTAATAGTCGGTTCCTCTTTAGCCATGCAAATAATAGCAGTGACTCCGTTGGGGAGGATACTAATTATTTACACCTAAGTGTACACCATTATTTGATCCCAAGTCCACTGCGCGAGCTTGTGTGCCTTACAGTTAGAGAAGTACACACGCGCTCGGATAGCTTCCTACAATCATCAATTATTAGTTTGTACTAGTGAACCGCACACAAACTCATCCGTTAGGGAGGAAGGCCTATTGCCAACACGCAAGTTTATGTGCCACATTACAAACAATAATTATTTAATGAAGTCTGTACCAGTGATCCGTGAATAAACTCATCCGTTAGGGAGGAAGGCCTATTGCCAACACGCAAGTTTACTCACATCACTTACAAACCAATAATGGAGGCCGCGGGAATTAATTACCAATCCCCTCTTCCACTTAGTTATTTAATTACCGAGGGTTTTTAACATGAATATAATATTCCAGAATAAAATATACAACTTAGACATGCTTCTATTAACAGCAATTTAAATAAATAAATCACATAGAACATGCCTGTCACATATACAACAATAATTGACAATTAAATTAATTAATCAGTTATATAACATTAATTAATTGCATAAATAGTGGATCAATTAATTTGGGCCTCAAGAGCAACAAATAAGCACAAAATGAGCAGCTGATTAAATAATTAATCAAACCCATTATCCATGGCCCATAATCTTAGCCCAAAATTAAATTAAGTCCACCAAGCCCACTAGCACAAAATTAGTCCATTAATAAAATTAATTAATCATGCTTGGCCCATTACTCACAATTAATTAAAAAAAATTCAGCAATCAAAGCCCAGCAGCCCAAAACATATTTTAATTAAATTGGAACCCTAAGCCCAACAACCAAATTAAAATAAATTGAGCCAGCCTTTTATTATTACTGAATTGGCCCAACAGCCAGCCCAACACCAATTAAAATTTGGGCCTAAAGGGGGGCAGCCCAATATCAATAAACATCAAGGCCCAAAGGGCAGCCCATATGCTGCTGCCCTATTTGACAGCCGCCTACTTCCGTCCAGACACCGCGCGGCCGCATCGACCGTGATTCCGCAGCCCAGAACCAGAGTCGCTCTGTCAGCCGTCCAGAAACGAGCCTGCCGTTAGCACTTCCCGCCGCCACTGCTGTACCATCGCCGGAACTTCCAGCAGCACCGCCGTCGAGCAGAACCATCCGCGCTACCATCGACTTCAATCGAGTACCGCTGTCGCCGACAGCAAGCTGTCAGTGTGTCGACCCATCGACGGCCCAGCAAGCGTCCGACATCAATGGCGCTAACAGGTGCCACAGCCGCCAGTGGCCGCGCCGCACCCACAGTTACCGCCGGAAATAATCCGACAGTCCACTGTCCATCAGCCCTCGATTCTATTGCTCAGCCTTCATACGCCGCCAGATCAACGCCGATCTGCTCAGATCCAATCGAGATCGAGTTGGGCTCTCACGAATCCCCTTCTGACTCGAAATAATCAACCGGCAACCCGTCTTTGCACCAGCAACCGGGAGTTGCAGAGGCGCCCCAACCAATGCTAGTCAGCGTCACCAAGCCTTCGTCCCGTCGCGACTGGATACTCACGCCGCCTACAGCCATTCTCTCCGCCAGCCGCCGTTCACAACAGCATTCCTGCTAGCCACTGCCATCAGCGCTGCCGCCGACAGCAAGTCACGAGCGCCACCATTCGGCGAAGACTAAACACGACCGGGCCATCAGCGATCCATCAGACGCCTCCCAGACCACCAGTCACGCCAAGGTACCATCCTTCTTCGATCGAGACAACAATACAGTCACCGGCAGGCTTGTCGATCAACCTCCAGCCCATCGCTACGCAGCGAAGTAAATTCCAGCGTGTTGTTATCGATCGGCAAGGCAGTCTCACGGATCTAACTTGCTTTCTTTCTTTGAAAAGAGAGGATGAAAAAATAGGAGCAGATCGTATGGTGGTTTCTTGCACCGTGTGTAATAGTTCTCAGAATGTCAATCAGAAGCAACCACTCATACGTATTCATACCATGCGATTAAAATTAGATAATTCATATAATCACATAATCACATACAGACTGCTCAACATGCGATTAATCCAGATTATATTCATTCAATCAAATAATCACAAAAACCCAACCTTACGGTTCACGTTTCACCACGAAACCAACGCTCTGATACCAATTGTTGGCAATTGGATCGTGTGGTTCAAACGTGATCATTAGGATAAAAGATAAACAATAAGCAGCGGAAGCAATTAAACCGTTTACCGTACTTCTGGGTTGGTGTAGAGGTTGATCGTTGCAGAGAACCACCTCTCGATCTTCTGCTGTTGTGTGGGCAACAGTCTGCAGGAACTCTCAATCTGCTTCTTTTCCCTTCTCTCACCAAAAGAGGCGCAGGAATTAACTAAGGGTTCCAGGAAGCTGAGTTCACTTATATATTGGGCTACAGCAGGGACCAGGAGGAGAAATTGGGCTGGGCCTCAATTGAATTTTAATTAACCAAGCTTAGCCCAAAGCTTTTAATTAAATCCAATAATAATAATATAGTCCACTAAAATATTATTACTGCACTACCCGTCCAATCCCAAAATTATGTTCTGGACTCCTTCTTATTATAAGTCTGATTGTCTCCCCATGTTTAAGAAAAACAATGTCCATTAATTAATTAAGTTACTGACAACTCAAATTAATTAATATCACATCCGAGAGTAGTACCACTCAACCTTATTATCATGCCGGAAATTAATCCACTTGCAAGATTTACATGATAAACCTTATGAGCTCCTCAAGGGGACATCATCAACCTATAACGGACATGGATTCCTTCTACAATCAACAGCACACCATAGATACAACACTACTTCCCAACTCACCGAGTTTGTTGATTTAATACTTATAAATCTCACCCATTGATGAATCAAAGAAATACATATTGCCCTACGTGTCGAGGTTATTGTATAGGGATTAGGAGCACGAACTTCCATAATAACAGAGATCAAGTTCTACTATATAGTCAGTATAAGAAGAACGATCTCAGGCGGTCCTGCTCAATACACACAAGTGCACTAATGTGATTCTATAGCCAAGACAAGCTAATACCAAACCACACTACAACCATACCGATAGAGAGTCCCCGTCTATCTCAGTTGTGAGCATCTGTTTATACTTTATAAGAAAACCGATAATATGATCTTCCGCGTGTTGTCGCACAACATATTATCTACAGTATAAAGTAAATGGACTATTGCATCATGCATATAAAATAAATTATAAGATGCAATCATTTGATCAATGATTCTCATTTCAAATATTGTTATGACATTGTTCATACTAAAGCTAGACTTTTAGTATACAATCCAACAGAGACATCATGAGGAAGAGTCATTTGATTGATCTCATCAAAAGCCCTGCAGAATCCCAGGAATAGCTCCTCCTCAGCCGGACGGAGTGGAGCTACCAAAGAACACAACCCAAGTTAGAATCAATAATTGTAACTGCTATGCATACAAGGAAAAGACACGAAAAAGGGGCTTACAAGACTCAGAAGTCCGAAAGGCGTATGGCATGGGCAAATAATTTCCAAGCGGGTCTCGACATTCGAACCCTCGAACCCAAAACTATTGACGTCTCCAATGCTGATCGCCAATGGAATTCCTATTAAAAATAGGACGAACGTCTCGCTACACCTGCAAATAGTAGTAGCCATGACAGCCTGGATCACGAACGTAATGATAAACATAATTGATATCTCAGGCAGAAAGAAAAGAGCACCCATTCTCATGAAGCAACACTAGCAGACCTATCAAATTAGCCCAGGCTGAAGGAATTATCTGCATTGGGGCCAAACCCCAATTGATCAACACCCGGCCAATGACGTGAGCCAATGACAACCTAACGTCAACGGCAAACATACCCGTATTGAAGGCGGCATGGTCAGGTTCACCACTCCAAGGGCGTTCGCGAGGACCAGGAGTCCCAAATTCAATCCCTGGGTAACTGTAAAGAAGGAAGGCATAATCTACATCCTAATTCTGCATGCTGGTAGAATAACCCCTCAAAGTGGAATTAGTCACCACGAGGCCCCGTCCGAAAGGGCGACTCACGCTGTCAGGATCGGCAGAATTCTCTAAATTTATGAAGGAAGGGGAAGCCCGACTTTCAGTCTTAGGCACCACGCGCCGCCGCGAAGATCCTTCTCCGAGAGGAGTGGACTCTTAAGAAATCTCATAACGCGGCGGCGGCGAAACTGAACAGCGGCCTCTCCATGTTATGGGAGCAACTGGAGGAGCCCTAGCATTACTGGCCTCTTCATCTTCCTCAGAACTGAGAAACTCCTGATAAGACCTCGAATCAACCACCGTGAGGGGAGAAAGAAGACCAACGAAAAAAGAAGGGCAATCACAAACATACTGAGACCCATGGAAGATGTGTTACAGAAACAAGCAAGGAAGAAGATAGGTTGCAGGAATTGCAGAAAGATAAGAAATTCAAGTGTGGCATCAAACGTGGCTAACCCCCTTTTATAGAGTGAGAAAGTGGGGGCCCAATAATTGTTCCCCCCAGAACTCGAAGAGGCCACTTGAAAGAAAAATTGCATACCTTTGGATCAACACACGTGGATGCAATCCGGTGAGAAAATAGGAGTGAAGTAACAACTGATTTGATAATTTGGAAAAGGTGATGGTGAGAATATTGGGAGATCAAGTGCATTAAATGCATAATTAATGCATGTCAGAACCACTAGTAAACACAATCATTGCCATTGAAGAACAAAAATATAAACTAAGTGAAAATGGGAAATCAAAAGAGTACAAAGGTTTTTCATCCAAAAAACTAAGTCCCACCAGAAGGGCCAGTCGGAGCAGAAGCAGGACGAGAAGGAGCCACTGCGGAAATTGACGCCGTGAACGGCTGGGAGACCACCGACTTGGGAAACCCAGAACGCGAAAGAATTCGAACACGTATCTGATCGGCGTGAAATTCACCTAAAATTTGGGCTTAAATTGCATGAATTTATGTGGATTTATTTGGCTTTAATTCAATAATTAAGTATGATTTTAATGAAAATATTATTAATTACTTAGTTAGCTTGAGGAAGATATTTTTGTTCAATTTTGTAGAAAAAAGGTGATTTTGAGGCAAAAATATATTCTTGATAAGAAGAGGAAGATGTGGGAGAAAATGAAGCTCAATTTGAAGTTAAAACGAGTAAGAACAGGGCAAAATAAAAATGGAATGGAGTTGGGTTTGTTGGCATGGGATGGAGCAATTGGGCTAGAGCAAGTTATTGGGCCTCTATTTTATGCATTTGGGCTGATTGCATTTGAGCCACAGTTGGGCTAGAATTCCAGAGTTGGGCTGTTGGGCTGCTCCCTTAATAAAAAAAAGGATTTAAGAACTGGTTGAGCAGATTCGAACCCCCGATCTAAGCTCCAGCCAGTCCTTCAACTCAGGCTCCGAACCGTCCGGCCAAACTACCGTATGTCTAAAATTTTGCACGGTTCACCTATTAAGCCAACTTTTTGAATCGTTTTTCACTCCAAAATTCACTAAAAATTCTATAAATTCCATCCATGTCCCATATGATCAAGTATCCCACATTGGAAACTCTCTAAAAATCCACTCACCCTACAACTATAAATACCCCCATTTGGAAGCCCTCACTTAACAATTCTCCATCAATTAAATTCCATTAAATTGAATCATTAGATTCAAATAGAGCTTTTTCACTAAAAATCTCCATAGTTGAGATCCCTCCCCCTTTCGGGGTGAGAGATCTGCCCGTAGTTTAAATCATTAGGTGAAATCTAATCCTACTTATTATCTTAATTTGCTTTGGTGGGTGATTGATGCATGATTATGTTTCTTGATTGAATTTCTGACTATGATTAGGTTTTGTTTATGGAATATGTATGCATGCTTTAATTTGGGATTAATGCCTTTGATATTAGTGTAAATGTGATTAGGTTGTGCATTGTGTATCAACATGTCTTGTTGTTGCTTTCACCTTAGTTTCTTTACATGATTATCATATGTGAGTTTCTTCCATTTATTGCATGAGGATTAATATGGGGGGAGTTTGGCCAAAACCTTCCTATGTTTAGAACTACATAAATGAACACTAGTGAGATTACTTGTAATTGAGTTACTGAAGAGAACTAAGCCAATGTGAGCATAGTACATAGAAAGGGAACATAGGAAAATGTCCCTGCCTTAAAGAGAAAATTCTCCGTGATAATATCTCTAGTAGGTATATTAATATCCGTAAGTACCTATGAAAATTGTGAGCATTGGAGACGATCTAATGAGCCATTTTTACTTGCATCCTATTCATCTTGGCAAAGAGTTTAGGTGTAGGTATGATTTAGTGATCGCCCTTACCATGATTAGTTTAAAAATGGAATCAATTAATGATTGTTTGAGTGCATCGAGAAACTACCATTGCATCCAAAAATATTGTAATTAGATTTATTTTTCTTGCATTTTATTTCCTTTTATTTTTCTTATCCTCCTTTTCGATCATCCCTAACTAATCACGATATTATACCTAAAGGCCATAAATCCTAAATTCCCCCGGTTCGATAATTCAACTTGGTTGCCCGTGCCTACATGACAAGAGTACGATTGCTCTTTTACATTGAAAAATGCAATCAAGTTCAGTATCCCAAGGGAGCAAGGTTCATCTCCTCCGATTCCCAGTCATTGCCGGCCGGCAACCCTGAGGCGACAATCCGGGCGTGCAGCATCTGATGAAAATTTTCCAAAGAGTCATTGCACTAATCCCGTTAGCCAATCGCACCGAGTGCGCCAAAGCCTTGGCAAAGCCGACCATCCCGGCAATTTTTCTCTCAGAATTGATTAAAGCGGAAAAGTCCACCTCATATTTGTTAGTGAGGACAATCGTCTCAGCTTCTTTTGCCTTTAGCTTTCCCTGACAGTCAGCTAGCAGCCCCTGTGCTTCATCGAACTCCTGAGCGAGCTGGCTATTCTTCTCTTCCGACTCTCTCAGGATTCCCTCAACGGCCTTCAGCGACGTCTCACTCGAAAGTAGTCGCTCTTCTGCCAGTCTCAGCTCCTCTTTGATGATCTCCAAGGCATCCTCCAAAGCCTTATGCTGATGGGCTGTCTCCTCCCGAGCCAACTTAACCTCTTCTGAATGTCTCCGCTCTGTCTCCTCCATCTTTTTCCTCATTTGGACCAGCTCCGCTTCCCTCCAGCAACCTAGATTGGCAAAATGAGCTGCCTCCTGACCTTGGCGAGCCAAGATGAGAGACGTCTGACCTAAGTAGCTTAGAGCCCGCGCATGATACCCAGTCGCCGCATGAATGAGGTCGTCGGAATTCAGAGCTCCAATTATATCACTTTCCTCCTGAGTAAATCTAATGGGGATAGACACCATTGCTCTTAACATATATGCGGGAAGAGCAAGTTGATTAGGATCATACGGGTTTGACCCGTATACGCTACGGAGTACAGGTGGCAGAGAGCGAACTTCGGGAACAGAGGCATCGACTTTAAAACTGAGGTAAGGGGTCTCGGTCGAAGGTGCTCCCAAGGTGGCCCCACCAGAAAAGAGGCCGAAGCTATCAGCCCGAACCCTCTTGCTTGGGGGCTCAGAAGGTCCGCTAATAGGCGCCTACTGATCCTCCATAACGACTCCACTGGAACCCCCATGATGTCGTTGAACTGAACGGATGATGGAGGAAGAACAGCCAGGCTCAGGAAGCAGAAAATCCTCCTCATGCTCTCTTCCCGAAGTGACTATATATCGTCAGACCCCTCTTGTTGCATAGCGCCCATGGGCTCACGACTCCTAGTAACCTCCTCTTCCGCATGAACACTGGCCTCGAAATCCGGTGCGATCATACCTTCATGTGGGACCTGGGGGCCCGGCTCCACCGGTGAGGACTCGTCCACTTCTACTATTTCTGGTAAGGTGCTCGGCCTTACAACCACCTGATCTAGGGAGGCAAATGACCTTATAGGAACTACCACCACCTCGACAGGTATATTTGAGTCAGTGACAGAGGTTCTCGGGAGCCCCAAACTCATTCCGACATGAGCAGCCACAGTCACCATTGATGGAGGAATCGATGCTCTCGGATCCACCATGTACTTTTTCAAGAGCTTATCGGTAATGATGTCAGTGCTTCTCTATTGGGCACTCATCTTACCGATGATGCCTACTAGCTCCAGGAACTCCTTAGAAAGGGGAGGTCCTGGATGAGTATCCCTGTCTGTAAATGAGGATCAAACACACAGTTACTACACCCCTTAGACGAACGAAGCGAAGGTATAAACAAACGTACCTCTACGAGAACGGATTAGCTAAAAGGCAGAAGTTATCCCGCGTGTATGATTGACTTGATAAAATCCTCTATGCAAATTCTCCTCAGAAGGGTGGCATAGATAATCGATTTCCTTAGGGGACAAATGGCGGTACCTCTTCTTGCAGAACAAGAGGATAAACCCAATTATTATAGCCTAGGCGTTCGGAGATAATTGATGAGGCGCCAAATTCCAGAAATTAAGAAGCTCAGCTAAACAAGGATGAAGAAGAAGACGGAACCCTAGCTTCAGCATATGAAAATTCACTGCCACCCATCCCTGAGTCGGCTTGCTTGCTTTTTCGTTCTCGACTGACCTAATGAACTCCATCCCCGGTGCTGCGTATTTTGAGGATAATTCTTCAAATAGGGAATGAGGAATAATGTTATCCTGAAAGTGGGCCCACATCTCATTGTGGGCCCATCATGATAAACGATGCCAACCCGTATGTTCTCTGGGTCGGCACGTCCTCTGCTGTAGCAAATGAAGAGGGTAGAGAGTGGGTTACCGCCGGAAGCCTCTGCAATGATGAAGAAACCTTAGTCTCGTCCCGCAGATCTTGGAAAGCCCTATCCAGGGATTCCGACACCCCTTATCCACCACTTGTTACTCGTCTCGGGTCTGACTGACTCATGACGTGGTCGTCTGGGTTAGCGAAAGATGTTTGGGGCATGAGAGTGGATGGAAAAATTGAAGATGATATAGCGAGAGGGATGTAGAGACTATAGTATAAGGAGATGCCCCTTTTATAATATGCCTCCCCCAAACGACGCCACCTCTAACGGGACAACAGTTAATATAGAACACATCTAATGATGAAAAGGTACATCGTAAAGGCAACAAGAAATCTCGAAGCGTCGCCTCAAAATCTCTAGGCACCAAAACATCATTTCAAAGATTCAAAATTCAAAATTAAGTGCACATGCGCTTGTTAAGAAGGTTTCCCCTCCATGCGCCCATAAAGACAAAACCTAGGGGCTAATGTGGTAGGACTTAAGATATAGGGCCCCCGTCCCCTTAGAACAGTGATTGGGCCGGATGGCCCTACAGCCCAATAAAGGTCTAGAGGCCCCCATGCACATGGAGCATAGAGCGCGTTTATCACACTACCAAGTGTGGGCCTACTCCGCCACTTGCCTCCCCTTTCCATTTCCAACCTAGGCAGATATTCCCAAAGATATTGGCATAGGGGATGTCCTAGGTTGGATCCTAGAGATAATCACGTGAGGCTAAATGGATTCAATGCCCACACTGTACGCGTATATTGTGAAGTGACCTGTCAATTTATCTAGATTCGTATGACTTCAGGTTGCGCAATATAAATATGGGAACAACCCATAACAATAATAGAATTAACTATTCACCCCTTAGAAAAAGGCATGCAACTGCCTAGGGGACAATTCTCTCTCTCATCTGTAATGTTAGTTTAGCCCAGATAATCCTTTAATTACTACTAAACAGCCACATTAACTCACCATTAGGGAGGGATCAAATCTGACAAGCTACAATTTGTATCTTTTATTTATGATTTTATATTTCATGCATTTTTTTACATTTTTGTACCTCAATTATGTAATTTTTATATAATTATTGCAATTTTAATTTTTTTATTATGTTCTATGTTATTCTTTTTATGTGTTTTAAAAATATTTTTTCTATAATTACAGAATTAAATATTTTTTAATATATAAGATTATTTTAATTTTAAATATAATTATTAAAAATTATAATACTAATATATAATTTAATAATAATTATTGTATCTATAGATGAGAGAGAAATAAATATTTTATTAAAAAGGTAGGTTAAATTGGGTTGTTGATGGAGTATAAAAAAATTGAGGTTGGGTTGAGTTGTAGATTGTATATGTGAAGAGAGAGAAATAATTATTATATTGTTTGGTTGGGTTGTTGTGGGTTGGAATGGGGATAGTCTAATGAATAATGCATGTGAGATATAAAGTACATTTTCTACTTAAGATAATTTTCAAATTTCTACACATTTACAAAAGTTCTATACAAATTTCATTTTTAAATTTAATCACAAAAAATATTGCATAAAATTTTTTTATTGTTATTTGTAAGGTTTTTACTGTTATTATCTATTATTGTGTTGTTAACAAGGTTTAAAATATCTTTAAATATCCTCGATATTTCCACGATATACCCATTTTCAAAGAGTACCGATATCGATATTGGGAAAAAATATATTTCTTTTCTAATATCGAGAAATATCAATTAAAATATCAATATCGATTTATCATAGTTCAATTTTTTCCAAATGTTGAGATATATTGAGGAAACGTCGATGAATTATCGATAAAATATCGAAAATATATTGAAAAAATTATTCATAATTTAAAAGAATTTTATAATAATTTTTTATGTTATTTTTATCAACAAAATAAATATTTTTTTGTCATTAGTTTGTTCAATTTAAAATAAAAAAATAAAAAATAGAGCAATACTTGCGTGAAACCATCTCATAATAAGATTGTTTTATGTTTTCTTAATTAATTATCTTTTTTTATTAAAATTGTTATCAATTTTAATTAAAAATATTATAACTAATAAATAAGGAGGTGTCACGCATACGATACACTTTGATTAAAAATACAATTATTTTACCACAGTTGGACAGATAGAATGACATACTACTGGCACATTCAAAACTATATTAAAAATTTCTCTAATTCGATGAGTTGGTACCAATATTGTTTAGATTAAGATGACATGACATGTTTTACATTTGAGCCTCATAAATAATCATTTTGGTATTATTTATTATGTATTAAACAATTAGTAATAATTATTGTTTGATTTCAAACTATTTAAATATGTTGTTATTGATCTATATATATATATATATTTTGTAAAGTTAAATAATTAATTTTCTTTTTTTTTCAAGTTTCCATATTTTTTTAAATTTTTACCGATATCAATATCGATATTTGATATATACATCGATATATCTCTAAATTTGAGGTACTGATATTTTTACTGATATCGATATTTTAAATCTTAAATACTAGTGTGAGAGAAAAGAGAGTCTACCGGAGTACAAATGAAAGAAAAGCCCATAAGTTTGAGATAAGAGAAATTACAAGTGAGAGAGAGGAGTCTACCTAATAACTCCAAGAATTAATTTGATATATTGAAGAAATTAAGAAATATGCGTTAAGTGCCTTTAATTTGAGTTAAGTGAATTAAGTGAAGAAGGAGAAATATTTAATTAAATTCACTTACTATTGGTCGTTTCTCTTCTACCTCTCTCTTCTTTTTCTTTATTTACTTCTACATCTTCTTATTTTTATCGTGTGATGTTTTGTGTGTTGAGTGTAATTAGTAAATTGGTGAATATAATTTGACTCTTCATAATTTTTTATTACAACTTTAATTGATGTGCAGGGCCTGGAAATATAATTAATATCAAAGTAAACTAACAAGTGTAACATGACTTAACTTAAGGGCACTTTATATGCTAATATAAAGGTTGGTTTGTATTTTTCTTCTCTTCTTCTTGTTTTTAATATTTTTTTATTAATTATTATTGATTATAAATTTAATTCATGTGCAATTAGGGTAACATAAGTAATTGGAGAGTTCAGTCGAAGCAAACTAAAAAGTATAACGAGACTTATACTAAGGGCATTTTATGGGCAGCATATTAAGGTTTGTTTGTATTATTCTCTTCTTCTTTTTAACAAGTTGGGAGAAACATGATTAATAATGAAATATAATTTGAATATGTCTATGTGCTTCAATTATTGCTAGTTCTAGACGTGTTTATATGTTTTAACTATTATTTATCATTATTAAAAGTACTAATAATTTTTTAACTAAAAATGAGCTTGATAGATAGAGAACTATTGTAAATTATGTATATGCAATCAGCTTTTTTCTTTTTTTAGGATGGACCCCTGGATGTGCCAGTGTATACAATTTTGGGATGAGTTGGTTATCTTTCCTATATTGTGCATGCATGACGTAGAGGTGGAGCCGGATGAGGGAGGATCAGAGTCGCAGCCAGATGACGAGTCGGACTCACCTTCACATTTGGATGTGACGGAGGACGACGAGGCTGGATGATGAGTCGATTGATGATAGTAGTCATTAATTAAAATTGAGATTTTGAAAAGATACGTAATAAATTTAACTATATTTTTAAAAAATTGTTTTAATTTTGAGCATGAAAAAAAAATTAATAGTTTATGTAGACACATATAGTTTTATATAGAAAAAATTAATTAGCTCACATAAATATCTTAAGTTATATTCATAATTATCTATTATTATCATTATTTTGAATTGTTGCTTCATTTATTTATGAATTGTTCTAATTACAGTATATAATTATCTGTTTTAATTATTTAATTTCTATATAAATGCATAGTACTAGAAATTATTTGCAAATGTGAAATGACCATCTTCTATGTGTTCACTGCATTTTTTAACTTCATAATCTTTTACATGAAAATAATTATTGGATCAAGTTTCTCACCCTACAAATTAAGTTAATGTTCACCTTTTTCTTAACAAATAGTTTTAAATGTTATTTGCTTCTTTTAAAGTGCTTTTTATTTTTACATTCATATGGACTTTCATTCTAATAAATGAGCTTTGAACATATTTGTCATGCAAACAGTTTTTTCCTCTAATGGACTTTGAATCTTACTAGATGGGTTTTGAATATAAATGTGAAATGAGCCAATCCTAATTCATTAGAGCTAGTTTCAATGAACTTCTGATTAAATAAGTTAGAGATACTTTTAAAGAACTTTGATTAAATAGTTTCAGGTTAAACATGCATATTTAAGGTCATTATAAATTAAACCTAGTCCTAATCAAGGTCTAAAATATGGATATTGGTAGAAATATCAGTACCTCAAATTTATGGATATATCAATGGACATATCAAATATCGATATCCATATCGATAAAATTTAAAAAAAAAAAACTTGAAAAAAAATTATTATTTAACTTTACAATATATTATTACTAATTTTAATATATAAATACAATTTAAAATTACAATAAAACTCATAATATATGATAAGTAGATCAATAACAACATATTTAAATAGTTTTAAATCATACAGTAATTATCAGAGGCAGATCCAGCTAGGGACAAGGGGTACAGTTGTACCCCCAAATTGAAAATATAGTACCATATATATATACATATATATGCAATAATTTTCAAGATTTATGTCTGGTTTAGTGGTTAAGGCATGGGGGCTTTGACTGTTTAGTCATAGGAACAAATCCACTTTGGATCAGTTTTTTCTTTTTTCTTTTTTTCTTCGTTTCATTTTAAACCTAGTGTATTTTAACAAAACACACAAAATTATAATATTTTAAATTTTAAATTTTAAATAAAGTTTATTAATTTTAACACAAATTTATACTTAATTCACTATCATTCTTATAAATTTATACTATACACTTTTGATAATAATCAATAATGTTTTATATTACTTGCTACAATGAAAATTCAATAGTCAATTATAATTTATGTGTTTTAAATTATTTAAAATAGATTTTGAATAATAAAAAATATTTTTATAATTACATGTTGTACCCCCAATTTTTATATCCTGGATCCGCCCCTGGTAATTATTACTAATTGTTTAATACATAATATATAATACCAAAATAATTATTTATGAGGTTTAAATGTAAAACATGTCATGTCATCTTAATATAAACAATATTGGTACCAGCTCATCGAATTAGAGAAATTTTTAATATAGTTTTGAATGTGCCAGTAGTATGTCATTCTATCATGTCCAACTGTGGTAAAATAATTTTACTTTTAATCAAAGGGTATTGTTTGCGTGAAACCTCCTTATTTACTAGTTATAATATTTTTAATTAAAAATAATAACAATTTTATGAAAAAAGATAATTAATTAAGAAAACGTAAAACAATCTTAATATGAGATGGTTTCACGCAAGTATTGCTCTATTTTTATTTTATTTCTTAAATTGAACAAACCAATGACAAAAAGAAAATGTACTTAGTTGATAAAAATAACATAAAAATCATTATAGAACTCATTTAAATTATGGATAATTTTTTAATATTTTCGATATATCATCGATATTTTATTGATATTTTATCGATATTTCCTCGATATATCTCAACATCCAGAAAAATTTGAATTGTGACAAACCGTTATCAATATTTTAACCGATATTTCTCGATATTTCCTCGATATCAAAATAGAAAAATCTTTTCCCCCAATATCGATATCGATACTCTCCAAAAATGAATATATCATGATATCGAGGATATTTCAGGATATTTAAAACCTTTCATAAAACCACATGTTCAGTGTATGAGAGTTTATACATGTTTTGGTAAGTATTAGTGAATGACTGGGATCATATAATTAAATATTGATGAAATAGACATTTAAAAAAAATCATATTCACACATACATTAAGATTTTGCTAGTAATCTAGTGGCATTGATGGAATCAAACTTCTTGAACAAGAAGATAAATGATGTCAAAAAATTATGCTCCAATAATATGAAGAACATTAGTAATGAAAATCATAGTTGTTGATTTTTTTAGCTAATTTGAGTTGATGAATGATGATATATGCAAATTTTTAAATGTTTATTGATGAAATGGAAAACACTTATTGATCAGTTTGTTGTTTGAAGACATGTACTCTTGCGAGAATCTTATCCATGGATCTACTACTAGATGACGGTACTTATGGCATTAAACTGCCACGTGTGGGTGTGGTTGTCTATTCTGAAGATTAACTGTGATGAAGTGGTTGTCGTTCACAAGAGCCATGCATATTTCTTTCGGCTGCTCGAGTGGGATTGTCCTTAGCGGTAAGAATGTGAGGCTCTGTTTGGGAGTCAATGCCATTAAAACCACATTGTATGCACTTGTAACCAAGTAACCCATGTATGGTAGAACAAACCACTTGTCCTTAAGTGCAACAGAATCAAAGCATTTCAATTTTTCTATGACCATGTCAACTCGACCATCCATAAGAGACACCCCACTATACATCTTAACATTTAATTTCAACTCTGTATGTAGATCCCTACAAACTCTACCCTAAGAGATTTCATCGAAACTCATCATATCTGCAATTTCACGAAATCCAAAATCACCATCACCAACGATATTTTTCATGCTAGATACATAGGGTGCCCATTCCAGGGGTAACGAAGCCACAAAGTCATGAGACTCGGGTATCTCTGACTGTACACGAAGTTTCTTGAACTCAGTTCGCTTTTGCAAAATAAATATCAATATTAAATAGATGATAACTAATTAATGATAGGATACACGAATATTATAGATATGTACCATGATCTTTTGCCCCTTATTTTTAGAAAATATGGGTTTGCAAGTTGTTGAACCTGTCTCATAAATCTTTGTCTGGTTTGGCATAGACTCTTCGAAAAACCTGCCTTAGGATGCACTTAGATCACATTTTGTATTTTTCAAACTCTTCGACAAACCTGCCTTAGGATGCCCACGAGTGGATGAGTGGTGTGGTGATTGGGTTTTTTTACTCCCTTATCCGCTTAAACATTAAATGTTTTGCAGATATAGATGCTGACGTGAATATTTTCTCCAACCCATCCATACACTCCCTCCACTGAGCTCGTATAGCTTCATCCTCATCAACACTACATTTCTCACTTGGTGTCACCTCAATGTCAAGCTTTTGCTAAAATTTATCAATTTACTCAAGTAAAATTTGCTTGCAAGATAAGACAAACATCGAGAGTTCATGTGCACACGGTAGGCTGCACATTTTTCACAATATACAACCACAATAAGCACTATCCACAGGTACATCAGCACTAACAATTTTAACCTCCTTTAAAATTAAAATTAAAGCGGTTTCCGACAAAGCACCGCGAAGAATTTTAAAGTGAATTGGACTATACTTGTGTTGCATAACATTTATACTCTTCTTGAACGAATTCTTGATCTCGGTGTGAGATGACTCTAATAGCGTATGTATTTCATCCCAAGAATCCTCAAGCATACTCATACTCGTTCTAAGTTGTCTCTTTAGTACTGCATGATGTCCTTCAGCCCTATAAAACCCATAAAAATATGAGATATAGGTTTACAAAATTTACACAAAGTAAACATTTCTCACAATCAAATCCAAACCTTCTTTTGGTGACGTTCTCGTAATGCATTATGTTATTTGTTAAAAAAACATACAGAATTCTCTTTATATGGTTCGATCCAGCTCTGAATGACATATTTCACAGCAGTCGGCCATTCAGAAAAGATATCACGAAAGTTTTTGAGCGAAACCTCAAAGATTTGAACATCATTGGATGCAACCACCACGTTCCATGATGCTTGGAACAATTTCCAATGCTCATTCTTAAAATATTTCTTACAATTTGCAAGTATATTCTTGCTTTTGTACCATTGACAAAAAAGTGATTTGTACCAGTAAAGACACATTGCACTGCATTTATCAAGGCAAGCTCTTTATTTGTGATAATCATTGATGGATAACATGATTTATCTATCAATGATTTCAAAGTGCTTAATGCCTATATATAGTTGTACTCTTTCTCAGATTTCATTTATGCACATACTATGCAAAACGTCATGTCTATGCTAGTAACTCCAACTATCTCCAACATGGGATATCTATGCCTATTTGTCTCGTAGGTACAATCCACCATGAATAAAAAGGCATAAAGCAAGTCTATACTTTTATGGTGAGCAAAGAAGAGGTCTGTCACAACTTCACCACATCGTCGATCGAGAAAGAAGTAATCATGCTCAAGTAGCTAGCTCATCAAAAATTGCATCTAAGACCGACCACGACACTTGTTGATCTTGTATTTTTATGAGCATTGTAGATAATCTTAATGTAGATACATTACCCTTGAACTTTTTCTTCAACTTTCGTATTATTGTCTTAGGTTCGCATTACTCAACGATAGCTCTACTACGTAATCCTCCTCTGGAATAGATAGACGACCAGCGAATGTGTGACCCTCTAGGTACGTAGCAGTAGGGTGGTTGTGTATTGCACAAACAACTTCCAAAACCCACTCTCCCATAACATGAGCTCTAGTTGACTAGCTTTCAATATAAAAGGACATCCACATTTCTTTGTTCTAGTATCTGTAACATCCCAAAATATATGAGCTTTAACTCAATCCAAGCCCATTCAAAAACCTTAAACTCTAAGTCTAGTAAATTTTTCACCCTTCAATATCTCTTTTAAACCAATTTTTGCCTATTAAATCCCTTAAAGTAGGAAAGTCTTTCCTGCAGTTTTATTTTCTTCCTAATTGAGCATTCTATCAGGGAAAGTCTTCTCTATCAATTCAGTCATCATAAATTAGCTATTCGTAATTGGGGAAAGTTGAAATCTTCTTCAATCCAATCCCTTCCTTATAGGGATTGCCTTCATTACATATAAATATGCTCTATTATTTTTTTTCTTCCCTCACTCAAGATCATCACCAATGCCATATCTCTGAAGAGAGGGAGAGAGAGTGTGTGTGTAAGTGAGGTCTCAAAGAAGATTTTGATTCAAGGCTTTTAGTGTACAAATCTATTTCATTACGTTAAGGATTTTAAGGTGGGAATTTATGTACTGTTATTTACTAAGTTTTTGCATTACATGTTAATTTATGTCATAATATGAATGAAATTATGAATCATGATTTATATAATACGGGTATTGGACCGTAATGGTGCCATACCAAATTCATGTTTATGAATAATGAATCGCGATGTCTTATCAATTATGTATTACGGGTAGCGTACCGAAAGGTGTCCTACCAAATTATATGATATGAGTAATGAATCGAAAGGTGTCTTACCAACATGTAAAGAATCAACATGTCAAGAATCAATATGCAAGCATTTAAATTTTCATATATGAGATTATTTAGTTTGGTTTCCACTAAGTCGTGGTCGCTAACTCCCCATTTTATCCCCTTTTCAGTTTAGCGTGGCTGCGTACAAGTGGAGGGTATGATGGCAAGAGAAAGTTGAGAATTTAATAAATTAGATATTTGCATGTTTTAAATTTTTAGCCATAGAATTAAGTTTATGAGATTTCATTTCATTATTTATGGTAATGATGCACTTTTTGCCTTATATTTTGATGTTGGATCATCTTATGTGTAATTAGGTTTGGATCCGTGTGGCTTGTATATGCTTATATGTGTATATAATGCTTGTTGTACCATTTTTCCTAAATCTCTTTAACAAACTAGTTAAGGGTGTGATCAGCAGGAAAGATTTATAAATTATAAGCTACAGTTTATGATAATATTGTGTTAGAACATGGGAATAATGGTTGATATTGAATTAGTGGTTTAATGTACCTTGGGGTACAACCCTTGTATTTATCTTATTACATGTTTTTGCCATATTATATTGTTTAGTTTTTTATTTTAATCAAATTTATGTCAGTTGGTATTCTTTTTTTGTAATCTTTTGACTAATTATGTCTTCTTTTGTATATCAAGTGAATTCCATTTTAAAAAAAAATAAACGGTTTAATTAATTCATTTATTTTTATTTATTAAGTGGTTGGTTACGCTCCTTTTTCAGGCTTTATTAAAAGAAATTACCATGTAAATAGTATTTTAAAATTTGGGGTGTGACAATATCCCTCTTCCTTCTATCTCTATCTTTTTTTCAAATTGATATCAAATTCATCCACTTTATCATTTGCTAAAAAGGTAGCCGTTTTATGTATTATATCACGATATTCCCCTCCTCTTTCACAACCAAGACATAAGCTACCCTTGTATTTATTATTCCATCTATCAGACCTCTTAGCAGCAATAATCGTCTCATTTTCGTTTCCAACTTTGCTAACCTAATTTAGAAGATCATCTCTAATTCTAGATAAAGTATGATTGATGAAGACATCCGTAAAATTCATCACCTTCTCATTCAAAGGAGATGCACCATTATTGTTTTATTTCTATCTTATCTTCCTGAAAAAATAATTTAATGTATAAGGGGATGAATAAACACCAGAGCTAGTAAAAATAAAATTCTTTTTGTAGTCATAAAAATTTTAATCAACAACGACTGAAATTTTACAAAAATTTGTTCACCTGTTGCCGAAATTTTACAATATATTTTATTAAGTCATTGCAGAATTTATTAACAAAAATTTTGGCCATTACTGGCTGAAATATTTCTAGTATTTTAACCACTGCTAGATGAAATTCATGAACTTTTTCAGCAGACCAGAGACAATTAGGAAGAAAACATAAAAATTGCACAATACACAATTTTTTTAGGAAAAATAGTCCAAAACTTACCATTTCCATTGGGTGATCGATCATCTTCATGCTCCATATTGCTAAGAAATAATCTCTTTCAAGCCTTAAACCATAAAATAGGGATTTAAAATTTAAACCAAGGATCACATTATCCTTGATTGGATAAAAACAAATCTTTTGAGAGTAAACCAATTTTTTGTATACTTGCACTAACTCAATAAGTTTGCAAAGATTATGGGAATGAATGAGATTTAGTGTTAGTTCCTTCAAACCAATTGGGTTAGCTCACCTAGCCATTGACCTCCTCACTAAAGTGAGTGACCCGCGTTCCATTCTCATTGGTATTCATTACGTGTGATGTGTGTTTTGTGTGAGTGTGTATTTTTAGTGTGTATTTTAGATGTTGGGTGTACAAAGCAAAATATATACTCCCTCCGTCCCATAATTGTTATCATCATTACTGTAGACGCAGAGTTTAAGAATAATGATTTTTGACAAACTTTATTGATTTTTAGTGGTATTGTGGTATTTTTAAATAATAAATAAATTATTAAGTATGTTATGTGTGTTAGGTGTGAGTGGTATTTTTGAAATTAAAATAACTTTTGAGGTTGTTGGTTGATGTGAAGTTTCATTTTTTTTGGTGGTGACAGTTATTATGGGACGGACGAAAATAGAAAGTAAGACACTTATTATGGGACGGAAGGAGTATATTTTTAATTTAACAAATGAGTTGGGATTTTTAAAATGGGGTAAGGATATAAATGATATTTTACATGTTTTTCATCTTCAATACGAGTACATTAAGTAAAGCCCCTAGTGTCAATAGTGTCACCCTTAACTTTATCTTTATTTAACTTTATCTTTATTAAATTTTTTTTCTTATTCGGGCTTTCATTAAAATTTAAATTAATTCTGTCAATGTAATATACCACATATTCTATCAATTAAATAAAAAAATTTATGTCAATGTTTTCACACCATTAATTCAATATTAAAATATTATTATACTCTCTCCGCCCCATACCACTCTTCACACTTTACTTCTTCCATTTCACACCACCCTTCATACCTAAAAAATCATTTTATCCAACAATTTGAAAAGTTATTTTAATTTCAAATTTGTCACTCATCTTTCTAACACATACTTTTACTTTATTTATATAAAAATACTACAATACCCTCTAAAGTTAATTAATTTGATCAAAAAGTATAACTTTTTTCTTAAACAACGTGGTATGCTAAATGGGAAGAGTGGTTGGGGCGGAGTGAGTATATGTTTAGGTCAAAAGATGTATTAAAAATAGAAATATTTGATCTTTTTTTAAAAAATTGGACAATTTTGATTATATAATATACTCATTTACTTTGGGCAAAAATGATTAAGCCCATAACATTGTGAAGCCTTTCCCCATTTCAGAATTCATACGCTGAAAGCCTGAAACATTTGTCTTTCCCAAAGCCCATTCAGTTCTCACCTCCAACACCTTTCTTCTTCCTAATCAAGGGTGGGCAAATATTTTCAGGTTTCGGGTACTCGATCCGACCCAATCAAATTTACCTGATCGGTTCGGATAATTTTTTTAAAAAAATTGGATTTCGAGTAACCCGAAGCTATAACTTCGGTTCGAGTTTCGGGCATTAAAACATACCTGAATTATCCGATCGGGTACCCAAAGTTTTTTTAACACTCTTATACTTCCTCCATCCTATTGTAACATACGTGCTTCCTTTGTAAATTACATATTTTTATCCATTCTTGAAATATTATAAAAAATTTTACTTAATTTGATTCATAAAATATTAAAATTTTAATCCATTCTTAACTTTTTAATCATAAAATATATTTATCATCCTTTAAACATTACTTAATTAAATTTATTTATTTTTTAAATTGTCAATTATTTTTACATAATAAAAACAAAATTTGTATTATTACATCCTTATCTTATCAAATTTAAATTTGAATTCTCCTTATATCATTAATTTTAGTATGATTTAAGTTATCATATATTTTAATGTATAAATATTTTAATTAATTAGATAAAAATGACATATAAAAATATATAAATTTAAATATCTCACGACATAATTAAAAGGCAAAGTCTTTTGTGAGACATTAGTTATGTAAGACGGTTTGTGAGACGTGTTAAAGTATGCTTATTATATCTATGATTAATGGATGTTAAAGTATATTTTCTAAATTACGATGGATGATGAATTAAAGTATGATTTAGTGTGTTATAATATGATTCATTATTGACATACTTTAACTACTATTAAACATACTTTAGTTATATAATAAATATACTTTAATGATGGATCGACCCGTCTCACGTCCGTCTCACAAATAAACTGTCTTACAATAGAATGTCTCTAATTAAAATATACTATCGAAAGCCTAATATTAGTATAAAAATTAATATTAGAGTGTTATTAAATACACACCCTATTTTATTAAATACACACCTTTGTTGAATACACACCCCCTTTTAATTTTTTAAATCTTAATTTTATTATATACACACCCCATAAAAATTCAAGTTTACCCTTTTAACTTTAAGATTATGCACACCCCTAAAAATTAAAAGATATAATGCTTCTATCGATCCTAGCCATTCCAGTGAAGCAATAGCGTCCCCGTTAAGTCTAAAAACTACTGTGACGTCTTCGCCTATGGCAATGTCGAGCCTACTAAGAGAAAATTATCCAACTAAATCAGTCTTCTTAGCATTTTCTATTTTTGAACTGCTTTTATCTTGATTTCACCCTTCATAATATTGGCAAATTAAAAAATATATATAAATTAATTTTTTGTTTATTTGCATATAATTTCAGTAAGCTTAAAAATTATACTCGTCACGATCTCATTCCTTACTGTGGCCATCTTTACATTAATTCTAAATTTGTGCCTTCGATTGAAGCTGGGAATTGATACCTAGAATGAAAGATTGACCTTTTGAATTTGATATCCATTAAAAAGAAAGAAAAATTTTTAAATTTAAAATTTCTCAAGATTAATGTAAAATTGAGCTATCCAAAATTATGAAAAGAAAAAACATTGTGATTCCATCATTTATCACTATGGATGATTCAAAAAATCCCAGTGATCCTTCATCAGGTAATTGAACAACTCCTTCAATTGTCAAGAAGAAGAAAAATCTCCCCGGCCAGTTGAGACATCTCTATTTTCTCTTCGACGTGCCAGTGCCACGATGATCAGCGGTAGGGGTCTCCCCTATAAAATGCAGCACCGTTGGTTTAAATTTTTAATTTAAAAATATAAGATTCTTTTTTCTTTTTTTTCGTGTTTTTTATGATTTACAATTCATTTGATGATTTATGGGTTATAAACTATTTCCATGAGTATGGGAGTGGAGAAATCCCTAAAATACGAACATGCAGCGTTTTTTTGTATATTAGATGAGTATGAAATAAAAGGGGGTGTGTATGAATTAAGGGTAGCTAAGACTTTTTAAAAATACATATTTTAATTATATATTAATAGAGGTGTGTATTTTTAATAAAGTGGGTTGTGTATTTAAGAGACCCTAATTATTACTCTGATATGATATGAATTTATTATATTCTTTTATAATTATTTAAAAACGAAGAAAATAATAATAAAAGAGATCAAATAAAACATTGTCTCAAAAATTAAATATTAAAAAAAAATTAATCACACCTAATTTATTTTTATAAGAATACTTAAAAAATAAAAAAATACTATAAAATAAACAAGAAAAGAGGTATTTTCGGGTAACCCGAATTTGATACCCGATTTTTTTGGGTACCCGAAATATCGGGTTTATAAAATATCGGATCGGGTTCGGGTAGGGGTGAGCAAATCGGTTAAAATAAAAAAATCGAACCGAGCCGAGCCGAATAAGACATTTCGATTCGATTACCATACAGTATTTTTGGTTTTGGTTTTGGTTTTTATGTTTGAAAAATTCGGTAAAGCGGTTCGGTGTCGGTTATAGGATTCAAAATCCCATTTTAACCGAAAACTGAATCGAATTAATGGACATAAATAAATCCCATATTCCTATTCTATTTCTATGAGTGATTGTATCACACCCCGGTCCCACCCATACCATATTCAATGTATATATAAAGAAGAAACCCTAATCCATAGTCCAGACCCCCAACAATTTCTCACACTTTCCTTCATACTGCGCCGCGGCTGCTCTGCTCACACTGACACACTGAACGAAATTGGAGTGCGGTGTAGCTGCTCCTGGAGAAACCCTAGTTGGCTAATCCACATCCACAAGGTAACAACTCCTCCGCCTAAATCTATTGTGAGTTCGTGACTCTTCACACTGAACGAAATTGGAGTGCGGTGTAGTTGCTCCTGAAGAAACCCTAGTCGGCTAATCCACACCCACAAGGTAACAACTCCTCCGCCTAAATCTATCGTGAGTTATGTTGGCATTCGATCGTTTGGTTAACGTGACCCGTTAGGGAGCCATGTATTTCTAAGAAGCAGCGGAAGCAAGTAAACATGAAACGCATTACCTTTCACCAAGGGTTAATGTAGAGGTTGAATTCTCGCTGGCAGTCTGCGCAGTCCCACGAGAATAGCCATAAGTTCCTCTTCTGATGTCAGAATTGAGTGATCTTTGTGCTCAGACGATCCTCTCTTCGACGGCTTTCCATCAGTATATATAATACATCAAAATCGAAGAACTATACGATTTTATATGAATTTTGGAATATGACAAACTGCAGCAGCAAACGACCTTCCGGTCTTCTGCTGTATGTCCCAAGTCCGATCTCGACGTCGTGTGGGCGACGATCTACGAGACCTACTCAATCTGCTCTCAACCCTCATCACACGTGAATAATGAATTAGATTAGGGTTCCAGATAAGTTGAGGTGACTTATATACATGGGCTACAGCAGGGATCAGGAGGAGAAATTGGGTTGGGCCTCCATTGGGCTTAAGTATCCAAGCTTAGCCCAAAGCTTATACTTAAGTCCAATAATAATAATATATTCCACTAAAATATTATTACTGCACTACCATACCAATCCCAAAATTACGTTTTGGGCTCCTTCTTATTATGAGCCCGTTAGTCTCCCCATGTTTAAGATATACAATGTCCATTAATTAATTAAGTTACTGACAACTCAATTAATTAATATCTCATCCAAGAGTAGTACAACTCAACCTCATTATCATGCCGGAATAAATTCCACCTGCAGGGTTTACATGATAATCCTTATGAGCTCCTCAAGAGGACATCATCAACCTATGACGGACACGGATTCCTTCTACAATCAACAGCACACCATAGAGACAGCACTACTTCCCAACTCACCGAGTTTATTGATTTAATTGCATGTAAATCTCACCCATTGATGAATCAAAGAAATACATACTGCCCTATGTGTCGAGGTTATTGTATAGGGATTAAGAGCACGAACATCCATAATAACTGAGATCAAGTTCTCCTATAAGTCAGTATAAATCGAACGATCTCAAGCGGTCCTGCTCAATACACACAAGTGCACTAATGTGATTCTATAGCCAAGACAAGCTAATACCAAACCACACTACAACCATCCCGATAGAGAGTCCCCGTCTATCTCGATTGTGAGCATCTGTTTATACTTTATAAGGAAACCGATAATATGATCTTCCGCGTGTTGTCGCACAACATATTATCTACAGTATAAAGTAAGTGGACTATTGCATCGAACATATAAATAAATTATAAGATGCAATCATTTGATCATGTGATTCTCATTTCAAATTAATTGTTATAACATTGTTCATACAAAAAGCTAGACTTTTAGTATACAATCCAACAATCTCCCACTTATACTAAAAGACTATGCTGTCATGTCTTCCGCCATACATCTGATTCCCACTCCCACTACACGACCATTAAAAGCTCTCGCCTTAATATCCTTGTAAATGGATTTACTAGGTCATCATCCGATGCAATCTAGGCGACAACAACCTTCCCCTCATCATACGATTTCTCGTAACAGGTGGTACTTGCACTCCATGTGTTTAATTGCCTTATGGGCTCGTGATTCCTTCAAGTTTGCAACTGCACCAATATCATCAATATAAATTGTGATATCCTTGGGCAAACTTAGAAACACTTCAAAGTCCATCTTGAAGTTTCTAGAGTCATACAGATACTTTGGCTGCCTCATAGGCTCCAATTTATCATCTTTCCATGATGGAGTCCGGAGTCTGAAATATATTTCTATATAACACTCCTCCACATTATGACTCAACTTCCTAAAATTAAACACATAACCTTGAGGTGGATTTACTGTCGTCCAATCTGACTAAAAAATCCGAATCTACGTAATCCATAAGAAGCAGTGAATTTGTCCAGTAAGCTTATATATAATTTTCAGTCCTTCTCAGGCACTTCATATATGTCTTACCACAGTTCATCATTCTTGTTCCGGGTTACGTTGATACCCACTGTTCATGCGTTCAGCAAAATAGATATCCATTCTCGCGCATAGCATTCCTAAGATTAAGCTTCCTTATTCGCCGAAGCATAAGGAACCGCTTTCATCACCTTTATCTTCCTTTTATGTCTCAAGACATATTTTCTTAGATAAAGTCACTTGCTAAAACAAGTAAGGATCGTATCAATTCATGAAGCTTGAGACAAGCATAATATCCTTTCTTGTGATCCGTATTACCATGATCAAAAGGATATTTTTGCTCTTCTTAAGTCCTTCATTTCATACCGCTTTATTATCCATACACATACGCCCGACAATACTCTTTCATTGTCTCCAATGAGCAATATATCATCTACGTATAGTACAAGAAATACCACCACGTTTCCATCACTCTTTTCAATACACAAGACCTATCCGATCATTGATTAGATCCATGTCACTGGATTACCTCATCAAAACGGATGTTTCATGATCTTGAAGCTTGTTTTAGTCCATTAATGGACACTTTTAAGCTCACTATCACAATGCTCTTAGCTCTTTGCAATGAATCACTCTGGTTGCTTCACATAGATGTTTCCCTTAAGACTTCCAATCAGGAAAGCTGTCTCGACATCTATTTGCTATCCCTCATATTTCATATGAGTAGCAACAAATAAAAGAGTTCGGATCAACTTAGGCATAGCTACAGGCGAACATGTTTTCTCATAATCGAACCCTTTCTTTCTGAGTATACCTTTTCGTAACAAGCTTGCTTCCAAGGTTTTCACCTTATTCTATGATCCTCTTTTATTCTTGCATGCCCGCTTCTAATGGCTTTTACGCCATTTAGCGGTTCAACAAGCATCCAGACCTAATTTAAAATCGTTCTATTTTAATATTCATTGCACTTTACTAGGATTATGCATTTCTAACTTGTAGTGCTTCGTCGTATCCGTGGGTCCATTTCATGTTTGCGAGGGACCAGGTCTCACGACTTTCCCAAAATATGTATCTTACAAGTTGTCGAAGAACCCTCCCACTACGACAAGGCACTACATGCAATTGTATATCAGACGTGACACGCGTTGCAGTTTACCTTGTGGTATATCCTCTTGTACACTTGGTACTTATACTTTGTGTTTTCCTCTCACTTCCTTTAGAACAACTTATACATGGGTATTTGATTTATTACATAGTCCTTTTTCCAAAAATCTAGTGTTTATGTTAACAATCACTCTTCGATCTTGTGGACTAAATAAATCATCCTTCATTTTTCTAGGATATCCCACAAATAGAAAAACATTCTTACGAATTACTGTTCCTAGGGCATATCCACAAAATGAATTTAGTAATTCCAAATAATTCATCATCTATCTAATCACTACCATAAGAGTGCTATTCTTTCTATTCGTCACACCATTAAGGTGGGAAATTCATTTCCGAAGGTACCTTTCTCTTACTAGATTAGAAGACTCATTATTAATTACTATTTGTCGCATCCAGGGGATAAACATGATTTAAGAGTGTACAAATTGTTCACCAACGTACCATAATAGATTACAACTCTATCATTCATTATAATGACCATATCATTTAAATGAAATGGAGTATCCATCTATTAATGCATAGAAACCGAAATCAAATTCTTTCTATGAAAATGTACGTAAAGACAATTTCATAAAATCAAACGTCTACTCATATCAATTAATAAATAGACAACTCCCACTGCAATAGCCACTACTCTTGTAGTTTTACCCATGTCATAACAATCTTATCCTCACTTAGTAATAAACATTTAGTGATTCCAGTATCTACACACTTCGTGTCAGTAAATGCCATCACTAATCATGTTTTAAACAACTAGTGAATAAGATATAAAACTTGTTCACATTATGATGAAAATGGCTTTCCTTTGCCACATGTTTTGCCAGAAGTTTTCCACCATATACATCCTATTGTAATTCAGGTGGAACTTACTCAAAAACATCTAGGCAATTCACAAAGAATTAAATTGATCTAGGTTTCCCTTCAATTTATACTCCATGCTTTCCCAATTCATTCATCAAATTAAATCATGATCTTTTGCCTTTTAACTTACTCAAGTATCCGAAGAGTTACATGAGACCATTATATTTCTATGAACCTCTCATCTCTTCACTAGAGACTTTAATAGGCATCATGAGACGTCCATTGTGAGAACACACATGTATTTTCATAAGCAGTAAAATTCAAAACCAAGATTCTTTTCTAATCATCTAATTTTGGACCAGTAAATATAATTTCTTTTAGTCAACCATAAGTGAAATAAAACTATTTGAAATTTAGAGAATCTTAAATTAATTTACCGATCAAAACTTCGAATTTTATCCTTTTATATTGATTCCCTCAAAACAATATAAAAATAAAATTCACCGACATCTCAAGCACCGTGAGTCTGCAAGCCACGTTAGTGTGGACGTTTACAAACCCGAACATTTACAAGAGAAGGTTTTACCCATTAATTTCATTTGTCAACCTAACTTCATGATAAAATAATTAATAGTCGGTTCCTCTTTAGCCATGCAAATAATAGCAGTGACTCCGTTGGGGAGGATACTAATTATTTACATCTAAGTGTGCACCATTATTTGATTCCAAGTCCGCTGCCCAAGCTTATGTGCCTTACTGTTGGAGAAGTACACACGCGCTCAGATAACTTTCTACAACCATCAATTATATAAGTTTGTACTAGTGAACCGCATATAAGCTCATCCGTTAGGGAGGAAGGCACTATAGCCAACGCGCAAGTCCATATGCATCACATTACAAACAATAATTATTTAAAGAAGTTTGTACCAGTGATCCGTGAATAAACTCATCCGTTAGGGAGGAAGGCTCTATTGCCAACGCGCAAGTTTACCCACATCACTTACAAACCAATAATGGAGGCCGCGGGAATTAATTACCAATCCCCTCTCCCACTTAGTAATTTAACACCGAGGGTTTTTAGATGCATATGATATTCAGAATAAAATACGCAACGCTAGCATGCTTCTATTACGGCACATAAGGCAGTAAATCACAGAGAGTCATGCATACATATATAACAATAATCAATAATTAAATCAATCATTAACAGTTATATATCAGCGAATTCGATTGTTCGCCACCAGGCACGAATATTAGCAAAGACTTCCAGACTATCAAATTTTCAAAATTTCCAGATTGTCCAATTTTCGAAACCATCGATATCGACCGTCGATGTCGTCCAGATTATCAAAATCATCGATATCAACTAGATTATCAAATATTCGAAAAACATCAAGATTATCAGAATTCCGAAACTATTGATATCGATCGTCATATCGTCTAGATTATCAAAATCATCGATATCGACGAGCAACCATATATAACAATAATAGATAATTAAATCAATTATGTCAGTTATATATTAGGAATCAATTCAATATCCATATATAACAATAATAGACAATCAATTATAGCAGTTATATATTAGGAATTAATTCGACATTCATATATGACAATAATAGATTATTAAATCAATTATAGCAGTCATATATTAGGAATTAATTCGACATCCATATATAACAATAATATACAATCTATTATGGCAGTTATATATTAGGAATTAGTTTTCTTAAAATTGGATGTCTTATCCAACACTCTAGCAATACATGCATATAATATACCAAATATAATACGCAATCTAGCATGCTTCTATATAAGACAATAAATCATAGAGATCAGGCATCCATATATATATAACAATAATAGACAATTAAATCAATTATGACAGTTATATATATTAGGAATAAAAACGCCTCTAAATTTTAATGTCTTGTCCGACACTCCTACTGTGGAATCGATGCCTTACGCAACAAGCAGGATTGCTTTTGCCCCAAGACGTCCATCGTCATATCCCACCGCCAATTATGTCAGGGAGCGCCCCAAGTGCCTTGACGAGCGCCCCTCGCCCGGACTGTCGCTCGTCCAAGGGCCTACTTGCATGGAACCAAGTTCAGCCCAACGCGCAACACCAAACTACACCAACTGTCGTTCGTAGTTCGAAACTGAAAGAACCTCAGAATCCATTCTCCACCGTCCAAAATCTACTACTGTAAGTCCTGAACATTTTGTACAAATTACAGATCGATCCAACGGTTATTTTGTGAGAAACGACTCTTTTCTCTCGACTGCGCAAAACAGAATCGCCCAAATATCTGCTTCTGTTTTCAGCGTACTCCCAGCAAGAAAAGGCTCCAAATTCGATCTTCACCGTTCAGAATGTACATCCAAAAGGTCTGAACGTGCTGACCAAATTAAAGCTTGATCCAACGATTGGTTTGTCAGAAACGGCACTTTTCCCTCGACTGCGCAAAACAGAATCGCCCAAATATCTGCTTCTGTTTTCAGCGTACTCCTACCAAGAAAAGGCTCCAAATTCGATCTCCACCGTTCAGAATGTACATCCACAAGTTCTGAATGTGTTGACCAAATTACAACTCGATCCAACGATTAGTTTGTTAGAAACGGCACTTTTCCCTCGACTGCGCAAAACAGAATCGCCCAAATATCTGCTTCTATTTTCAGCGTACTCCCAGCAAGAAAAAGCTCCAAATTCGATCTCCACCGTTCAGAATGTACATCCACAAGGTCTGAACGTGCTGACCAAATTACAGATCAATCCGACCGTTGAAACTCTGGTTATTGCCTCTGCAATATCACTACGCTGGATTTTCTCTCAAAAGCGTGATTCTATTTTTGCCCTATCTTTCTTCCTTGCATGTGAAATTGACGAACAGTTTTCGTCGAATCCTCTCACACACAACCATGGACGAATAGGGATATTCATGGTTTGCGCAATAAAACCAAAACCCTAAACATGCGATCCTAATTTCGAAAAATTAACCACATAAACCCTAGTCTAACGTGTCACGCTTCACCACGAAACCGAAGCTCTGATACCAATTGTTGGCATTCGATCATTTGGTTAACGTGACCCGTTAGGGAGCCATGTATTTCTAAGAAGTAGTGGAAGCAAGTAAACATGAAACGCATTACCTTTCACCAAGGGTTGATGTAGAGGTTAAATTCTCGCTGGCAGTCTGCGCAGTCCCACGAGAATAGCCATAAGTTCCTCTTCTGATGTCGGAATTGAGTGATCTTTGTGCTCAGACGATCCTCTCTTCGACGTCTTTCCATCAGTATATAATACATCAAAATCGAAGAACTGTACGATTTTATATGAATTTTGGAACATGACGAACTGCAGCAGCAAACGACCTTCCGGTCTTCTGCTGTATGTCCCAAGTCCGATCTCGACGTCGTGTGGGCGACGATCTACGAGACCTACTCAATCTGCTCTCAACCCTCATCACACGTGAATAATGAATTAGATTAGGGTTCCAGATAAGCTGAGGTGACTTATATACATGGGCTACAGCAGGGACCAGGAGGAGAAATTGGGTTGGGCCTCCATTGGGCTTAAGTATCCAAGCTTAGCCCAAAGCTTATACTTAAGTCCAATAATAATAATATATTCCACTAAAATATTATTACTGCACTACCATATCAATCCCAAAATTACGTTTTGGGCTCCTTCTTATTATGAGCCCGTTAGTCTCCCCATGTTTAAGATATACAATGTCCATTAATTAATTTAAGTTACTGACAACTCAATTAATTAATATCTCATCCAAGAGTAGTACCACTCAACCTCATTATCATGCCGGAATAAATTCCACCTGCAGGGTTTACATGATAATCCTTATGAGCTCCTCAAGGGGACATCATCAACCTATGACGGACACGGATTCCTTCTACAATCAACAGCACACCATAGAGACAGCACTACTTCCCAACTCACCGAGTTTATTGATTTAATTGCATGTAAATCTCACCCATTGATGAATCAAAGAAATACATACTGCCCTATGTGTCGAGGTTATTGTATAGGGATTAAGAGCACGAACATCCATAATAACTGAGATCAAGTTCTCCTATAAGTCAGTATAAATCGAACGATCTCAAGCGGTCCTGCTCAATACACACAAGTGCACTAATGTGATTCTATAGCCAAGACAAGCTAATACCAAACCACACTAAAACCATCCCGATAGAGAGTCCCCGTCTATCTCGATTGTGAGCATCTGTTTATACTTTATAAGGAAACCGATAATATGATCTTACGCGTGTTGTCGCACAACATATTATCTACAGTATAAAGTAAGTGGACTATTGCATCGAACATATAAATAAATTATAAGATGCAATCATTTGATCATATGATTCTCATTTCAAATTAATTGTTATAACATTGTTCATACAAAAAGCTAGACTTTTAGTATACAATCCAACAAGTTCGTGACTCTTCAATGGTAACTCAAATCTCGATTTATGGGGTTTTTTATTTTCTTTACATAATCATTTTTGTTTTGAGTTATTCTCTGCTTTAATCAACAGGTATTTCAAAAATAGTTTTTTTTTTCAATTTTTGGTTCATAAAACCCTAGTAAACACTGTTAGTTTTGTGCCAAGACGTCAATCGACTTTTCAAGCAAATAGTTATTCTTTGTTTAATAATTAAAATTTCTTAAATAGTGTTTTGATGGTCTTTAAAGATATTTCCGTCTGTTTTTTTAAAGTTTGTTTTACTTTGATTTCATGATTTGTTCATTTTAGTTGGAGAAGTTGGTTGCTTTGTTGTTTTTATGATACTGTGATTTTACTTATTGCAATATTACTATTAACTTGTTTTAGATGCCAAGTACTCCACAAGAAGATGGTGTTGAAATTGAAAGTAGTAATCCTGATCCGCCGCAAGCCCAAACTTCAAACGTTCGTCCATCAATCAAGAAGAGAAAGGCAATGAAAGGTAGATCCATAGTTTGGGATCATTTCAAGAAGATCAAGGACAAAGATGGTAAAACAAATTCTGCTAAGTGTAATTATTGTGAAAGTGTTCTTTGTTATGATACTAAAAAAAATGGCACATCATCACTTCTTTCACACATGAGAACATGCCCGAGTAACCCACAAAGTCAACTAACCCGTCAAACTTTATTAAACTTGCGGCCATGTGAGGAGGGTACTAATGTTGGTATGTGTACACTTACTCCTTGGAAGTTTAATCAAGAAGAAATTAGGGAAGCAGTTGCATATATGGTCATAGTTGATGAATTACCATTTAAGTTTGTGGAGAGTGTTGGATTTAAAAAAACTCATGAACAAAGCATGCCCTAGGTTTCGTATTCCTTCTAGATGGACAGTGTCAAGAGACTGTTTTTAACTATATGTTGATGAGAGGTCCAAATTGAAGTCCTTTTTGAAAAATAATTGTCAAAGAGTCAGTATTACCACTAATACTTGGACTTCTTTACAAAGAATTAATTACATGTGCATTACGGGTCATTTCATTAATAAAGAGTGGTATTTGCATAAGAAGATGTTGAGTTTTGTTCCTATTTCTAGTCATAAAGGTGATTATCTTGGTAAAACTTTAGAAAATTGTCTTGTGGAATGGGGGCTGAAAAATATTTTCACTATAACCGTAGATAAAGCAAGCTCAAATGACACGGATGTTGCATTCTTGAAAAAGAAATGTTGAAATGGTCAAGTAGCATTGCAAGTTGTAAGTATCTTCATATGCGATGTATTGCACATGTAATTAATTTAGTGGTTTCCGAGGACTTAAAAGATGTCAATGTGTCTGTGAAACGTGTAAGGGATGCTGTGAGGTTCATTATACATTCTCCTGCCAGATTGAGAAAATTTAAAGAATGTGTGGATCGGGAAGATATAGAAAATAAGAGTTCTTTGTGTTTAGATGTTCCTACAAGGTGGAATTCAACCTATTTGATGCTTAGCACTGCTGAAAATTTTGAAAAAGCTTTTGAAAAATATCAAGAACAAGATACTAGTTATAACGCTGATTAGGGGAATGATGGAGTTCCAACTGCAGCTGATTGGTCATATGTTAGAAAAATTGCAAATTTGCTGAAACATTTTTACGAGCTGACTTTGCACATTTCAGGTACTTTTTATGTCACATCGAGCACATTTTTCAGTGAGATAAGTGATATATATTGTTTTTTGAATGAGTGGAAAGTGAGTGAGGATTACGAGATCAAGCATTTGGGGGAGAGCATGAAAACAAAATTTGATAAATATTGGGGGGATCCAGAGAAGATGAATAAGATCATCTTTTGGGGTGTTGTCTTTGATCCACGTGATAAATTTGAGTATATGGAGTACTCCATTAGTGAGATGTATGGGGCAGAAAAGGGTAGCAAGATCTTCCAATGTGTGAAGAATGAACTAGAAGAGGTGTTCAACGAATACAAGGTCAGGTATGCACCACCGCCACCTGAGAGTGAAACAAGTAGAACTAATTCTGGTATTATTAAATCTGCTGATAGTGAACTCTTTGTTAAAAAGCCAATTTTATTTCTGAAAAATAAATTTAAGAAGATAAAAATTGATAGTGGTATAGATGGAAGTAAGAAAAGTGAACTGGAAGTTTACTTGAGTGAGTCTATCATAGATGATATGGAGAACTTTGATGTTTTGAAGTGGCGGAAGGTGAATGCCATCAGATTTTCAATTCTTGCTAGGATGGCACGTGATATTCTAGCTGTTCCAGTTTTAACAGTGGCCTCGAAGTCAGCTTTTAGTACCGGTGGTAGGGTGCTTGATGCGTTTAGGAGTTCTTTAACTCCTAAAATTGTAGAAGCTTTGATATGTGCTAGAGATTGGCTTCGAAATTCTGGTTTTCCAACATGTGTTGAAGAAGAATTGGATGAGATTGAGACTTCAGAGAAAGGTGACTAAATTTAGTTCTATTTATGTCATAAGTTTACTTGATATGTTCAGCCTTTTAATGAACACTTTAACTCAACACTGCTCTATATTTCATATTTGCAAAGTATGGTTGTTGGAGCAACTACCGGAACATCCTCAAGCGTCAACACTTAGGAACAAGTTGCATCTGCTGGCTGTTGCTATTGAGATTGCATTCTGCTATGCTGCTCCAGCCTACTTATGAATTTTAATTCACTATGAATTTTATTTAAGACTTATGATGGGACTTGCTATTTGTTTGCTACTTATTATTGCTGCAGTATTTATGTTTAAGACTTGGTACTATTGCAGTAACTTTGTTGATGAATTTAAGACTCTGAACATGTAGTTTTTATATTATTAGTTGGTGAAATGATTGCCTTTTAATGCTTTCATATGGTGTGATAGTGAAATTCTTATGATTTACTGAAAAAATATGTGAAGACATGTTGGTAGCCAAGTAATAGGGCTGTTAAATAGGTTGCAAAGATTTGATGTTTGAATATTTTGTTAAACAGGTTCAGGTTGCAAAGTTTGCACTTTGCAAAGTTAGTGAAATGATTGTCTTTCTAGGTTGCAAAGTAGGTAGCCAGGTTGCAAAGTTGATATTGATGATATGATTGTGTTTCCAGGTTAAAGCCTAAAGGTTTGAACTTTGAAATAGCAAAATAGGAATGAAAAAAATATTTAAAATATTTCGGTATTTCGGTTAAATACCGATATCGAACTGATAATTTTGGTTCGGTAACTGTTCGATTTTATTATGTGTTCGGGCGATTTCGATTAATTTATATAGAAAATTGATTATTTTGATTTTCCATATTCGGTTCAGTTCGGTAACCGAATAATCGATTGCTCACCCCTAGGTTCGGGTAGTGTATTTTCAAATCCGAAAATTTGGATAACCGAACTCCCAAAAAAACCCGAAACCCGACCGCCCACCCCTATTAAATCCTAATCACAAAACGCACATGAACAGATGAACTTGTCTTTTCTCTGCTCCACTCGACATAAACGTACTTTTCTATTCTGGTGGCCACCTTTGCTCGCTCCGTCTGCTAATGCCGCCATCGGTTGCGGTGGGACCCCTGGTTACATTACATTACTGGTAAGTTCGCGTTGTTGGACCCCTATGTTTTCTTTTTCTGTTGCCAGGAATTATTTGAAGCAGTTGGGGAAATTTTGTTAACCTATACTAACGTGTTTGATTTATGATTTTCATGAAGTTGTTGAATTTTGTCGTGGTGGCCTTTCTATGAATTTTGGGGAGTATCAATGATAGATAGTTGCTGGTAGTTTGAGTTGGCTTAGGCATTCTTCACTGAATGAGTATATAAGAGTAATTCTTAACGTATGGATTGACTTCGTCACCTCGCGTAATGTATGAGTTTGATGCTGATGAAATACCTCTATTTGTTTTACTTCTTCCAGTCACAGATCTTATAGGAGCCAATTCATTAACAGAATTTGACTACCACAAAGAACTACCATATATCCTTATCCGCTCATTGCTCTCACTTTTAAGGTGGCGGGGGATCCATTTCTCTGCAAACTAATTCAAGAAAGTTGTGACGGGTTAAAATGCTATCTTGGAAGTTTAGCTGGTGTGATTGGATACCTCTTTCTCTGGAAAAAGTTAATTCATTTGACTAATTGGGATAACGAGGTTATAGCTAAATGAAGCTGGATGTTATAATGAGCCCAGATTACTTCAAGCATGATGATTTTAATTTTGATTTTATAGCGAGTCAAGAGTACCTTGAGCATGTGTTGGTACTTGGTCATTGAATAGGTTTCTTAAATGTCCTACTTGTAAATCCTTTCAAGATTCCATATAATTGTAATGTCTTAGTAGGATTGCATTTTTACTTCATGGGCATTAGTATATATATGTTCATCCTTTTTCCTTTTATCAGGACATGTGCATGATCACTAATGATATGGAGTTAGGCTAGGTGGACTAACCCACCTATGTATATGTTTGTCCCGTATGTTGTACTAAGTGTTATGTTTTTACCTTATTAATGAGAAAGAAACTACAATTTCATGGATCGTTCTTTGTAAAATGTACATGCAGGTTAGAGTACAGGATAAGCTAGCTGATATGAAATATCAAACTTCTGACCTTGTTCAAGTTGAGGTCATTAAACACCAGGCTAGTCTAATTTCTACTGTATCACAAACTTTTAAGTCAGGTTTTATGTGGTTATGGATGCATAATACATTTCCTTAATTTTTCATCTGTGTAAAACTATTGGCCAGTCCCTGTTACATATTCCAAGAGAAATGGAAAAATTCAATCCATATGCCATGTCATGCATAATGAAACCAAAATCACATTTTACGGAATTTTAAAATATTAGAAATACTCGCATTATATAAATATTCTTACATGGAGATCTCAATATGATAACGCTTTGCAGATAATCTTGGGGTTTTTAAATTACTAAGAAGCCAAAAGTGTTGTTTAATTTGATAATAGTTTCTATTAAATCATCATAACTAGAATGAAGCAGTTTCTAGCATGTTTCCGTAATCACCAGCTACTTCTTGCTCCATAATCATAGAGAGCATTTTTTTTTACCTTGGACCTATATTTTCAAACTGTGATTTTGAATTATCTAAAAAGATAACAGAAAAAGAATTTATGTATTACAATAGCTAGAATCATTTATTCAGAAAGAATTTTGATATAACACCTCAATCATCGCTTAATGCTGATACTGTCTCTCTTATTACTTTGTAGGAAGACAATTGAATAAAAACCATGATACTCATCTCACCAAATTTCTGATATAAATAATATATTATCTTTTGTAATATTTAGAAGGTAATTTCTCATCAGTCATACCTTTTCTAAATGGTAAAACAATTAAAAATTCAGTTTTCTTGACTGGATATTGCAGGGTATTTCTGCAGGTCTTACCAAAGCTGCCTTAACTTCAAAATGTGATGTTCAAGATGCCAGAACGCTTTATTTTATAGCGCGAAATTTGCATGGCAAAAAGATACTCCCTTTGTCCCACAATAATAGTTACGTGTTTCCATTTTGGGCATCCCGTTTCAATAGTTATGTTTCCTATTTTGGTAGAACGTACCCCGTACCCACACAAATTAATTACTTCTCTCTCCATGGGCCTACACATCACACTAATACACCTACCCACTTTATATTAAAATATTATTTCTCTCACCTCACTACACATTAAAATATTATATTCTTTAATCCCCGTGCAAAAAACAAACGTAACCATTACTCCAGGACTGAGAGAGTAGTCATTTTCCCATTACAATTGGTATTTTAAAATTATTTATAATGAGCCCCTCGTTTTTCAGTTTGTTTTTTGGATAACTCCATAGACTAATAGCATCACATCTAAACCTCTATATCCGTTAGAAGCTAGAACTATACTTTGTGGAGAACTTGTTTATTTCCTTCCATACTTTCCTATCACATGTATATTAACCCAATGCTAATGTGATTGAACTTCAAGAAGGTGGGATTGTGTAGTGGAACAAGTATTGCTGACAATTATAGTTAGTTTTCTGATCACCATTTTTGTTGAATTTCAGGATGTTGCCATTCAACAGCAATTCTCGCTGCCAATGAAAATATTTCTTTTTCAGATGAAAGATGGTTAAATAGGTATTTTACCTCATTTAATTATGTGCATGCCAATAATGTATATCTAGATCTCTAATTTGCGCCTTATGTGCCTTTGGATTTTTCATATCGGCCAGAAGGGATTACGCTATATTTGCCTGTTCTGTTCAAGTTACCTGCTGTATTTTCTCAAACCCTTGGTCATCCTAATTTATTTGGTTAATAGAGTTCTCTTGTTTTTGTTAAAACCAATGGTGCTCTAAATTCTACCCTTTCCTGGTATGTTTTTTATTTAAATATTTTTTGGGTATTTTGGGTGAAGTTGTAATCTCATCTGAATATATTATGTGATATTAAAATGATGCCTTACAATGTTGTTAATATTCTTAATATTGAATATAGCTGCCCCAAATATAAATGATTGGATTCTATTAGTGCCTTTGAAAATCTACGAATTGTATGCGTCTTTTTCCCTTTTTAATCTTATAAGTTAAAAGTCATATTTGATTGATCATTTTAATTTCAAGATTGTCATCACTAAAATCTTATGAACTCCTTGATCTAAGTGCAATGATCTCATTGGGATCTAATTTCATGTAAAAGATTTTACTCCATGTTATAAGTTCAGCTAACATCTTATTAGATGAAACTTCAACTTTTGATAATTTTTAATGAAAAGGATAGTTTGCCTTCCTATAAAACATCTGACTGTATTTCATGCTGATACACAAAGAGGTGACCTCTTGCAACTCATAGTTTGTCTTAGTGGGAAATTTGTTGCAAGACTTTAGCAAATATGTTTTATATTTCTTTTGGAGGAAAATATAGTAACAGGTTTAATGCATGAGCCACAGATACGTTAGGTGCGCATATTCTTGTACTATGGATAACTTTTTACTGTATTATTTGTATTTCAACTAATCTTGTATATGCACAAAAAAAATGTTCATGCATGTGGCTTTGGTAGCATAAATCATTTTAGAATATGTGTTAATTTTTGTTTTCCTGAATTAAATGACATGTTCTGTTGATTACCTGAAATGACTGCAAAAAAATATTACTACTTTGTGGATTCTGCATTAGAATTTTATTTGAGTGTTTCTACTCTAAAATATTTGGATGAAAGAATACAAATTCTACTGTCAATAATGAAGATGATAGAGCTTAGAGTTAGTTACAGATTTATTTAAAATATTAAAGGGTTATCATATTATAATAGTCCTATTATTATTATAGCTTGGGAAATTTATTTGCGGGTTTATTATAATGGAAGGATTAATTTTGTTTTATTGTAATAACTCCAATTCTTGTGCTCTTTGTATTTTTCACCTATTAAATTATGCAATGTTTTATCAATTATCCACTAAGCCATTTTTTTGGGAGCCTTGATGTCATTCAAAACTTGGAACTTGTTCCTGTTAAGCGATTGTCGTGTCAGTTTATATCTCTGCATTACTTTTAGCTAGTAGAGTGGTAAATTAACGCCATATGTTTTTTTTTAAGTATTTCCATTCAAGCCCAGAGCTTCTGGCTTGGAGAAGGGACAATGAATCATTGAGTAATGCTAGTAGGGCGAAAATCATTAATAAAGGAAAGTTCTTGAGGAGAAAGAAAGAAACCAAAGCTCCGGTTGAAGCCCCTTACGTTCCTCCTAAACTGAGTAGAGCTGCAAAGTCTTTGCCAGATTAAACAATTGAAATATTTGAGGGCATCTCTATTCTAGAGTTGGCCAAGCGTTGTGGAGAATCTATAGCTACCATTCAGAATGTCATCACTGCTATTGGTGATAAAGTTAATTCAGAGTTTGACACCCTCGTCATGGATATAGCAGAACTGGTTGCTATGGTATTTACCTAGATTGAAATTAACCATTGTTCTTTCTAACTTATAATGTGGCTTGAGGTTTTAGCTTGTGTATGTGTGTGTGTATGTGCACGTGTAATACAAACCGAGATATATATATATTTTTTTCTTTTTTTTTGTAGTTTTTTTTTACAGTGTCATAATCCCTTTCCTCTAAAAGGAAAATGAGAGCAGAAAGTAAAAGTCCATCATTGTGATAGTTTTTTGATTTGCTTTAGTACTCTTTTTCCATTCATAAGAGTCCAATCAGGTAGTTTGATGTCTGTAGGAGGTTGGGGTCAATGTCCATAGGATGCATGCTGATAAAGGTGTGAAATTATTACCTCGCCCTCCAGTTGTCACAGTTATGGGCCATGTTGACCATGGCAAGACATCTCTTTTGGATGCTCTTCGCCAAACTTCCTTGGCTGCTAAAGAAGCTGGAGGCATAACCCAACATGTAGGTGCATTTGTCGTTGGCATGCAGTCAGGGGCAGCCATCACTTTTCTTGACACTCCTGGCCATGCTGCATTTAGCGCAATGAGAGCCAGAGGTGCAGCAGTTACAGATGTAGTGGTGCTTGTGGTGGCTGCAGATGATGGGGTCATGTCTCAGACTCTCGAAGCCATGTCTCATGCTAAAGCAGCAAATGTTCCAATTTTTGTTGCAATTAACAAGTGTGATAAACCAAATGCAAACCCTGAAAGAGTAAAAGTCCAGCTTGCATCTGAAGGTCTGTTATTGGAGATGGGTGGTGATGTCCAGGTTGTTGAAGTTTCTACAATAAAAGGAACGGGATTGGATTTGTTGGAGGAAGCTTTGCTACTTCAGGCTGAATTAATGCAACTTAAAGCACCTATTGATGGACCTGCCCAAGCTTATGTAGTTGAGGCAAGAGTTGATAAGGGACGTGGTCCATTGGCAACTACAATTGTGAAGGCAGGAACCCTTGTTTGTGGACAGCATATTGTTATAGGTGCTGAGTGGGGAAGAATCAGATGTATTAGGGACATGGCAAGAAAAACAATATCACAGGCTACTCCTGCCATGCCAGTCGAGATTGAAGGGTTAAAGGGGCTCCCAATGCCTGGAGATGATATAGTTGTTGTTGAGTCTGAGGAAAGAGCAAAAATGCTGAGTGAAGGAAGGAAAAGGAAGAATGAGAAGGATAGACTCTTAAAACGGCAAGATGAGAGGCAAAAGCTGGATGAGGAGATGCAAAAGGTTCAAGGTCAAGAGAATGAGGAAGAAGATGAGAAATCTGGGAGAATTGTAGTTCCAATTATTGTTAAAGCAGATGTGCAAGGCACTGTCCAAGCAGTCAGTGATGCATTGAAATGTTTGAACAGTCCGCAGGTCATGTTAATTCTTAAAATGCAAATATACATGCTTCAAATTTCTCTTCCTCATTCATAGCCTTCATTGTCGTATCAGGTTATTTTGAAGATCATTTGTTCAGGAGTTGGGCCCTTTTCCCAATCTGATATTGACATGGCACATGCCTGCGACGCATGTATTGTTGGATTTAATGTCCGGGACCCCCCTGCTGCAATCTCTCTTTCTGCCAGACAAGCCAATGTAAAGGTATCATGCCACTTTCATGCTCTCAGCATGCACCTACTTATACTCTAGATTGGATAGGATAAGTAATGAATTCAGTTGAAAGAAAGTGGGACTGTGGAGGTAGCTCCATAAATTAATATTTTTTTAATAAATGAGCTTAGGATGGTTTGTGCATGTAAATAGGATACATTGTTGATGCCCTGGCATAAAGCACAGGATCCTAAATTAAAATAAAATGGGGAGAAATATCTAAAAAGATTTTAAATATTAATAAGTTCCGTGTTTCTAGAACGGAAATGAGGGCGATTTTAATTTCGTTGCCAATATAAAGATATCAGGTCTGTGATTATGCCTTTGGGATATTACCGCTTATACTCTAGGTTAAGTAGAGTAAGTAATGAATGCAATAGAAAGATGAGCTTGTAGAGGTAGCATCACATGATGAGTTAATCAGTGACATGCTTTGGATAGTTTCAACATGCTGACATGAGACATTTTAGATGCTCCTGTATTTGAACTAGAAACTCATTATTTCGAATTAAATTGATCAACACAGTGGGATAAGGGTATTTTTTGGTCTTGCAATCTTCCTAATGCAGTTTCAGACTATGCTACTTTGAATAGGAAATAGATAGAAGTTGGTTTTGTTAATTTTAGCTATGATGTGTTGTAGATAAAACTTCACCGCGTGATCTATCATCTTTTAGAGGATATCGGTGAGTTAATTGTTGAAAAGGCTCCTGGAACACTTGAGAGGTGCAAGACATTTATGAAATTAAGGCAAGCAAAGCTATTGGAGGGGTTTTGAAAATTGCCGGTTGTAAGGTGATAGATGGCCGTCTTACAAAGTCAGCAACAGTGAGACTTCTTCGAAGTGGGGAAATAATATTTGAAGGCCCTTGTGAGTCTATGAAGCAGAAACAAAACGACGTCCAGGCTGCTAGTAAGGGGGCCTTATGTGGGCTGATGCTAAAAGATTACGGTGATTTCCAGGTCGGAGATGTTATACAGTGCTTGGAGAAGGTAAATCGAAAACCCAAGTTCGTTTCATCTGCCAATGGGGCATTTCATATAGAATGTTGAATATTTATCCTCCAAACCATCATAGTATTCGAAGTTCAAGGGAGCCTGTACAATCATTGTCCTCTGCAATTTTTGTTGATAAACTAATGTCATTTTATGTTATAGTTAATTGTTACTAAGCAATCAAAATATTGTTGGACCAAGATCTGCCCTTCTGGGCCTGCTATTTCATTTGAAAATACAGAGAGAGCTAAGTAGTCATTCGATTAGAATATGTATACATTTGAAGAAACAATTTTGTGATATATATTTCATTAGATTTGACTAAGGTGCCTTAGGTCATCTCCAATCCATTACACCTTTTACCAAAAAAATTTGGGTAAAAGGAAACCTTACCCAAAATTGGGCAAATTTGGGTGTTACCCAAAATTTGTTACCCAAATATTTTTTTTCTTTTACAATTATTTTTAATGCTCAATTTAAATATAATAATATTTATATATATTTTTAACCACTCTTAATAATTATTTTAATTGTTAAATATATATTTATGTTTTTTATATTTTATATAATTAATATATAATAAATTATGTGACATTAGAAAAATTACTTTATGCACAATTAAAATTACATATTACATTAAAAAAATTACATTGAAAATTAAAAAAGATAGACATACAAATACATTTGGGAACTCTATTCATCTGAGGATTAAAATTTAAAAGTTTAGGTCTTTTATTTGTATGTGTTGTATTATGCAATTATCAATAAAATGTGTTGTTTATATATTTCTTTAATTTCATTTTGATATTTATTTTGATATAATTTGTAAAATTTATACAACATTAAAATTTAGAAATTAAATTTAAAATTTAAATATAAATTAATTAATACAAAATATAAATATATTATTTAATTAATAATTTAAAATTAGAGGGATAAATAATCAATTTAGAATATTATAATTATTTAAATTTAATAAAATAATATTTTTAATAAGATTCTATAGAATATTCCCTTTTGCGCCAAATTTTATGTAAAAACCATTGGAGGTGATATGCACCAAATCACCAAAAATTTGGTGATTTGGTGATTTGGGTAACAAACCCCATTGGGTTGCCCTTAGAGCTGATGACTATTGAGTATGTTATGAACAATTACTTTCCGTTGTTTTTTTTTTTGGTTATTTATTATCTTTTAGTATGATGTGATTATTTTCTAAGGTACTTTCTTTGAACTTTATATATCAGTTTTACTCACGAGGGAGATATTTAACATGTGTGTGACAGACTCAGCTGAAATTGAGATGAAATATGCAGTTTGATTTATGATTATATGTTTCGTTGTTGTCATCTTGTATTCACCACTTTTTGAGGAACTCATTATGACTCCAATCATTAGTGTCAAATAGGTCATAATATAGTTCACCATGAAATGTATATTTTTTTAATAATTAACTATTAATTTAAAGGGAGGATTACTACTAGGTACACAAAAAAACCCTAAATTACTATGAGATACAAACATACAAAAGTATTACTACTAGGTACAAAAATATATAGTGATATTCCAATATTACCCCTATTAATGTGATGCACATAAATATTGTGTGCAGCAAAAGTTCATTTGCAGCAAAGTGTGTGCAGCAAAAAAAGTGTGTGCAGGAAAAAAAAAGTGTGTACAGCAAAAAAATGTGGTGGTCCGGCGGCGGCGGTCCGGCAGCTTTTCCGGCGGCGGCAGTTTTTCCGGCGACCAGTTTTTTTTTTTTTCTTTTTTTTTTTGGACGAACAGTTTTTCCGGCGACCGGCTGCCGGAGCTCCGGCGGCGGCGGCGCGGCAGCTTTCCGACGACCAGTTTTTTTTTTTTTTTTTTTTTTTATTTTTTATTTTTCTGACGAACAGATTTTCCGGCGGCCGGCGGCGGCGGCGGTCCGGCAGCGGCAGCGGTGGTCCGGTGGTGGGTGGAGGTTGGGGTTAGTGTTTTAAAGGTATATGGGTTTAGGGGTATATTTGGTATTTTACTTTAATATTTTGTATTAAATAATAATTATTTTAAATCAATGTATCTAGTAGTAATTAGGGGTACAAAGTGTGTACCTATCAGTAATTATTTCTAATTTAAATTAATGTTTTTTATTTATTTATTTGTTATTTACCTTTCATATATTTTTACATAGTAATTATATACTCCCTCCGTCCCAGGCTAAGAGTCTCATTTGCTTTTGGGCACTTGGATTAAGGAGTATTATTATTTAATGTGTAGTGGGTAGTTGTATTAGTGGGTGTGGCCCCATGTTTTAATTGTATTAGTGGGTGTGGGTGGGTCCCATGTGTCCAAAAAAGGAAATGAGACTCTTTAGGTGGGACGACCAAAATGGTAAAATGACTCTCTTAGCCTGGGACGGAGGGAGTATAGGGCACACTTGTATGAAATCGTCTAATCGTCTAACGATATATAAGATCATTTAACTGTAATTATCACTTTTTCCAAAAGTTCAGATTTAGTTATAATTAAAGTTTGTGTTTGTGTGTTTTTCCGAAATTATTCATTCACATGTGTAATATAACATCATTAATAAAAAGTGATAATGTAATAAATTATTTCATGAACAATTTATAGTATAAATAGAAAGTGATAACATTCTATAGTGAAAGTGGTAACTATTAACTAATTAAATAAGAGTAAAATTGTCACACCATGAGACGATTTTATACAAGACTTGCCCCACATAATACTTCATCCGTCCCATATTAAATTCTACACTTTCCATTTAGTTCGTGTTACAATAAATTTCACAACAAAAAAATAAAAAATAAAAAAATCAATACTTAACCTTAAAAATATATTTTAATTACAAATTACTTATTTTACTCAACACATAACATACCTTATAATTTATTTATTAATTAAAAATATTATATTAACTTTTTGGTTAATAAAATTGATAAAAAGGAATTTTTTATTATAATAATTATAATTTTTTATTTTTAATTTTGTGTTTACAATGGAAAGTACAGTGGATGGGATAAAGTATCTCGCATGAATCCAGTAAGATAAAATGCAAATTAACGATCCCCTCTGGTTTATGCTCCCTCCATCCCATATTTGAGTTAGTCAATAGAGCTCCCGGAATCCTTCTTTAATTTAAATTCTACCAATACATAGGATATAATAATAGAATTCGAATAGGAGATCACAGTGTTTTGACCATAAACTCGATTTACACATGTGTTTGTACTATATTTTTTACGTTACTTTTAGGGGTAATTTAATATTTTTAGGTAATAAATAGTAAATTATAAAATAAAATATATGAGTTGTAAAAGGTATCAGTTTTGAAATTAATATATGCTGTGACTTTATTAATTTATGTGTTATTTTCTTATTTGGAGTGTAAATTTATTTATGAAACGGACAAAAATAGTATTAAATGTGAATTTATTTATATGATGGTTTAAGAATTAGGTTTGACAATAAACCCCTCCTCTTATTCCAAATATCAAGACGCCCCCAGTATATGTCCTTCCCACGCTTGCCCGAGTGATCCCTTCCCGTCCTACAATTAGGTCAAATAATTGCAGCCTGAAATTAGGGTTCGGCCAGTCGCTAGAAAATTCTCCATCGGATGGCCGATCGGAACAATAGTACCAACACTAACAACAACCCGTCCACGGCGGTAACGGCGCTGGCACTCAAGCCAATATGGATGAAGCAAGCGGAGGAAGCCAAGCTCAAAAGCGAAGCCGAGAAAGCCGCCGCCGCCAAAGCTGCATTCGAAGCGACATTCAATAAATCCCAACCCCATCAGCCCCAATCTCCCTCCGCTGTCTCACAATCTTCCTCGGACTCCGACGATGATGAGAAATTTTCTGACAAAGACCGCTCTGCGGGACCCGTCGACCCTGCAAAGTGCACCGCGCAAGGTGCCGGGATTGCCGGTGGAACGGCGTGCGTCGGAGCCACGTTTATGGTGGTGACGAAGGACGTGGACGGGAGGAAAGTGGTACATGGTGGGGCTCATGTGAGGGTTAGGGTTGCTCCGGCTGTTGGCGTTGGGGGAAGTGAGCAGGACGGAATAGTGAAGGACATTGGGGATGGGAGCTATAGCGTGACATATGTTGTACCAAAGAGAGGAAATTATATGGTGAATGTGGAGTGCAATGGGAAGCCCATCATGGGAAGTCCTTTTCCTGTTTTCTTTAGCTCAGGTGAATTACTCCCCGAATAGATCTTTACGTGTGTGGATATGTTTCAGTTTCCGTGTCAATGTTTTTATCTTAATTGGGTGTCATATTACAAATTATTTTCAGCGGTATGATAAGCGCAGTGATGCACTGTAGTTGTGTTTTTATGTAGTCTTTGTTTGCCAAACGATAGTGTCTGGAGCAATTAATTACTCTTATGAATGTCAGCGTAAACTTTTTAGGCTAACTATGTGCAATTTGCTTATGCTTCGGTGTCTTAGAGGACAATCATTAATTCTATGTTTGATGCACATGCAGCTGATATCTGATAATATTTCGGTGAGGGTTCGCAATGATAATGTATTGTGAGTTTCTTTAAGTTTTTTGGAGTGTGAGTGGCTGTTTAGAAGATTTTTGGTGTCAAAATGCTTGTGTTGAGGTGAAATCTCTCGATGTATTTGTTCTATGTAACTATTTTAGATACAAATATTGCTTAAACAGGTGATATGACAGAGTATAACTGTTGTTTCATAACTTGTAATGTTAGTGAATTTAGCTTGGGATGGATAATATTGAATTCCATGATTTGGATTAGATTTCATCTAATTGAGCATTTCATGAGGAAAAACTTGCTGGATTTAGAATTTGGTAGACGTGTATCTTTCGTTGTAAAAATCCACTTCTATATTCTACATCCTTTTTATTTTTTGTTGAATTTATGATTAAAGATAATGAATGATGTCTGATCATGTTGTATCTTCTATTTACTTTTATGGTATTTTGTGCACTGAGGAGAGTCATTGTTTTGTTTAACTGATTGGGGGACAATCAATGAATTTTAATGTCAGGGCATGCTGCCTGAACTCTGAAGATTGGACTTATGATGGTGCATATGTATCATTTTCTCTAGCTTCTTGATCTCTCATTCAGCAATTTCTTCAAATGGATTCATCAAACTTAATTTTCAAATATGATGCTTCTGAAAATGGGCAATAACCGCATTCATTGTTGATCTGCTAGTAGCAAGATTAGACTCATTCTAGAAAAACCTTATGAGATCCTACTTTGTGTTTCTTTAATATATCAGAGTGCTGATCCCTTCCTCGAGTTGGTCCTTGACTAAGTGTTTCTTATATAACATCTTTGAATATGAGTTTATGGAATATGGTTTTTGATTCAGAACTTAATAGTTTATTGGGCATCATGTTCTTATAGTACTTTCTCACACGATGATTTGTCCATCAATTAGTGAGTATTTCACAATTATATTGCATGTGCTACATTATGCTTTTCTACTTGTGGTCAGAGATTGTTTCTTTGAGTATTCCATTATTTTAGCTCCTTTTAACAAACCAATTTCTGTTCATTTAACTTCAATTTATATTTTATTTTTACCATTTGTTCAAAAATGTATAACTTTGGTTGAAGTATATAGTTTTCTGTTCATCTAACTTCAATATATATATTTACTTTTTGTTCAATATTGTAAAACTTTCGCTGAAGTACTGATGTAAGTGGTTGTATAGTTTTATTTATTTATAGTTTTATATATACATAATAGTATAATCTTCCTTTTTTTTTTTTTCTAAATTATGAAGAGGAAGTTGGAATCTAGGAAGCTAATGACTAAAACGAGAAAGAACAAGTTGATGAAGAGGACTTTGATATTGATCACAGAAATTAGTTTGGTTGCTATTTTGAAAACATTTTGTGTTACTGACTTGTTATGTTATTTTGATTATGATGGATTGCCTTATATTATGTGTTTACTCTTATTATATGTGCCATTTTGTGTCAATTGTTGTGATTTGTGTGTTTAAACATCGGCTGTTTTTTTTTGGGTAATTATGTTCTAAATATATTAAGTTAAGAGTTTAGGATTTGTGAAATTTCATCATTATACTCATGGCGCAAGCCTTGTGCCTCAGGTACTAAAAATGCCTTAGTTCCCCTTGGTGTACCTGGTTGGTGGTACAAAAAAGGTTTGTTACAGGATATTGAATAGTGTTTTATGTCACTCAAATCATAAGTTTGAAAGAACCAACCAGGTGGGCTAGCTCACCTAGCCACTGGGCTCTTCACTAAGGTGAGTTACCCAGGTTCGATTCCCTTTGGGGACGAATAGGGGGGAGTTATAAGGAGGCTTGGAGAAATAAGGGTGTATGGAGACTTGGTGAACTAACTACTAACTATACTAACAACTAACTTTGTCCAATCAAAAAAAAAAAGTTTGAAAGAACCTTTTGATATTCTTGGGCACCATTAACTATGAATAAGATTCTTTTCTGCTCCATTTTACTTTATTTCCTTAGCGTTTAGGGTTGGTGTATTGTCAGTTGCCTTGCTTGGAAACGTTCTAAAATTTGCATTTGTGGTTCAGGAACTCCCACTGGAGGGCTTCTTGGCATGGCTCCATCACCTTCATTTCCTAATTTAATCAACCAGAACATGCCCAATATGCCAAATTACTCTGGTTCTGTATCTGGTGCTTTCCCAGGTTTGCTTGGTATGGTTCCAGGTGTTATGTCTGGGGCCTCAGGTGGAGTGGTTTTACCAGGAATGGGATCATCTTTGGGAGAAATATGTCGAGAATACCTTAATGGACTATGTTCAAATACTAGTTGCAAGTTTAATCACCCCCCTCATAATCTTCTGACTGCAATAGCAGCCACCACTACTATGGGAACTCTTAGTCAGGTGCCAATGGCACCTTCGGCTGCTGCAATGGCGGCTGCTCAGGCTATTGTTGCTGCTCAAGCCCTTCAAGCCCATGCTGCAGCTCAAGCCCAATCTACAAAAGACAACTCTGGTAAGATTATGCAACACGTGTGAAAAAAAAATTAAAAATATATGTAGCACATTTTCACTTGCATTTTTTACTTCCTGGGTCGTACAATGGCTGGAATCCATATTATTTAGCAAACTTTTCTTACTTAAATGTCATTTATTCATGACACCAGTAATATGACCCTTTCTTAGAGACCCTCTAAAAATATGTAGTACAATTAAAGTGCCTTCTTTTCTGCAAATGAAGTTTATTAGTGAATATTCAACATTTCCATTCTAGGAGTTTTTTCAATTCAGGGCCTGAAAGAAAGGGTAATTACCAATTAGGGACCTGAGTGCTTTTTCAATAAATACAGGACCTGGAAGATTTACCTATCAATTCAAGGTCTGAAATCATTAATAATTATTTATCGATAACTATGAAAAGTTGCCATGTAATTGACATGTCAATTTAATGATAATACATTATTATATTTTTAATATGTTAAATCTCTAAAATTTAATGTAGTTTTTATTAAATTATTTTAACCAATTTTATGATTTTAGGTCTTGAAAGATAGTTTTACATCTTTTAGGTCCTATATTGATAGAAAAAATCTTTCAAGCCCCTGATTGATAGTTTACCTATCTTCAAGGCCCTGATTGGAAAAATATTCCTTGATTTCATTACTTAGCTACTCTGGTATCCAAACATTTCTTAATGATTTAATATATTTTTTGTGACTGTCATCTGCCAGCTTCCATGGACAACGAGAAGAAGGCTGATTCTCTTAAAAAAACTGTGCAAGTTAGTAATCTTAGTCCACTTTTGACAGTGGATCAGTTGAAACAGCTCTTCGGCTTTTGTGGGACGGTTGTTGAATGTACCATTACTGATTCTAAACACTTTGCATACATTGAATATTTGAAAGCAGAAGAAGCTGCTTCGGCATTGGCATTGAACAACATGGATGTCGGTGGTCGTCCATTGAATGTTGAGATGGCAAAATCACTTCCTTCAAAGCTCACTTTGAATACAGCATTGGGTTCATCAACCGCTATGGTGATGCAAAATGTTGCTATGCAACAAATGCAATTTCAACAGGCTCTCTTGGTGCAGCAAACATTGACAGCACAGCAGGCGGCTAGCAGAGCAGCAACTATGAAGTCTGCTACTGAACTAGCTGCAGCTAGGGCTGCAGAAATAACAAAGAAGTTGCAAGCTGATGGGCTTGTCATTGAGGAAAAGGAACCTGACAAAAAATCTAGGTATGTTTTAAATATTTTGTAAGATCCTTGAATAAATTGTTAAAAAAATGTTTCATAGTCATTGATTTGGATTCACTGAATATAGTTTTTAAAGATATGACAACAAGATAATACTTGTTTTGCCTCTGAAATAGAATTGCTGGAATTCTAATTGTGTGGAGTCAAATTGTTTGAGTTGAAATATTTCTAAAATCTTGTATGTTTGTTACTGGGCCTGGTGTATTTTCACTATTCTCTTGGGCGTATAAATGCATTGGTTCGGAATTTATTACATTGTACTTTAGTCTTTAGTGTTCTAATTATATATAACAATTGGCTGTGGGAGAGTTTATGCCTTGGCTTTATCTTAAGATTGGTTAAAGTTCTGTTGGAAGTGGTATTGTATTTTATTGTAAATTTCTCATTCTTTCATAATCTCCATCTGGTCACTCTGAGCATTGGCAGGCATGATTGTTGTTATGCATAGAATTTGAATAATACTTACTTTGACATTGCACTAAGAGAAGAGGAAAATTGGAGTTGTCTCTTTTTAGTTCGTCTATTTTTACAAATGATAAAGTGATCCCTGTGCTACATTTTGTTTCTATTCCTTATCATACGGAGGAAGAAAAGAAATTATTGGCTGGTGTTCAAGTTGAATAGTTCAATTATCTTGTAAAAAATTGCTGGATTTGGAAATCAAACATGTCATAGTTGTTACAAGCGCGCCTAAGGCGCTCAGGCTCAGGGGTCTGCGCCTAGATTGTTGATTTTTTGCTATTCCAGGCTCATGTATCAAAGGCGCGCGCCTAGGTGCGCCTTTTAGTTGCGCCTAGGCGCGCCTCTTCAACATCTTTTTTTTTCTTTTTTTTTTTTAAGTTTTTTGAAATTGCTACTCAATTATTAAAGGGTTTACACATTTTTAAGATAAAAATGGACAGCCCACTTATAAAATTATATAAATAGAGAATTAGGGTTAGGGTTTTAGTACTTGAATTTTCAAAACAAAGACAAAAAGGTGGGCTGCCTTCACCTCCATCATTTGCCGCCTACTTGAACTTTATTTGTGTGTATGTTTTATGTGTTATAATGCTATTATGAGTTATTTATGTATCATTATGTGATTTTTATCTTAGTTTAGTTAGGTAATATGATTGTAAGTAGGATATATTTGTGTATATATATTGTAAATTCTGTTTTGGGCAAAATGTAGCTCAGGCGCGCCTAGGGGTCCGTGCGCCTAGGTGCGCCTCTCGCTTTTAACAACTATGAAACATGTTCTTCCTCATTAGACATGAATACATATTATAATTATAGAACAACTTGAAGTTTTATTTTTTCTTTTTTGATATTGAGCCAACTTTCGTACGGTGGTTTTATTTAGTGCTTAATTTACTGTTGTACTTCTTGACTCGGAAAAGTTGTGGACAAAATAAGCTTTTTCGATTGAAATTTTATCCTCTCATATTTCAATGAAGATCAGCTGACTACTAAATTGAAATGTTGATTCAGGTCACCATCTGCTACTCGTGCCAAGTCAAGATCAAGGTCCAGGTCCAGGTCCAGGTCAACAACTCCTGTCAATTACAGGTTAAGACGGAGATCACGCTCATTCTCACCTAATCGTCGTGCCCGAGATTATAGGTCCAGATCACCTGTGAGATCTCGCCATTATTCAAGTTATGAGAAAGAACGCAGGTCTTACAGGGATAGTAGGGATTGGAGTGACAAACTTAGGAGGGGAGACTATGGAAGATCTTATGACAAGGACGTGCCTCTTTACAGGAGAAAGAGGAGCAGGAGTCCAAGTCCTCGAACTAAGAAGCCATATAGAGATGATTCAGGCTTGCCAAGACATCGTCTGGAAAGTCATTCTGAAAGAACAAGGAAATCATCCCGTCCTGATTCAAGATCTCCACGTCATCATGGGACAAGATCTTCATCTTCTGGAGATGAAGGAAGTAAATCAAAACATAGAAGGCGCTCATTGTCAAGGTTTGATGAACTTGTTCATCACTCTAGTGATAAGAGAGATGAGCGAAGAGAAGAAAAATCTAAGAGCAGAAGTAGGAGGCGCTCTCGATCAGCTTCAGCTGTGGGTCGGAATCATATACACAGATCTTCCCCCAGAGCGTTGGAGGAAAGTAGATCTAGACACAGAAAGAGGTCAAGGTCTAGATCTGTGGAAGAGAAGCATCAGTCAAGTGAGAAACATGAAAGAAATAAAGATGATAGATCAAGAGATCAGGATAAAAAGCGCTCCAGGTCGAGTTCCTCTGAGGCCAGGCATAGGAAAGGCCGTAAATTGTCTCCGAGTTCAGATGGACACAAGTCAAAGCATAGGAAGCATTCTCGGTTAAACTCTATTGAGAAAAATAGCTCACTAAATGATATTGATCCTGTTGAAACCAAAGATAAAGCATTAAAGGTTGAGAATGACAAATGTGTTGCATCTGATGATGTTAATGTGGACAGGTTGAGTGATTCGAGACATATGAAGGATGATGAAGTTGGAACTGACAATAGTTTATCAAGTTAGTGCATATAATGAAGAGAATGATGACAAGATAATGATCTTGATAATGTCATCTAAATATGATGATACTGCTTTGCAAGAGCATGTTATCTTGATGCATGACTGCAAGATGGAGCTTCTTTTTCCTGGTCAAGATTATTAGGTGGTCTGTTACCCTTCAAATGATAAATGTACACTCTGTGTTTCTGCTGCAGGTTGGTGGCTGAATACGTTGGGCTGGTTTCTGGAGCTGTGCTTGATTTGATTAGAAATGTTTGAATGTTTCAGCCATTCTCAGATCCAACCATGACAATGTTTTTCCTGAACTGTTTAATTGATGTATGCTAGACTATAACCTCTCTATCATTCTTATTTGTCATTGTTTTTACTAATTCTTTTTGTGAATTAGTGCTATTTACATATCTTAGTGACCTGCACCTTATGTAGAATTTATTTATATATTAATTGTTAAACATATTATTTGACTGAATTTTGTTTGTTGATGTATCTTTACCCAAAATTCAACCTCCACATTTTTTTAGTTATATAGTTATCTTAATCCTTTTGAGTCCATAATTGCATTGCATTGAATGGGACCACCAGACATGAACTGTGAGTCTATACCACATTTACTTGCTTTTTTGTTGAGTTGATACTCTCAAGTCAAATGTGTAATCTTGTAAGTGAACTCACTAATATACTCGTGGTTGTTACTGGCAGTTATGATGGCTTTATCTGATATGACTCCTAATAAGTTCTACATTCAATTTTTTTTTTTTAATTTTGTTTTGTGAGCTTGTTACATTCCATAAAGATGCAGGTATTTGGGCTGCATTCAGTCAGATGCATTTGGCACGGTTTTATGTAGCTGGTTTTATACAAAAGGTATGCCGCTTGAGTTTCTGGTAATCTAATAGCAGATTCACAGTTGTAGCTGTGATATAATTTAACTGGGCATGCTAGCTTTAATTGTTGGATGGAATGCTATATAATGGCATTTAAGCATGTTGTATGTTCATGCACTGCGCTCTTCCTCATCTCTCTTTTTCAATCTTTTTTTTTTTTTTTTTTCTCCTTTTTCCTTTTCTCCGCTCTCTTCTTTTCCCATTTTCTTGGAAAATGTTCTGTTAGGCAAGGTTCTCTTAAAGCTGATTCCAGGTCAGATGTTGCTGTGTTTTCCTTGGTCATATCATTTGTTCTTTTCTAACAGGTAATCTCTTCTGTTTTGACATTTCTTTTGGTTCAACTATGTAAAATATAAATATGGTTGTGTCTTATGGTTGGTCGGTTTGGAAAAGTTCTTATGCTTTATTTTTCTCTTTATTTCATCTTCATCTTATTATCTCCAAATTTTGTCTTTGTTATTTGTCTTATTTACCCATTGATTAAAAATGCAAATGCATAGACTCAGTGGAATCTTGTTGTTGTTCACTTTTTTACACCCAATCTCCCCCCCACAGACACATTGGACAGATGATCAATGCAGGCCAAGATAAAGCCATCTAGAGTTAATTTTTTCTGTGTGGGATCTGTCTTGATCTTGCCAAAAATGTTTGACTAATATTATTTTTAGTTTATTTTTGGACCATTTGAATGGATCATGGATGGTTAATCTTCTGTATATTTCATTAATATTTAAATGAAAATGTTGCTGAGCAATCCAAATCTCTTGTTCAAAATACTTGTCAAGTGTCAATTGAAGGAAAATATATATGCTAATGTGCTCATGTTGAGTAAATATCTTTCAAGTTGCATAAGAATGTTTTTTCTTTGATAGTATTTTGGTTCTGGCATCATGGTGTAGATATGGTTTTGTAGCTCAGATGGGATTTCTTAGCTATAATTTCTCGATGAAATTTGGTGTTATCCGACTTATAAAAGTTGTGATGAGCATATTTTTTATGTTATCCAATCTAGTTAGTGTCTGAGTCACAAGTTGTGAGAAGCGCATATTATCATAACAACATTATAAAGCATAAGAAGGCTAGAATGCATCTTGAACTTTGCTCCAAGTATGTTTTTTCACATCTGTGTGTAAGTTTATGTTAATTTAATAATGGCTTCAATTACAGATTCGTGAAGATAAGAAAGAAACATATTTCTTTGAACGAAAATAGGTGCAGAGGCAGACTAATATTCTCATGCACGATCATTCAGTTTCTATCCCCTGATCTCGCCCACTATCTTCTCCTGTCTTTTTTGGGTTGTCTTTTGGTTACATATGCTCAAAGAAGAATAACCAGTGCCTGATGCTCAGATTTTCTACGTTTGTTTTGTGTGATAATTGGGAGCTGGTTCTAAATGAATACTCTTACTTCTGAATCTGTACGCATGTTAGGGGTTATAATTGGGGGTTTGTTTGGAAGAGCACAGCTGTTCGTGATTTTTTTGTGTTTTAATTGTACTCCCTCCTTTTGAATTCACATCTCACAGTAATTGTAAGATATGAAATTTAAGAAATGTTACTTTTTCATTTGAGAGTAATGCAGTGTTTTATAGTAAAAATAATGATAAAGTGAGGTATGAGATGCTCTAATGTTTTAAGAAAGCTGTTATAACGACTCGCGCTTTTGGTTGTTCTCCACACCATGGTTATCTACTGCAAATATCGCTTTGTTTGGTTCCGTCCTTCCAGGAGGTGTCGTGGTAGGCTTAACTAAAGCCCAATGCAGGTTGAACCCTATGGAAACCTTAACTAAAGCCCAATGCAGGTTGAACCCTATGGAAACCTTTGGGCAGACTTTTACGAACCTTATACCGCTCCAAGTCAGTTAGAAGATACTATAGTTGAATGAGTAAGAGAAGAAGTTATGTCACAAGACTCACAACCACAGCTAAGTCTGTGAACTTTTCTTCTCTTATGAGATTTCGAGTTAGATGATAGCATATAATAAAGAAAGCAGTAATATTCAAAAGCATCTGCCATAGAAAATCTTACCCTCAGGCAATCTCGTATCTAGAACAATCAAATTATTGGATTTTATTTCTTGCTCGCCCTTAGAAGCAGAGCGAACCCTTGTTCGAGGAATTGCTGGTTTGGGGAAATCGGGGGACTTCCGGAGGAATATGACTCATACCTCTCCTTAACAGTCGAGCACTTCATACCTGTTATTCACAAATCAGTTTTTTAAATAAAGTATAATATTGTTTTGAAATTTTTACTATTTTGAGTGCGAAAAGTTTATTGGACGTATAAATGATTAAATGTGAAATGAGGCGGAGAGTAAAGTAACAGAATACGTGCAGTGTCAAAATCCAATGTCAACCTCGTTCAAGTAAAGGTCCAAAAACACTAGATGAAAGTTGTGGTTGGCGTACATGGTGGATATCTTTTGTATAACGAATTGTCAGTTAACTTTTGTTGGTTGTAGGATTTCTCTACCACTCTAGATTTTTTGTTGGGATAATGCAGGGAAGGAATAAGCTGTTTCATGACAAAAGACCTGGTAAAATGAATGACTTGCATTGCGTTTCACTGAGGTTTTCAGGAAGAGCATTTTCGGTGTTACAGATCAAGAAGATTAGAATTTTGAATTATGATATAAACTTATGTTGTGTTTGAATGGATTTGTTACGTTATTGGGAAGATTTATTTGATCAGAAAATTGCTGCCCTAAAGATTTACGAGTTACCATTCCAAACAAACGACATTTAAACTAATGAAATAAATTAAAGATAATGTGGAACCACTTTATGCCATGCACAAAAAGGAACCAATCATTCTAGTTAAATGAGTTACAATACTAAACTATCAGTGAGAGATTAATATATTTTATCTTACATATACTATCCACCAAATTAATATTAAAAATAATAGTTTTCTTTTAATTTTTTGTTAACACGCAAAACAAAAGTGAAAATAAATCTGATACGTAGATAGTGTTGGAAATTTTTAATTTCCATTATAATCTAATTATGGGCAATATATTATTATACAATTATATTAGCTATTCAATTATATTATGGACTTAATTAAGTGATCAAATTAAGGTTAAAGGTCCATGGGCTATAATAATAAATGATATGAGCTTATTGAGTAGATACCCAATACTACATGATTAGGTGATTATGGGTGGTCTAGTCAAGTAGTATATAAAGGTTACCAGGTTATGGTCCCCAATATACTAAGCCGCACATGATCTTCCCTTCTCCCCATCGGGAGGGATTACTACGGTCCCCATAAGGAATTAGGAGGCTTAGTTGAGGAAGACCATATAACCACTGATCCTGAGTTCGTGTTCCGCCTAGAGACTCATTGGATCAGGTACGCTTCCGCTTTACAGTTTAAATCTCGTTAATCATAATAGGGTTAAGGTTAATGGATTAATTTCCAACAAGTGGTATCAGAGCCACCCTATTAATGATTCTCTGAGATTTGTAAGAATGGTTTAAGATTCAAATATTTAATTTTAAATCATTTTGCAACATCACGATTTTATATCTAAAAGCTCTTACTACGGGTCAAGTTTCATATTCAATACATGTGATATGAAATTAAAATTCGCAATCAACTCGTTGATATACTTAATGTCCCTCTATGCATATTTGTATTGATGGGTTTGTATATAATCATGAGTTCATAAAAATATGTTGACTGCAATTTGTAAATTTGGTGATTGCGTGTAATTATCCTCATATACCTTTACTGTTCTTTTATTAATTGAAGGTAAATGCTTATGGACTGTTATTCTGCCATATTAATTTGGATAGGCATTAAGTAGCATATTTGAGACATATACTAAAGATTTAAAGGGCGATTGATCATATTAATTTTGATTAATCGTGGTTGTGGATTCAATGGATTATAATTGATAAAATCCAAATCCGCCTTTGGCTATTAGGTGTCTGGATATGCTTAGCAGTTTAGTGGAATTGTTATTAATCTTATTGATTTTTAATAATATTGGATGATGTGAAGTCAATTTGGATCTGACGGAATTATTTCTCATTAATTTGGCATTCAGTGTTGGACATCCCATAACGTATAATGATTTCCATATAATTCTTATTTATTGATTTAGTTTTTCCATTAATAAGAAATTTGGATGTGAATGTTATATCAATTCAATAAATTACACTGCGAGTGAATTTGCTCACTGTGTATTGATTCATATCATTATTTTATCATTATTGATTTAATATTATGTTATTGTTTTAAAATTACCTTTATTATTATAAAGTGATGCTAATGGTGGAATGAATTTTCTTTTAACTTGAATTAATTCCACTAATTTTATATGTTGGGAATCGTGCATCGATAATTGGGTAATTGAATTAATTTTCATATTTGTGATCATTTGTTGAAACTTTGACCATTGTGATAATTGGAGGGCATGTGGCTTATACATATGGAGATATGTATGAAATTGTAAAGGCCAAATAAAGTTGCATCCTTTATTGTTTAATGGAGTGTTAAGGTTTTAATTGATCATGAAAATTTAATAATTACAGTTCATGACGTTATGTTCTGAAATATATTGATCTCAAAATCCATGTGACATCATGAATGAAATTGGGTGAAATTTACCACTATAGTAATTTGCCATTAATGGGATTTTGTCGAATTTGGAATCATTATGGGTGTGAAAATTAAATTAAGATGCAATACTCTATTTTTAAGTTTGCGCCACATTGAAATAATTAATCACGCAATAAGTGCAATCCTTGATTCCTGTTATTAGATTAATTAATTCTTTTGGTTATAAAGTGTTAGATTAATTAATTCTTTTGGTTATAAAGTGTAGCAGGTTGATTTGGATTAATTTTTAAATGCTTGTAAGGCTTAATTTGGTTCATAATAATTTAGAATAAAATTCTAATTAAATTAAGAAATCTTTTATTATGGTATGAATCATCTAAAGTTTCCATTTAATTTATTGAATTAAATTAATAAAATTGGGGAGACATTATTTTTTAATGTCGTTCAATTAAACGTAATATTTTTTTTTAAATATTTGTTTAATTGGTCTAGTAATTTTTCAATCTAGTCAATCAAAGCACCATGTTGCCACAGCAATATCGTGTGTGGAGAAAAGCTTTATTGAAATTACATAGATGTGTGTGGTATTATTTATGTGTTATGTGTTCGGCCCACAGGTAGGCACAGTTTGACAGAATAATAACACACATGTGATAATAAGTATGTGATAATTATTTGGATTGTTCATGTGAACATTAGTCGGTCCACAGATAAACTCTTGTTTGACAGAACTTATTGTCAATACTTGATTATTACACCAAGATTACCCCTGCAGTTAATTTTTGTCCACAGACGAGGTTAATGTTGCACAAGGTGTCTTGTGATGGGTCCCCAATTAATAATGTTGTATGAGTGTATCTTCATGCGGGTATTGATCGGCCCACAGGTAGATTAATATTTGGCAGAAATACACAAGTACCTGTGGTGGTAAATACGTGACAATTATTTGGTTTGACATGTGAGTAATAAGTCGGCCCACAGGAAGACTATTGCTTGACAGTTTTATTGTCAGTATTTGACTACTGCATGAGAGCATCATTTAAATTAGTATTTTTTTGTCCAAAGACTTGATACTAATGTTATGCTCGAATCTTTAAGATGATTCTAATTTATTTAAATTTTGAAAGATTATAAAGTTTAATGCGAGCATGAAAAATTATTTTACATTAATTCTCTGTATAATTAAGAAGTCTGCTAATTAAGTTTTCCATATATCAACAACAAAATCATACTTGATGAGTGAACTTCCACAATAAGGATGAGACTAATAAGTCAAACTTAATCTCAATAAAGAATAAGGGCAATACAAGAAAATCCATTAAGAAAGCTGCTAAAGACAAAAATAGTACTCCACAACATATGATTACTAATTGGAGAAATTATAAAGATTGCAGCTTTATGGTCTCAATAAAGTTCCAACCAAAGTAGTTGTGAGAACTCTTTGAGTTTCACATATGGTGATATCCAACCAAAGCTAGATCATTGGGATCTACTAAAGAAAATTGGACTCAAATAAATGTAAGCTACTTTATTGGTTATGAATAAAAATAAAAGTTTATGATCCAATTAATCGGATCATATTTGAGACGGGTAATACGGTATTCTGTGAGGATGTTGATTTGGGGGAAGAATAATATTAGAGACATTGTCTTTGAGGGGGAGTCAATACGGTCCCTACTTAAACTTTTAGAAATTATGTAAATTCAGAATATCAATGGGACAATGTCAATAATATTTAAGGTATAATAAAATCAACAACCTCAAGAATTAATGTCATTAAGAAAACCACTAGAGTTGGGAGAAAATCAATTCGGATAATTATGTAGTTTCTCCTAAATAAAGAGGACACTATGGAATTAATGGTAGAACATTCAAATAATGTTCATCAAACCATGTAAGGTCCAAATACTCGAAAGTGGGTTAATGCCATAAGTTATGAGTATAAATCAATACAAGATTATTAGGTTTGCATCTTGATAAAGGATTATACTCTAAAGGGAAGGAAGGCATTGTTTTAAGATAATCGTGACATTAATAGCACATTTAGATATTGAATTAAATTAGATGGATGTATAGTAATTGTTCTTTGATGGTAACATTGAAATGATCTCAATGATTTTAAGAATTAAAAGAAATCCATCTATACATTCAAGTAAGTTTTTCCGTAAAGGAATCACAAGTATCATAATGAATTAATTGTCTCATTTGGTTTTGAGACAAATGTAGATAATTATGTGATTCAGTGGGAGAATGTTTAAACTAAGGGAGACAAGTGGAGTCTCAATAAGGTGCCCTAAAGTTAAATTAAAAATTTAAGAAATGTATAAACATTCTATATGTTTTGATTGTTGGAAGTTATTGTATGATGAGGTCTCTACAAGATTTAATTTGGCTTCTATTGTTGGTGTATTAAGTAGACATTTAAGTTACTCTAGTATGGATCTTTACAGAGAACTAAGGATAACATGCTTTAACATTAGAGAATCAGATTAGTAGGAGATCATAAAGTAGTCTGATTATGAGTTTGTTGGATGCCAATACGATATAAGATCCACTTCAGGCTACATCTTCTGTTGGTCTGGAGAGCTATACAAGTAAAAATATTAAGCAAACACTTTAGCTCATTAACCATGACAACAGAATCAGTAGCACACTAAGGGGCATTCAAACATGAAATAAAGGTTGCGAAGTTTAGTCACATAAAGTTGATTGTGACAGTTAGTTCGCAGTAAAGTATTAGCAATAAGAGTTCTTATAAGTCAAGCATATTGACATAGAATTCTTGGTTGTTAAAGAAAGTGTTCTTATGGATAAATTTTGGTAGAGCATATTATGATAGACTCCAAATATGGATCCACCAATTATGTATTCAACGCCCTGTAATTTTTATGAGCTAGCTACTCATATGGGTGTTATATGGTTTTAGAATACATTGGTTTAGTGAGAGTCTATATTTATTGCTCTTTAAAGTTTCAAGACACTTTGATTTGGATAATTCAGTTTTCTGCAGAATAAAGTTCATGGCTTTGAATTCATTGTGAATTCACTTAAGTAATTTCATTTTGTAATATTTTACATTATGGATTGATCTCACTAAGGATTAAAGTTGGACCAGTTGGAAATAGACATGATGTTGATCACATTTGACATGTAATTTCCATGCTACTCACCATATTTGATCTATGTCATTGAGTGTATTGATATGATAATTGTCGGGGTTTAACTACGATTTATAATGTGGTGAATGCCGCGGTAGTTCCATATTAGTATATGAGATGGACCAGATTGTTAAGTATAGCTTGAAGAGGAATAGCATAAAGTTGCGCTACTAAGGACTCTTGATATAATTGTTTTCAGAAAATATATAGCCCAAGTGGGAGATTGTTGAAAATTTTTAATTTCCATTATAATCTAATTATGGGCAATATATTATTATACAATTATATTAGCTATTCAATTATATTATGGACTTAATTAAGTGATCCAATTAAGGTTAAAGGTCCATGGGCTATAATAATAAATGATATGAGCTTATTGAGTAGATACCCAATACTACATGATTAGGTGATTATGGGTGGTCTAGTCAAGTAGTATATAAAGGTTACCAGGTTATGATCCCCAATATACTAAGCCGCACATAATCTTCCCTTCTCCCCATCGGGAGGGATTACTACGGTCCCCATAAGGAATTAGGAGGCTTAGTTGAGGAAGACCATATAACCACTGATCCTGAGTTCGTGTTCCGCCTAGAGACTCATTGGATCAGGTACGCTTCCGCTTTACAGTTTAAATCTCGTTAATCATAATAGGGTTAAGGTTAATGGATTAATTTCCAACAGATAGTATATTATTAATAATTGAAAAAAAATACTTATTAAATCTATATAAATAATATTTAATTTAATTGAACTCTGTATACAATTTTATTTAAGCATAAATATATACTCCATAAATATTTATATGCTAAGCCTAATTATTTATTTTGTAAAAAATATAAAAGATGTGTATTTATTCCCGTGCGATGAAGGGTGTTCTGCTCACTAAGTGATTCAGCCATCCTTTTTAATATTTTTATTAGATGGAGCTGCTATTTGGACGCTCGAAAATAATATATTTCTAAAAAATTAAAATTAAACTAATGAAATTAAAATACCCTTATTAAAAATGTGTTTATAATATCTTTATTATTCATACCCAAAACTATTAAACATATCCCATTCATTAAACCTAACTTAATTAATTAAAATTTCTGTGCATTATTCGGTAGCTTTTAATCAATATTTTTTTCTCCAATAGAGCCCACTCTCATTGCTTAATCAATTAAATCTCTGTGCATTAAAACCGCTTAGGATTCTTCAAATACTAAACGACTCAATTCTACATAGTAGATGTAAGAAATGAAACTGTATATGAATGATGAATTATGTTTCAATTACTACTCAATGGCCGTATTAATTTTTATGACTTTGGGCAATCGTAGATGAATAGTTTTCAATTCAATTTATGATGATATATACTCTCGATCCCATAGAAGTTGATACACTTTTATTTTTGGTTTGTCCCACTAAAGTTGACACATTTTCTTTTTAATACATGGACCAACAAAAAAAACAATTAATCTATCCTCATGGGCCACACATCTCACCTCTAATACAACTACCCACTACACATTAAATATTATTTCTCTCACTTCACTTTACTCCACTTTACATTAAATTATTATATTCCTTAATCTTTGTGCCAAAAAAAAATTATACCAACTTCTATGGGACGGAGGAAGTATATATATATGCAGCCCGACATAGCTACTATTCACGCTATCGACATGGTATGCCGGTAGCTGAGCCCAGCTTGTGAAACACAAAGTTTCCATGGGTTTCCCTTTTCACCGCCGACAGAACTCTTCATCTGCTTCAGAAACGCCTCTCCGTCTTCCAGTTTTCGAATGTGATCGCCGTTGACTTGTCTTATGGCTTCACGCAGCTTCATTGCCAGCTTGTACTACACATTCTGAAATTTGTGTAACGGTGGGCGTATGTATGGTATGGCCGTAACTCTCATTAGTTTAGTTTTAATTTTTTAGGGGTATATTTAGTATTTTTTTGGGGTGAAAATATCCGTCCCTTATTAAAATTTAGGGTAGTGTGTTAATTATTCAAGCAAGTGACACGTTAGATGGAACATTATTCTAAACAGGGGATCCCATCTCCTAAACTATATAATGATATAGATGTGCAGATCTTGATCTTGAATGTTCTGGTACAATTGGTATTACATTTCTTATTACACACATTAGATGATTAATACGTGTTTGGGGAAGAAAATCTCAACCATTGCCCCTAGGGTTTAAGCTTTCTTTTTAAGGTATATGTTTTATTATATCATACTCCCTCTATCCCAACACAGTTTTCATACATCCTTTGTAATTGAAAGTTCTGCTGGGACGGAGGGAGTACATGTCAATTATCCAACATCCAACTGTGCATAACAGGATATGTAATATCATAATGTAATAGAAGAATCAGACCGGCAAATCTGATCTTCACCCGTAAATATCCTAAAAAAGGAAACTACACATTAGGGTTCACTTAGACCATAAAACGATAAGGACAAATCATTTAAGTATCTTCACCGCAAAGATCCTAAAAAAAGAAACTACACATTGAGGGTAAAATTCACTTAGACCATAAAATGATAAGGACAAATCATTCAAGTATAAATCAAGTTAACCACTCAGAATTATTTGGTTCATAAGGTTAAAATGGGTATTAACGGAGTTTCTAATATGAAAATAATGTGCATATATGAGCAATATACTCTAATAATTTTAATTAATTTCATAAGATATTGTAATCTGGTCACCTCTTCTTAAGTTGTATTATGTTATATCATTTTGTTTTTGCTAACGAGTTTAAAGGAATAATAAGCCTACAAACAGTGACAGAGCCATGATTTTTCGATAGGGGATCCGATAACTTAGCCTTTTATTTTAAGTTGATGTACTGAATCAATAAAAATATTTTTTTTACTCGATGATTCTTTCTTTTTTTTTTTCAAAATTATTAATAGACCTCCATCATCTTTAGTCTTAATGATGTCATTCCGTGCAACCAGGCTATACTTTGTGATTCTTTCCACATTCTGAATCACTATTGCTGGTAATTTAACCACTGCTAGGCTATACTTTGTGATTCTTTCCACATTCTGAATCACTATTGCTAATAATTTAACCACTGCTAGCCAAAAATTCAAGAGTTAGTTTCCTGTGAATCGAATTCACGATGTAAACCATGTGATTTCCTTTTAATTTAAACCTTAGCAAAACATAGAGTATAATAAGATTGGAAGGAAGGACCACAGGTTTTACACCGTAAACCTGTTATATTAGTGTTTGCCAAAATTCAAAACCCCAAATAGATTGGTTTTATCGAGCTCCAGTCTTCTCGTGAATGAAAGTAACTTGGAGGAGCAGGAAGTGATCTAAGAAGTGAGCTTTAGGATTAAGGGTTCATTAGACTATTTTATGAACACTTCTTAACATATTATGAGAAGTGATACTACTTTCTAGTATAATGCAAACAATTTCTATTTATCTGTCCCAACTCCCAACATATTATGAATGATTTAAAAATGACAAAAACACTCAATACAATACTAACTTACCTAAAAAATTCGATGAAGTCAAGTAATAAGTGTATTTTCTCTATCTTCAATCGTTCGCACTACATTAGGACTTAGTGAATATCATTTTTAATTTTTTAATTAATGAAAAATGATAACTAACCAAGAGGAAAAAAAAAAAAAAAAACTATTTCACCGTAAGACAATCATTAACCGAACTTGCTCAAGGATTAATTATGGAAATGGAAGGATGTCAAAACACTTATGAAAGCAGGAAAATAGTTTAAATTCTTGGAACAAAATTATAATTATATCTCATCAACAACCTTATTACTAACCTTATAATGCACTCACTGCCATCCATCTTTATACAAAACACAAATTTGCATCACAAGCTCCTAAGTATACACAACTCCCACCTCAATGTGAAAAGAGCAGTACTCGTCATTCTTGCATGACTCGTACATGATTAAATTTAAATAAGAATTAAGTCTCCCTGAATTTTCAATGAGATCGTCTCACACAAGTTTCCGCAGTTCACACATGTCATCTTTTGGCCCATGGAAAGCAACCGCACCCCTAAAAGAAAGCATAACAAATAAGTGAGCCATAGTGTATGGCCAAATGCATTTATATATGGGAATTACCTTTGTATCATCCTTGGCATACTGCTTCTGAGCGTAGGACTGAGAGGTAGTTTCAGTAAGCATTGCAGCCACCTTTTTCGTTTCACTGTTTTTCTCTTCTCTTACTCTGTTGAACATTTGAGTGTATCCTTCTGCTGCTGATGGGTCTGTCTCATCCCACTCGCCAAATTTTGGAACAGCCGGGCTTCGATCTGGCTGCCAATACCCAACAAAATCATGACTTCAGAGACACAAGAATGCAATGTATAACATCTTATAAGTATGCCTATTCATGTATTTATTTCTGAATCTTTGGATGCCAGCTTGATATTTAACTATATAAACCTACATTTCAAGTAGTTGATGTATATAGAGCGAACCCCATGAAGCATGTATATGTGAAAAATCCAAGTATGAATTCAAAGACTGACACTCTTCTTTCATGTGGATCAATTCAAATTATAAGCTGAGAGTCTATTTGAAAACATTGTACAACAATGATCATATGATCGACCACATATAACTTTTTTCTTTCTACTACATCATCAAAGTAAGCTACGCAGAATTAATTTCCACTTTTACAACATAGAAAGCATTATGAAAGAGCATATATGAAGAGGGAATAGAGAATAAAGTACTGAGTCGTCGGCTTGTGCAACAGATCTCAAGCGAGATCTTCTAGGAGTTGTGGGGGCTTGGTTATGGCTCCCATCAGATGAAGCTTTCCTTTCCCAAGAAGGAGAAAGAGATCCATTATTACCCTTTGCCCCAGCAGCTCTTGCCTGAGAGTGTGGATGCATCGGCGACTCATCTGCACTGCGATCAGACCCTACACTGCTCCGACCAACCCTCCTAGGTGTATTGCCTGGACTTGAATTTCTTCGGCCTGTGTTTTCATGGCGCATTGGAGAATCGGTGAGCCTAGTTTTCATCTCACCTTCGGATCTTTGATCATGCATTGCTCCAACTACTTTTAGTGCGTGTGATTTTTCACTAGTTCCCAGTTGTGTAGGATTACGTGGTGATCTAGTCACATCACTTTCTTGATGCTTTGAAGCTTTACCATCCTTGAATTCACCCTCCACATAAGGATCAATTTCATGAATCTGCCCACTCTTCTTTCCCTTCCTTGCATTGTCAAAATACATTGTGTATGGAACCTCTTCACTTTCCCAGTTCCCAAATTTTGGTACTTGTGTATGCTGCCAACCAAAGTCATCAAAATATGGACATGGCTGTAAAATTTTTGAGATTTAGATTCCTACTCTATACTATCCAACTTCATTTTGTCATTTAAAACACATTCTTCTCCAATTAGCTAGGATTTCTTTACATAGTGTACCATTTCTTAAGCTGCATCATTGAATGAGTGACAAGTATAACATCTAAATCATAAAAGAAAACCTAAATCCTAATGGCAAGTGTTAAATTAATCAGTCTCTCTTGCATATCAATCATTCAAATAATCACACAACATAATCCACTAGAATGCACATGAAATCCCATTTGCTTTCTCTCACTGTTTAGGCAATTTGAAAAATAGTTCATACATTGCATTTACTTGGTATATATACTACCTTCATCTAATTCAACTTAGTTCATATAACTTCTCACTAAAATTTGCATTAGCCATAAAGGTTAGAATACCAAGGTTAGGAATATAAAAGCGTTTAGATAAAAAATTTAATAAACTTAACAAGGCACGTGCAATTTTCACACTTAAAAATAATAGTCCCCCATCCTGTATTAATATTCAAATTTTGCTATTTCGTCGGTCTCATACTTATCTTCATACACCAAAAAGAAAACATCACTGAACATTACAACTCAAAAGTATTACTATAAATTCAAAATTGTTATTTTATTTTTAACACACATCACTTACTTTAAATTTATTTATTATCTAAAAATACAAAAATTATCCACAACAGTTAATAAAGCAAGTCAAGAAATTAATGTTTCTTAATATCCAAAAAAAGGCAAGGATACATATAAGTTTGGGACAGAGGGAGTAAAAGCAATAGCACAAATAACTTCTTAAACGCTTTATTTAAAAAAAAAAAAATCTTTTCAAATCTAATATACATACTTTATTTATTACCAAATAAATAAATTTAATTTCACTCACAATATTTTTTATTTATTACTCAAAAGATTAAAATACCTTCACAAAGTCAATAAAATTGGTTAATGAATTCCCTTTTCTAAAATAATGTGATATACAAAAATTTAAGCGCATAAAGAGAGTATTTAGTTCAAGTATTTGATCGAAATTATGTATGCTTTGTTGAGATGATTTATATTTATCATTCAATTATCTAAATATGTAGTCCAACTAGTGTGAAGAAGAAAACAGTTTACAGAATGGAGAACCCTCAAAATCGGGTCTATCGTACCTCAAATCCACACAAACATATTTATTTAATTAAAATTGGGTTAAAAAATAAATGGAGAGGTAAGGGAGAGGTTAAAACGGTTAATTTACCCAAATAATTTCATTATGAATTATCCTTAATAAAGTCAACAAGGATAATTAATTGTAATTATAAGATACCAAAACTAGAGTATAATTGATAACAAAAAACTACCTCCTTTAGTAATTCAACTCAAAATGATTGATTAGCTCTACCCTACCATGGATCATAGCTTCAAGCACAAACAAAATTTTCTTGGCAACAAATCTGAGACATAAAATTCAAACTCCAAAGAGGGATAAAATGCCCCTCTAATTACCCTACTGATTCACCTGCTGTGTTAAGAATCTAAATTTATGAACAGTAACAAATCCAGCCCCATATATAATGTCAATTGCATATAATTACTAGCTCATTTACCTGAATCATAAAAGCAAACATGAAAACCACAAATTCTCCCAAGAGATCAGAAGTAGTAAATCCATCCAACCAAAAGAAACACAACCTAAACCAATACACATTACAAAGTATATACTCATTTAAAGGGAAGATAGGAAATTGCACTTACCGCCATCAATCTGCAAAAATGGCAACCTTTAGCAGAACCAAAATGGTAGCTTATAGAAGAAAATGTGTGGGCAGTGGTGGGGGTGGGGATGAGGGTGGAGGGAACGGGTCACTCAAGAAACGGGTCAGTTTAGAAATGGGTTGAATTCGAGGGGAGAGTAAAATGAAGATCTAAGCATTTAGCAATCAAGTGGGGGAGGAAGGAGCACGTGCTACAGCTGATCAAGCAGTGACCTCTTTACGCATTTAAAATTTAAATGATATAAGGTATTTTTTGGAAATATTTTAAATGCCCATTCTCACATTATGAATATCCTTTTTGCCCATTTTATGTGAAATATTAAAAATATCCCACATTTAGTTATTTTTCCTAAATTGCCCCTCTTCGATTGCTACAAGCCTGCAATCGTCAGCGACTCAGCGGAGAAAAATTTAAATTTTAATTATGAAATAAAATTGCACAAGTTATAAAAATCATAAGAATATTAATTAATTATAAAATATAAAATCAAAATAAATAAATGAAGTCAAAGACTTGTATGAGATCGTCTCACGACGGATAAAAAAGTAATGAAAAGTGATTATTAATAAAAAATGATAAGATTATTTTATGAATAATTTATAATATAAATAAAAAGTAATAATATTTTATAACGAAAGTAATAATTATTTATAGAAAAAGTAATAATTAATTTATAAAGTATAAAATAATCACATGTGACAGTATTTAAAACTTGCTAAATGAAAATTAAAATAATGCAAGTTCATATGGTATTAAAAAAATAAGTATTGGTATCTAGTCTATTCGTGCATGTAAGTTGGAAAAAATAATTAAATGAGCATTGCTATTGGAGCCATAAGTATTATAGTTAGAAAAAGTATGTTGTGAGACATGTTATTTATAAGACGGGTATGAGTCGATTCATCACTAAAGTATATTTATTATATAGATAAGTATGTTTAATGATTATTAAAATATATTTTCTAAAGTATGATGAATTATGCGTTAAAATATGATTTTAGTGTGTTATAATAATATAATTTATTATTAATATACTTTAATCACAAATAAACATACTTTATTTATACAATAAGTATACTTTAGTGATTGATCGACTCGTCTCAAACCCGTCTCATGGCTCTCTTATAATTATATTAAATAGTATATTAATTTGAAGAAAAAAAGCTTTATACGTTTTATTTTATTGTTTCTATTCGGTCCAAAGTCGCTATACATGTAACAACATCACCGACCAGTGCATTATAAATTTTTTTTAAGTAAATTCAACCTAGTACTGAAATAGTAATTGTTATCTATTTTTGTTGTAAAAATAGACCAAGATTGATCATTCATATCAACCAAGATTAGTTCCTTTGGTTAATTCATTACAATAGATCTCAACAAACTCGCTTGGTATAGTTTGATATTAAAAAAAAAAAGTTATGTCTCAAGTAAAAAAATTAAAATTGTTCATCAATAAAGAAAATTTAAGAATAAAAATCTATACATCATCCCATCAAATTCATTCCATATATGTGGAACTACAAACAAAATAAGAACATATGTTACTCACCATTAGATACAATACATCTCCTATTATCTTTATCTTTATTATATATAAAAGGCACTTTAAAATTTAAAATTAGACTAAAATTTTTCCTACCATTTTAATCTACCTAATTTAACTTGGTAATATTAAATCTTTGTCCTTCATTAGTTATTATAACATCTCATCCCGTAATTACCAATCTTTAAAAGCATCTTATTCATTTATTTTGTTTTTTATTTTATGGTATTTGTTTATGCAATGAATAGTAAGTCATATGTGGGACCATTTTACTAAAAGAAGAAAATTGTTACATTTGGAGTGAACATCCAAAATAGTAAAATAAGAACCTTTAAGATGGATGGAGGGGTTATATGCAAAAATAAAAAATAAATAAATTAAATATCAACCATGTCCGTGCAACGCATGTGTTATGATTGCTAGTTATCATTAGATACATGGACTTCAATTTATAACTACAGAGTACAAAATTATATTGTGCAATTCCAATATTGCCCTTTCACTTCATTTTATTATAATAATAAAGATATTTTAATTACTACATTGCACAATTAGTGTATGATTATATACAATTAGTAAATAATTTTGCACAACATGATTTCTTTACATATTTTTCCAGCAAACTTAACATGAAAATTTTTGCACAATTAGTGCATAATTATGCACAACTTTTGAATAATTTTGCACAATATAATTTTTTACATATTTTTCCGGCAAACTAATTCACGTGAATAATCTTGCACAACTAGTAAATAATTTTGCACAATATAATTTCATTACATATTCTTCCCATGAACTTGACATGAATAATTTTGCATAACTAATGAATAATTTTACACAATAATTTATGTACATATTTTTTCGGCGAACAGTGACGTGAATAATTAATTCTATACAACTGGTGAATAATTTTGCACAACCAATTGATAATTTTACCCAATATAATTTAATTATTTTAAAGAAAATTAGAAATACACCTGAAGCACAATCTTAAAAGAAATACAACCGAAGCAGTAATTGGAATTGTCATCACTCTCAACTAATGAAATCAATTAAGCCAATAAAAGCCCAGAGTAATCATGGCTTATATATCCTACCTGTCAATGCTACTCATCTGGCGTCACCTTTCTCTTCCTTAGCCTCTAGTGGCACGGTTTATATGAAACCGTCGTCGAAGCCACCGAAACAGTATGGGCTGGTTGCTTATTGCAGCGGCACTCCCAACTATTTCTCATCGTCTGCTGAATGAGAATCGAAGACGGTTTTTAAATCAGTATTGTACCTATTAATTAGGCGTATAAACGGGAGAGATGAGTTATAAATAAGATTTTATCTTTTAAATATTTAATAAATATTAAGATTATATTAGGTATATTACTTCAATTTTTTGTATTTAATAATAATAAATTTAAATACATATATCTTATAGTGATAACACTTAGTACTTGTACTAAAAAGTAATTAATCCTAAAAACATTGCCGACAAATGAGTATATATTTAGGAGTTAGTCTCTTGTGAGACGGGTTATTGGTGAGACGGATGTGAGACGGGTCAACCCGTCACTAAAATATGCTTATTTGTGGTTAAAGTGTGCTTATTTGTGGTTAAAGTATGTCGATAATAAATCAAATTATAACACACTAACATCATACTTTAATACATAATCCAACATACTTTAAAAAACATACATTAACAACTATTTAACATACTTTATTTAAATAATTGACATACTTTAACACGTCTCACAAACCGTCTCATGAAGGTAGCGTCTCACAATAGACTTTGTCTATATTTAGATGGGCATTGGAAATACATAAAAATTATTCATCCTATAATTCTAATAATTCAATTGGGAAAAATTAGTAATAAGTTGCGAGCACTATTAATACGATCAATATTTTCTATTTATAGAATATTTCAATAAATAATTTGCGTGATCTAAGCAACTTATTTTATATCAATCAATTGAAATCTGTTTTATTAGTTTTAACTTACTTTAAATAATATGGATGTGAAATAATTTATTAGAATCTGCATTAAATTTAAGTTTGATTAAAATTTGCATTAAATTTAGGTTAATTATAGTGTGCACCCGGGTGCACCCTAAGATAGGGTGCACCCATATACAAATATAAACATAAACATATACAATTAAGAGCAAAAATGTATATAATTTAATTGTTAGGTTTTTAATGAAAAAATGAGTTTAAAAAAATATACAATTATTAAAAAAAATGTATACACTATTGAATAAAAAGTTATACACATATGATACTAGTTTTTTTAATGAAAAACTTAATGTGAAAAAAATATAAAATTATTACGAAACATGTATACAAAATAGAATAATATGTATACAAAATAAAATTAAAAGTTATACACATGTGGGTGCACCCTTGCACCCGGGTGCACCCAATATACACTCTTCAATTTAAGTTAGACAATCATATACTGTATTACATACAATGCTTCAATTTAGACAATTGTTTGATAAATAGATTGCTAAGATTGTACTATAATGTTTTCTTATTTTATATTGGTTTTAACTTACTTTAAATAATCACAAAAAATTAGTTTATATAGTTTAGCATGTAAATTCAAATTTTTTCTTACTCTAAATTTTGTAATTTACTTTTGATCCTATATACCTATGTATTGTCAAATGATTAAATTAAATTAAATGAGGATCACATTATTTATACAATAAATCCGATTCACATGAAACTAACTCCTATGGATATCAAATAATTTATTAAACTCTGCATTAAATTTATGTTTGATTAAAATTTGCATAAGTTAGACAATCACATACTCCATACAATGTTGCAAATTTTAAAAAAAAGTGGCTGATATTTGTTTGATCTAGAAATAGGTAACAAGGATTGTGGTAAAATGTTTTCTTATTTGATAGGAAAAAAAATAATAATAAGCGGCTAAAATTTGTTTGAAAAAGTAAATGGATACCGACTTTTCAGCGGGGAACTTCATCATTTTTATTTTTGAATTAAGTTTAAGTTTATTTTTATTTTTATTTTCTCTATAAACTAATCAGATATCATTCTTTTAGTTTTTTTTTTCTTGTTCAATATGCCACAATATTTATTGAGTGTATATTGGGTGCATCCGGGTGTAAGGTTGCACCCATATGTGTATGACTTTTTATTCTACTTTGTATAAATATTATTCTATTTTGTATACGTGTTTTGTAATAATTGTATACTTTTTTCACACTAAATTTTTCATTAAAAAACTAACATCCATATGTGTATAACTTTTTATTCAATAGTGTATACATGTTTTTTTAATAATTGTATATTTTTTACACTCAATTTTTCATTAAAAAAACTAACTATTAAATTATATATATTATTTGTATGGAGTATATTTTTGGTTATATTTGTATATGGGTGCATTCGGTGCACACTATAATTAGCCATATTTATTTATTTTATTGAGCAAGTGACATCGGATAATTGATTTAAAAAGTGCTAACATGGTAAATAAGAACTGATGGTACATCATTAAGAAAAGTGATAATAGTTTAATTAAACTATTGTATAAACAATTCTTTGGAAAGATAAACATGTGATAATTTTTTTAACAAAAAATGATAATCGGATAAATAAAAAGTGATAATCGAGCAAATGAACTATTTTATGCAAAATTAATAAGATGGAAAAAAAGTAATTGTATTTTTAATGAAAAGCGATATCTAATCAATAAAAAATGATAATCATTCAATTGAGCTACTTTTAATAAATATGATTCTCAAATACGGGTAAGATTGAGTGAGTACCACATTTTTAATGCACCATATATCTTTTTAATTGAATTATTTTATAAAAAAATCATATAATAAAGAAAAAATAATAATATTTTTAATAAAAATAACTGATAAAGAAAAAATTATAATTGTTTAATTAAATTATTTTATTAACAATTCATAAGATAGATAAAATGATAATATTTTTAATAAAAGTGATACGACAAAGACTTGTATTAGACCGTCTCACGTAAAGGCTTACATAAGACGGATAATGAAAAGTGATACTAAATTAATGAAAAGTAATAGTGCTATTTCATGAATAATTTAGTATAAATTAAAAGTGATAACATTTTATAGCGAAAATAATAACTAATTATGAAAGAGTAAAATTATTTCATCGTGAGACGGTCTCACATAGACTTGCCCAAGTAATACTCGATCAGGAGAAAATGATAATTAAAAATCAAATTATTTCATGAACAACTAATACAAAGAACAAAAGTAATAACATTTTAATAAAAAATGATATATGATTTGTTATGGATATTATATCCCCTATGCTTAACGGGCCGGAAGCCCAAAAAGTCAAGATACTACGAGAAAGATGCCCAACTACAAAGAGGTAGGCCCAAGTCCAAAAGACACACTTTGGAGAAGAACCAAGAATAGGCCCAAGAGATGAGCCCATCATCAAGGGCTGGTGAAGCCCAAGAAGATAAGACGAGAAAAGGATCAAAGAGCAGAAAGCCCGTTGAAAGAATAGAGGGCCGAGACCCCTCGGCAGAACACCCCGACTCCAAAGCCGAGAAAGACATCCAAGAGTTCGGATGAACAGCAAAGCATTGGAAGCCGACCACCCTTCAGACGACTGAGAGGAATATCAGAACTGTTGGGCAAAGTACAAACACGACTGTGAGATCGACTAGTGGGGACATGCTAAAAGATAAGAATAACGGTAAGAAGGGATGTCTTGGGCAGCACTCTCACACTAGAGGACAACACACAACAGGCATGTCTCTCTTCATCCACCAATAGGAAGCAAGCAAAAGACAGAAAGAGACCTGCTGCGCTCTGGGGGACACCTGGTGACACTCTGCACCGGCTGCTGAAAGTCGCCGATGTACCAACAATCTCTATTTATAGTTGCTTGTCTTCATCCAGGTGGCATCACGGGATTGGACAATCGTTAGGGTTTTGTTGATACTATAAATAGCTTCTCTCACAAGAGAGAAGCAGGTTACTCATTCTTACTTGAGACATTACACTTGTAATTAGGGGGTTTTTTAAGTGTTGTTCTAAAAGAGAGTAATAAAATCGATTAAGGCTTTTTGGTTGGATCTCTCATCTCTCACATATTTACTTGTTGTTGTGTTTGATTCTGATCATTCTTGGCTCAGTTACATTATGATTTCCCATTCCTTAATCATGAATTAACTAGCTAAGAACACGCATCAATAGTTGGCGCCGTCTGTGGAAACGCTATACTTAGCTGATCTTGTTCTGTTTGATTGTTCGGTTTGAGTGTGAAAGTTCCTTTTATTCTTGCTCTATTTTCTTTGTTGAGAGATGGGAGGAGAAGGATTTACGACTCCCAGGAACAAAGAAAGGGGAGAATACTCCAGGGCTCAGCGAAAGGTGACAAGGAGTGGAAATAATGTCCAGGTTAGTGCGCCGATCGTAGAAGTGCCCACTTTGGCGAGATCTATTCTTGTTCCAGACCTAGGCGACCCCCAGAAAATAAAAGAAATGAATAAAAATTAGGAGGGTGATCAATGAGTATGCCGCGGAAGCTCCCCCAGTTCAACTGGAGAGGTTGGCTTTAGCAGCCGCAATCTAAGAGAGGATCTCGAAAGGAGAAAGGAAGCGAGAAGAGAACATAACAGAAATGACACCAGAGAAACTATCAACTTCATTAGAAAGAGAAAGTGTGAATGAAACTCCAGCGGAAGGAAGACACAACGAATACTTCCGCCGGCCGAAAGCGAAAGCCTGAAGGCAGCCATAATCCAAGAGGGACCATGGGACGAGAAACCACCCACCCCAGGAAGTGTCCAGGGAGGGTGACACTCGGAGACAACCACGGCCCAAACGGAATCAAGGAACAGAGCACCCCCTACCAAGGGAGATTCCAAGAGAAGAAGAATCCTACCAGTCTCGCCCGCAAAACCAAAGGAGGGGTCGCCCCGTAACCCGAGAAGTGCCAGTGGAAGATGAAGCTCCACGAAGGACACCATCCATCTCCCAAAGAGGACACCATAATCCCAACCCTCAACCATCCCCGGAATGTCAGAGGAATGGTCAATAGGGACGTAATCGGGTTAGAAGGTCGGGGAATCAAAGGTCCTATTCATCTTCAGCACCATACCCATGACCGAGCTATCCTTGCTAGGAAATGGGCGGAACAGGAGGCCTTCTTTTCGAAGGGGAGCAAGGTGAATAGAGACCCCGCGGAAGTTTGGTTGAAGAATAGAGAAGCATTTCCAAATGCCCCGACAAAGAACTTACAAGCCTTCATAAGCGAGAAAGTGAACAAATGTTTTGTAGATTGGAAAGAAAGATGTCCGAAATGGGGAGAGTCCTCCAACAGGCGGCGGCCCCCTCTCCATTCCATGCGAAAATCAGTAATGCCCCTCGGTAACAGGGAAAAAAGTTTCCCTCAAGTTTGATTTTCGATTGTGATTATGATCCATACTCCCATATAGAAAAATATCTGATGTGGATGAGGTCTCTGTTGGATTGTATACTAAAAGTCTAGATTTTTGTATGAACAATATTATAACAATTAATTTGAAATGAGAATCATATGATCAAATGATTGCATCTTATAATTTATTTATATGTTCGATGCAATAGTCCACTTACTTTATATTGTAGATAATATGTTGTGCGACAACACGCGGAAGATCATATTATCGGTTTCCTTATAAAGTATAAACAGATGCTCACAACTGAGATAGACGGGGACTCTCTATCGGGATGGTTGTAGTATGGTTTGGTATTAGCTTGTCTTGGCTATAGAATCACATTAGTGCACTTGTGTGTATTGAGCAGGACCGCTTGAGATCGTTCGACTTATACTGACTTATAGGAGAACTTGATCTCAGTTATTATGGAAGTTCGTGCTCTTAATCCCTATACAATAACCTCGACACGTAGGGCAGTATGTATTTCTTTGATTCATCAATGGGTGAGATTTACATGTAATTAAATCAACAAACTCGATGAGTTGGGAAGTAGTGCTGTCTCTATGGTGTGCTGTTGATTGTAGAAGGAATCCGTGTCCGTCATAGGTTGATGATGTCCCCTTGAGGAGCTCATAAGGATTATCATGTAAACCCTGCAGGTGGAATTTATTTCGGCATGATAATGAGGTTGAGTGGTACTACTCTTGGATGAGATATTAATTAATTGAGTTGTCAGTAACTTAAATTAATTAATGGACATTGTATATCTTAAACATGGGGAGACTAACGGGCTCATAATAAGAAGGAGCCCAAAATGTAATTTTGGGATTGGTACGGTAGTGCAGTAATAATATTTTAGTGGAATATATTATTATTATTGGACTTAAGTATAAGCTTTGGGCTAAGCTTGGATACTTAAGCCCAATGGAGGCCCAACCCAATTTCTCCTCTTGGTCCCTGCTGTAGCCCATGTATATAAGTCACCTCAGTTTGTTCTAAACCTAACTCTGCGCCTAACATACGAGAGAGAGAGTGAACAGCAGATTGAGTAGGTCTCGTAGATCGTCGCCCACACGACGTCGAGATCGGACTTGGGACATACAGCAGAAGACCGAAAGGTCGTTTGTTGCTGCAGTTCGTCATGTTCCAAAATTCATAAAAAATCGTACAATACTCCGATTTTGATGTATTATATACTGACGGAAAGCCGTCGAAGAGAGGATCGTCTGAGCACAAAGACCACTCAATTCCGACATCAGAAGAGGAAGTTATGGCTATTCTCGTGGGACTGCGCAGTCTGCCAGCGAGAATTCAACCTCTACATCAACCCTTGGTGAAAGGTATTGCGTTTCATGTTTACTTGCTTCCGCTGCTTGTTAGAAATACATGGAACCCTAACGGGTCACGTTAACCAAACGATCGAGCGCCAACAATTGGTATCAGAGCTTCGGTTTCGTGGTGAAGCGTGACACGTTAGGCTAGGGTTTATGTGATTAATTTTTCGGAATTAGGATCACATGTTTAGGGTTTTGGTTTTATTGCGCAAACCATGAATATCCCTATGTGATATATACCATGTATCATGTCTATTCGTCCATGGTTGTGTGTGAGAGGATTCGACGAAAACTGTTCGTCAATTTCACATGCAAGGAAGAAAAAGAGGGCAAAAATTGAATCACGTTTTTGAGAGAAAATCCAGCGCAGTGATATTGCAGAGGCAATAACCGGAGTTTCAACGGTCGGATTGAGCTGTAATTTGGTCAGCACGTTCAGATCTTGTGGATGTACATTATGAACGGTGGAGATCGAATTTGGAGCTTTTTCGTGCTAGGATTACGCTGAAAACAGAAGCAGATTTTTGGGCGATTCTGTTTTGCGCAGTCGAGGGAAAAGAGCTGTTTCTCACAAACTAACCGTGAGATCGAGCTGTAATTTGGTCAGCACGTTCAGACCTTATGGATGTACATTATGAACGGTGGAGATCGAATTTGGAGCTTTTTCTTGCTGGGATTACGCTGAAAACAGAAGCAGATATTTGGGCGATTCTGTTTTGCGCAGTCTGGGGAAAAGAGCCGTTTCTATCAAACTATCCGTTGGATCGGGCTGTAATTTGGTCCGAACGTTCATACCTTGTGTATGTAAATTCTGAACGGTGGAGATCGAATTTGGAGCTTTTTCTTGCTGGGATTACGCTGAAAACAGAAGCAGATCTTTGGGCGATTCTGTTTTGCGCAGTCGAGGGAAAAGAGCCGTTTCTTACAAAATAACCGTTGGATCGACCTGTAATTTGGACAGCATGTTCAGGACTTACAGTAATAGATTCTGGACGGTGAAGATTGGATTCTGAGAGTTTTGCAGTTTCGAACTACGAACGACAGTTGGTGTAGTTTGGTGTTGCGCGTTGGGCTGAACTTGGTTTCATGCAAGTAGGCCCTTGGACGAGCGACAGTCCGGGCGAGGGGCGCTCGTCAAGGCACTTGGAGCGCTCCCTGACACGATTGGCGGTGGGATATGGCGATGGACGTCTTGGGGCACAAGCAATCCTGCTTGTTGCGTAAGGCATCGATTCCACAGTAGGAGTGTCGGACAAGACATTAAAATTTAGAGGCGTTTTTATTCCTAATATATATAACTGTCATAATTGATTTAATTGTCTATTATTGTTATATATATATGGATGCCTGATCTCAATGATTTATTGTCTTATATAGAAGCATGCTAGATTGTGTATTATATTTGGTATATTATATGCATGTATTGCTAGAGTGTTGGATAAGACATCCAATTTTAGGAAAACTAATTCCTAATATATAACTGTCATAATAGATTGTATATTATTGTTATATATGGATGTCGAATTAATTCCTAATATATGACTGCTATAATTGATTTAATAATCTATTATTGTCATATATGGATGTCGAATTAATTCCTAATATATAACTGCTATAATTAATTATCTATTATTGTTGTATATGGATGTTGAATTAATTCCTAATATATAACTGACATAATTGATTTAATTATCTATTATTGTTGTATATGGTTGCTCGTCGATATCGATGATTTCGATAATCTAGACGATATCGACGGTCGATATCGATGGTTTCGAAAATTGGACAATCTGGAAATTTCAAAATTTTGATAGTGTGGAAGTCTTTGCTGATATTCGTGCCTGATGGCGAACAATCGAATTCGCTGATATATAACTGTTAATGATTGATTTAATTATTAATTATTGTTATATATGTATGCATGACTCTCTGGGATTTACTGCCTCATGTGCCGTGATAGGAGCATGCTAGAATTGCGTATTTTATTTTATGAATATTATATGCATGTAAAAACCCTCAGTTTTAAATAACTAAGTGGGAGAGGGGATTGGTAATTAATTCCCGCGGCCTCCATTATTGGTTTGTTAGCAATGTGAATAAACTTGCGCGTCGGCATTAGAGCCTTCCTCCCCATCGGGTGAGTTTATTCATGGATATTGCTGGAACTGGCTTCTTTAAAATTATGTTTGTAATGTGATGCACATGAACTTGCGCGTTGGCTTAGACCTTCCTCCCTATCGGATGAGTTCATGTGCGGATCACTGTACAGACTTATAATTGATGACTGTAGGAAGTTATCCGAGCGCGTGTGTACTTCTCCATCTGTAAGGCACATAAGCTTGGGCCGCGGACTTGGGGTCAAATAATGGTGTACACTTAGATGTGAATAATAAGTATCCTCCCCATCGGAGTCACTGCTTTTATTTGCATGGCTAAAGAGGAACCGACTATTAATTATTTTGTCATGAGGTTAGGTTGACAAATGAAATTAATGGGTAAAACCTTCTCTTGTAAATGTTCGGGTTTGTAAACGTCCACACTATCGTGGCTTGCAGACTCACGGTGCTTGAGATGTCGGTGAATTTTAATTTTATATTATTTTGAGGGAATCAATATAAAAGGATAAAATTCGAAGATTTGATCGGTGTATTTATTTATGATTCTCTGTAATTTCAAATGGTTTTATCTCGCTTATTGTTGACTAAAAGAAATTATATTTACTGGTCCAAAATTAGATGATTAGAAAAGAATCTTGGTTTTGAATTTTACTGCTTAAGAAAATACATGTGTGTTCTCACAATGGACGTCTCATGATGCCTATTAAAGTCTCTAGTGAAGAGATGAGAGGTTCATAGAAATATGATGGTCTCATGTAACTCTTCGGATACTTGAGTAAGTTAAAAGGCAGAAGATCATGATTTAATTTGATGAATGAATTGGGAAAGCATGGAGTATAAATTGAAGGGAAACCTAGATCAATTTAATTCTTTGTGAATTGCCTAGATGTTTTTGAGTAAGTTCCACCTGAATTACAATAGGATGCATATGGTGGAAAACTTCTGGCAAAACATGTGGCAAAGGAAAGCCATTTTCATCATAATGTGAACAAGTTTTATATCTTATTCACTAGTTGTTTAAAACATGATTAGTGATGGCATTTACTGACACGAAGTGTGTAGATACTGGAATCACTAAATGTTTATTACTAAGTGAGGATAAGATTGTTATGACATGGGTAAAACTACAAGAGTAGTGGCTATTGCAGTGGGAGTTGTTTATTTATCTTACGATATGAATAAACGTTTGATTTTATGAAATTGTCTTTACGTACATTTTCATAGAAAGAATTTGATTTCGGTTTCTATGCATTAATAGATGGATACTCCATTTCATTTAAATGACATGGTCATTAAAATGAATGATAGAGTTGTAATCTGTTATGGTACGTTGGTGAACAATTTGTACACTCTTAAATCATGTTTATTCCCTGGATGCGACAAATAGTAATTAATAATGAGTCTTCTAATCTAGTAAGAGAAAGGTACCTTCGGAAATGAATTTCCCACCTTAATGGTGTGACGAATAGAAGGAATAGCACTCTTATGGTAGTGATTAGATAGATGATGAATTATTTGGAATTACTAAATTCATTTTATGGATATGCCCTAGGAACAGTAATTCGTAAGAATGTTTATCTGTTTGTGGGATATCCTAGAAAAATGAAGGATGATTTATTTAGTCCACAAGATCGAAGAGTGATTGTTAACATAAACACTAGATTTTTGGAAAAGGACTATGTAATAAATCAAATACCCATGTATAAGTTGTTCTAAAGGAAGTGAGAGGAAAACACGAAGTATTAGTACCAAGTGTACAAGAGGATATACCACAAGGTAAACTGCGACGCGTGTCACATCTGATATACAATTGCGTGTAGTGTCTTCTCGTAGTGGGAAGGTTGTTCTAACACCTGATAGATATATGTTTTGGGAGAGTCGTGAGGCTTGGTCCTTAGTAAACATGGAGTTAACCCACGGATACGACGAAGCACTACAAGTTAGAAATGCCTAAATCTTAACAAATTGCAATAAATGTTGAAATAGAATCAATAGATTCTAAATAAGATCTGGATGATTGTAGAACCACGGATGGTGTGAAAACCATTGGAAGTGGTCATACAAAATAAAAGAGGATCATACGGTAAGGTGAAAACCTTATAAGTAAAGCTTGTTGGGAAAAGGAATACTCAGAAAGAAAGGGTTCGATTATGAGAAAACCTGTTCGCCAGTAGCTATGCTTATGTTGATCCGGACTCTTTTATCTGTTGCTACTCATATGAAATATGAGGGATAGCAAATAGATGTCGAGACAGCTTTCCTGATTGGAAGTCTTAAGGGAAACATCTATGTGAAGCAACCAGAGTGATTTATTGCAAAGAGCTAAGAGCATTGTGATAGTGAGCTTAAAAGTGTCCATTAATGGACTAAAACAAGCTTCAAGATCATGAAACATCCGTTTTGATGAGGTAATCCAGTGACATGGATCTAATCAATGATCGGATGGGTCTTGTGTATTGAAAAGAGTGATGGAAACGTGGTGGTATTACTTGTACTATACATAGATATTATCTTGCTCATTGGAGACAATGAAAGAGTATTATCGGGCGTATGGGGTATGGTTAATAAAGCGGTATAAGATGAAGGACTTAAGAGGAGCAAAAATATCCTTTTGATCACGGTAATACGGATCACAAGAAAGGATGTTATGCTTATCTCAAGCTTCATGAAACGATACAATCCTTACTCGTTTTAGCATGTGACTTTATCTAAGGAAATGTGTCTTGAGACACAAAAGGAAGAAAAGGAGATGAAAGCAGTTCCTTATGCTTCGATAAATGAGGAAGCCTAATCTAAGGAATGCTATACATGAGTATGGATATCTGTTTTGCTAAATGCATGAACAGTGGGTATCAACGTAACCTGGAACAAGAATGATGAGCTGTGGTAAGACATATATGAAGTGCCTGAGAAGGACTGGAAATTATATGTAAGCTTACTGGACAGATTCACTGCTTCTTGTGGATTACGTAGATTCAGATTTTTTAGTCAGATTGGACGGCAGTAAATCCACCTCAAGGTTATGTGTTTAATTTTAGGAAGTTGAGTCATAATGTGGAGGAGTGTTATATAGAAATGTATTTCAGACTTCGGACTCCATATGGAAAGATGATAAATTGGAGCCTATGAGGCAACCAATGTATCTGTATGGCTCTAGAAACTTCATGATGGACTTTGATGTGATTCTAAGTTTGCCCAAGGTTATCACAATTTATATTGATGATATTGGTGCAGTTGCAAACTTGAAGGAATCACAAGTCCATAAGGCAATTAAACACATGGAGCGCAAGTACCACCTGTTACGAGAAATCGTATGATGAGGGGAAGGTTGTTGTTGCCTAGATTGCATCGGATGATGACCTACTAAATCCATTTACAAGGACATTCAGGCGAGAGCTTTTAATGGTCGTGTAGTGGGAGTGAGAATCAGATGTATGGCAGAAGACATGACAGCATAGTCTTTTAGTATAAGTGGGAGATTGTTGGATTGTATACTAAAAGTCTAGATTTTTGTATGAACAATATTATAACAATTAATTTGAAATGAGAATCATATGATCAAATGATTGCATCTTATAATTTATTTATATGTTCGATGCAATAGTCCACTTACTTTATATTGTAGATAATATGTTGTGCGACAACACGCGGAAGATCATATTATCGGTTTCCTTATAAAGTATAAACAGATGCTCACAACTGAGATAGACGGGGACTCTCTATCGGGATGGTTGTAGTATGGTTTGGTATTAGCTTGTCTTGGCTATAGAATCACATTAGTGCACTTGTGTGTATTGAGCAGGACCGCTTGAGATCGTTCGACTTATACTGACTTATAGGAGAACTTGATCTCAGTTATTATGGAAGTTCGTGCTCTTAATCCCTATACAATAACCTCGACACGTAGGGCAGTATGTATTTCTTTGATTCATCAATGGGTGAGATTTACATGTAATTAAATCAACAAACTCGATGAGTTGGGAAGTAGTGCTGTCTCTATGGTGTGCTGTTGATTGTAGAAGGAATCCGTGTCCGTCATAGGTTGATGATGTCCCCTTGAGGAGCTCATAAGGATTATCATGTAAACCCTGCAGGTGGAATTTATTTCGGCATGATAATGAGGTTGAGTGGTACTACTCTTGGATGAGATATTAATTAATTGAGTTGTCAGTAACTTAAATTAATTAATGGACATTGTATATCTTAAACATGGGGAGACTAACGGGCTCATAATAAGAAGGAGCCCAAAATGTAATTTTGGGATTGGTACGGTAGTGCAGTAATAATATTTTAGTGGAATATATTATTATTATTGGACTTAAGTATAAGCTTTGGGCTAAGCTTGGATACTTAAGCCCAATGGAGGCCCAACCCAATTTCTCCTCTTGGTCCCTGCTGTAGCCCATGTATATAAGTCACCTCAGTTTGTTCTAAACCTAACTCTGCGCCTAACATACGAGAGAGAGAGTGAACAGCAGATTGAGTAGGTCTCGTAGATCGTCGCCCACACGACGTCGAGATCGGACTTGGGACATACAGCAGAAGACCGAAAGGTCGTTTGTTGCTGCAGTTCGTCATGTTCCAAAATTCATAAAAAATTGTACAATACTCCGATTTTGATGTATTATATACTGACGGAAAGCCGTCGAAGAGAGGATCGTCTGAGCACAAAGACCACTCAATTCCGACATCAGAAGAGGAAGTTATGGCTATTCTCGTGGGACTGCGCAGTCTGCCAGCGAGAATTCAACCTCTACATCAACCCTTGGTGAAAGGTATTGCGTTTCATGTTTACTTGCTTCCGCTGCTTGTTAGAAATACATGGAACCCTAACGGGTCACGTTAACCAAACGATCGAGCGCCAACAGTCTCAGGGCGCGAATGAGGTTACGCTATGCAGGATGTTCCCCCTGACTCTCGAAAACAAGGCGCATATGTGGTTCAGGGCAGTACCGACGGCATCCATTAAAAGCTGGGCAGAGCTCATGGAAGTATTTCTGATGCAGTATTCGTACCTCGGAGCCCCTAAGGAGCCAAAGTATAAACTTGCTAACATTCGTCAGGGGTCGATAGAAATCTTGAGGGATTTCTTGAGAAGGTTCAACGAGCAAAGGTCTATGGGGGAGTCTATGGGGGAAGTCATGGGAGATGAAGCATGCCTTATTACTGTAATGGGGGCACTGCACTCCGAAACTAGCCTGTGGAAAGCAGTGCAGCTTAAACCGCAAACATCTTACACAACTTTCATGGTAATGTCTAATGAATATATTCAGGCGGAGGACATCTTGAAAATGGCAAAAAAATCAAGTGGGCAAAGTACTTCGGTAGATCCGAGCCGAAAGAAAGCAAGCACTGGAGGGACGAAAAATACAAAATGCCCACCACATTCAAACCTTTCACAAAAGATACCGAGGTGCAACAAATGTATGAGGAACTGAAGTCGGGAACCAACTTGAACGTGGCCGAGGTATTCTACTATGTGAAAGATCAACACGTTCTTCGGCCTCCGAGGCCCGTTTTGCGAACTTCGAAACTTACCAACCAATGGAAATATTGCATGTATCACTTGACGCATGGCCACAACACTGATCAATGCCGAGACTTGATCACAGAGCTATAGAAGCTGTTCAAGGAAGGAAAATTGAGAGGAATGCTACAGGCTCCGAGGCAGAGGGTGTATAGAAGGGATGCTAATCTTCCTCCTCATCCGGGTTGACAAAGATCCCCGAATAGAGAAAAGAATGGAGGAGCGATGCCTCTACCCCCTTCGCCTCCAGGCAGACCGCTAGTGTTCGACAGAATTAAAGGGCAAGTTCCAAGAGGTGACAGACCAGGGGAAATACACATGATGGAACCTACCGAAGATATCCCTTTTATCGGAACCTCGCAGGCATTCACAACAACATTAAAGAGGATAAGGAAGGCAGAGCTGAGAGATTTGAGTTAGGAAATCCCTCAAGTCTGGTCGTTGACATCAGAGACGAGGGATGTAACCGAGGCCGACTTCCTCTTCACAGAGGCAGATTTTTATGGGGTAAGTACTCCATATTCCGATCCTCTAGTCATTTCACCTATACTGTCCGGAGTGAAGGTCTATAGATGTTTGATGGATACTGGTGCATATGCTAACATAATCTTCAAGGAGGTATTTGAAAACATTGGAGGCAAAAGTCACCATAAGTTGAGGCCTTGCAGTGACAAAATCAAAGGTTTTGGTAATTCGCTGACCAAGCCGACCATGGAGGTTGATTTATCCATGCAGCTAGAGGGTTCGGATGAAAAGACTCGGATGATGAAGCAACTAACGTTCAAGGTTGTTGATTAGGCCTCGACATACAACTGTATCCTAAGACGCCCGCTGATCCATTCCTTCGGAGCCATCTCATCCACCCTTCATCAATGCCTCAAATTCGTCACAGCAGATGGTAGGGTAGCGACGGTGATAGGAAATCAAAGGAGAGCAAGAGAGTGTTCATTCATAGAAAAAGTAGAGGGTTTGAGCTATCATGATATGGATTATGAGATGTTGAGTTTTGAGGATCGTGGAAGGAGAAGAGAATCACGAAATACTAATGGGAATCAAAGAGCCACGAGAGGGGGAACAAAGAGAGAACGGACAAGATGCGATGATGGAAATTGATGAAAGGGAAGAAGAAGAGGAGCGAGGAAATAACGACCTCCTTGTGATAGCCGAAGTACAGCTAAATCCAATAGACCAGGAAATGAAAAGGAGGGAGAAAATGACGAAAGAGCCGAGGAAAAAGCCATTAACACCTGATGAGGATCCAAGAATGAAACTACGAGAAGGAGCCTCGACGGCAGGAAAAATGGAGGTGGTTCAGCTAGACCTAGAGAATGCAGACATCAAAGTTAAGATCAGAACGGAATGGGAAAATGAATTCAAGGAAGAACTGACCCAACTATTGAAGGAAAATTTATATGTATTTACCTGGAATCCGAATGAAACACTAGGAGTACACCCAAAATATGCTTGCCACAGACTGAACATCGATCCCAGCATCTCACCCTTCCATCAGAAGAAAAGAAAGTTTAGCCCAGAGAAGAATACGGCCATGGAGTCGAAAGTGCACAAGCTGTTGGCGAGTAGAAGGATCAACGAATGCAAATACCCTATAAGGGTGCAAAATCCGGTGATGGTAAAAAAGAAGGAAGGATCGTGAAGATTGTGCATTGACCTTACAGATCTAAACATAGCATGCCCCAAGGATAGTTATCCTGTCCCATCAATTGACCAGATGGTTCATGCCACAGCGGAACATGAAGTTATGAGCTTCATGGATGCGTTCTCAGGGTATCATCAGATCCCAATGCACCCGGACGACAAGGAAAATACGGCTTTCTTCTGTGGAAGTGGAGTCTATGAATGGAACAACATGTCATTCAGTCTGAGGAATACGGGGGCAACCTATTAAAGATTGGTAAACAAGATATTTGAAGGAGAGATCAGGAAGATAGTTGAGGTATACTTGGATGATACCGTGGTGAAAAGCCTGAAAAGAATGGACCATTTTGATCACCTAAATAGAGTATTCGAAATCTTCTGACACTATGGAATGAAGTTAAACCCAAAGAAGTGCACATTCGGAGTAAGCAAGGGGAGCTTCCTCGGATACTTGGTAGCTTGAGGGGGATTGAGATGAATCTAGAGAAAGTAGAAGCGATCCCAAAGATAGATCCACCGAGGCACATGAAAGAGACTCAGAACTTGATGGGTAGGTTGGTCGTCTTGAATAGGTTCATGTCGAAAGCATCAAATAAGTGTAAGCATTTCTTCGACGTCATCAAGAAGGCCAAGTTTGAATGGACAGATAAGTGTGGAAAATCATTTGACGAGATAAAAAAGAAACTATCGGATCCCAGGATTCTCTCTAAATCATCACTAGGTGAAACACTACAGCTGTATCTAGCAGTGTCTGAAACGGCGATCAGTTTAGTACTAGTCAAAGTGGAGGAGATGTGTACTTCGTAAGTCAATCTTGAGGAATGCAGAACTTAGATACCCGATAATGAAGAAAGTGGCCTACGCTCTCGTTATGAGCTCGAGAAAGCTAAGACTGTATTTCATGGAGCATACCATAAAAGTACTGATGACATTTCCCTTGAGGCAAGTGCTTCAAAGGCCGAACGCAGCGGGAAGATTGCTCAAATGGTCCGTCAAATTGGGAAAGTTCGATATTACATACCTACCGAGGAATGCGGTCAAAGGACAAGTGATGACTGATTTCATAGTGGAGCTAGCCTTCCCTGTATCAACCGGAGAAGAAAGAAGAAAATCCTGAATAATGCACGTAGACGGATCCGCCACCACATCGGCTTCGGGAGCTGGAGTCATCATCCAAACCCCATCTGAAGAGACCTTCTCAACGGCAGTCAGGTTCAGTTTCCTGGCTACCAACAACAAGGCAGAGTACAAAGCCTCACTGAACGGGTTAGGAATGGCATTGGCCATAGGCGCTGACGAGTTGCTGGTTTATAACGACTCACAGCTAGTAGTGAATCAGGTACGAGGAGAATACGAAGCTAAAGATGATCAGATGAGCCACTACAGAGGATTAGCTGTTGGCATGCTACGGAGGTTTAGGCATGTATTTCTAAAGTGCATCGATAGGAGGGAAAACTTGGGGGCAGATGCCTTAGCCAAGCTGGCCACGGCATCAAACGCAGAAGACCTAAACATCAACATCGTAAAGCAAAAAAAAGCCATCAGATACTAGCATTTGGGTTTTAACTGACCAACCTTTCGAAGAATCGTGGATGACCCCAATCAGGAACTACCTGAAAATGGGATTAACCCATTCGGATAAGAATGAAGCCCGCTAGATAAGACTCAGATCATCGAGATATGTTTTGATTAAGGGGAAGCTATATAAGAGGGGATATTCTTCCCCACTTTTAAAATGTCTGAACCTAGAGGAGGTGAGTTACATGCTGGCCGAGTACACGAGGACATTTGCGGGAACCATATGGGCAGAATTGCTTTAGCTCATAAAGTGATCAGACAGAGATATTTTTGGCCGACATTGAAAAAAGATGCTACTCACCACGCACGAGCATGTGCTACTTGCCAAAGGTTAGAACTGATCACAAGAATGCCCTCGGAGCAATTAACATCAGTCTTCAGCCCTTAGCCTTTCGCCAAATGGGGAATTGCTTTGATAGGACCATTACCCATCAGCAAAGGGGGAGTTAAATTCGCTATAGTGGCTGTAGATTATTTTACAAAGTGGGCAGAGGCCGAGGCCTTGGCGACCATCACAGAGGCTCGGGTAGAAAAGCTATCTGGAAAAACATTATATGTCGATTCGGTATACCTTACACGATCGTCATGGATAACGACAAATAATTTGATAACGCCAAGCTGAGAAAGTTCTATTAAGACTACAACATCAAAAAATGGTCCTCAATACCTTACCATCCTTAGTCCAACAACCAAGTCGAAGCGATCAACAAGATAATCAAGCATACCTTAAAGGCCAGGCTGGAGAAGCTAGACGGGAATTGGCTGGAGGAATTGCCCAGGGTCCTATGATCGTACAAGACGACGATAAGAACCTCCACTAATGAAACACCCTTTTCAATGGCTTTCGGTATAGAAACAGTGATCCCAGTAGAAATCGGAGAGCCTAGTCCGAGAATATCTTTCCATAGAAAGGAAGGAAATGATGAATTGATCCAGGAAAGATTAGACCTACTGGAAGAGAAAAGACTGAATGCAGAAGTGCATAACGCAATATACAAACAGAGGGCCGAACGGTTTTACAACTCGAGGGTGAAACTGAGGCAGTTCAAAGGAGGCAAATTGGTGCTCCGGAAAGTGTTAGGTCCGACAGCGCAAGGCAGTGGATAGAACTGGAAAGGCCCATATGTGATCAAAAGAGTACTGGAAAAATAGACGTACGAGCTTGAAGAAGTGGACAGAAAGAAGGTGCCACACCCATGGAATGTCCAACACCTAAAGAAGTACTACCAGTGAGCCAAACAAGGGGAGAAATGAGGTTGGTGATGCAACCTCTTACTACTTATAATCAAGACATTAGGCCCTACTTGAATAGAATAAAGGCTATATCAAAAAGGGAGAGTTGTATGAAAATTCTTGTTATGTGGTTATGGGTATTTACTTCATGGAATACGAATCATTAAAGTTGATCCCGGACAACAGGGGAGGAATGTCATAGCATAATACAAAGGGGTTACGAAAAATCAATGGCTAAAACAAAATCAAAAATGAAAAGATGGATGGGCTCAGAATAAAAGGGTAAAATCTCAAAAAAGACATGCTAAAAACAATGGGATGGACATTGGTGTTGGAATAAAAAGATATAATAGCGGTATGGGAAATACAGAGATAAAAAAGAATCAGAATAAAGGGGTGAATTTTGGGGCCTAAACGGAGTCAGAATAAAAAGGTAGTTTGTGATAAGGGTCGAGGTATCGGAATTGGAACAAAGAGGTGGATTTTGGAGCCTCATCGGAATGGAAGAAAGGAATCAGAACAAAGAGGTGAATTTTGGGGCCTCATCGGAGTCGGAATAAAAAAAAGGTCGAGGTATCAGAATTGAAACAAAGAGGCAAATTTTGGAGCCCCATCGGAATGAGAATAGAAGCTCAATAAACTAGAGAGGATTCGGTAGAACTCAAATCAGATAGCATTGGGACCACAGAGACGCAAACGAAAAAAGAGGGTCCCGAAAAAGAACACAGGCGCGCGCATGATCGGAAAGCAAGGCAAAGGTAAATAACAATTCATAAATACAAGCCAACTCATATCAGCAAACTCAGATTAGCAATAGACAATTCAGCAAGTTATAAATCATAGAGATAGAGAACATTATCCAAATCGACCACCCAACAAAAGTAAGAAAGGGGGAGGGAGAAATCCAGAATCCAAATTATAAACCAATATTGTAAATGATGTTTTTACCCACACGGAGAATCAAGATAAAAAACAGAAAAGTCAACCTGCGACGCTGGAGATAGGATATCAATCTTTCTTACGACCACTGAGAGATTGGAAGATGCTAGCCATTTTGTCTTCCATTTCCTTCAACTACGCCTCGGCACATGCAGCTCTCTTTTCAGCAACTCGGGGATAGTTGACATGTTCTTTCAATGCTCTAACACAAGCCTCTGCTTCTATCAACCTAGCTCGGGCCTCCGCAGCTTCGACTCTAGCAGCATCTCTTGCAATTTTTGCCTCTTGTTCCAACCCTACTTCAAAGTCCAAAACCTCTAGATGTTCTTTCTGGTGATCGACCAGGGATGCCAACTGAGCGTTCTCAGTCTCCAGAATAGTCATTCTTTCTTCCAAATTAGCAGAAGATCCTTCAGAACCACCAACCATTTGACTAGCACACAGACGGTATTGATCCATAATATGCAAGGAAGTAGAAAGAGAGGCAGTAGCAACTCCGGCCATAGTAGCTAAACCGAAAGAATTCCGAGGAAGAGAACTCAGATCAATGATAATAGGAGTGCGGCGATTGAATTGATGAGAAACACTCTGGACGAAGCCCAAATCCTAACTCTTGCAAATCAGGCTAGTCAGACTCGTCGACGATAATCTTCCCACGTGCATGGGCTCTTTCGATGGCCAGCCTCTCTGCCTCACCCTCAGCAATAGTAGGATTAGCTGGTTCGACAACACCCTGAGGGTTCGAATTAAGCAGGGGAATAGTAGAAATCGCCTGGGAACTGGATTGGGGAATACTAGCATCAACTTCCTTCTCAGAAACGGCTGGGGGAACAGCTCTCCTATCAGGCCCAACCATCATATCGTGGTCCTCAGGCTCTGAAGCATGTTCCATCTCGGGATCAGGGGCATCTTTCGGTTCGGGATCCTCCTCTGGATCTTCTTCACTCTCTGAATCGGCGATAGAGAGATCTGCAAAAGGACACATTTGATGAGAATGCAAAGGGCACAGAAGAGACAACGAAACGCGAATCGAGGTAATTATTTCCCTTAACTCATTAGCAAGAATGTCGAACTCACCATTGGATGGAGACCGGCGTGGTCTAAAGCTAATACAGATTTGTCGAGAAGATTCGCCACATTCATAAATACCCCTCCGTCGCTTTCCAAGCAACAAAGTGGCAGCCATCCCGAAAGAATCAATGGGAGGAGAGAAGTCGGGAGGAATGGCAGTATTGTGTCGTGGCCATTCCCGTGGAGGAGACATGGGAGGTAAGGTTCTATCACCAATAAACTGCTCGACCAGAAGATCCTCCTCAAGCTTGAAATCCCCAGAGTCAATTGACAAACTTTCAAATTCTTCTTCTTCATCACGGGAGGAGGACTGAGCAGAATAATCAGAATCAGCTTCATCATCAGAAAATTGGTATACATGCTTGTGGCGAGTCAGAGATGAGCCTGCAATAGAGACGGTGGACCCCACTAAAGACAGAACATCTCGGAGTTCATCTGAAAAAAAAAATGGGAGGCACCGAAGTGATACAACCGGAGAAACAACCTCAAACTTCCATTCAGGATTCACAACGACACACTTGAGTGATTCCAAATTAGTTAGATGGGAAATATCATGGAAGTAACACAATTGATCTGTGGCCAGGCCTCAGTTCAATTTTAATTCCTAGCTTCTTTAGATTAGGGACTCGATTAAGAGTAGCGCAACTGCTGGTGCTCACATCTATAAGTGTTGAAAGATTGTGCAAGTAAGCGTCACCAAGATCTGGTAGATCGCTTCCCTCGACTTGAAGATACTTAAGAGTTTCCATGTCCCATATCTCCATAGAAAAATCGGACACAACTCCACATGATTTGATGCTTGAATGACGATGGATAATCAAGTATTGGAGTTTCCCAAGTTTGGACACAGAAGGAGGAAGTTGTCCATTGCACGTCAGAGCAAGGTATCTTAACATAACCAATTCCAAGACTTCGATGGGGAAGTCATATAAACGGATGTTAAGAGCATCAAGTCTCACGAGCAACTTCAAACCAAAACAAATAGGTACCATATATTGATGATATGGACCAAAACATAGGAGAGACTGAGCGGTGGATGCACAATTTTCCTCGATTGAGCTACACACATCTTTGAGGGCAAATAATACATTATTGTGGAAACTCAACCTAGTCTGGCTCTGTATACCTTCTTCTACACCGTCATTATAACAATCTAGTGCATAAAAAAAGTTGGTCTTTCGAGCTTCTCTTTGGCAAAAGTGCCACCACGAGGAATGGAGGCTACAAGTTTTTATTTTTGGACTTGCATGGTAAGGTGAAGAAGAAGAGCTTTTCAGGTGGACCTTTATATGACAACTGAGTTCCAAACACTGCAGGAATTTTGCAGCATAACATTCTAAAGAAGATTTCAATCTTGAGGCTGTACTTGGTACAATTACTTCCTCAGCTATCCACAAATTAATGAGTTTGGTTGCAGTTATCTCATGCTTTAGTGGGAATACTCCCATGTAAAGAAAACATGGTTTTAATTCATTATGTAAAGTCTTGAAGCTCGGATATAGTACCTTTGATATCTGATCATATGCATCAATGAAGAGCTGATGTTTCCTCTGCTCTGCTACATGGATCCAGAGTGACTCCGGTGTCTCCTCAGCCTTGGATAGGAGGTGAGCAACGGTGAGGATTGTAAGAGGAAGACCGTCACACTTGTCGACAATCTTCTTTCCAGCTTCCACAAGTTGAGGAGGGCACGAACCTCCATCAAACACCTTCTCACATAATAGATGCCAGCTTTCTTCTTTATTCAACAACCGCTTTTCAAAGCCAAGACATGAGAAAGAGCCAACAGAACCTGAAATCTTGATCCTGCTTGTAAGCAGGATTCGACTTCCATTTTTGTTGTCCGAACATGAACTTCCCAAGTAACTTTTCATGTTCTCCAGGATGCTGAAATTCCATATATTGTCCAACACGATCAAGTATCGTTTACCCTTCAACCATTCTTTCAGATCAACTGCACCTGTCTCCTCTTGGTATCCAGTTTGACTTAGAATGGCTTGTGTGACTTCTTTAGAGCTCCATTCAGTGCCAACCGTCACCCACGCACGACAATTGAACCATTCTGAAACATCCAAATCATGGAAAATTTCTCGAGCAAGAGTGGTCTTACCAATCCCAGCCATCCCAAAGATTGAGAGCATGTTGTTCTCCCATCTGAGATGCACAATCGTTTCTTTGATTAGACTCCGCTCATCACATAATCCAACCATCTCTGACTTAGACTTAGATGATGAACCCTCATCTCCATCTCCATCTCCATCTCCAATGATGGAGTAATACTCCTCCTTCGTCTTCCTCAATGAATTAACTACAAAGTAACGTAGCCAGAAATCTAGATATCCAATGTTATTTCCAGAAACAAAAGCTTCTTCACCTTCACGCATTGCCTCTGCAATTTTCGCAAGCGAACTACTCATCATCTTCCTGCTCCTGCTGTCTATTCTTTCTACAATGAGCAGAAAGGACTCCAACTCCTTGAGAAAATACTCGTAGTTGCTCAGAGTAGAAGGTGGAAGAACAACATCGCAGTATCTTATAAGATAAGAAAGGACGTACTTGAGAGAAGCAGCAGCAGCGTATGTCGACATCTCCCTGATCTCTCACCAGGAATTATTAGAGAAACTCAACCTGTTGAGCATATTATTATTACAGGATTTTGCAGTGGCGGACCCAGAATTTTGGATTTGGGGTGCGGAATTGTTAAAATCACATACAATGTACTCCCTCCGTTTGCTCGCAAGGGTGTCATTTATTTTTTATAAGTGGATTAAGAAGTACTATTATTTCACGTGTAATAGGTAGTTGTATTAGTGAGGTGTGTAGGTCTCATATTTTAGTTGTATTAGTGATGTGTGTGTCTCATACTAAAATAAAATAAAATCATTCGGGGCGGACATTCAAAATAACAAAATGAGATTGGATGAAGAAAATACAAAACATTGGAACATTCTAATAACATATCTTCTACATTAAATTAATAGGAGTAATTATATTTAGACGAGCAGCTCAAAATATTTTATTGACCACATGTATGCTTTAAACACTAATAATTAATTAATTTGTAATTGAATGTGAAATTTAAGAAATATTATATGAGAAATGAATGTTAAAAAAATTATTATAAATAAATAAATTATAATGTATATTCAATACAGGAAAAAAATAAAAAAAATAAAACACATCATCTACTAAAAAAAATCATACTCCCTCCGTTCCACCGAAAGGTCACCATTTTACTATTGGGCGTCCCATTCAAATGTCATCATTTCCTATTTTTAGTAAAAAGGTACAATATGCGGCCTATCACTCACTACTAATACAACTACCTATTACATATAAAATAATAATAATACTCCTTAATCTACACATAAAAAGCAACCATTGACGTTTGGGCGGGATGGAGGGAGTATAAAGTTATTTAAAAAAATAACTCAACTACATAACGGCATAACCTATCATTTTTATAATTATAATATCAGTTATTATTTGTTAATTGTTCAAAAATTACTTAAAGGAAGTACACAACTATAAATAAATAAATAAAAAACTAACGAAATAAATGGTAGAGCATCAAATTAGTAGAGTAAATATAACTATTAACGAAAGGAAATGGGGTATATATGTAGTGGTATATTTTCAAATTGGGGGTACAGTTGTACCCCATGAACCCTATTCGGTCCGCCACTGGGATTTTGAGAATATATATATGCAATAGAAATAAAATCAAAAGAAATGATGGTCTAAAGTAGTCATCACTCTTCATGTAATATGCATAATGATTGACATTAATGATCATGATTACCAAAAGAATCCAACAAGAGCTAGCCAACTATACTCTTTCTTTAGCATTTCATTATCATTATTAAACAACATGTAATGGAGACATGAGTCACACTGGCACTTCCATTATTAGTCTCTTTTATTAGTTTATTCTCAAAAACACTACACAAAAATTCTAATATAAATACAACATCTGCTTGGAATACATATATATATACATAGAGAGACAAATTTCCTCACCAAATGAGCTCTTGTCTGCAGTGCATTTTTAGAACTTAAGACATTTGAAGCTTTCAAGTGCACACTTCAATATTATTGATGTAACTTAATAAAGAGCGCATTCATGTTCTTCTATCATAATATTGTGAAACAATGAGTCAGTTTTCAGATCTAATTGAACATTAAAAATTTTCAACCTTTATATTAAAATATCTTATGAACTTATCACCTATAATTTTAGATTTCAAATATTTTTTCACTATAAGTTGATTGAAAAAAATTATGTTAAAAAACTCTCTTATATGACCTACTAATTTGAGACAAAAATTGATTATTCAATTAATGTCAAATTTAAAATCTAAAATCATAGATAAGAAGCTAATGAAATAGGTTTGTTTTGATGTTAAATTTGTAGGAAAAAATGTTAAGTTGATTGGAAATGAATTTGGAATAAACTTATATTGTATAGTCCGGCTAAAAAACTCTTACGAATTTCCCACAAAATCTATATGTAAAATTTGAAAATATCTGAACAACTTACCATTTATAAGAAACTGTTCCTGACTTTATCCATTCAGTACTAATATTGTCGCCACATCCAGAATAACAACAAAACAGGAAAAAATAGGAAAAGGCAAAATAAAGAGATTGTGATAATATTACAACAAACATATGCTTTCACAAGATTTAAATTAATACAACAGAGTTATATAATGACCTTATGTTCCAAGAATCTGGTCATGATTCCATGAATAATGGAAATCAAAGTCAGTTGGTGCAATTTGATATTCCATTGTACTCAATTTGATGCTCGTTTCAGCCTTAGGGTTGCTGTCAACCATTTCAATCCTATCAAGCTTTTGAAGATTGCCCAGCTGCAGATCTCTCAATTTGTAACAGTGTTTTATTCTGAGGACCTCAAGGCATTTAAAGCTTCCACTTGCCCAGTTCAAAGTCACAAGATCAATGCCTTCCATGAGAAGATGGCGAAGTTTTTGGAATCCATTCTTGTCTACTTTCCACTTTGGACCTCGAAAGGCATTGCATCGAAGTTTGAGAATTTCAAGATTTGGCAATGAAGCAATGCTGCTTATTTCTTCCCAAGGATAGCCTATTCCACTCAAATGCAACTTTTTAAGCAAAAATGGGAGGCACCGAAATGATGTAACCGGAGAAACAACCTCGAACTTCCATGCAGGATTCACGACGACACACTTAAGTGATTCCAGATTAGTTAGATGGGAAACATGATCAAAGTCAAGCAAAGGATCAGTGCTTCCAGGCCTCAATTCAATTTTAATGCCTAGCTTCTTCAGATTAGGGGCTCTTTCAAGAGCGGCAAAGCTGTCCATGCCCACATCTAAAAGTGTCGAAAGATTGAGCAAGTAAGCGTCGCCAAGATCTGGTAGATCACTTCCCTCGACCTGAAGATGTTTCAGAGTTTCCATGACCCATATCTCCATAGGAAAATTGGACTCAACTCCACATGATTTGATGATTGAATGACGTTGGACAATCAAGATTCAAGTTTATTAAGTTTGGACACGGAAGGAGGAAATTGTCCATTGCACGTTAGAGCAAGGTACCTTAACCTAACCAATTCAAAGACTTCAACTGGGAAGTAATATAAAGTGCCACCACGAAGAATGGAGTCTGCAAGTTTTAACCTTTGGATGTACATAAAACGATGTAGAAGAAGTGCTTATTAGCTGGACCCTTATAAGACAATTGAGATCAAGAAACTGCAGGATTATTGCAGCAAGAGATTCTAAAGATATATCCGATGAAGGGGCCATACTTGTCACAATAACTTCCTCAGCAATCCACAAATTTGTGAGTCTGGTTGCAATTATTTCATACTTTAGTGGGAAAACTCCCAAGTAAAGGAAACATGGTTTTAATTCATCATCTAATTCATCGAAGCTCGAATATAGTACCTTCGATATTTGATCATATGCATCAACGAAGATCTTGTGTTTCTTCCACTCTGCTACATGGATCCAGAGTGTCTCTGGTGTCTCCTTAGCCTTTGATAGGAGGTCAGCAACGGTGACGATTGTAAGAGGGAGACCATCGCACTTTTCGGTAATCTTCTTCCCAGCTTCCACAAGCTGAGGAGGGCATGAACCTCCAGCAAACACTCTCTCACTTAACAGATGCCAACTTTCTTCCTTATCCAGCAACCGCTTTTCAAAATGATGACATGGGAAAAAGCTGGAGCCAGAATATGAGATTCTGTACCTACTTGTAATCAGGATTCGATTTCCATTTTTGTTGTCCGGAAATGAACCTACCAAGTAACTTTTCATCTCCTCATCAATGCTGAAACTCCATATATTGTCCAACACGATCAAGTATCGTTTGCCCTCCAACCATTCCTTTAGATCAACTTCACCCAAAAAAAAAAAGAAAAAAAAAAGAGGATACTCCTTTTTAGCAACGAACAAAAATTAAAAATTTCTTTTAGTTAACAACAGAATCATTGTATAAATTTCCGACTATATTATTAACGACGTATTACCAATGAAATTATATATCAAGCAATCACCACTTTACCAATTGAAAATTACCCAAAGGATTTTTCGTTGTTAATCCATGGGTAAATCAATTTACCAATTAAACTAATGTTTTTACCAACATAACATGATACTGTATTATTAGAAAACAGTGTTTTTGTAGTGGTAGTACCTGTCTCCTCTTGGTATCCAGTTTGACTGAGAATGGCTCGTGTGACTTGTTCCGAGTTCCATTGAGCGCCAACCGTCACCCACGCACGACAGTCGAACCATTCTAAAATGTCCAAATCCTGGAAAATTTCTCGAGCAATAGTGGTCTTACCAATCCCAGCCATCCCAAAGATTGCGCAGATGTATTCCCCCCACATGAAACCTACCACCATGTCTTTGAGTCGACTCCTCTCGTCACGTAGTCCAACCATCTCCGACTTTCATCTTGATGACCAACTCTCATCTCCAACCATGGAGTAATAAGCCTCCTTGGTCTTCCTCAATGAATCAACTAAGCGTTTTGCTCTTTCAATATATATATATCCTCTATAACTATAAAGTTCTTCAGCTGTAGAGATTTCCTCTGCGATTCCGACAAGCCAAGGACTCATGGTCTTCCTGCTGCTGTCCATTCTTTCTACAAAAGGTAGAAAGGATTCCAACTCTTTGACAACTAACTCATAGTTTCTCTTTGTAAGAAGATCAAGACCAACACTGTAATATTTGGCAAAAGCTCCTGTGCGCCCGGGGACACGGAAAGATGCTCCGTGTCCCCGTGTGAACACAGCCTCTCCTCCAATCATATTTAAACCTATCATATTTAAACCTATGTATTGCTAGGGGTTTAAATTGTAAAGGGGCATGAAAATTGTAAAGGCGCACGGAATTTGCTCCGTGCGCCGGGTGCACAGGAGCCTCACTCGTAATATTTTAAGACCGTACAAATGCGGTGCTTGAGAGCAACAGCAGCAGCGTATGCCACATCTTCCCCATCTCTCTCTCCCCAATTTTTCATTCCCTTGGAATTTGTAATTACAGCCTTGAGAAGATGCTATGGAAACTAAATCAAAGAAATATTGATGGTCAGTCCAAAGTAGTAGTTATCACTCCTCATATAATAACTAATTTAACAATAATGTTAATTACCAACTTGCCAAAAGAATTCAACAACAGGCTGTGTCCTACTATATATACTCTTTATTTTTTGCATTTTTTTGTTATCATTATTGAAGAACATACTATAATATTGTTGACACAGGTCACAAGAATGGTGGTTATAACACTACCGGCTACCACTGATGATTTTTATAATAAATCACGATTTTTTTTTAATTTTCTTTTATTGTATTTTTAACAAAACTACATATAATCGATTGCACTGTATAGTCCGGACAATTAAGCTTTAATTATTAGAACTGTATCGCCTCTAGCAGTGCAATTTGAATTTAAGTTTTATTATTAGTTAAATTTAATGTCAATATTCTACACTATCAATCACCATTTCTTGACTTAATCAATAAATACATATTTACAGATACTTTTTTTTATATAGTAGAAGGGCTTGCATTGTAGAGCTATATATAAGTAACATTTATTAACTCTTCAATAATTATTCATTGGATAGTGTATATTTTAATTATTTCTTCATTTCATTTAATTAGTTTTATCACCTCATTACCGTCCACGGGCAACTTTTGCTTTTATAAAAGCTTACCAACTATAAAAAAAATTATAAAAAAATATGTTAAAAAACTCACTTATGACCTACTAATTTGCGACAAAAAAGGATTATTTAATTAATGTCAAATTTAAAATCTAAAATCATAGATAAGAAGCTAATGAAGGTTTGATTTTCATTTGAACTTGTAGAAAAAAAATGTTAAATTGATTGGAAATTAAATTGGAATAAACTTATACTCTTTTCGTCTCATCCTAATAGTTACATATTTCTATTTTTGGCGTCTTATCCTAATGGTTACATTTTCCTTTTTAGCATATGGGACCACACAAATAAATTAATTCTCTCTGTATGGGTCCACACATCCCACTAATACACCTACCAACTTTACATTAAATTATTATTTCTCATCTCAATACATAATAAAATATTATATTCATTAATTAATTCCCATTCAAAAACAAAAATAACCCTAAGGATGGAATGGAAGAAGTACTGTATATCCTGGTTAAAAAGTTCTATGAATTTCGCCACAAAATATATATGTAAAATTTGAAAATATCTGGATATTCCTAACTTTATCCATTCAATATTGCTAATATTTTCACCACCAAAACACAAAAAATAGGAAAAGGCGAAACAAAGAGATTGTATAATCTTGCTCATTTCTTTCCAAGGATAGCCCGTTCCACTCAAACTCAACTTTTTTAGCATAAATGGGAGGCACCGAAATGATGCAACCGGAGAAACAACACCGTGAAAGAAGTGTCTGTCATTCCATTCAGGATTCACGACGACACACTTAAGTGATTCCATATTAGTTAGATGGGAAATATGATCAAAGTCACGCGAAGGATCACTTCTGCCAGGCCTCAATTCAATTTTAATGCCTAGCTTCTTCAGATTAGGGACTCTTTCAAGAGCGGTGCAGCTGCTGGCGCTCACATCTAAAAGTGTCGAAAGATTGTGCAAGTAAGCGTCACCAGCATCTGGTAGATCACTCCCCTCTACCTGAAGATGTTTAAGAGTTTCCATGTCCCATATCTCCATAGGAAAATTGAACTCAACTCCACATGATTTGATGATCGAATGACGATGGACAATCAAGTATTCGAGCTTCCTAAGTTTGGACACGGAAGGAGGAAGTTGTCCATTGCACGTCAGAGCAAGGTACCTTAACCTAACCAATTCAAAGGCTTCAATTGGGAAGTCATATAAATGGATGTTAAGAGCATCAAGTCTCACGAGCAACTTTAAACCGAAACAAATAGGTACCATATACTGATGATATGGACCAAAACAGAGGAGAGATTGCGCAGTGGATGCACAATTTTCCTCGATTGAGGTATACACATCTTTGAGGGCAAATAATATATTATTGTGAAAGCTCAACCTACTCTGGCCTTGTACACCTTCTTCTAAACCATTTTTAAAACAATCTAGGGCATAAAAAAAGTTAGTCCTCCTAGTTTCTCTTTGACAAAAGTGCCACCAAGAGGAATGGAGGCTGCAACTTTTAATTTTTGGACGTAAATAAGACGGTGAAGAAGAAGTGCTTGTTAGTTCGACCCTTACAAGACAACGGAGATAAAAAAAAACTGTATGATTACTGCAGCAAAGGATTCTAAAGAAAGATCCAATGAAGAGGCCATACTTGGTACAACAAGTTCCTCAGCAATCCACAAATTAATGAGTTTAGTGGCAGTTATCTCATACTTTAGTGGGAAAACTCCCATGTAAAGTAAGCATGGTTTTAATTCATCATCTAATTCCTCGAAGTTTGGATATAGTACCTTTGATATTTGATCATATGCATCAGTGAAGATCTGATGTTTCTTTCACTCTGCCACATGGATCCAGAGTGACTCTGGCGTCTCCTCAACCTCCGACAGGAGGTCAGCAACGGTGACGATGGTAAGAGGAAGACCATCACACTTCTTTGCAATCTTCTTTCCAGCTTCCACAAGGTGAGGAGGACATGAACCTCCAGCAAACACTTTCTCACATAATAGCTGCCAGCTTTCTTCTTCATTCAACAACCGCTTTTCAAAGGGCTGACATGGGAAAGAGTAATCAGGAGCTGAAATCTTGATCCTACTTGTAATCAGGATTCGACTTCCACATTGGTTGTCTGGAAATGAACTTTTCATGATTTCCTCAATGCTATAATTCCATATATTGTCCAACTCAATCAGGTAACGTTTACCCTCCAACCATTGCTTCAAATCTGCTGCTCCACTCATCACGTAATCCAACCATATTTGACCTTGACTTAGATGATGAACCCTCATCTCCATCTCCATCTCCATCTCCATCTCCAACCATGGAGTAATACTCTTCCTTGGTCTTCCACAATGAATCAAGTAACTGGTTAAGTACATTGAAAGCATTGCCAGAAAAAATTGCATCTAGAGCTCCACGAATTGGCTCTGCGATTTTCATAAGGGAATCACGCATCATCTTCCTGCTCCTGCTGTCCATTCTTTCTGCAAAATCTATGAAGGACTCCAACTCTTTGAGAACTAACTCAGTTTTCCACAGTAATACTAGAAAGAGCAACATCGTAATATTGTAACCTTACAGAAATGAGGGCCTTGAGAGTAGCAGCAGCGGCATATGCCGACATCTCCCCTGGTTTCTAACACTAACCTCTTTCCTTAATTTTCCTTCCACATAAGTAACAACTCTCACAAGTCTACTCTGCCGCTCTTCAGACTAGTTTCAGTTATCAATCACAGTTATTAGTTTATTAACAAAATAGTTTCAGTTATCAATCACAGTTATTAGTTTATTAACAAAATGTCAAAAACAAGACTTTATTTCTAATTAAACAATATAAATATTTCATTTCTTAAAGATTAATTAATTGAACAGAAAAAATATATATTAAAGGCTTTTTTGAAGCTTGTAATATACTCACTCCGTCTCAGGTTAAGAGGGTGGTCATTTTTCCATTTTGGTCGTCCCAACCAAAGAGTCTCTTTCTTTTTTTACGCACATAAGACCCACACACCCCTTCTAATACAATTAAATGTTGGAACTCACATTCCTACTAATACAACTACTTAGTACATATTAAATAATAATACTCCTTAATATGTCACAAAGCAAATGACCCTATTAAAGAGGAATAATTCAAGAATCTAGTAAATTGTCGAATAATCAAACATGTGCTACCTGTCGGCATGTCGCAGCGTGTGTTAATCGATAAAATTAACATTGGAATTAGATATATAGATAACAAGTACTAAACCAACTTGGATATAAAATATTGAAGTAATGAGCAACAGAACCCTAAATATTCCCAAATGGAATCACCTCTAATAATAGATATGTTTCATCTTCTATTCAACTAGATACATATCACGTGTTACAATCTGCCTAAATTAACTAACTCCACATGTCCAAAAGATTTAATGGTAAATTATAAAGTATAATTTTTTTGTTATAAAATACCAATGAAACATTTGAATAAGAAATTCAAGTCGTAATTGCACAGAAATAAGGAGTTTCATGTGAATAAAATGTGATTCAAATACTCATATGCCCTCAGCCATTTCAGGCCACTATCCATGGAGACAAATATGTAGAGCCAGTGTATTTTTGCATAATTTATAAAATCTAAACTATTTCTCCATTTAATGGTATATAGAGGTAGCAGTATTAAATTATAAAAAGTAATTAAAATTTAAAATTTCTTTATTAAAAATCTAAATATTTTTTTATATATTTTAATAATTTTTCCAGTTAAAAAATTATCAGAAATTTTATTTTATCATTTCTACACCACCAAATGATATTGATTCTTGTAGTTAGTCAAATTAAAGCAACCGTTAGGAGGACGATTAATTCCGACACAAATTTAAATTCAAACTTACAAATCTGTCTCAACCACGAACGACTAGTACAATCCCTCCAACCAAATACGTATAATAATCATAAAAGGAAAACAAACAAAATCTATACTATTACAGGATTTAATTTAATAAAACAGAGATGTAATGACCTATGTTTCAAGTTTCTGGTCATGATTTCCATGAATAATGGATATCAAGTTCAGCTGGTTTAATGTCATTTTCCTCCACTGAATTCTCTTTGATGCTCCTTTCAGCCAAAGGGTTGCTGTCAACCATTTCAATCCTCCAAATCTTTTGAAGATTGCTCAAATGCAACTCTTTCAATTTGTAACAGTGTTCTATTCTTAGGACCTCAAGGCATTTAAAGCTTCCACTTGCCCACTTCAAATTCACAAGATCAATGTCTTCCATAAGAAGAAGGCGAAGCTTTTGGAATCCATTCTCGTCTACTTCCCACTTTGGACCTCGGAAGGCATTGCATCGAAGTTTGAGAATTTCAAGATTGGGCAATGAAGCAATGCTGCTCATTTCTTCCCAAGGATAGCTCATTCCACTCAAAGTCAACTTTTTAAGCAAAAATGGGAGGCACCGAAATGATATAATCGGAGAAACAACCTCAAGCTTCCATTCAGGATTCACTACGACACACTTAAGTGATTCCAGATTAGATAGATGATAAATATGATCAAAGTAACGCAAAGGGTCTGTGCTGCCAGGCCTCAATTCAATTTTGATTCCTAACTTCTTCAGATTAGGGATTCTTTTAAGAGTGGTGCAGCTGCTGGTGCTCACATCTAAAAGTGTTAAAGATTGTGCAAGTAAGCGTCACCAACATCTGGTAGATCACTTCCCTCGACCTGAAGATGTTTCAGAGTTTCCATGTCCCATATCTCCACAGGAAAATTGGACACAACTCCACAGGATTTAATGCTCGAATGACGGTGGACAATCAAGTATTGGAGTTTCGAGGAAGTTGTCTGTTGCACATTAGAGCAAGGTACCTTAACATAACCAATTCCATGACTTCGATAGGGAAATCATATAAACGGATGTTAAGAGCATCAAGTCTCACGAGCAACTTCAAACTGAAACAAATAGGTATCATATATTGATGATATGGACCAAAACATAGGAGAGATTGCGCGGTGGATGCACAATTTTCCTCGATTGAGACATACACATCTTTGAGGGCAAATAGTACATTATTGTGAAAGCTCAACCTACTCTGGCACTGCAGACCTTCTTCTAAACCGTCATTATAACAATCTAGAGCATAAAATAAGTTCGTCTTCCTAGCTTCTCTTTGACAAAAGTGCCACCACGAGGAATGAAGGCTGCAAGCTTTTATTTTTGGACACAAATCATATGGTGAAGAAGAAGTGCTTTTTAGTTGGACTCATATAAGACAACAGAGTTCGAAAAACTGCAGGATTTTTGCAGCAAAGAATTCTACAGAAGGATCTAATGAGTTCGGTACAACAAATTCCTCAGTAATCCACAGATTAATGAGTTTAGTTGCAGTGATCTCATACTTTAGTGGGAAGACTCCCATGTAAAGAAAACATGGTTTTAATTCATCATATAATTCCTTGAAGTTGGGATATAGTACCTCTGATATTTGATCATATGCATCAATGAAGAGCTGATGTTTCTCCTGCTCTGCCACATGGATCCAGAGTGACTCCGGTGTCTCCTCAGCCTTCGACAGGAGGTCAGCAACGGTGAGGATAGTAAGAGGAAGACCGTCACACTTCTCTGCAATCTTCTTTCCAGCTTCCACAAGTTGAGGAGGGCATGAATCTCCACCAAAAACTTTCTCACATAACAGATGCCAGCTCTCTTCTTTATTCAACAACCGCTTTTCAAAGAGATGACATGGGAAAGAGCTACGAGGACCTGAAATCTTGACCCTACATGTAAGCAGGATTCGACTTCCACATATGTCGTCCACAAATGAACTTTTCACGTAACTTTTCATGCTTTCCTGGATGCTGAAACTCCATATATTGTCCAACAAGATCAAGTACCGTTTACCCTTCAACCATTCTTTCAAATCTACTGCATATGTCTCCTCTTTGTATCCAGTTTGACTTAGAATAGCTCGTGTGACTTCTTCAGAGTTCCATTCAGTGCCAACTGTCACCCACGCACGACAATCAAACCATTCTGAAACATCCAAATCTTGAAAAATTTCTCGAGCAAGAGTGGTCTTACCAATTCCAGCAATCCCAAAGATTGCGAAAACGTTTTCCTCCCATTTGTGACGTACTATTATTTCTTTGAGTCGACTCCACTCATCACGTAATCCAACCATCTTCGACTTTGATGATGAACCCTCATCTCCAACCATGGAGTAATACTCCTCATTCATCTTCCTCAATGAATAAACTAAGTGGATAAGATGCCCTTGTTCTATATATTCAACATTGCGAGAACTAAGAGCTTCTTCAGCTTCACGCATTGCTTCTGCAATTTTCACAAGCGAATTACTCATCGTCTTCCTGCTCCTGCTGTCCATTCTTTCTACAAAAAGTAGAAAGGATTCCAGCTCTTTGAGAACAAACTCATAGTTTCTTACAGCCTCAGGAGGAAGAAGAAGATCGAAATATTGTAAAATCAAAGAAATGATGAACTTGAGATCAGCAGCAGCAGCGTATGCCGACATCTCCTTAACCTCTAACAACTAATCTCTCTCTCTGATCAGTAGAAATTTGTTAGTGAAACTATTACAGGATTTGAGAATATAATATACAAATTGATTAAAAATGGTAGTTAGTCTAAAGTAGTTATCACTTGTAATATAATATACAAATTGATTAAAAATGATGATACCAAAAGAATCCAACAAGAGCTAGCCAGCTCAGCTTTGTCCAGCTATACTCTTTCTTTTGCATTTTATTTTCATTATCAAAGAACATAAATGGAGACATAAGTCACACTTCCATTATCAATGGCACTTTTGTTAGTTTATAGATAGACAAATTATGCAGAATTGTATAATCATAAAACAGACCGCATACAAAATGATTACTAATTTACAGAGTGGGACATCTCCAGAAAAGAAGTTGAGACTATTCATTAAAGAGGACTAAACATTCTGAGAGAGAACACCTCTACAAGAGAGACAAAGAACAAAATCAAAGCTCAAAAAGACGAGCAAAGAGTGAGAATCATCAAGTAACAAATTAGACAAAATGTTGCTACACATTAATTCCACTCTAAAATTAAGACCCAAACTTGATGAAACAACAAGAAACCTAATAGAAACAAATATTTCGAGCCTTCCTACCCAACCACCATCCCTTATTCCATTTACAAATGTTTAAGAGTTTCCATGTCCCATTTCTCCAGAAGAAAATTGGGCACAGCACCACATGATTTGATGCTGGAATGACGATGGACAATCAAGTATTCGAGTTTCCCAAGTTTGGACACGGAAGGCGGAAGTTGTACATTAAACGTTGGAGCAAGGTATCTTAACTTAACCAATTCCAAGACTTAGATTGGGAAGTAAACGGATGTTAAGAGCATCAAGTCTCACAAGCATTTTTAAACCGAAACAAATAGGTACCATATACTGATAATATGGACCAAAACAGAGGAGAGATTGCGCAGTGGATGCACAATTTTCCTCGATTGAGCTATACACGTCTTTGAGGCGAATAATACATTATTGTGGAAACTCAACCTAGTCTGACACTATATTTCTTCTTCTAAACTGTCATTGTAACAATCTAGTGCATAAAAAAAGCTGGTCTTCCAAGCTTCTCTTTGACAAAAGTGCCACCATGAGGAATGGAGGGTGCAAGTTTTAATGTTTGGATGTAGATAAAACGGTGTGGAAGAAGTGCTTTTTTGTTGGACCCATATAAGACAATGGAGATGAAGAATCCGGAGGATTTGTGCAGCAAAGGATTCTAAAGAAGGATCCAACGATGAGGCTATACTTGGTACAACAAGTTCCTTAGCAATCCACAAATTAATGAGTTTAGTCGCACTTATATCATACTTAAGTGGGAAAACTCCCATGTAAAGAAAGCATGATTTTAATTCGAGTTTTAATTCCTTGAAGTTGGGATATAGTACCTCTGATATTTGATCATATGCATCAATGAAGAGCTGATGTTTCTTCTGCTCTGTTACATTGAGCCAGAGTGACTCTGGTGCCTCCTCAGCCTTGGATAAGAGGTCAGCAACGGTGAGGATAGTAAGAGGAAGGCCGTCACACTTGTCGGCAATCTTCTTCCCAGGTTCCACAAGTTGAGAAGGGCAGGAACCTCCAGCAAACACTTTCTCACATAATAGATCCCAACTTTCTTCTTTATTCAACAACAGCTTTTCAAAGGGATAACATGGGAAAGAGGGGTGATTATATGAGATTCTGACCCTACTTGTAAGCAGGATTCGATTTCCATTTTCGTTGTTCGGAAATGAACTTCCCAAGTAACTTTCAATGTCCTCCTCGATGCTGTAACACCATATATTGTCCAGCACGATTAAGTATCGTTTACCCTCCAACCATTGCTTCAAATTTGTTTCCTGATCTTGGCATCCAGTTTGACTTAGAATGGCTCGTGTGATTTCTTCAGAGTTCCATTCAGTGCCAACTGTCACCCACGCACGACAATCGAACCATTCTGAAATGTCCAAATCTTGGAAAATTTCTAGAGCCAGGGTGGTCTTACCAATCCCAGCCATCCCAAAGATTGAGATTATGATTCCTCCAAATGAGAGATTTACCATCATATCTTTGAGTTGACTCCACTCATCACGTAATCCAACCATATTTGACTTTGACTTAGATGATGAACCCTCATCTCCATCTCCATCTCCATACTGCTCCTTTATCTCCCTCAGTGAATCAACAAATAGGAGACATTTATATCGAAGTACAAACAACTCAGTGATGGAGAAAAGAGTTTCTTGAACTTCACGGATTGCCTCTGCGATTTTGTCAGGCGAATCACGCATCATCTTCCTGCTCCTGCTGTCCATGCTTTCTAACAAAAGTAGAAAGGATTCCAACTCTGAGAGAACTAACTCACGGCTTTTCAATTCATGAGGGGGAAAAATAACATCGACATATTGTAGCTGTAAAGAAATGAGATCCTTGAAAGAAGCAGCAGCAGCGTATGCCGACATCTCTATCGCCAATTTTCCTGGAATTTGTTAGTGAAACAGAACTATTATGAATATTACAGGCTTTGCAATAGAAATTAAGTCTTAAGTAATGGTAGTTTTTCTGAACAAGTCATTACTCCTCATATAATGCATGACTACAAATTGATTAACAAAAGAATCCAACAGGAGCTACCTAGCTATGTCCAACTACACTATATAGTACTTATTTATTTGGCATTTTATTATCATCATTATACGTTACATTATAAATTATGGACACATAAGTCACAAGTGTACTCCTTGGCAGTATCAATCACACTTATTAGTTTATTAACAAAAACACTGCACAAATTTTCTTAAAGAAACAATATAAATATTTCGTTTTTCGAAATTTAAATATTATTGTACAGAAATTAATATACTTAACGCTTATTTGAAGCTCGTAATAATTCAAGAATCCAGTAAATTACCAAAAGAATCCCACAGATGTCGGCCGCAACTATGGGCTACTAAACTAATTAATATTGTGTGTTAATCGATGAAGTTAATATTGGAATAGATATCGATGACAACAGCTCCACCAACTTGGATATAAAATAATCCATAGAAATTCAAATTACTCCATAAAGTAAAGAAAAGAGATTAAAAAAAATGCCCTCAATTATTTCAAGCCATTATTCATGGAGACAAATATGCATAGCAATTCCCAAGTAAAAAATATGTGGGAGGACATTGTTTTTACTAACTGATGTCTTTCGAGATATGTTTATTTGTAATTAAAAATAATATGCTGATAAAATCGATGTATTTCAAGCTATTTCTATTATCAAGTAAAAAAATGAACTATTAGACATCAGTTATTTTAACTGATGTTTTGGTCTTGATGTGTATTGGATATTCATCACTTTTAAATCGCACCAATGTCTATTGTGTGATGCCTATTATCACGTCTTTTATAATTAATCTGAAAAATTAAACTAAAATACGATCGTTGTTTGTTTAGTAAATGAACTCCTTCATCCTCATCTATAATATCCAAATTGATTAACAATAATGATTACTAAAAGAATCCAACAAGAGCTAAAGCTAGCTGTGTCCAAGTCCAACTATATATACAATTTCTTTCGCACTTTATTATAAAAAAATAAAACATATAATTAAATAATGGAGACATGAGTCATAAGTGTCCTCTGTCACTCCTTCACACTTTTATATATTAGTTTATTCCCAAAAACACTACATAAACCTTCTAATTAACCAATATAAATATTTCCAAAATTGTATTACAATATATTCATCGTATAAATAGCAACAGTATTTGATGCTCAAAAAATAAGTTAAATTACAAACATAAATACAGAAGAATGTATTCAATTAATAAGCCAATCCACTCATTTAAATTGGATGTCTTATTCATTAATTATTGAATTACAATTACAAAAGCCGCTTGGAAACATATACATACATAATAAGACAAGTTCCTCACCAAATGAACTCTTTTCTTCAATGCAAAATTCTGATTCACTTTCGAATTTCCTTCTCTACATGAAAATTATACGCACAGTTAATATTTCAATATTTCTGTTGGAACTAAAATTTGATCTAACACAATTAAATTACTAACCTTTTGAGTTCCATGAGAAATGCACCAGTAGACGCCCAAATTTAAATCTTTTTTCCAGAAGATTACCTTTTACAATCCTTTCTGTCAAAGGATTGCTTTCATTTATTTCAATCTTCTCAATATTTTCAAGCTTTCCCAAATAGAGCTCTTTCAATTTGTAGCAGTGTTCTATCTTTAGAACCTTAAGACATTTGAAGCTTTCAAGTGCACACTTCAGTATTACCAGATCAACATCTTCGATCAACAGAAAGCAAAGCTTTTGGAATCCATGTTCATCTACTTCCCACTTTGGGCCTCGAAAGGCACTATATTTTAGTTTGAGAATTTCAAGATTAGGCAATGAAGCAATATTGCTCATTTCGTCCCAATGATAGCCCAACCCACTCAAACTCAACTTTTTCAACGTTAATGGGAGGCATGGAAATGAACCAACTGGAGGATAAATATCAAACTTCCATTCAGGATTCACTATGACACATTTAAGTGATTCCAGTCTAGTTAGATGGGAAATATGATCAAAGAAAGACAAAGGATCTGTTCCATCAGGTATACGTTCAATTATAAGTCCCAGCTTTCTTAGGTTAGGGACTCTTTTAAGAACAACGCAGCTAACAGTGCTCACCCCAGAAAGTGTTGAAAGGTTTGGCAATGAGGAGTCACCTAGATCAGACAGGTCACATCCCAAGACTTGAAGATGTTTCAGAGTTTCCATTTCCCATATCCCCATAGGATAATTAGACACAGCTCCACATGATTTGATGCTTGAATTACGATGGATAATCAAGTATTGGAGTTCCCCAAGTTGGGACACGGAAGGAGGAAGTTTTCCATTGCACGTTAGACTAAGATATCTTAACTTAACCAATTCCAGGACTTCTATTGGGAAATCATAGAAACGGATGTTAACAGCATCAAGTCTCACGAGCAAATTTAAACCGAAACATATAGGTACCATATATTGATTATATGGACCAAAACATAAGAGAGATTGCACAGTAGATTCGCAATTTTTCTCTATTGAATCATACACATCTTTGAGGGCAAACAAAACGTTATTATGAAAGCTCAACCTACTCTGGCAATCCACTCCTTCTTCAAAAGCATCATCAAAACAATCAAGGGCATGAAAAAAGTTGGTCTCCCTAGCTTCTCTTTGGCAGAAGTACCACCATGAAGAATGGAGGCTACAAGTCTTAATTTTTGCAGATATAATATGTGGTGATGCAGAGGTGCTTCTTAGGTGGACCTTTATAAGACAACGGTAATCTAACAACTGCAGGAATTCTGCAGCATGAGACTCTAAAGAAGATTCAGTTGTTGTTGAGATCATACTAGGTTCCACAACATCCTCAACAATCCACAAATTAATAAGTTTGGATGCAGGAATCTTATACTTAAGTGGGAAAACTCCCATATAAAGAAAGCATAATTTAAATTTGTCAATTAATTCCTTATAGCTCGGATATAGTACCTCCGACATCTGATCGTACGCCTCAGTGAAGATGTAATGCTTCTTCTGCTCTGCTACGTCGAACCAGAGTGATTCAGGTTCCTCCTCGTCCTTGGAAAGAAGGTCAGCAACGGTGACGATTGTAAGAGGAAGACCATCGCACTTCTCCGCAATCTTCTTTCCAGCTTCCACAAGTTCAGAAGGGCAATTGTTTCCATCAAACACCAATTCACATAATAGAAGCCAGCTTTCTTCTTTATCCAGCAAAAGCTTTTCAAACTGCCGAAACATAAGAGAGCCATGATAACCTGTAAGCTTGATTCTGCTGGTAAGTAACATCCGACTTCCGTTTCTGTTGTCGGGAAATGTACTTCTCAAGAACACCTCGACGTCGACCTTCCACACATCATCCAACACGATCAAGTATCGCTTACCCTCCAACCATTTTTTCAAATCTTCCTCTTCTAATCCAATTTGACTTAGAATGGATTCTGTGATTTCTTCAGAGTTCCATTCAGTCCCAACGGTCACCCACGCACGACAATCGAACCATTCCGTAATATCCAAATCTTCGAAAATTTCTCGAGCAAGAGTGGTCTTACCAATTCCCGCAGTTCCAAAGAGTGTGAAAACGGATCTCTCCACCCTGAGATTCACAATGTCTTCTTTGAGTTTAATCTTCTCATCACGCAATCCAATTATCTTCGAATTTGAAGACGACGAAGCTTCTTCTTGTAGATCGAGAACGGTGGAATTATACTCCTCTTGTATCTTCTTCAGTGAATCAATTAGGGATTCAGAGCCTTTTCCGTAACCCAGAAATCCAAGATTGCCAGAACGAAGAGATACCTCAGCTTCGCGTATTCTGTCCGCGATTATCCCAATCGAATCACTCATCATCCTCCTGCTCCTGCTGTTCATTCTTTCAGCAACATTTTGAAAGGATTCCAACTCCCTTTGGAAAGATTCTAAGGTTTTCAGAGCGGGAGGAGGAAGAAGAACGCCGAAATGATGTAAAGCGTTCGAAATGAAATCCCTGAGAGAAACTGTAGCAGCGTAAGCCGACATGATCTCTCTCCCTCTAATTCTAATGTCTACTATCTCTCTCTATCAATCCCCCTCCACAATTTTTGTTGATAAAACTATGAAGCTGAAGTAATTGAGTCAATGACGTTGACTAAGATGGTTATTTTTATTTGGTGATTAGTTAGAAATTTATTTATTTTAAATTTCTTTATGTACTTCTTAATTACACTTTAATATTAATTTCGAAATTATATATACGAAACGTAAAATTTTGTACAAACATCTTTACCGTTACTATCATGGTCTTGAATAGGGAAATACATCAATGTCATTAATATAACTAAAATTAACAACTAAGTGGACCGGACCAGTAATTGGACTTGACAACTTATTTGCAGTCTAAACAAATTTCTTATAAATTACGAGATTACTCTAACCAAAAATGATAAGAGAGTAAATTAAAGACTCAGTCAACTATACTCAAATATACTTCTAATTTATGACGAATTATTATAATGTTTAAGGATATTTTTGTCATTAATTAACTAAAATTAGAATTTAAAAAAAGTGGAGCTCTTGTGACCTGGGACACCGTGCCCTTTTACAATTCTCGCCCCATTTACAATGTAAACCCTCTAACAATATATAAGTCTAAATAGAATATGAAAAGGGGATGGTTGTTGTGTTCATGTAGTGACACATCGTATCAGAACTTTTACCATTTAAAAAACAAATGGGAAATGAAATTACTGGGCCTCAATGCTAATTGAAAGGTAGAGGCCCATTTATGTTGGGCTTTTACTAGTGGCGATAATTAGAAATATAAATTTGGATCCGACTCACGTGTACCTGCCACATCCGATTTTGGCCGCCCAAACCCGTTCCATAAATGGTCTGAGCCACCCCAAACCCATTTAGAAACAGGCCAGGTCTAAGACAATCAACTACTTCAATAGAGAAATTTCTCAAAAATCATGATCCAATTTGAGCTCTTTCAACTTGTAGTGTTTTAGGCTTATGTACGCAAGACTGCAGAAACTCCCACCTTCCCCTTCAATCTTAAAAACTACTCCCTCCATCCCACAAAAGTTTGCATAGAAGGGTGATTGCGTTTGACTTTTTGTTTTTTTTTTTAGAAATGTATAAACTTTTGTAGAACATCCAAAATGAAAAGTGTGACATCTGAAATAAGACGGAAAAAGTATATTTTACAATTAATCATTAAACCCCTCGTGGCATATGTATTGATCTAGGAAATAATAATAAATGACATTCAATTTAAAAGGGAAATATGAGATAAAATGCCAAAACTAAAATAGGTGAATTCAATTTAAAAGGGATTTCGAGATAAAATGCCAAAACTAAAATAGCTGTTGGCAATTAAGATGTTAAAATTTTAAATATTTTATTGGGACCCACTGTCGCGAATTTCGCAATTCAATTAGTAAAGTTGGCGAATAGATTAAGAAAAAAATATTAACGAACTTTATAAAAAAAAATACTCCACTGGCTAAAGGAGTCAAATTGATTCTACTCAATAGCGTGTATTAGTTGTTTGATTAATTAAAAACCATTTGTATCTTTAGGAATTGGATACATTAATTAATATTTTTCCCTTTCACTTTCAAGAATAATCAATATTGTCGTTAATTACCTAATCAACATCGCTGTCTTACTTCAACTTCATAGCTTTATGAATCAACAAAACTAAGGGGATTTGATTTGAGAGGAAGTTAAGAATATAGAGCGAGAGATCAGGGAAATGTCGGCTTACGCCGCTACCGTTTCTTTCAAAGACTTCATTTCAAACGGTTTACATCATTTCGGTGCTATTCTTCCTCCCCCAGCTGTGAAAACCTTGGAATCTATCAGAAATGAGTTGGAATCCTTTCAAAATTTTGTCGAAAGATTGAACAGCAGTAGCAGGACGATGATGAGTGATTCGCTTGGAATAATAGCCGAGAGAATACGTGAATCTGAGAGATCCTTTCGTTCTGGCAATCTTAGTCTTCTAGGTTACGGAAAAGGATCCCATTCCTTAATCGATTCACTGAAGAACATGCAGGAGGAGTACAGTTCGACGGTTCTAGAAGCTTCTTCGTCTTCAAATTCTAAGATTGTTGGATTGCGTGATGAGAAGATTAAACTCAAAGAAGACATTGTGAATCTAAGGGTGCAGAGATCCGTTTTCACTCTCTTTGGGACTGCTGGGATTGGTAAGACCACTCTTGCTCGAGAAATTTTTGAAGATTTGGATTTGTCGGAATGGTTCGATTGTCGTGCGTGGGTGACTGTTGGCACTGAATGGAACTTTGAAGAAATCACAGAAGCTATTCGAGGTCAAATTGGATTAGAAGATGAAGATTTGAAAATATGGTTGGAGAGTAAGCGATATTTGATCGTGTTGGATGATGTGTGGAAGGTCAACGTCGAGTTTTACTTGAGAAGTACATTTCCCGACAACAAAAATGGAAGTCGGGTGTTACTTACCAGCAGAATCAAGCTTACAGGTTATCATGGCTCTCTCATGTTTCGGCAGTTTGAAAAACGGTTTCTGGATAAAGAAGAAAGCTGGCATCTGTTATGTGAATTGGTGTTTGATGGAAACAATTGCCCATCTGAACTTGTGGAAGCTGGAAAGAAGATTGCCGAGAAGTGTGATGGTCTTCCTATTACGATCGTCACCGTTGCTGATCTTCTGTCCAAGGACGAGGAGGAGCCTGAATCACTCTGGTTCGACGTAGCAGAGCAGAAGAAGCATCATATCTTCACTGAGGCGTACGATCAGATGTCGGAGGTACTGTATCCGAGCTATGAGGATTTAATTGACAAATTTAAATCATGCTTTCTTTATATGGGAGTTTTCCCACTAAAGTGTGAGATACCTGCATCCAAACTTATTAATTTGTGGATTGCTGAGGAGGTTAACGTTATACCTAGTACTAGCATGACCTCAACAACTGAATTTTCTTTAGAATCTCATGCTGCAAATGTCCTGCAGTTATTAGATTACCAGTGCCTTATAAAGGTCCATCTAAGAAGCACTTCTGCATCACCACATATGATATCTCCAAAAATAAAAACTTGTAGCCTCCATTCTTCGTGGTGGCACTTCTGCCAAAGAGAAGCTAGGGAGACCAACTTTTTTCGTGCCCTTGATTGTTTTGATGATGCTTTTGAAGAAGGTATAGATTGCCAGAGTAGATTGAGCTTCCACAATAATGTTTTATTTGCCCTCAAAGACGTGTACGACTCTACAGAGGAAAATTGTGCAACTACTGTGCAATCTCTCTTATGTTTTGGTCCATATAATCAATATATGGTACCTTTATGTTTCGGTTTAAAGTTGCTTGTGAGACTTGATGCTCTTAACATCCGTTTCTATGATTTCCCTATAGAAGTCCTGGAATTGGTAAAGTTAAGATACCTTAGTCTAACGTGCAATGGAAAACTCCCTCCTTCCGTGTCCAAACTTGGGGAACTCCAATACTTGATTGTCCATCGTGATTCAAGCATCAAATCGAATGGAGCTGTGTCTAATTATCCTATGAAGATATGGGAGATGGAAACTCTGAAACATCTTCAAGTCTTGGGATGCGACCTACCTGATCTAGGTGACACCTCATTGTCAAACCTTTCAACACTTTCCGGGGTGAGCACTGCTAGTTGCACCGTTCTTAAAAGAGTCCCTAACCTAAGAAAGCTGGGAATTATAATTGAGCGGAGATCTGATGGCAGCGATCCTTCGTGTTTCTTTGATCATATTTCCCAACTAATCAGACTTGAATCACTTAAATGTGTCATAGTAAATCCTGAATGGAAGTTTGATGTTTATCCCCCAGTTGGTTCATTTCCATGCCTCCCATTAACGTTGAAAAAGTTGAGTTTGAGTGGGTTGGGCTATAATTGGGACGAAATGAGCAATATTGCTTCATTGCCTAATCTTGAAATTCTCAAACTAAAATTTAGTGCCTTTCGAGGCCCAAAGTGGGAAGTAGGTGAACATGGATTTCAAAAGCTTTGCTTTCTATTGATCGAAGATGCTGATCTTGTTATATTGAAGTGTGATCTTGAAAGCTTCAAATGTCTTAAGGTTCTAAAGATAGGACACTGCTACAAACTGAAAGAGCTCCATTTGGGAAAGCTTGAAAATATTGAAAAGATAGAAGTAATTGACAGCAATCCTTTGATTGAAAGGATTGTACAAGGGAATCTTCTGGAAGAAAGATTAAAAGTTGGGCGTCTACTAATGCATTCTTCATGGAACTCAAAAGGTTAGCAATTAAATATTTCTGGGGCAAAAAATATTAGTTTCAATAGAAATCTTGAAATGCTAATTGAACGTATAAGTTCATGTAGAGAAGGAAAGTCGAAGATGAATTGCAGAATTTTGTATTGGAGAAAAGAGTTCATTTGGTGAGGAAACTTGGCCCTTCATGTACATAAGTATTCCAAGCAGCTTTTGTATTTGTGATTCAATAATTCATGAAAAAAAAAAGTCCAATTTGAATGAATGGATTGAAATTGGGGAGACATACAAAAATCACGTGTCACTATTTAGGTTTATCATGTCCATAACATTATGGTAACTGAGGATACGGAATTTGTTATTTGTGTCATGTGACTCGTGTGGTGTTGATATAACCTCTTAAGAAATTATAGAGTATTTTTATTAAAACGCCTCATAATTTTAATAAAACCAAACACTCTCCTAAACTCTTTCAAATCAAATTAAATCTGCTTATTTTGATGAATTTCTCCTGGTTAAACAAAATTTTCCACTCTGGCAATAAATATTAAACGATATAAAAATCCAATAAACCTCAATATTTTGATCAAAACTAAATTTGAGAATCAGAGTATTTATTTTTCTCCATTGTGAAAGAACAGATATCTCAACATATTTTCATAGCAATAGCTTAAAAGTACTCCATTCAAATTAAACTTGCAGATTTTCTAGTCTTATTTTCTGGTCATAAAATTAATTCAAACTTGGAAATAAATGTCATAAAAAACAATCCAAAAAACACATGCAACATGAAAATTATTACAGCTGAATGAATTACAAACCTTGTGATCCCAGTAGCCTCTTATGATTTCCAAGAAGATTGCACATTCACATGCTGTGGGAGGGTATCATATTCTTGATATAAAATGGTATGCTTTATACTCATTTCAACCCAAGGATTACAATCAACTACTTCAATTGTGGAAAACTTCTCAAAATCATGATCCAATTTTAGCTCTTCCAACTTGTAGCAGTGTTTTAGGCTTATGTACATAAGACTGCAGAAACTCCCACCTTCCCCCTTCAATCTAACAAGATCCATGTCCTCCATCAACAGAAATTGAAGCTTTTGAAATCCGTTCTCTGTTACATCCCATTGTGAGCCTCTGAAAGCGTTGCATCGCAGTTTGAGCACCTCAAGATTTGGCAATGAAGCAATCTTGCTTGTTTCTTCCCAAGGGTAACCCAACCCACTCAAACTCAGCTTCTTTAGCGAAAGTGGGAGCTGTGGAAACGAACCAACTAGGGAAACAATGTTGAATTTGGAATCAGGATTCACAACAGCACATTTAAGTGATTCCAAAGTCCTTAGACTGGAAATATGATCAAAGCAACACAAGGGCTCCACACCCTCAGGAGTCAATTCAATCCTAACTCCAAGCTTCTTTAGATTAGGGACTTTTGTCAGGACAAAGCAACTAGAAGTGCTCACATCTAAAAGTGTTGAAAGATTTTGCAAAAAAGTGTCACCAAGATGTGGGTCACTTCCCATAACTTGAAGATGCTTCAACTCTTTCATATCCCATATCTCCACAGGCAAAGTCGACAGATTTCCACATGATTTTATTATCATGTGGCGATCTAAGACTAAGTATTGAAGTTTTTGAAGATTAGCTATGGAAGGAGGAACCTCTCCATTGCACGTCAGAGCAAGATATCTTAATTCAACCAGTTCCAGTACCTCTAATGGGAAATCATAGAAACGTATGTTAAGAGCGTCGAGCCTTTGGAGCAAGTTCAAACGGAAACATATTGGTACCATATATTGACTATATGGACCAAAACATAAGAGAGATTCTGCAGTGGATGCACAATTTTCCTCAATTGAGTAGTACACATCTTTTAGAGCAAACAAGACATTATTGTGGATGCTCAACCTACTCTGGCTTTGTATACCTTCTTCAAAAGCATCATCAAAACAATCTAGAACATGAAAGAAGTTCTTCTTCCTAGCTTCTCTTTGGCAAAAGTGCCACCACGAAGAATGAAGGCCGCACTTTTTAATGCGTTGAGTCGCCTTGAATGATATTAAAGTAGTGCTATTTTGATGGACCAAAACAAGATTATAGGCATGAAGATTCATGAGGAGTCTAGCAACAGAAGATTCAGAAGTTGGGTTGATACCTACTGGTTGGACAATTTCCTCAGCCATCCACAAATTAACAAGCTTGGATCTTGGTATCTCATACTTGAGTGGGAAAACACCCATATAAAGAAAGCATGGTTTCAACTTATTAGGCAACTTCGTGTAAATCGGATGAAATACCTCAGATATTTTATCATATGCCTCAGTGAAGAGCTGATTCTTCCTCTGTTCTGCTACATCTTTCCAAAGTGACTCTGGTGCCTTGGACAGGAGTTCAGCAACTGTGACGATTGTAAGAGGAAGACCATGACATTTCTCCGCAATCTTCTTGCCAACGTTCTCAAGTCGAGCAGGGCACAGCCCTCCATCGAACACCTTCTCGCGTAGAAGATTCCAACTTTCTTCTTCGTCCAACAACCTCATGTCAATGTGAGCACCTGGAGCCACAAACTGTGTCCTGGTTGTAAGCAAGATTCGACACCCATCTTTGTTGTCGGGAAATGAACTTTCCAAGTAATCCATGATGTCATAATGCCATACATCATCCAACACAATGATGTATCTCTTTCCCATCAACCTCTCACTCATCACATCAGCAATATCTTCATCACGATCATGATCCAATTGAGCTACAATGGCTGCTGTGATTTCCTCATGCTTCATCTCGTTACCAACCGTCACCCACACACGACAGTCGAACCAGTCCACGACATCCAAGTCTTCGTAGATTTCCCGAGCAAGAGTGGTCTTACCAATCCCCGACATCCCACAAAGAATGAAAACGTTGGTCAACACTCTGTGATACAAAATGTCATCTTTGAGCTGTTTTCGCAGATCGCTTAATCCAACCATCTTTGACTTCGATGATGGATGCTGATCTTGAACCATGGAGGAGTACTCCTTCTGCATCTTCTTCAAACAGCTGATAAACGAATACGTATCTCTACTGATTTTGCTCTGTTCGAAAGCCAGTAGATTCAAATCGCTTGAATGAAACACTTCCTCATATTTACTTATTACATCTGTGGATACTCCGAGTGGATCTTTCAGCAACTCCCTGCTCTTGCCATCCAATCTTTCGACAACGTTTTGGAAGGATTGTAATCCTTTCTGTGTAGATGTTAAGATTTTCAGAGCATGTGGTGGAAGAAGAACATCGTAATGATGTAGCATCTTCGAAATAAGGATCTCGAGAGAAGTGGCAGCAGCATAAGCCGACATCTCTCTGTAGCTAAGCAATTTGGTGATGAAACTATGAAGATCTGGCTTTGATTAATGGCGTTTGAATGAATCAAGCAGTAGCTGTTGGCAATTAAGATGTTGGGAGTAATTTTTAATTATTTTATTGGGGGTCAATGGCTCGACATTCGAAGTTCAATTATTAAAGGGGTTAAAAAAAATTATGGTTTTATTAAATTATTATTATTTAGAAGTAAAAACAAATAAAACAGAGTGATGAGTTCAAGTAATTTACGGGTATTAAACAAAATTTAGATAAGATTAATTAATTAATTGTGTGAAACGTACCATTTACCCTTTTACTAACCCCAAGTATGTGTACACTATTTACGACTAATGTGATCTTTAGAGTGGACTGAGGAGTAATGCAATACAAAATTTATACTCCCTGTTAGTTGTTTTTGAATATCATTTACTCTTTTCCTTATTTGTTTATGACATTTTATTCATCTATCATCTTAACTCAATTTCAAAAACTCAATTAAAGCTAGTTAAAAATGTAATTTTTTCTTAAACAATTTAAAACAGTAAAGATGAATGATGTTTGGGGGACGAGAGAGTACAAAAATAACTCATCAGTTTGATGAAGTAGACCATGCATACTGTCATGCATGGATGGTTGAGTGGAAGAAAGGACCAGTTTAGATGTCATTAGAATGTGGAGATCATTTTGATAAAAGTTGTTCAAGGTTCGACTTGTTGAGCTAGGTCGAACCATGTCAGCCAGATCGAACCCCTGGTCGAACCGCAGACAGTTGGAGATAACTGACAGAGGTTCGACATGCTAAGATAGGTTCGACCTGTTAAGGTAAGTCAAACCCTGGTCGAACCACAGACAGTTGGTTGTAACTAACCAAGGTTCGACCTGTTATAATAGGTTCGACCTGTTAAGCTAGGTCGAACCCTAGTCGAACCACATCAAGCAAGTCACTCTATCCTTGGTTCGACCACGACACTCATGGTTCGACCTCATGTACTGGTCGAACCAAGGTCGAACCTAGACATGCACCGATTAACCGGAACCGCCGGTTCCAACCGGAAAACTGGCGGTTTTAACCAGAACCGGAACCGGCGGTTCCGGAACCATAAAAAAAGAAACCAAAACCGGTAGAACACGGTTCGGTTTCGGTTCCAGCCGAGCACAAACCGGAACCGCCGGTTCGAACCGCCGGTTCGCCGGTTAACGGTTAAAACCGGCGGTTCCTCTATTTTTTTTTATTTTTTTTTTGAACGGCCAAGATCGACTGTCCGTTGGAGATCCGACGGCCCAAAAAAGTGACCGTTGGGGAGGTGAACCGGCGGTTTCGGTTCGAACCGGCGGTTCCAGTTCGAACCGGCGGTTCAGGCAGGAAGGCGGGCTTTTTTGAATTTTGAAAATTCAAACGTGCGGCCGAGATCGTGTGACCGTTGAAGATCAACGGTGGAGATGGACGGCGGAACCGCCGGTTCCGGTTCAAACCGGCGGTTCCGGCCGATTTTTTTTTTTTTTTTTAAATTCAAGGGTTGAGATTTTTTTGTGTTTAAAATTTGAAATGGATGGATGAGATCACTTCCAATCCTCTATAAATACCCTCCAAGTGTGATCAATTTTTGCACACAACATTCACATTCAATCTACTACTTCTTCTACTACTACTACACTCTCTTCTCTACACTACTTATTCTTCTATACTCAATTTGAATCTATTCCACATTCTTGATTGATTCTACATTTCTACTCAACTACTCAAGTTCTCAATCTCATCTCATCTCAAATTGTAGTCTTTTATTTCAATTCTCTTATTATCACTTTCATTTCAATTCTCTTATTATAATTTTCTATTCTTTCCCACACATATACTACTAATTAGTATACTTCTACTTCTAGTCTCTTAGTTTTAGTTCATAAATCTTATATATTCATCTTTTTTTCAATTTAAAAAAAATGTCTAGAAGAGGTTCTTCTTCATCCGGTGCCTCACCTTCTTCATCTAGAGGAAAATCCATACCCAACACCTTAAATTGTCCTCCACCACCTCCACGTGAACCACGCCAACTTCCACCAACTCTAGAAGATATTGAACTTGAAAATATTCCTTCGGATGAAGAAATCTCCCCTCATTTGTTCAACTTGAATGTTAGGGAGATACTAGGAGATGATTTCCCCTCCGACGACGACAACGATAATACTCAAGGTCAATCACAACAAAGGGCGAGTGGAAGTCAACCAACCTCGGGTGGTACGGGTACCGGAGACGGAGCCGGAGGCTCTAGCGGAGGCGGAGGATCGACTCGAAGTTCCCAACAAGTGTTACGTTCTGATATATTTTCCATTCATTTCAAGAAGGAGGCGATTGAGAATTCGAATGAATTCAAAGTTATTTGCAACTATTGTGGCACTAAGTATAAATTCAAGCATGGCGGAGGATATGGAACGTTCATCAAGCACATCAACTCGAAGCATCCGGACAAGATTGGCATCTCAACCGGTCAAACACAAATAGGACGAGGGTTCACGGCCTCTTCCGGAGGAGAAGGTTCATCGGCGTCGGGTAACACTCTTTTTAAATTTGATGAACCTAATTATTTGAGATTATACCTTAAACTTATGTGCACGAAACATTTGCCATTTAACTTTGCCGAAAATGCTTTTTTTCAAGATTGGGTAAATCTCACTTTAAATCCTCAAGCCCCACCTTTGCATCGTAATAAATGTAAACTTGGTGTTGCTAAAGTTGTTAAAGAGTATGGTTTGATTTTAAAACAAATTTTGCAACAATTACCTCATAAAGTGTCTATATGTTCGGATATTTGGAGCAATTTTTGGTAAAAAGCGGATTATATGGGTATTACTTGTCATTGGATTAATAGTTCATGGAATTTGCAAAAAAGATTAATTGCTTATAGATCATTTGATGTTCCTCATACCGCCGTTAATATTACTCACAAAATAAGTACTATTTTGCAAGAATATGGTTTAGTTACAAAGATTTTTACAATCTCATTTGATAATGCTAGTGCTAATACGGCTAGTTTAGAAAGTCTTATTGATATTTGCAAACCCTCAATTGGTGGTAGATTTTTTCATGTTAGATGTATTTGTCATATATTGAATTTATGTGTTCAAGATGGTATAAATGCTTTGAAAACACACATTCAACCTATTAAAAGTGCTATATGGTATATAATGAGAAACCCTTCCGTTACTAAAAGGTGGAAAAGATATTGTCATTCTGTGAACATTCGCCCAAAAAAATTTCCTTTAGATGTTTCAACTCGTTGGAATTCAACGTATAAAATGTTGCATGACTCTTTTGATTATAAAGATCATATTTGTGTTTTTTACTCACAAGATGCGGGTGGTCAAATCTTGTTTGCTAATCAATGGGACACATGTTATACTCTATGTGATATTTTGCAAATTTTTAATGATGCTACGGAAGAACTATCCGGTGTTTATTATCCTACTTCAAATTTAGTTGTTGATAATTGTGTTAAAATTGCTATGGTTTTTAGTGCTAATGAAGCACACCCGTTGTTGTCAAATGCTATTCTTTCCATGAAATCTAAGTGGTTAAAATATTTTTTTCAAATCCCGGACTTGTGTTTAGTTGCTAAATTGTTGGACCCACGTATTAGAATAGATGGTTTAGAAGAATTGTTAACACTTTACTATGATTCATTGTATGCTAATTGTGATTCTCCTACTAGACAACAAGCTCTTAATCCTAAAGACATAGTTGCAAGTACTTATAATCTACTAAATGAACATTTTAAGGAGTATAAAGAACAAAATGGTACAAATGATGATCAATCTAGTGGTGATGATAGTAGTGATAGTGTTGATAATTCTAGGAAATATGATGCTCTTCAAAAATTTTATAGTTTTTATGATGCTAGATCTCAAAAACGTGCACGGGTGATATCTAATCCTTTTCAAGAACTTGATTCTTATTTTACTAACACTTTTGAGTTTGAAACAAGCGGAACTAGTTTTGATATTTTGAAGTGGTGGTCAAGGAGAACAAAGTAATTCCCTATTTTATCATTGATTGTAAAAGAGGTTTTTGCATCTCCCGCCTCTACGGTTGCCGTCGAACAAGCATTTAGTCTTGGTAATCTCACTTTGGATCCGACACGATCCAATTTAAGTGTGACAAATTTAGAAAATTTGTGTTTGCTTGATGATTGGTCAAAGGCGGAAAGACGGATTCAAAATCAAATTGAAGAAGACCGATCGGATGATGAAATTACGGAATATGGAAGCGAGTTAGATTGGTAGAGTAAACAAAAAAAGCCATCACCATTCACCTCCACGGAGCCAAAGAGGTAAGTTGAGGTAAGTTAAGAGAACTACGTGGGCTTTGATTCCTTTCGAGGATACGTAGGCAACTTAAATTTAAGTTGAACTTGAATTTTCAAGTTTAACCCTAAATTTAAGCTCAAGTCTTTTTTTTTTACTTTTTTTTTCCTCTATTATGTTGTTGTATTTTATCTTATAAAGTTTGTATTTTTAAAATTTTTGAAGTGTAACAATAGAGTAGTTGACATGGAAGTAAACTTGTAGTGTTCTCTACACTTCTACATTTGTAAATTGTAATGGTTTAAACTTTAATAATTAAATTTTTTATGTGATCACATTAATTAATATTGTTTGATTATTATGAATTTAATATCAACTTTGAAATATTGCATAGTGCATACATGATACATCATGTTTTCAATTTTAATGATATTATTATTACATTAATTCAAATTCAATATTTCCATTTTCAATTACACATGTTTCATTTATTTAATAAATAAATTACACATAATAACTGATAAATGCAAAAAAAAACCGAAAAAAATATAACATAAAGAAACAAAAAAATGCAAAAAAAAAAAAAAAACCAAAAAACCGACGGTTCCGAACCGGAACCGGAACCGCCGGTTCACGAACCGAACACCCTATACCCCGGTTCGGTTCCGGTTCCTCCTCCGTTGGAACCGGAACCGCCGGTTCGGAACTGGAACCGGCGGTTCCGAACCGGGGTGCATGTCTAGTCGAACCTGTGTTCAGTAAATCAGTTGCAACGGTTTCATCAGTTGGTTATAACTGATTAAGTGTATGTACTGTGGATGGATTACACACGTGAGACACACATCCATATAAGAAGTAGAATGACAGCTGAAATCATGGAATCATCAACACATCTTCTTCACATATCAGTTAGATACAAGCTTAAGGATTAGGGTTTACAGGTGCTTGTATTCTTGTAACCATCTTCTTCATTGTTTAGTGAATTCTTCTCTCAAGGAAGTGGATGTAAGCTATGCCGAACCACTATACATCTTTGTGTTGATCTCTCTTTCATTTCATTTTCATTTGTTTATCAAAGTGTGTGTGAAACGTGAGTGATTCAACAAACAAGTGAGTGCAGTTTCTTGAGTGATCATTTTCAAGTGTTTGCTCAAGTTTCATAACAAGTGGCGCCGTCTGTGGGAAGAACAAGAAGCTGCCACAATATCAGATCAGAAGGGAAGAATCATGGTTACAACTAAGTTTGATGTGGAGAAGTTTACAGAGAAAGTTGATTTCAGCCCGTGGAGGATGAAGATGGAGGCTGTACTCATCCAACAAGATCTTGCTGATGCAGTTAAACCGCTTCCAGATCAAGCAGATCAAGCAGCCGCTGTGGATGCTGGTGTATTAGCTGCAGATCAAGATCAACAGTCCAAGGCAAGAAGTGCTATCATTCTGTGCTTAGGTGATAAAGCTCTAAGGGAAGTTTCCAAGGAAGTATCTGCAAGAGATAAGTGGAAGAAGCTTGCTGATCTTTACATGGTGAAGACATTGACAAACCGGTTGTACACCAAGCAGAAACTCTACTCCTTCAAAGTATCAGAAGATAAGTCTATTCTAAGCCAACTAGATGATTTCAATAAGATCATAGATGACTTAGAAAATATTGATGTAGCACTGTCAAGTGAAGATAAGGCTGTCATTCTGATGTCAGCTCTTCCTAAATCTTTTGAAGGTTTGAGAGACACTTTGTTGTATGGAAATGTTGAATCAATTTCCTTGGAACAATCAAAGCAAAGGTGCTCCATAAGACATCAGATAATGCAGTTGCTAGAGAAGGTCTTGTTGCCAACAAACAGCATAAGTGGAACAAGAATGATAAGAAGTTTGGTGCTGATAAGAAGAAACATGAGAGAAGTAATCAAGGTACATCAGCAGTTGAAGAAAATAATAACTGTTTTCACTGCAACAAGCCTGGTCATTATAAGAAGAACTGTCATAAGTGGAAAGTAATGGTAGCCAAGAAGATTGCTGAAAAGGGAGAAAATCAAAGAATCCATGCAAATCAGGTGACTGAAAATAGAGGTAACAAGGACCAAGATTATGTTGAAGCTTTGGTTCTTGTTTCTGGTCAAGTGTCAGACCAGTGGGTGTTAGATTCAGGCTGCACCTTTCATATGACATCAGTCAAGGAATGGTTTACAGATTTGAAACCATATCTTGAAGGATCAGTCTTGTTAGGCAATGATCAAGCCATCAAGATTGAGGGTATTGGTTCAGTCAAATTCAGAATGTTTGATGGATCCATTAAGTTGCTCACAAATGTGAGGTATGTATCAGGATTGAGAAGGAATCTGATATCATTAGGTATGTTAGACTTCTTGGGTTGTGAGTACCATATGAAGAAAGGTGTACTCACCATCATAAAGGATAAGTCAGTGGTAATAAAAGGAGTTAAGAGCTCAGATCTTTACTTTCTTGAAGGATCAGTTGTCACTGGACAGTTGAACACTTCTCAAGAGCAAGAAGATGTTCAGTTGTGGCATGGAAGATTAGCTCATGTAAGTGAGAGAGGGTTACAAGAGCTAGCAAGACAGAATCTACTAGATATAAGTTCAACCTGTAAGATGGATCAATGTGAAGATTGTGTCCTGAGTAAAGCAAAGAGGTTGAAGTTTGGTTCTGGAGAACATACTTCATCAGAGAAGCTTCAGTATGTTCATACAGATCTATGGGGACCATCAAAGAATCCAACTATTGGAGGTGGAAGATATTTTATATCTTTCATAGATGACTACTCTAGGAAGTTATGGGTGAAGATCCTTAAAACAAAGGATCAAGCATTCACTGCATTTAAGGAATGGCTTGCTGAGGTGGAGAATCAGACAGGAAAGAAGTTGAAATGCTTGAGATCAGATAATGGTCTTGAGTTTGTTTCAGAAGAGTTCAATGTTTTCTGTAGAGAAAAGGGAATCAAGAGGCACAAGACTACACCTGGAACTCCACAACAAAATGGTGTTGCAGAAAGAATGAATCAGACATTGTTAGAAAGAGTAAGATGTATGCTTAGTAGTGGAGGATTCACTAAAGGGTTCTGGGGTGAACTTGTGACTACAGCAGCCTATCTGATCAACCTATGTCCATCAGCAGCTTTGAAATTCAAATCACCTGAAGAAATGTGGTCTGGAAAGACACCTAGTTACACTCATCTGAGAGTAATAAAGTGTCAGGCTTACTCTCATGTGAAGCAAGATAAGTTGGAACCTAGAGCATTAAAGTGTGTGATGGTTGGATACTCACAAGAAGCAAAAGGGTACAGGTTGTGGTTTTATGAAGCTAACAAGTTTATTGTTAGCAGAGATGTCACATTCAGTGAGAGGAAAATGCCATTGGTTGAGAGGAATTCTGTAGTATCAATTACTACAGATCTTGATGAGCCTCAGGTGGAGCAATCAAGGAAGGAAGCTCAGCAGTCAAATCAAGATGATAACAGTACTGATCAGAATAAGGAAGATAGCTCTTCTAACTCATCCAGTTCAAGGTATGATTTAAGTTCTTATCAACTTGTAAGGGATAGGCTAAGGAGACAGATTAAAACTCCAGTGAGGTACATGGAAGTTGATATAGTATCATATGCATTATATGTTGCATCTGATATAGAGAATTATGAGCCAAGAACATATGATGAAGCTATATCAGGGAATGACAATAACAAGTGGATAATTGCTATGGAAGAAGAGCTACTGTCACTACATAAGAATAAAACTTGGCAGATTGTTGACAGACCAAAGAACAAGAAGTTAGTAAGTTGTAAATGGATCTATAAGAGGAAGCCTGTTACAAGCAAAGAAGGAGGTGTTAGATACAAGGCAAGACTTGTAGCAAGAGGTTTTTCTCAGAAAGAAGGTGTTGACTACAATGAAATATTTTCACCAGTTGTTAAACATTGTTCCATCAGAATCTTACTGGCATTAGTAACTCAGTTTGATCTTGAGTTACATCAGATGGATGTGACTACAGCATTTTTGCATGGAAATCTAGAAGAGGATATTTACATGAAGATTCCTGATGGTGTAAGTGTTGAAGGAGCTGAGAATAAGACTTGTTTACTGCTGAAATCTTTGTATGGTCTAAAACAAAGTCCAAGACAGTGGTATCTGAAGTTTGATGATTACATCACATCAAATGGATTTAGCAGGAGCCTACATGACAGTTGTGTTTATGTTAGGAACAAAGGTGGATGTTATACATACTTACTTTTGTATGTAGATGATATCCTCATAGCTTGCAAGGATCAAGCTGATATAAGTGAAGTAAAGGAGATACTTAAGTAGGAATTTGATATGAAGGATCTTGGGGAAGCAAAGGTGATTCTTGGTATGCAGATTGAGAGAAATAGGTCAGTTGGTGAGCTGAAGTTGTTCCAAGAGTCATACTTAGACAAAGTATTAAAGAGGTACAATATGAATCTCAGTAAGACAGTAACTACACCAGTTAAACAAGGTGTGAGTCTGTCCCTACTCCAAGCTCCTCAGACAGATCAAGAAAGGTTTGAGATGAGTAATGTTCCTTATGCCAGTGTTGTTGGTAGTTTAATGTATGAAATGATATGTTGCAGGCCAGATTTAGCTTATGTGATGAGTATGGTTAGCAGGTTTATGAGTAATCCAGGTTTACAACATTGGAGTTCAGTAAAGTGGGCTCTCAGTATGTTAAAGGAACTATCACAGCAGGTTTGAAGTTTCAAAAAAGGACAACATGGGATAAGGCAGTAGTTGGATATGTTGATGTTGATTATGCAGCAAATCTTGACACAAGGAAGTCAATTACTGGTTATGTGTTCAATGTGTTTGGTACTGCAGTAAGTTGGAAAGCAACTCATCAGCATATAGTGGCATTATCAACCACAGAAGCAGAGTTTGTTGCACTTACAGAAGCAGTAAAAGAAGGAGTGTGGTTGGCAGGTATGCTGAGTGAGTTTGGGATTGAACAAGAATCAGTTGAGATACATTGTGATAATCAGAGTGCAGTGCATCTCTCCAAACATCAAGGATACCATGAAAGGACCAAACACATTAATGTAAGGTTATATTTCATAAGGGACATGATAGACAAAGGGATTGTGAGTGTCAAGAAGATCAAGACAGATGACAATCCTGCAGACATATTTACAAAAGCCTTACCAGCTCAGAAGTATGAGCTGTGTAAGCATTTGGTTCAGTTGAATTAAATGAAGGAGGAAAGGTTGCTGCTCCTTATAAAAGCAGCAAGATGGAGGAGATGAAGCTAACATGAAGATGCAAGGTCTAAGGTGGAGAATTGTGATGAAGTAGACCATGCATACTGTCATGCATGGATCGTTGAGTGGAAGAAAGGATCAGTTTAGATGTCATTAGAATGTGGAGATCATTTTGATAAAAGTTGTTCAAGGTTTGACTTATTGAGCTAGGTCGAACCATGTCAGCCAGATCGAACCCCTGGTCGAACTGCAGACAGTTGGAGATAACTGACAGAGGTTCGACATGCTAAGATAGGTTCGACCTGTTAAGGTAAGTCGAACCCTGGTCGAACCACAGACAGTTGGTTGTAACTAACCAAGGTTCGACCTGTTACAATAGGTTTGACCTGTTAAGCTAGGTCGAACCCTAGTCGAACCACATCAAGCAAGTCACTCTATCCTTGGTTCGACCACGACACTCATGGTTCGACCTCATGTACTGGTCGAACCAAGGTCGAACCTGTGTTCAGTAAATCAGTTGCAACAGTTTCATCAGTTGGTTATAACTGATTAAGTGTGTGCATTGTGGATGGATTACACACGTGAGACACACATCCATATAAGAAGTAGAATGACAGCTGAAATCATGGAATCATCAACACATCTTCTTCACATATCAGTTAGATACAAGCTTAAGGATTAGGGTTTTCAGGTGCTTGTATTATTGTAACCATCTTCTTCATTGTTTAGTGAATTCTTCTCTCAAGCAAGTGGATGTAGACTATGCCGAACCACTATACATCTTTGTGTTGATCTCTCTTTCATTTCATTTTCATTTGTTTATCAAAGTGTGTGTGAAACGTGAGTGATTCAACAAATAAGTGAGTGCAGTTTCTTGAGTGATCATTTTCAAGTGTTTGCTCAAGTTTCATAACAATCAGTATTTTGAAAATAGTAATCATATAATAAAATTATAAAAGTCACAACTAGAACCGAAACAATATTAGAAAGAGAGGGAGCAAACTGAATCACTTGAAGCATACACTTGACTTTATATAGATCCGTATACACCATCTATTTAAATTTAGGAATTAAACATGCATGCAATACCTAATAAAAGAAAATTTTAAATAGAATCATTATAGACATGGACTACATTAAAGCAATGATACCTACCTCTTTTTAAGCTAAAACTAAAAGCACCAATACAACTGAATTACTACTAACCTTATTTTCAAGTTGTCACTCATGAAGTCATGATTTCCATGAGGCAAGCACATTATATGTCAAAGGACGAAAGCTATCATTTTCCTCTGCGATCTGTTTTATATTCCTTTCTACCAAAGGATTACAGTCAACAATTTCAATCTCTAGAACATTTTGACGATCATCGAAATGGAGCTCTTGTAACTTGTAACAATGTCTCATTTTTAGGACAGTGAGACAGTGGAAGCTTCCACGTCCGAATCTCAATTTTACAAGATCCATGTCTTCAATTTGTAGGAGATGAAGCTTTTGGAATTCATTAATCTGTTTTACTTCCCATGTCGTTCCATGGAAGGCATTGTATCGAAGTTTGAGAGTTTCAAGATTTGGCAATGAAGCAATCTTGCTCATTTCTTCCCACGGATATCCCAATCCACATAAACTCAACTTTTTCAAAGAAATTGGGAGGCATGGAAAGCAACCAACTTGAGACCTGTATACAGGATTCACAATGACACATTTAAGTGATTCCAGATTACCTACTTGGGAAATCTGATCGAAGCAACACATGGTTTCTCCAACGTCATCAGGAGTCAATTCGATTCTGATTCCTAACTTCCTTAGATTAGAGACCCTTCTCAGAACATTGCAACTATTAGTGCTCACGCCTAAAAGTGTCATAAGCTCTGGCATTGAAGCGTCACCAATGTCTGGTAGGTTGTGTTCCATAACATTGAGATACTTCAAGTTTTTCATATCCCATATCTCCATGGGCAAGTAGGTCGGAGCTCCAAGAGTTTTGATGCTAGAATGGCGATGAACAATCAAGTAATGGAGTTTTTCAAGGTTGGATATGGGAGAGGGAACCTCTCCATTGCATATCAGAGCAAGATATCTTAATTCAACCAATTTCAGTACCTCCAATGAGAAATCAAATGTATGTTAAGAGCGTCGAGCCTCTGGAGCAACTTTAAACCAAAACATATTGGTACCATATATCTACTATATGGACCAAAACATAATAGAGTTTTTGCAGTGGATGCACAGTTTTCCTCGATTGAATCATAGACATCTCTGAGGACAAGTAAAACATTATTGTGGATGCTCAACAATTCCTGACTTTGTATGCCTTCTTCAAAATTATCATAAGGCAATCCAAGACATAAAACGATTTGGTCTTCCTAGCTTCTATTTGGCAAAAGTGCCACCACGAAGAATGGAGGCCACATGTTTTTATGCCTCGAGTTTTACTCGATGGTATTAAACCAGTGCTTTTTTGGTGAACCAAAACAAGACCAAGTAAATAAAAATAGTTCAACTTAATAGCACCATGAAATTCTAAGGTTCCATTCATTTCTTTTATAATTATGTTCTCAGCTATCCACAAATTAATGAGCTTGGAACCATGTATCTTAGATTTTAAAGGAAAAAGTCCCATATAAAGAAAGCATGGTTTATGTATGTCATCTAATTATGTATAGCTTGGATATAGTACCTCTGATATTTTTTCATATGATTCCATAAAGACTTGATGTTTCTTCTTGGTTGCTACATCAGGCCAAAGTGATTCTGGATCCTCCTCTGCTTCTGATAAGAGGCCGGCAACAGTGATGATTGTAAGAGGAAGACCATCACACTTTTCAGCAATCTTCTTTCCATCATCTTCAAGTTGAGGAGGGCACGAGTCTCCGCCAAATACCCTGTCATACAGAAGTTGCCAACTTTCTTCTTTATTCAATAATCTAACTTCAAGAGGAAACCCACCTACAATTCTGTTTCTTGTTGTAAGTAAGACTTGACTGCCATTTTTTCTATTGGGAAGTAAAGTTTCCAAGTATTCGTGAACCTTTTGATTCCACACGTCATCCAACACGATGAGGAATCGCCTATCCATCAAACTATCTTTCAATCGCAGAGCGATTTCCTCAAGATCTTTTCCAGCTCCCTTGTGTGCATTAGGGTCCACTTGAGCTAGAATGGCTCGTGTGATATCTTCCAGCTTCCATTCAACTCCAACAGTCACCCAAACACGACAATCGAACCATTCAGCAATATCCAAGTCTTGGAAAACTTCACGAGCTAGAGCTGTCTTACCAACCCCTCCCATCCCAACAAGTGAGAGCGAGTGGAAAACACTCTGTCTAAAATGGGGAAGTAAAAGATCTTCTTTGAGTTGAATCCTCACATCAGATAATCCAACCCTCTTCGACTTGGAGACAACTTTTGATCTTCTTTGTTTTCTTCTTCATCTTCAAGCAAGGAGTTATGGTACTCCTCCCTCACCTTCTTCAATACCTCCATCATAGAATCAGGATCAAGTTCTTGACCTCGGCCTAGAGAACCACTCATCTTCACCCTGGCCTTGCTATCCAATTTTTCCAAGAATTCTTGAAAAAATACCAACTCTTAGTACACAGATTTCATTTTGTAAATAATGTTGGGATCCGACAGATAACTAATGCCCGTCGACAGAATGCGTTTGAGAGATATGGTAGCAGCATAAACAGCCATGTCTGATCCCATTTCTCTCTCTCTCTTGCTAATTTTCTTACAAACTCAGAAATCACACAGTAGTAATATTTTGGTAATGAAATTATGATCACTGGCTCTTTGATAAAATAAGATGCTACAATTAATATGACTTTCGTGCATATAATATCGACACTTATAGAATTGGAATTGAAGAAAATCTAAACATTTGACCACGGCTCCTCTTTCTTTGCATGTGGTACGAGGAATGATTCCACAATATTACACACAAAATTCAGACGGTATATAGTAATTAAATCATGTAAATGTTAATTAGTCCTCAAATAATCAAGTATTACGTATTGCATGTTATGAAATGATGATATCACTAAATTCTTATCCGCCTCCGGTCGTTAAATTTTATAATAATCTCATAATACTTGTCAATATATTGTCACCCAATAGTTGCACATCTTTTCTTTTTGTATTTTTCGGTAAAATCCCACCTTTTATCTTAAATGGTGTAAAACTGTTAATTTATTGATTTGTTCGAAGTTACTTAATTTTCTGGGACATCATTAAGTAATTTCACATTATAAACTCAAAGCCAAATAAATTTGGAAGGAATTAACTATGATATGTGAAATGAGTGGAAAATGAAAGATAATGCTATTATCTAACATAAGTATCTTTATGTTAATTTCTTTAAGAAGAGGGGCATATAGGATACAAGCTTAAGGAAAAGGGTTTGATGAGAAAAAAATTCAATAAAGTGCTTACTAAGCATTCATAATTAAAATCTCTTTTACAAATAAATTTAGTTATATTGAATTAATACTTGTTCACCATCTTAATTCTTCTAAGAATTAAATTGAATTGTCACTTGGAGAAGCCACTACAAAAAAAATATTTTTAAACAATCGAATTTAACAACGAAATTCAATCTGTTAGTAATTATCAATAGATTAACAACAAAAAGGACATTTTTGTTTAGCAATGGAATGCCAACGAATTTATTCTCTATTTTAGCAACGGAATTCAATTCGTTTGTAATTACCAACACATTAGCAATGGAATCATTATATAAATTACCAACGAAATTATTAGCAACGGATTACCGACGAAATTATTTACTACCGGAATTGATTTTTCATTGATAAAAATTTACCAACCACCACTTTAGGAACATAATTTTACCAAGGGATTCTGTTACTAATCCGTTGGTAAGCCAATTTAACAATAGAATTAAGGCTTTTAGCAACAGAATATTCTGTTGTTAAAAAACAGTTTTTTTTTGTAGTGAGCCATGCCGGGTTGATCAAATGTGAATACTGATAGCAAAGATTGCAACAACTCATGATTTTAATGACTCTTCTTTGTCACTCGACTATGGTTGTTTCTTTTCCTTTAAAACACCTCTCCATTTGGAATTTGATACTTCTACAATTTCTTTTGCCCACTATAAATGGAAGATGTATACGCGCACAAAGGGGCATTAATTCCAGTCATTGCTAACACTTCTCTGAGTAAATGACTAGGACTTAGGGAGTAATCCATATTTCATAACTTGTTTTTCTATTAAAATAAGTATTTTAACTCGTGCGTTGCACAGAAATAGATTTAAAAAAATAGTTATATAAATATAGATTTTTTATGATAATAAAAAAATATATATATATATAGTCTACACATAAACATATATAATTATGTATTCCCTCCATCCCATTTTAATAATTACTCCCTCTATTTCATAGAAGTCGGTATAATTTTTTTGGGCACGAAGATTAAGGAGTATAATAATTTAATATAAAGTGAAGTAAAGTGAAGTGAGAGAAATAATATTTAATGTGTAGTAGATAGTTATATTAGAGGTGATATGTGGGATCCATGAGAATAGATTAATTGTTTTTGTGTGGGTCCCACGTATTAAAAAGGAAATGTGTCAACTTTAGTGGGACAAACCAAAAAGGAAAGTGTGTCAACTTATATGAGACAGAGGGAGTACATATTTTTAAATTGAATGTTTTATTCTAAAGGTAATATTTTTTTTTGTATGAGACCCACACAATTAAGTAATTAAAATATCTCAATGGAACTCATCTGCCATATTAATACAAACATCCACTATACATTAAAATATTATTTATCTCACCTCAATATATATTAAAATACTAAATTTCTTAATCACCGCGCAAAAAAGCAACTCGTGCAAAAGGTAAATATACCTATTAGAATGAGACGAAAGAAATACATATGCATAAGATTTTATATTGTATATTTAGTTTAGTTCTTTATATGTAATGAATTAAATAGTTTTTAGTTGAATCGACGTTAAACGAACCTTATTCGTTTTTCATGTATAATAATAAATTAATGTAATATAAAAAACCAACAACTTTAAAATTTTTATTAATACTTATATTTCATTTTGTAATCATATGTTATAAACAATTTCAAACAATTTCTAAATTACTTAACCTTATTTTCAAATACAACCCAAATTTTAAAAAATGTGTGAAATTGAAGCGAGATTTAAAAAAATAAGTATTAAAAATGTATTTATTTAAGGTAATAAGAATAAAATGAGTGGTGAGAAATTGAAGAGAAATTGAGATGAGATGAGAAATTGAAGAGAGATTTTAACCTAAAATTTGAGCGGAAAAAAAATTGACTTTAAGTGCTTTTATATATATATATATAGATATAGATCTTTAAATCATACATTACACCTAAATAATGAAAAATATATCGGTAAATTAAAGAAATCAAAGAAAGAAATTAATTGATACATCAATTTAATCTGTAAATTTGTAAATCGATAGAGCATGAAAACAAAGAACCGATGCCTAAAATCTCTTTAGTTGTTTAACATTATTTCTATATTTAAATCATAAATTTAAAATCTCTTTAGTTGTCCTAACATTATTCCTATATTTAAATCATACATTAAAAAGGAAAATCAATATAATTAGAATGGGAGAAATTGAAGAGAATCGAGGAGAATCGAAAAATTGATGAGATATAATGGAGAGATGTTGACCAAGATTTTAAGCGGGAAAACATTGGTTGGCGTGGTTTTATATATAATATAGATATAGATAGATAATATACCTAAATTAATGATTATTAAATCCTTGCACACTGGATGATAATTTAGTCGATGACAGTGGCACAAATTTCTGAAAATGATAGATTATATTTCAGATCAATAAGTTACAATGTATTAAGAAGGTATACAATGCAACTCACAAAAATCAGACAATAAACCAACAAAGTGGTTTACCATTTCATTTCAGTATTAGACATTCAGTTCAATTCATACTCAATGATTTTTCCAATAGGTTTGACTACATAACATGACTTTAATGACTCTTCTTTGTCACTCAAACTTTGGGTGTTTCATTTCCTATCTGTTAAAATAGCTCACTCTGTCACACCTAGTCCACTTATAATTTGATACTTCTTGTTTGCCTATTTTTGTAGCACTCACGAGTAAGAATACTCGATCGTTTTAGTAGTATATCCCAAGAAAAATTATCAATCCACAAAGGAGTTATGTTCGGACTAGCAAAATACGTGAGCTCATGTTTATGTTGTTTTTGTAAAGATGATCGGGGGTTTTGAGATTGATTAACCACTTAAGCAAGTAGCAAGTAAATAAAAATAGCAAATAAGAGAAACGACAAGTGAAGATGAATGAAAATAAAAGAGGATAGGTGTTAAAGTTCAAGGATGAAAAACATGGGATTAGAAACATCCAAGCATACTCAATTCATACTATCATGCAAAAGGAATCCAACTTAATTGATGTAGACTAAGGGTGATCACGAATGTATCCTAAGCTCCCTTTCGGGTTACAAAGATTGTTGATCAATTTTAGACTCCCAAAAGCACTTAGGATCAAAGCCCAACATTAACCCCTTCCATCTAGGTACTAGTTAGAGTAAACTCTCCCTTTTTGTGTACTAAGGCCAACGAATGGATTGGTTCCCCTCATCGAATTCAAATATCCTTTCGGTCAAACCCAAACTCGATGTCTAATCATGCCTTCCTAATACTATAGAGGGTCGTTTCCGTCTCACTCCAAGCAATACATACATGAGCATCATGATAGCATTTAATTACCATAAATCAATTCATTGATCAACAATCCATTAAACCAATAATCAATTATGAATAACAAACCATGCCATCACAACATCAAGACAATTAAACTCCATGAATAGAAATCAACATCAATTAAATCAAAAACCAATTTAATCCATATGATAATATAAATCTCATATGCTCTTCATGTCCCCAATCCCACTAGAGGGATTAGCCTAACATGATAAAAGTAACAAAACACATAAATGATTCATTACAAATATCCATAGTCTAAATCCAAAAGAAAATCAAAGGAGATGTAAATCTTCCCCAACAATTTCTTGTAGGAGATCTTCAATACTCATGGGTCTTCTTCTCTAGCTATTGATTTCTTGAGATCTCTCACACCCAATGGAAGGGATGAAGTTTTGATGGAGAATTAATGGAGATGATGAAGATGGATCAAGATGGATGAAGGTGGATGGAGATTATGGTGTGAAATTGAAGGAAAGGTGTGTGATGTGTGTGTAGAGGATGGAAAATCCGATCTTCTCTAAATTCTTGAATAAATGGGTATTTATACCCCTTGGGAAGCTTCTAGAAGTTTCTGAAAATTTCAGCAGTTTTGACACCTACACGACTCGTGTGCTGTAACACGGCCCGAGTCGTGTCTAGGGCTTTTGGTCAACGGCGAGCTCTGGATAGCGCACGGCTCGTGCGCAGCACACGGCCACAGGGGTGGCCGTGTTGTGTTTTCTGACGTTGTCGCACGGCCCTCTCTTACAGGGCCGTGCTTGGTGCACGACCCGTGTTTCTGCACACGGTCCGTGTCCTGCACTCGGCCACAGGGGATGGCCGAGTTGGTGCTTCTAGCGTCCGCACACGGTCACTTCTTACAGGGCCGTGTTCCGTACACGGCCCGTGCAGGTGCACGCCCTGTTTTACTTCTTCCGTTTTTGCCCGTTCTCCCTCGTTTCAACTCCGAATTTAGATCCGCTTATTCCTATGCCTTCCTTATCATAGGTTTAAGCTCATTCACACAAATTTAAATAAAAACACAAAACACAACCAAATAACACATAAAATACGGATAAAATAATACGAAAATACATATAAAAAGACACTAAAATCTAGGTGAAAATAGCACCAATCACTTCTCCAATTTCTTCTGCCCACTACATTTTACAAAGGGACATTATTTTGTCCTCACCATGTTAAGAATTTTCTTCAAATATCCACAAGGTAATATTTAAGGCAGCAATATATGATCATTTTATGAAGTTCTAACACACACACATACAAATTCTTTTAATTAGACACAGAACGAGACACCTTAACATGAAAAAGGAAACCGCAAGAAAATAAAAAGGAAAAATACCAGCAGTGGCACAATGACTAAGGGAAGACAGCCCGGCAGACATGAGAATGGGTTCTTGAAGCAGAGGAGTGGCACGATATGAATTGCTGCTCGAGGACAAGATCTCATAGACGCGATGAAATCCATCAATTAACTGTACGAGTGGACGACGAGGAGGACCTGCACAAAGTAATAAAATAATGTCAGAAATTCCCAAGAGCAATTTAAAGCCCAGAAAAGAAGGAAGAACCATACACTTGTTCAATGGGAGGAACCGACAAGAAAAAGTCACTGGGACACCATTTACTCGAAGACGATAATTACCCTCCAACCAAAACCAAGCTTGTTTCCAACTCCTACTGATAACATCGGAAGCACCAACAAAGTGATGTTATCATGAGGGAGCAAATGGTAAAAACCACCAAACGGCTAGAGCCAACATAGAAAAGAAAATACTCCAACTCGACGGGATCTTGGATAATGTGGCCCAATACATGGAACAAAGACATGGTAGATATCAAACATAGCCAAGAAGAAGGCAGCAGCTGTCCAATAGCCATGTCCCACCTTTGTAATAGCAAACCAACAACAGATGGAATGGGAAGGCGCAAACCAACCAGAAACTAAGAGTAATAATAGGCTGTGCACTCGGGAGGGGGCTCATTAATAGGAACATCGTTACCTGGAGAAATGAAAGATACATCAAAATTACTGAACAACTGATGAATCTCCTCAAGACGCTCAACAGAGAGTCTGGAAGGCAGTACCCAATCACCGATATCCCGATGCGCCAAGAGATAATCCATCAGGTTCAGGGGTAAGAGAGCGCCGTATTCTTCATTGATGGGTATCGACACACCGCCAGCGGCTACAGAAGAAATGATGAGAACACCCAACCTATCAGGTAAAGGAACAGGAGGTAGGTTACCACTGGATGAAGAGGAAGTAGACAAATCCCTTAAACTTGGACGAGGCAGCCTCTAGAAGCGATTGGAACTGCGAACACTAGGATGCACATGCCTCTCCGGCGTGGAGTCAGAGGTGTTAACCTCTTGAACGTCAGCTGATGAAGGAGTACTTCCACTAGCCATCACCAATGACAAATGCAGAAATTAGGGTTTAGCAAAGGGGGAAGATAAGGGAGATTTCAGAGAATGCCGGAAATTTGAGAGAGAGGTTAAGAGGAAAATACAAAGAAATATACAAGAGATTTGAATTTCAAAAATAGAAGTCGAAAGACATCTGATAAAAAGAAATGCAACCCATCTTATGAATAGACAGGGTGAACCAAAAATAGCAATGATCGAACGGCTTGGAAGATATGACTTTACAACTTCCAAGGAAAAGGAAGGGCCTAGATTAATCCACGTGGCGCCATGTGGCGCTTGATCAAAGATGTGCCATACCATGACAGAAAACGGCGGTTACACTCAAAAGTAAAGGCAGAGTTATCAGAATACCTCACAAGGTTAGTCAACATCAAATTAAATACTTCATTTCATAAGGAAATAATTACACAAGTATCGAAAAATCATAGAAAAATCCTATAATTCGAAGAAAAAAAGAAAAATACATGGAACATTCATAATAAACTCAAATAAGGGAGTACATCCGGTTCGATACTGGGGGCTCGATAAAATTTCATTTATCGGTAAGGATGCCTTCAGAATCGGAAGCACCCGTAGACATTGGAATTCCATCTTCGAGCCGCACACCCTCGAAAGAGCCTAGAGGGGCTTCAAAAGTCGCCAGGTCCAATGAGATATCGGCAGTTTCAGTACCACCAGAAGGGAGAATGGTTTCCGAAGAGGGAGGAATCGTGGGAATAACAGTAGCAGCCTCGGAAAGCTGAAGTTCAAAAACAGAAGTAGTAACAGCTTGATCAGATGTACATGTAGTGACGGATCCGAGAGCCTTGGGTTCGACAGATGATTCATGGATAGAAACCTCCACAGATTTGGGGGGAAGGTCTGCGAAAGGATCCTCAGTCGTAGAATCAACCATAGCAAATTCCAAAACATCATTGGCAAAGGCCTCATCTGACCTCACTTCTGAAACTTCATCAGAATCTTGCTCAGGAAGTTCAGTGTCGGTAATGAAATCAGAATACTCACCAAGCAGCCCCAAATCAAGTTCCTTCTTCAGAGATTCACCCGGATGCATTCTCTCCTGACTGGGGGCTTGACCAAGGATACTGCGCATGTTATCCAGGCAATCGGGGTAAGGTTTCTGAGAGGAAGCTTTCGCCATGGCAGCAGAGGAGGAACAGAAACAGTAAATTTTGGCTTTAGGAAGAACAACATCCCTATAGCAAAGGTTGTACGCCTACGATAGTAGAAGCTCATCCTTGACATGATCCAAGTTAGCTATAGCCTCATCCCGCTCACTTCAGGCCCCTGTAGCTGCATCCTCAGCTCTCTAATCTTCTGATTAAGCAAGGCCTCAGAAGCTTCTTTCTCCTGACGCGTCTTATCGATCTCTCTATCGGAAGAAACTTGGAGAGAATGAAGGCCATTTGGGATCCGGGTCATGTCAACACGGAATCGATCCTCTTCCATCTTAATCTTTTCTTGATGCTCACACTCCATGGCTGCAACCCTATTGGAAAATACCTTGTTTTCCAACTCCAAGGCACTCTTTTCCTTCTCGGAACTGGCCAACAAACTATCATACCGAGCACGTAAGATCTCAAAACTCTCTTTGAGCTTAGCTTTCTTATCCTGTTCAACCCTCAATTTCCCTCAGATTTGAGCCTTGGCGGTGCTTACTTCAAAGGCTTTCCGGCCATGGTCTTTGATCTTATTGAGAAGTAGGGTAACCTCTTCTTGCAATCGGGACTCGCGCCTCTCTAATTCAAAGATGCGATGCATGACATTGGCTACATGAAGCGCTTGCCGACCCAGATAACTAGCAGCGCTGTGGAGAGAGGCCCCAGCAGACATCTCCATATGAGCGAGGATTTCTTTAGTACACCCTTTAAAGAGAAAGGCAGCAGCATGTGCCAAATAGGCATGAGCATCAAAATCAAACAGAGGCTCCTGACTATGAATGAAAGTCTTACCGGCTTAATCAAGATTACCATACTTCACATAAAGTTCCCTATCAACTACCTGGTTCACAAAAAGATAAGGAGTAGCATCCTCCAGTAGGGGCAACGCAGGAGGGGCTATCTCGGTTGATGAACGATCGCAGTGCCAAGAACGCAAAGGAACCTTCCCTTGATAATACCGCCAGATCTCTGAAGGAGAACAATAAGAAGCAGGGCTACCTGAGGTGCCAGCCGAAGACCTGGCAGGGGCTTCGAGAGAGAGGACGAGCTGATCTCATAATGTCCACAGTCTCCTGAGGGATGGATTCAAGTACACCAGGGGAGCTGACGCCAATACCACCAGCACTGTCGTCTCGAACCTTCTTCGGAGGACAAACGACGAGAGCAGTACTGTCATGGGTCTCTTCATCAGAACTTTCATCTTGCATATGGTACTTACTTTTTTAGGCCACGAATTTAGCAACAATGGCTTTAGAACTATCCCTCTTAGACTTTGGGGCTTTTGGGGCTCTTTTGAAAATTAACCTTCTCTCTGGCACCCGAGGTTTTTTCCTTGGCAGTACCAATATCTTGCCTCGGAGAGGGAGGATCAGAAGGATCATGGATCTTGATAACCTTGTGGGGATGCACGGCGAGAGGGACTTCAGAAATCTTCTTAGATGGGACTTGAGAAACCTTCTTCTTTTCCTTACTGAGTGCGGCCTATTTACAAGCAGAGGGAAGGGTAGCAATGCTGGCAATATTAGGCATGAGAAGCTTCTCCTCCCCTGAACATAATGGGAAGAAGGCAAAGACAGAAGAAAAGTGAGGATATGGGTATAAGAAACGCCATCGCAAAAAAAAACCAAAAAGCAATGAAACAAAGGACGCAACAAAAGAAAAGTCACCTGGCATGGCTATAGCCAAAGAAGTAAAGCTAGTAGTGAAATGATTGGTACAAGTAAGGATGGACTAGAAATGGCACTCCTTCTCGGTGAGATTGCGAATACGATGTAAGGCGTCCTGAAACCCAGAAGATAACTTCTTGAAGCACACGACTAGTTTACTGCATAAAATAAGAGAAAAATGTTAGAATATTTTGAATGATGTAGAAAGGAACCTAAAATACAGATACGAACTAAGATCAGGTTTGAAGAAGGAACTCCTAGGGAATACAGTGGTATTTTGAAGGTCCTCGGAATTGAAGACACAAGGCCCCCTCCATGGCCCATGAACGCAAACCCAGTGATCTTTCCACTTTTTAACTGAGCTAGGCAAATAGGCAACCAGGTTAGTGTGACGAGGTGCCAAATAGTAATACCCTTTCGTCCTAGCATTCGGAGTAAGCCGATACAGGAAATTGATTTCAGAGGTACTCAAAAATGGATACTTCATCAAACGAAAAAGAACTAAAATCTCCATCAAGGCAGCCCAACCATTAGGAGCCAACTGAGCAAGGGCTATACCCCAGAAATCGAAAATATTCTGGATATAGGAATGAAGAGGGAACCGACGGCCAAGCTAAAACTACAATTCGTAGGCTGCAACAACATTTGACGGGGTAAAACACATTCGAGCATTGGAAGAAGGGAGGAAAAATTTAATATCATCTCCACATTAGAATTTATCGATAGCGATAATGACATTTTTCTTTAACCAAGAATCATCAATAGTAAAGGGGAAGTCCTCGGTAGAAAAGCCGACTCCATCTCCCCATGCTGGGACCTCCCCAAGATGAGCCACTAGCCCAGGATCGGCATTGACGATGTTGGCATTATGCTTTAAACTGGAATTCGACACAAAATCAGCAACCATCTGGTCAAAGGTGGATTTGGAAAGGGAACGAGAACTCGAACTCTCTTCTTGACGGGAGAAGGAGACCCAGCACTCCCAAACGAAGAATCAGTTGTCCGTGAAAGGTATTTCGAAGGGGAGATAGAACCCTCGTGATCCATGTTTGTGAAATTATAGCGGGAGAGAAACGGTGTACAGAAGAAAAGAGAAGGAGAAACCCTAGACGATAGTGACGCAAAAAACTCAGAGATACTAGGAAAAGTAAATTAGGAAAAAAAGAAAGATAAGGGGAGAGGAGGATACCTGGAGGAGGAAAGAGAGCGCACAGTACAAAGGAAATCGCAACCGTCAGAAAGAAAGATGGAAGAGGAAAAATCGAAGGGAGAGATGAGAGATAGGAGAAAATAAACTGACAGAATTTTCAAAATTTAAAATTCGAATGAAAGCACCAAATAGCAGAGATACCCCAACCTTGCAGAAATATCGCGACGACCCCAGTAATCAAGGGACAGAAAGAATGCGAGACCAAGATAAGAAACTATAGTAGATGAAGCAAGAATTATACATACTGAAGCATGAGGGATATAACTTACAAAAATATAGGTCGACCTAGATAATCTCAAGCCATCAGATTATCCAGGCTCGAGGGGCTAACGTTATAGGTATTATATCCCCATGCATAACTGGCCGGAAGCCCAACAAGTCGAGATACTATGAGGAAGAGGCCAACTACAAAGAAGTAGGCCCAAGCCCAAAAGACATACTTCAGAGAAGAACCAAGAATAGGCCCAAGAGATGAGCTCATCATCAAGGGCTGGTGAAGCCCAAGAAGATAAGACAAGAAAAAGACCAAAGAGCAGAAAGCCCGTTGAAAGGATAGAGGGCCGAAACCCCTCGACAGAACACCCAGCTCCGAAGTCGAGGAAGACATGCAAGAGCTCGGACGAACAGCATAGCCTCGAAAGTCGACCCTTCTGACGACTGAGAGGAATATCAGAACAGTTGGGCAAAGTACAGACACGACTATGTGAACGGCTAGTGGCGATAGGCTAAAAGACAAGAATAACAGTAAGAATGGATGTCTTGGGCAGCACTCTCACACTAGAAGACAACACACAACAGGCACGTCTCTCTTCATCCACCAATAGGAAGCAAGCAAAAGACAGAAGAGACTTGCTGCGTTCTGGGGGACACCTGGTGACACTCTGCACCGGCTGCTGAAAGTCACCGATGTACCAACAGCCTCCATTTATGGTTGCTTGTCTTTATCCAGGTAGCATCACGGGATTGGACAATCGTTAGGGTTTTGTTGGTAGTATAAATAGTTTCTCTCAAAAGAAAGAAGCAGGTTACTCATTCTTACTTGTAACATTACACTTATAATTGGGGGTTTTTTTAGTGTTGTTCTAAAGGAGAGTAATAAAATCGGTTAAGGCTTTTTGGTTGGATCTCCCATCTCTCACATATTTAATTGTTGTTGTGTTTGATTGTGATCGTTCTTGGCTCAGTTACATTATGATTTCACATTCCTTAATCTTGAATTAACTAGCTTAAAAAAGGCATCAACATGATTAATAAAAATCTATTTTATTAATAATTAAATTAATAATATTATTTTTTCTACTTGCCGAATGAAAATAAATAATCACCAAAGGTAGTTTTGTAATTAAAAATTCATATATATATATATATATATATATATATATATATATATATATATATATATATATATATATATATATATATATATATATATATATAATAAAACACACTTTGAAGTCAAAATTAGTCAACAATTTTTCCCACCTATTTGAACTCTCGTTTTTATTAACTCTCTATTTTTTAATTTAATAAATAAATTATTATGCTTTGTAAATACGTTAGTTTATTAACTCCTATTTCCCACCTACCTTTTTTACAATCTTTAATTTTAATTCTAGTTAATTAATTTATTAAAAATAAAATTTTCTCCATTTTTATTTTCTCCAGTTTATTGAAAACAAAATTTTCTCCATTTTTATTTTCTCCATTTTTTAATTTATTTAAAAATAAAATTTATACATATATAATAATAATAATAATAATAATAATAATAATAATAATAATAATAATAATAATAATAAAACACAATTTGAAGTCAAAATTAGTCAAAATTTTTCCCTGAACTCTCTATTTTTTTTAATTTAATAAATAAATTATTATGCTTGGTAAACACGTTAGTTTATTGAAAACAAAACCTCCTATTTTCCACTTTTCTTTTTTACAATCTTTAATTTTAATCATACACGTTAATTAATTTATTAAAAATAAATTTGTTTTCATTTTTATTTTCTCCAGTTTATTGAAAACAAAATTTTCTCCATTTTTTAATCTATCTATCTATACATATATAAAAGCAAACCTAAATTTTCACTTTTATTTTCAATTTTTTTTCAATTTTACTTTATTTAGAAATAATTCAATTTTAGTCTTAACCTTTCAATTAATACTTTTGATTTCAATCATATAATTTAATTATATTAATAATGGATTTTATTATTAAAATTTTTTTTATTTTATACTATAAATTTGGTAAATATGTAAGATATTTTTGACATATTTGACTAATTTTTAATAAATATATATTTAATTTCAATTAATATACCCATTCAATATTCATTTAATATATTATTATACTAATTTAATTTAATTTGCTTTTAATTTCAACCATAAAATTTAAATTATACTAAGGCAAAAACTTGTGTGTACCCGAACGCACAGGGCCACACTCCATGCGCCTTTAGAATTTTGTATTAAATTGTATACCATTTAGTATAAAGATGAGTACTATTTATTTTCTGAAAAAAAATAAAAAAATAATGAAAAGTGTATACCATTTACAACAAAATGGTGAACCCTTATTAATTAAAGTGTATACCCTTTAAAACAAAATAATATACTCTTATCTATAATACTAAATTCTAAAAGCGCACGGTGTGTCCCCGGGAACACGCAAGACCAACTCTTATACTAATAATGGATTTTATTATTTAAATTTTACTTTTTTATTTTACAATATAAATTTTGTAAATATGGGATATATTTTTGACATATTTGACTAATTTTAATCAATATATGCTTAATTTATATACATATATAAAAATAAATTTAATATCCATTTTTATCTTCAATTTTCTCCATCTTTTCAATTTTATTAAATTTAGTTTTCATTCAATTTTAATCTTGACCGTCTATTACTTTTGATCTCAATCATGGATCCTATTTATGCTAATAATATTTTTTTTTAATTAACAATATAAATTTGATAAATATGAAAAATATTATTGGCATATATTCAACTAATTGTCAATCAATATACTAACTTTAATAATATAAAATCTTTCAATCCTATCTTTAGTAATTTTTCACTTATTTTTCTATGTTGTTGATTTCTTTCAATCACGATTGTTCATTCTTTCAAATCATTCTATATAAATATTTTCATTACCTAATCAAATCCTTACTCTATTTTTTTCTTCTTCTTTTTCTTCTCTATTTTACTTTCATACTATTTCTAATCTACTTTAATATATTTTATCTTTTATACTTTACTTGATTTGATTTAATGTGCAGATTCAATCATTCTCTGAGGTATCATTCTTCTTTTTTATTTTTTTATTATCTTTTGTTTTCTCTTCGATTATTTTATTTTATTTATAATTACCCTATTTATATACTTTAATTTAATTATCTTTTATACTTTTATTTGATCTTATTTTTATGTTCAATCATTCTTAGGGGTGGACAAAATTATTAATTTTTCGGTATCCCGCAATTACCGTGTCGGAAATTATCGAATTTAACAAAAAATTCGATATACCAAAAATTTTGATACGGTATGGTGCTGTACCAAAATTTTCGATACGGTATCGGTAAGTATTTTGGAGAAATTTTGGTATTTCGATATATATCGAAATACCACAAAATATCAATATTTCAGTATATACCGGTATATTGAACTGATTTTTTGTTAAGTTAATATAATAATAATAATATTAATTAAATATAAAAAAATATTATACTATTTTTCACTGTCATTTCAACCCTTCTTAGTTCTCTTCCCAATTCCCATTCTCAATTTCCAACCTGCTGCCCACCATCTCCACCCGTTTCAACCCTTCTCAGTTCTCTCCCAAATTCTCATTCTCAATTTTCATCTTACCTACCGCCCACCATCTCCACATTTCAAACCCAATATTGAAAGTATGTTTCTCTCTTTATCTCCAATATCAGATTAGATCTCATATCTCTCTTTATCTCTACTCATTTCTCTTTCTAATGGTTAGTTTGCTGGGCCCTCTCATTAATGGTGTGCGACAGATATTGTAGCTATTGGGTGCAATATTTTTTATCCCAATGGCAAAGTGGATGTGGAAGCTCTGATGGTGGCGTACGATTACTTCAGCGGTATTAACGAGTAGAGATTCAAGCATTTTTTAGATGTATTAACTTACACCCACTACTAACCCTTCTGATTTTCATTAAATTGATCCCATAACTATATTGTCTCTTGTTTTCATATGTGATCCATAAAGTGAAATGGATTTTTGTTGTTTGTATTATATTATTACTTCTTGTTTTATCAAAATTTTGGATTATTGGAATAGAATTATTGAGAAATTGAATGTAAGATTTTTTTCCTTTTCTGTATCAGTAGGTATTGATATGAGCAGCTGTATTCGGTATTTCGGTAAAAAAGGTATTTATTGTTAATATATCAAAATTTCGGTATACCAAATTTTGGTATACCAATATTGTCGGTACGGTATCGGTATGACTTTTTTAATATCGATAATTTCGGTACGGTATACAATATGATTAAATTTTTTCGGTATGGTACGGTATACCACCCCTAATCATTCTCATATTCCATCTTATATGCAGGTTCAATTATTCTCATTTGAAGTATCATTCTTCTTTTTTAGTTTTTGTTATCTTATTTTTGTTTCACTACGATTTTTATATTTTCTCTATAATTCTGTAAACCTTATTATATACTTAATTTATTCTATCTTTTATACTTTTATTTGATCTTATTTTCAGGTTCAATCATTCCATTTGAGGTTTCATTCTTCTTTTTTATTTTTCGTTTATCTTAAGATTTATTTTTTTTCTTCTTTGTTTTTTGTATATTCGTCATATTCTATAAACTCTATTTTATAAAAGTCATCAATGTTTGGAGTGATGAATTTGTACAATTCATAATTAATTTCAGAATATTTTCTTTATAATTTTATAAACTCAAATTTTATACTTTAATTTATTTTATATTTTATATTTTTATTTGATCTTATTTTCAGATTTAATCATTCTCCTTTGAGGTATATATATATATATATATATATATATATATATATATATATATATATATATATATATATATATATATATACACGTTATTCTTATGATTTATGGTTTTTCTCTTTTTTATTGTTAACTTTATATTTTATAAAATCTATTTTTATAATTTTTTTAACTTTATTGTTCTTATTTTTATTTAATCTTATTTGTAACTTCAATTATAAAAAAAAAGTCACCAGGAGTGATAAATTTGGATAATCTAGAATTAATATCAGAAATTTTAGAATTGAAGATTCAAATCAATTATATTTTCATTAGTATCGTCTCTATAAATATTATTTTACTAAAATCTTTAGGATTAATGTATGAAATTTATTTTCGAAATCTCTGTGATTTATTTATTTTTTTTTTTCAATTTTATTTTCTTTAGGATCGTCTCCATAAATATTATTTTAATATTTATAATTTATTATATCAAATAATATTTTATATTTTATTTTATCTATATGTTATTCAATTAAAAATAAAATATAAATTATAGTATACTATATCTTTCTTAAAAAACAGTAATTGAGTTTTACAGAGAGATTATATCTATTTTTTAAAAATAAATAGATATCAATTGAAATAAAAAAATTAATATAATTAATATTAGAATGTTAATATATAGTCTATTTATCTTGAATACCGAATCAAATTTAATGTTATAAAAAAGAAGCGTATAAACAATGCGATTTAATTGATAAATATGAAATTATGTTATGTTATAAAAAATATATTATATAAATAAATAAATAATTATATATATATATATATATATATATATATATATATATATATATATATATATATATATATATATGTTATGGTTAAAATAAAAAAATTTAATATAAAAATATATAATTATAATATACTTTAATTCTTTCCGTGCAACGCATGGATGAGTAATATCTAGTTTATTTAAAAATAAAATTTTCTCAATTTTTATTTTCTCAATTTTTTTTCCAAATTCAATGTTATTCTCCATAATCAACGTTCATTTCTCTAAAAATATAAATTTTTTATTTAGAGAATGATTATTTTATTATTATTATTACTTTTCAATAAATATTACAAAGTTATTGCACCTACAAATAAATTTTAAATCTTATGTTATTCTTTACAAAATATAATATTTGAAATTTCTGATTGGACCTACAAAGTTAAGGATGAAATCATATCATTTTATTTCGAGAATGATTCTTTTATTATTACTATTCAATAATTAATTTTTGATTGCATTATCAACGTTCATTCCTCTATAAATAATTTTTTATTAAAGAATGATTATTTTATTATTACTATTCAATAATTATAATAATAATTTCTAATTGCATAATCAACATTCATCCCTCTATTATAGAATGATTCTTTTATTATTACTATTCAATTATTTCTATCATTGAGCATATGTTTCATTCCTTAAATAAATAATATTAATGTATAATAAGATCTATATATATTCAAATTCACATTTAGTCACATCTACATCAGCCATCCTTTATTTCTTTTCAGTAACCTTTTTTTTTCAAGAATAAGAAAATATCATGGCTTTGAACTTCATTCTCTTAAAATATCTTGATAAGAGCACGATAAACCCTATCCTTAGACTTCGATGTATCAGGATTCATGAGGGCTTCTCTTACAATTAAAGAGAGGAAAAAAAAGTATAAAAAGGACACAAAGAATATGGAGCGCATGTTTGCTGATTCAGAGGTATCAACATTGAAATCAGTTAATATATTTTAAAATAAAATTATTTATCAGATCTGTTTAAATTTTTTGATAAGTATATTAAAAAAAATTACTGTAGGGAATGCGTATTCATTCCTCAATTTGGTCGCACAATGTATGAAAATTCATACCTCTGCTCACCAAAGGGTGTTTGTATGATATATCTAAAGCATCTGTCAAAATGAACAAAAGGGCTCAATGATGCTCCGATCATCCATTCAAGCTTTTGTTTATATTCAGTACAATCGTGAAGAAGGTTGAATATCCGAATTTTCTTAAAAAAATGTATTTCCTGACGCCCTTAAAGGAAATAGTTACGGATTTAACAATCTCACAGGATTTTATTTTTGGTATTATTCTTAAACCTGTTTCATTCTCATCTTATATGATATTTTTTTCTGCTAACACTTTTTCATGATATATTTAAAATAAATAAATGTTATTGGTAAGCTTGGACCAAACGTTTCCATAAAAATGGTTAATGTTAATAAAATAGCAACAAAGATGATGGAGTTTAGCCTGGAGGACTTTGAGTAAGTGTTTAATTTAATTCTTCTTCAATTTGTTACTGAAATCTAATACTTATCGAATTAATAAAATTATTACAATTTTTTATACAGATCTAACACCATTAAAGTTGCAATATGGAGTGAAGAATGGATGAAAATGATCCGACAGATGTATAACAAGGATTCGGAGGATGCTGATTTTATAATCATCCAAATGTTCAAGGCAAAAATTTATGAACAAATGGTTTAAATACGGATGAAATCTTTATTTTTTTTTAATTTTATCGCAATTTCAAAATAAAACAAGATTTCTTTATTTTGTTTAATTAAATTATTAAAGATACTGTGTCCATTGGTGAAACATTTTATGCTACAAACATCATATTCTCCCAAGAATGTGCTGATATACTTGAATACAAAAAGAGGTTTGAATATAATGTTTTAGCTTGATTCTCAATTATTAAAAAAGATTAGGTATTTTTTAAATTGATTTAACCTAATTATATATAATTTTATCAGGTTTAGTTCCAATAGTTTGTTGAAGAGATCGAAAACAATCATTTCAGCGTTCACGTTTTCTAGCTTTGAGGATGATCTATAGTTAGGGGTCAACAACATTACAACAAATCATGCACTATATACAAATCCTTAGGTAATAATACATACACAATTAGAATTAAAATATTGCTTAAATAGTCGTTATAATTGTTTATTTCAAAATACAATTTAGGTTGAAAATTATTGGTTCTATGGCAAGATACTTGATTTTGATACTAAATGTGGATGGTGGTACTTATCATGTAAGAATTGCATGAAGAGTTTGGTAAGAAAGAATGATCAATATTTTTGCAATATCTGCAATCAATCTTCCGTCACGGGTTTAATAAGGTATAATATAATAATATCATGCCAACATAATAATTTTTATCACAGTACTCAACTTTATGAATATTATAGAAAATCAAGTATAATTAAAATTCATTTTTTATAGGTATAAACTGAAAGTTCTGATGAAGGATGGTACAGGGAGTAATTTTTTTTCACAATTGAGATAATATTGGAAGGGAACTCTTGAATAAGAGTGCATCACAAATTTTGGATAATCAATCTGAGATGATTTTTTTTATTAGAGTTTTTTTTAAATATAGGTTGTAATTACTAATATTAGTTTTTTTATTAGGACTTTGATCCCTTATTTCCCGAATAATTACATGTATTGATTGGAAGAGAAATGATGGCTAAGGTGAATGTTAAAAATACATCTTCGTTCAATAAAAACTCTGATGATACTAATGAGAATAAGCATGCAATTATCAAAATTTGCACTGATGAGAACATCATATCAAAGTATGCATGCAATATGAACCACCCAAGTCAGGTAATTATTACTTTAAAAATAAACCCCAATCTTTATATGCTAAATATTATTTTTATGATCTGATTTTATTTTTATGTATATTTTAATCTTGATTTGTTATTATTAATATATGGATCTGAATTAATGTAAAAAAATAACAATGTTGATGATAGTGCAAAGCACTCAAAGGTAAGTTTGTATAATGCCTTATTATTTACATTATTTTCAAATTATCTTATGATTAAATAAGTGTAAAATTTCAAATCAACATATCTGCACGTATTTTACAATTAGTTATTTATTATAGGCCGATTCTACTTGCGATGATGCCGAAACTCCTCACAATGTTGATTGCAAATTTGTTGAAACTGTTGAGATCGATGATGATTCACCAGTTAAAAGAGTTTTATTTGATGGGGATGGATCGACAAGTGTTTCCTCTAAAATGCAAAAGAAAGTCACTGTTAAGATTGAGAAGAACTGAGATTGAATGTTTCTTTGAGAACATAATTTAAAAAAAAATAGGTTTATAATAATCTTTGTGTTTTGGATAATATTGGTTTTGGTGGATTTTCTTAATAATTATATCTTTCGTCATTTATTTTGTGTACAAATACTAAATTATTAGTTTATAATTAAGTACTTATTACTTAATAGTATTTTTATATTGATATTACTTTGCGTATTAACTAAAAAAGAATTGAAAAGAAAGCCAATCTTAAGATTGAGAAGAACTGAGATTGAATGTTTCTTTAAAAACATCATTTTTTGTTTAAATAAGTTTATAATAATCTTTGTGTTTTGGATAATGTTGGTTTTGGTGAATTTTCTTAATAATTATATCTTTCGTCATTTATTTTTTGTACAAATACTGAATTATTATTTTATAATTAAGTACTTACTACTTAATAGTATTTTTATATTGATATTACTTTGCGTATTAACTAAAAAAATTGATTATAAAATGAATACTGTTTTTTTATACATTAAATAATACAAGTATTTTCTATATTATATAATACAAGTATATTCATAGGATTTAGCATTTTTAGATACATTTAAGTTAAATTATATTAAACACGTAATTAAAACAATATATTAATTTTGTGCAATTAAAAGCCTCCAATCATTAGAATCTTTAATTCCAAAATGTTCTAACTAATTAATCCTCCAAAATTAATAATTATATTTTTACTATGATAAATATCTCCTATTTATTATAAAATAAAAAAATATGTAAGTTCCTAGGATAATTAAATTGTAAGGAAAAAAATTAATTGATGGGTTCAACTAAGTTGCACCTGAAGTGCACCGATGACGATCTTAATCATTAAATTAATTTTAAATTTAATTTTAATATCAAATAACATAATATAATTACATAATTTTTTTTAGTTAGTCTCTTGTGAGACGGTTTTTTTGTGAGACGGTCATGAGACGGGTCAACACATTATTAAAGTATGATTATTATATTTTTAAAGTATGTTTATTTGTAGTTAAAGTATGTTAATAATTAATCATATTATAACACCATAAAATCATATTTTAATTCATAATTCATTATACTTTATAAAACATACTTTAACAATAATTAAACATACTTTATTAATAAAATAGACACACTTTAATCGGTCTCACAAGATGTCTCACATAATTAAGGTCTCACAAGAGACTTTGTCTTTTTTTTTAAAAAAAATATCTCACTAACCCAATTTAACCCTATAAATCTTGTGGTCCATCAATTCAATACACGAAAACTAAAATCACTCTTAATTGAATTGATTTAGAAATATTTTTCAAGATTCCATAATCGTATAAATTAATTCGTATAAATTAAAAATATACTTGATATCTTTAAAAGTTATAGTAGTTAACCTAAATATTATTATTTAATTAACAAGGCCTAACAATTACCTTTTTAGAATTACCCTTAATTGAATTGATTTAGCAATACTTTACAAATCTCCAATCGTATAAATTAATTTGTATAAATTAAAAAGATACCTGACATATTTAAAAATTAAGTAATTAACATAAATATCAATTAATTAACCATGTCTAATTATTAACGTTTTTAGCGTTATTTCTATTCTTAAAAATAGTAAATAGAACGATTAGTACATAACTTTTTTTGAAAAAATATCCCACTAACCCAGTTTAACCCTATAAATCTTGGGATCCATCAATTCACTACACGAAAACTAAAATCACTCTTAATTGAATTGATTTAGCAACATTTTCCAAGACTCCATAATCGTATAAATCAATTTATATAAATTAAAAATATACTTGACATCTTTAAAAGTTATAATAATTAACCTAAATATTATTATTTAATTAACAAGGCCTAATTATTACCTTTTTAGAATTACCCTTAATTGAATTGATTTAGCAACACTTCACAAATCTCCATATAATCGTAAAATTTAATTTGTATAAATTAAAAAGATAAGATACTTGACATATTTAAAAGTTAAGTAATTAACATAAATATCAATTAATTAATCATGTCTAATTATTAACATTTTTAGCGTTGTTTCTGTTCTTAAAAATAGTAAATAGAACGATTAGTACTTACGGAGGATCAACTTTTATTCTTTATTATATAATTAAAACCATTAAATGTTAATTGATTGTAAATTTGGTATGTACTTCTTATCATACAATAATAACAAATTCATACTCTGTCTTAGCAAGATATTCATTCACAGAAGTTTTGATGATGAGAATTCAGAAATCGACCATGATCGCCAACAAAAAAATAAAACAAACAACGGTATTTGTATTCACTTATCTACTTATATCATTCTTAGTTTTATGAACATTAAACCGATTAATGAATTTATTGAAATGCTTATTTTTTATTAAGTTGCTGAAACAAATTCGGGACATGTCCACTCCCCAGCAAGCTCGAGTTTCTATGTATTTGGTGAAAGATTTTCTCATCGATTTTACGAACATAACAGAACAAGAACATCCATTCTGACATCAAACGGTCTTGCAAACTCTTATCTTTTAAATTTATATGACTTGAAATTATTTTTTATATTGTTATTTTATAATACAATGTGATATATGATAATATGGATTCAGTGTATCATTTAAAATATGTATTTTAATGAATAATATTCTTTCTATTTTATATAATATTTGTATAGTAATCAATAAATTTAAACGTAGAACTGTGGAGACATGCATCAACATCTACACCTTTGACTGATTTTGGAAATACAAATTTATCCAACACATCTTCGGAGTATCAAGATGCAATTAATTTATTAGATGAACAATATTTAGTGGATGTGCCTATTGATCAACACATCGATTTAGTAAACGTTACAAATCATAATTTCAACTTCACTACCTAAACAGTAGATGAGTTTAGTGAAGATGAAGATCAAAATTCTGATGTTGAAATATGTAAGATCAAATACATCGTTTGTTTGGTCATTGTATTCTTTAATTTTATTTTTTCTCATAGATTATAATCAATATTTACAAAACAACAAGATCTTATGGTGATCAAGACAATCAAGATTTTGAGTGTGAATACTGCGGATCAAAGTTGTGGTTCGATGAACGCCTACGAAGTTATCCAAAATCAAGACGCCCTATATATTCATTTTGTTGCATGAAGGAAAAAATTAAATTGCCTTATACAAAAACCCCCCCTTCAATTTTGCAAGAACTGCTCAGTGTTTCAAGTTCAAAATCAAAACACTATCTAAGTAACATTCGGTCATTCAACAGTATGTTCTGTTTCACATCTATGGGTGGAAAAATAGATAAAACTCTTAATGATGGTAAATGTCCACCAACATTCAAAATTATTGGACAAAACTTTCATTTACTTGGCAGTCTATTATCATTAGATGGATGTTCTCCGAAGTTTACACAACTGTATACTTATGATATTGAAAATGAAATATCAAATTGTCTGAATTGTCTAGGGTAAGTATACATATTCATACTCCATTTCGATTTATTCTATGAAGAAAGTTCATTTTATGATTTTATATTTAAATAATTAAATATGTTCAATTTCTATTTTTAAGGAAATAGAATCAGAACGTAGATTGCGTGAAGAAATTATCAGAGATTTGAAATCAATGTTTGATCTGTATAATGTCTTGGCAAAATCTTTTAGAATGGTGGGACTCAAGTTAGAAGAAGGGAATCATGATGTTAGATTAGTATTTAGGGAAAACGAGAAAGTGATGGCAGAGTATACAATACTCCAATAGTTTCTGAATTTGCGACATTAATTGTTGGTGATTTTGAACAGGGTATGGTTGATAGGGATATAGTGATTGAAACAAAAGATGGTATTCTTCAGAGAATACACGAACTTAATGCTTCATACTTAGGATTGTAGTATCCACTGTTATTTCCATTTGGTGAGGATGGTTATAGAGAGAACAAACTTCTAGCAAGGATTAGCTTAAATTCTTCTGCCGCTAGAAAGAGAGTAAGTATTCGTGAATTTTTTTCATTCCGCCTGTAGGATAGAGATACAAAGTTTTCAACCATTCTTAAGTCAAAGAGACTTTTCCAACAATTCATTGTAGATAGATATACAATGATCGAAACAGGAAGGATGAAATACATTAGGTTGAATCAAAAGAAACTAATGAGTCATATGTACAGTGGTCTTCATGATGCATTAATGAGTAGTGAATCGGATCCTCGGACACAGGATAAAAGAATTATCCTCTCATCAACATTTACGGGAGGTCCTCGATATATGATTCAAAGTTATCAAGTTGCTATGGCAATCTGCCGATGGACAGGTTACCTAATCTCTTTATAACATTCACTTGCAACCCACGATGGCCAGAAATAGAACGCTTTGTCAAGGAAAAAAATTTAAAAGTTGAAGACATACCAGATATTGTGTCTAAAGTTTTCAAGTTAAAACTCGATGCTCTCATAGAAGATTTACAGAAAAAAATTACTTTGGCAAAGTAAACGAAGGTAATATTCAGTTATATATTTTGGTTATAATTGATAAACACAACAAAAATTATTATTTCACTATTATTATTGATCATCATCGAATTACATGATTAAATTATATTTGCTATGTTATTATAATAACTGTTGATCAATATGTCTACTATGTAATGACTTAAATATTATCACATTATCCATTTATTTGGAAATATAATTAATAAAATAATTAATATTTTTATTATATAATTTTAGTAGAACCTCCATCTTATATAAATATGTCAGAACATTTGTTTGCTGCTTCATAATAAGATTTTTATATACTTTAGGATATTTAATAATAAATTAAACTAACACTTATATTTATTTTTTCTTTTTTTTCAGTCGTTTACACAAGTGAATTTCAAAAAAGAGAGTTGCCCCATGCACATATTCTACTGTTTCTGAAAAACAGAAGAAATGATCTACTGGTGAAGAGATGGACCAAATTATATTTGTTGAGATACCAGATAAATCTACTGATCCTGAATGTTTTGGTGCAGTTCGTGATTTTATGATGCATGGTTCATGTGGTACTTTGAATAAGGATGCTCCTTGCACAAATCCTAAAGGTGAATGCACAAAATATTTTCCCAAGAAGTTTTGTGATTCAACAACAATAGATGTTGACGGATATCCTGTTTATAGATGAAGAAACAGTGGACGAACTGTCTTGAAGAATGGAATTAAACTTGATAATTCATATGTGGTGTCACACAATCGTACACTTTTACTTAGATATGGTGCTCATATGAATGTTGAGTGGTGCAACCAGTCCAGGTCTATCAAATACCTTTTTAAATATGTTAACAAAGGTCATGATAGAATATCTACAACTTTCAGTAGAAGCGCCCATGACCAAGATAATGATAACCTTGATGAAATTCAAATGTATTATGATTGTCGATATATCTCTCCGTGTGAAGCTGCGAGGAGAATCTTTGGTTTTGAAATTCAATATAGATATCCTCCAGTCGAACGTCTTAGCTTCCATTTGGAGAATCAACAAAGCATAATGTTTGATGATACTCAATCCTTGGAATCTGTAATGAGTAGTCCGTCTGTTGGGAGAGTATCTTCTTGGCTTGGTTTGAAGCTAACAAAAAATACCCAGAGGCAAGGCTATTGTTGTATGCTGAGTTTCCTCAAAAATTTATTTGGAAGACAAATACGAGGGAATGGGTACCGAGAAAAATTGGAGGCAATATTGGCATAATTTGGTATGCAGCGCCAGGTTCTGGAGATTTATACTATTTGATTATTCTTCTAAACGTTGTTCGAGGCCCTACATGTTATGAAGATTTCAGAAAATATAATTCAGAGATTTTCGAAACATACCGTGAGGCATGCTATGCAAGAGGTTTGCTTGAAGATGACAATGAATATATAGATTCAATCAAGAAAGCTGCACAGTGGGCACTTCCACTGTCATTAAGAGAGATTTTCGTTAATATTCTTATTTCTGGATCTATCAGTAAACCTAAAGATGTTTGAAAAGCCTACTGGAAGGAATTATCAAATGACGTGCTTTATAACCACCAGAAAAGAATAAACTATCCAAGTACAGATAACATATTATCTACATAAAAATATAATTTTTTTTCTTATATTTTTTCTTACTCTTAATTATTTATTTACAATCAAATTTTTTATTTTTTTACTCTATATACAATTATCCAAGTTTGGTGATGATGGAAGAATATATAAAAAAAATGTATGTCTCGATAAGATTGCAAGTATTTTGCATGGTTTGGGACAAGACCTGAGGAATTGTGAAGGAATGCCTCTACCTACAAATCATGTAGATTTGCGAATGGAAAATTAATTGGTACTAAACTAGATGACATACAACAGAAGTTTTTTGAAAAAGGAACACTCAGAGTTAATGGAAAAGATAAATAGTGATCAGCTTGCCATTTATAATCATCTAATGCATAGCGTGGATTCTGGAGAAGGGGGAGTTTTCTTCGTTTATGGTTACGGAGGAACAGAAAAAATATTTTTGTGGAGGACAATTTTAGCTGCTGTTAGATTCGAAGGAAAAATAGTTTTGAATGTTGCCATGAGAGGAATAGCTAATCTTTTATTACCCGGTGGTCGAACCGTGCACTTCAGGTTCTCTATTCCAATTGTATATGTGAGGATTCTACATGTAATATAGTGCAGGGAAGTGACAAGGCTAAACTGATTAGTCTTTGCAAGCTAATAATATGGGATGAAGCCCCGATGGTAAACAAGTATTGTATAGAAGTGTTGGATAGAACAATGCATGACATAATGAAAGTGAGTAATCCGGATAATGCAACTAAACCATTTAGAGGTAAAATAGTTGTGAATAGTGGCGACTTTAGACAGGTTTTGCCAGTACTCCAAAAGGGTACAAGACAAGATGTTGTTCGTGCAACAATAAATTCTTCTTACATTTGGGATGTGTGCACTATTTTAAATCTTACAAAAAATATGTGACTTGATGAAGCTAAAAATGACGAAAAGAATGATGAGATTAAAAGTTTCAGTGACTGGATAGCACGTATTGGAGATTGGACCATAGGAACGATTAAAGATGGTGAAGAAGTGATCAACATCCTGTCTGACATTATCCTCAAAGCTGGTGATGATCCTGTAGGAACCATTATTGACGCTCTGTACCCAAATTTTGATCAAATTGCCTATGATTATGATTACTTGAAGAACACATCAATTCTATGTCCTACCATGGAAAGCGTAGATGAGATAAATACCCGCATGGTCAACACGAATAACAGAGAATCTAAGACGTACTTAAGATATGATTCTGCTTCAAAGTCTGATTCGAATGTGGACATACTTGCTGATGTACACACTCTAGAGTTTCTTAATTCCATCAAATGTTCGGGATTGCCAAATCATGAATTGACTCTAAAGATTGGTACACCCATCATGCTTTTAACAAACATAAACCACGACAGAGGTCTTTGCAACGGCACGCAATTGATAGTAACCAGATTAGGAGAAAGGGTAATTCAGGCCAGAGTGTTGACGGAAAATAGTGCCGGTGAATTTGTCCTAATACCAAGACTAACACTTACTCCGTCAGATGTTAGAGTTCCGTTCAAATTCAATCGACGAAAATTTCCATTAATGGTGTGTTATGCTATGACTATTAATAAGAGTCAGGGCCAGTCACTAAAGAATGTTGGTATATAACTTAGAAGACCGATGTTCAGTCATGGACAATTATACGTCGCCATCTCCAGAGTAACCAATAGAAAAGGGTTGAAGATAATGGTTTGCGATCAATTTCATGAAGACAATCAAACATGTCAAAATGTTGTGTTTAGAGAAGTTTCCCAAAATATTTAGATTTGTCCTGTAAATTTATATTTTTAACTGAACATTGCACTGTTGAAATTATGCAATCATGCATCTTTCGTTAATATTGAATATTAACTGTCTTCTCGTATAAGAATTTTGTGTAAAGTTTAAAGAATTTTTAGGCTGCTCATATTGAATATATTGTAATTTACTTGAGATCATATTTTTTTTGTTATTTTTATATGTCCAATATCTCTAAATAATTAATAAGATTATACTTTGATACTCCGTATTATATTAACGTAAATCATTCTTGCATATATAAATTTTTATTTATTTATATTTATACTAAAAATAAAAACTAATCATTCATCAATATTTAAGAATATTATTTTATACCTATTAACTCCTATCAGTTTTTCAGTTAACCACTAAAGCACGACACTCAATTAAATCTCAATCTTATGACTCACTTTCAATTCTAATATAGCTAATGTCAGCCTCTCATATTTAAAGCAAAACCATTCAAATGTATGATAACTCATTATCTAACCATGAATATTTTAGATTATTCACCGATTCATAATTATTAAAATATTGGATTCATCTATGCTCCGTTTGATAGCCCATCATATGGGCTTTTCTTAAGAATTGAATGTCTCTTACGATGTTTAATAGCCCACACATTATCACTGAGGGGCCCAATAAAAAATTGGAGGCCCGACTAAAAAGACTGTTCCTCTTCACATTAGTTATATGGCAGGAACCGTAGTATTATAATTTAAGGATTCAATAGTGAATCAAGACAAGATAGTGCAATTACAAAAAAGCCCTCATCTTCCTCAAGTGTTATTTTTCGCGACTTCATCCAATCTGCAGATTTTGTCTCGCTATGGAAGACGCTCAATATTGTCACCCGCGGAGACGTAATCTCAGCCTCACCAATTCTCAACGAAGATTCATGTAAAATAGTTTACACGGTGAGTATTTTGTTGTTTTGATTGTTAAATCCCCATCTCTAATTTTTAGGGCTTTTAGTTTTAGGACAACCGATCAGTACATGTGCTAAAAAATTCGATTTGTTTTCTTTCATAGGGTGCCATAAGGTAAATTTTCTTTCTCTATTCATACTTGCGGTAGTAATCCCTTCTCCATTAGCTCCTTCTTGATTACCGCTTGGATTACAGAAATAAAATTAAAGTAAATTTCATTATGTTTGCTTAATATGGAATGAGGGTACATGGATTCAGTATGTGTCATTCATTGCATTGTCACATGGATTTGAAAGGAAAAAGGATACATGTATTTGTTCAAGAACAACAAATTAGAAGAAGTTGTACACGGTTCTTTTGGCTTATCTTTTGGAGTAGAAAGGCTTTCCCTTTGTTGAAAAATTTACTGATTCATCATGTTTTGGATGAGGTGATTCGTGAATCCATGGAAATAAAGATCGTCTTGGTAGTAAATAGTAAACCATTATTGCTATTAATTAATACATTTTTTAATGTTTTTCATCTTTAAATATCAGTGGTATTTGTGTTGTTTCTGATTTGGAATTTCTCTGTGGTTGTTTGTGAATCAATAGAATGAATAATTGTTGTGTTGAGTCACCGAGAAGTTCTAGCGACAAGTGATTTAGCAGTTGGTCATAAGCTTGCTTTCTTGTCCATTGAAGGATTCATCATCCATTTTGCAGCTCATTTTGTTGTTGTCAACTTGTTCTTGTCAAGTAAGACGGATCAAAGAGCAGCATATGCCACATTCAATGGGTGGTTGCAGACAACTGAAACAAGGGGCTGAGGACAGCTTTGGACGGTAAAATTTGTATATTTCTTATTCAAAAACGATGGTGAGATTGGCGGAATAGGGTCATGATGTGCATTCCGCTTTTGTAACACTGATTTTGGTGCCAGTGATCGATGAGAACTTTGTAGCGAAAATAAATTTTTTAATCAAGTAGCACTTTGCAACAATAGTGATGAATTGTTGCTTCCTGATTGATCTGATTTCATTTTAATTTGCTGATATCAATTTGTTGGTTGTCTTAGTTTTTTATTTAGTTAATTAAAGGTAACCATTGTCTCGTCTATCAAACGAGCCGCTAGATTTTCTATTAAAATAATTTTATAAACACATCAACATTTCTTCAAACATATGTGCTTTTGAAATATTCTTTATTTTATTTCTTATTTAAATTATTATTAGCTAAAAAAGTTCATAATAAACGTCAAACAAAACTCAAATAGACCCTATCCACTTAATTACATAAGTATATTTGTGTGGGGCCATGTGAGTAAAATGTGAAATGAAATTCTTATAGATGTACACAAAAAAAAAACTTCTTTATGTTGATGGAGGGAATATTAAATGTAACATATTACCAAAGAACTTACGAACTTAATACATTCATGAATATGTATAACATTTTAAGATTAAACACCTAACCGTGCAACGCACGGGTTGATTACTAGTATAATTAACATGGTCCGGCTTATTTTTTAACCATGATTGGTATAAACAAATTAAATGAGAATAAAATCAACATTCCATATTGTATTTCTAATATAATAATTGATAAGATTTTTTAATTGAGAATCATCATTTGACAAGGGATGTGTATTCCTTTAAGGTTAAAACTTGTGTGCCGTCGTGCGTCCAATTACCATTTCGTATTAAATAATATACACTTTATTAAATAATATACACTTTAGTATAAGGACGGGTACTCTTAATTTTTTTTCTTTTTAAGTGTGTATTCTTTATTATTAAATAATGTACCCTTTAGTATAAGGACGTGTACCCTTAAATATTTTTTTTTTAAATTTTATGAAAGTGTATATTCTTTATAACAAAATGTTATAACTTTATTAATTAAAGTGTATAACATTTAAAGCAAAATGTTGTATCTTGCCACCTTGTACCTCTGGGAACACAACATATCAACTTTCCTTTAGACATGTGAATAATGATTCCTCCCAATAACACAAGTTTAGCTATTACTTGGATTCAGAAATCAAATTAAAATTTACATTATACTACGAATAATATTATATTCATTTATTATTTTTATTTTATAATATTTTTCTTTATTTCAAATACTTATAAATTCATTAAAATGTTATATTTAAAATATTTCTTTTGAAATTCTTAATTTAATTATTCAGTTTATATTTAAAATTTATAAAAGAAATAATAAATAAATAAATTTTATTTAATTTAATTATTCAGTTGATATTTAAAATTTATAAAATAAAAATAAATAAATAAAATTTATTTAATATAATATAAAATGAAGTATCATGTAAAAAGTTCAAAACATGGAGTATATGTCACTATAATACGTTGCGTGAATTTCTGAATTTAAGCATTTTTTTAATATTCGAAAGATTTTATTATCAAATTAAAAAAAATTCTTATGTTAAAAATATAATTTAGTTATTTAATATAAATAATGCAATAGTTAATTAAAAAAAATGTATTTTTCATTACTTAAGTTATTCACAAGTAATAGTGAAAATCATTTGGTCTTTTTTTATCTTTATTTAATTCATAAGGTAATTCCATTATAATATAAAATTCCATTCAATCATATCAATCACTAAGATTTTATGGAATTTAGAAATCATTGGATATGACATGTGTTTGTTTTAAATTTATCTTTATTTAAATCATAAATTCATTTTATAATTCCATTCAATCATACAAATCACTAATTTTATTTCTTTTATAATTCCATTCAATCATACCAATCACTAATTTTATGGAATTTGAAAATCATTGAATACGACATGGACATGGGTTTGTTTTAAATTTTATCTTTATTTAATTCATAAATTCATTTCATTTCATATAATTTCATTTAATCAGATAATTTTATGCAATTTGGAAATTATTGAATATATGACGTGTGTTTGTTTTAAATTATGGTAGGGTAGGTTTCAAATTTAAAAATTTATGTGAAATCAAATTTGTAAAAAGAAAAATATTAATTTATATAAAAAAATAAATGAAAGAGGATAAATAAATAAATAAATAAATAAAGAGAATATTAATTTAGGAGAAATATATAAAAAGTAGATGTAATTTGGATTATAAAGTTATTTGTACTTAGGGGGTAATTTTTAAAATTTTAGCCAGGTTTTAAATAATTTTAGTTTTCAATCTCTTAAACAATCATCACCTATAAGATTGTAATACTCCTATAATTCATCTAACAGAAATATTAAAAAAGAATAAATAGATCATTCAGAAAACACCAAAATAAAAACATAGCAAAGGCAGAAAAAAGGTGAAGATTCAGCCGCTCTTCATAACAATTTTCCATAAATTTTACCACCCATGCAAAAGTTCTGTCACATTTGGTAATAAAAATCCCTTTTTCATTTCCTGATCTGCATCATCACATCTTTTCTCATTCCATTCTGCACTAATAACCAATAAACTATATATTATCTGCCCATAATTCCATTTTTTTTCCTTTCTTCTTTGTCACCATATTATTATCACTATTATTTTGATTTTGATGCAATCTTATAATCCATTTCTTACTTTGTATTGGGTTGATGAGATTCTTGATCAATGTAATAATAATAGATCAAGATCTCATAGATTTATAAAGTTGGCATCTTGAATGATAAGGATTTTGATCTTGGAATCTTGGGAAGTGTCCCAGAAATCTAATTTGGGGAATCTGGGTCAGTGTCAGCAGAAAAGGGCTGCATCGAATAGAATGGACCTCTGGATATTTTATTAAAGCAAGCAATATATTGTACTAGTTTGCTATTTTCCTATCATTAGCCAAAGATTATGTAGCCCTTGATGTAGGCCTGCATTAATCCAGTTCATTTATTTGGGTTTTCAATGAACATCATTTATTCTTCCAATGTGCCTTTTTGGTTTTGGGGTTTTTATTTGTGGGTTGCAGGTTCTGATTATTAATTATGAAAAAAAAAAACAAAAAATGTGTGTATTGATGAGATTATGTAAAGAATGATAGTGAAATGATAATGTGGATTTTCTTAGTTCAGGTTTTAGTATTAAGCAAAACCTAGTATCTAGGCTTGAGTTGTTTGAGCTCATTGCATATTCTAGGTTTTATTCTTGTGTGGAGCTTCTTGAAAATGCCACATAAATTAATTTCTTTATTTAAATTTGTACTCCCTCTATCCGCAAATACGAGAAACATTTGTTTCTTTTACATGAATCAAGGAGTATTATTATTTAATTTATAATGAATAGTTGTATCAGTTTTTTTTATATTTTAATTGTATAAATGGAGTGTGTTGGTCTCATATGTGTATAAATGTAAATGAAACATTTTGGGATGAACGTCCAACATGAAAAATATATATAACTAGGACGAGAGGAGTATTATAAACATTGATCCTGATATAATTTACACATATAATAGTGATTTATAAGGGGGAGGGGGGAATATAAGAAAAAAGAGAATTCATTAATGACTAAGATTTATGTAAGAAAATCTCTCACAAAATGGGGAAAAAAAAGCAATCACTAATACTAGTGTAAGTACTTGGGTAGAGGCTATTATGACATTATTACTAGCATGGAAAAACGTGATTTGCTTATTTAATCTATTTATATTATTCTTGTATAGTACTTATGAAGGGGTTTTCAAGTTTAACTTACGAAGGGGTGATTCTATTTTACTTTTGGGCTTGCTTCATAATTCAAGAATTGCAGTTACTATTCACAACTACATTCACTTTACAAAATCTGTGTGGGCCCTTTGTCCTGTTCTCTGCTTTACAGTGATGCTCTCACTGGGTTTTATGTGTTCAAACTTTGGTTTACCTTCTGCTATTCACTGCCATTGTCTCTTTGCATTCAAGATTTGGAATTCTCGAGCACCCCCTTTCTCCTTCAAAAAGCTCCTTTTTGCACCTCTCTCTCTCTCTCTCTCTCTCATGAAAAGCCCCTCTCTCTCTCCTACCAACCACCACAGTGCCATGTATCCTTCTCTCTCTTGCAATGTAGATGGTGTGCCATGATTATTATTGGGTGAACCCTAATGCTTGATTCTCAACATATTCAGGTGAGAAAAAAAATGATGGTTGAGCAAGAAGGTGGGGGTGAGAAGTTTCCAGAAGCTTCTTCTGCTTACCATTCATATCCACCTCCACAGGCTACATATGAAGATGTAGTGAGATACCGTGACTTGTTTATGGATACTTTGAAGAAGCTTCATCTTGCTATGGGAACTAAGTTCATGTAACACTATTTTCAGACCACTAGCTTTTAACTTCTTTGAGGATAAATGTTGGTTCTTTTATGTCTGATGGTTTGTTGTTTTAGGATCCCTATTGTTGGTGGAAGAGACTTGGATTTGCATCGCCTCTTTGTTGAAGTTACATCTCGTGGTGGCATTGCTAAGGTTTGTTGGATCTTGTGTTCATTGGTTCTTATTTTTTTTACTATTTTTTGATGTTAGATTTGTTTTTTGTTTAAACTTTCTTGTGGTGATGATGAACTTCTTGAGTTTGAACTTTGAAGAGAGAGAGAGAGGAAGAGAGAGAGAGAGAGAGATTTTCTGCACCTGTTATCAGTGTAGAACTCAGCTAGAATGCATAACAAATGATAAAAGAACTCATATTTGTTAATCTTGGCAACTTCTTTTTGAATCATTCAAATATATGATTCCCACTTTGATTTTTGAAATCTGTTCTTGAACACTATATTCATTTTGGCATTAGATTATTGGGTTAAATCTTGATATGCCATAATAAATTTAGCAATTTTTTCTAATGTCGACCACGAAATATCGAAAATATTCTTAACTTCATTTTTAACTCAATTAAAAAGCTTTAACGAAGTTATAAATATGTATAATCGAATCATAAATATTTACAATCGAGTTATTAGTGGGTGCAATCTAGTATGTGCAATCGGGTCATTTACTTTAACCGAGTTATCAATAGAGTCAAGGCTATTTTTATAAAGTTTGGCATTTTAATATATACACTTAAAAATAGGATTAGAAATAAAATTAAAGAAGAGGGCACAGAAGCCCATTACATGTAGATTATTATTATCTGTGAAATTTAAGTTAAACTGGAAGAAATGTATCTTATCCAACACAGGTTCTGAAGGAGAAGAATTGGAAAGAAGTTACTGCTGTGTTCAACTTCCCTTCTTCAGCAACAAATGCTTCTTTTATCCTTAGAAAGTACTACATTTCACTGATTTACCACTATGAACAAATTTACTTCTTTAAGGCCAAATGTTGGACTCCTTCACCCATGGGTGAGTTTAAATAACATTGTCCTAATTTAACCTATTGCTCTCTTTCTTTCCACGTATGCAATGAACCACAAACCTTGTTCTTGTACAGATGCTATTCAAAGTTTGTCTACAGTCACACCTCCACCATCTGCCGCGCGCCGAGCACACACGTCGTCCAGTGCCGAAACATCGGCACCAGAAGGTTTCCGTCTCTAGTTAAAGCTCTTTCAAAGTGGTAAATTTGAGTTGTTTATAACCTTGTAATGTTTTCAGTGTCATTAGCATCATCGTCCGGTTCTCCGGTTTGTGGTGTGATAGACGGAAAATTCGACAGCGGATATCTCATCACTGTCAAAATTGGCTCGGAGGAGTTCAAAGGTGTGCTTTATCAAGTCCCTAATTGTGAAGATCACCCTGGAGGGATGCTTCACACACAAGTGAAGCCTGATAAGTTGGTGAAACCGGGCGTGCCCCGGAGAAAACGAAGGAAGAAATCCGAGATCCGAAAGAGGGATCCGGATCATCCGAAGCCAAATAGAAGTGGTTACAATTTCTTCTTTGCAGAGCAACATGCTAGGCTTAAGCCACATTACTATGGGAGAGACAGAGAGATCAGTCGAATCATCGGTGAATCGTGGAATAAGCTTCAAGAACCTGAAAGATCAGTAAGAACAAAACTGATCATGGTGTTAGATAGTATGTTGCCTACATGGATTCATTCTTCTTTAAGCTTTCTTTTAACTGCATCAACTTGTAGGTTTATCAGGACAGAGCTCTTAAGGACAAGGAAAGATACAAAACGGAAATGGAGGCGTACCGCGAAAGATTGAGAACCGGAGAAGTAGCGAAAAGTGCAATGCCAATGCAGCAGCTATGCCCTCCAGTGGCAGAAGTTATTTCAGCTGGCCTTAACAACAATGCTCCTCCTGAGGGTGGTGAGGAAAACGGGCTGAGCTCGGATAAAAGCGACGAGGAAGGGTATGAAAGTGGGACGAAAGACTCCGATTATGAGGAGTGCTCTCAAGCAGACATGGAACTGAAGAATGTGAACATTGAGATCATGAGTGATGAAGCATTTGATTTGCAGCAGACAAGGGTGGTTCGAGAAGACGAACGAAACCTCGGTGGCGGCCCGATGGATGTCAAAGATAAGACGTTGCCTGGGAATGATAATTTAGTACTTGTGGAAGGTGGAATATCAGTTCATATTCAAGAACAGGCGCCCAGTAATGGTGATGAATCAGTGGTTCTGGAGGCTAAGTTTTAAGTTTTATAATTTTTATTTTGTGAAGGAAATATTTCCCAGAATTAAACTTGTGTTGAGGGTAACTTCTCTTCTTAATGTTATTATGATATTATCAATGGAAATCTCTTGGTGCATCTTTGTGGTTAATCAAATTGTACTGATGTTAAGCATGTTGGTTAATGCATCTCCATTGTGCACTTATATTTGACAACTATATCTGAACATTTGTATAAAAGAGTTAATATCTTGTGAATTTGATTTACATCGTAAATCCGTTTATGTGGTATATTTTAATTTAAATATTCTAATAATACATAGAGTATATGGATTGAAAAGTACTAGTTTAGAGCTATTTTAGAACTTTTAACTCTATATTGTGGTTTATAATTTTTTATTTTCTGTCTGCATTGTTTTGTTTTGCAAGGCTGTATTTTCTAATACAAGGCTGAATTATTTAAAAATCCATATATTATGACAATTAAAAATTAAAAATATTTTATAAATTCTTTGTAATCCCTTTAAATTCCTTTTTTGTATTTTATGTGTAATGTGTTGAACAAATTTGAAATTAAATTTTAAGTATATGATTTTTTTTTGTTATTGTTTCCTTTTATTTTACACGGTGTAAAAATAATTGTGAAAAAAAGTGTGGAGCTGAGTAGGGAATGGAGAGGGTAACATAATTAAATAAATCATTATTTAAAAATTTAGATGACACGATCCATTTTATATAATTTATAATTCAAAAAATCATCATTATTAAAACTTGCATATTTTTTTTCTCATAAAATATATTCATAACCAAAACCATCACACCATCAATTCAACATACGTAACTAATTTCTGACAATACTTCAGACCATCAGAACATATAACAATACTTATTATATTATAATATAACAACACATCAGCGAAAACAAAATAAACCCACGACCTAGTCTAACAGGTTGTCATCTATGTACATTCGCTCAAAACTCTGAAGGAGCTCCACAACTTGCACAAAACACCACATAATTCAATCATCAGCAGACTCACCTACAATGCATAAACTAGTGAGACAAAAATCTTAGTAAGTAGAAATCACGCATGAAAGTGCATGAAAATGCATTTATTTTCTATCACTTATTTTCTAATTTTTCTAGTTGGTCTCTTTTATTTTGAAAATCGTTCACGTTGCGGGATCCCCACGACACACTTATGATATGCACCCCAAATGAGCTCAATGGGGACGATTTTTCTGAACTCCGAATATAGTGCCGGGAACGATTTTTTCGAACCTTAATTAACAGAGTGTTGGAGACGATTTTTTTGAATTCCGAGTAAAGTGTCGGGAACGATTTTTCCGAACCCTGACAGAGATGCATATATAGTGGCCTCACACACCATTAATATCTTATTAATTTTGGGAAAAACATTTTCATGTTTATGCATGGTATGCAACCAGGACAATTAAATATGCATCACAAACCATTTACGATATCAATATCAACATTTAATCACAATAAAGCAACAATTTAACTTCAATTCACATAGATCACTACAAAAAATTCTCGGATTAGCGACAGAAATTACCGTCGGTAATACTTGAAAAATCCGTCGGTAATGAGGTTACCGACGGATTACCGACGAATATTAATCCGTCGCTAAAACCATGGTCGGTAATTTATTACCGACGGAAATTTTATTCTGTCGGTATTTACCGACGGATTTTGGACGTCGGTAAATAGAATTTTTCGTCGGTAGTCATGCAAATAAAATTCGTCGGTGCTGCAAATTAGCGACGAATTTAGCGACGGATTTGTCCATCGGTAATTTGCGACGGAAATTTCCGTCGCAAATAAAAAAAAGCAAAATCATATGAAAATTAGTTTACTGACGGTAATCCGTCGGTGATTTCGTCTGTAATTAGCGACGGAAATAATCCGTCATAAAATTTGCGACGGAATTATCCGTCGGTAATATTAGTTTTTAAATTACATATTTCAGTTACCGACGAATATTTCCGTCGCAAATTTATGTATATATTTGAATTTTATATTTTAAAATTAATATTAATACCTGTTAATTAATATAAAATTCTAAATGTAAGATTTAAATTCAACAATCTCCACAATTTGAAATAGATTATCCAAATTCGATACAAAATATCAAATTCTACTCAATCTTTGAAACAAAACATCTAATACAATAAACATGATCACAAGTCTCCCAAATCAGCATCAACCTCGTCATCAGCAACAGCATCAATATCAACATCATTATGACCGACACCAGATGTAGATCCACCACCATAAGGAGAAGCCATTGTACTTCCACCTCGCATCATTTCCATAAGTTGTTGCACTTGGGCTTGAAGCACTTGAATTTCTGCTTGCATCTCATTACGCACCTCCAAGATTTTTTCATCTAACTGTCTCTTGCACTCTGATTTTGAACAGACAACTTGAGTAACACTGGATTGGCTGCTTGAACTTCCTTCTCCCAAATTACCAATGCCGAAGATGCGACCTTTTTTTGGGGTAACAGTTTGACGGAAGATATCTCCCATATTAATCTCAGGAGCATCAGGCATTTGACTCAGTTCATCTTTCTTTTGTTGGATTATATTCTGTGAATTTACACGGTTAATAATGAATTATTAATCAAATAGTATAGATTTATCATTTTACTCATAAAAACTTTAAAAACACAAAATATTATACTTACAGCCACATTTTTAGCTACGGCATAGGCGTACTTTCCATTTTCATCCGGAGGGTGGAAGTTTAAAAAAATGTCATACTCATTGGCTTCCTTTTTATGCTTTTTGGCCTTATTAACAAAGAAAATAAATTAAACATATTTGTATACCAACACAATCTACAAAAAATTAAATATATATTTCATATTGGTATTTCTTGCCATCAATTTTAGCCCAATCATTAAAAAGATTAATTAACACAATAGATATTCATAAAAGATATGTGAATAAGAGATGGAAACTCACAAACTTTTCAGCAAATTCACAAGCTCCTACTGAACCTCCTTTGTGGCAAGAAATACCAGTACCCTCTCCTGCCGGCTCGCTTCGACGATTTTTTTTATTCTGTTCAGCCTTTGCTATCTGTTTTGGATCTTGCCAATGAGCAATAAAGCTAGCCCAAGTCTCATCAGTCATATATTCTGGTTTTTCATCCTTATCTTCCCATATTTTCTTCCAGTCGTGGACAATGTCACCATAACGACGAGCACATAAAAAGTTCCATTTGTCCGGAACTAGTGCATCGATGTCTTCGCTCCACATGCATTTTTTCTACATAAATCAAATAAAAGATTAATATCATATCAAAATAGAACTCTAAACTTTTTAATGCATACCTTAAACTCCTCAAAATATATACGTTTGGTCTCCGCAGATATCTTTTTCCAATGAGTTGCTCCTTTTTCAACCCGACCTAAAACTATCTCTCTAAACATGTGGGATAGTTTATGACCAGGCTGTAAACTACAAATTAAGCAAATCATGGTTACACAACATAATTTATAATTACACCCACTATAAGAATTATAAGGAAAGAATTACCTTCCCTTAATGATCTCTACTTCTTGCTTTTTAGTCGTAGTTTGAGAATTCTGTACAGCAGATGATGTTGATTGTGCTGGTGCAGATGGTATAGTAGGTGGAGCTGAGGTTGATGGTGCAGATGGTATGGGAGGTGGAGCTGAGGTTGATGGTGCAGATGGTATGGGAGGTGGAGCTGAGGTTGATGGTACAGATGGTATGGGAGGTGGAGCTGAGGTTGATGGAGCAGCTGAAGTTGATAGTACAGCCGAAGATGCACTACGTCCACCTCGTCTACCTCGACCACGTCCACCAATACGTCCATCAGTACGTCCACCTGTCATCTGCAACCCAAAAAATTATAATATATTCAATTTTTCAAGCTATAAAGTATATTAAATATTGTAAAGAACAAATAAAAAGAACAAGAAGAAGAAACTCACAACAGCCTTTATACATATCATATATAGTTTGTGAAATACATCTCGAAAATCGATGTCAAGAGTTATTTTCTGAATCTGAATTATTCAAATTTTCAAAACTATTTTCGAACTGCAACTCTTCATTGATATCATCTTCCTCATCAATGATTTCCATGAATGCACCACTCTCATCGTTTAAACCTGACGGACCATCATCTGATTGCACATTGTTTGGCTCATCTATGAAATCCTCTTGAAATGGAGGAGGAATAGAATCTTCACAACTTTTGGATATTTTTGCAATGTGCAACTTTCTGGATTAATATATATTGATAAAACAAAACAAAATACAATTAAAAAAAAACAATATTAGAAAAAAAAAAGAAAAAAAATAAAAGAAGTTTTTAGCACTCAGCACGGATTGGTGCCCTCCCAGCCTTATTTCCTGATTCTTTTCGAAGATATCTCACGCGCCGCCAAGCGCGGTCTTCTCCTAACCCTCAACAAAAATGAAACTTATGCACTTACTCACTAAGTCGACTTGATTCAACCAACAGCAACTACGGTCAGATAATGATGTAATATACAGCGTAGAAGACATTGATTGGTAGTCGTTTTAGCTTTTCTTTCATTATCTTGTGTAAGTTTTGAACACATATAGTAGTATTCCTCCATTACCTTATTAATGGTGATCAATCTCATACCTATTTCTTCCCACACAAGATCATCTCTTGTTAAATTTTAGATCTATGTAAATCTCCTATTACACATGTATATTACATGAATGAATGATAAGAGGGAGGGAATAAAAAATTTAAACCTATTTCATAGAGGGTTTATAATTTCCTTTTAGAGTATATATTTTAAACAAAAGAATTCAACAAATATATAGCATTATAAAAGCAATAATTCCACTATAACAAAGCAAAATAATCAGTAAGGTCACTAATGTATTCGAAATTCTAATGATAAAAAAATAGAAAATCAATTGTGATTTATCAAAAACTAACATGTGCATAATCTGTTTTCTCCTTCCACTTAAAAGAAGAAAAAAGAGATACCTGGATCTAAATAAATAATGAGATAGGACCACAAAAGGCTTTACTAGTGGTTAACAAAAATGCATCCAATGAAGGATCTAACGATGACATTGCCCTTAAAATCTCTGCAACTAAATTAAGGATACTCTTTCACTAGATTTCGTCTCAAACTAATAACACAAATCCCGCAAAAGATGTTCGACTGAACACTTGTTGCTTTCTAACTTCTATATATCCTTGTTGTCAAGTCCATCCCTTACAGACTCGTGACTTTGCTAAACCCCCAATTCTACTAAGACATTAATTTAAACTGCAACTAAAGAACTATCTAGTTCAAAATCTAAAATCCAACATAAGAACAGACTAAACAATTCATTATAAATTTAAACAAAGTAGTAAAAGAACAATAGAATACCTTTGGGCTCAATCTGTACTGGAATCCCGAATAGCTCAGCAAGTCTTCTTTTCAAGGACAGAAAATAAAGCTGCCTCCGTTTGCACCGCCATCTCTTCGATTCGTCGTCTAGTCCTTTCCCCATTAAACCGAATAAATAGAATGTTGAAATGACTAAGAACTAGTAACAACAATATTACATCCCTCTTTCAATAAAACTATGCATTTCCTTAATACAGGAGAACGTGGGTGGTTAAGTAATGTCCACCCTATATTACAACAGTTTTATCAAATAGTATGGTTTATGAAATTTAGTTATAAATAAATTGAAATTGAGGCAGATTCTTACATGACATGGGTCATGTATTACCAATTCTAGGCAGATTCTTACATGACATGTGTCATGTATTATCAATTCTATATTAGCTGTTGGATATCACCAAATATTACGGAATCATTGGATGAATTAAAGAGGACAACCGAGACGGTAGGTTGCCTAGCATCCTTGTAATCTTTTGATTAATATTTTTAATTAATTATCTAATTATTCCTTTGTTAATTTTTAAATAAAAAATTATTAAATTTGAGTAAATGACGTCTGACATGAAATTATTTCATGAAATAATTCATGATACGAATAATAAAATATTAATAATTTTAATAATAGTATAATATTTGATTCAAAAGATTATATTCATTCATTTAAATTATTTTGTAAATAATTTATAAAAGAATAATAAATGGATTTATTTTAAATAAAATAGAAGTATTCACATGCATATTTGCTTTTAAATTAATATATTTTATTATAAACATGAATTCTAATTATAACAACTCATATAATTAATAAGAAATTGATTTAAAAATATTATTAATTTTAAATTAGTTTTATTACATAATTTAAACGTTTTATCATTTTAATCGATGCAAGAGTAAGATAATAAATATTAGGCTAATTATATTGTACCTGATCTTTAAGCTCATTATAATATCGTTAACTTAGGATCAATCATGTTGATTGTTTATCTAAATGACCTTTTGAAATGGTTAGTATGAATGACTTCTTTTATAGCTCTACCCTTAACACCCCTCTCAAAATTCATTTACTGTGCCTTTTCTTTTCTCAATAAAAGGAAAAAGAAAAAAAAAGGTGCCTTTATTTTAGGGGATATCAATCTTAAGATCTCATTGTGTAAGTGTGTTGAGCATTGTCATACTGTAAGATTTCTTCATGTCAAGTTTTTTGATCATCATGAAATGCTATTGGGAAAAAATACTCCCAAAAAATTATTTTATTTTTGTCTGTGTTTTTATGTTTTTTGAAAATAGTTTGTGCTTGACATCACATAATAAGCATAAACTTTCAATATTATTGTTAAATGCAATTTAAGGAGTTTTGTATACCTGTACTGTTGCTCAAAACAGATAGCAATAGCTACTATGTTTTTCAATATTTTTCCAATTTATCAGGTTCATTATTAAAGCTTTGTTGACAGTCTCCTAACAAAATATTACATGAAAATTAAGTAAGAAAGCTGAATGAATATAAATCCAATAATATCACGTTCACGCTAATAAATTTTGAATTAGACGATTGTTTCAGAATAAGCACATAAATAAACAGAAAAGGCTATTCAATTAAACATAAATTAGCATAAGAAAAACATAACACTATAACATGTTATATAACAAGTATAGAAGAATGATCTTTTTTAGATTTCTAAAGCTCTTATTCAACCTGTATTATTCAATACTAAATCAATCTGTTATCAGTTAAGCTGTATCAAAAAGAAGAGAAAGTAATTCATGTCATAGGGGTATTTCATCAAACATATGGTAGGCATATTCCACGGAAAATCTCATCTTCACCTACTGTGACGTATTTCAACCATTAAAGTGGATTCAAATTCAATCTAAAATCACTGCTAACACCATTTGGCAACTACTCAAATTCCCACTTTAGATGGTAAGATTCACCAATTAAAGACGAAAAAAATATAATCAAACTTATCTTCTAAATCTTTTGGAATTATACCGTTAGACAGAAAAAAGATTGTACTCATAAAACCCAATTTAAATAAGAGATGGAGTTGGCAAAACATTCGCACCTGGCTGAGGTTAGAGAAGTATCATCGCATCAGATCTAGAATGCACGTGTGGGGAGAGAGGGTGGAGAAATAGGAGACACCAGTGTTTTAATTATCCCATAGCATTTGAATATTTACAAGATTGGCGACGAGAGAGAGGAGATTTTCTATAATAAAAGAAGAGTAGGGTTTCGATTCTGATGTAATTAGAGGAAGAAAAGAAAGATAGAGCGACTGAATACCTGGCTTGGAATTGGGGATTGTGGTGATAGTGTGGAGTGAAAGGGAACACGACGGCAGTGGGAATCGAATTGGCACGCGTTACCGGCTGCCAACTGGGCTGACGTTGTGGTAGTGACGTACTTCGGCAGAGATGGCGGCAGCAACTGGGAAACTGAGTAATTTGAAGAGTGAAGACAGCCGCGATTGCCCTAATTTAGTTAGAATTAAGCTTAGGATTACCGACAGAAAATTCGTCAATAACTTCTAAAAATAAAATTTGATATATTTCCCGACGGATTGCATCCGTCGGTACATAAAACACTAAAATTATTATTATTATTTAAAAAAATAAAATTTATACTTACCGACGGATTATATCCGTCGGTAAAGTAAAGACTAAATATTTTTTAAAAAATAAAATATAATATATTTACCGACGGATATAAACCGTCAGTAACTAAAGACTAAAATGATTTTTTTTTAAAAATAAAATTTAATCGGTAAAGTAAAGACTAAAATATTTTTTAAAAAATAAAATTTAATATATTTACCGACGGATATAATCCGTCGGTAACTAAAGACTAAAATGATTTTTTTTAAAAAAAAAATTTAATTTAATCACCGACGGATTTTATCCGTCGGTAAATTAAAGACTAAATTATTTTATATTTACCGACGGATTTAATCCGTCGGTACTAAAAAACTAAAATTATTTTTTAAAAAAAATAAAAAACTAAAATTATTTTTTTTAAAAAAAATTTAATATAATTACCGACGAAATAAATCCGTCGGTAAATATAACATAATTTAGTCTTTAATTTACCGACGGATTAAATCCGTCGGTAATTAAAAACTTAAATTACTTTTTAAAAAAAATAAAATTTAATATCATTACCGACGGATTAAATCCGTCGGTAAATAAAAAAATAAAATTAAATTTCTTTAAATAAAATTTTATACTTGAAAAATACTTGAAAAATCCGTCGGTAATGAGGTTACCGACGGATTACCGACGAATATTAATCCGTCGCTAAAACCATGGTCGGTAATTTATTACCGACGGAAATTTTATTATGTCGGTATTTACCGACGGATTTTGGACGTCGGTAAATAGAATTTTTCGTCGGTAGTCATGCAAATAAAATTCGTCGGTGCTGCAAATTAGCGACGAATTTAGCGACGGATTTGTCCATCGGTAATTTGCGACGGAAATTTCCGTCGCAAATAAAAAAAAGCAAAATCATATGAAAATTAGTTTACTGACGGTAATCCGTCGGTGATTTCGTCTGTAATTAGCGACGGAAATAATCCGTCATAAAATTTGCGACGGAATTATCCGTCGGTAATATTAGTTTTTAAATTACATATTTCAGTTACCGACGAATATTTCCGTCGCAAATTTATGTATATATTTGAATTTTATATTTTAAAATTAATATTAATACCTGTTAATTAATATAAAATTCTAAATGTAAGATTTAAATTCAACAATCTCCACAATTTGAAATAGATTATCCAAATTCGATACAAAATATCAAATTCTACTCAATCTTTGAAACAAAACATCTAATACAATAAACATGATCACAAGTCTCCCAAATCAGCATCAACCTCGTCATCAGCAACAGCATCAATATCAACATCATTATGACCGACACCAGATGTAGATCCACCACCATAAGGAGAAGCCATTGTACTTCCACCTCGCATCATTTCCATAAGTTGTTGCACTTGGGCTTGAAGCACTTGAATTTCTGCTTGCATCTCATTACGCACCTCCAAGATTTTTTCATCTAACTGTCTCTTGCACTCTGATTTTGAACAGACAACTTGAGTAACACTGGATTGGCTGCTTGAACTTCCTTCTCCCAAATTACCAATGCCGAAGATGCGACCTTTTTTTGGGGTAACAGTTTGACGGAAGATATCTCCCATATTAATCTCAGGAGCATCAGGCATTTGACTCAGTTCATCTTTCTTTTGTTGGATTATATTCTGTGAATTTACACGGTTAATAATGAATTATTAATCAAATAGTATAGATTTATCATTTTACTCATAAAAACTTTAAAAACACAAAATATTATACTTACAGCCACATTTTCAGCTACGGCATAGGCGTACTTTCCATTTTCATCCGGAGGGTGGAAGTTTAAAAAAATGTCATACTCATTGGCTTCCTTTTTATGCTTTTTGGCCTTATTAACAAAGAAAATAAATTAAACATATTTGTATACCAACACAATCTACAAAAAATTAAATATATATTTCATATTGGTATTTCTTGCCATCAATTTTAGCCCAATCATTAAAAAGATTAATTAACACAATAGATATTCATAAAAGATATGTGAATAAGAGATGGAAACTCACAAACTTTTCAGCAAATTCACAAGCTCCTACTGAACCTCCTTTGTGGCAAGAAATACCAGTACCCTCTCCTGCCGGCTCGCTTCGACGATTTTTTTTATTCTGTTCAGCCTTTGCTATCTGTTTTGGATCTTGCCAATGAGCAATAAAGCTAGCCCAAGTCTCATCAGTCATATATTCTGGTTTTTCATCCTTATCTTCCCATATTTTCTTCCAGTCGTGGACAATGTCACCATAACGACGAGCACATAAAAAGTTCCATTTGTCCGGAACTAGTGCATCGATGTCTTCGCTCCACATGCATTTTTTCTACATAAATCAAATAAAAGATTAATATCATATCAAAATAGAACTCTAAACTTTTTAATGCATACCTTAAACTCCTCAAAATATATACGTTTGGTCTCCGCAGATATCTTTTTCCAATGAGTTGCTCCTTTTTCAACCCGACCTAAAACTATCTCTCTAAACATGTGGGATAGTTTATGACCAGGCTGTAAACTACAAATTAAGCAAATCATGGTTACACAACATAATTTATAATTACACCCACTATAAGAATTATAAGGAAAGAATTACCTTCCCTTAATGATCTCTACTTCTTGCTTTTTAGTCGTAGTTTGAGAATTCTGTACAGCAGATGATGTTGATTGTGCTGGTGCAGATGGTATAGTAGGTGGAGCTGAGGTTGATGGTGCAGATGGTATGGGAGGTGGAGCTGAGGTTGATGGTGCAGATGGTATGGGAGGTGGAGCTGAGGTTGATGGTACAGATGGTATGGGAGGTGGAGCTGAGGTTGATGGAGCAGCTGAAGTTGATAGTACAGCCGAAGATGCACTACGTCCACCTCGTCTACCTCGACCACGTCCACCAATACGTCCATCAGTACGTCCACCTGTCATCTGCAACCCAAAAAATTATAATATATTCAATTTTTCAAGCTATAAAGTATATTAAATATTGTAAAGAACAAATAAAAAGAACAAGAAGAAGAAACTCACAACAGCCTTTATACATATCATATATAGTTTGTGAAATACATCTCGAAAATCGATGTCAAGAGTTATTTTCTGAATCTGAATTATTCAAATTTTCAAAACTATTTTTGAACTGCAACTCTTCATTGATATCATCTTCCTCATCAATGATTTCCATGAATGCACCACTCTCATCGTTTAAACCTGACGGACCATCATCTGATTGCACATTGTTTGGCTCATCTATGAAATCCTCTTGAAATGGAGGAGGAATAGAATCTTCACAACTTTTGGATATTTTTGCAATGTGCAACTTTCTGGATTAATATATATTGATAAAACAAAACAAAATACAATTAAAAAAAACAATATTAGAAAAAAAAAGAAAAAAAATAAAAGAAGTTTTTAGCACTCAGCACGGATTGGTGCCCTCCCAGCCTTATTTCCTGATTCTTTTCGAAGATATCTCACGCGCCGCCAAGCGCGGTCTTCTCCTAACCCTCAACAAAAATGAAACTTATGCACTTACTCACTAAGTCGACTTGATTCAACCAACAGCAACTACGGTCAGATAATGATGTAATATACAGCGTAGAAGACATTGATTGGTAGTCGTTTTAGCTTTTCTTTCATTATCTTGTGTAAGTTTTGAACACATATAGTAGTATTCCTCCATTACCTTATTAATGGTGATCAATCTCATACCTATTTCTACCCACACAAGATCATCTCTTGTTAAATTTTAGATCTATGTAAATCTCCTATTACACATGTATATTACATGAATGAATGATAAGAGGGAGGGAATAAAAAATTTAAACCTATTTCATAGAGGGTTTATAATTTCCTTTTAGAGTATATATTTTAAACAAAAGAATTCAACAAATATATAGCATTATAAAAGCAATAATTCCACTATAACAAAGCAAAATAATCAGTAAGGTCACTAATGTATTCGAAATTCTAATGATAAAAAAATAGAAAATCAATTGTGATTTATCAAAAACTAACATGTGCATAATCTGTTTTCTCCTTCCACTTAAAAGAAGAAAAAAGAGATACCTGGATCTAAATAAATAATGAGATAGGACCACAAAAGGCTTTACTAGTGGTTAACAAAAATGCATCCAATGAAGGATCTAACGATGACATTGCCCTTAAAATCTCTGCAACTAAATTAAGGATACTCTTTCACTAGATTTCGTCTCAAACTAATAACACAAATCCCGCAAAAGATGTTCGACTGAACACTTGTTGCTTTCTAACTTCTATATATCCTTGTTGTCAAGTCCATCCCTTACAGACTCGTGACTTTGCTAAACCCCCAATTCTACTAAGACATTAATTTAAACTGCAACTAAAGAACTATCTAGTTCAAAATCTAAAATCCAACATAAGAACAGACTAAACAATTCATTATAAATTTAAACAAAGTAGTAAAAGAACAATAGAATACCTTTGGGCTCAATCTGTACTGGAATCCCGAATAGCTCAGCAAGTCTTCTTTTCAAGGACAGAAAATAAAGCTGCCTCCGTTTGCACCGCCATCTCTTCGATTCGTCGCCTAGTCCTTTCCCCATTAAACCGAATAAATAGAATGTTGAAATGACTAAGAACTAGTAACAACAATATTACATCCCTCTTTCAATAAAACTATGCATTTCCTTAATACAGGAGAACGTGGGTGGTTAAGTAATGTCCACCCTATATTACAACAGTTTTATCAAATAGTATGGTTTATGAAATTTAGTTATAAATAAATTGAAATTGAGGCAGATTCTTACATGACATGGGTCATGTATTACCAATTCTAGGCAGATTCTTACATGACATGTGTCATGTATTATCAATTCTATATTAGCTGTTGGATATCACCAAATATTACGGAATCATTGGATGAATTAAAGAGGACAACCGAGACGGTAGGTTGCCTAGCATCCTTGTAATCTTTTGATTAATATTTTTAATTAATTATCTAATTATTCCTTTGTTAATTTTTAAATAAAAAATTATTAAATTTGAGTAAATGACGTCTGACATGAAATTATTTCATGAAATAATTCATGATACGAATAATAAAATATTAATAATTTTAATAATAGTATAATATTTGATTCAAAAGATTATATTCATTCATTTAAATTATTTTGTAAATAATTTATAAAAGAATAATAAATGGATTTATTTTAAATAAAATAGAAGTATTCACATGCATATTTGCTTTTAAATTAATATATTTTATTATAAACATGAATTCTAATTATAACAACTCATATAATTAATAAGAAATTGATTTAAAAATATTATTAATTTTAAATTAGTTTTATTACATAATTTAAACGTTTTATCATTTTAATCGATGCAAGAGTAAGATAATAAATATTAGGCTAATTATATTGTACCTGATCTTTAAGCTCATTATAATATCGTTAACTTAGGATCAATCATGTTGATTGTTTATCTAAATGACCTTTTGAAATGGTTAGTATGAATGACTTCTTTTATAGCTCTACCCTTAACACCCCTCTCAAAATTCATTTACTGTGCCTTTTCTTTTCTCAATAAAAGGAAAAAGAAAAAAAAAGGTGCCTTTATTTTAGGGGATATCAATCTTAAGATCTCATTGTGTAAGTGTGTTGAGCATTGTCATACTGTAAGATTTCTTCATGTCAAGTTTTTTGATCATCATGAAATGCTATTGGGAAAAAATACTCCCAAAAAATTATTTTATTTTTGTCTGTGTTTTTATGTTTTTTGAAAATAGTTTGTGCTTGACATCACATAATAAGCATAAACTTTCAATATTATTGTTAAATGCAATTTAAGGAGTTTTGTATACCTGTACTGTTGCTCAAAACAGATAGCAATAGCTACTATGTTTTTCAATATTTTTCCAATTTATCAGGTTCATTATTAAAGCTTTGTTGACAGTCTCCTAACAAAATATTACATGAAAATTAAGTAAGAAAGCTGAATGAATATAAATCCAATAATATCACGTTCACGCTAATAAATTTTGAATTAGACGATTGTTTCAGAATAAGCACATAAATAAACAGAAAAGGCTATTCAATTAAACATAAATTAGCATAAGAAAAACATAACACTATAACATGTTATATAACAAGTATAGAAGAATGATCTTTTTTAGATTTCTAAAGCTCTTATTCAACCTGTATTATTCAATACTAAATCAATCTGTTATCAGTTAAGCTGTATCAAAAAGAAGAGAAAGTAATTCATGTCATAGGGGTATTTCATCAAACATATGGTAGGCATATTCCACGGAAAATCTCATCTTCACCTACTGTGACGTATTTCAACCATTAAAGTGGATTCAAATTCAATCTAAAATCACTGCTAACACCATTTGGCAACTACTCAAATTCCCACTTTAGATGGTAAGATTCACCAATTAAAGACGAAAAAAATATAATCAAACTTATCTTCTAAATCTTTTGGAATTATACCGTTAGACAGAAAAAAGATTGTACTCATAAAACCCAATTTAAATAAGAGATGGAGTTGGCAAAACATTCGCACCTGGCTGAGGTTAGAGAAGTATCATCGCATCAGATCTAGAATGCACGTGTGGGGAGAGAGGGTGGAGAAATAGGAGACACCAGTGTTTTAATTATCCCATAGCATTTGAATATTTACAAGATTGGCGACGAGAGAGAGGAGATTTTCTATAATAAAAGAAGAGTAGGGTTTCGATTCTGATGTAATTAGAGGAAGAAAAGAAAGATAGAGCGACTGAATACCTGGCTTGGAATTGGGGATTGTGGTGATAGTGTGGAGTGAAAGGGAACACGACGGCAGTGGGAATCGAATTGGCACGCGTTACCGGCTGCCAACTGGGCTGACGTTGTGGTAGTGACGTACTTCGGCAGAGATGGCGGCAGCAACTGGGAAACTGAGTAATTTGAAGAGTGAAGACAGCCGCGATTGCCCTAATTTAGTTAGAATTAAGCTTAGGATTACCGACAGAAAATTCGTCAATAACTTCTAAAAATAAAATTTGATATATTTCCCGACGGATTGCATCCGTCGGTACATAAAACACTAAAATTATTATTATTATTTAAAAAAATAAAATTTATACTTACCGACGGATTATATCCGTCGGTAAAGTAAAGACTAAATATTTTTTAAAAAATAAAATATAATATATTTACCGACGGATATAAACCGTCAGTAACTAAAGACTAAAATGATTTTTTTTTAAAAATAAAATTTAATCGGTAAAGTAAAGACTAAAATATTTTTTAAAAAATAAAATTTAATATATTTACCGACGGATATAATCCGTCGGTAACTAAAGACTAAAATGATTTTTTTTTAAAAAAAAATTTAATTTAATCACCGACGGATTTTATCCGTCGGTAAATTAAAGACTAAATTATTTTATATTTACCGACGGATTTAATCCGTCGGTACTAAAAAACTAAAATTATTTTTTAAAAAAAATAAAAAACTAAAATTATTTTTTTTAAAAAAAATTTAATATAATTACCGACGAAATAAATCCGTCGGTAAATATAACATAATTTAGTCTTTAATTTACCGACGGATTAAATCCGTCGGTAATTAAAAACGTAAATTACTTTTTAAAAAAAATAAAATTTAATATCATTACCGACGGATTAAATCCGTCGGTAAATTAAAAAATAAAATTAAATTTCTTTAAATAAAATTTTATATATCTACCGACGGATAAATTCCGTCGGTAATCTTCCGGGATTTATTCCCTCTAAAATAATGACGGATATATCGACGGAAAAGAAATCTGTCGCTAATTCCGTCGGAAATCCGTCGTTAATTCCGTCGATAATTTTTATTGATGATTTTTTTAAAAATGAATCATATTTAATCAATAAAACGTCGGTAATTCGTCGGTAATCCGTCGGTAATTACCGACCGTTTAATTCCGTCGGTAAATCCGTCAGTAATCCAGCAGTTTCTTGTAGTGGATCCACTTCTGGAATAACAACTTCACCCAATCACATAGATTCATTTATAGAATAATCACTTCACCTTGGATCACAGTGATCCCTTTTTGAATAACAACTTCATCTCGGATCACACAGATCCTTATAACCAATATCTTCTCAAATACATAGATCTATTTATAGAATAACCATACAGGGATTTCTTTTTGAATAACAACTTCATCTCGGATCACACAGATCCTTATAACCAATATCTTCTCAAATCATATAGCTATATTTTCAACAGTTTCCAATCACAGATGTCTATATAGGACAATAATATTATTTCAAATCACATAAATCCACAACTTGTATCACCAATTAACCCCAAATAATTCATAACATAATTAAACTAATCATAAATAATTCATGGCATAATTATCATATATTAATCACAAATAATTCACACACAACATATTTATTCATTGTAGCTCTTTTCTCTCATCCTCTCTTTCTCTCTCTTTTCTATTTTTTATTCGATATTCGCGCTGCCCCCACTAATTAACCCAAATGGGTTACATATAACTTGGGAGATGAGGTATGTCGGTAAAATTTTATTTTATTTTATTTTTATTTTTGTTTTTATTTTTTATTTTTAAATTCCTACGACAAACCCTCTTTGGATTAGTGGCAGTGTGACGAGTGGAAAAGGGTTAATAACCCACGTATTCAATTTTTTTAATCACCAAAGACAGGTAAGCTAATAAGTCACGTAACTACTATATATATATATATATATATATATATATATATATATATATATATATATATATATATATATATATATATATATATTATTAGTATTATTATTCATTATTATCATTAGGTAATGGATAATAATACTAATAATAATAATATTAATAATAATAATTGTTTCTACATTTTATTCTTTACATTTTCTGCCACATTATTATCACATAATTGCCAAATAATTATAAAATACACATAACACAAATTAAATTATATTGTCACATAAGTAGTGAGAAGCTCGGATATCACATTAGATGTATATAACATTAATTATAGTAAATACTTCATCCGTCCCCTTTAAAGAGAGTCTTTTCTCCATTTTGAGCGTCCCACCCAAAGAGTCTACTTTCCTTTTTTACACATACGAGACTCACACACACCCATTAATACAATTAAAATATGGGACTCACACTCCCACTAATACAACTACCCACTACACATTAAATAACAATACTCCTTAATTCACGTGCCAAAAAACGAAGTCCTTCTTAGTGTGGGACGGAGGGAGTATATTATTATTGATATTTTAAAAATAATACTCCCTCCGTCCCGGGTATTTTTACCCGTTTGTACGGGCACGGAGATTAAAACGTTTTATTTTTTTAATATATAATGTAAGATAAAGTAGGGATAAATTAGTAATTTAAAAAGAAAAAGTGAATAAAGTTATTGGGAATGATGAATAAAGTGTAAAAAAGTAATTAAAGTTGTTGGGATTGTAAAAAGTATGTAATAAAATATTATGTATTTTTGCCAAAAATGAAATGGGTAAAAATACGTGGGACACCCCAAAATGGAAAGTGGGTAAAAATACGTGGGACGGAGGGAGTATAAAAGATGTCTTTAAAAAAAATGGAAGGTTAAGCAAACAAATAAAATGAATATTTAGGGATAGAATAGAGAAAAATAAATTGTTTACATTTGCTAGCCATTTTTAATACCTATAAAGTTACATTTTTTCATTTTAATTTATCAAAAGTAAAATTTACATTTTCTTTCTTTTTTTTACAAGTGAGATCTATATAAAAATGGGAAATCAGTTGTAGTAGGTCAATTCACTCAAAATTTTGTTTAATAGCCTTTGACCTAAAGAGAATTATGACTTTATAATAAAAAAAGAAGAAAAAAAAATTATAATTACAATTGAAGGTCAAATATTTCTTTAATTAGACTTTTGCCCTAAAAATAAGAACAGTGTATTGTCCCAAATCCCAAAATTAAGAACGCTGAAGAGTGAAGACATCTTTCTCCATAACATCTTTCTCCTGCTCTTCTTCTCTCTGCTTTTATTTTTTTTATTAAAGAATTCGAGCAAGGAAGGTTTGTTGTCATCTCTAGGATTGGATTTGGCAGATCGTTCGAGCAGCGTGATTTGGGAAAGAAGCTGGAGGAGTTGAGGTCTGTGAATAGAAAGGAAATATAGTTTTCGTTGCAGGAGCCGAGTGAATAGTGGATTGGCTCTCTGTTACGACGTCGTTCAATAGGACTCTGTTACGATGTCTTTCAATAGGAATCATGGGCAGAGGCATTTCATAGCTCTTCTACTCCAGTTGGGTGATTCTCTGATCAAATTGCTTTGTTGTCTCAAAAGTTCAGTGCAAATGACGTCGCGTGGCCTCAAATCGCAGACAGAGGTAAATTTATGCTCATCTTTGCCGGTGATTCCAATTCTCTTCATCACATCTGTACTGTATCGTTAAAGAAAATTAGGCAATATATTGTTCATGGTTTGAATCAATTTGACAAACATTGGGCAATGGAATTTTAATTCAATTATGGATATTATCTTGTTCTCAGAGTTGCTGAGATTGTTGTTAGGTGTAAACTTGTTTTAACATTTTTGATTACGTAGAATTAGAACACCAAATAAAAAACATGTCAAATTTCAGCTTAAAAATACAACTTGATTATCAAAAAGATTTAATAATCATGAGTTTAGACTTGGTCGATTTCTAATTTTTTTTCCTTTTTACCACAAGAACCGACCCTTTTCTCTGCTAGTCATATAGTTTTTTGTACTTTTAACAATCTTAGAATAAAAAAATAGCTTGCTAGAGATAGAATTTTCGTGTTCTTTCAAGTTTACTTGCATGTATCAACTCATCATCTTCTGGAGGCGTTCTGTATTTTGTAGGGACTGTTTGGTTGCGTTGTAATTAGTTTATTTTATCATATTTGAAGATGGAGGAATTAGACAAAGTTGTGAATTTCAGGGATTTGGTTGTTAGATGAAGAGGATGCCATTACACTTCAAATTTGAGGGGAATGGGGTGCTGGGTTTTGCTTATGCAGATAGCAGAAATTTGCTTGTTGAGGAGTGAGAGTTTTGGTGAGTCCACATCTGTTCTGTAATAAAATGAATAAGACTAGTGTAAATTCTTCAACATTCAGTGATTTCATTCAAACCATCTTCAATATTTATACAAATAAGAGGACTAAACTCTAGAGAGTTTGGATTCCTAATCTTTATTACTTTTGGTAATATTACTTCACTCATAAATCATAATTGTTTGATGGTTCTAAATTTTTTTTTTGTTATAATCATTTTGTGTTAGTTGGTTTGCAGTATCTTGGTTGGTAGCAGCCATTCCTATAAATTATGGTCAATCTTGTTAGCTCTCATATTTTGGTTGGCAGCAGCCATTCCTATTAATTATGGTCAACCATATAATATGTACAACTTTCTCTAATTCATTGTGAACCTTTTCATTCATATTTGGTCTAAAAATATTCAAATACTATATTGATGTATTCAACAATTATTCATGGCTATTTGAAATTATTAGGATGTTGATGTATTCAACAATTATCTATGGCTATTTGAAATTTTAGTTTTACAAATATTTTTTGTTTTGGAAATTAGTTTTGTGTTAATATTTTGTTGAAATATTATAATTGAATATTTAGGGAAAAAGATGATGGAAAAAAGACTACAAGGTAGCTGTTTTGTTGGAGAAAGAGAATTTTGAATAATGGCTTGCAAGTCGTTATAACGAAAATAATTCCGCTATGGACATAAGCGCACATATTTTCGTACATATCAATCAAGTAGTGATTTTGTAACACTTTCTTAAACACCTACTTTGATTTCATCATATTGCTACAAGCTCATTAGAAAATACAAGTGGATACTTATGATTTGTAATGGTTAACATTCAAACTTATCGCATGCTACTTAAAGCATTTATGTGATATTCCATGAGTGAGCCAATATCACAATTATTTTGTTACCATATGATAATATTAGGCTTCACAAATACGTATGGAGTTCTGAGTAAGTATAAGGCCCCTAAAATCACACGAATTTTGAATAATGGCGTGCAAGTCGTTAAAACAGAATGGTTCTGTTATGTGGCCAGACAATTCTGAATCAGCTATCCACTTAAAAAAAAACTCTAATATTGTACAATAAAGTTAAAAGTGAGAAATTTTAACTAAGAAGATTCCGGAATAACTCAAATTTTGAATAACGACGTGCAAATCGTTATAACGAAAATAATTTTGTTATGGGCATAAACACACATATTTTCATACATACCAATCAAGTAGTGATTTTGTAACACTTTATTAAACACCTACTTTGATTTCATCATATTGCTACAAACTCATTCGAAAATACAAATGGATACTTATGATTTGTAATAGTTAACATTTATACTTATCACATGCTACTTAGAATATTTATGGGATATTCCATGAGTGAGTCAATATCAATATTCTTTAGTTACCATATGATAATAATAGGCTTTACATCTACGAATAGAGATCCAAGTAAGTATAAGGCCCATAAAATCACTCGAATTTCGAATAACGTCGTGCAAGTCGTTATAACGGAATAATTCCATTATGTGGAAACACAATATTAAATCAGTTATTCACTAGAGAAACAACTCAAATGGTGTAAAATAAAGTTAAAAGTGAGAAATTTTGACTGAGAGAACCCGAGAAAAACTCAAATTTTGAATAACGGTGTGAAAGTCGTTATAACGAAAATGATTCCGTTATGGGCATAAATGCACATATTTTCGTACATAACAATCAAGTAGTGATTTTGTAACACTTTCTTAAACACCTACTTTGATTTCATCATATTGCTACAAGCTCATTAGAAAATACAAGTGGATACTTATGATTTGTAATGGTTAATATTCAAACTTATCACATGCTACTTAGAACATTTATATGGTATTCCATAAGTGAGTCAATATCAGTATTCTTTTATGATCTTATGATAATATTAGGCTTTATATCTACATATGGAGATCCGAGCAAGTCCAAGGCCCCTAAAATCTCTCGAATTTTGAAACGTCGTGCAAGTCGTTATAACGGAATAATTCCATTATGTGGCCAAACAATGATAAATCGGCTATCCATTAGAGAAACAACTCAAATGGTGTACAATTAAGTTAAAAGTGAGAAATTTGTCTGAGACAATCCCGGGATAACTCGAATTTTGAATAACGACATACAAGTGGGTATAACGGAATGATTCCGTTATAGGCATAAATGTACATATTTTTGTACATACCGATAAAGTAGTGATTTTGGACATCAACCTTGATTTCATCATATTACTACAAGCTCATTCGAAAATTCAAGTAGGATACTTCATATTTGTAATGCTTTGCATCCAAACGTTTATACTTTATACACTTGTTTTATATGACATGTACGAAATAATTCATATGTGACTCAATATCAATATCCATTTGTTAGTTTATCCAAATATTATGTTTTGACATTGTATGTGGAGATGTAAGCGAATGAAAGATCCCTAAAATTGATCAAATTTTGAATAACGGCGTGCAAGTCATTATAACAAAATAATTCGTTATGGAGCTAGACAATGCTAAATTGGCTATTCACTAGAAAAATAAATCGAATGGTATAAAATGAGGTAAATGTGAGAAATTTTGACTGAGATGACCTCGGGATAACTCAAATTTTGAATAACGACATACAAGTCGTTATAACGAAATTGTTATATTATGGGCATAAATGCTAATTTTTTAAAAGTTCATAAAGTATTAATAATTTAGTAAGAACACCCATTTTTTTATTTTACAAAAAAGTCCAAAACTTTTATTATTTTTTTAAAAGTCCATAAAGTATTAATAATTAAGTAAAAATCCAATTTCTTAAAGGGAGGCCATTTACACAAAATTTTATAACCTTAGGTCTTTTAAATAAGATTTATTGTTGACTAGACCATTTAAATGAAGACCCCTATAAAAATTAATACTCAATGAATCACATTAATACAATTATCCACTACATATTATACTCTCTCTATTTGAACTAGCTTTTCACTCTTTTTTTCTTAGTTTGTTCCAATACACCATTCAGTGGCATTCACCACTTAAAAGTAGTGAAAGTTTAAAAATAAATAAACTCTTAATACATCATATTTTAAAAAAATGACATTCTCATCTAATTTACACAACTTACTTTATCAAGTATTTATTACCTAAAAATATCATATTACCCCCAAAAGTTAATAAAATTAAAGTTGGTAAAAAAAGACTTTCTTAAACTCCTATTTACAGTATCGATGAATAATAAGTCAGGAAGGAATGAATATCTTTTAACAAAAAAATAAATATGAACATTAACGTGAGACGAAGAGAGTGTATTAATCAAACATATATTATGATTAATGTTAATGTCAGAGCCTTGCAAGCCAGAGGCTCTATATGAGCTGACCCCACAGTTTTCGATGGACCTGCGTGATTCGAACCTAAAATCTTAAGGAATTTTATCCTAAAACACCTTAAGTCCTCACCGATAAGTCTACTGTTCAAAATTATCGAGATTCCTATCTAGCAACCTTTTTAAAATGGGGCGGCTATTTGCACCCCCAAAATTTCTAAACAGACCCCAATAATTTATAGAATTAAAATATGATAATGTGAGAAGACGTAAATATCATTTTATAAATAATAAAATAATATTAATTATAATTAAATTTCTAAATGCGCTACTTCAAAATTCTTAATGACCCCATTGTTGTTATATCTATACCACGATCAACCCTAATCCTAGCCTGACACTATTGACATGACGCAGAAAAGAAGAGTTGGATGCAGAAGAAAGGTCGTTCAGTTGCATAGGTCGAACAACATAAGGTGTTCGACTCTTGCAGCTGAAATGGAGTTGGATAGCGAGGATCTAGATCTTCAACGAGCGAAACAGAGTACCAATGATCTCTCCAGAAAAACTTGGCGAATGAGTTGTCTTCAGAATCCTCGAAGCGGATTTCTGAAATATCCCCTCTCTTTCGCGAATGAACATTGTAAAAATGGCGAGGAGGGGAGGAAACGCGATTGGAGCTACAATTAGTCGCAATGGAAGTGAATGTGGGCGTTGCTGAAGCTAGGAAAATAACCATATTTGGAGGAAACCAAGAATATCACTGTGATTCGAGCTTCAATTTCATATACAACATAAACTCTCTCTCTCCCCACTCCAAATTATTCGTGAAGGTAAAAATAAATTTTTTTTTTGGGAGATTGAAATTGAAGTTTGTAATGGGAAAAAGAGGTTATTAGATTGAAAAGAGGATTGTTGGAAGGCTGCCTTTGCAATTGTTTTCTTCTGGAATCATCTAATTACATTTCAAAATAGGAAGCTCGAATTAAGCAGATATTTTCTCATCTATTTTTCTGCTCTCTTCTGTACAACAAAATCTAGGCCACGGATTCAGTTTGCACACGTTTTGAATCTTTTGATTTGGAGTAGTTTGGAACTCATCCTAAACAATTGCAAGAGTTTTTCTCAGTGATTTTCATGATTAAATTTAATTAGCAGATTGTACTTTAAACCCCTTACTCTATTTCTCTCCGTTACCCTTTTTCTCTCTATCTACACTCTTCAAGACTAGCAAAAAAAGGTCGTTCGGTTGCAGAGGTCAAACAACATAAGGTGTTCGATTGCAGCGGTCGAACACAACACATTACAATGGGTTTTGGAATTCACATATCTACTGCTCAAAAACCTGTTTAATTTCTTCTAATTCGTGGAAAATTTAACCCAAAATTGCAAGATAAGTACAACAACACACTACAGATACATAAATTCAAAAACCATTGCTTAATTTCCATATTTGAAATGAACCCAAGCCCTAGATTTCATGTCAACTGCAGAATGGGCGAAATGGCAAACATTACATGGTACTTGACATTGACGAAGTTGGATAGAAGGTATTGATCGTTCTTCCCTCTCCTTTCTCTTCTGGATAGTCGCGCGGCAAGGAAGACATCGCTGTTTTCTTCTTTCTCAACTTTTTCTTCATTTTGTTTTGAATTTTGAGGTTAATTAGTTTTTTTTTTTTTAATTTGGGTATAATTAATTAAAATGGTAGAGTTGTCTTGTATGAGGTGTATTAAGTAATTTAAATATACTCCCTCCGTCCCACGTCAAGGGTCTCTTTTTTTCATTTTAGTCGTTCCACCTAAAGAATCTTCTTTCATTTTTACACACATGAGACCCACTCATCCCCTCTAATACAATTAAAACATGGGGCTCATACTCCCACTAATACAACTACCCACTACACATTAAATAATAATACTCCTTAATCCATGTGCCAAAAAGTAAAAACTACCCTTGTTGTGAGATGGAGGGAGTATAATTTTTAGCTTTAGTGGGGTACGTTAAGTAATTAGGGTTTGTCTATTAATTTTGGGGGCAAATAGCCGTCCCTTTTTAAAATAGTAAGGAATTTTACACAATGACTTCGAATTCTAAATTTGAAAACCAAAACATACTTCCTAAAATTACATGTATTTTAATATTTCAATATTTCAACCCTATCTCCCTATCTATTTTTTTTTTAAATCTAAAATAAATATTAATTACTTCATACATATAATAAATAAATTAAGAGGGAAAAACAGAGAATACAAATATAATAAATAAAAATTAGGTTAAAGAAAATTTAAAACAAGTAAAAGGAGAGTGTTGGAGGATATTCAAAAAAAAAAACTTTTAAAATTTAAACAACCCTATTTCACATAAAAAGTTTTCCAAGTCATAAAGAGATATGTTAGGAGACTTCATTAATTATAATTATTCTTTTTATATAATTTTATTTTTTTAAAGATTATGCTATGTCTTGTCTATTAGAGGAGGAAAACTCTAGCACGTGTTAACAATAATGATTTGATAAAATTTTGTGAGAGACCCTTTCAAGAATATTTTTAATAAAAAATATTCAAAGTCGGTGCATATTTGGATGCACAAATCTAAATCGGTATACAATTTAAGTCGACTCAATAACTCATGTTCCTTAAATTAAATGTCTTTTAGCATAATAACATTAAGTACCCTTGGCTAAAGAATCTAAAATTATAAATTTTGATTTTTCCTTAATTTTATCTATTATTTATTTATTTATTTTTTTAAATTTTAGTCATTATTTAAATTTATCGAATTAAATTCAAAATAAAATTAAAATTTTAAGATTTATTTGATGATTATAAAATAAATCTTAGGAAAATAATAACTACTGGAGTCTGGAGTATTTGAAAAGGAAATTTTGTTCATAAAAAATTATCATTATTTATTTATTTATTTTATTATTAAATTTTAGAATAAATTGCAAATTTTTTTATTTACTTTTTTTAATTACTTAAGTTGAATTTTTCACTTTTTTTTATAAAAATTAACCGCAAATAATATTTAATTAAGATTTTCCACATCAGAATCTGATTCACTCAAGAACTTAAAATTAGTAGTAACAGTTAGTTGCTTGTATATCACTTTTTCACATTTCTCCTAGATCGTCAACATTATCATGCTATATTTTTGTAAATATCTGAATTCTTGAAGCTTGTTTTCCTCAGCTGACTGCATATTTGATCTCAGCTGCAGTAGGTAACCGATGAAGAAGCAAGTTCATATTTTCGCTTCGTTTCTTTGAGAAATCAAGAAACCCTTTTGTTAGTTTTTCTACTCTAGAATCTTGGGCTATTATCTAGTTGATTATAGATAATAAATGGCATGCGAGGCCATACATATGTGGAGTTTGAGTGGCTTAGTAGCTGCTTTTCTTGATCTTGCAATAGCATACTTGTTGCTCTGTGCATCAGCTGTAGCGTATCTAGCATCAAGATTTCTGGGTTTCTTTGGGATTAATCTGCCATGCCCTTGTGATGGAATGTTCATCAACATTCACAGTAAAACTCTTTGTTTTGGGAGGATGTTAATCGATAACCCTACTCAGAAAGTGTCAAATGTTCAACTCTGCGTTAAGCAGAATTTTCCTTTTAGTTATTCTAAGTGTCCAAAAGAATATGGTTATGGTATTAGTGGCAATAATTGTGTAAATGGTTTTCTTGAAATGGAAGGTGAGGCATCATGTAGTTCAGTATTAGATACAAAGAGGTCAGAGGATATGGTTCGGAGGGAGGTGGGTTCAAGGAAGGGGAAATATGATTTGAAGGGTAAAGGTGTTTTAAGTCATAGGCCGAGGAGTCGATTGCGGAATGGGAGACGATGTGGTGGTGATCATGGAAAGAATTCGTTGCTTTTGTGTTTAGATCCTCCTGTGTCTGATGATGCCATGGATGGGGAGCTTTATTCGAAGTTTAGCTCAAACAAGAGGGGGAGTGGATTCATTGGGGGTGCCTCATATCCTGTTGATAATGGTGGAATTCATATTCCTGAATGTGAGTGCTGTTTGATTACATTTTGATTCCTTATTTAGGGTGTGTATGCAATCACTGTAAATTAGTAGTAATTGTTTCTTAAAAGTATAAGTTGTTAGGAAAGGATCTTATGAGAAATGTGATTCTCCCCCTCTAACCCCCATAGTTTTCTTCTCATGCTATGTGGCTAAATTATTTGCAGAACTTATCTGGTACTTCATTCTGTTGGTCGGTTGACCTTAGTCAATTATGGTTAACACAATCTCCTTCTGGTTCATTAGAATCTTGTGCATTTCCCTTTTCTTAAATGAATTCTATGATTGCTGATAATTTTTTGTTAAGGTTTTCATTCTGATCCATAGTTGGAGTGGGGTTATATTGCCACTTTCTAGAATAAGCATCTAAGGTATCTGTGTTCTCTCGATTTTGGCTAGGTTAATCTAACAGTTGATTTTTCATCTTTGGAACTATCTTTAAGTCATTTGTATATAACTATGGTGAATTTAGTGATGTACCTTTGTTACTGCATCTTTCATTATTTTAATTAGAGCCTATATGTAATTTGATGTAATTATATTTCCTTGGAACATAGATATCTCCCGATGATAAAAGTGAATCAGTCTATTCAGCCAACATGAGCTCAGTGATTTACTATCACTGAGTTTGGAAGACCAAATAAGAAGTACCTTTGTATTTATTATAGCTGATAGATCATAACCAATTTATTTTATTGCTAGTTGTGAAATGAACTGAGCGAGCTAAGCAAGTTTCCAGGTCAGGGACATTGGTCAATCAGTTACTCTGTTTCCGTGTATTTCTACCTGTCTGTCTCAATCTAATTTATGTGATTTTCTGAAGATAGTTTACTTTAGTCAATGTGGATCACCAGCACCAAGTAAACTAATATAATTAACTATGAATTCATCATGGCTAGTTTTCTGTAGTGATCTGAATCTTAGAATAGTAGTTCTGTCCCCAACAGTCTAATCATAGTTAGAATTTTAATAATTTATACTTGCATAACATTTAAGGTGCACATATTTTTCTTGACTCACACAGTTGAATGGGCTGGCTTCAAGCTAAAATCTTTTAATTCCAAATTGAATCAAGAAGCTTATAAAAATCTATGAGCAAAAGCAAGTTTTTCACTTTCTAGTAGTAGATTATTTCATATAATCTGAGTTTCTCACTTTCATCTTTTAGAACTATCTCTCAAAGTTTTGTATTGCTTCAACTTAAAATGAAAAAAAAAGCTTTCAATGATTTATATCTACTTGAATTTTGAAATGAATATTTTTATATATATTTCTGATTGCATTAATTTAGATGAATCACTTGTAATTGATTCACCTTGCCTTGGAAAAATGTAGCTATTTTTTTTTTTCTTTTTTTTTTTATTGATAATGGTGACAATAAGAATCAAGTCTAGGATAAATTCTGTCCCTTTGGTTTCCATTTTTTAAAGATCAACTCGCTCTTTCTATCTTTAACTTGAAAAAAAAGTAAGTTAAAGCGATTAATTTGAGATTTGGAGCTAGCATTATCATTTCTTTTAAATCTATTAATTGATTGCTCAGTTTACAAGTTATATGTGCTTAAATGCTTCTCTGTGAATTGAATGATCATTGTCGTCAAGTCCTTTGGATTTACATCAAGGATCTAAATTTGAATTTCAGTCTTGACATTTTTAGAAATCAGTTATAGAGTTGAGTAAAATGATATAAATTGCACGAGTTTTGTAATAGTAAAGAGTTCTTTAAGTCTCGTAAGTTGAATATGTATATGAAGTGTGGATTTTCTTTAGTTCTTAGTGTGACATTATTAATGGGTTATAACTTCACTCTTTCTAAGAACTGATTTAGAGTAGACATTGGCATACCAGATCATATTCTTTTTCTCAGTGTTTTTTATTGGTCAGTTGAGCTTTGAATTAACAAGAATTATATAGAGCATGGATTGAATGTACTTATAATTGTTTCATTTGATTTTCTTTGATATTTAAAATATTACTAAATGCAATTATACTATAAACTTTTTTTATGTACTATTGTTACAAATGATCACTCAATTCACTCTTAACAAATTTTATTGATTTGACTTAGATGATAGTAAAGCTCCCAAAAAAAAGAGAGGAAGGCATAGAGCTAGCGCCAATGTTGAAATGAGTGAGTCTCATGATGAAGATATGCACGTTAACAGAAGCATACAATCTATCGAAGAGATCCAAGATAATCAACAAGGCTTTCAAAGTGTTGGAGGAGATGACAAAAGTACGATTAGATTCTTAGAACAAAAACTCAATGAAGAACGTATTGCTCGTGCTGCCCTTTATATTGAGCTTGAAAAGGAGAGAAATGCCGCTGCTACTGCTGCAGATGAGGCCATGGCTATGATCCTGCGACTTCAGGAAGAGAAGGCATCGATAGAGATTGAAGCTCGTCAATATCAGCGGATATTAGAAGAAAAGTCCCTTTATGATGCTGAAGAAATGAACATTCTTAAAGAAATTCTTGTGAGAAGGGAAATGGAGAAACATTTTCTAGTAAAAGAAGTTGAAGCATATAAGCAGACTGCTTCTCTAGGAAATGCACAGTTAGTTGTAGATAATTCAGGGGAGGCTGGTGCTGAAAAACGTTTTAGTCATTTGCCTGATTCAAAAGATGATCCAGTTTTAATACTTCGTCAGGCCACTGCATCTCCAATTCAATGCTCTGTTGAACACATAATCTTTGACAAAAGTAGAGACTTCACTGATAATTTTGTAAAGGAAACAGTTTGTAATCTCTCTGAAGATGTGGGCCTTCAAGAGAAGGAGGTTATAATTGCTGATAAAAAAAAAGAAATGGCGTTTAAGGGCCCCCTCCATCAGGAAGAACTTGAACAAGTTCAGAAGATGAACCATGCCTACAAAATAGATGAGAAGATTATTGAAACTTGTGATGGAGTTGAGATAAGTGATTCAAATTATGACCGAAGTTTGATGAAACGGGAAAAAGATGCATTTCTTGAACTTAGTAGTTCATGTTATCCAATGTTAGATAAAGAGCCTCATGTTTATGATCTTCATATTATTGGTGATGGCAGTTCTTCAAAACATCATGATCGCAATTCTGTCCCAAATACCAGTTGTCTGGGAACTGAAGATGATGTAATTAAAAGCAGTTCAGAGAAAAATTGTGGACTTCCACCAGTAGGTCGGAGAGGTTTGTCGTCGGTCTCTGACATTCGAAGAAGTTCCACATCAGCAATGGATGTTGAAATGCTGAAAATTGACAGTGAGTGTGGATGGCTTCAAGAAAGATTAAAGCTTGTTCAGGAAGGGAGAGAAAAACTTGGCCTATCTTTGGAAAACAGAGAAAGAGAAAATGTGCAGTTGAAACTTTTGGAGGATATTGCACGGCAGGTTCAAGAGATTAGGCACCTAACTGAGCCTGGAAAAGCTGCACGACAGGTGTCTTTGCCCCCTCCAACCTCTAAGGTGCCACATTTTTGCATTCAGTATTTCTTTCTGTTTGTGTCCTTTATGAAGAATTTGATAGAGTGCATTCAAGAAAGAAGAGGTTGTGCAAAATTTCTGGTATTTTGTGTTTAGTAGTTAGTACAACGAAGACAAAAATGCAACTTGAGTGGGTGTGGAATAAGAATATTAAAAATGAAAATATCTGGAAGTCATAAAGCTAGGTCCTTTTATTTACAAAGCAATAAAGTAATATTGTAGGTTACTGACTGTAGATACTTAAGAGTTGAGCTTGACTGGAAGTCATACAATAGTTTTACACTCTTATCTTATGAGGGTTCTTAAACGCCCTATGAATTCAATTGACATTCTTTTCTGTTTGTTTGGAGTACTGATATATTGCATTACATCCTTAATGTCAATTATAAGAGAGAAATCAAATTAATTGAAGTTTAGTGCAGATGATTTATTATTGTTTAATGGAGCTGCTTTGATTTATGCTGAATCTGAGAATTAGGCTTAACAGTGGCTAAAAACAATGTAAGAGCGAAGATTTGAACTCAACGGTCATAGAATGGGGAGAAGATGAGTTAAAATGCACTCTAAAATTTGAAAAAGTTTACTCTATGGCAGTCAGCTCTTGATTGACTCATGAAGATTCTGATCCTATACAACCAGATCTGATTTAGTTTTCATTTTTCTTTTGAAATTTAACTGGAAAGAGTGAGGGGATGAGGAATCTGTAGCATGGAATTACAGCATGCTGTCCCAAAACATAAGCTAATATCTAACTAAATCCGAATGTTGAGCAACTCTTGACTTTGAGATTTTTTAGGAAATGTTTAGATATGATTTCTTTTTTGTGGTAGAAAATTTTGAATGCATGTTCATTAGGATATTTGATGTATTAGACATAAAATGCATCAGAAAACGCGAACATGTTTTTTTTGTTTGTGGGCAAGATGTTCCAAACCATGCAGCCATTGGTGTCACCATTGATAGAAGAATGCCAGCACATTTCAATACAAGCTACAAAGAGAAGTCTATAAACTGTGCTATCAGAACATCTATTTTTGGATTATATTAACCCTGTTCTAGAGTAATATTTGTGCGCACTAGTTGTGCGAGCAACTCAAAAGTGTATTTTTAAATGGTATTACTTGTTTCATTAAAAGCATTACTCATTTCACAGGAAGGTATCAAGAAACTTTTATGTGAAATGATAATACTTTTAGGCAAAGGAATTGATACTCTTAAAAAAAATATATACTTTGAGTTGCACGCACAATTGTTGCGCACAAGTTCTCGTGCTGATAGAATATTCTATGTAATTATGGTAGTGTCTAGCAGACAATGTATACATAGGTGAGCTCTGCTCTTTATACTAATACATTAATTCTTTCATCTCTTAATTATGTCATGCATTCACAGTAACAACCCAACTTACTGTATGAACAATAGAACTATAGGTTAGTTGATCAATCCATATAACCTTGAAACTAAATGGGAACATGATCATCGCATCCTATCATGTAGCTGCATTTATACAAGAATTTAATTAGTACTCTACATACCATATGCACGATATGTAAGGTCCAATTAGATGCATTAGAATTCTTATAAATCCCAAAATCACATGCAGCAGCAGAAAGTTTTAGCTGTGAAATGAACTACTTTCTACAGTCACTTTAAATTTTTCCTGAACCCTGTTCAAGAATATGTGACCACTGACCAAAATAAAGAAGTTATGGAATAACAATTTTCATCATCATGATTAGTCTGACCTTTGATGATTGGACAAACTTGGGCTCTAAACTAGATAGCAATGAAATATTTTCAGTCATTTAGATTTATGCAAAGTAACTGCTGAGCTTTTAAAATTTTCTGACTAATTTACAGAAGTCAAGTTTAATACTCTTCCTTTTCCACCTCTTATAACATTTTGAGATATATATTAACTCTTCCTTTTCCACCTCTTATAACATTTTGAGATATATATGTTAGGATCATGCTACCATCTTAATAGTAGATGTTGCTGCTAATCATAATTATTAGTTGTTTATCAATTTATACACATTATCTTTTTTCCTTATATTTGTTTCATTTTTCAGGTTTTATCCAAGAAAAGGAGGAGCAGAAGTGTTTCTTCAGGGTTGCAGATAAGCTCCGAAGGTATGATTAGTAACTTAAAATCCAAGACGACAAATGACTACATCGTCATATTAATTACTAGAGTTCACCAGTGTGATGCTACTATATCTAATCTATTATTTTCATTGAGATATTTAATCCATGCATAATTTAATTTTAATATTCTTTTGACCGAGTACAATTTATTAAATATATAATATATTCAATTTTTGTTTTTTAAATTTCATATTGTAAATTAAATCACAACAAATACCTAAAATTTATTATAAATTTTCAAATTTAATCAAAGATGCATTTAAAACCATAAAAGAACTTATATTTTAAGAAATTTTATTTCTATGCACCCATTGTGAGATAAAATTGAATATCGTAGAAAAGTGATTAATTTGATGTATTACTTGTTAAAGATTGTTTTTAAATGAAAGAGTATTTGTACTTTAATATTCTTGTAGATAAACTTCAATATAAATTAAGAAAGGCACTATTGTTTGTTTATTTTTCTGTGCAGCTTTTGTTAGCTTACTCAGCATCTTTTTCTCTATTCTATTTCCAACAATAGATAGTAGTTTTTTAGGCAGGAAAAATTTAAATTTGCTGTTATGTGGATGATTTGCTTATACATACACATACACCCACACATAGATTTGGATGTATTGTTTGTCATAAAATAATGCTAAAATATGATTATTGCTTTTTCCAGGATGACGTGTTTGTTGGTACAAAGATAATTCCAAAACTTTAGAAGTATCTATGAGAAGTTCTGTTTATCTGGAGTGCAACTCTGGATATCGATTCTCTTTATAAGAGCATTCATTTGTTGTTTTAGCTGTGTACTACTGGTAGTTAAGCTGTGTATAGTTCGCCTGTTTTAATTTCTTTTGGTTATTGTACATAAATGTCCACTCTATACAGTGATCTTATATTATAAAACTTTTAATGAAGATGGGTGAAGTTTAATTGCTTGATCATGTTAGCGTATTATGGAGGAACAACCGAACAAGATGCTATGGGAATTTCTTTAAATCGGTGATACCTATCAAACGGTGTGATGAGGCAATTATGGCGTTGTCTATGTAAACAGGTACTAGATGCATGCCTTATTTAATTTAATTGATTTTTGTAGTGTTGTTGACAGAGACGGGCAGGACCCCATTGATTCTCGAATGTTACTGTAGGCACCTGAATTTTATTGCCTATTAAATAAAATATGTGGCAAATTAATACAATAATTATCAATTAATTATTTATTTATTAAGGAATTTAAATAAATTAATTCCTAAAATAAATGAGTAAATAATTGATAATTAAGCCTTATCCAGTCCAGCAGGCTTAATTAAAGGAAAAAAACCCAATATATCTTTTAAAGAAGAAAATATTTCTCAAGTGGTTATTTTCTCTACATATAAATAAGGGCCTTCAGTCCTCATTCCAGACACACCAAAAAACATCTGAAGACGCGCTTCTGAAGAGATCAAGAATACGAGCAGTGCTCCCTTGAGATCTTCAAGCATCTTCAAGTCAAGAACGGTCTGCGATCAGAGATCAAGGTTCTAAGCCCCTCCGATCCGGTGTTCTTCCATCCAACCGCCTCCGATCAGAGATCAAGGTTCTAAGCCCCTCCGATCCGGCGTTTTTTCATCCAACCGCCTCCGATCAGAGATCAAGATTCTAAGCCCCTTCGATCCGGCGTTCTTCATATCAAATTCATCCAGCAGTCTCCGTGAAGTCAACGTTCTACCAAATTGAACAACATTCTTCACAACAAATCTTCAAGTCAACGTTTTATCCGAACAAAGGCTCGATGCCTCCGGATAAATATTTTAAAGCTTCAAGTCAACCCCGAGCACGGACAAGCTTCATCCGAAGATCCGGCTCAGAAAGTTGATAAAGTCAAAGAAGTCAACTCAAGAGAGGAATCAGAGGATAGCTAGAAACTGTTTACTTAAATTCTCAAGTTTAATCCATCTCGGATTATCATTGTAATATCTTTTGTGTTTATTATTTTAATAAATACAAATTTTGTTGTTACAAATTTTGGCACGCCCAGTGGGACAGTTTCGACCTCTCATCTCTTCTCTTTAAAAGTTCAAAGATACAAAGTATGGCTCCTCTTAGAATTGCAATAAGAAGGTCTCCTGTCTTAAAGCCTTCAGAGCTGCAGACTGTGAAGATTCAAAGGACAACTCCAATCAAGATTGCAATAAGAAGATCTACTGCCACAAAGCTTTCAGAGTTGCAGGCTAAAGATGTCGAAGTCGTTACAAGAAGTATATCTGAAGGCTCCTCTATAACAAACCTTGTGGAGGAGATCTTTCTCGATAAGCCAATGCACAACGACAAAGATAGTGAAGGTGACTCTAACATCCAAACTCTTCAATCCATAGAAAATTCAGCGTATGACTCACCCATAGCCTCTGCCATGGCAACAAATGCTTCGTCTGTCAAAGAACAACTGGCAAGTTTGACTCAGTCCGTTGCTGCACTCACTAAACAAAGCCAAGAACAAGGTCTGTTGATATCCAAATTGATGGAAAAGATGGAGATAGCACAGACAAGCCATGCAGATGATAAGCAAGTTGAAGGTAAAGACGAGGAGGAAGACTCTTCGAAACATCATCTTTCTGAAAAGAAGCCAGTTGAAGAACATATACAAATTTCTGCTGACGGAATGCTCCCTATGAACCAATTGAAGAGCATCGTACTAGAGACAATAAAAGACAAATTTAAAGAAAGCTCAAATTCTTCTGTTGCCTATAAAAAGCCATATACAAAGAGAGTTGACAGTTTGAAGATGCCAATTGACTACCAACCTCCTAACTTTCAACAATTCGATGGCAGAGGCAATCCAAGGCAACATATAGCGCATTTCGTCGAGACATGCAACGATGCTGGAACCTTTGATGATCATATGCTCAAACAATTTGTCCGCTCGCTGAAAGGAAATGCCTTTGATTGGTATATCGAATTGGAAGCTAACTCCATCGACAGTTGGGGGCAAATGGAAAAAGAGTTTCTCAATAGCTTCTACAGCACTCGAAGGACTGTTAGTATGATCGAATTGACTAACACTTGCCAGTGGAAAGAAGAGCCAGTAATCGATTATATTAATCGATGGAGAAATCTAAGCTTGAATTGCAAAGATCAATTGTCTGAAGTCTCTGCCATCAATATTTGCATTCAAGGGATGCAATGGAGCCTGCGATACATCCTTCAAGGGATTCAACCAAAGACTTTTGAAGAACTAGCTATAAGAGCTCATGATATGGAGTTAAGTATGACATCAAGTCATTTCGAATTGCCAAGCAACAACTCTTATGAATTTGAAGACATTTCACTTGATGAACCTCTCGAGGAGGAATCACATTCAAAGAAGCCGGTGTTAATAAAGATTCAAAGAAATGAAGTTAAAGTAAGAGAAAGTAATGCACCCGATGATTGGGGGCAATGAACTATTAACAAAGGCAATGCTCCTCGACACGAGCATAAACTGTCCACATGTTATACTCCTTGATACGAGTTAAAACTATCTAAAATTTCTCAAGCAATGCTCCTCGACACGAGCATAAACTGCCCACATGTTATACTCCTTGATACGAGTTAAAACTATCTAAAATTTCTCAAGCAATGCTTCCCGACACGAGCAAAAACTGTCCACATTATGCTCCTTGATATGAGTTAAAACTATCTAACTTAAATCAAATCTCCTTGAGAAGAGACGAAACTCTCTGCATGTTATGCTCTTTTGATACGAGCCTAAACTATCAAACTCAAATCAAATCTCCTTGAGAATAGATGAAACTCTCTATATTTTACGCTCCTTGATACGAGTCTAAACTATCAAACTCAAATCAAATCTCCTTGAGAAGAGACGAAACTCTCTATATGTTATGCTCCTTGATACGAGCTTAAACTATCCCACTTAAATCAAATCTCCTTGAGAAGAGACGAAACTCTCTATATGTTATGCTCCTTGATACGAGCTTAAACTATCCCACTTAAATCAAATTTTCTTGAGAAGAGATGGAACTCTCTACATGTTACACTCCTTGATACGAGATTAAACTTTCCAACTCAAGTTCAAGACTCCTTGAGAAGAGTATAAACTGTCTACAAATCAAATTGAAGACTCATTGACACGAGTATAAATTGTCAGCAAATTCAAGTTCAAAGCTCTTTAACGCACGAGCATAAACTGCATGTTACTCCTGGCCCGCACGAGTATAAACTATGTACGGCACCCCCTATTCAAACCAAATCATGTCCTTTTGAACTACGTTATGACTTGATTCTCTGTGAAGAGGTACGTAGCCGCTTAGCACTTCACTAAGTTTAGTCATAATTCAGGTTATTCGTATCAAGTTGCTGAGACAAGTAATAAAATTCAGTCATGTTGATCAATAATGGAGTGTCGCAATTTGTTCACTTCAACACAAAGGCGTCCGTGAACAAAGTGCGAGGGGGCATTTGTAGGCACCTGAATTTTATTGCCTATTAAATAAAATATGTGGCAAATTAATACAATAATTATCAATTAATTATTTATTTATTAAGGAATTTAAATAAATTAATTCCTAAAATAAATGAGTAAATAATTGATAATTAAGTCTTATCCAGTCCAGCAGGCTTAATTAAAGGAAAAAAGCCCAATATATCTTTTAAAGGAGAAAATATCTCTCAAGTGGTTATTTTCTCTACATATAAATAAGGGCCTTCAGTCCTCATTCCAGACACACCAAAAACATCTGAAGACGCGCTTCTGAAGAGATCAAGAATACGAGCAGTGCTCCCTTGAGATCTTCAACCATCTTCAAATCAAGACTTAAGATCTTCAAGCATCTTCAAGTCAAGAACGGTCTGCGATCAGAGATCAAGGTTCTAAGCCCCTCCGATCCGGTGTTCTTCCATCCAACCGCCTCCGATCAGAGATCAAGGTTCTAAGCCCCTCCGATCCGGCGTTTTTTCATCCAACCGCCTCCGATCAGAGATCAAGATTCTAAGCCCCTTCGATCCGGCGTTCTTCATATAAAATTCATCCAGCAGTCTCCGTGAAGTCAACGTTCTACCAAATTGAACAACATTCTTCACAACAAATCTTCAAGTCAACGTTTTATCCGAACAAAGGCTCGATGCCTCCGGATAAATATTTTAAAGCTTCAAGTCAACCCCGAGCACGGACAAGCTTCATCCGAAGATCCGGCTCAGAAAGTTGATAAAGTCAAAGAAGTCAACTCAAGAGAGGAATCAGAGGATAGCTAGAAACTGTTTACTTAAATTCTCAAGTTTAATCCATCTCGGATTATCATTGTAATATCTTTTGTGTTTATTATTTTAATAAATACAAATTTTGTTGTTACAGTTACCAACAATGCTGTTGGTAGCTCTATTGCCCTCTAGAACACCTCAGTAGGTGGATATGGTTACAGGAAGTGATCTAAGAAGATTGTTAATTCCTTCATGGACTTATTCCTAACTATCAAAGACAACTAGTATGGAGTTGAGTGTTGAGACTTCTCAGATGAAGTAACGGAAGATAAGCAGTTGCCCTTGGTTGATCTGGAAGTGAATTATAGAAACTTTGATTCTTTTTAGGAGTTTTAATTTTAACTCTTCTTGAAATAGTATATAAAAGAATTATTAAGGCATTGGATGTCATTTGGTCTGTGGTTGTGAGATTGATTGGACTTTAAGTTACGTTTGATTTGAGTTTTGAAATTGAGTATAGGTTCAAAATTACGCCTATTATAATTTTGTTTTTTCAAATTGAAGTTATAAATACTATCTCTATATTAACATACAAATTGTATTAATGCATGATTCACATTCTTATTCTTTCCCCTTTAAGTAATATTCTTTTTAACTATTACTAGATTTTGTAACCCATGATTTACACAAAACAAAGATTTATACTTCATTTGTCACATGAATAATATTGCGTTTACTGTTTATACGGAGATTAAGACATATCGTATTTTAATGTATAGTGAGTTGAGTTGAGAAATATAATATTTTAATGTATAATGAGTAGTTGTGTATAACCCTATAGTGTGAAGATAAGTGTAGGGCAGAAGTAGGTATGACAACGGGTAGGGTACCCGTACCCGATTAAAAACAACTACCCGTATCAATACCTATCTCGTTTAAAAAATTTATTATGGTACCCATAAGAGTTCCATACCCGTTTCTCAATATCCACGGGTATCTGTATTCGTTTAATATTCATTAACTTTATATATATTTATATTTTTTATTTGTTTAAATACACATAATAATATAAAATTACAGTATTATTATTAATTAAATATAGAATAAATATAATATAAAATTTATTATTTTAAATAAATATTTAATAAATAGAAAAATTTCTAACAATGCCACTTTCAATACATCTTTTTTAAAAATGCCACCCACAATAATATTTTTTTAAAAATGTCACTTTTTAAATTTTTTTTTTGGACTCAAATACTCCTTTACTCACATAAAGTCTATTCTCTCTTCTCTCACTATTGTTCATTTTGCCTCATTCTCTCTTCTCACTCTATCATTCTTCATCAAAAATTTTAAAGATTTAGAAGACAACCATACGAGGAAAGCGACAACGGCACAACGCAACTCAATATGAATTTAAGTTAGTAAATCTTACAATTTATTTTTCATAAACTAAATCTAGGGTTTTGTGAAAATAAACATGTGAGTTATATATGTTGGGATGATGTTATTTTGGTGTTTGATTAGATTAATAAGAATTTTTACATCACATGACGTGTTTAGAATATTGATTAACACACATATTGTGAATACTTTGGTACAAATCTAAACTTTGAGGTATAGAAATCACAAAATATGAAGAGTTGCATGACAGGTTGCGCGTAAGGTCGAACGCACCTTCAGTAAGTAGTCACTTGTAAGTCGCACGAATAGTTGCGTGAATAGCCACTAGTGGGTCGCGTAGTTAGTTGCGTGGTTAATCGCTTGAATGATCGCGTGAATGGTTGCATGCATGGTCGCTTTATTAGTAGTGTGAGTAGTCACACGCGTGCATAGTCGCTTTGTTAGTCGCGTACGTGGTCGCTTGATTATTCGCGTGAATAGTAGCACATGTGCATGGTCGCTTAGTAGTCGCGTTTATGGTCACATGTGTAGTAGCGTGCATAGTTGCTTGAGTAGTAGTGCATGGTCGCATGAGTAGTTGCATGCATGGTCGCTTGGTTAGTCGCGTTCATGGTCGCATGTGTTGTCTTATGAATGGTCGCGTGAGTAGTTGCATACACATGATTTGTCAAGCATATAAAAAATGAGGCTGCATATAAATAACGTATATACAATTTTTAATGTTTTTTTAATATTAAATATATATTTCAAATTTCAGATAAGATTCATATTCTATGCCTTTGGGATGAAAAATGACTACATGATTCAGATCAATGGAAATATGATGGAGAGGAAATCAAGTCAAAAATTGTGTGGGCAGGTATAGACACAAATTATGAATAATTATTAGACAAAATGTTTGATGTGACCAAAGTTAACAAAAAATCATGACATTAAGATGTCATATTGATTTGGCTATAAATCAAATGGAATTGTACCTCCCTATCCGGTAAATAAGTTATATGACGTACAACTGTTGTTGATGATGAATAAGAAATATCCATTGTCATTACACTTGTGTTTGGAGATTATTATGGCAAGTAGAACTTCAGTGATTTCTCCTAATCAGATTTTGACTAATTTATCAAGGAACATAATTCTATATGAGAATCGTGATGATATTGGTGGTGGCATTCAGTTTGAATATGATGCATCCAACATTTCTTTTGTGAGCGAGCATGATTTCTTTGAATTCGAAGAAGAAGATCGTGACCAAAATGAAAGGATCAATTCGAAGAAGAAGATCGTGACCAAAATGATTTCTTAGCATTTTTGTTGAGTTGTGTACTCAAATCATTGTAAATTTAAGTATTTTTTGTTTGGACCATTGAATTTTATGTATTCGAAGTTGCTTTAATCATTGTTTTTCGAGCTTTCAAATTGAGGATTGTAATATTTATTCTTATATTGTATGTTTTAGCTATGTGATTATGGGCTTCTATTATAAATAATTTAGTCGCATTTTTTGTTACAAATGTAGTTACATGAACAATCACGCAAATGCTTACGAGACCACACACAAACCTGCATGTAACCACATAAGCAACCCTACATGCGATTATTGGCGCGACCTATTGTGCGACTATACGCTTCAAGTATAAGCAACTTCTTGTGAAACCAATTATGCAACTGCTTACGAGACAACACACGCGATCATCAATGCGACCTTATATGCGACCCTGTATGCGACCTCTTGTGCAATCCTGCATGCGACATTTATGCGACTATAGATAAAAACATATAGTTGCATGATTGGTCACACAAATAGTCACAAGAAAGGTCGCACAATATCGTGCGACCATGTACGCGACCTTTTATGCGACCCTGTACGTGACCAACTGTGCGGTCTTGTACGCGACTTTTGTGCAATCCTGTACGTGATCTTTTGTGCGACCTAGATTCATATTGGGTTGTGTTGTGCCGTTGTCATTTCCCTTGTTTGGTTGGCTTCTCAAATCTTTAAAATCTTTGAAGAATTAATGAAAGAGTAAGAAGAGAGAATGGGGCAAAATGAAGAATAGAGAGAGAAGAGAGAATGAGATTTAATGAATGAAAGGATATTTGAGTCCAAAAAAATAAAAAAATGGCATATTTCAAAAAAAATAATTGTGGATGGCATTTAAAAAAAATGTATTGAAATTGACAATCTTAGAAATTTCCCTAATAAATATGATTAAATAAAACTTATAACTATTAATTAAATATATAAAATAACTCATAATATGGAGTATAAATTACTCCCTCTGTCTCGAAAAAGTTTGCGCCCCCCTTTCCGGCACGGAGATTAAGAAAGTGATAACTTTTAGGGGTATAATAGTATTTTTATGTAATAAATAAATGATAAAGTATATTAGGTAGAGATGATTTTTTGTAAATAAAATGTATGAGGAAGAGTGGCTGTTTTTTACTTTTTGCTTTTTTGGAATGTCCAAACTTTTGTGGGACAGCCCAAAATGGAAAGTGTGTCATCTAAAATGAGACGGAGGGAGTATATATATATATATATATATATATATATATATATATATATATATATATATATATATATATATATATATTAAATTTTATAAAAATATACTCCCTCCGTCCTGTTTCAAATTTTACATTTTGCACGTAGATTAAAAAATATAGTATTTTAATATATAGTGAGGTGAGAGAAATAATATTTTAATGTAAACGGGGTTGGTGTATTAATGTGATGTGTGGGCCCATAGATAGAGAAATAATTAATTTGTGTGGGTCTCATCTACCAAAATTAAAAATATGTAAAGATTGAAATGAGACGGAGAGAGTATATATAAATGGGTACTGGTATTGAGTCATTATTCGTACCTGTCTCAAATTCTAATGAGATTTTCTAAAACTATATCTACATGTCAAACCCATTTACAACTACCCTTACACGTCCCATTAACATTTGGGTAGACCAAGTGTTCGAAAATATCCATCCTATTACTATTCCTAGATGGAGGGAGTATAATATAAATTCTATTTTTAAATAAATATTTAATAATTATAATTAAATAAAACTTACAACTATTAATAAAATAAATAAAATATCTTATAAAATATATTCCATCTTTCTTATTCAAAGAGATCTTTTTTCATTTTGGGCGGCACACCTAAAAAGTCTCATTTCATTTTTTATAAACATTGGATGCACAAACACTCACTGATAAAATTAAAATAGGTTACGCACTCCCATAACTAAACTATCTATAAGAGTATGTCAAAATCAAAAAGAAGGAATTAGTCAACGAGATGAGATCAAAATCAATGGCCAAGATGATTTGAAAGAATGGTCATCACATTAAAAGGATGAGATTCAATCTTTGCATAATAAAAGGCCAGATCTAATATAATAAAGTTAAATTAGGTAGGTGAAAATCAAAAGGAAGGAATTTGTCAGTAAGATGAGATCAAAACCAATGACCAAAATGAGTTGAAAGAATGGTCATCACATTGAAAGGATGAGATTATATATAATTTATAGTAAATAAATAAAATACATTAATTTGGTACTATAATAATTCTAATTTTTTTATTACACCGGATGTTATAACATGTTTTACAAACATTTATTTTGATCATATAAATAATATTTCTAAAAAACTAATTTTGTAAAATTAAACCTAATTAATTTATTAAATTGTAGTCCCAAAATATAGCTAAGGAAAATAAATTGAATCAACAAGTCTTAAGACTTGTTTTTCTGAAAGAGTAACTCTCTTGAGAGACGGGTTATTTGTGAGATGGGTATGAGACGGGTCGGCCCATCACTATAGTATGCTTATTGTAGAGTTAAAGTATGTTTATTTGTAGTTAAAGTATGTTAACAATAAATCGTATTATAACACTCTAAAATCATACTTTAATGCATAATACAATACACTTTAAAAAACATATTTTAACAACTATCAAACATACTTTATGTATACAATAAGCATACTTTAGTGATGGGTCGACCCGTCTCACTAAATAACCCGTCTCACAAGAGACTTTGTCTTTCTGAAATATCCCTATAACATGTATTCTCATAAATTTTAAAATTATAAATTAATTTTAGTTAGGTGTAGAACACATTATACCAAACTACGTATATAAAATAAAATTAAGACTCTCATAAATTTTAAAATAGCAAAAATTTTAAATTAATTTTAGTTAGGTGTAGAACGCATTATATTAAACTACGTAATAAAATAAATAAATACGAAAACGAAAATTACAAAGAGATCAAAAGATAACATAGTATACCACACATGCCATATCACACACACAATCCCTATCAAAATAACTCAATCTAAAGAAATAATCTGAGTCACAGGCGATAGATAAGCCATAAATGAAACCTATAACAAGAATCGAATTGGTCCAGATGTCCAGAAGCCATTAGACTCTAAAACAGCCCTCATTAAATATGAAAAATCAATGAAAAAACACATATAAGGGAAAGGATCTTTCGTAAAAGGAAGTAAAAAAATTCGTTATCTAATGTATAACACCTATACAGCACAGAGCCAAGCCAAATCATTTAAAACGATAATAATGATAAAACGATAATAATGAGATAATATGATGTAATGAATTATTTAATATGATTAATTGAACTTATGTTCATAAGACTATTTTAACATTAATATTCACTTATTTTATTTTGTTTTGTAAATGATGAGAACAATATTGATCTGATTTTGTTTTGTATATGAGGAATATCATTGTTATCTAAATGTAATGAATTATTTAATATGATTAATTTAACTAATTATGTCCATAAGATTTATTTTTAACATTAATATTCTCTTATTTTATTTTGTTTTGTAAATGAGAATAACAATATTAATCTAATTACAAAAACACACTTTTTTTCTTGTTCATAATAAATATTGGGATAGATGACATTTTTTGAAATTAATTATAATAAAAATTAATATATTAGACTTATATTTTTTATTTTGGGTACATGTGGGACAAATAAGAAATTAATGAGTCATATATTTTGTTATAGTACAAAGTAAGAAGGGCATGTACCCTCCAACTCCAAGACAATCACACTTTAATTAGCAAAATTAGATACCATGATAAGGATTGCAATATTTGGAAATTTTTGTGAGAAGAAATATCGGGTAATATTATTAAATTTATATAGTAATATATCATAGGAAATTATAGTATTATTATTAAAAATATATATATCTAAGGTGTGAGACGAGCAAAACGATGACTTCTTACAAAATTCCTCGAGGTCTTTGTTAGAATGGAGAGATTAGAAAGAGTGATTAAATTTGTTGTCAAAGCAAACATTATATTGATAACATAATTTTTCATAGTAATTTATTGTGAATATAATTTTTGTTGGTAATTACTAGAATAATTTTTTATAGGATAGGTTTTGGGTGACATTGTGTCACATATCCCTTTAATAAGACAGATTATTCATAAAAAAAGAATTTCCTATGATATACTCCGTATTACAATATATATTGTTATGTAGTCCACCTCTATTTAGATTTCCAAAATGAATTGAAAAAATGTCTAAAGTAACCAAGTAAATATAGATCACACAAAGATAGGAACTCTACTAAAATAAAGGTAGAGTGACAGATGGTACCCTTTTAATAACAAACATTATATATTTTTATAGATAACTTATTTTAAATAATTTTTGTTGGTAATTACTAAAATAATGTTTTAATAGGGCGTTAATAACAAACATTATATTGATAACCTAGTTTTTCATACGTAATTTATTGTGAATAATTTTTGTTGGTAATTACTAAAATAATTTTTGAATAGGGTAGGTTTTGGGTAAGACATCTCAACCGATCCTAACACCAATCCATAAATAAAAAATAAAAATTTCATATCATATATTAATTACTATTTATATTGTTATGTAGTGTATATTTTCGTTATCAATATATCATGAGAGTATATATATCTTGTTAATATTTTTTTATGATATTTATATTTTCTATTATTGTAATTAATATTTCATACTTATATCAATTTTAAAAATATATTTATTATATATACATACTATTGCTTATAAACACACCCATCAATAACAAAATATTGTGTCAAATCTATTATACATACAAAGTAATATATACATCAAGTATTTCATTAAACTAGAATTGTAAGGAATGTTGGAATGGTGGAAGGTTTCTTAAACTCAATATTCCATATCTCAAAAGAGCACGAGAGCGGGAAGCAACGGTGCTTCAAAAATTATGTCGTAGAATGTTGGAATGGTGGAAGGTTTCTTAAACTCAATATTCCATATTTCAGAAGAGCACCAGACCGTGGAGCAACAGTGCTAAAAGAGCTTACGAATAAATATTTTTTGAAAAATTATTCGAATACAGAAGACATTAAAACCAATTCTAAGTTGATCATAAATTGTAAAAGGATAAAAGCATCCAATTTAATTGAGACATTTCATAAAATGCAAAATTTAGAAATCATTCATCACATATAAACAAATTTATTAATATCATATCAAATCATATATAGAAGGAAAAAAAAATAATTTTAAACTCTAGATGCTTAAGGGTTGAGATTGATAATATAAAAAATTCCTCCACATACGGTGGCACGATAACTATTTACGTACACGGCAACTAAAGGAAAAAAGAAATGCTTCAAATCTGGGGTTTGGTTTCTCTATTATAATTTCATGCTCCAAATGGGGATTTGGTTTCTCTATTATAATTTATTTTTATTATAATAAATGGAGGATTTATGAAGCCCACTTTTAAAAGTATAAGTTATATTTTCTCACTTATTAATGGCCATGTGGTGGGCCTAATTTGGATGTACTCTTAATTCAGGATCCCCACTATATGATGGAAGAGATAAATAAATATTTAACTACTTACAAATAATTCCCTCAGAAATTTTATTACAAAGAGTATTACACAAACTACTACTAGGGCTGTCAATTTTATCCGCAGAGGGTATCTGCTGGATAATACCCTATTGAGTACGGATAAGGTAGGGTATTTCGGGTTTCAGGTAGGGTAGTGCCCGTACCCGCATTGAAATATTGAAGGTAAGGGTTACCTTACCCGATTACCCGTTTATTTTATTACGCATTATATATTTTACATAATATATATTATATATTTATATAATAACATAATATATACATAAACATAATTCCATGTATTTGTAGTTAATTTGTTAGCATTATTGAATTAGTTTGTTTAACCATGCATTACTTTGTAATTTTATATAATTTAAATTTTAATAGTGTCATACTATTACATAATAAAGTTACATGATTATATTTTTAAATTATTTTTATAAATTTATGAATCTCATAATATATTGCATTGATAATGATTTCTTTTAAAAATAAATTGGTCTTGTATGTAGGATATGATAGGTCGGGATTTTACAGATAGGATAGGCCGAACATTATTATTCACGTTATTTTTTAAAATTGCGAGTAACCATTTACCCGCGAATTATTCATGTGCCCGATGGACAATATACGTACTCTATCCGATGATATATTTAAGGGTAATAGGGTACGGTAAGGGTCCTAAAAATAGGATTGAGGATAGTATATGGATTAGGCATACCCGTACCATACCATACCTGTTTACACCCCTAACTACTATGCATTTAGAAGCATAAAAGAGGAAGATAATCTAATCAAAACTCCAAATCTACCGAAAATTGCAAAAGCAGAAAAAATGGAAAATTCTCTAAATTTTGCCAAAAAGAACAATTTTTCTTAAACAATATGAAATTGTATGGCAAAAACTCCTATGCACCGGGGCGCACGGACCACCTTTAGAATTTTGTGTTAAATTGTATATCATTTAGTATACAGATGTGTACCCTTTATTTTCTAAAGAAAATTATTGTGTGTATCTGAGCGCATGAACAACACTCCGTGCGCCTTTAGAATTTTGTGTTAAATTGTATACCCTTTAGTATAAAAATATGTACCCTTTATTTTCTAAAGAAAAAAATATTAATGAAAAGTGTATACCCTTTACAACAAAATGGTGTACCTCTTATTAATTAATTAATTAAAGTGTATACCTTTAAACTTAATTAAAGTGTATACCTTTAGACCAAAAGCAATGTACCCTTACCCATAATACTAAATTTCTAAAGGTGCACGGAATGTGTTCCCGTGCGCCCGGGCACACGCAAGCCTCACTCAATAGTAAATGGGAAGGAGAGAGTATATTTTTCTACGTAGAATATTTTCTGCATACGTGTCGTCTCCAGAGCTCTCGAAGTGACGTGTATTTTTTATTTTATTTATTTTCATGTTTTTCTTATTTACTTTCAATTATTAAATCTTTTAATATAAAAAAAAATTATTAATATAAAATCAAATTATATATATGGAAGAAAAAAAAAATTATACTCTAGATGCTTTTAGAGTTCTTGATTTAAAGTCATACCAATAATTTTATACTCTAATCTTATGAGGGTTCTTGAATGCTCTATGAATTCAATTGATATACTCCATCCGTCCCACAACTAGGTATACATTTTTTCATTTTGGTCGTTTCAAAATAAAGTATACATTTTCTTTTTTAGTTGATGTGACCCACACAAAACCATTATTATATCCATATGGCCCCCACACACTATACTAATACAACTACCTGCTACACATTAAAATATTATTTATCTCATTTCACTACACATTAAAATATTATACTTCTTAATCTCGGTGTAAAAAGTAAACGTATACCTTGTTTCGGAACGGAGGGAGTACTTTTTTGTTTGTTTGAAGTACTGATCCTTAATGTTGATAAGAAAAGAGAGAAATTAAATGAATTGAAGTTTAGTGCAGATGATTTATAATTGTTTAATCATTAATGGAGCCTCTTTGATTTATGCTGAGTCAGAGAATTAGGCATAACAGGGGCCAAAAACAATGTTGGAAGTCAGGAGGAAGATTTGAAATCATTGGTCATAGAATGTGGAGAAGATGAGTTAAAACGCACACTAAAAATTGAAATAGTTTACTCTATGGCAGTCAGCTCTTGATTGACTCATGAAGTATCATATTCTATTTCTATACAACCAGATCTGATTTAGTTTTCATTTTTGTTTTGAAAAGAAGAAAAGCTTTAGTTTAACTAGAAAGAGTGGGGATGAGGAATCTGTAGCATGGAATTACAACATACTGTTTCAAAACATAGCTAATTTCTAACTAAATCCTAAAGTTGAGCAACTCTTAACTTCTTTTTAAGAAATTTTTAGATATGATTTCTTTTTTGTGGTAGAAAATTTTGAATGCATGTTCATTAGGATATTTGATGTATTAGACAAAAAATGCATCAGAAAAGGCGAACAAGTTTTTTGTGTTTGTGGGCAAGACACTGTATGCATAGGTGAGCTCTGCTCTTTGTATTAATACATTATTTCTTTCATCTCTTAATTATGTCATGCATTCACAATGAACAATAGAACTATAGGTTAGTTGATCAATCCATATAACCTTGAAACTAAATGGGAACATGATCATCGTATCCTATCATGTACCTGCAATTATACAAGAATTTAATTACTTCAATTACTTGCATTCGAATCCTTATAAATCCCAAAATCACGTGCAGCAGCAGAAATTTTAGCTGCGAAATGAAGTACTTTCAAAATTTTCCTAAATCCTGTACCAAGACTATGTGACCACCTACCAAAATAAAGAAGTTATGGAATAACAATTTTCATTGTCATGATTATTTCATTTAGATATATATGTTAGGATCATGCTACCATATTTATAGTAGATGTTGCTGCTAACAATAATTATTAGTTGTTTATCAATTTATAGACATTACCTTTTTTCCTAATATCATCAAGCAGACAGATTATAGGACTAATTGTTTCATTTTGCAGGTTTTCTCCAGAGGAGCACAAGTGTTTCTTCAGGGTTGCAGATTATAAGCTCTGAAGGTATGATTGATTGGTAACATAAAATCCAAGACAACAAATTGCTACATCGTCATATTAATTACTAGAATACACCAGTGTGATGCGACTATATGTTTCCATTGAAATATTTAAATATATACTATATATTATTTTATTTTTTAAAAAAATCACATATTTTAAATTAAATAAATCACAACAAATACTTAAAATTTAAAAATTTAATAAAAGATGCATTTAAAACCATAAATAAATAACTTGTATTTTAAGAAATTTTATTTCTATGCACCCTTTGTGAGATAAAATTGGTTATCATAAAAAGTGATTAATTTGATGTATTACTTGTTAAAGATTGTTTTTAAAAAAGAGTAATTGTACTTTAAAATTATTGTAGATAAACTTCGATATAAATTAAGAAAGGTTCTATTGTTTGTTTATTTCTCTAAATTTCTGTGCAGCTTTTGTTAGCTTACTCAGCATCTTTTTCTCTATTGTGTTTAAAAAAAAAATAGTACTCCCTGCATCTCGTTAAAACGTATTTGCTTGCTTTTTACACATAGATTAAAATATATAATATTTTAATGTATTGTAAGGTAAGAGAAATAATAATTTAATGTAAAGTGGGGAGGTGTATTAGTGTGATGTGTGAAGTAATTAGCTTGTGTGGGGCCTTTTTTTACCAAAAAGAGAAATTCGCACTTTGTATTGAGACAGACCAAAATGAAAATGCTTATTAGTGTGATGCGTGGGTCCAAAAGAGAGAGAAATAATTAATTTGTGTGGGTTATTTACCAAAAGGGAAATGCACATTTTGTATTGAGATAATCCAAAATGGAAAAATGCGTACGTTTCAGCGGGACGGAGGGAGTAATTTTTCAGGCAGGAAAAATTTTAACTTGCTATTATATGAATGACACATCATCTTCGGTGACACCATTCGAATCATCACCACTTAAGATGGGAGAGAGAAATCACTAACTCTCCACTTAACCCTATTAAATACCCCATAATGGAATATAAGATATATTAGGAAATGATAATTCTTAATTATTTTATTTAAAAAATAAAAACCCTTCATTTAGAAAAGGAAGCATTAATTAATACAAGAAAACACCATGAACGAAAAAACATGGAGGTCTCATCACTCATATTCTCTTGTGTGACCCAGTCAAATTGTATTTCTATATGATTCTATAATTTCATTAATTTCTTATATCCTAAACAAATAAATATAAGGAATTTTATTTATCTTCTTTTTTCTCTTTTACAATTTTGAAATGACGACAGAAAGAGGTTAAGAATATTGTGTAAACGTATAATTTGCTCACTCTCTCTCATCCTAGTGACGATCCTCGATTTCCACGTTCACGTTATGTTAAGTGGAGATTTAGTAATTTCTCTCTCTCATCCTAGTGACGATCCGAATGGTGGTACAATATTGTACTGAGATTTGTATTTCACTACATTTTATATGCGAAGTTTAAGATTAATTTTCAATTTATGTGAGCGGTTGAAAGTTGATTGGTATGGTGTAATCTTGATTAAATCATGCAATCTATGGCATGGATTATGCAGTTAGTTGAGTGAGTGATTTGATGGACATGATGCATTGAAGTTTTAACAGCATGCATGGCAGTTGGAAGCGGTTGCAACTGAAAACACTCAAGACGGAAGCAGCTGGAGGCAGTTTGCTGGTGCAAACTTTTGGCAGTTATATTTTGAGGTGTAGCCATCCAATTGGATCGAATCAAGGTGTATTTTGTAGTTCTCATTCCATACTACATGTTAAGATCAAGAACGATTATATTCCAGCTCATCTTATACTCTATATAAGGCCTAGAAATTAGCTGGTTGAAGTAGTTTTACACTTAAGTCATGCATTTTTCTACTCTATTTGCATAACACTCTTTAGTTGTAATCATTCTGAAGCAATAAGAAACTCTCTCTTACCCAAAGAGGACGTAGGAGGATTATCTTTGAACCTCTATACATCTTGTTTTTTAGCTTCATCACACACACACACAAAGATCAACTTGATCATAGTTGTTCATAGTTGGTAGTTTTGATCATTTTTGTGCTTTCTTGGATTCAAGAACTTGTCAATTGGCACCGTCTGTGGGAAAGACAGACCAAGAAAGCATGGGAGGAGCTAAGTTCGACATAGAAAAGCTAAAGGTCAAATCAGATTTCAGTTTGTGGAAGGCCAAGATGAGATCAATTCTGGTGCAGCAAGGATTGGCTCATGTCATCAAGAAGAAGACTGCTGATCCGTTGGGAAAACAACAAGAAGAATCTACTCAGGATGTTGAAGATCAAGAGAAGGCACATAGTGCCATTTTCTTATGCCTTGGAGATAAGGCATTGAGAGAGGTAATAAGAGAAACTACATCAATTGAAATTGATGTGTTTGTTTTGACAAGAATAAAAGGAGGGATTTTTCTTTGTTTTTGTCCCACATCGGAATAGAGAGCAAAGAGGGAGGGATCCTTGGTGCTATATAAGGAGGCCCTTGGACTTGATGTCAAGTGCACCAATCAAGTACACTTTAATCTTTGAGTTTGATTCATTTTAAATTTCTTTCTTGTATTCTCGATTGTGAGAATTGGGAGAAAGGTGTGAATTAGTCAAAGATTTGTAAGAGTGTAGCGATTGAGGTCGAGATAGAGAAATTCTGTGCAATTATAAAAAAATTTCACATAGTGGTATTTTCTCAGTTCGTGGTTTTTCTCCAATTTTGGAGTTTTTCACGTAAATTCTTGTGTTGTGCTTTTTATACTCTTCTATATTTGTCCCTTAGAAATAAATGGGGATCTATTTATCATAACAAGGGGTATCAGAGCCCGATTCGAGCACTTATAAAGTTCTTAGTATGCTATGTGGTTGCAGCATAGTCTGACCTTCAACATCAGAAAAGACTTTATTAAAGAGTTATTCATTAAGCTAAGGGTGACATGAAAGAAGTGGGAAAAGCTAGTGACACAAGTGTTAGATTGTATACTAAAAGTCTGGCTTTTGTATGAAACAATATTTTAACAATTTATTGAAATGAAAATCATATGATCAAATATTTTGCATATTATAATTTATTTATATGTTTTTGTAAACGTTCATTTACTTTATACTGTAGATAATATGTTGTGCGACAACACGCGAAAGATCATATTATCGGTTTTTCTTATAAAGTATAAACAGATGCTCACAACCGAAATAGACGGGGACTATCTATCGGGATGGTTGTGGTGTGATTTGGTATTAGTTTGTCTTGACTATAGAATCACATTAGTGCACTTTGTGTGTATTGAGTAAGACTGTTTGAGATCGTTCGACTTGTACTGTCTATATAGGAGAACTTTATCTCAGTTATTATGGATGTTCATGCTCTTAATCCCTATACAATAACCTCGACACGTAAGGCAGTATGTATTTCTTTGATTCATCAATGGGTGAGATTTACATGTATTAAATCAACAAACTTGGTGAGTTGGAAAATAGTGCTGTCTCTATGATGTGCTGTTGATTGTAAAAGGAATCCGTGTCCTATTTAGGTTGATGATGTCCCCTTGAGGAGCTCATAAGGATTATCATGTAAATCTTTCAAGTGGATTAATTCCGGCATGATAATGAGGTTTAATGGTACTACTCTTGGATGAGATATTAATTAATTTGAGTTGTCAGTAACTTAATTAATTAATGGGCATTGTATATCTTAAACATGGAAAGACTGTACGGCTCATAATAAGAAGGAGCCCATAACGTAATTATGCGATTAGAACGGTAGTGCAGTAATAATATTTTAATGGACTATATTATTGTTATAGGACTTAAGTATAAGTTTTGGGCTAAACTTGGATACTTAAGCCTAATGGAGGACCAACTCTAATTTCTCCTCATAATCTCTGTTGTAGCCTATATATAAGCCATCTCAGCTTCCTGGAACCCAAAAACCTGCGCCTATTTTGACGTGAATAGAGGGTTAGGAGTAGATTTAGAAGATCCTGAAGATCGTCGCCCACACGACGTCAAGATTGGACTTGGGAATATAACAAAAGATCAAGAGGTTGTTCTCTGCAGTTGTTCTTCAACAACATACCCTGGTGAAATATAATGCGAACTTTGAAATAATTGCTTCCGCTATTTAAGATTGCATGGAACCCTAACGGTTCACGCTAATCAAATGATCGAACGCCAATAATAAAGGGATCAAAAGATCATCCGGATGCGGTGGCATCTCCTTCCTTGCTGTAAAAGGCACTGGACTGTGGTGAAAATGGCGTGGCAAGGGATAGGATTTGCGGGACAAAGCTAGTGACACAAAGGGTCAGAAGACCAGTCGGATGCGGTGGCATCTACTTCCTTGCGGTGAAAAGTGCTGGACTTTGGCAAAAATGGCATGGTAAGGGGTAGGATTTGCTGAACTACAGTTTTTGGCGAAGTTCTTTTACCTGCAACGAATATGCTGGGACTCCCTGTGGTGGAGTTGGCTTAACAGCGGCATGAGTTTTTCCATGGATATCGGCTCAAGGATGTTTCAAAGGAACGAATTTTTTCGGTAATGACTGGTGGCGTGGGAAAGCGGAGATTCAACGGGGAAGATAGCGACGTAGTACTTGGTATTGGTGGTGCTAGATCGGTAAAGAGTAGCGGGCCAACAAGTGGGAAAGCATCATGAATTTTAGAGGGTTAGAATCGGCTTCAAGTGATGATAGTTTCCGTAGGAAAAAGGGTTCGAATAAACCTGGTGTAGCTTGGCGATAAAAGACAGCGACGTCATGTCAGTATACTGATATTTTTGTTCAAGGTAAAGCAATGGTACGGTAGTTTCTCAAGGTGGAGCAATGACATGGTAATTACTTAAGATGGAGCAATGGTGACGTTGCTGGTCAAGGAGGAGCTGGTGCGGTAACAACTCCTAATGTTGAGTTAATATTATTGGGGATCCTTATGACATGCTCAGTTGTCATGAAAAATGATGTAATAATATTAGTTGGTCCAAGTTTGCACACGGACATTGACTTGGCAGGTGATGTATGATATATATCGATGGCTGATGGACTTTCAAGAGAGCCAAGAGCTAGAAGTAGCACCATAAATATCTGTAGGTATTTTTCGATATTAGCCGCATGAAATTCTTAAAATGATTGATTCTAAGTGGTGTACTCATATGGTGGAGTAGGATTCTCAGGGTTGAGAATGGATAGTCGGTAAAGACAATGATTCTTAGAATGATTGATTCTAAGAAATTCTCGGGGTTGAGAATGGATTATCGGTGAAGACAATGAGTCTTCTTTTATTTTGACAATGTGGCATCGTTGGTTTTGTCAAGAATAAAATGAGGGATTTTCCTTTGTTTTCGTCCCACATCGGAATGGAGAGCAAAGGGGAGGGATCCTTAGTGCTATATAAGAAGGCCATTGGACTTGATGTCAAGTGTACCAATCAAATACACTTTAATCTTTGTGTTTGATTCCTTTTAAATTCCTTTCTTGTATTCTCGGTTGTGAGAATTGGGAGAAATATATGAATTAGTCAAATATTTGTAAAAGTGTAGGGATTGGGTTGGGAGAGAGAAATTTTGTGTGAGTGTAAAAAAATTTCACAGTGGTATTTTCTCAATCCGTGATTTTTCTCCAGTTTTGGAGTTTTCCACGTAAATTCTTGTGTTGTACTTTTTGTGCTCTTCTTTATTTGTCCGTTAGGAATGAATGTGGATCTGTTTATCCCAACACGATGTCACTTCACTCGCCACCACCTACAATATGACACTATTACATTGCCTTTAGTTTCCTCTACATCACAGAAACTTGCAGACTTATTCACTGTTACATTACCTTTAGTTTCCTCTACATCACAACAGCTTGCAGACCTATTCACCAAAGCGCATCCGCTTTCGCATTTCCGTTTCTTAGTTGGCAAACTCTCGATGCTCCTTGTTGCATCTTGAGTTTGTGAAAGATGATTGTGTTATTCTTATTTTATTCGTTTATTATTTATTAGTGGTGTTATCAGGGGTGGACGTACGTAGGACGTAAGGGGGCACTGGGCCCCCTGAATTTTTAATAATAAGTAGTATATATATAGAAAATACTTTTAAATTGTGGCGTAGTGGTGAAGTAAGGAGATTCATGTTTTAGAGGTCCAGCGTTCGATTCAACTTCCAAGGTAGCACTGTTATCCCTGTTCTATCTCTTATACTTTAATTGAATTATTATTTTCTCTTTCAGAAGTATTTAGTTTTTTTTTTCTTTTATCTCTTTATTTTAATTGATACATTATTTAAATAACATATTTATCTAATAATTTTAATGACTTTAGTTTGAAAATTATTACTCTTACATAACACAAATTAAAACTACTAAAACATCTTAAAAATAATTGTTAATAAAAGTTGATAAATAAAATAAGAGTGTTGTTATTTGCACATCCCTTTTTATTAAATACAACACTTTTATTAAATACACATCCCTTTAAATTTTTTATTTTTTAAATTTTATTATATACACATTTTTAATTTAAAAAAAAACCATTTAAAATTAAAAAAATAGAATTAAAATATACACACATTCTTCCCAAATAATTAATTTCCTCAATTTTACATACCTACATCTGCCATTGTCAACACCTGTAACTATGTCAACAAAAATCCTCCTCTCAAACTCACGCTCCCCTTGCCCCGCATTGATCTCTGCCTGAGGGCTCTATTATGGAATTTGGATTTGGAGTATACCCTACGATTTGCCATTCTCCATTCTAATTTACTCTATTTTTATATATTTATTTATTTATAATAGTCATGCCAGATATTCCTAATTCTAGCCAGTCGGGCAACAACTGCAAGAATCGTGAGATGAAGACCTTTTGGAAAAATATCAATTTTGGTCCTCTAGGATATGTCAAATCCAACTTTAGTCATCAAGTTTGGTAATTTCTCAAAAGTGGTCATCCGATGTCCGCTTTTAGTCCTTTTGGTCCACTTTTGGTCTTTTAGGATAGGCCAAATAAGGACTAAAAGTGGACAAAATGGACTAAAAGCGGACACTGGAGGACCACTTTTGAAAATTTACCAAACCTTAGAACTAAAGTTGGATTTTGCATATCCTAGAGGAACAAAATTGATATTATCCCAAGACCTTTTCATTTCTCTACAATCTTCTTACCCGCTTTCTCAAGATTAGGAGAGAAATAAATAAACCGGGAAAAACAAGAAAAGGGAAATAGAATTTAGAGTAGTAAGATTTAATTTATATGAATTTTGACAATAAATAATTAGTTGGAGAAACAGGAAAAAGGAAATATAATTTGCTTTGGAAGGTTGTGTTGTTTTGTGATGAAGAGGAGGCTGGCAAAGCAATTAAAGAGAGAGAGAGAGAGTACAAAAAGGAGCAGCAGAGTATTTTTGATGATTTCGTGGAGATGAAGATCAAGATGGCTTATGATCTTTTAGATTAATTCAATTTAATTATTCCTCAAATTTCTCACTCTTAAATCATACTAATTCACCTACACTACCATCTCTTTTAAGGAATTTCATAGAGAAGAAGATCCAAATGGCAGGGTTGTGGATGATGACTATGGGAACGCCATGACACTGGCAATGGATGACGGCGAAGATTATGCTGTGGACGACTGAGAAGGTGAGGAGTGATGGTAGTGTTGTTGCAACCCCAAAGAGAAGTATTGTGGATTGCATGTAATTGAAGATAATGTGATGGCCTCTCCAACTACCCATTGACATCATTGTGTGCGGAATTTATAGGGCAGAAGAAAAAAAAGTAGTCTATAAAAATAGAAATGAGGAGTGAGTATAAAATAAAGATAGGGGTGTAACAACAAAATTGTATTTATTAAATAATAAACACAAAAGATATTACAACGAAAATTCAAGATGGATTGAACTTGAGAACTTTAGTGAACAACTTCTATTTATCCTCTGATTCCTCTCTTGAGTTGACTTTCTTGACTTTTACCAACTTTCTGAGTCGGATCTTCGGATGAAGCTTGCCCGTGCTCGGGGTTCGGGATTTGAAGCATTAAAACGTTTATCCGGAGGCGTCGAGCCTTTGTTCGGATCGAACGTTGACTTGAATATTTGTTGTGAAGAACGTCGTTCAATTTGGTAGAACACCGTTGACCTCACGATTTTTACTGGATGAAGAACGCCGGATCGGAGAGGCTTAGCACCTTGATCCTTGATCGGAGGCAGTTCTTGACTTGAAGTTACTTTGAAGCTGCTTGAAGACTGGCTTGAAGCCTTCGATTTGAAGCTTTAAAGATTTGAAGATCTGGAGCTTGAAGACTCGAAAATTTGAAGATCCTCGAAGGTTTTGAGCTTGAAGATTCGAAGATTTGAAGATCCTCGAAGGTCTTGAGCTTGAAGATTCGAAGGTCTTTGAGTGTTCTTGATTTCTTCAAGAGCGTCTTGTCTTCGGGTGCTTGAATGTGTTTTGAATGAGGACTGAAGGCCCTTATTTATAGGTAGAGAAAATAACCACTTGAGAGATATTTTCTCCTTCCAAAGATATGTTGGACTTCTTCCTTTAATTAAACCTGCTGGACTGGATACGGGCCTATTTAATTTAAATAAGCCTGCTGGATTTGATTTGGGCCTATTTGATTTAATTAGGCTTTGACTTGGGCCTATTTAATTAGGCTTTGACTTGGGCCTATTTAATTTAATTAGGCCTGCTGGATTTAACTTGCTGGACTTGTTGACTTAAATCAGGCCCATTTGCCTTGGATTAAACCCAATTAATTTAAATTGAGCCCATTTGGCTTGAATTTGGCCAATTTAATTTAAATTGAGCCCACTTGGCTTGGATTTGACCAATTTAATTTAAATTGAGCACACTTGGCTTGGATTTGGGCTCAAATAATTAAATTGATTATCAATTATTTATTTACTTATTTTAGGAATTAATTTATTTAAATTCCTTAATAAATAAATATTTAATCAATATTTAATATATCTTCTTTGCATTTATATTTATTAGGCAATAAATTTTAATTGCCTACAAATGCCCCCTTGCATTTTGTTCACTGAAATATTTCTTTGAAGTGAATAAATTGCAATTTTTTTAATTTCTTGCTTCTTGTATCCTCCTTCTTTTTATCCATTAATTCATTTTACTTGGCCCATTAAGAACAACAAGATGGGCTAATAAAAGAATGTTATGGCCCATACTAATCCATCTCCATGATTTGGGCTTTATTATTATTCATATATATTTTTTTGATTTGGGCTCTCACTTCCTTTTCTTATTCCCTCTTTTGGCCCAATACATGATAAGCATGTACGTTCTTCCTCATACTCGGAGAACAAGAAATATACTGGATCCTCAACAAAGATAATATGATAACCTCAGATTACACCAAAACAAATCCAAAGAAATATTTGGGTAATCTTCACATACTTATCCCTAATTTTCCAACCCCTATATAAGAAGAGGTCCTGCCCTTCACTTCTCACATCTCACCTGATTTACTTCTCTTTTTTTTTACAGATCCTCTTCTCCGTTGGAAGCTGCTGAATTAGCAAGAGGTTGTGATATTGTGAGTACTCTCCTTTTTAGCTCTTGTTTACTCCTCCATTATTGTTTCTCTATTCCTTTTTGCATGTATTTGTTTCTTTCCCTGGTTCCTTTGCTCTTTATTGAACTGCCCCCCCCCTATTATCTTCCATGAGGAAAGAAAAGACTTGAAATATGGGCCATTGTGACCGCGTCACACATTCCTGGCGACTAGGAATTTATTCCAGTCGGAGGTCGTGACGAGTCCAATGTTTGCACCAAACATCAAGCATTATTTGTGGCAATTTACCTCTTCGACTGCAGCGGGACTGTCGGGTGTTGGGAAAGAGAGGCGACGCCATACGTCAAACCTTCGATTTTCCGCAGCGACATCCCGCAATGGCAACGCTGTTTCTTGATCTCTTCCATAGCTGCCGCTAGCGTCATTGGTGGCGGTTCAGCGCAGATCGTCGGATTGATGGCGAGCAGTCTCGTGATGGTGGAGACGGACAACACTCGGCTAAGTGGCAGGCTGTTGGCAGCGATTTCAATCGGCGAGTAGCCTTTGAGCAGAACCGAGGAAAGCCATTATTATTAGTTGTGCTGATGGATATTACCTGTCTAAGTGGATTATCCCTTAGCTGTCATCCAATTTCAACCACAGCTCTCAAACTGCTGGAACACCTCTTGACACCTGCACAACCCGATCAGACTCGTGGGCAGGCAAAACAGTGATAGTTACTCCAGAGGTCTTCCTCAAGTTTACAATATTTTGACCAGAAACTCCAATCAAATCACCTGCTTGAGAACCAGCTATCAGAAGCCTCACTGCATTCACTGCCTCCACATTTCCATCATCTTCCTCGAGGATGAGGCTCATATTTTGACGAAGAGCACTGGTGTAGTAGTGGGCGGCGATCCGATACAGCTGAAGTGCGACGTGAGGCGGCGCAACTTGCGGTGGCAGGGATCACGGTCTTTCGGAGACGGCGGCGCGCGGCTGGCGGGTCTCGGCGACGGGCGGCACTTGACACCCGCTTCCGGCGACAGCAGCGCGGTGACAGTACATCGATCGTCGGTAGTGGTTAGTCGACGATACACGCTCCGATCACCATCATCATTCAGCGCCGCTAATGGCTGGCTCTTATCAGCCTCATCAGACCAATCAGCAGCTGCCACATGTACAGCAGCAGGTTGCACCCGTTCCACTGTATCATTACCCTCAAATTCAACAGCAACAGCTTGAAGGTGAGCAACAGCGGCAGCAGTGACAGATCCGATGGCGACGACAGGCTCCAGTTCACGAGCACCGGTGTGGTGGTGGGCAGGCGGCTGGATTTGTAGCGGCACAGTCTGCTCCCGGTGGCGGCGGTGGTCGCGTCCAAACAGCGGCAGCTCGGGCAGCTCACGGTGGCGGTCGTGTACAGCGGAGGCGGTGAGAAGAGGCTGGTGCTCGGCAAGCTTCGGCGGTCTGCGATGGCTGAGCAACGGTTGGTGGCGCGTCACGGCAGTTTCGATAGCTGCTCGCTGCGAATTTCAGTAGCGGCTGCCCACTGCTCTCGGCGGTAGCTGCGGAGAAGACGGCTTTCAGTGGTGCTGGCGGCTAGGCTGACCGGTGGCAGCAATGGCTAGAACCCGATCCCGGCGGCAGCAGCGCGCTCGATGGCCCGACGACCGGTGAACCGGCGGCTGATGGGGCACTGTCGGGTCGGCATTCGTCTTCTGGGAGAAGCAATTCTCGCCAATTTGGGGAGAATTGGTTTAAGCCCTCCCAATTTTGACCTAATTCTCTCAATTTTGACCAAGTGAATGGATTCAACATATTCCTTAACTTGAGCCCACTATTAACAGTTTTGGACTTCCAACTGTGTAGTATCTTGGGCTTTCAATTAACTCCTTATTTCTTGGGCTTTTGAATTTTTATTGACCCATAAATTTATCTTGGGCTTCTCAATTAATTTAAATTCAGGAACTTTAAATTATTTCATGCCTATTTTGGTCTTCTAACATTCCTTCACTTGTTTTGCAGCTTATCTACTCTTCGGCATGGTTTTCTTCAGAAACATCACAGGACAGTCAGGCTCAAACTACTTGCTAATCCTTGATGACGAGCGTCAACCTTTGAATAAAGGGACTCGTCTTTTAGTCGAGAAATCTCTGCTAGGGAACCATGCTGTAGTTCCTTCTAATCTTAAGAATGACTTCTACCTTGAATGTTGGTCTCATGAGCTCACTCTGGGGAAGACTAACATAACCTGGACTTTGAAAGGAGCTGATATCGAGTCACATCCTAGCTTAGAACCCCTACCTTCCTTGGGGCGACGCATCTTGGAAGGGAAAGGAAAAGTGACTTGGGGAGAGCCGATTAAATTTCTTGGAGACTTCCGCTACACCAAAGGGTACTGGGAATGGACTGAGGATGTACTAAGTCGATGCCGACCTCTTCTTAAAAGCCTCAAGCTATATGATGCTGTCTTCGCGTCTCTCTTTACTTATGATTATAACTGTGAAATTATCAAAGCTTTTTGCGAGGCTTGGTGTCCTTCCACCAATACTTTACTCACGAAACATGGGGAGATGTCTATTTCTTTGTGGGACTTGTACAACTTGATGGGGTTGCCTATAGCTGGTCACCTATATGATGAAGCAGTGACGAGCCTAACAGAACTGTTCTCCACAAATAATGAGCCATGTATTCCGCGCAGCTGTAGACATCTACTTGGTGCTTATCACTTGCTCTGCAAGGATACTAATAAGAAAGGTGTGACGATTGATCAATGGGTAAGTTTTTGGTCTAAAAAGACTGTAACATACCCTGCGCCTCCGATGCGTGTTGAGAAAAGATCAACTAATCGCCCCAAAAAAACTTACAATCCAACCGGCATCATCCCAAATCACCGTTCCTGGACATCTGCTGAATTGAATCAATTCACAAAAGTGGGAATTGCGCCAACAAACCAAGAAGAGACATATCTCGCTGCTTATTTAGCATGCTGGCTCTGCATTTTTGTACTTCCGAGTAATGAAGTAAACTTGATACGGCCAAGTACTTTTAAAGCGGCGAGCTTAATGGCTGCAGGAAAAAAGGTGGGCCTTGCAATTCCCGTACTGACAAGCATCTATCGTGGTTTGAACAAAATCTCAAATTCATCAAATCCATCTGAAGTTAAATCAACATTTCCCGTTCACTTTGTTCATGCTTGGTTAGCTCATTATTTCAAGACTCACTTTCCGATTGGTAGCAAATTGTCTTATCCTCGCATGGTAACTTATTCTGGTGAGCAAGGTGCAAAATACTTTAATCCTGAGGAGGCTCGTAAACGAATTCAAACAGCTGATAATGCTTCGTGGACTTGCAACATTTTTTCCAAAGATGTAGCCGTTTATTATGTGGATGACGGGAATAATGACTGGACTAGTTGGACCCATCTTGTAGCTCTTCGTACCAGCTATCTTACATTGAGGCAAGGTGGTTATTGTATAATGGAGCCATATTCTCCTCATAGATTTGCTCGTCAATTTGGTTTTCTGCAAGATGTTCCTAACATGCTTAGAACAAACCTCCGCAAGGCCTCTTTAGAAGAAGGATTTGATTACTGGTGTCATTCCACTACATGTAACTCCAAATCTGAAGCTTATTTTCCCGGTGCAGCCTCAGCTCCTAAAAATTACTCCACTTCTGAATATAAGGAGTGGTGGAAGCATGTTCATGGCACTTACTTATCTGATCATGTTAAAGACCTGATTACCCCAGTATCAGCCCCTATAGAGGAAGAAGTGGACATCATAGATGATCTTAATGAAAATCACCAAGACGTCCAAGGTATTTCTCCAGCGCATGATATGGTAAAACCTATGCCGCATAAAAGAAAGAAAGGTCAATCTGTGGAGGATTGCAGCGCATCCAGGGATCAACATTGGAAGAGGAAGAAGTCCACTGCCTCCACTGAAAAGCAAGATGATGAGGTTCCCTTTACTCTCCCAATTCTCTTCTTCTTTTTTTTTTATATTTCCCCTTTTTTTTACAAGGCTCTTTTTACTACTTTAGATTGCGCAGAGGATTTCTAACCCAACTTCCCCTCCTAAGGCCAATGAAGGAAAAGAATTAATTTCTGCTATCGCTTCACAAGACTTGGCCAACGAGGTTGCCCCTTTTTTTTGTCTTTAGCTTTTTTATCATCTTTCCTTTTCTATCTAAATATATATATTTTTCAATTAGGTCTCAGGCTTCTCTTCAGACTCTGAGGGCGACGGTTCTACCAAGAGTGATGCTTCTAACACAGGAATGGATTCCTCTTTGAAAGCATGCCCAGCAGTAACAGAATTTAAATTCAAGAAAGAAGCTCGAAGTCTCAAAGAGCAATTTGCCCAGAAAGCCTGGAGCCGTATCAGAAATAAGCTCCAACGGACTCCTATCGAATATTTATCATCTCTAAGGAAAGGAGTCTTCAACCTGATAGGGGAAGTGAAAGTACTTAACATCGATTGCTCTACATTAGAAGAAGCCTTGACTCCTTTATTTGATAAGGCTGATGCTTATACTGCTGCAAGATCGAAGTCTGATCAAGCGGCCTCCAAGGGAGATTACGTAAAAGTCTCAGCCGACATCAAAGGTCGTCTCCAAAGCTATAAGGACACCCATACGATGGAGATACAAAAACTAAAGACAACCTGGGAAGAATTGGAGTTGATAGGCAACGAGTTGGCCACCCTGAAGAAAGAGAAGACTTTATGTGAAGCAGCTGATCAACTCAAACAAACCATTTACCGTGCTAAGAAAGAAATTGACCTCATAGAGGAAAATATCTTTGCACTTGATACAGTGACCTCATTAAAGGAGTATTCATCTGAGAACGAGAAAGCAGCTCTGAAGGCTGAATTACGAAGCATACTTTCTGATAACTTTTTTGTTTAGTGTAGGGCTTCTTCTTTTTTTTTTTACTCATACTTATCTGTTTTCCCTACTATGCTTTGAACATTTAATTACCAATAAAGTTCATTTCCTTCACTGTCGCTTACTTATATTGCCTTCATACTTCGATTTATTGCTTGTCTCATAAACTTGATGTGATAAACCAAAGATATGACTGAACTTAACAAAGTGTTAAGCTGCCTACGTACCTCTTTATAGAGGATCAATTCATAACGTAGTTCAAAAGAACATAATTTGGTTTGAATGGGGGGTGCCGTACACAGTTTATACTCGTGCGGGCCAGGAGTGACTATTCTTTAACCACTTTAGACAAAGTAGGATATTTAATGCTTTAACCACTTAAAATATCTGAGTGGGGTGAATTAATAGTTTAGCCACATATAATTACCTTTGGTGGGTGTCGTGCACAGTTTATACTCATGCGGACCAGGAGTAACATGCAGTTTAAGCTCGTGCGTCATGGAGCGTTCCTTAGGTTTGACTGGATTACGCGTAGTAGCGTTTCAGGAATTTGCCATTTATGGGGCCAATTCCTACTCCATCTTCGGATATCAACTTGTATGCACCATTTGTATATACTTCTTTCACAACATGTGGGCCATCCCACTTGGGCAAGAGTTTATTTCCCACTCGGTGAGTGATGACAATAGGCCTTCTCACAGCAAGGACTAAGTCTCCGACTTGAAAGGAACGTATCTTCACTTTCTTATTAAACGTTCTGGAGAGGCGAGCTTGATAGCACTCAAGTCTCTGTTGTGCTTCTAACCTCTTTTCATCAAGTGCCTCTAATTCTTCAAGACGCAGTCGTGCGTTCTCTTCTTCAGTCAAACCTACTTGTATGGCAATTCTCAAAGATGGAATTTGCTTTTCAAGGGGCACAACAGCTTCAACCCCATATACTAGAGAATACGGAGTAGCTTGAGTAGGTGTTCTATAAGTAGTTCGATACGCCCATAAAGCTTCATGAATCCTTTCATGCCAGTCTCGTTTTGACTTGGAGACCACCTTCTTCAATAGGTTACACAGTGTTTTGTTGAAGGCTTCAGCCAGCCCGTTAGCTGCTGCATTATACATAGAAGATTTTCGTTGCTTGAAGTCAAACTTCTCACAAAGCTTATCAATCAAAGAGTTACTGAATGGCCTCCCATTGTCTGTGATAATGTATCGAGGCACTCCATATCTATATATGATGTTGATGCGGATGAAATCAGCAACATTTTCCTTCTTCACTTCTCTCAAGGGTACAACTTCCGCCCACTTGGAAAAGTAATCAGTGGCAGCCAGAATATAAAGATGGCCTCCAGAAGACTTTGTTAACGGCCCCACCACATCTAAGCCCCATGCATCAAATGGCCACGAAGAAACTGTTGGATGTAATGGCTCGGGAGGCTGATGAATGAGATTTGCATGAAACTGACATGGTTGACATTTTTGTGCATAATCTATGCAATCCTTCACCATAGAAGGCCAGTAATATCCCATCCTCTTGATTCTGAAATGTAACTTGGGTCCAGACTGATGGGCGCCACATATTCCAGAATGAGCTTCCTCCATAGCTTGTAGAGCTTCTTCATCACTTAAGCATCTTAAGAGAATACCATCAAACGATCTTCTATAAAGTATGTCTTTGTAATAGAAGAATCGCGGTGCTCTACGCCGGACACCAACCCTTAGGTGTGGATCATTGGGGAGCTTATCATACTTCAAGTAATCCATGAACGGTTGTCGCCAATCTTCCTTCTCAATATCGAACACTTCTATGGCACAATACCCAACTTCTTCATCATCTTCCTTTTCGAAGAAGGGAGGTACCACCCAACTTTTGCAGATCGGAACTTGGGAATGTGCTTCAGGCATTGCTATGGTTGATGCTAGCTTTGCCAAAGCATCGGCTTGTTTGTTCTTGCTCCTTGGAAGATGTTCAATCTCTACATCTCCAAGCCAATTCATAAGCCTTTGAGCATAGTCATAATACGGACGTAGCTCGGGTTTCTTAACCTCATATAAACCAAGCAGCTGGTTAATTATTAACAACGAATCTCCATATACCTTCAGGTGTCGTTGCTTTACATCTACTGCCATCTCCAGACCAAGTATAAGAGCTTGATATTCAGCTACATTGTTAGAGCAATTTTCAGTTAGATTGAAGGAGTATGGCAGAACTTCTCCATCTGAGGTCACAAATACCACTCCTGCGCCGGCTCCTTCTCTGTGAGCAGCTCCATCGAAATACATCTTCCAAGGAGGAGTGATTTCAATAGCCAATATATATTCATCGGGGAGATCATCAGATAACTCCCATTCTGCAGGCATGGGATGATCAGCTAAGAAATCCGCCAATACTTGCCCTTTCACTACCTTTTGAGGGACATATATAATCTCGAATTGCTGCAATTGAAGATACCACCTTGCAAGCCTATCAGAGAGCACTGGTTTCGACATGACGAATTTTAATGGGTTGGCCTTTGAGACCAAGTAAACAGTATGAGCTTGAAAGTAGTGTCTTAACTTCTGAATTGCAAAGATGAGAGCCAGACAAATCTTTTCAATTGGTGAGTATTTTAACTCATTTGGGGTCATTGTTCTACTCAAATAGTACAATGCACACTCCTTTCCTTCATCATTATTTTGTGCAAGCAGGGCTCCAACTGATCTTTCTTGAGCAGATATGTAGAGAATCAATGGGCGTCCGGCTATTGGAGCAACCAATACTGGCGGCTTCATCAAATATGATTTAATACTGTTAAAGGCATTAGTGCAAGATTCATCCCATTCAAATGGGCTGCCCTTTTTCATAAGATGGCTGAATGGTTGGCATCGGCCGGCCAAATTTGATATGAATCTTCTTAAGTATGCCAGCTTACCTTGCAAACTCTTGAGCTCATGTATGTTTCGGGGTACCTGCATCTTCATAATTGCATCAATCTTTGCTCTGTCAATTTCAATGCCACGATGTCGGACAATGAATCCAAGAAACTTTCCAGAAGAAACTCCAAATGCGCATTTAAGTGGATTCATCTTGAGTTGGAATTTTCTAAGACGCTCAAATATTTGTCTTAAATCTTGGAGATGATCCTTTTTCTTCTTTGATTTCACCACGATGTCATCAACATAACATTCGACATTCTTATGGAGCATGTCATCAAATATCTTTTGCATGGCTCGTTGATAAGTGGCACCGGCATTCTTCAAGCCAAATGGCATAACATTGTAGCAATATATTCCTTTAGGAGTGCGGAAGGCTGTTTTCTCTTGGTCTTCTGGGGCCAGGCTAATTTGATTATAACCAGACGATCCGTCCATAAATGAAAGGATTTCATGGCCAGTTGTTGCATCAATCATGAGCTCAGTAATTGGCAATGGAAAGTCATCTTTTGGGCATGCCAAGTTCAAATCCCGGAAGTCAACACACACTCTAAGCTGTCCGTTTGCCTTCCTTACTGGCACAATGTTAGAGAGCCAAGTGGGATACTTCACTTCTCTTATTTTTTTCGTCTCAAGGAGTTTATTAACTTCAGCCTCAATCAAGGGAACCAGCTCTGGTCGAAATCGACGCTGCATCTGCTTAACTGGCTTGGCTCCTTCTTTTATTGCTAAATGATGAACTGCCACCTTTGGCTCTAATCCGGGCATTTCTTTGAATGACCAGGCAAACACGTCTCTAAACTCTTGAAGAAGCTCAATGTAAACTTTTTCTTCATCGGCTGTCAACAAAGCACTTATATAGGTTGGCCGAGGATCGTTATCAACACCCAAATTAATCTCCTTCAATTGATCAACAGTAGATTTGACACCCTCTTCAAATTCTAGAGGAGCATCATCAGCATCTTCCTCTTCGGTTGAGGTCTCCTCTCGTATAGTGACATGATTCACCGTGGCAACTTGTTCCAAGAATTCTTGCCTTTGAAAACGTGGGTTGGACCTAACTTGTTCATTTTCTCCCACTTTAACAATACTCCCCACTTCATAGCCATCTCTCCTCATCTCGACGATCTTGCTTTGTAGATCTCTTTCTGCACTTTGTAGATCTATTTGCATGATGATGGAATGAACAACATCTGATGAGCCTACACTTTCACGATCATCTTCTTCACTTCGGGTGAAGATTATTGTTCGTTTCTTAGCTTTCAACATTGTGCCACATGATATAGTCAGGAAATGTCGTCTTTTCATGCGAGATGGGATCCGACTATGTATCTTTGGAAAACTTGGGAACTTAGTAGTCCTTTTAGCTCCAGCTAGTTTGAGCCTCTCGAATACTGAGATTCTTTCTGTCTTTCTATCTTCCTCATGAGACTCCTCTTCTTCAGAGAGAATTTCATCTTCAGTGATGTAGTTTGTGTTTGCCCTCTTTATCGCAATGCGAACAGGTTTTTGCGGAACATATCCTATACCTGTTCTAGTATACTTGGAAGTACGGCCATTACTCTTCAATTTCTCTTGGGTGGTTCTACTAGGAGTCTTATGAGACAGTTCATTTGCCGCACCTTTTTCTTGAGGGTCATAACCAGCTTTCACAAGAAGTTTGTATGCTTGTGGGCTATACGATTTGGAAACCGCCGCCTCAAATACATCTCCGTGCTCAGTTTTAGCCGCTTGAGTTGGGCGAGTGAATCCTTTGAGTGGAGGGGGAGAGGGCTTCTCAGCGTCAACCTTAGTCAGGGGTAGTGTCAACCCTTCTACAGTTTTGATCAACTGTTTACTTTCATTAGACTGTATGGATGAAACATCATCTGCATTCTCTTTTTCTTGTTTATCATCACCTTTATCTTGTGATGAAGTTCTTTCTTGCTTATCGGCCTTGATACTTTTCAGAAAATATCTAGCGTCTGCGAAGTATGACTCTGCTTCTGTAAATGGTTTTTCATCACCGAGTACCTTCTTTATGTTACCTCCATCGCTGTATTTGAAGCACTGATGCAGCGTAGAAGGAATCACTCCATTTTCATGCAACCATGGGCGCCCCAAGAGCATGTTATATGATGTTTTAGCATCAATGACATGAAACAGAACTGTTGAGGCCATCTCATCTATTATTAAGTTCATGACTATCGTACCAAGTGTTCTCTGGCCCTCTTGATTGAACCCATGAATCGTCAGTCGGCTACTGCCAAGTTCATCTGTTGAAATCCCTAACTTTTTCAACGTTATTAGAGGTAGGATATTGACCGCTGAACCTCCATCAATCAGTATTCGATTCACCTTTTGCTCTTGAGTGCAACCAGCTACGAACAAGGGTCGGTTGTGAGATTGTGAACCAAGCAGTAAGTCTTCTTCAGTGAAGGTAATCTTCATAGCATGGGCCTTACTTTCAACTTTAGGCACAACAGCTTCGCCTGCCACATGGCATGAATAATTATTTCCACCGTCTGCAGAAGTAGAGTTTGCATTTGTATCTTCATCTAGAAAGATCTTCCCTTGCTCAACCAATCGCATAACTTTGTCTTTAAAGACAAAGCAATCTTTGATAGAATGTCCCACCAGTCTATGATACTTGCAGTATTTCGGATTATCCGTTTGTCCCGCTTCCTCTGGTCGCTTCATTTCAGGAAGCTCGATAAGTTTATCTTTGAGCAGATCATCGAGTATGCCTGGGACATCCGAATCAAGGAATGGGTACTTCCTTTCTTGCATTTCTTTCAAGGTCAATCTTCTTTGCCCCCCTTCTTGGGACTCATTTTTTACTTTATCATCTTTTTCCTTCTCATTTCTTCGGAACTTGACAGTTGATGCATTTGTTGCCATAGACCCTTTTTCGGAAGATTTGTTGTAGGGTTTGCCCCCTTTCCTTACCTCTTGCTTTTTTTTATATTTGTAGGATCCAGGAATCGGTGGTTCTACAACTCCACTTATCCCCATACTTAGCTCCATATCGTGAGCTCTTGTGGCCAAGTCTTCAAAGGTTTTAGGTTTAATCCCTTGAAGTATGTAACGAAAGTTCCATTGCATTCCTGCTGTGCACATCTCAATGCCAGAAACTTCAGACAATCGATCTTTACAGTTTAGGCTCAAATTTCTCCATCGATTAATGTACTCAATTACTGGCTCTTCTTTTAACTGACGGGTGTTCGTCAACTCTATCATGCTAACCGTCCTCCTAGTACTATAGAAACGGTTAAGGAATTGATATTCCATCTGATCCCAACTATCTATAGAATCAGCCTCCAAGTCGGTGTACCATTCAAAAGCATTTCCCTTCAGAGAGCGGACGAATTGTCTCACCATATGATCTCCGTGAGTGCCAGCATCATTGCATGTTTCTATGAAATGTGCTATATGTTGCCTTGGATTACCTTTGCCATCAAACTGTTGGAACTTGGGGGGTTGATAGTTAGGTGGCATCCTCAAGTTGCCAACCCTCCTAGTATAAGGCTTAGCATAAGCGAATGAAGGTTTAGAGCTCTCTTCGAATTGGTCCTTCATTGTGCCAAGTATAATGCTTTTTAACTGGCTGATAGGAACCATTCCATCATGGGAGATGTTCAATTCTTCTTCAATCACCCTTTTCCCCATCGTCTGACGCTTCGCAGACTCATCTATTTCATTTTCAGCATCTTCTTCTTGCTTTTCGTTTGCATGGCTAGTTTCAGCACCAGCCATTTTCTCCATCAGTTTGAAAATCAAAGTATTTTGTTCTTGGTTCTGTTTGGCAAGTGCAGCAACGGATTCAGTTAAGCTTGCCAACTGTTCTTCGACAGACGAAGTGTTTATTGCCATTGTCGAGGCTATGGATGAATCAGACGATGAGCTTTCTTCAAGTATAAGGTTTGAGTTAGCTGAGTCATTTTTCTCATCTTTATCATCATATGGTATCACTCCAGAGGTAACTCCAACTGAAGAATTTATCTCTGAAGAGGCTTCAGATCGTGTCATCTTTGACATGCTTCTAGTTGTCACATTAACGTCTTCCACTTGTAATTCTGAAGACTTGAAGACAGAAGCTGATCTGTTGACTTTGACCCTTAGCGGAACCATCTTACTTTGCTCGAATAGGAGATGAGAGGTAGAAACTGTCCCACTGGGCGTGCCAAAATTTGTAACAACAAAATTGTATTTATTAAATAATAAACACAAAAGATATTACAACGAAAATCCAAGATGGATTGAACTTGAGAACTTTAGTGAACAACTTCTATTTATCCTCTGATTCCTCTCTTGAGTTGACTTTCTTGACTTTTACCAACTTTCTGAGTCGGATCTTCGGATGAAGCTTGTCCGTGCTCGGGGTTCGGGATTTGAAGCTTTAAAACGTTTATCCGGAGGCGTCGAGCCTTTGTTCGGATCGAACGTTGACTTGAATATTTGTTGTGAAGAACGTCGTTCAATTTGGTAGAACACCGTTGACCTCACGATTTTTACTGGATGAAGAACGCCGGATCGGAGAGGCTTAGCACCTTGATCCTTGATCGGAGGCAGTTCTTGACTTGAAGTTACTTTGAAGCTGCTTGAAGACTGGCTTGAAGCCTTCGATTTGAAGCTTTAAAGATTTGAAGATCTGGAGCTTGAAGACTCGAAAATTTGAAGATCCTCGAAGGTCTTGAGCTTGAAGATTCGAAGATTTGAAGATCCTCGAAGGTCTTGAGCTTGAAGATTCGAAGGTCTTTGAGTGTTCTTGATTTCTTCAAGAGCGTCTTGTCTTCGGGTGCTTGAATGTGTTTTGAATGAGGACTGAAGGCCCTTATTTATAGGTAGAGAAAATAACCACTTGAGAGATATTTTCTCCTTCCAAAGATATGTTGGGCTTCTTCCTTTAATTAAGCCTGCTGGACTGGATACGGGCCTATTTAATTTAAATAAGCCTGCTGGATTTGATTTGGGCCTATTTGATTTAATTAGGCTTTGACTTGGGCCTATTTAATTAGGCTTTGACTTGGGCCTATTTAATTTAATTAGGCCTGCTGGATTTAACTTGCTGGACTTGTTGACTTAAATCAGGCCCATTTGCCTTGGATTAAACCCAATTAATTTAAATTGAGCCCATTTGGCTTGGATTTGGCCAATTTAATTTAAATTGAGCCCACTTGGCTTGGATTTGACCAATTTAATTTAAATTGAGCCCACTTGGCTTGGATTTGGGCTCAAATAATTAAATTGATTATCAATTATTTATTTACTTATTTTAGGAATTAATTTATTTAAATTCCTTAATAAATAAATATTTAATCAATATTTAATATATCTTCTTTGCATTTATATTTATTAGGCAATAAATTTTAATTGCCTACAAGGGGTAATTTTGATATTTCAAATATACCTATTCTAGTAATATTACAAGTGGGATGTGTATTTAATAAGAGCGGGTGTGCATATAGTCTAACCCATAAATTAATTCTTCTTAAAAATTGTAGAACAAAAAACGCGAACAATTATATGTAAAAAATTGGGCCCCTCGATGGAAATCCTGCATCCGCCACTGGGTGTTATCCGCCACTGGGTGTTATAGTCTTTTTATTATTCTTGTAACCTAGTATATATACTTGTATTGTTTGAACTTTTACAACTCTTAATAATACAAATTGTGTTTCTTATAATCTTCTCCCTTTCATATTCTACTTTGATTAATATGCAAATGATAGTCCTATCCAAAACTAAGTTAATCATACACTTTGTAACTTCGTAAGGGCACAGTCCTCCAAGAAGCCCACAGAAGATCGAAGTACAACGGCAGCTGAGCCATGGCGAAAAACACCACCGGAATCGTTGCAAACGCGTATATGGGCACTGCAGCAAGCTTGAGTTTCTCCGTCAAGATAAACGTATGCCCTGCACAAAAGGACAACAACATTGCAACTATGGACGAAAACAAACATGTCAACCCCATTAGCAGCTTTCTTGGCAAGTTTGTCTTGTAATCACGCTCTTCCCTACGTGAAGTTATGATTGCTAGGAAGAAAACAAGGGCTGTGATGGACAGACAGAGGGCTATGAGTGAGGCGAGGGCGAAAACATCGAAGGCTCCATGGTCTATGAGGATTGGATGCCCCTTCATTTGATCTAGGCCACCCGGAACTGTGGCCGATGTAGCGAATGCGACTCCGGCTATGAGGGCTGCCACGACGGAGCAGGATTCGGCTGTTTTTATCAGCCATTCGTTGCCGGCTTTCACCAACTTTGCATGCGTTTTTGATAGTATCATTCTAGGGGTCTCACCCTTCAAGTTGGGGTGTGTTGAACTCGATGCTGAAACTGAGCTCTTCACATGCTGCAATTTAGACATGCACTTCTTTAGATCCTGATTTAAGGAATGTTGCAATTTGAATAATTTGAAACAGGGCACCAAAATGACATGAGAAATTTGGAGGTTTAAAATATCAAAATTCATTCCGATTTCAATTTTAGTCATTTTTTATTTGCAATTTTTTGAGTTTAGTCTTTTCTTTTTGTCCAAAATTTTGTTTTTTTTTTCAACGACTTGCATAAGACCGTCTCACGTAACTTGTATAATGAAAGTGATACTCAATTAATAAAAAGTGATAATGCTATTTTATAAATAATTTATAGTATAAATGAAAAGTGATAACATCCAATAGCAAAAGTGATCATTAATTTAAAATGTGTAAAATGGTTTCACATGAGATAATCTCACACAAAGTCTCATGTAAACCCAATTTTTTTAAATTACTCTTTAGTATATAAAAAATTACTCTTTGATGAGTAATAATTTTTATACAGAAGTGTAATAATTTATTTATCTAAAGAGTAATTTTTTATGTATTAAAGAGTAATCGATAAATCAGGGTTTACAAGAATTTAAAGAGTAATTTTTTAATTTAGAAGAGTAACAATTTATGTGTCTAAAGAGTAATTTTTCATGTACTAATTAGAATAACATGGTTTACATATAAATGTATGTAAATCCGATTTACACAAGTGTTTGTATACAAGACTTGCCCTTTTTTTCTTCCAAATTTTAAACAAAAATTGGACAAATTCTAATATAAAGGAGAAAAATTTGATTAAAAAAAATAGGACTAAATTTAATAAATTACTAAATTTGGATAAAAATGATCAAAATGGATCACACTAAAATTGAAAATTGTAAATAAAAAAGTCTATATTTGAAAACGATCATACCTAAAAGGACGAATATTGATATTTTCTCGTTTAAGTAGAATGCAATACCTTGTACCATTTAATCTCCCATTGCATCTGGAGAACTGAACCAGGAATCCGCCATGGATGGAATTTTCCGAGTTTCGCAGCAAGATGCAAGATTGTGTTTTCTTCATTATCCAACTGATGAAACATGTATTCGGGCAGATCTGTCCTTAATAAAAAGTCAAAGACACTAGCTTGTCTGTATTCAGCAGCTAGCATGAGTACATTCTTGCCATTGGAGTCGAGGTCTTGAATGGCTATGGGGCACGTGCTGATTATCTTCTTCACCATTTCCAGGATTCCCATCTTTGCAGCTATTAATAATGGAGTCTCCTCCTTAGCTGTCCCCTTTGGGTGGTTCTCCTCTGCATCAAAACAGACTTGTACATCACTTCTCATAGGATCATGTTCTTATTAATTTGATAAATAATTAAGTGAATATCATATTAATTACTTTATGAATCAATTTTATAAGTTTTATTAACTCAAATGTTAACTCTTATAAAGTTAGGGTGCTCAATATATAAGGTATCCTAAGAGTTTCTTCAACCTTTTTTTACCTGATTTATTGTGGTGAGCTTTAGCTGAGGATGTAGCACTAGTGAAAATTTCTGGACTTTGGTGAGGAATAGAATGACGTTCATCTTCTTGAGGTGGGGTGGTTGGAATATTGATTCCTCCTGATAGTGTTTGCTGCACATCCATTTCGGGGCGCTTTCCGGTGCTATCGTATCTATAGCTCGATTCGTGCTCGATCATTTTGTTCATGATCTCCAAGGCATGACAGTATCGTTCTTTCTTAAATTTAATCTTCTTTATCCTCCAAAAGCCTACACAAAGCACAAATTTTATTGGTAGAGTACCAATTCTCTTGGATTAAAAATTAGAATTGATTGCAAAATAATGTATGTATAGTGGATAAATTAGATAGTTACCAATTCCCAGGATAGTAAGGATGATCTTCAGTGCAAATTTGAAAAGCTGTATCAAAGTAACATAATTGGGAGGAAAGAAACCAGTATGGGTGCTTTTCCTTTTTTCATTTATGACTGAAAAGGGAAGCCCACAAACTCATAATTAAAGTAATTAGTGTAAATAAAGAGTTCATATGATCCAAGTGCAGTTAAACTCAATAACACACCTGTTGCACTGCCATTATCAGCTCTTGCTTCAAAATCCTTGCTCGATTTTTCTCGTGTTGCAGGCAAGGATTTTCCTATCGAATTTCCAACAACAAAAATGGCGAATGAGAAGGTATTTGACTTAGTTTTTACAATATCTATCCCAAGAAACATTAGTATTCCCCTGTTTTGAAGAATTTTTTTCAATGTTCATTGTGTCTATCCCATTAAATTCACTTAAAAAAATAAATGTGATAAACTTTTTCAAAGTTGTCACCCTTTCTCGACATATATAACATGCTTTTCAACCTACTTCCTCTGTCCACTCTAAGGTCATTTACTTTTCTTTTATTTCACGTGGATTACGGAATATTATTATTTTATATGTAGTGGATAGTTGTATTAGTAGTGAGTGATGGACTATATTGGGAACTTTTTACTAAAAAGAGAAAATAAGAACTTTTGGAGTGGACGCCCAAAATAGTAAAATGAGAACATTGAGAGTGGAAAAACACAAATTTTGTGTAAAATTAGGTGTGAAGTCACTTCGGGGTGAAGAGAGTATATAATATAATAATTCTAAAATATTATGATGAAATATAATAATTCTGAAATGTTATGATGAAATATTTAGACCCCAAAAGTCATAATGAATTCTCGAAAGAGTTAATCATAATGCATGTTAACGTACTTTCAGGTTTCTTTTCTGTGTGGTTTTGATTTTCTTCATCACGGGAACCCTGACACTCTTTATTGCTGCTTATGAGACCACCTGAAGAGAGTAGACAAACTCTGTATTACGATGATGTTGCAGAGAGACAGAGATTGTTTGATGATTACCTGAAATAAGGACGATTAGACTCCAGAGAAGAGAGAATATATCTACACAAGTCCTGTAGTTTCCTGGGAAATGCTTGTGTCTGGAGGAATCACAATCTTGGCTACTCCTTGAATCATATTTCAGCGGTTTCAGCTCGTCCACAAACACACCTTATGTGTCCACAAATAACAAACAATAAAACATCAATAAACTCGAGTTTAAAATCAAAATCATCTTATACAAATTTATTTATTCACAATAGTCCAAAAAAAACATAATTTATTCAAAATAGTCCCAAAACTATTAAATTCTCACCAAAATATATATTTTTTTTTTACTTAGAAATGTCCAATTTTTCTCTCTATGGAATGAGATTGAATCGGGGCTTTTACAAAATTATGAGACGAGATTGGTATAAAAAATATTATTTTGGAACGAAATCAGAGCAAAACTGATTTGGGATGAAATTGAACCTTTTCGAAATAAAATAAAAAGATATTGGTATACTTTATTACTATATTTTAAACTCGGAATATCGAATCAAGTGACTGCAGAATATGTGTAAACTTGGTGAGAAAGAAAGCTGGATAAGCAATAACACTAGAAACTGAAACTGCAAAAAGTTTATTCTTACAGTAGCATATAATGGCATCGAAGAACTGAAGATGGCTGCTGCTTTTGAAAACGTTGGGTTTCTGGGCTAACATATGAAGGGGTGATTCTCCTTCGATGTTAACAGAATCGATCAGCTGCGGGTAATAGCTCATTATCTGATAAGCTAACTCTGTTCGATCGCCACAAAAAACAGAACAATTTTACAAATGACATACTTCATCCATGTATGAATTCGAACACAATTGTGAAATGTGATATTTTCTCTGCAAATATATATACTAACAAAAGCATTTTAGAATAATTTTTACCAAAGTATTCTCCAGAAATGGCTGACTGCAGTACGGTGTTGCCGTCTTTAGTCCTGCGGAGGGGCTCCAGGATCTCGGCTTCCGGAACATTCATTCGGCTGTAGACTTCATGCAGGCAAAGGAAGGCTTGCAAGTTGCCATGATTTGCAGCAATGAACAACGGAGTCTCACCGTTCACATTGCGAACTAAGAGGATATCTTGATGTTTTGTAGCTATGCATTCGCAGATAGCTGCTGAGCCGGAGGCTGCAGCGATGTGCAGAGGCGTGTCGCCTCTCACATTTTGCATCGACAGCACGTCTTTTAACGAACTGCTTTCCTCCATCACATCCATCATTTGGTTAATGGAAGTGGCTGCTTCTTGGCGTTTGGAATGGTAAGTAGAGATGGCTATGTGGAATGATGTTTCCTCAAATTTAGTAAGCTTGGTTGTATGAGCAGCAGGAAATTTCTTGTACATTTCCAATACTTGATGCCATCTTTTGCCCATGGTATGCCCAAATAGCTGTTTGATTTCATTTTCTCTCATATCTTTGGACCCCAGAGAAGGTTGCACTGATCTATTGTAGTTGATACAATAATATGTATGTGGGGGTTGTGGGGTGGGGTGGGGTGGTGGTTTCCAATTAAATATGTGGTCTAAAGGCTAAAGTTGCTTCTTTTCTGGGACATATATTTCCTCACCAAGTTATTCCATGCCTTATTACTGAAGCAATTGGCCCTTCTAACTTTACATAAGGCTTTGTTTGGTTGGCTAGCTAGATTTTCATGGGTCATGAAATTTTATGTTTGCTTTATTATGTGTATAAGCTCATGGGCTTGGTTTAAAGCTTTGGTCTGGGTTCCCTTGCAAGATTAGAAGAATTATATTGGTTTTGCTAATTAGACAATTATATGATGATTGATGGGATAGATTTAATTTAAAAAGTTCATTTTTTTATGCATATTGTTGGAAGAATTCAGATATGGAATACAAAATGTGATTTTTTTTTTTTAAATATCAGAAATTCATTAACGAAATTCAAGCAACACATGACTGGTGAATTCCAAACCAATACAAAACACTCCGGAATTACAAAAGATAGTGTAATTAAGTAAGCTAGTTATAGAAGACCTTGTAACTGCCGAGTGGAACCTTTTTGTAAGCAGAACAGAGGAGATCAAAGGACAACGGCAGCTGAGACATGGCGAAAAACAGCACCGGAATCGTTGCAAAGGCGTAAATGGGCAATGCAGCAATCTTGAGCTTCTCCCTCAAGATAAAAGTGTGCCTTTCGCAGAAGGAGACGAGCATTGCGATGATGGCCGCAAAGAGTGAAAGCATTGTGGTATGTGACACTAAAAAAAAAAAACTATTTTTTATCAACGGAATATTTCATTAGTAAAAACATTAATTTTATTGTTAAATTAATTTACCAACAAATTAACAACAAAATTTATTGGTAAAGTGGTGGTTAATAAAAATTTTTTAATTAAAATCCAATTCCATTGATAATCCCTAATAATTTCTTTGCTAATAACCAAGGTTTAAAATATCGATATCGGTAGAAATATCGGTACCTCAAATTTATGGATATATCGAATATCGATATTGATATCGGTAAAAATTAAAAAAATCACGGAAACTTGAAAAAAAAGAGAAAATTAATTATTTAACTTTGCAATATATTTTAACCAATATTAATATATAAATACAGTTTAAAATATCAATAAAACTTACTCCCTCCGTCTCGGAAGACGCTTCACACTTATTGTTCCACGTTGTTTAAGAAAACTTGCTTTTTGACTTTTTTAACTGACTTTTTCAGGGGTAAAAATGTCCATACATTTGGGTTTAGGATTTGGATTAACTTTATCATTAAAGTTAATCCAAACAGTAATTGCCGATAAAAAAATGTAGAAATAATTTTTTCATAAAAATTCCAGAAATGTAATTAAAAAACCTGTAGCTTCATAAATTCAACAGAAAATTAAAAAAAATCAAAATTACAACAGTACCATAAAATTATATAAATCTGTCCTAAAAATTATAGATAATTCTTACACTTCAAATTTAATTACAGAACTGGCTAAATTACATAAACAAAAATAAAATTACAACCCATTGTTCTCAAGTACATAAGCTAGAGAAATCTTCATATACCTGTTCAAAGATAACTGAAAATACAAACAATGAGGTGAATGCATGTTTATATGATAAGAGTTAAATAAAATGACCTAAAATAAATTGTTAGGATCAATAATCATATAAAAGATGAACCATGAGATCATTTGGATATGTTTTCCTCCTAAGACACCTTAACAATATTGATTTCCCTCCAAAACTGTCATTTTCTTTGTTTACCCACCAAACTGTCCTTTTTCTGTATTTGATCACTAAATACAGAATTCAACCCCCAAATTTTTCCCTCTAATTTTATTTATGATGGTTTTTTTAAATTTCTGAAAAATTCCCTCCACTGTCATCACAATAAATATGGCCTTTTTGTTCAAGATGCTCTCATAGAGAATTTCATCACTGAGCATGGTCTCCTAAAAGGCTTCTTATACCTATTGGTGACTACAACGATATAAAAAAAATATCAAACGTCTCCAAAATAGGTATGAAACCTAATAGTGATACTGAACACCTAATATCAGGGATAAGAACAAGATTTTTTAAGCTTGTTCAATGAAGATAGGTACTTAACCCTCAGAATAACATCATCATTGGGTCTTGGTCTCCTAAATAGGATTGTATATACCTATTGGTGACTCAATTAATTGGTTAAGCACTGAAACTGACCAAAATTTTGTTGTTTATAGCATAAGCATAGGACTGTACAATCAACTAATAGGAATTGAGAGGCCCTTTTTTGTTGTTTACAACATAAACAATTGGACTATAAACTGTCCTTTTGTTGTTTACGTTGTAAACAATCATCATATATTAATCGTATGGCCTTTTTGTTCAAGATGCTCTTGAGAGAATTTCATCACCGAGCATGGTCTCCTAAAAGGCTTCTTATACCTATTGGTGACTGCAACGATATAAAAAAAATATTAAACGCCTCCAAAATAGTTATGAAACCTAATGGTGACACTGAACACCTAATTTCAGGGACAAGAACAAGATTTTTTAAGCATGTTCAATGAATATAGGTACTTAACCCTCAAAATAACATCGTCATTGGGTCTTAGTCTCCTAAATAGGGTTGTATAAACCTATTGGTGACTCAATTAACTTAATCACTGGGTGTGGTTTGTATTGCATGATCCCATTGGACTACCACAACATTGAATCCTTAGCCCTCGGAATAAATTCATCATTGGGCTAATTTAAAATCTACAGATTACAGGGACAAGTATTATTACCCACCGAACAACACACAGTGCCAACTAAGGAGCAAGCAAAGCATCTATAGCAACCAAAATGCATCACAGGACCAAAATATATCACAGGATCACATAGTGCCAACATTTAGTGCCTCACAGGGCCAAATATGATCAAAATCTTCCCATCATCAACAAGAAAATGCCTCAAGGATTCATGTAAGAACCAAAGAGAGCATTATCAGCCATCAATGCCTCACACAACCAATATAGATGCCTCACAGGGCCAATTAAACAAATGTATCACATGTATAAACACAGGGTCAGCATCAATCAAGTGCCTCACAGGACCAACATTACTCGAAGTGCCTCACAAGGCCAAATAAAGCAGATCAGCCATCAATGTCTCACAGGGCCAACATCAATCAAGTGCCTCACAGGGCAAAATAAAGCACATAAAGCACGTACCAAGCCTCACAGGGCATCCCAAGCTATAGAAATTAAAAAAAGACATGAATTAGGGATATACCGATATGCGGGTAGCAGGATACAAATCATCTCGTAGACAAACTGTTGATAATGAAGGGATTCTTCATTCAGTGGCAAGATGGAATGAACATTTTCATCTTCCCGTTCTCGGACTTCAGGACCATAGGTTTATGGTCGGAATCACAGGAAATGCCAGAATACCTCCGAAATAGAGACTGACTGGGAAGGTCCCCGGAATGTCATCCTCTAGGTCAGAGTCCTCGACCACATACACAGCATCATCGGAATACTAAAAAGGAGAGTCGGGAATGACGGTGTCGCAATATGTCCCAGCGAACTCTCCATCAACAGAAGGAAGATCGACAGCTGAATCCATCGGTAGGGAGTCGGGAACCACTGTGTTGAAGGTGGATCCGACGAAATCCGCATCGATCTCGTCTCCTTCGACCACTGACGGCATGGAGTCAACCCCAACCAACATCTCGCTCCATAAATCCTCAGATCCAGACCATAGATCTATCATTTCAACCTTAGAAACAGTGTCTGGTTGAAGAGTGGATGAATCGAACAGAGAATGTTTAGGGTTCGTCATCGCGAGAGAACGATTGATGCAAGAGAAGAAATGGATTGGGTCGAAGATTGTAGAAGCAGGAGAAGGGCTAGGGTTGCTCGTCTCGCTTTTGAGAGACTTGCAGATCGAAGGATGGAGCTGCGAAGGAAGAGGGATTAGGGTTTCGTCAGAGCGACGAAGCCGAGAGTGAGACAGAGAGAGAAGGTTGAAATGGGTGGATAGCAAATGAAATGTGAACTTGACCCAAATTAGTGGATTAGTCTAGTTAATTGTTTTTTAATGGGCCCAAATTACTTGGATTAGTGGTGTTAATCCAGCTGGCAATATTGTAATTGATGGGTAATTGGAGGATATATTTATCTTTTTTTGGCCAAAAATAGGGTGTGAAAGGTATTGTAGGACGTCCAAATGTAGAAAGTGTGAAGGGTATTGTGAGAAGGAGGGAGTATAACATATGATAAGCAAATCAACTACAACATATTTAAATAGTCTAAAGTCATACAATACTTAATAACTAATACTAAAATGATAATTTATGATGCTCAAATGTAAAACATGTGATGTCATCTTGATCTAAAAAATATTGATCAGCTCATCGAATTAGAGAAATTCTGAACATAGTTTTGAATGCGCCAGTAGTATTGTTATGTACCAATAAAATACTCCCTTTATTCTGATTCGATTGAATGTACCAAAATAATTATATTTTTAATCAGAGTATACTATCACACTGTGTGCATGAAAGGAAACTCCTCATTTACTTAGTAGTAATAATTTTAATGAACAATGATAATAATTAAAAATTAATTAAATAAAATAAAACAGTCTTAATAATTTCATGCAAATGTATTTTTTTTTAAATTGATCAAATTAAATTTTTATTTACTTGGTAAAAGTAATATAAAAAATATTAAAATTTTCATAAAAATATGGATAAGTTTTCGATATTTTCAATATATCCTCGATATTTTAGCGATATTTTCTCGATATATCTCGACATTTGAAAAAATTTAAACTGTTGCAAACCGATATCGATATTGTTATCGATATTTCCCGATATATCCTCGATATCAAAAAAGACATATTTTTTTCCCAATATCGATATCAATACTCTCCAAATATGGATATATCGTGGAAATATCATGGATATTTCCAAAAATTTTAAATCTTGTTAATAACTAGACTAACTATCACGTGTATATATGCATCATTCATGTATTCATTCTAATAATTCTAATAAACATCCAAAATTGGGTCTTACATTTGGGCCACCTGAATTCAATTAATTTGTGGGTGATCTTTTTGGGTTTTTTTATTATATTTCATAGCCCACTATATTCGGATAACCCAACAATAACACCCTCATACCTTTCGGAGTGTCAGGATATACCTTCAAGACTTAAAAAATATCTAAAATATAGATAATCATTTTTTTTTATTTTTTCAACTAATTTCTTTATATTTTACTTAGTTTGTTCTTTTTTCAATACTTATTTACTATAGTATTTATTCTATTTTTTATTTTTTGTGTTTCCTCCTAATTTATTTTATTAAATATATAAAGTAATAAATATTTTGATGTAAATTTCAAGAAAAAAGAGTGTTGAAACTAATGAAATATTAAACACATTTAAAATATTCAATTTTAAAGAATAAGAGTTAAAAGAATTATGTAAAAATTATTGTTAATTTAAAGAGATTATTAAAGGTAATTTTTGTTATACGACTCTTTGAATTATAAATTTATCATGTAAAGAAGCTTAATAAGATACTCTCATGATTAAGGATGTTAATTACTACTCACATTGGATTGAGCGTTGAGTCACACCTCAAGAAATCCTTTATAACAATAAAATTTATTACGGAAACTAAATTTATTGCTAATTATTAACGAATTATTAATTAAAATTACATTTATATTTAAGCGATCGAATATCAACAAATTTATGATGTTTTTACAAATAGAATAATATTTGTTATTATTTACTAATGGGTTACGAACGTAATCATTATGTAAATTACCAACGAATTATGAATATATTTTGTTGTTAATCCGTCGATAAACTAATTTAATAATGAAACTAAGTTGCTAGAAAAGAGTATGCAAAAATTTTGAATGAGAGAAGCATACTTATTATACCACAGCTCCTGAGCTCCTTTGATTGGCTTAATTAAGAATTGTGTTTACTTCTTTCAATTCTTGATCTAAGATGAACGTTTTCTTTTTTGTAAATGTGAGAAACAAAGAGGAACAATGTAATGTTACAATTTTTTTTATTAGAACATCAATAATAGAAATCAGGTGGGCTAGCTCACCTGGTCATTGGGCTCCTCACTCAAGTGAGTGACCCAGGTTCGATTCCCATTGAGAACGAATTAAGAGGAAGTTATAAGGAGGCATGGAGAAAGGAAATATATGGAAACTTGGTGAACTAATTACTAACTATACTAACAACTAACATTTACCTATAAAAAACATTAATAATAGAATTAAGGGTAAATATCAAAATTAGTCTGGTAAGTATGACAGTTTCCAACTTTAGTCCTTTATCATTTTCAATTTTGGTCCTTTTTTGTCCAGTTTTAGTCTTTTTGGTCCACTTTTGGTAATTTTTTCAAAATTTACCTAGAATTAATCTTGTAAATTAATATGAAATAAAGTGAGATTAATTGTTTTAACCTATGACCTTTTGGATTTTCGGGATGATGCAAGGGGTAAACCTCTGACCTTTGTGTGCATTTTTGTCAACTCAATAAAAGAAGCTTTTAAAAAAAAAAAATCTAAATTTAATAATGCGAACCATAAATTCACCCAAAATAAGAACTAAAGTAACAAAATTGATTTAAACCACATATTAACGTTTAAAATTTTAATATTATTAAGTTGAGAAAGGATTATTAGGGCATATGCATCTGTCTTTCTCTTTCAAACAATCGGCCTTTGAAATATTTTAACGTAATAATTTTGTCAAATATAGCAAAAATATGTATAAAGCATTTCATATACACGATAATCAATCACTAGTGCTTGGAATATTTAATTGGGCTTTCACAAAACAAAACAGTAGTTTCATTAAATAAAGAGTAATAATATTTTATAGCGAAAGTCATAATAATATTACTTCTTTTTATTCGTTTTATGTAAGAGTTTATATGAAATAGTCTCACACTAGTAAAAGCGCACGAATTAGAAATACCTGTTAGAGTGCAACATGATTAAGTATTAAACGATTCAACTCTTTATAAACTTAAGCTTTTAGATGATGTGGTCGTTTAACATGGTATCAGAGCCCATGATTAACAAAGGCCAGGGTTCAAACCTCACCGTCACCTATTTATGAGAAAATTCCACATGCTAGGCTTGAGGCAAAAATTCCCCGCCTGCATGTGAGGGGACGTGTTAGAGTGCAACATGGTTAAGTATTAAACGATTCAACTCTCTATAAGTTTAAGCTTTTAGATGAGGTGGTCGTTTAATAATACCTAACTTGAAAAAAATTGGGACAATGTCTCATGCCGAAACAGTAATTATGTGAAATAGTATGTAAGACGTGTTAAAAGTATGATTGTTATATTAGTATAATATGTTTATTCATAGTTTAAATACGTATGATTCTAATGTAATGACTAATTAAAAATATACTTTCAATGTCAATCAACATATTTTACCTATTTAATAAATATATACTTTAATAACGACTCAACATCTCTCACAACCCAACCCATTTCAAGAGATCTCTTATAAATGAGTGCTCTCGTACAAATTGTTGACATAATAAAATTTTATGTAAATTTATATCATTTAAGATTTAAATTCGTGCAATTGTTAGCTTATAAATTTTTTTTTGTGTGTAAATTCATATAATTAAAACTTGTATAGGTATATATGGTCTTTTAATTGCTTTCCCTATTGCTTTGTTAAAGGTTAAAATTGCAACAATATAAATAAAATGAGATTTAAGGAAAATGAAAATAAATGCAAAGTAAGAAATGAGTCTCTATTTAAAGTTAAAAACAAATGAAAATATAAAGACAAAACAAGCTAAAATTTTCAGCTTAGATATTGCTGCTCAAATTCTAAACTTTTACTCCATTTGTTAACTAGACCAGCCCACATCTAATTTGGTATCCTAAATTGAATTCAACAGGCCCACCACTTCATTTCAATTCCAATCAGCCCAATTATTGCTTGTTTAATCCCATGGCATATAAGTTGGGCCAGCATTTTATTAAATTAGCAGCAAGCAAGTTAGGTTTGGTATTAACCAATCAGTTCATTTAGAATATAATTTGGAAGTGTTTATAATGTTGTGAATGTTATATTGACCTATGAAATAATTGAAATTATGAGAGAGAAGATTCAAAGTATAAGAAATAATGTATATTTGATTTACAAAATATATTTAATATGAGTAGATATTAGAGCATTGGAAAAAACTTGTGTAAATTGGTTTCACGGTGTAAACCGTATGATCCATTTTTCAATTTTATTATACTCTATGTATTGCTAAGATTTAAATTAAAGTAGGATTACATGATTTATACATTAATACGGTTTACAAGAGACTAATCATTATCATTAATAATATTAATTTACAAGTGTTTGTCAAAAATAAAATCTTGGATTTGTGTATGTAGCGACGTCACGCTCATTCTTGAAAAAATTTGTGTATGTGGCGTCATCACGTTTGTTCTTAGAAAAATTGTGTACGTGGCGTGGCACTCCTACGTTAATCCTGCAATTAATATTTTATTATAATTTAATATATTTTATTAATTTTATTAATATTTTAAGTAATATATTTTAATAATTTCAGAAAATATTTTATAATTTAATACATTTTATTAATCCTGCAATTAATATTTTATTATAAATTAATAATTTTAAGTAATATATTTTATAATTTAATATATTTTATTAATCCTGCAATTAATATTTTATTAAATTTTTAATATTTTAAGAAAAATATTTTATTAATATTTTAAGTAATATATTTTAATAATTTTATTAAATTTAAAATAATTAATATTTTATAATCTTACCATTAATACTTTATTTTAAGTAATTCTTTTAATGAAAATCTAATATTCTAATCTTAATAATATTATTTTAAGTAATTTTTGTGTATATGGCATCACCATATTTGTTCTTGAAAAAATTGTGTATGTGGCGTTCTCACGTTAATCTTTAAATTAATATTTTATTTGAAATAATTTAATATTTTAAATATTATTTTGTTTAATCTATCTCATTAATAATCTCCCTAATGCAATTAATATTTTATTTAAGTAATTAAGATTGTATAATCTTGCAATTAACATAATATATTTTAAATAATTTTTTATAATGATTTAATTTAATCTAATAAGAATATTTTATGTATTTTTAATGAAAAATTATTATTTTAATTCTAATAAAAATATTTTTATAAATATGTTTAAAAATTTTATTCTTGGAATTAATATTTTATATTAAGTAATTTAACATTTTAACTAATATTTTATTAAGTCACTCTCATTAATAACTTACAATTAATATTTAAAATAATAAAAAATAATAATAATTTTTAATATATTTTTACATTTAAATGTTTTAGTTGGGTTATTCAATTAAAAAAAATAAAAGTAAAAGATAAAAAAAGAATGAGGCTCGATTATTAATTAATTTACAACTAATAATGTTTTGATTGAGTTATTCAATAAAAATAATAATTGAGTTTTAACTTTAATAATTTGATTTAGTTATTCAATAAAAAAATAATTAAAAGATAAAAAGAGAGATACTTGATTATTAATTAAATTTACAACTAATCATAAGTTTAATATTTTTGTTATATAAATAATATATAATAAAAAAATATATTCCTATTATGACACATTGCTACCCATTTTTTATTGTTTTATACTCCCTCCGGCCAATGCAAAGGTATCAATTTTACCATTTTGAGCGTCCAATTTAAAGGTATCCATATTCTTTTTTTAGTCAAAAAGTACATCACATGACCTACTACTTCCCTTTAATACAACTACTCACTACACATATATATATAATACTCCTTAATCTACGCGTAAAAAGTAAAGGGTTGGAGTAGTATATTTTAAGGTTTCTAACCGATAGAAAAAATAATTAGGCCCCAAATTTATAGTTTATCCATTTTTCAGGTTTTGGATTGAAAATATTCTACTATGATCTTTTCCTTTTATATTAATTGAATGTTCATTTTTTAACATGAAGGTAAAAAATATATTTAATAGTAAAGTGAAAAAAAAAAAAAATATATATATATATATATATATATATATATATATATATATATATATATATATATATATATATATATATATATATATATATATAAAAGTGAGGCTTGCGTGCGCCCTGGCGCACGTCGTGCGCAAGTATTATGGATAAGGGTACATTATTTTGTTCTAAAGGGTATACACTTTAATTAATAAGGGTACACATCTTTATACTAAAGAGTATACAATTTAACACAAAATTGCACACGGAGTATGCTTCCGTGCGCCTGAGCGCACACAAGTTTTTGCTTTTATATATATAATAAAATATAAAAATATATTTTTAAAATAAAGACATCACACATAATAGAGGAGACAAAACTAATTATAGAGTAATTAGAGTGTGGAATTATTTGGGTTTGAAATTTGAGTTTTTAATCGTATAAAATCTGAGATGTATTTGTATAACTAAATAAAATTCTAATTTATAAGTAGTGAACAAATAGAAGTAGCCATATACTCCTTCCGTCCCCTTTAAATAATGTCTTTTTTCCATTTTGATCGTCTCATCTAAATAGTCCCCTTTCCTTTTTTACACACATGGGACCCACAAACTCTCATTAATACAACTAAAATATGGGACATTAATACAACTACCCACTACACATTAAATAATAATACTCCTTAATGAAGATCTCTTAGTGAGGGACGGGGGAGTATTTAACATTGAGCTTAACTGTGGCATGAACATGTACCCAGTCTGACCAGTCCATATATTTGGAATTGGTTCACACATTTTGATGGCTAGTAATCTTGGTACTACAATTCATTTTAGGGCGGTGTTTTTGTCATCCGTGCTTTTGTTGAAGGCACCCAAATTGAAGACAAAAGGTGTGTTAAATTTTAATTATACCCCTACATTTTCAAACCCTAATCCATTTATTACATTATTAAAATTAAAAAAAAAAGAAACACACATTATTTTGTACACCCATCTATCACTACACCTAAAACATACACAAAAAATACACACTCATTTAAGAAAAACACAATCATTCATTCACACATCACAGGCACCATTAAGAAAAAAAAAAAGAGGGAGAGAAGAAAAGAGAACTTTAATTTCATATTCAAAACATCAGAATATGAAACAAGCCAAACAATTAATCAAAAGTAATTGCACTCTACATTCTTCCTCAAATCATGTTTTGCATTATTGGGTTTGAGGGTTAGTGAAATTGTGTAGTTAATTGACAAATTATTGATGAATTGATAAAATTATAGATGTAATTTGAACTTAATAGATGGTAGTAACATAAATTAGAGTTGAATGTTGTATGGATTGTTAAAATCGAAGCTTTAATATTTCAATACTGGTCTGCCGAAATTTTTATTAAATTTCAGCTATATATCACCGAAATTTTGTAAAATTTCATCGGTAAATTGTCGATTTTTTTTATTTAAATTCATGTATAGGACGCAAGGGAGTTTAATGGGCTTTAATTCAGAACAAAATTTATATTGGGCCTATTTATCTTAATTTACTTGGATTAAAACCCATTTGTCTTTCACTCTTATAAAGTCTTAATCATGAACTTCAAAAAAAGTCTCCTGCAAGTGTTTTCCTTTTCCGACAGCATAATCCCACATTCGATTCGAGGTAAGCGAAAATTTACAATAATTTCGTTCATTGGTTGTAGAATTCTTACGTAAAATTTCAATCTATGCTTAGCCGTAATATTAGTAGAATTTCGGCTACTATTGATCGAAATTTATAATTTTTTTCAACAAACCAAACATGAAATTTTTTGTGAATATTAACAGGATGTTTTTTTTTTTAAATCGCATAAAACTTACCATTTCGACAGATCTCTATGCTTCGTATAACTAAGAAATGGTTTCTTTGAAGCGCTAAACCATAAAACTGGGGTTTGAAAATTTTAAATGATAGATCACACTATTCATGGTTATATGAGAAAAGTCTTTTTGAGAGTGAACCAAATTGCTGTATATACGAATAATTTTGCAAAGATTACAAGAATGAATGAGGTTTGGTGCTGCTTATTTAAACCCTTTTTTTTTCTATCATCTTCTCCATTCTTCATTAATGTATTAGTGTGTGTGATGTGTTAGTATTTTTAGTGTGTAGTTGTGGGTGGGGGTACAAAGCATTTTTTTAATATAATAAATAGTTTATAATTTAAAAAAACAATTGGAGATATAATTGAAATTTCACACATTTTTGTTTACAATTTGGGTGCCTTGAGCAAAGTCATGGGTGACAATAGTGCCGCCCTTCATTTTAACCATTTTATTTGTTTAACATATTACAATTAAAATTGCTTATCAAAATATTTAATCGAACTTCTACAATATAATATTAAATATTTATTTCACTACAAAAAAATATTTTTTAGAAACCGAATTTGCCAACGAAATTCAATTAGTTGGTAACTACCAATGAATTAGCAACAAAAATGATATTTTTGTTTTAGTAACGGAATGCCAACGAATTTATTCTCTATTTTAGCAACAGAATTCAATCCATTGGTAATTACCAACGAATTACCAAGGGAATCATTATATAAATTACCAACGGAATTATTAGCAACGGATTACCAATGGAATTATTTACCAACGGAATTGATTTTTCGTTGCTAAAAATTTACCAACCACCACTTTACCAACGAAATTTTACCAACAGATTCCATTGCTAATCCATTGGTAAGCCAATTTAACAATGGAATTATGGTTTTTACCAACAGAATATTCCATTGCTAAAAAATAGTTTTTTTAGTGTTTGATATGATTTTCATTTTTTTCTAAAAATTTTATTAGACATCCATCCAATTAGAAGAATATTAATAGTTAATTTTTTTTAAGAAATAAAAACGACCACTATAGAAAAATTATTTTTTAGCAACGGAATTTAACAACGAAATTCAATTTGTTGGTAATTAGCAACGTATTGGAAACAAAAATGATAATTTTCTTTTAGCAATAGAATGCCAACGAATTTATTATCTATTTTTATCAACGAAATTCATTATGTTGGTAGTTACCAACGGATTAGCAAGGGAATCATTATATAAATTACCAACAGAATTATTAGCAATGGATTACCAATAGAATTATTTACCAACGAAATTGAATTTTCGTTGCTAAAAATTTATCAATCATCACTTTACCAAAGAAAATTTACCAACGAATTCCGTTGCCGTTGGTAAACCAATTTAACAATAAAATTAAATATTTTACTAACAGAATATTTCGTCGGTAAAAAATAGTTTTTTTTGTAGTGGAGTGAACTGCATACTCTATTTCATTAAAAAAAAATTCAAGTATAGACAATTGGGTTTTAATCAAACAATTAGTACACTACAATTTTTTTAGAAATGAAATTTACAAACGGAATTCAATCCGTTGTTAATTACCAATGTATTAACAACCAAAATGATATTTTTCTGTTAGTAATGGAATACCAACGAATTTATTCTCTATTTTACCAACGAATTTATTCTCTATTTTACCAACGGATTACCAAGAGAATATTTATATAAATTACCAACGAAATTTTTAGTAACGGATTATCAATGGAATTGATTTTTCGTTGTTAAAAAATGGGTTAATTCCTAAGTAATTCACCACCATTTTGGGAGTTTTCAAATCTATCACGACTTTTTATTTTTGTCAATTCAATACACGAACTATTTAATAGTTTTAATTCTATCACGATCTTTTATTTTTGTCAATTCAATACACGATCTATTTTATATTTTTAATTTTTTCTCAATTTTTATTTTTGCACTTTGATATACTACTTATTTCATATTTTCAATTCAATTCAATTAATTATTATTATTATTATTACTAGTATTATTATTATTATTATATTAAAATTTGTATTTATTAAATAATGGGATTAATACACTATTTTTTTAAGCTAAAATTAATTATTAATTTCATTTTTTTTATAAAATCCTTATTTTCAATAAATAATTTCATTTATATAATATTTCTGTTACAATTTTAAATTTACTATAATAATAGTAATAAAGTCGAACATAATAATTAAAAAAAAATTATTTATTATAATAAAATATAATTTTACATAAGGTGAATTCGTTAAAATAATTGTCTTTCACAACTTAATTATAGCTATGAATTTACTATAACAATAACAAGGAAAAAAATTATTTGTTCGACTATTTTAATTTTTAATTAAATAATTAATTAATTAAGAAATAATTACTGATAGGTACACACTTTGTACCCCTAATTACTACTAGATACATTGATTTAAAATAATCATTATTTAATACAAAATATTAAAGTAAAATACCAAATATACCCCTAAACCCATATACCTTTAAAACACTAACCCCAACCACCACCCACCACCGGACCACCGCTGCCGCTGCCGGACCGCCGCCGCCGCCGCCGGCGGAGCTCCGGCGGCCGGTCGCCGGAAAATCTGTTCGTCAGAAAAAAAAAAAAAAAAAAAAAAAAAAAAAAAAAAAAAAAAAAAAACTGGTCGACGGAAAGCTGCCGGACCGCCGCCGCCGCCGGAGCTCCGGCAGCCGGTCGCCGGAAAAACTGTTCATCCAAAAAAAAAAAAAAAAAAAAACTGGTCGCCGGAAAAGCTGCCGGACCGCCGCCGCCGGACCATCACATTTTTTTGCTGCACACACTTTTTTTTTCCTGCACACACTTTTTTTGCTGCACACACTTTGCTGCACATAAACTTTTGTTGCACACAATATTTATGTGCAGCACATTAATAGGGGTAATATTGGAATATCACTATATATTTTTGTACCTAGTAGTAATACTTTTGTATGTTTGTATCTCATAGTAATTTAGGGCTTTTTTGTGTACCTAGTAGTAATCCTCCCATTAATTAATAATAATAATAACAATAATAAAATTGAATTGAAAATATGAAATAAGTGGTGTATTAAATTGCAAAAATAAAAGTTGTGATAAAATTAAAAATATAAAATAGATTGTGTACTGAATTGACAAAAATAAAAGGTTGTGATAGAATTGGAACTATTAAATAGATCGTGTATTGATTTGACAAAAATTAAAAGTCGTGATAGATTTGAAAATCTCCAATAAGGTGGTGAATTTTTTAGGAATTAACCCTTAAAAAATTTACCAACCACCACTTTACCAACGGAAATTTATGAACGGATTCTGTTGCTAATCCGTTGATAAACTAATTTAATAATGAAACTAAGACTTTTACCAACGGAACATTCCGTTGGTAAAAAATAGTAAATGGAGGTATTAAAGCACATGTGGTTTTTTTTTTTTAATATTGAAATTTATGAATATAATATGAAAACTTTTATAAAAGTCGACATGGAGATTGTAATAATAGAGATGAGAGATCAAAGAAAATTGTGGTTTCTTATACTTTAATTAAAAATTACTTCTTATTCTATTTTTTTAAATAAAAAAATAGTTACTTCTCAAATTCTGATTTAAAAAAATAATTATTTCTGAACCTTTGATATGTTATATAATTTTTTAAATCCAAAAATTAATAATTAAACATAAAAGTGATAAAAATACAAATTAGTCATACTCTACTTAATTTATTCGTTGCAATATCTTTAGTTATGGCATACCCTAGGCCTCGTAGCAGCCGGTGCTATATGACTTAATGGAAATATTAAATTGTAGAATTTGTTGGAAAAGTTAAATTAAATTGTAAAATGCACTTCAATAGACTTATGTTGGAAGACCTATTGTTTGAATGTGCTTTGCAAGCGTACCTTTCATTCATATTAAAGGTGAGATTCGAATTTCCATTTTAAATCATTTCGCGTATGTTTTGTGGAATTGATACATAACACAAGATCACCTTGATATTTCATTTTATATTTTTCTTTTTAAGTGAATGATATATGTCATTACTAAATCTTAAATTAACACAAAAAATCCTAAAACATTAATAATAACTTGTGGGTATAATATTTTATGTAATAAATTACTAAAGAAGATGAATTGTGAAATATAATTAATTGCATTATACTCCCTTCGTCCCACAATACACTTCACATTTACTGTTCCACGTTATTTATGAAAAGTTGCACTTTTTGATTAACTTTATTGACTTTAGAGGGTATTGTAGTATTTTTAAGTAATAAAAAATATAAAATAATGGTGTAATTAAAGTAACTTTTGAGGTTGTTGGATAAATTGATTTTTCTTTTTTGAAGTGCGAAGGGTATTGTGGAACAAACAAATGAGGAAAGTATGAAGAATTTTGTGTGACGAAGGGAGTATTTATTAAAGAAAGATACTCTCAGCCTTGTGTTTAGTTACTTTGAATTTTCGTAAATCATCATCTTTTGTGTAATATCTTATGTAATTGACATGTAGGAGGAGAAAGAACCCCTCTCTACTAAGTGTCATCCATCCAACAGTATGACAGATGTGATGTAATTCGAACAACTTCAATACTATACTTGAACTCGAATCCAATGTCACTAAACTTCTCTAAGAAATAGTACAAGGGACCAAGTCTTGCTCTGTGCTGTCAAGCCTGAAATAAAGGAGAAAATTGAAAATGAAAAATATAATTAAATTTTGGAAGTACTTGCTTTTCTGAGATTACATTTAGATTTTAGATTAAAGGATATAAAATGACAAGATTATAAAATCCACAATCCACCCTCATTATACAGGATACGACGCAAATTCAAATCATTCCATCCAAACCCTATCATCATGATTAGACAATAGAACAATAATTATTTTTTAATAATATTATCGCCATTTAATACATTAATTATTTCGGTCATTTTAAGTCAATAGTTTTCATTAATAGGTATTAAGATAAGTTTTTGTTCAATCCGAATCCCCTGTTCCACAATCGTGTTTCACTTCATGTTTCATAACTTGTTTTCCATAAAAATAATATACCATAGTTAATGACCATTAAACCTTTGGGGCATGTGGTTGTATTTTAGGCCTTGATTAATACACGTAATAAACATCTAATAGATAGAACATGAGATGAAACACGGGAGTGAAATAGATAATCTCAATTGAGTTTTTGTACACAATAAAATCGTCATATGAAGCACCTCAGTAGTCATCATCATCACTCGACATTAATACATTTCAAAAAAAAAAATTAGAAAAGCTTATAAAAATATGGTTTGTGACTTTTGGTTTCCAAGTGAAACCTCAAACCAAGATTAACTAAGTAGCCATCTTCATTTATATAGATCCCATAAATTTAATATTTTATTAAGGGTTATTTACATAAAAAATTCCGACCTTTACGCTAAGTGTGAATTAGTCCAAACATTTAGATATTTACAAATAAGTATACGATTTTAATTTTCTTTTGCAAATCAAATCATCGGGTAGCATGAGACCTGCCCGGTCGCTTACGTGGCACTCTTTTGTACGTGTCACCCCCACATGTTAAAATACTCTCCACCTCTATATATTTAAAAAAAAATCCACCTATAATTTTTTTTTTTCAAAAAAAATGATTAATTTCAGAGTTCAACAATATCTTTAAGAACGATCTCTAAAACAAGAAAGAGTGAAGGGGAGTGAGGCTCAAATGTGTAATGTCATTTCCATTTGATTCATGAAGGCTAAATTCGAGAAGAGGAAATGAGTTTGAAATAGAAAGTCATCCTCAAATTCAATCAATCACAATTTCTCTCCCTTCCAAGAAGAGGAAAATCGTGGTGTTGGGCCCGTTGGGCCTTTTGGCCCAATTGTTGGCCTTCATTTCCAAAGTATACACGCTCACCCTTTTTTGAACCCCAATTTGTGAGCCCTAATGTTGTATGGCTGCAGAACTACTCTTCGTGTTTGAATAGGAATTTGAAAACCTCCGTTCAGCCACCACCTTCGGCGACGTATTCCAGCGTAACTCCTGTTGGATTGTATACTAAAAGTCTAGTTTTAGTATGAACAATATTATAATAATATTTGAAATGAGAATCATATGATCAAATGATTGCATCTTATAATTTATTTATATGCGTGATGCAATAGTCCATTTACTTTATACTGTAGATAATATGTTGTGCGACAACACGCGGAAGATCATATTATCGGTTTCCTTATAAAGTATAAACAAATGCTCACAACCGAGATAGACGGGGACTCTCTATTGGTATGGTTGTAGTGTGGTTCGGTATTAGCTTGTCTTGGCTATTGAATTACATTAGTGCACGTGTGTGTATTGAGCAGGACCGCTTGAGATCGTTCGACTTATACTGACTTATAGAAGAACTTGATCTCTGTTATTATGGAAGTTCGTGCTCTTAATCCCTATACAATAACCTCGACACGTAGGGCAGTATGTATTTATTTGATTCATCAATGGGTGAGATTTACATTATTAAATCAACAAACTCGGTGAGTTGGGAAGTAGTGCTGTATCTATGGTGTGCTGTTGATTGTAGAAGGAATCCATGTCCGTCATAGGTTGATGATGTCCCCTTGAGGAGCTCATAAGGTTTATCATGTAAATCTTGCAAGTGGATTAATTTCCGGCATGATAAAAAAGTTGAGTGGTACTACTCTCGGATAAGCTATTAATTAATTTGAGTTGTCAGTAACTTAATTAATTAATGGACATTGTATATCTTAAACATGGGGAGACCATCGGGCTCATAATAAGAAGGAGCCCAGAACATAATTTGGGATTGGATGGGTAGTGCAATAATAATATTTTAGTGGACTATATTATTATTATTGGATTTAATTAAAAGCTTTGGGCTAAGCTTGGTTAATTAAATTCAATTGAGGCCCAGTCCAATTTCTCCTCCTGGTCCCTGCTGTAGCCCAACTATATAAGTCATCTCAGTTCCTGTTAACCCTAAGTCAGTGCCTCATATGACAGAGAGAAAGAACATGAGCAGATTGAGAGAATCCTACGGATTGTTGCCCACACAACAGCAGGATTCGACTTGGGACAAACAACAGAAGATTGAGAGGTGGTTCACTGTTGTTCATCCTCTACATCGACCCAGAAGTACGGTAAACACGTTTAATTGCTTCCGCTGATTGTTTGCCTGATTCCTAAATGGATCACGTTGTACCACACGATCCAATTGCCAACAATTGGTATCAGAGCGTTGGTTTCGTGGTGAAACGTAAGATTGGGTTTTTGTGATTATATGATTATATGATATGATCTGGTTGTAATCGCATTATTCCTGATGCGGTTTTCGTGATTTATTATCGCTAGTGAGATAGTTCTTTTTTGGGGTTTGTTTAATTTTGATTAATCCATGAATCCCTATTTGACTAATCTGGTGTTATTGATCGCTGATGATTAAATTCACTGGTCACCCTATTTGCTTCTATGATGATCTCTTATGAACGAATTTATCACACGCACACACATGGTGATGGCAAGCCTTGCCCACTCGTCGGCATGACCCTGAACGGGACTGAGGACCATGAAAACGGAGACGGCAGATTCAGGGCGAGGTTGGGCTGCACGATGTGCAACAGAGGCGCCGAGAGGCGGTGACTGGGCACGTCGACTCAGACGGAGGCACCGTGAAGGCCCTATAAGCGACAGCAGGCGTTTGCCCACAAGGATTTGGGCGTGCTGCACTGCCGTCATGCGGCAAGTGGTCTATTACCACTGATGTGATCGACGGACAAAGGAAAGGCGACTGGTGGTTGTGAGCGCCATCGGACATGAGCGGCGATGCTCTCGGGCGAGTTCAAGCCAGCAATTGACGCTACGGACTAGTGATCTGGGCGGATTCCTAGAGAATCGACTGGACGATCTGGTGCGACTCACTGAGGAATCGTTCGATCGAGGCACGACAACATCTCGATCAATTCTATGGCGGATTCCAGTCGCTGTGCTCATTTCTGGCTGCGGCATTCTGAGCACGTCTGCTGCAATTTGCAGGCGACTCATTTCTTGTCGATGGCATAGATGTGAGCTGCTGAGTGGTCGTCGACGACAACTGCTTGTGGCTGCATCCCAGGCGAGTCGTGATGATGCCTGTAACCATGGCTGTCATCGCTGCTTCGTGGGATAGCGCTGGGAGTCGGACCTGCAGCGGCGTCGAAACTTTACTGCAGCAGGCTGAAGGTGTAATTCCGGTGGCTGACGGCATGAAAACCGAGAGCAGCGGCACCGGTGATTGCTTCGTATGACAGTTGCGCTGGTGTTTGCTTCGGCTGGATTGCGGCTGCAAGGGGCAGGGTGGATGACCTTGATTGCTGGAAAATGGGTTTGGGCTCATTTCCTTATTGGGTCAAGCTTCCTTATTGGGCCAAGTTTATTTGAAGGGCTCTTTTCCTAATAATTGTTTTGGGCTGCTGGGCCCAAATGTTTATTAAGGTGTTTATTGGGCTCTTTTTAGTTTATAGGCTGCTCATTTTTTTTAATTTGGTATTGGGCTATTGGGCCCAATTTTAATTAAATGGTAATGGGCTGCTGGACTAATTAATTTTAATTAATTGTGGGTAATGGGCCAATCATGATAAATTAGTTATTTATTAATGGGCTAATTTTGTGCTGGTGGGCTTGGTGGATTTAATTTAATTTTGGGCTGAGTATATGGGTCATGGATAATGGGCTTGATTAATTATTTAATCTGCTGCTCATTTTATGCTTATTTGTTGCTCTAGGGCCCAATTAATTGATCCACTATTTATACAATTAATTATGATATATAACTGATTTAATTGTTTTAACTTGACAATTGTTATATATGCAAGGCATGTTCTATGTGATTTATTTACTTAAATTGCTGTTAATAGAAGCATGTCTAAGTTGTATATTTTATTCTGGAATATTATATGCATGTTAAAAACCCTCAGTGTTAAATAACTAAGTGGGAGAGGGGATTGGTTATTAATTCCCGCAGCCTCCATGATTGGTTTGTTAGCGATGTGAATAGACTTGCGCGTCGGCATTAGAGCCTTCCTCCCCATCGGATGAGTTTATTCATGGATTGCTGGAACATACTTTATTAAATAATTACGTTTGTAATGTGATGCATATGAACTTGCGCGTTAGCTTAGACCTTCCTCCCTATCGGATGAGTTTATATGCGGTTCACTAGTACAAACTTGTAATAGATGACTGTAGGAAGTTATCCGAGCGCGTGTGCACTTCTCTATCTGTAAGGCACATAAGCTTGGGCCACGGACTTGGGGTCAAATAATGGTGTACAATTAGATGTAAATAATAAGTATCCTCTCCATCGGAGTCACTGCTTTTATTTGCATGGTTAAAGAGCAACCGACTATTAATTATTTTGTCATAAAGTTAGGTTGACAAATAAAATTAATGGGTAAAACCTTCTCTTGTAAATATTCGGGTTTGTAAACGTCCACACTATCATGGCTTGCAGACTCACGGTGCTTGAGATGTCGGTGAATTTTATTTTATATTATTTTGAGGGAATCAATATAAAAGAATAAAATTCGAAGATTTGATCGGTAAATTTATTTGTGATTCTCTGAATTTCGAATGGTTTTATCTCACTTTTTATTAACTAAAAGAAATTAAATTTACTCGTCCTAATTAGATGATTAGAAAAGAATCTTGGTTTTGAAAATTACTGCTTAAGAAAATAAAAATGCATTCTCACATATGCCTTTTAAAGTCTCTAGTGAAGAGATGAGAGTTTCATAGAAATATGATGATCTCATATAACTCTTCGGATACTTGAGTAATTTAAAAGGTGGTAGGTCGTGATAGAATTTGATGAATGAATTGGAAAATTATGGAATAGAAGTTGAAAGGGAAACCTAAGTCAATTTTATTCTCCATAATTGCCTAGATGTTTTGAGTAAGTTCCACCTGAATTACAAGAGGATGTATATGGTGGGAGACTTCTGACAAAACATGTGGCAAAGGAAAGCCATTTTCATCATAATGTGAACAAGTTTAATATCTTATTCACTAGTTATTTAAAAATGATTAGTGATGGCATCTACTGACTCGAACTGAGTAGATACTGGAATCACTAAATATTTATCACTTAGTAAGGATAAGATTGTTAAGACATGGGTAAAACTACAAAGGTAGTGGCTATTGCAGTGGGAGTTGTTTATTCATCTCATGATAAGAATAAACGATTGATTATGAGAAATTATTTTTACGTACCCTTCATAGAAAGAATTTGATTTCGATTTCTATGCATTAACGGATGGATACTTCATTTCATTTAAATGACATGGTCATAGTAATGAGGAATGAGGATATAATCCGTTAAAGTACGTTGGTGGATAATATGTAAACTCTTGAATCATATACATCCCACAGATGCAATAAATAGCAATTAAATAATGCGTCTTCCAATATAAGTAAGAGAAAGGAACCTTCGGAGATGAACTAAAACATACATTTGGCATCTAAGATTAGTTCATTTTACTTGAGTAGGGTTCAAAAGTTGATAGCCGATAGACCGTAAGGATTATCTGAAGTGGAAACTATCAAACTTGCGAGTCTTGCTTGAAAGTAAAAATGATTGACTGCCTTTTCAAGGCTGTGGGGTGTAGAGCCAAAGATATATATGTTGGAATTAGTTCATTCTGATTCAAGCGAACCTAATATTATCCAGGTGAGAGGTGGTTATGAATATTCGAAGATTATTCTAGATACCAATATATTTATTTGATGCACTGCATGTCTAAGTTCTTTGATTAATTCAAGAATTGCAAGGCTGGTACAGTGGAGCATCGTGGAAAATATATTAAATCATTATGATTTTATCGTGATGGCGAATACCTCTTGGGATAGTTAGGAGTTATTAATCAGAAATTGAGATTAAATCTCAAGTGGACTACACCGGGCATGCCCCAGCTGAATGGTGTGGTGGATAGAAGGAATAAGGCTCTTATGGTTATGATTAGATAGATGATGAATTATTTGGAATAATTAAATTCATTTTATGGATATGCCTATATACAGTAATTCGTGAAACATTTGTCTGTATATGGGATATCCTAGAAAAATGGAGGGTGATTTATTTAGTCCAAAAGATCGAAGGGTAATTGTTAACACAAACACCAGATTTTTTGGAAAATGACTATGTAATAAATCACAAACCCATGTATGAGTTGTTCTAAAGGAAGTGAGAGGAAAACACAAAGTTAAAGTACCAAGTGCACAAGAGGATATGCCACAAGGTAAATTGCAACGCGTGTCACATCTGATACACAATTACATGTAGTGCCTTGTCGTAGTGCGAGGGTTGTATGAAAACCCATAAATATATGTTTTGGGAGAGTCGTGAGACTTGATCCCTAGTGAACATGGTATTGTCCCACGGATACGACGTAGCACTATAAGATGAAAATGCGGAATCTTAGTAAGTTGCAATGAATGTTGAAATAGAATCTACAGATTCTATATTAAGTCTGGGAACTTGTATGACCACTAAATGGTGTAAAAGCCATTGCAAGTGGTCAAAGGAAATAAAAGAGGATCATGCGGAAAGGTGAAAACCTTGGAAGCAAAGCTTGTTGCGAAAAAGTGTACTCAGAAAGAAATGGTTCGATTATGAGGAAACATGTTCGCTGGTAGCTATGCTTATGTTGATCCGTATTCTTTTATTTATTGCTGCTATGAGGAACAACAAATAGATGTCAAAGACAGCTTTCCTGATTGGAAGTCTTGAGGAAAACATCTATGTGAAGCAACCAGAGTGATTCATTGCAAAGTACTAATAGCATTTTGATAGTAAGCTTAAAATTGTCCAGCGATGGACTAAAGCAAGCTTTAAGATCGTGAAGCATCTATTTTGATTAGGTAATCCAGTGGCATGGATTTAAATCAATGAGCGGATGAGTCTTGTGTGTTGTAAAGAGTGACGGAAACGTGGTGGTGTTTTTTGTACTATACGTAGATAGTATCTTGCTCATTGGAGACAATGAAAGAGTATTATCGGGCGTATGGGTACGGTTAATAAAGCGGTAGAGATGAAGGACTTAAGAAAGACAAAATATATCCTTTTGATCACGGTAATACGGATCACAAGAAAGGATATTATGCTTATCTCAAGTTTCATAAAATGATACAGTCCATACTCGTTTAGCATGTGAATTTATCTAAGTGGATGAGTCTTTGAGACACAAAAAGTAGATAAAGAAGATGAAAGCGGTTCCTTATACTTCGGTGAATAAGAAAGCTTAATCTAAGGAATGCTATGAACAAAGTTGGATATCTGTTTTGCTGGATGCATGAATAGTGAGTATCAACGTAACCCGAAACAAGAATGATGAACTGTGGTAAGACATATATGAAGTGCCTGAGAAGGACTGGAAATCATATGTAGACTTACTGAGCAGATTCACTGCTTCTTGTGGATTACGAAGATTCGGATTTTTTAGTCAGATTGGATGGTAGTAAATTCTCCTCAAAGGTTATGTGTTTAATTTTAGGAAGTAGAGTCATAATGTGGAGGAGTGTTATATAGAAATATATTTCAGAATCTGGACTCCATCATGGAAAGATGATAAATTGGAGCCTATGAGGCAGCCAAAGTATCTATATGACTCTAGAGACTTCATGATGGACTTTGAAGTATTTCTAAGTTTGTCCAAGGTAATCACAATTTACATTGATGATATTGGTGCAGTTGCAAACTTGAAGAAATCACAAGTCCATAAGGCAATTAAACACATGGAGCGCGAGTACCACCTGTTACGAGAAATCGTATGATGAGGGGAAGGTTGTTGTCACCTAGATTGCATCGGATGATGACCTAGTAAACCATATACAAAGATCTTAAGGTGAGAGCTTTTAATGGTTGTGTAGTGGGAGTAGGAATCAGATGTATGGCAGAAGACATGACAGCATAGTCTTTTAGTATAAGTGGGAGATTGTTGGATTGTATACTAAAAGTCTAGCTTTAGTATGAATAATATTATAATAATATTTGAAATGAGAATCATATGATCAAATGATTGCATCTTATAATTTATTTATATGCGTGATGCAATAGTCCATTTACTTTATACTATAGATAATATGTTGTGCGACAACACGCGGAAGATCATATTATCGGTTTCCTTATAAAGTATAAACAGATGCTCACAACCGAGATAGACGGGGACTCTCTATTGGTATGGTTGTAGTGTGGTTCGGTATTAGCTTATCTTGGCTATTGAATCACATTAGTGCACTTGTGTGTATTGAGCAGGACCGCTTGAGATCGTTCGACTTATACTGACTTATAGAAGAACTTGATCTCTGTTATTATGGAAGTTCGTGCTCTTAATCCCTATACAATAACCTCGACACGTAGGGCAGTATGTATTTCTTTGATTCATCAATGGGTGAGATTTACATTATTAAATCAACAAACTCGGTGAGTTGAGAAGTAGTGTTGTATCTATGGTGTGCTGTTGATTGTAGAAGGAATCCATGTCCATCATAGGTTGATGATGTTCCCTTGAGGAGCTCATAAGGTTTATCATGTAAATCTTGCAAGTGGATTAATTTCCGGCATGATAAAAAGGTTGAGTGGTACTACTCTCGGATAAGCTATTAATAAATTTGAGTTGTCAGTAACTTAATTAATTAATGGACATTGTATATCTTAAACATGGGGAGACCATCGGGATAATATAAGAAGGAGCCCAGAACATAATTTGGGATTGGATGGGTAGTGCAATAATAATATTTTAGTGGACTATATTATTATTTTTGGATTTAATTAAAAGCTTTGGGCTAAGCTTGGTTAATTAAATTCAATTGAGGCCCAGTCCAATTTCTCCTCCTGGTCCCTGCTGTAGCCCAACTATATAAGTCATCTCAGTTCCTGTTAACCCTAAGTCAATGCCTCATTTGACAGAGAGAAAGAACAGGAGCAAATTGAGAGAATCCTGCGGATTGTTGCCCATACAACAGCAGGATTCGACTTGGAACATACAACAGAAGATTGAGAGGTGGTTCACTGCTGTTCATCCTCTACATCGACCCAAAAGTACGGTAAACACGTTTAATTACTTCCGCTGATTGTTTGCCTGAATTCCTAAACGGATCACGTTGAACCACACGATCGAATTGCCAACAGCTCCGACAATGATGACGATCGTGTATACCTAACAATGATCTAATGCAGGCTATAAATGTCCGAGCCTAACTCCACCTCAAAACCATGGTCAAGAGTGGAGGTTTGCTCCGCCATATTTATACCCACAATAATTTCCCAGCAGATTCGATGTGGGACGAACCCCAAAGGCTTATCACAGCCATCCAGATAGCCCAGGGGCTAGATCGATGCCCCTGCATCATCCACCCTCCCTTGGAGCCCCGACCCCACAACCGGCTCTGATACCAAGCACCTCCGTTCAGCCACCACCTCCGGCGAAGTATTCCGGCTTAGCTCCGACAACGATGACGACCGCGTATACCTAACAGTGGTATCAGAGCTTGGTCGGCCGTCCATCATTGCTGCCAGTCCGGTCAGATCTGCCGTCGTCCGCTGGTTGATCCAGTCAGATAAATTCTAACCGTGACCGTCGCCCTCATTCGCCTTCCGTCGCTGATGGATATGCTTGGCGGTGCTAGGGTTCCGCCAGTTGCTTCTCCTTCGTGGGATCGCCGTCAGATCTGCTCGTGGCACTAGGGTTTCATCGCTGCCAGCCGCTCGTCGGCGCTAGGGTTCTGTCGCTGACACAGCCAACCGCTGTGTGTGTCGGTCGCCGTCGCTGTCCGTCAGCCGCTACTGTCCGCCGTCGGCCATCATCTGCTGCTCGTCTTCCCATCGGCTGCCGTTTGTGGTCAGAATTGCCGTTCGTCGCTATCGAAGCTGCTGACCACCGCAAGCCTCGAATGTACATCGACATGTCAGAAACGCGCCACCGCCGCTGCTAGGGTTCTGGTCTGACCGCCGCGGCCAGCCCGCTGCTCGTCCACCGGCCGCCGCCACCTTCCGGTCAGATTGATGATAGGGAAGTGTCTCTCCTCTTCCCTCTAATAGATTTGCTTTATTGTTTCGAAATATTTTCAGATTTGTTTTGTTAGTTTTTAGATCTGTTTTTATTCAATTTGATATATCTCTGTGATACCCTGAGGCAGTTGGTCCTCCTTTGTGACGCTCTGAGACGGCTGGTCCTCCCTGCTTGAGTGATTTATGTGCTTTAGAATTTTAGGGATTTTATAATTTGTGGCCTGATTGGTCAATTGCTTCGTATCTCTAGTTCTTATTTGCTTGAAATCTCTTGTAGGTTTCCTGTCTTTGTGATATTTTTTCCTGGTTTGCTTTCGCAGCTAATCTGATTTTTCTGAAATTTTTTGCTCTTTTCTTTCTTTGTATGTGAATTGAGTTCGTTTCCAGGCCCTAAGATAGCTTTTGCTCATCTGTGTGTGTGATTATGTTATTTCTTGAATCTGTGTGAATCGATTCACTCAACTTTAAGCACCAATGGCTTCTCCTAATGCATTTAGACAAGGAGAATTCAATATCTGAAAACAGAAAATGAAGTATGAGAGGGTGTTCAAAGCTGTGAATGACTCTTATGATTAAGAGATAATTTTTTGTGTGAATTATTTGGTGTCTTTTAATTCTTATGTGTGTTTTTAATTGGCTAGTTAATTCTGCATGTGACTAGGAAATTTATTTTTCTTATCTTGTTTCACTTTGAATCTATGTGCTTCTTTGTGAATTTATGTTTTTTTTGTGTGAAAACTTGTTAGAAATGTGTTTTCTTATTGTGTTTCTCTTTGAAACTATGTGTTTTCTTTGTGTGAGAAAATTTGTTGAAATTTGTTTTCTTTATTTTTGTGCTTGTTTATGTGTTAAACTTGCTATGTTTTAGGCTGCTCCTAGTGATGTGGAGTATTTGCATATGTGTTATATCTTTATGCTTTTGTGCCTTATTTACATGCTTATTTGTTTTTCTTAGTGAGGTAGAGCATGTTGTGTGAGTTCAAATATTTGTGTGACGTTTGATTGTTAATTACTGTGTGTACTTCTGTGTGAAGTGTCTATGTGACTTTTAAATATTATAGCTTGTATGTCTATGTGACTAGACTATGTGTCTTTAGAATTGTGTATTCTATTCTGTGTGATGAATGTATGAATTGTATATTCATGATCTTAGTGATCTCATGTTAGCTTTGTGATTAATTTATATGTTTCTGTGTGAACTGTTTGTGTGTCGTGGGAACTGTGAGTTCTAATCGATGTAATTACACTATGTGAACTTTATGTTTTTTTAAGGCTTTGTGCTTTGTTCTTTTATCTTTATGATAATGTGTGATTGGGACTGTGGGTCATTTTTTGTTTGACTTACTTTGTGTTTGTCAAATTTCTGGATCTTGCATCTAACTTTGTATTTTTCGTTTTTCCGAAAAAATGTGCGATGATGAATTCCTACTTAGATGAACACAAAGGTGGTTGAATTTGGCCAAGGTGGAGATTTGTTGGGCCCGTTGGGCATACTGGCCCAATTGTTATCCTTCATTCTCAAAGTATTGGGCCAAGTGTGTCTTGACCCATAGTCTTACACCTTCACCCTTTTTTGAATAGGAATCTGAGCACCTCCGTTCAGCCACCACCTCCGAGGACATATTCCGGCGTAGCTTCGACGATGATGACGACCGCGTATACCTAACACGTGGTTGTTTCTCTCAGATAAAGGAATTGAATCTCTACCTTTAGATTGAAATGTCATTCTCATCTATCTTTCAAAAACGAAGAGTCACCTCTTCTGTTGCAAACGCGACCATCACTGCAATAGAAGGAAGCAGCTGCGCTCCCACCGGATCTGCTACTGCAGCCGCCACCCGTCGATCGCCGCTGTCAGAGTTCGTCGCAAATCTGCCCCTCACAAAAATCCATGAGTGCTTTATTAACAGATCTGAGCCTCACTCACTCCCCTTCACTCTTTCTTGTTCTTGGAAAGTTACGAAACTCAACTGGACTTGTAATTGGAATACCTTTTTCCGGCGAAAGAGGGGAAGGGTTCGAAGTAGTCAACGCTTGGCTGTGCAAGTGCCAACGCTGTGCAAGTGATGGATGCAGCGATGGTCATTTCTACAACCTTTGATTAATTACTCCAATTATTTCAAATCAAGAAATTAATGGGCTCTTTGTTTTTTAATTAATTTTTGATTAAAAAGAATGCTATAATTTGGTAGATCAGAAGATTTTTTTTTTTACAGTTGAAGTTTATATATATATATATAAGTGGAGAGTATTTTACACATGGAGGTTGCGTGTATAAAAGAGCGTCACGTAAGCGACCGGGCAGGTCTCATGCTGCCCGGAGATTTGATTTGCAAAAAAGATTAAAGTCGAATACTTATTTGTAAATATTCAAAAGTTTGGACTAATTCACAATCGACGAAAAAGTTGGGAATTTTCAAATAATTAACCCTTTTATTAATGCAAAACCCATTAGAACGAATCTTAATAGATTTGGATATGCCTTTTTAACCACCACTCTAACTAATATCAGTTCGGTGTTGAACTTTGATAGGTTGTATAATTAAGATTATTTATAGTAATTAAATTTTGTAATTTAACTATTATTATTGTTATTATTTTTTTGTTAAAGGTTAAAATTGCAGAAATATAAGTAAAATGTGATTAAAAAAAAGGAAAATAAATGTAAAGTCAGAAATGAATCTCTATTTAAAGTTTAAACAAATGAAAATAGAAAGATAAAACAAGCTAAAATTTTCAACTTAGAGCATCTCCAAGAGATTTTTTAAAATAGAGCATTTTCACAATATAAAGAGTGTTTTTTTTAATTTTAAAGTCATAATTTTTTTGTGCTCCAACAAATTCTTTAAAATTTTTTTTCTCAATGTTAATTTATTACATTATTTTCTCTTTTTTTGATTGTTTAAACTACTTCTATTGGGTGAAAATACTAATAATTAAATGCATTTAACGAAGTAGTAAATTATGAAGAGTGATTTGTACTCTCCAAATTTAAAGAGCGAAAATAACTCTTTAAATTAAAAAAAGTTAAAATAAAAAGTGGGTTGGAGCTTGTCTTTTTTTATATTCCTCTTTAAAATATGTATATTCTTTGTTTTAGATGAGCTTTTGGAGATGCTCTTTTGGCTCAAATGCTAAACTTTTAGCTCATTTATTAACTAGACCAGCCCATATCTAATATGGAAGCCCATATTGAATTCAACGAGGCCCACTACTTCATTTCAGTTCTAGCCGGCCCAATTTTTGACTGTGTAGTGAGCGTAATTGGATTCTCCGTGCTAACCCCATGTCATATAAGTTGGAGCAACATTTTATTAAATTAGCAGCAAAATAGGTTTGTTAAAAAGACACTGTATACAACTTTTATGATAAAAAGTGGTACTAAACTAATAAAAAGTGAAAATGCTATTTTATGAATAACATATAATGTAAATGAAAATTTATAACATTTTATAGCGAAAGTGATATTAATTTATAACGAAACTGATAACTATTTTAAAAGGTGTAAAATGATCTCACGTGAGACGGTCTCACGCAAGACCTACTCATTTTTTTTAATATAGTTTATTGTTGATGACTGTTCTTTAGCTAGTTAATTTTAGGATTAAGAAAGTAGATTGAGTTGTATAACTGAGCTTAGAACGAGCACAATCAAACACAATAAACTAACGAATATGTGAGAGATTGGAAATTCAACAAAAGTCCTTAACCAATTTTATTACTCTCCTTAAGAACAACACTCATAAAACCTTCCAATTACAAGTGTAATGTCTCATGTGAGAATGAGTAACCTACTTCTCTCTTGTGAGAGAAGCTATTTATACTACCAGCAAAATCCTAACGATTGCCCAATCTCATGATGCCACCTGGATGAAGACAGGCAGCCATAAATGGTCAGGCCGGTACACCGGCGACTTTTGGGACTGGTGCAGGGAGCCACCAGATGTCTGGCAGAACACAGCAGGTCTTCTTTTGTTTTTTGCCTATCTCCTATTAGCGGATGAAGAGGGATGTACCTGTCGTGTGTTGTCTTCTAGCTAGGAGTGCTGCTCAAGACATCTCTTTTTACCGTTATTCTTGTCCTCTAACCTGTCGCCACTAGCCGTTCTCACAGTTGTGTCTGTACTTTGCCCAACAGTTTTGATAGTCCTTCCAGTAATCGAATGGGTTGGTTTTCGAGACTACGCTGCTCATTCGAACCCCTGGATGTCTCCTTCGGCTTTGGAACAGAGGTGTCCTACCGAGGGGTCTCGACCCCTATCCTTTTAGAGGGCTTCCTGTCTCTTGGCCCTTTTCCGATCTCGTCTTCTTGGGCTCCTCGGCCCTTGATGATGGGCTCATCTCTTGGGATTCTTCCTGGTTCTATCTCGAGTTATGTCCCTTGAGCCTGGGCCATCTTTTTGGGCTGCCATCATCCCATGATTTACCATTCGTTCTTGTTCCTGGATCTCTTCGTGGTTGGGCCTCTTGTTCATGGCAGATACGCTTGTTGGCCTTTTAGCCCATTTGACATGGGGGATATAATACCCATAACATTAGCCCCTCGAGCCTAGATAACTTATGGTTTGAGGTTATCTAGGGTCGAACCGTATTTTTAAAAGTTATATCCCTCAAGCTTCAGTACATATGATTCCTGTTTCTTCAACTTCAGTTTCTTATCTTGGTCCCACATTGTTTCTATCCCCTGAATATCGGGGTCGTCGAGATATTTTCGCAAAGCTGGGGGTATCTTCGGTATTTGGTTATTTTCATTCAAATTTTAAATTTCGAAAATTCTGTCAGTCTGCTTTCTTTTCCCCTTTCTCTTTCTTCAACTTTTCCTCTTGCATCTTTTCCTCTGACGGTTGCGATTTCCCTTGTATTGTACGCTCTCCCTTCTCATTCAGGTATCATTCCTTTCCCTTTCTCTTTCTTCTTCCCTAACTTATTCTTCTTGATATCTGTGTGTTCTTTGCGTCGTCGCCGTCTAGGATTTCCTCTTCCTTTTTTTCTTTTATATATCGTTTTCTCTTCTCTTATACTTTCGCGATCATGGACCGCGAGGGTTCAATATCCCCATCGAAATCCCATTCACGAACTACTGATTCTTCACTCAGGAGTGATGGATCTCCTTCTCCCCGCTAAGAAGAGGATTCGAGTTCTCGTTCCTTTTCTAAATCTGCCTTCGACCAAGCAGTCGCCGACTTTGTGTTGATTTTCAGTTTGGAACACTGTGCCGATATGGTCGATGCAAGTCCTGGATTGGTAGCTCATCTCGGGAAGCTTCCTGAGTGGGAAGACGGAGTTCCCTTTTCTGTTGAAAACTCCCTTCTACTATTGACGATCCTTGGTAAGAGAAAAATACCATTATTGCTATCGGTAAATTCCAGTGTGGAGACGATATTGAATTTTTTCTTTCTTCTTCTAAGGCTCGGATGTGTTTCGCTCCGTCCAATGTTGTTGCAGCCTATGAATTGTAGTTCGAGCTCGGTCTTCGCTTCCCTCTACATCCCTGTACTCGTGACATTCTCGATTTCTAGGGCATAGCCCCTGCTCAACTAGCTCCAAATGGTTGGGCTGCTCTGATGGGGATCTTTGTTCTCTTCAATTTGATGGGGTACCAGCTGTTAAGTACCTCCGAGATCAATTTTCTATATCGACTCACTCCAAATGCTAGGATGACAGGGTATTCCTATTTGACGCCCCGCCATACTAATTTGGTTGCCTCTTTGCCTAGTTCAATTAAAAAAGGGAAAGATCACTGGATTTGGGTTCGTGGGCCATGGAGAGGTCCTTGTGTCTTTGATTCTGAGGACCCTCAAGCCCCTACTGTGTTCCCTAGGAGTTCCTTCTTCAATCTTGATCTTAGTGCGTGTATGTATTTCAGTTCCTTTCTGTACCTTTTTTGTCTCTAACTCTTCTTTCTATCTTATGCAGTAGGTGAATCGTGCGCTCTTGAGAAATTGTCTTCTGAATTTCAGGACGCCTTCCATCGCATTCGTGATCTTTCTGAGAAGGATAGCCATTTCCAGTCCATTCTCACTTGTATTAATCTTTTTGTTGCCGGCTTTACCTCTTTGGCTATAGCCATGACAGGTAATTTTTCTATTGTTGTCTCTTTTATTTCAACCTCTCGATGTTTTTGTGATGGTGTTCCTCATATTTCTATATTTGTTTCTCCTTCTATACTTTTATCAGGGGAAGAGAAATGTCTCTTTCCAGATATCGAGAGTTTTGCTACTCTTCCTTCTGCTCGTAGGCAGACGGCTCTTAACAAGGGTAAAAAAAGGTCTCCCAAGCCTCCTCCAAGAAGATTTTCGGAGCCTCTCTTGCTGTGCAGCCTCTCAAAGCTATTAGGATCTGTGATTCTTCTGATTCTCCTCCTCCGAAATGGGACGCTTACACAGTTTCAGGGAAAGCTTCTGATGCCTTAAAGAAGGTTTCGAAAAGAGCCCCCAAGTCTAAAAAGGATACCTCGAAGGCCGTTATTGTACCACCTATCGCTTTTAAAAGAAATTATCAACTACAGGATGAAAGTTCTAATGAGGATATCCATGACAGTACTGCTCTTGTCGCTCGTCCTCCGAAGAAGGTTCGAGATGACGATGTTGGTGGTGTGGGCATTAGCTCTTCTGGTGTTCCCGACTCTGCTCCTCGGAATACTCTAGAAATTTGTGATATCAGCTCTTCTCCCTCTCTCGATGCCCCTGATAAATCTCTGATCGGCGCTTCTGACACTCTCGGTACTTCTTTTTGCCTAGCCCCTGAGCAGCCAACTATTCTCGATCCGAGTCTCCAGGGCAAGCCTATCGAAGGTCTCGCAGATAATCCTGGTGATTAGAGCTATTTTCACCTAGATTTTAGTGTCTTTTTTATATGTGTTTCGTATTATTTTATCCGTATTTTATATGTTATTTGGTTGTGTTTTGTATTTTATTGAAATGTGTGTGAATGAGCTTAAACAGTGAAGAAATGCAGGAGCCAGCACACGAGCCGTGTAGCCAACACGGCCCTGTAAGAGTTGGCCGTGTGGCGACATCTAGTCATTCAACACGGGCAACTTCAGGTCGTGTCCAGTTGCACGAGTCGAGTCGGGAGCACGAGCCGTGTCGCCAACACGGCCCTGTAAGAAGTGGCCGTGTGCCGACATCAGAAGAGCCAACACGACCACACCTGTGCCCGTGTTACAACACACGACTCGTGTTGGCAGCACGAGCCGTGTCATCAACACGGCCCTGTAAGGTGAGACCGTGCGGCAGCATCAGAAGACACAACACGGCCACCTCGTGGCCGTGTTGCAGAGCACGATTCGTGCTGTGTATTTTCCTGCAGAAATTTCCAGATCCTTCTAGAAGCCTCCATAGGGGTATAAATACCCCTTTATTCAACAATTGGCAGAAGATCCGAAATTCCCATCATCTACACACAGATCACACACCTTTTCTTCCATTTTCCACCATCATCTTCATCCATCTTCATCCATCTTCATCCACCCATCATATTTTCCATTTTTGGTGCTAAAGACTTCAAAATCAAGAGCTAGAGGTGGAGATCAAGAAGAATAGAAGATTCTCTTCAAGAAATTGATAGGAAAGAATCCATTCATTTAGTATTTCTTTAGATCTAAGACTATGGGTATTTGTAATGAATCATTTATTTGTTTTATTACTTTTATCATGTTAGGCTAATCCCTCTAGTGGGATTAGGAATATGAAGAGCATATTAGATTTATATTATCATGTGGATTAAATTAGTTTTTGATTTAATTGATGTTGATTTCTATTCATGGAGTTTAATTGTCTTGATGTTGTGATGGCATGGTTTGTTATTCATGAATGTTTATTGGTTTAATGGATTGTTGATCAATGAATTATTTGTGGTAATTAAATGCTATCATGATGTTCATGTATGTATTGCTTGGAGTGAGACGGAAACGACCCTCTATAGTATTAGGAAGGCATAAATAGACATTGAGTTTGGGTTTGACCGAAAGGATATTTGAATTCAATGAGGGGAACCAATCCATTCGTTGGCCTTAGTACACAAAAAGGGAGAGTTTAATCTAACTAGTACCTAGATGGAAGGGGTTAATGCTGGGCTTTGATCTTAAGTGCTTTTGGGAGTCTAAAATGGATCAACAACCTTTGTAACCCGAAAGGGAGCTTAGGATACAATCGTGATCACCCTTAGTCTACATCAACCGAGTTGAATTCCGTTTGCATGATAATATGAATCGAGTGTGCTTGGATGTTTCTAATCCCATGTTTTTCCATACTTGAACTTTAGCACCCATTTTCTATACTTGTAATTTCTCTTATTTGTTATTTTTATTTACTTGCTGCTTGTTTTAGTTGTTAATCAATCTCAAAACCCCCGATCATCTTTACAAAAACGACATGAACATGAGCTCACGTATTTTCTAGTTCAAACATAACTCCTTTGTGGATTGATAATTTTTCTTGGGATATACTACTACAACGATCGAGTATTCTTGCTCGTGAGTGCTATAAAAATAGGCAAACACCTGGTCCCTATAATTCCCTTCCTGCTATGGGACTTCTTTCTCCTCGGAGGTTTGGCGATATTACCAAGAGAAAAATCCTTTGCGCTCTTGGGATTATAATCATTTGTCAGCCGAAACAGCTCATCCTGCTCTGTCTATTTTGAAAGAGGCTGCTCCTTATCTTCCTGTAAACCAGATAGTCGATAGGGACCTTTCCAAGAAATTTGGCGATCTTGATGAAGATGGCAAGACCTTTGTCCGTACTCAAGAACCTCTATTTGATTTCAATTCTCCTGCTTGTTTGGCCCATGCTGCTACTTTTCCTTTTAAGAGTTGTACCATGGAGCTCCTTACTTATGTTGAGAAAATGTCTGCTGGGGCGTGTCTTCACAATACTACTAGCTATCTGGGTCGGCAAGCCATTCATGTCGCCAACGCTATGCATCATCTCTTTGAATTGGAGAGGCGTGAGTCCCATTTGCAGGATGAGGTCACCCTGCTCCTTAGCAAAATTAAATATCATGAACAGAAAACCCTTGAAGCGAGTACGGCCGAGGCTCAAGTTCGAGGGGAGTTGAGGGTTGAGCAGGATAAGAAGGCCAAGCTTGAGGGTAGCTTCATGGCATTACGTGTTCAGTACGACAGTTTGTTAACCAGTTCCAAGAAAGAAAAGAGTGCCTTGTTGTTGGCGAATAATGTGCTTTCCGAGAGGGTTACCAAAATAGAGGTCGAACATAGAGAAAAGATTAAGGTGAAAGATAAACAGTTTCGTGCTGATATGACCCGGATCCAGAACAGCCTCCATGCCCTCCAGGTATCCTCCGACAAAGATGCTGAGGAGATGCGTCAAGAGAGAAGGGATTTCGTGGTCTTGGATTCCGAGGCCTTGCTCAACCAAAAGATTCAAAAGGCCGAAGAAGCGGCGGCCGAGGCTCGGAGTGAGCGTGACGAGGCTATAGCCAAACTGGATCAGGTGAAGGATGAGCTTCTCTTGTAGCAAGAGGATAATTCCTATTATAGGGATGTTATCCTCCCTAAAATTAAGATTTACTGGTTCTGCTCATTCTCAGCGGCTATGGCGAAGGCTTCCTCGGAGAAATCTTATCTCGGCTGTTTGGATGATATGCACGAAATCCTTGGCCAAGCCCTCCTTCAGGAGAAGATGCCTCCGGGTGAATCTTTGAAAACATAGCTTGATTTGGGGTTGCTTGGCAAATATTCCGATTTTATCACCGATACCGAACTTCCTGAGGAGGATTCCGATGAGGTGTTGGAAGTGGATTCAGACAAGGCCTTTGCCGATTGTGTTTTGGAACTTGCTACGGCTGATTCTAGGATTGAGGATCCTCCCGTGGAACTTCCCACTGAATCTGTGGTGTTGCCTATTCAGGAACCATCTGCCGAGCCCAAGGCTCTTGGATCTGGTGCTACAAGCAAATCTGACCAAGTTGTTACTGCTGCTGTTTCCGAACTTTAGCCCTCCGACACTGTTATTGTTCCCGTAGCTCCTCCTTCTTCGAAAACTATTTTCCCATCTGGTAGTACTAAAACAGCCGATATCTCATCGGATTCGATGGCTTCCGATGCCCCTCCAGGCCCTTCTAAGGGTGTGCCGCCCGAAGGTGGTAGTCCGAAGTCTATGGGCGTCACCAGTTCCAAAGTCCTCCCGACTACCAAGTGAAGCTTTTCCGAGACCAAAGTTCTGAGCCGGATGTACTCATTAACTTGAGTTTCTTATGAATATCCCTTGTATTTTTCTTCTTTCCTCCAGTATGTATAACTCTTCTTCGAATTTCAAATAATATATAATTCTCTAACCTTATGGAGTGTTTAATTTTATGTTGACTAACGTTTTGGGGTATTCTGGTAATTTTGCCTTGCTTTTGAGTATAACCGCCATTTTCTGTCGTGGTGTGGCATGCCCTTGTCAGACGCCGCGTGGATTAATCTGAGCCTTTTTTTTCCTTGAAAGTTGTAAAGTCTTGTATTCCCAGCCATTCGATCATTGCTATTTTTAGTTCATTCTGTCCTTTCAAGACGTAGGGTGTATCTCTTTCCATCAGATATCTTTCGATTTCTATTTTCAAAATTTAAACTTTTTTGATTGATTTTGTACTTTTTCCCCTTAACTCCCTTCCCAAATTTCCGGCATTCTCTGAGATTTCTTTTATTTTCTCCCTTCACTAAACCCTAATTTTTGCATTTGTTGCTGGTGATGGCTAGTGAAGGTACTCCTTCTCCAACTAACATTCACGAGGTTAACACCTCTGGCTCTACACCGAAGCGGCCTATGCGGCATGGTGTTCGCAGTTCTAATCGTCTTCGGAGGTGGTCTCGACTTAATTTGAGGGATTTGTCTACTTCTTCCTCCTTCGGTAGTAATCTACCCCCTGTTTCTTCGCCTGATAGGCTGGGTGTTCCCATTGTACCCGCTGTGGCCGCCGGTGGTGTCTCGATATCCATTGATAAAGAATATTATGCTCTCTTGCCCCTGAACCCGTTGGATTACCTCCCGATACATCGGGATATTGGAGACATGAGAGCTGCCCTTCGTGGAATGGCTCAATGTCTTGAGTGGGAGCTGCCCTCTCGAATTTTTGCTGAGCGCCTAGAAGAAATTCATCAGTTATTCGGCAGTCCCGATGTGGTTTTCACTTCTTCTGGTAACGATGTTCCTATTAATGAGCCACATTCAGAATGCACTACTTTTTTTTACTCTATGTTTCTGGCTGGTTTGCGCCTTCCTGTCCCTCCTATTATCGGTCTGCTCCTACATCAATGGAACATAGCCCTTGGGTAGCTTGTGCCCTCTTCGTGGTTGCGGTTAATATCAACCATGTCCCTGTTCCATGTCATCGGTCATACTATCCAGGATCCCTTTGAGCTGGAGTTTCTTTTTTTCTACGGCGCATCTGGTCGCACCGATGGGTTTTATCACCTGCTCCCACGCGACCATCACCACTTTATTGGTGCCTCTGATATCATTGGTAGATCTTGGGAGCATGTCTGGTTTTGGCTGGAGGGTAGCTACCGCCGCTGCATGACTGGTGTTAATGTGTCTTTCCCTTGCCGTTTTCTTCCATTGGATAAGTGTATGGTTCTTATCTTCTTTTTGGACCTCAGATTATTTTGGAGGCTTTTTTACACTCTTTTGATATCTCATGTAGGTCCTCCCCATCGACAGCTTATACAGTTGAGTGAAGGGTTCCAACGTATTTATAGAATCTTATCATCAGGTTCAGCCTCCTATTGTGCTGCTCTCCTTTTGCGAGAGCCGATCTTGGTTTCTGCGGGTGTCGACACTGGGCCGATGGGCTACCCCTGGTATTTTTTCTTCCTTCTTCGTGTTACTCAACTTCGATTTTTCATCTGAGTTTCATATATCTTCTTTCTTTCTTTTTAGATGAGCTTCAGGGTGCACTGTCCCTCGTGGGTTCCACTGTCTCCATCGCGGGTTCCTCCTTGACCCGTCAAAAGCATGTGTACTAATTCTCTGATGAAGATGCCAATTCCGATTACTCTGCCCAATCCTCCTCTCTTGATGAAGAAGATGAGTTCGAAGGCTTATCGTTTAGCTCTGGAGATTTCAGGCTTGAAGAAGACCTTCGGGTAGAGCAGTTTGTTGACACTAGATCCTTGCCCCCAGGATTCTCTTACCTAGCTAATTTCACCAGGATGGGGGTAACTTTCCTGTTCGGGAAACGGCAACGAGGCACCTATGAGTACGACGAGTCCTTTTACCAGCCTGGTATCAGTTTTACATCACGCCGATCTCCGTCCGTTGGTGAGTTTGACATTCTTGCTGGGGAGATGAGAGATATACTTGCTTCTGCTCGCATTTTATTATCGTCCCTATGTTCTCTTTATTCTCAGCAATGTCATTCTTTTGCAGATCCCCCATGAAGAGGATCATGAAATGGAAGATGACCCCGAGCCTGAGGATTACGATATGATGTATGGCCCTTCTAGAAATGTTGATCCCCCGGTTGTTCTCGATGAGTAGGTTGATCTTGATGCTCTTTAGTTTGCTACTCGGACGATTCCTGTTACTCCCCTAGCTAATCTGAACCCTCTGAGTACTGCTGAACCTGCTAATTCCACCGTTGATAATAGAGAGGCTGAGAGGCTGGCCGCCGAAAGGGCCCGTGAACATGGAAAGAATATTGCCGATGAGCCTGACGAGCCTGATTTGCAAGAGTTGGGAATTTGGACTTTGTTCGGGGTGTTTCTCGCCTTCAATCATCATGTCCCTCTAATCATTGATCCGAATTCTCTTTCTCGCAATTCTTCCGGTTTAGTGATCGTAGTCATTTTCACCTAGATTTTAATGTCTTTATTTGTGTATTTTCGGATGTCTTTATCTGTATTTATGTTACTTTTGGTGGAGTTATTATTATTTTGAGGAATGTGGTATAAATTGATAGAATTGTGTAAATGAGCTTAAATATATGTAAAACAGGTTAAGAAATGGACAAAAATGGAGTCGGGAGCGAAAAGAAGACGGAAGAACAGGGAATATTGGTACACGGGCCGTGTGCGGTGATTAGCCATAACTTGTAGTCGGGTTGACCAATTCAAGAATTTATCGAACCACAGGGAGGTCGATGCTAGCACTTAAGCGATATCACGTTTATCACGATTTTATAGAGACGAATCATAGATGGATGGTTTGGGAAACAAGTAATTAAATGAAAGTAGACAAGCAATAATCAAATGACAAGATAAAGATGATGAATGAGTGGTTTTCCAAATTAAGTAGAAGTGAGATTAACAACACTATTGAAGTGGTAACTTATTGATTCATGCATTAAACTCATATGTATCAAGGGTTAAGACTAAGGGCCAACACTTATACCACCTAAACTTCCTCTCGAAATGAATAGGATGTAGATTATTTGCACAATCTCAAAATAGCTCAAAGGTTGGTTCTAAATTAAACTATTCCAACTAGGTACTAAGTTCAATTATAGAATCCCTTCATATAATCAATTGACTTCTCAATCTAACTAATCACATGTTCCATCAAAGAGTTCTAAATAATAAAGGACTTCTCAATCACTTTACCATCTATAATGCACATGAGGTGTTTGATGAAATGATTCACTTGACTATCCTAAGCACATAATTGATTTCTCAATCTAATCATATAATTAGAACAATCAAACACACAAAACATCATAGATCTCAAGATATATAAGCACCAATGATAGAAAATCAAATATCCCCATCAACATATGAATTTAATTACATAGATCCACAAATTAACCAACAACCTTCATGTTGCTAATCTCACAAGGGAGATTAGCCTACAATCTTCATAAGATCCATAACATAGACATTATAATTCTTACAAATCATGATAAACTAAAGGATTAACACAAAATTGGAATGAAAACTCCCTTGGAAATGGATCCAATTGAATCTCCCTTCTTCCTTTGGTGATCACCCAAGCTTCCTTGCTTCTTCACTTGATTTGGATGGAGGAAATTATGGAGAGATGATGTAGATCTCAAAAATGGATGAATGGGATGGAGAATGTGGTGTGAAATCAAAGGAATGGTGTGTGAGGTGTGTGTGGAAGGGGTGGAAATCGGATTCTTTTCATAAAATCTGAATGGAGGGGTATTTATACTCCTTGACAAGCTTCTAGAAGGATTCTGAATTTTTCTGATCCCTGACACGACACGAGTCGTGTGGCGCAACACGGGTCGTGTGCTGCAACACGAGTCGAGCTCCGCAACACGGCCAAGTGGTGGTCGTGTTGGATGAATAGATGTTGCCGCACGACCATTCTGGACAGGCCCGTGTTAGCTACACGAGTCGTGCACTGCGACACGGCTCGTGCCACCAACACGACCAGTCGTGTTGCTGCTGCCCTGATTCCTTCACTGTTTTGGCTCGTTCTCCCTCGTTTCAACTCCAAATTGAGATCCGCTTTTTCCTACATCTTCCTTATCATATTTAGCATCAAATAAAAAGTGAAAATAGTAGGTTTAAGCTCATTCATACACATTTCCATGAAAACACAAAACACAACCAAATAACACATAAAATACGGATAAAATAATACGAAAACACATATAAAAAAACACTAAAATCTAGGTGAAAATATCACTCATCATGCGGAACATGGCCCTATACCCAACAGCAGTGTAGTGTCATCAGAACTCGCTGCTTGCCCAGGAGGATGGCCGTGCGCAGGTGCACAGGCCGTGCGCTGCTGCACGTCCCGTGTGCGGAGCACGGCCCTGTAAGAAGAAGCCGTGCATTATCGTCAGAAAATACTACACGACCATGACCATGGCCGTGCAGTGCAGCACAAGCCATGTCCGGAGCATGCACAACACGCCGAAGTAGGTGTGCCCTACACGGGCCGTGTAGGTGCAAAATCCTGAGTAATTTTCAGAATATTCTGGAAGCTTCTAGAAGGTACATAAGTGATATAAAACCATGACTTGTGCGAAATTGAGAGGAGGAATTGATTGGAGATCAGAATTGAGAGTAGTTACACACACTCCACACCACATTTCCTCACACACTAGATGTAATACCCGGAAAATTCTTTATTTTATAATTTGTATTTTATGTATTTTTATAATTATGTGGTAATTATTTCTATATTTTATTTACATTTTATTTAGACATCCGTGATAATAATGGTGACAATATATGAATATATGTGTGCATAAATATTCACGTGTATTAATTTGGATTATTATAATATATATATATATATATATATATATATATATATATATATATATATATATATATATATATATATATATATATATATATATATATATATATATATATATATATATATATATGGTGTGTGTACGTGTGCGGTGTAGGAAGAAGGAAAGAAAGAAAAAGAAAAGGAGAAGAAAAAAGGAGGAGAGAGAGAAAGAAAAGTCAAAAGTTGTTGGCAGCAAAAATTTGTGTTTGCATGCATGGCTGCTAGCAGCCAAATTTGAATACATGCATGGCTGCAAATCAGCCATCATTTTTATAAAAAAAATAATAATAATAATTGGCCACTTTTCCCTACCCTTTCGTACATCTATATATATGGGGTGTTGAGAATTTGATCACCCCATGCCCCAAAATCAATCGGTAGCGAGAAAAAAAGGAGGGAGAAAGGAGAGTGTGACGGAACGGGACGAAATGATTTAATTACAATTCTTCACGGGTCTTTAGTATTAATATTATCGGAATCCAAGTAAGTAGAAGTCAAACTACAATGCATAAATATATTGTGTGTGAATCATTTGTGATTAGTTTAATTATGTTATGAATTATTTGGGATTAATTGATTATACAAGTTGTGGATTTATGTAATTTGAAATAATATTATTGTATTATAAGGATATGTGTGATCCAAGATGGAGTTGTTATCATAAGAGATCCGTGTGATCCAAGGTGAAGTGGATTTGTATGAATTAAATTAAGTTGTTATTTTATTTATGATTAAATGTTGATATTGATGTCATAAATGATTTATGATGTATATTTAATTGCACTGGTTGCATACCATGCATAATCATGAAAAGTGTTTTCCCCAAAATTAATAAGATACTAATGGTGTGTGCGGCCACTATATATGCATCTCTTTCAGGGTTCGGAAAAATTGTTCCCGGCACTATTTTCGGGGTTCGGAAAAATCGTCCCATTGAGCTCATTTGGGGTGCAAATCATAAGTGTGTCGTGGGGATCCCGCAACATGAACAGTTTTCAAAATAAAAGAGACCAACTAGAAAGATTAGAAAATAAATGCATTTTCATGCACTATCATGCATGATTTTTACTTACTGAGATTTTTGTCTCACTAGTTTATGCATTGTAGGTGAGCCGGATGATATTTGAGTATGTGATGTACTGTGCAAGCTGTGGAGCTCCTACAGGGTTTGAGCAAGATGTACAAAGATGACGACCTGTTGGGCTAGAACGTGTGTTTATTTTGTTTCCGCTGATATTTTGTTATGTAATATAAAAAGTATTGTCACCAGTTTGTGTGGATTGATGTGGTGTCAGAAACCAGTTGCGTATGTTGAACTGGTATGACCGTTTGGATAATATATATTATGTGAGAAAAAAAATATGTGCAAATTTTATGATGATGATGTTTATGTTAATTAAAGAATTATAAGTTATGAAAAGTGGGTCGTGACACTAGATCCATCTTCATCCATCCATCTACACTTGACCTCCTCCGTCAAATCCACCATCCAAGTGATCAAGGGAGCAAGAGAGAGTGAGATCACAAGAAGATGAAGATCTCCATTGAGGACCTTCAAAGGGGGAATCAAATTCTAATTTTGTGACTTTCTTTATAGTTGATCATGGTTTGTAAGGATTTTAATGTCTATGTTGAATTTCTTGTGACTATGAGAGGCTAATCTCCTTTGTGAGATTAACTCCATGATTGGTGTTGGATAATGTAATTTTTATGCAAATTGATTTTAATCTTGAATGGGCTTGTGTTATTTCTATCATTGATTGTTAATTGCTTGATTTGTATGATTGATATGTGTGATTAATTGTCATGGGCATGTGATTAGATTGGCAAATCAATTATATGTTTGGGATAGTTCATTGAATCATTTCATCATACACTTTATGTGCATTAATTTAGATTGAGATAGGTATATCCTTCTAGATTTAGAACCCTTTGATAGAACATTTGATTAGCTTAATCGAGAGATTAGTTAATTAGATGAGGAGACCCAAGCCATTAGTGAATTCATAGTACCTTAAAAGGGAATATTGCCTATGATTTAGTACCTTGTTAGGGAACTCGTAGAGTAATTAGTACCTAGTGGGAGGTGTTCACTTTGGTCTCGATCCTTTGTGCTTTTGGGATCCTTTGTTTATATTGACTTTGTTTTACCTATTGATTCTTCTCAATGCCTTAGGTACAAAAGAGAGCTTGAAGAAGTGTTGGGGACATACTTGATAAAAAGGAATAAATGGTGGTCTCGAAAAGAAAGGTTAATGGAATGCAAGCTCAAGCGAGTTGAGTTTTTAAAGCCAATCTCGAAGGATGCTACTGAGGTCGTTACTTTCCACAAATGCCTAATAGAGGAAGAAGCACAAATATTAAAATTTAATGGCAAGAACGAACTATATCCTTGGCCATTCCGATGAGTTCTCCATATCCCGTCCGGCTTGAAGACGTTAAACTTAGCGCTGGATGGGAGGCAACCCATTGTTTGTTTAATTGCTTTCATTTATTGCTTTGATTTAGTATTCTTGCATTTTTTGTTTGTAGGTTGATTGTGCTCGTGAGGAGAATGCGTATTGGAGATACGAGAAGTGTTCGATTTGAAGTGTGAAGGTACATCTCACCACTTCTTGCAAACTTAAAGTTCAACTCTTGTTTCACTTTAAATTTGGGGGGGTAGTGCATGGTGAACATACCTTAAATTTTTGTGATGCATATACTTCTCTACAAGAAGCTCATTATTGGAAACTACAAGGGTAAGTCCCACCACTTTTTGCAAACTTAATTCTCAACTTGTTTCGATTTAAGTTTGGGGGGAGAGTGCATGGTGTGACTCACCACTTGAGTGTGCTTATTATGTTGATTGAGAGATCTTCTTGTAAAATTGGGTAAATTTTAAAATTTTTCTCATGAGTATTGGTATGATTTTGGATTGTTTGGTTGTGTTGAAGTGCATGCAATTTCATTATTTGCTAGTAATTGTTGTGCTAATGGTGTTGATGAGTTGTTGAGCATAAATGAAGCGTAGTGGAAGCATGAATTGAGCCTAGAAATCAATGTCTAGATTCGTTGTGCATGCAAATCGGAAGCTCGTGCTAATCATTTCCATTATCGGATGCCTTTTCAGGGAGTTCACTTTACTACTCATCTTTTTCATTTGCTTAGCATAGACAATTTGATTTGATTTGGATTGATTAGATTGGCATGTTACTTCATTTGTTATGTACTTGGGAGGTTTACTTGCTTTATTTTTATTTTTGAATAAGGTGGCAAATTCTTGAGCTTACATGTTATTGGATGATTGAGGATATATGCTTGAGTTTCTTTTGATGGATGGAAGGCCATTTTTGCTTGCTATGTGTTGTTGTGTTGTTTCTTGTTTAGTGAGTCTTTTCTCATGTGTATCGTTTGTATTTTTATTCTTGTATAGGTATGTTTGGTGGTTTGTTTCAGGATGTTGTGAGTCATTTTTTTTAATGTGAGTAATGGCATGTTGTTTGTGATAAGTGATGACAAACTATGTTGAGAATCTCTACTCTTTAAAATTGTGACATGTTCTATTTAACTTGTTCAATTTTAAGATGAATTGAGGTGTAATGAGTTCCTAAGGATCCGAGCAAAAGCTTGTGAGCATTTGAGTCTCAACCGTGCATCCATGTTTAAATTCTTTATGAGTGGATCGATTGAGTCTTGATAAATTAGAACTTGCTCATGGACTACGAGAATGAGTCCGATTGGTGGAGGTTAGTGAGATGATCTTAGGCCATCCTTGTTATATCATAGCTATTGCCATAAATTTCCTTATCCTATACATCATTCCCTAGTTAACCACTTTGAGCCTTAAAGCCTATTCTTTGTGATTTGAGCACATTACAAGCCATGATTACCCACTTAAGCCTTTCATACATACCTTTTTGTATGGGTGATTGAGGAGATGATGGTTTACAAGGTTTGATGTGAGAATTGTGCTAGAGAAGAAAGGAAACGGTAAACAAGCAAGAAAATAATGAAAAGAGCTCAAGCAAAAATGTACATGTGACCTCAAAATAAGAAAAATGAGCAAATCAATAAAAATATACTCAAGGAATTCAAAAGTCGAAAGAAAGGAACCATGCAAATTAAAAGAAGCTCAAGAAATCCAAGGAATGACAATGATTAGTGCTTGTGATTAGAAAAGAAAAGAAAGGAAGATAGAAACGTGAAGAAGTTGAAGATGCTGATCTTCTCTTCGATTACTTACACTTGATAAGTCACTCTTATCCATAATCTCCCTACCCTTACCAAAAAGCCTAACATTACATCCAAAGGTGAAAGTCCTTTTTGATCATTAGTTGAAGCCTTGGTGGCTTGTGAATGTAGTCCGTGAGCAAGCCTATGGTGCGTCGGGTTCAATCGATTGATGAGTGAAAATTACCCTACTTCATAGAGTGTTGAGTGCATTTTGATATCCGACGTGAGGTTGGACCGGAAAGGACTTTATTACTCTTAATTTTCTTAGACTTGAACTTGTTAATTTTTTATGTCATGATTTTGATGTTGTAGTGTGACTTGATATGATTTGTAGTCCTTGTTACTTATGATATGTTGTTACTTATGTTCTTTAGGTCTTTCTCTAGGTGAAAATTCCCCCTCTCATTTTCTCATTTTCGTTGCTCGAGGACGAGCAACACTTTAAGTTTGGGGGATTGATCGGTGTCATTTTAACCTAGATTTTAGTATTATGTATTTTGTGTGTTTTTATTCATTTTGTATATCATTTGATGGTGTTATATGAAGATATGGAGATGTGCGCCTTGAAATGATAAATGTATGATTTTCATGATTAAGTGTCTTAAATTGTGCTACATTTGTAAATATTTAGAGAATTGGTAAATTGGTGTAATTTGTATGATTATCAGGTAAAAATGAATTCTAGACACGGTAAAAAAAATGTGGAAAAAAATAGAGCTCGATTTGGAGTTGAAACGAGGGAGAATAAGTCAAAGCAAAATACTGAAAAATGCACGTCCAACTTATGCAATTTTTATGTACTCTTTTGGAGCTCAAAACTAGAAGTGTGAAACATGGTTAGAAAGCCACAGAAAAGAGGATCATTTTGGTATAAGGAACACTTCAATCAGAGCCCAAATGAGAAAGTTATGATTAAAATGGTGAAGTCACGCAAGCTGTTCCTACTCAGCACGGTTGTGCTACTTTGAATGACTTGTTACACCTTCAAATATTGAAAGTTTGTCATATCTTTATATGGATAGAAATCCAAGGAAAAGAGGATCACGTGAGCGCAAGAATTACTCAAATTGGAGATCGGATGTGGAAGTTATGCACGAAACGGTGAGACTGCACTGCACATGCTGCACTACACGGCCCGTGTTCCGAACATGGCCCTGTAAGGGTTGGGCGTGTTCGGACACCAGAAAATGCTACACGGCCATCCCCATGGCCGTGTGCCGCTACACGGCCCGTGTAGGTGTAAAAAGCAGTTTTATGATTTCTAAACGTTCTAGAAACTTCTATGGGGATATAAATACATGTGTTGACCACAAAATCCGGGAGGAATCATTTTGGATCAGTTTCCACACACACTAAACACCTAAATCACACACATTCATCTCTATCTCTTCCACCCTTCACTTCATCCATTCAAACCACTTGATCTCCTCAAATCCATCCATTAATCCACCCATCCACCAATCTAAGAAGAAAAATTCATCATTGGTTGAAAATTATAGCATGATAAAGGAGGAGGAAGTTCACCATCAAAGGGGAGCCAACTTACCTTTATTTTGTTATTTTTTTCATTATTTGGCTCAATTGGAGCATGTTATGGATTGTAATGATTTTACTATGATATGTAGTGGCTAGTCCTCATGTGAGGCTAGCAATATGATTGGTTAGGTATTATGTAGATTTTTGCACACCACATTTTGATGAAATAATTGTTATGAATATTTTCTATCATGAATGCTTATTCTCATTTTATGTATGATTTGTGTGATTAAATTCTCTATTCATAGTATTAGGATGGTCATTCCAATATTATGCTTAGTGGTTTAATTGAATCATTGATTGCATGAGATGACTTAGTTAGTGTGAGGAGAGGTAAACCATACCCTTCAAGTGCTTAGAACCTCATGATAGAACATTAGTGATGAACTAGTGAGGGGAACCCAACTTATGATCATAGTACCTTCATGGGAATTGAGAGTAAGAACGATCCTAGGAGATTTAAACTTGTAAAAGAGTTGAGAACCTAATCACCTTGGCCATAGGGGTTAGGGGTACAAATATGATTGCCCTTAATATCATAACATGAAAACCATCAATGCATGTGTGTGTGTGAGTCTATATATACCTTATCCATGAATGTTGTTTGCCTTACATACTTCTTAGATTGTTCTACCTTCATCCATCTTCCATTTCCATTGTATCCATCTATCTTTAATTGCTTTTCTAGTTGTTAGTTTGTAGTATAATCACCCCCTCCTTTTGATTCGTCCTACTAGAGTAAAGCATTTCTCAAACACGGCTATCCACTTTCGCCCTTGGGTTCGATATCTTATAAATTTTGCACTTGGTCGCTTACGTGCTACATACGATAGAGTACACTTGCTCTAAATCAATTTAACCAAAATTGAAACCAAGTTCATGAGGCAACGACACTAGTAGTTTGGCGAAGGATTGTTTAGAGTGGTCTTAATGAGGACATTTATTTTTAATTTTTGCATCTTATATTTGCTTTAGAAAATTTTGTTCAAAATTTTCTTTCTCTTGTAGGTGCATACCTTGAGAAGGAGGAAGAAGGTGAACAAGCCCAAAAATATGAGCTACATGGATATTATTCGAAATATAGTGAATAGTGGTGCTTTTCCCACTATGAACACGCAAAGAAATTTTCAAGGATTTCAAATGCCAAATGGTGAACCAAACTTGCAACTGGATTTCGGAATACAAGTGCCTAATATGCAATTCCAACAACAAGGTTATGGAGATTTTGGAGTTTCTCATCAAATGCGTCAACAAGTATACCCTCGAGGTGTGGATGATGTTTTTCAAGGAAATTTTTCTAGAAATGAAGAAGGAAATCAACCACAACTATGGGGAGATTTTCAAGACTCCAACACCTCTTATTCCACCCAACGTGACTACAAAGAGAAGTGTAGAGATGAGTTGATTAAAAAGATTATGGAGCGCATGGAGAGGGAGAAGAAGTATAATGAAGAGTGGAAGGATCGAATGGGAAATTGGTGTGAAACGATGACCAATAAAATCGTAGAATACGGTGCTAGATTGAATTCCATTGAGCACCAAGTTAGTCAAGTTTTATCCACCATGGAGAGACTTCAAGAAGAGAACAACAAGTCTTCTACCTCCGAAACAAAGAGAGAATGCATGGTCGTTAAAGATCGAAAAGAGGCTAGTTTGGGGGATGATGAGGTTATGAAAGAGAAGAGAGAAAGAGTTCTTATGTGGGTGAAAGCCAAAGAGTTGAAAGAAGAGTTGAAGGGGTAATTTAAAAGATTTGTCGAGTCTCTTGAAGTGATGGTTGAGAAAGTAAAGCTTCGAAACCAAGAAGAGATTCATGCACTTATGGAAGAAAAGAAACCTCCGAAAACTAAGATCATGGATTCTACTATCCACAAGAAAAAACCTTCTCATTCTATTGAAATTTCAAACTCTCTTAAGAATTTTCATGATTTTATTGATAAAAATCTGTTTATTGAAAATTGTAAGAAAATGGTTGCAAGAGGGCACCAACACTTGTTAATTCCCGAATTCTAATCGGGGGATGTGGTTGAAGTTCTAAACACATATAAAGCCCCATGGAAAAATTGGAACAAGTGAAAAGGGTCATTCCTTGTGAAGAATGCCTTCGGGGAACAATTGCTTGAATTATTCAACAAGAAAGGACACGTTCTTGTGGTTGAATGAGAGAGCACAAGGTATTACTTCAAGAAGAAACCTATGACGGTGCCTAAAGACTATTCAAGACCACCTTGAGCTTCAAAATATCGTCCGGCTTGAAGACGTTAAACTTAGCGCTAGATGGGAGGCAACCCATTTTAGTAAGTTTTCTTATTAAGTTTATTTTCTTGAATTTTTTGGTATGTAGGTGGATTGTACTCATGGAAAAAAATACATATGGAGAAGACGAAATGTGTTCAAATTGGAATGAAGATGTATGTCACACCACTTTGTTCAAACTTAAATTTAACACTTGTGTTAATTTAAGTTTGGGAGGAGTGTGTGGTGGCCATACTTGAATTTTGGAGGTGCACACACGTCGACACAAGGTAACTTCATGAAGATCATTGGAACCTAGAAGGGTAAGTCCCACCACTTTTTGCAAACTTAATTCTCAACTCTTGTTTCGATTTATGTTTGGGGGGAGAGTGCGTGGTGTGACTCACCACTTGAGCGTAGGGATGGCAACGGGTAGGGTACCCGCTTATTTTGAGGTACCCATACCCGTATCCGATTAAAAAATAACTACTCATACCCGTATCCGTCCCATTTAAAAAATTTATTATGGTACCCGTACCCGTCCCATTACCGTTTAGCAATACCCGCGGGTACCCATACCCGTTTAATATTCATTTATTTTATATATATTTATATTTTTTTATTGTCTAAATAATTATAATAATAAAAATCACATTATTATTAATTAAATATAAAATAAATATAATATAAATTCTATTATTTTAAATAAATATTTAATAAATATGATTAAATAAAACTTATAACTATTAATTAAATATATAAACCATCTTATAATATATAAATTATATAATATATATTAAATTTTATATAAAAAAAATATATAATCGGGGTACCCGCGGGTTTTGAGGCATTACCCGTACCCGTCCCAAACCCTAACGGGTATTTCTTACAACTACCCGTATCCGTCCCAAACCCGTTTACAACTACCCGTACCCTACCCATTAGGGTTCGGGTAGACCGGGTACCCGAAAATACCTGTCCCATTGCCATCCCTACTTGAGCGTGGCCGTTCTGTACTCATTCCACGAGTCTTCTCCCATCCATACATACCTAATTCATTCTTCCAAGCACACAAATCTTCCACCCAGGTTAGTTTTGAAGGATTGTGAGTGAAGTTCGTCGATTTTGCACATCAAACACACTTCTCCACATCCAATTGTCAAAAGGTATGAACTTCTTGAACCCTAACTTGTGAATTTCGATATGAATTGATTGAATTGATGTATGGGTTTTGTTATAATATGAATTGTATGCTTAATTGATGATGTTCATACATGTTCAATATGAATTTTTGAATTTTTGAAAAGATGAATTAGGGTTCATGAGGAATAATTTGGGGATTGTGTGAGAATCATGAGTTTGAATAATTGTGTTGTGCTAATTGATGAATTACATGAGTATGATGCTTATTTGTGCTAAATTAGCCTTAGATATTGAGGATTTGGGCATGAGGCTATGTAAATTGTATGTTGAATAGATGTATAAACTTTGTGCATGCCAAGTGTTTGATGAAATGTCTAAGAGAGAATTTTATTAGAATTTGATGATCATATATGAATAATATTTGATGATAATTGAATTTGGAATTCATATGTGTGATAATGATTAGAAGTTGGTTAAGAAATTAATAATTGAGATAAATGATGGTGAAAGTACATGTTATGTCTAAGTTTGAAGTTTTAATGATATGAATGAGCTATGTTGATGCATAATAGGTTCCATACTAAGTTGAATAACTAGGGTGGAATTTAATTAGGTGCATTAACATTCATATAAAGGTCATTGGTTATAACTTGAGAATTATTGTTTTGTAGATGGCCGAGAGGAGAGTTAGACCCAGGAATGAAGACTTCATTGTGATTACCGATCCAGGGGAGTTAGCTACTTTGTATGCACAGTTGACTATAGAAGGAATACATCCGGATGATTTTAGGGTTGAGTTTGAGGATTATTGGGGAAGTACGTGCTTCGTTGGCAAACGTTAGCTCCGAAAATTAAGCCCACTCGTTTTCAAGACACAGAAACGATGAGAGGGTTAGGAATTGAGGAGGATTTAAGGAAGCTTTTTAGATTTGCACATATGGAAGCATTCTTTGACAAGAGGCCACCAACCTATTATCATTTAACTGCTGAGTTCATGAGCACGCTGCAAGTGAAGAAGGATCGGAATGGGTTTCCTCTGTGGGTGGCATTTCAGTTGGACAATGTGTTGAGAGAAAAGGTCCCATTGGCTGTTTGGAATGAGTGTTTTGAGTGCCCCTCATGCGAATTTCATCAGAGCTTTCAACAAGAATGGTGGAAAAGTCTAGTGAACGATGGAACTGAAAGAGCAGGATACGTCCCTAGTGCTTCAAAGGGAACGGCCATCTGGAATCCAGTAATGAGATACTTAGAGAAGATCGTCTCAAATACAATCTCAGGAAGGTTTGAAGGTGGAGCTATTGGAGAGAAGCAGCTTTATATTATGTATTGCTTATACAAAGAGCTATCACTGAATGTTGCAGAACACTTTGTGCAACATGCTGAGAGAGTTGCAAAGAGACAATCTTCTCAAGGTCTAATGCTAGGAGGGATGATCACTATGATAGCTCAAAGATTGGGAGTTAATCTTGCAGGGTTAGAGAATCGGATGGTGAGTGAAGGGCTGAACTACCAACAATTGATACAGATGGAGTTCTTGACAACGGTTGGGAACCAATATTGTCTGAGATAGGAAAAGGGAGCTCCATTTCCCTTGCCAACTCCAAAGCTCACTACGGTCTACACTAGAAGGAGGTTTGCCAACTTGGCAATGGCTAGTGCGAATCACTCAAGAGTTGTGAGAGCTTTCTATAGGAGAAATCGTGATGAAGTGGAAGAGGTTCTAAGACAGTTGAGGGTGGAAGAGAACCTCGAGCTAGCTAACTTGAGAGCCGAGCCAGTGCCAATGGAAGAAGATGAGCAAGGAGGACAACCGAAGCAGATAGAGTTTGAGGAGCAGGGCCCTGATCCACCACAGTTCGAAGAAGAAGAGCAACAGCCGCCAGTAGGACCCGACCAAGGTGATGAATGATGGAATTACATGATGGATGAGGTGCGAAGAGATATGAGGCACATGCAGCAGACATATGGGGCACAAATCATAGAGATCCGAGAGGTTCAGCAAGAGCATGGAAGGCATATTGAGGAGTTGAGAGTTGCAGAACATCGTAGGGAGTATTATGAGGATTAATCACAAGTTCATGCCAACAACATGGAAGAGATGCTAACAATTATGTTCAACTTCCAGTTCCCTGGATCGCCTCGTGCATACATCCCATGGAATGCCTATCATCCACCTCCGTCTCCTGAGCAATGAAGGGAGTATTTTGAGTGCTTGGTACTTTTGTCCATTCATCTTAGTTATTGTTAGACTTTTGGAAGAATGTTTGGATTGATTTGATTTGATTCGATTGGATTGTAATTAGATTGTTTGTTTTGAGAGGTTTCATATTTTGGGTTTATTTTATTTTTAGATTTGTGCGTTTATTTCTTTTAGTTATTTTTTTTTGTATTTTAGTTTATTTTCATTGTTTGGAAGTGATGGGAATTTGATTTTTATTGCTATGGATGTGAATTAATGTTTTGATACTTTTTGATGGATGATTTGGTTTATTCATGTTATATGTTTTTTTTGTATTGTTTGGTGTTGTTTCTTTGATTATTGTGGTGTTTGTTGTTATTTTTATTCTTGTAGGGATGGTTTGGTGGTATGTTTTTGGGAAGGTGTTGATTATTTATGAATATAAGCTATGATGCATTGTGTGTGATGAGTGATGGCAAGCATGTTAATGGTTTTTACTTGTTGAAATTGTGACATGAATTACATAATTTGTTCAATTTTGAGAAGCATGAAGGGTAATTAGGTTTCTTTTGGTCTAAGCAAAAGCTTGTGAAACTTGAGCCTCAACCGTGCCTCCATGATTAATTCTTAATGAGAGGACTGATTGAACATAGACAAACTAGAACTTGCTCATGGACTATAGGAATGAAGCTCGAATGGTTGAAATTTGTGAAATGATCTTAGGTCATCCTTGTTAAATGAAGTCATAGCCATAAATTTCCTTACAAAAAACATTATCCCTAGTAAGCCACTTTGAGCCTATAAGCCTTTTCTTTGTGATTCAAGCACAATACAAGCCTTTAAAACCTACTTGAGTTATATATATATAACCTAAGTGTGGGTGATTGAGGAGATGATGGTTTACAAGGTTTAATGTGAGAATGGTACTAGAAAAGAAGGAAATGGTAAACAAGCAAGAAAATGATGAAAAGAGCTAAAGCAAATATACATGCGACTTCAAAACAAGAAAAATGAGCTAATCAACAAAAATGAGCTCATGTAATTCAAAAGTCGAAAGAAAGGAAGCATGCAAAAATCAAGAGAAGCTCAAGAAATCTAAGGAATGATAATGGATAGTGATTATGATTAAAGAATGAAGTAAAGAAAGCTTGAAAGTGAATAAGTTGGAGAATGGTATCATCTCTTAACTTACTTACACTTGATTAGTCACTATTATCCAAAGTTTCCTTCCTTACCAAAGAGCCTAAACATTACATCCTAAGATAAAGACCTTTTTGATCACTTATTGAAATTAGGGTGGCTTGTGAACATAGTCCATGAGCAAGCCTATGGTGAGTCGGTTCTAACCAGTTGATGAGTGATGTTAAAAACCCTACCCTAAAGAGTGTTGAGTGAAATTTATAATCTATGAGAGGCTTGTATTGAAAGGGATTTGAGTACTTTATTGTCATTCTTAGGATTGAACTTGTTAATTTTTCATGTTATAAATTTGATGATGTAGAGATACTTAATATGAATTTGTAGTCTTTGTTACTTATGATGTGTTGTTGCCTATGTTCCTTTAGTATTTTCCTAGGTGAAAATTACTCTTCTTATTTATCATTTTTCATTGTTAGAGGATGAACAATACTTTAAGTTAGTCATTTTCACCTAGATTTTAGTGTCTTTATTTGTGTATTTTTGGATATTTTTATCCGTATTTGTGTTACTTTTGGTGGAGTTATTGTTATTTTGAGGAATGTGGTATAAATTGATAGAATTGTGTAAATGAGCTTAAATATATGTAAAACAGGTCAAGAAATTGACAAAAATAGAGTTGGGAGCGAAAAGGAGATGGAAGAACAGGGAATATTGGTACATGGGCCGTGTGCGGAACACGGCCCTATACCCAACAGCCGTGTAGTGTCATCAGAACTCGTTGCTCGCCCAGGAGGATGGCCGTGCGCTGGTGCACGGGCCTACATTGCTGCACGCCCCGTGTGCAGAGCACGACTCTGTAAGAAGAAGCTGTGCATTGTCGTCAGAAAACGCTACACGGCCATGACCATGGCCATGCAGTGCAGCTGATGAGTGATATTTTCACCTAGATTTTAGTGTCTTTTTATATGTGTTTTCGTATATTTTTATCCGTATTTTATGTGTTATTTTGGTTGTGTTTTGTGTTTTCATGGGAATGTGTGTGAATGAGCTTAAACCTACTATTTTCACTTTTTATTTGATGCTAAATAGGATAAGGAAGATTTAGGAAAAAGCGGAACTCAATTTGGAGTTGAAACGAGGGAGAACGAGCCAAAACAGTGAAGGAATCAGGGCAGCAGCAACACGACTGGCCGTGTCGGTGGCACGAGCCGTGTCGCAGTACACGACTCGTGTAGCTAACACGGGCCTGTCCAGAATGGTCGTGCGGCAACATCTATTCATCCAACACGACCACCACTTGGCCGTGTTGCGGAGCTCGACTCGTGTTGCAGCACACGACCCGTGTAGCCAACACGGGCCTGTAAGCGATGGCCGTGCGGGAGCATCAGTTCACGCAACACGGGCACCTCATGGCCGTGTTGCGCCACACGACTCGTGTCGTGTCTGGAATCAGAAAAAAATCAGAATCCTTCTAGAAGGCCCAAAAGGGTATAAATACCCCTCCATTCAGATTTTATAAAAAAATCCGATTTCCACCCCTTCCACACACACATCACACACCTTTTCCTCCATTCTTCACCTTCACCTTCATCCATTCTTCATCCTTTGGATCTACCTTCATCCAACCATCAAATCCTTCATCCAAGTAGCTAGAGAAGCAAGGAAGAGAGGTGAATTGCAAGGGGAAGAAGAAGATCACAATTGGAGACATCCAAGGGAGTTTTTATCTAAACTTTGTATTGAAACCTATTGTTTATCATGTTTTGTAAGGAATTTAATGTCTATGTTAATTTTCTTATGGATATGAGAGGCTAATCTCCCTTGTGAGATTAGCAATATGAATTGTGTTGGATAATTTTTGGTATTTTGCAATTGAATGATTATGTTGATTGGGTTAATTGATTTTCTATCATTGATGCTTTAGATCTTGAGGTTTATGATGATTTGTGTGTTTAATTGTTTTAAGCATGTGATTAGATTGAGAATTCAATTGCATATTTAGGATAATTAAGTGAATCATTTCATCAAACACTTCATGTGCATTATAGATTGTGAAGAGATTGAGAAGTCCTTCATAGTTTAGAACCCTTTGATAGAACATATCATTTATTAGATTGAGAAGTCAATAGATTATGTGAAGGGACTTTCATTTCAAGCTTAGTACCTAGTTGGAATTGTTTGAGTGAGAACCAATCCAATGAATGTCATTCCATATCCTATTCATTCTGAGAGGGAGTTTAGGTGATCTTAGTGTTGGCCCTTAGCCTTTTTCCCATGACACATATGAATTCATTGCATGATACCTAGATTTTCCATACTTTAAGTATTGCTAGTCTCATCTCTATCTACTTGGCTCATTCATCCATCTCCCATTCATCTATCCATTTATTTTATTGTCATTTCTTGATTATCTCCCCTTCTCGTTAATCTCTATAATACTATGACAAGCACGAGATCGCTTAGACCCTAGTACCTTCCTCCCTGTGGTTCGATAATTTCTTTAATTGGTCATGCCCACTATATTATGGCTAATCAGCAGCTCGAGCCGTGTCCGGAGCACGCACAACACGTCAAAGTAGGTGTGCCCTACACGGGCTGTGTGCTGCTACACGGGCCGTGTAGGTACAAAATCCTGTGTAATTTTTAGAATGTTCCGGAAGCTTTTAGAAGGTCCATAAGTGATATAAAACCATGACTTGTGCGAAATTGAGAGGAGGAATTGATTGGAGATCAGAATTGAGAGCAGTTACACACACTCCACACCACATTTCCTCACACACTAGATCCATCTTCATCCATCCATCTACACTTGACCTCCTCCATCAAATCTACCATCCAAGTGATCAAGGAAGCAAGGGAGATTGAGATCACAAGAAGAAGAAGAAGATCTCAATTGAAGACCTTCAAAGGGGGAATCTAATTATAATTTTGTGACTTTCTTTATAGTTGATCATGGTTTGTAAGGATTTTAATGTCTATGTTGAATTTCTTGTGACTATGAGAGACTAATCTCCTTTGTGAGATTAGCTCCATGATTGGTGTTGGATAATGTAGTTTTTATTCAAATTGATTTTAATCTTGAATGGGCTTTGTATTATTTCTGTCATTGATTGTTAATTGCTTGATGTGTATGATTGATATGTGTGATTAACTATCATGGGCATATGATTAGATTGGCAAATCAATTATATGTTTGGGATAGTTCATTGAATTATTTCATCATACACTTCATGTACATTAATTTAGAATGAGATAGGTATATCCTTCTAGATTTAGAACCCTTTGATAGATCATTTGATTAGCTTAATCGAGAGATTAGTTAATTAGATGAGGAAACCCAAGCCAATAGTGAATTCATAGTACCTTAAAAGGAAATATTGCCTATGGTTTAGTACCTTGTTAGGGAACTTGTAGAGAAATTAGTATCTAGTGGGAGGTGTTCAATTTGGTCTCGATCCTTTGTGCTTTTGGGAGCTTTATTGAGGGTCTACATCCTATCCATCTTGGTCGAGAGTTTAGGTGGAATTAGTGATCGCTCCTATGCCATGTCCATGATAGATTATAATCAATCGCATGATTACTTTGTATCTATGCCATGATTGTTGCTAATCTCATCCTTGCATCATTTGGAAGCCATTTATCTTGCATTCATTTATTTCTTATCTCTTGCATTAGTTTAATTGCATTCATTTGCATCTTATCCTCCTTTCCTATCGTCCTTATGAAATCACGATAAACTTGAGATCGCTTAAACTCTAGTACCTTCCTCCATGTGGTTCGATAAATTCTTTAATTGGTCATCCCGACTATAACGACCAATCATTTAGCCACTATGGCCGGGGCTACGCTACCTCTCTTTCTACCTCCATGCACGTCATGGATCAATATCGCTTATTTTCCAGTCAGGTGGTTCATAGTTCTGAAGGGTCCTCCGTTGATTTGGAAGAAAGATTAACTGTTTTAGAGGTTGAAAACGCGGAGCTAGCCTCCCTCGTTGATGATCAGAAAGGACATCTACAGATTATGGATTTTGAATTGGCCTTAGAGCAGGCCCCTCTGGAATCCATTAGGATTAGTTTGATGAAGGCAGATATTGCTAGGGACGTCATTCGAGTCGAAGCTGCCGAGGCCCGAGCTAGGTTGATGGAAGTACAGGCTCGTGTTAGAGCTTTGGAAGAATGTGTTAACCACACCAGAGCTGCTGAAGAGATGGCTGCCCGTGCTGAGGCGCAGTTAAAGAAGATGGAGGATAAAATGGCTAGCATCTTCCAATCCTTTGGTGGTCGAAAGAAAGACTGATGTTCCTTCTTCAGTTTTGCAGGTTGACTTTTTATCTCGTCCTGATCCCCGCATGGGTAAAAACTTTATTTACGATGATGGCTTGTAACTCTGAATTATGGATTTCTCCTTTCCTTTTTCTTGCTGCTATTAGGTAGTTGTTTTGAACAATATGTCGTGCCTTTATAATTTATGAACTGTTGATTCATCGGTTGCTAACTTGTGATTGCTGATGTGTTGGTCTGTATTTATCAATTGATGTGTATCTTTACCTTACATGCCGATCATTTATGTGTTTTTGTTCCTGCACGAAACCCTTTCTTTTCCCGTATTACGTCGATGTTTCGATTTCTCATATTTAGATGTCTCTTTCGATTCGATACTATCCGTTCTGAGTTCTCATAATCAATTTCTTTTATTCTCGATATTTTTCCAATTCTTATTACTTCTTTCTCTGGTAGCCCCGGGCCTCTTATCTCGAGATTGGTTCCGATACCCATGTTTTTCTCAAAATTCTCGAGTGCCTTTCCGATACCTTTATTTTCTCTTTCCGATACCGAGGTTCGTCCAAAGTTTTATCCCTTTATTTCGAACTGATATTTCTCCCAATAATCATTCCTGAATTATTCCGATGTGCTGATCCATTCCTTCCGAGATTCATCCTTATGTTCCAATACCTTTGTTTTACTCCCCAAAACTTATTCCTTTATCTTGTACCGATGCTTCCATTGTTCCCATATGTTTTATATTCCAACATTTCCCCCTTTTTTCAATACCAATATTTGTTTCCAAAACTATTCATTTTACTCCGATATAGACCTTGATTCCAAGGTTATTCCTATACTCCAGTGTATTCATTCCGGCTTTATTCCGTTATTCCAATACCGGTATTCTTCCAAATTTATACCCCCTTGGTTCATGATGTTTCAACCTTTCCTTCCGATTTGTTTTGGATATACCATCCTCCTAAGTTTTCCATGTTTGGCTCTATTTTATCCATTATATCCCTTATGTTACGACATTCCTTCCTTGAGTGTTCCCGTTTATATTGCGCCTATTTCCCATATTATTTGAATTCAAGTTTGATGATTGTATTCCATGAAATAAATATCCATAACTAGATAACAAGAATTTTATACAATTTCCACCCTTGATGTAGCCAACAATTCCATTACTCGTCAAGCCTAATCCTTAATTCTATTCAAGTATGGCCTAATGCCTTGATTATAAGCAGTAAGAGGTTGCGTCACCAATCTTGTTTGTCACGCTTTCTGGCTCATTGGTAGTACATCTTTAGGTGTTGGATGTTCCATGGATGTGGCACCTTCTTTCTGGTCTACTTCCTCCAGCTCATACGTCCATTTTTCCAAAACTCTTCTGATCACATATGGACCTTCCCAGTTTTGTCCACTGCCTTGTGCGGCTGGACCCAACACCTTTCGGAGCACCAAGTCACCTCCTTTGAATCACTTTAGTTTCACTCTTGAATTGTAGAATTGTTTGGCCCTCTGCTTGTATATTGCATTATGCATTTTTGCATTCAGCCTCTTTCCTTCTAGTAGATCCAACCTCTCTTGAACCAGTTTGTCATTTCCTTCCTCTCTATGGAAAGCAATCCTCGGGCTGGGCTCTTCGATCTCTACTGGGATCACCGCTTCTGTACTGAAAGCCATTGAGAAGGGTGTCTCATTAGTAGAGGTTCTTGTCATCATCCTGTACGACCACAGGACCCCAGGCAATTCCTCCGGCCAATTCCCGTATGGCTTCTCCAGCCTAGCCTTCAAGGTGTGCTTGATTATCTTGTTGATCGCTTCGACCTGGCCGTTGGACTGAGGGTGGTAAGGTGTTGAGGACCACTTTTTGATGTTATAGTCCTCACAGAACTTCCTCAACTTGGTGTTATCAAATTATTTACCGTTGTCTGTGACGAGTGCGTAAGGTATACCAAAACGACACACAATGTTTTCCCAGATAAACTTTTCTACCCGAGCTTCGATGATGGTCGCTAGGGCTTCTGCCTTTGCCCACTTCGTGAAATAGTCTATAGCTACTATGGCGAACTTAACTTCCCTTTTGCCGATGGGTAGCGGACCAATTAGATCAATTCCCCATTTAGCAAAAGGCCAAGGGATGAAGACCGAGGTTAATTGCTCTGAGGGCATTCTTGTGATCGGTGCTAACCTCTGGCAAGTAGCGCAAGCTCATGCGTGCTGGGTAGCATCCTTTTTCAGTGTAGGCCAGAAATATCTCTGTCTGAACACCTTATGAGCTAAAGCAATTCCACCCGTATGGTTCCCACATATCCTTCGTGTATCTCGGCTAGCATGTAACTCATCTCTTCCGGACTCAGACATTTCAGAAGAGGGGATGAATATCCCCTTTTATACAGCTTCTCATCGATCCACACGTATCTCGCCAATCTGAGTCTTATCTAGCGGGCTTCATTCTTGTCTGAGGGGGTTTCGCCGGTTTCCAGATACTTCTTGATCGGAGTCATCCATGACTCTTCGGGGGGTTGATCGTTTAAGACCCATATGCTAGTGTCCGATGGTTTTTCTTGCTTCACAATATTGATGTTGTTGAGGTCTTCTGCATTCGATGCCATAACCAATTTGGCCAACGCGTCCGCCCTCATGTTCTCCTTCCTATCAATGAACTTCAAGAACACATGTTTGAACTTTTGTAGCATACCTGCCGCCAATCCTCCGTAGTGGCTCATCTGATCATCCTTGGCCTTGTATTCACCTCGTAAGTGATTCACCACTAATTGGGAATCGCTATACACCAGCAATTCATCAGCCCCCATAACCAATGCCATTATTAACATATTCAGTAAGGCTTCATATTCTGCTTCATTATTGGCAGACTAGAACCCAAACCTGACTGTGGTTGATAACGTCTCTCTCGATGGGGTTTGGATGATGACCCCAACTCCCGATGCCGACGTGGTAGCGGATCCATCCACATGCATGGTCCAAGGTTTTCTCATTTTTTCATTGATTGGCATGGAGAAGGTTAGTTCTACTATGAAATCTGCCATGACTTGACCCTTGAATGCATTCCTCGGTAGGTATACAATATCGAAGTCCCAGCTCTACAGACCATTTGAGCAATCTCCCAGCTGCATCTGGCCTCTGGAGCACTTGTCTCAAGGGGAAAGTTGTTAGCACTTCTATGGTATGCTCCATGAAGTAAGGCCTTAGTTTTCTCGAGCTCATAATGAGAGCATATGTCACTTTCTCCATCATCGGAAATCTGAGCTCTGCATCCCTTAGATTGGCTCATGAAATACAAAAGTTTTTGGTTCTTCTTCTCTGTTTTGACCAGTACTGAACTGATCACCATCTACGAAACAGCCAAGTATATCTGTAATTTTTTGCTCGGAGAGGGCTTAGAGAGAATCTTGGGATTCGACAGTTCCTTTTTTATTTCTATGAACGCCCTTCCGCAGTCTTTGGTCCACTCAAACTTGACCTTCTTTATGACGTCGAAGAATGGCTTGCACTTGTCCGACGCTTTAAACATGAATCTATTCAATGCAGCCAATCTTCCTGTCAGATTTTGGATTTTCTTCAGATGCCTTGGCGGTTCCATCTTTATAATCGCTTCCATTTTTTCTGGATTCATCTCGATCCCCCTTGAACTAACCAAGTATCCGAGGAAGCTCCCTTTGCTCTCCCCGAACGTGCACTTCTTCGGGTTTAGTTTCATTCTATAATGTCGGAATATTCCGAATACCCTCTTCAAATGATCAAAATGCTCCATCTTCTTCAGGGTTTTCACCACGGTATCATCCACATATACCTCGACTATCCTTCCAATCTCTTCCTCAAATATCTTGTTCACTAACCTTTGGTAGGTCATCCCTGCATTTCTCAGATCAAATGGCATGTTATTTCATTCGTAGACTCGACTTCCCACGAAGAAAGCTGTATTCGCCTTGTCCTCCGGATGTATCTGGATATGGTGATATCCCGAGAATGCATCCATGAAGCTTATAACTTCGTGCTCCGATAGTAGAGTCCACCATCTGATCAATTGATGGGAGGGGGTAGCTATCCTTAGGGCATGCTTTGTTTAAATCTGTGAAGTCTATGCACAACCTCCAAGATCCCTCTTTCTTTTTCACCATCACCGAATTTTGCACCCTTATAGGGTACTTGCATTCGTTGATCCTCCCGCTCGCCAGTAATTTGTGAACTTCCGATTCCATAGACGCGTTCTTCTCTGGGCTAAACTTCATCTTCTTCTGATGAAAATGTGGAATGCCATGATCGATGTTCAATCTGTGATAAGCATATTTTGGATGTACTCCCAGTATTTTGTTCGGATTCCAGGCGAATATGTCAAAATTTTCCTTCAATAGTTGGGTCAGCTCTGCCTTGAATTCGTTTTCCCATCCATCTCAATCTTGACTTTGATCTATGCATTCTCCGGATCCAGCTGGATCACCTCTGTTTTTTGGCCGCCGAGGCTCCTTCTCGTATTTTTATCTTAGGATCCTCATCAGGTGTTAATGGCTTTCGCCTTGGCTCCTTCGCTGTTTTCTCCATTCTTTCTGTTTCCTGATCTATTGGATTTATCTGTACTTCGGCTATCACTAGGGGCTCGTTATCTTCTTGCTCTTCTTCTTCTCTCCTTTTATCAACTTCCATAACCATATCTGGTCTATTTTTCCCTTGTTCTCCCTCTTGTGGCTCTTCGATTTCTATCGGTATTTTGGTTTCCTACTCGCCTTTCATAATGTCCTCAAAAGCCAACATCTCATAGTCTGTATCATGGTAGCTCAAGCCTTCTACTTTTTTACGAATGAACACTCTCTTGCTCTCATTTGATTCCCTATCAAAGTTGCTATCCTACCATCTGTCGTGACAAATTTGAGGCATTGATGAAGGGTGGACGGAATGGCTCCGAAGGCGTGGATTAACTAACGTCTAAGATACAGTTATATGTGGAAGCTTGATCCACCACCTTGAAAGTTAGCTGCTTCTGCATTCGGGTCCTCCCATCTGATCCTTCTAACTGTACCAATAGGTTTACTTCCATAGTCGGCCTGGTTAAAGCGTTGCCGAAGCCTTTAATCTCATCCCCACAAGATCTCACCTTGTGGTGACTTTCTTCTCCCATGTTTTCAAACCCTCTTTGAAGATTATATTGGGGTACGCACCGGTGTCTACCAGACACCTATGTACTTTCACTCCAGACAGTATGGGCAAAATGACTAAAGAATCGAAATACAGAGTACTTACCCCGTAGAAGTTCGCCTCTGTGAAGACGATGTCGGCCTCTGTTATCCCCTTCGCCTTCGATGCCAACGACCAAACTAGGGGCATTTGCTGGCTCAAATCTCTCAACTCTGCTTTACTTCTTCTTTTTGATGCCGTGGTGAGTACCTGCGAGGTTTTGATATAAGGGATCTCTTCTGCAGGTTCCATCATGTGTATCCCCCTGGTTTGTCGCCTCTCAGACCCTGTCCTCTAATTCTATCAAACACAGACGGTCTACCTGGAGGCGGAGGGTAGAGGTATCGCTCCTCCATTCATTCCTTTATCCGGGGACCTCTGTCTACCCGGAGGAGGAAGAAGATTAGCATCCCTTCGATACACCCTCGGCCTCAGTGCCTGCAGTATTCCTCTCAGTCTTCCCTCCTTGAACAACTTCCATAACTCTGTGATCAGATCTCGGCATTGGTTAGTATTATGACCATACATTAGATGATACATGCAGTACTTCCGAGGGTTAACAAGTTTCGAAGTCCGCAAGACAGGTCTCGGTGGCCGAAGGACCTGTTGGTCCTTCATGTAGTAGAAGACCTCGCCTACGTTCAGATTAGTACCTGACTTCAGCTCCTTGTACATCTGCTGTATCTCGGTGTCCTCCGTAAAGGGTTTGAAAGTGGCAGGTGCCTTGTACTCATTTACTCCTCTAGTGTTCACCTTCTTTCTGCTCGATTGTGCCGAAACGCTCTGGCCACTTGCCTTTTTTGCTATTTTGGAGATGTTCTCAGCCTGGATGTATTCGTTCGACATCACAGTGAAAGCTGCATAAGATGCCGGCGGTTTGAGCTTCACAACCTTCCACAGGCTGGTTTCCGGATGTAGCACTCCCATCACCGTGATGAGGCATGCCTCATCTGCCATGATTTCTCCCATTGACCTTTGTTCATTGAATCTTCTCAGAAAATCTCTTAATCTTTCTGTAGACCCTTGGCGAATGTTGGCAAGGTTATGCTTTGGCTCCTTTGGGGCTCCGAGGTAGGAATATTGCATTAAGAACGCCTCCATCAGCTCTGCCCAACCTTTGATGACGCCGCTGGAATTACTCTGAACCACGCATGAGCTTTATTTTCGAGGGTCAGAGGGAACATTCGACATAGTGTGACTTCTGATGAGCGTTTTCTCAACACACAATTTTAATCCCCAAGTATAAAGGATATCAATTGTAGTTTCGAAGGTGACCAAGTTAAATATCGAATCCACGGGACGGATAAATATTACTTTAGTTATTTTCTAGCAATTATGACTATGTTGAGAATTGTAATTGTTGGTTTGTAAACTAAATAACGATTAAAATAGCAAATAAATAACAAAAACAAGAGAATAGTAGTTGTGATCAAATAAGATGATAGGTAGTTCGTCAGGCCATCCAGTTTCATTCGTTAATTCATACTTTCATGTGTCGATGTCCGACTCTGCCTTGTGATTTATGGACGCATCGCTAGACCATGCAAATCTATTCTATAGACACAAATAGATAAGCTTTTGACACGTGTGAGTATCCTCAGAGCAAGACGCATACTTTACCTCTCTTTCTAGGTACTATCATAATCAATTATTTCCCGCGCACTTAGTACTCTAACCCGATTTGATCTCCCTTTTTAGGTACTATAAAGTTATACTCTTAATCCTACTTGTTAACCCGAATTCAATTCAATTAACAAACATTCATATAAGACGGTTCTAATAAAACCTCGGAATCCCTTCACTTAGAATTATAACAATAAACCCTGCTCATTAGTGAACGCACTCAATCAATAACCATGTTATGCATTCAGACTCTACACAACGATTATTGATGCACAAAACAACTATGAGTATGGATTAAAAATGCACAATCTTATATAAACTAAACCACAAGTAGTGTTGTACGGAGTATACACACGAAATACAAATCAACTCATGAAACTTTCATAACCATAGAACTACCGAAGTGGCTCTAGCCCATGATTGATCTAGGAACAATCATGGTTAGATGGACCAATCTTACTTGAATCTCCAGCTGAACCTCTGTCACAGCTCTCCTAATCTCCTCTTGCGCTTCACGATCTTACGCTCTCTAAACTCTCTTGTATTGTGTTGTTGGTAATTGGTATATATGATGATGTCTTTCTTGACTGCATGAGCCTTCTTTTATACTTGTAATCACATCTCTAGGGCTTGGAATGGGCTTTTCAAGTGATCCCACGCGTTTTGGCCTCGAAAATTCAGATAAGGTAAGTTCCCGCACGACGGTTCGACCTTAGCAAACAGGTCGAACCACTGGCCGTAGGTCGAACCACAGGTCGAACCACGCTACTGGAAGTATTCTGAACTTGGTTCGACTTCTAGTACAGGTCGAACCACTCCCTCTTTGGTCGAACCACAGGTCGAACCGCACCACTAGACAATTTCTGCTCCTGGTTCGACCAACTGTCAGGTCGAACCCCAACGTCGTGGTCGAACCAACTTTCTCGCGAACTGGTTCGACCATGGTTCGACCTGATGAACAGGTCGAACCCCTCGAGTCGTGGTCGAACCCTCCTTCTGCACACTTTGCAATGCTGGTACGACCTGTAGGAGAGGTCGAACCCTCCTCCAACAGGTCGAACCCACCTCTCTCCTTGGCGATTCGCGTGGTCTCGACTTTATCTCTTCGATTCTTGGCACTTCCACTTTGATTTTGCTATGAAAACCACTTAAATAGCTCCATTAACACCTGATTCATGCTAATTCACAATATATATAGGTTTTCCACCCATTTCCACCTCAAAACTCTCCAAAACTAGCACAAAATATGATGCCAAACTTGTGAATTTACACACTCATCAAACTCCCAAACTTACATGTTGCTCGTCCCGAGACAACCAAATCAAAACCACAGGAGTCGTGTATAATTCACCAAGATCAAGTACAATACATATCACACATGCAACTTCATTAAATCAAACAAGTATTAATTGCTTCATATATATCACTCATGCAAAACCAATCCAATCACACACCATTCGGAGTACTAAGTAATCTAGCTCACAAGATAAGTATTTATCCTCTTTCACTCAAGTGTGTGAGGCACTATAGGTTAATATAAACACTCATATCAATTCATATTCACGCGTAACCATAAGCTTGGCAAAGGTCTCAAAAATCAACTTATAATCAACTCTTCACTAGGATCACAAAGGACTTGTTTTTGGGTTGTAATGTTGGCTCTTTGGAAAAAGATAGGAAAATTTAGGTAAAGTGACTTAAGACACTAGTAGAGAGTTACCTTGGAGGTTCTCGATTTCTTCTTCTTGCTGCAATATCTCCTCCAACTTCTCCTCTTCTTCTCATGAATTTTCCTTCTTTTCCGTGCATCAACATCATCTCTTTAGACAATTCGGGTACCGGTTTTAGGCACTACCCTTCTTCTCATGTATAGGCCATCAGCTGCTAAGCTTCATGCACCATGTAAAAAATAATCGGGGTACCAGTTTCGGGCACTACCCCTAAATAAGATTTAACCATGTTCTTTTCATCCAACCATATTCTATCTTCCTTTTTCTTCTTGCCACACTTACTCATCTCAACTCTCTCTACCAATGAATAGGTCAATCAAGGCTCACGTAAAGGTTTATAAGGTTATTTACTTCGGCTACCAAAGAAAAAACTTTAACGGCTCAACAGGGCATCCAAAGGTTAATAAGATCATTAGGAAGGATAAAATTTGGCTAAGTAACTTAATCACAAAATAATGGCCTAAGATCATGTCCTAGCAATTTATCAATCATAAGTCTCACACAAGACTCCAAGCCAAGTTCTAGAATACGTTCATATGAATGATCCTCTCAAGAATAAAACAATCATGATCAAGCATGATTATCAAGGCTCAAATCCTCACATAGGTAAATAGAATCCTAAGTACTCCTCATAGCACATAATTAAGATCAATTCCACAAGAATTCAATATACTCATCAAATTATACATGCTTTTCATCAATAGAACTTAACACATGAACATATGAATGCACAAAATCAATAAGCTCATACCCAATCAATCATACAAGATATCACTTATACATTCCACTCACGCATGAATCACAACCCAACCTGTAAAGATAAAAAGAAGAATGAAGACAAGATGAATCGGAGGAAACCAAAGAAAACCTGAAAAACTACTCTTCCGGAGCATCATCATCCTCATCATCAAGTCTCCGCTCCACAATCCGATGCAGATCATCGATGTGTCTATCCAAGTAATCAACTCGATCACCCAACTTACCAACTTTCTCATTCAAGGTAGTGTACCTCTCATTCAGCGTAGCGTAGTTGGTGTTGGCGAGTGCGAGCTGTCGGTTCATCTCCTGCTGGCTAGCAACGATCGCGATCAGCTGCTTATGAATAAGGCGAAGCTGCTCCCGTGTATTATTTGGGATAGCCCGCTTCTGCTGCGGTGCTGGCTCATGCTGAGGTGCGTCGTGCTACACTTGCATCTCCTCATCCTGCTGCTCCTCCTCTAGATGCTCCTCTTCGGGCTGCTGTGGTGGACGGAACTCTCCTTGATCAACAATCTGCTGTAACTCCGCCATCCTTCCATCCGCACACATCTACGATACAGTCCTCCAATCACCACCTGACTTCACTGTCACGAATAAGGCGTTGTGTCCGAGAGAATCCATCAACTTGTTCCTCGCCACCCAAATGGTTATCAAGTTGCTCACATCGAAAGGGAACATGAAATCGAAGGGCTTGAGTCCCCTCATGAAGAACCAATCTCCATTTCTGAAATGGGCAAATCCTCTCTTCATGCATGTAAACATTGCTAAATCGGGCTCTCCTCTAACTGGTGTGATGCTGGTGAAATCCAAGTTATAATGCTCAGCCACGATCGTCAGTAACCCTCCAATATTCACCTTTTGAAACCCAATGGTCCTAAATCGATGTAGCTGTGCAATGAAATAAGCTCCAACATTGAACTGCACCCCATTTAGCATACACCACAAGGCGTAAAGCTCTCATCTAGACACAACACTCCCCTCTGAGCGGGCGAACAATGTGTTGCTCAAGACACGGTCCATGTACCTCAAAACTGGCTTCTTTATTAAGGAAGCACGAGCCTGTTTGATCTTATAATCTCCAATCTTCCCTGTGATCTCCCTCCAAAACCTATTAGCGTTGAACGCAGCATTCTCCAAACGAGGGATCCCCAAAGGCGTCTCAAACAGCTCATTAAAATCCTCAGACGTCTATCTCTTTCTCGCTCCACCTAGCTGAAACGTACACTGATACGGGTACCCAAGCGGGTCCTTTACCATCTCAAATTAGCAAACTACTTCCGCTGTAACATGGAAGTACGTCGGTCTCTTTAATTCCATAAATCTCCGGATACCCACTTGATCGAACATCCAGAAGATGTCATCCCCGATTATCATTGTCCTCATCGCCTCATCATCTTGGTATCGAGTACGAGCTATCTTATCTGAGACTTCTTCCCACTTTTCTTTGATCTCATCCCAATCTTGCATTTGAATTTTGAAGTTTTCGGGTAAACGATCTTGTAGCCTCAGCTTCTTTGTCACCGTATCAACATTCGAAGGCCTGTCATGCCTCTTCTTCGATCTTGCTTCCTCTGCCTTACCTTTACGTTTACTTGATCCTTGTCCCTTTCCTGAAAACAAATACTTCAACACAACCAACAAGACAAGAACACAAGTATTTGACTAGCATATCCTATACTCTACTCAATACTTCAAGCATCCATGCTTAATCAACTCCAACTAATCTCAACACCACTTGCTTATTTAACATGCTCAAAACATCTTCAATCACACTCTCTTTAATCTTCAAATCATAAACAACAAGCATGCATCAACCAATTCAAGCCATTCAACAAGAATTTCAACAACTGAACTTCATAAACAACTCCAATCAACAATTCAAACCTAATTAACATGCTCATCCTTCTAGATGCATTATATCCTTGATCAATCCATATAAAAACTCAAGTTCTATCCATAATCAAGCAATCTCAAACCAATAAGCATGAATTCATATGAATCGATTCAACAATATCAATTATCACCATGAACTTCAACCAAGATCAACATCAATCAACTTACCCACAACACATTTCTTGCAATAAACTTGAATCCTAGGGTAATTGAGTTGAAAAAAACGTACCTTTAGTCTTGCCCATGGTTAACAATCAAAAATTGGCACACAACACTCAAAATGCGCGACTGAAGCCTTAATTCGCGACGAAAATTGCCCAAATCCGCGCCCAATTCAAGAATTAAGAGTGTAGTGTTATGTAATCGATGGAAAATCAAGTGCAATTAAAGAATTTGTGCAAAGGTGTAGAGGTTCGAAGAGGGTTCGAGGTTTGGTGAATTTAAAAAGTGATCGAACCTTTCTGAAAAATCAAACTTAAATCGCGTACCTGACTTGGTTCGACCTCGGGTTCGACCTGTGGAACAGGTCGAACCACGAATGACGAGGTCGAACCTACCTTCTAGACAACTGCTCCTCTTGGTTCGACCTGGGTTCGACCTTATGAACAGGTCGAACCATTCTTGTATTGGTCGAACCGATCACCTGAAAAACAGAGTGCTCTGAACGGACTGGTTCGACCTCGGGTTCGACCTTCTGAACAGGTCGAACCACAACGGCTTAGGTCGAACCACCCTACTGTAAGTTTTAGATCACTGAGTTCGACCATGGTTCGACCTGTTAGACAGATCGAACCATCAATGATTAGATCAAACCACCTCACTGGATAATTTTCTGCGTCGGTTCGACTTCCTCTGCTCGGTTCGACCTCCTAGCACTGGTCGAACCTACCCTGGCTTTGGTCGAACCACCCTTCTAAGCTTCAAAACTGAGTGTTCTTCAATCCCTACACACTTCAAACTTCAATACGAATCATTAGGTACCAACTTAGAGCACAACTTCATCAAAAATTGTTCCACAAAATATTATTCATGAGTAACTCCGTAAAAGAAAACACAACCAAAACCCACTAAACATTAGGCAAGTTGTAAAAAATTGTCACATCAAAATCGATTAAAATTTTAAATATGGCGCAAAAACCAACTCCCCTAACAAACATCACAAAGAAAAGATTATACTATCGGTGCTTATTGAGGTAAGTACATCACAACCCCCCCAAACTTAGTAGAAACTACAGTCGAAACTAAGTTTGCAAAGAGATGTAATTGTCGATAAGTAAGCACTTCAAATATAAAAATTTCTTACACACACGAATGAAATAAAACAATAAAACAGGAGAGAAAGCCCCAACAGGCGCTCATGTTTAACGTCGGAGAGTCACGACGGTACCAACTCAGATCAAGGTATCCAAAAAGATGACACAAACATCATCCGGCGACCTATAATGCTTCAAGAGATGTCCATTCGCCGCAAAAATGTCTCCATCCTTGTCAATAAGCTCAAAACTCCCCCTCCTAAGGCTCGATGAATCATGAACGGTCCCGTCCACTTCGACTTCAACTTGCCTGCAAAAAGCTTTAAATGAGAGTTAAAGAGTAATACCTCGTCTCCTTACTTGAACTCCTTGTACGAGATCTTTGAATCATGCCACCTCTTAATCCTTTCCTTGTAGATCTCTGTATTCTTGTACGCACGACTCCGAAACTCATCCAAAAGATTGATGTGAGTAATCCTCAACTCCCTCACATCCTTGAGAGTCAAGTTCAAGCTTCGCAAAGCCCAAAACTCTTTGTGTTGAATCTCTACAGGTAAGTGGCACGGCTTTCCATAGATAATTTGATACGGTGACATATCTAACACCATCTTATACACGATCCGGAACCCCTACACGACATCATCGAGCTTCAAAGCCAAATTCTTTCTATTGGTTCCGACCACTTTCTCCAGAATCTGTTTGACTTGACGGTTAGAGACCTCCGCTTGCCTATTTGCTTGAGGATGATAGGATGTAGTAACCCTATGCTTAACACCATACCCTTTAAGCACCTTCTCCAGAAATTTATTGACGAAGTGCGTACCTCCATCACTAACAAGTGCTCTAGGGACTCCAAAGCGGGCAAAGATATGCTTCTTCAAGAAAGATATAACAGTTTTTGAATCATTCAAGCGAGTAGGAATTGATTCCACCCACTTAAAAACATAACCCACCGCAAGTAGAATATAGAGAAATCCATTAGATGGGGAAAAAGGCCCATAAAATCGATACCCCATACATCAAAAATCTCGACCACTATGCTCGGCTGAAGCGGCATCTCGTCTCTCCTACCGATGTTCCCCATGCATTGACATCTATCGCAAGACGCCACATAGGTCTCACAGTCTTTGAACAACGTAGGCCAATAAAGCACGGACTGAAGTACCTTGGCTGCTGTCTTTTGAGCGCCGAAGTGCCCCCCATTAGGTTGTGCATAGCAAAACTCGAGAACACTCTCCATCTCCATCTCGGGCACACACCTACGGATGATAGAATCCGTGCAAATCTTGTACACAAACGGATCATACCATATGAAAGTCTCAACATCCCTCTTGAATTTAGCAAGTTGATATCGGTTGAGATCCCTTGGAATTTCTCCCACAGCAATATAGTTAACATAATCCGCATACCATGGATCAACTCCCTGCGCAGCAACCACACACGCTCGCTCAACCCCTTCAACAAAAACGGCCATGATCTTTTCATCCGGGAACATTTCCTCAATATACTCGAAAGAATTATCACAATGTCCCCTAGTCTCCAACCTCGAAAGGTGATCCGCCAACACATTATCAGAACCTTTCTTATCCCGGATCTCCATGTCAAACTCTTGGAGTAGAAGAATCCACCTTATGATCCTAGGTTTCGTCTCCTTCTTCTCCATCAAGTACCGAATCGCTGAATGATCCGTGTACACAATAGTCTTCATGGCAACCAAATATTGACGAAACTTATCGAATGCGTACACAACAGCCAAAAACTCCTTTTTAGTCACCTTGTAATTCTTTTGTGCCACATCGAAAGTCTTACTTGCGTAGTAAATGGCACAGAATTTCTTCTCCTTCAGCTGCCCAAGCACTACTCCAAGTGCTACATCACTTGCATCACACATTAGTACAAACGGTTGAGTCCAATCCGGAGTGATCAAGATAGGTGCAGTGATAAGCGCCTCCTTCAAAACTTGAAAAGCTGTTAGACATTCTTCATCAAACACAAAAGGAACATCCTTTTCAAGAAAGTGAGATAAGGGCTTGGAGTATTTTGAGAAGTCTTTTATGAATCTCCTGTAAAAACCGGCGTGTCCAAGGAAGGACCGCACTCCTCTTTCATTGGTCGGTGGTGGAAGCTTCTCAATTGCCACCACTTTAGCACGATCGACCTGCAATCCTTTGGCTGAAACATGATGCCCAAGAACAATCCCATCCTTCACCATGAAGTGGCACTTCTCCCAATTCAAGACAAGATTAATCACTTAACATCTCTTCAAAACAGTAGCTAGGTTAGACAAACAAACATCAAAAGAGGAACCAAAAACAAAAAAATCATCCATGAAAACCTCCATGATCTTCTCTATCAACCCATCGAATATTGCCATCATGCATCTCTGAAAAGTAATTCCATCATACATCATGCATTCCTTGAGCCAGGGCCATCTTTTTGGGCTGCCATCATCCCAAGATTTACCATTCGTTCTTGTTCCTGGATCTCTTCGTGGTTGGGCCTCTTGTTCATGGCAGATACGCTTGTTGGACTTCTGGCCCATTTGGCATGGGGATATAATACCCATAACATTTATCATTACCTTTTTTTTACGTGATTTGATTTGTCGTACATGTTTTAAAATAAAATTTATCGAATAAATGGAGGAACTCTATGTTTTAGATCAGGCATTAATTAAAAAAAACTATAATATCATATTTAAATTAGATTTTTAAGTATAATGGCGTGTATGATTAGATTAAAAAATAATTCAACCAAATCTTGGATCAAAAGAATGGGCAACAAGCGCATTTAAGAGGTTTAACCAACCGACGTTGAAGCTATTTTGTAAATCCAATTTAATAAAGTGACCGAAAGTGTATTAAAACTAATAAATTGAACAAGAGCTAGTGTATTGAAAAAACTTATTGGCAGCTTAGTATTCTGTTTGTGGTGACAAAAATACTCGTAGCGATGAACATTTGATCGGTGGCGTGATTCAAACCTATAAATACAAATTATTAAAGAGATTAATCACGAGAGGTCTTCTGGAAAGACTCAAGCTCAAAAACGTGTAATTTAAAGAAAGAGAGCTCAAACCTTATTTTGTGAACTCTTAGAATGGTTGGGTTTCGACTTGTGGGTGGACTGAGATAACTACTCCCTCCGTCCCCCAAAGTATTTCACACTTTCCTTTTTCATCCGTCCCTCAAAGTATTTCACACTTTACTTTTACTAAATTTGGTAAAAAATACATTATACTAATACTCACTTTTTACACATATCCCAATATAATACTTACTTTTTCACATCTCCCAAAAACTTTACACACTTTTTTCACATCTCTCAATAACTTTACACACATTTTTCATTAAATCAACTAAAATATATATTCTCTTTCTTACTTTATACATAAAAATACAAAATTTTCTTAAACTCCGCGCACACCAATACGTGAAATACTTCCCGGGACGGAGGGAGTATATGAGAAGGAGAAGGACTGCAGAGTGAAGTGATAAGGTATACGGGTAACTGTATGAGTAGGAGGAGAAAGATTGGAGAGGTAACATAATGAGTTGGATAAGGATTAGACAATGAAGTAATAATGAAGTACTCACAGAAACCCACGTATAAATAGAGGTTCCCCACATATGTTTCCATACGTATTTTTTCTTTATTTTAATAAATATTGAAATTTATGCCAATTGTTACTGAATTCATGCTTTAATTTTACTAAAATTCTTTTAAATAAAAATAATTATTTCTTAATAAAAATAATTATTTCTTATGACATGATAAAACTGAATAATTAAATATAAAAATGATAAAAATATAAATGAATTATATTCCCACTTACTTTAACCTGTACGACATGATATATTTATATGCTTACAATATCTTTAGGTATGGTATATTCTAGTGCTCCTGCTGTCCCTACTCTACAAATTGATGGAAGTATTAAATTGTAGAATAGTTGGAAGAACTAAATGGTAGGATGTGCTAGTAGTGATTTTTGATGGAGGACAAATTGTTTGATTTGCTTTGCAAGGATCTAATTCATTTTAAAATCAAGATTCAAATTTCAGTTTTAAGTCATTCCGTGTATGATTTGTGCAATTAATGCATAGTAAATTGTTATGGAGGCATATAAGATCACCTATTTTAAATTATATTTCATTTTATATTTTACATTTTAAATGAATACATGTGTCATTAATGCTTGTTAAATTAATACCACGAATCCAACGCTTGTGGGTATAAATTTTCATGTTATAACATGAATTGTGAAATTGAAATCCAATTTTCAATTATATTTATTAAAGAAAGTTCATATTTGCTCAGATAATCTCATACCATATTTCTTTGTAGGAAAAGCTCTTTTGTCCCCGGGCACAAGGATTTAGACTCGTGCGCTCAAATCTGACCCTACACATATTATAATTCGACCCAGAGTATATAAGGTAAAAAAACCCTAGATTCATTCTCAGTCTTCACGCCACTGCACTCTTTCTCTTTCTAATTTGCATTCTCTCTTTCTATCTCTGAATCTCAGTGTTGTGCGCCATCTCCTCCTCGGGTTCTTCGGCTGCTCCTCGCCGCCGATAAATGACGGTTTATCTTGTGGCTCCATGAATCAAAGTGTTGGTTGTGGAATCGCCATCCCTTATAGAATTGCAAGGTATTTTTTTTATGTGTGTGCTCCCCATCTCCCTCTTATTGCATTCAGCTTCCCCTCTCTCTTATTGTATCCCTCTCTCTATGTGTTTTATTAATCAAAATATAGCAGTATTTCATAATGGATGCTCTGTGGTCATTAATCAGATGCCCATGGGCCAAATTGATGTCAATTAGATTAGGGAACTTAAAAGTAATCTGCCTGAAATAAGAAAATCCCACTCTAGAAGCTTAATAGATGTCTCAAGCCTTCCCTACAAATTTAGCCATATTTTGGAAACAAGGTATTATACAGAGTATAGAAATAAATTATACTATAATATATGTGTCTATTTAAAATATGAAAAGATAACTACGTTGAAAAAAATTATAAAGGAGATTGAATGTTGTGTGTTTTGGGAGAAATGACTACATTGAATTTATCAGTCATAGTTTGGAATTACATGGTACTAAACATGTTTAATTCATATCTTAATTCGTAAACTCAAAATTAATTGCTATAGTACCATTTGAAATTTCTGAAATTTGAAAATGTGTCATATAAATGACAAACCTTAGAAGGTCCAATGTTGATGCATCATCTGAAACACTTTAATGGAGTGACATATACATCTCTTGATTTGGGTAAGGTAATTTGTTTTGACTATTAATATTGCTGGTATATTTATATGCAGAATAAAATTTTAATTTATTTATATAATTACTTATATGACTTTTATTTTCCATGAAGCATGAAATTCGGCTTATACTAAGGGCTTAGATTTTGTGCAACAATATACTATCAAATCAAAATGAGATGAGAGTTCAAGTTACTAAATTTTCATATAAATTCTACGAGAAGAAGCATCAAATTTCAAAGGGAAAAGTTGAGAAAAAAATAGAAGCGTCAAAGGCTGTAGAAGAGAAGAAAAAGTCTGCTACGGAGAAATTGAAAGAATTAAAAAAAAGTTAAACTTGGAAAAGAGGCATATTTGATGGTGTATGTTGGTTGCTTCAGTTTTTGATACATTGGTTGATGACTAGTATATGAAGGTAGTTATAATCAAGCTAGAGCTATAACTGTGTATGCAGTAAATGATTAGTTTTTGCTATGATATATAATCACTATATAAATTGTTGAATTTGTACAGTGAGGCAGTTTTTGTTTTGTATGTGAAGGAAATATCATACTTTTTTTTCCTTCATTTACCTTTTGCTAATTTGTATTTGAATTTAATCAATATGATTATTCAAGCAAAGGGTATATTGTTGATGAGTAAAAGGTGCAATGTGGTCATGTAAAGTGTATGGAATTTATAGTGTTTCAATAGGGTATTATGACATGGTGCAAAGGGTATATTGTTGGTGAGTAAAGGGTACATTGTGGTCATATAAAGGGCATTAATTTTACAATGTTTCAAGTTTATGTTGTTAAGATATTATGTGATGGTGTGAAGGGTATATTTTTTATGAGTAAAGAATATATTGGTGATGAGAAAAAGTTATATTGTGGTCATGTAAAAGGTATGAAATTTACAGTGTTTCTAGTTTATGTTGTTAAGATATTATGGCATGGTGCGTAGGGTATATTGTCTATGAATAAAGAGTATATTGTTGATAAGTAAAAGGTACATTGTAGTCATGTAAAGGATGTGAAGTTTACAATTTTTGAGTTTATATTTTTAAGGTATTATTGCTGATGCAAAAGGTATATTATTGATAAGTAAAAGGTACATTGTGGTAATGTAAAGGGGTATATTTTAAAAGAGTATATTGTTTACTCATAAAGGGTATAATGTTAATAAGTAAAGGGTAATTGTGATCATGTAAAAGGTATGCAGTTTATTTACAGTGTTTCGAGTTTATGTTGTTAAGGTATTATATTAAGGCATGGTAGGCATGGTGAAAAGAGTATATTATTAATGAGTAAATGGTATATTGTTGATGGGTAATAGGTATGGAGTTTAGAACATCTATTGTTGACCATATTTTAAGTTTATATTGTTAAGGTATAATGACATTGCAAAGGGTATATAATTTTATACTAAAGAGTATAACACTCAATACTAAAAGATATAACAATCAATAAAATTTTAAAAATATGTATATTTAAAAAAAAGTTAGAATTCAGCACTGATTTAACAACCTACGTATGAATTCTTTTTGTAAAGTAATAGTGTTCTTCAAAGTTTAAACCGCTAATTCATAAAATAATTTCAGAGAGGGAATGAAATCAACAATATAAGATTGTATATTTTCAATTAATGGAGTAGAGGATTGGAACATTCAATTTTTCCCATGGAGGATAATGGGATCTACACCTCCAACATTGGAGATCAACAAAAGAGAAAGAAAAACTGGAAAGAAAATATGAATTAATAAAAGCTAAACTAGTAAATCAACCAAAGATCCAACTACACACGAGGATAATTTCACGAACCATCTATAACTCTTTCTTCTCTCTCTACCAACTCCTTCAACTTTCACACTACTTCCATACCCATTTCAACTTTTTTCTCGTACATCTCCACCGCTTTCTTTTTCTTACCACTACTTTCTCCGGCCGCGGTACGTCGTCGTATGTATCCCTCACCTTCTAGATCTGATTTAGCCTTCACTTCAACCACCCAATCTCAATCTTCACCAGTTATAGGCCCTTTATTTGATCGACCATGGATAAGATATCCGACGCTTCAGCTCCACAAACATTGAGCCTTCCAACTTGTTGCAGATCCTACTAACCATCTCTTACAGGACAAAGCATTTGTGGGCATCAACTTATCGGTGATAAATTATGAAATTGGAGAAAATAAATTACACACAATCTGTGAGAATTGAAAAAATGATTTGGCGAATTGAAGATAAAATTTGAGAGGAAAATATCGATGGAATCAACTTACCAGTGATGAATTATGAAATTGGAGAAAATAAATTACACACAATCTGTCGGAATTGGAAATATGATTTCGTGAATTGAAGATGAAATTTGAGAGGATAATTTGTAGAAAGGAGTGATGGAATTGCATAGGAAAAATAAGGAAAAGAAAATTTAGAATTTTTTTAGTATATATAAGACCCGGGTAGGATTGGGCGCAAGGATACTGGATCCGTGTTCCCGGATACACAAGATACTCACTCTTCTTTTTATTAGGCTAAGGGTTATATTTTGTGCAGTCATGTATTCTCTTCATCCCACCAAAAAATCCTCATTTTACTATATTCATTTTATTATATTGGGTGTCCCACACAAAGGTCCATATTTTCCCTTTTTAGAAAAAGGGCCTATATATGACTCACTACTCATTACTAATACAACTATCCACTATACATAAAATAATAATACTCCTTAATCTATGGGCAAAAAGAAAATGATGACCTTTGCCCGAGACAGAGGGAGTGTAAACATATTACTCAATAGTGTATATACATTTTTTAATAATTGTATAGTTTTTTTATATTCAGTTTTCATTAAAAAAAACTTACAAACATTCAGTTTTTCATTAAAAAAATATACGAAAAATTTACTTACAAAATGTATACATTTTTCTTTATTAATGTATATATTATTATTTATAAAAGTATAAGTTTCTAAAAGTAGATGCGTCCGAATGTACAAAATAATTAGCCCAGAGTTATAGTGTTCCCTAGCTTGTGAATATTTCAATTATGCCATGGTTTGATTTGAATTCAATTGAGTCATTACTATACACACATTATTTCAAATAGAATGGAAGCAAATTTAGAATTTTTATAAGACTAATTTAACAAATTAAAGCCTAGAATATTCATCAACGGGAAGGAGACCCTCAACATTTTCAAGTAGTCCCAATGCGACAAGGATATTTTGAGCCCTTCCAACCCGTTCGGCTATGGAAGCATGAACATCGGCCGCAACGACAACGTTGGGTGGGTTGAGTACACATCGACCCAAAACGCATCTCGTGCAACTCGCACACCTGATCACTCCACCTTTTTTTTTCAATAATATCTTTTTGTGCTATTTTTGTACAACGTCATTTTTTGTGCCACGCGTTATATGATTGACACGTAGGAGGGGAAAGAACCCTCTTTGTAGGAAATAAATTCATAAATCCTAATGCCTTAAACCCTAATATGATTAACGAGATCTAAACTGTATAGCGGAAGTGTACCTTGATTTATTTAGTCCTTTTGGAGGAATACGTACTTGAAGATCGGTAGGTATATTGGTCTTCCTCAACTAAGCCTCCTTATTCCTTGTGTGACCGTCATAATCCCTTTCGATGGGAAGAAGAGAAGACTATGTGCGCTTAGTATATTGTGGATCATAACCTGTGAGCCTTTATATACTACACAATTGGTCCACCCATTATCACACAGTCATGTGGTATTGGGTATCTACTCAATTGACACATATCAATTATTATTATAGCCCATGGACTTTTTATCTTAATTAGATCACTTAATTAAGTCCATAAAATAATTGAATAGCTAATATAATTGCATAATAATATATTGCCCACAATTAGACTATATTGAAAATTAAAAAAAAATTCCAATAATTTCCCACTTGGGCTATATATTTCTCAAAACAATTATATCAAGAGTCCTTAGTTGCGCAACTTTATGCTATTCCTTTGCAGGCTATACTTAACAATCTGGTCCATCTCATATACTAACATGAAATTATCGTTGCATTTACCACATTACAAATCGTGGTTAAACCCCGACAATCACCATAAATGTACACTCAATGACATAGATCAAATATGGTGAGTAGCATGGAAATTACATGCAATGTGATAAAAATATCATGTTTATTTCCAATTTGTCCAACTTTAAGACTTAGTGAGATCAATCCATAATGTAAAAAATTACAAAATGAAAAATTACTTAAGTGAATTCACAATGAATTCAAAGTCATCAACTCTATTTTGCAGAAAACTGAATTATCTAAAATAAAGTGTCTTAAAAACTTTAAAGAGCAATAAATATAGACTCCCACTAAACCAATATATTATAAAACCATATAATACCCCATGAGTAGCTAGCTTAAATACAGGGCATTAATTACATAAGTGACGAATCCTCATTTGTAGTCTATCATAATATGCTCTACTAAAATTTATCCACACAAAATACTTTCTCTAACAACCAAGAATTCTATGTCAATATGCTCTTGACTTATAGTACTTTTTATCGTTAATACTTTACTATGAACTAACTGTCACAATAAACTTTATGTGACTAAACTTCGCAACCTTTATTTCATGTTTGAATGCCCCTTAGTGTGCTACTTATTCTGTTGTCATGGTTAATGAGCTAAAGTGTTTACTTAATACTTTTACCTGTATATCTCTCCAAACCAACAGAGAATATAGTTTGAAGTGGATCTTATACTGTATTGGCATCCAACAAACTCAAAATCAGACTACTTTATGATCTTCTACTAATCTGATCTCTTATGTGCAAGCATGTTATCCTTAGTTCTCTGTAAATACATTATAAAGATCCATACTAGATTTACTTAATTATCTGCTTAATATACCAACAACAAAAACCAAATCAGGTCCTTTACAGACGTCATCATACAACAACTTTCAATAGTTAAAACTTATAATATATTTCTATATTTCTAAAAATTTTAGTTTTACTTTAGGGCACTTGATTGAGACTGCACTTGTCTCCCTAGTTTAACTTAAATCTTCTCTCACTGAACCACATAATCATTTACATTTATCTTAAAACCAAATGAGACAATTACTTCATGATGATTCTTATGATTTCTTTACAGAAAACCTTTCTTGAATGCATAGATGGATTTCCTTTTAGTTCTTAAACTTATAAGATCGTATCATCAGTGCTGCCATCAAGGAACTTTGTCTTTACATCCATCTAATTTAATTCAATATCTAAATGTGCTACTAATGTCACGATTATCTTAAAGAATCTTTCTCAATAGCAGGATAGAAAGTCCCTTAAAAAATGCATTCCTTCCCTTTTGAGTATAATCCTTTAACAAGATGCAAACCTGATAATCTTATATTGATTTGAACTCATAACTTATAGCATTAACCCATTTTTGAGTATTTGGACCTTACATGACTTGATAAACATTGTTTGAATGTTCTACTAATAATTTCATAATGTCCTCATTATTTAAGAGAAAAACTACATAATCATCCGAATTGTCTTTTTCTCTACTCTAGTAGTTTACTTAATGACATTAATTCTTGAGTTTGTTAAATTTGTTATTCCTTAAATATTATTGACATTGTCATATCGTTATAATGAGGATTTGCACCATTCTTAAAAGTATAAGTGGGAGTCGAAATAGACTCCTCCTTAAACACAATGTCTCTAATATTATTCTACCCCCAAATCAATATCCTTAAAAAATACCGTATTACACGTCTCAAATATCATCCGATTAATTGGATCATAAACTTTTATCTTTATTCATAATCAATAAAGTAGCTTGTACTTATTTGAGTCCAATTATTTTTAGTAGATCTTAATAATCTAGCCTTAGTTGGACATCACCATATGTGAAACTCAAAGAGTTCTCACAACTACTTTGGTTAGAACTTTATTGAGATCATAAGATGCAATCTTTAGTATTTCTCCAATTAGTAATCATATGTTGTGGAGTACTATTTTTGTCTTTTAACTACACCACAACACCATTCATGCTAAATAATCTTAATGTGGTGTATTATAAAATAATTCCACAAGCCTTTAAGAGTAAACAAAATGTTGTACTTTAGTTGTCTTTAGCAGCTTTTTAATGGGTTTTCTTATATTGCTCTTATACTTTATTGATGAAGTTATCATCATGTATGATTTTGTTGTTGATATAGGTTAAACTTAATTAGCAGACTTCTTAATTGTACAGAGAATTATTGCAAAATAATTTATCATGCTCGCTTTAAACTTTATAATCTTTCAAAATTTAAATAATTTAGAATCATCTCGAGGAATCAAGCACATCATTAGTATCAAGTCCAATGACAACAATACTAACTTGTAAGTGACACCCTCTATGTAGTAGTCAAAATCTGATAATAAAACTGTCAAGCAATAGCCTTCCTTTAGGCCGACTTATTACTCACATGTTAAACAAATAATTCTCACGTATTCACCATCACATGTGCTTGTGTATTTCGAGCCAAATATTAATCTACTTTTGGGTCGATCAATACCCGCATGAAGATACACTTGCCACAACATTATTAATTGGGGACCCATCACAAGACACCTTGTGCAATATTAACCTCGTCTTTGAACAAAAATTAACTGCAGGGGTAATCTTGGTGTAATAATCAAATATTGATTTTAAGTTCTGTCAAACAAAAGTCTATCTATGGACCGACTGATGTTCACATGAACAATTTATAATAATTATCACATACTTATTATCACATGTGCGTTATTATTCTATCAAACTGTGTCTACCTATGGGCCTAACACAGAACGCATAAATAATTCCACACACATTTATGTAATTTCAATAAAGTCACACTCCACACATAGAGGCTGCTATTGCAAAATGGTGCTTTGATTGTCTAGATTGAAAAATTACTAGATCAATTAAATAAATATTTTAAAATAAATATTTATGTTTAATTGAACGACATTAAAAAATATCTCCCCAAATTTAATTTAATTAAATTCCATAAGCCAAATAGGAATATTAGATGATTCACTCAAATTTAAAAATTAAGAAAGATCTCTAAATTTAATTAAGGATTCCAAATCCAAATTTAGAACAAACTAAATTAGGTAAATATCCCTTATAAATAATTAATTAAATAATGTGTAATATTACTAAATTTTCGAAAACGCTCCCTATAGAGCATACACATAACAATTAAATATTTCAAAATTATTCACGTAAACAAAACAAACTGTCTTTCATAAATGAATCAAATGGAAAAAATCCAAAATTTAAAATCGCACAATAAACTTATCACAAGTTTCCAAAACCAAGGCTGAATATATATATATATATATATATATATATATATATATATATATATATATATATATATATATATATATATATATATATATATATATATATATATATATATATTTTCTTTATGAAAATATATTCTAATTATAAAATTATAACTAAAGCCTTGTATCACCAAACATACCGAACATACATAATCATAATAATTGTGCACTGATAGCAATTAATTAAAATTGATTTTAGCACAAGATTAATTGTACGTATCCATATGTATGTACATTAAAATTGCTCAATTTCCATAAAACAATTCACTTAATGTATATTAAAATTCAATTCCAATTATAGATATAAAAAATAATTGAAATCATTACCAATAAAGGATTATGATGGCACATTTTGATTTTTACCAAAATTACATAAATACATCAATGATTGACACTCATATACATGCAATACATATTTATGAAGCTGTTGAAGTGATCCAATCAAGAATGAATGCGTAATCATCAATTGTCATTTTAATACCAGATGAATGGCAAGTCATGTATATTTAGCGGCACCCCACAGATAGGATTAATTTTATAAACCAAAATCAAAATCCATTAACGGTGGTTCATCAAACCAGAATTGGTATCATGATAATGCAATCATATTTAATCCACGAATATTGAGTGCGAAATACAAGTTCTCAAGATCTTTTAATAAATTAATATCCATAATTGGATAGCAATTAAACAATAGTCCTTCATTATGGAAACAACTCCAAATTACAAAATTTAATCATGATAACCCAAGGCAACATGTATTCAAATACTAACCATGATTTGATATAGAAAATTAATTCTCAGTAATTAAGCAGCCGCAGGGCATTCTCGCCTATACATGACATTAAGGTTGGGTCAAACCCAATAAAGTGGCGAGACCATAAACAATTCAAAGAAGTATTAGATATCAGTGCTCCGCAATCATGACCCATTCTATTAACGGTTTAAATACCCCAAATATTTGGGTTTACAAACACAGCATTCGAGATGAAACTCCACATCATTACATATACTACACTGACATTCCAAATAATCAGTATATGAATTTCTCAATTGATATGCACATAATACAAAGATGTAGAACAAAATCGAGGTCTAGCATGTTCGAGAATTTATTAATGATTATACAAAAATTGTATTAATAATCATAACTTTATCAGATCTCAGATAATCATATATAGGGTGGCTCTGATACCACTTATAGGAAATAAATCCATAAATCCTAAAGCCTTAAACCCTAATATGATTAACGAGATCTAAATTGTATAGCGGAAGCGTAACTTGATCCATTTAGTCATCTAGGCGGAACACGAACTTGAAGATCGGTAGGTATATTGGTCTTCCTCAACTAAGCCTCCTTATTCCTTGTGGGACCGTCGTAATCCTTTCCGATTGGAAGAAGAGAAAACTATGTGCAGCTTAGTATATTGGGGACCATAACCTGTGAGTCTTTATATACTACACAACTGGGCCACCTATCACACAGTCATGTAGTATTGGGTATCTACTCAATTTTCCCATATAAATTATTATTATTATTATAGCCCATGGATTTTTTATCTTAATTAGATCACTTAATTAAGTTCATAAAATAATTGAATAGCTAATATAATTGCATAATAATATATTGCCCACAATTAGACTATATTGAAAATTAAAAAAAAAATCCAACACTCTTTCCTAAGTATCATCCATCCAACGATGTAACACATGTGATATATTTCGAACCGCTTCAATATTATACTTAAACTCGAATCCAATATCACTAATCTTCTCTGAGAAATAGTGCAAATGGCCAAATCCTGCTATGTGCTGTCTAACCCGGAGAAAATGAGAAATAAAAACATAACTAAATTTTGGAGATACAGACATTTTTTGAGATTACATAATTAGGGGTATGAAATAACAAGATTATAAAATCGACTCTCATCAAAAGGATACGAGGCAAATCAATTAATTCCATCCCAACACTATCATCATGATTAGACATTAATAGGGGCTTAAGATAAGTTTTTGTACACAATAAAATCGTCATACTAAGCACCTTAGTAGTCACATCATCACTCGACATTATTTCATTTCAAACAAAAAAAAATGAAAGAAAAAAAGGGTATGACTTTTTAACCACCGCTCTAACGAATATCAATTCAGTGTTGTGCTTTGATTGGTTGTATAATTAAGATTATTTACAATAATTAAGATTATTATTATTATTATTTTGTTAAAGGTTAAAATTGGACAAATATAAGTAAAATGAGATTAAAAAAAAGGAAAATAAATGCAAAGTCAAAAATGAATTTCTATTTAAAGTTTAAACAAATGAAAATAGAAAGTCAAAATAAGCTAAAATTTTCGGCTCAAATGCTAAACTTTAACCTCATTTATTAAATAAACCAGTCCATATCTAATTTGGAGCCTAAATTGAATTCAACAGCGAGTCCCACTACTTCATTTCAATTCCAGCAGGCCCAATTTTTTCTTGTTTAGTGAGTTTAATTGGATTCTCCATGCTAACCCATGTCATATAAGTTGGGTCAACATTTTATTAAATTAGCAGTAAGCTAGGTTTGTTAAAAAGACACACTATTAAATATTTTCTTTAATATATACATTATTGAGATTTTTTGGTATAATTTTATATTAAAATATTGATAATATCAAGGGTATCATTATTTTCATCCTTTGTTAATACCGAAATATTCATTCTGCCAACACATATTTAAAATATTTGGCAACTATGCAATTATATTTTCTATATATAAATTATTATTATTATTATTATTATTATTATTATTATTATTATTATTATTATTATTATTATTATTATTATTATTATAGTATAGAATTACTTTTTTTTTGAGTTGGTCTCTTGTGTCCCCCGATGTACAAAGTGTATAAGGGTACACAATTTTGTTCTAAAGAGTATATATTTTAATTCATAAGGTACAAAATTTTGTTTTAAAGATATATACTTTTCATTAATATTTTTTATTTTTTCTAAAAGTAAAAGGTACACATCTTTATACTAAAGAGTATACAATTTAATATTAAATAGTAAAGGGTATGGGCGCACTATGTACATCTGGGACACACAAGTTTTTGCTTTTTTGGTTTTACTTGATTTGAATTGTTTTAAAATAAAATATACGAATAAATGGAGAAACTCTATATTTTAGATGAAGTATAAATTAAAAATATATATATTATCATGTTTAACAAATTAATTAGATTTTAAGTATAATGGTGTGTATAATTAGATTAAAAAATAATTCGACCAAAATTTTGTATATTGAGTATAATGGCGTGTATGATTAGATTAAAAAATAATTCAACCAAAATTTTGAATAAAAAAATGGACAACAAGCGCATTTAAGAAGTTTAAACAAAACCAACCGACTTAGTAGCTGTTTAACAAACTTAATTTATTAAATTGTTTGTGAGTGTATTAAAACTAATAGCTTGAATAAGAGTGTATTGAAAATATTTTTGTAAACCCAATTTATTAAATTGTTGTGAGTGTATTGAAGCTAATAGATTGAACAAGAGTGTATTGAAAAAATTTACTGGCAGCAGTTGTATTTTGTTTGAAACTAATAGATTTAACAAGAGTGTATTGAAAAAACTTACTGACAGTAGCTGTATTTTGTTTATGGTGACAAAAATACTCTATGATGAACGCTCGTTCGGTGGTGCGGACTAAGACCTATAAATACAAATTATTAAAAAGATTAATCACGAGAAGGTCTCCTGAAAAGACTCAAGCTCAAAAAACACACTTACCCATGAGAGACATGAGTGATTTAAAGAAAAGAGCTCAAACCTTGTTTAACTCTTAGTATGGTTGAGCTCCTGACTTGTGGAGTGGACGAGGAATTTGCATTTTTGGTCTCACAGGACACGCTTACTTTTGCAAAGTGGTCCCATTAGTCTCTCTTATGTCCCAAAAGACCTTTTGTTTGCACACTTTGTCCCAAAGAATTTTTTTTTCAAACAACTAACATTTTATGTTATGTTTTTAGCATAGTTGATCCATGTTTACAAAATCCACTTTTAGGGTCAGGAGTCATACATTTCTAACAGGAAAATTGAAAATCTTGAACAAATTGCAAGGCAAATAGATAAAACACCACTTTTATATATATATATATATAAACATTACAAACTTTATTATTCTCAATAAATTTTGGGAGTATATGAGTGGTCAGGAACCAACCCAACCAACCCAATGCCTCCCAGAATTTTGGCTTCTTCCCTCTTTTCTCCCTCTGCATCCAGGTCATTTAATTGCCCCTAGGGCATAGCTTAAGTGGTAGAGGGGAGGGTGGAAAGACCTTCTTACTGAGCTTAGTTGTTGCAGGGTGGGGGTTTGAATCCTGTCTTTGGCATGGATTTGGCCCCTTGCAAGCACAAGTTTAACAATGAGCCCTCTTTATAAGCCACTTGAGGCACATACTGCGATTTATCTCCTTTACCAATCCGCAAGGCAGGGGCAGTAGGGGCCCCTAATGGTGAGGTATACCATTTAATTACTCATAATTACCACTGATTTTCTTATGCTTGTCTTGTTCTTACTTCTCTAACTAATCTTTGCAGCAAAAATGTGGTGCTTGAGTGCTTCTACCTATTGGTTTACATGCCAATGTCGTATTTATACGGGAAGAGATTTGTAGGTCCAATTACTCCTCTTATCCATTTGCTCTTATTCATTCATGGCGCTCGGTCGGTGCTCCTTTCTCATCTCAAACCAGAACAACTTTGAACGTTAGGGAAGATAAGGAAAGACCACCTGAGTGAACTGACCGAAGGGGCTTGACTTATTTGAACCGAACGATAGCGGCTTTAAAGTTAAAGCTATCACGAGAATCAAAATCCTTGATCGACGAGGAGCATCTCAAAGTATGGGGCAAAGGATCAAGCGCTTTGACTTTGTCTCCCGGGATCCACCACATGTTGGATTTGAGAGCCGTGTGATGGGTCACTATCCATCACGGTTCGGAGAGTACTTTTCTTTGAGTCTGCGTTGGTGAATAGAAACCCCCTATCAAGCAAGAAGGAAGCGGCTCTTCCCACGACGGAGTCACCATTGACTCTATTTATTATTATGGGAAATTCGTGTAACAAGATCTCAATCTGAGATCTTATTTCGGTTCGATATGTTAATAATATTTTATTAAATTTTACGTTAAGCCAAACAGAGACATCTTAATAAATAAAACAAGATTTAATCTCGAAAAATAGCTCAGAGACTACTAATCATCAATCTCATCAAGTGTCATAATACTAGATTCTTGTTTCAAAGCGTAAAACACATTTAAAGTTCAAGTAATCATCAATAACATTGAACAACCACTTATAAACAGAACTTAAACAACCATCCACAATAGCAAAAACTCCAAGTCTGACAAGTCATGAATATAAAATTATAATGAACTCCCAGAGTTTCCAATTAGAAATATAATGGAAATAAACTAGCAATAAATACTGATTGTATCTCCTAATTTATCATTAAATTTCCAACAACGTTCAAAATCGAATTTTTTAGTCCCCAAACTAAAGATAGCTTGCCCTAAAGGATCCATATGAGGATTCTTTATCTGATGCTTCTTTCGACCACTTAGTCTTAAAAAATCAAAACGTCGAATCCATCCCATCCTTAAGCATGCCGATCTTAGTGCCTTTGTCCTATCTTCTGCTATAGAAGCATCGACTGCATCATACATAATTTGTCGACCATCAGGTTTCACTTCGTAAGTCTCCCACTTAGCCCAAAAATCCTTTTGTAGGTAGGGAGGCAAAGTGTTAGCCCAGGTCTGAAGACCAGTCATTTGAAAATACACATTACTTGGAATCGTTTTTCTACAAATCAAACGCATCATCTAGTTGTAGAGTTCAAACAAATCCAATGCGTGGTCCCTTATGTTGTGTTGGCTTCATTTTATAATTCAGAAATTCATGGAGGACTTCATCTTTGGTCCTTATGTCTTTTTCTGTAATTGCTCCCTGTCCTGACATGCCTCTGAGAAAATGAGCATTCAAAAAGAACACACCAGTATTAGTCAAACTATATCACATGAATTTTTTTCCATATAAAGCATATGGAAATAACTTTTCAAGATGCAAAATGCATATTCACAAGTGAATAGATTCAACTCACTTTGGCTCCCACTGTCATAGGCTACAGGAGTTTGAACAATTATAACATCACTCAACACCATAAATTTAGGATTAAATGACATATTAAGGTGCATTATTACCAAAAATTTCAATCAAATAGCTACCCCATAGGTTTGTATTCAATAAATATATCATAAAATGAAGTAAAACTACACATACACACTAAAAATGACGTCAAACGCTCCCAAAAATGTGACCATTGGACTCCACACGTTGGACAAGCATCGAAAAATGCCGCCATGCGCCGACCACGCGCTGCCACGCGCCAGCACACGCCGTCATGATCTTCCATGTGCCAGCACATGCTCGGACACGCTCTCACGTGCCTATTGGTATTCGATCGTTTGATTAACGTGAACTGTTAGTGTTCAATGCGTTTTTAAATTAGCAGAAGTAAGAAACATAGAAACGTATTACCTTTCACCAGGATATATTGAAGAAGAGAATGAATTCTCGTCAGCAGCATGCCCAGCCTCACGACTTTGGGCATAACTTCCTCATCTGGTCTCCGAATTGAGTGATCTACGCGTCAAAATGATCATCTCTTCCTTGAATTTCCAAAGGTGCATCACACAAATAGTTTGGAGTTCAAAAAATTTTTAGAAAAATCATGGAAGTTGATGAATAGCAGCAGCAAACGACCTCTTGATCTTCTGTTGTATTCCCAAGTCCAATTTTGACGTCGTGTGGGCGACGATCTTCAAGATCTTCTCAATCTGCTATTCCCTCTCCCTACTCACAGTGTTAGGCGTGAATCAATTAGGGTTTAGGACAGCTGAGATGACTTATATATGGGCTACAGCAGGGACCAGGATGAGAAATTAGAGTCGGCCCTCCATTGGTCTTAAGTATCCAAGTTTAGCCCAAAACTTATACTTAAGTCCAATAATAATACTCCCTCCGTCCCATGTATTTTTATCCACTTTTTATTTTGTACTGTCCTACGTATTTTTACCCATACCATTAATGGTAATAATACATAATATTTTATTACCTACTTTTTACAATCCCAACAACTTTAATGAATTTTTTACACTTTATTCATTATTTCCAACAACTTTATTTACTTTTTCTTTTAAAAATACTAATTTATCCTTACTTTCTCTTACATTATATATTAAAAAAATAAAACGTCTTAATCTCCGTGCCCGTACAAATGAGTGAAAATACCTGTGACGGAGGGAGTAATATATACCACTAAAATATTATTACTGCACTACCATTCTAATCCTATAATTACGTTATGAGCTCCTTCTTATTGTGAGCCCAACAGTCTCCCCATGTTTAAGATATATAGGGATGTAAACGAACTAAATCGTTCGCGAACTATTCGAGTCCCAATTCGATAAAATATTCGTTCGAACTCATTCGTTAACCTTAACGAGCCAAACCAAACTTGAATTTTGAGCTCGAATAGTCTATCAAACCAAATTCAAGCCTAAGGGTGTTCGACTCGAAATCTCGCGAACATATTCATTTATGGGCTCGTTAATGGCTCGCAAACGCATTCGTAAATTTTATAATTATTCTTTAGTATTATATGTTATTATTTATTTATTAATATTCACTAATTAAATATTTTGTATTAAACCACACAAATATGATAATAACTTAAGTGATTATTGAAATATTTAAATATTTTTTACCGTTTATTATTATATTTTGTTAGTTTGTTTATTTAATATTATGAATAATCTTAAATATTTATAAATGAAATATTCTTTTAATAACCACGTATAAAATTATTTAAATATTCATGAACAAGTTACTTTATGTGTTCGTGAACACGTTCGTGAGCCTTAACAAACAGTTTGAGTTCGAGCCCAAGTTCGATATTTTTTTCTTATCGAGTTCGAGCTCGGGCTCGAGTTCAATAATTGCTTAACAAACGATCCTCAAACCTAGTAGTGTTCGACTCGGCTCGGTTCGATTACATCCCTAAAGATATACAATGCCCATTAATTAATTAAGTTACTGACAACTCTATTAATTAATATCTCATCCGAGAGTAGTACCACTCAACCTCATTATCATGCCGGAATAAATCCATCTGAATGGTTTACATGATAATCCTTATGAGCTCCTTAAGGGGACATCATCAACCTATAGTAGACATGGATTCCTTCTACAATCAACAGCACACCATAGAGATAATAATATTTCCCAACTCACCGAGTTTGTTGATTTAATTACATGTAAATCTCACCCAATGATGAATAAAAGAAATGCATATTGTCTTACGTGTCAAGGTTATTGTATAGGGATTAAGAGCACGAACATCCATAATAACTGAGATCACGTTCTCCTATATAGTCAGTATAAGTTGAACGATCTCAAGCGGTCCTGCTCAATACACACAAAGTGCACTAATGTGATTCTATAGTCAAGACAAACTAATACCAAATCACACTATAACCATCCCAATAGAGAGTCCCCATTTATCTCGGTTATGAGCATCTGTTTATACTTTATAAGAAAACCGATAATATGATCTTCCGCGTGTTGTCGCACAATATATTATCTACAGTATAAAACAAGTAGATTATTGCATCGAACATATAAATAAATTATAAGACGTAATCATTTGATCAATATGATTCTCATTTTAAATTCATTGTTAAACATTGTTCATACAAAAATCTAGGCTTTTAGCATACAATCCAACAGTGTCGTCACGCGCCGACAGCCGGAAGATTGCTAAAAAAATTCAAAAAATCATAACTTAAGTTTTAGAAGGCCAAAAATGCACAAAAATACTGACGGACTCCTCTCGACGAGGCCTTTCCAGTGGTGTATAAAAAACATGCTTTTACATACATAAAAAAAGTGACGAAAAATTGAACCCTTGAAGAGTGTTAAAGGTTTAAAATCGTCATACACATGTAATTGCCACTGGACACATAAAATTCTGCCTCAAACTTACATAATGACCCATCAATGTCACATAATACAACAATCATATAACATAAAACACTAGGATCATGTATGAGCATTTAAACTGTAAAAAGCAGAAAACTTAAACCTTGAAAATTTTGATCCAGAAGACATACGGAGTACCAACCATTGGCTCTGATACCAATGTTAAAAAACTCACGTTCATACATAGGGAAAAATCATAACTTTATTCGTAGAGTTTTCGTTGCAACGAAAGAACACATACGAACCGATTGGTACTCAAGATAGAACTATGATCTCTGAATCAAATCTTCAACATGGGGTTGAAAGATTAATTTTCACGATATTTTATTATTGTGGAATATGATGACTGAATTTGCGTTGTGATTTCGGGAGAGGAATAACGAGAGAGAACACGCATCATTCTTTCTTCTTGTGTTCTGAGTATTTCGTCTCAAGCGTATCAACCTTACGTAAAACTGCCTCCACGCAGTAGATTTTATTTTCAAGGAGACAGGAGTTAATAAACTGTTTCATTAACTCCCTCTCTCTTATCTATTATCATATGTGGAATATAATAATTAAATAATATTAATTATTATTTACAAAATACATGGGACCCACACACATCACTAATACATTTAATATATGGGTCTCACACACCTCACTAATACAATTACCTACTACACATTAAATAATAATACTCCTTAATCCACGTACAAAAAGTAAATGTATACCTATTAGGCGGACGGAGGGAGTATATTATAAGTACAACATTACCTTAGAAATCGATTTTTGAGCGGAAATATAGAATTGGACAATAACTGCTATTATATACTCCTTCAGTCCCGCATTAATTAAAAAATACTCCCTCCATCCCATCTAAAGGGTGCATTTTACTTTTTGCACGTGGATTAAGGAGTATTATTATTTAAAGTGTAGTGGGTAGTTGTATTAGTGGGAGTGTGAACCTCATATTTTAATTGTATTAGTGGGTGTGTGAAACCCATGTGTATAAAAAAGGAAATGAGACTTTTTGGGTGGGACGCCTAAAATGGAAAAAATAGACCCTTTGGATGAGACAGAGGGGGTACAATATATTAATGGGTAATGAGTTTAAAAAAATAATATTTAATGTGTGGTGGTAGTTATTTTGGTGTTGTGAGTGACTCTCATGTGGAATAATTAATTGTTTTATAATGGGTCTCACTTAAAAAAATATAAACATTAACTTGGAACAAATCAAAATGGAAAATGTAAATCTTAATACGTATAGTTCAATTTTCAGCAAATTTTACAGCAACTTGGAGTAGGATTCATTAGGTGTATTCTTTGTCTTATTGAATTTTTTATACTGTTTGTTGCTTGCATTGTCATCAATAAAATTTTGCTACTTGCCATGTAGATCAGTAAGATCGAAATATTTGATTGCAGAATTTAAATTTTCAAAATTAATAAATCATAATTATTAAGTACATCAAATGTGCCGAAAATAATTACCGGATTCGGTGTTAAAATATATTTTAATAATATATCAAAGACAACGTTTATAAATATATGAAGTATATATTTACTTTAAAATATGTATGTATTCCTATGTTATCCTATTTATTATACTACTAATTTTTTTTTTCAAAAGACAGAATCGTATTCGTGTGTATATCAATTTGAATTTTCTCTTTTAAATAAAATTATATTAAATTATTTTTTGTATTATAACTTTACAATTCGCACCCGCATAATACGTTGGATTTGTAATAGTATAATTGGGACACTTTTTGGTGTCTCTACAAATTTTTATTGCTCCAGCGAATTTGCATATGGATATTAATGACTAGATTGGTATGACTAAATTGAATAGCATGAGAATGGAATGAACTTATGAATGGAATAATAATGAGAATAGAATGATTAAAAATTATTTTTATCATGATTGGTATCGTTCAGGAATAACTCAAGTAATAGAATTTGTATTTCTTAATAACTTCAATCTCATGAATAGTATTTTTATAATACTCCCTCCATCCCAGGTATTTTTAAAATATAATGTAAGAAAAAATAGAGATAAATTAGTAATTTAAAAAGAAAAATGAATAAATTTAATGGGAATGATGAATAAAGTGTAAAAAAGTAATTAAAGTTATTTGGATTGTAAAAAGTAGGTAATAAAATATTATGTATTTTTGACAAAAATGGAATGGGTAAAAATACGTGGGACACCAAAAAATGGAAAGTGAGTAAAAGTACGTGGGATAGAGGGAGTATTAAATTTAAATTTAATTTATTTAAAATATTAAATTAATTAAAATTTTAATGAAGATTTTATATATTTTATAATTATAGAAAAATATTAAATTATAAATAAAATAAAATATTAATATTTTGAAATATAAATTAAATTTAAAATACAAATAAAAAAATTTATATATAATAAAAAATATTAAACTATGTATAAAAATTATATCTATATTTATAATACAGGTATATATTCAATTTAATTAATAATATTATTTTTTATATATAATTTACTAATTTTTATTTTGAATAAATATTAAAATAATTATATACATTTATATTTAAAAATTTTAATAATTTAATTTAATTATATACTTTTTACGATTTGAGTATATAAAAATATTTAATTTTTTATTTAGATTTTAAATGACTAATTATTTTATTTTTATTAAATAATTTAATACAAATAATTTTAATAAATATTACATTTTAAGTAGAAAAATAGTAACATATTTATAATTACATAAATAAATATTGTATAAATTAAAAGAATATATATATATATATATATATATATGTGTGTGTGTGTGTGTGTGTGTGAGAGAGAGAGAGGATGGGGTGGGCTGGGGTGGGGGTGGGGAGAATGAGGGAATTAAATGGACAATACCATGGGAGTTTGGAGGAATGCCAATTCCCACATATAAGGGAATACACATTCCTTGGAATCTTGATTCCTATCACTTAAAACATACAAATCGCAGGAATAAGAATAGAATTATGAATGACGATTTCATTCCCACCCCATTCCATCGTATCAATCACGCCCTAAGGTAATTTTCAATTGCGAGTTTTAATTCCTAGAATAGAGTTTGAAAATCTAATCTTATACTCCCTCCGTCCGCTTCTACGATATCCACTTTATTATTTTTGGCGTCCGCTTCAAAGATATTCATTTCTCCTATTTAGTAAAAAAGTACACAGTATGGCCACCACTTCCCTCTAATATAACTACCAACTTTACATATAATAATAATACTCATTAATTCATGTAAAAAAGCTAAGGAAGTAGATACTTAGGATTCGGTAAGTGGTTTAATAACCCAACTAGTATCTATCATTTAACTTTTGCAGAGTAGACACAATAAGTTGTAGTTGACGTTGAAAAAAATTAGACCACATCTAATGCCTTCTATTTATTTATTTGTATTTTGCATTGCAGTTGATATTAGTTGCTCTTAGTGCATTCGTATGTATAATTTTTTTATATTGTATATGTTTTTATTCTATTTTGTATATATGTTTCTCAATAATTGTATACTTTTTTCATACTAAGTTTTCATTTTTATAATAGCATTCATATGTGTATAACTTTTTATTTAATAGTGTATACATGTTTTTTAATAATTGTATATTTTTTTACACTTAATTTTTCATTAAAAAACTAATAATTAAATTGTATACATTTTGTTCATAATTGTATATGTTTTTGTTCATATTTGTATACATTTTTTAAAATTGGTACATCGTATCTTAAAGTGCACCCTAGTGCACAGTATAATTAGTCTTTGCATTATATTGGTTTTTTTTTACTGGATCACTCCCACCCAGATATTACAATACTCTCCTACATATATTAATCACTCCTCCCACACATCGATGTGACATAAAAGTTAAAACTTACTCTATTCAAAATTTAAAATAAACATAAAATAATACTACTCATTTGATTTTCAAAACTCATGTTTTCAAACTCATATTTTCAAAATCCCATAAAAATCCAAACCGAACATCACTTAAATGTTAAGATAAAAATGAGATGGATGGAGTAAAATTTTCGTTTTTTATTTATTTATTTTTGAAAATACTACAATTTTAGAAACAATTAAAAATGGGCGGCGCCACACGAAACATTATTAAATATATCCGGAAGCCCGTTAGAACTAACGCTAATAAATTAAGATAGACCCATTCAACATTAAGTGGATAAAGATCCAGGAGAACAAAATTCAGATTTGGCGGAGGACATTCAATCTAATGGAATAAGTTATATGGGCCAGCCCATTTACCTATTAAATTTAGTTACGTTTGATCCTAGTAGAATGTATATGTTGGGCCTTTAACTAAATCATTGGTCTATTTCCTTTAATTAGTTGTTCACGAAAACAAACTAAGACCCTCTCCATGTGCTCCATCCGAATGCAAACACTGAGTGAGGTGGTGATAGACTTATAGACAGAGTTGGATAGAAATTAATTTTAGAGTGTAGTGTGTAATTTTGAATATGGGAGGGTAGGCTTTATAGAGACTGAAATCAAGCAAATTATCAATAAACTCAAGAATATATGCATTATTAATAGCAAAATATCAAAATTCGTTGACTGATTCTAATTTTAATTTTTTTTATTTGCAATTCTCATTTGGGTTATTTTTTTTGGTTCAAATTTAATTCTTTTATCAAATTTAATGCTTTTTTGTCCAAATTTTAAATTAAAATTGAACAAATTCTAACATAAAAACTAAATTAGACTAAATTTGCACAAATGATCAAAATCGAAATAAATAAATAAATAAAATAAAATTGAGAATTTTAATTTAAGAAATAAAATAAAATAAAAAATAAAATTGGTATGGGCATGTATGTAATTTTGATATTTTCTCCATATTCAATCAAATTGGAAGCAGAAAGGATGTAGTATCACAATTCACATGCATTTCAGGAGTGAAATGTTGCTATCAAGTTGGTGGCAACTGGCAATAAAGTATTAATCTAGATTAGATTATTCCAATGATAATTCCAATTAGTATAGGAACAAGATGGATCCCACACTATTATCAGTAACAATTAATATTAATTGATTGGGTGATTACTACAAAATCCACGTTTTACACGGAAATATGTCGGATGATAGAAGAACTGTATATACGTGGAGTATTTTCTATTCATAATTACCCAAATTCAGTGGCTAAGTGAATTTGGGTGCATGAGATATATATTTTGTCTTAAAAATATATTTGTGTAAGAAAATAATAAACTATCAAAATATTATGAAATTAGTAATAATCAGCTTGATTTACTAACTCTGTTATATTATGGTGAAATTAGATTCCATTTTCAAAATACAAATCTTTATACTCATATTAATAAAAATTTTAATTTAATAAATCATAAATTCGGAATTTTAGACCAAAAAAATAATAGATATAAAATTCTAAATTATAATTGAATGATATATTGAAATTATATTACAAAACCTGCGTAGATGCAAAGTTATAATTTATAAAAATATATATATTATAAATTTAATATTTTATAATTTTATATAATTATACTAGAAAATTGGTCTTTCATTACACACAAGTGTCTTGTAAAAATAATTATGAATACACTTGAGGTATTATGACATTTTAAAGGAGTGTATTCTAATCTGATGTATTAATAGATGTAATATCTATTATGACATTTTTAAGTGTCATCATAAGATTGTATTCTAATCTGATGTATTAATAGATGTAATATCTATTATGACATTTTTAAGTGTCATCATAAGATAGTTTTGACAACATTAAATATCACTAGTTTATTATTATTTTTTATTTAAAAAAATTAAAATTAGTAAAATTTTAACTACTGCATAATGAGGAGTTCGAACCTTGGTTGATACTGCCAAGAAACTTCTAAAGTAACCAATTGAGCTAGACATAAGTTTCTTTAAATTATTGCGGATATTCTATATATATATATATGTATATATATATATATAATTTTTAATAGTTATTAAATTCATTAATTAGTAATAATTACAATTAACTTATATTATTCATATTCTATTAATTCTATTACACCTTATTATTAATAAAATTTAGACAATTATATATTTCTTACATAATCTATTTTTTAATTAAAAAAACATAATCTATTATTTTAATTAATATATTTAATACTATTATTAGACAGTACATAAATATTTATATTATAATATTAAATATTATCATCCACAATAAATATTTATATTTTTTTAATGTTTCTTATTTTAAATTATTAATTATATTTCATACAAATACATTTTTTATTTTATTATTTCTTCTTTTCTGTTTTAAATTTATTATTTATGTAGATAGAAAAAGTGCATTAAAACTAGTGTATTAACACGGTTCGGATCTCCAGTTACATTTGGTGTTACATCTCCTGTTACAAACCGTTGGATGATTGACACGTAGGATAGACTAATCTATACCCTAACAATCAACCCTAAGGGGAATGGTTGAGATTTTTCCCCTCTGCACACGTGTCACTCATCTAACATATGTAACAGGAGATGTAACACCAAAATGTAACAGGACATCCGACACCGTATTAACAGGCCATTTTTCTAGTAGTGAATATTCATAAGTTTAGAATTTAATTTTTGATATAATTTATCTTTATACTCCCTCTATCCCAAGAATACATTCACACTTTTAATTCTAGTCCATTCCAAGAATATTTTCACAACATAAAAATGAAAAATATACAATATCAATAATCTTACAATACTACAATATTACAAAAATACAACTTCTTTTCTACATACAATCTAGTCAAAGTCAATTATGTCATACACTTTATTCTATTCAATTACCAAAAATATCTTCTCTCTTTCTTACATCACTATTAAAAAAAGAATTATTTTTCTTAAATTTTGTGCCACCAAATATATGAATGTATTCGTGGGACGGAGGGAGGGAGTATAATTCAGGTGTGACGTGTGTTGTGTTAAATGTGTTGAACAGAAAAACCAGCAGATGAAAATGGTTCGTCAGATGACGCAGGAAGAACTCTGTGTTGATTCATGGGCATGGCTGAAGTACGGTCAGAAACCCATCAAAGGATCTCCATATCCAAAGTTGTCGTTTCTCTCTCTTAGAGTTTTAGTTTTGATCATTATAACCAATTAGTATTAATATGGGATGCATCCACCGTGCAGCACGTCCAAAGGCTGCACCGCTAAATTAAAAACAGTGGAGCGCTGCCCCAATTATTAAAGTGACTTGATTAAGTATTAAACGATTTACCTCTCTATCAGCTTAAACTTTTAGATAAGGTGGTCATTTAACATGGTATCAAAGCTCATAATTAACAAAGATCAAAGATTCGAACCTTACCACGCTTCACCAAAACATAAGGAGTGAAGGTGAAAGGAAAGCTGCGCCTAAAGGGCCCAAAACTTCGATCTTGATGAAGCTTCTATCTATTCTCTTATTTTTTTTTCTTTATATTTTTTTTGGGTGTGTTTTTATGGTGTTTTATGTGTGGAGTGTAGTTAGTAAATTATGTGGCTGTAATCGGGTGTCTTAGTAGGTAGGTAGGACATGAGTTTGACATTTAGGGTTACAAATGTATTGTTGCTGAATAAATTTTAGATTTTTGGATGTTTAAGTGGCAATAGTACAACTTATAGAGATTTTGAGATTTTTTTTTTTAAATAAGTCCCCTTTATTGGATTAAAATGAAATTTTTTGCATATAAAATGTGATCTCTATCTTATAATACCTTTCAACAGAAAAAAATTATATCCAATACCTTTAAAGTTTACTTTAATTTCAAATTTGTCTTTTTTTTTTCACACTCATAATTAAACTTTATACTCCGTCCCGGGTATTTTTACCCGTTTGTACGGGCACGGAGATTAAGACGTTTTATTTTTTTAATATATAATGTAAGAGAAAGCATGGATAAATTAGTAATTTAAAAAGAAAAAGTGAATAAAATTATTGAGAATGATGAATAAAGTGTAAAAAAGTAATTAAAGTTGTTGGGATTGTAAAAAGTAGGTAATAAAATATTATGTATTTTTGCCAAAAATTGAATCGGTAAAAATACATGGGACACCCCAAAATGGAAAGTGGGTAAAAATACGTGGGACAGAGGGAGTATTTTATTTATTACCTAAAAATAATAAAATACCAAAAATATTAATAAAATTGATAAAAATAAAAAAAGACAACTTTTAAACAATGTTGTACGGAAAGAAGAAGCTTTTTTACGGGATGAAGTGAGTATTGATTTATTATAAGCTAGTACCAACTAATTATGCACTCCATATTTTAAAAAAGGTAAAAATTTATGTGTTCCCAAGAAACACCGTGTCCCCTATGAAAACACAACCCTCTCTCTCCATATTCTGCTTAACTTTATGTATTGCTAGAGGTTTAAATTGCAAAGAGGCACGGTGTCCTCGAACGCACAAGAGCATCACTCTTTTAAAAAATAAAACATTTATGCTAAAAAAATATTACCTCCGTTCTATTGAAACTTACGCGCTTCCTTTGTAAATTATAAAAAAACGCGTACGTTTCAATAGGATGGAGGAAGTATTTCGTTTGATAATTTTTAGTAGTAACCAATGAAATTTCAAATGTATTGATAACTATTTACTAATAATTCGGTTTATAATTTATACAATGATTCTATTTGTAATCTGTTGGTAAATAACCACATAAATTATCCTATTGGTAAAAGCATGACAAAGTCATTACTATTCCGTTGCATGCTAAAATACGAATTCAATATTTTTTTTAAATTTTTTATTTACCATTATAAATAAACACAATATTTATATTTATATACTATATTAATAAAGAAAAGGATTTTATTATTATTATTATTATTATTATTTTCTGTACCTGAAACGTTTTAAATGATTTTACTCAAGTGACAACTCACATGAAAAAGACTTTGTTGGCCTATAAATTCAGGCGTTTTCGGATAGCTAATTCGCATTCCATTTCTTCTTTACTATTACTACATACGTAAAAAATCCAGGTACATCCATTTCTTTTCTATTCTTTTCTTTTTCCCATTTTCTAAATATTAGAATAAATTAATTAATTAGGGATGGAAATTACATTTGATGATGAATGTATGCATAAATGCAGCGGAAGCATGAAGGTGGACGTTGTTAGCAGGAAACTGGTGAAACCATGGAAACCAACTCCATCTCACCTCAGCACTTACAAGATCTCTCTCATGGATGAAATCAACCCTTCCATGCACGTCACTCGCATTCTCTACTTCAAATCTGATCATAAATTGGGATCTGATCTCTACTTAGAAGAATCACTGGCGCAAGTGCTGACACAGTTCTATCTGCTCGCTGGTCGATACGATAAGCTCAAGTGTCAAGTCGATTGCAACGACGAGGGCGTTGAGTTTTCGACTGCGAAGGTCCACTGCAAGCTTGAAGAAATTTTGGATGCTAAATTGGAACTCGACCGCCTTAACGACTTCCTCCCGATCGAGATTGGCGCAGCCGATGAGACGTCGGATCCAATGCTGGCGATTCAAATCAACAGGTCTAATTTAACTTTGTGTGTCTTTGTTGATTGTTTCGTTTTGTGTTTTATTGCATTTGGACATGTTTGAGTGATTATTTGATTTAATTATTAGGGCAAATGCTTCTGTAAATCGGGTTCACGGTATAAATTATGTGATGCCCTCCCAATTCTATTATAGCATTGCTAGTATTTAAATTAAAGAGAAACCACAAAATTTACCGTGTTCATAACTCAATTATTAGATGATCAATACACATTTCTACTTCTCAAAGTCTATTAGTAAAGGTCATGTGACAATAAAAAATTATTTTTTATTAATAGAATATAACTTTATTAAAAAAACATAATTTCAAAGCTAAATTTGTTTACCAATCCATTAACAACGAAATCTATTGATAAAGTGGTGATTGATAAAATTTTAGCAAAAAAATTCTCTTCTATTCTGTTGGTAATCAATTAATTGCTAATAATTTACTCCTTCCGTCCCACAAAAGATTGCATCCCCAATTCCGGCACGAAAAGTAAGAAAGTGATAATTTTTAGGGATATAATGGTATTTTTCTGTAATAAATAAATGATAAAATATGTTAGGTAGAGATGATTTTTTTTGTAAATAAAGTGTAGGGGAAGGGTGGTTGTTTTTTACTTTTTGTTTTTTTGGAAATATGCAAACTTTTGTGGGACAACCCAAAATAGAAAGTGTGTCATCTGAAATGAGACGGAGGAGTACATACTAATTTTATATTTGTAAATAATGATAGTTTTTATCCCGTTAGTAAAAATATAATAATTTTTTTGGCATCCGTTGCTAAAAGAAAATTTTAATTTTATTGATAGTTCAATGATAATTACCAACTAATTGATTGGCTTAAAAAATTGAGACATATTTGATTGGCTTACAAAATTGAGAGAAATAAGTTAAATGAAACACAAAATAAATTTCATGTGTCATTTTTATCTTAATTACTACAAGTGGGTGATGCCACTGCAGGTTCGATTGTGGTGGGGTGGCCATAGGAATCTGCGTCTCCCACAGGATATTCGACTCCGCCTCACTCGGCATATTCCTGGCAGCATGGGCCAATGCCGCCAACGACGGCGGCCTTCCCATCTCCCCGACTTTCGACTCTCCTGCGTACTTCCCTCCCGACAATTTACCCCCTCATCACTTCGAAGAGTCAAGAACTCGAGACAAGAGTATCATTTCCCGGAGGTACAATTTCGACAAGCATGCCATATCCAAACTCCGCGGAATACTGGCCAGCAAATGGAAGTCAGCTGGAATCGAACGTCCTCCATCGAGGGTGGCGGTGGTGGCGGCGGTCCTGACCCGGGCAATCATGCGCGCTGACCGGGCAAGGCACGGTCAGTCTAGGGCTGCCCTAATCGGTCAAGTGATCAATGTACGTGAAAGGACGATTCCACCCCTGCCGAAACACGCTTGCGGCACGTGGGTGGTGGAAACCTTCCTGGAACTCAGCGGCGGGGAGAGTCAGGAGATGGAGAAGGATCTGCCGGAGATGGCGTTGAGGATGCGAAACGTCGTCGTTAAGTGCGTCGACGACTGCGCTAGGATTCTGAGCGACAGGCAGTTCGGGAGATGGCTAATGGTGGACAGTTTCTTGGAGGGTGCTAAGAAAGCAGACAGCCCAGATTATAAGGCTATATTTATTACTGATTTTTCCAAGTTTGGAGAATACGAGCTCGACTTCGGGTTCGGGAAACCCGTGTGGGTGAGCATTGCGGCGGCGCCGCTGCCGGATCATATTACTCTGCTCAACACCACCACCAACGACGGCATTGATGCCTGGGTTTCTTTGCATGAGTCCGACATACCCTATTTTGATCAGGATCCGGATATTCGGATGCTTACCACTTAATCAATCGGGTCGGGTTACTATTCATGATATTCATGTCATTTTCAAGCGCATAAGGATTGTGGTCCTGTGGAGTGTGGAGCGAGGAGCTCTTTTTTTTGTTTTTTTGTTTTTTCCGAATTTGAGGGTCTTCTTCATGATATTGGGTTTATTTTGGAATTTTACCATGATTGTATTATTTCTTGGCAAATAAAATTATGCGAGATCTTATTACAAAAGTTATTTTGTGTCACGAATAAAAATAATACTCCATCCGTCCCACACTTATGTTCACACTTTCCGTTTTCGCCCGTCCCACAATTATGTTCACCACTAAAAAAAAGTTATTTCACATTAATCAATAATCTCAAAAGTTATCTTAATTTAAAAAATATCACCCTCACCCAACACACATAACATACTTTATAATTTATTTATTAACTAAAAATACAACAATACCCCTAAAAATCAATAAAGTTGGTTAAAAAGAACTTTTCTTAAACTACATATCTACAATAACGATGAACATAACCATGGGACGAATGAAGTAATAGTTTAGAATTAATGTAATATCCAATTAATAGAAAAATAATAATAATACATGAACATTCAAGTTTTGATGTAATATCCATATAAAACCAACTCATGGGTCAGGATTTTCTTCATCCTCAAAACTACCGACTACACCTCTAATACAACTACCGACTACACATTAAATATTATTTCTCTCTTTTCACTTTACATTAAATTATTATACTTCTTAATCTTCGTGCCAAAAATAATGTGATAATTTCTCCGGGACGGAAGGGATATATATATATATAAAAGTTCTAGGTTATTTCCTCTTCTTTAATTATAAAGGTATATCATTCATATTTTATATTTTGGTATTATTAAAAAAAAACTGAAAAAACTTTCATAAAAAAATATTAAAGTTTTTACTCACATGTTTCATTTTCTAAATAATTTGTGTTCGCCAGCGCAAGCATATATATATATATATATATATATATATATATATATATATATATATATATATATATATATATATATATATATATATATATATATATATTCTAGGTTATTTCCTCTTCTTTAATTATAAAGGTATATCATTCATATTTTATATTTTGGTATTATTAAAAAAAAACTGAAAAAACTTACATAAAATATTAAAGTTTGTACTCACATGTTTCATTTTCTAAATAATTTGTGTTCGCCAGCGCAAGCAAAGCTGGAAAACTATCAACCAGTAGCTGTTATTCCTGACGCATAACTCATTTCTTATCTTATTTTTCAAATTAGAATAACACATAACAGGAGCTTCTATTAGTAAATGAATATCTCTATGATCGATGTCAATGATTGATAGTTGACGCATGGAAATGTTCATATATTATATTCACAACCTTTAATTATTCATAAATGGCATTAGCAAATATACCACTTTTAATAGTTAATTTTAGAAAAATCTCATTCATTAATATTTTTCTGAAAAATGTATTTTTTTTAAAAAAAATTAATATATAATTAAATCCTAATTTGCAATCTCTTTTATGGCTATACATAAAATACTACATGCGAATACTAGATGCAATTTTACATGAATTATATGTGAGATCATACATATTTTTTATTTACTAAAACTTGCTTATAATCCTATATTTGACCTTATACATGATTATATATGCGATCGTACATAATTTTTATAACATAAATACGACGTTGTACACGATTGTATATGCGATCGTACATATTTTTTATAACATAAATACGACGCTGTACACGATTATATATGCGACTACTATGTATTAGTTGTACAATATAGAGAAGAAGAAAAAGTTAAAAAATAGCATTTTCTCAAAAATTTCCATGATAATTTGTACCTATAGAAGCAATGATAAATCAATTATATCCACATGTTAAAAACAAAGCTTATCAACATCTCTATAAATTCCTCACATGGTGGATATATTAGGTTTGCCTGTTCACTTAGACGAAAGGGCAAAAAGAAAATATTTGAGGACAAAAATTTATGCGAGGCAATTTCACGCGAAAGAATTTTGTGAAATGAATAGAAAAGTAATAATATTTAAATAGAAGTGATAACTAGATAAATGAATTCAAATAGTAATAAATAGATAGAAAAAAAGTGATAGTGGTGGTGGTATTAGTATTATCTTATGAACCATTCAAAATATAAATAAAAAGTGATAACATTTTTAATAAAAAATAATACTCCCTCCGTCCTGGGTATTTTTACCCGTTTGTACGGGCACGGAGATTAAAACGTTTTATTTTTTTAATATATAATGTAAGAGAAAGTAGGGATAAATTAGTAATTTAAAAAGAAAAAGTGAATAAAATTATTGGGAATGATGAAAAAGTATAAAAAAATAATTAAAGTTGTTGGGATTGTAAAAAGTAGGTAATAAAATATTATGTATTTTTGCCAAAAATGGAATGGGTAAAAATACGTGGGACACCCCAAAATAGAAAGTGAGTAAAAATACGTGGGACGGAGGGAGTAATTATATATTTAATAAAACAACGTAAAATTATCTGACGTGGGAAAAAATATCAAAAACTCGGTATATCGAGTTCGTCCTATTGAAAATATCGAAAAATGTCAACTTTTGAATATATCGAAATTTTTGGTACAATATGATTTTCGTACATAAAATTTCGATACGTTATCAGTATTCTAATTATAAATTTTTGATATTTCGATATCAATATACCGTATCGTAAATGCCAAAATTTTTTATTTTATTTTTTTAAAAGTAATTATATATAATATATATTTAAGTACATTTCTTATTATGAATATATTTAAATTATAAGTGTAATTATGTATCACACTTATTTATGTGGAATTTTTTTCTTGATATTTAAAAATATAGCTCTAATAATAATAAATAAAATATATTACTCTTATTAATTAAAATAGTCTATAAGATTATATAAATGGTTAATTATACTCCCTTCGTACGCGAGCAGGGACACATTTTGCATTTTTCTGAATAAATTATTATGTGATATAATTTTCATTGCAATAACATGTTTGTAAAATGAATTGCAATTTATGTTACATTATTTTGAAATATTTTCATATGGCAACAGACTTTTGCATTTTTCTTGAATAAATTATAAGGTGATATAATGTCATTGGAATAACATGTTTGTAAATTAAAATGCAACTTATGTTAGATTATTTTGAAATATTTTCATAACAATTTTATTATTTTAATAAAAATTAAGTAATCTCTTTGTTCCATTTATATTTGCAACCCTCATCCGAATATTAAAAAAAGTGTTAACTTTTAGGACTATTATGATATTTTTTTGTAATAAATAAATAAATAATAAAGTATGTTAGGTGTGTTAGGTATGAGTGATTTTTTTATAAAAAAATATATGGGAAAAGGTGATTGTATTTGATTTTTTATTTTTTGGGAGGTACAAGGTATGCTTCGCTAAAATTTGTATTTTTCGATATGTCGAACTTTCGGTGTGAAACGGTATGACAAATTTTGGTGTTAATTAGTATTTACCAAAAAATAGTATGATATAAATTTTGCTATGATATCGATATGACCCAAAATTTTGGTATACTGATTTTTCAATATCGGTGTTTGTATAATTTTTGGCAAAAGCTTGTGTGCTCCGGAGATACTTTGCCAAAAATCTCACGTTTTTCTAAAGTTGTACCTTCGGTATTAAGTGTCCTTTTGTATAAGAACTTATATCCTTGATTTTCTAAGAAATTTATTTAATGAAATATTTATACTATTTATATTTCAGCCGACCTATATTTCAAAGAAAAATTATATTCTCATTAATTAAAGTGTATACTCTTTAAAATAAAATTTTATATCCTTACATATTCTGTGCGGCACGGAATGTCTTGTGACACTTTGGTGTGACATTTCCTGTAATATCCCCTCATTGAACGACACGTGGCGCTGTGGATAAATCCAATCCCTACCCCTAGGTTTAATGGTTGACTTAGGATATATTATATATCTCCTCTCTCCTACGTGTCACTCATCTAACAGAGTGACACAAGAGATGCCACACCAAAATAGCACAGAAGATCCAGACCCATTTTGTGCACCTGAATATAGAAGAGGCCAACTCCTAATATTTTCCATACTAAATATTCGATACGTGATGAGTGTGTAAATTCACGTGTTTTAAGCCTTAATTCTTGTGATAATGATGTATGATTTGATCATAAGTAAAGATAAAGCGAGATATGTAGTGGAAAGTCACAAATCAGGTGTGTTTGAGGCCTTTTGAGCGAATTTTCGAAGAAAACAGGATAGAAGTGATCGGAACCGGAGAAAGAGTATTGTAGGAACCCGGTTTGACCAATAGGAGAGTGGTTCGACTAGCACCCCTGGTCAAACCCGGTGCAAGAAGGCGACATAAGTATGGTTCGACCACGATACTGTGGTTCGATCAAGCATGGTGGTCGAATCGCGGTCGAACTAGAAGCCTTAAGAGAAGCAGTTGGTGATTCGACCATGATGCATATGGTTCAACCAGCCGTTCGGGTCGAACCATAAGCCTGCCAATAAATTACAGGTCGGTTCGACCAGGCCTTGGTTGATTTGACCAGGGGCCTTGGTCGAACTGATGTGCTGGAAATGTTTGGATTCATATTTTACACCTTCAATGCATGTTTTCACTTAAAAAGCCCATCTTAGGTCCATAAGGAGAGCTCACAAGTATAAAATGAAGACCATATGCAGGGAAAAGAGAACGTTCACCACCACCTTCATTCTACATAGCAGCCAAATCCCTACCATCATCCAAGGAGCTATGGAGAGAGATTCGTCTGTCGAATCAAGTGAAGATTCAAGACGAAGAGAGGCGCGACGACGCCCGTATCTAGGGTTTACTTCGCATCTTAATTTATCTTGTAATTTTCAAAACTATGAGTAAGATCTATTCAACCACCATGATTGTTCTTCGATCAATCATGGGCTAGATCTGCTTCGGCAATTCTAGGATTTATGAAGGTTTTATGAGTTGATTGAACTTTCGTGTGTATACTCCGTACAACACTACTTGTGGTTTATTTTATATAAGATTATGCATTTTTAATTTATACTCAGAGTTGTTTTGTGCATCATTAATTGTTATGTAGAGTATTAATACATATCTTGATTATTGATTGAGTGCGTTCACTGTTGAGCAGGATTTCATGTTATGATTCTAAGTGAGGGGACTCTGAAGTCTCATTAGAACTATCTTATATAAATACTTGTTAATTGAATATGATTCGAGTTAATAAGTAGGACAAAGAGAATAACTTCATAGTACCTACAAAGGGAGATCATATCGGGTTAGAGTACTTAGTGCACGAGAAATAATTGATACTAATAGTACCTAGAAAGGGGGTAAATTAGATCTCTTGCTCCAAGGATATTCACACGTGTCACACATTTATTTACTTGTGTGTATAGAATAGATTTGCATGGCTTAGTGATGCGTCCATACTCCACAAGGTAAAGTTTGACATTGATACATGGAAGGGAAATTAATAAGTAAAACTAGATGACCCGAAGGACTACCTATCTTCTCACTTATTCACTTTCATTCAATCTCTACTGTTTATTTATTTTAATTGTTCTTTTAATTATTTATTTATTAGTTACTTAATCACACAACTATTATGTCATAATAGTCTTAATAAGTTAGAATATAATTAAATTGATAATAATACATCCTTTAGGTTCGATAATCACTTGGTCGCTTATCAAAACTATAATAGCATCCTTCATACTTGGGGATTAATATCGTGTGTTGAGAAAACGCTCATCAAGTTTTAGGCGCCGTTGCCGGGGACGGCATTAATTATTAGTTTATTATTTCTAGTTTAATTGAGAATATATTATTCTTGTCTTTATTTTTTAAAACTTATTTTTCTTAGGTGTATGCTCACTAGATCAAAGGTAGGAGATTTAGAACCTTATAATCCAGAGATTGGAACATCGTCAAGGAAGAAGAAGGGGAAGAAGAAGAAGAATAAGAACGTAAAACCAACTATAACTCTTAATTTAGGAGTTGAATTTGAAGAGCTAAACTCGCAAACTATTGCAGCTGCAACCTGAGACAACTTGGAAGCAGAAGCAGTCAACATAGCACGAATTCGGATAATCTTGCCATCCGTGAAGTCTTTAAGAATAATGGAGAAGGCAATACGGGGCTGTTAGGAGCAAGAGGGGCCGGAGCTGATTTTGATCTTTACCCTGCTCTAATCAGCATGATTGAAAGGAGCCCCTTCTCTGGGGGACCTTTTGAAGATCCTCAGCAACATCTGAATAAGTTCATTGGTTATGCAAGTACACAAAAGAATGCAGAACTCATAAAGATGCAAGGAGGATAATCTTGTTTAAGTTCTCGCTTACTGAAAGGGTGAGAGATTGGTACGATACTCTTGATGCTGCTGAATGCACTATCTGGGATCAATTGAAATTGAAATTCTTAGACCAATACATGCCACCTTCGAAGGTATTTAAGATGAAACAAGAAATAAATCAATTTGCTATCAGTGGTAATGAGAAGTTTCATGAGGCTTGGGGCAGATTCAAGGACATGCTTAGGAAGTGTCCACAACATGGGCTATCTAAAGCTCAATACATCAGTATTTTCTATAACGGATTGGACTGTGATTCTCGAGTCTTCATCGAATAGAGCATTGCTTACAAAGTCATCCGTTGAGGCCGAAAAGCTCTTTGAGGATATTTTAATGAATTCAAGAGATTGGCCAACTGATCGAGTGAGAGGCACGTATGTTCTTGGAAAAGTAGCGCAGGTTTAGCACACAATGGTTAAGTCAAGTAGAGAAGATGAGATCGTCTCTAATTATCAATAAGTTACTTAAGTCTCAGCAAAAATAGATTACTGATATAGCACAATGAGTACCAATGATGCAGCAGGATGTTTGTAACGAAGGAGCTAGCCAAGAGGAATTGAACGAGGCGAACTATGCCATGGGTCAAAGTATTCAAGGAACGAGATTCCAAAATCAATGAAACTGGAATTATCAAGGGAATTACAATAATCGTGGTCCCCCTGGTAATTATCAACAACCAAGGAGGTCGAAATTTTCATGGAGTAATCCTAAAATAGCAGTACAACCTCATGTTGGTGTTGATCCGGGTGCTAAGGTCGAAGAAGGAAAACCTGGTTTTGAGGATATAGTGAACATGTACATGACAAGGAATGATGCAAGAGTGGATTTCCAATAGGCGAAGCTTGAGGCTAAGATTGATGCAAATCATGAGGATATATCTAAGCAGATGAAGAACTTGACGTTATTGATGGGGCAGATGACCGGGAATGTTAACCAATTGACGCAACTGTTGAGAAGGGTAAGTTCCCATCTCAAAGTATAAAAAACCCGAAGCAGTGCAATGCCATCACGTTGAGGTCTGGAACTCAGTATGAAGGACCGATGACACCAGAAGTGATTTTGAAAGCTCCAGCCGACCAGTTCGACCACAACTAGCATAGTTCGACCAATCTTGTTGGTCAAACCGTGGTCGAGCCAACCTATCTGCGACACCCTGTTTTCTCTGAAGTACAATTTGACCATGATCTAGATGGTTTGACAAACCCTATTGGTCGAACTGTGGTCGAATCAACCTATCCGCGGTACCCTGTTCTATTTGAAGTACGGTTCGACTATGACCATCATGGTTTGACCAATCCTGTTGGTCAAACCATGGTCGAACCAGCCTGTCTGGGAAAGAAAATACTCGCTAAAGCTCGGTTCGACCATTACACACCTGGTTTGACCAGCACCCCTAATCGAACCATGGTTGAACCACCTCGTTCAACACCATTTTCCACGCCGAATGCTTTACTTGATGTTGATACTAGTCCAGTACCATCCAAAGAGCATAATACTGAGCTTATAGCGGAGAAAAAATGGGAAAGAGTAAAGAGATTGAGAGCTAATAAGGATAAAGTGGAGAAGGTTGAACGTGATGAATGGAGGGATTCCCAAGACTAAGATACCTCCTCCATTTCCTTTCAAGTTAGTAAAGGAGGGATTGGAAGAAAAGTTCAAGAAGGTTTCAGATATCATAAACAAGATAAGCTTGAGCATTCCTTTCTCTGAAGCACTCTTGGAGATGACAAACTACGCTCGCTTTCTAAAAGACATACTTTTGAAGAAGAGAAGCTTGAACGGAATTGAAACTGTAAATTTGTCTGAGAACTACAGCTCGATCATACTGAGGAAGCTGCCAGCTAAGTTAAAAGATCCGTGAAGCTTCACTATTCTATGTGAGATGAAAAGGGGCCGGCACGATGAGCCTTGTGCGATCTTGGGGCAAGCATCAATTTGATGCCATTTCCAATATTTCAAAGGCTTGGTTTGGGGGAGTTAACTCCCAAAATGATTACTCTATAATTGGAGGATATGTCTATGACTTTTTCGAAGGGTGTAATTGAAGATGTTCTTGTAAAAGTGGAGAAACTAATCTTTCCTGTGGATTTTCTTGTGCTCGAAATGGAAGATGACAAGGATAATGTTCCCCTCATCTTAGGGAGACCGTTCCTTGCCACTGCTGGAGCTATGATTGATGTTCAAAAAGGAGAGCTAAGGCTGCGCATGGATAAAGAAGAGGTTCTGTTCAACCTCGGTAAAGCAATGGAGATGCCAATAGAGACATAGTGTCACAGGATTGATGTGGTGGAGGAGATCGTGAAGGAAGATATGTCTTTGATCATTTCAAAGGATCCATTGGAGACATGCTTAGCGGAGTCTCTTACTTTTCCCACCACAGAGCTGTATGAGCTCTCCAATGAGGTATGTATTGAATTTCTTGAAAATCTACTTGCTTTGGGTGATGACAGATATGAATCACAAGGGACCAAGTTTGAAGAGGTGTAGTGGACTAGGAAGTACTTACCTTTGGATAGAGAAAGTACAGTAAAAGAAGAGAAGAAAGAGGAGTTGAAACTACTACCGGAGCATTTGAAGTATGCTTATCTAGGTGACAATGAAACATAACAGGTAATTGTATCTTCTTCTCTAACTGATGATCAACTCGATGAGTTATTAGATGATTTAAAAGGCATTAGTCCATCATATTACATGCATAACTTAAGATTGTTAGATGAAGCCAAGAGTAGCATTTAGAATCAGCGGAGGGTAAATCCCACTATTCAAGAAGTGATTAGAAAATAAATTCTAACATGGCTAGATGCAGGAATTATATATCCAATTAGTGATAGTCCCCATGTGAGTCCATTGCATGTTGTAGCTAGGAAGGGGGGCATGACTATTTCGAAAACCGATGGTGGCGAGACTCTAGCCACTAGGATTCTTAAGGGATGGTGCGTGTGTACTGACTACAGGAAACTGAATGAAAATACATGCAAAGACCACTTCCCTTTTCCTTTCATGGTCAAATGCTTAATCGTCTTGTAGGGTAAAATTTTTATTGTTTCTTGGATGGGTACTCGGGGTATAATCAAATCATGATTGCACCCGAGGACCAAGAAAAGACTACTTTTACTTGCCCTTATGGAACTTTTGCCTTTAAAAAGATTCCTTTTGGACTATGTAATGCGTCTGCTACATTTCAGAACGCACAACACGACCATCTCTTGGCCGTGTTGCATCACACGACTTGTGTTGCAGCACACGTTCAGTGTTGCAGCACACGAGTCGTGTAGGTGCCTGATCAGTAAAAAAATCAGAATTCTTCTAGAAGGCCCCAATGAGTATAAATGCCCATCCATTCAACCTTTGAGGAGAGAGACACGAAATACCAAGCTGCTCACACACCTCACACACCAATCCTTTGATTTTACACCATATTCTTCATCCCTTTCATCCATACTTCGATTCTACATCATCTCTCCATAAATTCTACCATCCAAATCAAGTGAAGAAGCAAGGAAGAGTGGGTGATCACTAAAGGAAGGAAGGATATTCAATTGGAGCCTATCCAAGGGAGTGTTCATCCCAATTTTGTGTTAATCCTCTAGTTTACCATGATTTGTAAGGTTTTTAATGTCAATGTTAAGGATCTTATGAAGATTGTAGGCTAATCTCCCTTGTAGGATTAGCAACATGGAAGTTTGTGGTTAAATTTTGGGATCTATGTAATTGAATTCATGTGGTGATTGGGTTAATTGATTTCCTATCGTTGATGCTTAGATCTTGAGATTTTTGATGATTTGTGTGTTTAGATGCTCTAAATATATGATTAGATTGAGAAATCAATTATGTGATTAGGACATTTGAGTGAATCATTTCATCAAACACTTCATGTGCATTATAAATTATAAAGAGATTGAGAAATCCTTTAGAGTTTAGAACCCTTTGATAGGACATACGGTTGGTTTGATCGATAGATTGATTAATTATGTGAAGGGATTCTTATTTCAAGCTTAGTACCTAGTTGGAATTGTTTGAATGAGAACTAACCTTTGTGCTAATTGAGATTAGTATCATATTCATCTTGAGAAAGAGCTTAGGTGAATTTAGAGTTGGCCCTTAATCCATACCCTTGATTCATATGAGTTTAATGTATCTATCCTAAGATTTCCCACTACTTAATTGTTGCTAATCCCACTTTTGCTTAATTGGGAAAATAAGTTTACATTGCTTCATTTTAATCGTTTGATCATACTTTGTTTACTTGATTTGTGTCATTTTAATACTTGTTCACCAATTCCACTAGATGATTAGTCTCTATAAAATTATGATAAGTGTGATATCGCTTAATCTCTAGCGCCAACCTCCCTGTTGTTCAATAAATTATTTTAGTTGGTCATCCCTACTACAAAATGGCTAATCAAATGGCGCGTTGCCGGGGAGGTAATGGTTGCTAGTAGCTTAACAAGGAATGCTTAAAGTAATCTTAATAGAGATATTTTTATTTTATTTGTTTGCTTATATTTGCTTGTGAAAATCTTGTTCTAACTTCTCTTATTTGAAGGTATATGCAAACTAGGTCAAAAGAGAAACAAGTTGAACCTATCGATTTAGAGATTGAACACACTTTTCAGAGAAGGAAAAAGGAGAACAAAACAAAAAATAGTGATCTAATAGAGAATTTTCAAGGTGATAATCATGTGGAGATAGAGAATGATGGGGAAGGCGGACAACATGTGAACGTGCAAGACAACGCACAAGCACCCCCAGTCAATGCCAATCTTCCTCAGCAAGCTCATCAAAATTTTGAAGGGCTTAACAATCAAGCTATGCTTAAACAAATGGTACAAAAAGCCATGCTTCAACAAGGTTTTCAACATGCTTATGCACCTCCATCACCACCTCCGATACATCGAAGGCCTCCAGTAGATCTAAGGGTAATTCGGGATTTCTTCATGCCAAGACAATGCCACAAATGATGGGTCTACCAATCAATGCTAACAACTTTGAGTTTAAAGCGGGCTTGATTTCTATTATGCGAGAACAACAATTTAGTGGAACCCCAAATGAAGATCTCAATGCTCATCTTGCTCAATTTATTGAAATTGCCAACACAGTGAAGATGAATGGGGTGAGCAAGGATTGCATCAAGATGAGGTTGTTTCCATTTTCATTGAGAGATCGTGCTCTAAAATGGTTATCTACCATTACTCGGGGTACGTGCAACACATGGGATGAGCTTGCACAAATATTCTTGAACAAGTATTTTTCGCCTTCTAAGATGCTTCAAATGAAGAACTTGATTACTCAATTCAAGCAAATACCTCAAGAGAGATTTTATGAAGCATGGGAACGGTTTAAGGAAATGTTACGCAAGTGTTCACAACATGGTTTTCCAAAAAATCAACAAGTGGGATTTTTCTACCAAGGTTTGGTAAATGGTCAAAGAGTGCTTGTGGATACTTCAACTGGAGGATCCGTACTCGGAGTGACTCCGACAAGGGCTATAAGGATTTTTGATGAGATTACTACAAATGTCTACCAATGGCCATCAGAGAGAGTTAGTGGATGCCATGGATTTAAAAACTTCGATCAAGGGCAACAGTTTAGTGTGAAGAGTGCTAGTGTAGAACCAAGTATGCCAAGTGTTAAGGTGATAGCGGCTAAGGTAATGAGATAAATGAGCTTGAATCAATGTGTGAATAATCAATGAGTTAATATGGTTGAAGGCCAAATTGATCAAAGGGTGCTACCTCCGAATGTTGTAAGTGGGGAACAATGGGCTATGACAATGCCACGTGTGGAGGATGTGCAATACATGCAAGGAAGGAATTACCAAGGTAACTATCAAAATAATTACCAAGGTAATTTCAACCACTACCAAGAAAACTACCCACCAAGGAAAGGAAGCTTCAATAGTCAAGGAAGTGGAAGCTCATACCAACAACAACAAAAGAGGCAAGATAACTTCTCTTATTCAAATGCAACAATGTGGTTGCTTATCCTCCGAGGTTTCATCCGGGAGCTAAAGCACCAAACAATGAAGGGAAAGAAACAACCGAAGAGTTGATTGAGAAGTTGATTGCATCTAATAAGGCTCAAGATGAGACTACACGAACTCAAGATGAATTGAGAAGAAAGGCCGATGAAGCTAATGATAAGAGGTTCAAAGTCTTGGAGTACCAAGTGGGGCAAATTCTTAATGCGTTGAGCGCGAATGAGAAAGGAAAATTTTCTTCTACCACCATTGTGAATCTAAAAGAACAATGCAAGGCAATTACCTTGAGGAGTGACACTAATTATGAAGGACCTTCAATGCCTTTGGAAAATGATGAGCTGGAAAAGAAGAGAAATGAGGAAAACTTGGTTGAAGAAGAGATTGTGAAAAAATGAGAAATTGAAGATGAAGAGAATGATGAAGCGGATGTAATTGAGTCGGAAGTTGTTGAAAAGAAATGGCAAAGAACAAAAGCAATGAAAAAGAAAGAGGAAGAAGTGGAGTTGGAAAGGGATAGTTGAGGCATACCAAAAACTCAAGTGCCCATCCCTTTTCCACATAGATTTTTTAAGAAGGGCCTAGATGAAAATTTTGCAAAGTTTTTGGAGATTTTCAAGAAAATCCACATCAATATACCCTTTGCGGATGCTTTGAGATAAATGCCTCACTATGCTAATTTTTTGAAAGACATCATGGCAAGAAAAAGGAGCTTAGTGGAGAATGAGACCGTCAACTTGACAGAGGAGTGTAATGCGATAATTCAAAAGAAGTTGCCTCCAAAGCTAAAGGATCCGGGGAGTTTTGTCATACCATGTGAGATGGGTAAAAGTGAAGTATACAAAGCTCTTTGTGATCTTGGGGCTAGTTTCAATTTGATGTCGATGTCTATCTTTAAGAAACTTGGTATAGGGGAAGTAAAGCCTACGTCCGTTACATTGCAACTTGCGGATAGGTCTTTGACTTACCCTAAGGGAGTAGTTGAGGATGTGTTAGTTAAAGTTGGAAAGTTCATATTCCCGGTAATTTTGTAGTGCTTGACATAGACAAGGATGTAAATGTTCCATTAATTTTGGGGCGTCCATTTTTAGCCACGGGAAGAGCTTTAATTGATGTGCAAAAGGGGGAGTTGTCATTGAGAGTAAATGAAAAAGAGGTGGTGTTTTCATTAAGAAATTCGATGAGGCATCCGGATGAGAAAGAGGAGTGTAGAGGGATTGAATTGATTGATGAGATTGTTCAAAAGAACTTGTCATTCTTCTTATCTAAAGATCTTCTTGAAACAAGCATAAGCCATTCTCTTACTTTATCTCTTAACTCTAACTCTTCTTTTTATTACCTAGAAGATGATGATACAAATAATTGCTTACATGATTTGAATGCTTGTAGGGAAATGCAAGAAGATAAAGCCAAGATGATGTACTATGGAAAGAGGAAGTACCTTCCATTGGAGATAGAAAATGAAGAGCCCAAGGTTGATAAAGGAAAAGAAAAATTGAAGCCATTACCCGATCACCTTATGTATGCGTACTTGGGGGGACGACAAAACCTTTCCGATAATTCTATCATCATCCCTTTCATCTCTAGAGCTTGAAAAATTGTTAAAGGTGCTTAGAGATCATAAAAGTGCTATAGGGTGGAGTCTTGATGATTTGAAAGACATAAGTCCCACTATTTGTATGCATCACATTAGGTTGATTGATAAGAGTAAAACATGCATACAACCCCAATGTCGTTTGAACCCCATTATGCAAGAGGTTGTTAGGAAAGAAGTTTTGAAATGTTGGATGCTAATATTGTTTATGCCATAAGTGATAGTCCACATGTAAGTCCTTTGCATGTTGTGGCTAAGAAAGGGGGGTTAACCATTGTTAAAACGGAATTTGATGAAGGGCTTGCCACAAGGGTGAAAACGGGTTGGAGAGTGTGTTGTGATTATAGGAAATTTAATGAAAACACTCATAAAGATAATTTCCCTTTGTCTTTTATTGATCAAATGCTTGATAGGTTGGCAGGATACAAGTATTATTGTTTTCTAGATGGTTACTCGGGGTACAACCAAATCATGATAGCCCCCGAGGATCAAGAGAAAATAACTTTTACTTGTTTGTATGGCAAATTTGCTTTTTATAAGTTGCCTTTTGGGTTGTGCAATGCCCCCGCTACCTTTCAATGTTGAATGATGGCCATCTTTGAGGGATTAATTGAAAATGTGACGGAACTGTTTATGGATGACTTTTCCATTTTTGGGTCTTCATTTGATAAATGCTTGGGTAATCTTTCTATGGATTTGCAGCGATGTCAAGATACGAACCTAGTCTTGAATTGGAAAAAAAATACCATTTTATGGTTCAAGAGGGTATCATACTTGGACATCATATATCGAAGAAAGGTTTGAGAGTTGATAGGGCGAATGTTGTAGCCACTGAACATCTTCCCCCACAAAAAATGAAAAAGGGGTTAGATCATTTCTTGGCCACACCGGATTCTATCGACATTTTATAAAAGATTTTTCTAACATAGCCAAACCTTTGTGTAAATTACTTGAAAAAGATACTCCATTTGAATTTAATGATGAATATCTTGATGCCTTTAGGGTGCTCAAGGAAGCCTTAATTTTGTCTCTAATCCTCGTCTCTTCTGATTGGAGTAAGCCTTTTGAGCTCTATTGTGATGCAAGTGACAATGCTTTGGGAGTGGTGCTTGGTCAAGTGAGGGAGAAGAAGTTTCGAGCTATCTACTATGCAACAAAGACGTTTAATGCCAATCAAAAGAATTACACCACAATGGAAAAAGTTTTTATCCGTGGTTTATGCTTTTGAAAAATTTCATCCATACCTAGTTGGCACGAAAATCATTGTTTATACGGATCATGCTGCCATTAGGTATTTGATGAGTAAGAAAGATGCTAAACCTAGATTAATTCGTTAGGTTCTTTTGTTGCAGGAGTTCGATGTGGAAATACGTGACAAGAAAGGAGTTAAAAATGTCATAGCCAACCACTTGTCACGTTTGGAAAATATTGATAAAGAAGGAACCATGGAGTTCATTAAGGATGTATACCCGGATGAAGAGATCCTTTAAGTTGATTTTCAAAGGATGCATACTTTGTGTAAGACCGGGAGGCCGTGGTATGCAGATTTTGTGAATTATTTAGCTTGTGGCCTCAAGTCGGATCATCTCACCGAATCTCAAAGGAAGAAGTTCTATCATGATTTCAAGGAGTACTTATAGGATGGTCCTCTTTTATTTAAGAATTGTCCGGATGGGATCATAAGGAGGTGTATCACGGAGGACGAGAAGCTAAGTGTCATGGAGATGTGTCATAGTTCGCCTTGTGGAGGACATTTTGGGTTTCAAAAGATGGGGACAAAGATCCTACAATCGAGGGTTGTTTTGGCCAACTTTGTTTAAGGATTGTAAGGAGTACATCAAGGGGTGTCATAGGTGCCAAAGGATTGGAAGTATAGGGCAACGTGATGAAATGCCCATGAGAAATATTTTTGAAGTTGAGGTGTTCGATATATGGGGGATGGACTTTATGGGCCCATTTCCGCATTCCAATGGTTACCTTTACATATTGCTTGCAGTGTATTATGTCTCTAAATGGGTGGAGGAAATCCTGACAAGGACAAATGATGCTTTAGTGGTCAAGGCTTTCTTAAAGAAGAACATCTTTGCTAGATTTGGGGTGCCAAAGGCCATGATTAGTGATGGGGGATCTCACTGTTGGATTGTATACTAAAAGTCTAGCTTTAGTATGGACAATGTTATAACAATATTTGAAATGAGAATCATTGATCAAATGATTGCATCTTATAATTTATTTTATATGCATGATGCAATAGTCCATTTACTTTATACTGTAGATAATATGTTGTGCGACAACACGCGGAAGATCATATTATCGGTTTCCTTATAAAGTATAAACAGATGCTCACAACTGAGATAGACGGGGACTCTCTATCGGTATGGTTGTAGTGTGGTTTGGTATTAGCTTGTCTTGGCTATAGAATCACATTAGTGCACTTGTGTGTATTAAGTAGGACCGCCTGAGATCGTTCGACTTATACTGACTTATAGAAGAACTTGATCTCTGTTATTATGGAAGTTCGTGCTCTTAATCCCTATACAATAACCTCGACACGTAGGGCAGTATGTATTTCTTTGATTCATCAATGGGTGAGATTTATAAGTATTAAATCAACAAACTCGGTGAGTTGGGAAGTAGTGCTGTATCTATGGTGTGCTGTTGATTGTAGAAGGAATCCATGTCCGTCATAGGTTGATGATGTCCCCTTGAGGAGCTCATAAGGTTTATCATGTAAATCTTGCAAGTGGATTAATTTCCGGCATGATAAAAAGGTTGAGTGGTACTACTCTTGGATGAGATATTAATTAATTTGAGTTGTCAGTAACTTAATTAATTAATGGACATTGTATATCTTAAACATGGGGAGACTATCGGGCTTATAATAAGAAGGAGCCCAGAACATAATTTTGGGATTGGACGGGTAGTGCAGTAATAATATTTTAGTGGACTATATTATTATTATTGGATTTAATTAAAAGCTTTGGGCTAAGCTTGGTTAATTAAGTTCAATTGAGGCCCAGCCCAATTTCTCCTCCTGGTCCCTGCTGTAGCCCAATATATATAGTCATCTCAGCTTCTGGAAACCTAACTTCCTGCGCCTCTTTTGACGTGAGTTAGAGAGAAGCAGATTGAGAGAACTCTGGGGATTGTTGACCACCCAACACCAGAGTTGACTTGGGACATACAGCAGAAGATCAAGAGGTGTTCTTCTGCAGCGATTCAGACTCTACATCAACCCTGAAGTACGGTAAACACATTATTGCTTCCGCTGATTTTGTTTGCCTGTTAATCCTAACGGATCACGTTGAACCGCACGATCCAATTGCCCAACAATTGGTATCAGAGCGTTGGTTTCGTGGTGAAACGTGAACCGTAAGGTTGGGTTTTTGTGATTATTTGATTGCATGAATATAATCTGGATTAATCGCATGTTGAGCAGTCTGTATGTGATTATGTGATTATTGAATTATCTTATTTTAATCGCATAGTACGAATACGTATGAGTGGTTGCTTCTGATTGACATTCTGAGAACTATTTACACACGGTGAAAGAAACCACCATACAATCTGCTCCTATCTTTTCATCCTCTCTTTTCAAAGAAAGAAAGCAAGTTAGATCCGTGAGACTGCCTTGCCGATCGATAACAACACGCTGGGATTTATTTCGCTGCGTAACGATGGGCTGGAGGTTGATCGACAAGCCTGCCGGTGACTGTATTGTTGTCTCGATCGAAGAGAGAATGGCTGTCGGCGGACGGCACGGCTGATGGATCGCTGATGACCCGGTCGTTGTGGACTAACACGCTGTTGGTCGGCGGGCGGCAAGGCTGGACGATGTGATGATCGAAGACAGCACGACGCCCACTGAAAGCGAATCGGTTGGGCCAAGACTGGTTCCGGGGGCACGTCAAGGCGGCGATCGGGCGATTCTTCCAAATTTCCGAGTGGGATCCAGGCGAGTCCCTGCAAGTTTCGGGCATGGCAGACTGTGGGATGCACCTGGCGAATCGCGAAAGTGGACTGAAATGAGCGGTGACTGGATTGCTGTCGCGCAATCATGATCCACTGGAGGTCTGATGGGAGCGATTGCAAGCAGTCCGTTTGTTCACCAGGGCAAACTGACGATGGCTGATAGGATGCGCGAGGCGACACAGATGTGAGCAGTGGTGATTCCAAGCTGTTAAATCAGTGGATGGTGTTTCCGAGCAAACCTGACTCAGTCCCGATCGCGAAAGCCATGGCTTCTGGGCGAGTCACTGCTGGGCTTCGACGAGTTGATGTTCGCTGGAAGCAAAGACTGCCGCTGGCTGGTGCAACCACGGAGTGGGCCGGCGAAGCTGCGTGGTCTGGGCTTTGGAACGACAGTAGGCGCGGCCACCGAAAGCAGTAATTTGGCGATCATCTTCGGCATCGGTTGGAGCGGCGATTCCAGAAGGTATCAATTCTGGCCAGTCCATGGCTGAGGTTATGCGGCTGGAAGGAGATAGGGCAGCACCGATAATCTCTTCTGGGCTCTATCACTTTTATTAAAGTGCTGTTGGGCCTGGATTTTTTTTCTGAGGTGTGGGCTTCTGCTTTGGGCCATTGTTGTTGGGCTCAATTTTTGTTATGTGGTGATTGGGCTGCTGGGCTTAATTTCATAACAATGGATTTTGGGCCATCCATTATAAGCAGGAAGCCTTTAGGGCCTTGTGTTTAATTATGGTTTGGGCTGTTCTCATGGCCCAATTTTTATTAAATGGTGTTGGGCCTGGTTTAATTATTTGGGCCCAAAATTTTAATTAAAAGGATATTGGGCTGTAGGGCCCTATTTTAATTAAGGAGTATTTGGGCTGATGATTAAAGGGCCCAATTCAGTAATTATATTAGATGCTGCTCAATTTTAATTTGGTTTTGGGCTTTTGGGCCCAATTTTAATTAAATGGCAATGAGCTGCTGGACTAATTAATTTAATTAATTGTGAGTAATGGGCCAAGCATAATTAATTAATTATATTAATGGACTAATTGTGCTAGTGGGCTTGATGGACTTAATTTAATTTTGGGTTAAGATTATGGGCCATGGATAATGAGCTTGATTAATTATTTAATCTGCTGTTCATTTTGTGCTTATTTGTTGCTCTTGAGCCCAAAATTGATTGATCCACTAATTATGCAATTAATTAATGTTATATAACTGATTAATTGATTTAAATTGTCAATTATTGTTGTATATGAGAAAGATATGTTCTATGTGATTTATTTATTTAAATTACTGTTAATAGAAGCATGTCTTAATTGTATATTTTATTCTGGAATATTATATGCATGTTAAAACCCTCGGTATTAAATAACTAAGTGGGAGAGGGGATTGGTAATAAATTCCCGCGGCCTCCATTATTGGTTTGTAAGTGATGTGAGTAAACTTGCGTGTTGGCATAGGCCTTCCTCCCTAACGGATGAGTTTATTCACGGATCACTGGTACAGACTTCATAAATAATTATTGTTTGTAATGTGGCACATAAACTTGCGTGTTGGCATAGGCCTTCCTCCCTAACGGATGAGTTTGTGTGCGGTACACTGGTACAAACTTATAATTGATGATTGTAGGAAACTACCCGAGCGCGTGTGTACTTCTCCAACTGTAAGGCACATAAGCTCGCGCAGTGGACTTGGGATCAAATAATGGTGTACACTTAGGTGTAAATAAATAGTATCCTCCCCAACGGAGTCACTGCTATTATTTGCATGGCTAAAGAGTAACCGATTATTAATTATTTTGTCATAAAGTTAGGTTGACAAATGAAATTAATGGGTAAAACCTTCTCTTGTAAATGTTCGGGTTTGTAAACGTCCACACTAACGTGGCTTGCAGACTCACGGTGCTTGAGATGTCGGTGAATTTTATTTTATATTGTTTTGAGGGAAACAATATAAAAGGATAAAATTCGAAGTTTTGATCAGTATATTTATTTGTGATTCTCTGAATTTCGAATGGTATTATCTCACTAATTGTTAACTAAAAGACATTATATTTACTTGTCCAAATTAGTTGATTAGAAAAGAATCGTGATTTTGAAAATTACTGCTTAAGATAATACATGTGTTCTCTCAAAGGACGGCTCATGATGCCTATTAAAGTCTTTAGTGAAGAGATGAGAGGATCATAGAAATATGATGAACTCATGTAACTCTTCAGATACTTGAGTAATTTAAAAGGCGCAAGATCATGATAGAATTTGATGAATGAATTGGAAATATATATGGAATAGAAGTTGAAAGGGAAACCTAAGTCAATTTTATTTTCCATAATTGCCTAGATGTTTTTGAGAAAGTTCCACCTCAATTACAAGAGGATGTAAATGGTGGGAAACTTCTAACAAAACATGTGGCAAATGAAAGCCATTTTCATCATAAAGTGAACAAGTTTAATATCTTATTTACTAATAGCCTAAACATGATTAGTGATGGCATCTACTGACACGAAGTGTGTAGATACAGGAATCACTAAATGTTTTTCACTTAGTAAGGATAAGATTGTTAATAACATGGGTAAAACTACGAAGGTAGTGGCTATTGCAGTGGGAGTTGTTTATTTATCTCATGATAAGAATAAACTATTGATTATGAGAAATTGTCTTTACGTACGTTTCATAGAAAGAATTTAATTTTGGTTTCTATGCATTAACGGATGGATACTTCATTTTATTTAAATGACATGGTCATAGAAATGAGGAATGAGGCTATAATCCGTTATAGTACGTTGATGGATAATAATTATACTCTTGAATCATGCACATCCCACAGATGCAATAAATAGTAATTAATAATGCATCTTCTAATATTAGTAAGAGAAAGGAACCTTCAAAGATGAACTAAACATACATTTGGCGTCTAAGATTAATTCATTTTACTTGAGTAGGATTCAAAAGTTGATAGCCGATAGACCGTAAGGTTTATCTGAAGTGGAAACTATCGGACTTGCGAGTCTTGCTTGGAAGTAAAAATGATTAACTGCCTTTTCAAGGCTGTGGGGTATAGGGCCAAAGATATATATGTTGGAATTAGTTCAGTCTGATTCAAGCGGACCTAATATTATCCAGGCAAGAGGTAGTCATTACGGTTTAACCGTGGTGGTAAAAACCTCTTAGGATAGTTAGCAGCTATTAATCAGAAGTTGAGATTAAATCTCAAGATGGCAACACCGGAAATTCCCCAGTGGAATGGTGTGGTGAATAGAAGGTATTATCTCTTATGGTTATGATTAGATAGATGATGAATTATTTGGAATAATTAAATTCATTTTATGGATATGCCCTGGATACAGTAATTCGTGAAACGTTTGTCTGTATATGGGATATTCTAGAAAAATGGATAGTAATTTATTTAGTCCAAAAAGATCGAATGGTAATTGTTAACACAATAACCAGATTTTTGGAAAAGGACTATGAAATAAATCACAAACCCATGTATAAGTTGTTCTAAAGGAAGTGAGAGGAAAACACTAAGTATAAGTACCAAGTGTACAAGAGGATATACCACAAGGTAAACTGCAACGCGTGTCAAGTCTGATACACAATTACATGTAGTGCCTTGTCGTAGTGGGAGGGTTGTGTGACAACTCATAAATATATGTTTGGGAGAGTCGTGAGACTTGATCCCTAGTGAACATGGTATTATCCCACGGATACGACATAGCACTACAAGATTAAAATGCGGAATCTTAGTAAGTTGCAATGTATGTTGAAATAGAATCTACGGATTCTAAATTAAGTCTGGGAGCTTATAAGACCACTAAATGGTGTAAAAGCCATTGGAAGTGGTCATAGGAAATAAAAGAGGATCATACGGCAAGGTGAAAACCTTGGAAGCAAAGCTTGTTGCGAAAAGGTGTACTCAGAAAGAAATGGTTCGATTATGAGGACACATGTTCGCTAGTAGCTATGCTTATGTTAATCCAGATTCTTTTATTTATATATTGCTGCTCATATTGAATTATGAGGGACATCAAATAGATGTCAAGACAGCTTTCCTGATTGGAAGTCTTGAGGAAAACAGCTATGTGAAGCAACCAGAGTAATTCATTGCAAAGTACTAATAACATTTTGATAGTAAGCTTAAAACTGTCCAGCGATGGACTAAAAGCAAGCTTTGAGATCGTGAAGCATCTGTTTTGATTAGGTAATCCAGTGGCATGGATTTAAATCAATGAGCGGATGTGTCTTGTGTGTTGTAAAGAGTGACGAAAACGTGGTGGTGGTTCTTGTACTATACGTAGATAGTATCTTGCTCATTGGAGACAATGAAAGAGTATTATCGGGCGTATGGGTATGGTTCATAAAGCGGTAGTGATGAAGGACTTAAGAAAAGCAAAATACATCCTTTTGATCACGGTAATACGGATCATATGAAAGGATGTTATGCTTATCTCAAGTTTCATAAATGATACAGTCCATACTCGTTTAGCATGTGTAATTATCTTAGTAAATGTGTCTTTGAGACACAAAGAGAAGATAAAGTAGATGAAAGCGGTTCCTTATGCTTCGGCGAATAAGGAAGCTTAATCTAAGGAATGCAGTGAACGAAGTTGGATATCTGTTTTGCTGGATGCAGAAAAGTGGGTATCAACATAATCCGGAACAAGAATGATGAACTGTGGTAAGACATATATGAAGTGCCTGAGAAGGACTGGAAATCATATATAGACTTACTGAGCAGATTCACTGCTTCTTGTGGATTACGTAGATTCAGATTTTATAGTCAGATTGGACGGTAATAAATTCTCCTCAAAGGTTATGTGTTTAACTTTAGGAAGTAGAGTCATAATGTGGAGGAGTGTTATATAGAAATATATTTCAGACTCCGGACTCCATCATGGTAAGATGATAAATTGGAGCCTATGAGGCAGCCAAAGTATCTATATGACTCTAGAAACTTCAAGATGGACTTCGAAGTGTTTCTAAGTTTGCCCAAGGATATCACAATTTATATTGATGATATTGGTGCAGTTGCAAACTTGAAGGAATCACGAGTCCATAAGGCAATTAAACACATGGAGCGCGAGTACCACCTGCTACGAGAAATCGTATGATGAGGCGAAGGTTGTTGTCGCCTAGATTGCATCGGATGATGACCTAGTAAACCATTTACAAGGACCTTAAGGCGAGAGCTTTTAATGGTCGTGTAGTGGGAGTAGGAATCAGATGTATGGCAGAAGACATGACAGCATAGTCTTTTAGTATAAGTGGGAGATTGTTGGATTGTATACTAAAAGTCTAGCTTTAGTATGGACAATGTTATAACAATATTTGAAATGAGAATCATTGATCAAATGATTGCATCTTATAATTTATTTTATATGCATGATGCAATAGTCCATTTACTTTATACTGTAGATAATATGTTGTGCGACAACACGCGGAAGATCATATTATCGGTTTCCTTATAAAGTATAAACAGATGCTCACAACTGAGATAGACGGGGACTCTCTATCGGTATGGTTGTAGTGTGGTTTGGTATTAGCTTGTCTTGGCTATAGAATCACATTAGTGCACTTGTGTGTATTAAGTAGGACCGCCTGAGATCGTTCGACTTATACTGACTTATAGAAGAACTTGATCTCTGTTATTATGGAAGTTCGTGCTCTTAATCCCTATACAATAACCTCGACACGTAGGGCAGTATGTATTTCTTTGATTCATCAATGGGTGAGATTTATAAGTATTAAATCAACAAACTCGGTGAGTTGGGAAGTAGTGCTGTATCTATGGTGTGCTGTTGATTGTAGAAGGAATCCATGTCCGTCATAGGTTGATGATGTCCCCTTGAGGAGCTCATAAGGTTTATCATGTAAATCTTGCAAGTGGATTAATTTCCGGCATGATAAAAAGGTTGAGTGGTACTACTCTTGGATGAGATATTAATTAATTTGAGTTGTCAGTAACTTAATTAATTAATGGACATTGTATATCTTAAACATGGGGAGACTATCGGGCTTATAATAAGAAGGAGCCCAGAACATAATTTTGGGATTGGACGGGTAGTGCAGTAATAATATTTTAGTGGACTATATTATTATTATTGGATTTAATTAAAAGCTTTGGGCTAAGCTTGGTTAATTAAGTTCAATTGAGGCCCAGCCCAATTTCTCCTCCTGGTCCCTGCTGTAGCCCAATATATATAGTCATCTCAGCTTCTGGAAACCTAACTTCCTGCGCCTCTTTTGACGTGAGTTAGAGAGAAGTAGATTGAGAGAACTCTGGGGATTGTTGACCACCCAACACCAGAGTTGACTTGGGACATACAGCAGAAGATCAAGAGGTGTTCTTCTGCAGCGATTCAGACTCTACATCAACCCTGAAGTACGGTAAACACATTATTGCTTCCGCTGATTTTGTTTGCCTGTTAATCCTAACGGATCACGTTGAACCGCACGATCCAATTGCCCAACACTCACTTCATCAACAAGCTTATTGAGAAGCTCTTGAATGGCTATGGAGTGAAACATAAAGTTTCTATACCTTACCACCCCCAAACAAACGGCTTGGTAGAGGTGTCAAATAGGCAAGTGAAGCTTGTCCTTGAGAAGACGGTCAATGGAAATCGAAAAAATTAGTCTTCTAAGCTTGACGATACCCTTTGGGCCTATCGAACGACTTATAAGACCTCTCTTGGATTTTCACCATATAAGCTTGTGTATAGAAAGGCTTGTCACTTGCCCGTTGAGTTAGAGCATAAGGCATTATGGGCCCTTCGGAAATTGAACTTTGATGAGAAAGAAACCGGAAAGAAAAGTGTCTCCAATTGGTTGAACTAGAGGAATTTAGAGAGGAAGCTTACTCAAGCTCGAGAATTTTGAAAGAAAAACTTAAAAGATGGCATAATGAGAGGATTAAAACGAAAGAGTTCATTCTGGAGGATAATGTTCTTCTATTCAATTCAAAACTTAAAATATTCCCCAGAAAACTTTGTTCGAAATGGACCGGACCTTATTTGGTGATTGAGGTTAGAGAAGATGGATCTTTGAAGCTTGAAGGATCGAATGAGAATGCTTTTGTGGTTAATGGTCATAGGGTGAAACATTACCATTCTCCCTCTCAAAGGGAGTTGGTATATGTGGATACCATCACTTCTTGAAGGCTCGTATCCTTTTAGTAGTTTAGGATTGTACATATTTCTTTTTCTTGTGTTGCATTTTTGGTTTTGTAGGTGGAATGTGCGCGTGAGAAGAATGCATTTTGAAGATACGAAAGGGCTTCATGTGAAGTGTGTAGGTATGTCTCACCATTTTTTTGCAAACTTATCTCGAAACTCTTGTTTCAATTTAAGTTTGAGAGGATATGGCATGGTGTGACATGTATTTTATTGGAAGCATAACTCTTTGTGTTTTTGAGCTAATTTGAAAATTTTCTCATAAGTTCAGTGTGATTTTAGTCCGTTTGGTTGTGTGAAAGTAGATGATAATCCTTGTTTTGATACCTAATGTTGAGCTAATATTGTTTTTAAATTGTGAGCATGAATAGGGAGTATTGGAGGCATGAAAAACAGGGTTTGAAGTCAAAAATTGGAGAAAACAAGTCAATCAGTACATGAGCCGTGTGCAGTACACGGCCTTGTAACAAGTGGCCATGTACTGACATCAGACAAAGCAACATGGGCAGACACAGGCCATTTTGCACAACATAGGTCGTGTCCTATTACGAATCACGAGTCGTGTGGTCAACACGGGCCTGTAACAGATGGACATGTGATGATATCAGAACGTTCGACACGACCACCCCATGACCGTTTTGCACAACACGACTCGTGTTGTGTGCAGATACACGGGCCATGTTGGCAACACGAGTCGTGTCGTGCATTGAAGCAGAATAAAAAATGGGCTGGCCTTTTCAAAATGGCCCAACCCCATTTCGTCATCTTCAACCCTATAACTTGGAAATCTCTCATCCAAACTCCATAAACCTTCAAACAACATCCAATAGTGGTGAGAGTAAGTGATTTCCAAAGTTTTAACATCCATTCTTCCATTTGATTCCAAGAAAGAGGTATGTCAATTTGAACCCTAGTCTTCAATTGAATGTTTGAATGAGTGAATTTGTTTATGGGTTTTGAATAATAGCATGTTTGAAGCATGCCTATGATTGTGAAACATGAATTAATTTGTTTAATTGATGAATTGTATAGAATTGTTAAGGAATTAGGGTTCATGAAAAACTTGAATTTGGGGATTTTTTTAGAAATCAATGAAATTTGATGCAAATTGTGCTATGAATTGATTGATGATGCTTTCATGAATTTATAATCGTCTATATTAGCTTAGGTATTGATGATTTGAGCATGAATGGGATTGAAATTAGATGCAAATGGTGATTGTGAAATACATGCATGCTAAGTGTTCAATGAAATGCTTTAGTGAAGTTTTGAGTTAGATTGAAACCCTATTGCAAGTATGAATCATTTTTTATTTATATTGTGCACATAGAAAGGAAAATATGATGATTTGATGAAAGAATGAAAGGATTGGGAGGTTGGAATTGTTTGAATTACAATTGGATGAATTGTTGAAATATTGCTTGGTTTTAAATATAATCATCCTTAGAGGAATGTTATTGTATGTATTGATATAGGCTAGAATTACACTTAGTTGAATAACAAGTGTTGATTCTACGTATTATGAGATGTTTTGCCTAAGAGTTGAAAATGAATTTAACTTGAAATATGTTGAACATTGTAGATGGATGAAAGAAGAACAAGGAACCATAATGAAGACTTTATCATTGTTGATACGGACATGGAGTTATCAAACATTGATGCTCAGTTAATGATAGATGAAATACACCCTCGAAATTTTGGAGTGGAATTCTCGGAGTGGGAGAAGTATGCACTAAGGTGCAATACATAGTGACCAAGATTAGGCCAACGAGATTTTAAGATCAGGCTACTATGGAGGGTCTTGGGATTGAGACTGATCTGAGGGCTTTATTCAGAAGGGTAGACATGGAAGAATCTTTTGACAATAGACCTCCCACCTATCTTTATCTCACAACAGAGTTCATGAGCACGTTGCAAGTTCACAAAGATAGGAGCAGTTTTCCCTTAGCAATCACATTTCAGCTGAACAATGCCATTTGTGAGAAGGTTCCTATAAATGAATTGAACAGATTTTTTGGGTGTCCAGTCATGAGAGGCCATCAGAACTTCTTGCCCGGAGGGGGTTTCAATCAGCAAACATGGTGGAGAAGGTTAGTAGAAGATGGGACTGAGCATCCGGAGTACATACCTAGCTCCTCAAAAGGGACAGCAATCAGAAACCCAGTGATGAGGTATCTTGAGAAGATAGTATCAAATACTATTTTAGGTAGGTTTGAGAGTGGAGCTGTTAGCGAGAAGCACTTATACATTATGTTTAGCCTCTATAAAGAATTTAGAGTCAATATTGCGGCTCACTTTGTTCAACATATGAAGAGGGAACCAAAAGAGAAAACACTCGAGGGATTATGATTGGGGTTTGGTCATAATGATTGCTCAGGGACTAGGGTTTGATGTGAGTGGTATGCAACATCGAATGGTGAGTGAAGGGCTCACATACACACAGCTTGTTAGGATGGAGTTCCTATCAGTTATAGAAAATGTGTAATGTTTGAAGCAAGAAAAGGGAGCTCCATTCCCTCTACCAGCTCCGGAACTCACCACAGTGCGTGGTCTATGAAAGGTCCAGAATTTGGCTATGACAAGCCCCAACCACTCCGCAGTGGTAAGAGCATTTTACAGACAAAATAGAGAAGGAGTGGAGGCAGTGCTCCAGCAAATGAGGTTAAAAGAAGATCAAGTTCTAAGAGAGCTTAGAGTCGAGCTAGCCGATATGGAGATAGGGGACAAGGATGAGCAACCTCATCACGTTGAGTTCGATGAGCAAGCACCAGAACTCCTGAATTTTGAGCAAGAAGGAGAATTCCAAGAGGATGAATTTTAGCAGCAGCAGCAGTAGTACATGGGACCCAGAGTGGCTAGATGGAATTTCATGGAAGACGAAGTTCAAGGTATAAGAAACACTCAGCAGTCACATAAAGACTAGATTAGAGAGCTCATGGAGGAGCAACAAAGACATAGTGTGACACTGAGGAAGATCCAAGAGGGGCAACGCCGGAGGGATTACAACGATGAGCAGGCGCGTGTTCATTCAAACAATATGGAGGAGATGCTCATGATGATGTTTAATTTCCAGTTCCCGGCATCACCTCGTGCTTACAATCCTTGGGCCCCATACCAGCAGCCACCCCCTTTGGAGAATTGAAGGGAGTACTTTTAGTGTTCATCACTTCAGTAGCCCATTCATTTTAGTTGAATTTGAATTGTGTTGGATTTGATACTTTTGATTGTTTTGTTTTGTGATGTTTAATTTCGTACTTTAGTTTCATTTTTAATTAAGAATTAGGATTTATGGTTATTTGTATTGATTATGGATGGGGGGAAATTTCTTTGCTTTATTTCTTCATATGGTGTTTTGTTCTTGTGCTTTTGGTCATTTGTTTGTCTTGTGTTTGTTGGCATTTTTATTCTTGTTTAGGGAATGTGTTGGTGGTTTATTTAGGGAGGTTGTGAGTCAAAATTTTGAACAACAAGTGATGATACGTTGTGGTAATGAGTGATGACAGGATATGATTAAGAATCTCTACACTTTCAAATTGTGACATGTTTTAATTATCTTGTTCAAAATTGAGATGAATGTGATGTAACAAGTTCATTAAAGTATAAGCTTAACCTTGTGAATATTTGAGCCTTAATCGTGCATACATGGTATTTTTCCTTCATGAGTGGATTGGTTGTGTTTGAAAAGCTAGAACCTGCTCAAGGACTACATGAATGAACCCAATTAGTAGAGGTTAATGACATGATCTAAGGCCATCTTTGTTACTAAAAGTCATTGCCATATATTTTTTCCTACCATGAACATCATCCTTAGTTAACCACTTTGAGCCTTTAAGTCTATTTCTTGTGATTTTAGCACATTACAAGCCATGATTTCCCACTTAAGCCTTATATACATATGTTAGTGTGGGTGATTGAGGAGATGGTAGCTAGAAAGGTTTGATGAGAAAGCAAAATGAAGAAAGGAAATGGTAAACAAGTAAGAAAAATGATGAAAAGAGCAAAAAAAAAAATTAACATGCAGCCTTTAAAACAAGAAAATGAGCAAAGCAATAATAATATGCTCAATTACTTAAAAGTTCGAAGAAGGAAGCATGCATGTGAAGTAGTTCAATCCAAGAAAAGTTGATGATTAGTGCTTGTGAACATTAAAGTCAAAAAAGGAAGAAAGAAAAGTGGAGAAGTTAGAGAAATTGGTCATCTCTTCAATTCCTTACACTTAATTAGTCACTATTATTCATATTCTTCCTACCCTACCAAAGAGCCTATCATTACATGAGTAGTTTGTGAATGTAGTCCACGAGCAAGTTTATAGTGAGTCGAGTCAATCGATTGATGAGTGTTGTTACCTTATTTGAAAGAGTGTTGAGTGAAATTGATAACCTATGCGAGGCTTGGACAAAAAGTGACTATATTATAGTTTATTCTCTTTTGATTGAACTTGATAATATTTGCATGTTATGATTTTATTGATATAGGATGCCTTAGCATAATTAGTAATTCTTATTAGTTTTGATGTGTTATTACTTTTGTTCATTTAGTCTTTTTCTAGGTGAAAATCACTTCTCTTGGTTTATCATTTTCATTGTTCGGGGACGAACAACACTTTAAGTTTGGGGGTGTGATGAGTGATATTTTCACCTATATTGTAGTGTCTTTTATGTGTATTTTTGTATATTTTTATCCGTATTTATGTGTTATTTGGTGGAGTTATGTGTTTTTATGGAATTGAGTTTGAATAAACTTAATTATATGTAAAACAGGTGAAATTAGAGCGAAAATAGAGAAGAAAGATGAAAGAAGGAAGAAGAAAACAAGGCAGCAAGAACACGGCCAGTTGTTTTAAGTACACGAGCCGTGTCGTGCTACACGAGCCGTGTATTGCAAATGGGCCTGTAAGAGATGGTCGTGCGATGACATCAGAATGCACAACACGACCATCTCTTGGCCATGTGTTGTATCACACGACTCGTGTTGCAGCACACGTTCCGTGTTGCAGCACACGAGTCGTGTAGGTGCCTGATCAGTAAAAAAATCAGAATTCTTCTAGAAGGCCCCAATGAGTATAAATACCCATCCATTCAACTTTTGAGGAGAGAGACATGAAATACCAAGCTGCTCACACACCTCACACACCAATCCTTTGATTTTACACCATATCCTTCATCCCTTTCATCCATTCTTTGATTCTACATCATCTCTCCATAAATTCTACCATCCAAATCAAGTAAAGAAGCAAGGAAGAGTGGGTGATCACCAAAGGAAGGAAGGAGATTCAATTGGAGCCAATCCAAGGGAGTGCTCATCCTAATTTTGTGTTAATCTTCTAGTTTACCATGATTTGTAAGGTTTTTAATGTCTATGTTAAGGATCTTATGAAGATTGCAGGCTAATCTCCCTTGTGTGATTAGCAACATGGAAGTTTGTGGTTAAATTTTGGGATCTATGTAATTGAATTCATGAGGTGATTGGGTTAATTGATTTCCTATCATTGATGCTTAGATCTTGAGGTTTTTGATGATTTGTGTGTTTAGATGCTCTAAATATATGATTAGATTGAGAAATCAATTATGTGATTAGGACATTTGAGTGAATCATTTCATCAAACACTTCATGTATATTATAAATTATAAAGAGATTGAGAAATCCTTTAGAGTTTAGAACTCTTTGATAGGACATATGGTTGGTTTGATCGAGAGATTGATTAATTGTGCGAAGAGATTCTTATTTCAAGCTTAGTACCTAGTTGGAATTGTTTGAATGAGAACCAACCTTTGTGCTAATTGAGATTATTATCCTATTCATCTTGAGAAAGAACTTAGGTGAATTTAGAGTTGGCCCTTAATCCATACCCTTGATTCATATGAGTTTAATGCATGTATCCTAATATTTCTGACTACTTAATTGTTGTTAATCCCACTTTTGCTTAATTTGGAAAACAAATTTACATTGCTTCATTTTAATCATTTGATCATACTTTGTTTACTTGATTTGTGTCATTTTAATACTTTTTCACCAATTCCACTCGATGATTAGACTCTATAAAATTATGATAAGTGTGATATCGCTTAATCTCTAGCGCCAACCTCCCTGTGGTTCGATAAATTATTTTAGTTGATCATCCCTACTACAAAATGGCTAATCAGGGAGTCGTCGCGCCCTTCTCTATCTTGAATCCTCCTCTTGGTTCTCCTCCTGATTCCACAGACAAATCTTCAAAGTGATGGATGGATGAAGGAAAGGATGTGGATGATGGTTGGGGGGGTGACCCCCCCTTGAGGGGTGTTGTAGGATGGATGTGCTTCTCCTCACATGAATAATGAAGTAAAATATATATAGGTGTGAGAAGGGAATTAAATAAGAAAATAAAAGATATGGGTGAATCATGGAGGATTATTTGATAATGAGATTAATTGTGCTCCAAGAGATAGGTTATTTTCGAAAATTTTCGAAAATTCTCGCTGGCAGTTGCGCGACTTCACGATTTTGAGCATAGCTTCCTCTTCAAAACTCCGATTTAAGTGATTCTTATGCTCACGCAATCCTATATTCCTTGGCTTTCTTTCCACATAGAGAACTCATAGAAACTCTAACATTTGAATATGTAACAAGTCATGCAATATGGAACAGTCGTGCTGAATAGGAACAACTTGCGCGTTGTTACCATTTTGATCATAACTTTCTCATTTGGATTCCGATTGAAGTGTTCCTTACGCCAAAATGATCCTCTCTTCTGTGGATTTCCAATCATATATCTCACTTTTATTTCAGAGCTCTACATAAATACAGAAAAATTATACAATTTGGACGTGCATTTTTCAGCATTCCTACACAAGTTGCACCATTTTCTCCAACTTTGCACTTTTGATCCTTTTTCCACCTAAAACATAATAAAACACCTCAAGTGCACCTTTTTCTCATATATATCAAATATAAGACACTTGTGCTAATATATGACAACAATTCTCATAAAAGAATGTGTTAAATTGGACACTAAAACACGTTTATTTTCACTCTCATCAATGGAGGTTCCCACTTCGTCAACAAGCTTCTTGAAAGAGTGCTCAAAGATTATGGTGTTAAGCATAGGGTCACTACACCCTATCATCCTCAAGCTAATGGGCAAGCCGAAGTCTTCAACTGACAAGTGAAGCAAATTTTAGAAAAAGTAGTCGAAACTAATAGGAAGGATTAGGCTATGAATCTCAATGATGTTTTGTGGGGGTTCCAAACTACGTACAAGACAGTGCTTGACATGTCTCCTTATCAAATTGTCTATGGAAAGTCGAGCCACTTACCCGTAGAGATTCAGCATAAAGCTTTTTGGGCATTAAGAAGTTTGAACTTGTGTCTTAAGGATCAAAAGGAGTTGAGGTTGAATCAAATCAATTAACTAGACGAGTTCAGAAATCAAGCTTATAAGAATTCGGTGATCTACAAGGAAAGAATGAAGAAATGGCATGATTCGAAGATCACTTACAAGAATTCAAGCAAGGTGATGAGGTATTACTTTTTACTCTCGTTTGAAACTCTTTGCAGAAAAATTGAAATCGAAGTGGAAGGGACCGTTCATTATCCATAGAGCCTGAAGAGGGGGGGGTTTTGAGATCATGGACAAAGACGGAGACATCCTAGCACCAAATGGGCATCGATTGAAGTATTACAAGTTGCCGGATGATGCTTACATCATCTTTGAGGATACCTTGTATTGATTTGGTATCGTCGTGACTCTGCGATGTTAAACAAGAGCACCTGTAGGGGGATTTTCCTCATGTTTTATTGTTTTATTTCATTAGTGTGAGTAAGAAAATTTTATATTTGACGTGCTTACTTATCGAAAATTATATCTTCTTGAAAACTTAGTTTCGACTATAGTTTCTACTAAGTTTGTGGGATGTGATGTACTTACCTCATCGTAGTACTGAGAGTATAATCTTTTCTTTGTAGCGTTTGTTAGGGGAGTTGATTTTTTGCGTTGTATTAAAACTTTAACCGATTTTGATTTGTCGATTTTTTATAATTTGCCTAATGTTTAGTGGTGTTTTATTTATTGAGTCGTATGCAGAGTATATGCACATTAATTATAGAGTCTTAAAAGTGGTTCTCTAGCTTAATTTTGCTCTGTTTTGGTACCTAATGTTCATTTTTGAGCTTGAAGTTTGCAGTGGACGAAGAAGAATCGATTTTGAAGGATCAGGGGATTGGTTCGACCAAGAGTAGAGATCGAACCAAGCGATTCTAGTCGAACCACAGATCAGAGAATTTGTTACAGGGTGATTCGACCAAAGGGACTGTGGTTCGATCAGGAGTTTGGGTCGAACCAGCCACATGGAAGTTTGTTATAGGCTGGTTCGACGACGACAAGCTGGTTCGACCAGTGATTCGGGTCAAAGCAAATACAAAAATCATCTAGAAGTGTGGTTCGACCACCTGGTTTGGGTCGAACCGCGCAGGTAAGTCATATATTAAGTCTAAATTTTCACCCAATTTCGTACATTCTTCACACCACCCTCACTCGAATCCTCTCCGAACCAAAAATCCTCTCTTCCAAATTTTAATTTTACTTGATTCTACTCTGATTAAACTACTTTCCATCCTTCTTACACTCTATTTCTCACGAATTTGGAGCATTCTAGTTGCAAAACTAGGATTTTTCATTCAATTTGGGGATTTTTCGTACTTAGTTCATATTAGCCATGGCCAGATCGAAAGGTATATTCAATTGACTCTATTACCCTAGGATTGAAGTTCTATTGCTTGATTTTAAGTGGGTAAGTTGATTGAACTAGTTTTTATAGGGATTTATGGTGTAATTTGAATTTTTATTTGAAATCTCATATGAACAAGTGACAGGTCCAATTTTAATTGTTGATTTGTTGCTAGACCTTGATGTTTACGTGAAATTGTAGAGTAATTTGAGTAGTGAAGTGAAGCATGTTGAATTTTAAGTTGAATTATTGAATTTGGTAGATGCATGCTCAAGGAAGTGATGTGGTTGTTTAAATTGTTGATAATTCTTATTAAAGAGTTGAATGTGAAGTAGAATTGAAGCATGATGATCTAGAATTGATTATAAGTATTTAACTTGAAGTCTTGAGTAGAGTTTCATATATAGTTAGTCTTGAATTAGGTTTAGTTTGCTTTTCTTGTATCTATTTGATATTGAAATATTATTTTGTAGGAAAATAAAAGGAGACTGAAGTTCGTTCTAAGAAGAGGCATGATAGGCAGCCTCGTGAGGATGAGGTTACTAAGAAATTGAGGGTTAAGGAGAGGCTGCTAAGGGATTTCAAGATTCGAATAGAAAATTGGGAGGAGATAAAGGATCGATGGGGCAATATGTCTGATAAGATTGCTCGAACAAGATACCAAGATGATGGGGCCATGATTACAATTAATATCCATGACGATATTATGTGGATGTTCGATCAAGTGGGCATCCTTCATTTTTTGAAGTTGAAGAGGCCAACATACTTTCATGTGACTGCGGAGGTTTTGTGTTCAATTACCGTCAAGAAGGGTTCTAGTTGCCTTCCTTATAAGTGTTCATTCTAGTTGGGAGGCGAGATATGGACATGGACAGCTGAGGAATTCAATGTGTTATTTGAAACTCCTAGGGGGATCTCTAGGCACGAAAATATGTACTTTAGGCCGAATGATTTTTGGAGGTCTGTTTTCGGAGAGGACATGGATTTCAAGACGAAGGATGCTTGTGCTTCGTTGATTCGAAATCCCATTATTCAATATATGGATAGAGTTTTGGGCAATACATTGTTCGCCCGATCTGAGAAAAGTTGCGTGTCTAGGGGAGAGTTCTGTGCTCTTTGGTGTACATTGAATGGAGTGAAGTTCAATATGGGTTCGTATTTTATTCAGCAGCTTTACAAATTCAGGAGTTCCACGTTTCAGTGAGTCAATATTGGAGGATTGCTGATTCCTGTAGCTGAGTCGTACCACATGGATTTCACTGGCATTACACCCATCTTGGAGGATCTGGATCTAGTCATGAGTACATATGTTAAAGCTGGATTTGCTTATCATCGAGATGGAGACTGGCTTTACACAAGGGGTTCTAAGCCTTTTTCTTTCATGTTTCCATATGATGCGAGGGCTTTAACTATGATTCGAAATGATGACAATCGATTGATGAGCACTTTGGTGCATGAAGCGATGTCAACAACATGCTTGAGGAGAGGAGATTAGAGGTCTGTTTATGATCTATATGCTGCAGGAATGTATCAGGAGCTGCAACAAATTATAGATCAAGAGCAGCAAAGGTAGTTAGAGCTGCAGCAGCAGCAACCTTATCACGGAGAACACGAGGAAGAGCATGTTGAGATGCATGAGGAGGAGCCTATCCATCCTGAATGGATATTCCGCAGCAGCATAAGATACCACTACCACCATATCCAGCATAGCCATAGCAGCAGTACTGGGGCGGTCCTGAAGAGTATTACAGGGAGCAGTTTAGATTGATGAATGGGCACTTTACCAACCTAAACAACAATCAGAAAGAGACGAACCTCCAGTTGGGCTTGTTTACCACTAGTTATGTCGTGCTCGATATGAGATACAACACACTGCATGCTAACTACATGGTGATGGATCAGAGATTAGGGGATCTGAATGATAATTATGAAGCTCTGGATAGGAAGGTGGATACCCTATAGAGAGACTTCGATGATTGGCGCAGGGGCTAAGATGATGATGATGGTGATGCTCCGGAGGAGTAGTGGGCGCCAGGTTTTTCATCTTATCTGTTTCATCTCAACCCCCTTCTTTTTTTTTCTTTATAGGATGGGTATTTGTGGTGTGAGTGGTATGTACGTGGATTGATATTCTGACTTAAGATTGGATTGAGGTGTGATACTTGATACTTGAGGTTGGATTAGTTGGTGATACTTATTTTGATTGATATGTTGGGTTCTTTGCTAAGTATGTTGCATTCATATTTTACATACGTTGATTTTGTTGATGTGAAGCATGTATAACTTGTTAAATATGTGGAGTTCATTGTAGAATTGATCTTGATTATATGCTTTGAGGAGTGCTTAGGAATCTATTACCCATGTGAGAATTTGAGCCTTATGAAATCATGCTACATCAATGTATGATAGTTTATTCTTGTAAGAATCATTCATATGATCGTATTCTAGAACTTGACTTGGAGTCTTGTGTGAGACTTATGATTGATTAGTTATTAGGACATGATCTTAGGCCATTATTGTTTATTTGAGTCACTTAGCTAACTTTTATCTTCCCTTATATTGTATAAATCATTGGAAGCCCTGTTGACCCTTTAAAAGCTTTTTCTTTGGCAAGCCTTGATAAAAAGCCTTATTCATCCTTTGCTTGAGCCTTGTTGAATACCCTATTCATTAGAAGAGAGTTGGGGTGGATGAATGCTAGCTTGAATTTGAAGAAAATAAAGAAAATTTTGGATGAGCGATATGAAGAAAAGAAAAGGATGGTCAAATCTTGTTTAGGAATAGTGCCTGAAACCGGTACCCTGACTGCCTAGAAGGATAGTGCCTGAAATTAGTACCCTTGTACCTTGAAGAAAGGAGAAATAAAGATGTTGATGCCAACGTGAAAAAGGAAAAGTGAAATTGCAAAGATCATGAGAATAAGATGGAGAAGATGAAGTTGTTTGTTGAAAAGTAAAATTCCAAGGTAATTCTCTACTAGTGAATTAGTCACTTTATCTATATTTTTCTACATTTACCAAAGAGCCAACATTACAACCCAAAAATAAGTCCTTTGTGATCGTAGTAATGAATTGATTATAAGTTGTTTTAGAGACCCTTGCTAAGCTTATGGTTACGCGGGAGTATGAATTGAGATTGAGCGTATATACTTACCCATTAAAGTGTGCATCTTTTATACTTGAGAGCGAGAGTAAACACTTATCTTGTGAGCCATATGACTTAGTACTCCGAAGTGTATTATAATTGAGTGATGTTTTGCATGAATGAAATATATGATGCAAGTGATACTTGTTTAAGTTGATGGAATTGCATGTGTAGGTATGTATTGTACTTGACTAGATGGACTTGTGAAATTTACACTTACTCTTATGGTTTGATTTCGTTTCCTCGGGACGAGTAATAAGTAAGTTTGGGGGTTTGATGAGTGTGTAAATTCACATATTTTAAGCCTTGATTCTTGTGATAATGATGTATGATTTATTCGTAAGTGAAGATAAATCAAGATATATAGTGGAAAGTCAAGAATCAGTTGTGTTTGAGGCCGTTTGAGCGGATTTTGAAGGAAAATAAGATAGAAGTGATCGAAACTCGAGAAAGGGTATTGTAGGTACCTGGTTCGACTAGCACCCCTGATCGAACCAGGTGCAGAAAGGCAGCAGAAGTGTGGTTCGACTACGACACTGTGGTTCGATCAAGCATGGTGGTCGATCCATGGTCGAACCAGAATCCTAAAGAGAAGCAGTTGGTAATTCGACCATGATGCATATAGTTTGACCAGCAGTTCGGGTCGAACTATAAACCTACCAACGAATTACAGGTCGATTCGACTAGGCCTTTGTTGATTCAACTAGGAGCCTTGGTCGAACCGATGTGCTGAAAACGTCCAGATTCATATTTTTACACATTCAGTGCGTGTTTTCGCTTAAAAAGTCCATCCTAGGTCCATAAGGAGAGCTCACAAATATAAAAGGAAGACCCTATGTAGGGGAAAGAGATTGTTCACCACCACCTTCATTCTACACAATATCCGAATTCCTACCATCATCCACGGAGCTGTGGAGAGAGATTCATCTGTCGAATCAAGTGAAGATTCAAGACGGAGAGAGATGCGACGGCGCCCGTATCTAGAGTTTACTTCGCATCTTAATTTTCTTATAATTTTCAAAACTATGGGTAAGATCTATCCAACCATCATGATTGTTCTTCGATCAATCATGGGCTAGAACCGCTTCGGTAGTTCTAAGGTTTTATGAAGGTTTTATGAGTTGATTGAACTTCCATGTGTATACTCCGTACAACACTACTTGTGGTTTATTTTATATAAGACTATGCATTTTTAATTCATACTCAAAGTTGTTTTGTGCATCATTAATTGTTATGCAGAGTCTGAATACATATCTTGATTATTGATTGAGTGCGTTCAATACTGAGCAGGATTTCATGTTATGATTCTAAGTGAGGGGACTTCGAAGTCTCATTAGAAATATCTTATATAAATACTTAATAATTGAATTAATATGATTCGGGTTAATAAGTAGGACAAAACGAATAACTTCACAGTACCTACAAAGGGAGATCATATCGTTTTAGAGTACTTAGTGCACGGGAAATAATTGATACTGATAGTACCTAGAAAAGGGGGTGAATTATATCTTTTTCTCCAAGGATATTCACACGTGTCACACGCTTATTTACTTGTGTGTATAGAGTATATTTGCATGGCTTAGTGATTCACCCATACTACACAAGGCAGAGTCGGACATTGATACACGGAAGGAAAATTCATAAGTAAAACTGAATGACCCGAAAGACTACCTATCTTCTCACTTATTCACTATCGTTCAATATCTACTGTTTATTTATTTTAATTATTCTTTTAATTATTTATTTATTGGTTACTTAATCACACAACTATTTTGTCATAATAGTCTTAATAAGTTAGAATATAATTAAATTGATAATAATACGTCCTTTGGGTTCGATAATTACTTGATCGCTTATCAAAGCTACAATAACATCCTTCACACTTGAGAATTAATATTGTGTGTTGAGAAAATGCTCATCAATACGATATCAATATTTTCATTATATCGATATTACAAGCCTATGCCGAATATTCCTTAGTATAGAATATTTGATACAAATTAAAACCATCTCTCTATAACTATAAATTCCTAACTTGGTATATATAAGATGTATAAGGTTTGTCTTTTCACTTATACGAAAGGGCAAAAAAAATACCGAAGATTCCTATTTCAGAATTTGCTTTGCAACAAATTAAACCGTCAAATTATGGACATGATAAAGTAATTGGATTAGATACAAAAATAAATGGTTCGATGTTTTGGGTGAAAATGAGTTAAAGTAACCAATTTTCTAGTCACCCAAGAGTAAATAGATTTTTTCTACTTAATTTGTATAATTCATCCAAATATACCCTTATTATTGTTGTTAACCCAAATTTAATTTATTTGAACATTTTTTTATTCAATTCATATATTTTTTGTTTTTTATTATTCTTTTAAGAAAATTATAAATTTCTATTCAGCAAGTTTTTTTTTTTCTATTCAACATAATTTTTGTGTATTTGTCATAAGAATTTTTACTTTATTCAATTTATATTTTTTGAGTTTTTAATGATCTTTGTTCGGTCTATTTTTTTTTTTGTCTATTTGGCCTATATTTTTCTATTCGATTCAAAATTTTAACTATATTTGGCCTATATTTTATTGATTTTTTAAATTTGTCAACGAGAATGCAATGCATTTTTATTTGACCTATTTTTTTTTCTATTCGCCCTATCATTTTTATTTATTCGGTCTAGTTACTTTTTTAGCCTATACTCAATCTTTATTCAACCCATTTTTTTTAAAAAAAATATTTTTAATAGATTAGAGTAGTTAAATATTAAATAATATATATCACACTTTTAGGCAAAATGTTTATTTAATTAAGGCAAAAGCTCCTGTGCACCCGGGCGCACGGAACACTTTCCGTGCGCCTTTAGAAATTTGTGCTAAATTGTATACCTTTTAGTATACAGATGTGTACCATTTATTTTCTAAAGAAAATTTTGGGCGCACGGACAACACTCCGTGCGCCTTTAGAATTTTGTGTTAAATTGTATACCCTTTAGTATAAAAATGTGTACCCTTTATTTTCTAAAGAAAAAAAATATTAATAAAAAGTGTATACCCTTTAGAACAAAATTGTATACCTTTTAGTAATTAAAGTGTATACCCTTTAGACCAAATTAATGTACCCTTACCCATAATACAAAATTTATAAAGGCGCACGGAATGTGTTCCGTGCGCCCGGGTGCACGCAAGCCTCACTCTTTAATTAATACTTTCTCTTTACCAGTCTTAGAGCATCTTTTACAACTCCATTTACAGCACATTCCGGCTCCAGTATTGTTTCATCATGTACCACAAAATGGAGGAAAATACTATAACAACGGCAAAATGCAGTAGCTATAATAGTTGCTGCATTTTTTTTCTTTTATTATTATTTTTAAATAATATGTAAGTGTAAGTTATATTTAAAAAATGTATATGTGTATTTTTTAAAAATAATTTAAAATAATATTCCCGTCGTCCCGCGTTAAAGTGTAGATTTTTCATTTTGGTTTGTCCCAAGTTAAAGTTTACATTTTTTTTTGTCAAATTTGATCCATACAAAATAATTAATTATTACATGTAGGGCCTACACACAGTAATACAACTAATAATTTCACATTAATATTATTTCTCTCACCTCACACATTAAAATATTATATTTCTTAATCTACGAGCAAAACGAAAACGTAAATGTTAATTCGGGATGGAAGGCATATTAAAAAAGAAGATATATTATTATTTTAATATTTAGAGTAAAAAATAGAACAAATTGATGGAGATGAACTATCGAGTTAACTGCATTTTAGAGTTGAATTTGCTGTAAAATAGAGTTGATTGCTGGTGATGGCCTTATATATATAGGCATAGGCATTGTAGATACCTAATTTAAGAAAATTATTTTTGATCAGCTTTATTGACTTTTTAGGAGTATTGTGGTAATTTTAGATAATAAATAAAGTATAAAGTGTGTTATGTTTGCTGGGTTGGAGTGATATATTTTTAAATTAAGATGACTTCTAAAAATATTAATTGATGTGATTTTTTTTTAGTATTGATAATTGTGAGACGGATGAAAATATAAAGTATTGAAAATAAGTGTAAGAAAGTAGTATTTAGATAATAAATTAGATAGAGATCATATGCATTAGAAAATATAATGGAAGAATTTATACAATTAAAGGCCGGGATATTCTCTTGTTAGACAAATACATGTAAGACGAGTCGACTCATTATTAAAAATATGCTTATTATATAGATAAAGTATGTTTGTTTATATTTAAAGTGTGTTTATAGTAATTCTTATTATAGCAACTTAAAACCCTACTTCAATACATTATTATCATACTTTAAATAATATACTTTAACTATTAATAAGCCTTCTTTATTTATATTATAAACATACTTTAACATATATCACTAATTCGGTGGGCTAGTTCACCTGGATACTGGGCTCCTCACTAATATGAGTAACCCAGGTTAGATTCTCATTGAGAATGAACAGTATGGGTGCTTAGTGAACTAACTACTAACTAGAGTAACATGTATCACCATAATGTTTATACTACATAAAATATATTCATTAATCCTCTTGTAAAAAGTACATGTAAATTAGTTTTTTAATTAAAAATTAATGGATACTTCGTAATAAATTATCACTTTCGCTATAAAATATTAATATTTTTCCTTATATTATAAATTATTTATAAAATAATTTACTATACCATTATCACTTTTTATCGATTTATTTTATAATTTTATTACTTTTTTAATTAAAAATTAATGGACGCTTCGTAATAAGTTATCACTTTCGCTATAAAATATTATCATTTTTCCTTATATTATAAAGGGTTAATTGCGTAAAAAATCGTGAAGAAGCAGGGTGAAATCAGATTGAACTGCAACTATCACAATGATTGAATGCCTTAATTTGGATGTATTTTGGTTGTTGTATCTTCTTTTTGATTCTTCTTCACTGGAAATTGGAATCGTTGAATGGAAGAATTAGGGGGAGTTCGCGAGGTTTAGTGTTCGCATTTTAATTTGGTCAGAGGACAAAACACGAAACGACATCGTTTAAATCCCATGTGGAGGCCTAACATGCCACGTCAGCGGTCGGGCATGCTTCATCTGCCTGACTGGTGCGATTTGCACAAATATAAAAGGTTATGATTTTTTTTGCTATTTTATAAAAGTCGAGATTAATTTGCAATACAACAAAAGTTCAGGGTTTTTTATGCAATTAACCCTATTATAAATTATTTACAAAATAACTTATTATACCATTATCACTTTTTATCGATTTAACTATATTTTTTTATTAATAATGTTAGCACATTTTTATATATTCCTATGAATAGTCTCACAAATCTTTTGCTTTTAAGAAAAAAAAAATACTAACAATATAAGAGAAACTAATACAGATAGATTACTTGCAATTTTTCGTATACACTATGGATGGAGTATCAACTCAAACTTTAATTTTGTTAAATCCATGTGAGAGAGTAAATATTGTTAAAATAATATGCATGATTAGATATGTTGGAATATTGAAGATTCGAATCTTGATATTAATGGTTAATCAAAACCCATAACAGAAAAATTTCAATGCTCTTGTTGCTGGAAAGCGAATCCTATGCCGCGAGTTAAATAAAAGATGCTCGGCCGTTGGTAGATGGTTGACATGTTATTGAAATTTAATAATTATGGTAAGTAAAGACTTGTGTGAGACCTCTCACGTATGGATTTAGTGAGATGGCTAGAAAGTGATAATTTTTATAAAAGAGAGTGATAATAATTGAATGAAAAATGATAATGTTATTTTATAAATAATTTATAGTATAAATAAAAAGTGATAATATTTTATAACGAAAGTGATAACATTTTATAACGAAAGTGGTAATTATTTTAAAAAGTGAAAAATAGTCTCAAGCGAGACGATCTCACGCAAGACCTACCCTTATTGTGAAATGACAACGAAGTTTTATCCACTCATTAATGATTTATAGATAAAAAAATATTTATGTAGCTTTCGTCTTTTATTCACATGTGATACAAGTGTAAGTATGTACAGTTAAATTTGGATTAAAATGTATTTGGAAAAAATATTTGGGCAAGTATTGTGTGTGTTAAATGTAGGCCTGTTAAACGGGCTCGAGCTCGGCTCGATTTGATAACGAGTTTACGAGCGAGCTCGAGCTTAACTTGAAAATCACTCAACCGAGCTCGAGCTCGACTCGGCCCATTAAGCAAAACGATATTAATATTATATTTAATAATTATTATATTAATATATATAATTATCATTATAAAATATTTATTATTAATATTAATATTATTATCGAGCCTTATCGAGTCGAGTCGAGCTCGGTTCAATAATGTGATGAGTTTAGACGAGTTCGAACTCGAACTCGAGTAGTTACGGGTCAAGCCGAGCTTCCGAGCGGCTCGTTTATTTTAACAGATATAGTTAAATGCGCACCTCATCTAAAAATTTAAGCTGATAGGGAGGGAAATTATTTAATATTTAATCAAATCACTCTAACACGCCCCCTCACATGCAGACGGGTTAACTTTTGCCTCAAGCCTTGCATATGGAATTTTTTCATAAATGGGTGGTGAGAGATTCTAAGTCTCATAGGCTCTAATAACATGTTAAATGACTACCTCATCTAAAAGGTTAAGCTGATAGAGAGGGAATCGTTTAATACCTAATCAAATCACTCTAACAGTGTGAAATCGTCTAATGGTAGGATTATGTACGCTTTTGCTGTTAATTATCATTTTCGTTATAAAATGTTATTACTTTTTACTTATACTATAAATGGCTCATGAAATAATTCATTGTACCATTATCACTTTTCATCAATTGAGTATCAGTTTTTACTAATGATGTTATTACTTTTTATTCATCTCACTTACGTAAGACGGTCTCACACAAATTATTATCTAAATATTTTCATTTACACAAAATTATGAATGTATCGCTCCTGCTTATTTATTGGCTAAAACTTGTGAGTCACTCCCCGAGACACCATGTCCCTAAATCCCATATTTTTTTAAGTTATACCTTATTAAGTGGTACATCCTCTAATATAAGAACTAGTAGCTTTTATTTCCTGAAAAATAATTAATTTTTTTTTATCAAATATTGATACTATTCATATTTTAGCCGATATTTTCAATGCAAAAAATATCTTTATTAATTAACCCCTTATCTATCTTGTGAATCGAGTTCCTAAGATACCAACTTTTATATATTTATGTCTAAACTGGTTCTCAATTATTTTTTGAATCAACAAAAATGTTAGTGGTTATTGATTTGTGTCTACATTCGTTCTCAATTATTATTTTTCTATTTTATGTGTACAATATTTTTTTGTTCAACAAAACTGTGTGGTTATTGACTTGTGTCTGGATGCATTCGTTCTCACTTATTTTTTTTGGTACAACAAAATTGCGTGTGCATATTTTTTTGTTCTTGTTTTATTCATTTGAACTTGAATTGTGTCTACATACGTTCTCAATTATTTTTTTGGTTCAACAAAATTGTGTATATATTTTTGTTCTAAGATTGAGTGAAGGCTGTATCCATTAGATTATATACGTACACTACAAAAAACTGAAAAATTACCGACGGAAAATTTTCATCGGTAATACTTGTAAAAATCGTCGGTAATGAATTTACCGACGGATTACCGACGGAATATGATCCGTCGCTGAAACCATGGTCGGTAATTCATTACCGACGAAAAAAAATTTCGTCGGTAATTACCGACAGATTACGGACATCGCTAAATTAATTTTTCCATCGGTAAACATGCAAATAAAATCCGTCGGAAGCTGTAAATTAGCGACGAAAATACCGATAGAATTATCCTTCGTAAATTACCGATGAAAATTCCGTCGCAATGTAAAAAATAAAGAATTTGTTATCCGTCGCAATTTCATCGGTAATTACCGACGGATTAATCCGTCTCAAATTTAGTGACGAAAAATTCCGTCGGTAACTGTAGTTCTTCAAATTACAAATTTTATTTACCGACAAAATGTTCCGTTGCAAATTTATGTATATATTTTAATTTTATATTATAAAATTAATATTAATACCTGTTAAATAATATAAATTTCTAATTAATTATATCTTCAAAACACAAGCCCAATCTAATATTTAAATTCAACAATCTCCACAATTTTAAATAGTTTATTCAAATTTAACACAATGTATCAAATTCTACTCAATCCTTGACACAAAACATCTAAATACAATAAACATGATCACAAGTCTCCCAAATCAGCATCAACCTCGTCATCAACATCAATATCCTCATCAGCATCAATATCATCATGACCGACACCAGATGTAGATCCACCACTATAAGGAGAAGTCATTGTATTTCCACCTCGCACAATTTCCATAAGTTGTTGCACTTGGGCTTGAAGCGCTTGAATTTCTGATTGCATCTCAGTACCCACCTCCAAAATCTTTTCATCTAACTGTTTCTTGCACTCTGATTTTGAACAGACACCTTGAGTAACACTAGATTGGCTGCTTGAACTTCCTTCTCCCAAATTTCCAATGCCGAAAATGCGATCTTTTTTTGGCTCAACAGTTTGACGGAAGATATCTCCCATATTAATTTCAGGAGTATCAGACATTTGACTCAGGTCATCTTTCTTTTGTTGGATTGCTTTCTGTGAATTTACATGATGAATTATTAATCAAATATTACAGATTTATCATTTTACTTAAAAGCGTAAATACTTTAAAAACACAAAATATTATACTTACAGCCACATTTTCAGCTACTGTATAGGCGTACTTTCCATTTTCATCCGGAGGGAGAAAGTTTAAAAAGATGTCATACTCATTGGCTTCCATTTTATGCTTTTTAGCCTTATTAAAGAAAATAAATTAAACATATTTGTATACCAACACAATCTACAAAAAATTAAACATATAAGTCATATTGGTATTTCTTGCCATCAATTTTAGCCCAATCATTAAAAAGATTAATTAACACAATAGATATTCATAAAAGATAAGTGAATAAGAGATAGAAACTCACAAACTTTTCAGCAAATTCACAAGCTCCTACTGAACCTCCTTTGTGACAATAAATACCAGTACCCTCTCCTGCCGGCTCGTTTCGATGATTTTTCTTATTCTGTTCAGCCTTTGCTATCTCTTTTGGATCTTGCCAATGAGCAATAAAGCTAGCACAAGCCTCATCAGTCATATATTCTGGTTTTTCATTGTTATCTTCCCATATTTTCTTCCAGTCGTGGACAATGTCCCCATAACGACGAGCACATAAAAAGTTCCATTTGTCCGGAACTAGTGCATCGATGTCTTCGCTCCACACGCATTTTTTCTACATAAATTAAATAAAAGATTATATTATATCAAAATAGAACTCTAAACTTTTTAATACATACCTTAAACTCTTCAAAATATATACGTTTGGTCTCTGCAGAGATCTTCTTTCAACGAGTTGCTCCTTTTTCAACCCGACCTAAAACTATCTCTCTAAACATGTGGGATAGTTTATGACCAGGTTGTAAACTACAAATTAAGCAAATCATGGTTACACAACATAATTTATAATTATACCCACTATAAGAATTATAAGGAAAGAATTACCTTCCCTTAATGATCCGTACTTCTTGCTTTTTGGTCGTAGTTTGAGAATTCACTACAGCAGATGATGTTGATTGTGCTGGTGCAGATGGTATAGTAGGTGGAGCTGAGGTTGATGGTGCAGAAGGTATGGGAGGTGGAGTTGAGGTTGATGGTGCAGATGGTATGGGAGGCGGAGCTGAGGTTGATGGTTCGGAAAGTATAGGTGTTGCAGCTGAAGTTGATGGTGCAGCCGAAGATGCACTACGTCCACCCCGTCTACTACGACCACGACCACGTCCACCTGTCATCTACAACCCAAAAAATTGTAATATATCCAATTTCTCAAGCAATAAAGTATATTAAATATTATAAAGTACAAATAAAAAGAAGAAGAAGAAACTCACAAAAGCCGTTATACATATCATATATAGTTTGTGAAATACATCTCGAAAATCGGTGTCAAGAGTTATTTTCTGAATCTGAATTATTCAAATTTTCAAAACTATTTTCAGATTGTAACTCTTCATCGATATCATCTTCCTCATCAATGATATCCATGAATGCACCACTCTCATCTTTTAAACCTGACGGACCATCATCTGATTGCACATTGTTTGGCTCATCTATGAAATCCTCTTGAAACGGAGGATAGAATCTTCACAATTTTTGGACATTTTTGCAATGTGCAACTTTGACTTTACTTTACAAACTGGCCACCAATCACTCTTTGTTTTCTTCTCAGTTGGATATGTACAATAATACACTTGGACCGCTTGAATTGCCAATACAAATGGCTATATTGACTGAACCCCCTTTTGTGGTTAATCTCGACAAGTTTATATTCCGGATGAATTCTTGTTCTCAAAGGTGATGGGTCAAACCACTCGCACTTGAACAACACAACATTTTTCACAGGTAAACCAGGATAATCTAATTAAACTACCTCATGCAACATCCCATAATAGTCACTCTCATCTGTAAGGTAATTTGTTCCTTTTATGCAGACCCCACTATTTGATGTTGATTTAGAAGCTCCATAATGAACAGTGTGGAATTTATAGCCATTCACATAATATCCATGATATATGTTAACTTTGCGAGATGGGCCATTTGAGAGATCTCTAATCATTTTACTATGAATGATTGGATTGTTGAGCACCTAATAATATAAGTCGTTGTAAGGAGATTTTTGAATTATGTATTGCAAGAATCTTACAATATGCAGAATATATAAATTTAGGGAATTTACTCTTACATGAGATTTGAACCAAGTTGCAAATTCGCTTGCTATCCTTGAATCAATCTCGCCAACTGACATGATTGGATGACTATACTGCAACTCAGTTGTGTAAACACTTCAAAAACAATAGGTGCGGTCATTAACAATGAAATATATTAAGAGTTGAGCATAATAATAATATTATTACTTGTATTAACAAGTGATAAAACTTACTCTATATAAGGCTGAACTTCTTCACAATTCAGTAATACGTATGAGTTTGCTGCTCGAAACTCCGCATCATCTAGATATCTTTTCTTTGCCTTTCCAAATGCACGACCGGGCAATTGAAATATAGAAAGACATTCACTATTACCCACGACAAAATCTCCACAACCATCATCATTTCGAGGAATCTTATTGTGTCTTGTCATCACATGATCCTCAAAATAATAAGAACAGAATGATGATGCTTCCTCTACTAAATAAGCATTGCAAATCGAACCTTCAACCTTTGCTTTATTTCTTACATTGTTCTTCAACTTGCCAAGGTATCTCTCAAAAGGTACATCCATCTGTACTGAATTGGACCGGCTATCTTTGTCTCATAAGCCAAATGAACTGGTAGATGCTCCATTGAATAAAAAAAACTCGGTGGAAAGATATGTAAAAAAAAGAAATTTAAGCCATTCCAGACAAAGAACATTTTAAAAAAAAAACTCCAAAGCACTCAGCAAAATTTTTCATCATAACCTAGTCCACACACAACTAACAGAATATTTCAACCAACTCTAGCAACACACAACTATAGCACCATGGTTTTTTAGTGGTCTGTCATCATTGATATGGATCAAATAATAGCACACGGTGTAATTGTTAGATACAAATCTTGATGATGCCTTAAGCTGATAAAAATAAGTTTTCAAAAGAAGCAGAATAACTTCATGAGGCAGACACTGCATCACAAAATTTTGTAATTGATTTGAAATCAGCCTCAAATTATTGACTAAGGTAATTTAAACAATAAAATAGTGGTGTAAACAAAGGATTGTGCAAAACTTTTTAAAGTAGAGCGCCTAAACCATTTACCTCCTAAATAAATAGATTATAGTTATAGTTAATGACCTGATAAAAATTATTTAAAATGCAATGTAAGTGTGTATGCATTGATATAGGGGCAGACAAGACAAGTAGCATGTGATAGCAGTGCCGCACAATGTTTTCATTAAACAAAATGTCAAGGGACAGACGTTACGTTTTATATCACTTGCACGAATTTCACTGATAACTGCAAAAGCTCGATGACGTCCAGGTCCAAGCTTTCCTCAATTACTAAAGAGTCCCATGCCAAATGCTACAGCACTGGCCGAGGCCCGAGGAACCTGAAATTTATCCATCAAATGATGACCAATCGAAATAGTCATGCTCAGTACATCACAATTATCTATCTTACCAAAATTAACTAAACATGTGCAAACAAAGTCAAATAACCAAGGTGCATATAGAAATCACCACAGAAGTTGCTAAATATCATTTAATTACATACTTCTTATGAATCACAGTATGCAGAGTCAATTTTCAAATAGTTCTGCCATTTAACAAGAGGTAGAATACAAATAAAAAAAATATAAAAAGATCTAATTAAAGTATATATGTATAGCCTCATTCATAAGTTAGTAAATATAAATAGATATATAATGTATGGCACGTTAATCGGATATATATCAGGATGGTAATCCTCATTAAACTAATCTGGAAATTTTTCTCTGTCTAATACCTAGTTCATACAGTTCATCTTCTCCTTCGCTAATCAACTCACGCTTATGCTTCCCGTCCAAGGAGATTTCATGCAAGATTATGTATAAAGTTAGTAACATAAAAAATATCAGTTCCTCCCAGCCCTAGGTTATAAAGTTGCAAGCCCAAAACTTCAATTAGGACAGGAATTTTGACAAGCAAATTCAATTTTATATTCACAAAAGATAAACATAGAGAAGGTACACAAATTGCTTTGAAATAGTGCTTACAATCAAAGAGGTGATCAACAACTTTAGTAGACATGCATAAATGCAATCCTCGCCCTCAAATTCAGGTAATTAAATTTTGACTCCTTTCATTTGCTTTCTCATCAAAGTTCTTATAAGTCAGAGTTTAAAAACTAAATAAGGAAGTAGCAAGGAGAAGCTAATGCAACTAGTGAAGCACGCAATTTCCTTTACAGTTTAGTCCTACAAGAAATCAAAGTGTAACAAAAGGATCAGGAAAACAAGATTGAGATGCGAGTTGCCTCAATCTCCCAATGTTAAATGACAACTTTGATTTCAATTAGAATATCCTTAAAACTGTGTTGAAGCCATGCCATACATCAACCACTTCAATGAAGCTTCAATGAGTGCATTGCTGGAGAAGTGTAAGAAGGCAACCTAACCTAATGTATCAGAATAAAGACCTATTTCTATAATTAAGGGTGCATTAGACAATTGGATGCTAAACCATGAAAAATTGCTGCTAGTTGCCGAATTCAAAACCACGTATTTATTTTGTGAGAATAAAGAATAATATATTTGCAAAGTTAAGAAAGCGTATTGAAATAGAGACAATAATCAGTTTCAACCAGAAAAGAAAAGCCCCAGACTGTGTTTTAGAATGCTAATTTCCATAAACCAGAATCAGAACGAGAGATAGAGAGAGGGGGAAGGGGAGAAGAGGGAATCGCTTACCTTGACTTTGGGAATCGAGTGACTGCAGGGAGAGAGAATCCGATACGTAGAGAGCTCAAGACCGGAACGGGTAACGTGTGAGCAGCTATCGGGAGTAAGACGGCGACGAGAAGTGGTGGCGGGTTCTTCGATTTGGACGACGACGCACCTAGGGCTTCACCATTTCGATTTTGGTTTACTGGTATGAAAATTTTGGGCTAAAAATCAAATAACTATTCACGTTTTTAATAGAAAACGTGTTTCTTTTATTTTTGGAATTTTAATAAAATTTTATATATTTTGCGACGGAATATTCCGTCGGTACATAAATACACAAATTAATTTTTAAAATAAAATTTGATATCATTACCGACGGAATTACTCCGTCGGTAAAATAATTATAAATTTATTTTTTTTGAATATAAAATTTGATGTATATACCGACGGATACTTTCCGTCGGTAGATTAAATACTAATTTAATTTTTAAAAAATAAAATTTAATATATTTACCGACGAAAAACTCCATCGGTAATTTAATGACTAAAATTAATTTTCTTTTAGTAAAAATTTTATATATGTACCGACGGACAAAATCCGTCGGTAATATAAAGACTAAAATTATTTTTAAAAAAAATAAAATTTATTATATTTACCGACGGAATATATCCGTCGGTAAATTAAACTCTAAAATTATTTTTTTTAAAATAAAATTTATTATATTTACCGACGGAAAATTTTCGTTGGTAAATTAAAGTCTAAAATTATTTTTTAAAAAAATAAAATTTAAAATATTTAACGATGGATAATTCCGTCGGTAATATTCCGGGATTTATTCCCTCCAAAATATTGACGGATTTACTGACCGAAAAAAATTCTGTCGTTAATTCCGTCGGTAATCCGTCGCAAAAACCGTCGGACATTTTTACTGATTATTTTTTCAAAATAAATCCCATTAAATCAATAAACCGTCAGTAATTTGTCGGTAAACCGTCGGTAATTTCCGACGATTTGTTTCTGTCGGGAAATCCGTCGGTATTCTGGCACTTTCTTGTAGTGGTATTTTATTTAATTTTTTAACAATATATAAGTATGTTATTTTGCATAATTACTTAATAATTGTGAAGAATTATTTTCGTTTCTGTTTGCCATTTATCTAAGAAATATGTATAAAAATTATATTACGCAGAGTTATTCACCACTTGTAATAATTTATTGGAAATGAGGTTTTGATTATTTTGAAGATTCCATTTTTTATTAATTGTCCAGCAGTAATGTTTTTGAACGAAAAATTTAAAAATGCAACCGATTCGAGAAATTATATGAATTTGTAATGCTGATGATAGAAAAAACTGATTAGGTAATAGTAGAATTACATAATATAGTTTTAAACCAATAATCTGAGATTTATATACTTCACAGTAATAATTTAAAATGCATTTTAGATAATAGTAGTAAGGATCTCCCCTTTGTAAATACATACTCCATCCATCCATTCCCTTCAAAAAGGGTCTTTTTTTTTTTATTTTGAGCATCCCAATTAAAGAGTTTTCTTTTTTTTTTTAATATACATGGGATCAAAACACATCTATTAATACAATTAAAATATAGACTCCATATTCTCATTAATATAACTACTCACCACACATTAATTCATGTGAAAAAAATAAAAGACCCCCTTGCAATTGGATGAAGAGAAAAATATTAGTATACATATATTAAAATTATTAAAATATCGTACACTTAGAATAGTGGTAATTAAGGACTTTTTACATTTCTAGAAATTGAGGGTTTGATTCCTCTCATTGCAGTAACCTTTTATATTTTCTTTTTGCATAACCTTTTATTTTTTTCTTTTTTTCTTCTGGCATTATTTGAATTAATTTTTCTTTTATTTTTTTATTTATAAGTTTCAATTATATTATAATTTTCTTATAATATATATATATATATATATTTAGACATCAAATAAATTAAGAAATAAGATCAAAAACCTTATTGCACTAGTCCAACTAATCATAAATCAAGCTAAAGTGTTAATACACCTCATGGAACAAGATTAAATCATGTGTATTTCAACAAATATCAATTAAAAATATAAAAGGTATATTTTAATTTTAAAATTATCGTCATTTTGAACATACATATTTACTTTTTATTATTAAAAAATCATCAAATTATTCCAAAAAAATTAATAAAGTTATTAAAAAGTAGTAATTTCTTTTAAAAAAACGTAAATAATTTTAAATGATGAATAAAATATATAATTTACATTACTACTCGGATGAATAAAGTATACACTTTACTTTAGGCCCCTAAAATTAATTTCTTTGCTCCGTGACTAATGGCCCATCTAAACAGCCAAGTGCAATAATAATTCACTTATATCCACATGTTAGGAACATAGCTTATCATCATCTCTGTATAAATTCGTCACGTGGTGGGCTTAATTATAAGGTTTGCCCTTTCACTCATACGAAGAGGCAGAGGAAGGAAAATACTCAGTTTCAAAGTTTACAATTTTCAGTTTGATTTATTTCAAAATAATGTATATATAATTTTTATGTAAAGTAGAACTTACACAAAATAATTAATATATTTTTATGATATCATATAATATTAATATAGCTGTTAATTACAATTAAAATATTATATTCATTAATTCAATATATATTAAAATATTATATCTCTTAACTTACATAAAAAAAAATAATACTATAAATTAATGCGGAAAAGAGGAAGTATTTGCCAACTTCCTTACTCAATCTCACCGGAAGATCCACGTTTTACTATATTGGATATTTTATTTAAAATTTCTTATTTTTCATTTTTAATTAAAAGGCCTAGTATATAATTCACCACTCACTATTAATACGTTTGCCTACTACATATAAGATAATAATATTATTTAATCTACGTAAAAAAGTAAACGATGATATTTCAATGGAATGAAGTTGAGTGGTATTTAATTTTGGAATCGGCTTTGGTACAAATTTAAACCGGTAAATTAGAGGCGTCATAGAGTAAATTTATTAAATAATAAAATAAACGTAGGTTCAAATTTTACCGTCATTTATTTTAAAAATAAAATCATATTCAAGTCTTTAGTAAGATTTCAACTCCCTTCACGTGAGGGAGTCTTATAGGTATAATTGATTAAATACTGATTGGTTAAATACTACTCCCCATTCTGTTAAAATATTTATTTTGTCATTTTAGTTTTCCATTTTAAAAGAATTCATTTTCATTTTAAAGTAAAAGGAACTTACACATAACTCTATCATTCACCATTAATATAACTATTAACTTTATATAAATTAATAATACTCTTTAATCCATCACATTAAAAAAGTAAATGATTACCTTATTGATAGATGAAGTTAATATTAAGTAATACTCCCTACAATCCATAATAAATATCACATTTTATGTTTTGTCTATCTCACAAAAAATGCCACATCCTAAAAGTAGAAACACCACATAAAACTATAACCTCAAGATACATTTTAATTTTAAATTTACTACTCTCACATAAGACATACTTCCTCCGTTCCTCACTAAGGGTGCATCTTACTTTTTGACACGTGGATTAAGGAGTATTATTGTTTAATTTGTATTGGATAGATGTATTAGTGGGAGTATGATCCCATATTTTAATTGTATTAGTGGGTGTGTGTGGGACCCATGTGTATAAAAAAGGAAAGAATGCCCTTTGGGTGGGACACCCAAAATGGAAAAAAAGAACCCTTTGGGTGGGACGGAGAGAGTATAATATAGTATATAATTTATTTATTACATAAAAATACCATATTACCCTCCAAAAATTAATAAAATTGATAAAAACACGATTTCTTAAACTCCGTGCTTATGTAAGTGTAACAATTAATATTGGATTGAGAGAATCACATATAAGCTTAATTAAACTTTTAGACATTGTGCTCATTTAATAATATTTATATAATAAATTATGAAAGAGATATCATATGCATTAGAAAATATTATACATCATAGAAATCTGAGAAGAGAAATCTATTTAAAAACGCAACATCAAAAGGAAATCAGTAAAGGGTTGAGATAAGCAGATCTCATTATTTTTAAGGGACACATAAAGAAGAACATAAAAAGTATAACACAAGAATTTACGTAGAAAATTCCAAAACAAGAGAAAAATTACGGACCTAGAAAATACCACTATGTGAATTTTTTTTACAATCACACAGAATTTCTCTCTCCCGACCCCAATCCCTACACTTTTACAAATCTTTGACTAATTCACACTTTTCTCCCCTTTCTCACAACCGGGAATCCAAGAAAGGAATTTAGACAGAATCAAATACAAATATTAAAATGTACTTTATTGGTGTACTTGATATTAAGCCCAAGGGCCTCTTTATATAGCACCAAGGATCCCTCCTCTTTTACTCTTCATTCGATGTGGGACAAAATAAATAAAAGAAATTCCCTTCTTTTATTCTTGACAATACCAACAATTTTCACCTTGTCAAAATAAAAGAATACTCATTGTCTTCACCGACAATTCATTCTCAATCCCGAGAATCCCTTATAATCAATCATTCCAAGAATCATTGTCTTCATCGACAACCTATTCTCAACCCCGAGAATCCTATTCCACCATATGAGTAGACCACTTAGAATAAAAAATTCTAAGAATTTCCTGCGGCACATATCGAAAAGCACATGCTGATATTTATGGTGCTACTTCCAGCAGTTGGTTACTGATGAGAGTGAAAATAAATATGTTTTAGTGTCCAATTTAACACATTATTAATGGATATTATTGTCATATATTAGCACAAGTATCTTATATTTGATATATGAGAGAAAAAAGTACACCTGATTTGTTTTATTATATTTTAGGTGAAAAAATGATCAAAAGTGCAAAGTTGGAGAAAATGTGTGATTTGTGCAATGATGCTGAAAAATGCATGTCCAACTTGTATAATTTGTCTGTGTTTGTGTGGAGCTCAGAACTGGAAATATAATAAATGATTGGAAAACCACAGAAGAGAGGATCGTTTTGGCATAAGGAACACCTTAATCGGATTCCAAACGAGAAAGTTATGATCAAAACGGTGACGTCGTGCAACTGTTTCTACTCAGCATGACTGTGTCACTTTGCATGACTTTTTATACATTAAATTTTGGATTTTCTGTGAGTTCTTTATATGTATAGAAAGACAAGGAAGAGAGAATCGTGTGAGAGCAGGAATCATTCAAATCGGGGCTCGGATGTGGAAGTTATGCACAAAACGGTGAGACTGAGTGAGCCCGCTCGACCACCGTTCGACCAAAATCATTTGGTCGAGCAATGGTCGAGCGGAGTGAAATTTTTAGATCTGCTAACAGGTATGCCGCTTGACCTCTACTCGACCAAAGCCAATCCCGCTCGACCTAGAGCAGTTTGGTCAAGCGGGGATACATAATTATATTTTTGATAATTCCGTACCTCTAGTAGTGTGTATTTTCGTGTTTTCCAAGAAAAAGCCCATCCAAGATCAATAAAGAGAACTTACAAGTATAAAAAGGGATGCAGATCACATCATTATTTATAGGTGACCACAACACAATCATCCTACACCCCACAAGAAGGGATTACCCCCAAACCATTATCCACATCCTTTCCCCCATCCATTCATCACTGTGAAGATTAGTCTATGGAATCAAGAAGGAGAACCAAGATGATTTGAAGAGACGGAAGAGAGAAGGAAGGAGACTTCTACACCAAGGGTTTTCCTAATTCTTTTCTTCTACTTTCTAATTTTCGGACATATGGGTAAGATTTATCCAACTCCCATGATTGTTCTTCGCAACATCATGGGCTAGAACTGTTTTGGTAGATCTAGGGTCTTGAATATTTTTATAAATTAATTGAACTTTCGTGTGAATACTCCGTACAACACTACTTGTAGATTTATTTTATATAAGACTATGCATTTTTAATTCATACTCAGAGTTATTTTGTGCATCATTAACTGTTATGTAGAGTCTGAATACATATCTTGGTTATTGATTGAGTGCATTCTCTGCTGAGCAGGATTCTATGTTATGATTCTAAGTGAGGGGACTCTGAAGTTTCATTAGAACTATCTTATATGAATACTTATTAATTTAATTGAATTCGGATTAATAAGTAGGACAAAGAGAGTAATTTTATAGTACCTATAAAGGGAGATCATATCGGGTTAGAGTACCAATCCTAGGGGAAAATAATTGATACTGATAGTACCTAGAAATGGAGGGTGAAATTATATCTCTTGCTCCGATATTATTCACGCGTGTTACACGCATATTTACTTGTGTCTTTAGAGTAGATTTGTATGGTTTAGTGATGCGTCCATATTCCACAAGGCAGAGTCGGACATTAATACATGAAAGGGAGATTAATGAGTGAAACTGGATAATCCTAGAGCTACTTATTCTCCTACTTGATCCACTTTCGTGATTCTTCTAGTATTTATTTTATTTTGATTGTTATTTTATATTTTTGTTAGTAGATTAATAATTCAAACCTCAAACTTAATTGCCATCATGTATTAATTAATTTAGTTAATAACTAAATTGATAATACGCCGTCCTTTGGGTTTGATATTTAACTTGGTCGCTTGCTTAAGCTGCAACTGATATCATTAATACTTGGGGATTAATTTTGCATACAAAGAAAACGCGCATCAAGTTTTTAGCACCGTTGTCGCGGAAGGCTGTTATTATTAGTTTATTATTTCTAGATTATTAAGACTTTTATTTGTGATTATTTCTTTCTATCTAACCTTAATTTTTTTTGAGGTACTTGTGCACTAGGAAATGAGAGGAAGGAAAGGAAGAAGTCACACACAGAGCTAAACATAACTGGAGCAAGACAGAATCCGGATAATGTTGCGATACTTTAAATTTTCACGAACTATAGGATTGGCAATATGGGGTTGATAGGAGTAAGGGGAAAGATGATGATTTTGAGATACATCCCGCTCTTATTAACATGGTAGAGAAGAATCCATTTTTTAGAGGTTGCTTTGAAGATCCATATCAGCATCTCAAAAGATTCATTGGTTATGTAAACACTCAGAAAGGTACTAGAGCTAATGATCATGCTAGGCGGATTGCCCTATTCAAGTTCTCTTTGATTGATAGGGCGGAAGTATGGTATGAGACTCTTGATGCAGTAGACTGCACTACATGGGACCAACTGCAACAGAAGTTCTTGGAGAGATACATGTCACCTCAAGGATCTTACGAATGATGCAAGAGATCACCCAATTTGTTATGAATCAGGGTGAGAAATTTCATGAGGCGTGGGATAGGTTTAAAGATATGCTCAGGAGGTGTCCACAGCATGGAATGTCTAAGGCACAATACATAAGTATCTTCTACTATGGATTGGATTGTGAGTCGCGTGTTATTATTGATGCATCATCAGGAGGAGCATTGTTATCTAAAACAGTACTTGAAGTAGAAAAGTTATTTAAAGACATTTCTATGAATTCACGTGACTGGCCTACGGAGAGAGTTAGAGGAACTTATGTAGTGAGTAATGTGGCTCAGGTTGAACATCAGGTGGTGAAGCCTAATAGGGATGATGAGATTGTCTCTAGTCTAGCTAACATTAACAAGCAACTAGAATCCCAGCAAAGGCAGATTGCAGAGTTGACGCAAAGGGGGCCTAGTATCCTGCAGCAAGAAGTGAAGAGTGTTGATATATATTCAATTAATACATGGCTAAGAATAATGCAAGGGTTGACCATATTGAAGCGAGTATGAATGCTAATCATACAGATTTATCTAAGAAGTTGAAGGACCTTACCTTTATAATGGGGCAGATGGTCGGGAATGTGAATCAATTGACACAAACGTTGGAGAAAAGAATATTGTCGTCTCAAGGAATAATGAACCCGAAATAGTGCAAAGCCATTACATTGAGGTCAAGAACGTAGTACGAAGGTCCAAAGATGCCAGTGGGAAAATGAAGATGGAGTGTCCCCGCTCGACCATCGCTCGACCAAACCCTTAGGTCGAGCAACGGTCAAGCAGCTACCTGTGGAGCAAAATAATCAAAATTAGATTACAGGGTCTCCGCTCGGCCAAGAAGCATCCGCTCGACCAAACCATTTAGGCCAAATGGAGGTTGAGCGGACGTCTGTGGATCTGAATATCCAGAACCAGATTACAGGTACCCCGCTCGACTATTTTCACCCCGCTCGACCAGAGCAATCAAGTTGAGCGGAGGTCAAGCGGCATCATTCAGCTTCAGTTTTCGTACATAATGCTATATTTGTTGTTCAGAACACTCCAGTACCATCCAAAGAACAGAATACTGAGCTTATAGTTGAGAAGAAGTGGGAAAAAGTAAAGAGATTGAGAGTCGAGAAGGATAAATTGAAGGAGGCTGAACGAGATGAGTGGGGATGACCCAAGCCTAAGGTACCTCCTCCGTTTCCTTCAAGGTTGGCCAAGCAGGGATTGAAAGAAAAGTTCAAGAGGTTTCAAGATATCATGAACAAGATAAGCTTGAACATTCCTTTCTTCGAAGCAATCATGGAGATGCCATATAATACCCGATTCCTCAAAGTTATTATATCAAAGAAGAGAAGCTTGAATGGAGTGGAGACAGTGAATCTGTCAGAGAATTGCAACTCGATCATTCAGAGAGAGTTGCCTGCAAAGTTGAAGGATCCGGGAAGCTTCACTATTCTTTGTGACATTGGAAAAGGGCTGGCACATAAAGCCTTGTGTGATTTGGGAGAAAGCATCAACTTGATGCCTTTGTCTATATTTAAAAGGCTTGGTTTGAGAGAGCTCACTTTCACAATAATTGCTCTACAATTGGCAGATAGATCCATGACTTTTTCGAAGGGTTTAATTGAAGATGTTTTGGTGAAAGTGGATAAGTTAGTATTTTCCGTGGATTTTCTTGTAGTTGAGATGAAAGATGACAAGGATGACATTTCCCTTATTTTAGGGCAGCCATTCCTTGCTACTGCTGGAGCCATGATAGATGTTAAGGATGGAAAGCTTAGACTGCAAATGAATAATGAAGATGTGGTTTTCTCTCTTGATAAAGCAATGAAGATGTCCATGGAGACTCAATCATGCAAGAGCATAGATGTGATTTCTAACTTGTTTAATCTTGATTTTAATAGGACAAGTGACTCTGAATTTGAGTGGAAGATTGACAAAGAAGTGTCTAGGCACCCATGGGAGGAAGGTAATTCCAATGATCATATTTTTATGACCAAGAAAGGTGAGGTGCTGAGTGTAGACAAGAAGAGGAAAAGAAAGTACTTGAAGGTGAGGATGCGAGAAGACCGCCCTCTAATCCAGTAGTTCAAAAGGTTACATCCATCATGACTCTCCGATGTTAAACATGAGCCCTGTTGGGGGCTTGTTCCTTCTATTTTTATTGCTTTATTTCTTTCGTGTGAGTGAGGAATTACTATATTTGAGGTGCTCACGTTTTGATAATTATATCTTTTTTCAAACATAGTTTCGACTTATGTTTTTACTAAGTTTGAGGGGATATGATGTACTTACCTCATCTTATGAGCACCAAGGGTATAATTTTTTCTTTCGTTGGTTGTTTGTTTGTTAGGGAGTTGATTTTTTGCGGCATATTAATATTTTAATTAGTGTTGGTATGTCGATTTTTTACAATTTACCTAATAATTAGTGTGTTGTGTTGGTATTTCTAGTGTGTGGAGTCGATTATATAGTCAATTGAGTCTTTCTTAGAGTTCTCCTATTTCATTATTTATGAATCCTGTGATGATGAGGTATGTTGAGCTTTGAGGATAGAAACAGGTAAACTGAGGCTTTGACCTAAGATTTGAACAACTCAAGGAGCTCGTAAACGTTTGAAGGATAAATCAAGTACCCTCGTTTTCTCATTTTAATTTTTATGTGTACTTTAATTAGTAGGAGTGGAAGGATTGAGATTTAATTAGTTTTGGTGATCCATGTGAGCTTATATTTTTAAATTGTGCCTGAAATTCATATGCTCTTGAAATTGATGAAGGAAGTGTACTTGAGTTATATTGCGATGTGAAAATCTATGTTTACTTGTGGGATATTGCTTACCATGAAAGGTGATCTATTACTTGTTAAAAAACCACGTGAGATTTTTGAGCCTCGTTGATCATGTTACATAATCACATAATATTTCTTTTCTAGTGAGTATCATTCTTGTGTGTGTATTCCAGAACTTGCCTCCTGTCTTACTTGAAACTACATGTGTGTTAGATGATGGGAGATGATTTTAGGCCATTCTTGAATTTATAAGTCACTTAGCCAAATAATTCCCTACCGAATGATTTTTATTCGTAGTTAGCCCCGTAGAACCTAAAAACCTCATTCTTTGACAGCCTACGAGAAAGAACCACTTTGAGCTTCTGAATTTTTTTAGCCTTGATTCTATGACGAGAATTAATGGCTTTTCAAAGTGTGTTGATGGAGTTTGATAACAGTTTGGGAAGGAATGAAATGGTGTTGAAAAGTGATTGGAGCTTGAAATTGCATCTAAGAAAAATTCATGGAGTGCTTAAATATAGTACTCCATGATATGAAACACCCTAGGGTAGTGCTTAAATCTAGTACCTTATGGAGGATGCGCAATGTAGTGCCCGAAACTGGTATCTCGAGAGAAAAGAAAAAAAATAAGGAAAGAATATTGTGCTTGAAAAAGAAGTGAAGGAGTTGAGGAGGATTTGTGCTTAATTGAAGTGAAGAGGAAGAATGAAAGATCATGATAGGCGTGCTTGATTGATCCGAGTTTTGAGTCACTTATCCATATATTTCCTACCTTAACCAAAGAGTCAATATTACATCCAAAAGAAAAATCCTTTTCGATCCTATTATCGAGTCATACCTTTTAAGTAGTGGAGAGTTTGGTAAATTTTGCAAGCTTATGGTTACGCATGCACTTGAATTGAATATGAGCATAAACACCTTAACACATAAGGGTACATATTTTACATTTGAGTGCGAGTGATATATAATTTTTATGATAACATATGAATGGAGCATTTAAATTAATGGTGATCGACTTATCTTGTATGCTATGAATTGATTATTACATGCAATGAGAGTTGCATGACCTAAGTTGAGGACAATTGTATTGTGAATGAGGTATTTGTCATAATCCTTATATCTCCGTAAATTTTCTTACTCTCTCTCTCTCTTTTTATTTTTATTTTGTTGCCTCGAGACAAGCAATTGATAAGTTTGGGGGATTGATGAGAGTGAAAATAAGCGTGTTTCAGTATCCAAGTTAGCACCTTTTTTATGGATATTATTGTCATATATTAGCACAAGTGTCTTATATTTGATATATGTAATAAAAAGGTGCACTTGAGTTGTTTTATTATGTTTTAGGTGGAAAAAAGATTAAAAGTGCAAAGTTGGAGAAAATATGCGATTTGTACAATGATGCTGAAAAATGCACGTCTAATTTGTGTAATTTTTCTGTATTTGTGTGGAGTTCTGAACTGGAAGTATGATACATGGTTGAAAAGCCACAGAAGAAAGAATCATTTTGACGTAAGGAACACCTCAATCGGATTCCAAACGAGAAAGTTATGATCAAAATGGTTACATCGCGCAAGTTGTTTCTACTCAGCACGACTGTGTCACATTGCATGACTTTTTATACATTCAAATGTTAGATTTTTTATGAGTTCTTATATTTATAAAAATTCAAGAAAGAGAGGATCGTGTGACCATAAGAATCATTCAAATTGGAGCTCGGATGTGGAAGTTATGTGTGAAACGATGAGACTGCGCGAGCCCGCTCGACCACCGCTTGACCAAGACCATTTGGTCGAGCAACGGTCAAGCGGAGTGAAATTTTTGGATCCGCGAACAGGTATGCCGCTCGACCTCTGCTCGACCAAAGCCAATCCCACTCGACCTAGAGCAGTTTGATCGAGCGGGAACACAGAATACTATTTTTGGTAATTCCATACCTTCAGTAGCGTGTATTTTCGTATTTTCCAAGAAAAAGCTCATCCAAGGTCAATAAGGAGAGCTTACAAGTATAAAAGGAGATACACATCATATCATTATTCATAGGTGACCACAACACAATCATCCTACACCCCACAAGGGGGGATTACCCTCCAACCATCATCCACATCATTTCCTCCATCCATCCATCACTGTAAAGATTCATTTGTGGAATCAAGAAGGAGAACCAAGAGAATTTGAAGAGACGGAAGAGAGAAGGAAGGAGATTTCTACACCAAGGGTTTTCCTAATTCTTTTCTTCTACTTTTAATTTTTTAGATATATGAGTAAGATTTATTCAACTCCCATGATTATTCTTCGCAACATCATGGGTTAGAACTGTTTTAGTAGATCTAAAATTTTGAAGTATTTTATGAATTAATTGAACTTTCGTGTGTATACTCCGTACAACACTACTTGTAGATTTATTTTATATAAGACTATATGTTTTTAATTTATACTCAGAGTGATTTTGTGCATCATTAAATGTTATGTAGAGTCTGAATACATATTTTGGTTATTGATTGAGTGCGTTCACTGTTGAGCAGGATTCTATATTTTGATTCTAAGTGAGGGGACTCTGAAATTTCATTTGAAGTATCTTATATGAATACTTATTAATTGAATTGAATTCAGGTTAATAAGTAGGACAAAGAGAGTAATTTATAATACCTATAAAGGGAGATCATATCGAGTTAGAGTACCAATCCTAAGGTGAAATAATTGATACTGATAGTTCCTAAAAATGAGGTTGAAATTATATCTCTTGCTTCGAGGTTATTCACATGTGTTACACACATATTACTTGTGTCTATAGAGTAGATTTGCATGGTTTAGTGATGCGTCCATATTCCACAAGGCAGAGTTGGACATTGATACATGAAAGGGAGATTAATGAGTGAAACTGGATTATCTTAGAACTACTTATTCTCCTACTTGATCTACTTTTGTTATTCTTCTAGTGTTTATTTTATTTTAATTATTATTTTATATTTTTGTTATTAGATTAATAATTCAAACCTCAAACTTAATTGACATCTTGTCTTAATTAATTTAGTTAATAACTAAATTGATAATACGCCGTCCTTTGGATTCGATATTTAACTTGGTCGCTTGCTTAAACTGCAACTGATATCCTTAATACTTGAAGATTAATTTCGTATGCAAAGAAAACGTGCATCAACTACCCTTGGAAGTCCATCAGCTATCGATATACATCCACCACACACCCTATATCACCTGCCAAGTCAATGTCCGTATGCAAACCTATGGACCAGCTAATATTATTACATCATTTTCCATGACAATTGAACATGCCATAAGGATCCCCAATAATATTAACTCAACATTCAGAACTGTTGTCGCACCAGCCCCTTCTTGACCAACAACTTCACCATTGCTCCACCATAAGAAATTACCGTGCCATTATTCCACCTTGAGCAACCACCGCATCATTGCTCTACCTTGAGTAAAAACTGTCACTGTACCGACATGACATCGCTGTCTTTTTCCGCCAAGCTATACCAGGTTTGACCGAACCCTTTTCCTATTGAAAGTGTCATCACTTAAAGCCGATTCCATCCCTCCAGAATTCACGATGCTTTTTTCCACTTGTCGGTCCGCTAGCCTTTACCGATCTAACACCACCGAGCCAAGCCACCACATCGCCATCTTTCCCTGTTGAATCGCCGCTTTTCCGCGCCACCATTCATTATCGAAAATCTTGTTCCCTTCAAACCTCCTTGAGCCGACATTCATGGAAAACCCCATGCCGCTGTTAAGCCAACTCTACTACCGGGAGTCCTAACAATTCACATTGCTGCAGGTCCAAGAACTCCGCCAAAAACTGCTGACCTACAAATTCTACTCCTTGCCACGCTACTGTCGCCACAGTCCGACGTATTTCATCGCAAGAAAGGAGGTGCCACCACATCCGGATGATCTTCTAACCCCCTTGAGCTACTAGTTTTTCCCAATTTTTTCATGTAACCCTTAGCCTAATGAATAACCCTCTTCCTCTCATAAAGTCTTTTCTGATGTGGAAGGTCAGAATGCAACCACAGAGCATACTAAGAACTTTATAAGTGCCTAAATCGAGCTCTGATATCACTTGTTGGGATAAGCAGATCCCCATTCATTCCTAAGGGACAAATAAAGAAGAGCATAAAAAGCACAACACAAGAATTTACGTGAAAAACTCCAAGACCGGAGAAAAGCCATGGACCGAGAAAATACCACTATGTGAAAAATTTTTACAATCACACATAATTTCTCTCTCCTAACCCCAATCCTTACACTCTTACAAATCTTAGACTAATTCACACATTTTTCCCAATTCTCCCAACCAAGAATCCAATAAAGGAATTTAAACATAATCAAACACAAAGATTAAAGTGTACTTGATTGGTGCACTTGACATTAAGTCCAAGGGCCTCCTTATATAGCACCAATGATCCCTCCCCTTTTACTCTCCATCCGATGTGGGACAAAAGAAATAAGGTTGTACTTGAATTGAGTCATTTCAAATCCAAGGGATTTGAAAATTGGTGGATTTTAAATTCCTTGGATTTTAAATCAATTCATTTGAATTCCACTGTTTGGATAAATTATGGATCTTTGAAAGGATTTCAAATCCATAATGCAATTTTTTTTTTAAAATAGAATTTTATATATGATAAATAAAAATAATAAAACTTTATTATATTAAATATCAAAATCTAAAATTTTATTAAAAATAATTTTTTTGGGAGGGAACTCTATAACCCAACCTATCCCCTATCCACCCCCACCTCAAAAAGAAATTTTTTTTATAAAATTTTAGATTTTAATATTTGAATAATAAAAAATATTACCACCAGCCCTACCCCTACCCACCCCCACCCCAACACCACACCCACTCAAAAAAAAATTTATATAAAATTTTAGATTTTAATATTTAAATAATAAAAATATTACCATCCAATCCTACCACCCTATCCATTCATCCATCCCACCCTCCACTCACCACCACCATCCCCTCCACCCACCAAATTTTTTTTTAAAAAAAAAATTAGATTTTAATATTTTAAAAATAAAATCTGAAATTTTATTTTAAATTTTTTTTGGGTGGTGTGGAGGGTGGGTGGGTGAGTTGGGTTGGGTGGTAATATTTTTATTATTTAAATATTAAAATCTAAAATTTTATAAAAAAAAATTTGAGGGGTGGGTAGGGGTAGGTTGGGTGGTAATATTTTTATTATATAAATATTAAAATAAAAAATTTTATAAAATTTTTTTTTTGGGTGGCTGGGTAGGGGGTAGGGCTAGGTGGTAATATTTTTATTATTCAAATATTAAAAATCTAAAATTTTATAAAAAAAATTTTTTTTTGAGGGGAGTAAGGGGTAAGCTAGGTGGTAGAGTTTAAAACATAATATATACTCCCTCCGTCCCGGAGAAGTTGGTATAATTTTTTTGGCACAAAGATTAAGAAGTATAATAATTTAATGTAAAGTGAAGTAAAGTAAAATGAGAGAAATAATATTTAATGTGTAGTGGGTAGTTGTATTATATGTGATATGTGGAGCCTATAAGAATAGATTAATTGTTTTTGTGTGGGTCCCATGTATTAAAAAGGAAATGTGTCAACTTTAGTGGGACAAACCAAAAAGAAAAGTGTGTCAACTTCTATGGGACGGAGGGAGTATATATATATATATATATATATATATATATATATATATATATATATATATATATATATATATATATAATTAATTTATTAATTTTATATATTATTTTATGTATTAATATATCAATTACACAACAACGGAATAATTTCAAATGATACAGTTTTAGTGGGGATTTGAAATCTATTAAAAAACAACTAAAAAAATTCAAAATCAAATCCATAATTTGAAATCCATTCATTTAAAATCTTGGATTTATAAATTCATTGATTTCAAGTGTTATCCAAACATGAGGGAGAGATTTGAGGAAAGGGTTTATAAATCACTTTTCAAATTCTTCCATCCAAGCATACCCTAAAAGAAATCTCATTTTTTTATTCTCGACAAAACCAACATAAAGATGTGCGAATAGCTTGGGCAGATGCGTATCAGCCATAAGGATATAGAACAAGGGGTATAGTTATCAAACGGAATCATCTATTCCATTTATATATTTCATGCCCATTTCACTTGCTATGTGTCATTATTAAAGCCTAAATTAATGCTACGATCATTAGTTAAAATATAGTATTTTTCATTCTCGAGATTTAGATAGATTAGTTATACCATAAGTTTACAAAAATACCATTATTTTATATGAATTTTTTTTATATAAATTATATTTTGTGCCCCTATTTTTTATATAAACTATATTTGCCACTATTTTAGGTACTCGCACAACATTAAAAAATATTAATAATAAAATTAAAAATTAAAAAAATGGTGTACTCCACCATTTGGGTCTCCATCGTCTATGTATTGAGAATTGTTGGATGAGGTAAATCGTAAAATGTGTCTCAAGTTGCTTATAGAGAGAGCTCATTATTTGACTGTACCTGCAAGGGATCAAATTTATACTAAAATTAAAGTAGGATTCGAACTCCCATCTTGGGACTACCAGTTTAGTTGGAAGACCTTTCCACTCTCCTCTCTACTACTTTAGCTATGCCCTGAGCGCAGCACTACATTAACTATGTACGAGCAGGCATGAGTAAAAAAAAATGTTGAGTCGAATGCTCGAGAATAATTGAGGAAATAAAAATTCGAAATAGGAGTTGGTTATGTTGGAGAAACAAAAATATCAAATATGTAAGTTTCTCGAGATGGATGAAAAAGACAAGAACATTTTTCTATATACATATTTTGTTAGAATTGTAAATTGATAAGATATATCTATTTTTAATACTTCTACAAGATAAACCTCTTACCTTTATATTTCATTTTAATTATATCTATTTATACAAATACCTCGAGGATTCTCGCTCATATAAAATGCTTTTACATAATTAAAAAAATAAAGGATAAAACTATTATGAACTAATGTCCTCACTTTATTCACATAATTAGTACTTATATAATCTCAAACAGGTATTACTAAGCAGTAAGCATGATTTCGTGTACCATTACAATTATACAACCTAGGTGCTGCAATTGCTAGTTTAGTATTCAAGGAATTAATAGTCGAAAGACCAATTTCTAGATTTTAAACATGGGCCGGCCCATACTCAAATGAAGAGTTAAATTAATCAAGTCCAATACACAATGAAAGTCATCGGCCAAGATAATGAAAATAAAAATTCACAAAGAATCACTATAGTATGAAGTATAAATCTCGAACACTTGTGTAAATTAACCGTAAATCATGTAGTTCCCTTTTCAATCCTATATACCCTATGTATTGCCAGGGCATTTAAATTAAGAGGAACTACATTGTTTACAAAGATTTATAATGTAAATCCAGTTTTCAATATAAACAGGGGCGGAGCTAGAGAAAATTTTGAGGGGGGCTAAAAATGAAAGTGTGTTATTATAATTCATATTCGATTATTAAATAATACTCTTTCCATCCCGATTTTTTTTTGCGTTGATAAAGAGTTAAAGAAGATTTTTTTTGATTAATTTTACTGATTTTTTAGAGGTAATGTAGTTTTTCTATGTTATAAATATATGTTATGTAAATTAGGTGTGATTGATATTTTTTAGATTAAAATGTATTTTGAAGTTATTGGATTGAGAAGATATTCCTTTTTTTATGGTGTAAATTACTCTTAAACGGAAATGAAAAGTATGAGGATAATTGTGGGTGAGTAGTAAAAAATAATGCAATACATAATTTGCTACAAGAAAAAATTTCGAGATATTATCAAACAATCCTTAATATCTAAAAATTAAAAAATGGATAGGCTACACTTTCTGAAAAATTATAGAGCATGCGGTAAAAGTAGAAGCTCTTTTTTTAATCAATATTAACTTATCTATTATTTGCAAGAATAATTATTAAAAGAATTAATTGATAAAAATCGAAGAATAAATATTAATTATAATTTAAAATTATGTAGCATGTATATGAAACATTTAAAAGGTTAGGGGATTGTTTGCAAGAATAATTATTAGAAGATTTAATAGATTAAAATCATTATTAAGAAGAATAAATATTGATTATAATTTAAAATTATGTAGTACTTTTACAAGGTTAAGCATCCATGAGGAAACGCCCCTGAATAAAAATAGTTATTGAGAGTTAATAGAGCTTGACTTATATTCTTGCAATAGATTTAATCGGAAAATTATTTTTGTTAGAAGGTCATTTGTTAATTTATATGTTTACTCGCTATTTCATTCATGATCTCCTCTTGTTAAATTAGAGGGTGTGTGAGAGTTCCATTTCTTTAACTTTTTGATGCAGATTCCCAAAATGATAAAATGTATCCTTGCTGACGAAAAAAAAGTATTTAACAAATGAAAAGGTGGATGGAATACGAAAATCGGATAATTGCTAACATGTGTGGGTCATTACCAATAGGATAAATAAAATATTGATATTTTCTTATCACTAGCCTAATGCATTACATCCAAACCAATGAGGGGGACCAATATTATTTCTTACAATTATTTACCCATATATACCTCAGGTAGCGCTCATCTACGTAGATGATACTTCCTCTATCCCAATAAGTTGCACACGTATTTTAGTGTGTTGAGATTAAGAAAAGTTAATTTTTTATATATAAAAATGGATAAAGTTATTAGAATATATGTATAAAGTAATTATTTTACATAATTTAATGAAAAAAGTATGTAAAGTTGTTGGGATTTGTGTAAAAAAATAAATAGTATTATTTTGCATTTTTTTTCATTTTAGAAACATGCCTAAGTGTTGAGTACGGATTAAAAAAAAAGTGAAATAATTAATGTGAGGTGGGAGTACTATCGTAATAGGAAGTAATGTCCAAAACTCTCTTCACTACTTTCTTGGCAGCCTTCAATATTATCTCTCTTTTTCGGTATGGGCCGGCTGATATGTAGTTGTTGGACTCATGGCCCAATATGCTCGGTTAATGGGCCCAACCTACCTTATATTGGCTATTGGGCCATGGATTTTAATATTATTATTTTTTATATTCTAAAAACGAAGTCCTTTTTTTATTTTAGGAGATATTAAAACATTCAGTATCTGCACTTGCAAGTTCTTAAGTCTTTAATTTATAGATAATCTCTATCTCGTACATAAGGGATTATCAACTTAGGCCAGCAAAAGTGGAATTCAATTTTTATTTCTTTCTTAAATCTAATTGTCATTGTTACTCTATTAAAAATTGGGAGAATTTAAATAATAATAAAATTTTACTGTTCAAAATTTTTACTGATAAATTAATAATTTTTCTATCAATTTTATCCAATAGGTACTTTCGGACTTTAATGCCCCTTTTTTTATATACTCATGTCGGTTTTTAAATCGTTGACCTCGTCAATTGTCATGTCAGTATACATCCTTTTAAAGATATTTTGATCCTTTTATGTACCATTTGAATAAATTTGACAAAATTTTGTATTATAGTATTATTGATTTTTGACATGTTCATTTTCAACATTTATGTATATTGACACTTTAAAATTTTGTCCTTGTAGATAGCAAATTTCACAGCTTAGTTTAAATTTCAACAGTGATGTGATAAATAACCCTATAAATTATTATTTGTTTTCACGAATATTAATAAAAGCTATTTTTACCTTTTTTTTTGGAATAATTTGATATTTTTAAGTAATAAATAAATTTCAAATTATGTTATTATGTTAAAAATGAATAACAATTTAAAAAATAAAGTATATATTGGGAATATAATTAGTTAAATGTTATTTCCTTTTAAAATAGAAATTAATTAAAATTATTTATATAAAAAAAAAGTTATATAAGTTAATGTAAAACACGTGTAAATACTCTTGTAAAATTATAGTTATGTTGTATTTTTTTAACATTTAAATATAGTTATGTTGTATTAGTATTTGTGCAAGTTAAACTGCATAAATGGAGGGTGAGATATTACGGCATGAATGCTCTGTTACATTTTCGTGTTACATCTTTTATTATGCGGTTTGGATGAGCGATACGTGTACCTGGAGAGAGAGAACACTAACATTGCTCACAACATGTGTTGCTTATTCGAAAGGAGATGTAACACGTAAATGTAACAGAGCATCCGAGCTTGAGGGGGCAAACGGGGGCGTCTGCCCGTGAAATTTCATAAAAAATCTATCTGTTCATAAATATTTATTTTTTTTATATTTAATATAAAATCAAAAAAATGTTATATTTGATTTTACATTCTTTATTCAATTGAATTTAAAATTAGAAAATGCATTTTTATATTCTATTAAAAAATATAGGCAAATTATTCTGTGCATTCGGGTGCATCGAGCACCCATTTTAAAAAACGTATACACTTATTAATAAAAACTTATACAGTAATAAATAAAAATATATACATTTTTTTTCGAATTTTCAATTAGTTTCTTTAATGGAAAACAGAATGTAAAAAAAAAAACTATACACTTATTAAGAAATACTCCCTCAGTCCGGGCAAAGGTGACCATTTACTTTTTGCACGTGAATTATGGAGTATTATTATTTTATGTGTATTATGTAGTTGTATTAGAGGGATGTGATGGGTAGTGGTGGACTCTTTTTACTAAAAGAGGAAAATGAAAACCTTTGAGTGAGACGCCCGATATAGTAAAATGGGGATCTTTCGGCGGGACGAGAGTATATAATTCTATTGAATAAAATTTTATACATATATAAATACACGTGCGGACTTAAGTGCACAGAATATTAACTAAAAAATATATCTATATATATATATATATATAGATATATTATAAAAATTTTTAAAATTTTAATTTGTTTGACAGTGCGCAAACTACTCATAAGTATGTCTATTTTTTTAATTTGATTTTTCAAAAATTAATTTAACTAATTTATAAATTTTTTATTGAGTTGGTCTCTTGTGTCCCCAGGTGCACAAAGTGTGTAAATGTACAACATTTTGTTTTTAATGATATACATTTTAATTAATAAGGGTACACATTTTTGTTCTAAAAGGTATATATTTTTATTTTTTATTTTATTTTTTTTAGGAAATAAAGGGTACACGTCCTTATACTAAAAGGTACACCATTTAATACTAAAGGATATCAGGGTGCACGGTGTCCCCGGGAACACACAAGTTTTTGCATTTTTTATTTGTCCTTTACGATTTTTATGATTCATTAAAATAATTAATAATTAACTTTTAATTAATGAATAATATAAAATTTAAATTTATTATTTATAATGTAGTAATTATGAGTTCAACTAGAGTGCATCAGCGCACTTTGACGATCTCAATTGTAATATAAGTTTTAAAGTAATCTTCACCATTAATTAAATCAAATAAAATTATTAAATAAATTTATTAAAAATTAAATAAAAACTACCCACTACTACCCTATTTAAACATATCAACCTTGTGGTGCATTGGATGCACTATATCATCACCCTGTAATTGTTGATCACACATTTAAAAATTATTATTGTGTTTGTTTTGAATTTTAAAAATCGGATTTTGGTTTTTAAATTCACAAATAGATTTTCAAAATTATCCCTTTATACACTTACAATTCAATTAATTAATTCACAATTTACCCACCTTTTATACATTTTCTCTTTTCAATTAATATTATTTTTCTTGTTTTCTTTTCTCTACCGTCTCTTTTCTCATATCAACTAATACCTTTTTACATATATCACTATATTTCCTACACATTGATTTGATATAAAATTAAAATATACTTACAAAAATTAAAAAATAAACATATATCACTATCCAATAGTTCAAATCCTATAATCAAGTCAAGAAAATAAGGAGATCATATTTAGAAAAAAATTCCAACAATTTAAAACTCCTACTTAAAACAAACAGCTATCCACCTAACTTCATTATAATTTGGGCCCTTGATCCAAAATTTCAGCTTAAAACAAACCGTTATCCACTTAACTTCTTTATAATTTGGGCCCACGATTCAAACTACTTATAGGTTATAATCAAGAGATAACTAATGCATTTCCAACGCTTGAAAGGGTGAGTTTGCTAGATATGCCTAACCTGACAGAGTGGATATAAGTGGAATTTTCAAATGCTGCAGTATTTAATTCCATGCCTTGAATACCAGAAGATGAAACATTGCACAAAATTACATTTTATTTTTTAAATCGATACGAATTGTGAATAAAAATTACATTTTTATTTTTTAGCAAAGGAATGCCAATGGATTTATTACGATTTTACTAATGGAATTCAATCCATTAGTAATTTACCAACGAATTAGTACCAATTAAAAAATCATTATATAAATTATTAACAGAATTATTAGGAACGGAATATCAACGGAATTGAATTTTCGTTGCTAAAAATTTATCAACCACCACTTTACAACAAAAAATTACCAACATATTTTGTTATTAATCAATTGATAAACCAATTTAGTAATGAAATTAAGATTCTAACGAAATATTTTGTTGGTAAATTTTTTGTTTTTGGTAGTATCTCCCCCTCCCTCCATAACTTTGCTGTTTATATTTTGGAAAATCACTTTTTTTTTTCTCTATCCACTAAATAAAAGTAACAGTTTTCAACATATTTACTTACGCGACAAAAATTAAATGATTAATTTGTAAAATGTAAAGAAGTAAATAAAATGATTGATTGAGTAATAACAATCATAAATTTACATTAGTTTTTTTTTTCGTATGAAAGGAAATTAATTGTTCCCACAAGAGTGACATTAATTTATTATTATTAATATTATTGTAGGAAATAAATTTACAATAATTATGAAAAAGAGAGAAAAAAAATGGGATCGTATGAAAAAATTTCTTGTGATACTGTGCTTGCATGTGAACTGTTTGTGAGATATGTTAAAGTATATAATTGTTATATAAATAAAGTGTGCTTATTTATATAAATAGGAGAACTTCAAATCTATGACCTTATCTCTTTTATTTTGTTACTCGTGTATAAGTCAGACGAGGGGTTTCGTGAAAGAAAAGCTTAGAAAATTTTGGAGAATAATCTTCAAAGAATAAATCATTACCTGAATTTGAAAGAGTTTGAAAGAACAATCTTCACCTAAAATTGAGAGTCGCATGCTGTGAGAGGATATGAGAGGAAAGGGAAAATCATGTTGAGAAATAAATTACAGCTCCAGTTGTTTTTAATTTAGGCCTAAAAATTAAGGTAAAGGACGTTGTTTATTGGTCAGCTGGAGAGAAAATATCAATTTTAGTCCTATATTTTTTACCAAATTCAATTTTAGTCCTATAATTTTTAGTATTTTTAATTTTAGTCATTTTACTTTCAATTTTGATTCTGTAACTTTTAAAATTTCAATTTTAGTCCTATAAGTTTTAAATTTAGTCCTATATCTTTTTGAATTATCAAAATTGGCCGTGTATCTTTTGAAATATGATATAATTTATAATATGACTAATTTTGATAATTAAAAAAGATATATGACTAATTTTGAAACTAATAGGACTAAAATTGAAATTTTAAAAGATACAAGATCAAAATTGAATTTAAAATGACTAAAATTAAAAATACTAAAAGTTATATGACTAAAATTGGATTTGACAAAAAATATAGGACCAAAATTGATATTTTCTCGTGGGGTGGAGGGTGATGTGGTGGAGAAAACTAATCTGAGTGCAATTTGCAATTAATACCTGTGTTTTTTTTTTTTAATTTTAAAAGTTGGAACTAAATTACCATTAGAGTAAAGGTATTTTTTTAATTAATCCATTTATTTATTATCCAAAAGTACTCCATTACCCTAAAAAATGACATTTCTTAATTATATACATATAGTGAATGGAAAGATGAAAATGATACGAGTAATGTTTCATTTTATAATTATTCTTATGCACGGTACCTGATTCGATCATTTTATAAAATTTTAAGTATTACATGATTTTGATATTTTTATTAGTATTATATTGATTGTTAATATTAATATATTTTAGCAACTAATACTTAAATGCGTTATCAGATGGGTCAATTTATCATTAAACATGCTTATTACTATTTCCGTCTCGCGTTAAAATTTTATATTTTGCATTTTTGTCTATCCGAAGTTAAAGTTCAGATTTCTCTTTTTGTTAGGTGAATTCACACCAAACAATTAATTATTCAACATAATTCCCACACACAACACTAATAACTACCTATTACACGATAAATATTCTCTTTTAAGTCACTATCCATCCCATCAATAACCAACTCCTTGAGGGCAGTGAATCCACTAAGTTGTGTGCAACTCTTGATGTTCAAGTACATATTCCTGACAATGAATTCATGAAATCATCCCACTTCTTGATTCCAGACATCGTTGAGAACACCCAAAGCTTTTTTAATAATTTCTAGAAGACGTTCCCTGCTGTCATGTTCTTTTCAACCCACCCATACCAACAATGGGAAGGACGGACAGCGATTGTTCAGTATCTCCACGATTTCGGACACATCCTTGTCTCTCCCAATGAAAATTGGATCCAGGGTGAAGCAATCCGTTGCTGGGGTGGAAATATCATCGGCAAGTCTCCTCTCAAGGCCAAGCTCGGTGGCCCTTCTGTCAATGGACTCGAAATTGGTGTTCATCTCTTTGATTCTGACACCCATGTCTCCACGACGTATATAGTGATTGAAGGATGGGAAGAAGCATGGTACTCCCTTCTTCTTCTTTTTTTCGGCATCCATGGTTTTTCTTTTGTCGGAGAGATGTTGGTAGTTGAGTTCATCCAAAACATTGTCAGCATCGAACGCCACAACCTCGAGATCTTTAACCCATGTCTTGACACTCTCTTCAGTGATGATCTTCTTCTGTGCGTCATCCAAGCAACTCTGGATCTATAATATTAGGTAAATTATGCTTATTTTGTAGTTAAAGTATGTCATAATGAATTATATTATAATATTCTAAAATCATACTTTAATTCATCATATTATACTTTAAAAAAACATATTTTAACAACTATTAACCATACTATGTATATTAGACATACTTTAACACCGTTTCACATAAATAAATAACGTATAACAAAAGAATTTGTCCCTTTAGAATGATACCACCCTTGCTTTCTATATTTAGATTCATTTTACTGTTTAACATTTTAAATTACTCTTTAAATAATTTATTGAATATGAAGAATAATATTATATTTTTTAAAAAATGTACAATTATTAAAAAACATGTATACATTATTAAATAAAAAGTTATACACATATGTATGCTAGTTTTTTAAATGAAAAATTGAGTGTGAAAAAAATATACAATTATTAAAAAACATGTATACAATATAGAATAAAAAGTATATACATATGGGTGCACCTTTATACCTGGTGCACCGAATATCAACTCATGTATCCCTCATTAATGACACCGAATATCCAAAACAAAACAATTACGACATCGAAATTAAAATTATCCCAAGTTGATCAAGTCTCCGCCTCACAGTGACCACTTGCAGGTGCAAACTCGCGCTCCATTAATTTAAAATGTACACTAAACATATTTTATCAATGTATAATTAATAGTTTTTCTACGCAATTTGATGTGTACATTATAGTAGTTCAACGCAATTCGATGTTTAGTTGAGGGTCGTTTTTAGCGGGTTTAGATTAAGATTAATTAAACTTGAAGTAGCGATTAACCGACACTAAAATGGACACATCAAACACAGTAATTGGGCTAATTTCAAAATTAGTCCTGTAAGTATGACCTTTTCCACTTTTGTTACTTTATCTATGCGAATTCTAAATTTTAATCCTAAAAAGTCCAAAATCAGTCCTTTAGTCCAAAAATGGTCCTTTTACTATTTCCAAATCAAAAATTTTCACCATGCTATTTACGAAAATGCCAACTAGGTTTCTAAAAAGGAGTATACTTAATTATAATGCTGATTTTCATCCGGTTTCCGCTCAAAATGGTATCAGAGCCCTAGGTTTATTTATTTATGAATGAAAAAATTTATTGTAAACTTATATCACTTAACGAGAGGAGAGTTTCAAATATATATGGATCCGAACGAAAGTTGACATCCGAGAGTGACAGAACTATTAGCCCTGTTCAAAGCTAGACCAACAGGGATTTCTAGCATGTTGGATAATGATAAAACAAGTAGCTCTATACAGCAATATTATAATATTCTGTATAGACAATATGCTGAAAAGGAATACGAGGACGCCGATCGATTTTGGGATAGTCTCGATCGAAAGTGGAAACTGGTGGATGCCCGTGCTAACCACACCAAGGAAGAATATCTGGAGGAAGGTCGCCAGATGGAGATACGATACTCACAAGAAGCATCAAGAAACATAGTGGAACTTCGAAGTTTCACCGAGATCCATGGACGTGTCCCAAGGCACGAACAATAGAGGAAACGAACGAATCAGGGTCCGAGAGAGATCTGTAAGCCCTATCACTTTTCATATTAGACCAGATGAAGGAGTGGAAAGAGATCAAGGCAGATAACTCTAAGATAAACCAAGATCTTAGAGATTTACAGAAGACGGTGAAATTTTTTGGAGAATAGTGCCAAAATACGTCCAAAACGGTCTTTGAGATCAACCTCAAGATGGATAAGGTAGAAACTTTGCAGAGCAAAATCAAAAAACTGATAAAGCAAGTAGAGTTCCTGAAAACTAAAGTAACGGGAAGAAAGCCAGGATGAAGGTTGCCAGTGATGAGAGTGAAAATAAGCGTGTTTTAGTGTCCAATTGAACACCTTTTTGATTGATATTGTAGTCTTATATGAGCACAAATATCTTATATTCGATATATGTGAGAATTATGTGCACTTGAGGTGTTTTGTTGGGTTTTAGGTGGAAAAAGGATGAAAAAGTGCAAAGTTGGAGAAAAGGTGCAATTTGTGCAAGAATGCTGAAAACGCACGTCCAACTTTCATAATTATTTTGTGTTGATGTGGAGCTCTGAAAGGGAAGTGTAATATATGGTTGGAAAACCACTGAAGATAGGGTTGTTTTGACATAAAGAACACAATCATTGGAGTGCGAACGAGGAAGTTATGACCAAAGTGGTGATACCGCGCGAGCTGTGCGAACAAAATTGCAGTGCTACATTCCATGGCCTGTTACATATTCAATTCTTGGAGTTATTATAAGTTCTTTATATTGATAGAAATCCCAGGAAGAGAGAATCATGTGAGCGCAAAAATCACTCAATTTGGAGGTCGGATGTGAAAGTTATACGTAAAACGGAGAGACTGCGCAAATCGGTTCGACCTGCTTGAGGTCGAACCGAGGTCGAACCCAATGGAAAAAATGCTGGTTCGACCACGAAATGATTTGTTCGACCTGTAGGGGTTTGTTCGACCTGTTTGGGAGGTCGAACCACGCTTCGGGAACTTACCAAATCCGTATTTTTGAGGCCTAAACGCGTGTGATCACTTGAAAAGACCATTCCAAGCCCTAGAGACGTGATTACAAGTATAAAAGGAGGCTCATGCAGTCAAGAAAGACGTCCAATCAAGTGGGAAAACAACACAACATACAACACCCCACAAGGGGGGGTCACCCCCCACCACATCCTTTCCTCCATCTATCCTTCACTTTGAAGATTCGTTTGTGGAATCAAGAGGAGAACCAAGAGGAGGATTCAAGAGCGAGAAGGACGCGATGACGCCACATCTAGGGTTTATTCGTTTCCTAATTTATCTTGTATTTTCTGGACATTCGGGTAAGATCTATCCAACACCCATGTGTGTTTCCTACAACACCATGGGCTGGAGCCTTTTTGGTAGAACTAGGGTTGTGAAGGTTTTATCTAGTTAATTGAACTTCCGTGTATACACTCCGTACAACACTACTTGTGGATATAGTTTATATATGATTGTGCTTTATTAATCCATACTCATAGTCGTTTTGTGCATCAATAATCGTTGTGTAGAGTCTGAATACATAACATGGTTATTGGTTGAGTGCGTCCACTGTTGAGCAGGGTTTTATGTTATGATTCTAAGTGAGGGGACTCCGAAGCTTCATTAAAACTATCATATATGAGTACTTATTAATTGAATTGAATTCGGGTTATTAAGTAGGATAAAGAGGGTAATTTTATAGTACCTATAAAGGGAGATCATATCGGGTTAGAGTACCAATCCTAGGGGGAAATAATTGATACTGATAGTACCTAGAAAGGGGGTAGAATTACGTCTCTTGCTCCGAGGTTATTCACACGTGTTACACGCATGTTTACTTGTGTCTATAGAGTAGATATGCATGGTTTAGTGATGCGTCCATATTCCACAAGGCAGAGTCGGACATCGACACATAGAAGGGAAGTTAATGAGTAAAACTAGATATCCTAGAGCTACCTATTCTCCTACTTGATCCACTTTCGTATTCTTCAAGTGATATTTAGTTTATTTGTTATTTTAATTACTTGTTTATTAGTTTAATAATTCTAAACCTCAACGTTATTGCCATAATCGTCTTAATTAATTTAGATAATAATTAAATTGATAATACGCCGTCCTTTGAGTTCGATATTCACTTGGTCGCTTGCTTAAGCTGCAATTGATATCATTAATACTTGGGGATTAATTTTGCGTGCAAAGAAAACGCGCATCAAGTTCTTGGCGCCGTTGCCGGGGATGGCTGTAATTATTAATTTTATTATTTCTAGATTGATTAAGATATTTTTTTCTTTTATTTGTGATTATTTATTTCTATCTAACCTTGAATTTTTCCGAGTTACTTGTGTGCTTGAAAAAGGAGGGGAAGGAAAGGAACGAATAACACATTGAGCTAAACATGGCCGGAGCAAGGCAGAATCCGGATAATGTTGCCATACATGAAATTTTCACGAACTTTGGGAATGTCAACATGGGGTTGATAGGAGCAAGGGGGGAAGATGATGATTTTGAAATAAATCCCGCTCTTATTAACATGGTGGAAAAGAATCCCTTTTCTGGAGATTGGTTTGAAGATCCATATCAACATCTCCGAAGATTTCTTGGTTATGCAAACACTCAAAAAGGAGCTGGAGCTCATGATAATGCTAGGCGGATCGCCTTATTCAAGTTCTCTTTGATTGATGGAGCAGAAGCTTGGTATGACACTCTTGATGCAGCCGATTGCACTACATGGGATCAACTGTAGCAGAAGTTCTTGGAGAGATACATGCCACCCTCAAGGATCTTAAGAATGAGGCAAGAGATCACCCAATTTGTTATGAATCAGGGTGAGAAATTTTATGAGGCGTGGGATAGGTTTAAAGACATGTTCAGGAGGTGCCCACAGCATGGAATGTCTAAGGCTGACTACATAAGTATCTTCTACTATGGATTGGATTGTGAGTCGCGTATTTTTATTGATGCATCATCAGGAGGAGCGTTGTTATCAAAGACAACACTTGAAGCAGAAAAATTATTTGAAGACTTCTCTATGAATTCACGTGACTGGCCTACGGAGAGAGATAGAGGATCATATGTACTTGGCGAGGTAGCACAGGTTGAACATCAAGTGGTGAGGCCGAATAGGGATGATGAGATCGTCTCTAGTCTAGCTAACATCAACAAGCTACTAGAGTTCCAGCAGAGGCAGATCACAGAGTTGACACTAAAGGGGCCTAGTATGAAGCAGCAAGAAGTGAAGAGTGTTGAAGATACCTTCCATCGATACATGGCTGGGAATGATGCAAGGATTGATCGTCTTGAGGATACCATGAATGTTGATCGTGCAGATTTATCTAAGCAATTGAAGGACCTTACTTTGGTTATGGGGCAGATGACCACGAACGTGAATCAATTAACACAAAAATTGGAGAATAAAGCCATCACGTTAAGGTTTGGAACACAGTACGAGGGAGCAATGAAGCCGGAGTCGAAGTTTGAGGTGAAAGCAAGCGGATTCGACCAAAAACAATGTGATTCGACCTGTCCCACAGGTCGAAGCGTGCAGGGAAGGTCGAACTGGGCTTCTGGAAGTGTTTCAAGAGCAGCAGGCACTCGGTTCAACCTGGGGGGCATCGATTCGACCAGGCCATCTGGTCGAACCCAGGTCGAACCGGCGACCAAAAATCTTACAGAAGGTCAGTTCGACCTGGGGCATTTCAGTTCGACCAGCACAACAGCTCGAACCGAGGTCGAACCGCACCCTCTGAAGTACTCTGTTTTGTCAGTAGCTCAATTCGACCACGACATAATCGATTCGACCAGTACCTTGGTCGAACCAAGGTTGAACCGGTAGGCAAAAATCATCCAGTGAGCCGATTCGACCACGACGTAGCCGATTCGACCAGTACCCCTGGTCGAATCCAGGTCGAATCCAACATGCAAGGTGAGAATAGACTTCCAGGTGCTCGATTTGACCACGACGTACCCAATTCGACCTGTGCTATTGGTCGAATCCAGGTCGAACCCTGCCAAAATGCACCGTTTTCAGCGCCGAATACTCCGCATGATGTTGATGCTACTCCCATGCCATCCCAAGGATAGAATACTGAGCTTACAATGGAAAAGAAGTGGGAAAGAGCAAGTAGGTTGAGAGCCGAGAAGCTTAGACTGCGAATGGATAATGAAGATGTGATTTTCTCTCTTGATCATGCAATGAAGATGCCCATGGAGACTCAATCGTGTAAGAGCATTGATATGGTTTCTAACTTGTTTAATCTTGATTTTTCTAAGAAAGGTGATTCTGAATTTAAATGGAAGGTTGACAAGGAGAAGTCTAGACAGCCATGGGAGCAAGGAAATTTCAATGATCATATTTTTGTGACCAAGAAAAGTGAGGTATTGAGTGTAGACAAGAAGAGGGAAAGAAAGTACTTGAAGGTGAGGATGCGACAAGACCGTCCTGTGATCCAGTAGTTCAAAGTGGTAATCTGTCGTGACTCTCCGACGTTAAACATGAGCGCCTGTTGGGGGCTTGCCCTTCCGTTTTATTGCTTTATTTCTTTCGTGTGAGTAAGAAATTTTTATATTTAAGGTGCTTATTATTCGGCAATTACATCTTTGCAAACTTAGTTTCAACTTGCGTTTTTACTAAGTTTGGGGGGGTGTGATGTACTTACCTCATTAAAGCACCAAGAGTATAATCTTTTTTTGTAATGTTTGCTAAGGGAGTTGATTTTTTGCGGTATATTGAAATTTTAATTGGTTTTGATATGTCGATTTTTTGCAATTTGCCTAGTGTTCAGTGGTGTTTCTAGTGTGTTGAGTCGATTACATAGTCAATTAATTCTTTCTTATAGTTCTCCTATTTTATTTTGATGAATCCTGTGATGATGAGTTTGTTTGAGTTTTGATGATAGAAAAGGGTAACTAGGTGGCAAGACGAGTTCTACATTGAGGCGTTGACTCGAGGAGCTCGTGCATACATGGAAGAAAAATCAGGTGCCCTCGTTCCCTTACTCTAATTTTTATGTGTACTTTAAATTCATGGAGTGAAAGGATTGAGTTTATATTTTTGGTGATCCATGTGAGCTTAAATTGTTTAAATTGTGCTGAAATTCATATGCTCTTGAAATTGATGAAGGAAGTGTACTTGAGTTATATTGTGGTATGAAGTTCTATGTGTACTTGTGGGATATTGCTTACCATGAAAAGTGCTCTGTTACTTGTTAAAAACCCATGTGAGATTTTGAGCCTTATTGATCATGTTACATAATCACATGATATTTCTTTTCTGGTGAGTATCGTTCTTGTGCTTGTATTCTAGAACTTGTCTTGAGTCTCCTTGAATATTCAAGATTAGTCTAGCGGATTATGGAAATGATATTAGGCCATCTTTGATATTTAACCCATATTTTCCCATATACTTTACCGGAATTCATTAAATCCTTTGTCAGCCCATTTGAGCCTTTTTAAATCCATTCTTTTGATAGCCAATAAAGCTTAATTGAAGAGAGTGGTGATTTGAGGGATCATGAAAGAAGAGTCTTAAGGATGAAAAAGAAAATTCATGGAGTAGTGCTTAAATCTAGTACTCTATGGAATCAAACACCCTAGGGTAGTGCGTAAATCTAGTACCCTATGGAGGATATGAGAGGTAGTGCCCGAAACTGGTACCTCGAAAGAGAAAAGAGAAAAAAAAGGGTGAAGAAAAGGAGAATGATGGAGTTGAAGCTGGGAAAAGTTAAAAAAGAAAATATGTTGTGCTTGAAGGAGAAAGATGGGAGAGTTTGAAGAGAATGTTGTGCTTGATTGAAGTGATGAGGAAGAATGAAAGATCGAGAGAGACTGCAGCTTGATTGATCCGAGTTTTGAGTCACTTATCCATATATTTCCCACCTATTCCAAAGAGCCTACATTACAACCTAATAAAAGACCTTTTTGATCCATGATTTACTAGCTACAAGTAAAAGGAGAGTTTGAGACTTTTGGCAAGCTTATGGTTACGCATGCACTTGAATTGAATCTGAGCGTAAACACTTTAACCCATAAGTGTATATATTTTACACTTGAGTGAGAGATCATATATATACTTCCCGTGAGAACATGTTGATGGAGCATTTGAATTGGTGGTGATTGTCTTAACTTGTATGCTTTGAATTGATTATTACACGTGATAAGAGTTGCATGACCTAAGTTGATGACAATTGTATTTTGAATGGGGTATTGGTCATAGTCCTTGTTTCCCCGCTAATTTTCATACTCTCTCTCTTTTTATGTTATTTTGTTGCCTCGGGACGAGCAACGGGTAAGTTTGGGGGATTGATGAGAGTGAAAATAAGCGTGTTTTAGTGCCCAATTGAACACCTTTTTGATTGATATTGCAGTCTTATATGAGCACAAATGTCTTATATTCGATATATGTGAGAATTATGTGCACTTGAGGTATTTTGTTGGGTTTTAGGTGGAAAAAGGATGAAAAAGTGCAAAGTTGGAGAAAAGGTGCAATTTGTGCAAGAATGCTGAAAACGCACGTCCAACTTTCATAATTATTCTGTGTTGATGTGGAGCTCTGAATGGGAAGTGTGATACATGGTTGGAAATCCACTGAAGATAGGGTCGTTTTGGCATAAAGAACACCATCAATGGAGTCCGAACGAGGAAGTTATGACCAAAGTAGTGACGCCGCGCGAGCTGTGCGAACAGAATTGCAGTGCTACTTTCCATGGCCTGTTACATATTCAATTCTTGGAGTTATTATAAGTTCGTTATATTGATAGAAAGCCCAGGAAGAGAGAATCGTGTGAGCATAAAAATCACACAATTCGGAGGTTGGATGTGAAAGTTATACGCAAAACGGAGAGACTGCGCAAATCGGTTCGACCTGCTTGAGGTCGAACCGAGGTCGAACCCAACGGAAAAAATGTTGGTTCGACCACGACATGATTTGTTCGACCTGTAGGGGTTTGTTCGACCTGTTTGGGAGGTCGAACCATGCTTCGGGAACTTACCAAATCCGTATTTTTGAGGCCTAAACGCGTGTGATCACTTGAAAAGCCCATTCCAAGCCCTAGAGACGTGATTACAAGTATAAAAGAAGGCTCATGCAGTCAAGAAAGACGTCCAATCAAGTGGGAAAACAACACAACATACAACACCCCACAAGGGGGGGTCACCCCCCACCACATCATTTCCTCCATCTATCCTTCACTTTGAAGATTCGTTTGTGGAATCAATAGGAGAACCAAGAGGAGGATTCAAGAGCGAGAAGGACGCGATGACGCCACATCTAGGGTTTATTCGTTTCCTAATTTATCTTGTATTTTTTGGACATTCGGGTAAGATCTATCCAACACCCATGTGTGTTTCCTACAACACCATGGGCTGGAGCCTTTTTGGTAGAACTAGGGTTGTGAAGGTTTTATCTAGTTAATTGAACTTCCGTGTATACACTCCGTACAACACTACTTGTGGATATAGTTTATATATGATTGTGCTTTATTAATCCATACTCATAGTCGTTTTGTGCATCAATAATCGTTGTGTAGAGTCTGAATACATAACATGGTTATTGGTTGAGTGCGTTCACTGTTGAGCAGGGTTTTATGTTATGATTCTAAGTAAGGGGACTCCGAAGCTTCATTAGAACTATCATATATGAATACTTATTAATTGAATTGAATTAGGGTTATTAAGTAGGATAAAGAGGGTAATTTTATAGTACCTATAAAGGGAGATCATATCGGGTTAGAGTACCAATCCTAGGGGGAAATAATTGATACTGATAGTATCTAGAAAGAGGGGTAGAATTACGTCTCTTGCTCCGAGGTTATTCACACGTGTTACACGCATGTTTACTTGTGTCTATAGAGTAGATATGCATGGTTTAGTGATGCGACCATATTCCACAAGGCAGAGTCGGACATCGACACATGGAAGGGAAGTTAATGAGTAAAACTAGATATCCTAGAGCTACCTATTCTCATACTTGATCCACTTTCGTATTCTTCAAGTGATATTTATTTTATTTGTTATTTTAATTACTTGTTTATTAGTTTAATAATTCTAAACCTCAACGTTATTGCCATAATCGTCTTAATTAATTTAGATAATAATTAAATTGATAATACGCCGTCCTTTGAGTTCGATATTCACTTGGTCGCTTGCTTAAGCTGCAATTGATATCATTAATACTTGGGGATTAATTTTGCGTGCAAAGAAAACGTGCATCAGCCAGCAACCTTTGGAATAGAACCCCTTTTACACCAAAAGGGAATGACGACAAAGGTCACAAGGCCAAAGTCCGAAAGCGAGAAGATGATTGCTATCTTTCGAGGAGAATCTACATCCCCAGATGGAAAAAGCAAATGTTGAAGATCTACAAGATCTATATGAGTCCTTTCAAGGACTATCAATTGTAGATCTAAAGATGAATGTTGGAGAAATATCAAGCTCACAACAACAATTGCTGGCTCCGCTGACAAAACGTGATCCGAGCCAAAATGAAGGAATCTCTTGACTATATGGAGTCCAGGGAATAAGACAAGAAGAGACAACCCAACAACAAGAAAACTTCAGGATAAAAGCGATGGGATTGTCAACAGGAGCAAGCCGAGTTCGAGAATCTAGTATACACAACACCCCATATGGTCGGTCTCACCTTGAACTGATAAATTCATACGGGTTGATTCTAAATCTCGACACTCTAGACTTAAAGAACAAAGAGACCTTGATCGACGAATGGACAAATACAATGAAGATTGCAGGAGGTGCACTAGAGCTGGATAAAGAAGGGTTCATAAGATTCCTAACTATGAGCCTGGATGGATCAATAAAGTGCGCCTAGGAGGAGCTCTCAAACGAAGTCAAGAAAGAAGCCATAGAGGGCGAAGATCTCAGTAATATTGTTGATCGCATGGCCAAGATCTTCAAATCCACTTTATCGGAGTAGGTTACTTCGAAGGAATGGAAGAAGAAAAGAAGAAAAAGTATAGGAATACCCTATGTAGTCTAGAACAACTTGACATCTGTAACGTAGACGAGTACATCAAACTCTTCACAGAATATAGATGAAAATCAAAGATCAAGAAGGAGGAAGTATTCCACTTATTCTTTGCCAAAATTCTAAGTCCATGGAGAGAAATGCTTATTAAAGAATATGAACCATGTGAGCTGGATTCGATAGTAAGGAGAATGTCTTTCCTCAAAGCCAAGATTGCAGAGTGGTGCCATCAAGCATTGCTACACAAAAACCCAAGAAAGCAGAAAAGAATGAAGAAACATCATCCTTACACCCAAAGAAGCAGAGGAGGAAGGTCCAGAAGACCAAGATCCTTTTGGTCTAAACAGAAGGCTTGAAGCTATAAATTAGGGCAGAAATCTGGACCATCAAGATGGAGTTCAAGAAGCCAAGCATCATCCTCAGGGTCAAACCAGAGGAGTACAGGAATAACTCCCACAAGAAAGACATTCCAAAGAGCGGCCACACGAGTCAATGAAAGATTCAAGGATTATAACTGCTACACATGTGGAGCAAAGAGGCATATCTCACCAGACTGCCCGGAGAACTAGAAAAAAGGACTGCGACAGTTTGAAACAACTTCAGAAATGGAGAAAGCTATTTAATTCCAAGACCTGGTACAGGTATATCAGTTTGAAAATATACCTTCAGACGAGAGCATCTACGAAGAAGAATACCTCAGTCTAGACGAATCTTCTAAAGATGAGTTGGAGAGAAGAAGAAATTTTCAGATAGGAGATGCAAGAAGACATGTCGAGATTCTTTTCCCAGACATCCATTTCTCATAGGACCCTTATGAGAATCATGAAGGAGGATCAAAGACTCAATCTATACGATGGATTTACCGTGGGACGACTAGAGCGGTTCCTCAGCTTAAAAAAAAGAAAGCATAACATCATATATAAAGTGACCGAAGGGGAATTGCCATCCCAATGGAGCTCACGAATAATGTGATGGAAATGCAACTAGTCCTTGTTGATGAAATCAAGAGGGAGATCAGTAACCTCAAGGAAGAAATGGCTAAGATTATATCTTGGATCCATATTGGAGCAATTCGGATCCTCATCAAAGTAACTTTCAAAGAAGGTATAGATACACCAATCGATATTGTAATCTTTGATAAGAGGATCAAGAATACGAGAGAAGCATGCCTGGAAAGAATCTCAGGGAACCTGTACGCAGACAAGGTGGCATCCTACATATACCAAGGATTGCCTACAATCTGGCAGATAAAGACTTTAGTAGGGCACTCACCCTTCATCAAGATTTCAAAAACAAAGATTTGATTAAAGACAAAAATAGGCCTTACTTGATCACATACAGTATATCGTATGCTCTATCCAACACCCATTATTCGGATCTATTCCAAATGAAGGAGTATATTGAGATACCAGAAATATTCGAAAGGGTTGCATGTGCAACTAGGACAGAAATAATAGAGTTACCGCCAATCCACGATATGAATTTATGAATCAGAGATAAGCCGGTCTGGAGCAGGCAAGATAGTCTCAGATTCGACCAGAGGAGGAATTCTTTCCAAGAAGATAGAATGATTAGTGAAAAATGGGGAAAGAAGCCAATCGTGGAGGTGATCTAGGAGCCAGAAAAGTTCACAACTAAAGGTGAACTGAAATGCCCAGAGGATGGAGAGGAGTCGAAGTAATATTCGACATTACTAAAAAGAAAAATTCTATTTCTTGTGATGTCTTATATTATCTCCAATAACCAACAACTGGGAGATATCAAGGATAGCTCAAACTCGGAGAACTTGAGCTTGTAATAGAAGGGATAGCAGAAAAATTCCTAGAAGAACTAGTACTGGGATTGGAGTTTCTCGAGGATCACAAACCTTGCGAACTATTACAAGATGGAATTGTATTCATGGTCAAGGGAAAAGATACAAGGTTTACTAGTAAAGGCTCAGGGATATAAGCTCTGATCCACCCATGGCCACAAGTCCATTCTCAATATATATCACGATCGGGATGATATATAAGGAGCATCGTGCAGAATATTTTGTAGCATATATTGATTCTGGAGCCGACATCTACACAACACAGGAAGGGGTCTTTCCAGAAGTCTCAGGCAAAGAATTGCAAATAGTACTAGGAAAGGATTTCTCTCAAAGGGTACTAATCCTTCACAGGGGAATCAAGCAGACAGAAATTATGATCGGAGGAGCATATCGTACCCCGTGGTACAAGGTCAAAACTCTACCAATATACTTTCACGACACCAGAGCAGATATTCTGTTAGGAAATAATTTTCTATAGACATTCAAGCGTTTTACCCAAGAAAACGCAACAAAGAGGCTTATTTTCACAACCCTTTGTGAACATAAGATCATAGCACCAAGACTGCGTATTGCATTTCAAATAAAAATGCCAATCAGATTCCGCAGCAAGCATGGTGATGAAGAAAAACTTAGCCATCCAAAGATGAACGATCAAAGAAGATATGTTGAAGCTGTCCTTCAAATGAGAATCGAGACTAGAGGAGGATGGAAGATGGAGAACCTAAAGGAAAATACAATCCACATTCTCAAAGCAAGCTTGGGGGAAGACCTACAGAGAGACGTCACAATTGAAGAACAAACATCTTTGGAGGATGTCAAGAAGAAGATACAGAGGAACTTCAACAAAGATCCTCTTGCCTGGTGGGATAAAAACGAGCTCAAAGCTTCACTCAAAGTAAAAGAAGGAAAGGAGCATGAGTTCATGAGATACAAGCCTATCCTGATGAACCAAGAGGATCGAAAGGATATGCAGCTAATACTTAAGGAACATCTGGACCTTAAGTTGATATCGCCAGGATTATCACCATACAGCAGTCTAGGATTTCTAGTTAGAAATCATGGAGAAGTCAAGCGGGGTAGCCGAGACTGGTGATCAAATACAAAGGGATCAACAACATCTTGGAGCTCGATGGATACTACATACCAAGTAGGGAACACTTGGTCAACTGTATTAAGAATGCCAAGGTATTCTCAAAGTTCGATTGCAAATCCGGGTTCTACTAGATTATGATGGAAGAAGGAAGCAAGAAGTTCATAGCCTTCTCTACACCACAATACCATTATATCTGGAATGTTATGCCTATGGACTTGGCAAACGCACCCCAGATATACCAAAGGAAGATGGATAATCTTTTTACAGATTATTTCTCATTCATGTTTGTTTATGTGGATGACATCCTCATAGCCTCAAAGAACAAGAAAGAGCATTTGGCGCATTTAGAGGTATTTTCAGAAGTTTGTCACAATGAAGGATTGGTGCTTTCTGAAAAGAAAGCAGTAATAGCAACAAGGCAGATTGAATTTCTTGGAGTCGAGATCGATGAATCCAGAATTATTCTGCAACCTCACATTGTAGAAAAGGTTCAAGGATTTCCTGAAGATTTTAAGGATAAGAAGCAACTCCAGAGTTTCTTAGGAGTTGTCAACTTTGTTGGAATGTTCATCAACAATCTAGCACAATACAGAAAGGTGTTCAGTCCTTTATTGAAGAAATATGTTGAATTCAAATGGGAGGAATCACACCGAGAGATGGTTAAACAACTAAAGGAGGTTTGCAAGAAACTCCCAAAGTTAGCTATACCAAATGATGAGGATAAACTGGTACTCTACACAGATGCCAGTCACAATTGGTGGGCAGCGCTTCTAACTAAGTCCACACCAGAAGGAGAAATGTCATGCAGATACTGTAGCGGACTCTTTGCAGAAAATGAAACAAAGAGATGGAAAATCAATGAAAAGGAGTTCTTTGCGATTCGAAAGGCGTTTAAAAATGGCTGCTATTTCTTCTCGCGAAGAAATTTACCCTTAAATTTGATAACACGAGCATCAAAGCCTTTTTGAAAAATAAAATTAAATCTAAACAAAAAAAGTCTAGAATTTTAAGATGGCAAGCAGAATGTCAATATTATGATTTTAATATTATCATTATTAAATCTGTTGATAATGTTTTGGCAGATTTCCTGATGAGAGATGGAGGGAGTTGAAATGGACTCCATCCTAACTGTTTCAAGGCACCTGATGGACAACCTTGAGTTGCTCCAAAGGGAATTCGAGAATCTAGCACTTGATGCGAAGTGTGCTGGAAGAATACAAGAAAGTGATCAGACCAAAGTGTTCAATCGCATACGAGATTGTATTCACAATAATACGAGTCTATTCGAGTCATTACGAGAGCCACTCCTCCGAGCTGTTAATAGCATAGCTATCAACGAAAGGAGAATAATCGAGAACGGAGCTCTAAACCCAGAGCAAAGGATTCCATTACCCTTAGCACGAGTCCTAGATTAGAACTTCTAAAAGAAGAACCAATCCAAGGAAAAATTGAGGCTCTGGAGTCACATCTAGAGTCAACGAGTCAACCCAGCACCTCTGGGGTCAAAGAGGGAGAGATCAACTTTAGGCCCATGACAGGCACTTCTAAGGTTGGTATTAACTTAGCTGATTTCTCTTATTGATAGGAATACTAGGCTAGCTAGGAGAAATTAAATACCAGACAAGGAATTCAATCGGAGAAATGCCGGGTAGATATATCTGGGGAATATCCCCGAATTTGGATGCAAGAAGGTTCAAATCCAAATGATGTGAAGCAATGGTATGATTTTGTGACACTAGCTTCAATATATACTGTTGCACCAAGCTTCTCAGAGCTTTCAAAATTACCAGAATTGCTAAGAAAAATAATTTTTAAGGCATTGGAATACAATATAACTCTATCCAGAGGAGATGTATTGGAGCTTTACTTCACTAGTGTGGCTCCAAAACCAGTTGGGAAAGGCAACCACAAGGCTTTTCATTTCATCAAGAAAACCTAATATTTCAGCATCAAACAAAGTCAGGGAGTCTTCTGGAAAGGAACTAGTCTTGGTTTCTATATTTTTTGAAGAACAAATCTCTACGTGAAGGGCTAGGGGTTTGTATGCCTACATTCAGGCAATGATTCAGGTAAATTTCCCATTCAAGTTCGAAAACAAGACTTTGAATGAGTGTTTTCAGTTAAATACTTTAGCAGGGAAGAAGACAGGATTTGTTGAGAAGGCGTTTGTAGAAAAACAAGACCTTCTATGGAAAAACAAGATCCCACTGAGCAAACAAACTCATCAAAAATATTGTAACATGGCTCATTTTGGGCAATGGACAAACAAAGTATGCTCAAGTTGTTCTATACAAATAGAGCCAGAGTTCGAAAAAGGAATAAGGTTGGGCATAGGGATGATCAGAATTGCTGATCCACCTCCAATAAAAGAGACACGTGGAAAGAAGAGGGTAAAATCTCTTCAGATTACCCAAGAGCCAGGAGAATTATCAGGAACAAAAGAAGACAAATGACTCTTCAAAAAAGCAAGAGCCAAATGACTATTCTAAAAGGGTAAGGGACATGTGACCGACAAGAAGGATGGCCCACAAGAAGGCATCCAATAAAGAAATGGGACCAGCCAGCCACTAAAACTGGTATCCAATGCAAATGACGTGAGTGTTGACGCAAGAATGAAAATGTAAGTAGTGACGTCACAAAAGATTAGAAGGCTTTGAAATCCGAATTTCAAATCCGAGGGCCTCTATAAATAAGAGTTTTGAGGAAGCAGAAGGCATCGAGCATTCCCCTCTGTTTTCTCTCTATATAAACATTGTATTAGTTTCCTTTCTTTCTTATATGAGTGTTTCTATTTCAGCTACCATAGGTAGCTAGAGGAGTCTTCTTCTCTTGTTCAAGTATTATGAGTGTGTAATAAGTATTTCCATTCAATAAATAAATAATCTTGGGCTACTACCCACATACAACCTTCCATTTTTCTGCAACTTTGATCTTCATACTTTCCGATGAAAAACAGTAGCAGCATCCTGTACACCCGGTATAAAAAATGAACTAGGGTTGTGCTGAGGTTCACTGAAGGAACGGGATTGAACCATCACACCGAGGGGCGCGTGGTTGGCTGTGAGGAGCAGCTGTAAAACCTCCCGAATACTCGGTGGATCGACGGTTGAAAAAGGTACTGTTATTATTACAAGTTGGTTAATTATGAGATTAATGATATTTAATTAACGGAAGCATGCTGGGCCTGATATAGTCGTAATGGATTATGTCTATTTTGAAGAAATTATGGATGAAAATAAGAATTAGAATGAGGTATTATATAAAATTAGGCAAAATATTGGAAAAATCTGGTAATAGCATGAATTGGATTGGTCTTAGTAAAACAAAAGTTGACTTAGTCAAAATAAATGCTGACTTAGTCAAAGTAGGACTAAATCTGGACCATTTATGAACATATAGACCAGAAATGGACTAGTTCAAACATAAAGGACTAATAGTGAGAAAAGAGACATAGATAGAGGACGGAAAATGGAAAGTCATTAATTAAAGGACTAAACTCGGAAAATTCTATACTTAGAGGACTAAAAATGATATTAACTCCACAGTAATTTCCTCCGCTGCCCCATTAATTTGGAGCCCTTTTCATATTCATTGATATTTTCCTTTAAGGTTCTGATTGTCGCTATTTTCACCTAAATTTTAGTGCCTTTTTATGTGTATTTTCGTATTATTTTATCCGTATTTTATATATTTTGATGGTGTTTTGTGTTATTATGGAAATATGTGAAAATGAACTTAAACTTATGATTTTCAGGTAAAAATTGATTCTAGACGCAAAAAAGAAAGACATAGGAAAAAACGGAGTTCAATTTGAAGTTGAAATGAACGAGAACGTGCTAAAATAAGAATCAATTCCATAAATTCCATTTTTTGTCCCATGAGCTAAATTATCTCATATTGATTACTTAACCACAAATTTCTCTCACTCTACTACTATATGAACCCACTTGTCCCACCTTGGAATACACATCCAAAAATTCCTCACCATACTACTATAAATACCCCCTTTCATGAAGTCACTATTCACAATTCAAGTTTAATATTTTACACTTCATTCAATCCATCCTCCATTCCATTCATTTATCCTTGAATCCACCCATCAAATTCACCATCCAAGTGATCAAGGAAGTAAGGGAGAGTGAAGATTACAAGAAGAAGAAGGAGATCTCCATTCAAGACATTCAAATGGGGGAATCTATTTCTCATTTTTGTGAACTTCTTTATAGTTTAATCATGGGATTTGTAGATACAATTGTCTATGCTATTTTTTCTAAGACTATGATAAGCTAATCTCCTTTGTGAGATTAGCTCCATGATTGGTGTTGGATAATTCAGGTTTTATGCAATTTGATTTTAATCTTAATTGGGCATTTTGGTTATTTCTATCATTGATGTTAATTGCTTGATTTATATGGTTGATTTGTGTGATTAATTGTCATGGGCATGTGATTAGTTTAAGTGAATTTATTTGCATGCTTATCTATCCTCTTTTTCGATCGTCCTTATAAAATCACGATAAACTTGAGATCGCTTAAACTTTAGCACGTTCCTCCCTTGGTTCGATATTTTATTTCTTGGTCACTCTTTGTATACAACGATAGAGAATTCTTGCTCTTAAAATGCACATACAAAAATGCGATCAAGAAAATGACGTCATTGCCAGGGAGATAACGGTCGCTATTAGTTTGACGAAGGATTGTTTAGAGTGGTCTTAATAAGGACAAATTCTTTTTATTTTGCATCTTATATTTGTTTTAGAAAATTGTGTTCTTTCTCTTGTAAGTGCATACCTTGAGAAGGAAGAAGAAGGTGAACAAGCTCAAAATATGAGCTACATGGATATTATTCGAAATATGGTGAATAGAAGTGTACTTCCCATTATGAAAACTTAAGGAGATGGGAGAAATTTTCAAGGATTTCAAATGCCAAATTTTGAGCCAAACTTGCAACCGGATTTCGGAGTACAAGTTCCTAATATGCAATTCCAACAACAAGGTTATAACGATTTTGGAGTTCCTCATCAAATGCATCAACAAGTATACCCTTAAGTTGTGGAAGATATTTTTCAAGAAAATTTTTCTAGAAATCAAGGAGATCAACCACAACTATAGGGATATTTTCAAGATCCTAACTCTTCTTATTCTAATCAAAGTGACCAGAAAGTGATGCTTAGAGAAGATTTGTTTGAAAAGAATGTGGAATACTTGGAAAATGGGAGGAAGTCTAATGATTCGTGGATGGATAGAATCGGAAATTGGTGCAAAATGGTGACAAATACAATCGTAGCATTTAATGCTAAGCTGAATTCAATATTAGAGCACCAAGTAAGTCAAGTTATGTCCACCGTGGAAAGACTTTAAGAAGAAAACAACAAGCCTTCTACTTCCGGAACAAAGAATCCATGCATGGTCGCTAAGGCTAGAGAAGAGGATAGTTGGGGAAAGATGAGACTACAAAGGAGAAGAGAGAAAGAGTTCCTAAGTGGGTAAAAGCAAAAGTGTTTAAAGAAGAGTTAAAGGACGGAGTTCGATAGATTTACCGAGTCTCTTGAAGTAATGATTGAGAAAGTAAAGCTCCGAAATCAAGAAGACATTCATGTCCTTATGGAAGTAAAAAAACCTCCAGAAACCAATATTATGGACTCTACTCCACACAAGCCAAAAATTTCTCATTCTCTTGAATTTTCAAATTCTCATACGAATTTCCATAATTTCATTGATAAAAATTGTTTGGTGATTGTAGGAAAAAGGTTGCAAGAGGGCATCAACACTTTTTAATACCCGAATTCTTACCGGGGGATGTGGTCGAAGTGCAAAATTCATATGGAGCCCGATGGAAAAGTGAAATGGAGAACAATTGCTTGAACTATTTAACAAGAAAGAAAACATTTTTGTGGTTGAGCGAGAGAGCACAAGGCACTATTTCAAGAAGAAACCTATGAGAGTGCCTAAAGATTATTCTAAATCACCATGAGCTCGCTAATATCGTCCGACTTGAAGTCATTAAACTTACCGCAAAATGAGAGGCAACCCATCATTATCTTTATTGTTTTATTTATTGCTTTCAATAAGGATGATGGATTTGATGATGTTTTGAAATTTTGGCACGTAGGTTGATTGTGCTCGTGAGGAGATTGCGTATTGGAGATACGAGAAGTGCTTGATTTGAAGTGTGTAGGTACGTCTCATTACTTTTTGCAAACTTAATTCTCAACTCTTGTTTCGATTTAAGTTTGGAGGGATGTTGCGGGGTGTGACATACATGTTTTGTAATGAGTAGGCATATACTTCTCGTATTTTTGGGGTAATTTAACATTTTTCTCATGAGTTTTAGTTTAATTTTTATCCGATTAGTGGTGTTGAAGTGCATGATAGTCCATATTTTTAGTGCAATTATTGAACTAATGATTTTGATGAGTTTTTGAGCATAAATGAGGTATATAGGAAGCATTTAAGAAAGCCAAAACAGGGGTTGAAAGAAAAAAATTCAGAAAAAGGTCGCTCGGTCTCGACCCGAGTACAGGGCCTACTCGACCTACCCAAAGTTAAGTGCCGAACTCAAGTCGAGTTGCGTACCAGAACTCAAGCCGAGGACCCAACACGGGTCTGTACAAGAGGCCGTGTGCTGACACCTGAAACATCAACTCAACCATATCTTGGTCAAGTGTGAAGCTCGTGTCTAGTCCGGTCCGGAGTAGTTGCAAATTCCAGCTTGTTGTCCATGCATGCCGGATGTCCATGCCAGTCACTTCCACTACCAAATACCTCTTCAGGGAGTCTACTTTATACTTCATCACTTTTAATTGCTTAACATAGCTTGATATTGATTTGGATTAATTGGATTAGCATGCTATTTCATTTGTTATGTTGTGGGAGGTTTACTTTCGTAATTTAGGATTTTAATTTTCAATTAAAGATGCAGATATTTGTGAGCTTACTTGATTATGGATTATATGAATGTGTGTTTCATTTTCTATTGATGGGTGACATTTTTATTTTTGTCTGTTATGTGTTTTTGTATTGTTTCTTATTTAGTGAGTCTTTTCTCATGTGTTTTTTTTGAATGTGTATTGTTGTCTTGGGATATTTGGTGGTTTGTTTTAGGGATGTTGTGAGTCGATATCCCTACACTACTTGGGGATTTATTTGTGTGCATTAAAAAATACGCAACAATTTTAGTGTCTAATTGAACAGCTTTTTAATGGAAATTATTGTCATATTTTAGCACAAGTATGTTATATTCAATATACGTGAGAAAAATGTGCATTTGAGATGTTTTATTGTGTTTTAGGTGGAAAAAGAATCAAAAGTGCCAAGTTAGAGTAATGCTGAAAAACTCACGCTCAACTTCTGTAATTCAAAACTGGTGTTGTTATATATGGTTGGAAAGCCACATAAGAGAGGGTCATTTTGGCGCAAGAACCACACAAATCGGAGTTTAGACGAGAAAGTTATACTCAAAATCGTGAGGTCGTGCAGCTGCCGGCTAGAATTTCCGAAAATTTTCAAAAATTAGCCAATCTTTCCTATTTGTTGGAGCACAATTAATCTTCTTATTACATAATCCTCCATGATTCACCCATATCTTTTCTTTCCTTATTTTATTCCCTTCTCACATCTATATATATTTTACATCATTATTCATGTGAGAAGACCATGACCGCAACACAGCTACCACCCCACAAGGGGGATTACCCCCACACCATCATCCATATCCATTCCTTCATCCATTCATCACTGTAAAGATCCATCTGTGGAATCAAGAAGGAGAACCAAGAGGATTTGAAGAGACGGAAGAGAGAAGGAAGGAGACTTCTACACCAAGGGTTTTCTAATTCTTTTATTCTATTTTTTAATTTTCCAGACTATGGGTAAGATCTATCCAACCCTCATAATTGTTCTTCGCAACATCATGGGCTAGAAATATTTTGATAGATCTAGGGTTTTGAAGGTTTTATAAATTAATTAAACTCTCTTGTGTGTCATTCGTACAACACTACTTGTGGATTTATTTTATATATGATTTCACATTTCTAACTCATATTCACGGTTGTTTTGTGCATCTTCAATTGTTATATAGAGTCTGAATATATTTTTTATTTGTTGATTGAGTGCGTTCACCGCTGAACAGGGTTTTATATTATGATTCTAAGTGAGGGGACTCTGAAACTTCATTAAAACTGTCATATATGAATGCTTATTAATTTAATTTAATTTGGGTTAGTAAGCAGGATAAAGAGGGTAATTTTGTAGTACCTATAAAGAGAGATCATATCGGGTTAGATTCCAGACGTGAAAAATAAATATACTGATAGTACCTAGAAAGATGGTGAAATTATATCTCTTGCTCCGAGGTTATTCAACGTGTTACACGCATATTTACTTGTGTCTATAGAGTAGATTTACATGGTTTAGTGATACGTCCATAATCCACAAGGCAGAGTCGGCCAGCACTTGAGAGGAAAGTTAAGTAGTAAAACTGGATTATCCTAGAGCTACCTATTCTCCGACTTGATTCACTTTCGTATTCTTCTAGTGCTTAATTTATTTTATTTGTCATTTTAATTAATCGTTTAGTAGTTAATAATTTTATATCTCAACTTTATTGCTTTTTATCTTAATTAATTTAGTTAATAATTAAATTGATAACTAGCCGTCGTTTGGATTCGATATTTAACTTGGTCGCTTGCCTACACTGCAATTGATATCTTTAATACTTGGGGATTAATTTTGTGTGCATAGAAAATACGCATCATTGCACAACCCTTTAAAATATCTGCACAATTTATTATGTTGTTGCACAACAAGTGTATAATTGTGCACTATCATCGGCATCTTTCCACGCCCTCTCATCACCTTAACCCTACCTCCCCTGAAATTGAAGAAGCAGCGGCAGACTAACCAAATCACGATCACACAGGAAGAGAATGGAACAACTTCCTCAATAAAGGGGTATGAGTGGGCTGATTCAGAGGCAATATGAACTTAGACTCAATTTTTGTATAAAATTGATCAAGGTAAGCGTACATTATCGTTTGTAGTGAGTGACCAAGTTTAAATATCGAATAAAGGGAGATTTAAATCAAGAGTGTATCCGTATTTGTTTTCAATCATGCTTTATAGAAGTGATCGAATTTTGAGTTTTGAAAATTTAAAAGAGCAATTTAACCACAAATTATCTAAGCAAGTAGCAAATAAAAACAATTATCAACTAAAGGTGATCAAATAAAATATCAAGTAACCAAAATGAAAATGAAATGGATATAGAACAATCTAAAGTGAAGTAAGACTAACCACATTCAAGATCAAGGACACAACATGAACTTGTTAAATTTAAATGGCAAATATCAACGATCATTGGAATAGAAGCAATCACAAATATTTTCCTAATCCCTTTGGCTAAGGTGATTAGGTTCTTAACTCATTACAAGTTTAAAGCACAAAATATTGGATCTCACTCTTAATTCCCTTAAGGTACTATGATAACAAGATTAGTCTCCTCACTCAATTAATCAATCAAATATGATAAACCAATTAAATGTTCTCACATGAATATTCTAAGCATATAAAAATATGACCACATACTTCACACACTAACATACAAAATCCATATTATAACATGATTCAATCAAAGCCCTAATCACAATATTGGAATGGCCATCCTAATATCACAAATAGAGAATCCAACCACACATATTATAATACAAATCAAGTAAATCAAAGATCATGTAAGATATTTCAAAAATTACATCAATTAAACCATCTAAAATTCAACAAATCCATAGATCCCTAATCTATCAAGTGGCGAGCCTCACAAGAGGTCTAGCCAACAACAAACATCATGAAAACATCCTCAAAAATGCTTACACAACTTCATTGTTGCAAATAAAACAAAGAAATTATGAATTAAAGGTAAAATTTCTTCCCTTCTTGAGTTGGGTTGAATTTCCTCCTTCAAGATGCTCTCCTCCCTCCAAGTGTCTCTCTCCCCTTTAGATATGTGATGAATGAGTGAAAAACATGAAGATTGATAGGTAAAAGTGTGAAAATGGTGGATAAATGAAGTGAAATGTGAGTGGAGATGGTAGTGAGTGTGGGAAATAGTGTAGAGTATGTGTCTTTCACGAAAATGGAGGCTAGGGTTGATTCTCCAATCCAAACTTGGAGAAAAAGCAGCCAAAATGGGAATAAAAATTAATTTTCTGGACAAGTGGCTATTTTCATAAAAATTCGATCGAATATTTATGAGCAACGTCGAATTTTTATGTTGTTGGTCGAATTTCTCTGTCAGTGTGCTCAGCCTCCGTTGCCCTATTTTTTCCCTGATTCTGCACAAAAATTTGACCGAATTTCTATGATGTTGGTCGAATTTTTGTGTCAGTTTACTATTTTTCACTCTTTTTGCACTATTTTCTCCGTTTTTACTCATTATCCCAATCGTGACACCTGTATGTCCATATTTTGAAGTTAAAAGTATATTTTCACCTTTTTTAACACAAAAAAATGAAAAACAATACAAAAACAAACAAAACAAACATAAAAATAACCTAAAATCTAGGTGAAATCAACGACGATCACAATAGAAAATCGTACACAACAAGTTGTCGAAACATTGACAAAACACGACATTGTCAGTGCGAATATGGTTATTAGAGATGTCGTTTACTTGTATCGTTACGATCAAGGCTCGTGGAGGGTCTTCGTAGCCGGCGGTGCAGTTGAGTTTGAAGAACTTTCCGATGTCACAACCGTTGTTAACTCCAACTCCAAACAGGTAGGGTACATCAGGTTGCCGCATTTGGTGGGAAAACCCTATTTCGTGATGGTGATGGCTTTAATGATACGAAATCATCAATCCATTGCAGAGTGGTTTCTCTCACCAAACAAGTCAAGCCAATAAATAATGGGATTTCTGTAATTTCTGAGTAGATTTATGAAAGAGCCAAAAAAGAATGAGATTTATATGACTGCTATTTGAATAGATCGGCAAATGGACGCTCTCGGAGACCTCTGCCTTCTTTCTCATGAAATCTTATGTGCCATAATTTCCAAACTTGCGCCCTATGTTTTTGGTTGCCTCTCTTACGTCAGCAAGTCTGATTATCAATTAATCAAGAAAATTGCAAAACTAGTCATACACGTCACAGTCCCATTTGGGCTTGGTCCCAATAGTCTTGACTTCAGTCCCAAATATTTTTTTCAACAATAATGGTCCCGCCATTAAGTTTTTCATTATTTCCATTAGCAATTTTGGTCCCACTGGACTAATCTTAAATATTGAGACCAAAATTGCAAGAATCTTGCAATTTTGGTCCCAAAGCACTTGTACAATCCATTTTTGGCGGTGAAATTGGATAACTTGTGCCCAATCTAAACCCTAATACCCACCTATATTCACATTACATCCAAAGGCTTCGTGATCAGAAATGAATAGAAGGATAATAAGCCCAAAGTCAACAAGTTGTTGGATCATGAGCATCATCAATGTATCATCAGTAGAGTAAACAAATCCAAATCAAGCAGAGCCCATTATATTTGTCGCTAAAACAAACAAACAATAATCAAATAAATTCAGTGTCGAAGAAAGAATACCGTGAGAATTTCAACTACTGAATACAACATCAAAGGATAGTCCTTGAGAAGGAGGACCGAATTGGAAAGGGGGCGCTGCTACCAGCTCTCACCGGTGGTGTGTACGTCGCGTAATTCACCTCTAAAATATGAGTAGCAAAAGCTACCTTCATCAGTAGAACATGAATTCTTGGAGTCCAAAACATGATAGACTTCCCAAAACGATGGCAAGTGCTCTAGAGAGCAAACCCAAACAAAGATTGTAAAACGAAAAGGACTCATTCACTTCTTATTTAACAAAATCGAATAGAGTCCATAAAACCTAAAAGCCTCTGTCAGATCAAAACAATGGCAATAATCCAATAAATTCATAGTCGAGAGAAAACCCATGAAAAATCCTACTACTGAAATCATAATCCAAGCAAGAGTAATTTCTAATAGGCATTTATGGCTGTATTAACAAGAAAATGGGTACCAAAATTGTAGAACCTTCTGTGCCCTGACCCCTTCACTCTCTGTCGCAAACAGCTGCTTTGGATGATTGATTGAGGATCGACAATGGAGCCCTAGGCGGTGCATTCTTTCGAGTTGTAGCAGTAAGAACGCGGGCTACAAATCGATTGCAGCAGAAAAAAAGCCCAATGCATCGTAAACAGCTGATGGGTAGGATCGACGGCGCCGAATTCGATAAGACCCACCGAGCAGGATGTAGGCACTTGAATTTTATTGTCTATCAAATAAAAATATGTGGAAAATAACATATTAAAAATCAATTAATTATTTATTTATTAAAGAATTTAAATAAATTAATTCCTAAAATAAATGAGTAAATAATTGATAATTGGGTCAGATCCAATCAGATAAGTCCAAATCTAGCAGGCTTGAAAATCAAATATATCAAAGCCCAACTCCTTGGATGTGATCAAATCAAATCAAAATCAAAATTGGAATCAAATCAAGACCATATTTGATATAGATCAAATCTGGATCAACCAATCAAGTTGCAAGGATGAAAAGGCCCAAACCCACAGAATCAGGTCAAATCAGCCATGGACCAATCAAATTACGAGTTATTTATGGGGCTTCCTCACCTTTCACCTATATAAGGAGCCCTCCTCCATTCATTCCAAGGACACAAATTTAAAGACCCGAAGACGCTAACACTCTGAAGAGATTGAAACATGAGCAACGCTCCTCAAGATCTTCAAGCATCTTCAAGTCAAGAACGGCAAACGATTCGGGATTAAGGTGCGGAGCCCCCCAAATCAAGCGTTCTTCATACACTAAATTCTTCGGTGTTCTTCACGCCAAGAACAACATACGACCCGGGATTAAGGTGCTAGCCCCCCAGATCGAGTGTTTTACACATAAAGTACGTTTAATCCAAACAAAGGTTCGATGCCTCTGGATTAAGTTTATATAGTCCCAAATCTGAGTTTGGACAAGCTTCAACTGAAGATCCGACTCAACACACTTAGTTCGCACAGTCAACAAGTCAAAAGTCAAAGTCTAAATTCGTTTGAGAGAAGAATCAGATGATAGATAGAGATTGTTTCTTAAAAATTCTCAAATTTAATCCTTTGGATTATTATTGTAATTCTCTTGTGTTTATTTTATTATAAATATAAAATTTGTTGTTACAAATTTTGGCACGTCCAGTGGGACAGTCTCTACCTCTCATCTCTTCTCTCCACAAGCTCGAAGATACAAAGCATGAATCCTCTCAGTATTGCAATTAAAAGACCTTCTACCTTGAAGCATTCAGAGCTGCAACTAAAGAGATTCAAAAGATAACTCCACTCAAGATTATGATACGAAGGCCTGCTGCATCAAAGCCTCCAGAGTTGCAAACTGAAAAGGTTATAGTCGTTACAAGAAGTATTCCCGAAGGCTATGTAGAGGCAAACCATATGGTGGGGATTACTCTCAACAACCCATTGCACGGAGACAAGAGTGGTGAAAATGTTTCTGCTTGCTCAACTCCTCTTTCAACGCCAAGCTCGCCATTTGCCTCAGCTGTAGCTGCAGTGATGACAACAAATGTTATGATCATTGAGGAACAATTTGCAAGTATGATGAGAGCCATTGAAGGACTCAACAAGCATATGGAAGCTCAAGATGTAAAGATCTCCGTACTTATGAAGAAAATAGATAGTGCGGTGACAAGCCATGCAAATAAGAAACAAGTTGAGGATGAGCATGGGGAGGACTCCGCGAAACACCATCCTCTCAAAGAAAAGCCAGCCGAGGATAAGATACAAGTTTCAATGGACGGAACGCTTCCTATCAATCAACTAAAGAATATCGTGAAAAAGACGATAAAAGATAAGTTTGAAGGGAGCTCCAAATATTTTTCAACCTACGTCAAGCCATATACAAAGAGGATTGACAACTTGAAGATGCCAGCTGACTATCAACCTCCAAAGTTCTAACAATTCGATGGCAAAGGCAACCCAAGGCAACATGTGGCACACTTCGTCGAGACATGCAATGATTTTGGGACCTACGGAGATCACACGGTGAGGCAATTTGTTCGATCTCTAAAAGGAAATGCCTTTGATTGGTACATCGACTTGGAAGCTAACTCCATTGACAGTTGGGGGCAAATGAAAAAAGTATTCCTCAAACGTTTCTACAGCACACGAAGAACTGTTAGCATGATGGAGCTAACAAATACTTGTCAAAGAGATGAAGAATATGTCATCGATTAAATCAATAGATGGAGGAGTCTAAGCCTCAATTGCAAAGAAAAGCTATCAAAAACTTCAGCTATAGAAATGTGCATTCAAGGGATGCAATGGAATCTTAGCTACATACTCCAAAGAATTCGGCCTAAAACTTTTGAAGAGTTGGCTTCAAGAGATCATGACATGTAGTTAAGCCTGACATCAAATGACATCGAATGGCCCTCTATTCAAGACTCTTACGAGTTTAAATACATGTCCTTCAATGAGCCCTTGGAAGAGGAACCACAAACAAAGGCTGCAGTTTCTATAAAGATTAATAGAAATGAAGTTCAAGCAAGAGAAAATAGTGCATCCCATGATTGGGGCAATGAACACTTGACAAACTTAAACACAAAGCTCCTTGACACGAGCTAAAATTATCTGCATTACGCTCCTTGATACGAGCTTAAACTATCTAAAATCTCCCAAGTTAAATCTCCCTGACACGAGCGAAAACTGTCTACACCACGCTCCTTGACATGACCTAAAACTATCTACAAGTCATGTTCTTTGATACAAGCTTAAACTATCCAAAAAGCCTCAAGTCATGCTCCTTGATACGAGCCTAAACTATCTAACACAAATCAAATTCAAGGCTCCTCAATACGAGCAAAAACTATCCACACTATACTCTTTGATATGAGTATATACTGTCCACACATCAAATCATATCTCCTTGAGAAGAGACAAAACTCTCTACATGTTCGATACTCCTTGATATAAGTATAAACTATCTATACATTAAATAAAATCTCCTTGGGAAGAGAATAAACTCTCTACACATAAAGCTCCTCGGCACGAGCGAAAACTGTTCACACAATACCCCTCGACACGAGTGAAAAATGTCCACACAAGGCTCCTTGACACGAGTATAAACTGTCTACAAGTCCAAATTCAAGACTCATTGACACGAGTATAAAATGTCAACAAATTCAAGTTCAATGCTCCATGGCGCACGAGCCTAAACTGCATGTTACTTCTAGCCCGCATGAGTATAAAATATGTACGGCAGCCCCACCAAATCAAATCATGTCCCCTTGAACTACATTATGACTTGATCCTCTTCAAAGAGATACGTAGACAGCTTAACACTCTGCTAAGTTCAGTCATAATTCGAGCTATTCGTATCAAGTTGGTGAGGCAAGAAATAAAATTCATTCATGTTGATCAAGAATGGATTATCGCAATTTGTTCACTTCAATACAAAGGCGTCCGTGAACAAAATGCGAGGGGACATTTATAGGCACTTGAATTTTATTGCCTATTAAATGAAAATATGTGGAAATTACATATTAAAAATCAATTATTTATTTATTTATTAAGGAATTTAAATAAATTAATTCCTAAAATAAATGAGTAAATAATTGATAATTGGGAAAGATCCAGTCAGATAAGTCCAAATCAAGCAGGCTTGAAAATCAAAGATATCAAAGCCTAACTCCTTGGATGTGATCAAATCAAATCAAAATCAAAATAGGAATCAATTCAAGACCATATTTGATATAGATCAAATCTGGATCAACCAATCAAGTTGCAAGGATGAAAAGGCCCAAACCCGCAGAATCAGGTCAAATCAGCCATGGACCAATCAAATTGCGAGTTATTTATGGGGCTTCCTCACCCTTCACCTATATAAGGAGCCTTCCTCCATTCATTTCAAGGACACACATTCAAAGACCCGAAGACGCTAATGCTCTGAAGATATTGAAACACGAGCAACACTCCTCAAGATCTTCAAGCATCTTTAAGTTAAGAACGGCAAACGATTCGGGATTAAGGTGCGGAGCCCCCCAAATCAAGCGTTCTTCATACACTAAGTTCTTCGGTGTTCTTCACGCCAAGAACAACATACAACCCGGGACTAAGGTGCTAAGCCCCCAGATAGAGTGTTTTACACATAAAGTACGTTTAATCCAAACAAAGGTTCGACGCTTCTGGATTAACGTTATATAGTCTCAAATTCGAGTTCGAACAAGTTTCAACTGAAGATCCGACTCAACACACTTAGTTAGCGCAGTCAACAAGTCAAAAGTCAAAGTCCAAATTAGTTCGAGAGAAGAATCAGAGGATAGATAGAGATTATTTCTTAAAAATTCTCAAATTTAATCATTTGGATTATTATTGTAATTCTTTTGTATTTATTTTATTATAAATACAAAATTTGTTGTTACACAGGAGTAACACCAGCGTGATATTGGAGTCGTCGGCGGAAGAAGAATCAAGTGGAATCTCTGGCAGCTGATATATCACGGGTAGCCGCTGATAGGTGCGGCCGATGCCCAGGTGGTGCTGGTGCAGTCAGAGTTCCAAGCGGTGATGGGTGAGCAAGATCCCCAAAATCGTCAAGGGGTGGCAGATCACCAATTTCAAGGGATACAGCACTGTGAGTAAAAGAGCAACGAAATTTTAGTGTGAACGGTGAAATTTCAGCCATAAAAGGCGATAAATCACCGATGCCAGGATGTGAGAAAACAGATCCGGCTAAGAGATAAACGTCCCTGTAGAAGATTTTGACTAATATGGGCGAGGGCTGTAGATGTGTTGGAAAGAAAGGATTGTATCCTTTACGTTAATACCGGCAGTTCACCTTGGAGGCAGATAACATATTTCTATTCACCCTAACGGCCATGTGAGCCGTTCCCTTAAAGTTAGACGGCTTGGGGTTAGAACTACAAAAAAAAATTGAGCGGGACTATTATTATTGAAAAATGTTTGGGACTAAAGTCAAGACTATTAGGACCAAACCCAAACAGGACTGTAACAGGTGGGACTGATTTTGCAATTTTCTCTCAATTAATCGCCAATTTACTTGCTTTTATTTGGTTTCCTACTTCAACCTTTGCATTTTGGATTGCTTTGATATTTCTGGTCGTCATTCAGATTAGATGAAGAGGGAGAAAGATGATTTAATAAATGAATTATTGTACCTGTAAAAATCGGAGAGAGAATGAAAGAAACTATATTGTTATGCCTTAGCATAAATACAGGAGGAGTGCTGGTGTGGGGTGGATAAAAGATAAGATTCTATTTTTAAATTTAATTAATATTAGGGTTATATTAGGAATATCATTTTAACTTTTGGTATTTTATAATAATAAATTTGAATGAAAGTATCTTATAGTAATAACACTTACTACCGTGTATTTGAAAGTAATTATTTTTTTTTTGTGTGTACTTGAAACGTTTAAAATGTTTTTAGTCAATTGACAACTCACATGAAAAAGACTTTGTTGGCCTATAAATTCAGGCGTTTTCGGATAGCTAATTCGCATTCCATTTCTTCTTTCATACATACGTAAAAAATCCAGGTACATCCATTTCTTTTCTGTTATTTTCTTCTCTTTTTTTTCCCCTTTTTATAAATATTAAAATAAAGAAATTTGTTAGGGTTTGTTAGAGTGATTTGATTAAGTATTAAACGATTCTCCTCACTATTAGTTTAAGCTTTTAGATGAGGTGGTCATTTAACATGGTATTAGAGTCCATGGTTAACAAAGGTCGAGGGTTCGAACCCTGTCTAAAAGTTAAGCTTAAGCTTTTACATGAAAATTCCACGTGCAAGACCTGAGGCAAAAGTTAATCCTGTCTGCATGGGGCGTCTAAAAGTTAAGCTTAAGCTTTTACATGAAAATTCCACGTGCAAGACCTGAGGCAAAAGTTAATCCTGTCTGCATGGGGCGTGTTAGAGTGATTTGATTAAGGATTAAACGATCCTGTTTTTTTTTTTCGTTTTATAAATATTAGAATAAAAAAATTAATTAGGGATGGAAATTACATTTGATGATGAATGTATGCATAAATGCAGTGAAAGAAGCATGAAGGTTGACGTTGTTAGCAGGAAAATGGTGAAACCATGGAAGCCAACTCCATCTCACCTCAGCACTTACAAGATCTCTCTCATGGATGAAATCAACCCTTCCATGCACGTCCCTCGCATTCTCTACTTCAAATCTGATCATAAATTGGGATCTGATCTCTACTTGGAAGAATCACTGGCGCAAGTGCTGACACAGTTCTATTTGCTCGCTGGTCGATACGATAAAGTCAAGCGTCAAGTCGATTGCAACGACGAAGGAGCTGAGTTTTCGACTGCGAAGGTTCACTGCAAGCTGGAAGAAATTCTGGATGCTAAATTGGAACTCGACCGCCTTAACGACTTCCTCCCGATCGAGATAGGCGCAGCCGATGAGCCGTCGGATCCAATGCTGGCGATTCAAATCAACAGGTTTAGTTTAAGTCTGCGCTGTCTTTGTTGATTGTTTGATCTCGTGTTTTATTGCATTAATTTGGATTGTGTGATTAAATATTGATACACATTTCTACCTTTCAGAGTCTCTTAATAGAGGTCATGTCACATGAAAGTTTTTATTTTTATTTTTATTTTTTTTGCAACGGAATGTTCATTTAATTTGGTAAAAAATTAAATTTTATTGGTAAATTGATTTACCAACTGATTAATAAGTTGTTAAAGTGGTGATTAGTAAATTTTTAACAATAAAAATTCAATTTCGTTAATAATCTGTTGCTAATAATTCTATTAACAATTTATATAACTATTCTGTTGGTAAATAGCAATGAATTGTATTCCACTGGTATAAATATAATAAATATATTAGCATTTCATTGCTAAAAAATGTAATTTCTGTTGCTAAAAGAATTAAATTTCTTTGGTAAATTCTGTTTTTTTTTTTTACATTTTAAGATGGTATAAAATCATTTCTAATAAAAGTTCAAATTCAAACCCCAAGCATCTATTAATTAATCAAAGAATTTCAATTCCAAGAATTAAGCATATACTTTGTGTTTGCACGATAGGAGATGTTGGTCACTCATTAATGAAAAAAATTCCATGTTCAAAAATTGGGTGATGCCACTGCAGGTTCGAGTGTGGTGGGGTGGCCATAGGAATCTGCGTCTCCCACAGGATATTCGACTCCGCCTCACTAGGCATATTCCTGGCAGCATGGGCCAATGCCGCCAACGACGGCAGCCTTCCCATCTCCCCGACTTTCGACTCTCCCGCCTACTTCCCTCCCGACAATCTCCCCCCACATCACTTCGAGGAGACGAGGACTCGAGACAAGAGTATCATTTCTCGGAGGTACAATTTTGACAAGCATGCCATATCCAAACTCCGCGGAATACTGAGCAGCAAATGGAAGTCAGCTGGAATCGAACGTCCTCCATCGAGGGTGGCGGTGGTGGCGGCGGTGCTGACCCGGGCAATCATGCGCGCTGACCGGGCCAGGCAGGGAAAGTCTAGGGCTGCCCTAATCGGTCAAGTGATCAATGTTCGTGAAAGGACGATTCCACCCCTGACGAAACACGCTTGCGGTACGTGGGTGGTGGAAACCTTTCTGGAACTCAGCGGCGGGGAGAGCCAGGAGATGGAGAAGGATATGCCGGAGATGGCGTTGAGGATGCGAAACGTCGTCGTCAAGTGCGTCGACGACTGCGCTAGGATTCTGAGCGACAGGGAGTTCGGGAGGTGGCTGATGGTGGACAGTTTTTTGGAGGGTGCTAAGAAAGCAGACAGCCCAGATTATAGGGCTATATTTATCACTGATTTTTCCAAGTTCGGAGAATACGAGCTCGACTTCGGGTTCGGGAAACCCGTATGGGTGAGCATCGCGGCGGCGCCGCTGCGGGACCATATTATTCTGCTAAACAACACCACCAACGACGGCATTGACGCCTGGGTTTCTTTGCATGAGTCCGACATACCCTATTTTGATCAGGATCCGGATATTCGGATGCTTACCACTTAATCAATCGGGTCGGGTTACTTTGTTCATGATATTTATGCCATTTTCAAGCGAATAAAGATTGTGGTCCTGTGGAGCGAGGAGCTCTTTCTTTTCTTTTCTTTTCTTTTCTTAGAATTTTAGGTTTTCTAAATGTCGTAATCTAATAAGTAATTAAAAGCATTGGATTTTTATTTTGGAATTTTACCATGGTTGTATTATTTCTTCGCAAATAAAATTATGTGAGATCGTATCCTTAATTTTCTCTTGTCATTCATGTTTTAAGAGTTTAGTGTTTTTTTTAGCTAAGAGAATACACACCCTTTTTATTAAATACAGTAACGTGAAATGGTCTGTAAAACATATTAAAGTATGTCTATTATTTAAATAAAGTATATTTAATAGTTGTTAAAGTATGTTTTCTAAAGTATTCCCTCTGATCCCGTGTTAACGTTGATATTTGTTTTTTGCACAGAGATTAAGAGATATAATATTTTAATGTAGAGTGAGATGAGAGAAATAATATTTAAAGTGAAGTGGGTAGTTGTATTAGTTTTGTGTGTATGGAATAAATAATTATTTTGTGTGGGTCCAATTTGACAAAAAAAAGAAATATAAAACTTGGGACAAATTAAAATGAAAAACGTAAACCTTATGCGGGACGGAGGGAGTATATTGGATTAAGTATGATTTTAGCGTATTATAATATGATTTATTATTGACATACTTTAACTACAACTAAGCATATTTTATCTATACAATAAACATACTTTAGTGATGATTGACATACTTTAACTATAACTAAACATATTTTATCTATACAATAAGCATACTTTAGTGATGTGTCGACACGTCTCACATCCTCTCATAAATAACTCGTCTCACAAGAGAACGTCTCTTTTTTAAATATATACCTTTTTTTATTTTATCGGTAAATGTTAATTGTTAATAGTTAGAAGTTAGTTGAACAAGCACTCATACTCCAAGATTTCACCAAGTCACTGAGATTTCACTCACTTTAGTGAGGAGTCGGTGGCCAGGTGAGCTAACACACCTGGTTATATATACCACTTTTATTGAATACCCTAAGGGGCTATTTGGTTGAGGGTAATGAAAATAGAAATATAATAATTCTCATTTTTTATGCTTAGTTGGTGAGGTGGAATCAAAATTCCTTAATCATTTCTATTAATTCAAAAACTAATCCCCACCATTCATTCTCATTGTCATTAATTTCTTAATAAATACATATTCATTCCGATTGAGAAATTCGTAACAAACATCCACTTTTTATTAAATACTAGATTTAAAACGTGCGTTGCACGTTACATACACGTTAATACTTTGTGATGTACATTTTAAAATAATATATTAAATTTAAAACGTGTGTTGCACGTTACATGTTATTTCTTCTATTTTATGTTGTTTAAACGAAATAATTATTTTGATAAATTTAATTTATTAATTACTTTTCATGCTAATTAATTATTTTAAATAATGGTTGTCTTTTGTCATATATATATATATATATATATATATATATATATATATATATATATATATATATATATATATATATATATATACATTCATGGTAAGAAATATAATATTTTAATGTAAAGTGAATTTTAATTGTGCTTTCAATTTTGGACAAATTCTCTTGTGAGACAGGTTATTTGTGAGATTGTTGTGAGATCGGTCAACGGCCATCACTAAAGTATGCATATTGTATAGATAAAATATTTGTTAAAGTATGCTTTCTAAAGTATGCTTGATTATACATTAAAGTATGATTTTAGTGTGTTATGATATGATATATTATTAACATACTTTAACTACAAATAAGCATACTTTATCTATACAATAATCATACTTTAGTGATGAATCGACCTGTCTCACAAATAACCCATCTCACAAGAAAGTCTCTCTTAACTTTGTGTCCATAACTTTAATTGAAATTATGACAAATTGTGCATTATTGTAAAACTTTTAAAGATGTTAATTTTATGGTGTAAGAGTTACGCTTACTAAAAAATGAAATATAAATCTTAGAATGGATTGTCCAAAATGAAATAATATATATTCTTTATTGTAGGACTAAGAGAGCATACAAATTATAGTTTATTAACAATTTGTATGATTAATAAAAAAAATGTGATTATACTATTAAAAAAAATGACAATTGTTCAATTAAATACTTCATAAACAGCTTGTATGACTAATAAAAAAATATAATATTTTTAATAAAAAGTGATGATAGTTTTCAAAGAAAATGATAATCATTCAATTAATTATAATAATTAATAGGATAAAATATTATAATATTTTAATAAAATATAATTTATGATCATGATGATTGTTCAATTAAACAGTTTTATGAATAATTAAAAGAACTGATAAAAGGTTATACTAACATTTTTAATAAAAACCTATGCATCTGAGAGGAGATATCAATCTCTTTAAACTATTTTAATTAATTTTAAAAATGAAACGTAACAATATAAAATCTTGACATTTTTTTTTAAATTAATCTTTATATTTAAATGATTTACATTTATGAGGTTAATTAAATAATTTTTAAATATCTATGTTAATTTTAAATAACATATGGTTTTGATTATGACAAAGATTTGTGTGAAACCGTTTCATGTAAGGCTTTATGTGAAATGGATAAAAATGATAATATTATTATCAATTTCCTTATAAAATGTTATCACTTTTTATTTATTTATATTATAAATTATTCATGAAAAATTGAAATAATGCACTGCATTATCATCATTTTTTATCGATTTAATATTACTTTTCGTTAATGATGTTATTATGTTTAATCCATCTCACGTAAGAGTTTATGTCAAACAATCTTAAATAAGACCGACCATTTGACTATTATTATTATTATTATTATTATTATTATTATTATTATTATTATTATTATTATTATCATCGCTATTTATATAATCACTTAGATTCTTATTTTATAATATAAATATTGTTAAATTACATAAAAATAAAATTATTTAAAAACGTAAACGGTGGGAGTACAACTTATCAAATTCATGAGGTATGGCAAATAGTACGGGATAAAAACCTTTTTAGTCCCATAACTTTTCTCATGGTCTTTTTTAGTCTAAAAAAAGATAAGTTTGTCAAACTAGTCCCACCGGCGAAGAAATAGGGCCAAAAAGTCCTATTTTAGCTGGAAAAAGCCACATCACAATCGGAATTATCAATTTCCGACTGGTATAATGACGTGGCGCCCTGATAGCAAGTGAGTCAGCAGCATAAAAACCTATTCAGTCCCATAACTTTTCTCATGTTCTATTTTAGTCCCAATAAAGATAAGTTTGTCAATTTAGTCCCACCCGTGTAAAAATAGGGCCAAACACTTCGTATTTTCGCCGAAAAATGCTGACATCACTGATAAATAGCACGTGATTGTCAAGTGATAATCGAAATTACCGATTTCCAATCGGAATTAATATTATTTTAATACCAACAACGCATTTTATTTTCTAAAATTTTAAATAATTAGAAAAAATTAATAAGGGTCATCAGCCTATTTCTTTTCTGGCACGGAATCGCCGCCACCAAGGCCCACATCACAAACACCAGAACTTTGCCACCGACGACGATTTCGCCACCGGCCATGACAACGGTCGGAATTGTTAAAATAAAAATGACTTATTGGTATTAAAATAATATTTAATTTGTTGACTCACCTGCCATCAGGGTGCCACGTCATCGTCCTGGTTAGAAATCGGCGATTCCAATTATGTCAGCATTTTTCGGCAAAAATAGGACGTGTTTGGCCCTATTCCTACACGGATGGGACTAAATTGACAAACTTATCTTTATTGGGACTAAAATAAAAAATGAGAAAAGTTATGGGACTAAATAGGTTTTTATCCAGCTGACTCACCTGCCATCAGGGCACCACGTCATCATACTGGCCGGAAATTGGCAATTCCGATTGTGACGTGGCTTTTTCCGGTAAAAATATGATGTTTTTGCCCTATTTCTTCGCCGGTGGGACTAATTTGACAAACCTATCTTTCTTGGGACTAAAAATGACCATGTGAAAAGTTATGGGATTAAAAAAGTTTTTATCCCTAAAATAGTACCGAATTTATCTGGCTCCATTAGATACATTCATAAAGTTACATTCTGACCTTAAAAATAAAATTCTCATTCCCATAATAGTAAACACCATACAAAAGTAATCAAGAATCTTAAACTAATCAAAGTTGTAAACTGTTGTCATGAAGAGTATCATAAGCCATAACTTCTCCAAAAATTCATTTACCCTCGCTTTTATTTAAATATTTTCTCATTATTTGAAATACTTCTATTTCCTTTAAATTATTTTCTATTAAAACTAAATTAATAAACAAATTCAATTCATTAAAATTGAATTTGTGGAGAGATTAGCTAGCAATGACGGAGCAAATGCAAATTGATTGAACGATGAAGATAATAATGATTTGTATGGAGGTATTTCATAGAGCTAATTATTTAATTTTTTAAAAAAATTTCTACTATTAATATACTGCATTAAAGTACGTTAAAATTATATGGAGAGAAAATTTACAAAAGAAACCTAATTGATAAGATTATATATATATAAACAAAGTCTCATACAAGGTAAGAAACCTAGACATTTCTAACAAACTTAATTACACAACTCATATATGGATTTATCAATGATGAAACATCATTACTAATCTAAGAAATGACATTGTCGTCTTCTACTTCGATGCCTCATCCGGCCAGCGGAATAATATTGTCATCTCCTCCTTTAATGTCTCATCAAACTTTACCGTTGTGCCCCTCTCAATTCTTATATATCTACTCGAGCATATGAAAAGCTTTTCAATGCCCACAAACATCCATTCAAGGACGTCGCCACAGCTGTTTACATTGTCACCAAAAATCCTCCACAATCCACATTTTATAATAATTAATTTGCCTCTTCATTGAATACTATAATATTTAGCATTTGGAGACTTTTATACTTTTGAATATTTTGAATGAGTTAAATATTTTATTTTTTTATACAAGTTTATTTTCAGTGATTATTTCGGTAGGTAGGAAATGAAATAATGTATAATATTTTTCAGAAAAGAAAAAAAAATTATTGGCATTTAGTGACAAACACATTTATTTCATCGCAAAATTTGTGTTAAAGAAATCATTTATAATATTTTGTTGCAAAAAAATATTACGATGAAAATAAAATATTCATTGCAAATATTTGCAGAAACAATCAAAATTTTGTAGCAAAATTTTTGTGGTGAAATGTAGCAATTTTGTAGCAATTTTTTGCAGCCAAAATTTAACTTTTGCAGTTAAGATTTAGCAGCGTAATATAGCTATTCGCAGCAAATGTTAGTCATGAAATTAAAAAATTTGTTGCTAATATTTTGCGATGAAGTAATAAAATTTTGTAGCAAATATTTGCGATAAAATTCATAATTATTGTCGCGATATATTTGCTACTAAATAAATCAATTCGTGGCAAGAGTTAGTGGGAAAAATTTTTATTCGCCGCTAAATGGAATTGCGACGGGCATATTCTCACCAAATTTAGCGACAAAAAAATTCATCGCTAAAATGAATTAGCGACGAAATACACTACTTTAGCGACGAAATATTTCGCAGCTAAATCAACGTTTTCTTGTAGTGTCATATTATTTATTAAATTAAATGGCTTAATAAATATTGATGTGAAGAGGTTGTATAATGACTTATTAAATATTGATGTGAATTATACTATAATTAAATATTATTCACTAAATAATAAATTATATTATGAAATAATTATAAGTATAAATAATCACTTTTAACCTAGAATTAACATAAATAACTAACTTAGTTATTATCGTAAATGAAATGTTTAATAATAATATAAAATTTAAATATATATTTTTTTATTAATTAATATATTTTAAATAATTTTAATACTTAAAAAATTAAACATCAAAATGTACTACATAATACTACGTACATATTATAAATATAAGTGAGCATCATAAGTAATAACGAACCGTCAGATTCAAAGAATTGGACTTAATCATTAACGAATATGAATATGACTTAAATAATAAATATTGGGCATTAATATATAATTTAGGTTAAAGTATGCAAAAAGAAAAAAAATAGTAAGGATTAGTGAATATTTTTAAAAAAATATAGTATTTATGACAAATATTATATTATTATTTTTTATTTAAAGTCAAAATGTAAATTATTAATCTTATTGAATAATTATCAATAATTTTATTAAATTCTAAACACTTTTAATATATTATGATATGATTAATTAACATTAAATGAGTAGTAAAAAGAAAAAAATATGAATAAGCAAGTAATAGTGAATGTATTTAATAAGTTAATGTTAAATATGTAATAAGAAAAAAAGAGTAGGGATATAATGGGAAAAAAAGTTTCTCAAATCCTTTGTACCTTTAATATATTAAGATTAAGATGAAGATATATACCACTTTTATTGAATATCCTTTTAATTTTTATCTTAATTTTACTGTATACACTCCATTTAATAACTCAAACTTACACTTTTTATTTAATTTTAAAATAATACATGTCCCTCAAAATCCACGATTCAATTTTAATATTAAAAAAAAACCATTATTTCACGTTTATGTAATTCGTTCAGCAATTACAAGGCGAAATTAAACCCACCTTTCTGCCCGTTGAATTACATTTTTAGTGTTTAATTGGTGTTTCACAATATAAAAAATTTATACCCTACAAATGATCATTAAACCCTTGGGTAAGTATTGAATTTTGGACATTAATTATGACGCGTGTCAATCATTTAATTAGTAGAATATGAGATGAAACACCATTATGAAATAGGTGATCCCATTTGACCTTTGTGTTCCTTTTTATCCTCCATTATGCCACCACATCTGACCACCCTGTCGCCTAACCCCTCTCCTCTTCATCTACCGCCGACCTGACCCGACCCGAACAACGCAGTTCTCTTCTCCTAGAACGATCTCATCCTCCGATACAGAACCAACTCATGGTCAGGAGTCTCCTTCATCACAACCAACTTGGTCGGAATTCCGTAATCGTAGATATTGCAACCGACAGTGGAATTATGCTCCTGACAATGAGGGAGTACCAACTTGCCACCGCTATCATAGCTGGAAAATGCTGACAAAGTAACATTTTAAAAAAATGTTACATTTACTTTAGTAACGCTTTATAAAAATTACAACAAAATGTTTATGTAACCCTTTAAAAAATAAAAAAATAAACCCTTTATAAAATAAAAAAGTCTTATGTAATTCTTTTTCTTAATATAGTTAGGCCGAATAGAAGAAATATTTTTTTCGATTTTTTTTTAATTTTTTCTGAAAAAAAGTATTGGCCGAATAGAACAAATTGTATTGGCCGAATAAAACAAAATTGTTAGCCAAATTTTCGTCCATTTTTATTGTCCCGTGGTGACAATCACCTGCGGTTTCTGTGGTTTCAGCATGCATTTTACAAAAATATAGTATTTGTTGCCCTAGCCTGTTTCACATAATTGGTGGTGTTAAATTGAAAATTTTATCTTTTTGGATTATAAATGAACATTAACAAATTTATGAGATAGAATTAGTTTTTATCTCAAAATGTTGATATATAATAATAAAAGAAAATATACTTCCACCATTCCACGTTAAGTTGAACCATTATTGTAGATACAAAGTTGAAAAAAAAGTTTTTTTCTTTTTTTTAATAACTTTATTGATTTTTATAGAATAATAGTATAATATTTTTAAGTAATAAATAATTACTCCCTCCATCCCCTTCAAATGGTCCCTTTTTTTTTCATATTGGGCGTCCCACCCGAAAAGCCCACCTTTTATTTTTTACATGCATGGGACCCCATACATCCACTAGTACAATTAAAATATGGTCCCGCATACCCAATAATACAACTACTCATTACACTTAAATAATGATATTTTTTAATCCACGTACAAAAAGCAAAAGTATCATTTTGCATGGGACAGGGGAGTATAAAGTATGTAATGTTTTATAGGATAATAGTATAATACTCCCTTTTCCCAGGTTAAGAGATCCATTTTTCCATTTTGGTCGTCCCACCCAAAGAGTCTCCTTTCTTTTTTTACACACATGGGACCCACACATCCCTTTAATATAATTAAATCTTGGGACCCACAATCCTACTAATATAACCACCCACTACACATTAAATAATAATACTCATTAATCTACGTACCAAAAAGCAAATGACCCTCTTAAGAAGGGACGGAGGGAGTATTTTTAAGTAATAAATAAATACTCCCTTTGTCCCCTTCAAATGGTCCCTTTTTTCCATATTGGGCGTCCCACACAAAAAGTTCACTTTTTATTTTTTACATGCTTGGGACCCTATACATCTACTGGTACAATTAAAATATGGTCCCGCATACTCAATAATACAACTACTTATTACATTTAAATAATAATACTCTTTAATTCATGTGCAAAAAGCAAAAATATCATTTTGCATGGGACGGGGGAGTATAAAGTATGTAATGTTTGTTAGGTGAGAGTGATAAATTGTAATTAAAATGTACTTTTAAAGTAGGAGATTGATATGATATTTCTTTTCTTGGATGATAAATTTAATGTGTAACAGATGAAAATTAAAAATATTGTGAAATTTAGAGATAGAGGGAGTAAATTTCAAAGAAAATCATAAAATTAAATAAAATATAAGATTAAAAAATATATAATAAAAGAATATATAAATACATCAATCAAATTTATTAAATTAAACGAAATACTCCCTCCCTTCCACCAAAAGGTCCTCGTTTAACTATATTGGATATCACATTTAAATATTCCTATTTTCCCTTTAAGTAGAAGGACTCCACATATGGCTCACAACTCTTTACTAATACAACTACCCGCTAATTATTACACATAAAATAATAATATTCTTTCGTCCACGTGAAAAAATAAATGAGAACTCATGAATAAGACGGAGTGAGTATTTTTTTAACTATCAATATGTAGTGAAATAAAAAAATATATTATTCTTTTATACGTTATATCAACGTATTTTAGTTTTAGGTTATTTCCTCTTTAATTATAAAGGTATGCTCCCTTCGCCCCGATCAAAGTGTGTCATTTGTTTTTTGCACGTAAATTAAGGACTATTATTATTTTATGTAAAGTGTGTAGGTGTATTAGAGAGATGTGGTGGGCCATTGGTAGACCATTTTTACTAAGAAAGAAAAATGGTGCAATTTGAACGAAACACCCAATATATTAAAATAGTGTTATTTGGGCGGGATGGAGGGAGTATCATTCATACTTCATATTTTCATATTATTATAAAAAAAGTCACCTAAAAAACATTTTCATATTATAAAAATAATAATAATAACTCACTTAAAAAAGTATTTTCATATTATTAAAAAAAACTTTCATAAAAAAGTACTCCCTCCCTCCGTCCGCTCCAAAGAGTTTCATTTTTTATTTTTTTGGCGTCCGTCTCTAAGGGTCTCATTTCCCTTTTTAACACATGGGACACATACACGCCCACTAATACAATTAAAATACGGGGTTCACATATCCACTAATATAACTACACACTACACATTAAATAATAATATATTCATAAAGTAAATACATTCCTTTGGAAAGGACGGAGGGAGTATTAAAGGTTGTGTACTCTGTTTCACTTCCATTTTCTTAAGGGAAAAGGCCGGGGTCCATTTGGACTCGAACTTATTTCAAATGATCAAATTGGCCCTACTCTATTTTTCTTTTTCATTCAAGCACCTTATCTATTTATATTGTTCAATTCATCCCTTCATCTACAATATTAAAGATCAAAGGGTCATGAAAGCCCCTTATTTTACTTTTCTTAATCAAATAAACCACTCATCCATTTTCTAACCCATACAAACACTTCTGCTATTTTTTTAGATTAAATCTGACCCTTTTTGAAAAAAACCAAACACAACAGTACTTTTGTAGAAAAAAAAAAACAAACTACACTTTAATTATTTGGGAGAACTCATATTTTTAAATCCTGTTCTTTCATTTAATTTATTATATGTATATATTAATAAGTAAAATATAATCTTGATTCTTAATTTTATTCAATTTTAATTATGTTAATTAATTATGGTCTAGTCCTTTTTTTTTTAAAGTATATAGATTCATAATCCATTACGTCAAAATAACAATTTAAAATTATTTCGTATATATTATAATAAATGTCAGGTAAAAATTATTATTTGATTAAACGAATATCATATTTTCATAATTATGTATCACTTTTATTAAAAATATTATTTAATTTTATTGGGGTAGGTCTTGCGTGAGACCGTCCACGTGAGACTATTTTACGCTTTTTAAAATAGTTATCACTTTTATTTATACTATAAATTGTTCATGAAATACCATTATCACTTTTCATTAATTCAGTATCACTTTTTTTATAGAGGTTATTACTTTTCACCCGTATCACGTAAGCTCTTACGAGTGACGGTCTCACATAATTCTTTGCTATATAAATTATGGCTAATTATAGTGTGCACCCGGGTGCACCCTAAGATAGGGTGCACCCATATACAAATATAAACAAAAATATATACAATTATGAGAAAAATGTATACAATTTAATTGTTAGTTTTTTTAATAAAAATTGAGTGTAAAAAAATATACAATTATTAAAAAAAACATGTATACACTATTGAATAAAAAGTTATACGCATGAGGATGTTAGTTTTTTTTAATAAAAACTTAGCGTGAAAAAAGTATACATATACAAAATAGAATAACATGTATACAAAATATAATAAAAAGTCATACACATATGGGTGCACCCTTGCACCCGAGTGCATCCAATATACACTCATAAATTATTCATGAACTATTGTTTTTATAAATAATATTTTCTATTCTAAATATATGTATATTAAAAATCAAAATGGAAAAAGAAAAAACAAATAAAGAACGTCCTGCATTGCCGTTAGATAAATTATTATTATTACAAGAAGAAGTAAAGAGACTTGAAAAAAGTCGAAAGCTCACCATAAACGAGCATGGAGTATTTCTATGTTTAATTTATAGGAGATGGAGTATTTTATTAGTTATTACAAAATAAGGATTGAATTTGATCTAGTCAAATTGATTCATTGAAATGCTCTCTCCGTCCCAGAAAAGTTTGCACTCATTCCCGGTACGGAGATTAAGAAAGTGATAATTTTAAGGGTATTATGATATTTTTTTGTAATAAATAAATGATAAAATATGTTAAGTGTGTTAGATATGAGTGATTTTTTTTGCAAATAAAGTGTATGGGAAAGGGTGATTGTATTTGACTTTTTTTTTTTAGGAATGTGGAAACTTTTGTGGGATAACCCAAAATGAAAAGTATGTCATCTAAAATGGAATGGAGGGAGTAAGTATAAGAGTGTATTTGACTTTTTTCGTTAAATAGAGAGAGTGATTTGATCCAACTTAAATAGATGAGGTGTTTGAATGAACAAAAAAGTTAATTAGGGATCAATTTAATCCTTTAAGATTGGGTTTAGATTCAAATTGACCTTTTCCCATTTCTAAACTATATGTGCTCGCCGGTGAAGAACATAAGCAAAGAGTTGGATAGTTGACGTATCGAAAAGTTCATATATTGTATTCACACCCTTTAATTATCTTCATATTTAAGGGCATTAGCAAATATATCAATTTTAATAGTTCTTTTTGGACATAATTAATTTTTGTTTGTGAACTTTTATACGACAATGCTTATAGTCACGCGATTCTATGTCCGACCATGCACATTTTTATTTAGTAATTTTATTTACTAACATGAGTGTAATGAATGCTGCACTTATATATAGGGCTATGTTATTTTATAATAAAGAGGAGAAAAAATAATTAAAAAAGTAGTATTTTCTCGAAAAATTATGTTGAATGGCATTTTCAAAATCAATTATTAACGGTCATATTAAAAAAATTTCAATTTTCTATTTTCATGGCAACTCATAGAAGTAATGATGAATCAATTATATCCACATATTAGAAACAAAGCATATCGACATCTCTACAAATTCCTCACATGGTGGATATATTTGGTTTGTCTGTTCAGTTAGACGAAAGGGCAAACAGAAAATATACGTAAAAAATAAGTACTTTACGTGATACTGTTTTACGGTAAGGATTTTGGTAGATGAATAAAAAAGAGATAACATTTAAATGTGAAATTCTCTTGTGAGACGGATTATTTGTAAGACGGGTGTGAAACGGGTCGATCCATCACTAAAGTATGTTTATTATATAAGTAAAATATGCTTATTTATAGTTAAAGTATGTCAATAATGAATCATATTATAATAAGCTAAAAATCATACTTTATGCAACCATTAAATATACTTTATCTATATAATATGAATACTTTAACACGTCTCACAAACCGTCTCATGTAAATAATATCTAACAACGGAATTTGTCCATTTAAATAAAAAGTAAAAATTAGATAAATGAATTCAAATAGTGATAACCAAGTAGATGAAAAGTGATGGTGTAAAATGGATTATCTCATGAACAATATATTAGTAAGAGTTTTGTTGGATGAATAAAAAAGGGATAACATTTAAATAAAAAGTGATAATCAAATAAATGAAATCAAATAGTGATAACCAGATAGATGAAAAGTGATGGTGGCACAATGTATTATCTTATGAATAATTCATAGTATAAATTAAAAATAATATCATTTTTAATAAAAAAATTAGATATATTTAATAAAAAATGATAATTATATAAAAAAGAGTAAAATTGTGTGACGTGGGGAAAATACTGAAAACTCAGTATATGAGCTCGGCGTAACGAAAAATATCGAATTTTGAATATACGAAAATTTTTGGTATGGTATGGTATATGGTTATCGTACAGAAAATTTCGATACAGTATCAGTATTCTACTTATAAATTTTTGATATTTTGGTATACCAATTTTTTTTTGGTATTTCGATATCGATATACTGTACCGTAAGTATCAAAAAAACTTATTTCATTTTTTAAAAATAATTATATACTCCCTTCATCCGCTTCTAAGTTATCCATTTTACTATTTTTGGCATCCGGTTCAAAGGTATCAATTTATCCTATTTAGTAAAAAAGTACGGCCCACCACTTCCCTCTAATAAAACTACCCACTTTACATATAATAATAATATTCCTTAATCCACGTGCAAAAAGCAAACGGACACCTTAGAACCGGACGAAGGGAGTATAATACTGTATTTAAGTACATTTTATATTATTAATATATTTTAATTATGAGTGTAATTATGTATTACACTTATTCATTTAGTTATTTTTTTTATATTAAAATATGAAACTCTAACAATAATAAATAAAATATATTGTTACACTTATAAATTAGAAATATATAGGATTTTATAAATAGTTAATTATATTCCCTCCATCCTTGGGCGAGAACATGTTTTGCCATTTTGGGTCTGTCCTAAAGAGTTTCGTTTTTATTTATACACATATGATACACATTCACACACACTAATGTAATTAAAATATGAGACACATATTTATTAATATAACTATCACTATATATTATGTAGTACATAATATTTCTTAATACACATGCAAAAAGTAAATATATATCCCTCCGCTGGCTGAAGTATTGGATATCTAATTTATATCATTATATATAATTTTTCTTTTCTTGAATTAATTATAAGGTGATATATTTGTCATTTGAATAGTATGTTTGTAAATTAAAATGCAACACATGTTGGATTATTTTGAAATATTTTCATATCAATTTTTTTATTTTAATTAAAATTAAGTATTATTTTTCGGTATGTTCAGTAAATCAGTATTTTTCTATATGCCGAACTTTTTGTGCGAAATGGTAAGACAAAATTTTGATATTAATTGGTATTTATTGAAAGATCAGTATGATATAAATTTCAGTACGGTATCGATATACAACTTAATTTACTGAAATTTCGGTATAACGATTTTTTTGTTTAATTTTTTCCATACCAAAATTTTCGACACAATATCAGTATTTTCAATATATCGGTATTATCTATCCCTACACACAAGTCTTGCTCTATGCCGAATATTCCTAGTATAGAATATTTGATACTCCCTTCCATCTCAAATTCAACTTTACACTTTTTATTTTGGTATGTTCCAAATTTAACTTCACACTCCATAAAAAAAATTAACAGTAATATCCCTCTAACATATTTTAATTTCGAATTTGTCATTACCTTTTTGACACACTAACATACTTTATCATTTACTTATTACTAAAAAAATACCATACTACCCTAAAAATAAGTCATAATGTGGCTTTTCTTAAATTTCGTATCTACCGTAAACGTGAAGATGAATTTGGGAAGGAAAGAGTACAAATTAAAACTAGTGTCAATAGGCAAAACTAACCTAAACTCTATTGGAAAAAATCAATACCAACACTTTTTAAAATTTATTTCTTTTTTAATCAAATGGTACCCATAATGACAAAAATACCTTTTAAGGGAAAAATTGTAAAAAATCGAAAAAGAAACTGATATGGTAACCGACACGAGAGTCGACATGATAACCAACATGGAAACTGATATAGTAACGACACGGGAATTGATAGGGTTTTTTACAATACAGTTTCTACACTTCGTTTTCGATTTAATTTTCTTCATTTCCTTACCAATATTGGAAGCAACATCCATATTGAAACCGACACACACCCCAATACATTTACCAAAACCACACATTGAATATTATAAGTTGAATAGTGGGATATTAAAATCTTAAAAGTGACATTTAATTAAATTTATATAAAAATTATTTGTTAATAAAGATATTGAAAGAGTAAAATTTGATTATATTTTCAATCTCTTATAACTATCTCTCTATACTTATAAATTCCACACATGGTAGATATACTAAGGTTTGTCTTTTCACTTATATATGAAGGGGCGGAAAAAAAAAATATGCCTAATATTCCTATTTTAGAATTTGCTTTGGTACAACTTAAACCGGCAAATTAGGGACTTGTAAAGTAATTTGATTAGATATGCATGATAAAGTATTTTGATTAAATATTAAAATAAGGGCAATCTTTGTGTGATACCGTGAGAAGATTTTAAATGGAATGGATAAAAAGTGATTAATAAAAAGTAATAGTTAATTAATGAAATAAAGGTTCGAAATTTTGAGTGAAAATGTGTTAAAAAGGAACCACTTACAAATATATTACATTTTTTATACTCATTCAGAATTAAATATATTTTTCTATCTACTTTGTACTGTTTATTCCAAGAATACTTAACCCGAATTTTATTTATTAGACTTTTTTTTTAAGTTTCAATCCATAAATTTATTTTTAAGAAAATTATAAATCTCTATTCGATCCTTTTTTTTTCAATTCGGTTTATATTTTATCTTTTAGATCCAAATTTTTTACTAGATTTGGCCTATATTTTATGGGTTCTTAAAATTTGTCAATGAGAATAAAGTACATCTCTATTTGACCTTTTAATTTGTCAATTCGACCTATCTTTTTTGTCTATTCGTCTATCATTTTTGTCTATTCGACAAAAGTATTTTTTAGCCTACTCAATCTCTATTCAACTCATCTACTAAAAAATTATTTTTTCTTAATTATAATTGAAACTAATTAAATTAAGGGTATTTTGGGGTATAAACTCATGAAAATGAATAGAAAAAATGTGTTTCTGTTTAGAAGAGTAGAAAATATATCATAAATTTTTAGATAAAATGCTTATTTAATTAATACTTTCTCTTTATCACACTTGTATGCATCAGCGTTGTAGATACCTAATTAAATAGAATTGTTTTTTAATTAATTTTATTAATTTTTTAAAGTATTATGATCAATTTAGATAATAAATAAAATATAAAATATATTATGTATGTTGGGTTAGAGTGATATTTTTAAATTAAGATGACTTCTGAAAATATTGATTGATGTGATGTTTTTTAGTAATGAAGATAATTATTAGACGGATGAAAATAGAAAATATGAAAATAAGTGCAAGAGAATAGTATTTAGATAATAAATTACGAAATAGAGATCATATGCAATAGAAAATACTTATGATATATTATTAAATCTTAGAAGAGAAATCTATTAAAAATACAAAATCATAAAGAAAACAAATAAAGATAAGCGCAGCTTGGGCAGAGCGAATAAGGGTAGTAAAGGGGGTACAATTGTAATTTGCAGCTATTACGACAGGCATTCAATGTAAGACTTGTTTTGTATTGATAGTTAATTCTTTTTGATAAAAATTTAGTACTCGGACCCACCTTGGGGTAAAGGGTACCCGAACTTTTGATAATACGTACTCTCTCCATTCCGGAGGAGTTAGCACATTTTTTTGGGTATGGAGATTAAGGAGTATAATAATTTAATTTAAAGTGAAGTGAAGTGAGGTAACTCCATGAGAATAAATTAATTGTTTTGGTGTGGGTCTCATGTATTAAAAAGAAAATGTGTCAACTTTAGTGAGACAAACCAAAAAGAAAAGTATGTCAACTTTTATGGGACGGAGGGAGTACTATATATATAAAAGTATAAATTAAGGCAAAAACTCCTGTGCACCCGGGTGCACGGACCGGAAATGTGTCAACTTTAGTGGGACAAACCAAAAAGGAAAGTATGTCAACTTTTATGGAACGGAGGGAATACTATATATATAAAAATATAAATTAAGGCAAAAACTCATTGCACCCGGGCGCACGGACCACATTCCGTGCGCCTTTAGAATTTTGTGTTAAATTGTATACCCTTTAGTATACAGCGTGTTCCCTTTATTTTCTAAAGAAAATTATTGTGTGTATGTGGGCGCATGGACAACACTCCGTGCGCCTTTAGAATTTTGTGTTAAATTGTATACCATTTGGTATAAAAATGTGTACCCTTTATTTTCTAAAGAAAAAAATATTAATGAAAAGTGTATACCCTTTAGAAGAAAATAGCGTACATTTTATTAATTAAAGTGTATACCCTTTAGACCAAAGCAATGTACCCTTACCCATAATAATAAATTTCTAAAGGCGTACGGAATGTATTCCTGTGCACCCGAGCGCACGCAAGCGTCACTCATAAATTAAAATATTAAATGGCCAGCGGTATTCCTCCTATGAAGTTGAAGAAAAAGGACACTTGTTAATGAATAATAAAAACGTGTACAGTTTGTTACCAATTTTTTTTTTAACTTTTAATGAACAACTGAATATAATAAAGTAATACCCCCTCTCTCTGCTTCTAAGGTATCAATTTTACTATTTCTGACGTCCGCTTTAAATGTATCTATTTCCTCTGTTTAATAAAAAATACACAATATGGTCCACCACTTCTTTCTAATACAACAACTCACTTTACATATAATAATAATATCCTTAATCCACGTGCAAAAAGTAAATGGATACCATAAAACTGAACACGTGCAAAAAGCAAATGGATACCTTAGAACCGGACGGAGGGAATAATAAATTAATTAAAAAAATATACTATATGTTAGTGAATAACACTAATACAAATTGAATGTATAAAAATTAACTTCGTGCAATATCAATTCATACATTATACTTCGTATTATTATTTGGGCCTCCTCGTCACAATCATGCGTCCACCACTGCCTCTGTACCATGAAAATAGTTGCATTTACTATTTGTATGGAGATTAAGAAATACAGTATTTTAATGTGTTGTGGGTTGAAAGATATAATATAAATTGGTAGTTGTATTAGTGTTATGTGTGAGCCATGAAAATAAAGTGATTGATTTATGTGGGTCTCATTTTCTAAAAAAGGAAATGTAACTCTTGTAGCGAGACGCTCTAATTATTAAAATTTAATTTTATGGCGGGATGGAGGGAGTACAACATTTGAATAAAAATAATAATGCATATATTAAATAATACTCTTTATCCCGCTAAACTTTTCCCTCTTACTTTATAAATTATAAAGAAAATGTGAAAAACTTAAAAGGGAGTAAGAGAGTATATATTATTGAATTAGAAGTAATATAAATAAAATGCAAAATTAAATCTGTTTCTCAAATGCAAGGAATATCAATTCTAATCTCAATTAATAGTGACAATGAGTTTATTTTGAGAATTTGAGAATGCTGGGATTTAAACTTTTAATGCAAAATAAATATGCACCCTATGCATGAAAGCACTCATATTCATGTATATTTTATAATAAATACTTCCTTCCTTCGTTATAATAGAGTACTCACATCTCTTTTATACTCCCCCAATTTAGGGGTGTACAAACTTTGGACAAAACTGAATAAACCGATCAAACCGAACCGAATTAAACAATTTGGTTCGGTTTTTGGTTTACGGTTCGGTTTACGATTTTTAAAATAAAAAACTTTGGTGTTCGGTTCGGTTTTCGGTTTTGAAATTTAAAAGTTCGGTTAACCAAAAACCGAACCGTTATATATATATATATATATTAATTACCAACAATTAATTTTCTTTTTTTATCTTAAATAAAGTATTATTTAATTTTAATATCAAAATTTACTTCAAACTTAAATAATTTCATTTATTCTACATGTTTTCTTTAGATCTTATACACTTTATTATAAAAAAATAAAATTAAATATACATTTCCTCTATATATATATATATATATAATATTATTATTATTATTATTATTATTATAGTGTACATATATTAAAAATATTTCTTTTAAGTAATGAAAATGTAATAAAATGATATAAAAATTAATTATAAAAAAATAAAAATTCGATTTTCGATTAACCGAAATAACCGACCGAAATAATCGGTTCGGTTTGCATTGGTTTTGAAATATTTTGGTTTGGTTTTGGTTTTCTAAAATATTTTGGTTCGATTTTCAATTTTAGAAATTCGGTCGATTCGGTTAACCGAACCGACCGATGCACACCCCTACTTCCATCCCACCAAAAGTCCTGATCTTACTATATTGAACGTCTCATTTAAGTATCCCTCATTTTCTCATTTTAGTAAAAGGGCTCAAATATGGTCCACCACTCACTACTAATACAACTACCCACTACACATAAAATAATACTCCTTTCGTCCGATTTTAAGGTATCCATTTGCTTTTTGCACGTGAATTAAGGAGTATTATTATTATATATAAAGTGGGTAGTTCTATTAGAGGGAAGTGGTGTGCCATATTGTGTACTTTTTTACTAAATAGGAGAAATGGATACCTTTGAAGCGAACGCCAAAAATATTAAAATTGATACCTTAGAAGTGGTCGGATGGAGTAATACTTATTAATCCATGTACAAAAAGAAAATTGTGATCTTTTCCCGGGACAGAGGGAGTAATTTATAAAGAAAGCATGAAAATGTGATGGGACAGAGTGAGTAGTATATACTCCCTCCATCCCACAAAAGTTTGCATACCTCTTCCGGCACGGAGATTAAGAAAGTGATAATTTTTAGGGGTATTATGGTATTTTTTGGTAATAAATAAATGATAAAGTATGTTATGTGTGTTAGGTAAAGATGGTTTTTTGTAAATAAAGTGTATGGGGATGTTGGATTGTATACTAAAAGTCTAGCTTTTTGTATGAACAATGCTTTGACATTATATGAAAAGAGAATCATGTGATCAAACGTTTTGCATTATTATTTATTCTTGCAAAAGTCCATTTACTTTATACTGTAGATAATATGGGGTGCGGCGTCACACGGAAGATCATATTATCAGCTCCCTATAAAGTATAAACAGATATTCACAATCGAGATAGACGGGGACTATCTATCGGTATGGTTGTAGTGTAATTTGGCATTAGTCTGTCTTGACTTTGTGTGTATTAAATAGGACCGCCGTTGAGATCATTCGGTTTATACTGACTATATAATAGAACTTGATATCTGTTATCATGGATATTCGTACTCTTAATCCCTATACAATAACCTCGACACGTAATCCAGTATTTATTTCTTAGATTCATCAATGGGTGATATTTAATAGTTAAATCAATACACTCGGTGAGTTGGGAGATGGTGTTGTCTCTATAGTGTGCTGTTGATTGTAGAAGGAATCTGTGTCTTAACGGAATTGGTTGATGATGTCCCCTTGAGGAGCTCATAATGATTATCATGTAAACCCTGCAGGTGGATTTATTCCGGCAAAATAGTAAGGTTGAGTGGTACTACTCTAGGTTAATATATTAATTAATGGAGTTATCAGTAACTTAATTAATTAATGGGCATTGAATCTTAAACACGGGGAGACTAATGGGCTCATAATAAGAAGGAGCTCAAAATGTAATTCGTGATTTGGGTGGCAGTGCAATAATATTTCTTTAGTGGACTGATTTATTATTATTGGACTTAAGTATATGTTTTGGGCTAAACTTTGATGCTTAAGCCCAATGGAGGCCCAAACCCTAATTTCTCCTCCTGGTCCCTGTTGTAGCCTATAAATAGCCAATCTCAGCAGTCCGGCAACACAATGATTCACGCCAAAAATGTGAGAAAGCAGATTAGGGATTGTAGATTGAGATCATCTTGTAGATTGTTGCCCACACAACGTCAAGACGTAGCTTAGGAATACAACAGAAGATCGGAAGGTCGTTTGTTCCTGCTGCTGATGATCAACCTCTACATCAACCTTGGTGAAAGGTAATATGATTATAATCTTATGCTTCCGCTGCAGTAGAATGCATGGAACCCTAACAATTCACGCTAACCAAAAGATCTAAATACCAACAATTGGTATCAGAACATAGGTTCTATGGCTAAACGTGACACGTTGGGCTAGGATTTATGTGATCATGTGTTTTTACATGGAATAAGATCACATGCGACGCTTAGGGTTTTAAGAATATTTTGATATTTCTTATTGAAAACCCTAATTTGTACACCACACAACTTGCGAGGAAACCCTAATTTGTTAACTACACACACACATTCACTCATGGGGCTGTTGACGTCGATCGATTATTGGCAGACCATCGATGGTGAAAGCGACGGTGCTCGTGAGAAGCGGCGACGTGACGACGATGAGATGACAGTGGCTGGTGAGAGGCGACTGCACAACGAACAGTATTGGCTGGCCACACCGTGATGTACTGCACAAACGTGGTTTCCGATGGATGATGGTACGACCTATGTTTTCCCATTGTGTCAGGATCATCAGAGGCTACGGCGATCTGTTGGTGGAACGTGGCGACTCTGGTGGCTGATGGTGACTGTTGGCGTGAGAATAATATTGATGTAGAGATTCAGGCGACGGCTTGGCGGAATGGTCGTGCTTTCATGAGCACAATCAGCGTGATGGCATCTGGAACTTCCGGCAAGAAGCATGGCTGGCGATGCAGGCATGACATGGTTTGCTATCAGTGTGACTGGCAGCCACTATCAGCACCACTGCCGACAGTGGACGGCATGAGCTACTGAAGGAAGCAGCCCCGGTGAGACTGATTGATGATGCCGGTGGCAATTCTGTATTTACTGGATGGAAAGGGTAAGACACCCGTCGGCGCGCTCGGATACTAGCAGCAGCAGTGCAATGGTTGCGCGGTGGAGCAGACTGCTGGGTAGAGGAAGCACGACTGGAAGAAACCGGAAGAAGTATGGAAACTTTTGTTGTGCAAGTCACTTCTTTAATTAGTTGGGGTGTTGACTAAGTTCACCTATTTTAGGCAATTTCTTTTCCTTATATATAATTGCAATAATTATTTTTATTTGTCAACTATTATTATATATTTGGATTATATGTGTTATTTGATTTACTGCTTTATTTGCCGTAATTATAGCATGCTTATTTGCGTATTTTATATTTGGTATATATTGTATGCACGTAAAAACTCTCTTGTTAAATAACTAAGTGGGAGAGAGATTGGTCATAGATCCCGCGGCCTCCATTATTGATTTATTAAGTGAAGCAAGTAAGCTTATGAGTCGGTTATAGTGCCTTCTTTCCAAACAGATGAGTTTTATTTGTGGATCACTGGAATAAATTTAATTAAATAATTATTATTTGTAATGTGATGCAAGTAAGCTTATTAGTTGGTTATAGTGCCTTCCTCCCCAACGGATGAGTTTTATTTGCGGATCACTGATACAAATTAATAATTGATGATTATAGGAAATTATTTGAGCGTGTGTGGACTTCTCCAACTGTAAGGCACACAAGCTTGGGTAACGTATTTAGTATCAAATAATGGTATATACTTAGGTACAATTAATATATATTCTCCCCAACGGAGTCACTGCTATTAAATTGCATGGCTAAAGGACAACCGACTATTAATCATTGAGTCATAAGGTTAATTATGACGTATGGAATTAATGGGTAAAATCTTCTCTTGCGAATGTTAGGGTTTGTATACGTCCACACTAACGTGGCATGCAAATTCACAGTACTTGAGATGTCGGTGAATTTATTTTATATTGTTTATTGAGAGAATTAATATAAAATTTAAATTAGAAGTGTTTGATCGTCGTATTTATTTACTTGATTCTCTGAATTTTCGAATAGTTTATTTCGCTTATTGTTAACTAAAGGAAAACATATTTACTGGTCCATAATAAATTATTAGAAAAGAATCTTGATTTTAATTCTTACTGCTTAGGAAAATAAAAATGTGTTCTCACTAAGGATGTCCTCTAGTGCCTATTAAAGTCTCTAGTGAAGAGGTGAGATGTTCATAGAAATATAATGGTCTAATGCGACTATTCGGATACTTGAGAAATAAAGAAAGACAATGGGTCGTGGTTAAACTTGATGAATGAATTGGAAATACTTGGAATAGAAATTGAAGGGGATACCTAGATCAATTTATTCTTCGTTATTTGCCTAGATGTTTTGAGCAAGTTCCACCGGAATTACAAGAGGTTGTATATGGTGGGAAACTTCTGACAAAACATGTGGCAAAGCAAACCTAATTTCATCAAGAAGTTAACAAGGTTAGTATCTTATTTACTAGTAATTGAAGCATAAATAGTGATGGCATCTACTGATACATTGTGTGTAGATACCAGAATCATTAAATGTTTATAACTAAGTGATGATGAGATTATTGTATACATGGTAAATTCTACTAGAGTAGTGGTTATTGCAGTGAGAGTTATTTATTTACCTTATGATATGAATAAACGGTTGATTAAGAGAATATGACTTTACGTACGTTTTCATAGAAATAATTTCATTTCGGTTTCTATGTATTTACAGATGGATACTCTATTTCATTTAAATGATGTGGTCATTATAATAAAGGATGGAGTTATAATCTGTTATTGTATGATAGTGACAATTTTTACACTTTTAAATCATGTTTGTTCCACGGATGCAACAAATATTAATTAATAATGTATCTTATAATCATAGTAAGAGAAAGGAACCTTCAGCAATGAACCAAACATACTTTTAGCATCTAAGACTAGATCATTTTACTTGAGTATAATTCGAAACTTGATAGCCGATGAACCGTAAGGTTTATTGGAAGTGGAAACTATCGAACTTGTGAGTCTTACTTGAAAGTGAATATGATAAATTGTCTCTACAAGGTAAAAGGGTATAGATCATGTAAAGATATGTTGGAAATGATTAATACTGATTTGAGCGGTCCTAAAATTATCCCGTCGAGAGGTGGTTATGAATATTCGTCACTTTGTTTGACGATTATTCTAGAAACAAAATATATTTATTTGATGCACTGCAAGTCTGAGTACTATGATTAAATCAAGAAGTGCATGGCTGATGTTGTGAAGCATCATGGAAAATATATCAAGTCACTGTGATTCTATCGTAGTGGCGAGTACCTCTTATGATAGTTTAGGAGCTATTAATCGGAGGTTGCGATTGAGTACCAAGTTACCTACACCGGGCAAACTCTAGCTGAATGGTGTGGCGGATAGAAGGAATAAGACTCTTATGGAAATGGTTAGATAGATGATGAGTTATTAAATTCGTTTTATGGGTAAGCCCTAGAAATAGCATGTAATATGATGTTTGTCTGTTTGTGGGATATCCTAGAAAAATGAAGGGTGATTTATTTAATAGTCAAAAGATCAGAAAGTGATTGTTAACACGAACACTAGATTTTTGGAAGGGGACTATGTAATAAATCACAAAACCATGTATAGAATGTTCTAAGAAGTGTGAGAAGGGAAACACAAATTTTAGTACTAATTGTACAAGTGGATATACCACAAGTAAATTGCATCGCATGTCATATCCGATATACAATTACATGTAGTGTCTTGTCATAGTGGGAGGGTTGTTTGACAACCGAAAAGATTTGTGTTTTGGGAGAGTCGTGAGACTTGATCCCTAGTGAACATAAAATCGTCCTATAGAATTATAACGAAGCACTATAAGATCGAAATGCGGAATCTTAGTAAGTTGCAATGAATTTTGAAATAAAATCTATGGATTCTAAATCAAATCTGGGAGCTTGTAGGACAACTAAATGGTGTAAAAATCATTGAAAGTGGTCATACAAAATAAAAGAGGATCATACGGTGTAGATCCGGACTCTTTTATCTGTTGCTGCTCATTTTGATTATGAGGTAAAACAAATAGATGTCAAGATGGCTTTCCTGATTGAAAGTCTTGAGAAAAATATCTATGTGAAGTAATCAGAGTGATTCATTGCAAAAAGTTAAGAGCATTTTGAATGTAAGCTTAAAAGTGTCCATCGATGGACTAAAGCAAGCTTCAAGATCATGGAACATCCATTTTGATTAGGATATCCAGTCATATGGATTTAATCAATGTTCGGATGGGTCTTGCATATTGAAAAGAGTGACGAAAATGTGATGGTATTTCTTGTATGTACGTAGATTGTATCTTGCTCATTGAAGACAATGAAAGAGTATTGTCGAATGTATGGGTATTGTTAATAGACTTTTTTGAATATTTATTTGATTTAAAGAATAAACATTATCAGAAATATCATTTATTTTGCAATAGGCTTCAAACCAATTAAAATCATAATATTTGATTTATTTTTATGATGAAGATCTTTGATTTTTTGAAGAACTTTCAGGAATATCTTTTTCAGAAATATTTTTGAAAATAGATAATCTGGTTTCTAAATCCAAATTTTTGAAATGAAGATTATCAATCTCTTTATAGAGATTTTGAAGGAATATGCATCGAAATGAAGGAAATGTAGATCATAATGAGTGAATGAGCATCAAAATGAAGGAATATGCATCGAAATTAAAGCAGTATAAGATAAAGGACTTAAGAGAAGAAAAATATATTCTTGCGATCATGGTGATCACAAGAAAGGATGTTGTGCTTATCTCAAGCTTTGTATAAGTGATACAATCCTTACTCATTTTAGCATGTGACTTTATCTAAGAATTTGTGTCTTTAGACACAAAAGATGATAAAATAGATAAAAGGTGGTTCCCTATACTTCGGCAATAAGGAAGCTTAATCTATGGAATGCTATGCACGAGATTGGATATCTGTTTTACCAATGGCATATTCAGTGGGTATCAAGGTAACCCGGAACAAGAATATTGAATTATGGTAAGATGAAGAGGACTGGAAATTATATGTAAGCTTACCGGAATAATTCATTATTTCTTGACAGTTACTTAGATTCGGAATTTTGAATCATAGGGACGATAGTAAATCCACCTCAAGGTTATGTGTTTAATTCTTAAGTTGAGCCATAATATGGAGGAATGATTATATAAAAATATATTTCGGACTCCATCATAAAAAAAGGATAATATTGGAGCCTTGTGGCATCCAAAGTATCTGTATGCTTCTATAAACTTCGTAATGGACTTAAATGTAATTCTGAGTTTGCCCAAGGTTATCACAGTTTATTATAATAATAATGGTGCAGTTGCAAACTTGAAGGAATCACAAGGACATAAGGCAATTAAACACATTGAGCGCAAATACTACCTGATACGAGAAATCGTATGATGAGGGGAAGGTTGTTGTTGTTTATATTGCATCAGATGATAACCTAGTAAATCTTTTTACAAGGACCTTAAGGCGAAAGATTTTAATGGTCATGTAGTGGGAGTGGTAATCTGATGTATGGCAGCAGATATGACATCATAGTCTTTTAGTATAAGTGGGAGATTGTTGGATTGCATACTAAAAGTCTAGCTTTTTATATGAACAATGCTTTGACATTATTTGAAATGAGAATCATGTGATCAAACGTTTTACATTATTATTTATTCTTGCAAAAGTCTATTTACTTTATACTATAGATAATATGGTGTGCGGCGTCACACGGAAGATCATATTATCGGCTCCTTATAAGTATAAACAAATATTCACAATCGAGATAGACGGGGACTATCTATCGGTATGGTTGTAGTGTGATTTGGCATTAGTCTGTCTTGACTATAAATTTGCACTAGTGCATTTTGTGTGTATTGAATAGGACCGTCGTTGAGATCGTTCGATTTATACCGACTATATAATAGAAATTGATCTCTGTTATTATGGATGTTCATACTCTTAATACCGACTAATATTTATTTCTTTGATTCATCAATGGGTGAGATTTAATAGTTAAATCAATATGCTCGCTGAGTTGGGAGATGATGCTGTCTCTATGGTGTGATGTTGATTGTAAAAGGAATCCATGTCCTAACGGAATTGGTTGATGATGTCCCCTTGAGGATCTCATAATGATTATCATGTAAACCCTACAGGTGGATTTATTCCGGCATGATAATAAGGTTGAGTGGTACTACTCTCTGTAAATATATTAATTAATGGAGTTGTCAGTAACTTAATTAATTAATGGGCATTGAATCTTAAACATGGGAAGACTAATAGACTCATAATAAGGAGTCCATAACGTAATTCAGGATTAGGGTGACAGTGCAATAATATTTCTTTAGCGGACTGATTTATTATTATTAGACTTAAGTATAAGTTTTGGGCTAAACTTGGATGCTTAAGCCCAATGGAGGCCCAAAATCCTAATTTCTCCTCCTGGTCCCTGTTGTAGCCTATAAATAGCTAATCTCAGCAGTCCGGTAACACACTGATTCACGCCAAAAATGTGAGAAAGCAGATTAGGGATTGTATATTGAGATCGTCTTGTAGATCGTTGCCCACACAACGTCAAGACATGGCTTAGGAATACAACAGAAGATCGGAAGGTCGTTTGTTCCTGCTGCTGATGATCAACCTCTACATCAATCCTGGTGAAAGGTACTACGATTCTACTCTTATGCTTTCGCTGCAGTAGAATTGCATGGAACTCTAACGGTTCACGCTAACCAAAAGATCCAAATGGCAACAGGGTAAGGGTGATTGTGTTTGACTTTTTTCTTTTTTAGGAATGTGAAATTTTTTGTGGGACAACCCAAAATAAAAAGTGTGCCATCTGAAATGGGATGGAGTGAGTACTACTCTGTCCCATCATAATGTATATACATTTATATTTTGGGCGTTCCTTTATAAAATTTACATTTTCCTTTATACATTTATATTTTGGGGGTCACGTTACAAGATTTACGTTTCATTTTATAGAAAATGAGACTCACACAAAATAATTAATATATCTCTATGAGATCCATAAACCATATTAATACAACTACTCACTATATATTAAATCCATAAACCATACTAATACAACTACTCACTATATATTAAATATTCTTTCTCACCTCAATACATATTGAAATATTATATTGACAATGACTAGGGTGGGCAAGGGGCACCAATTTTGAAATTTACAACCTCCTTCCTTCACCTTCAGTGTGTGTTTTGTTGTTTCATCTAATTTCGTTTTTTTAAATTTACGGTTGCTGATTTTTATTTTATTTTAATTATTATTCTGTTTTTTATTTAATTTTAGGGATACAATTGTAATTTTACCCTTATAATTTATGGTATAATTTATTCCTAGGGTTTAGGATTTAGGATATAATTATAATTTTACTTTTGTTGTTTAGGGTATAATTTATCCATAGGGTTTAGGGTTTAGGGTATAATTATAATTTTACCCATGTGGTTTAGGGTGTAATTAATCCCCATGTGGTTTAGGGTGTAATTAATCCCTAGGGTTTAGGGTATAATTATAATTTTACCCTTGCGGTTTAGAGTATAATTTATCCCTAGGGTTTAGGATATAATTATAATTTTACCCTTATGGTTTAGGGTATAATTTATCCCTAGGGTTTAGGGTATAATTGTAATTTTACCCTTGTTGTTTAGGGTATAATTTATCCCTAGGGTTTAAGGTTTAGGGTATAATAGTCATTTAAATATAATAAATTTAAAAATAAAATAAAAAACAATATTAATAAAGGAGCAGAAATTAATTAAGAAGGGTGAAGACCAAAGGGGACTCCGATTCAATTGGTGCTCCTGGTTGTACACAAGTCATACTCTATTATATTCATTAATCCCCATAAAAAATGTAAACATTCTGATGGGACAGAGGGAGTATACATTAATATATTAACTTATACAGTTTTTTAAAGATTTATTTTTTAATGTTATTAGTTTTTAATTAAAAATCAATGTCCAACTGATTATAAAAAATTATACATTTATTAAGAAACACATACTCCCTCCATCCCTCTAATATGTATCCATTTACTTTATTCACGTGAATTAAGGAGTATAATATTTTAATGTGTAATGAGGTGAGATAAATAATATTTTAATGTGTAGTGGGTAGTTGTATTAATATTGAGTGTGAGCCCCTTTTGTGTCACATCAACCCAAACAAGGAAATGAATACTTTGTATTGGGACGGACCAAAATGATAAAATAGATACATAGGGAGTATTTATTATTGAAATAAACTAATAAAATACATTCATTAAGAAATGGGCAAGTCTTGTGTGAGATCATTTTATACTTTTGTAATAAGTTATCTCTTTTGCTTTAAATTATTCATGAAATAATTCACTGCACCATTAACACTTTTTATCGATTTAATTATCAATTTTGATTAATGATTTTATTACTTTTTATCTATTTCATGTAAAAACTTACGTGAAACGGTCTCAAAAAATCTTTTTATTTAACAAAATACTATATACTAACAATATAAGAAAAATTAAGAGCATCTCCAAGGGACTCTTCATAATTTGAAGAACATTTTCACAATATAAAGAGTAATTTTAATTTTAAAGTGTCATAATTTTTTTGTACTCCAACAAATTCTTTAAATTTTGTTTTCCAATGTTCATTTATTATATTATTTTCTCTTTCGTAGATGGTTTAAACTACTTCTATGGAGTGAAAACACTAATAATTATATAACATTTAATGAAGTAATAAAGTATGAAGAGTGATTTGTACATTCAAATTTGAGTGAAGATGATGACTCGTTAAATAAAAAATTAAAATAAAGAATAGGTTGGAACTTGTTTTTCTTGTATTTCTCTTTAAAATATGCATAATTTTCATTTTAAATGAGTTCTTAGAGATGCTCTAATACGGATAAATTACATGGAATTTTTCGTACACTGTACGGATGGAGTATCAACTCATGAAACTTTAATTATTTAAATCCGTGTGAGAGAGTAAATGTTGTTATTATAGAATGTTATACAAGATATGCATGCAAGGTTGTGTGTCTGATTTTATATAGCAGGACAGGTGGAAGATAGTGATTGGATGAAGAGGTGTTGATGAGGATCAACAAGGGCAGCTGCATGAAGTATATGAGCCATTGGATTGAGAATCAATCTCAACCATGCATTGGAAGGGAATCAAGTTAGTTAGGTGGTTAGTTGGTTAGTTGTTGAGATAGCTGGAGCTTCCCAGGTAAGATTCCAATCTGCAGCAAGATCAGTTGGCTTGTTGTTGTTCATATAAGCCTTATGGATGACAGTATAAGTCATATAAGAAGCAACACATCAGTTTACAAGATTAGAGAACACATTAGGGTTTATTTACATAAGTTCATCTTCATCTTCTTTAAGTTGTACATTGTAATCATTATTAGTGAGTGATCTTCCTTTCAAGAGTGGATGTAGGCATAGCCGAACCACTATACATCTTTGAATTCATTTTATTTTCATTACATTTTCGATTATCAATCAATACATGGGTGATTCTTGAGAGTGATCAACAGGTTGAGTGTGTGAGTTCTTGAGAGGAACAACAAGATCTTGCTTAAGTTTCATAAGAAGTGGCGCCGTCTATGAGAAGGAGAAGCCATAGACGACTGATCAGAGGGAAGAAGTATGGTTACAACCAAGTTTGATGTAGAGAAATTCACAGAGAAAGTGGATTTCAGTTTGTGGAGAATGAAGATGGAGGCCATTCTAATCCAACATGGTCTTGCTGATGTTGTTAAACCACTTCCAGATAATCAAGCAGCTGTAGTTGATGCAGTTGCATAAGCTGCAGATCAAGATAAACAATCAAAGGCCAGAAGTGCAATCATATTATGCCTAGGTGACAAAGCTTTAAGAGAGGTTTCAAAAGAAGCAACGTCTGCAAGAGACATATGGAAGAAGCTTGAAGATCTTTACATGGTGAAGATCTTGGCAAATCGGTAGTATACAAAGCATAAACTATACTTCTTCAGAGTATTAGAAGATAAGTATATTTTAAGTCAATTGGATGACTTCAATAAGATCATAGATGATTTGGAAAATATTGATGTCGCTCTGTCAAGTGAAGATAAAGTTGTAATACTAATGTCGGCTCTTCCAAATCTTTTGAAGGATTGAGAGATACACTTTTGTATAGGAATATTGAATCAATTACCCTGGAACAAGTGTTGCTAGCAATAAAAGCAAAGGTGCTTCACAAGATATCAGATAGCACAGTTGCAGGGAAAGATCTTGTAGCCAATAAACAGAATAAGTGGAACAAGAATGATAAGAAGGCTGGTGCTGTTAAGAAGAAATAAGAAAAGGGGAATCAGAGTACACCAGCAGATGAGGAGAATAACAATTGTTTTCATTGCAATAAGCGTGGTCATTTTAAGAAGCAATGTCATAAGTGGGAAGCAATGGTGACAAGAAAGATTGCAGAGAAGGGTGGAAACTAAAGAATCCATGCCAATCAAATAACTGAAAGTAAGAATTGAATTTCATTGTAAATTCTGTTTCTAAGAAATATTTTTTTTAGTGTACCTTTTCTAATATTTTCACTTACACAAAATTATGAGCTATCGCTCATGGTTATTTATTTATGTCTACTCTGTTCTCAATTATTTTTAAATTTTTTGGTTCAACAAAAATGTGGGTGGGTTATTGGTTTGTGTCTAGTGTCTACGTTCATTTTCAATTATAATTTACTCCCTCCGTCCACCGTCAATCTATCCATTTAACCATCTTGATTATGGGACCCACACCCTCCACTAATACAAATAAAATATGGGACCCACACCCTCCACTAATATAACTACCTACTACACATAAAATAATAATACTCCTTAATCCACGTTCAAAAAGTAAATTGATAAATTGAGGATGGACGGAGGGAGTAATTTTTTTTTTAATTTCTACATTGGTTCTCAATTATTTTTTGGTTCAACAAAAATGTTGGTGGTTATTAATTTGTGTCTTACTTCGTGCTCAATTATAATTTTTTTTGTTTTTTTCAATGTCTACATTGGTTCTCAATTATTTTTGGCAAAAATTTGGGCGAGATCGTCTTACAGACCTACTATGTGAGACGGATTATCCATCAACCTAATTAAGAAAATTTTTAGGGCCCTGTTTGGTTGGTATCAAATTAAAAAATTAAAAAAATTATTTATGAAAAGAAATTAATTAGGTTTAATTATTTTTTAAGGATCTTGTTTCGTTGATATCAAATAAAAAAATTTAAAAATTAATTTGGCCTTATATGTATAAATATTTATTTTTTAAAAAATTTTTCTTATTTAATTTTTTATTATTAAAAAATGTAAAAATTAAATTTTTTTATTTGTTTAATTTATTTTAAAGTGATACACATTTGATGAAAAAAATATATGATAACTTTTATATTTAAAAGTTATATTTAAAAGTAATACACAATTGATGAAAAATGATAATATTGTTGTGAAATGAACTGCAAATTACTAATAAATGAAAAGTGATAACATTTTAAAAGAAAAGTGATAACATCTTTAATAAAAAGTGATGATTATTTATTAAAGTGTATTTCACGAATAATTTAAAGATTTGATGAAATGTGATTATATTTTTAATAAAAAGTGATTGATAATGAAATAAAAGTAATATCCGTCTAATTGAAAGTATTTCACAAACAATTCACTCGAATAATAAAAAGTGATAATATTTTAATAAAAAGTGATACATAATAAAGAAAAAGTAATAACCGAGTAAGATTATTTTATGAATGATTCATATAATGAATAAAAAGTGATAATATTTTTAATATAAAGTTATATCCAATTAAAATAAAGTGATGACTTGTGTCTGCATTCAAATCTCAATTACTCCCTACGGTCATTGTTAATGTATCCATTTGCTTTTTACATGTGGATTAAGGAATATTATTATTTTATATATAGTGGGTAGTTGTATTAGTGGATGATATGTGTCCCATATTTTAATTGTATTAGTAAGAGTGTGGGTCCTATATGTCTAAAAAAATAAATGAATAGATTGAGAGTGGACGGCCCAAATAGTAAAATTGATAGATTAACAGTGGACGGAGGGATGCCCAAATTAATAAAATTGATAGATTAAACTGGAGTATTAATTTCTTTGTGTGTACATTTTGGTTACAACAAAAATGTGTGGGTAATGACTTGTGTCTGCATTCTTTCTCACTTATGTTTTGGTTACAACAATCAAAATTGCGTATTTTATTCATTTGTAATTTATTTGTGTCTATATTCGTTCTCAATTATTTGTTCAACAAAATTGAGTATATATTTTTGTTCTAAGATTCGACCGTGCGAGAGAAGGATTTATCCATTACACTATATAAGTGTCTTATATGAGAAATATGTATAGAAATTATAATATCCGGAATTATTCACTATTTGTGTAAAATAATTTATTGGAGATGATCATGTTTTGATTAATTTTAAAGATTATTTTTTTTATCAATTATTATGCAGCAATAGTTTCCCAATTTTTTAAACAAAGAATTTAAAAAGAATTTATATGAATTTGTGATGTTGATATAGAAAAAACTAAAAAGATAATTAAAATTGCACAATATAGTTTTAAAGTAATAATTTGATATTTATATATTTAATTTAATAGCAATAATTTAAAATGCATTTTAGCCAGGTAAAGACTTGTGTAAGACCGTCTCACGTAAGGGCTTACGTGAGACGATCAGGAAGTGATAACTTTATAAAAAGAAAGTGATAATTAATTAATGAAAAGTGAAAATGTTATTTCATGAACAATTTATAGCATAAATAAATAAAAAGTAATAACATTTTATAGTGAAAGTGATAACGTTTTATAGTGAAAGTGATAACTATTTTAAAAAGTGAAAAATGATATTACGTGATACGGTCTCACGCAAGACCTACCCTTTTAGCTAATACTCTCCCCTTTTTTCGAAATACTTCTCGTATTCTTGAGTTGCGGAGTTTAAGAAAATTTTATTTTTTTATGTATAAAGCAAAAAAGAGAATAAATATTTTTATTTAATTTAATTAAAAATGTGTGTAATGTTATTGGAATATATAAAAAAGTAGGTATTATGTTGAGATATATATAAAAGTAAGTATTATTATTATTAAATATATTTATCACTTTCAGTAAAAATAAAATGTAAAATATTTTGTAAAACGAATAAAAATAATAGTGTGAAATACTGAGAGGTTACGGAGGGAGTATCAATGATCTCTCCTATGTAAATACTTAGGTCCCATCCATTAATTCGCTTATATCCACATGTTAGAAACATAGTATAAATTCGTCACGTGGTGGGGTTATAAGGTTTGCCCTTTCAACTGTACGAAAGGGTGGAGGAAGGAATTTTAAAGTTTATAATTTTTATTTTGAAAATAATGTTTATATATTTTTATAAATTAACAAGTGACAATCATGTACGGTCCTTCCAACAAAAATAATTTTCCAATTGAATCTTATAGTAGGAATATAAGTCAAACTCTATTAACTCCCAATATCTATATTTCTATTTCAACTATAGTGATTCTTTGTGAATTTTTATTCTCATCATCTTGGTCGAAGGCTTTCATTGTATATTGAACTTGATAAATTTAACTCTTCATTTGAGTATGGGCCGGCCCAAGATTAAAAACTAGAAATAATTGGTTTTTCGACTATTAATTCCTTGAGTACTAAACTAGCAATTGCAGCAACTAGGTTGTATAATTGGTCTTACATAACCAGCAAGTTTGGATTTTTTTTCTCAAGCATTCGACCCAATATTTTTTAATTTTTTTTACTCATGCTTGCTCATACATAGTGAACGCAGTGCAGCGTCCAGGACATAGCTCAAGTAGTAGAGGGGAGAGTGGAAAGATCTTTCAACTAAATTGGTAGCTGTAGGGTGAGGTTCGAATCCTACTTTAAATTTAGCATGGAGTTGATACCTTGCAAGTCCAATCAAACAATGAGCTCTCATTATAAACCACTTGACTTAAGACATATTCTACTATTTACATCCTCCTAAAATTCCCCAAGACACAGATGGTGAGAGCCCTTATAGTGGTGTACATTTTTTTTTTTTAATTATTTTTTAATGTTGTGCGAGTACCTTGCATTACAAGCCCATTGTAATTAACCTTGTTTCGCCCAAGCCAGCGCCTGACTGGGAGGGGTGCAGATCCTCTCCCGTACGGGAGGAACTGCACCCCTCACTGTTAACGTGAATAGTGATTTCATCACTATTCACGTGAACAGTGAGGGGTGCAGTTCCTCCCGTATGGGAGAGGATCCATTTCCGACTGGGAGAAGCTGGAGGTGGATATAAGATTTTGAATTTGGGAATACGATGTAGTACTTCATAATATTACAAGTACAATAAAAAAATAGAGGCACAAAATATAATTTATATAAAAAAAATTCATATAAAATAGTTGTATTTTTGTAAACATTAGGTATAACTAATTTGTCTCTATTCGATAATTAAATTCCATTTCTTATTCTATAACTTCTATTAAAATATTATATCTTAATTAATGATCACAGCATTAAATTAAGCTTTAATAATGACACACAGCAAATAATGTGAGATGAAATACATAAATAAATGGAATGAGTGATTCCATTTGATAATCATACCCCTTGTTCTATATCTTGATGGCTGATACGCATCTGCCTAAGCTGTTCGCACATCTTTAATGGTTTCCCTTTCGATGTTAAGTTTTTAAATAGATTTCTCTTTTTAAATTTATATGATATATCATACTCCCTCCGTCCATCCTCAATATATTTATTTACTTTTTGCACGTGAATTAATGAGTATTATTATTTTATGTGTAGTAGGTAGTTGTATTAGTAGAGATTGTATGTCCCATATTTTATTTGTATTAGTAGAGGGTGTGGGCCACATAATCCAAAAAGAAAAATGGATAAATTAAGAATGGACAGCCCAAAATTGTAAAATGAATAGATTGACAGTGGACGGATGAATATTTTCTAATGCATATGATCTCTCTTTCATAATTTATTATATAGTAAATATTATTAAATGAGCACTAGATATTTGTTTTGGAGTTTTGTGAAGTTTGAAAATTATAAATAGATTTATATATGTTGTGTTTATTTTGGGTTTTTGATAGAATATGTTTTAACTTTATGTCAAATTAATTAATGTATAAGAATATATTAATTTATATAAAAAAATAAATGAGAGAGGAGAGATAAAGATAGAAAGTGTATTAATCGATAATAGAGAATGCATATAGGTATATATTGGGGTGATTTTTAAACTTGGGTGTGGATTTTGAATTCCAAACCCGGGATTTTAAAACTGGAAACGAATTTTTAACTAAGCTTATACTCTCTCCATCCCGTTTCAATGCTTACGTTTGTTTTTTGCAAGTTAAGTAAGAAATATAGTATTTTAATGGATAGTGAGTTGAAAGATAATATATTTAATATAAAGTGGGTAGATGTATTAGTGTTGGATGTGGGTCGTGATATATTATTATTTTTGGTGATTCCCATATACCAAAAAGGAAACATAAAGATTGAAATGAGACCCTCAAAATATAAATATGTAAAGATTGAAATTGGATAGAAGTAGTATGTAATTCTCTCCCTGCAATATTAATTGTTATACTTACGGTAGGCATGTAGTTTAAGAAATTGTGTTTTGACTAACTTTATTATTTTTGGAGGGTAGTTTGGTCTTTTTAAGTAATAAATAAATTATAAAGTATATTATATGTGTTATGTGAGAGTGGTAAATTTAAAATTAAGATGTATTTTGAGGTTATAGTTTGATGTAATGTTTATATTTTTAGGATGTGACATTTTTTATAAGACAGACGAAAACAGAAAATGTGATATTTATTATTAAAATGGAGGTAATTTATTTAATACTCAGGTTGTCTATCAGTAAATTAACTATTTACATTTTACTCCCTCTGTCCCAACTTCAACTTCACACTTTCCGTTTTGTTCCATCCCAAATTCAACTTCATACTTCCATAAAAGGAAAAAGCAACAAACTAATATCCCTCTAACATATTTTAATTTCAAATTTGACATCACCTTTTTAACACACATAATATACTTTATCATTTATTTATTACCCAAAAATACCATACTACCCTCAAAAGTAAGTCAAAAAGTGACTTTTCTTAAACTCCGTATCTACAGTAAACGTGAACTTGAATTTGGGACGGAAGGAGTATTTTATATAAAGTTGATAGTTGTATTAGTGGTGTGTGGTGGGCCATATATGCGTTCTTTTACTTTAAAAAGAAAAATGGATACCTAAAATGATCAAAATAACAAATAAATTTATGGAGAGAGTATTTTAATCAATTACTCCTGTAACACTCACTCACGTGAAGGGAGTTGAAGTTTTACTAAGGACTTGCATAACGTTTATTTTATTATTTAATATTTGATTTAAAGGGCAAATCTTGTGGGAGAGCATCTCATGTAAGCCCTTATGTACTATAGATAAAAAGTGATAATATCATTAATTAAAAGTAATACTCAATTGATTATAAGTGATAATGGTGCAGTGAATTATATTATTTACAATTTATATTATAAATTAAAATGGATAGCATTTTATAGCGAAATCACTCTTTATCTATCTCATGTAAGAACTTATGTGAGACGATCTCAAACAAGTATTTGCCTAATTTAAAATACTCTATGACGGATCCAATTTACCAGTTTAAAAGTTTAAATTTGTAGCAAAGAAAATTCCAAATTTAAATGCTACTCTCTTCTTTCCATATAAATATCAACGTTTGCTTTTTATGTCTAGACTAGATTAAGGATTATTATTATTTTATGTTAGTAATGAGTGATGAAACATATGTAGGGCCTTTTTACTAAAAGTAAAAAATAGGGACCTTTGAATGAGATATCCAATATATTAAAAATGGAACCTTTCGGTGGAAGTTGACATATACTTCCTCCATCTCACTTTAACTTACACTCACTTTTTTGTTTGTAGATTAAGAAATATAATATTTTAATGTGTATTGAATTAATGAATTTAATATTTTAAGGCTAATTATACTGTGCACAGGGTACATCCGGGTGCACCCACTTTCAAAAATGTATACAAATATAAACAAAAATATATACAATTATGAAAAAAATGTATACAATTTAATTGTTTCTCCCTCCGTCCCGGAGATATTGACATATTTTTTTTGGGCACGGAAATTAAGGAGTATAATAATTTAATATAAAGTGAAGTGAGAGAAATAATATTTAATTTGTAGTAGGTAGTTGTATTAGCGGTGAGTGTGGTGTGTGTGGGCCAATGTAAATAAATAAATTATTTTTGTGTGGGTCGCATATTCTTAAAAAGGAAATATGTCAATTTCTGTGAGACAACCCAAAAAAGAAAGTGTCAATATCTTTGGGATGGAGGGAGTAGTTTTTTTAATGAAAAATTGAGTGTAAAAAATAGTACTCCGTATATAATTATTAAAAAATATGTATACACTATTGAATAAAAAGTTATACACATATGAATGCTAGTTTTTTTAATGAAAAACTTAGTGTGAAAAAAGTATACAATTATTAAGAAACACATTTACAAAATAAAATAAAAAGTTATATACATATGGGTGCACCCTTGCACCTGGGTGCACCTAATATCAACTCATATTTTAATTATAGTGAGCAGTTATATTAATATTGTGTGATCCCATAAAAATATACTATTAATTATTTTGTGTATGTCCTACTTAATATAGGTTTACTCGTTATTTCATTCATTTTCTCCTTTTGTTAAATTAGTGGGTATGTAAAGGTCCTATTTGTGTAAATATAGAAATGTGATTTTTTTTGCAGACATATAAAATGACAAAATATATCTCACCGATGAACAGAAAAAGGTAGATGGAATAGGGAAATGAGATAATTGGTAACATGTCATTACCAATAGGATAAATACAATATTGATCTTTTCTTATCACTAGCCCAATGCATATTTACATCCGAATCAATGGGGGGACCAATATTATTTCATACAAATATTTACCCATATATACCTCAGGTAATGCTCATCTACGTAGAAGATACTCCCTCCGTCCCGATTAGTCGTGTACGTATTTTAGTGTGAAGAGATTTTGAAAAATTATTATTTTTATGTATAAAGATGTGTAAAGTTATTGGAATATATGTAAAAAGTGAGTATTTTAGATAATTTAATGGAAAAAATGCGTAAAATTATTGGGATTTATGTAAAAAATGAATAATATTATTTTTTTTATTTTAAAAAACGTGCATAAATATTGGAACGAATAAAAAGGGAAGTGTGCAGTTTTTAATGGAAGTAGGGAGTACTATTGTAATAGGAAGTAATGTCCAAAAATCTCTATTCACTACTTTCTTGGCAGCCTTCAATATTCTCTCTCTTTTTAATTATGGGCTGGCTGATCATATGTAGTTGTTGGACTGATGGCCCAATATGCTTGCTTAATGGGCCCAACCTACCTTATATTGGTTATTGGACACTGGATTTTAATATTATTATTTTTTATATTCTAAAACCGTCGTCCTTTTTTTTAACTTTATGAGATATTAAAACCTTTTAATAATATTATGTACTTTTGTATCGATAATTGTGAGAGGGTGATGCTAGGAAACAACTCTTTGTCTACACCATTCAGCAAATCATAGAACCTTTGTGCCTCTGGGTTGGGTTCTTGAACTCACTTATGTTAAAAGTTGGTCCAGCCACATCTACCAACATCTTGTGGTATTGGTCATCATTTGATGAGCAAACCCCATCACCATCGACAAGACTAGGACCAACCCTACTTGAAGAGTATGATGTACCCTCTCCACTTTCAGAGTATGATGTACCCTCCCCACTACCAACGTGATATTGTCCACGACCCTATATCCTTTCACTATGTAAAATCCAATTGTGGTAATGGTTGATGAACTCCTTTTGATAAACATGGTCTCTCATTTCGTGTAACTCAACCCATTTTTTATTTCGACAATTCCTAGCATTACACGGACATCTAATTTTTCCATCTTTCATAGACTCAGGGTGACTAATAGCACACTCAATTAATTGCTCGATACCGTTGACGAAGTCGGGATTCAATACTCCACCAATCCTCCTAGGAGAATACATCCACTCATGATTGGCTAAATAATTCATGTTTTCCATATATAATATTATATATGGTAAATATTATTGTGCAATAGTTTTTAAGGTGCAATTTGGTCAAATTTTACCCACGACCCATGATATTTTTATGAACTTGAGTCAAATGGATCATTAATACATCACACCCTTTCTCTCTCTAACCCCGCTCTCTCTCTTTCTAATCTGCCTTTCTAATCTGCTTCTTCCCATCTTCAATGGCTTCCTTCCTCCGCTCCGCCGCCGTGTCTCACCTTCCTCCGCCATATCTCATCTCCCCACTTTATGGCTTTTTTCTCCTGCCTCTCATGTTTACTTCTTTCTTTCTTCGCTGCAATACCAATGCAATTGATATGTTCTTTCAATTTTTTTTCGAAAAAATCTTCCAGATATGTACGCAATCGAAATGTTCACGCAATCGAAATGTTCTTTCAAATTTTTTTGAACAAATATTCCAGATCTGTTCAAGCATCGATGAATTTGTTCGAGATCTTTGAGTTTGAGGAAAAGTCTTTATTGTGAGTTTGAATTTGAGTTTGTGGAAAAGTTTGAGTTTGCGTGAAAGATGTAAAAGCAGAAGAGAACAGAAGAGTTTGAGTTTGAGAAAGCCTGGAGTGAAGAGTTTTGGAAAAAAAATATGTATCAACTTTGTTAAAATAAATGTATATCTTTTTATTCATTATTATATATGTTATTTAAAACAATTGTATATGTTTTTATTCTTTGATGTATTTATTAACTTTCGAAATAAATGCATCAAATATTTTTGAATTTTTATTTGTATTAGTTTTAACTAACTAGTGTATACAACGTATAAAATAAATGTATTACTTTAATTTTTGAGTGTATGATATATTTTATAACTAACTGTTTTAATTATAATTCAATAATGTACTGTATATGATATTCTTAATAAATGTATTACTTTTTAATTTTTAAAATTTATCAATATTGATATTTTATTTTGATAACTAACTGTATTAGTTATAATTAATTAATGTATATATTATTTTTAATAAATGTATTTCTTTTTTTTACGAAAATAAAAAACTATTGACTATAATGTAATATGCTACAATATTTTCTTAATATACAAGAATGAATAAAAATTCATACATTATTGCATATGAAGCAGATCAACAAGGGTAGAGAATATGTATATAGATCTGCTAGATACACTAATATAGATCTGCAACCAGATCTGCTAGATACACACAAAAAGATATATAGATCTGCAACAATAGATACACAGAAAGAACAAATCTAAAAAATAGATTTGTTGGACACACAGATCCGGTGCGTGAGATGAAGAAATGAGATGGAGAACTGTGATTGTGCGTGAGATGAAGAAGATGACAGAGGCGGCATGGAAAGACTCAACAACTGCTTAACGAAGGAGGCGGGCGGTGGAAGGAGGCGGTAGGAGGAGTGCGGGCGGTGGAGGGAGGAGTGGCAGAGGTGGAAGGATTGAGATTTGAGAGCGGGGAGAGAGAGTATGTTGTGTGAGGAATGCGGGGAGTAAAATGACCCATAAGTTATTTGGGCTTTATATACCTGATCCATTTATGAATATGGATCATATTATTAGTATACACTAATTGTACAATAGATCAACTCATTATATTTCGTTATATCCCTACAAAGTAATAGTATTCATTAGTATTTTGTAAAATTTTTGGCAGAGTCTCCTTTGTTTCTATGTGTTCTCCATTCACTTTTAAAAAATTCGGCAGAGTCTCTCCATTTTTTTAAATGAAAAAACCTGGTGCATCCATCGCACATTTTAGCAATACACAATATTCCATCCTCCAACAACATAAAATAGTTTATTCACTACTCAAATACACAAATTTTGATACATTACATATTATAATAACTCAAAACGTTTGGTTGGAAATTATTCAGAGTAACTTATGAATTCCTATTTATCAAAATTTATAAATTTTTAAAAACTTAGGGTAAATTCCTATTTGAAAAATATTATGATCAAACAATTGTATAAGAAAAAAATAAGTATAACAATACATCTCCTACATGCATCGTCATTTTAAATGATAATGTACATCACAATACTAATGTAACAACCCAAATATATAAACAAAATTTTCAATGAAAACAAGAAAAGACCAACCTTAATTCATAATATTAATAATATGCTTTTCTTTTATTAAAAAATAAAAAAAATCAATGAAGTCGGATTTAAAGCCGAGAACTATGCTAATGAATTATTAAAGTGTGTAATAATATAGATAATAGAGAAAGGAACGTAACATCAATTGCAGAAAATTCAACACTCACTCAAAAGTTTAAACTTTATAGCATCATTATGCTGTTAAAGTCATTGTAAATCTCTTAGTAGATTTTTTTTAAAAAAATATAATTTTTGAATTTATAAATTTTCAAACTATGAATTTAAACTTGCAGCACTAACATTTTGACTAATGATTTCAAAGTTTAATCCACCACAATATCACTGTACGTATCACTTTCTTTAAATCAAACTTAAATTAAAAGTAGTTCCCGACACTTTATTTCTGGGTTCGAAAAAATCGTTCTCAATACTTTATTCGGGGTTCAGAAAAATCATCCCCACCACTTTGCCAAGGTATCGTGGGGATCTCGCAACGTAAACAGATTTCAAGATAAAAAAGACCAACTAGAAAGATTAGAAAATAAATGCATTTTCATGCACTATCATGCATGATTTCTACTTACTGGGATTTTATCTCACTAGTTTATGCATTATAAGTAAAATCGTACACGAGACTGGTGGTTGGAGTTCCGTCAGATCCTAAGAGTTGTATACATGGATGACGACCTGTTGGCCGTGCCGGTGAAATGAGCTACTTCGTGAAAATTGTATTGTATAAAAATGAAGAAAAAGGAATATTTATTTTTATTTATTGTCTTAATAAAAAATTGGGGCGTGCGTGTGATTCAAGGTGAAGTGATTATTTTATAAATGGATCTATGTATTGCGGAGAAGTTGTTATTCCAGAAGTGGATTTGTGTGAATTAAAATTTAGTTGTTGTTTTATTGTGATTAAATATTGATATTAATATTGTAAATGATTTATGTCACGACCCACTTTACATAACTTATAATTCTCTAATTAACATAAACATCATCATTATAAAAACTGCATAATTTTTTTAATAATATATTTGTTAACCAAACGGTCACACCAGTTCAACGTACGTAACTGGTTTCTGACACCACATCAATCCACACAAACTGGTAACAATACTTATTATATTACATAATAAAATATCAGCGGAAACAAAATAAATACACGGTCTACCCCAACAGGTCGTCATCTATGTACATTTTCTCAAAACCCTGTAGGAGCTCCACAACTTGCACAGTACACCACATACTCAAATATCATCAGACTCAACTACAATGCATAAACTTGTGAGATAAAAATCTCAGTAAGTAAAAATCATGCATGATAGTGCATGAAAATGCATTTAGTTTTCTATCGCCAATTTCCTAATCTTTCTAATTGGTCTCTTTTATTTTAAAAATTGTTCACGTTGCGGGATCCCCACGACACACTTATGATATGCACCCCAAAAGAGCTCAATGGGATGATTTTTTTGAACTCCGAATATATAAAGTACCGAGAACGATTTTTCCGAACCCTGACAGAATGGTGGGGATAATTTTTCCGAACCCCGAATAAAGTACTGAGAATAATTTTTTCGAACCCAGAAATAAAGTGTCGGGAATGATTTTTCCGAACCCAGACAGAAATGCATATATAGTGGCTGCACACACCATTAATATCTTATTAATTTTGGGGAAAACATTTTTCATGATTATGCATGGTATGCAACTAGTGCAATTAAATATGCATCATAAATCATTTACGATATTAATATCAACATTTAATCACAATAAAGCAACAACTTTACTTGAATTCACACAAATCCACCTCTGGTATAACAACTTCACATTGGATCACACGGATCTATTTTTTTGCCGTATCAATTTCATCTCGGATCACACAGATCCTTATAACTAATATCTTTCCAAATCATACAAATATATTTTCAATAGTTTCCAATCGCATAGATCTATATAGAACAATAATATTATTATTTTAAATCAAATAAATCCAAAACTTGTATTGTAAATTTATCATAAATAATTCACAAATAATATTTTGAATATGAAACATACTCTCCCCAAATCACATAAATCCACAACTTGTACCACAAATTAATCCCAAATAATTTATAACATAATTAAAATAATCATAAATAATTCACAAACAACATATTTATGCATTGTAGTTGGACTTCTACTTACTTGGACTCCGATAATAGTAACACTATACACCCGTGAAGAACCGTAACTACATCCTTCCTTCCCGTTCACATATAATTCTGTCACACCCCAATTTTTTTATAAATAGATTTTATCTATAATTTCTAATAAAAATTCTCTAAAAAGGGGCATGAAAACAAATTCTTTATAAATAACTCATTTAAAAGAAATTTGTTAGTGTCATAATAACAATTATCAGTAATGTAAATTAAGACTTGAATTTTGAAACAACATAAAAGCAAAATTTGAACTTAAACCACATCATATACAAGAATCTAACCAAACCTTAATTTGGCAAAGAAAGTAGAACTTCGTTCTTGATAGGTAAGTTAATAAACATGAGTTTGGAACAAATTTATAAACATTTAACTAAAACTTCTGCAATATGCAATTAATTATTCACATTCACACAATTTAAATAAAATGCAAAACCCAAGAGACCATCACCTAAAACATATCTAAAGAGTCGAAGAAAAATATACGGGACTGAACCATAATTATTCTTATTAAATATGTGTAGATAGCAACAAAGAAGCTTCTAATGCACTTAAACAAAACTCAGGTTTACAGAAGAAAGTGCATAAGTCTCAAAAGTGTAATCTCAGCAAGGTTTTTAAATAAAACTGAATCTGTAACATCCACCTAAACATGCATACCATCACTATCAAGATAAGGAAATGGAACAAGCAGCAAAGTTGTATTTGACTACTCAACTAGAACATGCAATATCCAATAGCTAACTTATCCTAAGCTGCCACAAATTCACAAGATTAAATAAAATAAACAGTACTCCTGAACTACCACTAACCTACAACTATGCGTAATTAAGAATTAACACGTGACAAGTTAGAACCAACTCAACAAGTAGACTCAACCACATTGTACTACTTAATATGCCATCAAGTATCAAGCAATGAAATTTACTAATTTGTCATGTATACTTGTACTGCTAAGTACAAGTCTTTCACCGATTAAACCACTACTTGAACATACTTTCAAAATTACAGAAGGTGATTTAGCAGCAATAATGAACTTGGCACCTCTGCCAACAGCAATTTAAACTATGCATGCCCTGCTCCAAAGAAACCAATAACCTATTACCACAAAATAAAATTATATAATCTGGAGGGTAGTAATTAATCGACACTACTGTAATCTTAATTATTAATCTGCTACCAAAACCGGGTGTTATCACTGACCACGAGTATTTAAAAGATAACACATGTCACAAAGCTGCAGTTTTAAAACACAAATCCTCAACCAATTTCCAAAGATCAAACATAATCATTCAATTGAACATAACTTCTAAACTAAACAACATATGAAAGTACGCAGCATATAAGCTGATTTTTATTGAAACGTTTTAATTAGTCTCCTTGCTTACGCGCCCCCGCTTGCACGCTTTTGCCACACTTAACCTGAGATAAGATAATTATCGGGGTGAACAACCACAAGTTCAGTGAAGACTTAAACATACTTACATAAGTCAAATAATCCATGTGCGAGAATTTAATAAACTTACAATACAGTCCTGTCATGTCAATATGGCACCTTACGATCCATATTCATATAGTGATACGACATCGCGATTCGTTCCATGATAATAGTAAGGCACCATTACAGTCCATACCCGTATAATAGTAAGGCACCATTACAGTCCATACCCATATAATAGTAAGGCACAATTATAGTCCTTACCCGTATAATTTATAATTTCATAAAGTTCAAGTACGATCACAAACTCACAGTGTGATACAAATTTCCAATTTATTTCAATTATCACATATGAAATCAAGTAACACATATAAAAATGAGAAAATCCATACCTTTTACTCTGTGGAGTCTAGGTTTCAAATATTAAACGTCTCGATCGGTGTCCTCTTCAAAACCTCTTCGATTGCCGCTGTAGAAAAAATGAGTTCTATGTGTATATAGAATTAAAAGAAGTAGCAGAAATTATGTTATATGGGCACGACTGTACAGAATTGAGTTAATATCCTATAGCATGAGTTAACGAATTTTTCTCAGATTGAAGAGTTGATAAGTGGAAAAAGTTATTTTCCTCAATGGATAATAAGATCACAAATTATCTTTCTTGGGGATTAAGATTTCTCATAACTGCTTCTATTTGAATTCACGGCAGACAGAAGTAAAGAATGGGCTGGCTTGAATATGGGCTTCAAGGAGTTGGAAATTCTGGGGTTTAAAGATTGGGCCATAAAAGAAATTACCATTTAAACTTACGGGGTGTAACATCCTAATTAATTATTGGGGTCAACAACCACAAGCTCAGTGAAGACTTAAACATACTTACATAAGTCAAATAATCCATGTGCTAGAATTTAATAAACTTACAATACAATCCTGTCATGTCAATATGGAGTGATACGACATCGCGATTCATTCCGTGATAATAGTAAGGCACCATTACAGTCCATATCCGTATAATAGTAGGACACCATTACAGTCCATACCCATATAATATTAAGGCACCATTACAGTCCTTACCCGTATAATTTACAATTTCATAAAGTTCAAGTACGATCACAGACTCACAGTGTGATACCAATTTCCAATTTATTTCAATTATCACATATGAAATCAATTAACACATATAAGAATGAGAAAATTCCCATATTTTACCGTGTGGAGTCTAGGTTTCAAATATTAAACGTCTCGATCGGTTTCCTCTTCAAAACCTCTTCGATTGCCGCTGTAGGAAAAACAAGTTTTGTGTGTATATAGAATTAAAAGAAGTAGCAGAAATTATATTATATGGGCACGGCTGTACAGAATTAAGTGAATATCCTATAGCAGGAGTTAACAAATTTTTCTCAAATTGAGGAGTTGATAAGTAAAAAAAGTTATTTTCCTCAATGGCTTGGGGATTAAGGTTTCTCATGTCTGCTTCTATTTGAATTCACGACTGACAGAAGTAAAGATTGGGCTGGGCTTGAATATAGGCTTCAAGGAGTTGGAAATTCTGGGCTTTAAAGATTGGGCCATGAAATAAATTAACATTTAAATATCGTCTTCTCTTTCCCATGCAGCATCATCTTTCCTGTGTCGACTCCATTGAACTTTGACGAGTGACATATCATGACTTCGAATTCTTTGGATCTTTCGCTCCAAAACGCACACATGTTCTTCTTCATATGTTAGGTCCTTGCCAATCTCCAACGTTGAGAAGTTTACCACAAGGCTAGATTCAAGAATATATTTTCTCAACATCGAAATGTGGAAAACATTATGCACGGAGGATAACTCGGGTGGCAAAGCCAAACGATAGGCTAGATCTCCAATTCTTTCAAGAATTTGAAATGGACCAACGAAACGAGGTCTAAGCTTTTCTCTTCTTCCAAATCGTATGACACCCTTCATGGGAGCCACCTTAAAAAAGACAGGATTTCCGACTTCAAAATGTAAATATTTTCTTCTTTAATCAGCATATGACTTTTGTCTATCTTGAGCAGTCTTGATCCTTTCTCGAATGATTCTGACTTTGTCCATTGCTTCTTCTATTAACTTGGGGCCTAGGACAACTTTCTCACCAACATCATCCCAATACAATGGCGATCTACACTTCCTTCCATAGAGCGCCTCATAAGGAGTCATCTTGATAATGACTTAATAGCTGTTATTGTAAGCAAACTCGACTAGGGATAGAAACTTTTCCCACGCTTCATCCAAGTCAAGTGTGCAGGCTCTTAACATGTCTTCCAAAATCTGAATTGTCCTTTTCGATTGCCCATCAGTTTGCGGGTGATAAGCTGTGTTGAAGTTTAGTCTAGTTTTACCCCTTCCACTATAAACTCTTTTTAGGTTGAGGCTGCGACGGCGTACTGGGGCAGATGCATTGCGTGAAAGCCCTTTTATTAATGTGTTTACTCCCGCATTGAAGGTTAATATTATCAAAGAATTACGAACAAATCTCCCTTTCTATTTATAAAAAAATCGAGGCGTGACGCCCCAATTTTTCTCACCAATAATAACCAATAATAAATATTCTTTTTCCTTCATTTTTATACAATACAATTTTCACGAAGTAGCTCATTTCACTGGCCCGGCCAACAGGTCGTCATCCATGTATACAACTCTCAGGATCTGACGGAACTCCAACTACCAGTCTCGTGTACGATTTTACCTACAATGGATAAACTAGTGAGATAAAATTCCAGTAAGTAGAAATCATGCATGATAGTGCATGAAAATGCATTTATTTTCTAATCTTTCTAATTGGTCTATTTTATCTTGAAAAATATTCACGTTGCGGGATCCCCACGACACACTTATAATATGCACTCCAAAAGAGCTCAATGGGGACGATTTTTTCGAACTCCAAAAATAGTGCCGAGAATGATTTTTTCGAACTCTGGCAAAGTATCGGGAATGATTTTTTTCGAACCCTGACAGAGATGCATATATAGTAGCCGCACACACCATTAATATCTTATTAATTTTGGGGAAAACAATTTTCATGATTATGCATGGTATGCAACCAGGGCAATTAAATATGCATCATACCATTTTCGACATCATTATGAATATTTAATCATAATAAAATAACAACTTGTATCACCAATTAACCTCAACTAAATCAATAACGTAATTAAACTAATCACAAATAATTCATGACATAATTATCCCATATTAATTACAAATAATTCACACACAGTATGTTTATGCATTGTAGTTGGACCTCTACTTACTTGAACTCCGACAATAGTAACTCTATAGACCTGTGAAGATCCGTAACTAATTCCTTCCTGTTCCGGCACGAACCCTTCCCTCCCTCTTTTTTTTTCTTCTAAAATCAGTTTTTTGGGGTGTAAGGTAATCACCTCCCCACACCCATTTATATAGGCAAAAAGGGCTAGCAAGCCGATAACTCAATCAATCAATTTTTTTTATTTTTTTTAAATTTTCGGCTGCAAAGCCATGAAAATTTCAATTTGGCAACTAAGGTAGGCAACACATTTTTTACTTTTCTTTTTCTTTTTTATTATATACATATTATATTATATTATTATATATATCAAAATAATGCACATAAATATTTATGCACACACATGTTCACATATTGTCATCACATATGTCTCAAATGAAATGTAAAGATAAATTAAATGTAGAAATAATTATCACATAATTGCCACATTATTATAAAAATGCGTAAAATATAAATTATAAAATAAAAATTTTTTTCGGGCATTACAATATTGGGGTGTTAAAATCTACCCTCCTAAAACTAATTTCGTCCTCGAAATTAAAAAAAACTCTCATTTTAAAAAAAACTGATGTAAATAATAAAATAAACACTTATATACCTTGAAGCTGACGTCGTGTACCAGGTAGATGCGTAGCGAGTATCATTAGATAATTATTTAATTACCAGTTCTCCAAAATATAGATTTATAAATAATTTATTTAAAAATATGAGTCCACAAAAATGTAAATTCATAAATAATTGATTTTTTTTAAGTACGAGCCCACAGAAACGTAGACCCCCTTTGATACCATCTGTCACGTCCCGATTTTTTTATAAATAGAAAGGAAGATTTGTTCACAATTCTTTGATAATATTAACCTTCAATGCGGGCGTGAACCATAAAATAAAATTAATAAAATATTATAAACAGTGAAAATTATATCATAAGAATTTATATAAAGAGATTATGGCACATTGCATTAATAAAAAGGGCTATCACGCAACGCATCCGCCCCCGGTACGCCAACACAGCCTCAACGTGAAAAGAGTTTGGAGTGGAAGGAGTGAGCGTGTGAAATACACTCAGCGGGTTAACTTAAATGATTGCACAATTAAAAATAAATATGCATGTCAAATATACCATAAAATGTAACATATGCCATTTAATAAAATAATTTGCACATTGTCCTTCGATAACTCAATAAAAATATTTTACATCGAATCGTCATCCGATAACTTGTGTTAGTTAGTATATGTGCACCAGGCCGTCACCCCAGTACAATGTTAGCATATTGAAATATATTTTGGTACTGAACTGACGTAGTCAGTAACTTGTGTTAGTTGGTATATATGCACTGAGTTGTCACTCTGTACAAATGTTAGTAGAAGATATTTGTCATCGAACTAAAAGCACACATTGGACATAACATGACATATCAGTAATATATATCACATCTTAACATAGCAATCATGACAAAAATATAACACTCGTTAAAGAGTGAAAGTTACCCCACCTTGACATTCTTGGAAATAGTAGAGTGGACAAAACTTGCTCTTCGATCTCAGAAATTATTGAAAATGATATACTAATTTTGTTACAAATATAAAATAAAGATTTTTTTTACTTAAAATAATAATAGTGATAAAAATTATAATTAATATTTAAAAGGAATTAAATTACATAAAAAAATATAAATATAAATATATATTTACAAAACGTGAATGTGCAGACAACTACAATTGACTTGCTATTCAAATTTCAAAATTAATTATATATATATATATATATATATATATATATATATATATATATATATATATATATATATATATATATATATATATATATATATATATATATATATATATATATTGCAATCAACTCCCTGCATTATATTAAATTCTCATTTAAATTTACCCTAAACTTTAAACTTATTATAAAATGACCCAACTTGATTACAAAATGACCCAACTTGAGTTATACAACTCCGTTTGAAATTCCAAAAATACCTTTGGAATCTTTGTGAGATAAGAATCACATCAGTACCAATTTTGTATCAAAATATTAAAGTGTAGAAAATATGAAATTATACCGTGAAGTGAGTTTCTTCCCAACTTCTTCATTTTACGTCAAAACTCAAAACTAATTATACCTTTGTGATCCTCGTGAGGAGAGCTTCAGAACAGACTATAATATCAAAGCTAACTCACACCGAAACAAAATCTGCCATTAAAGAGGTTGAAACTTTGACGGAGCTTTTCTAACTCAAAATGACATCTATTTTATAAAAGAATTATATATTTGAAATCTACGCTTCGAGAAGAACATTTTCGTATATAGCATGATAAGGTTTGATAAAGAATGGAAAATCTTCAAAACTTGCAGAAGGTTACATAACGTTTGTGTGTGTATGTGTATGTATATGTATTACCGAGTGCTATATTTTATGTTATAATTGCTATGTTAAGATGTGATATGTGTTACTTAAATGTCATGTTATATGACATGTGAGCTTTTAGTTCGATGACAAATATTTTCTACTAACACTTGTACGGGGTGACGACTCAGTGCACATATACCAACTAACACAAGTTACTGACTACGTCGGTTCAGTACTAAAATATATTTCAAGTATGCTTACATTATACTGGGGTGATGGCCTGGTGCGCTGATGAGTGATATTTTCACCTAAATTTTAGTACCTTTTATATCAGTTTTATATTATTTTATCCGTATTTATGTGCTATTAGGTTGTGTTTTGTGTTTTTATTGAAATGTGTGTGAATGAGCTTAAACCTATGATAAGGAAGACGTAAAAAAAAGTGGATCTCAATTCAGAGTTGAAACGAGGAAGAACGAGCCAAAACAGTGAAGCAGACAGCACAACACGGCTAGCCGAGTCCAGCAGCACGACCCGTGCTGAGTGCAAAACACATCCCATGTACCAAGCACAGGCCTGTGAGAGATGGCCGTATGCGAGCACCTGAACACCAACATGGCCACCCTGTGGCCGAGTTGCAGAACACGAGCCGTGCCGGAGGCAGCAACACGAGTCGTGTTGCAAAACACGAGCCGTGTTGGTGCAAAATCTGTTAAAAAATCAGAATCCTTCTAGAAGCTTCCCAAGGGGTATAAATACCCCTTTATTCAACATTTAGCAACCAGATCCGAAATTCCACCCTTCTACACACACCTCACACACCATTTTCTCTATTTTACACCATCATCATCATCCATTGTTCATATATTGGATCTATCATCATCCTACCATAAAATTCTTCATCTAAGTGAGCAAAAGAAGCAAGGAAGAGAGGAAGATTGAAAGGGAAGGAAGGAAATCACCATTGAAGTGACATCTAGGGAGTTTTCATCCAACTTTTGTATTGAATCCTATATGTTCATCATGTTTTGTAAGAAGTTTAATATCTATGTTAATTTTCTTATGGATATGAGAGGCTAATCTCCCTTGTGAGATTAGCAATATGATAGTTGTTGGATAATTTTTGGGGATTTGTAAATTTGAATTCATATGTTGATTGGATCTATAATTTTCTATCATTGATTATTAATTGCTTGATTTGTATTGATGATTTGTATGTTTAGTTGTTCTAAATATGTGATTAGATTGAGAAATCAATTATATGCTTAGGATAATTGAGTGAATCATTTCATCAAACACCTCATGTACATTATAAATTGTGAAGAGATTGAGAAGTCCTTCATAGTTTAGAACCCTTTGGTAGGACATGTAATTGGTTTGATCGAGAGATTGATTAATTGTGTGAAGGGACTCTCATTTAAGCTTAGTACCTAGTTGAAATTATTTAAGTGAGAACCAATCCATTGAGCTATTTGATATTCATATCCTATCCATCTCGAGAGAGAGTTTAGGTGATCTTAGTGTTAGCCCTTAGTCTTCAATCCATGATACATATGAATTTGATACATAATTCCTAGAATTTCCACTTCTTAATTGTTGTTAATCTCACTTTTATTAAATTTGGAAAACACTTTCATCATTTTATCTTGTTGATTGATCATTGCTTGTCTACTTGCATTGATTGTCATTCAATTACTTGTTTAATCAACCAATCCTATTGATGATTCGTCTCTATAAAATTGCGATAAACATGATCTCGTTTAAGCTCTAGCGCCGACCTCCCTGTGGTTCGATAAATTATTTTAATTGGTCATCCCTACTACAAAAATGGCTAATCAAATGGCGCCATTGCCGGGGAGGCAACGGTTGCCAGTAGCTTTAAGAAGGATCGTTTTGAGTAATCTTAATAGAGACATTTTTTATTTTATTTGTTTACTTGTATTTGCTTTGTGAAAATTTGTTCTAATTTCTCTTATCTTGAAGGTGTATGCAAACGAGGTCAAAAGGGAATCAAGTGGAACCAATTGATCTAGAGCTTGAAAACACTTTGAGGGGAAGGAGAAGAGAGAACAAAATTAAAAATAGTGATCTTATGGAGAATTTTCAAGAAGATAATTGATCGCTATTTTCTTTCACCCTCAAGAATAAGGGATCGATTGTAGTGTGCGTGACCAAGTGAAATATCATTTCCACAAGATAGTTATAAATTTAACAAGTAATTCTATATGATAATTCCAATGTAAGACAAATCTGGGGGTTTTTGAAAAAGATAATTAATTAACTAATAAAAGCAAAATTTAAATAATTAAACTAATTATGCAAATAAAATAAATCACGCAGAGAATACGATTTAGAATTCAAGAATGGAGAATTGGTAATGCTCGGGCAAACAGTTTAACTATGTGACTAATTTATCTATACCCAAATTAATTACCTGCAGACGTTTATAAGAGGATCACTAAGCCTAGTTAAATCACCTTGATCGGGTAGGATCTAACACTTATAATGAGCTGAAAATCCTAAGATCAATAAGAAATTAACTCCCTCTCCCTCTATAGGTACTTCATGCTAAATTCCAATTAAGGCTAGAGCACTAGACTTCCCTTTCTAGGTACGCGATTGTTACCCTTTTTTTCTCCTTATTAATTACCTAATAATGATGTTTTACCCAGTAATTAATATTTCAAATTGATTGTCTAACACTCTTAGGTATTATAGGCCAATCCCCTAAGACTGTCACAGGAAACAATAATTATTATGCAGAAATAAAGAATCCTATTAGCTATCAATCAGTGATACCGTCAAGAATAATTAAAGGAATCAAAACCCAAAAACACAATAATATGAAGTTTCAAAATATCTTCTTCAATAAGGAAATAAACAATCTGCAGAATCATCAATCCAAGTCTAGGGCAAAATCCAATCACATAGTCAAAACTGTATAAAGCCCTAACAATACCAACAAAGAAGCTTAGCCCATGGAATTACGAGGGCAAATCACAAAGATGTAATAAACCCTAACCATTGTGCTAAAATAACAAAAATAAATAATTAAAAATAAAGAACCCTTTTAGAGGACTCCGTCTCTTTAATCTTTATATCCGTCGACAATGGGTGGATGGATGGTGGAAGAATGGTGAAGGGTGAACTGGGACAAGAGGATGAACGGCCGTTAAGAATGGTGACGCTGTCGTTCTGTTCTCGGCCGAGGGATAACTATGTTCTCCTTTTTCAAGATGGAATTCACGTGTGTATATACGTACAACGAGGGAGGCGGTGGAGTTAGCCTTCCTGTGGGCTTTTGGAATAATTGATTTTAAAGTCAATTACATAGCCCAATGGCAATCTAACTTCAATTAATTTCCAATAATGGATAATGGATACTGCAGGACATGGGTTAGACTCTCCATAATGGTAATTTCCATGGCTTTTCATGCTTGGCCCACCACTTCATATTCCCCATCATGTACGTGGCAAATCTATTGTGAGCTGATGGTAAGTTAGGCCCACTTGAATCATGAAATGGCCCTAATTTTCGTGAGTTTCGCTCATCTTATCTGCATGCTACTTCACCATTTAATTCATAACTTCTTCATCCGATCTTTGATTGAGGTGATTTTTGCGCTCACGCGTTCCTCTCTTCCGTGGCTTTCCAACCATGTATCACAACACTGATTTGGAACTCCACAAGAATCCAGAAAAATTATAGAAGCTGGTCCTCTAATTTTACACAAATTCATCTTTCACCCCAAGTTTGTGTTTGTATCCATTTTCCTATCAAAACAGAACAAAATACCTCTCAAGCACCTTTTAGTCAATAATAATTTAAAGTATTAATATTTGTGCAAATAATAGTAATTAAACACTCAAAGAGGTATAAAATTGAACCCGAAATTACATGAATTTCCACTCTCATCAAACCCCCCCCAAACTTAAGGTGTTGTTCATCCTCGAACAATGAAACGACAAACCAAGAGAAATAATGAGATGGAAAGTCATGTTCTAAGGTAACATCAAACTAAGCCTTCAAAAGATGTAATCAATCTCAACTTGGTTCACATAACTTCAAATTCAAAAGCATTAATTTATTCGAAACATGCAAGTTAAGATAATTACTTCACCAATTCAAGTGCTCAATCCACCTATGCTCACAAGATATATATAGTATAACTCTCACGCTCATGGTGTATAAAGTGTACACCGCTTTGGGTTAAATATATTTTTGCTCTCAAATTCAATTCAAGTGCATGCGTAACCATAAGCTTGCCTATTGTCTCAACTCTCCTTTTACTTGTAGCTAGCAAATCATGAATCAAAAAGGTCTTTTTATTTGGTTGTAACGTAGGCTCTTTGGACAAGGTAGGAAAAATATGGATAAGTGACACAAACTCGGATCAATCAAGTGGCCATCTATCACGATCTTTCATTCTTCCTCATCACTTTATTTTTTATACAACTCCTCCTTAACTCCAAATTATTCATTTCTTTCCTTCAACCACAAGAATGAAAGAGTATTTTCTTCTTTTCTTTCAGCATCAAGGGTATGTGCACTACCCCACAAATATTTTTTTCTTTCTCTCCCTTTATTTTTTCTTGAGGTACCAGTTTCGGGCACTACCTCTTTTCTTTCTTTTTCTCCCTTTTATTTTTCTTTTCAACTGAATAGGATTTTTATATCCTTTTTCTTCTCCTTTCTTCATCATCATTTTTAACTCCAACAAATTCACACTCTTCTTCTAACCTCTTCAACAATTACTCAATTGATCCAAGTAACACAAGGAAAAATCAAATACTGATTAAGTTCAAAGGGTTATTCAAAGAATGAATTTTTCAAGGCTCAACGGGTTGACTAAGGATTTAATGAATTCAGGTAAAGTATAGGGAAAAAGATGGGCTAAAAATCAAGATGGCATAATATCATTTTCATAATCCACTATACTATTCTCGAATATTCAAGGAGACTCAAGGCAAGTTCTAGAATACATGCACAAGAACGATACGCTCAAGAAATAAAAATATCATACGTCAATATATCATGATTTAAAGGCTCAAATCTCACTTGGCTTTTTCATAGAATGAATGAGCACTCTTCAAGACTACACATACATCATAACAAGCACATCAAGAACTTCAAGTACTTAAGAATTAAAGCATATTTCCCTTATTAATCATAATCAACATCTTAGCATAGACATGAAAAATAACAACTAAAAGATCCCCATGAAATTCAGGTCATAGAAATTAAAGCTTATGCTCCTCACTCATAAGAATTCAAAACTCACAGAAATTTTAGAATAAGGAACGAAGTAACCTGATTTCAATCTTCTTTAAATTTTGCAAGTTCATTTCATCACCTTTAATACCTTCTCAATCATAAAAGCTCAACACAATCCATCATCATGGAAGAGATAAAAAAATCGAAGAGACGAAAATCAACGACAGAACATCATGGGACACCCAAAAATAAATAAATAAAAAAAAACACACAAGACACCTGGATAGTCGCAAAAAAAAAATTCGAAAGATAGAATAAAATTCGAAAATTCTAAAAAAAAAATCAACTTCCAAGCACACAGACACTAAACAATGCAGAGTAAACATACCTGGGTGCGGATGGAACAAGGGAAGAACATCACACCCCCCCAAACTTAGATGAAAACGTCAATTGAATCTAAGTATAAAAGGATGTTATCACCTTAAGTGTAAGTACGCCCCTTGTGTATAATTCACCTAGCACAAGACAAACAAACAAATAAAATAATAAAATGGTGGGTTGCCTCCCACCAAGCGCTCTTGTTTAACATCGAGGAGCTCGACGGAATGCAGTGTAAATCAAGTCAAGAGATCAACAAACAGAACCTTTACTTCACCGTGATGATGATAATGCTTTAAGCGATGCCCATTAACCGTGAAGAAAGCTCCATCGTTCTTCATGAATTTAATCATTCCACTTTCATAAACTCGACTAACCTCATAAGGACCCATCCACTTTGATTTCAACTTTCCTGCAAAAAGCCTCAAACGAGAGTTAAATAAAAGAACAAAATCTCCCACTTGAAAGTTCTTACGTCTAAGCTTTGCATCATGCCATCTCTTGGTCCTTTCTTTATAGATGTAGGAATTTTCATACGCCTTTTCTCTAAACTCTTCAAGCTCATTCAACTGTAGAAGGCGACTACTACCCGCTGCTTCAAGATCAAGGTTAATCTTCTTCACCTCCCAAAAAGATTTGTGTTGAATTTCCACCGGAAGGTGGCAAGATTTTCCATAAACTAATTGGAACCATGACATCCCCAAAATAGTCTTGCAAGCAGTTCTGAATGCCCATAATGCATCATCCAACTTAGTAGCCCAATCCTTGCGACTAGTACTGACAGTTTTCTCCAGAATCTGCTTGATTTGATGATTGGACACTTCAGCTTGTCCATTCGTCTGCGGATGATAGGGTGTGGATACTCTATGTTTCACTCCATAAGACTTAAGAAGATTCTTCATTAGCTTATTGAGAAAATGAGTTCCCCCATCACTAATGAGAATTCTCGGCACTCCAAAACGTGAAAATATGTGCTTCCTCAAGAACGCAATGACCATTCTTGCATCACTCAACTTGGTTGGAATTGCTTCCACCCACTTTGAGACATAATCAACAGCAAGCAAGATATATAAAAATCCATTCGATGAAGGAAATGGACCCATAAAATCTATACCCCACACATCAAAGAGCTCCACCTCATACACATTCTTCAAGGGCATTTTATCTCTTTTTGATATGCCCCCCATCCGCTAGCATCTATCGCAATTCTCTACATAAAATCTACAGCACTTAAATAAAGAAGGCCAAGTAAAACCTGATTGAAGAACTCGTGCTGCAGTCTTTTCCGCTGCAAAGTGACCCCCATTTGGTCCATCATGGCACATACTCAAGACGCTCTCCCATTCTTCCTCAGGAATACACTGGCGTATGATGTTATCCGAACACAGCTTGTAGAGAATTGGATCATCCCAAATGTACTTCTTGACCTCAACAAAGAATTTCTTATAATGATACTCAGTCAGCTTGTAAGGCTTTATTTGACCTCCACTAGCCAAAAAGTTGACTATATCTGCATACCATGGTGCTGAAGGCTTCTTTACCATCTCTACTAACTCGAAGCAATCAACCACAAGTATGTCTTCATCAGGAAAGACTTCCTTAATGAATTCATACTTCTCATCACAATGATCCCGCGGCTCAAGTCTAGAGAGATGATCAGCTACCACATTCTCAATCCCCTTCTTATCTTTAATCTCAATATCAAACTCTTGGAGAAGTAAGATCCATCTGATTATTCTTGGCTTTGCATCCTTCTTTTCCATCAGATAGCGGATAGCTAAGTGATTCATATACACCACTGTCTTCATGCCCACTAGATACGGGCGGAATTTATCAAAGGCATACACCACTGCAAGAAACTCCTTCTCTGTTACTGTGTAATTCCTCTGAGCTGCATCAAAGGTCTTGCTGGCATAGTAAATAGGTCTGAATCTCTTTTCCCTAATCTGTCCAAGCACAACCCCCAATGCCATGTCACTAGCATCACACATCAACACAAAAGGCTACTTCCTATCCGGAGTGATCAGAATTGGAGCAGTTATCAAAGCCTCTTTAAGTACCTGAAAAGCATGTAAGCAAGTATCATCAAAGTCAAAAGGTACATCTTTCTCAAGCAAATGAGACAAGGGTTTAGAATATTTAGAGAAATCCTTGATAAATCTGCGGTAGAAACCCGCATGACCAAGGAAAGATCTAACCCCTTTCTCATTAATCGGTGGCGGAAGCTTCTCGATAGCTACCACCTTCGCTCGATCAACCTGCAGCCCTTTAGAAGACACATGATGCCCAAGTACTATACCTTCTCTTACCATGAAATGACATTTCTCCTAAATTCAGAACAAGGTTAGACTCTTGGCATCTCTCCAAAACAACAGTAAGGTTAATAAGACAAGAATCAAAAGGAGATCCAAAAACAGAAAAATCATCCATGAATACTTCCATAATTCTTTCAATCAAACCCTCAAAAATATACATCATACATCTCTGAAAAGTAGCAGGAGCATTGCACAAACCAAAAGGAAGCTTCCTAAATGCAAAAGTACCATATGGGCAAGTAAAGGTAGTCTTATCTTGATCCTCCAATGCAATCATTATCTGATTGTAACCAGAGTACCCATCTAAGAAATAATAAAACTCATACCCCGCAAGCCTATCAAGCATCTGATCCATGAAAGGTAAAGGAAAATGGTCTTTGCGTGTGTTTTCATTTAGTTTCCTATAATCAACACAAACACGCCAACCTGTAGGTATCCTAGTAGCCAAAGTCTCTCCATTCTCAGATTGTACTATAGTCATGCCCCCCTTCTTAGATACCACATGCAACGGACTCACATAAGGGCTATCACTAATAGCATAAATAATATCAGACTTCAACCACTTAAGTACCTCTTTCCTAACCACTTCTTGCATCGCAGGATTTAAACGCCTTTGATATTGTACAGAGGTTTTCTTTTTATCTTCTAACCTGATCCTATGTATGCAAATATATGGACTTATACCTTTCAAATCTTCCAAAGACCATCCTATGGTGGACTTATGCTCCCTAAGGACTCTAAGCAGTTTATCAAGTTCAAGTTCAGTTAAGGCAGATGATACAATTACCGGATATGTTTGATTTTTCCCCAAAAAGGCATATGATAGATGATCCGGTAAAGGCTTCAATTCCACCTTCTTCTTCTCTTCAGCTTCAGGTTTCTCCTTCTCCAGTGGTAAGAAGCGTGGTGTCCACTTTCCTCCTTCAATTTTGAACACCTCTCTTTTATCTTCCCTGCAAGCATTCAAAGCATTCAAATATCCATTAAATTCATCATCAAAAATATTACCTGAATAATCAGATAAAAAATCAGTTGCAAGAGTAGGGAAAGAAAGACTATTGTTGATACATGTCTCCAATGGATCCGTAAACAGAATCAATGGCAATTTTTCCTCAATGATCTCATCAACAACATCAATGAACTTGCAGTTTGCTTTTTCAGCTGGCCACTTCAATGCATTATCAAGAGTAAATACTACTTCATCATCTCCAACTCTGAGCCTCAACTTTCCATCTTCAACATCAATCAGAGCTCTAGCAGTGGCTAGGAATGGTCTCCCCAAAATTAGAGGCACATTGTTATCCTCTTCCATATCAAGCACCATGAAATCGACTGGGAAGATGAACTTATCCACCTTCACAGGTACATCATCAATAACTCCTCTAGGGTGCGTAAAAGACCTATCAGCTAGCTGCAATGTCACCGAAGTAGGTCTCACCTCCCCCAAACCAAGGCTTTTGAATGTATTTAGGGGCATCAGATTGATGCTCGCCCCCAAATCGCACAAAGCTCTGCATGTGGCGTTCTTCCTAATCTGAACAGGAATAGTAAAACTACCCGGATCTTTTAGCTTGGCTGGCAACTTCCTCTGGATGATGGCACTACATTCCTCAGTCAAGTTCACTGTTTTCTTATCCCCAATACTCCGCTTCTTGGACATGATTTCCTTAAGAAACTTTGCATAGTGAGGCATCTACTCAATTGCTTCAGCAAAAGGAATGTTGATATGGATCTTCTTAAATATCTCTACAAATTTCTGAAATTTCTCATCAAGACCCTTTTTCAACTGCACCGTAGGAAAAGGAATGGGATACTTTATTTTTGGAATACCCAAATTGTTTATCTCTAATTCTTCCTTTTTATTCCTTTCTCTTTTAGCTTTTTTCCACTTCTTTTCAGTCACAACTGGATGTTCAATATCACTCTAGAAACCAACTGTATCAGTATGGTGAGGAACATACTCAACTGGAGTAGAATTAGGATCACACGGAATATTGCCCATCGCACGCACGACATCGTGTGAACCACCGTACGTGGTGCACGGTTCGGGCAGCATAGCATGGTCACCGTCGTGCGAGAGCCTGGACGTGTCTTCAGTTCCGTACGAGAAGTATATTGGTGATGGTGCACGGCTATCGTCATGTGTCACACCCCAGCGCATGGCATCGTGCGTCCTCGTACGGTCCTGGCCGTGCGCCAACTCTTCATACACGACATCGCATGTGCTCACACGGTTCTAGTTGGGCATCAACTCGGATGCGTGCGTGTACGCACGACTGTCCCTGTTAGTTTTCCCAGACCAATTTTCTCTGTACTCTGCATCCAGCAACCTAGGCCCTTCATACTGTTTACCACTTCTCAAAGTAATAGCATGACACTGATGCTCTCTCGGATTCAACTCAGTCTGTGCAGGAAATTTTCCTTGCTGTTGCAACTTACCAACCGCAGCATTCAACTGACTGATAGCAAGATCTATTTCTTTTTGCTTCTTCTCTGCTTCCTTGTACCTTGCTTCAGCCGTTTCTTTGTTTGTGACCATCATCTTAAGCATCAAATCAAGCTTATCATCCATTGATGGTTTCCATTCGGCAGGTTTCTGAGCTGGCTCAAATCCCGGAGGTGGTACAAATGCACTGTTAGGATTAGAATAAGACAAATTTTTACTCCTTCTCTGGTTATTGAAGTTCGAATTTCCTTGGTTCCAACCCTGTTGATACTGACGATTGTTACCTTGGTCATTCCTCCCCCCAAACTGATTGTTCGGTCTGAAATTCTGTCTATTTCTATTATCTCCTCCTTGGAACATAGCATAATATGCCTCTTCAAATTCTTCCTCATCTCCAGCTTTAGTTATCTACTCTCTGTTTCCTTTCGTGAGGCGATCCATCTTATTATTCAACTCATCGAGTCGATCATGGAGAGCTGACACTTCACTATTTCCGGCTTGTATCTCAACCTTTGCCACTTTATCAAAAGAACCCTCTCCATCTGCTCTTTCTGCTGGCCAATCATAAGTGTTTGCAGCCATCTCCTCAAATATCTCTTCAGCTGCCTCTGTAGACTGCTTAAATATAGATCCACCTGCTGCCGCGTCCACCAACACTCTTGAGTCTCTTCCTAAGCCTTGATAGAAGAAGCCTAAGTAAGTATCCTTTGAAAATCCATGTTTGGGACAGCTCCGCAACAACTCTTTGAACCTCTCCCATGCCTCGTAGAAACTCTCCAAGGATCATTGTTTGAATTGTGTAATCCTTTTCTTTATCAAGAAACTCTTGGATGGAGGAAAGTATTTATTCAAAAACCTGTCTGCCAATTGTTCCCAATCAGTACAACATCCTTGAGAAAGGTTGTTGTACCACTCCTTGGCTTTCCCCGTAAGTGAGAATGTGAAAAGCCGCATCCTGATAGCATCATCCGGAACATTCCTGTGCTTCTGCGTTCTTGCATACTCGTCAAATAACTGCAGATGCTCACTAGGATTCTCCAAAGGTGTCCCACCAAACTGCTGCCTCTCTACCATTCGGATCAGTCCGAAAGGTAGCTCAAAATTCTTTGCGGTGATCGCAGGTCCATTCAACCCAGCATTCGTAGTGTGCTTCAGTTTGTATTGATCTCGCATAGGCGTCGGAGCTTGCTGATCATCAGCCATCTTCCTAGTCTCAGTATCTTCAACTAAATCAACTCTGTCAAATTTCTGTGAAAGCCTTTCAACTTCCTCCTCTTCTGACGAAAGAAAACTATCTGAATCCGAACTAGGAATAGGTGTAGCAGGTTGCTTTCTCTTCCTTCTGTTCTCTCTAACAAGTGCTTCAAGCTCTAGGTTTAATGGTACGATTGCTCCTCCACTAGACCTAGTGATCATACACCTGCTCTCACTCAAAAGATCAGAATTGTTTAGATCATAAATAAAATTAAAATAACGCAAGTAAAATTTAACGTCCTACAAGTAAATTAATCACAATAAAATTAAATTTAAATCTATAAACTATCCCCGGCAATGGCGCCAAGAACTTGATCGCTATTTTCTTTCACCCTCAAGTATAAGGGATCGATTGTAGTGCGCGTGACCAAGTGAAATATCGTTCCCACAAGATAGTTATAAATTTAACAAGTAATTCTATATGATAATCCCAATGTAAGACAAATCTGGGGGTTTTTGGAAAAGATAATTAATTAACTAATAAAAGCAAAATTTAAATAATTAAACTAATTATGCAAATAAAATAAATCACGTAGAGAATACGATTTAGAATTCAAGAATGGAGAATTGGTAATGCTCGGGCAAACAGTTTAACTATGTGACTAATTTATCTAGACTCAAATTAATTACCTGCAGACGTTTATAAGAGGATCACTAAGCCTAGTTAAATCACCTTGATCGGGTAGGATCTAACACTTATAATGAGCTGAAAATCCTAAGATCAATAAGAAATTAACTCCCTCTCCCTCTATAGGTACTTCATGCTAAATTCCAATTAAGGCTAGAGCACTAGACTTCCCTTTCTAGGTACGCGATTGTTACCCCTTTTTTTCTCCTTATTAATTACCTAATAATGATGTTTTACCAAGTAATTAATATTCCAAATTGATTATCTAACACTCTTAGGTATTATAGGCCAATCCCCTAAGACTGTCACAGGAAACAACAACTATTATGCAGAAATAAAGAATCCTATTAGCTATCAATCAGTGATACCGTCAAGAATAATTAAAGGAATCAAAACCCAAAAACACAATAATATGAAGTTTCAAAATATCCTCTTCAATAAGGAAATAAACAATCTGCAGAATCATCAATCTAAGTCTAGGGCAAAATCCAGTCACATAGTCAAAACTGTATAAAGCCCTAACATTATCAACAAAGAAGCTTAGCCCATGGAATTACGAGGGCAAATCACAAAGATGTAATAAACCCTAACCATTGTGCTAAAATAACAAAAATAAATAATTAAAAATAAAGAACCCTTTTGGAGGACTCCATCTCTTTAATCTTTATCTCCGTCGACGATGGGTGGATGGATGGTGGAAGAATGGTGAAGGGTGAACTGGGACAAGAGGATGAACGGCCGTTAAGAATGGTGACGCTGTCGTTCTGTTCTCGGCCGAGGGATAACTGTGTTCTCCATTTCTAAGATGGAATTCACGTGTGTATATACGTACAACAAGGGAGGCGGTGGAGTTAGCCTTCTTGTGGGCTTTTGGAATAATTGATTTTAAAGTCAATTACATGGCCCAATGGCAATCTGACTTCAATTAATTTCCAATAATGGATAATGGATGCTGCAGGACATGGGTTGGACTCTCCATAATGGTAATTTCCATGGCTTTTCATGCTTGGCCCACCACTTCATATTCCCCGTCATGTACGTGGCAAATCTATTGTGAGCTAATGGTAAGTTAGGCCCACTTGAATCATGAAATGGCCCAAATTTTCGTGAGTTTCGCTCATCTTATCTGGAGTCGCGCTACTTCACCATTTAATTCATAACTTCTTCATCCGATCTTTGATTGAGGTGATTTTTGCGCTCACGCGTTTCTCTCTTCCGTGGCTTTCCAACCATGTATCACAAGACTGATTTGTACCTCCACACGAATCCAGAAAAATTATAGAAAATGGTCCTCTGTTTTTACACAAATTCACCTTTCACCCCAACTTTGTGTTTGTATCCATTTTCCTATCAAAACAGAACAAAATACCTCTCAAGCACCTTTTAGTCAATAATAATTTAAAGTATTAATATTTGTGCAAATAATAGTAATTAAACACTCAAAGAGGTATAAAATTGAACCCAAAATTACATGAATTTCCACTCTCATCAATAATCGTGTGGAGATAGAGCATGATAGGGAAGGAGGACACAATATGAACGTGCAAGACAACGTACCTCAATTTAATGCAAATCCTCCTCAACAAGCCTATCAAAATCATTGAGCTTTCAACAACCAAGTTTTACTTCAACAAATGGTGCAACAAGTTCTAAGGCAACAAGGCTTTCAACAAGCTTATGCTCCTCCACAACAAGCATATGTACCACCACCACCTCCGGTGCAACATGGAATGCAAAATGATCAAGGGGTGATCCGGGATTTCTTTATGCCAAGGGCAATTCCACACATGATGGAACCACCAATCAATGCCAACAACTTTGAATTCAAGGCAGGCTTGATTTCTATGGTGAGGGAGCAACAATTTACTGAAACTCCGAATGAAGATCCTAATGCTCATCTAGCCCAATTTGTGGAGATTGCCAACACGGTGAAGATGAATGGGGTGAGTGAAGATTGCATCAAGATGAGGTTGTTTCCGTATTCTTTGAGGGATAGAGCAAGAACATGGTTATATACCATTACTCCCGGTACGTGCAACACTTAGGATGACCTTGCGCAAATATTCTTGAACATGTATTTTCCACCTTCAAAGACGCTTCAAATGAAGAGCTTGATCACACAATTCAAGCAAATGCCTCAAGAGAGTTTTTATGAAGCGTGGGAAAGGTTCAAGGATATGCTACGCAAGTGTCCACAACATGGTTTCCTGGAGAATCAACAAGTTGGATTTTTCTATCAAGGACTTGTGAATGGGCAAAGAGTGCTTGTTGATGCTTTGGCGGGTGGATCCGTACTTGGTGTGAAAGGGCTTTAAAAATTTTTGAGGAGATTGCTACGAATGTTTATCAATGGCCATCGGAGAGGGTAAGTGGATGCTATGGGTTTGAGAGTTTCGATCAGGGGCAACAGTTTAGTGTGAAGAGTTTGAATGTTGAGTCAAGTGTGCCACAAATGTCAAGCATTGAAATGTTAGCATCGGAAGTTTTGAAGCAAATAAACTTGAATCAAAGTGGGAATAATCAAGGAGTGAATATGGTTGAAGGGGTACAATTTGAGCAAGGTGTGCTACCTCCGAATACTGTGAATGGAGAACAGTGGGCCAATGATGAGTGTTTAAATTCACAAGTTTGGCATCATGTTTTGTGCTAGTTTTGGAGAGTTTTGAGGTGGAAATAGGTGAAAAACCTATATATATTGTGAATTAGCACGAATCAGGTGTTAGTGGAGCTATTTAAGTGGTTTTCATAGCAAAATCGGAGTGAAAGTGCCAAGAATCAAAGAGACGAAGTCGAGACCACGCGAACCGCCAAGGAGAGAGGTGGGTTCGACCTGTTGGAGGAGGGTTCGACCTCTCCAGCAGGTTGAACCAGCAATACAAAGTGGCAGAAGATGGGTTCGACCATGACTCGAGGGGTTCGACCTGTCTATCAGGTCGAACCATGGTCGAACCAGTTCGTGAGAAAGTTGATTCGATCACGATGTTGGGGGGTTCGACCTGACGGTTGGTCGAATCAAGAGCAGAAATTATCCAGTAGCATGGTTCGATCTGTGGTTCGACCAAGAAGGAGTGGTTCGACCTGTACAAGAAGTCGAACCAAGTGCAGAATACTTCCAGTAGGTGGGTTCGACCTGTGGTTCGACCTGTTTGCTGAGGTCGAACCATCGTGCGGAAACTTACCTTATCCGGATTTTTGAGGCCAAAACGCGTGTGATCACTTGAAAAGCCTATTCCAAGCCCTAGAGACGTGATTACAAGTATAAAAGAAGGCTCATGCAGTAATAACACGACACACAAAAACACAATATACAATAACACAATACAAGAGAGTTTCAGAGAGCGTAAGAAAGGGAAGCGCAAGAGGAGACTAGGAGGAGCTGTGACAGAGGTTCCGTTGAAGATTCAAGTAAGATTGGTCCATCTAACCATGATTGTTCCTAGATCAATCATGGGCTAGAGCCACTTCAGTAGTTCTAGGGTTTTGAAGGTTTCATGAGTTGATTTGTATTTCGTGTGTATACTCCGTACAACACTACTTGTGGTTTATTTTATATAAGATTGTACGTTTTTAATCCATACTCATAGTTGTTTTGTGAATCAATAATCGTTGTGTAGAGTCTGAATGCATAACATGGTTATTGATTTAGTGCGTTCACTAATGAGCAGGGTTTATTGTTATAATTCTAAGTGAAGAGATTCTGAGATTTTATTAGAACCATCTTATATGAATGTTTGTTAATTGAATTGAATTCGGGTTAACAAGTAGGATTAAGAGTATAACTTTATAGTACCTAAAAAGGGAGATCAAATCGGGTTAGAGTACTAAGTGCACGGGAATAATTGATTATGATGGTACCTAGAAAGGGGGGTAAAGTATAAATCTTGCTCTGAGGATACTCACACATGTCAAAAGCTTATCTATTTGTGTCTATAGAGTAGATTTGCATGGTCTAGCGATACGTCCATAAACCACAAGGCAGAGTCGGACATCGACATACGAAAGTATGAATTAACGAATGAAACTGGATGGCTTGACAAACTACTTATCATCTTATTTGATCACAACTACTCTTCTCTTATTCTTGTTTTTGATTTGCTATTTTAATTGTTACTTAGTTTAAAAACCAACAATTACAATTCTCAACATAGTCATAATTGCTAGAAAATAACTAAAGTAATATTTATCAGTCCCATGGATTCTATATTTAACTTGATCACCTTCGAAACTACAATTGGTATCCTTCATACTTGGGGATTAAAATTGTGTGTTGAGAAAACACCCATCAAGTTTTTGGCGCCGTTGCCGGGGATAGATTCAAGGACATGCTTAGGAAGTGTCCTCAACATGGGCTATCTAAAGCTCAATATATCAGTATATTCTACAATGGATTGGACTGTGATTCACGAGTGTTATTGGATGCTTCTTCTAATGGAGCATTCCTTACAAAGTCATCCGTAGAGGCCGAGAAGTTGTTTGAAGATATTTCGATGAATTCGAGGGATTGGCCAACTTATAGAGTTAGAGGTACTTATGTCCTTGGGAAGGCAGCTCAGGTTGAACAAGCAATGGTGAAAACAAGTAGAGAGGATGAGATCGTCTCTAGCTTGTCCAATATCAACAAGCTACTTGAATCCCAACAGAAGCAAATCAGCAAATTATCTCAGCGCGTACCGATCATGCAGCAGGAACTAATGAAAGATGGACCAATCCAAGAGGAGTTGGAAGAGGCACACTATGCCATAGGTCAAAGTATTCAAGGGACTAGGTATCCAGATCAAGGAAACCGGAAGTACTAAGGGAACTATAGAGGAAACTTTAGTAATCGTGGTCCCCCGGATGGTTATCAACAGCCTAGGAGGCCGGAGTTCTCATGGAGCAATCCGAATAATGCTATTCAACCTCCGATGGGTGTTGATCCGGGTGCTAAGATGGAAGAAGGGAAACCGGGTTTTGAGGATACTGTGAACAGGTATATGGCCAAGAACGATGAAAGAGTGAATCGCCTTGAGGCTAAACTTGAAAAGAAAATTGATGCAAACCATGAGGTTATATCTAAACAGATGAAGGACCTTACATTGCTGATGAGGGAGATGGCAGGAAGTGTTAACAAGCTTACTCAAACTCTTGAGAAGGGGAAGTTCCCATCTCAAAGTATTGAGAATCCAAGGTCCTGCAACACCATCACATTGAGGTCGGGAACACAGTACGAGGGACCTATGAGACCGAAATCAAATTTGGACATGTCTAAGGCAAGATTCGACCATATTTCGACCAACATTGAAGGTCAAACCATATAGGGAAAGTCGAACCTACGCACTGGACACGATCAGGAGGAATCGCAGCATCGGTTCGATCAAAATGCAGATGGTTCGACGTGGCATACAGGTCGAACCATGGTCGAACCTGACAATTCGGAGCACTCTATTTTTCCAAAACACCGATTCAACCAAATCAATAATGGTTCGACCTATCCAACAAGTCGAACCGCACAACTTGGAGCACTATGTTTTGTCGCAGCAATGATTCGACCACGACGGATATGGTTCGACCTATCCAACAGGTCAAACCTTGGTCGAACTGGAGGGCGGAAGGAGTACAGTAGGTCGGTTCGACCTAGGTAGCCGTGATTTGACCTACTCAACAGGTCGAACCCAGGTCGAACCTCAACTTCAAAAAGAGAGCAGCTGTCCAGAAGAGTGGTTCGACCATTACATGCCTGGTTGGACCTGTTCCACAGGTCGAACCCTGGTCGAACCCATCAGAAGTTGCCTGTTGCTACTCCGAACACTCTCGATGATGTTGATGCTACTCCAGTGGTTCGGAAAGAGCAAAGTACAGAGATAATAGCTGAGAAAAAGTGGGAGAGAGCCAAGCGATTGAGAGCCAAAAAGGAGAAAGCGGAGAAGGTTGATCGTGATGAATGGGGGATTCCCAAAACAAAGATACCTCCGCCGTTTTCTTACAAGCTTGTGAAGAAGGGATTGGAAGAGAAGTTCAAGAAGTTTTCAGAGATAATGAACAAGATAAGCTTGAGCATTCCTTTCTCAGAGGCAATCATGGAAATGTCGTACTATGCCCGATTTCTTAAAGACATATTGTTGAAGAAGCGGAGCTTAACCGGAATTGAAACGGTGAATTTACCTGAGAATTACAGCTCAATCATTCAAAGAAAGCTTTCGCAAAAGATGAAGGGTCTGGGGAGCTTCACTATTCTATGTGAGATCGAAAAGGGGCTGGCACGGCGAGCTTTGTGCGATCTAGGGGCAAGCATCAATTTGATGCCGTTGTCTATCTTTCAGAGGCTTGGTTTGGGGGAGTTGACCCCTACAACAGTGGTTCTCTAATTGGCGGACAGGTCGATGACGTTTCTAAAAGGTATAATTGAAGACGTTCTCGTCAAAGTAGAGAAGCTAGTCTTTCCTGTGGACTTTCTTGTGCTAGAGATGGATGATGATAAGGATAATATCCCTTTAATCATGGGGAGACCTTTCCTTGCTACTGCTGGAGCTATGATTGATGTTCAAAAAGGAGAGCTTAGATTGCGGATGGACAAAGAAGAAGTTCTTTTCAACATGGACAAAGCAATGAAGATGCCCATGGAGTCTCAGTGTTATAGTATTGACGTGGTGGAGGAGATTGTGAAGGAGGATATGTCTCTGATCCTGTCAAAGGATCCTCTTGAGATATGTTTGATGGAGTCTCTTACTTATCCCACTACGGAGCTTGACGGACTCTCCAACGAGGTATGTATTGAATTTCTTGAAAACTTTCTTGCTTTGGGTGATGACAGGTTTGAATCGGAAAGAACTAAGGTGGAATAAGTCAAGTGGACTAGGAAGTACTTGCCTTTGGATAACGAGAGCTCTCCGATGGAAGTGAGAAAAGAGGAGTTGAAACTTTTGTCGGAACACTTGAAGTACGTCTTTCTTGGCGACAATGAAAAATATTCGGTAATTGTATCTTCTTATCTTGATGAAGATCAACTTGAGGAGTTATTGAATGTTCTTAGGAAGTATAAGTCTGCGATTGGTTGGTCTCTTGAGGATTTGAAAGGAATTAGCCCTTCGTATTGCATGCATAGGATAAGATTGATTGATGAGGCCAAGGCAAGTGTTCAGAATCAGCGGAGGGTAAATCCCGCGATTCAAGAGGTGATTAGGAAGCAAATCCTTACGTGGTTGGATACTGGAATCATATATCCTATTAGTGACAGTCCCCATGTGAGTCCATTGCATGTAGTTGCTAAAAAGGGGGGAATGATTGTAGTAAAAGCTGAGGATGGAGAAGCGATAGCCACAAGGATTCCTACGGAATGGCGTACATGTGTAGATTATAGGAAGTTGAATGAGAACACGTGTAAGGATCATTTTTCTCTTCCTTTCATGGATCAAATGTTAGATCATCTTGCAGGGTATGAGTTTTATTGTTTCTTGGATGGATACTCGGGTACAACCAAATTATGATTGCCCCCGAGGATCAAGAAAAGACCACTTTTACTTGCCCCTATGGGAAGCATAGGGTTACTACACCCTATCATCCTCAAGCGAATGGGCAAGCAGAGGTCTCGAACCGTCAAGTCAAACAGATTCTGGAGAAGGTGGTCGGAACCAATAGAAAGGATTGAGCTTTGAAGCTCGATGATGTCGTGTGGGGGTTTCGAACAGCGTACAAGACGGTGTTAGATATGTCACCGTATCAGATTATCTATGGAAAGCCGTGCCACTTACCTGTAGAGATTCAAGACAAAGCGTTTTGGGCTTTGCGAAGCTTGAACTTGACTCTCAAGGATGTGAAGGAGTTGAGGATGACTCACATCAATCTTTTGGATGAGTTTCAGAGTCGTGCGTACAAGAATTCCGAGATCTACAAGGAAAGGATCAAGAGGTGGCATGATTCGAAGATCTCATACAAGGAGTTCAAGCAAGGAGACGAGGTATTACTCTTTAACTCTCATTTAAAGCTTTTTGCAGGCAAGTTGAAGAAGAAGTGGACGGGACCGTTCATGATTCATTGAGCCTTAGGAGGGGGTAGTTTTGAGCTCATTGACAAGGATGGAGACATTATTATGGCGAATGGACATCGCTTGAAGCATTATAGGTCACCGGATGATGTTTGTGTCATCTTTGTGGACACTTTAATCTAAGTTGGTACCGTCGTGACTCTCCGACGTTAAACATGAGCGTCTGTTGGGGGCTTTCCCTCCCATTTTAATGCTTTATTTCTTTCATGTGAGTAAAAAATTTTTATATTTGAAGTGCTTACTTATCAGAAATTACATCTCTTTGCAAACTTAGTTTCGACTATAGTTTCTACTAAGTTTGGGGGGTGTGATGTACTTACCTTGATAAGCACCGATAGTATAATCTTTTTTTTGTGACGTTTGTTAGGGGAGTTAATTTTTGCGACATATTTAAAACTTTAACCAGTTTATATGTGTCGATTTTTTGTAACTTGCCTAATGTTCCGTGGTGTTTTGTGGTTTCGTATTTTGAGTGATTGCGAGTTACTCATGATTTATAAGTTTTTAAAGAACCAATTCTTGATGAAGTTGTGCTCTAGTTGGTACTTAATGATTCGTGTTGAAGTTTGAAGTGTGTAGGGATTGAAGAACACGCGTTTTGAAGCTTCCAGGGGTAGGTTCGACCAGTGCCAGGAGGTTAAACCCAACGGTGGAAGTCGAACCATGTTGAGAAATCGTCCAGTGAGGTGGTTCGACCTTCACAAGCATGGTTCGACCTGATCCTACAGGTTGAACCTAGGTCGAACCAGTGCGGCTGAAGTTCGGTTCGACCACGACGTCCTTGGTTCGACCTGTTTAACAAGTCGAACCAAGGTCGAATCGGTGATTTGAAACATACAGTAAGGTAGTTCGACCTGATGCGTTTTGGTTCGACCTGTTCTAGTAGGTCAAACCTAGGTCGATCCTGAAGAAATCTTGTCCAGAAGGGTGGTTCGACCTCGTCAGTCATGGTTTGACCTATTTAACAGCTCGAACCCAAGGTCGAACCAAGCCAGGTATGTGTTTTAAGTTCGATTTTTTAGAAGGGTTCGATCATTTTTCACTTCACCCTTCCTCGAACCTTCACGAAATCACTACACCCTTGCACCAATTCTTCAATTACACTTGATTTCGCACCGATTACACATCACCACACCTTTAATTCACGACTTGGATGCGAATTTGGGCGAATTTCGCTGCAAGCTAGGGCTCAGTCGCGATTTTTTGGGGGTTTTGAGTGATTGATTATTCTTTTGCCATGGGAAAAGCTAAAGGTATGTTTTCTCAACTCAATTACTCTAGGATTGAAGCTTAGTGATTGCAATACGTTGTGGGTAAGAGGATTGACGTTGATGTTGGTTGAATTTCATGGTGAATGTTGATATTTTGATTTGGCTCATATGAATTCTTGTTCATTGGTTTGAGAATGCTTGATTATTGATTGAACTTGAGTGTTGATGTGAATTGATCAATGATTTTGTGCGTTTATGAGTATAAGCATGTTGGTTTGGTTGAATCGTTCAAAATTTGAGGAGTTAATGTTTTGACTTGTTGAAATTCATGTGAATTGCTTCGATAAGTTGAAGGCATGCTTGTATGGCTGTGTTTGAATGTTGAGGAAGATGTGATTGAAGTAGTTTTGAGCATGTTGAAAAGCAAAGGGTGTTTGATGATGGTTGTTGAGGTGATATGTTGTTGATGAAGCATGGATGCTTGAAGTCTTGAGTAGAGTATAGGATATGCTAGTTGATTACTTGCTTTCTTGTCTTATTGGTTGTACTGAGTAGTTGTTTTCAGGTACAGGACAAGGATCCAGACAAGGATCCAGTCAAGGCAAGGGGAAGGGGAAGGCAGCCGATGTAAGATAAAAAAGAGGCATGATAGGCCTTCGAACGTAGATAAGGTGACGAAGACGCTGAGATTGCAAGAACGCCTTCCCGAGAACTTTAAGATTCAGATGCCTAATTGGGATGAGATCAAAGAAAAGTGGGCAGAGGTCTCAGAAAAGATAGCTCGGACTAGATACCAAGACGATGAGGCCATGAGACTCATGAGCATCCGGGATGATATGACAATGTTGTTCGATCGAGTGGAGATCTGCAGATTTATGGAGTTGAAGAGGCCGACTTACTTCCATGTTACAGTGGAGGTAGTTTGCTCCTTTGAGATGGATAAGGACCCACTTGGCTACTCGTATCAGTGTACATTTCAGTTGGGAGGAGTTCGAAGGAGATGGACGGCTGAGGATTTTAATCAGCTTTTTCAGACGCCTCTAGAGATTTCTTGAGTGGAGAATGGACACTTCAACGCTAATAGGTTCTGGAGGGAGATCTCCGGGGAGATCTGAGACTATAAGATTAGGCAGGTTCGTGCGACCTCGATCAAGAATCCAGTGTTGAAGTATATGGATCGAGTGCTCAAAAACACACTGTTTGCTCATTCGGAGGGTGGCTGTGTGTCTAGAGGAGAGCTTTACGCCCTATGGTGTATGATGAATGGGGTGAAGTTCAATGTGGGAGCATATTTCATCGCGCAGCTGCATCGATTCAGGACCATTGGATTTCAAAATGTGAACATTGGAGGGTTGCTGACGATTGTAGCTGAGCATTACAACATGGACTTCACCGACATTACACCTGTTAGAGGAGAGCCCGACTTGGTGATGTTCATATGCGTAAAGGGAGGATTTGCACACTTTAGAGATGGTGATTGGTTCTTCACGAGAGGACCAAAGCCATTCGACTTCATGTTTTCCTTTGACGTGAACAACATGACCACTGTTCAGGAGGCGAGAAACTTGTTGATGAACTCCCTAGGACATACCGCTCTATCCGTGACTGTGAAGACCAATGGGAATTGGAGAGCCGTGGCTAGGATGTATGTGGAAGGCAGATTGGCGGAGCTACAGCAAATTGTGGATCAGGGAGAGTACCATCCACCACCGCAGCAGCCATCACAGCCACTACAGCAGCCCGAGGTCGAGCATTAGGTAGATGAGCAGCCAGAGATGGAGATTCCGGAGGAGGAACAGCACGACGCGCCTCAGCATGCTCCAGTACCGCAGCAGCAGTAGGATATTCGGGAAGATACCTGGGAATAGCTTCGCTTGATTCTTGAGCAGCTGGTCGCGGTCGTAGCTGCACAGCAGGAGACGAACAGGCAGCTCGCACTCGCCAATGCCAACTACGCCATGTTGAATGAGAGGTTTACTGCCTTGAATGAGCGGGTTGGTAGAGTGAGTAGTCGGGTAGATCTTATGGATAGGAACATCAGTAGTCTGTCTCGAGCTGTGGAGCAGAGATTGGATGACGAGGATGATGATGATGAGGATGATGATGCTCTGGAGGAGTAGATCTTCAGGCTTTCTTTTGATTTTTTTCTCCGATTCATCTGACCTCCATTCTTATTTTTCTCTTTACAGATTGGGCTGTGTTTATTGAGTGAGTGGCATGTATATTCTTGGATATCATTGTTAGGATAGATGGAATCATGAGTGTTGAATACTTGTATGGTTGATTCGGTTTATGGGCTATTGATTTTGTGCTTTCATATGTTCATGTGTTAAATTCTATTGATGAAAAGCATGTGTAATTTGATAAGTATGTAGAGTTCTTGTAGAATTGATCTTAATTATGTGCTATGAGGAGTACTTAGGATTCTATTTACCTATGTGAGGATTTGAGCCTTATTAATCATGCTTCATCATGATTGTTTTATTCTTGAGAGGATCATTCATGTGAACGTATTCTAGAACTTGGCTTGGAGACTTGTGTGAGACTTATGATTGATAAATTGCTAGGACATGATCTTAGGCCATTATTTTGTGATTAAGCTACTTAGCTAAATTTTGTCCTTCCTAATGATTTTATTAACCTTTGGATGCCCCGTTGAGCCGTTAAAAATATTTTCTTTGGTAGCCGGAGTAAATAACCTTATAAACCTTTACTTGAGCCTTGATTAACCTATTCATTGGTAGAGAGAGTTGAGGTGAGTAAGTGTTGCAAGAAGAAAATGGAAGGTAGAATATGGTTGGATGAAAAGAATATGGTTAAATCTTGTTTAGGGGTAGTGCCTAAAACTGGTACCCCGATTGCTTATAACATGAAGCTTTAAGATTAAGAGCAGCTGATTGATAAAGAGAAGAAGGGTAGTGCCTAAAATCGGTACCCGAATTGTCTAAAGAGATGATGTTGATGCACGGAAAAGAAGAAAAATCCATGAGAAGAAGAGGAGAAGTTGGAGGAGATATTGCAGCAAGAAGAAGAAATTGAAAACCTCCAAGGTAACTCTCTACTAGTGTCTTAAGTCACTTTACCTAAATTTTCCTACCTTTTTCCAAAGAGCCAACATTACAACCCAAAAGCAAGTCCTTTGTGATCCTAGTGACGAGTTGATTATAAGTTGATTTTTGAGACCTTTGCCAAGCTTATGGTTACGCGTGAATATGGATTGATATGAGTGTTTATATTAGCCTATATAGTGCCTCACGCACTTGAGTGAAAGAGAATAAATACTTATCTTGTGAGTAGATTACTTATACTCCGAATGGTGTGTGATTGGATTGGTTTTGTATGAGTGATATATATGAAGCAATTAATACTTGTTTGATTTAATGAAGTTGCATGTGTGATATGTGTTGTACTTGATCTTGGTGAATTATACACGACTCCTGCGGTTTGATTTGGTTGCCTCGGGACGAGCAACATGTAAGTTTGGGGGTTTGATGAGTGTGTAAATTCACAAGTTTGGCATCATGTTTTGTACTAGTTTTGGAGAGTTTTGAGGTGAAAATAGATGGAAAACTTATATATATTGTGAATTAGCATGAATCAAGTGTTAGTGGAACTATTTAAGTGGTTTTCATAGCAAAATCGGAGTGGAAGTATCAAGAATCGAAGAGACGAAGTCGAGACCACACGAACCGCCAAGGAGAGAGGTGGGTTCGACCTGTTGGAGGAGGGTTCGACCTCTCCAGCAGGTCGAACCAGCAATGCAAAGTAGCAGAAGATGGGTTCGACCACGACTCGAGGGGTTCGACCTATCTATCAGGTCAAACCATGGTCGAACCAGTTTGCGAGAAAGTTGATTCGATCATGACATTGGGGGTTCGACCTGACGGTTGGTCGAATCGAGAGCAGAAATTGTCCAGTAGCATGGTTCGACCTGTGGTTCGACCAAGACGGAGTGGTTCGACCTGTACAAGAAGTCGAACTAAGTGCAGAATACTTCCAGTAGATGGGTTCGACCTGTGGTTCGACCTGCGGCCAGTGGTTCGACCTGTTTGCTGAGGTCAAACCATCATGCGAAAACTTACCTTATTCGGATTTTTGAGGCTAAAACGCATGTGATCACTTGAAAAGCCCATTCCAAGCCCTAGAGACGTGATTACAAGTATAAAAGAAGGCTCATGCAGTCATAACACGACACACAAAAACACAATATACAACAACAAAGAGTTTTAGAGAGCGTAAGAACGGGAAGCGCAAGAGGAGACTTGGAGATTCAAGTAAGATTGGTCCATCTAACCATGATTATTCCCAGATCAATCATGGGCTAGAGCCACTTCGGTAGTTCTAGGGTTATGAAGGTTTCATGAGTTGATTTGTATTTCATGTGTATACTCCATACAACACTACTTGTGGTTTATTTTATATAAGATTGTACGTTTTTAATCCATACTCATAGTTGTTTTGTGCATCAATAATCGTTGTGTAGAGTCTGAATGCATAACATGGTTATTGATTGAGTGCGTTCACTAATGAACAGGGTTTATTGTTATAATTCTAAGTGAAGGGATTCTGAGGTTTTATTAGAACCGTCTTATATGAATGTTTGTTAATTGAATTGAATTCGGGTTAACAAGTAGGATTAAGAGTATAACTTTATAGTACCTAAAAAGGGAGATCAAATCGGGTTAGAGTACTAAGTGCACGGGAAATAATTGATTATGATAGTACCTAGAAAGGGGGGTAAAGTATACATCTTGCTCTGAGGATACTCACACGTGTCAAAAGCTTATCTATTTGTGTCTATAGAGTAGATTTGCATGGTCTAGCGATACGTCCATAAACCACAAGGCAGAGTCGGACATCGACACATGAAAGTATGAATTAACGAATGAAAATGGATGGCCTGACGAACTACCTATCATCTTATTTGATCACAACTACTCTTCTCTTATTCTTGTTATTGATTTGCTATTTAATTGTTACTTAGTTTAAAAACCAACAATTATAATTCTCAACATAGTCATAATTGCTAGAAACTACAAGGGTAAGTCCCACCACTTTTTGCAAACTTAAGTCTCAACTTGTTTCGATTTAAGTTTGGGGGGAGAGTGCATGGTGTGACTCACTACTTGAGTGTGCTTGATATGATGATATTTTGATGATGAAAAGTCTTCTTGTAAAAATTGGTCAATTTTAAAATTTTTCTCATGAGTTTGGTTGGATTTTGGTATGATTGGTTGTGTTGAAGTACATGGAATCCATATTTTTAATGAAATTGTTGAGCTAATGGTGTTCTATGAGTTTTGAGTATGAATGAAGGGTATTGGAAGCACGAATGTAGCTTGGAGTGAACGCTTTCCTTACCAAATGACTATTGAGGGAGTACTCTACACCTTATCACTTCTAATTGATTTTGATTTGGATTGAATGGATTAGCATGCTACTTTATGTGTTATGTCTTTGGGAGGTTTCATTTCAATCAAAGATAAGGATGTTTGTGAGCTTAATTGATTATGGATGATATAGAATGTGTGCTTTATTGTTAATGATGGTGATTTTTATTCTTGCATGTTTTGTGTTTTTTGTATTGCTTCTTGTTTGTTGTGTCTTTCTTTTATGTTTTGTGTGCTTTCTTATTTTTGTCTTGGTATATTTGGTGGTTTGTTTAGGGAGGTTGTGAGTCATTTTTGAATATGAGTAATGATATGTTGTGGTGATAAGTGATGACAAGTTATGATTAAGAATCTCTACACTTTCAAATTGTGATATGTTTTACTTAACTTGTTCAATTTTGAGATGAATGTGGTGTAATAAGTTCCTTAAGGTTTGAGCATTAGCTTGTGAGCATTTGAGCCTCAACCGTGTATACATGGTATTTTTCTTCATGAGTGGATTGGTTGTGTTTGATAAGCTAGAACTTGCTCAATGACTATAGGAACGAGTCTGATTTGTGGAGATTAGTGACATGATCTAAGGCCATCCATGAACATCATCCCTAGTCAACCACTTTGATCCTTTAAGCCCATTTCTTGTGAATTTAGCACATTACAAGCCTTGATTACCCACATGAGCCTTATATATTTACCCTTTTGTGTGAGTGATTGAGGAGATGGTAGTAAGAAAGGTTTGATGAGAAAGCAAAACGAAGAAAGAAAATGGTAAACAAGTAAGAAAAAAGGATGAAAAGAGCAAAACCAAGAGTGAACATGTAACCTCAAAACAAGAAAAATGAGTAAAGCAACAACAAGATGCTCAAGAAAATAAAAATACAAAAAAGGAAGCATGCATTAAAAGAAGCTCAATTCAAGAAAAGTTGATGATTAGTACTTGTGATCATTAAAGAAAAAAAGGAAGGAAGAAATTGTTAAGGAATGGAAGAAAGTAGCTACCTCTTCGATTACTTACACATGATGAGTCACTCTTACCTAAATTCTCCCTACCATACTAAAGAGCCTATCATTACATCCTAATTAAAGACCTTTTTGATCATTAATTGAAACTTTGGTGGTTTGTAAATGTAGTCCACGAGCAAGCTTATAACGAGTCGAGTCAATCGATTGATGAGTGTTGTTACCTTACCTTAAAGAATGTTGAGTGAAATTGATATCCCATTGTGAGGCTTGGAAAAAAAAGGAACTATATTACACTTTGTTCTCTTGTGATTGAACTTGTCAATTTGCATGTTATGGTTTTATTGATGTAGGATGCCTTAGCATAGTTTGTAATTTTTGTTGCTTTCGATATGTTATTGCTTATGTTCGTTTAGTCTTTTCCTAGGTGAAAAATCACTCCTCTTGATTTATCATTTTCGTTGTGCGAGGACGCACAACACTTTAAGTTTGGGGGTGTGATGAGTGATATTTTCACCTAGATTTTAGTGCTTTTTTATATCTGTTTTTGTATTATTTTATCCGTATTTATGTGTTATTTGGTTGTATTTTGTGTTTTTATTGAAATGTGTGTGAATGAGCTTAAACCTATGATTTTCACTTTTTATTGGATGATAGAAATGATAAGGAAGACATAGGAAAAGCGGATCTCAATTCAGAGTTGAAACGAGGAAGACCAAGCCAAAACAGTGAAGCAAACAGCACAACACAGCTAGCCGAGTCCAGCAGCACGACCCGTGCTGAGTGCAGAACACGGCCCGTATACCGTGCACTGGCCTGTGAGAGATGGCCGTGTGCGAACACCTGAAACACCAATACGGCCACCCTGTGGCCGAGTTGCAGAACACGAGTCGTTCCGGAGGCAGCAACACGAGCCGTGTTGATGCAAAATCTGTTAAAAAATCAGAATCCTTCTAGAAGCTTCCCAAGGGGTATAAATACCCCTTTATTCATCATTTAGCAACCAGATCTGAAATTCCACCCTTCTACACACACCTCATACACCATTTTCTCCATTTTACACAATCACCTTCATCCATTCTTCATCTATTGGATCTATCATCATCCTACCATAAAATTCTTCATCCAAGTGAGCAAATGAAGCAAAGAAGAGAGGAAAATTGCAATGGAAGGAAGGAAATCACCATTGAAGTGACATCTAGGGAGTTTCCATCCAACTTTTGTATTGAATCCTATATGTTCATCATGTTTTGTAAGAAGTTAAATGTCTATGTTAATTTTCTTATGGATATGAGAGGCTAATCTCCCTTGTGAGATTAGCAACATGATAGTTGTAGGATAATTTTTGGGGATTTGTGTATTTGAATTCATATGTTGATTGGATCTATGATTTTCTATCATTGATTATTAATTACTTGATTTGTATTGATGATTTGTGTGTTTAGTTGTTCTAAATATGTGATTAGATTGAGAAATCAATTATATGCTTAGGATAATTGAGTGAATCATTTCATCAAACACCTCATGTGCATTATAAATTGTGAAGAGATTGAGAAGTCTTTCATAGTTTAGAACCCTTTGGTAGGACATGTAATTGGTTTGATCGAGAGATTGATTAATTGTGTGAAGGGACTCTCATTTAAGCTTAGTACCTAGTAAGAATTGTTTAAGTGAGAACCAATCCATTGAGCTATTTGATATTCATATTCTATCCATCTCGAGAGGGAGTTTAGGTGATCTTAGTGTTGGCCCTTAGTCTTTAATCTATGATACATATGAATTTGATACATAATTCCTAGAATTTCTACTTTTTAATTGTTGTTAATCTCACTTTTGTTAAATTTGGAAAACACTTTCATCATTTTATCTTGTTGATTGATCATTGCTTGTCTACTTGCATTGATTGCCATTCAATTACTTGTTTAATCAACCAATCCTATTGATGATTCGTTTCTATAAAATTGCAATAAACGTGATCTCGCTTAAGCTCTAGCGCCAACCTCCCTGTGGTTCGATAAATTGTTTTAATTGGTCATCCCTACTACAAAAATGGCTAATCATGCACATATACCAACTAACACAAGTTATCGGATAACGATTCGGTCTAAAATATTTTCATTGAGTTATAGAATGACAATGTGCAAATTGTTTTATTAAATGGAATATGTTACATTTTATGGTATATTGACATGCATATTTATTTTTAACTGTGCAATCATTTAAGTTAACCCACTGAGTGTATTTTAGACGCTCACCCCTTATTGATTTTCAGAACAAGGTTTACAAGATGGAAAGACCCCTGCAGATGTCCCAAGACCATAGAGGACTTTCTATTATGTCTTATATTTAAGTATTTTATTAAGAAAGCAGCATCATGCTTCCCATCCTTCCATCACTATCTACGTTCGTCAACAAATGGCTCTCAGAATCAACGACATCAACACCAATTTTGAGCTGATTGACAAAAGGGCCACCAAGCTTGGCCTTGAGAGGAGACATGTCGATGCACCTGTTGCACCTGACATTGCCACCATGGAAACTGACTCTGTCATTGCCGATCCAATTTTCATTGGAAGAGACGATGATGCGTCCAAAATCGTGTTGATGCTGACTACTCCGACGGAACAACCGTTGTCCGACCTTCCCATTGTTGGAATGGGTGGGTTGGGGAAGACTACTCTGGCTCGAAAAGTCTTCAACCATGAAAAGACCATATTTGGGTCCATGTTTCTCAATATTTTGATGTTGTCATAATTTTAAGGAAGATTCTGACAAATTTGAAAGGTGGAAATGTTGAACATGAGAGCAGGGAGGTTCTTCTAAAGCAGATTACTAAAGCTTTGGGTGCCAAAACATATCTGCTTATTCTCGACGATGTCTGGAATCAAGACCTGCACAAGTGGGATGATTTCATGAATTCCTGGTCCGGAATTACTATTTATACGAATGGAAACTGCATCCTCGTTACTACCAGAAACAAGGAGGTTGGATCAATCGTAAAGATCACACATGCTATTCATAAATTGAAACTTGTCAAAGGAGGAATACTGGTCCATAATCAAAGGCAAAGCTTTTAAAGGAGGAGATATTCCGCCGGGGTTTGAAGATATCGGAAGAAGCATTGCGAAAAGATGTGGAGGTCTGCCATTGGCCGCCAACGTGGTTGGAGGAGTGCTGTGTGATAAGTCCTGAGAAGAATGGCTCGTATCAAAGACAGTTGGCTCTCTGATGTCTCTCCATATGAAAATAACATCACAAAGATATTGAAATTGAGCTTTGATAATCTATCTTCACCGTCGCTCAAGAAATGTGATGGTAATTAGGATATGGGATATGAGTTGGTAGTGTTTAGGATGGAAGATTTATATGTGAGTGGTTAGTAATTTAGGCTAGAGGTTTGGATTAGTGAATGTAGGAAAAGGTGTTTAAGAGAATAGGGAAGTTGAAAGACTTGAGGATTTGGATGAATGTTTGTAGTTGTTCATTCACAAATTGAGTTACAATGGCCCATATTTATAGGTACAAGATGATGGTTCTAGATCCTTTAATGGATCACTCATCATCATTATAGATTACTTCATGTTCTAGATAATTCTACCTAATGCATGATTAAAGACTTAACCCAGGCAATTCTAGATTCTTCTTAGTTTTTACATATTTTACAATTTCTATACCTTTCTAGATTTTTTGTATTAATCCACAATTCTCTACATAATTCTAGAAATTTGCATTACATTTTAATACTCCTCCTTAATGCATATTTCTTTGACTCTAACGAGCTCTCGTAATGTCTCGAACTTTTCTCGCGGCAGTGCTTTTGTAAATATGTCTGCTAGCTGTTCTTCCATCTTGCAATGCTTCAGCTCGATTTCTTTGTTAGATTCTACTTCTCTGATGAAGTGATACTTTATCTTGATGTGCTTGGTTCTGCTGTGGAATATCGGATTTTTTGCCATAGCAATTGTTGATTTACTGTCTCAGTAAATGTTTGTGGCTTCTTCTTGTGGCTCTCCCATATCTTCAAGTATTCGCTTTAACCATATTGCGTGGCTCATAATCATTGCCGCTGCTATGTACTCACCTTCGGCTGATGATTGTGCAACTGTAGCTTGCTTCTTAGATGGCCAGGAAAATATTCCTGAACCCATTGTGAATGCATAGCCAGATGTGCTTCGCATGTCATCAACTGAACCTGCCCAATCATTATCTGTATAGCCTGTTAGTTTAGAGTCCAGAGTTGATGCATACCAGATTACGTAGTTCTTTGTTCCTTGAAGATATCGGAGTATTCTCTTTGCTGCTCCATAGTGTTTCTGACTTGGATCCTGTATGAATCTTGAGAGGAAGCTTGTTGCATATATTATGTCTGGTCGAGTTGCAGTCAAGTAGAGTAGGCTTCCAATCAGGCTTTGAAACTGAGAGTTATTTGCTTTTGATGAGCCATCTTCTTTCTATAGAGCTTTATTGTTGTTGAGTGGAGTTGCTACTGTCTTGCAACCCTCCATCTTGAACTTCTTTAGAAGGCTCTCTGTATATTTCTTTTGAGAGATGAAGATACCATCTTCTCTTTGATTTATCTCGATGCCGAGAAAATATTGCATCAAGCCCAAGTCCGTCATCTCGAACTTCTTCATCATGTCTTCTTTGAACTCCATGATCATTGTCTCGTTGTTCCCTGTATATATTAGATCATCAACTTGTAGAGAGATAATGAGTGTGTCATTCGTACCTTGGGTCTTGATGTATAGTGTTGGCTCACTCATGCTCCTCCTGAATCCAAGTTCAGTGAAGTAATCATCAATTCTGCTGTACCAGGCTCGTGGGGATTGCTTTAATCCATACAGAGCTTTCTTTAGTTTGAGGACTTTGTCTTCTTGACCTTGTATCATGAACCCTTGAGGTTGCTTCACGTAGATCTCTTCATCAAGATATCCATTGAGGAATGCTGATTTAACATCGAGCTGGTAGATTTTCCACTTCTTTTGTGCTGTTAGTGCGATCAATGCTCATACTGTGTCGAGTCTGGCAACTGGAGCGAATGTCTCATTGTAGTCGACTCCATATTGTTGTGCATATCCCTTAGCGACAAGCCTTGCCTTGTGTCTTTGTATTGAACCATCAGAGTTAAGTTTTGTTTTGTAGACCCACTTAACTCCTATGGCTTCTTTGTCTTTGGGAAGGTCTGTGAGCTCCCATGTCTCGTTCTTCTCGATCATGTGTATCTCCTCCTCCATTGCTTTTCTCCAAATGTCTTCTCTATAAGCTTCTTCATAGGTGTTTGGCTCCACGGTTGTAAAATTGCATCTTTCATAGATCTCTATCAATGATCGAAACTTTCTTGGAATGGATTCTGGAGATGCGGCTGCGTCTTCAGTTGTGGCTTGTCTCGGCACATCCTGTGGGTCTGCTTCATCTTCTTGTTGTTGGGCTGGCGCTGGTAAGTAGATATTTTTTCTCTTAATTTGATATGTCTCCCAGTTGTAAGCAGCATCTTCATCGAACATCATGTCCCGACTGATGATTAGCTTTTTATTTTCCAAGCTATAGACTCGATAACCTTTTGATTGAGTGCTATAGCCCAGAAAAATTCCTTTCTATGTCTTCTCATCGAGCTTTCTCCTTTTCTCCTTAGGGATGTACACACAGCAAATGCACTCGAAGACTCTCAGATGCTTTGTCGATGGTTTCCGTCCACTCCATGCTTCAACTGGTATCTTGTGTTGTATTATCTTAGTTGGACATCTGTTGAGGAGATAGACAGCAGTACTCACAGCCTTTACCTAGTACTTCTTTGGAAGACCCTTCTCCATTAGCATAGATCTTGCCATCTCCATACGGTCCTTTTCTTTCTTTCAGATACGTCATTTTGTTCTGGAGCGTATCCGATTGTGAGTTGGTGCTCCATGCCTTCATCTTCACAGAACTTCATGAATTGGTTGGAAGTATATTCCTTTTCACGATCGCTTCGAATAGTCTTGATCTTGTAGCCACTTTATTTTTCGACATAGGTCTTGAATTTTTTGAAAATATCGAAAACTTGCGATTTTTCATGTAGAAAATAGACCCATGTCATTCTTGTAAAATCATCAATAAATAAGATGAAGTACATGTTTTTATCATGTGATAGAGTGCGCATTGGACCACATATGTCGGTGTGCACGAGCTCCAATGGTTTCTTTGCTCTCCAAGATTTTCCGAATGGGAATGGTAGTCGATGTTGTTTCCCGAGCATGCACCCTTCACAAACTCCGTTGAGCTTTTTTATTGATGGCAAGTCCTGCATCATATTCTTTAGGTTTAGAAACTTCAATCCTTGTAGATTGAAATGCCCGAACCTTCTATGCCATAGCCAGGTGTCGTCCACTTGAGCTTTCATTGCAACGTTGTTTGCATATCTCTATTGGATGGGAAAACATCTATTGTCGCTCATTTGGACTTTAGTGATTATGAGGGATTTATCCTTCTTATCATAGATTGTGCAAGTGTTTCCCTCAAAGTGTAACGAGTAGCCTTTCTCGATCATTTGTCCCACACTTAGTAGGTTTTGTTCTATTGTTGGGACTAGGAGGACTTCACTTATGTATCTTTTCCCTTTATTTGTGTCTATGGCAATGGTTCCCTTACCAGTTGCCTCCATAAAAGCACCATTTCCAAGTTTTACTTTTGTGTTAACTTTTTCAAGTTCACAAAAGATATCTTTATTTTTAGTCATGTGGTTGCTACAACCACTATCCAAATACCAAGTGTCCTTTTCTTCTTTAGATGCAGCTTGGCATACATAAAATATATAATCTCCATTTTCTGAACTTTTGGAGAAATTAGCTTGGTACCTACGATTAAATCGATTGACCTTTCCTCCACGTCCAAATTTCTTTTGATTTTATGGTTTTTCCTTAAACCAACAATCTTTTTCCAAATGGTTTCTTCTTTTACAAATACTACATGGTGGGAACTTATTATTGTCCTCCTTAGATTTTTCTTCATTTTTCTTAATATTCTGAGACTGCAAATTTACTTTAGATTGAAAGGCATTATCAATGTCCTTTTCATAACGCCTTTCTAATCTTTTTTCATGAGCTTCTAAAGATCCCATTAATTATGTGGCTGTTAATTTTGTTATGTCTTTAGACTCTTCAATAGCTGCTATTATGGGATCATATTTTTCTGTGCAAGTTATTAAAATTTTAGCAACTAATTTATTGTCAGGAAAATTTTCTCCATAGGACCGTAGTTGAGTAACTACTTCATTCACTCTACCATAATAGTCCTTAGCAGTCTCAGAGTCTAACATCTTTAAATTTTCAAATTTTTTTCGCAAAGTTTGAAGTTTAGTAGTGCGCAACTTTTCGTTGCCTTGGAACTCCTCCTTCAACTTATCCCACGCTTTTTTAGATATTTTTGTTCCCATAATCCTTGGAAAGTATTCGTCTGCCAAGCTCATTTGTAGAGCTAGAAGTGCTTGAGAATCCCTCTTTTGATTCTGCTTAATTTCCTTTCTTTGTAGCTCATTCAATATGGAGATATCTTTTGGTGTTGTGTATCCAACATCAACAATATCCCACAAATCTTGAGCACAAAGATAGGTCTTTATTTTAATCTCCCAAAAATCGTAGTTGTCACCCAGAAAGATTGGAATTGGAATTTTGCGGAATGTATCGGCCATAATGACGTCCGATTATATCGAACGAGGCTCTGATTCCACTGATGGTATTTAGGATATGGGATATAGGTTGGTAGTATTTAGGATGGAAGGTTTATATGTGAGTGGTTAGTGATTTAGGCTAGAGGTTTAGATTAGTGAATATAGGAAAATGTGTTTAAGAGAATAGGGGAGTTAAAAGGCTTGAGGATTTGGATGAATGTTTGTAGTTGTTCATTCACAAATTGAGTTACAATGGCCCATATTTATAGGTACAAGATGATGGTTCTAGATCCTTCAATGGATCACTCATCATCATTCTAGATTATTTCATGTTCTAGATAATTCTATCTAAATTCATGATTAAAGACTTAACCTAGGCAATTCTAGATTCTTCTTAGTTTTTACATGTTTTACAATTTCTATACCTTTCTAGAATTTTTGTATTAATCCATAATTCTCTACATAATTCTAGAAATTTGTATTACATTTTAATAAAATGCTTTGCATACTATTCCATTTTTTCCAAAGGTACCTGGATTGACAAGGAAAACTTGATTGAGCTTTGGATGGCTGAAGGATTTCTTCAACCTTCACAAACAAGTGATATGGAGAGTGTTGGCAATAAAAATTTTAACCTTCTCCTTCACAACTCTTTATTGCAAGTTATTTGTGTGGATGAATACCACAACGTTAAATAGTGTATTATGCATGATCGAGTGTATGATTTAGCAAGCTCTGTTTTAGGTTCGGATGGAGTCCGATATGTTCATTGGGAAGGTGAATCAAGTCATATCCCGAAAGAGCAAGCAAATATTTGGTGTATTCTACCGAGGTGATGATTCTGATATTATGTTGCCTGACTTCAAAAGTCTGCACACATTAACTTTGGTGGGAGAATATTTTAAAGAATTGCCAGATTCAATCAGAGAGTTGATACACTTGAGGTATCTTAACATTTCAGGGACAAGAATTGAATATTTGCCAGATTTGATTAGTGAACTCTATCACTTGCAGACACTTAGATCAAATCATTCATGGCGTTCTAGTCTGAAGAAACTGCCAAGTACAATGAAGTACTTATTCAACTTAAGGCATCTTTACTTGGATCGTGATACAGAGGTACCTCTTCAATTGGGAATGCTAACTTCTCTTCAAACGTTATTGTACATTAAAGTGGGCACGAGGAGGGCCACCGGATTGTAGTGCTCGGAGGCTTAAAAAATCTCAAAGGGGAGCTGGAGATTTGGAATCTTGAGAAGGTTCAGGGTGAAGAAGAGTCTAGAAAAGCACATTTAATTCAGAAGGCAGGCATTATAAAGTTGGAGTTGAGGTGGAGTACTCAAAGCAGAGAAGAAGGTGAAATAAATGATGAGAATTTGTTGAAAGGCCTCCAACCTCACCAGAATCTGAAGGTGTTTAAAGAAGGATGGATATGATAACTTGATGGAGATAAGACTTGAAAGTTGTCGAGAATGCAAAGAAATCCCAAGGTTGGGGCATTTGTCCTGTCTCAAATCTGTGTATTTGGTTAGACTGGAGAAAGTAAAATCCATAGGTACTTCATTCTACGGCATTGATGATGGAGCTTGTAAGGATGTATTTCCATCTCTTGAGAGCCTGCGGTTGGAGAGATTGGGGGAGTTGAGGGAGTGGAAATTCCAAGTGTGAAGTTTTTTCCTCGCCTTAATCGGTTGTTCGTCTATAACTGCGGACAACTGAGGGAGTTACCAGATGGTTTGCTGAGGCTCAGTTCTCTGGAGTGCTTGACAATATGCGGTTACAAAAATGTGAAGCCACTTAGGGGGGTGTTGAGCTTAGCATCCCTCCGTTATTTGAGTATGGATGGATGCCAAGCTGTGATAAGCTTGTCGGGTGGAATAGTGGAGTCATCCGCCCCGCTGCTCCAAGAGTTATCTATTGATGTTGGCAACTGGGATAGTGGATTTGAGAAGGCATATGTAGAGAAAGCTGTGATAAGCTTGTAATTCTACTTTCTAAATTGAAGGAGTTGGTGATCGTTCACTGTCCCTTACTACAAGTGAAATGTTGCACTGAAGAAGATGTTTCTGAATGGCTCAAAATTTGCCATATCCCCAACATAAAACTTGATTACAGAGACATCCAACGTGATGGGCGTCAGAACAAAGATTAAGGTTGTCATGTATTGTTATTAAATAGTTTACCTACTTTACTCTTTTAATTACTCCCTCTTTTATTCTCAGTACCATCAACTTTCTTTAAAACCCACAGCAACATTCATTTCAATCCCATATTATTTATTAATAGTTACATGTGCCCACACAAACATTCACCACAAGTAGAATTACTATTTAGACTCAGAAAAGAAGTTATAATTCAATCTGTTTGAGTCAAAATAAAAGACTTACAATGCCAAATTGACAGATCATTCTACCTGTAAGAATTAAATGGACTGCTTATAAGTGTTCTTGTTACTCTTCCAGAAGAGAAATCCGAATACGATGAGTATAACAACCACAATGCTTAGGCTCACACCCAGCAATTGCTTGTCTCTTGCTGTTGGTTCTGCCTAAATCATTACATGTTGTGTCATATAACATATTCACCAAAGAGAGAGAGAGAGAGAGAGAGAGAGAGTAGTTAATTACAAGAAGGGTTTCTGGATAATGCAAGGGGACTAGGTAGGATTTATCCATATCATTTTTCAGTAGAGTGGCTTCCACAAATTAGGGGATTTCCGCGAATACTGCAATAACATGGTACTAGAGTTCAACAAATGAGAGAAGATTAACAAGAAACAGAGAATATACAGACATCACTGATTTCCTTGCATTGATGGATAAAGCAAAACTTGTCACATATAATTGTGTTATTTTCAGAACAGTGGAATAAAAGCCATATAATGTAAGAATAAGGAGAAAGAGTTCAAATCACAATAACCAACATCACTAATATAATCAAACAAAAGGGATGTCACTATTGCAGACTAATTTCTTCCCGATTCAAAATAAGAATTAATTCTTATGGACAAATTTCAGAACACACAAACAAGATCATAATGTTACTTCTTGACCCTAAAACAAAAGGCTCAATAACCACAAATATACTGAATTTGGTGCAAATGCTACAAGGATTGCAATTTGTAAATTATGCGTAAAGCAAATAAAATTAAAGATCACGTACACTGCCTTAGACTATATCTAAGCTTGCCCACATAGAAAAGCTCTAACGCCGACAATTGGTACGAGAACAAGCACTGCAAGTAGCTGAAGTTAAGAAATCAGCTGCATGAAGATGAAGCTCAAAAGGTGATAATATGCTTTAAAACAAATGACTACGGAACAGCTAGCCAGAATGAAAATGTTAGGTTACAAGTCGTTAAAGTGTCGCATATTTCCCACAATGAACATACCTCTCTTGTAGCATCAGTTGTTTTGCAAAAAAAGTTTGATTCAAACACATACTTCCATAGCACTCTGCCCAGTAATAACAGGTCTAAGAAGGCTTTAGTAACGTTTAATCACTTTTCTATGGATTTATTTAAAACTATTTGATTTAATCTACGTAATGTTTATGATTGTTTCATGTATTGACTAATACTTGGAATAATTATAACTTTGTGCACAGTTTAATTACTTATTTATTTGGTATAAATTGAGGTAAATGACCTGATTCTTTAATTTATTAGACATAGATTATGTGATGAGTGTTATTGATTATGATTATTAGTCATATTGATAATATTCAGGAAAGGGAAAATAGATTTTTTCGTCCGCTAACTTTCATTCATTTTGAAATTAGTCCATTAATTTTTTTAATTTTAAAATTAGTTCGTTAATTTTATAACAATTTTGAAGTTAGTACATTAACTTCATAAAATTCAACATTTTGGTCCTTTGACCTGCTATGGCAGGTCATTTGAATATTTTCACCCCAATTAATCTATATCATATTTTTATTTAATCAATTTTATCTCACTTTTCATTTTTCGCTTCCGTATACCAAACAAACAATATTAATCTCATTACTAAAGTGGAGCAAATTTGACTAAATATTGATACTTTCTCCGTCCGCTCGAAATAGGGTCTTTTTTCTATTTTGGTCGTCCGTTCCAAAGAGGGTCACTTTCTTTTTTACACACATGAGATCCACACACACCCACAAATACAATTAAAATATGGGATTCACACTCCTACTAATACAACTACCCACTACACATTAAATAACAATACTTCTTAATCAACATGCAGAAAAGCAAAATGCCCTCTTTCGGGCAGACGAAGAGAGTATAATATAAATTCTTAGTAGAGGCTATTTTTTAAAAAATAGTATACATATATATAAATATACATATATATATATTACATATTTTTATTTTTTAGAATAACCTGCTAATGACCTGTTGAAACGGACGATTTTGTTGAATTTGTAAACATGATGGACGATTTTCAAAATTCTGCAAATATAATGGACGATTTTCAAAAAGTAAAAAACTTATGCACTAAATTCAAAATTGGGCAAAGTTAGCGGACAAAAAAATCTATTTTCCTTCAGGAAATTAGGTAATAAACTTATAGTATCTAAAAAGGATCACATACTAGTTTCTCGTACCTGAAGAGGGAGAGAAATAACATTGCAGAATATTTGTGTAAAATCTTAGGGATAAACCAGAATATTTGTTGGAAATTGATTTATTCAATTTTCCTAATTTTAATTATTTTTCTTTTTTCTAATCTTTAATTAATTTATTCATATTGATAATATTCATGAAATTAGGTAATAAACTTATAGTATCTAAAAAGGATCACATTCTAGTTTCTCGTACCTGAAGAGGGAGAGAAATAATACTGCAGAATATTTGAGTAAAATCTTTGGGATAAACCAGAATAATTGTTGGAAATTGATTTATTCATTTTTCCTAATTTTAATTGTTTTTCTTTTTCCTAATCTTTAATTAATTTATTATTGTGTAACGTGTGTCTTATCTTATGGGATTAAGTAGTTCCTATTTATTAGGAAGGAAAAAGTCTTTTGTTTATTTCTTCTGTATGAGAGAAGAACGTGGAATACAGGTGTTCTCCTTCTGCAGGAGAGAAGAACGTGGAATACAGGTGTTGACTTAAGATAGAAGCTGCCTCTTGGTCAACAAGGAAAAAGTGGAGAACGTGGATTACATAGTCGTGGGAGATGAACTTGGTCTCCAAGGAATGCAGAATGTGGGATGAATCTGCTTGGAGAGCATGAATTTTTACTCCTATAAAAGGATCATTGTCTTCTCACTATGAAGGATACCGAGATTTAGAGACATTTAGAGTTTTAGTTTTGATATTCTTTGTGTTGGATATCATTCTTGATATTCCTTTTGTTAATCCTATGTCTAACGATTTAGAATAGGATTTTTTTTCGTGTTTGATTTTTGTGATTTATTTTTATAATCGTCTTGAAGGTTTTAATAAGAAATTTTTTCGCCGGTGAAGGCATCACAAGTCGTAAGACTTGTGAGAAAATTAATTGTGGTTTCTTCTTATTTATTCCATAGTGCAACGTGTTATATTCTGCATCTCGACATCCTTTGTGTCAAGACATTGATATACACATTTTACACTCTATTCTGTTTTTAACGCTCACCGTTTTTGGCCATCCCAAACTGTTTTAATCCGGCACTCCCCCAGCACTTTCTATAATTATAAGTTCACTTAGACCAATTAAGTTAATTTGTATGCTTTGGTGATTCTTTCATAAATTCTACATGATTAAGCCCAATTAGGAATAATTACTCATAGGTACACACTTTGTACCCCTAATTACTATTAGATACATTAATTTAAAATAATTACTCTCACATACAAAATATTAAAATAAAATACCAAATATAACCCTAAACTCATACACTTTTAAACCACAAACCCTAAACCCTCATCCTCTGCCGAACCACCGTTTGAAACTGTCGGACCGCCGCCGGTTGGTCGTCGGAAAACTGCAGCCACCGGAGCTTCGCCGGTCGGTCGCCGGAGCACTATCAAACTGCTGCCGATCGCCAATAAGTTGTCGCCGTCGTTGGAGCTTCGCCGGACCACCGTCGGACCACCACACTTTTTTGCTGCACACATTTTTTTTTACGGCACACACTTTGCAGCACACGAACTTTTGTTGTACACAACATTTATGTGCAGTACATTGTAGGGGTAATATTGGAATATCACTATATATTTTTGTAGTTAGTAGTAATATTTTTGTATGTTTATATCTCATAGTAATTAAAGATTTTTTGTGTACCTAGTAGTAATCTTCCCGCCCAATTATCATAGTATTAGATTAATAGGTTTATCTAGAGTCCTAGAGCTACTTTTTGCTCCATATTTAAATTCTCATATTTTCTTCATATATTAATATTTAATTTTCAAGTCTTAATTGTTAAGAAACTCAAATATTGATAATTGGTTACATGTTCTATTTGTTCTAGTGATTTTAGAAGTATACTTAGGGATTTTTAATTGCGTGCACGTAAAACACCCAATAGTGAACTGTTTTTTTAATTTTATAATATAAATATAAAGTAATAACATTTTATAGTAAAAGTGATAACTAATTATGAAAGTCTAAAATAATTCCACCGTGAGATGATTTCAGACAAGACTGGCTCAATATTCAATTATAAAACAAAAAACGAGGCTAATTATACTGTGCACTCGGGTGCACCCTAAGATATGGTGCACCCACTTTAAAAAACTTATACAAGTATAAATAAAAACATATACAATTATGAACAAAAATGTATATAATTTAATTGTTGATTTTTTTAATGAAAAATTGAGTGTAAAAAAATACAATTATTAAAAAACATATATACACTATTAAATAAAAAGTTTTATATATATATATATATATATGGGTGCACCTTGCACCCGGATGCACCTAATATCAACTCTTGTTAAAATATTAGTTTTTTTTTTTTTGTGAAGATTTGTGATTAATTTGTTTGAAAGGGGCACTATTTGCACCTTCAAATCTATTAAACGAAATCCATTAATTTATAAATTTAAAATATATTTATGTGATAAGACATAAATACCCTTTTATAAGTAATGGAATAAGATTAGTTATAACAACACCCCAATAAAATTGGTAAATGCACCTCATCCACCCCATCTTATAATCCCTAAATCACAATGAACTTTAAACCTGCCCCGCACCAATCTTTGTTAGCAACATCACTCATAGCCATTGGTGCATTAGATGAGGTCGGGTTCACGAGGAATCGAACAGGGGCATGAATAGTTCTTGTAGTATTATTTTTTTGGGTGGTTGACAGCACTGGTGCTGCGGAAGGGAACTTCATCAGCCAACCCTTCCAATGAACAAGGTGATTGTACTTGTGAATCCCTGCTTTCCAGTTGGGTTGTGTACCCATCAACAGCAGCAGAAGGTGGATTCTGATCGAATTGATCCTGATTAATTACAGCACGCTCAGCAGAGTCTGGGGCATTTGATTGAATCTCATCGGCAATGGGGATGGGATCAGTAGCAATGTGTTGGTCCTCCACAGATCTTATTCTCCATTTTTTCTTCTTCAGGATCAAAAAACCATCCTCGTCCAATCGGGAGTTGCTGACTCCAAATTCGAGACTATCACACTTTGATTATTTAATTGGAATGTGTGTTCTTGGGAATATTATGCAGCAAAATAATTACTGGGAATATGATCTTTGTTAATAGTAGATTGGGTTTTGCTGCTTCTTCGTGCACCTAGATTTGCCCTAGTGTTTATTTTTAAAATTTATTTGATATTCAATTTGTATACATAGACATAAAGCTTATGAGTGTGTTCAGTGTTTCTCTCTGTTACTCTCCTCCTCTTGCTTTGATTTTTGCAGGAGACGTCGAATAAATTAAAATTCCAAGATTCACCCCCTCTGCATCCTGTGCTCTTTTGTTTATAACAAGTAATTCTTGCAAATTCTCTATATTTCATAAACTATAGAATACTGTTGTGTCAATATTTCTAAAATTTCCCTTGTCATCATGTTATATCGAGATGGATGAGTGACAAGTTAGGTCTGCCAATATGTTGAATATCCTGTGCTTTGTAAGAGTGAAGATGAGGGCCAATATTTATATGCTAGAATGGAATCACAACAGGACAGATTAGTGTTTCGATTCCAAAAAAATGGTTTAGAGTTCATAATGATTTAGTGATTATAAGGATGAGTGCATTTAGAAATCTACTTTGGGGTGTGTATAACAATTTGTCATAATTAATCTTATTTTATTATTTATAAAAGGGTATTTACGTCTTCTCACATAAACATATTTTAAATTTATAAATAAACATATTTTAAATTTATAAATTAATGGGGTTTGTTTAGTAAATTTGGGAGTGCAAATAGCCGTCCGCTTCTTTGAATCAATGTTTTACATTAGTAAAAAGTTTAATTTTATTGTTAAATTAATTTACCAACTGATTAACAACGAAATTCGTTATTTCGTTGTTAATTTTTCATTGATAAAGTGGTGTTGGTAAATTTTTAGCAACGAAATTTCAATTACATTGTAAATATTTCCGTTGGTAGCAAGTTGATAAAGAACAACAGACTTTATTCAGTTGATAAAAATATAATAAATCTATTACGCAACAGACTTTATTCAGTTAATAAAAATATAATAAATCTATTAGCATTGCTAAATGGAAAATATAATTTTTGTTGGCAATTTGGTAAATCCCATTGCTAAAAAAGAAACTTTTTTGTTGGTGGTCTATTCATGATCCGACGTCCATCATACTGGATGTACCACCGACCAAATTTTATGTTGGGGATATGGCAAATTTTGGGCCATTCAGAAACATCATCTTCCTTGCTGTGTCTCACTGCAAGTAAGGGACAACCATGGATCTCCAACTCCTTCAATTTGGTGAGGCGTTGCATTGCTTCCAAAGAGGGGAAAAGCCTCAATTTTTTGGCACCACGTAAATACAAGTAGCGTAGGGAGGAGAGGTCCCCAAGCCAGTGAGGCAATTCTTCTACTCCCAAATCAAACAGACGTAACTCAGATACAGAAGTGAGAAGTTGAAGTTGAGACGGGAGGGACTCCATCCCTTCTATTTGTAATATAGTAAGTGAAGGGGTTCCCAGTCGCATTAGTATTCCGTCTACAGCATTCTCCACAAATGCCATCTCAAATCCACCCGACTCTCTGTCGCCAACATCAATATACAACCTCTCTAGCAGTGGTGTGGATGACTTCACTATTCCACCTGACAAGCTAATCACAGCTTGACATCCACCCATTCTCAATTCACGGAGGGATGCTAAACTCAACTCCTCATTAATCGACTTCACATTATTGCACCCCTGTATTGTCAACTCCTCCAGAGAACTGAGCCTCAGCAAACCATTTGGTAACTCCTTCAATTGTCTGCAATCACGGATGGTCAAGTGTTTAAGGCCAGGAAAAACCTTCACACTCGGAATTTCCACTCCTACCCACTCCATCAGCTCCCACAACTCCCCCAACTCCAGCCTCTCAAGCGATGGGAATAGATCCTTACAAGCTCCATCATCAATGCCGTAGAATGGAGTACCTATGGATTTTACTTTCTCCAGTCTAACCAAATACACAGATTTGAGACATGGCAAATGCCCCAAACTTGGGATTTCTTTGCATTCTCTACAACTTTCAAGTGTTATCTCCATCAAGTTATCATATCTTTCCATCTTTAAACTCCACCCTGGAAGACTTGCTCCTCCATAACCTTTAATCTTCAACACCTTCAGATTCAAGTGAGGTTGGAGGCCTTTCAACACATTCTCATCATTTATTTTCCCATCTTCTCTGCTTTGATCACTCCATTCCAACACCAACATTACAATGCCTGACTTCCGAAATAAACATGCTTTCTTGGACTCTTCTTCCCCTTGCACCTTCTCAAGATTCAAAATCTCTAGTTCCCCTCTGAGATTTTCCAAGCCTCCGAGCTCTACAATCCGGTGGCCCTCCTCGTCGCCTACTTTAAAGTATCTTAATGTCTGAAGAGAAGTTAGCCTTCCCAATTGAGGAGGCAATTCAGTATCACGCCTTAAGTAAAGATGCCTTAAGTTGAACAAGTACTTTATTGTACTTGGCAGCTTCGTCATATAATAATAAAGAGGTGATCTAATTGTCTGTAAGTGATAAAGTTCACCAAATGAATCTGGCAGATATTTAATCTTTGTTTCTTCAATGTTGAGATACCTCAAGTGTATCACCTCTCTGATTGAATCTGGCAATTCTTCATAATTGAATCCCACCAAAGTCAATGCATGTAGACTTTTAAAGTCAGGCAACATAATATCAGAAATATCACCTCTATAGTATAGTGTGCGCACCAAATACTTTGCTTGCTCTTTCGGGATAGGACTTGATTCACCTTCTTCCCAACGAACATATCGGGCTCCATGGATGCTATCCAAAGGATTATCACTCACACCTATTACAGAGCTTGCTAAATCATGCACAAGATCGTGCATGCTACATGACGTTACATCGCCATTTTTATCCTTTTCCAAAACTTGCAATAAAGAGTTGTAAAGGAGAATGTTGAAATTTTTAATGCCAACACTCTCCATATCACTTGTTTGTGAAGGTTGAAGAAATCCTTCCGCCATCCAAAGCTCAATCAATACTTCCCTCTTAATCCTTGCACCTTTGGGCAAAACAGAACTGTATGCAAAGCATTTCTTGAGCGATGGCGAGGACAGATGATCAAAGCTCAACTTCAATATCTTTGAAATATTATTTTCATCATCTGAGAGCCAATTGTCTTTGATAGAGAGCCACTCATCTCTGGACTTATCGCGAAGCACTCCTCCCACGACGTTGGCAGCTAAAGGCAAACCTCCACATCTTCCCGCGATGCTTCTTCCAATATCTTCAAACCCCGGTGGAACATCTCCTCCTTTAAAAGCTCTGCCTTTGATTATGGACCAGCAATCCTCCTTTGACAAGCCATTCAAATAATGAACAGCATGTGTCATCACGATCGAGCAAACCTCCGTACTCCTTGTTGTAACAATGATGGTGTTTCCTTTCGTACAAGTAGTAATTCCAGACAATGAATTCATGAAATCATCCCACTTGTATTGGTCTTGATTCCAAATGTCGTCGAGAACAAGCAGATATGTTTTGTCACCCAAAGCCTCTTTAATTTTCTCTAGAAGACATTCCCTATTGTCATGCTCAACAATTTCCACTTTCAAATTTGTAAGAATCTTCTTGAAAAGAGTGACCCCATCAAAATGTTGAGAAACATGAACCCAAATATGGTGTCCAAAGTGAGACTTTGTTTTATGATGGTTGAAGACTTTGCGAGCGAGAGTAGTCTTCCCCAACCCACCCATTCCGACAATGGGAAAGATGGACAGCGGTTGCTCCGTCGGAGCAGTCAGCATCAACACGATTTCGGACACATCATCGTCTCTTCCAATAAAAATTGGATCGGCGGTGACAGAATCAGTTTCCGTGGTGGCAATGTCAGGTGCAACAGGTGCGTCGGCAAGTCTCCTCTCAAGGCCAAGCTTGGTGGCCCTTTCGTCAATCAGCTCGAAATTGGTGTTGATGTTCTTGATTCTGAGAGCCATTTGTCGACGACGTAGATATTGATTGTAGGATGGGAAGCATGATGAACACTCCTCCTCCTTCTTCTTCTTCTTCTGAACATCTATGCTCCTCTGTTTCCTCTGTTTTCTTGAAAGACGATGGTAGTTGAGTTCATCCAAAACATTGTCAGCTTCAAAGGCCATATCTTGAAGATCTTTCAGCCATTTCTTGACAGCATGTTCAGTGATGAACTTCTTCTGGGCATCATCCAAGAAACTCTGGATCATGGAAAAAGTTTCTGTCAACTTGTCTGCATTCTTCTCGAGACCTCGGATGAGTGAGATCTCTTCCTTGGAAACGTTGATTAGATTCTGAACGAGGACTCCGATCGTCGCCGAAACTGCTTCTCCCTCCGCCATTTTTTTCTTTCAGAGTTGTTTGCGTGTGAGATGTGAGAGAGATCTGCTTTGCTTGGTACCTACAAAAGCGTTTTGGTTCAAAATCTTAATTAAAAATATCACACCATGAATTTTGACTACTTTTCTTTTAAATTTTTAAACGTATTGAGTAATCTTATTAAAGGAAATTAAAAGAAAGAAATATTCTCATATAACAGTTAAAAGGAGATAAATTCTCTGTGAAAGTAATTGTATGGTGGGGTTAGTTAAATAGAAGAAAAGAAAGAAAGTTAGTCTTGCATGACACGGTTTTTTTTTTTTTTTAAATTATGATTATATTACTTATAGGTAAATTGCACATTCGATAATTACTGTACAGTACATTGATATGAAATCACTCCACCATATCTTTTGAACTTTGCACAAAAGTAATATTTCTCGAAAATGTGTTGTGCAGCGTTAACATGTGCATATTGCATTGCCCTTTTCCGTTTAGTGTGGAGAAGGGATTCGTTCGATTCAAATGGGATCACCTATTCCATTTGATGTTTCATCTTCTATTATATGAATTAGATTCTTGCCACGTGTCGTAATCAATGACCAAATTTCCACCACATGCCCCAAGGGTTTAATGGTCATTAACTAGGGTATAGTATTTTAATAGGAAATAAGTTATGGAATAGAGAGTAAAATACTAGAGTGGAATAGGGGATTTGGGTTGCGTTCGATCTATTCAACAAAAACATTACAGAGTATAAAGCTGCTCCTTTTCTGAGACGTATATTTCCTCACCAAGTTATTCCATGCCTTATTACTGAAGCAATTGATCCTTGTAACTTTACATAAGGCCTTCTTTTTTTGGCTAGATTTTTCATGGGTCATGAAATTTTATGTTTTCTCTATAAATATAAAGCTCATGGGCTTGGTTTAAAGCTTTGGTCTGGGTTCCATTGACCCACCTACAATTTATTAACCAACTCATTATTCACCCCCAAGATTGAACATGTTATTAGATTTGTTAATTGGGAAAATAATAGTGAAAAATACCCATTCTGACATGGGCACTTTTAATACCAACCATTTCATTTGTTGATTATTAATTTTACCATTTAGAAATTTTTGGGCAAAAAAAAGTCCCTAGTGTCTTGTATGAAATTTATTGGGTGGTATAACCCCCTTCCCCTCCCCCACTCTACATCACACACAACCTGCTGCCTCTTCCAGCTCAACACACGACCATCTCCCTCCTCTCTCTAGCCTCTCCTTTTGCCTCAACCGACTTGACCTGCTCTATCCTCCATTTTCTCCTGCTTCAACCCACCGACCATCTCCCTCCACAGCAACACACGACCATCTCCCTCCTCCACAGCATCTCCTGCTGCTTCAACCCATCTCTCGCATCAAGATTTCCCTTTCTGCGTCAATCACACGACCCATCTCTCACTATAATAAAATGTACCTATTAAGACCCTATTATTAAGATACTTTTAACATAAGTGTCCTATAACATGACTAATGGGACACTTGGACATAAAATGTACTCCCTCCGTCCAACAACTAGATATACATTTTTCCATTTTGGTTCGTCCCAAAACAAAGTATACGTTTCCTTTTTTGGTTGATGTGACCTACACAAAACCATTATTATATCCACATGGCCCCACACACTACACTAATACAATTACCCACTACACATTAAAATATCATTTCTCTCACTTCACTACACATTAAAATATTATACTCCTTAATCTACGTGCAAAAAGTAAGCGTATACCTTGTTTCGGGACGGAGGGAGTATTATTTTATGTGATGTATGAGAACCCTTATGCTAAAGTGTCCTAATTTAATTTTTTTTTTCATTTTTCTTAATTTAAAATAAGCACTAACCTAATAAAAATATAACAATTTACAATTTACCAATTACTCATTTACTCAGTCAAAATGAAACATGAACCCTAATCTAAATCCACCATATCATCAAACGAACATGGATTGATTCAATTTCTAAACTTTGAATTCGAATCGGTTCACATATTTTGTTGAGGTGATTCTGATCAAGAAAACTTTGTTGAGGAGATGAGGGAAGAGGTTAGAGAGCAACTACGTGGTGCGGTTGGTGCTGCGTGAGCAAGCAGTTGTACTCATCGGCGATCTTCTTCGCTGACTAGGTGGCGGCGGCGACGATCTCTTCCTTTCCAGTTCCAGAATTTCCGCGTGATTTCAACATCTGAGATACCCTTTCTCCCTCGCTATTTCTCTCTGGATTTTTTCTTTTCATATTTTTCCTCGATTGCTCGAGCTTGTTAATGAAAGTATTGGAGCATAAGAATATCGGAGGTCATGACTTACAGGTGACCTACCCCTCCAATTTTATCTTCACCTACATTTCGACATTCTCACTCTTGATTGAATTTTGAAGGCAGTCAATGCCCTAGATTTGCAATTTTGGATTTCAGCACCACCGACACTGCCGTATGCGCCGCCACATGTCAACGGTGGCTTAACTCAGTTTGCAAGTGTGAGAAATTCACCGAGGCGTCGTGTGACATTAAATCCTAGTCGGATAGGTACATATTCTTTCCTTATTTCTTCTATTACTTAAACTGTTATAGTTTTAGGTATGGTACGATATGAATTTTTGCGATGTATCTCACATGATTGATGCTATTCGTTGCCCTTTTTAACCTAAGCAATGAAAATATATCTAATGTAAGTTTAAAGGGCACAAGTTGCGTTTAGTCATGAAGTTCTTGCTGCATGTTTTTATTTTATTTTTGTGATATTCTGTTTTGAGATGTTCTTGCTGCATGTTTTTATTTTATTTTTCTTAAGGTTTTGTGCTTCTTATGTTTCGAAGTGAAACTTTTGTTAAAGATGGGATGGCGACAAGGACAGTCCATAAAGGATTTTAGAAGAGATTCACTTAACGGTTCTTATGGATCAGAGGTTGCTCACTTAGATATATATATATAAAGAGAATACTGGAAATGTTCCTGATCTTTCAGCAGATGGTGATAAAACCCAAAAGAAATAATATAATATAGGAGAATTCAATGAGAAGTTTGAGATCCGTTAGCTGCCTCCTTGCTCTGTTTTCATATATATATATATATATATATATATATATTTGAAACTGATGTAGTTGCACTTTGAATGGTGAGGATTTATTTGCTCTCTAATTACTCTAAATTTCGTGTTTTGTTGTCAGCTCCTACTCCTTCAACTGCCCCTCGGTGCTTCGGGTAATCTTCCACCTTTAATTCCTTCTTCTGTTTGATATTATGCCTGAGGCAATCAGATGGACCAAATTGTCATGAACCATTTTACATTTGTTTTTTCTTGCTTTCTAGCGAGAGAAGTGAAAATTTTAGCTGATAGATAGCTGCTTACGAAAATCCCTCATTTGGCATTTTGAACTTGTGTTTTATTAGATTATTAATTGCCATGAGATTATCTATTTATTTATTTGATTAAGAATACATGAGATGATGTTGAGGATAATTAATTGGTTTTGTCAAATCAGGATTATTATTTGTGCTTATTATATTGCGCGATGATACTAAAATAACCTGAAATATCTTCTTTATGGCATGGAACAATAGTAGCAGTTACTCTTGCCTTCTTCATTGTAACTGCAGATGGAGAAATTGGTGATCCTGAGGCTCTGTTTGAGAGAGTTTCAGAGTGTATAAAAGTGAAGAAATACAGTGAGGCCCTTGCTAAACTAAATGCTGCTATGAAGGCAGATCCAGCACTTTCTGAGGCATTCTTGAATCGAGCATCAATTCTTCGTCAATTATGCAGGTTCTATTGCAAATCTTAAGCTGAATTTAAAATTTTGTGTATGAACATATTTGCATGTTGTTGTTCTTTAAGAGGCAGAAATTTGAAAATACATTTTTGTAAACTAACATGCAACTCTTCATTTCTTGATTGGAATTTGGAACTGTGTCACAGACAGTCGTTTTTTTATGCTGCTTCTGAATTTAATAGAGATGGTTTCTAGGACTAGAAAGCTAGTACAGATGAAGATGAAATAGAAGAGAATGACCAGGGGAAAAATGAACTGCGGCATGATAACTTAGCTTTCATATTTATTGTGCTATGTGATTAGAAGGTCAGAAAATTCATTTATGGTTACCTTAATTAGATGATATATGTTATACTACAGTAAAATGTCTTAGAAGTCGGAGAGGAACTAAAGGGAAATATAAGCATCAGATGCAACCACAACTAAGTCAACGTCTTCAAAGAGTCAGGTTAAAAATTTTCAATGATTACTCATGTTTTCCATCTACTACTTCAATCAATGTTGGGTTATAACTTCATATTTTTTTCTTCTTACATTTCAAGAACAAGTTCTCATGAACAACAAAGCATGCTACTAGTTTCAAAGAGCAAGGTTATATTTGGTTGCCTGAGAAAGATATTACTTATATGCTTCTTTATGTTTGAATTTCAAACATTGATGTTTACTACTGTTAACTCATGTCTCAGCTGTTAAGGCTTGGCTCAAATGGTTCAATACTTGGTTCCTTTGGCCAATTCTGGACACATAAGGTACTGTGGATCATATCAAGGTACATGCACTTAATATTTCTAGTTCTTTCACTACTCATGCAGTAAATATAGTTAATTTGTTTAATGTGCGTTAACGGTTTGTTTTCTATTCTCACATTTTTTTTGAAGGTTATGGCTTTCTAGAGGAAAGAGTCAAGGTATAAATAGCTAGAACGTGTTATTGGGGATTTAATTGAGTTGAGTTGGGTCGACTTGCAAGTAGCTCATGTCTAATATGCCAAAAGAAGGATGACATGAGTTTTAAATTTATTTTTGGTAATGGACTGGCATAGTTGCTGCAAACATGTTGCTTAGAGAAACATATAACAGCTCTGAGAAAGATCTCCAGAAGCGTGGTACAGGTTCTATCCTTTTTTAAACTAGGGCCCACAGCTTGCTGTCTTATAACAGCTTCTTTGTATATTCATTGATGTTGGATGCCAAATGTGAGCTGCCTTCTACCTACATGCTTTCATTTCTATTTTCTATATCTGCATTTTATACCATGCTTGTGATGTTCTATTTAATCCATTGCACCAGGTTCTTCAAAAATAACTAGAGCTGCTTTTGAGAATTTGCCTACTCTTTTATGCGATTTGTCATCGTATTCAATTTGTAATTTTCATCTCTATGTTATAACAACTTTGTTTTTATAATATGAAATAAGTAGCAGAAGAAAGAGCATTCATTTCTTTCCTCTAGTGAAACAAAACAGCTAATATCATGAGATGTGTCTAGTTTATGTTTGCTTGATTGAATCTTGCATATTGGATGCTTTTCGATTGATGAGTCAGCTCGACAAGACATTCTTCACATTCGTACATTACTTTCTTCTTATATGATCCTGCCTTGTGTCTAGGTAATGAACACTGTGGAGGAGATACAAGAGAGGCATGATGTTGTAAGAGAAATCGAGGACTGCATCAGGTATTTCATGACATCAGACCACATGCATCCGAGGGTTCCACTTGTCTCGTACAACTTTTATACTTGTTGTTTCAGATTTACCTCAACATGGCTGTTCTAGTTGAAGCACAAGGAGACTTCATAGACAACATCGAAAGCCAGGTGTGTTTCTCAACTTCTTAACTATTGTATCAGTAAATCGGGATATTACATAGAGTCGGATTGTGTCCCAAGTGTTAATGAGGAGATCACATTCAGGTCTCGAATGCAGTTGATCATGTCCAATCAGGGACAACTGCACTTCAGAATGCAAGGGAACTTCAGAAGAATACAAGAAAATGGATGTGCATTGCCATTATTTTTCTCTTGGAGGTACTTCACCCGTAACATGTAGTGCAACATAAACTTAATTTGAGTTGATTTATTTCCTGTAGCAAACATGCTTGTGATTCTTACACTTGTTACAGATGAAAACTGTGATTGAGGAGTTCATCAAAGTCATCCATGCTTATTTTTAGGTATGTATTATATATTGAATTTTTTCTTTTGTTAATTTCATATAGGGCTCGATAGTAACTATGATTTTTTTCTTTTGACATAGGTTTGGACATCACTTTCCTTGAGATGAATCTATTCACATTGGTTGGTAGAAAGCCTTATTTTCTGCATATGAGCAGCAAGCTCGATGATACTGTTGCTTTCAAGAACTTCAAAAAGTACTCCATTTATGAGATATCTAATATAGTATATGAGATTTAATGTAAGAAGATTATGTAAGTTGATGAAGATGCAATCCTAATTCATAAGTATTGTTTTCTTTATTTTCTTTCCCGTTTTTCTTTTTGAGTCTTTGAATGATAATTAATTAAAATTATATTTTAAATCATAATATCTTTTAAAGAAAATCTTTTTAAGAAAATAAAATAAAATTGGCTTGCTAATTAATAGGTACACTTATGAAGTGTCCTATAAAATCATAGGATATTAGGACACTTTAAAATGTTTTAATTATTATATAATGAGATACTTTTACCTATTGTGATTCAAGGAATTACACTTTAAAGTGTTTTAATTATCATGTAATGAGACGCTTTTATCTATTGTGACTCAAACAAAAAGGATATTTTAAAGTATTTTAATTATTATGTAATGAGATACTTTTACCTATTGTGACTCAATCTAAAAGAACACTTTAAAATATTTTAATTATCATGTATTGAGATATTTTTACCTATTGTGATTCAACCAAAAAGGACATTTAAGATAAGTGTCTTATTCATTTAAAACCTTGAAAATGTCTTATTATACCCCTTAATAAAACACTTACAAATATCCTATTAAGGGTTTTTTGTTGTAGTGTCTCTCCACAGCTCAATTATTAGACTTTCGTCTTCTCTCATGTCCCACATTTGCTCAGAGCATGCACCCCACCTCCCCCGATTATGTCCTTCATTTGTCCTTTTTGCTCGAGCATCAATGGTTCCACAGCTGCAACGACAAGTAATTCGGTTGGCCCAGCCCAGAAACTATAGGTTTGTACTGCTCCACAAACCTCAATTACCCAATCTTCGCCCAGATGGAAGCAAGAGTGAATTGCAGTTAATCCTCAGTCGTTCAACCATTTTGCAAGTTTCCGACATCCTCCAACAGCCTAGCCTGCCATTGACCCGATAGCGGTTAGTACATAGTTTCATATATACCTCCCAGTAATCATTCCTTGCTTAATTCATCCGCAATACTTTGATTTTAAATTCATGTCCTGCATTTGTCCCTTTATCGTATTGATGAAATTTTCAATGTTTAGGATGGATTGAGTTAAGGCCTTAACCTTGGTATTGCAATTTCTTAAACTTTCTCATTATAATGTAAACTGCATATTTTGTAAGTCTAATTGAATTTCAGCTGTATTCATTATCTGTGGAGGTAATTGATGCATATTTGTAATAAAAATATGGTGTTACATGTACTAGAATGGGTCATTTGAGAGAATAATTTAGCGACTTGTAGTCGTATAGTTACTGACAACTATGCATATATACAATAATAGTGAATTTGAGTCATAATTTATGAAAGAAAGATTAGAAGAAGTATGAAACTGCTGCAGTTGGATTTTTCTTACAGAATTCATTCAATTTCTGTTAAGAGTTTGTATGAACATTGGGCATAATTGGATAAGAACGTGGCAGTATCCCCTTTTAAAGTCATGTTGAGTCTGGTTCTTCATGCAATTTTCAAATATTTTTCCACTTTTATATCTAGGGACAAATTTGTTTACCAATTTCATAAAGCTAAAGAAAATTGTTATCATCAAATGATGTTACATGTTCAATTTGTGTCTCTTTTGTAGACTTTGATAGTGATCGGACACGTGTATTGTTAACAAATGCAGCATGCATTCATCTAAAGAACTTAGATGTCTCCAAGCGCACTTGAAATATCTCTAACAATATTTAGGGTTTATGTGATGTGAGTGTGTAGTGGGATGGCCCCATTTTTTATCATTCTTGTGCATACTAACGCTGAGTGGAACGGCATGTCCTAATCATGGATTGTGAGATGTTATTGATGAGGAAAATTAGTATAGTGTCTTGTGTTATTCGGACATGTATTTATTGAATAGTTGACGTAAAACTTGTATGAGTGTATTTCACTTTCAGAATTGATCATACGATGCTTTCTTGATCTAAATATCAGGAAGATTCCTATTATTCGTTACATTTATGTTTACAGGCCTGTTCAGTAGCATACGATGAATTTTTCAGGTATAACACCTCGTAAATATGGTATCATGCAGGTGAACATGCAGGTGAACATGTAGCTGAACATATCGGTGAACCTAATCATGCGTTCAAACAAACATATCTTGAAAATTGTACACCAATAATGATAACTGTCTGTTTTAAATGTGACCCCTTGAACATATAGAAATTGGGGCAAGTAATCACAACTTTTCCTCTAGTATTTAAATATATAATTGTCAATGAAAGTTTTTTTTAAAGGAATAAATGCAGGTCGACTGTGTGACATCTTAGATTTAATTATGCTTCGACAAAAAGCTATAAGAAAACTCAATATTCGTACTTACTGCATAAGTTCCACTACAAGAAATTGTGAGATTAGCGACGGAAATTTTCGTCGCTAATGTTAGAAAAATCCGTCGCTAATCAGTTTACCGACGGATTACCGACGGAAATCGAATGGTCGCTATATCGAGCGTCGGTAATTATTTACCGACAGATTTTTAAATCCGTCGGTAAATACCGATGGAATTTTTCGTCGGTAAATAAAAATATCAGTCGGTAATTATGCAACTCAAATTCGTCGGAAACCAAAAACATAGCGACGGAATTACCGACGGAACTATCCGTCGCTAAGCACAAAATATTGTGTCAAATAGTACTTCCTTTAGCGACGGAATTACCGACGGAATAAATTACCGACAGAAAAATCCGTCGTTAAATACAAATATGGAATTATAAAAACTTCTTTTAGCGACGGAATTACCGACGGAATATTATACCGACGGATTTTTCCGTCGGTAAATACAAAATACTGAATTATGAAAATTTCTTTTAGCGACGGAATTACCGACGAAATATGATACCGACGGATTTTTCCGTCGGTAAATAAAATATATTTTCATATAAAATATAATTTAGCAACGGATTTGCTGACAGAAATGTAGAAAGTGAGATTTAATGACCAATATATTCCGTCGTTAAAATATTATTATATTTGTATTATATATTTTAAATTAATATTAATACCTGATAAATAAATAAAAATTGTAATTAGATAAACCTTCAAATCAAACCTAATATAAAATCTCCACAACTTTAAATAAAAATCCAAATTCGCCACAAAATATCAAATTCTACAAAATCCTTAATACAAAATATCTAATATCAACTTCGATTTATTGCTTTTTTGTTTTGAAATCTCGTCCGCTGTTTTAGAGGATGTTTCTCCTGATGGAACTTCCTTCACCTCGATATCTTTTGCCTTCTCAGCATCTTTAAGCTTAACTTCTTCCATATACCGTTGTTCATATCTGCAAGACTGATGAATTAGTGTATGTAAGCAAAAACAATTAAGCAAATCACACAGAGGAGCATATGAAAGGCATATTAGCATATGAAAGACTTATTTTCTGATAACTTTCTCTACACATTGGTAAAGGCCGTTTTATAATCTGATTATCTGGTGTTTTATTTATTTCTTCTATAATTCTAAATTAGTTCGGCAGAAAGAATCCTCTGTTCACCTAGAATATGTTTCATAAAAAAACGTCTTGCATAAGCACCTTTTGGAATGTTCTCAGAGATATCTTTAACCGGAATCTTTATTACATCAATTTGTAGTGATTCCAACAAAGATAAAACCTGCAAAAATCCAAAAGAGGGGCTGTGAGGAGCTTTAAGACAAGCAGGTACAGAAATATGATCCTTGTGTTATATACAGAAAAAATAAAAACAACATTACAAAATAAATGTTTCACACCTTTTCAGAGGATTTGGAAATGGGACTTGAAACATTTAACCAACTCCATTTGGCATCTGTTGATAACTTCCCAACCAAACTACCATACTTGATTTGAGGAAGACTAACAAGACTACTGCATACTTTCAGACAGCAAACAATACAGATCATTTAATGTAATACAATATAAATATGCAAATCCATGTCCAGAATACATATTCACTAACCAGCAATTATATTGTCACCATCTAGAGCAAGGACGTCCCATGAATCATTAGAATTGTTTGGGCTGATTTGTAATACTCGTCCACTGTAATTATAGAAGGCACCTTTTTACTACAGATTGAAAAGAGAGAACTAGGTAATATAGATTGATTAGAACAGGTCTTGGTCACCTTAGTACATCCACTGAAAGTATTGATTGGGTACTGCCCCAGATTGAAGATAAAACAATTGTATGCCCATCAGAAAGCCATGGATTACTAAGAAATTTAGAGCAATAAAGCCCTGGAAAGCAGCCATCCTCTGGACACATTACAACAGGAACCTAAGAGATACCAAAAGTTAGGACAAAATAAATGGTGAGAAACAAAATAGAGCATGCGAGATTCCCCCTATCTTCTTCCCAGTTGATGATTATCATTAAAATATTATGATTGTTTCAAACAAAATGCAACTATACCCAAGCATGATTGAGATTTTTTCTACTTTTGAAAATGGCGAAAAAAAATCCCACTTTGATCCCCAAATGAAGACTTCAAGAGAAGCAACATTTATTTTGTTGGCATGACATCAGCATATGGCAATCAAAATATATACTAATAAAACGTGGAATTATACAAAGAGATCCACATGTTCATGCTTTTCTAATCCTTTGCATTTATATGTAAAAAAAAAGTATTATAAAATTAACATACCACATCAATAATTTTTAAAGATGGGCCTAGTTTTCCATTAGACGGCCACTCAATCCTATGAGCCCCAGAATCAACACAGCTTTTTGCCGACAAAAATATAAGGGATTTTTCATCTGGGCTGAAGATATTGAAACCAAATATTATGAAGGATTTTAAAATAGAGTGACCATATGAATTTAGGAACCATACAAGATTAATGCTCCATTAGAATCTAAACCTGCTGGAGTAGTAGTGTAATGTACCCAACCATTCTACATATCTAAAACGCGGAAAGAATGCACTGCTTATGCTCTGTGTCAGTTTATTTATAAGTGAATCTTCAGCTTCATTACTTCCGCAGACAATACAAAAAGAACCATTAATAAGACAAATGAATGAGAGTGAAGTGGATAGTATTCACATATTCCTCATAAAATATAATCTTTGGAAAACTCAGTAAATTAAAAAGTGCTTTGCTTATAACTCGTAATGTACCTGGTAAGACCAGCGTCTGATTTAAAAGACGGAGCTTTGACTGCATACAAGGCGCACGGCCTATTAAAGCAGTACTTGATACCTAATTTTCTAGTAGTAGAAGGCCACCCAACAAAAACTAGATATTCCTGGCCATCAATTGAAGGAGCCCATATAACTTGCCCAACACTCAATTCTCTTCCCTTTCCTTTGACACTCCGAACCTCTCCACTGCAAAATATTCATATTAGGACTTGATTAGAATATAGCATTGCAGATAATGTTTTACTTATACCTGTTAATGTCAATAACAAAAAGCGCTGGTTGTCTTTTCCCAGCAAAAAAAAGGAGAAAGAGTGGAGAACCTCAATTGCTCGTCCAAATATCGGGAAGGTCAAGCTGTCGCGAGCAGGTGACCCAGAGTGGCAGGTCCGGCGAAGAACTGGAGGCACATGCGTTGTTGCGAACCGGGAGGGGAGGGGGTTTTGGCGTCACGAATGGGTGGCTGACTTCGCGAGCGAGAAGCGGGAGTACGGTCAGCGGAGAAAAGGGGCGGCGGGTTCTTCGATTTGGCCGGCACGAGAGGGGTGGCGGATTCTTCGATTCAACCGGCGACGAGAGGGGTGGCGGGTTCTTCGATTGGCCGGCGACGAGAGGGGTGGCGGATTCTTCAATTTGGCCAAGCGGGATTCGAAAATTTTGAAAACCCTTGAATTCTGAAGAACTGCGGGCTGCGCCTCTTAAATTCAACTAAAATTTAATATATTTACCGACGGAAATATCCGTCGGTAAATTAAAGATTAAAACTATTTTTTAAAAATAAAATTTAATATATTTACCGACGGATAAATCCGTCGGTAAAGTAAAAAACTAAAATTAATTTTCTTTAAATAAAAATTTTATATATTTACCGACGGAATAAATCCGTCGGTAAATTAAAGACTAAAATTAATTTTCTAAAAAATAAAATTTAATATATTTACCGACGAAAAATATCCGTCGGTAATTTAAAGATTAAAATTATTTTTTAAAAAATAAAATTTAATATATTTACCGACGGATAAATCCGTCGGTAAAGAAAAAAACTAAAGTAATTTTCTTTAAATAAAAATTTATTTATTTACCGACGGATTAAATCCGTCGGTAATGTTCTGGGATTTATTCCCTCCAAATTACCAACGGATTTACCGACGAAAAAAAAAATCGTCACTAATTCCGTCGGTAATCCGTCGCAAAAACCGTCAGAAATTTTTATTGATGATTTTTTAAAAATAAATTTTATTAAATTAATAAACCGTCGGTAATTCATCGGTAAACCGTCGGTAATTACCGACGATCTTTTGTCCGTCGGTAAATCCGTCGGTATTTCGACTGTCAAAACTCGACTCCAACAAACAATGATTTCCCATCTTTCATTTTATAATTGAATAAAAGTCTTTAGATTCAATATTCACAATGAAACTTACATCATACTTACAAAACTAGAGGGATAATTTAGCAAATGAAATTTTAGTTGTTTGAAGAAAAACCTGATAAAAAAGAAACTACTTGTTATGAATATGATTAAATATAACAAGAACCCTCTTACCATATTAATTTAATAATTTTTAGGAATTTTTTCAATAGAGAACCCAAAAGATAGGTAAAGTATCAATTAGGGACCCGAAAGATTTTTTCTATCAATCCAGGACTCGAAAGATATGAAATTATCAATATAAGACCTAAAACTATGAAAATTTAATGTAATTTTTATTATTTTATTTTTATTAATTTTATGATTTTTAGTCCTGTATTGATAGTTTCATATCTTTCGGGTCCTGAATTGATAGAAAAAATCTTTCGGGTCCTGAATTGATAGTTTACCTATCTTTCGGGTCCTCTGTTGAAGAAACTCCTAATTTTGAACATGAGACATGTTAAAAAAAATGCTTTATGTTCAATTGTTGATGGACTTAATTATATGGTTATACCATCAATTGTTGCTGCACAGATTAGAGGATTCAAATAATTGAGTCAAATGATATGTAACAAATAAATGATTTATGTCTGACTCATCAAAGTACTCCAAGAGGATCTTTAATATGATTTCTATTTGAGTTATCCTTCATTTAGGTTATCATTTTGGTGTTCATGTTGATGATCATGTAGGTGATCATGTAGTTGTTCATGTAGGTGATCATGTTATTTTTCATGTAGGTGATCTTGTTTGTGATCATAAAGGTTATCATACATATGTATGAGCTTTGGTTGATAATGTGTATGAACATAATCTATTTATTTAACATATATTTCGGGTTTCTCTTTTCGTATTTTAATTGTATTCTCTCTTATTTATTAATTTCTTTTATATAGTTTCTTGTTTTTATTTTAGTAGACTTTATTTATATATAAATATGAGTAAGTTATCTCCAGTAATATTTATATTGTATTTACTTTATTTTACTAAAGGTGCACATGGTTCTTTTATTCTTAACCCCATTTGATTTCTTTTGTAATTGATATTAGGGATTAACATCCCATCAAAAAATTAATGAAATTAGGTATAAAGTACTACCTCAAACATGCAAATTAGGGTTTACATTAGGCAATGATATATATATATATATATGATTCATATATTGGGTCTTTAGTCATAATATGATGATCCACATGTTACAATGTAAACATATGTGGACCCCTATTTCAAAGAAGCGCTAGACTAAAAAACCGTGTAGTAAATCATTACGTATGATAACATGATTCTTTCCGATCTCGAAAAATACGCAACTCAATGAATTCACTCTTACACATGGTGAAGACTTAGAGTACTTAGTAGGAGGATGTCATTACAATATTAGCATCATTATGCATACTTATTACGTAATTCTAAAAGTTGAATCCAATATTGAGTGCTTTCTCAATGTTCAAATCCTCATGGGGACACAATTAAAGCAGACATTTATTATTATTGGTGTACAATTTTCAATATGTTTATTTGACGCATGATTAGGTTCGCCTACATTTTCACCAGCATGCTCACCTGCATGATAACATATTCACGGTTTGTAAACATTTGTTCCAAAAAAGGGCTTACATTAATCAAGTATTTGATTGAATTAGCTATTTATGACTATTGTAAATCATTATGTATGATAACATGATTCTTCCCTGAACTCGCAATATACACAACTTAATTCCTTCACTAAAGCACAATGAATACAAATATACTACAAAGGGTACTAACAATACATAACAAGGGTCATTCAGAGTCGGAAATCACTAAAGAACGAATGTTTCACCAAATGTGTCCCTTTCATAGAGTGCGATAACTGAAAAACTAAAATCATGGCAGATATAGTATCACATAAGAGTATTCAAAACAACCTAATGAATAAATTTGTAATATGTTCAACTAGTAAAATGCCATATGTAGTCATCCCAAAATAGCTCCGCATACCAACGTAAACTTGTTCTTGGACAGGTGCACGGGTTAACAGCTTCTACCGATCCACCTGGCCTGATAAGCCTATCAAAATACATAATACTCAACGGGTTACAGTCATTCCCAGTGCTCTGCTGGGGGCACTTTGAATACCGATCAACTGTGAAGGGTTTCTTGGCGTCATCCTCAGTACTCAACTCAAACTGAACTAGAACGATCAGCAACATGTGAGAAAGAAGCTCAAACCTATGTAGATATCTTCTTTTGTTCGCTCTGTAACTGGAATCATTAATGATGATGCGTCGTCAGAAAATATGGATGACATACGATACCTAATGACTATCGTTGACGTGTCCAATCCCGAATATTGCCCCTACATTCGTCCATTTGCGTTTAAGACACTAATCTGGTAGTTCACCTGCAACATAATGCCGAAGACCCCTGAAGTGTTCAATCCACTTCCATTCCGCCTTATTCAACATTGCATCATTGAACTCATTTCCCAAACTCTGCATTTTGTTCTTTCGACAAAACAGGATTCACATTTTAGATAGACATATTCAAATGTAAGACTAGATGAACAAAATCAATTGTGTAGAAAGTAGCTGAGATTATCCAAAAGCTGACATCAGCGACTGTCCAATCGTGATGAAACAGGGCCATCTCATAGATTTATGCACGCATAAAGCCATCAGTCAATTCATATTCTTATACATCACTGGATAACAATCAACATCTACAAAAACATACCCAACAAAATATGACAAATTTCACAAAAAAAGCCTGCTAATGTGTAGTAGTTGATGGACAAAATATTCTGCAAAGTAATGCATTTAGGTGAAAACCTTAGGCAGGAGACAACAAACAATTTATTTGATTAAACATGCACCACAACAATTAAGTGTGTAATCAATCGTATAGAATATGGGCAGCATATTTAACTTCCAATGAAAGTAAACAATCACCCATTATATAATGTATCTCGCAAAATATACCAACACCCTAAGGGGTTGCCCATTAAGCATCTAAAATGAAATATTTTTAAAAAGTTAGAGCAGTGACAAAATTTTCAAAAAAAACGGAAGGACTACCATGGCGGATTCAAACCCTGATGCAAACAACATAAATAATCTAAACTTTGGACATACATTGATTCTGAAACCCCATTCCACACTAGAGCGTTATATTAAAATATTAACAATACCAGCTCTTCAAAAGTAAAGCACATTTAATCAATATATTCAAGTTTAAACTACGTTGGACAATTTCTAATTCACTAAGATGGCATACACCAAACAATGCAACATAGTTAGACCTTTGCAACAATGCTTAATCAAAAATGTATTCTTCCCAAAAAATTCCATGCATATTAGACAACGAAGGTATAATATGTAAGTGTTTGCATCATTACAAAGATTTTGGAATGCATATAAATCATTGACATCAAATAAATTAAGATAGGCATAATGGGAATGTTGGGCATGGTTAAACAGTGTGGTATTGACTTATAGTGCATTCAAGTCATGGAATTGACATGAATACACATCCGTTTGGAGTTTTAAATTGCCTTAAAACCCTGTTAAGAAACGTAAAAAAAACAAGAAATGCAGTGTACATCTGAGGAAGAATGCAGTTTACTGAAGTCATGATTTAGTAAATCATGTTCAGTTTCGTACTATCCACGCCTCCACCAAAATATGAAAGTTTAACAATAAAACTAACAATTTTGCTATCATATTCAATAACAATATAGTATTAGCAACTTTGATGTAGTGGATATAACAACACAATATTTCTTATTAACCTTTGGGTGCAGAGAACGAACTTTTTCTCCAAAAGAATGGGAAGCAATATTAACACTATAGAGCCATCAGTTGCAAAAGATGAAATGAATACTAAACCATCAAAGTATGAACATAAATACAATGATAATTGACTGCTCAAACTAAGTTCATTCAAACAAGATCTAATTTTTCGTGGCAAAAATTGTCACATTTACAAAATTAGATGGTGGTAAAAAACAATATTGAATTATACACCACTAAAACAAAGTATCTTCATATTCAAAAAGCAAACTAGGATTATCTTTTGGGAGTTTGTCGATCGCAATGCAGTAAAGCAACAACAATATAATATACCTACACAGTGAAATCGGGAAATAACTTTTGGGAGTCGTCCAGAAAAATATTTCGTCAAGAATCTGTACTTCCGAATGTAGTGGGCCTTCAAGAATCAAGTGGACTCCACAAATTGCTTTTACTGGAATCGATTCAACAGGGGTGAAAGCTTGGGAAATGTTGAGCTCCGAGGCCAGCAGGTCACATATAAGAGCTCCAACGGGAAGAACCACATTGTAATCGACGGGTAACGATTTGCATATCCCAGAATGTAGTTGGGCTTCGAGATTTTAGCGGATTCAATTTAATCTTTGAATTTAAAAAATATTGGGATGTGAAGAAAATTTTGATGGTGAAACAGGAAAGCGAGGGTGCGAGGGTAGTGCTTGAGGTGAGAGAAAGCTTACATGTGAAGTGGGTGAGGGGTGAAAAGGGTGGGGGTGGGGGTGGGGGTGGGGGGGAGGGGAGTGACCCAGGCCCAGCCGGTAGAATTGTAGTTTTTAATTAAGGGCATTACAGTCATAAAAGTGATAATTGGGTATATTTAATAACTTCTTTTAAAAAATATCGGTATTAATTTTCAACTGTAAAATTTATATAAAAATAAAATTCTCCCAATATTAAATTCTCCCTCTAAGTAAGATTAATTCTAATTTGCCACTCTCAATTTTAATCTTTTTTGTTCTATTTTGGTCATCTTTGTATAAATTTAGTCATTTTATCAAATTTATAAACATTTTCATCGTCGGCGAGACCCAGACCCCTTACATTTTTATACCTTGACCCTGTTTCTTACTGTTCTCTTCTTGTCCTTTTTTCCCGTCTCGTGTTTTTCTATTTATATGAGCAAGGATCTCTGTTTTCTTTTAAGTTCATTTTCCGAATCATGGATCTCGCTCTTAGATTGTGATCGGGTTAGATTTGGGCTTCCTATTTGCGTGAAGGTGGATGTGATGAAGGTTTGATGATATATAGTGGCGATGGAGTATGGATGATGAGAGGTGATGATGGTTTGATGATAGTGCGTGGAAGAGAGGAGGCTCCTCTTTGCTGCAGTTTTTTTGTTTCATTTTTGTGTTTTTTATTTTTCTTTCTTGCAATCCATATGACTCTCTTTACATTTGATTATCTTAGTTTGCTTTTTAGGTTTTTAATGATTCTTGATATTTATTTTTCCTTTGGGTTTTAGTCTCTCATGTGAGGGAGTTATCAGTCTCCTCTTCTAAGAGTGTTTTAGTTATTTTTATGAGTTGGTTAGTACTTCAGAACGAGTTGCCCCTTTTAGTGGGATGTTTCTGTTCCCTTGACGAATGATAGGGTTCATTTGAGTCCGTTTTGACGATCAGCCAATATGTATCTCTGAGTTTTTATATATATATATATATATATATATATATCGTACGTTTTAGGGAAAAAAATAAATTGGACTAAAATTGGAATTTTAATATTTCCTCTTGGTTAATTAGACAATTATATGATGATTGATGGGATAGACCACAAAAAATAAGAAAAATATTATGCGTTTTGTAGGAAGAATTCAAGATTATCGAACCGAAAATGATTTTATTTCAAAATGAAAAATAATCAGAAATTCATAGACGAAATTCAAGCAACACACTGGTGACTTCCAAACAAATACAAAACACTCCAAGTAGAATCACAAAAAGATTGAACAATTAAATAAGCAAGCTAGTTATAGAAAACCTTGTAACTGCGGAGTGGAACCTTCCTGTAAGCAGCCCAGAGGAGATCAAAGTACAACGGCAGCTGAGACATGGCGAAAAACAGCACCGGAATCGTTGCAAAGGCGTAAATAGGCAATGCAGCAATCTTGAGCTTCTCCCTCAAGATAAAAGTGTGCCCTGCGCAAAACGAGACGAGCATTGCGATGATAGCTGCGAAGAGCGAGCTGAGCCCCATCAACAGCTTTCTAGGCAGGCTCGACTTGAAGTCGCGAGGCTCATTCCGCGAAGTAATGATCCCAAGAAAGAAGACGAGGGCGGTGATGGAGAGACAGAGGGCCACTAATGAGGTGATAGAGAATACATCGAATGCATTGCGGTCTCTGAGAAGAGGGTACCCTTTCTCTTGATGTAGTCCTCCCGGGACTGTGGCTGACGTAGCGAACGCTACGCCAGCTAAGAGGGCTGCGACGACTGAGCATGATTCCGAGGTTTTTGTCAGCCATTCGCTACCCTCCTTCACCAACTTTTCGTGAGTTCTTGTGAATAGCATACGAGGGGTCTCTCCGTTTGCATTGTTGTGAGTTAAGCAGAATTGTGAAACTGAATTCTTTACATGCTGCATATGTAATTAAAGTAAACGAGCTTGTCTTTTGTGAATACATAGACCCTTTTTATTTAAAAAGATACTCATTACATTGAATATACCTAGACCAAGATAGATATCTAATGAACATGTACGTGGGCGCACGAATGAGGAAAGAGTGAGCTTAATCTTGAAACGGAGGGAGTAGTATTTATGGTTTTTAAACCCTATATAAGTCTCAAGCAAACATTCCTTACGAGCAGGGCCGGCCATTAATAAGTTTTTTTTTTAATTTTCTAATATAATATTTTTAATAAAATTTTTCTAGAAAATTTATTTTTAAAAAATTTGAGATACTTTTTAGTATAGTTCTTCATCTATACATCTCTAATTTTAATTTTTTATTATAAATATTATCTCAAACTCTATAATAGTGTATTATTATATGATCTTCTATTTTTTAAATATTTTCGTATCATTAAATAGAACCAGAGATAGATTAGTTAGTAGGTTGATGGAATAAGCACATAAGAATTAGAATTAAAAGGTAGATTAGTAGAAATTTACTTATCAAAATATAAGGAAAGAATTATAAAAGAAAGAAATCACAATAAAAAGAATTAAAAAAGAAAAAAGATCGCGTTAGAATTGAATAAAAAAATAATTCATCACGTTAGAATTAGAATTAGAATTAAGAGGTAGATTAGTAGAAATGTACTTATCAAAATATAAGGAAAGAATTATAAAAGAAAGAAATCACAATAAAAAGAATTAAAAAAGAAAAAAGATCACGTTAGAATTAAATAAAAAATAATAATAAAAAAAAAGAACGACATAGACTTTGAAATAAGAACGACATCAACTATCAAGTTTAATGTATAAGAGATAGATTAGTGAGAACTTTGGAATAAGAACGATATCAACTATCAAGTTTAATTAAATATAAATATAAGAGATAGATCAGTGAACATCAAAAAAAGAATTATAAAAGAAAAAAATAAGAATTGAATTAAAAAAACAATTAAAAAATAAAGAGATCAAACACAGTTAAAATTGAATAAAAAACAATTGCAAAAGGGAGAGCTCAAACGTCAAAATTGAATAAAAAACAATTAAAAAAAGAAACGGATCAAATTATGAAAGTTTAATTAAAAATAAAAGATAATTAGTAAAATATTACTACGATCGAAATATAAAGAAATAATTAAAAAATAAGAAAGAAATCACAATAAAAATTTTTTTTATTACAATAAACTATACTACACATGTAAGAATTGGGGGTCCCTAAGATTTGGAGGCCCTGGGCGGTCATCATTGTTGCCTATGCTCAGGGCCGGCCCTACTTACGAGTGCAAGAAGTACTAACATGCCTCTTGCTTAGGGGTAAGTCTTGTTTGAGACCGTCTCACGTGAGACCATTTTACACTTTTTAAAATAGTTGTCACTCTCGCTATAAAATGTTATCACTTTTCATTTATATTATAAATTGATCATGAAATAGTATTATCACTTTTTATTATACAAATTATTACTTTTTATCCGTCTCGTCTCATGTAAGCCCTTAACGTGAGAAGGTCTCACACAAGTCTTTGCCCTTGCTTAGTCTAACGGGTTCAAACCAAACCGGATCCTAATATATGGCCATGTGTTATGGTAAATTTAAGAAAATGAAAAAGAAGAAAGATGGAATATAGACCTTGTACCACTTGTACTCCCACTGCATCTGAAGAGCAGCACCGGGAATGCGCCACGGCTGGGCTCGTTCGAGCTTCGCTGCCAAGTGCAGGATGCCATTCTTGTTGGTATCAAAGTGATGATACATGTATTCGGGGTTGTTCTGCTTCAAAAGGTAGTCAAAAATGCTGCTCTGCCTGTACTCTGCTGCCAGCATCAATATGTTCTTCCCCATGGCATCCATGTCAAATATGGCTACAGGGCATTTTTTGATGATGTGCTCCACCATTTCAAGGATTCCCATTTTTGTTGCTACTATTACTGGACTGTCACTACTCACCAAACCCACCTTTGACATCTCATCCTCTGCATCCTCAATCATAACAATTTCCATTAACCCAATTCATTGAATTATACTCCCTCCGTCCACCCTTAATCTATCCATTTATCTTTTTAGACATGTGGGACTCACACCCTCTAAAAATACAACTACCCACTACACATAAAATAATAATACTCATTAATCCACGTACAAAAAACAAATGGATAAATTGACAATGGACGGAGGGAGTATTTAATTACACCACAACACTATATAGGCGTCAGATTTCTTGTTATATGTTGGTGTTACATCTCCTGTTACACGCGTTTGAAGAGTGATGCATCGTGAGAGGATTATCTCAACTTTTTTACTAAGGGTTGATATTTTTCTTATAGGGTACATATTTTATTTCTCTACCATGAGTCATTCATCAAACAATTCAGAATAGGAAATGTAACACACCAAAATATAACAGGAGCTTCGAACAGGTCGAGCACTCTAGATTACCTATTCCATCATATTGTTTCATCTCCTATTTTACGTAATCTACACAAGTATTACAACTTGTAGCTTCAGACGTGACTATATATATAATAGAGGTATTGGTGTAAGATACTAAGATTTACTATTTCATGATTTCATAATGTCTAATTTGTAACCATTATTGTTAGATTAACTCCAACTGTCTTAAGAGTTTATTAGTCTTTTATAGATATATATTTTATAGAGGTTTTAGTGAGCTAGTATCGTACAATGTCTTTTACATACCTTGTTTTATTGAGGTAAGAACATACAAATCTCCACTGCTTCTGTTTTCAAATTTATCAATGTTCAATATCCGACCTCTGATCAAATTAAACAACTCTGATCAAGTGTAGAGATGAAAGTTAGAACAATTCAAATACTAAATCCATGCAAACATGTTGATCCAAGAATTTTTTTTCCTTATACAATAAATTTAGGGGATGCTTCGTAAAAGGTGGTGGGGTGTGACTACTCTCGACCCCTTCAATCAACTACATTCACATTGTTATTACCTTTATTAATGATTCTCATTAGAACTTAAAACATAAACCGTCTCATATGTTTTTATTTTCATCTCAAACTTCTCAAATTTTCTCCAATTTAATCCCAAAACAATTATTTTTTTAACAATTTACTCTCATAACTTTTTAAAAGCATTCATTCAGTGTCATAATAAGGAATTAGAAAAACTATACATTTTAAAGTAAAAATTACCATTTTGGTGAGAATTTGAACGCTTTGGAACTATTTCGGAGAAATTAAAATTTTTGGAACTATTTTGAATAAATTAAATTTGTATGAGATGATTTTGATATTAAACTCATTCTCATTATCATTCTGAAATTTAAACCAAGCATTACCTGCAGATTTCTTTTGATTTTCTTTATTTCCATTTGTGATTTGCAGATTTGTTGGGGAGGTTGTGTTATTGTTTGGATCTTTGTGAGAATCATCATGGCTATGTTGATCAACTTCAGGCAGCTGATTTGGATCAATATCGATTAATGCAAGCTCCGATTTCTTTTCGTCGGGTTGCTGTCCGTTGTTATCGTACTTGTATGTTGGTTCGTGATCAACCATAAAATTCATAATCTCCATGGCATGACAGTATCGTGCTTTCTTACCTTTAATCTTCTTTATTCTTCCAAAACCTGCGTATATATGTATATTTGTTTTACTTGGAATTCAATCATCTCATGGTTTATGTAATATTATATCAATATAGTTCATAACCTATTTTATCTCTCAATTAATGGTTCATAATCTATTTTACTAAGGTATAGTTATAATTTCATTCTTGTGGTGTAGTTAATATTTAATATTATAATTTTGAGATTCATAACTTAGTTATTGCACAATTTATTTTATTTATCCTTGAGAGTTTTTTTTTGTGTTAATTTAAAGACTGTATAGAATTTTGTCTGTGAGACGGTCTCACGTAAATGTTTATATATATATATATATATATATATATATATATATATATATATATATATTTTTTTTTTTTTTTTTTTTTTTCAAACGAAATGAATGTTATGTACTAGAAAAACTAACTAAAAATCATTTTTCTAAGTAGTGAAATGACATGGTAATACCTGAATTTGAATAGTAGCGAAAGTATATTTATAGTTACCGATTCCAAGTATAATTAGGATGATCTTCATTGCAACTTTGAACAGTTGTATACAAGTAACATAATTGTGTGGAAAGAAACCAAGACGGTTGCTGTTTCTCCTTTCATTTGTATCTGAAGCAATAATTAATTAACCATTAATTTTTAATACGAAATTATGCGTAAAAATTGAGACATAAAAAATGAAGTCTTGAAAAACTAATAATAATAATCCATACTCGATGGTTTATTTTCTCCAAGATGTTGATTTTCTTCGTCTTTTGATTTTCCAGATTCATTCTCTGCAGATCGGCCTAAAGACAGAGCAATAGAGAAAGGAAGAAAGAGTAATATGTTACGTTGAACTCGTAGTTGAGTGGTGAGAGAGAACGTACGGGATATCCTGTGCCATTTTAACATATCATCATCTCTTGTGGACAAAGACTTGTGTGGGATCGTCTCACGTAAGGAAGACAGTTTGTTTGTTTTTTTTTTTTTTTTGCAATTAATACTTTTTTTAGTATAACATAAGAGATGACATACCAAATGACGCAGGAAGTACGTATCGAGAGAAATCAGATGACTCAATTGATCCACACAGGATCTTCTGCGCTATTTTGGTATATTATCTTCTTTGCCACAAGTAATATGATTGACACGTAAGAGTGGAAAGAAATCCAACCATTGCCCCTAGATTTCAGCTTTACTTTTTTAGGATATAGTTTCCTTTTCTCTCTTACTTGTCACCCACGGCGTGGCATAAGAGATGATGAACCAAAAATGACCCAGAGAATTTGAAATGAAATTGACCATATGATTACCTGAAATAATTTTAATTAGATTCCAAAGATGAGAGATTGCGTCCCCACATGTCTTGTAATTTGCAGGCAAATTTTCTTGTGTGAAGGGAAGAACATCTAAGGTGGTGTCGTTGTAATCATATATATAATCTTTTAGCTCATCCACGAACACACCTTCTCAACAAATTACAAATTACTATGTAGGATATAGATCGAATTTGTACTTTAAGAAATAGTATTATAAATCCTAAATGGAGTTAATTAAGGAGTGACGCTTGCGTGCGCCCGGGTACACAATGTGTGTCTTTAGAATTTAGTATTATTGGTAAGGGTGCATTATTTTGTTCTAAAGAGTATACACTTTAATTAATAAGGGTACATTATTTTGTTCTAAAGGGTATACACTTTTCATTAATATTTTTTATTTTTTTTAGAAAATAAAGGGTACACATCTTATATACCAAAAAGTAAACAATTTAATATAAAATTCTAAAGGCGCACGGCGTGCGCCCGGGTGCACACAAGTTTTTGCCTTAATTAAGTTCACATTTTATATTTTTCTTACATTTTAATTATTTAAGGCAAAAATTTGTGTGAGAACGTCTCAAGTAAGAGTTTATGTGAGACGGATAAAAAGTAATAATTTCTATAATTAAAAGTGATACCTAATTAATGAAAACTGACGATTCTATTTCATAAAAATTAATAATATAAATGAAAAGTTATAATATTTTACAGCGAAAATAATAACTAATTTTAAAAGTATAAAATAATTTCATCAATACTAAAATAATAATTTAATGTGTGCTATAGAAATCCAATATACCTAAAATGGCCCGCCTTTTATATTTTACATGAATGTTAATACTGAATTAACGAAATATTTTTTTATAATGGAGTGTAGAAAAACAATAAATAAAATAATTGAGAAGGCTTAAGTTAGAGTTTAAATATAAACTCTCATGTACCTTTTTATTTTATTTACATTCAATTTTGTTCCACACCTTTCAATTTTTCCGATTTTGTCTCAAAATAATATTTTCCACCAATTTTGTCCCATAACTTTTATAAAAACACTGATCCAGTTTCATAACTCAATCCCATAAAATTAGCAAAATTTGGTTTTTTAAAGTTTAAAAGGATCATTTTGGTGAGATTTAAAAATGGGCAAGTCTTGTGTGAGGCCCATCTCATGTAAGTTCTTACGTGAGACGCATAAAAAATGATAACATCATTAATGAAAATGATAATCAATCGATGAAAAATGATAATGGTGCAGTGAATTACTTCATGAACAATTTATAGTTTAAATAAAAAGTGATAATATTCTATAGCAAAAATAATAAAATTTTATAGCAAAAGTATCAATTTTTATCCATCTCACGTAAAGGCTTACGTGACCGTCTTATGTGAGACGGTCTCATACAAATCTTAGCCTTTAAAATTATGGGACTGTTTCGGAGAAATTAAGTTTTGAAAGTATTTTGAATAAAATAAAAAGTTACGGGATAGTTTAAGTTTTAAACTCACTTATGGATCATGCATGTAAATAAAAGATAGAAATTGTTACAGTTGAAGATTATTGAGTCATAGAGTCGAAAATGGCTGGAGCTCCTGAACACGTTTGGCTTTCTGGCTAAAACATGGAGTGGGGATTCTCCATTTTCATTCACAAAATTGATTAGGTCTCCATGATCACTCATTATCTTGTAAGCCAATTCTGTTACATAATTCACCCAAAAAGTTTATTATATAGAATACAAGAAAAGAATAATATTCCCTCCACTCTGTAATTTTTTTTTAATTGGTAAATGTCAGTGGTTAGAAGTTAGTATATCCATACACTAATATTATTCTCTAACCTCTTTATAACTCCCTACTCGTAGCCCAATAGGTAGGTGACCCACCTAGTTACCCTGTAATTTGTTTCTATTTCATGAACAATCCTAATTATTTGATAAAAACATGCAGTTAATTAAATATAATAAATCTACAATAAATTTTAATTTCATTATTCCGTCCTAACAATAAAATACTTTATATTTTATTTTTAAAATTACTATACTTCATTATACTTAAAGAATATCAATAAAAATTAAAAAAAATTGTACTCCTTAACTAATCTCATAAAAAGCAATTGTTTTCACTTTACCAAGAACGAGGAAACATATATATAATCATGTTGAATATGTATTGTATGGAACCGGTTAGAATATGTATTGTGTAACTGATTTCGAGTGAACATAATGAATTGTTAATTAAAAAGATAATTATATACCGTAACAATGAATCACAAAGATATAATATTACATAAACTATAAATGTAGAATTATAATTATATATCTGAACAAAATAGTACTCATGACGCAAAATTTATCGGTTGAACGTAAAAATTGACATTATTTTTGTTAGAATATGTGATCTCATACCTTATTTTACAACAGTGTTACGTACGTTTATTTTCTTAATTAATGCCAAGTGTTTTAAAGGATTAAATTATCATTTTTAACATATAGTATATAATATAAACATTTTTACGACATAGAGTGGAACACGATTCATGTGGAATGAAGAATCCGAACCCCTTTTAGTCATGTATTAATCTTTGTGTATGTAATTTTGAATGAATGATAAGTAGAATAGAAAATACACATTACATTAAAAGGAAAACAATATTATAGCATAAATCATAGGAACAAAAATTGAATTTAGTCTTCTCCATCATGCAACTATAGGCACATGAGTAACACTTGGTGAGATCAGTGTCAGGTGAGATTTTTTTAAAATAGTTATAATATTTTATTAAATTAATATATTGTTACATTTTATTGAAATATTATTTTTTTATTTACATTACAAATTGTTAATGAAATAATTTTTAAAAAAATTATTTTTAACAACGGAATATTCCGTTGGTAAAAGCCTTAATTCCATTGTTAAATTGACTTACCAACGGATTAGCAACCGAATTCGTTGATAAATTTCTGTTGGTAAAGTGGTGGTTGGTAAATTTTTAGCAATAAAAAATCAATTTCGTTGGTAATCTGTTGGTAATCACCAATGTATTGAATTCCTTGTTAAAATAGAAAATAAATTTATTGGCATTTCATTGCTAAAAGAAAAATGTCATTTTTGTTGCTAATATATTGATAATTATCAACGGATTGAATTCCGTTGGTAATTTCTGTTGTTAAAAAATACTTTTTTTGTAACGTTATTACTTTTTGTTCAAATATTATTACTTCTTATCTGTCTCAAACAACTCATTCCGTAGAACTGTTTCACACAAGTCTTTTGACTCAACACAAATCCGTGAAAAAAAAATGGTAAAAAAAGAATGCATTTTGGCAGTACAGTAACTTACTAAAGTGTTCTCCGGAGATAGCCGAGTGTAAAACTGTATCTCCATCAATGGTTCGACGAAGCGCCTCATGACGACGCTTCTTCGTTTGATCAATGGTCTTTCGGTATTCTTTGTAGCTCTCGTTGAGTTCAAGGAAAGCTTGGAGGTTTCCATGAAGCGCAGCAACAAACAGGGGAGTTTCCCCGTTCTTGTTGCGCCTGGTGATGACCGACGACAAGCTCAACGCGCGCCTGCAGATGGCGGCCGATCCCATGGCCGCTGCAAGATGGAGAGGGGTGTCTCCTCTCACATTCGGCATGCCTAATACGTCGTGCAACGAGCCTTTGTTCTGCATGATCGCCATCATCTTGTCGATGCAATGCGCATCGTGTTTGGCTTTCGGGCTTTTGGAATGGTAGGTGGAGATGGCTATGTGCAGAGCTGTTTCCTGTGTTTTAGTAATCATTGTTTTGTGAACACATGGATTGTTTCTGTAAACTTCTACTACTTTTGCCCAATCTCTGGTCATTGTGAGATGGAATAGCCCTTCCTCACATCCACTACTCTCTCTGTTTTCTTCCTCCATCTTTCTCTCTATTTTGGATACTATATATGTATGGATTTGGTATATAGTTGAATGATAAAACAATTTCAATGATATAGGTATATATATATAGAGATGGAGAAGCAGGGGGAGAGAAGAGAGTTAAAGTTAATGCTCTAAAGTGATTATTTCTCACTCATATATCTTATCCTATCAAGATGTTCCTTTTCTTTTTGTCACTTTAAGCTATTATGCCCAAGTCTTGTGTATATGTATTTTAGATGTATATATACCTGCAATTAGCTTATTCCAACGTTAAAATATACTTTCTACCTCCCATTAATTACTGCACACTCTCTTTGATATGTTTCAACACTTATGCGTGTTTCTAAAAAAAAAAAAATCATTATAATACTACTCATTTTTTACGCACATCCAAATAACTTTAAATATTTTAAGGAGAAATTTTTTTTAATACAAATTTTAAAGTTAAAAATTATTACTGATACTTTTTTTAGAGGATATTAATTACACCCAATAGCCACTTTTTGGATTCTATTACCCCTCTCACCCCCAAATTCTCTCCCCCCACCCAAAATATACTAATTGTTAGTATATATTTAAATTATGGGCTATCTTGTGATCACGGTATTTGTGAGACGGATTGTGAAATTAGTTGATCCATTATTAAAGTATGTTTAATGTATAGGTAAAATTAATGTGTTTATTAATAGTTAAAGTATGTTTGTGGTACTTAATCATATATTGTAGCAAATAAAATTATACTTTAATGCATTATTCATCACAATTTAAAAAATATAATTTAATTATCAATAAATATATTTTACTTATATAATGATCCTACTTTAATACGTCTCACTATCCATTTCATATAAACATCCTTTCATAAGAGACTTCATCATGATCTATTTGCTATAAGTTAAATATAAGAATATATAGTAACTTATAAACGATAGGAGTAACTTATAAAAATGGTAAAAGTATAAGTCATGAAAGTAAAATATATTATCCGTATATATTATTGAAGTTGTAGTTAAGTTAATATATAGGTGAGTTAGCTCACTTGACCATGGAGCTCCTGACATTAAAGTGAGTGACCCAATTCGATTCTCTTTGAAAACGAATTAAGGAAGGAAGTTATAAGGAGGATTTGGAGAAATCGTGGACTATGAGTGTGAAATAATTACTAACATCTACTGATAAAAAAAATGGTAGAAGTAAATAAAAATAAAAATAACGGTGGGAGTTAAAAAAAAGGAAAAAAAAAAAACCCAAAATCCTAGTCTACCGTGGAATCAGTCGCATATAATACATTGCCTTTAAAAAAAGATGAATTAATTATAGTCGAGTGTATAAGGTATTCAATGTATTATATTTTATTTTATATAATATATATAAAATAATAAAAAAAATTATAATTTTTTCACTAAAATGGTTAGCTGAAATATAGAGTGTATTAATCTTATAAAATAATAAAAATAATATAATTTTTTCACTAAAATGGTTAGCTGAAATATAAAGTGTATTAATCTTTAACTAAGAAAAAAAATTCCAAAAAAAAAAAGTATATACATATTTATATTAAAAATATGACATTCAATATATATATAAAGATACAATATGTGAAACGGGTCCAACTTGGGCACATAGACTTAAATCGTTACATTTAAGCATATATATATATATATATATATATATATATATATATATATATATATATATATATATATATATATATATATATATATATATATATATATATATATATATATATATGTTATCACTAAAATACAAGTAAACATACGTAAACATCATACTTTTACCTTAGAAAAAGGTATCACATGATGTATAAAAATATATTTCTACATTGTATCAAATCATATAAAAGTATATAGCAGTTATATATGTGTAAAGATGTTACTACTTTATAGTTTACATATAAAATATAAGTAGAATTAAAATTAATACAAAAAGTTGATAACTGACTATTTAGATTACTTAAATTTTGACAGTGTCGTAATAGTTTTAAGTCAAAGTTGGATCGGTATTTTTTTTTTTATTGAAAAACATTTGTGTGACTATAATATTTTTGCAAAAAATTTACACTCCACATGATTATAGAAAATATAATTGTCCATTGTGAACGATTTAATGAAAAACAAAAGAACTACATATGAAAATGTATGACACTCAATATAAGACAGTCACAAATTGATGTTATTCTTTCTATCCTGAATTCCATCATTTGGTGAGTTTATAATTTGATTTTATTAATTAATTGCATTTACTTTACTTTACTTTATGTCACAATGCAGCATCTTTTTCAGCACATAGATTACGCAGATCTGAATTTAGGAATAAAGTAATAAATTGCCTCTTAAGTTTAAGAATGATGGCATATGAAAAACGTGTCATATATAAATAATTATGCAAACATTTGTATGAGAATTGAGACCATGTCTCATGATCAGAAGACTTTTGTCAAACGGATAAAAGGCGATAATATTTTAATACGGTGTGATATTCAAATTAATAAAAAATAATAATGACGCAGTAAAATATTTCATTAACAATTCATAGTATAAATAAAAATTGATAACATTTATTATGAAAACTAATAACAACTTCGATAAAAAAGTGATAATTATCCAAGAAAATACTCATAAAATAAATCTCACATGATACAGTCTCATATAAGTTTGACATATAATTATAATAATTATTATTTTTAGGGTTAATTATAAAAAAAATCCCGAAATTTACACATATTGCAAATTAATCCTCACTTTTGAGAAATTGCGAAAAAAACCACCACCTTTAAGTATTGTTGCAAAATAAACAGAATTTGTGACTAAAAGTGGATTTATTTTGCAACAATACTTAAAGGTGGTGGTTTTTTTTTTTTGCAATTTCTCAAAAGTGAGAATTAATTTGCAATAGATGTAAAGTTCGTGATTTTTTTTTTTTTTTGCAATTAACCCTTATTTTTAACATAACTTAGTTTTATATTTATCAATTAGATCATATGTATATATGTTTATTTTTTTATAACATCAATTTTTTTTACATTTACCAATCACGTTCTCCGACACTATTATTTGTAAGTAATTTTTACCCTTTATAACTCTATCTCTAAGTATTCTAATGTCCAAACGTGTATGGTTTCATAATTAATCCTCTTGCATTGTGTATATTTCTTCCACATCCTCATAGTCCTACGCATACCACTTCTATTTAAAACTTTCATTACAATGCATTTCAAACCTGTTTATTAGTATTTGTGGGTGTAGATTAACACACACAAAAAAATATTATTGAAATTTGATCAATTAAATGAAAATGATATTGTTATGGGTAGTATATCCCCCATGCTTAGTAGTCCCAAAGCCCAATAACCTCTAAAATACTTGAAGAAGGATGCCCAAACCTCTAGCAGCCCAAACCGAAGATAGGTACTGAAGGGACAGCCAAGGCAGCCCAAGGAAACCACCACAGCCCAAAGGCTCAGTCGAGGAAAGAACAAAGAAGGAACCCATTAAAGGGGCCGAAGCCTAAAACACCCTCGGTAGGGAACCTCGGCAGCATGCCTCCCCTGCCCGAGGGTTCGAACAAGCTTCACAACGTCGGAAGTCAACCTGTCCGAGAATCAGATGAATAATAGGAGTGAAGGAACAGAGCACAAACACCATCATGAAGACTGACAAGTGCAGCAGGCTAGAAGATAAGGCTAACGGGAAGAAGAGATGTCTTGGACAACAATCCTAACTAGAAGACAGTAACTGACTGGCGCATCCTATCCTAACTACCAATGGAAAGCCAGCAAAGGACCGAGACGCTCTGTGAAACCCTGCAAAAGCAACCCGTGGCATCCAGACTTCTCCTCAGGCTGGTCTGCGTACCAGACAGCTTCATTAAAGACGATTTATCTCATTCCAAGTGGCGCAAGGCGATTGGCTCCGGATTAGGGTTTTTAGATAATATAGATAGCCTCTCCCATAGGAGGGAGGTAGGTAACTAACACTCACTTTAGACATTACGCTTGTAAGAGAACCAAGGTAGATGAGTGTTGTTCTTAGGGAGAGTAATAAAATTGGTTGAGTTCTTTGGTGGGAATTGAGTATTTTATTGGTTTTGATCCCTTTGTTTGTAGTTTTATCATGCTTGATTGTGTTCGTTCTTGGCTTCGTTATTAAATATATTTATCTCTTAAGTATAAATTAACGAGCCAAGAATACGCAACAACATCTGGCGTCGTCTGTGGAAAGCGCTACGATTAGCCATCTCCTATTCTGTTTCTTCTTGAGTTATTGGTTTAATTCTGTGAGAAAAATCTTTGGTTTTTTGTTCTGTGTCTGGAAATCAAGATGGGAGGTGAAGGATTTACAAACCATGGGAATGAAGAGAGGGGAGAGTGCTCCAGAGCCCAGCGAAATGTGACAAGAAGTAGAAATAATGTTCAAATTAGCGCTCCAGTCATGGAGATATCCACTCTGGCAAGGTCTATTCCTGTCCCAAATTTGGGCGACCCTCAAAAAATGAAAGAGATGACTGAAAAGATTCGAAGGGTGATTGATGAGCACCCGCAGAAGCTCCCCCGGTTCAATGGTGAGGTAGAGCTTTAGCAGCCCTCACAGGGGAAGCCATGGCGATCTGCGGGAGGATCTCGAGCGAAGAAAAGAGGTCAGGAAAGAACACAGCGGAGGAGACGCGAGAGAAACTATCAACTTCATACGTAGGAGGAATGTTGGAGAAAGAGAGAGTGTGAACGAAACTCCGATAGAAGGAAGGCACAGCAAATACCTTCACCTATCGGAAATGGGAGCTCAAAGACAACCGCAACTGGGAATGAATCAAGAAACGAGGAATCCTTCCCCCCCGGAAGTATCCATGGAAAATTATGCTCAAAGACAACCACGAACTGGACGGAATCAAGGGGTGGGAAACCCTCCACCGAGGGAAAGATCGAGAGTAAAAGGAACCCCCCAGCCTCACTCACAAAATCAAAAGAGAGGTCGACCCATAACTAGGGAAGTGCCGGAGGGAGACGAAGCCCCGCGAGGAACCCCATCTGTCTCTCAAAGAGGGCATAACAGATGCAGAAGGCCTAGGAACCAAAGATCCCACTCATCTTCGGCACCATACTCACAGGAGAGCCGAGATCCCTCATGGAAAGATCTGCCCACGACGAAGCTATCTTTACCACATAGCAGGAGGAACGGAAGACCCTCACGAAGAGGTATGAGACAGAGGAAGCCCAGGTAGAGATGTGGTCAGAGAATAAAGAAGTATTTCCAAGGCCCCAACCAGAGATCTACAGGCTCTGATAAAGGAAGAGGTGAACAAGCACTTCGCGGATCTAGAAAGGAAGATGTCCGGAACAGGAGGAGTCCTCCAATCATCGATGGCCTCCTTGATTATCGCTATTTTCTCCTAGATTTTAGTGTCTTTTTATATATATTTTCGTATTATTTTATCTGTATTTTATGTGTTATTTGATTGTGTTTTGTGTTTTTATTGAAATGTGTGTGAATGAGCTTAAACCTATGACTTTTACTTTTTATTGGATGCTAGATATGATAAGGAAGACATAGGAAAAAGCGAATCTAAATTCAGAGTTGAAACGAGGGAGAATGGGCAAAAACGGAAGAAGTAAAACAGGGCGTGCACCTACACGGGCCGTGTACGGAACACGGCCCTGTAAGAAGTGACCGTGTGCGGATGCTAGAAGCACCAACTCGGCCATCCCTGTGGCCGAGTGCAGGACACGGACCGTGTGCAGAAACACGGGCCGTGCACCAAGCACGGCCCTGTAAGAGAGGGCCGTGCGACAACGTCAGAAAACACAACACGGCCACCCCTGTGGCCGTGTGCTGCGCACGAGCCTTGCGCTATCCAGAGCTCGCTGTTGACCAGAAGCCTTATACACGACTCGGGCCGTGTTACAACATACGAGCCATGTAGGTGTCAAAACTGCTGAAATTTTCAGAAATTTCTAGAAGCTTCCCAAGGGTTATAAATACCCATTTATTCAACAATTTAGAGAGATCCAAAATTCCCATCCTCTACACACACATCACACACCTTTCCTTCAATTTCACACCATAATCTCCATCCACCTTCATCCATTTTGATCCATCTTCATCATCTCCATTAATTCTCCATCAAAACTTCATCTCTTCCATTGGGTGTGAGAGATCTCAAGAAATCAATAGCTAGAGAAGAATATCCATGAGTATTGAAGATCTCCTACAAGAAATTGTTGGGGAAGATTTACATCTCCTTTGATTTTCTTTTGGATTTAGACTATGGATATTTGTAATGAATCATTTATGTGTTTTGTTACTTTTATCATGTTAAGCTAATCCCTCTAGTGGGATTGGGGACATGAAGAGCATATGAGATTTATATTATCATGTGGATTAAATTGGTTTTTGATTTAATTGATGTTGATTTCTATTCATGGAGTTTAATTGTCTTGATGTTATGATGGCATGGTTTGTTATTCATAATTGATTATTGGTTTAATGGATTGTTGATCAATGAATTAATTTATGGTGATTAAATGCTATCATGATGTTCATGTATGTATTGCTTGGAGTGGGACGGAATCGACCCTCTATAGTATTAGGAAGGCATGAATGGACATTGAGTTTGGGTTTGACTGAAAGGATATTTGAATTCAATTAGGGGAACCAATCCATTCGTTGGCCTTAGTACACAAAAAGGGAGAGTTTAATCTAACTAGTACCTAGATGGAAGGGGTTAATGTTGGGCTTTGATCTTAAGTGCTTTTGGGAGTCTAAAATGGATCAACAACCTTTGTAACCCGAAAGGGAGCTTAGGATACAATCGTGATCACCCTTAGTCTACATCAATTGAGTTGAATTCATTTTGCATGATAATATGAATCGAGTGTGCTTGGATGTTTCTAATCCCATGTTTTTCCATACTTGAACTTTAGCACCCATTTTCTTTACTTGTCATTTCTCCTATTCGCTCTCTTATTTACTTACTACTTGTTTTAGTTGTTAATCATCTCAAAACCCCCTATCATCTTTACAAAAACGACATGAACATGAGCTCACGTATTTTGCTAGTCCGAACATAACTCTTTTGTGGATTGATAATTTTTCTTGGGATATACTACTACAACGATCGAGTATTCTTGCTCGTGAGTGCTACAAAAATAGGCAAACAAGAAAATGGCGCCATTGCCAAAGGGGAGTTTGATGGACTAGTCGAGTACTGTGTTATTGTTTTAGTTGTTCTTGATAAGGATACTTTTTATTTTATTTTTACTTTGTTTACTATTGTTGTTTGTGGTCTCACTCTTTGAATTTTCGTAGGTGTTTTATGATCACAAGATCAAAGGGAAATCAATCGATCATTCCTTTGAATTTGGAGATAGAAAAGACCGTACGACAAAGGAAGCGAGAGAGACGGAGAGCTAGAAAAGGAACAAATATGGAGAATCAACGTGGAGAGAATGCTAATTATAACCCACCCCAATACCCTTTACAAGATCAAAGGGGGGTACAAGAAGGAGTGCAAGAGAATCAAGCGGAGATAATGAGGAATTTCTTTGCTCAAAATCAAGAGTATATGCAATTGCTTGCCAATCAAGAAGCTCAAAGGATACTTCAACAACAAGAGTTGCCAAGGCCTAGAGCAATTCGGGATTACTTCCAATCGAGAGCCGTGCACAATATGGTTCCTCCGGTTCAAGCCAATGATTATGAAATTAAGACCGGATTGATCAACATGGTCAAAGCAAATCAGTTTGGGGGAGGTCCTCTTGAAGACCCGAACACTCATCTATCTACTTTTTTGGAGGTTGCGAATACCGTCAAGATGAAAGGAGTATCGGAAGATGCTATTCGAATGAGGTTGTTCTCTTTTTCTTTAAGAGACAAGGCTAAAGCATGGTATAATATAATTCCTTTGGGAAGTTGTAATACATGGGAAGATCTTGAGCAAAGGTTCCTCAGTAAGTACTTTCCTCCTTCGAAGACTCTCCAATTGAAAAGCCTTATCACTCAATTTAGGCAACTTCCGGATGAAAGTTTTTATGAAGCATGGGAACGCTACAAGGAGATGCTACGAAAGTGTCCTCAACATGATTTTCATGAGAATCAACAAGTGGCTTTCTTCTATCAAGGGTTGAGTGGACAACATCGGATGCATGTAGATGCCTCATCCGGAGGGTCTATATTTGGAGTGGATGCTATGAAAGCCATGGATATTTTTGAAGATATTGCAATGAATGCTTATCAATGGTCTTCCGAGCGAGTAATGGGAGGTTATGCATTTGGAAAAGTAGCTCAAGTGGAAAGTGTGAACAATGTGAAGAGTGATGTGTTCCAAAGTGAAGGAATGAAAGAATTCAATGAGAGTATCCAAGCTTTAACAAAGCAATTGAATTTGATCACTCAAGGAGTAAGTCAAGGGGGAAGCACAAGTTCTATGGTGAATGATGAGAGCAATGTTATGCAAAGTGTAGAGGATGTTGCCTATTTAGATAGAAGAAATTTCCAAGGGAATTTCCATCATCAAGGGAATTTCCAAGGTAATTATCCTTCTAACCAAGGTAATTTTCAAGGAGGATATCAAGGGCAAGCTCGGGGAAGTAATTTCAATCAATCAAGTGGAGGTTATCAAGCTCCGAGGAAGCATGAAAATCTTTCTTACTCTAATACGCAAGCCGCCGTGGCACTTCCTCAAGGAATGGATCCGAGTGCTAAACTGCACAATGGAGAAGGTAAATCATCGGTGGAAGAGACATTGCTAGCATTCATGAAAGATACAAGGGCTTACATGGAAAAAAGAGATACAAAGATTGAGGCTAGAATGGAGGAAAATAAGAAGAAATCCGACAATAGGATGAGAGCTTTTGAGTATCAAATGGGTCAAATTGCTTCTTCCGTGGGATCTCAACACCAACAAGGAAAATTTCAATCTACCACGGTTACTAATCCTAAAGAAGATTGCAAAACTATCACTCTTAGAAGTGGAAAAGAGTATGAGGAACCTCCTATGCCTAAAGAAGATAGTATTGTCATTGAAAGGGAAGTAGAAAGAAAGGTTGAAGAAGGGTTGGTGCAAGAGGAGATTGAAATGGAGGAAGTAAGCAAGAAAAAAGAAGAGAAAATAGAGAGAATTCCAAAGTGGAAGAAGGCAAAGGAGTTAAGAGAAAAGGAAGTTGAAATTGAAAGAGATAGTTGGGGAATACCCAAAACTCAAGTACCGGTTCCTTTTCCTCAAAGGTTCTTGAAGAAAGGTTTGGATGAGAGGTTCAAAAAGTTTCTTGAAATCTTCAAGAAGATTCAAATCAATATCCCTTTCGCCGATGCTTTGGATCAAATGCCTCATTATGCTTGTTTCTTGAAGGACATCATGGGAAAGAAAAGAAGTCTTGTGGAAAATGAAACGGTTAATTTAACCGAAGAGTGTAGTGTCATTCTACAACGAAAACTTCCTCAAAAAATTGAAGGATCTGGGTAGCTTCATTATACCATGTGAAATTGGAAAGAACAAGAAGAACAAGGCTCTTTGTGACCTTGGTACAAGCATTAATCTAATGCCTCGATCCATATTCAAGAAGCTTGGGGTAGGTGATGTAAAGCCAACTTCCATCACACTTCAATTGGCGGATCGATCTATGACACATCCAAAAGGAGTAGTTGAAGATGTGTTGGTAAAAGTTGATAAGTTCGTCTTTCCAGTGAATTTTGTTGTTCTAGATATAGAGGAGGATGAGAATATGCCTTTGATACTTGGGAGACCGTTTCTTGCTACCGGGAGAGCTCTTATTGATGTCTACAAAGGAGAATTGAAGTTGAGAGTTAATGCTGAGGAAGTGGTATTCTCTCTACACAAGGCCATGCAATATCCAATGAATGATGAAGAATGTAAAAGTGTGGATGTTGTAAAGGGAAGTGTCGAGGAGAGTTGGCCTTCCATTGTAACCAAGGATCCACTTGAACTTTGCTTGAGCAATTCTCTATCTCTTTCTAATATTTCTACTACTTCTCTTGATTTAAATGAAGAATTGATTAATTATTTTCTTGATCTAGGTGATTGTAGTGAAGCTCAAGAGGTTGCAGCCGCCATCTCAAGGGAAAATGGAAAGTTCTTACCACTTAGAGATCCAATCTATCAAGAAGAGAAAAAGGAAAAGAAGGTGGAGTTGAAGCCTTTACCCGATCATCTTGCTTATGCCTACCTTGGTGAAAGTGAGACATATCCGGTAATTGTATCATCATCTCTAACCTCTAGTCAACTTGATAAATTGCTTAATGTCCTTAAAGAGCATAAGTCGGCTATTGGTTGGTGTATTGATGATTTGAAGGGAATTAGTCCAACAATTTGCATGCATAAGATAAGACTTGAGGATGAAGGGAAAGCTTGTGTTCAAAACCAAATAAGACTTAATCCTATCATGCAAGAAGTGGTAAAAAAAGAGGTTCTTAAGTGGTTAGATTCTGATATGATCTTTCCTATTAGTGATAGCCCCTATGTGAGCCCGTTGCATGTAATATCTAAAAAAGGGGGTATGACTATAGTGAAGACCGAGAAAAATGAGACCATAGCCACTAGGACGGTGACGGGGTGGCGTGTGTGTGTTGATTATAGAAAGCTTAATGAAAACACACGTAAAGATCACTTCCTCTTACCTTTCTTGGATCAAATGTTGGATAGGTTGGCCGGGTATGAGTTTTATTGCTTTCTTGATGGGTATTCAGGGTATAACCAAATTCTCATAGCACCCGAAGACCAAGAAAAAACCACTTTCACTTATCCTTATGGAATATTTGCTTTTCGAAGATTGCCATTTGGACTTTGCAATGCACCGGCCACCTTTCAAAGGTGTATGATGGCAATCTTTGAAGGATTAATTGAGAATATAATGGAAGTGTTCATGGATGACTTTTCGGTGTTTGGTTCTTCTTTTGATATTTGTTTGTCTAACCTTGCTATTGTTTTGAAGCGATGTCAAGACACTAATTTAGTGTTGAATTGGGAGAAGTGCCACTTCATGGTAAATGATGGCATTGTACTTGGACATCACATCTCTTCAAAGGGATTGCAAGTTGACCGAGCCAAAGTTGTTGCTATAGAGAAACTTCCACCGCCAACAAATGAGAAGGGAGTACGATCGTTCCTTGGCCATGCCGGGTTCTATCGTAGATTCATCAAGGATTTTTCTTCATTTTCTAAACCTCTATCTCATCTCCTTGAAAATGATGTGCCATTTAAGTTTGATGATAATTGTTTAAATGCTTTTCAGGTGCTAAAGGAAGCTTTGATTTCATCACCCATCTTGATCACCCTCGATTGGAAGGAGCCATTTATATTGATGTGTGATGCAAGTGATGTAGCTCTTGGAGTGGTTTTGGGGCAACTAAGAGAGAAAAAATTCCGAGCCATTTACTATGCAAGCAAGATATTTGATGCGGCTCAAAGGAACTACACTACTACCGAAAAAGAGTTCTTGGCGGTAGTATATGCATTTGATAAGTTTCGTCCTTATTTGGTAGGAACGAAGACTATTGTATACACCGACCATGCCGCTATCAAGTATCTCATGGCAAAGAAAGATGCAAAGCCAAGGGTGATAAGATGGGTACTACTTTTTCAAGAATTTGATATTGAAGTGAGAGATGAGAAGGGCACGGAGAATGTGGTAGCCGACCATCTTTCAAGGTTAGAGTCGAGGGAGCATTGTGAAAGTACTTATGAGTTAATCAAGGAGGTTTTTCCCGATAAAGAAATCTTGATGTGTGATTGCTATCAAATTGAGGCTTTAGTGGAGCAAGAAGGAAGCCCGTGGTATGCGGACTATGTGAATTACTTGGCTAGTGGACGGAGGCCTTATGAGCTTAATAAGTATCAATCCAAGAAGTTCTTTCATGATGTTAAAAGTTACTTGTGGGATGATCCATTCTTGTACAAGATGTGTAATGATTCTCTTATGCGAAGATGTGTGCCCGAGGAAGAATGGAATAGTGTGTTGGAGTTTTGCCACTCTTCACCTAGTGGAGGTCATTTTGGAGCTCAAAAGACCACTGCAAAAGTCTTACAATCGGGGTTGTATTGGCCATTTTTGTTCAAGAGTTGTAAGAAATTTGTAGAGGGTTGTGATCGGTGTCAAAGGATGGGAGGAATCTCCAAGTGGGATGAGATGCCCCTTAAGAGCTTTCAAGAATTAGAGATATTTGATGTGTGGGGCATCGATTTCATGGGACCGTTTCCTCAATCGAATGGATTCCTATACATCTTATTGGCGGTTGACTATGTCTCGAAATGGGTTGAGGCCATACCTTCAAGAACAAGTGATGCTAGAGTGGTCATGGGGTTTCTAAAGAAGCATATCTTCACAAGGTTTGGAGTACCTAGAGTGTTGGTAAGTGATGGGGGTAGTCACTTGATAAATAAGCTCATGGAGAACATTCTCAAGACTTATGGAGTGAAGCATCGAGTGTCTACTCCGTATCACCCTCAAACGAATGGTCAAACTGAAATTTCTAATCGACAAATCAAACAAGTCTTGGAGAAAACAGTGAGTGTGAGTAGAAATGATTGGTCTAATAAACTTGATGATGCATTACGGGCCTTTCGAACCGCATTCAAGACCACTCTTGGTATGTCTCCTTTCAAATTGTCTATGGCAAATCTTGTCATCTTACCGTGGAGTTAGAGCATAAAGCTTATTGGGCCATTAAGAAATTGAATTTTGACATGAAAGCTTCGAAGAAGATAAGATTCTTGCAGTTGAATGAGCTTGAGGAATTTAGAGAAAGTGCTTATGAAAATTCAAGGATTTTTAAGGAGAAAACCAAGAGGTGGCATGATGCTCGTTTGAGGAAGAAGAGCTTTGAAAAGGGTGAAAAGGTGTTGGTGAATATTCTCGACTAAGACTTTTCCCGGGCAAGTTGAAGTCCAAATGGAGAGGACCTTATGTGGTAAAGAAAGTACTTGATGGGGTAGCTCTAAAGGTTATGGATAAGAACGGGGGAGAGTTCTTGGTTAATGGTCATCGTGTGAAGCACTATGTGGATCCATCACAAAGGGAGACTCTCTTTGTGGATACTTTATTTGAAAGATGATCTCAAAATTCGTCTAGCTTGAAGACGTTAAACTTAGCGCTCGATGGGAGGCACCCCATCACTAACTTTATTGCTTTATTTTAGTGCTTTCAAAAATGCTTGGTTTTGTTGTTGTTTTGCATTTTGGCCTTGTAGGTTGATCGTGCTCATAAGAGAACAATGCATATGGAAGAAAAGAGAAGTGCTTCATGGATTCAAGTCGACATGTCTCACCACTTGTTGTAAACTTAATTCGTGACTCTTGTCTCGAGTTAAGTTTGGGGGGTGCTAGTGCATGGTGAACATAACTTGATTCGTTTGGATGCATAGGCTTCTCCACAAGAAGATCACCAAAGGAAACTACAAGGGTAAGTCTCACCACTTTTTGCAAATTTAAGTGTCAACTCTTGTTTCGATTTAAATTTGGGGGGAGAGTGTGTGGTGTGACTCACCACTTGAGTACGATTCTTGTAAAATTGGGCAAATTTTAAAAATTTTCTCATGAGTATTAGTTTGATTTTGGTATGATTGGTGGTGTTGAAGTGCATGATAGTCCATATTTATAATGAAATTGTTGAACTAATGGTGTTTGTTGAGTGTTTGAGCATGAATGAGAGGTATTGGAAGCATGATGGAGCTTGAAGCTAACGCTTTCCTTACGAAATGCCTATCGAGGGAGTACTCTACACCTTATCATTTTACTACTTGAAATGAATTGATTTTGATTTGGATTATTGTGACTAGCATGCTACTTCATGTGTTATGTTTGTGGGAGGTTTACTTTCACATTTTAGGATTTCCTTTTCAATAAAGGTTGGGATGAATGTGTGCTTAATTTTCTTATGGATGATGGTATTTTGTGTTTTTGCATGTTTTGTGTTTTTGTTGTGTCTTGTTTGTTGAGTCCTAATTTGTTTGTTGTGTGTATTTTCATTCTTGTCTTGGGATGTTTGGTGGTTTGTTTAAGGATGTCGTGAGTCATTTTTGAACATGAGTGATGATATGTTGTGGTGATAAGTGATGACAAGTTATGATTAAAAATCTCTACACTTTCGAATTGTGATATGTTTTACTTAATTTGTTCGATTTTGAGATGAATGTGGTGTAATAAGTCCTTAAGGTCCGAGCACAAGCTTGTGAGCATTTGAGCCTCAACCATACATACATGGTATTTCTTCATGAGTGGATCGGTTGTGTTTGATATGCTAGAACTTGCTCAAGGACTATAGGAACGAGCCAGATTTGTGGAGATTAGTGATATGATTTAAGGCCATCCTTGTTATTTATAGTCATTTTCATATATTTTCCTAAAATGAACATCATCCCTAGTTAACCATTTTGAGCCTTTAAGCCTATTTCTTGTGAATTTAGCACATTACAAGCCTTGATTATGTTTGCCTAATTTTGTAACACTCACGAGCAAGAATACTCGATCGTTATAGTAGTATATCCCAAGAAAAATTATCAATCCACAAAGAAGTTATGTTCGGACTAGCAAAATACGTGAGCTCATGTTCATGTCATTTTTGTAAAGATGATCGGGGGTTTTGAGATTGATTAACAACTAAAACAAGTAGCAAGTAAATAAAAATAGCAAATAAGAGAAATGATAAGTAAAGAAAATGGGTGCTAAAGTTCAAGTATGGAAAAATATGGGATTAGAAACATTCAAGCATACTCAATTCATATTATCATGCAAAAGGAATCCAACTTAATTGATGTAGACTAAGGGTGATCACGATTGTATCCTAAGCTCCCTTTCAGGTTACAAAGGTTGTTGATCCATTTTAGACTCCCAAAAGCACTTAAGATCAAACCCCAACATTAACCCCTTCCATCTAGGTACTAGTTAAATTAAACTCTCTCTTTTTGTGTACTAAGGCCAACGAATGGATTGGTTCCCCTCATTGAATTTAAATATCCTTTCGATCAAATCTAAACTCAATGTCTATTCATGCCTTCCTAATACTATAGAGGGTCGTTTCCGTCTCACTCCAAGCAATACATACATGAACATCATGATAGCATTTAATTACCACAAATAATCCATTGATCAACAATCCATTAAACCAATAAACATTCATGAATAACAAACCATGCCATCACAACATCAAGACAATTAAACTCCATGAATAGAAATCAACATCTATTAAACCAAAAACTAATTTAATCCACATGACAATATAAATCTAATATGCTCTTCATGCTCCTAATCCCACTAGAGGGATTAGCCTATCATGATAAAAGTAACAAAATAAATAAATGATTCATTACAAATATCCATAGTCTAAATCCAAAAGAAAATCAAGAGAGATGTAAATCTTCCCCAACAATTTCTTGTAAGAGATCTTCAATACTCATGGATCTTCTTCTCTAACTATTGATTTCTTGAGATCTCTCACACCCAATGGAAGTGATGAAGTTTTGATAGAGAATTAATGGAGATGATGAAGATGGATCAAGATGGATGAAGGTGGATGAAGATGATGGTGGAAAATGGAAGAAATGGTGTGTGATGTGTGTGTAGAGGATGGGAATTTCGGATCTCCTCCCAATTGTTGAATAAAGGGGTATTTATACCCCTATGGAGGCTTCTAGAAGGATCTAAAAATTTCCATTTTCTTGTTTGCCTAATTTTGTAGCAATCACGAGCAAGAATACTCGATCGTTGTAGTAGTATATCCTAAGAAAAATTATCAATCCACAAAGAAGTTATGTTCGGACTAGCAAAATACGTGAGCTCATGTTCATGTCGTTTTTTATAAAGATGATCGGGGGTTTTGAGATTGATTAACAACTAAAACAAGTAGCAAGTAAATAAAAATAGCAAATAAGAGAAATGACAAGTAAAGAAAATGGGTGCTAAAGTTCAAGTATGGAAAAACATGGGATTAGAAACATCCAAGCATACTCAATTCATTTATCATGCAAAAGGAATCCAACTTAATTGATGTAGACTAAGGGTGATCACGATTGTATCCTAAGCTCCCTTTCGGGTTACAAAGTTTGTTGATCCATTTTAGACTCTCAAAAGAACTTAAGATCAAAGCCCAACATTAACCCCTTCCATCTAGGTACTAGTTAGATTAAACTCTCCCTTTGAGCTACTTTTCCAAATGCATAACCTCCCATTACTCGCTCGAAAGCCCATTGATAAGAATTCATTGCAATGTCTTCAAAAATATCCATGGCTTTCATAGCATCCACTCCAAATATAGACCCTCCGGATGAGGCATCTACATGCATCCGATTTTGTTGATTCAACCCTTGATAAAAGAAAGCCACTTGTTGATTCTCATGAAAATCATGTTGAGGACACTTTCGGAGCATCTCTTTGTAGCGTTCCCATGTTCATAAAAATTTTCATCCGGAAGTTGCCTAAATTGAGTGATAAAGCTTTTCAATTGGAGCGTCTTTGAAGAAGGTGATGAGAGTGAAAATAAGCGTGTTTTAGTGTCCAATTTAACACCTTTTTGATTGATATTCTTGTCATATATTAGCACAATTGTCTTATATTCATTATATTTGTTGATAGAGCTTGATAACGAACAGCTTGGGAAGGAATAAAATTGGTATTGAATTAGTGATGGATTTTGATAATGCATTTAAGGAGAAGCATGGAGTAGTGCTTAAATCTAGTACTCCATTGAATCAAATACCCTAGGGTAGTGCTTAAATCTAGTACCCTATGGAGGATGCGTAAGGTAGTGCCCGAAACTGGTACCTCAAGAGAAGAAGCAGAAAAAGAGAAGGAAAAAACGGATGAGCTTGAGAAAAGAAAAATAATTGTGCTTGAAGGTGAAGAAGGAATGAAAATCGTCTGCATTGAAAATGAAGAGATGATGAAAGTTGAAGTGATCAATCAGCTTTAGTTCTCCACTATTTGAGTCACATTGTCCATATATTTCCTACCTTAACCAAAGAGCCAACATTACATCCAAAAGAAAAGTCCTTTTTGATCCCATTGTCGAATCATACTTTTAGTAGTGAAGAGCTTGAGACGTTTGGCAAGCTTATGGTTACGCATGCACTTGAATTGAATCTGAGCGTAAACACCTTAACCCATTAGTGTACATTTTTACACTTGAGTACGAGTGATATATACTTCCCGTGAGGACATGTTGATGGAGCATTTGAAGCGGTGGTGATTGTCTTAACTTGTATGCTATGAATTGATTATTACATATAATGAGAGTTGCATGACCTAAGTTGAGGACAATTGTATTTTGAATGGGGTATTATTCATAGTCCTTGTTTCCCTGCTAATTTTCTTACTCTCTCTCTCTTTTTATTTTTATTTAATTGCCTCGGGACGAGCAACGGGTATGTTTGGGGATTGATGAGAGTGAAAATAAGCGTGTTTTAGTGTCCAATTTAACACCTTTTTGATTGATATTCTTGTCATATATTAGCACAATGGTCTTATATTCATTATATGTAAGAAAAAGGTGCACTTGAGGTATTTTGTTGTGTTTTAGGTGGAAAAAGGATGAAAAGAGCCAAGTTTGAGAAAAGGTGCAATTTGTGCAAGAATGCTGATAAACTCACGTCGAACTTGTGTAATTATTCTGTATTGATTTGGAGCTCTGAATTGGATTTGTGATATATGGTTGGAAAGCCACTGAAGAGAGGGTCGTTTTGGCGTAAAGAACATCTCATTCGGAGTCCGAACGAGGAAGTTATGAGCAAAGTGGTGACGCCGCGCGAGATGTGCCGAACAGAATTGCAGTGCTACTTTCCATGGCTTGTTACATATTCAATTCTTGAAGTTTTTGTGATTTCTTTATATGGATAGAAATCCAAGGAATAGAGGATCGCTTGAGCGCAAAAATCACTCAATTCGGAGGTTGGATGTAAAAGTTATACGTGAAACGGAGAGACTGCACAAATCCAGTAGCAGGGTTCGACCTGTGGTTCGACCTGTGGCAAGTGGTTCGACCTGTTTGACGAGGTCGAACCTACGTGCGGGAACTTATCTTATCTGGATTTTCGAGACCTAAACGCGTGTGATCACTTGAAAATCCCATTCCAAGCCTAGGAGACGTGATTACAAGTATAAAAGGAGGTCTATACAGCCCCAAAGAGGGGGAGAACACAATACAAGAGAGAAGAAGAGAGGCCACAACATACAACACCCCACAAGGGAGGATCACCCCCCAACCATCATCCTTTCCTCCATCCATCCATCACTTTGAAGATTTGTTTGTGGAATCAAGAGGAGAACCAAGAGGAGGATTCAAGACGGAGAAGGATGCGATGACGCCACATCTAGGGTTTATTCGTTTCCTAATTTATCTTGTATTTTCCGGATATCCGGGTAAGATCTATCCAATACCCATGTGTGTTTCCTACAATACCATGGGCTAGAGCCTTTTTGGTAGAACTAGGGTTGTGAAGGTTTTATCTAGTTAATTGAACTTCCGTGTGTATACTCCGTACAACACTACTTGTGGATTTATTTTATATATGATTGTGCTTTCTTAATCCATATTCACGGTCGTTTTGTGCATCTTCAATTGGTATATAGAGTCTGAATATATATCTTGGTTATAGATTGAATGCGTTCACCGCTGAACAGGATTCCATGTTATGATTCTAAGTGAGGGGACTCCGAAGCTTCATTAGAACTATCATATATGAATACTTATTAATTGAATTGAATTCGAGTTAATAAGTAGGATAAAGAGGATAATTTCATAGTACCTATAAAGGGAGATCATATCGGGTTAGAGTACCAATCCTAAGGGGAAATAATTGATGCTGATAGTACCTAGAAAGGGGGGTGAAATTATATCTCTTGCTCCGAGGTTATTCACACGTGTTACACGCATGTTTACTTGTGTCTATAGAGTAGATATGCATGGTTTAGTGATGCGTCCATATTCCACAAGGCAGAGTCGGACATTGACACATGGAAGGGAAGTTAATAAGTAAAACTGGATTATCCTAGAGCTACCTATTCTCCTACTTGATCCACTTTCGTATTCTTCAAGTGATATTTATTTTATCTGTTATTTTAATTACTTGTTTATTAGTTTAATCATCCTAAACGTCAAACTTAATTGCCAACTTATCTTAATTAATTTAGATAATAATTAAATTGATAATACGCCGTCCTTTGGGTTCGATATTCACTTGGTCGCTTGCTTAAGCTGCAATTGATATCCATAATACTTGGGGATTAATTTTGCGTGCAAAGAAAACGCGCATCAGAAGGAAAGTACTTGTTTAGGAACCTTTACTCAAGATCTTCCGATGTATTACAACTTCCCAAAGAAATTGTATTGTACCATGCTTTAGCCTTGTCTCTTAAAGAAAAAGAGAACAACCTCATTCGAATAGCATCCTCTGACACTCCCTTCATCTTGACGGTATTTGCAACCTCCAAGAAAGTAGATAGATGAGTGTTCGGGTCTTCAAGAGGATCTCCCCCAAACTGATTTGCTTTGACCATGTTGATCAATCTGGTCTTAATTTCATAATCATTGGCTTGAACAGGAGGAACCATATTGTGCACGGCTCTCGGTTGGAAGTAATCCCGAATTGCTCTAGGCCTTGGCAACTCTTGTTGTTGAAATATCCTTTGAGCTTCTTGATTGGAAAGTAATTGCATATACTCTTGATTTTGAGCAAAGAAATTCCTCATTATCTCAGCTTGATTTTCTTGCACTCCTTCTTGTACCCCCCTTAGATCTTGTAAAGGATCTTGGGGTGGGTCATAATTAACATTGTCTCCCCGTTGATTCTCCATTTTTGTTTCTTTTCTAGCTTTACTTCTCTCTCGCTTCCTTTGTCGTGCGGTCCTTTCAATCTCCAAATTCAAAGGAATGATCGATTGATTTCCCTTTGATCTTGTGATCATAAAACACCTACGAAAATTCAAAGAGTGAGACCACAAACAAAAATAGTAAACAAAGTAAAGAATAAAATAAAAAAAATATCCTTATCAAGAACAACTAAAACAATAACACAGTACTCGACTAGTCCGTCAAACTCCCCTTTGGCAACGGCGCCATTTTCTTGTTTGCCTAATTTTGTAGCACTCACGAGCAAGAATACTCGATCGTTGTAGTAGTATATCCCAAGAAAAATTATCAATCCACAAAGAAGTTATGTTCGGACTAGCAAAATACGTGAGCTCATGTTCATGTCGTTTTTGTAAAGATGATCGGGGGTTTTGAGATTGATTAACAACTAAAACAAGTAGCAAGTAAATAAAAATAGCAAATAAGAGAAATTACAAGTAAAGAAAATGGGTGCTAAAGTTCAAGTATGGAAAAATATGGGATTAGAAACATCCAAGCATACTCAATTCATATTATCATGCAAAAGGAATCCAACTTAATTGATGTAGACTAAGGGTGATCACGATTGTATCCTAAGATCCCTTTCGGGTTACAAAGGTTGTTGATCCATTTTAGACTCCCAAAAGCACTTAAGATCAAAGCCCAACATTAACCCCTTCCATCTAGGTACTAGTTAGATTAAACTCTCCCTTTTTGTGTACTAATGCCAACGAATGGATTGGTTCCCCTCATTGAATTTAAATATCCTTTCGGTCAAACCTAAACTCAATGTCTATTCATGCCTTCCTAATACTATAGAGGGTCGTTTCCGTCTCAGTCCAAGCAATACATACATGAACATCATGATAGCATTTAATTACCACAAATAATCCATTGATCAACAATCCATTAAACCAATAAACATTCATGAATAACAAACCATGCCATCACAACATCAAGACAATTAAACTCCATGAATAGAAATCAACATCAATTAAACCAAAAACCAATTTAATCCACATGACAATATAAATCTAATATGCTCTTCATGCTCCTAATCCCACTAGAGGGATTAGCCTATCATGATAAAAGTAACAAAACAAATAAATGATTCATTACAAATATCCATAGTCTAAATCCAAAAGAAAATCAAGAGAGATGTAAATCTTCCCCAATAATTTCTTGTAGGAGATCTTCAATACTCATGGATCTTCTTCTCTAGCTATTGATTTCTTGAGATCTCTCACACCCAATGGAAGTGATGAAGTTTTGATGGAGAATTAATGGAGATGATGAAGATGGATCAAGATGGATGAAGGTGGATGAAGATGATGGTGGAAAATGGAAGAAATGGTGTGTGATGTGTGTGAAGAGGATGGGAATTTCGGATCTCCTCCCAATTGTTGAATAAAGGGGTATTTATACCCCTATGGAGGCTTCTAGAAGGATCTAAAAATTTCCGTTTTCTTGTTTGCCTAATTTTGTAGCACTCACGAGCAAGAATACTCGATCGTTGTAGTAGTATATCCTAAGAAAAATTATCAATCCACAAAGAAGTTATGTTCGGACTAGCAAAATACGTGAGCTCATGTTCATGTCGTTTTTGTAAAGATGATCGGGGGTTTTGAGATTGATTAACAACTAAAACAAGTAGCAAGTAAATAAAAATAGCAAATAAGAGAAATGACAAGTAAAGAAAATGGGTGCTAAAGTTCAAGTATGGAAAAACATGGGATTAGAAACATCCAAGCATACTCAATTCATATTATCATGCAAAAGGAATCTAACTTAATTGATGTAGACTAAGGGTGATCACGATTGTATCCTAAGCTCCCTTTCGGGTTACAAAGTTTGTTGTTCCATTTTAGACTCTCAAAAGCACTTAAGATCAAAGCCCAATATTAACCCCTTCCATCTAGGTACTAGTTAGATTAAACTCTCCCTTTGAGCTACTTTTCCAAATGCATAACCTCCCATTACTCGCTCGAAAGGCCATTGATAAGAATTCATTGCAATGTCTTCAAAAATATCCATGGCTTTCATAGCATCCATTCCAAATATAGACCCTCCAGATGAGGCATCTACATGCATCCGATTTTGTTGATTCAACCCTTGATAAAAGAAAGCCACTTGTTGATTCTCATGAAAATCATGTTGATGACACTTTCGGAGCATCTCTTTGTAGCGTTCCCATGTTCATAAAAATTTTCATCTGGAAGTTGCCTAAATTGAGTGATAAAGCTTTTCAATTGGAGCGTCTTTGAAGAAGGTGATGAGAGTGAAAATAAGCGTGTTTTAGTGTCCAATTTAACACCTTTTTGATTGATATTCTTGTCATATATTAGCACAATGGTCTTATATTCATTATATGTGAGAAAAAAGTGCACTTGAGGTGTTTTGTTGTGTTTTAGGTGGAAAAAGGATGAAAAGAGCCAAGTTTGAGAAAAGGTGCAATTTGTGCAAGAATACTGATAAACGCACGTCGAACTTGTGTAATTATTCTGTATTGATTTGGAGCTCTGAATTGGATTTGTGTATATGGTTGGAAAGCCACTGAAGAGAGGGTCATTTTGGCGTAAAGAACATCCCATTCGGAGACCGAACGAGGAAGTTATGAGCAAAGTGGTGACGCCGCGCGAGCTGTGCCGAACAGAATTGCAGTGCTACTTTCCATGGCTTGTTACATATTTAATTCTTGGAATTTTTGTGATTTCTTTATATGGATAGAAAGCCAAGGAATAGAGGATCGCTTGAGCACAAAAATCACTCAATTCGGAGGTCGGATGTGAAAGTTATACGCGAAACGGTGAGACTGCACAAATCCAGTAGCAGGGTTCGACCTGTGGTTCGACCTGTGGCAAGTGGTTCAACCTGTTTGACGAGGTCGAACCTACATGCGGGAACTTACCTTATCTGGATTTTCGAGACCTAAACGTGTGTGATCACTTGAAAATCCCATTCCAAGCCTAGGAGACGTGATTACAAGTATAAAAGGAGGTCTATACAGCCCCAAAGAGGGGGAGAACACAATACAAGAGAGAAGAAGAGAGGCCACAACATACAACACCCCACAAGGGAGGATCACCCCCCAACCATCATCCTTTCCTCCATCCATCCATCACTTTGAAGATTCGTTTGTGGAATCAAGAGGAGAACCAAGAGGAGGATTCAAGATGGAGAAGGATGCGATGACGCCACATCTAGGGTTTATTCGTTTCCTAATTTATCTTGTATTTTCCGGACATCCGGGTAAGATCTATCCAACACCCATGTGTGTTTCCTACAATACCATGGGCTAGAGCCTTTTTGGTAGAACTAGGGTTGTGAAGGTTTTATCTAGTTAATTGAACTTCCGTGTGTATACTCCGTGCAACACTACTTGTGGATTTATTTTATATATGATTGTACTTTCTTAATCCATATTCACGGTCGTTTTGTGCATCTTCAATTGGTATATAGAGTCTGAATATATATCTTGGTTGTAGATTGAGTGCGTTCACCGCTGAACAGGATTCCATGTTATGATTCTAAGTGAGGGGACTCCGAAGCTTCATTAGAACTATCATATATGAATACTTATTAATTGAATTAAATTCGGGTTAATAAGTAGGATAAAGAGGATAATTTCATAGTACCTATAAAGGGAGATTATATCGGGTTAGAGTACCAATCCTAGGGGGAAATAATTGATGCTGATAGTACCTAGAAAGGGGGGTGAAATTATATCTCTTGCTCCGAGGTTATTCACACGTGTTACACGCAAGTTTACTTGTGTCTATAGAGTAGATATGCATGGTTTAGTGATGCGTCCATATTCCACAAGGCAGAGTCGTACATTGACACATGAAAGGGAAGTTAATAAGTAAAACTGGATTATCCTAGAGCTACCTATTCTCCTACTTGATCCACTTTCGTATTCTTCAAGTGATATTTATTTTATTTGTTATTTTAATTACTTGTTTATTAGTTTAATCATCCTAAACCTCAAACTTAATTGCCAACTTATCTTAATTAATTTAGATAACAATTAAATTGATAATACGCCGTCCTTTGGGTTCGATATTCACTTGGTCGCTTGCTTAAGCTGCAATTGATATCCTTAATACTTGGGGATTAATTTTGTGTGCAAAGAAAACGCGCATCAAGTTCTTGGCGCCGTTGCCGGGGACGACTGTAATTATTAATTTTATTATTTCTAGTTTGATTAAGATATTTTTTTCTTTTATTTGTGATTATTTATTTCTATCTAACCTTAAATTTTTCCAAGTTACTTGTGCGCTTGAAAAAGGAGAGGAAGGAAAGGAACGAATAACACACTGTGCTAAACATGGCCGGAGCAGGGCAGAATCTGGATAATGTTGCCATACGTGAAATTTTCACGAACTTTGGGAATGTCAACATGGGGTTGATAGGAGAAAGGGGGGAAGATGATGATTTTGAGATACATCCCGCTCTTATTAACATGGTAGAGAAGAATCCCTTTTCTGGAGGTTGTTTGGAAGATCCATATCAACATCTCCGAAGATTTCTTGGTTATGCAAACACTCAAAAAGGAGCTGGAGCTCATGATAATGCTAGACGGATCGCCTTATTCAAGTTCTCTTTGATTGATGGAGCAGAAGCTTGGTATGACACTCTTGATGCAGCCGATTGCACTACATGGGACCAACTGCAGCAGAAGTTCTTGAAGAGATACATGCCACCCTCAAGGATCTTAAGAATGAGGCAAGAGATCACCTAATTTGTTATGAATCAGGGTGAGAAATTTTATGAGGCGTGGGACAGATTTAAAGACATGCTCAAGAGGTGTCCACAGCATGGAATGTCTAAGGCTGAATACATAAGCATCTTCTACTTTGGATTGGATTGTGAGTCGCGTATTTTTATTGATGCATCATCAGGAGGAGCGTTGTTATCTAAGACAGCACTTGAAGCTGAAAAGTTGTTCGAAGACATCTCTATGAATTCACGTGACTGGCCAATAGAGAGAGATAGAGGATCATATGTACTTGGCGAAGTACCGCAAGTTGAACATCAAGTGGAGAAGCCGAATAGGGATGATGAGATTGTCTCTAGTCTAGCTAACATCAACAAGCTACTAGAGTCCCAGCAAAGGCAGATCACAGAGTTGACACTAAGGGGGTCTAGTATGAAGCAGCAAGAAGTGAAGAGTATTGAAGATACCTTCCATCGATACATTGCTGAGAATGATGCAAGGATTGATCATCTTGAGGATACCATGAATGTTGATCGTGAAGATTTGTCTAAGCAGTTGAAGGAGCTTACCTTGATGATGGGGCAGATGACCACGAACGTGAATCAATTGGCACAAAAATTGGAAGATAAAGCCATCACGTTAAGATCTGGAATGCAGTACGAGGGAACGATGAGGCCGAGATCAAATTTGGACATAGCTAATCCTCGGTTCGACCAACATCCAGAAGGTTTGACCTGGCATTCAGGTCGAACCATGGTCGAACCTCACCATGCGGAGCACTCTATTTTTCCAGAACACCGGTTCGACCAAAACCCAGAGGGTTCGACCTGTTCTGTAGGTCGAACCATGGTCGAACCTCTTCATCCGGAGTGCTCTGTTTTGTCGCAGCAACGGTTCGACCACGACCGTCATGGTTCGACCAACCCAGCAGGTCGAACTCAGGTCGAACCGGAGGATATAAAAAATACAGTGAGGCAGTTCGACCTAGGGGGCAGTGGTTTGACCTCTAACACTGGTCAAACCCTAGTCGAACCTCAAGAGCAGAAAGAGAACAGTCTTCCAGGAGATAGGTTCGACTATTACGTACCTAGTTCGACCTCTCAAACAGGTCGAACCCAGGTCGAACCTCAAATTCAAAAAAAGAGTCGTTGTCCAGAAGGTAGGTTCGACCAGTACGTGCTTGGTTCGACCTGTTCCACAGGTCGAACCCTGGTCGAACCCATCCAGAAGTTGCCCGTTTCTGCGCCAAATGTTCCGCATGATGTTGATGCTACTCCAGTACCATTACATGAGCAGAATACTGAGCTTACAATGGAGAAGAAGTGGGAAGAAGCAAAGAGATTGAGAGCCAAGAAGGATAAAGAGAAGGAGGTTGAACGTGATGAATGGGGAAGACCAAAGACCAAGATACCTCCTCCGTTTCCTTCGAGATTGGCCGAGAAGGGATTGAAAGAAAAGTTCAAGAGGTTTCACGATGTCATGAGCAAAGTAAGCTTGAACATTCCTTTCTCTGAAGCAATCATGGAGATGCCATACTATGCCCGATTCCTCAAGAATATTATATCAAAGAAGAGAAGCTTGAACGGAGTGGAGACAGTGAACCTATCAGAGAATTGCAGCTCGATCCTTCAAAGGAAGTTGCCTACAAAGTTAAAGGATCCGGGAAGCTTCACCATTCTTTGTGACATTGGAAAAGGGTCGGCACATAAAGCCTTGTGTGATTTGGGGGCAAGCGTTAACTTGATGCCTTTGTCCATATTTAAAAGGCTTGGTTTGGGGGAGTTAACTCCCACGAATATTGCTCTTCAATTGGCGGATAGATCCATGACTTGTCCGAAGAGTTTAATTGAAGATGTTTTAGTGAGAGTGGATAAGTTAGTTTTTCCCGTGGATTTTCTTGTACTTGACATGGAAGATGATAAGAGTGATATTCCCCTTATTTTGGGACGACCGTTCCTTGCCAAAGTTGGAGCTATGATAGATGTTAAGGAAGGAAAGCTTAGACTGCGAATGGATAATGAAGATGTGATTTTCTCTCTTGATCATGCAATGAAGATGCCCATGGAGACTCAATCGTGCGAAAGCATAGATGTGGTTTCTAACTTGTTTAATCTTGATTTTTCTAAGGCAGATGATTCTAAATTTAAGTGGAAGATTGACAAGGGGGTGTCTAGATAGCCATGGGAGGAAGGAAATTTCAATGATCAAATTTTTGTGACCAAGAAAGGTGAGGTGTTGAGTGTAGACAAGAAGAGGGAAAGAAAGTACTTGAAGGTGAGGATGCGACAAGACCGTCCTGTGATCCAGTAGTTCAAAGTGGTAATTCGTCGTGACTCTCCGACGTTAAACATGAGCGCCTATTTGCGGCTTGCCTTTCCGTTTTATTGCTTTATTTCTTTCGTGTGAGTAAGAAATTTTTATATTTAAGGTGCTTACTAATCGACAATTACATCTCTTTTCAAACTTAGTTTCGACTTACGTTTTTACTAAGTTTGGGGGGTGTGATGTACTTACCTCATTGAAGCACCAAGAATATAATCTTTTCTTTGTAATGTTTGCTAGGGGAGTTGATTTTTGCGGTATATTGAAACTTTAATCGGTTTTGATGTGTCGATTTTTTTGCAATTTACCTAGTGTTCAGTGGTGTTTCTAGTGTGTGGAGTCGATTACATAGTCAATTAATTCTTTCTTATAGTTCTCCTATTTTATTATTGATGAATCTTGTGATGATGAGTTTGTTTGAGCTTTGATGATAGAAAAAGGTAAAAGAGTGGCAAGACGAGTTCTACATTGAAGCTTTGACTCGAGGAGCTCGTGCGTACGTTGAAGAAAAATCAGGTGCCCTCGTTTCCTTTTTCTAATTTTTATATGTGCTTTTAATTCATGGAGTGAATGATTGTGTTAATGGTGGTGATCCATGTGAGCTTATATTGTTAAAATTGTCTTTGAAATTCATATGCTCTTGAAATTGATGAAGGAAGTGTACTTGAGTTATATTGTGGTATGAAGTTCTATGTGTACTTGTGGGATATTGCTTACCATGAAAAGTGCTCTGTTACTTGTTAAAAACCCATGTGAGATTTTGAGCCTCGTTGATCATGTACATAATCACATGATATTTCTTTCTGGTGAGTATCGTTCTTGTGTGTGTATTCTAGAACTTTCCTCTTGTCTTACTTGAAACTACATGTGTGATAGATAATGGGAGATGATTTTAGGCCATCTTTAAATTTATAAGTCACTTAGCTAAATAATTCCCTATACCATATGATTGTTTATCCGTAGTTAGCCCCGTTGAGCCTAAAAACCTCATTCTTTGGCAGCCTACGTGAAATAACCACTTTGAGCATCTTAATTTTTTTAGCCTTGATTGTCTTATTAGTGGAGAATTAATGGCTTTTCAAAGTGTGTTGATAGAGCTTGATAACGAACAGCTTGGGAAGGAATGAAATTGGTATTGAATTAGTGATGGATTTTGATAATGCATTTAAGGAGAAGCATGGAGTAGTGCTTAAATCTAGTACTCCATTGAATCAAATACCCTAGGGTAGTGCTTAAATCTAGTACCCTATGGAGGATGCGTGAAGTAGTGCCCGAAACTGGTACCTCAAGAGAAGAAGCAGAAAAAGAGAAGGAAAAAACGGATGAGCTTGAGAAAAGAAAAATAATTGTGCTTGAAGATGAAGAAGGAATGAAAATCGTCTGCATTGAAAAGGAAGAGAGGATGAAAGTTGAAGTGATCAATCAGCTTTAGTTCTCCACTATTTGAGTCACATTGTCCATATATTTCCTACCTTAACCAAAGAGCCAACATTACATCCAAAAGAAAAGTCCTTTTTGATCCCATTGTCGAATCATACTTTTAGTAGTGAAGAGCTTGAGACGTTTGGCAAGCTTATGGTTACGCATACACTTGAATTGAATCTGAGCGTAAACACCTTAACCCATTAGTTTACATTTTTACACTTGAGTGCGAGTGATATATACTTCCCGTGAGGACATGTTGATGGAGCATTTGAAGCGGTGGTGATTGTCTTAACTTGTACGCTATGAATTGATTATTACATATAATGAGAGTTGCATGACCTAAGTTGAGGACAATTGTATTTTGAATGGGGTATTATTCATAGTCCTTGTTTCCCTGCTAATTTTCTTACTCTCTCTCTCTTTTTATTTTTATTTTATTGCCTCGGGACGAGCAACGGGTAAGTTTGGGGGATTGATGAGAGTGAAAATAAGCGTGTTTTAGTGTCCAATTTAACACCTTTTTGATTGATATTCTTGTCATATATTAGCACAATGGTCTTATATTCATTATATGTGAGAACAAGGTGCACTTGAGGTGTTTTGTTGTATTTTAGGTGGAAAAAGGATGAAAAGAGCCAAGTTTGAGAAAATGTGCAATTTGTGCAAGAATGCTGATAAACGCACATCGAACTTGTGTAATTATTCAGTATTGATTTGGAGCTCTGAATTGGATTTGTGATATATGGTTGGAAATCCACTGAAGAGAGGGTCGTTTTGGCGTAAAGAACATCCCATTCGGAGTACGAACGAGGAAGTTATGAGCAATGTGGTGACGCCGAGCGAGCTGTGCCGAACAGAATTGCAGTGCTACTTTCCATGGCTTGTTACATATTCAATTCTTGGAGCTTTTATGATTTCTTTATATGGATAGAAATCCAAGGAATAGAGGATCGCTTGAGCGCAAAAATCACTCAATTCGGAGGTCGGATGTGAAAGTTATACGCGAAATGGAGAGACTGCACAAATCCAGTAGCAGGGTTCGACCTGTGGTTCGACCTGTGGCAAGTGGTTCGACCTGTTTGACGAGGTCGAACCTACGTGCGGGAACTTACCTTATCTGGATTTTCGAGACCTAAACGCGTGTGATCACTTGAAAATCCTATTCTAAGCCTAGGAGACGTGATTACAAGTATAAAAGGAGGTCTATACAGCCCCAAAGAGGGGGAGAACACAATACAAGAGAGAAGAAGAGAGGCCACAACATACAACACCCCACAAGGGGGGATCACCCCCCAACCATCATCCTTTCCTCCATCCATCCATCACTTTGAAGATTCGTTTGTGGAATCAAGAGGAGAACCAAGAGGAGGATTCAAGATGGAGAAGGATGTGATGACGCCACATCTAGGGTTTATTCGTTTCCTAATTTATCTTGTATTTTCCGGACATCCGGGTAAGATCTATCCAACACCCATGTGTGTTTCCTACAACACCATGGGCTAGAGCCTTTTTGGTAGAACTAGGGTTGTGAAGGTTTTATCTAGTTAATTGAACTTCCGTGTGTATACTCCGTACAACACTACTTGTGGATTTATTTTATATATGATTGTGCTTTCTTAATCCATATTCACGGTCGTTTTGTGCATCTTCAATTGGTATATAGAGTCTGAATATATATATCTTGGTTGTAGATTGAGTGCGTTCACCGCTGAACAGGATTCCATGTTATGATTCTAAGTGAGGGGACTCCGAAGCTTCATTAGAACTATCATATATGAATACTTATTAATTGAATTGAATTCGGGTTAATAAGTAGGATAAAGAGGATAATTTCATAGTACCTATAAAAGGAAATCATATCGGGTTAGAGTACCAATCCTAGGAGGAAATAATTGATACTGATAGTACCTAGAAAGGGGGGTAAAATTATATCTCTTGCTCCGAGGTTATTCACACGTGTTACACGCATGTTTACTTGTGTCTATAGAGTAGATATGCATGGTTTAGTGATGCGTCCATATTCCACAAGGTAGAGTCGGACATTTACACATGGAAGGGAAGTTAATAAGTAAAACTGGATTATCCTAGAGCTGCCTATTCTCCTACTTGATCCACTTTCGTATTCTTCAAGTGATATTTATTTTATTTGTTATTTTAATTACTTGTTTATTAGTTTAATCATCCTAAACCTCAAACTTAATTGCCAACTTACCTTAATTAATTTAGATAATAATTAAATTGATAATACGCCGTCCTTTGGGTTCGATATTCACTTGGTCGCTTGCTTAAGCTGCAATTGATATCCTTAATACTTGGGGATTAATTTTGCGTGCAAAGAAAACGCGCATCAGAAGGAAAGTACTTGTTTAGGAACCTTTGCTCAAGATCTTCCGATGTATTACAACTTCCCAAAGGAATTGTATTGTACCACGCTTTAGCCTTGTCTCTTAAAGAAAAAGAGAACAACCTCATTCGAATAGCATCCTCCGACACTCCCTTCATCTTGACGGTATTTGCAACCTCCAAGAAAGTAGATAGATGAGTGTTCGGGTCTTCAAGAGGACCTCCCCCAAACTGATTTGCTTTGACCATGTTGATCAATCTGGTCTTAATTTCATAATCATTGGCTTGAACCGGAGGAACCATATTGTGCACGGCTCTCGATTGGAAGTAATCCCGAATTGCTCTAGGCCTTGGCAACTCTTGTTGTTGAAATATCCTTTGAGCTTCTTGATTGGCAAGCAATTGCATATACTCTTGATTTTGAGCAAAGAAATTCCTCATTATCTCCGCTTGATTTTCTTGCACTCCTTCTTGTACCACCCTTAGATCTTGTAAAGGATCTTGGGGTGGGTCATAATTAACATTGTCTCCCCGTTGATTCTCCATTTTTGTTTCTTTTCTAGCTTTACTTCTCTCTCGCTTCCTTTATCGTGCGGTCCTTTCAATCTCCAAATTCAAAGGAATGATCGATTGATTTCCCTTTGATCTTGTGATCATAAAACACCTACGAAAATTCAAAGAGTGAGACCACAAATAACAATAGTAAACAAAGTAAAGAATAAAATAAAAAAAATATCCTTATCAAGAACAACTAAAACAATAACACAGTACTCGACTAGTCCGTCAAACTCCCCTTTAGCAACGGCGCCATTTTCTTGTTTGCCTAATTTTGTAGCACTCACTAGCAAGAATACTCGATCGTTGTAGTAGTATATCCCAAGAAAAATTATCAATCCACAAAGAAGTTATGTTCGGACTAGCAAAATACGTGAGCTCATGTTCATGTCGTTTTTGTAAAGATGATCGGGGGTTTTGAGATTGATTAACAACTAAAACAAGTAGCAAGTAAATAAAAATAGCAAATAAGAGAAATGACAAGTAAAGAAAATGGGTGCTAAAGTTCAAGTATGGAAAAACATGGGATTAGAAACATCCAAGCATACTCAATTCATATTATCATGCAAAAGGAATCCAACTTAATTGATGTAGACTAAGGGTGATCACGATTGTATCCTAAGCTCCCTTTCGGGTTACAAAGGTTGTTGATTCATTTTAGACTCCCAAAAGCACTTAAGATCAAAGCCCAACATTAACCCCTTCCATCTAGGTACTAGTTAGATTAAACTCTCCCTTTTTGTGTACTAAGGCCAACGAATGGATTGGTTCCCCTCATTGAATTTAAATATCCTTTCGGTCAAACCTAAACTCAATGTCTATTCATGTCTTCCTAATACTATAGAGGGTCGTTTCCGTCTCACTCCAAGCAATACATACATGAACATCATGATAGCATTTAATTACCACAAATAATCCATTGATCAACAATCCATTAAACCAATAAACATTCATGAATAACAAACCATGCCATCACAACATCAAGACAATTAAACTCCATGAATAGAAATCAACATCAATTAAACCAAAAACCAATTTAATCCACATGACAATATAAATCTAATATGCTCTTCATGCTCCTAATCCCACTAGAGGGATTAGCCTATCATGATAAAAGTAACAAAACAAATAAATAATTCATTACAAATATCCATAGTCTAAATCCAAAAAAAAATCAAGAGAGATGTAAATCTTCCCCAATAATTTCTTGTAGGAGATCTTCAATACTCATGGATCTTCTTCTCTAGCTATTGATTTCTTGAGATCTCTCACACCCAATGGAAGTGATGAAGTTTTGATGGAGAATTAATGGAGATGATGAAGATGGATCAAGATGGATGAAGATGATGGTGGAAAATGGAAGAAATGGTGTGTGATGTGTGTGTAGAGGATGGAAATTTCGGATCTCCTCCCAATTGTTGAATAAAGGGGTATTTATACCCCTATGGAGGCTTCTAGAAGGATCTAAAAATTTCAGCAGGAACGTACACGACACGAGTCGTGCTCTGCAACACGGCCACGAGGTGGCCATGTTGTGTCTTCTGATGCTGCCGCACGGCCTCTCCTTACAGGGTCGTGTTACGCAACGCGGCTCATGTGCTGCAACACGAGTCGTGTGTTGTAACACGGGCACAGGGTGGTCGTGTTGGCTCTTCTGATGTCAGCACATGGCCACTTCTTACAGGGCTGTATTGATGAAACGGCTCGTGCTGCCAACACGACTCGTGCAACTGGACACGGCCTTAAGTTGCCCGTGTTGAATAACTAGGTGTCGCCACACGACCTTCTCTTACAGGGCCGTGTTGGCTACACGGCCCGTGTTGGTGCTGGCTCCTGTATTTCTTCACTGTTTTGGCTCGTTCTCCCTCGTTTCAAATTCGAATTGAGATCCGCTTTTTCCTACATATTCCTTTATCATGTCACTTCTTACAAGGCCGTGTTCCTTACATGGCCCGTGTAGGTGCACGCCCTGTTTTACTTCTTCCATTTTTGCCCGTTCTCCCTCGTTTCAACTCCGAATTTAGATTTGCTTTTTCCTATGCCTTCCTTATCATATCTAGTATCCAATAAAAAGTGAAAATCTTAAGTTTAAGCTCATTCACACACATTTCAATAAAAACACAAAATACAACCAAATAACATAAAAAATACGGATAAAATAATACGAAAATACATATAAAAAGACACTAAAAAGTAGGTGAAAATAGCTCTAATCAGATTACCCACTTAAGCCATATATATATACCTTTTGTGTAGGCGATTGAAGAGATGGTAGCTAGAAATGATTGAGTGATTGACAAAAGAAGAAAAGAAAATGGTATACAATCAAGAGAAAGGGTGAAAAGAGCAAAACCAATAATGGACATGTAACCATAAAGCAAGAGAATGAGCAAAGCAACATCAAAATGCTCAAGTAAACAAATTCAAAGAAAGGAAGCATGCATCAAAAGAAGTTAAATTTAAGGGAAGTTATTGATTAGTGCTGGTAATTACCAAAGTTGAGAAAGGAAGAAAGATAAGTTAGGGAATGGAAGAAAGTAGCTACCTCTTCGATTACTTACACTTGATTAGTTGAAAGAGTGTTGAGTGAAATTTATATCCTATGTGAGGCTTGGACTTGTTAATTTCTCATGTCATGATTTTAATGTTGTAGTATGACTTAGCATAATTTGTAGTTCTTATTGCTAACGATGTGTTATTGCTTATGTTCGTTTAGTATTTTTCCTAGGTGAAAATTTCTCCTCTGGGTTTATTATTTCGTTGCTCGGGGACGAGCAACACCTTAAGTTTGGGGGATTTGATTGTCGCTATTTTCACCTAGATTTTAGTGTCTTTTTATATGTGTTTTCGTATTATTTTATCCGTATTTTATGTGTTATTTGGTTGTGTTTTGTGTTTTTATTGAAATGTGTGTGAATGAGCTTAAACCTATGATTTTCACTTTTTATTGGATACTAAATATGATAAGGAAGGCATAGGAAAAAGCAAATCTAAATTCGGAGTTGAAACGAGGGAGAACGGGCAAAAATGGAAGAAGTAAAACAGGGCGTGCACCTACACGGGCCATGTACGGAACACAGTCCTGTAAGAAGTGACCGTGTGCGGACGCTAGAAGCACCAACTCGGCCATCCCTTTGGCTGAGTGCAGGACACGGACCGTGTTCAGAAACACGGGCCGTGCACCAAGCACGGCCCTGTAAGAGAGGGCCGTGCGACAACGTCAGAAAACACAACACTGCCACCCCTGTGGCCGTGTGCTGCGCACGAGCCGTGCGCTGTCCAGAGCTCGCCGTTGACCAGAAGCCCTAGATACGACTCGGGCCATGTTACAGCACACGAGCCGTTTAGGTGTCAAAACTGCTAAAATTTCCAGAAATTTCTAGAAGCTTCCCAAGGGGTATAAATACCCATTTATTCAACAATTTAGAGAGATCCGAAATTCCCATCCTCTACACACACATCATACACCTTTCCTTCAATTTTACACCATAATCTCCATCCACCTTCATCCATTTTGATCCATCTTCATCATCTCCATTAATTCTCCATCAAAACTTCATCCCTTCCATTGGGTGTGAGAGATCTCAAGAAATCAATAGCCAGAGAAGAAGATCCATGAGTATTGAAGATCTCCTAAAAGAAATTGTTGGGGAAGATTTACATCTCCTTTGATTTTCTTTTGGATTTAGACTATGGATATTTGTAATGAATCATTTATGTGTTTTGTTACTTTTATCATGTTAAGCTAATCTCTCTAGTGGGATTGGGGACATGAAGAGCATATGAGATTTATATTATCATGTGGATTAAATTGGTTTTTGATTTAATTGATGTTGATTTATATTCATGGAGTTTAATTGTCTTGATGTTGTGATGACATGGTTTGTTATTCATAATTGATTATTGGTTTAATGGATTGTTGATCAATGAATTTATTTATGGTGATTAAATACTATCATGATGTTCATGTATGTATTGCTTGGAGTGAGACGGAAACGACCCTCTATAGTATTAGGAAGGCATGAATAGACATTGAGTTTGGGTTTGACCAAAAGGATATTTGAATTCAATGAGGGGAACCAATTCATTCATTGGCCTTAGTACACAAAAAGGGAGAGTTTAATCTAACTAGTACCTAGATGGAAGGGGTTAATGTTGGGCTTTGATCTTAAGTGCTTTTGAGAGTCTAAAACGGATCAACAACCTTTGTAACCCGAAAGGGAGCTTAGGATACAATCGTGATCACCCTTAGTCTACATCAATTGAGTTGAATTCCTTTTGCATGATAATATGAATCGAGTGTGCTTGGATGTTTCTAATCCCATGTTTTTCCATACTTGAACTTTAGCACCCATTTTCTTTACTTGTCATTTCTTCTATTCGCTCTCTTATTTACTTGCTACTTGCTTTAGTTGTTAATCATCTCATAATCCCCTATCATCTTTACAAAAACGACATGAACATGAGCTCACGTATTTTGCTAGTCCGAACATAACTCCTTTGTGGATTGATAATTTTTCTTGGGATATACTACTACAACGATCGAGTATTCTTTCTCGTGAGTGCTACAAAAATAGGCAAACACCCCTCACCCTTCACGGAGGAAATTAGCAATGCCCCTCGATAACAGGGAATCAAGTTTTCCTCCAGCCTGATTTTTTATTGTGATTACAATCCTTATTCCCACATCGAAAAATACCTGATGTGGATGAGGGATCAAGGTGCAAACGAGATCATGTTATGCAGGATGTTCCCGCTGACCCTGGAAAACAATGCCCAGGCCTGGTTTAGGGCGGTCCCAGCAGCCTCCATCAAAAGCTGGTAAGAGCTAATGGAGGTCTTCCTAATGCAATACTCGTATCTTAGGGCACCGAAGGAACCAAAGCACAAGCTGGCTAACATCTGCCAAGGTTCGACAGAAAGCTTGCGAGACTTTCTAAAAAGGTTCAACGAGCATAGATTAATGGGGGAAGTCATGGGGGACGAAGCTTGCCTCATCACGGTGATGGGAGCTGTTCACCCAGAGACTAGCTTATGGAAAGTGGTACAACTTAAACCACCTGCGTCCTACATGGCCTTCATGGTCATGGCGAATGAGTACATCCAAGCGGAAGATATTTCCAAGATGGCAAAGAAGGCAAGCAACCAAAGCACCCCGGCAGAACCAAGTAAGAAGAGGGTCAGCACAGAAGGGACAAAGGAATACAAAATGCCTGCCACTTTTAAATGTTCACGGAAAATACAGAGGTATAGTAGATGTACTAGAAACTAAATTCGGGAACCAATTTGAATATTGCCGAGGTCTTCTACTATGTTAAAGATCAACAAGTTCTTCGAACTTCGAGGCCAGTTCTACGAACCTCAGAGCTCATCCACCCTCGAAAGTACTGCATGTACCATCAGACGCATGGGCATAACACAGACCAATACTGAGATCTAATTACGGAGTTATGGAAGTTGTTTAAGGAGGAGAAGTTAAGAGGGATGCTGCAGGCCCCGAGGCCTAGGGTGTACAGGAGAGACGCTAATTTTTCCCCTCCTCCAAGTTGACAGAGGTCCCCGGACAGAGGGCGAAATGGAGAAGCAATGCCCCTACCCCCTCCGCCTCCAGGACAGCCGCCAGTGTTCAACAGGATCGGGGGGCAAGCCCCGAGGGGAGACAGACCCAGAGAAATACATATGATGGAGCCAATGGAGGGAATCCCTTATATTGGAACCTCCCAAGCACTGACCACCGCATCAAAAAAGAAAAGAAAGGCGGGGCTAAGAGACTTGGACCAACAGATCCCCCAAATGTGGTCGCTAGCCTCACCGACGCAGGGGGTAATGGAAGCCGACATCGTCTTTACGGAAGCGGACTTCTATGGGGTAAGTACCCCTCATTCCGACCCTTTAGTCATTTTGCCTATACTGTCAGGAGTCAAAGTTCATAGATGTTTGGTAGATACCGGGGCGTATGCCAATATAATCTTTAAAGAGGTATTCGAAAATCTGGAAGGAGATCATCATCACAAGGTGAGACCTTGTAATAATGAGATCCGAGGGTTCGGTAATGCATTGACTAGGCCGACCATGGAGGTTGATTTATCAGTTCAGTTAGAAGGTTCGGATGGGAAAATTCGGATGCAGAAACAGCTGACATTCAAGGTTGCAGACCAAGCCTCCACCTACAACTGTATACTAAGGCGCCCGTTGATCCACGCCTTCGGAGCTATTCCATCCACCCTTCATCAGTATCTCAAATTTGTCATAGCTGATGGTAGGGTAGCGATGGTGATAGGAAATCAAAGGAGGGCGAGAGAGTGCTCATTCGTGGAAAAAGTAGAAGGTCTGACTTATTATGATATGGATTACGAGATGTTAAGCTTTGAGGATATCATGGAAAAATGAGAGAACCCTGAAGTGCGGACAAAAACCAAAGAACCACCAGAAGGGGAGCAAGAGATGGAAGATCCCGATGTGATCCTGGTAGTCGCCGGAGGAGAAGAAATAGAGGAACAAGAGAATAACATGCTCCTCGTAATAACCAAAGCACGTACATATCCGATTGTTCAGGAAAAGGAAAAAAATGAGACAGTGGCAAAGGTGCCGAGACGAAAGCAAGTAACACCTGATGAGGATCCGAGGACGAAACTAAGGGAAGGAGCCTCGGCGGCAGGAAAAACAGAAGTGGTACAACTAGATCCGGAGAACACTAATATCAAAGTTAAAATTGGAACAGAATGGGAAAGCGAATTCAAGGAAGAGCTAACCCAGTTACTGAAAGAGAATCTGGATATGTTCGCCTGGAACCCAAATGAAACACCCGGAGTGCACCCAAAATATGCCTGTGACAGGTTGAACATCGACTCCAGTATCCCACCATTCCACCAGAAAAAGAGAAAATTCAGCCCATAGAAGAATGCGGCTATGGAGTTGGAAGTACATAAGCTACTAGCAAGCGGAAGAATTAGCGAATGCAAATACCCGATAAGAGTACAAAATTCGATTATGGTAAAAAAGAAGGAGGGATTGTAGAGGCTATACATCAATTTCACCGATCTAAACAAGGCCTGCCCGAAGGATAATTATCCTCTTCATGGTCGATGCCATAGCAGAACATGAGATTATGAGCTTCATGGATGCATTTTTGGGGTATCATCAAATCCCAATGCACCCGGATGACAAGGCAAACACGGCCTTCTTCTGCAGAAATGGAGTTTACAAATGGAACAACATGCCATTCGGTCTAAGTAATGCTGGGGCTACTTATCAAAGACTGGTCAACAAAATGTTCGAAGGAGAGATCAGGAGATAGTTGAGGTATACGTGGACGATACCGTGGTGAAGAGCCTGGAAAGGATGGATCATCTCAGCCATCTAAAAAAGGTTTTCGGAATCTTTCGGTACTATGGAATGAAGCTAAACCCAAAGAAATATACATTCGGCATAAGCAAAGGGAGTTTTCTCGGATACTTGGTCAGCTCAAGGGGGATCGAGATGAATCAAGAAAAGATAGAGGCGATCCTAATGATAGACCCACCGAGACACATGAAAGAGGTTCAGAACCTGACGGGCAGGTTGGCTACCTTAAACAGGTTCATGTCAAAAGCATCGGAAAAATGTAACCCGTTCTTCGATGTCATCAAAAGGGACAAGTTTGAATGGACGGAAGAGAGCGGGAAGTCATTTGACGAGATCAAAAAGAAGCTGTCAGACCCTAGAATTCTCTCCAAACCTTCACCAGGTGAGACACTCCAGCTATATCTAGCAGTGTCTGGAAAGGCGATCAGTTCGGTACTGGTCAAAACAGAGGAGAAGAATCAAAAGCCAGTGTACTTAATAAGTCAATCCTTGAGAGATGCAGAACTCAGATACCCGATATTGGAGAAATGGCATATGCTCTCGTTATGAGCTCGAGAAAGCTGAGACCATACTTTATGGAGCATGCCATTGAGGTATTGACGACATTCTCTTTGAGACATGTACTCCAAAGGCTAGATGCCACAAGAAGACTATTAAAATGGTCCATTGAATTGGGGCAGTTCGATATAGCGTACCTACCGAGGAATGCAGTCAAGAGGCAAGTCATGGCGGACTTCATAGTGGAACTGACTTTCTCTATACCAACCGATGAGGAAAAAAGAAAACCTTGGGTCATTCATGTGGACGGTTCGGCAACGGTAGTAGCATCAGGAGCCAAAATTATCATTCGAACGCTGTCCGGAGAAACCTTCTCGATCGCGATCCGGTTCAGCTCTTGGCCACTAACAATGAGGCAGAATATGAGGCCCTACTGAATGGTTTGAGAATGACGCTGGCCATGGGAGCAGATGAGCTGATGATATATAGCGACTCACAGTTGGTGGTGAACCAGATGAAAGGAGAATATGAGGCCAAGGATGAACATATGAGCCACTATAGAGGATTGGCTGCAGGTATACTGCAGAAGTTCAAATAGGTGTTTCTAGAATGCATCGACAGGAAAGACAATATGGAAGTTGACACATTGGCTAAGCTGGCCACAGCGTTGAATGCTGAGGACCTAAATAATATCAATATCGTGAGGCAGGAGAACCCATCGAACACCACCGTGTATGTTCTGAATGACCAATCAACAGAGGAGTCATGGATGACCCCGATCAGGGCATATCTAGGAGAAGGAAGAGTACCCTCAAATAAGGACAAGGCTCAGCAAATTAGGCTTCGATCGGCGAGATACGTCTTAATGGAAGGAAAGTTATACATGAAGGCATATACGGGAATCATACAGACGGGATCGCTTTAGCACATAAAGTGATCAGGCAAGGCTACTTCTGGCCAACGCTAAAAAAATACGCCACTCAATATGCGAGGGCATGCGCAACTTGTCAAAGACTGGCTCCGATAGTTAGAGCACCCTCGGAACAGCTGACCTCAGTGTTCAGCCCATGGCCCTTCGCGAAATGGGGGATTGATTTAATCGGGCTGCTACCTACCGGAAAAGAAGAAAACAAATTCGCTATCATGGCGGTAGATTATTTTACAAAATGGGCTGAGGTAGAACCTCTCTCGACGATCACCGAGGCTCGGGTCAAAAAGTTCATCTGGGAAATATCATATGCCGGTTTGGGATACCTTTTGCCGTAGTGACCGACAATGGCAAGCAATTTGACAATGCTAGACTGAGGAAGTTTTGTGAAGACTACAACATTAAGAAGTGGTCCTCCATACCATACCACCCACAATCTAACAGCCAGGTCGAGGCGGTGAATAAGATCATCAAACACACATTGAAATCTAGATTAGAAAAGCTAGACGAGAAATGTCCCGAAGAGTTACCGGGAGTTCTGTGGTCCTACAGGACGACGACGAGAACCTCTCCCAATGAGACCTCGTACTCAATGGCCTTCAGTCCCGAGACGGTAATACCAATGGAGATAGGAGAAACCAGCCTTAGGATCGCTCTCCACCAGGAAGTGGCAAATGATGAATTGATCCAGGAGAATCTTGACCTATTGGAAGAAAAGAGATTGAACGCAGAATTGCATAACGCGGTCTACAAGCAGAGAGCGGAGAGATTCTACAACTCTAAGATAAAGCTGAGGAGATTCAAAGGCGGAGAACTAGTGCTCCGAAAAGTATTGGGCCTAGCGGCACAGGGTAACGGCCAAAACTGGAAAGGCCCTTATGTAATCAAGAGAGTTCTGAAAGGAGGAGCATACGAGTTGGAAGAGATAGATGGCAAAAAGATACCACACCCCTGGAATGCACAACATTTGAAAAAATACTACCAATGAAGTAGAGAGCAGGACGAATGAGGTTGGTGATACAACTTTTGTTACAGCTTTCAATCAAGGCATTAGGCCATACTTTGTGGAAATAAAAATTGTACAAAAATCTTTTTGGGATATGTGGTTAAGGATGTCATTATTCATTGAGATATCATTGCTTGTCAGTTCGTAAACATCACCCCATAAACTTAGAAAGAATACTACATACATAAATAAAAGGACTATAAAATAGCTATGGCGGTAATAGAGCCGAGATTAAGGAATAAAACATACCGGAGGGAAACAACCAGAATAGAAAATGAAAGGCACGCCGAAACAAAAAGGCATGATCAGAATAGGAATAAAATGCATGAGTGTCGGATTTATGGGAAATCGGAATAAAGATGCCAAAGTACCGGGCTCGGAAGTAAAAACAAAGTCAGGGTATCAGATCAAAACTAAAAGGCTAACCAAGAGAACCTCGGTATAATTGGAATATATTGTTTCGGATAAAAATTAAAATAGCAGAACCAGAATGAGAAGATAGCAATAGACCTCGGAATAGCATCGGAAAGGGACGCAAACATATATATAACGAATATATATATAAGGGTTGGAATATAAGGTTCGGAGTAAATGGAACAGATTTCGGGATATCGTTAGGAATAAAGACGAGTATGTATACATGGCGAATGTAAAGAAAGATCGGAAGATCAGGGTTGAAACAACAGAAATGAGCTCCTCGGAATAACACATGAAAAGACACGAAGGTACAATACAGGATAAAAGACGAGACACGAATTAGAAGCAAAAGACTAAACTTTGGAATCTAAGTAAAACTGGTGATAATGGAACCACAGATGCTCAACTAAAACAAAGGGTCTCAGACGAAAGCATAAACATCCACGCAGAAGGTGAACAAAACAAAGACGCATAACAAGTGATAAATGCAGAACAAAGCGCACCGACAACCACTAGTTAATTAAGAGTAAATCAACTACTCATAAATGATCAAATTCACAAACCGAAAAGACATCGGTGGGCACGTTTACAGACAAAGACAAAATAAAAAGATAGAAAAAATCAGTAGCCAAAGTCCATGCACAGTCATAGCAAGTACAATTCCAAGCAACACCGGGATTAAGACATAATAAAGTTAACTGACAAAATAAAGAAACAATGGACTTCAATCTTTTTTACGACTGCTAAGGGAGTGGAAGATGCTCGCCATCTTATCCTCTATTTCCTTTAATTGGGCTTCGGCACGGATAGCTCTCTTCTGCTGAGCCAGGGCGCGAAATACGCTGCTCCAGGGCTCGAATACTGGCCTCGACTTTGGCCAACCTATCCCGAGCTTCAGCAGCTTCGACTCTCGCAACATCTCCAGCAATCTCAGCCTCGGTCAAACTCGCCGCTACAGACTCGAGAGTAGCCCGCCCTACATCAACCTTGAAATCTAAAACCTCCAATCGTTCTCTCTGGTGTGCGACAAGAGAGGTTAGCTCGCATTCTCGATCTCCAAGGCATTCAATCTCTCCTCGAAACTGTTGGAAGACCCCTCAGAACGGTCAACAAGCCGACTGGCAAACAAATAGTATTGGTCCATAAGGTGAAGAGAAGAGGAAAGGAAAGCAACAGCAGCCCCGGCCATCATGGCCAAACTAGAATTCTGGAAAAGAGAACCAGGAGCAATAATCGGAGGAACACGGTGAGAAGCCCGATAAGAAGTACCGGCAACAAAACCCTGAGTCACTAGCTTCTGCAACTCGGACAAATCAGGCTCATTATCTCCATCAACTATATTCTTTCCACGAATGTGAGCCCTCTCAGCAGCCATCCTCACAGCTACGGCATTGATGTCGAAAGGACCAGTAGTTACGGCAACACCTGCAGGGTTCAGATTAGGAGGAAGTACTATCAAGATGACTTGAGGACCAGGAGGAGCAGAACTAGCATCAATTATTCTCTCAAAAATAGCCACGGGAGCGGATTTCACCCTAGGCCCAACCATTATATCATAATCCTCAGCCTTGGAACCACTACCCACCTCAATATGGGAGCTTCCCTCAGTTCGGGGTCCTCCTCTGGATCCTCTTTGAGATCTTCTTCGGGATCCTACTCGGGATCTTCCTCTGGATCCTCTTTCGGGTCCTCCTCGGGATTTCCTTCACCTTCGGTCTCAGTGATGGGTGGATCTGCAAAAGGACACCATGGGTAGGAATGCAGCGAACACGGAAAGGATAAGGAGGCACAAGCGGAGGTAATTATCCCCCTTAACCTTTTAGCAAGAAGGTTGAACTCACCAACGGATAGGGATGGATGAGGCATAAAGCTAGTTCCAGCTGGCTGAGAAGGCCCAACATGTTCATAAACGCCTCTTCCTCACTTTTCGAGCAATGAGGCAGAGGTAGATCCCTAACCATCGACAGAAGAAAAACCAGGAGGGGTAATAAGAGAATTCTATAACCGATCACGAGGAGGAGACAAATGGGGCAAGACCCTATTTTCAGTGAGCTGCACAACCAAAAGATCTTCCCCAAGTTTCAAGTCTTCAGACCCGACAGACAGGTCATCTATTTCTTCGTCTTCATCACGAGAAGGAGAACGAGCAGAATAGTCAGAGTCCGCCTCCTCATCAAAAAATTGGTATACATACTTGTACGGAGTTAGTGATAAGCCAGCCATGAAAGCAATAGACCCTACCGGAGACAGGGCACCTTGGACCTGTAGAACAAGGAAGAGAGGTCAGGTACAAAATAAAAGGAACTGGAACAAACAAAGGGAACACCCGGTGGATCAGAGAAGAGAGTACCAATTTTTGTGCTACGGCCGAAAGTAGACAACCCAGCCAAAACTAGAATGGGCTCTAAAAGCAAGGAGGAGACACGATAAGTATTCCCCCATGAGATAAAACCTCATAAACACGGAGAAAACCATCACTCAATCTCACAAGAGGACGACGAGGGGGACCTGCACGATATGTATCAAAAAGAGAACATTAGGAATTGCAGAAAACAGTCCAAAGCGTAGAGGATGGGAAAGAATCATACACTTATTCAGCGGAAGAAATCGGGTAGGAAAAGTCATGGAAACATTATTCACACGGACACGATAATCACCACCCAACCAGAACTAAGCCTACTCCCAACTTCTACCAATAACGTCAGAAGCCCCCACAAAATGATGATTATTGCGAGGAAGCAAATGGTAGAATCCCCCGAAACGACCAGATAAAGCATAAAAGAAAAGGAACTCAAGTTCGAAAGAGTCTCGAATGGTATGGCCCATCACATGAAACAGCGACATAGTGGATATCAAACGTAACCAGAAAGAGGGCAACAACTGACCTATGGCCATATCCCACCTCTGCAGTAACAGACTAATAACAAGGGGCATAGGGAGACGCAGACCGACAAGAAAGAGAGAATAGTAAAAAGCAGTACAACCTGGAGAGGGATCAGAAATGGGAACACCGTTCAGGGGAAGCTCGAAGGTAACATTGGGATTACCATATAACCGGTTGAGTTCTTCCAAATGCCCCGGGGACAACCTAGAGGGTGGCACCCAATCGAGCCACTGAGTCATCCCTCGGAGAGTTGCCCCCAAATCACCGATATCGCGATGAACTGGAAGGTAATCCTCCACATTCAAGGGCAGAATGGCACCTAACACCGCATCGATAAATATCGACACAATGCCAGCATCTGCAGCTGGTATAACAGGGACCTGCTGCCGGTCAGGAGAGGTATGGAAGCATGGTTGCCACCCAAGGAGGATGAAGTAGACAAATCCCACAAATTGAGACGTGGCATCCTACGGAGGTGATTAGAACTGCGGATGCCGAGTCACACATGACGCACCGGCGTAGTGTCGGAAGTGTTCACCTCTTGAATATTAGGCGGAGGAGGAGTACCTTCACCAGACATCTTCTATTAACCAAAAACTCAAGAATTAGGGTTTAATGAAAAAGAGAGACAAGGGAGATTTTCAGAAATGGCAAGAAAATCGAGAGAAATGCGGTTAAAGGAAAACACAAGGACGTACTAGAAGGATACAAAGGATTTGAATTTTGAAAAACCAAAACATAAAATGTCTGACAAAAATAGAGGACAGCACGTATCATCATTGAAAATAATAGACCAAAACGGCTAAGATCCGATGGCTGGGATATAGAGACTTTACAACTTTCAAGGAGGGTGGAAGATCGAGATTGATCCACGTAGCACCTAACTAAAGACGTGACAACCCATGACAGAAAAATGGCGGTTATGTTCTAAATTGAAGGTAAATCACCAAAATACCCTCGCGAGATTTACTAATAATGAAGAAAAATACTTCATTCATAAATAGTAGATTACAAAAAAGGCGAGAATCACCGAAAGTCCTATTACTCGATAAAATAGAGAAAATACAAGGAAGGTTCAGAATAAACTCCTATAAGGATAATACATTCGATTTAACACTAGGGGCTCGGTAATACTTCATTGATAGGCTAGTAGGGTTTCAGAATCAGCCGCGTCTGTAGACTGTGGCTCCCCACCTCTAGGCAGTGCATCTTCGGAGATACCTAAAGGAACCTCGGAGGTCGCTGGCCCCAATAAAATATAAACTTCCCCGGTGCTACTCAAAATGAGATCAGCCTCTGGGATCGAAGGAATTGGGAGAACCGTAGCAGCCTCAGAAGGTAAAGATTCGAAAGCCCCGGCGGGAACAACTTGACTGGAAGGGCATACATCAACGAATTCAGGGAGTTCAGCCTCAATGGGTGCCTCTCGGATAGATACCCCTATGGATTCAGTGGGAAATTCGACAAGTGGATCCTCAGCCCTAGAATCAACCACAGCAAGATCCAAAATACGATCGACAAACTCCTCGTCAGATCCGTGCTCCTCGAAATCTTTGGAAGATTCATAGGAATGTTAGTGATAAAGTCGGAGTACTCACCAAGCACCCCAAAATCAAGATCATCTTTTAAAGTCTCCCGCGGAGACATCTTCTCCTCACTAATAGCTCGGCGGAGAATACCACGCATGTCAATGAGACAATTTGGATAGGGTTTCTTGTAAGAGGCCTGGGCCAGAGCAGCAGCACAAGAGCAGAAACAGTGAATCTTAGTCTTCGAAATAATAACTTCTCTATAGCAAAGATTAGCAGCCTCTGATAGGAGGAACGCATCCTTCATGCGATCTACTTCAGCCCAGGTCCCATCACGTTCCCTTAGAACCTCGGCTATAACATCCTCAGCGGCCTAATCTTCTGAGCATACGAAGCCTCCGATGCTTTCTTTTCCAGCCGCACTCTTTCAAGCTCTTGTTCGGAAGATGTCTGGAATGCATGAAGACTATTCTGGACTTGAGACAACTCAGCTCGGAATTAGTTTTCCTTCGCATCGATCTCCTCCTGATGTTTCACCTCCAAAGCTGCAACCTTGTCCGAAAGTACCTTGTTTTGAAGCTCCAAAGCACTCATCTCTTCTTCAGAGTTAGCCAATAGACTGTCATACCGAGCACGAAGGGTCTCGAAATTCTCTTGAAGCTCAGCCTTCTTGTCATGCTCGATCCTCAACTTACCTTTAATTAGAGCCTCGGGAGCGCTCGCTTCAGATGCTTTCTTCTCATAATCCTTGCCTTTTGAAGGAGAGATGCAACCTCATCTTGCAAATGGGAGTCACGTCGTTCCAACTCGGAAATACAGTGCAAGGCATTAACAGTGTGAAGCGCTTGTCGACCTAGATAGCTGAAAATGCTGTGGAGAGAATCCTTGGCAGACATAATTTCCATATGACTGAGGAGCTCTCAGGTACAACCTTTAAAGGGAAAGGTGGCAGCACAAGCCAAACACGCCAGAGCGTCAAAATTAAATAGAAGCTCTTGAGTTCTGAGGAAGGTTTTCCCAGCCTCATCCATGTGGCCATACCTTTGTAAGAGCTCTTGATCAGCTATCGGATCTATTGGAATAAACGGAGTAGCATCATCCGACAAAGGCAGAGAAGAAGAGGCACCCTCAATAGAAGATCTGTCATGTGACAAAAATGCAAGGGGGTCTTCTCCCGATAATATCGCCATATTTCGGAAGGGGAACAATGAGAGGTCGAGTCACTGGAAGTACCACCAGGGGTCTGTTGAAGGTTGGATGGGGTAGAGCCACCTGGATGACCGAAAGTGATGAAAGGAGACCGGACAACACTAACATCATCGTCTCTAACCTTCTTCGAGGGACATACGATGAGAGCAGTGCTATCATGAGTACCTTCCTCGGAACTCTCATCCATCAACTTATACTTCCATTTCGGGACAACAGACTTGGCAGCAACGACACACGACATACAACTCGAATTTCCCCATATGCAGCTCGACTCGAGCTGCAAGTCGAGCTACACAAGATAAGTCGACTTGGCTCACTGATCAATTCTGCACCTCTATGGCACCTTACTCGACTCAAGTTGCTAAGTCGTGCTAACTCATGCAACTCGAGTAAGCCCCTTTTCAGCTTGTTTCTTTCCTGTCTTTGATTTTGCTTCATTCTTATCCTGTTTTGACCTTCAAAACTCTACAAAAACCATTAGAAGCACCATAATCGTGCAAATTACATAAACCAAGCATTCCAACACGAAAATATGGCATTATCTAGCAGAAACAAGGTAATAAATGATCGAAAAGACATAGATTTCCACTCTCATCAACCTCCCAAACTACCATGTTGTTCGTCCCCGAACAACGATTTCAAAACACGAGAGAGATGAGAGTTGAAATTCTAATGCAAACAAGGGATCACTCACAAATCTAAACCAAGATAATATATTCAAATGTCAAAATTCTATCAATTGAGAACACGCATGTCAAATCAGTTACTCCCCATTCCAGAATGCACATCATCCACTCTCATGGATAGTGTTTACACTCTTCGGTCAAGTGTGAAATATACACTTTTAGGGCTAAAATATATGCACTCAAATAAATTCACATGCACGCGTAACCATAAGCTTGACAATTATCTAAACTCTCCACTAATTTGAAAAACTTAACGATGGGATCACAAAGGACTTGCTAAAGGTTGTAACGTTGGCTCTTTGGATAAGGGTAGGTACATATAGGATAAGTGACTCAATCACTAGTAGAGAATTAAAAGTAGAGATATATCTTCAACACATATACTTGGCAAATCAATCTCATTTTTTACCTCTTTCAATTTCTTTTCATCATTTCAATTCTCCCATTACTTTCAAGCTCAACGTCTTCTTTTCATCTCTTTCTCTTCCTTTTAAATTAGGGTACCAGTTTCAGGCACTACCCTATAATTGGGGTACCAATTTCGGGTACTACCCCACCTTTTTGCATATTTTTAACCATACTTCATCTTCAATCACTTTCCGCCAACATTCATCTTTCCAGATTTCATTTCACACTACACCAATCTGTCTCCTTTATTCTCTACTAGGATAGGTATTTAAAAGCTTTTAAATGATTAAATTGGCTATGTTTATAGGCTTCCAATGAATAAGACTTTAAGGCTCAAAAAGGAAGCCATGGATAATTTAACAAGGTAGGATAAACATTTGGCAAGTGACTCAGTAAAGAACAAAATGGCCTAAGGTCATTTTCCATCATCTAATCAATCATCTAATCTCAAGCAGATTAAAAGTCAAGTTCTAGAATACATGCATGTAAACGATGCTCTCAAGAATAAAACCAATCATGTGTAATTTTCAGGATTCTTAGAAGCTCAAATCTCACAAGGTTTAACAGAATAATGAGCACTCCTACATAGGCTATGAACCAATTTTAATACACGCAACAACTTTAAGTATTCCAACATCGAAGTACACATCTAGCTGGATCATCACCATTATACCACAACACCACATTATCAATTCACAATTTCAATTCAATCAAGTGCCAATAAAAAGATCCAACAATCATCCTCAAGAACCCAAAAATAACCACATTGAACTAGGAAAAACACACAACAAAAACACATAAACGACACACACCTGGACAATCACAAAAAATCAACTTCTCAATATAATCAAATAAATCAAAAATACCAAAAAATCGCAAAAAATTAATCATCCAAGCACACTACACAATGAAGCAACTTTACTTTGGTGCAGGATGACGCAGGTGTACACGTATACCCCCAAACTTAGATCAAACAAAGTGAGAGCATAAGGTTGTAAAGAAGTGTATACCATAGTCGAGCAACACCTAATAAAATTTCTATATTGACACAGACTCTAAATCAAATAAAATGGGAGGGTCGGCCCCCAACAGGCGCTCATGTTTAACGTCGAAGAGTCACGACGGATACCACTTTCTCGAACTACTGAATTGAAGCACAGTCCCCTCGCATTCATTCCTTCAAGTACTTCCTTCCTCTATCATTAGCCGCTACAATCACCTCACCTTTCTTCATCACCAATACAGGATCCTCCATGGCAAAACACGGACTAAACAAGTTAGAATTTTCAACACCCATATAGGAAGAAAAATCCGAAGGTAAATCCGGAGGCTTCAAATATGGATCATCCATGATTCCTGCAACCAAAACATTATCAAACATAACATCAGAGTTAGTAATAGGATAAGTAAGAGATCCGCTTGCTTTGTCGATCTCCTCTACTACTTTAACTCTTTTCTCCTCATATTCAACTTCCTCTGCCACAGGTTTCCTTCTCTCGTCATCAACACCCTTCCTTCTCTGTTCATTCCTTGCATCACCTAATGCAAGTATCTTCTCAAGATAGTCAATACATGCATTATTGGACAAACTCTCAAACTTTGTATTAGACAGGGCAAGGTTCTCATCATACTCCATGTCCACTACATCTACAAACTTGCATTGATGCTGATCTTTAGGCCACTGCATCTCCTTATTCAACAAGAAAACCACTTCCTTATCATCAGCTCTAAGCTTCAACTCTTCAATGAATACATCTATCTGAGCTCTTCCAGCAGCAAGAAATGGACGCCCTAAGATAAGAGGTGCGCTATCCTTTTCATCCTCCATATTGAGTACTAGGAAATCCACAGGAAATATCAAATCTGACACCTTTACCAGCACATCTTCCACAATCCCCTCGGGGTATGTAAGCGACCTATCTGCTAATTGTAAAGCTACAGATGAGGGTTTCAACTCCCCCAAACCAAGCTTCTTGTACACTGATAAAGATATCAAGTTTATGCTGGCTCCTAGATCACACAATGTTCTTCTTGACGGTCCTTTTCCTATCTCACAAGGAATGATGAAGCTACCTGGATCCTTCAATTTTTCTGGTAGCTTTTTCTGAATAATAGAGCTATAGTTTTTAGTCAGACTCACTGTCTCCACACTGTTCAGCTTTCTTTTCCTCGAGATGAGTTACTTAATGAACCTCGCGTAATGTGGCATCTGATCCAAGGCCTCTGAAAATGGAATGGTGACTTGGACATCCCTCATAACTTCAGCAAACTTTTTGAACTTCTCATCCAAGCTCTTCGAAAACTGCCTTTGAGGAAACGGAAGTGGTTTATTTATTTTTGGAAGTCACAAACTATCTCTCTCTAAAACCTCTTCCATTTCTCTCAACCTCTTTGCCCGCTGCCATTTTTATCTACAATAACTTAATCAGATTGGTTCACAACAGAATTTGGATATGCTGGAATTACTGAAGGTGAGCTTGTATCTAACTGGGATTGAACGGCATCCTGAAGCTTTGTCTGATTCGCAGGAACATCATTTGGCTCAATATGATCACCACCCAATCTTGACTCGGCTTGAACAGGGACTGAACTAGTGACCAAGTTACCTTGCTCTTTTTCTCTTCCATCCTGCCTCATTTCTGTCATGTCTTGCATCAATTCTTGACTACACTGCTTCCCAAACCTCAAAGTAATCGCATTTACACACTCCTTCGGGTTGATTTCTGTATCTGAAGGAAATTTTTCCTTCATAATCTGTTGTTGCTACTGATTTACCATAGTAGAGATCTGATCAATTGAATATGTGAGACTCTGTAACTGCTTATTCATTTTCTCATTCTGTTTTGTCATATTGGAGTCCATGAGCACTATACAGTTATTGATCTTGTTGATGGCAGCATCATTCTTCTGTATGTATTTTGCCAACACATCATCAATACTTGGCTTCCCCTCTTCAGTTTTGGCTCCATGATCAAAATTAGGAGGGAATGGAATAGCATTATTCGGATTTGAATAAGTAAAGTTCTCATGCCTTTGTTGATTCTGTCATCCTCCTTGATTGCTGGGGTCTGCTTGATTGCTGGGACCTCCCCCTTAATTATTCTTTTGGTTAGAATTTCCTTGGGAGTACCTATTTCCCTGCCAATTTGGAAGCGCTCTTGAACCTTGGAGACTCTGCCCCATGGCCCAATTTACATCCTCAACCCTTTGAACATTCATTACTACACCATCACTTGTTGGCCCTTGGTTGCCTCCCCCAGTATTTCCTGATATCAAAGTGACCAGGTGTTTGTTCATTTGCTCCAACTGGGAGACAACCTTGTCATTCTTATCCGTTTCAGAGAATTTCTGCTCTACTTGTGCAACTTTACCAAGGATGTACGATCCACGTACTCTCTCCGAAGGCCAATCTCTAGAGTTCATAGAGATACCATCGAACAATTTCTCAACAGCATTAGATGTTTTCCTGAAAATTGTTCCTCCAGCAGATATATCAACTAACACTCTCAAGTCATTGTCGAGGCCATTATAGAATACACTGATGAGCTGAGACTTCTTGAATTCATGCTGTGGGCATCTTCTCAACAGATAAGTAAATCTCTCCCAAGCTTCTCCAAATGACTCATCTCTTCGCTGCTTGAATTGATTTATCTCTTGTTTCAGTAAAAGAATTTTTCTAGGCGGCATAAAACGATCCACAAACAGCTGCTGCAACTCAATCCAATTATAGTAACTGTCTCCTTTGATCTTGTCATACCACTCCCTCGTCTTGTCAACTAAGGAAAACTGAAAAAGCCTCATCTTCCATCTGTCATTGGTAGCATCAGTGGCTTTAACTGTATCCATGTAGCTATTGAAGTGCTTCAAATGTCCATAGGGTTCATCAAATACGCCTCCAGCAAAGGGGTATTTTTCCACTATATGTATCAGGGCTGGCCTTATGTCGTTCGCCTCATCAGCTTGAACGGCCCCAACTACGGTATTTATTAAACTTGAATGTCTCCCGGATAACAATGTCATCCTCATTTGCGACTCTTTCTCCCATAACTGCTGTTTCTACTACTGTCTCTGATTCAACTTCAGATTTAGCCTCTTCTGGGATAGTCTGATCCTCAATCTGTTCTTTATCCTCCTATATGACTGCTTTAGGCTCAGGTATATCCACTTTCTTCTTCTGAACTGGTGCCTTAGCAACCTTTGGAGGTGCTTTGAAATTCTTTGTTGCTCCTCTCCTCTTTCTTGCAGATGCTTCAACCTCCAGATCAAATTCAAGATTTTGTGTTCCCTTCTTTGACCTGGTGTGCATACAACTTCAAGAAAATTCAAGGTGTAGACAATAAAATCCCAAAGCAAAAATTCTAATTAAATAATTAACAAAAGTAAATAAATAATTTATTCTCCCCGGCAACGGCGCCATAAACTTGTTAGGCTTTTTTTGCGCACTCCAATTAAAATTCCCAAGTGTAGGGATGCCAATTGCAGCGGCAAGTACCACAGTAAAAATATTGTTCCCACTAAGACAGCCAATTATTTATTTTACTATTAATTACTATTCAACTAGAATTATTGTAACAAATTTCCAATTTTTTAAAGACGATTAATTTCTAAAATGTTAAAATAATAAATCACAAATTAAATAAAAGCCAAGGATAATTCGAGGTTGATCAATAGAAAGATAACAGCTCCAAGGCATCGGGTTTAATGCAGTTGATTCAGTTCCCTAGACGTCCTACTATTCGTTCATACTGTTGTAATGGATTCACATTCTGATTCAATGCGTGAATTTCGAATCTCCTTCCTAGATACTAATAAGGCGAATTTTAGAAACCTCTGGATGGTAAATTCGACTAACATATATTCTTTGGAATTCCTATTCAAACTTACTCACTTCCTACTTGATTTTCTAATTGCATTGTTCCACTAAAATAATCAAGTACCATATTTACTAGTTCTTAGGATTAACGTGTTCACGGGCAAACTACCCTAATCCCTAGCAGTCAAACAGTATCAAGTACACATGCACACAAGCTAACATAGCATATCAAGCATCACGGGCAATATCAATAATATGCAATGAAGTCGTTACAAGTGCATAACAAAGTTTGGATAAAATAAGTAAATAAGGATTATAAACGGTATGAATTCACAAAGTTAATCTAGGTTCCCAAATCAACTACATTAATCCCTTAATCCTTAGAACTGTAAAAGTACTTAGCCCATGAGGTTACACACAACCCTCATGGTTATCAAATTCATAACAGAATCAACAATTGAAAAGAATAAAGAAAAGATACGAAACCCTTATGTCACGTGATTCGTGTTCTTTTCCCATCTCTACGATTGGATTAGCTCTCAAAACCCACTTGAATCTTCCTCAGGACCGATGGGATGGATGGATGAATGGTTTGATGTGAGTGGGTGGATGGATGGTGCGTAAATTGAATTCACGATGTGTTTCTTTTGTGAATGATCGTTCTCTCTCCAAGTGTTTTGATCCCCTTTTTATATCATGGGCCACGAAAACTAACTATCTTGGGCTCTATCTCACGTTTGTCACGCACAGGGGATTTAAAATCCTAATTTTCGGCCCATACTAATACAACACGAGTTGTAGTGACCAACTCGAGTTGCCAACATGACTCGATTGGCCAACATGACTCGAGTTGCTTTATGATGCATCTCGAGTAACCCACCTCGAGTCGTGCTGCCAAGTCGTGCATCCGTCTGTCAAGTCGAGCTACTCTGCCTTACTGATTTTCCTCTGTACATCTACATGAGTCGAGCTAGCAAGTCAAGTCATCGCATTTCAACTCGTGTTGACTCACTAGACAAAATTCGATGCTACTCTGCCTCACATGACATACAACTCGAATTGCCCCATACGCAGCTCGACTCAAGCTGCAAGTCGAGTTGCGTAAGATAAGTCGACTTGGCTCACTGATTAATTCTGCACCTCTACGGCACCTTACTCGACTCGAGTTGCTAAGTTGTGCTGACTCATGCAACTCGAGTAAGCCCCTTTTCAGCTCATTTCTTTCCCACCTTCGGTGTCGCTTCATTCTTACCCTGTTTTAACCTTCAAATCTCCACAAAATCCATTAGAAGCACCATAATCATGCAAAATATATAAACCACGCATTCCAACACAAAAATATGGCATTATCCTAATAGAAATACGGTAATAAATTACCAAAAAAATGTAGATTTCCACTCTCATCACTCGGGCCCCCCTTTTTTAGGCTTTGGGGCTCGAGGGGCTTTTTTAGAAACTTTTTTTCCAGGACCCGTAGCCGACTCCCGGATGATGTCGGCATCTAATCTCAAGGAAACAGGATCTGAGGGCTCTTCAATCCTGACAGAAGCAAGAGGCTGAACGGCAAGAGGGGCTCCTGAAAGCTTATGGGAAGAAGCTTTAGAGACCTTCTTTTATTCCTTGAGGAGTGCAGCCCGCTGACGAGCAGAAGGGAGAGTAGCAATACGAGAAATATCGGGCATGAGACGCTTCTCCTCCCCTAGACATAGCAGAAATGAAGAAGGGTTAATACGAAAGGAAGAACTATATAAAAAAGAGAACTATAAAGCCAGCTCGAAAAAGATTCTTCCCTCTGAGAACACACTGGTAATGGCGTTTTTTGTTGGAGAGTTTGTAAATACGACGAAAGGCATCCTGGAACCCTACCGGTAATGTTTCGAGAGCACACGAGTCACCTACTGCATAAAGCAAAAGAAATAATATTTGAATATCCCAAATAACATAGAAGGGAGCCGAAAGAAACATACACGCACTGAGAACAGGCTTGAAGAAGAAGCTTCTAGGGAGCACTATGGGATTTCGAGGGTCCCCGAGGTCATAGACAGAAGTTCCTCTCCACAGCCCGCGAACCCAAAACCACGTATTCTTCCATCCCTTAATCAAATCGGGCAAAGAAGTAACAAGGTTGGCATGATGAGGTACTAAATAGTAATACCCTTTCGTCCTATTACTCGGGGTAAGACGATACAGGAAGTTAATTTCAGCGATAGTCAAGAAGGAATATTTTACCTTTCCCATACTGAAATTTACTGAGAGCAATGACGGTGCTCTTTCTTAACCAAGAATCATCAAGGGTCGAGGAAACCTCAGTAGCAGAAAAGAAGACGTCCTTGTCCCACCGCAGAAGTTCTCCGAGATGGGCCAACAACCCGGGACTAGCATCAGCAATCTGAGGGTTGTACTCTAACGTAAAAGTAGAAATGAAATCAGCAACCCTCTGATTAAAAGCGAGTCAAGAAGGAGACAGGAGACCCGAACACTCCTCTAAAAGTGAAGAGGAAAACCCCAAGCTACCAAGCGAAGAATCGGTCGAACGAGAAAGGGATCTTGGGGATCTGAGAGGAGAAGAGGAACCCTCGCAAGACATATCGTGCAAATTATAACGGGGGGATAGAATGCGGAGAGAGAGGGGGAAGAAAACCCTAAGCGACGGCGGCAAAAAACTCAGAGATGCGAAGTGAGAGAGTCAGGGAAACAAAGGAAGACAGAGAAGGAGAATAATACCTGGAGGAAGAAAATGAGCACACTGAATAAAAGGAATGCCAACCCCCTACAGGATCAAAAGGAGAAAAAAGAGGGAGAGGGGAATGGGAAACTGACAAAAAGTTTCAAATTTCAAATTTTGAATCGACAGTTAGACCCAAATACTAGAAATACCCCCTCACCTGAACGAAAATATCTCGAAGATGTCTCGAAGAACCCGATAATCCAGAAACTTATCGAAACAAAGATAGCTAGTGGAAACGACAAGGAACCAAGATGAAAAATCCTAGTATCGCAGGTACCGAAGCATGAGGGATATAACTCGTGAAGTACGATTTGACCCTGAATAATCTCAAATCATGATATTATTCAGGCTCGAGGGGCTAATGTTATGGGTAGTACCACATGCTTAATAGGCACAAAGTCCAATAACCTCTAAAATACTTGAAGAAGGAGGCCCAACCCTCTAGCAGCCCAAACCGAAGATAGGTACTGAAGGGAAAACCAAGGCAGCCCAAGAAGACTACCACAGTCCAAAGGTCCAGTCGAGGAAAGAACAAAGAAGGAACCCATTAAAGGGGCCGAAGCCTGAAACACCCTCGATAGGGAACCTCGGCGGCATCCCTTCCTACCCGAGGGTTCGGACGAGCATCACAACATCAGAAGTCAACCTGTCCGAGAATCAAATGAATAATAGGAGCAGAGGAATAGAGCACAAACACCATCTTGAAGACTAACAAGTGCAGCAGGCTAGAAGACAAAGCTAACGGGAAGAAGGGATGTCTTGGACAGCAATCCTAACTAGAAGACAGCAACTGACTGGTGCATCCTATTCTAACTACCAATGGGAAGCCAGCAAAGGACAGAGTCGCTCTGTGAAACCCTGCAAAAGCAACCCGTGGCATCCAGACTTCTCCTCAGGCTGGTCGGCGTACCAGACAGCTTCATTAAAAATGGCTTGTCTTCTTCCAAGTGGCGCAAGGCGATTCTCAATTTCACTACAGGATTTGCGAATGAATGTCGGGCTGGGCCACCTCGAATGGCGTGAGCCGTATGCGGGGAGACCTGCACGTATGATTTTTAGGGGGATCTAGTCGAAAGATCGGGCGGCGCCCACCAGACTAAGATAAGAGATCTATATGTATGTTCCTGTACCTCTCCGAGGAAGAGACCGTCAAGCTGCCACAGCGTAAGCTTTGGTGCTGCTTGGCTCCGGATTAGGGGTTTTTAGATAATATAGATAGCCTCTCCCACAGGAGGGAAGCAGGTAATTAACACTCACTTTAGACATTACACTTGTAAGAGAACCAAGGTGGATGGGTGTTGTTCTAAGGGAGAGTAATAAAATCGGTTGAGTTCTTTGGCGGGAATTGAGTCTTTTATTGGTTTTGATCCCTTTGTTTGTAGTTTTATCATGCTTGATTGTGTTCGTTCTTGGCTTCGTTATTAAATATATTTATCTCTCAAGTACAAATTAACGATCCAAGAACACGCAGCAACAGATATTATTGTAAAATAGAGTAATTAAATTAAGCATGGAAAATATCAAATAAAAAATAATTAACTAAATTATAAAATAAATTAAAAATATAATAATGAAATACTTTCAATTAAAGATTTGAGCTTTAAAATTAAATAGAGTAATATAAATAGGTTAATTATATAAAAAAAATTACCAAAAAATCAGTTTAATGTAATCATAGTCTATAATTTAAAAATATTAACTGAATATCGATAGATGTATTAATTAAAAATAAATATATTGATTGAAAATTATTTAAATGGATCAAAAATACCTCTTATATTTGTGAAGTTTATGGTATCAGTTAAAAAAAATTAATATTATTGAATATATATGAGTCTCATGGTGATATATTAATTATTTTAGGTGGGTCTCATATATCTAAAAAAAAAACGTAAAGATTAAAATGAGACGCCCAAAATATAAATATGTAAAGATTGAATGGTTACTTTTATATATGTATAAATTTTTAAGTGATTTAATTTTTTTCATATATAATATTATCATAAAATAAATTGTACTCTCTCCATACTTGTATGATTTTCAAATTTTAATTTGCATGTAATTTAAAAAATATATGAATTTTTTGAATAATTTAATTGAATAAAAGGTAAGAGCGTAAAAATGGCTAGAAAATATAATTCAATATTTTTTAGTTAGGTTTTATATAATTAAAATTGTTTTTAGTTATTAATTTATAAAATATCTTGATTTTTGTGAAGAAAAATATTTTATTAATATTATAGGATTTGCGCTTAAAATTAGTTATTGCACTCAATTACAAAGTTAGAGAAGAAATGAGACTAGATTTATTTAAAGTAAAAAACTAGTAAAAACGAGCTAAAACAAATATAACTCAAGTTCGATAATTTGCTAAAGCAAGAGTTGTGGCCCAGTAAATAGCACGCTAAGTTTAAAATTTGGGTGAAGCTTGAGTTTTGGCCCAATTATGGAATTTCTTCAGCCCATTGTTGACTTATTAATCATACAACACATGTTCCAATTTAAAGTGATGCTTACTCACTGGGTGGTGGGCCATTCAATTAAATAATGTAGCAAATCAATGAGACTAGTTATTAGATCCAAGAGTGCAGCCCATTACCAGTTAAGCCCAAATTCCATGGGATAAAATGATGGAAGTCGTGAGTGAAGGGGGCAGCCGGCCTCCGTCCCAGAAGAGAAGTGATGCGTAATTTTATGAAGCAAAATATGAAATATACTTTGTAGTCAGGAGTAACCAAATTAAATTATCATGAGAATTTAGGATTTGTAGCCTTTAAATTATAGCCTCATATGGCACGAGATGTTATGTGACATCTCCTGTAACATCTCTGGTAGAATGATACTTGATAGGGTGAAAAAATTCAATCCCCTACCTCTAGGATTTGCTGGTTAACTTAGGATATAATTTAACTTTACTCAAACTTAGGGTATAGTTTTCCTCTACTCTCCTAGGTGTCACTCATCAAATGAAGTGACACAAGAGATGTCACACTAAAATGACAAAGAAAATCCAGACCTGTCTCATACGTATTAATTAGGGATGATCGATATAAAAGAAAAAACAAAAGCATGAAAATAAACTAATTACAATTTTTTTTAATTTTCGAAAATAGGATATGTCATGCAATGGTAATTGTCATTATGCAATTCAAATGAACCAATCATGCAACACATCTAATTGCTTCTCAATTAAAGATAACATAATAAGAGCGATAATGATTTCCACCACAACTTTTTCTCGAGATAAGGATTTTCACCAAAACTCTTTCTCAAGATGAAGAGAATGTAAGCACTTACAAATGCCCCAAAATAACACATAAGATCAATATCAAAGTGAACACCTCACAATCTGTACTGATTACTTTATGAGTTCTCTAATTAGATAATAAATCATAGTTCATATTCTCTTTATGAGTAATATGAATCCACTAAGGTTATATTCTCCTCACTAGACTGATTGACCTATCAATCTAACCCCTCCAGCGTTCATTTGTTTGCCGTTCTTTAAAATCGATATTTTATTTTTAAAACTCAGATCCATTTGACGCGGGTTTTTAAAAATGACAATACTTGTTTGCAATCAATTGTATCCATGGGAGTATGGATATTTTTCAGGGATTACCCTACTATATAATAGACATAAATTAATACTTTTTTACACATATTAAATAAAAACTCAACAACAATATTAATTATCGCTATTAATATAATTTTCAAAACTCACATTATTTCCGATGGGGTTTTAAAAATGACAAATACTTGTGTCCAATCGGTTGTATCCACACTAGCGGGAATACTCGGGAATACTCTTTACTACAATAAAGAATCACTTTTCTATAAAATACAACCTGACTATTCTTTAAAATTTACCTATATATTTACTTACAAACTCTATTAATTCTCAACCCACCCACCATTACACATTCTATTTTATCAATTAATTAAGGGTTAATTGCGCCAAAAACTCTGACCTTTTCGCGAATTTCAAATTAGTTCAAACTTTATAATATTTACAAATAAGTTCTCGACCTTTAACCCTTTTTTCAAATCTAGCCATCGGGCAGCGGGAGGCCTGCCCGGTGCTGACGTGTCCATCTCTCTTCCACGTCACCTTCCACGTGTACAAAACGACGTCGTTTCAGCCTTCCACCTGTCGAAAAGTTAATTTCATGATAAGTTCCAACCTTTCCGCCGATTACGAATTAGTCCAAACTTTTGAATATTTTCCAAATAAGTACCCAACTTTAGCCCGTATTGCAAATTGAACTACTGGGCAGCTGGAGGTCTGTCTGGACGCTTCCGTGTCATTGTATAGGTCAAGTCACTCTATATTTGTCAACAACACGGCTTCGTTTTAATTTTTTAAATTAAAATTTAATGTATATCCAAAAGAGCATCCTCATATATCACACATTAACATTATCTATCAAAATCCGCCATGTGTGAGGGGTTGTGGAAGACAACTTCTGAATTTCGATTAGATGATCCATACGATAAGTGTTGTTGCTATTAGAACAATTAGAGAGTAGAAAAAGATTTTGGGGACAAGAATAGTGATTAATCGGCTCCTTCAATTTTGTAGTTGATCTGTTCTTAGCCTTAACCATGCATAAGTACATTGTCGGATTTTTTTTCTCCATCTACTGTCGTGATTCATATTGTGATCAAATAATGTTAGTGTGTGATATATGAGGGTTTTTTTTGGAAATTTTAATGAATAAATAAAAATAAAAACAACGTCCTTTTGCTAACTAGTGTAGAGTAACTTGGCATATACAGTTACACGTCAGCGTTCGGGCAGCCCTCCACCCGGTGGTTCGAGTTACAATATGAGCTTAAAACCAGGTACTTATTTGCAAAATATTCAAAAGTTTGGACAAATTCGCAATCGGCGAAAAGGTTGGAACTTTTCATACAATTAACTTTTCGACATGTGGAAGGCTGAAACGAAGTCATTTTGTACAGTGGAAGGTGACGTGGAAGAGAGATGAACACGTCAGCACCGGGCAGGCCTCTCACTGCCCGGTGGCTTAATTTGAAAAAGGGTTAAAGGTCGAGAATTTATTTGTAAATATTGAAAAGTTTGGACTAATTTGAAATTCGCGAAAAGGTCATGGTTTTTGCGCAATTAACCCATTAATTAATACTATTCTCTCTTTCTATCTCTTTTCTCATATCTCATCTCAAATTAATTAATACTCTTGTACATATTACCGCAAAAAACTCAATGTAAAGACTTGTATGAAACCTTCTCACGAAATGATTTTCGTAAGATCATGGATAAAAAGTGATTACGCTTATAATGAAAAGTGATATCTAACGGTACCGTAAATTATTTCATGAACAATTTACAGTATAAATAAAAAATAATATAACATTTTAAAAGAAAAATAATACTCCCTCGTCTTGTCCTAATGGTTATATATTTCCTTTTTTGGACGTCTCATCCTAATGGTTACATTTCCTTTTTTAGCATATGAGACCCACACAAATTAATATATTACTTTTCTCTTCATAGGCCCACATATCACACTAATACTCCTACCCACTTTACATTAAAATATTATTTCTCTCTCCTCAATACACATTAAAATATTATATTGCAAACGTAACCATAAGGATAGGACGGAAGGAGTAATATTTATAATAAATAATGATAACTAATTACGAAATCATACTCTCTCCATCCGCTTTTAAGGTGTCAATTTTATTATTTTTGGCGTTTTCAAAGATATCAATTTCCCCTATTTAATAAAAAAATACACAATATGGCTCACAACTTTTCTCTTATACAATTACCCACCTCCCCTATTTATGACAGCGTCAGACCATTTTCAAAAACTTATGTGATTATGAAACAAATATACCAAAAGGATATTTATGAACGAACACAGTAATTGTGATTTGTGAGTATAAAAGAGGAGTATTTCTAAGATACTCCCTCCGTCCCAAAACAATTGACACATTTTTTTTGGGCACGGAGATTAAGGAGTATAATAATTTAATGTAAAGTGAAGTGAGAGAAATTATATTTAATGTGTAGTGGGTAGTTGTATTAGTGGTGAGTGTGATGTGTGTGTGGGTTCATGTAAATAAATAAATTGGTTTCGTGTGGGTCCCATATCCTTAAAAAGGAAATATGTCAATTGTTGTGGGACAACCCAAAAAGGAAAGTGTGTCAATATCTTTGGGACGGAGGGAGTATATTATATGAGCAGAAAAATGTTGTAAAATTAATAGTAGGTTAAGTGTAGATTTCCACAAGATAATAATGATAATATTTTGGAATCAATTCCTACCTAGAGTTGTGACCTGCAACACATCCTCTAATCAATGTTGAATCAAATTTTGGTTGACTTTAATGCCAAATTGGTAAGTGGGACCCAGTCTACAGTCCACGTGCGCATTGCATAGCAAGAATAGATACAGAAGCCGAACTTCATTGACACTTTCTAACTTCTTTTCCTAATTTTCGCCCTTTCCTATCTCCCTCCTTTTCATCAAATTTTTTAGTGTTGCATCAAGGTTAATTACTACGCACTTTTAGGGTTTTTTTTTAAAGTATAATTATAATTATATTCTATATTTAACCAATAAATCCTAAGATGCATCTAGAATCCCCAATTTCATACGTTTAATTGATACTCATTGACACTTAACAAATTTCACATTTTTCAACGTCACTTCAATTCTATAACATCAAGATACATCTTAATTTGATATACATACTATTCCCTCCCTCCGCACAATAGATATGCATTTGCTTTTTGTACGTAGATTAAAGGGTATTACTCTCTCCGTCCCATTTTCATCTTCATATTTACTGTACATACGCAAATTAAGAAAATCCACTTTTTGAGTAACTTATGGGGATAGTTTGATATTTTTGGGTAATAAATAAATGATAAAGTATGTTATGTGTGTTAAAAAGGTGATTGCAATTTTAAAATTAAAGTATGTTAGAGAGATATTAGTTATGTACATTTTCCTTTAATGGAAGTATTAAATTGAAATTGAGACGGACCAAAACGGAAAGTGTGAAGTTGAAATTAGAACGGAGGGAGTAACGGACGGAGAAAATATTATGATTTTTTATGTCATTTTGATACATTATCTCTGATACCACACCGTTGACATGTATGAAAGATAGGAAAGTTAAATCTGGAAAAGGAAAGCATAAAACATAAGAGCAACAGTTAAATTTATTTCCCCTGTTATCTGTAAATCATATAACATGTGTCACAAAAATTCATTCACCAAAATTTAAATACATGTGAAAAACATACCACACCGAACATTTAATAATTAATCTAACCCAACAACCTCTTATCTATTAAAAAAATGTAGTAGCAATAAATATATAAAGCGTGTCCCACGTATTCCCAGTGTAAACATCTTTCAAAAGATGTCGTTTTGCTCGAAATTTATACCCAAGAAGCTTCTAATTTCTTCATTTTTATCCCTGCTTTCAAAGGGTAGGTTTTGGTTAGGATTGGGTGGGTTCACCTTCACACCCCAAGAATTCAACTCTTTCAACCTAATCAAATTTGAATTGCTATCACATTAAACTCATAAATATCCCCACAATTCCCATTAATACTTGTTATTCCTTTTCACAACTTTCATTCTAATGCTCAACAACAAATCCTACAATGACCATAAAAAGCCTCTGTTTCATTTTACCCCTAGAGTTTGACGAACATGAAGAGGCCACCGATCACAAGAAAATCGAGAAGAAAAACTCCGGCGGAGCGAGTCGAGCTCTCGACTCGTTCCGTCGCTCGCTGCAGCGTTTCTTGAGGTCCAAATGGATGAACTTCTGCGGCGATGAACTGCCACGGGAGCAGCTCCCGAGCATGTTCATCGATGCAGAAGGATTGCATCTTCAAGAGAAGATCTGTTGTGATCATCAGAGGCTATTCAGCTACTCCGAGCTGTATGTAGGCTCCAATGGATTCAACAAGAATGATCTTTTGGGTAGCGGTGGATTTGGCAGAGTTTACAGAGCTGTTCTTCCCAGCGACGGTTCCATGGTGGCTGTCAAGTGTTTGGCGGAGAGAGGGGAGAGATTCGAGAAGACTTTCATGGCGGAGCTGGCGGCGGTGGCCCATCTCCGCCACCGGAATCTCGTGAGGCTGAGGGGTTGGTGCATCCACGAGGAGGAGCTACTGCTCGTGTATGACTACATGCCTAATAGGAGTCTTGATAGAGTGCTTTTTAAAAAAACAGAGAATGTGGATTCTCCTCCCCTGAGTTGGGATACAAGAAAAAAGATTGTGAATGGGTTGTCAGCTGCTCTGAATTACCTTCACGAGCAGCTGGAAACTCAGATCATCCACCGGGATGTGAAATCAAGCAACGTAATGCTTGATTCCCACTTCAACGCGCGGTTGGGCGACTTCGGCTTGGCTCGTTGGCTCGAGCACGAGCTCGACTTCGACTACAAGCCGAAGTCGCCGCCGTTGTTGAAGAACAGAGAGTTTCGTCTAGTGGAAACCACCAGAATCGGTGGGACGATAGGGTATATCCCACCGGAGAACTTCCAGAGACGAAGTAGAGCAACTGCGAAATCGGATGTGTTTAGCTTTGGTGTGGTGGTGCTGGAGGTTGTTTCGGGGAGAAGAGCTGTTGATCTGACGTTCCCTGATGATCAGATCGTTCTTCTTGATTGGATCCGACGGCTGTCGGATGAGGGAGCACTTGTGGAAGCAGGGGACCATCGACTTGAAGATGGTTCTTACCATGTTTATGATATGGAAAGATTGATTAAACTTGGGCTAATGTGTACTCTTCATGATCCTCAATCAAGGCCTAATATGAAATGGGTTGTAGAAGTTCTTTCTGGCAATGTATATGGAAAACTGCCTGATCTTCCATTGTTTAAATCTCAACCCCTTTACATATCATTGTCCAACACCAGCACGAGTAATTCAGTGGCTACAAAGACATGGAGTAGCTCATCAAGTGCATTCTATTCATCAGACTTTGTCTCAGCCAATGGAGAAACCATTTATGTCACAGCTGAGTCGGAGACGAGCTCTAACGTTGTTACTCGAGCCAGCACGAGGACAGCTTTCCCCGTGGTGGAAACGCCTCGAGTAATAACCTACGAGGAGCTCGTTTCCGCCACGGACAATTTCTCCGATTCGAGAATGGTGGCGGAGGTGGACTTCGGAACGGCCTACCACGGCGTTCTCGACGGCCGGCACCACGTCATAGTGAAACGCCTCGGGATGAAGACGTGCCCTGCATTGAGGAAGAGGTTCGCGAACGAGTTCCAGAACATGGGAAAACTACGACACCGGAACTTAATACAGCTCCGGGGATGGTGTACTGAGCAAGGCGAGATGCTGGTCGTCTATGACTACTCAGCATCTCGCCTACTCAGCAACACTCTCTTTCGGCGCCATCAAAGCAACAACTGGCAAGCGAAGTTGCTTTGGCGCCAAAGATACAATATAATCAAGTCACTAGCTTCTGCCATTTGTTATTTGCACGAGGAATGGGATGAGCAGGTCATCCACAGAAACATCACATCCTCTGCCATCATCCTCGATCAGGACATGAACCCAAGGCTCGGTTCGTTCGCTCTTTCCGAGTTCCTAACTCGGAACGAGCACGACCACCACGTCGTGATCGACAAGAAAAAATCCGTCCGAGGGATCTTCGGTTACATGTCGCCTGAGTACATCGACTCAGGCGAAGCAACTACGATGGCGGATGTTTACAGCTTCGGAGTAGTGCTGCTCGAGGTGATCACGGGGCGGCCCGCGGTCGACTTCCGGCAGCGTGATGTGTTGTTATTGCAACGTGTGCATCAATTTGAGGCACAAAAAAGGGGGTATAATGACTTGGTGGATTGGAGGTTGAATGGGGAATATGACGAAGGGGAATTAGTGAGGTTAATCAAACTCGGGCTGGCATCGACGCAGTCCGACCCGACCCGGAGACCGAGCATGAGACGGATAGTGAGTATCTTGGATGGGCATGACCATTGGCTGTCGGAAAGTAGTCCAAAGAAAGAGGGGAGAGAAGAATGGAGGGAGAGAAATGCAGCATCTATGAGTCTAATTAGAAGAATACATGCACTTGGAATACAATGATTGTGAACTTATGATGTATGTATCATATATAAGTTTAAGTTTGTTCTTTGATTTGTTTACTTTGTGTGATTTTATGAACATGTTTGTGTCTTGATATGTTTGTAGAGCTGCCAATGTATGTTTCTTGTAATTGAATTAATGAAAATGTAAGATTGAACAAACTTGGATCTCTGTTTATTTACATTGCAAGAAGCAAGATTAAATTGCAGTTTAAAATAATTGTTTGGAATGAAGTCTTCTAGATTTTTTGTTACAAATTATTGGAACATTCTGTATTACATTAAATAAATGAACTGTTTAAAATATAGGGAAGTAGAAATTATGTGAACTATAATGTCTACTACTATTGCAATATTTTAATATTGCATAATATTGCATCTATTGTAATAATAATATTTTAGTATTACATATATTATCATGTGAATTAGTATTACATCTTTTATACTTACATGAGATATGGGACAAATTAGAAAAAAAATCAGAGCATATCTCTTTATTTCAATTTATAATTTTCTTTTCCGATGTAGATTATATCTTGTTCATATATGTTATTGAATAATTTAGAATAGAAGAGTAACTTTAAAACATAATTTTCTTGTTCATTTATAATTTTCTTTTCGGATCTGATCGAAATTTATGAGGAATCAATGTATACGGGAGTTAGAAAGAATCGTTAGATCATCAACAACAACCGGCCCATAGATTAGATAAAAACAATTAAATTTTTTAAAAATAAAAATAATTATATCCTTAAAAACTAACTTTATTTACTGTGCATCATAAACTAATAACTCTATAATTTTGATATAACAAAAATAGGTGAGAAAATTAAATATGATAAATTATATTAGTCTATTAAACCTTCATTTTTTTCCAGATATATTTAGCAGGAAGTATTACTCAAAATGTGCACAAGCCCAATCATCATCATAATAATACTAAAAAAAAAAAATGCAGCATTTTTACTCCAATTCGACGTTTAATTCACTAGAAAAAGTGCTTCCTATAATCTCAAAGAATTTACAGATCCATTGATAGTTCAAACAGAGGTACAATAAGGAAAACCATCTCCATTTCTTTAAATGAATACATCATCCACTTCACTGGCCTCATACTGTTATCGAGGGGCATCGAGTCTCCGGTGCTGAACACCGGTCTCTTCTTGGTAGACAGAGAAATCGGGCTCCCACTTGGCATCAAGCCTCTGTCGGTCGAGCAGTCACCAAGATGAGCTGGAATAACTTGAAGTAAACGTGTTTGTTAAGCTTGATCTGAGCTTAACTGAGACACTGGAGAGACAAATAACATCCCATTGCTGTCATTAGCAATCTTTATAGCTAGTTTGGAGAGCTCCTCCCTGGCGGCTTCTAACCCAGCTGAGGCCTCCGGTTTACTGTCGAGGGATCTACAGGCTTTGTCGAGGATGGAATGTTCTGCTTCAATTCGAATCTGGAGATGGCATCAAACCTAGTTCGCATTTCACAAGAAGCAACTCACAATTCAGCTTAATGCGAAAATCGCACAATCAACAGTTGGAAATTTAATGACAATTATTTCTATTTCATATCTTACAACAAGCATGTGGCACAGCCATGATCATTAAGACATGAATACTACAATATTGGACAAGTATGCACAAATTTATAAATTTCTAAATACTGATTTTACAACTAAATAAAACTAAGTTATCTAATATCTTTAGGCGCAAACATTGTTAATCATTTTCGTAAGCACATCACTTTCAGCTTCTCCTTGCAGTTGCAGCTGATCAAGCAACATGGATATGGTAAGTGTATCTGCCCACAATCCTTTTTCATGCATTTCCTCCAACAGTGGTTTTGCTTTTGAGAGCTCGTTTCTCCTCAACGAACTCTGGATAATAACATTATAAAGACGACTATTGGGTGGACAAACACCTTCCTCCATTTTTACGAGCAACTGTTTCGCCTCCTCCAAGGATCCCTCTTCACAAAGGGAACCAATAATTACAGTATATATTTGAACATTTGGTTGCAGGCCTTTAGAAGGTAATTCATTCAAAAGATCGATTGCAACTTTGAGACCTTTGCACAATCCATTAATGAGAGCACCATATGTAACTATATCAGGAAGTAGACCTTCTTCTTCCATTGTGTGTACAAACGAAAGTGCTTTATCAATTTCCCCAGTCTTGCACAAGCCATGCACCAATGTGGTGTAAATATGTAGATCAGGACGTACTTGTTGAGCTTCCATATCATTAAAAAGTTCCAGCCATCAGTATATCTACCTATACTAAATAATCCATGAATCATTATGTTATAGGAATGTGAACTATGCTTTAGACCTTTACGAGGGACCTCGAGAAAAAGACGCCAAGCTTCCTCTATTTCTCCCTTCTTGCCGTACCCATCCATCAAACTATTATAGGTGATGATAGACGGCCTAAGGCCCGTCTCTAAAAAGGAGTTAAATACTTGCTTAGCTTTATGCATATTCCCTTCCATGCAGTACCCTTCTAGGGTACTGTAAGTGACTACATTAGGGTATACATTTTGTTGAATCATATCTTTCACAACACCTTCTGCCTCTTTCATCCTTCCGTGCTTGCAATATGCATCCATCAATACATTAAACGTAACCACATCCAAAGAGATTTTATGTTTGGACATTTCATTTAAAAGATCTACAGCATCGTCCAATCGATCAACATCCGACATGCCCTGAATTATCGGATTATATGTGACAACAGTGGGTGAAATATCATTATCAATCATTTGAGAGAGCAGATGTAGAGCATCATCCACCATTCCAAGTTTGCAAAATCCATCAATCAGTGCGTTATAAGCTTTAACATTGGGTTTCCATCTGGTTTTTCCCAGCATACAAAGCAATTCAGAGGCTGGAATGATTTGGGCACCTTTGCATAGCCCATTAATCACAGTGAGAATCATAACATCATCAGGCTCATACATTTTCAAAACCAAGAACTTTCTGAACAATACCACTGCTTCCATGACCTTATGATCTAAAAAGAGACCTTTCATGAGCGTGGAGAATGTGGTGGAATCGGGTTCGTAACCGCTCTTGAAGATAGCAGCCAACATAGCAAACCCAAAGTCCACCCGATTCACGAGGCAATAACAATGAATGGCAATATTCATAGCGTACTCATTCACGGGAATACCTCTTTGACGCATTTCGTCGAACATGTTGAGGGCAGCAGGGTAGTGTTCCATCTTCACCACGAGACTCAACAGTGTGTTGTATACTTTAATAGAAGGTTGCGGTCGCATTCTCAGCATTTCACGAAACAAGCAGACAGCATCATCTAATTCATTAATGCTGCTGAAATCTATTGTGGGCACAGGTGAAGAACCCTTCTGTCTCCAACCCAAATCATGCAAATTGGAAGAGAAGAAAGAGAATGGATGAGACAAATTACCGAGTTTATGAGAGGATTTGGCTATGATTCTTGTTCGAATGAGCTGAATTGAAGTGGTAGCTGCCTTTCGGTTCATCTTCCTCAGCGAGATTCAGTGAAGGAAAGGGAAAGGGTTCTTTATGGAATATTGTGATGAAGTAGACCATGCATACTACATACATACTACAGAAAGCATGTGGGGGTGTGATCAGATGGAGGAATTATCAGCTGGAAGCATCAGCTGGAAGATGGATGGGGTTCGACCTGTTAAGCTAGGTCGAACCCTGGTCGAACGGCAGACAGTTGGAGATAACTGACAGGGTTCGACCTGTTAAGCTAGGTTCGACCTGTTAAGGTAAGTCGAACCCAAATCGAACCACAGACAGTTGGTTGTAACTAACCAAGGTTCGACCTGTTAAGCTAGGTTCGACCTGTTAAGCTAGGTCGAACCCTGGACGAACCGCATCAAGCAAGTCACTCTATCTTTGGTTCGACCACGACACTCATGGTTCGACCTCATCTACTGGTCGAACCCAGGTCGAACCTAAGTCCAGTAAATTAGTTGCAACGATTTTCATCAGTTGGTTACAACTGATTGAAGCATGTGTGTTATGAATGGATGGAAAGGATTACACACGCAAGACACACGCCCATATAAGTAGAAGATAACAGCTGAAATCAATAAGAACAACACATCTTCTTCACATATCAGTTAGATACAAGCTTAAGGATTAGGATTTTCAGGTGCTTGTATTCTTGTAACCATCTTCTTCATTGTTTAGTGAATTCTTCTCCAAAGAAAGTGGATGTAGGCTATGCCGAACCACTATACTTCTTTGTGTTGATCTCTCTTTCATTTCATTTTCATTTTGTTTATCAACGTGCATGTGAAACGTGAGTGATTCAACAAACAAGTGAGTATAAGTTCTTGAGTGATCATTATCAAGTGTTGCTCAATTTCATAACAAGTGGCGCCGTCTGTGGGAAGAACAAGAAGCTGTTGCCACAATACCAGAAAAGAAGGGAAGAATCATGGTTACAACTAAGTTTGATGTGGAGAAGTTTACAGAGAAAGTTGATTTCAGTCTGTGGAGGATGAAGATGGAGGCTGTACTGATCCAACAAGGTCTTGCTGATGCAGTTAAACCACTTCCAGATCAAGCAGTTGCTGTGGATGCTGGTGCATTAGCTGCAGATCAAGATCAACAATCCAAGGTAAGAAGTGCCATCATTCTGTGCTTAGGTGATAAAGCTTTAAGGGAAGTTTCCAAGGAAGTATCTGCAAGAGATATGTGGAAGAAGCTTGCTGATCTTTACATGGTGAAGACATTAGCAAACCGGCTGTACACCAAGCAGAAACTCTACTCCTTCAAAGTATCAGAAGATAAGTCTATCCTAAGCCAATTAGATGATTTTAATAAGATCATAGATGACTTAGAGAACATTGATGTAGCACTATCAAGTGAAGATAATGCTGTCATATTGATGTCAGCTCTTTCTAAGTCTTTTGAAGGTTTAAGAAATACATTGTTGTATGGAAATGTTGAATCAATCTCCCTGGAGCAAGTGATTCTAGCAATCAAAGCAAAGGTGCTCCATAAGACATCAGATAATGCAGTTGCAGGAGAAGGTCTTGTTGCTAACAAACAACATAAGTGGAACAAGAATGATAAGAAGTCTGGTGCTGATAAGAAGAAATATGAAAGGAGTAATCAAGGTACATCAGCAGTTGAAGAAAATAATAACTGTTTTCACTGCAACAAGCCTAGTCATTTCAAGAAGCAATGCCATAAGTGGAAAGCAATGGTGGCCAAGAAGATTGCTGAAAAGGGAGGAAATCCGAGAATTCATGCAAATCAGGTGACTGAAAATAGAGGTAACAAGGACCAAGATTATATTGAAGCTCTGGTTGTTGTTTCTGGTCAAGTGTCAGACCAGTGGGTGTTAGATTCAGGTTGCACTTTTCATATGACATCAGTTAAGGATTGGTTTACTGATTTAAAACCATATCATGAGGGATCAGTCTTGTTAGGCAATGATCAAGCCATCAAGATTGAGGGTATTGGTTCTGTCAAATTCAAAATGTTTGATGGATCCATTAAGTTGCTCACAAATGTGAGGTATCTACCAGGATTGAGAAGGAATCTGATATCATTAGGAATGTTAGACTCCTTGGGATGTGAGTATCATATGAAGAAAGGTGTACTCACCATTATAAAAGATAAGTCAGTTGTAATGAAAGGAGTTAAGAGCTCTGATCTTTACTTTCTTGAAGGATCAGTTGTCTCTGGGCAGTTGAACACTTCTCAAGAGCAAGAAGATGTTCAGTTGTGGCATGGAAGGTTAGCTCATGTAAGTGAGAGAGGGTTACAAGAGCTAGCAAGACAGAAGTTATTAGACACAAGTTCAACCTGTAAGATGGATCAGTGTGAAGATTGTATTCTAAGCAAGTCAAAGAGGTTGAAGTTTGGTTCAGGAGAACATACTTCATCAGAGAAGCTTCAGTATGTTCATACAGATCTATGAGGACCATCAAAGAATCCAACTATTAGAGGTGGAAGATATTTTATATCTTTCATAGATGACTATTCTAGGAAGTTATGGGTGAAGATCCTTAAAACAAAGGATCAAGCATTCACTGCATTTAAGGAATGGCATGCTGAGGTGGAGAATCAGACAGGAAAGAAGTTGAAATGCTTGAGATCAGATAATGGGCTTGAGTTTGTTTCAGAAGAGTTCAATGTTTTCTATAGAGAAAAGGGAATCAAGAGGCACAAGACTACACCTGGAACTCCACAACAAAATGGTGTTGCAGAAAGAATGAATCAGACATTGTTAGAAAGAGTAAGATGTATGCTGAGTAGTGGAGGATTCACTAAAGGGTTCTGGGGTGAACTTGTGACTACAGCAGCCTATCTGATCAACCTATGTCCATCAGCAGCTTTGAAATTCAAATCACCTGAAGAAATGTGGTCTGGAAAGACACCTAGTTACACTCATCTAAGAGTAATAGGGTGTCAGGCTTACTCTCATGTAAAGCAAGATAAGTTGGAACCTAGAGCAGTGAAGTGTGTGATGGTTGGATACTCACAAGAAGCAAAAGGGTACAGGTTGTGGTGTTATGAAACTAACAAGTTTATTGTTAGTAGAGATGTCATATTTAGTGAAAAGAAGATGCCATTGGTTGAAAGGAATTCTGTAGTATCAATTACTACAGATCTTGATGAGCCTCAGATGGAGCAAGCAAGGAAGGAAGCTCAGCAGTCTAATCAAGATGACAAAAGTGCTGATCAGAATAAGGAAGATAGTTCTCCTAGCTCATCCAGTTCAAGGTATGATCTAAATTCTTATCAGCTTGTAAGGGATAGGCTAATGAGACAGATTAAAACTCCAGTGAGGTATATGGAAGCTGATATAGTGTCATATGCACTATATGTTGTATCTGATATAGAAAGTTCTGAGCCAAGAACTTATGATGAAGCTATATCAGGGAATGATAATAACAAGTGGATAGTTGCTATGGAAGAAGAGCTACTATCACTACATAAGAATAAGACTTGGCAGGTGGTTGACAGACCAAAGAATAAGAAGTTAGTAAGCTGTAAATGGATCTATAAGAAGAAGCCTGTTACAAGCAAAGAAGGAGGTGTTAGATACAAGGCAAGACTTGTAGCAAGAGGTTTCTCACAGAAAGAGGGTGTTGATTACAATGAGATATTCTCACCAGTTGTCAAACACTGTTCCATCAGAATCTTGCTGGCATTAGTAACTCAGTTTGATCTTGAGTTACATCAGATGGATGTGACTACAGCATTTTTGCATGGAAATCTTGAAGAGGATATTCACATGAAGATTCCTGATGGTGTAAGTATTGAAGGAGCTGAGAATAAGGCCTGTTTACTGATGAAATCTTTGTATGGTCTAAAACAAAGTCCAAGACAGTGGTATTTGAAGTTTGATGATTACATTATATCAAATGGATTCAGCAGAAGTCTACATGACAGTTGTGTTTATGTTAGGAACAAAGGTGGATATTATATATACTTACTTTTGTATGTAGATGATATCCTCATAGCTTGCAAGGATCTTGCTGGTATAAATGAAGTAAAGGAAATACTTAAGCAGGAATTTGATATGAAGGATCTTGGGGAAGCAAAGGTGATTCTTGGTATGCAGATTGAGAGAAATAGGTCAGTTGGTGAGCTGAAGTTGTTTCAAGAATCATACTTAGACAAAGTGTTAAAAAGATATAATATGAATCTCAGTAAGAAAGTAACTACTCCAGTTAAGCAAGGAGTGAGTCTGTCTTTACTCCAAGCTCCTCAGACAGATCAAGAGAAGGTTAAAATGAGTAATGTTCCTTATGCCAGTGTTGTTGGTAGTTTGATGTATGCAATGATATGTTGCAGGCCAGATTTAGCTTATGTGATGAGTATGATTAGCAGGTTTATGAGTAATCCTGGCTTACTACATTGGAGTTCAGTGAAGTGGGCTCTCAGGTATGTTAGAGGAACCATTACAGCAGGTTTGAAGTTTCAGAAAATGACAACATGGGATAAGACAGTAGTTGGATATGTTGATACTGATTATGCAGCAAATCTTGACACAAGGAAGTCAATTACTGGTTATGTATTCAACTTGTTTGGCACTGCAGTAAGTTGGAAAGCAACTCATCAACATATAGTGGCATTATCAACCACAGAGGCAGAATTTGTTGCACTTACAGAAGCAATCAAAGAAGGGGTGTGGTTGATAGGTATGCTGAGTGAGTTTGGAATTGAACAAAAGTCAGTTGAAGTACATTGTGATAATCAGAGTGCAGTACATCTCTCCAAGCATCAAGGATACCATGAAAGAACCAAACACATTGATGTGAGGTTGTATTTCATAAGAGACATGATAGACAAAGGGATTGTGAGTGTTAAAAAGATCAAAACAGATGACAATCCTGCAGACATGTTTACAAAAGCCTTACCAGCTCAAAAGTATGAGCTGTGTAAGCACTTAGTTCAGTTGAATTAAGTAAAGAAGGAAAGGTTGCTGCTCCTTATAAAGCAGCAAGGTGGAGAAGATGAAGCTAACATGAAGATGCAAGGTCTAAGGTGGAGAATTGTGGTGAATGCAAGGTCTAAGGTAGAGAATTGTGATGAAGTAGACCATGCATACTACATACATACTACAGAAAGCATGTGGGGGTGTGATCAGATGGAGGAATTATCAGCTGGAAGCATCAGCTGGAAGATGGATGGAGTTCGACCTGTTAAGCTAGGTCGAACCCTGGTCGAACTGCAGACAGTTGGAGATAACTGACAGGGTTCGACCTGTTAAGCTAGGTTCGACCTGTTAAGGTAAGTCGAACTCAAATCGAACCACAGACAGTTGGTTGTAACTAACCAAGGTTCGACCTGTTAAGCTAGGTTCGACCTGTTAAGCTAGGTCGAACCCTGGTCGAACCACATCAAGCAAGTCACTCTATCTTTGGTTCGACCACGACACTCATGGTTCGACCTCACCTACTGGTCGAACCCAGGTCGAACCTGAGTCCAGTAAATTAGTTGCAACGGTTTTCATTAGTTGGTTACAACTGATTGAAGCATGTGTGTAATGAATGGATGGAAAGGATTACACACGCAAGACACACGCCCATATAAGTAGAAGATAACAGCTGAAATCAATAAGAACAACACATCTTCTTCACATATCAGTTAGATACAAGCTTAAGGATTAGGGTTTTCAGGTGCTTGTATTCTTGTAACCATCTTCTTCATTGTTTAGTGAATTCTTCTCCAAAGAAAGTGGATGTAGGCTATGCCGAACCACTATACTTCTTTGTGTTGATCTCTCTTTCATTTCATTTTCATTTTGTTTATCAACGTGCATGTGAAACGTGAGTGATTCAACAAACAAGTGAGTATATGTTTTTGAGTGATCATTATCAAGTGTTGCTCAATTTCATAATAAATATGGAAAAGAGTAAAGAATAACATGCTAAAAAACGCTGCCAGATAAGCAGCGGCATCATGCTCTATAAATAAATTAAGACTAATTATACTATTAAGTGTGTACTCACATATATATATATATATAAATATAAATATAAATATATATAATTAAGAGCAAAAATGTATACAATTTAATTGTTAGATTTTTTAATAAAAAATTGAGTGTAAAAAAATATACAATTATTAAAAAACATGTATACACTATTAAATAAAAAGTTATACACACATATGATGCTAGTTTTTTTTAATGAAAAACTTAATGTGAATAAGTATACAATTATTACGAAACACGTATATAAAATAGAATAACATGTATACAAAATAGAATAAAAAGTTATACATATGGGTACACCCAATATACACTCATAAATTAATTAATTAATGTAAGTACGTAGTATGAGATTTCTCAAAAATTAGTAATTGTTTAATTTTATTTCTTACTTTTTCTTTTTTTTTTTCTTTTTTTCCTTTTCTTCAAGTCCCACTTTTTTCTTTTCTTGAGTGCCAAAATTGTGTGAGATTGTTTTGAGAATATTATATACTTTTTAAAGTTAATTATTAAATCTTTAACATTATTACTTTTTTTTAAATGTTGTCAATGTTTATTTATATAATAAATTATTCATGAAATAGTTCATCACTTTTCATTAAAAATATATCACTTCGATCTTAACTGTTTTATCAAGTACCATGAAACGATCTCATACGAGTATTTATTATTTTGTAATAATTATGTAATCTTAATACTAGTATATTAAAGGGGAACTTTTTTTCCTTGATCTATATCTCTTTAAATTTTCCATTCAAATAAAATATGTTTATCCGAGTTATTTGGTTTAATTTAAATAATTATAATTTATTTAAGGGTTGGCTATTTTTATTTTCGAATTTGCTAAATATATACTAAAAATAATTAAATTAAAATATTCATTATTAATATGATTCATAATTAAGATTTCATATTGCATTTGGTTGAAATAGACGAATAATACATTGTGTGTTCGATTGACATATCCAAACAATATGTGATGTGTTTGGTTGGAGCAACGGAAAAGTTTAACATTTTTCTCCCCATCCATCTAAACTTTAAAGCTAATATAACACACAACGTGTGTTGGAAGTGGGTATATTGTTTTATTCAATGCAAACACCAAATAAACTAGGCAAAAGCTCCTGCACCCCCGAAGACATGGAGGGATACTCCGTGTCCCCATGTGAACACAATCTTCCCCCCCAATTCTATTTAAACATATGTATTGCTAGGGGTTTAAATTGGAAAGGGGTATGGAAATTGCAAAGGCGCACGGAATGTGCTCCGTGCGCCCGGGTGTACAGGAGCCTCACTCAATAAACTACTCCCTCTGTTCCGAAGAAATTGTAACTTTGTTAAGAAAATTAAAGAATATAATTATTTAATACTCCCTCCGATTCCAAATTCATCTTCATGTTTACGGTAGATACGGAGTTTAAGAAAATTTATTTTTTACTTACTTTTGGGGGTAATATAGTATTTTTGGATAATAAATACTCCCTCCGTCCCGCTTAAAGAGTTACACTTCCTTTATAAATTATAAAGGAAGTGTAACTCTTTTATAAAGGAAGTGTAACTCTTTTAGCTGGAAGGAAGGAGTAAATGATTAAGTATGTTATATGTTAAAAAGATGATGAAAATTTTGAAATTAAAGTATGTTACACGGATATTAGTTAGTTGTTTTTTCCTTTTATGGAAGTGTGAAATTGAACTCGACACGGATCAAAATGGAAAGTGTGAAGTTGAAGTTAGGACGAAGGGAGTATTGTGTAGTGGGTCAAAAATATAATTTTTAATATGTATTGGTAATTGTATTTGGGGTGAACAACCTCTATCAGAATATATTAATTGTTTTGTGTGGGTCTCATGTACATAAAAAAAATATATCAACCTTTGTTGTGACCCAAAAAGGAAAATGTCACAACTTCTTTGAGACGGATGGAATAATATTTAATTTAAATTAATGGAACAACTTACCATTGCAGTACTACATCATAATAACGTCAACTTAATCAGTTGGAAGGAAATTGATGTCAATATTTCTTCTCCTCGAATATGTAGGAGCAATATGACCTTTCATCCCATAGTTACAACACTTCTTCTTTTTATGCACAATAAGGTCTTAATATAGATTTTCATTGCGATCCTTAAAATTTTGGGGGAGCTTAACGCAACTCGGATTCCTTGTTCCATTATAGAGTTTCATCTACTGTTCCACTCAACGGATGACCGACACGTGTACATTGTTAAATTCTTAATTCTCAGTGTCAGAAAACAAGCTTCCAGAATCGATCAAACCTCACAAGAAATGCTCAACTCTCAAGCTCAACTCTCGGATTGATTTAATGTGTGTGTGATTGTATATGTAAAACGTATAGAACGTGCTCGATAAATTTACGTGGTTCGGTGTTTGTTAACCACCTACATCCACGGGAAGAGGAAGAACTTTATTGGAGTTGCTTTACAATGGAAAGAAACTAACACACTAACGCTAAAACTAATCTGGAAGTAGTGCAGAATGCTTAGGTTTTAAAGTGATCAACTAGTGTGCCTTTTATAGCTAGTTACAACCTTCACCTAACTAACTGCATGGCCCCCACCTTATTAACTGATGTGTAAATGAATGCAGCTGGTTATTGACCACCTAAAATGATCTCCACCATGCATTAAGAACTGCTCCAATCTGATGGCTCACACATGCATCCCTTTTTCTTATTCAAACGGAGCTTTTCTAAGCTTCATTCATCCATACTACAAGTCAGCACTCCCACACCCATTGTACAATCCAAATTTTTCATGCACTAGTTTAATTGGACCAAGAAGAGTTACAAGCAACCATCCTTACACTCAGAATGGAAAAAATGTACATGCGTCGTTCATTTGTTGAGTGAAATAATAGATTAAACTCTATAATGGAACAGGGGATCAAGGTGAGCTTAACAGTGCATGTTTTTTAGTTTTGACCAGTACACCACATCTTCGACAGTTTAAAACTTTTCGAGAATGAGTAGAACCTTCAGCACCGAATGGATATATGTCGTCTTATTCGCCTATTAATATTTATTCCTAAAAGGTGTGGCAGGACATTAGTTATATTGTATGGTTCAATTGATGAGTAGAGGATCAACAAAAAGAGCATTGGTATGAGTGAGGCTCCTTTGCACCCGGGCGCACGGAGCACATTCCATGCGCCTTTGCAATTTTCATACTCCTTTGCAATTTAGGCTCCTAGCAATACATAGGTTTAAATAGGATTAGAGGGGGAAGGGTTGTGTACACATGGGGACACGGAGTATTCTTCCGTGTCCCCGGGGGCGCAGGAGTTTTTGCCCATTGGTATAACACTCAACTCTTTGAGGACTTGAAAAGGCATCTCCATAGACTATAGTTCTTGTAAGTGCAATTTGTGACTCAACCGTAGTTGAGAAACATCTCCGCCACTTCTTTAGGCATACAAGTGGTGGTGATCCATTCTTGATTCAAATTCCTCCATTCATCCTCAAACACTTGTCTTTATTTGGACACCGTATCTTGCTTCGACGCGCCGTGTTGTTTCATGTAGCATTCCAGAGCCGCCAGCATTTTCCTCTCTTGCTCTCGCGCTTCAAATGCAACATGCATGCGTATAAATATTTAACATTTGTTTGTACATGAATAAAATAAATAAAGTACGTATTGGATGTTTGGTAGGTAGTACTACTTACTTTGTAGCTGCCCAAGTCGCTCCCGAATCAACCTATCATGCCGATGGATGTCGCGAGACGGGGTTCACTCAGCAACCATTCAATGGTTTTTGCGTAGCAGATTTCAAGAATGGGAAGACAGAAGTGATTAGGATGGGAAAAATGCATTTTTTGTCCCATAGAAGAAGTCTGATTTCAGTTTTGGTCCCTAACCTTTTTTTGGTCCCAACAGTTAACTTTAGAAGGAAAACGTTAACTAAAAAAATCAAATCGGAAATTAAATATATACATGAGTTGGTCAAATTTAAAAATAATTGAAATTTTCTCACAATAATCATCTCAAATCTTGAGCAGATCTGAAAGTCACCAGATACATGAATGACCAGCAATAAAGATCAAACTACCTCATGAATGCTGCTAGCAAAATTCAACCTACTACCCCATGAATGCTGTTAGCAAAATTCGGTTGATGGTTCAGAATACAGATAATTGAAACCCCAAACAAGTCCTAAATTTTAACCTAATTCATAACCCAGACAAGCAAAGCAGTCCTACTAATTCCCCTGAATTTAACCTAATTCATATTTATCCACGAAAATTGAAACCCTAAAAGATCACCTGCGGTGGGTTTTCTCGATAATAGCCCTTGTTTGCCATAGTTGGCGAACCTGCAGTCACAACAGATACCATGAACAAATATATTCAGTGAATTATTAAATCAATCGTATGATGGAATCAGATAATTGAACCCAAAAGATCTCAAGCATTAAATGAGGAAAATCTACCTTCTGTTGGAACCACCATGGTATTTGGCCCATTGTAGAAGCAGTGTGTGAAAGTGAGGAATTTTGTGAAATTAATTTTTGAACTGCGAAAATTAGTATATACTCCGACTCCTCCCAAGTGCCATCTCATTTGTCTCAATTTTTTTTATTCTACAAAAGTTTGTATGTTTTCAAAACTAGAATTATTTTAATTTCTCAATCTACGTGCATTGCGCTTTATTTATTACAGAAAAATAACAATCGAGTATTTTCTTAATCTATGGGCTTAATTTGTTTTGTGAAAAATTAAAATAAACAGGATTTTGGAATTAATTTCAAAATTGATAATAAAATAAAGGCAATGACTAGAATGAGCCCGTTTTATTTTTTACTTGGTGGAACCGGATCTTTTATTAAAAATGTAAGCAAAAGGACTATTATTGAAATTGACACTTTCAAAAATGTAATTTTCCCAGATTAGAATATTCACACAGCTGGTAATCTTTGAATTCTTGACGTATTCTTCGAGTGAAGGCATTTCACTACAACAAAAAATCATTAAGACAACATTAGCTTATTTTTAGGAAAAATGTTATGTAGTGAAAGTTGTTTTAGAGTCTATTTATGACAATACATTTTATGTGTACTCTTTGTGCCTTTTTTCTAAAAAAGACGGCACAAAGAAAACACATTATATGTTTAGTCTTTGTGCATTTTTTTCTAAAAAATGTGCGTCTTCTTAAAAAAGACGCTTTGTGCGTAAAGACAACAGATTATATATGTTGTCTTTGTGCGTCTTTTTAATAAAGTCTTTGTTAAATAACAACAAATTATGTGTAGTCTTTGTGCAATTATATTCATAATTATTTTTTAAATGACAACTAATTATATACGTTGTCTTATTTAGTTAAAATAACACATATATGTGTTGTCAAATTTATTAATTTTTTATTGATTAATATATTTATTAACTTGTGGAATTGATAAAATTTAAAAAGTATTAAACGCATTCTGTATGATCCACAATACACATAATTAAATAACTATCTCAAATCCAAATGTTGGTAAAAACCAAATACATCACATTAAGGAGTAAGGACATAAAACAAATCATATTTGTTCTATAGAAGTCCTCGGGAGTCAATACCCATGGACCACATACTGAATGAACAAACAGTAGAAACTAACAAGCGTAGAGTTTTAAACAACACAAATGAATCTAGAAATTGAGACCTTCAAAATCAACGTCCCTCTGACCAACAACAAAAAATTAGCAAATCCACATAATTTGTAAAAATTCAATTAAAAAATTCACTATAAGCTTACTATAAGATACTATAAGATTCATATGAGGAGCAACATACTAAAAGTAGAATGATCATTACCTCAATAAAACCTCTTCCAACTACAGCTGGGATTGAACAAGAGAACTTAAGACATTGAACTTGCTCCTCAAGGTCGTCAACATGTTCCACTAGCTCGTCATTAGCTTCCAAATAATTTCCTTCTAGTGCACAGAGTAACCTGAGAAACAGAGGATGACAGTATATTGAAGTAATTGATTTACTTAACAGAGGTAATGACAAAATAATATTTCACAGATCTGGGAAAATATAGGAGGATGAAGCCTATTAACTCGCATGATCTACATTGGATCCAAAAAGAAAAAAATGTAGCTCATCAAATGTAAAATGGCAACAGTTACCTTGATGAGGGTCATGATAAATTCAGTCCTTTGACAATAAATTGAGCTTGCGCAGATGATGTCACAGAAATAGGTTTAACACTCACAATTGTGCTACAGTAATCAGTCCCAAAAGGTAAAGACGTGTTAACAACTACCTGACCTGCATTGCCAAATAAATTTAGATCACATATACCTCTAAAAACATCAAATGTGTGTTTAGTTAAAAATGCTACGATAGCATAGTTTTTTATTTTATTAGAACACAGTAGGAGAGAACCATTGTAGACAAATGCCATCTGATTCTGCCAATGGTATCAACAATCTTCCTCTGTGTTGCCGCATTTGCTCCGAGCTTGTGACAACCTCGTTCAACGATCAGAATAATAGTCGATCTTGGTAAATATCTAGTGACTGCATAATCTTCTCTAAGAACAATTTTCGGTGCAACCTATACCTGCACATAATTACCTGAGTAAGCTGGATTTCCTTCCTCCTAATACATATAAAATCACAAGTAATTTCACAACTTTTCCATAATTTATTGCGGCTTCAAGGGTTCTCCTAGCTACAGGCATCGAGTCTAGAAACCTCCACTACCGCAAACCAATGTATATTAGAAATTCTATCTCAATAAATGAAGTTACCAAAAATTCAAATAAACTCGATGTTTAGTTATCTATTGGCTCATCTTTGGGAAGGTTTACAAAGTTTTAAAACTTAATTTTGTTGGTGGTGTTGGAAATTAATCCATGAAACCTTAACCCTATTATGATTAACGAGATTTAAACTGTAAAGCGGAAGCGTACCTGATCCAATGAGTCTCTAGGCGGAACACGAACTCAGGATCAGTGGTTATATGGACTTCCTCAACTAAGCCTCCTTATTCCTTTATGGGGACCGTAGTAATCCCTTCCGATGGGGAGAAGGGAAGACCATGTGCGGCTTAGTATATTGGGGACCATAACCTGGGAGCCTTTATATACTACTTGATTAGACCACCCATAATCACCTAATCACGTAGTATTGGGTATCTACTCAATAAGCCCATATCATTTATTATTATAGCCCATTGACCTTTAACCTTAATTGGATCACTTAATTAAGTCCATAAAATAATTGAATAGCTAATATAATTGCATAATAATATATTGCCCACAATTAGATTATATTGGAAATTAATAATTTCCAACAATCTCCCACTTGGGCTATATATTTTCCGTTAGCAATTATATCAAGAGTCCTTAGTTGCGCAACTTTATGCTATTCCTCTTCAGGCTATACTTAACAATCTGGTCCATCTCATATACTAATATGGAACTACCGCAGCATTCACCACATTACAAATCGTGGTTAAACCCCGACAATTACCATATCAATACACTCAATGACATAGATCAAATATGGTGAGTAGCATGGAAATTACATGTCAAATGTGATCAACATCATGTCTATTTCCAACTGGTCCAACTTTAATCCTTAGTGAGATCAATTCATAATGTAAAATATTACAAAATGAAAAATTAAGTTAAGTGAATTCACAATGAATTCAAATCCATCAACTCAATTCTGCAGAAAACCTAATTATCTAAAATCAAAGTGTCTTAAAACTTTAAAGAGCAATAAATATAGACTCCCACTGAACCAATGTATTCTAAAATCATATAACACCCATATGAGTAGCTAGCTCATAAAATTACAGGGCGTTGAATACATAATTGGTGGATCCATATTTAGAGTCTATCATAATATGCTCTTCTAAAATTTTATCTACACAAAACACTTTCTTTAACAACCAAGAATTATATGTCAATATGCTTGACTTATAAGAACTCTTATTGCTAATACTTTACTGCGAACTAACTGTCATAATCAACTTTATGTGACTAAACTTCGCAACCTTTATTTCAAGTTTGAATGCCCCTTAGTGTGCTACTGATTCTGTTGTCATGGTTAATGAGTTAAAGTGTTTGCTTAATACTTTTACTTGTATAGCTCTCCAGACCAACAGAAGATGTAGCCTGAAGTGGATCTTATATCGTATTGGCATCCAACAAACTCATAATCAGACTACTTTATGATCTCCTACTAATTTGATTATCTCTAATGTTAAAGCATGTTATCCTTAGTTCTCTGTAAAGATCCATACTAGAGTTACTTAAATGTCTACTTAATACACCAACAACAGAAGCCAAATTAAGTCTTGTAGAGACCTCATCATACAATAACTTCCAATAATCAAAACATATAGAATGTTTATACATTTCTTAAATCTTTAATTTAACTTTAGGGCACCTTATTGAGACTCCACTTGTCTCCCTTAGTTTAAACATTCTCCCACTGAATCACATAATTATCTATATTTGTCTCAAAACCAAATGAGATAATTAATTCATGATGATACTTGTGATTCCTTTACGTAAAAGCTTTCTTGAATGCATAGATGGATTTCCTTTTGGTTCTTAAACTTATAATATCGTATCATGTTGCCATCAAGGAACTTTATCTTTACATCCATCTAAATGATTCAAGATTAAAATGTACTAATAATATCACGATTATCTCAAAACAATGCCTTCCTTCCCTTTAGAGTATAATCCTTTATCAAGATGCAAACCTAATAATCTTGTATTGATTTATACTCATAACTTATGGCATTAATCCACTTTCGAGTATTTGAACCTTGCATGGTTTGATGAACATTGTTTGAATGTTCTACCATTAATTCCATAGTGTCCTCTTTATTTAGGAGAAAACTACATAATTATCCGAATTGATTTTCTCCCAACTCTAGTGGTTTTCTTAGTGACATTAATTCTTGAGGTTGTTGATTTTATTATACCTTAAATATTATTGACATTGTCCCATTGATATTCTGAATTTACATAATTTCTAAAAGTTTAAGTAGGGACCGTATTGACTCCCCCTCAAAGACAATGTCTCTAATATTATTCTTCCCCCAAATCAACATCCTCACAGAATACCGTATTACCCGTCTCAAATATGATCCAATTAATTGGATCATAAACTTTTATTTTTATTCATAACCAATAAAGTAGCTTACATTTATTTGAGTCCAATTTTCTTTAGTAGATCCCAATGATCTAGCTTTAGATTGACATCACCATATGTGAAACTCAAAGAGTTCTCACAACTACTTTGGTTAAAAAATTTATTGAGACCATAAGTTGCAATCTTAAGTATTTCTCACATTAGTGACCATATGTTGTGGAGTTCAATTATGTCTTTTAACTGCACCATGCATACTGAATAATTTGATGCAGTGTATTATAAGACAATTCCACAGGCCTTTAGGAGAAAATAAAATGTTATACTTTAGTTGTTTTTAGCAGCTTTCTTAATGGGATTTCTTGTATTGCCCTTATACTTTATTGAGATTAAGTTTGACTTATTAGTCTCATCCTTATTGTGGAAGTTCACTCATCAAGTATGATTTTGTTGTTGATATATGGAAAACTTAATTAGCAGACTTCTTAATTATACAGAGAAATAATGCAAAATAATTTTTCATGCTCGCATTAAACTTTATAATCTTTAAAAAAAAACTAAATTAGAATCATCTTGAAGATTCGAGCACAATATTAGTATCAAGTCTTTGAACAAAAAATACTAATTTAAATGATGCTCTAATGCAGTAGTCAAATACTGACAATAAAACTGTCAAGCAATAGCCTTCCTGTGGGCCGACTTATTACTCACATGTCAAACCAAATAATTGTCACGTATTTACCACCACAGGTACTTGTGTATTCCTGCCAAATATTAATCTACCTGTGGGCTGATCAATACTCGCATGAAGATACACTCATACAACATTATTAATTGGGGACCTATCACAAGACACCTTGTGCAACATTAACCTCGTCTGTGGACAAAAATTAACTGCAGAGGTAATCTTGGTGTAATAATCAAGTATTGACAATAAGTTTTGTCAAACAAGAGTCTATCTGTGGACCGACTAATGTTCACATGAACAATCCAAATAATTATCACATACTTATTATCACATGTATGTTATTATTCTGTCAAACTGTGCCTACCTGTGGGCCGAACACAGAACACATGAATAATCACACACCCATCTATGTAATTTCAATAAAGTCGCACTTCACACACAGAGGTTGCTGTGGCAACATGAGGCTTCGATTGACTAGATTGAAGGTTTACTAGACTAATTAAATAAATATTAAAATATTTAATTTAATTAAACGACATTTAATTGTCTCCCCAATTTAATTTAATTTTATTCCTCTAACCAAATAGGAATATTTGATGATTCATTACCCTATAATGATGAAAGATCTCCTTTACTTAATTAGGGATTCCAAAATCCCAATTTAATATAAACTAAATTCGATTAATCCTTTATTAAGGCCACGTGATTAATAATTCAAATTAATAAATTGCCATATCTGAATTTATTAAACTTAATTAGGGATTTCAAATCCCAATACAAGATATGTTAAATTAGGCAAACATACATTATCATATCATTAAAGAATATGCTTGGAATTATTAATTCACCGAAAGAATTAGTCGAGAATTTATTATTCTCATTACAAATCCAATTTACCATTTGATTACAGAAGTTGATTTAATACACTTCAATTTAAATCAACAAATCAACCCATCCTAAGTGTAATTAACAATACAGAAGGTTCATAACAGACAATTAATGTGAAGTATAATTCATGTTCCACTTCGCTGATCTAATCAACACAAACTACAGACTTATTAAAAAAATGTTAAAATGAACATGAATCATATTCGCATAATTTTCATAAATAAATTTGGCTCACCCATCGCACCCAAAAGGAATTCACTAATTCAGCGATGTCAGTCTGACTGTCGAGTGTGGTTATTCAGAAATATACGCCCATGCCCATAGATTTAAAGAAGAAGTGTCTATGTAGGTTTGGAATAAATTTTACAAACATGCTGACTTTTAAACAAGACAACATGCTTTTGTCGCATTCATATATTTGGGTGTATTTTCATCATCACAATAAAATAAGCCCATAATTCCTCTAATACCATGAACAAATCCATGATAGAGACTTGAAAATTATCATCTGCTCAGACTTGCAGAACATAGTAAACCGGAACTAATTAAAATCAGTAAACCATCGTGCGAGAAAATTAATATTCAGAATTAAAATGTGATTTCACAAAAAAATATTTAAATAAAATTATTTGAATCTAATCACAACACTTTCAAATCTCAGAGAATCATAAATAAGGTGGCTCTGATACCACTTGTTGGAAATTAATCCATGAAACCTTAACCCTATTATGATTAACGAGATTTAAACTGTAAAGCGGAAGCGTACCTGATCCAATGAGTCTCTAGGCGGAACACGAACTCAGGATCAGTGGTTATATGGACTTCCTCAACTAAGCCTCCTTATTCCTTTATGGGGACCGTAGTAATCCCTTCCGATGGGGAGAAGGGAAGACCATGTGCGGCTTAGTATATTGGGGACCATAACCTGGGAGCCTTTATATACTACTTGATTAGACCACCCATAATCACCTAATCACGTAGTATTGGGTATCTACTCAATAAGCCCATATCATTTATTATTATAGTCCATTGACCTTTAACCTTAATTGGATCACTTAATTAAGTCCATAAAATAATTGAATAGCTAATATAATTGCATAATAATATATTGCCCACAATTAGATTATATTGGAAATTAATAATTTCCAACAGGTGGCTCTATCCAAGAATAGAATGATAATGAATGCCCATAAAAGTTTTAACAAAAAAATTAATTATTCACATTTTCTCCAAGAATCATCCCCATTCTCTTCTGCTCAAGAAAATACACCTCATTTAAAGCTTTGAAAGAATTAAAAATAGAACAACTACTCAATACTAATGCTCATCTGCTTATGCAACGAACCACCACCATCTCTCTCCTTCCAAGGAAGCAGCTTTGTTACATCCATTGGAATTATTTAGACAGTGTCCCAAATTCACAAAATCAAAGCATAATTCATCAAACCCAAAAATTAAATCATAAACACTTCAACCCCAGCATAATCTAAGATTAATAACATACCTCTGAAATCAAAGACTTTAGACATGGGAACAATGAGAAAACCCCATGGATAATGCTGGAAATAATGTACTGCGTAGAGTACAAAACATTCCCGTCAAGGCAACAAACAATTAAGACCCCTAAAACTTGAAAAAAGAGCAGGTAGGGCACGAATGGGGTCAATTGAGGAGAGAAAGCAGTTGGGAATACCACCACAGAACCAGCTGCCGAATTAAGTCGCCGGGATGTCAGCCTCACTGGCCGGTTGACCAAAAACTGTCGGCGAAAGTTAATCAGCGAGAAAACACATCAACGGCCAAGGAACAACAGCAGGCTCAACTGCAGCAGCGCCGGGAGCAACACCTAACAGTATCCGGCAGAACATCGACGTCTACAGAGAAAGCACACGGCAGCCGAAGCAAAAAGAAGCGGCTGATGACGGGAACTCCATGGACGACTGAAGAAATACACAATCAATAGGGCTAGGAGAAGAACTAAATGCATTGGATGAAAGGAATCGAAGTCAAAGGTACCAGATCATCAAAATAACCTAATAGATTATGGCAAGAGAGAGTAAAAATACACGCCATTGGCAGGGCTCAAGTGCGGCGGAGCGATTGGCGGCTAAGGCGGGGATAACGTGGGGCCGCCAGGGACAACAATCGTCGGCGTGATTCATAGAAAGAGAACCCCATTCATTTCCTTCTGACTGTGTTGCAGATTTGGCTGTGAGCTTTAGGATCCAGAAGTAACCCACGTAATTTTATATGGGTGTGATTTAGAATCCGGTTTCATGAAATATTCATGGGACCGGTTCCACCCTAGTGACTCTCTAATAATAATAATAATAATATTTATTATTATTATTATTATATATTTTTATTATTATTATAATTATTAAAAAAAAACTATCACCTACACAGATATGTAATTATAATAAAATTTAGAGATATTCTTTTGTGAGGCGATTATATGTTAGATGGTTTGTGAAACGGTCGATCCATTGTTAAAATATATTTATTATATATATAAAATGAGTTGATATCTGGTGCACCAGGGTGCAAGGGTGCACACATATGTGTTACTGTGTATAACTTATATTCTATATTATATACATGTTTCTTAATAATTGTATTCTTTTTCACACTCAATTTTTCATTAAAAAACTAGCATCCATGTATATATAACTTTTTATTCAATAGTGTATACATATTTTTTAATAATTGTATATTATTTTACACTCAAATTTTCATTAAAAATTTAACAAAAAATTCACTAGAAAAGTGTATACATTTTTGTTCATAATTGTATAGATTTTTGTTCATAATTGTATACGTTTCTGAAAATGGGTGCACCGTATTCTAGGGTGCACGTGCACTATTAGCCATATAAAATATGTTTATTTGTATTTAAAGTATATCAGTAGATAAAAATGATCACCAATTTTAAAAAAATGTAAATTATCTCACCCGTGTACCAAAGACTACTCCTTAATTAAAAAGCAAATTATCCTGTGCGTACGAGTGTACCATACATCCTCTTTCACGAACTTATACACTTATATGAATAAAAACATATACATTACTCCCTCCGTTCCGAAAAACCTTTCATGTTTACTGTTCCACGTTGTTTAAGAAAAGTTACACTTTTTGACCAACTTTATTGACTTTGGAGGGTATTGTAGTATTTTTAGGTAATAAAAAAGTATAAAGTAATGATATGTATGTGAAAAAGGAGTGACATATTTGAAATTAAAGTAACTTTTGAGATTGTTGGATAAAATGGTATTTCATTTTTTGGGGTGTGAAAGGTTTTTTGGGACAAACAAATGAGGATTGTGTGAAAAGTGTTATGGGATGGAGGGAGTAATAAATAAAAATATGTACACTTTCTTAGCGAATTATCTTTTAATTTTTTTTAAATAAAAAATTGAACGTAAAAAACCCATAAAATTATTAAGAAATATATACTACATTATTAGGGATGCAAAAAATGGTCCGGCCCGCCCGAACCACCCGCACTGGCCCGTGACATTTGGAGCTGACCGACCTGTCCCGTTTCGAAAATAGGGCGGTTCTGGGTAGTAGTGATGCCCCGGTTTAACTTGTTTTGATTCATTTGAACCAGTTTAATATTTACACTATATAATATATTATGTGTATAGCATGTAGTATATTTTATTTATATTTTTGTATTATATTTATCATTTATAAGATATATTTGCTTAATTGATTAACTAAGTAGAAAATACGTGATATTACTATGTATATAATTACTAATTAAATGAAATGATATATATTGCACATTATTTATAATATGTGTATATATTTAAAATAAAATAAATAATTAAAATGGGTCAAAAAAGGGAATGGACCTGCCCCGTCCTGTATGGGTCACAGGGCGGCCAGACCTGCAATAAAAGAATGGGTTTGGGTCTGGGTACCAACTATCCGCCCCGCCCCATTGACATTCCTATACATTATTAAATAAAAATGCATACATATAGGTGCACGTGTGCACTCGAGTGCAGATGATATCAACTTTAATTAAAATTATTATAACTAGACTCATAAAGATATTTTTTTCTAAGTTTATTGATATTTTTGTCTACATACTTTAATTATTAGGCAAAGACTTGTGTGAGACCGTCACACGTAAGGGATTACATGAGACGACGGTCTGAAAATAATAACTTTTATAATGAAAAGTGATACTAAATTAATAAAAAGTGATAATGTTATTTCATGAACAACTTATAGTATAAATGAAAAGTGATAACATTTATAGTGAAAGTAATAACGTTTTATAACGAAAGTGATAACTATTTTAAAATGTGTAAAGTGGTCTCACGAGAGACGGTCTCACGCATGACCTACCCTTATTATTAATAAACTATTAAATATTTTTATTTAATATAATAAATTAACTAAAGATAAAATATAAAAAATAATATTTTATTTCTAATAAGGGTTAAAATAAATTAATTTTAAGAAACTAAATAGTTTAATAGAGAAAAATATTAATAAAAAAACGATTTTTGTAATTAAACTACATGGATTAAAATTTAAATTAAAATATTATAAATAATATTAGAATTAATAAAATAAAATAAAAAGTGCATAAAATTGAACATGAGAAGGATGTTATTGAAATTGAAAAAAAAAAGAGTGAGGCTGGCGTGCACCCGGGGCACACCGTGCGCCTTTAGAATTTAATAGTATGGATAAGGGTACATTGTTTTATTCTAAAGAGTATACACTTTAATCATTAAGGGTGCACCATGTTATTGTAAAAGGTATACACTTTTTATTAATATTTTTTATTTTTCTTCAGAAAATAAAGAGTACACATCTTTATACTAAAGAGTATACAATTTAATACAAATTTTTAAAAGCGCACAGAGTATGCCCCATGCACACGGATGCACACAAGTTTTTGCCAAAAAAAAAGGAAGGAACTAAATATTTTATCTAATATAGATAAATATTAATTATTTAAAAATAATTTAATTGTTAATAAAATTTTTATCATATTTCAAACATTTATTATATGGTTTATATGATATTAAATTAAAGCTTTTTAAGACGAATAATTTGATATGATTTTTATGAATAATAAATTTGTAATAAGAAAATTATAAGCGTTTGAATTTTGTTATGCAAAGTAAAATTATAAATAAGATAAAATAAAAAAGAAATTATATGATTGGATGGAAATTAGGAGAGAGAAATTATATATTAATTGTGTTATTATCGTAACATGTGTTCTTCTTTTTCATGTACAACCTTCCATACAAGTCTCCAATCAACAATTAAAAGATCTAACTACCGAAATTAATTGCATCTAATTTAATGGTTGAGAAGACCATGGTCATATGTAAACCAGGCCCAATATTTTTATCTTAAATTGGAGTTATTTGGTTTAATTTAAATAATTACTCATTCTGTCCATTATTAATGTATCTATTTGTTTTTTGGATGTTAATTAAGGAGTATTATTATTTTATGTGTAGTGAGTAGTGGTATGTGTCTCATATATCTAAAAAGAAAAATGGATAGATTAAGGATGAACGACCCAAAATAATAAAATTGATAAATTAAGGATTGATAGAAGGGATGAAAAGTAGAATATGGAGTTGGTTTTATATTAATGATATGAATCAGTCACAATTATCTTTTAATGAGTGGCTTTTAAAGCCAAACTTAATTCTTTAATAGTTGTAATATGTAATTCTTTTTTTTTTTTTGTATTTCTTATACCCAAAAGTTATCAATACAAATTTTATTTATTGAAAAAAAAAAGATAGATTAAGGATGGACGGATGGAGTATAATTTATTTAAGGATTGGCTATTTTTATCTCCGAATTTGCTAAACGTATCTTAAAAATAATTAACAAGAGTTATAATTAAGATTTCATATTGCGTTCCGTTAGAATAGTCTAACAATACATTGTGTGTTCGGGTTAGAATAGTCGAACATTCATTGTTTGTTTGGTTATAGTACCCGAACAATATGTGATGTGTTCGGTAGCAGCAGAACAGTTCAACAACATTTTTCTCCCTACCCATTTAAACTTTAAAGCTCATATAACACACACCGTGCGTTGGAAGTGGGTGTAGTGTTTTATTCAATGCAAACACCAAATAAACTACTCTCCCCATCTCGGAGGAGTTGTAACTCTTTTTTTTTTACGAAAATTAAGGAATATAATTATTTAATTATTGTGTAGTGGGTTGAAAATATAATATTTTAACGTGCATTAGGTAATTATATTCGTGGTGAACCTAAGTTCCATGAGAATATATTAAATGTTTTGTGTGGTCCCATGTACATAAAAAAAAATTATCAATCTCTGTTGGGATAATCCATAAAAGAAAGTATCACAACTTCTTTGAGACTGAGGGAGTAATATTTTTCATTGATATCATTATTACTACAATTTTAAATTAATGAAACAACTTAGCAGTACTACAACATAATAACGTCAATTTAATCAGTTAGAAGGAAATTGATGTCAATATTTCTCCTCTTCGGACACACCGGATCTTCTGTATGTAGGAGTAGTCTGACCTTTCCTCGGCTATGTAGGAGTAGTGTGATCTTTCATCCCACAGTTATGACACTTTTTTATGCACAATGAGTTCTTGATAAATTTTCATTAATCCTCAAAAAATTTGGAGGAGCTTAACAGTGCATGTTTTTTAGTTGTGACCGATACACCACATCTTCGATAGTTTTAAACTTTTCGAGAATGAGTAGAACCTTGAGCACCAGATGGATATATGTCGTCTTATTTGCCCATTAATATTAATTTATTCCTTGAAGATGGGTGACATGACATTAATTATATTGTATGGTTCAATTGATGAGTAGAGGATCAACAAAAAGAGCATTGGTATAACGCTCAACTCTTTCAGGACTTGAAAAGGCATCTCCATAGACTCCATAGTTCTTGTAACTGCAATTTGTGACTCGACCGTAGTTGAGAAACATCTCCACCACTTCTTTAGGCATACAACTGGTGCTGATCCATTCTTGATTCAGATTCCTCCATTCATCCTCAAACACTTGTCTGAATTTGGACACCGTCTCTTGCTTTGACGAGCCGTGTTGTTTCATGTAGCATTCCAGAGCCGTCAGCATTTCCCCTCCCTTGCTCTCGCGCTTCAAATGCAAACATGCATGCGTATGAATATTAAACATTTTTTTTGTACATGAATAAAATAAATAGGGTATGGTATGTAGTACTAATTACTTCGTAGCTGCCCAAGTCGCTCCAGAATCGGCCTATCATGCCTGTGGATGTCGCGAGACGGGGTTCACTCAGCAACCAATCAATGGTTTCTTGCGTAGCAGATTTCAAGAATGGGAAGACTGAAGTGATCAGAATATTCACACAGCTCGTAGTCTTTGAATTCTTGACGTATTCTTCGAATGAAGGCATTTGTTTTGTCATAACCCACTTCAGCTCTTGGTTGTAACCCCTTCCAAGTTGTTTCACCTGCAGATATTACATCGTTTAATTTTAAAAAGTTATTAGCTACTCCATTAGATCATAAAGAAATAAATCGGTAAGTGATCCATTTCGGATCTTATATTAGATTTTGATGTAACATCTCCTGTCGCGAATAGTTGGATAAATAATACGTAAAATATCAACCCTATATGTGTCATTCATCTAACGTGTGTAACAGAAGATGTAACACCAAAATGTAACGAGACATCTTATTTAATCTCACCTGCTCCTTGAAGTAAGAAATTGCAAACATCTGTTCTTTTTTCGCATCTTGTTCCAAATCTTCAAACGCACTAATAATGAAACGATAAACAATCTTCATATAATCAGGAAGGGTATCAATCTCATCCACATCCCACCTAAGAAAAAAGTTAGAATTAATTAATTTCTTGCACTCATGATATCATTCTTTTGTCCCATGAGAGAGACATGATCATAGGTTCGTTTATATTAATGAAAATAGAAATATATATACAAGATGCACCTTTCTAGAGCTTCAGTAAAAAGTTGAGCTTCTCTTATCGTAGCATAGTTATCGTACGTATCATCCATCACTACAATAATTTGTATGCATTTGGTAATCGCCATTCGAACATCAGCATACTGAGGTTCGAAATGGAATGCTGAACCCCAAAGATAGGACACCACCAAGCTGTCCCTTATGTAGGCCAAATTCGACTTCAGATCATATTCATTCCACCACCTTCACAAAAAAAAACAAAAAAAAAAAACAATTTATCAATTGTCTATAGATGTATTCAAACAAATTAATTCCGAGAAAACATCAAAATTCGTTCTTTAAGTATGAACGATTCCAATTTTAGTCTTTTTTCTTGCAATTCTCAATTTTGGTTCTTTTTGTTCAATTTTCATCTTTTTTTTGTCAAAATTTAGTACTTTTATCAAATTAATTAGTCCAATTTTTCATCTAAATTTAGCCTTTTATGTTTGAATTTGTCCAAAAGTTGATCCAAATTTTGGGGGGGGAAAATGACTTAAATTTGATGAAAGAACTAAATTTCAAATAAAAATAAAAAATGAATAAAATTCCACTAATTTATTGATTAAATAAAAAAGAAAAAGGGAAATTCATGACCTGGAGAGTTGAGAAAGCTCTTTCTTGTACAAATTTTGCAAGAAATTAAAGTTCAATTTTGCCAATCTGAGAAGCAGTTCATCCCTGGAGTCATCCCTCTCATAAACGGAGATGAAAAAGTGTGCATGAATGATGGGGACCTCTCGATGAGTCGGAAACTCCAAAGCTCGATTAAGTTTAAGTTTAAGGGGAGAGTGATCGTCTAATTGTGGCGCGATACGAGTTAAGTGATGCGCTGTGAATGTTAGGGCTTCATCCAAGATTTGTTCCCCATGGATCTGAAGGTAGGCTGCTTCATACAGACTCAGTAGTCCCTCCACATCACCAACCAAGCCTTCCTCAAACTTCCCCTCCTTGCTCACAAACTTATCAAACACACCTGTTTCAACACCATCCATCGATATGATTAATCTATTTTACTTGAATTGCAAGAGGACGAGGAATTAGCAGTTTTGATCCCTACAAAATGGTTTTGATACTTCCTCTTTTAGTCCCAACTAATTTTTTGCTTTCACAATTCATCCCAAAACTTTTTTAAAATTGAAAATTTAGTCTCAAAGGATTTTTTTTCTTTGCACACTAGTCCCAACGTAATGTTTTTTGTTAATTTTTTTTGGGTTAATTAAAAAAAAATCATGAACTTTATTTCTATTACAAATTAATCCCCATTTTTGAAAAATTGCAAAAAAAAAAAAACCACATACTTTAAATATTGTTACAAAACGCACAAAAAAACCTACTTTTATCACAATTTGGGTGTGTTCTGCAACAATAATTAAAGGTGATGATTTTTTTGCAATTTCTCAAAAGTGATGATTAATTTGCAATAGCAATAAAGTTCGTAATTTTTTGCAATTAATCCTTTTTTAGAAAAAAATTATGGGATCAAGAGTGTAAAGTAAAAATCCTTTGGGACTAAATTTGTAATTTTATAAACTTATGTGATCAAATGTGCAAAGAAAAATTCTTTAGAACTAAAAGAGAAAGTATCAAGACCATTTTGCAGAGCATGCGTGAGAACAAAAAGCGAATTCCTCGCAAGAGGACATAATATACAACATACTACAAGGAACATGGCGCTGATGTTGCCTGAGCAGACGAAATCGAAGCGCAGTAGTGAATAAGTCATAAACCCCATCTTCATGCTCATATATTGCTTCGAGTTTCTCTTCGATCTCCCTCTCAAAATGATATGCCAATCCCAGACGCTCGAGTGTGTCGATTAGTATCATGAGTTTGGCTGATTTTGCAGCCACTAATATGCTTCTAGCTTCTTTCTTCAGAGCTTCAATTCCTTGTGTGTACTGATTCTGAAGCTACGTACGTATGTCAACCCAAATTTTAAGCGTTATTTACGTAATCAAAGTGAAAGATGTAGTGAGGATTACATGCATGTCTGCATACAGTGGCCAACCTTGATATTTTGATCAATTAATATTACTCCCTTAGTCTCATTAAACCATTCACACTTTTCTTGTGTGTTCCACAAAATCTTTCACACTCCAAAAAAGGAAACATCATTTTATCTAACAACCTCAAAAATTACTTTAATTTCAAATTCGTCACTCCTTTTTCACACACATATCATTATTTTATATATTTTTATTACCTAAAAATACTACAGTATCCTCCAAAATCAATAAAATTTGTCAAAAAGTACAACTTTTCTTAAACAACATGGAACAATAAAAGTGAAAAGTATTATGAGATGGAGGGAGTACGTCATATATTACCTCCTCTTATAATACACATTTTTATTTTAGTCTATCCCACATATATTTCTTTATTTTATTTTAAGTGTAATCCCACACACGAAATGATTCAATCCAAAAAAAAAAATTAAAACAAAAAATAATTATAAAACTTAAACTCATCAAGTTCTCATTAAAATGTCGTATCAGTTCATTACATATAAAAAATAAATATATATACATGGAATGAGTAATATAACAAAACATAATCTTAAAATATATATAATCATAAATAATAAAAAAAGCAAGATAACAATGTACTCTATAAATTTTTTATTTTATTCATGCTATAATATATTTCCTCCGTCCCGTTTAAGTTGTTACATTTGCTTTTTACACGGAATTAAGGAATAATGTGTGTTGAGGTCAGATATATAATAGTTTAATATATAGTTGGGAGTTATTGTGGTAGAAGGGTTCCATAAAAATATTTTAATTGTTTTGTGTGAGTCATATATATACAAAAAAATGAAATGTAATCACTAAAATGAGACGCTCAAATTGCAAATATATAATGATAGGAAATTGGAGGGTCTTTATAATAAAGTAACGAAAAAAAAATTTAAAAACAAAAGCCAAAAAACCTAATAATAAATAAATTATTAAAACTATTATATATATATATATATATATATATATATATATATATATATATATATATATATATATATATATATATATATATATATATAAATTAGTGAGACCAAACAACGAATCCCCCTTCCCCAACCCCCAAATTCAACCCCATCTACCGCATCATCTCACTCTCACTCTCACTCCCTTCCTCTTCTCACTCACTCGCCCATCTATCCACCCACACCCAAATCCCCCCAATTTCCATAACATATTTTAATTATATTAGTGGGTGTATATGGTCTCGTGCGTATAAAAAATGAAAGGAAAATATTTAGGTGGGACGCTAAAATGGAAAAAAAGAACACTTTGAATGGGACGAAAGGAGTATATATTACTAAATTAATTAATTTTTATATATAAATAAAAATAGAGTTATTCTCTTGTGAGATGGGCATGGGTCGATCCATTGTTAAAGTATTGTTGTTATATAACTAAAATATGGTTATTAGTAATTAAAGTATATTTGTTTTAAATCATATTATAACACACTAAAAGCATACTTTAATTCATTACAATTTATCATACTCTAAAACAGTGTTTTATAATCGGACAGGAGATCGAACCGATACAGATAACGGTTCGAGATTCAACCAGTCAGACCGTTCAACTAAAAAATTAGATTTTACATATTTTTAATTATATTTTGAAATCACCATTTTTAAAAATTATATAACCACTAAAATTATTTTACAAATTTTAAAACTTAATTTAAATAAAAATATATAATTAAATATTATATTTACCGTTTATAATTGGTACTTCATACATAATTTATAGCAGGTCTATTCAATTTCATAATTTATAATTTAATTCAAAATTTAAATATTATCTTCTAAGTATACAAAAATAAATAAAAGGGAAACATCATAAAAATAAAAATAAAAAAGTTTAAAAAATAAAAAATAAAATAATTGAAAATAAAATAATAATAATAATAATAAAATTAAAGAACCGGTTGGACCAACCCGCTTCAATATTAAAATCTGGTTTTTCATCGTTTCAAACCAGTTTCGGTCCGGTTCCAGTTTCAACCGATTGAACTGGTCGGTCCAATCCGATTTTTACAACATTGCTTTAAAAATATATACTTTAACTAACAATAAACATATTTTACCTATGAAATAATGATAATTTAATAATTGGCCGACATGTCTCACATAATTACTATTTCACAAAAGACTTTGTTATTTATATAATTCGAAGATGAAAAATAATTTGTTAGACAAAGTCTTTTATGGGACGATAATGATGTGAGATGAGTAGACCATTGTTAAAGTATCATTATTATATAAGTAAAGTATGCTTATGGATAGTTAAAATATGTTTTTCTAGAATAATAAATTAAAGTATATTTTTAAGGTGTTATACTATGATTTAGTACAAACATACTTTAATTACCAATAAACGGAGTACATATAATAATCATACTTTTAGCAATGGATCTATCGACCTGTCTCACAATCCATATCGCATATACCGATCTCACAGGAGAGTAGCTCTTTATAACATAAAATATTGTTAAATTATATTATTTTATAAATCTAAAATGAAATAAAATAACGAATTCCGTACGCGTAGCACAAAAAAGGTAATTATTCTTAGGGAGCGGCTATTTGCACCCCAGCATTACTGAACGTACCTCAAAAATATTTAAATTGACATAATTTATCCTTATAAAATTTATATATGTTCGGTTGCAACAATCGAACAGAACAAAGAATCCATCTATTATATGTTTGGTTGCAGCAACCAAACAGAACAAATAATTCATTCATCTTACGTGTTCGTTGTAGCAACCGAACAGAACAAAATTTGTGATATTTTTTTAATTCATATCTATATTACCGAATAATAAAATAACAGAACAAAATTTGTGGTATTTTTTTAATTCATATCTATATTACCTAATAATAAGATAACAGATAAGTTTTATAGAAATCCTTTATTTAAAGATCGATGATATCTATAAACTTATCTGTTATCTTATCTATTCGGTAATATAGATATGAATTAAAAAAATCTCAAATTTTATTTTGTTCGGTTGCTGCAATCGTACATATAAGATGAATGAATTATTTGTTCTATTCGATTTCTGCAATCGAACACATAACATATATGAATTTTTATTCTGTTCGGTTGCTGCAACCGAACAGATAAGATGGATAACTGTTCGGTTATTGCAACCGAACATATATAAATTTTATAAGAATAATTATATCAATTCAAATATTTTTAGGGTACGTTCAGTAATTTGGGGTGCAAATAGCTGGCCCCTTACTCTTATGTAAATTAAAATTTTGACTAAATAAAATATTTAATAAAACATAAATGTTGTGTTCATAAACAATACATAAGTTATATATAAAAGTTAAATAAATTTACTTTATATATTTAAAATAAAGTAAAATAAAATAAAAGAAAAACTAATATATGTACCTGATCGTCCAATGAAAACTTAGAGAAAATATCTTTACAACGGGGATGAATGGTGATGATAGGAGGCCTCATGTCAACAACATTAGCAGTAACAGCAGCCATCGCAGTGGGCAATTATACCTGTCTTCTGCAGTTCGGTTGGTCTTGTGAAATGGCAAAACAGTTCTAACCATTTTATAGTCACATGACTCGCATTCAACGTGGGAATAATGTAGCAACTAACAATCCCTATGTGTAACCCTAAGTTGTGCACGTTTTGTTCTTTATTCTACTTAGAAAAAATCATTTAATTTTGACCCATTCATTTTTTTTTTTAATAATTTTGTTATGGATGTTATATCATACGTGAAATATGGATGAAGTCCCAACTATAATACGAATACATAAAAGACTATGATTTAAAAGGCCGAAGATAAAGTCTGTCCGGCCAAACATAACTCATATCAACAACACAAAAATTTGTGGTCCCCAATTCCAATCATATATACCATATGTATTGCTATAATATTTAAATTAAAATAACCACAAAATTTAAAGAGTTTATGATGTAAATCCGACTTACAACCCTAACTCTGTCAGCAAATGCCCGAAAGTCAATAACAATGAAGCTCAGACTTATAGTATGATTACTTACTTGACCTAAACTATTGCTCTCCACATGTATGATGCATCTAGCTAGCTAGGTTGTGCGGAAAATTTATTGCAGCACCCTCATTCTTATCTTATTTCTCTTTATTGTGAAGAAATTAGTTTACTTTTCAACCCACTCCTCCCAAAAGTCATATCTCATTTCTCTTTTTTTTCCTATCTAAAATAGGAGCATAAATAATACTCCCTCCGTCCCAGTGAAATGCGAACACTACCTTATTATAAACTATAGGTAATTGTCCGCATTTCACCGGGACGGAGGGAGTAATATACTACAACTAGATTAGATTTCCAAAGAGAGATAAAACCTCAATTATGTGTGTATAATGGGTCATCGAGTTATTTCATTTTTAAAAAGTCAATTACTAGGCGGCCACCATGATTCAACTATGGAACAGTCTCCTTCCTTCGTACACCCCAGGTATGTTTTATTGTGTTTTTCAATTAATTTGTAACTATAATTTTAATAATATATTTAGAGAGTGAATAGGGTATACTAATTGATTGATACCCCTTTGATCCCCACCCTTAATTAATTCATGCTCCTTCATCAAAAAATCAAAATACACATACTGAAATGAAGAAAGGAGATTGTACATTTCAAAATTGGTGCCCCTTCCCATCCTAGTCATTGTCATATATTTAATAGTTCAAAACCTATTTTATCCCTCAATTAATGAAAATTTGAAGTTTATGATCTATTTTGAGTCTAAGATTTGATTTTTTTTTTTTAAGTTTTAGTAGTATCCCTCAATTATTGAAAATTTGTAGTTTATGATCCATTTTGAGTCTAAGATTTGATATTTTTTAATATAATTGCCTATTGCTCTGGTAAAATGGAATCGAATAGAAATGGAATCGTGATTTATATTTCAATTCCTATTGGTATAATTGATATGTTGGAATCTCATTCCATTTGGAATCATCATTCTTTGAAACAAGGAATAGTGATTCCTCCCTCTTCCATGATATTATGTTTGTGAGACCGTATCATGTTAGTCCTTGCGTGAGACAGATAAAATGTAATAATATTATTATCACTTTTATTGTTACTTTTTATTTATACTACAAATTGTTTATGAAATAGTCAAATACACATCATTACCTAAAGCTGTCACAAATTTTGTGAGGGTTAAAACTCGTCACAAACTTCGCGAAGGCCAAAACCCGTCACAAAATTTAACAATTAATTGGGTCTTACGACAGTGTTTTTGTGATGGAACTTGTGAAAGAACAAAATCGTAACAAAATTAAGCGATCACAAAATCCATCACAAAAAATAAAAATAATAATTTTGTGATGGAAAAAGCTCATCACAAATATCACCCATCACAAAACCCAGCACAACAATTAAAAATGAATTAATAAATAATTTTGTGAGAGAAATTAGCACTTTTGGTCCCACTAGACACACTTCCTCTTCAAAATGGTCTCAATACTTTTTATTTTAGTTCCAAACGATTTTTTCTTTGCAGACTTGGTCCTATAGTACTTTAACATTGCATATTTAGTCCCATTCACTTGCATTAGTGGTCCCAAGAATTTAAATTCATATTTTATTTTGTGTTTATTTATTTATTTTATAATTATTATTATTATTTTGAACATGCCTTTTTTAAGGTAATAAAAATTTAGAAACATAAAAATAAAAAATAAGAAAAAATAAATGAGTAAACAAAATAAATAAAATCAAATATGAATCGAAATTCTTGGAACCAATAGTATAATTGTATATTCATATTTTATTTATCTATTTATTTATTACTATTATTATTATTATTAATTATTATTATTTTGAACATGTCTTTTTTAAAGCAATAAAAATTTGATAACATTAAAAAAAAAAAAACTTTGGTCCCATAAAACTTCACTCTTGTATATTTAATCCTATATACCTTCATTATTGATCCCAAAAATTTATATTCATATTTTATTTTATTTATTTATTTATTTTAATATTACCAAATAATTATTATATTAAAAAAACCATGTTCAATAAATAATAATAATAAATGAAATAAAATAAAATATGAATATATAGTTATACTACTGGTTCCAAAATTTTAAATTTATATATTTTTATTTATTTATTTATTTATTTATTATTATTATTATTATTTAATGATTATTTCTTTGCGAACTTGGTCCCATAAAACTTTAAACTTGCATATTTAATCTCATACAACTGTATTATTGATCCAAAAAGTTTAAATTTATATTTTTATTTATTTATTTATTTACTTTTTTTTTAATGTTGTCAAATTTTTATTGCTTAAAAAACATGTTCATAATAATAATTAATTAATTAATAAAATATGAATATACAATTACACTATTAGTTTCAAGAATTTCGATTCATATTTTATTTTATTTATTTATTTAGTATTATTTTTATTTTTAATGTTACTAAATTTTTATTTTTTAAAAAATATATGTTCAAAATATTAAAATTAATAAAATAAATAAACATAAAATAAAATATGAATTTAAATTTTTGCGACCAATAGCACAATTGAATGGGATTAAGTATGCAAGGTTAACATCTTATGGGACCAAGTCTGCAAAAAAAAAAAATTATTTGTGACTAAATGAGAAAACATTAGGACCATTTTGAAGAGAAAATGTGTCCTATAAGACTTGATAAATTCTCAAATTTGTGACTTAAAAAGGCCATCACAAAATCAATCACGGAAGTTAAAATTAATATTTATTTATATATTTGTGTATATTTATTTAAACATCTATTAGCCAATATGGTTAGCACCCTACTCATAAAACCTATACCTGGCCAACCGTCACAAAACTGGTCATGGCCCTCATGGGTCACAAAAGCCCTAGCTAAAGTTGAACATATTTGTAGTGAATTTATAAATTTAATTGATACTCCTATTTACTTTAAATAAAAATTAATAAGCTATACTTCCCCATAAAAATGAGTGTTTTTACTTTTTGTATGTGGATTAAAGAGTATTATTATTTAATGTGTAGTGAGTAATTGTATTAGCAGGGTTAATGTGTTCCAAATATATAAAAAAAAGATAATTTTTTTTAACGCCCAACATGGAAAAAATAAATCTTTTAAGGGGAGGGAGTATATAAAAAATAATAATATTTATTTAGTTGAATATGTATACCAATAATATTAATATATATAAATTTCTTTTTAACTATATATATGATTTATTTTAGATTTTAAATAATATAATTTTTATTTTAAATAAAAAAAGTATTTATATAATTATTAAAAAATGAAATTTTAATTAGATTAATTTTCTTATATAATTTATAATTTAAATTTAATATTATAATAATATCATTAATGAGATTAATATTAATTAAAAAATATATTTTCTATTACTTTTAGGGCTTATTTATAGCTAGTTCGGAGAGCTCCTCCCTGGCAGCTTCCAACCCAGATGAGGCCTCCGCTCGAGGGCTCTACAAGCTTTGTCTGAGGATGGACTAGATACTTTCCTTGGGCTCACAAGAATCAACTCTCACAGTTAAGCTTAATAAGAAAATGCACAATCAACTGTGCCAAATTTCATGGCAATCATTTCATCTCATGTCTTACACCCATGATCATGAAGACATGAACACACTACAACATTGGGCAAGTGTGCACAAATTTATTAGTTTCTAAATGCTGATTTTACAAACAATAAAAACAAGTAATATAATACTCAAGCACAAACTTTGTTAATCATTTTCATTAGCACATCACTTTCAGCTTCTCCTTGTAATTGCAGCTGATCAAGCAACATGGATATGGTAGCTGTGTCGGCCAGCAATCCTTTCAAACCCATTTCCTCCAATAATGGTTTTGCTTTCGAGAGCTCGTTTCTCCTCAACAAACTCCGGATAATAACATTATAAAGAAAACTATTAGGTGGACAACCACCTTCCTCCATATTTACGAGCAACTGCTTTGCCTCCTCCAATGACCCTTTTTCACAAAGCAGTCCACTAATCATGGTATACATTTTAACATCTGGTTGCAGGCCTTTAGAAGGTAATTCATTCAAAAGATCTGTTGCAACTTTAAGTTTTCCACTTTTGCATAATCCATTAATAAGAGCACCATATGTAATTATATTAGGAAGTAGACCTTCTTCTTCCATTGTACGTACAAATGAAAGTGCTTTAGCAGTCTTCCCAGTCTTACACAAGCCATCCACCAATGTATTGTAAATATGTAGATTAGGACGTACTTGTCGAGCTTTCATATCATTGAAAAACTTCCAGCCATCAGCATATCTACCAATGTTAAATAATCCATTAATCATGATGTTATATGTATATGAGTCATGCTTTAGACCTTTACCAGGGACTTCGAGAAAAAGATGCCAAGCTTTTTCTATCTCTCCCTTCTTGCAGTACCCATCCATCAAACTGTTATAGGTGATTATAGAAGGCTTTAGGCCCTTCTCCGCGAAGGAGTTAAATACTTGTTTAGCTTTTTCTGTATTCCCTTCCACACAATACCCAACTATCAAAGTACTGTAAGTAACTACATTTGGACATACATTTTGCAGCATCATATCTTCCAAAACACTCTCTGCCTCTTTCATCCTTCCTCGCTTGCAGTATGAATCCACCAATATATTGAACGTGACCACATTCAAAGTGATTTTACGTTTGGACATTTCATTTAAAAGATCTATAGCATCATCCAATCGATCAACATCACAAAACCCCTGAATCATTGAACTATATGTAACAACATTGGGTGAAATGCCATTATCAATCATTTGAAAGAGTAGCTTTAGGGCATTATCCACCATTCTAACTTTACAAAATCCATCAATCAATGCACTGTAAGCCTTAACATTGCATTTCCATCTAGTTTTTTCCAAAATACAGAGCAATTCAAAGGCAGGAATAGGTTGGCCAGCTTTGCAAAGCCCATTAATCACAGTGAGAATCATAACATCATTTGGCTCACAGATTTTCAAAACCAAAAGCTTATTAAACAATGTAGACGCTTCCACGACCTTATGATCCAAAAAGAGGCCTTTAATGAGTGAGCTGAATATTGCGACATCAGGTTTATAACCACTCTTTAAGATAATACCCAATACAGAATGCCCATAATCCACCCGATTCAGAAGGCTATAGCAATTAATAGCGATACTAAGCGTGAACTCATTCACTGGAATACCTCTTTGACGCATTTCGTCGAACAGGGCGAGTGCAATAGGGTGATGCTTCATCTTAACAATGACACTCAAAATATGGTTATATACAGGAATAGAAGGCTGAGGTTGCATTCTTACCACATCTCGAAACAGGCAAATAGCATCATCCACATCCTTTACACTGCTGAAATCTATTCTGGTCTTAGGTGGGCCGCGCTTACCTTTGAAACCCAAATTATGCAAATTTGAAGAAAAGAGAGAAAATGAATGAGTAAAAATGCCGGATTCGCCACAAGATTTAGCAGCAATTCCTCTCTGGATCCGCTGAATTGCGCAAGACATTATCTTTTGACTCATCTCTTCTCAGGGGGTTTTGTTTGGAGATAACAAGAAAGGGGAAAGTTTGAATGTGTTTAAAGTTTAAACTTTAAAGTACTGATTTCAATATTCAAATACACACGACTCATATTCATTAACTTTTAAAATACTCGCTTTTTCGATTTTAAGATTTATATTTAGGCCATCTCCAGTCATTCACCCATTTTGCAGTACATTTACTCCTAAAATACAGACAACTCAGTAAATCATCTCCAGCAGTTGACTTCGTTTTGCAGTATATTTTTTTTATTAATACTATTTTTATTATTTTTTTACATTTAATTCATTTTTCATTATTATATTTATTTTTGAATACCAAAAATAGTATAATAAAAATATTAAAATGTCTAAAATTAAAATAATATAATCATTAAAATTACAATATAATTTATTTAAACATGAAATTAAGACGACAATTAAAATTAAAATTACATTAAATAATACATAAACATCACATTAAAATTACAACACAATAATTAAAACTACAATACTTAAATTAAGAATGATTATTTCTACTCCTCCGAGTTGGAATACTCCATCCATAAATGATCAATTAAAGCATTTCGAAGGTTGAAATTGGCATCTGTATCTCTAATTTGTGCGTATCGAATAAGGAAGTTTTGGAATCGAGCAGGATCACTATCCGCAAATTCAACATCCAGAAGTGGCACTTCTCTTGCTTCCTCAATTGGAGCATTAAGATCTCGTTCATCTTCAATTATCATGTTATGCATTATTATGCACGCACGCATAATCATTTTTAAATCAGTTTTATTCCAAAAACGTGCTGGGTTTGCAATAATTGCAAATCGACTTTGTAGAACTCCAAATGCACATTCAACGTCTTTTCTACAAGCTTCTTGTTTTGTTGCAAAATATTTTTTTTGGCCCAACAGGCTCATGGATAGTTTGAATAATTGTTGCTCATTTGGGGTATATCCCATCGGCCAAATAATACCCCATATTAAATTCTTTTCCTTGAATGATATAATGTGTTGGAGGAGCAATGCCTCTAGTAAGGTTAGAGAAAAGAGGAGAGGTCTCTAACACATTAATATCATTGTTGGAACCCGGCATCCCAAAATATGCATGTCATATCCATAAATCATAGTCAGCTACAGCTTCAAGTATAATTGTTGGAGATGCACTACGACCAGAATATTGTCCTGCCCAAGCCGTTGGACAATTTTTCCACTTCCAGTGCATACAATTCAAACTTCCTAACATATCTGGAAATCCACGTTGCTTCCCTATGTGGAGTAGTCTTGCAACGTCATTGGCAGTAGGAGCTCTTAGATATTGGTCTGAAAAAATTTCAACAACAGCACGACAAAATCTTTTAACACATTCAATGGATGTAGATTCTCCAATCTTGATATACTCATCGGTTGCATCAGTTGGAACTGCATATGCGAGTATACGAATTGCGGCCGTCACCTTCTGTAAAGTTGACAAACCAATCATTCCAGCTGCATTCCTTCGTTGTATAAAAAAATTATCATGATTTTTTACAGCATCAACGATTCTAAGAAACAAATCACGAGACATTCGGAAGCGTCGGCGGAAGTGATCTTCATTATACGTTGAATTTTCAGCAAAGTAGTCATTGTAGAGATTTTCTGCAGCAGCTTCTCGATCACGAAAAATAGTTCTCCGACCTTGCACTGATCCTCCATGCCATGGATTTGCATTTTGTTGGCTAAGATATTCAGCCATCAATACATTATTATTTCGTAGATGTTGCACAATTATTTTTTCTTCAGTATCGTAACTCTCTAATATTGATTGAGCAAATACATCAAACTCATCACTTGATGAGCTTGATGAAGAAGAAAATATCTCATGAAAATTCATTGTTGTAATATGAGTGGGGTGATGAAAATTTTTGATTTTGAAGTACTAGTAAGTGGTAGCATGTGTTCATTATATAATCCAAAATTTCACACAATTCATGTACTTAAAATTTTAACCATTGATAAAAAATATAATCTTTAAATCTAAACCGTTGGATGATGATCTTGGAAAGTGCAGAAAGAAAATTAGCACAATCCATGTACTTAAAATCTCAACCATTGATAAAATATATTATTTTTAAATCTCAACCGTTGGATGAAAGTGTAGAGAGAAAAGAAGTACAATCCATGTACTTCAAATCTCAACCATTGATAAAATATATCATCTTTAAATCTCAACCATTGGATGAAAGTGTAGAGAGAAAAGAAGCACAATCCATGTACTTCAAATCTCAACCATTAATAAAATATATCATCTTTAAATCTCCACCGTTGGATGAAAGTGTAGAGAGAAAAGAAGCACAATCCATGTACTTCAAATCTCAACCATTGATAGTATATATCATTTTTAAATCTCAACCGTTGGATGAAAGTGTAGAGAGAAAAGAAGCACAATCCATGCTCTTTAAATCACAACCATTGATAGTATAACATCATCTTTAAATCTCAACTGTTGGATGGTGATTTTGAAAAATATGAGAAGTCTATTATTTATTATAAATAAGTGACACACAACCCTTATCCTACCACAAGCCTCTGCAATTTCTCTTCTCACACTCAACTTATTATTATTTTCGTATTTTCTTCTCTATAAAATGTCTAAACGAGATAAAAATTTCTCACTACAAGAAACTGTCAGATTACCGACGGAATTACCGACGGAAAAATTCCGTCGCTAAATACCGACGGATTAACGACGGATTACCGACGTTATATTGATTTCATATGATTTATTTTTAAAAAAATTATCAATAAAAATTTCCATCAGTTTTTGTGACGGATTAGCGACGGAATTTGCGACGGAATTAATTCCGTCGGGAATTCCGTCGTTATTTTGGGGGGATTATATTCCGGAAGATTACCGACGATAATTTTCCATCGGTAAATATATAGAATCTTATTTAAAGAAAATTAATTTTTGTTTTTACTTTGCCGACGGATTTATTCCGTCGGTAAATATATCAATTTGAAAAAAATAATTTTAGTGTTTAATTTACCGACGGAATATATCCGTCGATATATACATCAAATTTTATATTTAAAAAATTAAATTTATAATTATTTTACCGACGGATTTAATTCGTCGGTAATTTATCAAATTATATTTTTAAAAAAAATAATTTTGAGTTTTAATTTACCGACGGATTAAATCCGTCGGTAAAGATATCAAATTTTATTAAAAAATAATTAATTTGTGTATTTAATTACCGACGGAATATTCCGTCGGCAAATATATAGTAAAATTTTATTTAAAATCCCAAAAATAAAAAAAAAATACGTTTTCTGTTAAAAACGTGAATAGTTAATTTTTTTAACCCAAAATTTTCATACCAGTAAACTTAAGAATACAAAATGAAAATTCAAATATGTAAACCAAAATCGAAATGGTGAAGCCCTAGGTGCGCCGTCGTCGAAATAGAAGAACTCCCACCGATGAATCGAAGAACCCACCACCACTTCTCGTCGACGCCTTACTCCTGATAGCCGCTCACACGTCACCCGTTCCCGGTCGCGAGCTCTCTACGTATCGGATTTTCTCTCCCCGCAGTCACTCGATACCCGTAGTCAAGGTAAGCGATTCCCTCTTCTCCCCTTCCCCCCTCTCTCTATCTCTCGTTCTGATTCTGGTTTTTGGAAATTAGCTTCAGTTATTCCATTACCGTCACTTTCACAGTCGTCATAGTTGCCACCTGTCTCCGACGTCGCCATCTATCGCCGACAAAGAACCCTAAGCCATCTCCTTCCTGTCGACAAGGTAATAGATCTTAGGTTCTTTCTTTTTTATTTGTTGAATCAGTTTTTTTTTTGGCTGTATGAGTTTTTTTAATTGAATTGGTGACTTATGCTTGTTTTGTGTTTTAGGGTACTTCGAATGAAGATTTAATTTTGCTTTCTGATTCATTTTTCACTTGAATTTTGTTGCTTACCATTTGATTCATCTACTTGTTGTTTGGCAATAATGTGGGTATCTATCCTATATTTGCTCCTTGCAAGTTATGATTGTACTTGTCTCTTTCATTGTTGATGTTCTATTTTAATGTGCTCCATGGAGAAGAAAGAAACACATGTATAAAATAAAGAAGATATGAGTAAGATTCATTTTCAAAATGCTTAAATTATTGATGTTGTTCTTCTATCATCATAATTATCCACGTGACTGCATCCTACACTCACCATTATTTATTTGTTTTCTATGTGCAGAATTCCATAGTTGGTTTTGTATTGTTGCTACTGGCACCAATTGTTAGTGGCTGGGTACCTTTTTACTACAGTAGCTCAATGCCCATTGGTGTTTGTCTAGTTGTTATAATTATTCTCTTCCAGGTAAGTTTTTATTTGTTAAATTTTTGTAGTGAGGAATTGTAGTTGGTGAAGTTGAGATTTTTTTTTAATTTACCAATGCTTTGTTGTTTATGAATTGTCCTGCAGGGAATGAAACTTTTGCCAACTGGCAGGAAAATGGTCTTTATAGCACAATTTGTGGTTTGGCAGTAAGTGTATTTTTTACTTTAATTTACGATATCTTGTTTTTCAGAGCTCTAAGAGCTTTGTGCTAATGTTATGTACATCTGATACCTAGGCGTTTTATTTCAGCTTGGAGCAGGGACCTTTTTGTTGAATAGATTGTCAACATTTGTCATACTCTGTTCTTGTCAATTTTGGGATAAGTGAAAAGCTACACAACCCTGTAAGTATTTGTTGCTATTGTATGATGCAGTAATGTGATTGCAAATTCCTTTTTTGGATATGGATTTGAAATTGATTTTGAATAAGAAACTCATGAAAATTCCAATGTGCTAATACATTTTGTTTTCATTGTGTGATCTGATTGTTTAGCCCACCTATCTGTCTGTATCTAAGATTTTTTTTCCCTTATGTAATATGACTTCCCAATTAGAGATCTAAACTTTCTAGGTGACAGCTTTTGGATCTATTCACTTAGAGCTGTATGTTTCTTTTTTTGTTAATAAATATTGCTGGCAAAGAAGTACTCATTGGTCTTTGATGAAATAATCATGATAGCTAATCTTTGTATTAGTTTAACTCTATAATTCATTTCATTGATCTTAATTTGAATGTGGCTGACTTAAAATTAAATTTTGTATTGTGATATCAAGATTAAGTGTGCTCTGTAGACTTTAGCTAACGCTGTTTTCGTTTACATGTGCTTGTGTTCTTGCTAGTTGGAATAGTACTGGCTGGAGCTGCTTTTGGCTATTGGCTTGTTCGAAAAATTTTTGTGGATGATGATGGGAGTGTGGATGCTGGTGTAGCCCATTTCGTGAAATGGGCTTACGAGTAGTTGCTGTAACTTTTATATTCCAGGTTCTATTTTCTATATATTTTTAACGTATGTGCTACTTATACTTACAATTAAGGTATTTTGTGTCTGAGGATTATTGAGTTCTATATAAGTTGTCATAGCTTGGCAATTTTGCTTTAGATAACTCTATCTCAGTTTTTGTTCTCTCAATTTCTGCCTTGATACTTGTTTTTTCTTCGCTGATTAATAACTGTTCTCTCTCATGTGTTTTATGGAAAATTTAATTGTGAGTTGTGGAAGGCAAATATGTGTATGATGAAGGATAACACTTTCCCAGTGGTATATTTGATTTTGAATTTTTGCTAATTTATGAATGGATATAATGGCAGATAGTTTACAGAGAATTCTAGCTTTGTTGAAAAGAGGATAATTCGGGAGAGGGATGTGATTCTTCGGGAGATGGAAGAGGTATCTTATTGAATCCTAATTTTTGTGTTTAATTTTTTATATGATTTGCATATCCTTTTTTATTTCAATGTTGTTGTATAGTTATTTTAGTTTACATAATGATGGTGCCCTCATGTGACAATAAGATTGGGTTTTTTTTTCTTAATAGGTTTGATCGCATATTTAAATATCTTGGCGTGTTCGAGGCATTGCAGCTGTATATATTTGGAGTTAAATTGAGACGTGGAGCTAAAAGTTTTGAAGAATGTTGAATTTGATGTGAAGTGCTACAGAAGATAGAATAAGAAATAGAAATGAATGTAGAATGTAGTTATTTTGCTTAAAATTTGGCTGAATGAATGTAATGTTGTTGGTTTTAGTAATACTATTATCTTATCGTATCACTTTTATTATGCATAATATTGGTACAATTCAATCTCGTAGGCTATTCAATTATAATTTTTTTTTAATTTCACATTGCAGTTTACCGACGGAAAATTCCGTCGGCAATCTATTATTTTTTTATTTTGCATTTTTTATTTACCGACGGAAAATTCCGTCAGTAAAATTACCGACGGATTTTTCCGTCGGTAAAAACGTCACTATGTTATCACTTTCGACGAATTGGTATTGATTGATTACCGACGGAATTTTTTTTCACCGACGCCCAAATTCCGTCGCTAATTCCCGACGGATTTAAATTTCCGTCGGTAAAAAGTTACCGACGCTGAAAATGGCGACCATTCCATTTCCGTCGGTAATCCGTCGGTAAATTGATTACCAACGGATTTTCTATATTTTACCGACGGAAATTTCCGTCGGTAATCCGGCAGTTTCTTGTAGTGTCTCTTCTTCCGATGATAAAAATCTTTGCACTTGTTATCTTGATGTTTCACAAGATCCAATTGTTGGTAGAAACCAAACAAAAGATAAATTTTGGCTTCGTATTATTGAAAAATTCAATTCTGAAAAACCACCGCAATCAGTCTATCGTACGAAAAAATCCTTACAATACAGTTTCCGAATCATACTTAAATATTGTAGAAAGTTCTGGGCATGTCTACAACAAGTTCGATATTCTCGTCCAAGTGGTGCAAATGATGAAGACATCGTAAGTGAAATATTTTATTTTCTTTTAATTATAAATCATACTTAGTTTATTATAATTCATACTTGATTTAATATTTTGTATATATGTAGTGGGACAAGGCAAACGAGTTGATGTCTAAAAATGAAGAATATCCAGATGGTTTCAAATTTGCGCATGTGTGGTCTATTATGAAGAAATATGTAGAAGAAGTTGCAGAGGAAGAAAGTTCAAGTGCTCAAATAAACACGTCGGCATCTCCTAATCTCCGCAAGCCTCATTGTCAGAATTTGCAATCAATTTAAGCGATGATAGTAGAGGATCTTCATTGAGGCGACCGGAGGGGATAAAAAAAGCTAAATTGAAAAGGAAACAAGGTAAAGAAACATCTAGTGTAGCAAACATGTTACAAGAAGAGGGTGAAAAAATGCGTGAAATATTACACATGTCTGCTGAAAAAAAAGATCGAGATGCTGCTATAATGCGTGAATTGGTTGAGGCTAAAAAGCATAACAATAAATTAAAAGAATTAATGCGAGAAGACAGACTCGTAATGGTAAATTTGGACACCATTTTGGACCCCGTATGACGTGACTTTATTAGACGTGAGCAACAAAAAATCATGAAAAAGAGAAGATTAGACGAACAACAAAATTCGAATACCACTTCTGATTTCTTTGGCCAATTTATTAGAGATATTAGAGGAGCGTCCGGGGATGGTCTCTCTGATTATTAGTATTTGTGTGTTTATTTATTATGTTTATGTACTTTATTTTTTCTTGTGCTAGTAATGTTGTTTTATCAATTTATTTCAATTAAGAGTATGTTTTATAATTTATTAATGTAATGTAAGTTTGTGTTTAGGATTTTAATATGTAATGTAACTTTAATTTTTAATATATTCTATTATTTAAGTAAATATTTTTTTTAAATTTATTTCAGAATGTAGAATCTTTTTTCACATACAATATATATATATATATATATATATATATATATATATATATATATATATATATTAATTTAACATTAAAATTAAATTAATATTCTATGTTTTTGAATTAATAATTAAAATCTGAAAAATAAAATATTTGCAGTAATTAATAATTGAAATATATAAAAAAAAAGAAAAATATTTGCGGGCATTACTGTAGCATTTGGATTTTCCAAATGCTACAGTGGAATTCTTCATTTTGTAGCCATGTTTGCGGCGTTGCTGGAAGGCATCGTTGACTGGATTATGCGGTTGCAAGGCCATATGTGGCCTTGCTGGGGACGGCCTTAGGGTGATTATGTGGTACATCTAGGTGTATTTATTTATTTATTTATTTATTTTATTTTGATGGTGGAGATTGAATTGAAATTTAATCTAACAATTAAGATTGTTCAGTACACACCGTGGTTAGACTCTTAAATTTAATTTCTACTTTCAAATTTGAATCTGATTTTTATGAAAAAATTTACTTATTTTAAGACCTACTATAAATTTTATTTTTCATTTCAAGTCATACAATATAATATTATTATACACCTTTTATCAAATATTTAATTTACTTTTTATTAATATTTTATATTATTCTATAATATATATTGAGTTTGAAAAAAAAAATTACAATATGTTTTGAAAAAAAATATTTAAACCTTCAAATAACACACTTTTAAAGTACGTTCAAAATTGAAACATTAACTAAAAAGTTAGATTATGAAAATTTTCCAAAGTTATTTATGACTTGTTCAAATTTGAAATTAAGTACTCCCTTCCATATTTATCTGCACGATAATGTAGATACGGAGTTTAAGAAAATTTATTTTTTGACCAACTTTATTGACTTTTTAGGGGTATTGTGGTATTTTTAGGGAATAAATAAATTATAAAGTATGTTATGTGTGTTAGGTGGGAGTTGTATTTTTGAAATTAGGATAACTTTTGAGGTTGTTGGTTAATGTGAAGTTTCCTTTTTTGGGTGGTGAAGTTAAGTATGAGACGGACGAAAACGGAAAGTGTGAAGATAAGTGTGGGACGGAGGGAGTACATTATAATGTTAATTGAATGTAGTATTATTACTTTTAAGCTAATTATACTGTGCACCCGGGTGCACCCTAAAATATAGTGCATCCACTTTTAAAAACATATATAAATATAAATAAAAACATATATAATTATGAACAAAAATGTATACAATTTAATTATTAGTTTTTTTAATGAAAAATTCAGTGTAAAAAATATACAAGGAAAAATTACTAATAGACATACACTTTGTATATATAATTACTGTGAGATACATTAATTTAAAAAAATTACTCTCACATACAAAATATTAAAGTAAAATATCAAATATAACCCTAAACCCATACACTTTTAAACCTCAAATCCTAAACCCTCACCCACCGCCGGACCACCATACTTTTTTGCTGCACACATTTTTTTTACTGCACACATTTTTTTTACTGCACATAACTTTTGCTGCACACAAACATTTATGTGTAGCACATTGTAAGGGTAATATTGGAATATCACTATATATTTATGCAGTTAGTAGTAATATTTTTATATGTTTGTATCTTATAGTATTTAAGGAGATTCCAATGTACTTAGTAGTACCTATCCAAATATATAATTATTAAAAAACATGTATATATTATTGAATAAAAAACTATACACATATGGATGCTAATTTTTTTAATGAAAAATTAGTGTGAAAAAAGTACACAATTAATAAAAAATACGTATACAAAATAGAATAAAAAGTTATGCACATATGAGTGCACCGAGTGCACCTAATATCAACTATTACTTTTATATATATGAGATTTGAATATATGTTGTTAATAAAAATAAAAAAGTGTGAACGATGAGTTTTATACGGGAGAATTACTAAACTACTAAACTATAAGAACTAAAATCAATTTAGTTTCATGATTCTTTTCTACTTCAATTTTGATTAAAAAAAAATATATTCAATTTAGTACTAAACAGTAACAAATTGTGTTAATGTTGTCGGAGTTTTTAGCGAACTAACTCCACGTGACCCATTATATGTTCGACGAGGTGCAAGTAGATGCCAATGTATAATGTTTGAATGTCACCTTGGACACATATCTCTATTCAATTTTATTTTAGTCTAAAAATAATTATTCTTTTCAATTCAATACCAATATCTAAACATTTTAGCAATTGTAGTACACATGACAATTTTCAACCAATCGTGTTAAATTTAAATGTCAACTCAATTAAATAATTTTTTTTTAAAAAAATAGGAAGATAATATTTTTATAATCTCATAATATTATAAGGTTATTGGTATTAATATTATTTTCATTTTTAAAGAATGCAATTTTTTATTTTTATTTTTTAGACGAACTAAAAAGAAAAGCATGCAAGTTTTAATGGATGTAGATAATATTAATTTTTATTCTAACTTATATTCATTTCGTCCCCATAATATTTACATACTTTTTTTTTTCGTCCCTAATTAACTTGCAAAAAAAAAATCAATACTCTTATAATAATATAATATTATAAAAATATAATTTTTTTACACACAATTTAGTCAAAATCAATGGTCCATTACACTTTATTTCATTCAATAACTTGCAAAAAAAAACCCATATTCTTATAATAATATAATATTATAAAAATGTAACATTTTTTACAAACAATTTAGTAAAATCAATGGTCTCTTACACTTCATTTCGTTCAATTATCCAAAAGACATACTACACAAAAAATTACTTTTCTTAAATAAAGTACACACTACATGCATGTATTTTGAGTATAGAGGAACTATTAGTTAAAAACTTAAAAGTAATAAAGATGTTACTTTTGGGGTCAGATATGAGAATATATAGAATTTTGGTCTAATTTGAATTTTAGGAACCCCAAATTTAACAGTAATGATTTTTATGAAAGACTCAAAAAGTGTACGAGCCCAAATTCGTCATAATGATAATATAACACAAGTAAAAGGAATTAATGATATCCAAAGAATGCTGCATTTTTACTACTATTCAACGTTTCATCCTAATGTCTACAAAGAAAGGTAAATGGATCATATTCACTAGAAAAGTGCTTCCTATCTTCTCGAAGAATTTACATAACCATTGATAGTTCAAACAGAGGAACACTAAAGAAAACCAAATTCATTTCTTTAAATGAATATATCATCCAAAATTTGACATCATCCATTCCACTGGCCTCATACTGCAATCCAGGGGCATCGAATCTCCGGTGCTGAACACGGGCCGTGGTCTTTTCTTGGTGGACAGAGAAATCGGGCTCCCACTTGGCATCAACCCACTGTCTGTCGAGCAGTCACCAAGTCAAGCTGGGATAACTGGAACGTGTTTGTTAAGCATATCTGAGTTATTCTGAGACACTGGAGGGACAAGTAACATCTCGTTGCAGTCATTAGCAACCTTTATAGCTAATTCGGAGAGCTCCTCCCTGGCGGCTTCTAATCCGAGTATCCAACTGAGGCGGCCTCTGCTTGACTGTCGAGGGCTCTACAAGCTTTATCGAGTATAGACAGTAGATACTTGCCTTGTGCTTCTATTCAAATCTGGAGATGGCGTTGAACCTGATTCGGGTTTCACAAGAAGCAACTCTCACGGTTCAGATTAACACAATCAACTTTCGCGAATTTCATGACAATTATTTCCGTCTCATATCTTTCAACAAACATGTGGCACAACCATATATGATCATGAACGCTACAAAATTGGGCAAGTATGCACAAACTTCAAATTCTTTAAGAAAAATACATGACGGAACCTCAAGCTGCTCGTGTAACCTCCGCTGAACTTTCATCTGTACGTGCAAAGCCTCAGTGACGGAGTGACCAGGAAGCCACTGTTACAAAATTTCAAACAACAACCATGCACATTAGCATATAGAAACTATATTTATCAAGAAACAGCTTGGAGGAGCAAAGTACACGTATATATCTTGCGCGATCACTTTCGATGAGGCTGATGTGGATGATCCCGTATCTCGACTCTCCGCCACACCATATACTGCAACCATTTTAATACCAAAAAAATAAATTAGCTCTAGCTGGTGACCACACCTATAGCAAGAAGCAGACATTATCAGTGTCGAACATATGCATATACATAACCCCTTATGAACTCGATTTTATCCTCATTTGCTCCATGCAAAGACCAATAAGATGATAATCTCTAAGCATTGCCAAGACAACTAATCTATTATCCCTAAGGTAACTAACTTCTGCTTAGTACCTGTGTATAGAAAATCCATAAACCATCAAGCTGAAACCAGGCTTGAATACGCGAATTGTCAAAAGCCAATCCATGAAAGCAATTTTTAAAACTTTCAAAGTATATATATATATATATATATATATATATATATATATATATATATATATATATATATATCTTTGATTAATTTCATCAACTTGATCCCCTGTTACAGCGTAATGCTCCTTCAATCCCGAACACAAGTTCACAATTTCTGTTTTAGCCTGTTCCCAACTAAAGTTCACAGAAATGACACAATCAATCAATAACCATCTAAGACACTTCAAATTCAAAATTGCTACCCTCGTAACACACATTACACACTTTACAGCTTCTTCATTACCCAAGATACTAAATTACCTCCAAAAGTATGTTAAAAATTGATTTTTATTAACATCTTTGCAAACAGTACATGTAAACATGAGTTCGAGACAGAGATAATACATTATTTCACATACTTCAACTTGAATCAACCCTTCTGCTCTTTAACTTTTATTTGGAAAATGGCTAGTATTGTACTTTTAACATGATTTACAGTAAGTTTTTAAGTCTATATTCTTTATATTCTCTCACAAGCTAACAGCTGAACACATGAAAATGGCTACGTATGCGAAAACTTCTATGAATGTTACAAAATGATATTTGTGCAGTTACCATCTTTTGAATTGTCAGTTAACTCCTTGCTTCCTTGTTTCCCTAATTGGAATTTCTGCGATATTATAAGATTACACAGTTGTTCATGCTTGTTAAAGAAAGTGCCATTTCTTGGAGAAATATATACACAATTTATTTTTTTAAAAAGGAAGCTCTTGATTAAGTTTTATTTGAAATTTAGATACTAAGAAGATTTCACTATATGATGTTAAGATCATACCTGAAGATGAGACTTCAAATGGTAGAGTCAAGCCTTTAACTCCCATTATTCTCTTGATTGTTTTTGGAGTTGCTTCTGCAATGAAAACAAGAAATTAGCTTTTCAACCAACCAACCAAACGATTAAATAAAAACAAGTGATATACTCCCTCCGTCCCATCGAAAGGTCTCCATTTTACTATATTGGGTGCCCCATTCAAAGGTCCCCATTTTTCCTTTTTAGTAAAAGGGCCCCACATATGGCCCACCACTCACTACTAATACAACTACCCACTACACATAAAATAATAATACTCCTTAATCTATGTACAAAAAGTAAATGAAGACCCTTGCCCAGGACGGAGGGAATAATACTCGAGCACAAACTTTGTTAATCATTTTCTTAAGCACATCACTTACGTGTTCTCCTTGCAGCTCCTTGCAGCTGCAGCTGATTCAAGCAACATGGATATGGTAGCTGTGTTAGCCAGCAATCCTTTCAAACCCATTTCCTCCAACCGTGGTTTTGTTTTCGAAAGTTCATTTCTTCTCAACAGACTCCGGATAATAACATTATAAAAACAACTATTGGGTGGACAACCACCTTCCTCCATTTTTAGGAACAACTGTTTTGCCTCCTCCAAGGACCCTTTTTCACAAAGTGGTCCAATAATCATGGTATACATTTCAACATCTGGTTGCAGGCCTTTAGAAGGTAATTCATTCAAAAGATCTGTTGCAGCTTTAAGTTTTCCACTTTTGCACAATCCATTAATGAGAGCACCATATGTAACTATATTAGGAAGTAGACCTTCTTCTTTCATTGTGCATACAAGTGAAAGTGCTGTATCACTCTTCCCAATTTTACACAAGCCATCCACCAATGTAGTGTAAATATGTATATTAGGACATACTTGTCGAGCTTCCATATCATTGAAAAGCTTCCAACCATCAACATATCTACCTATGCTAAATAATCCATGGATCATAGTGTTATAGGTATATAAATTATGCTTTAGACCTTTACGAGGAACTTCTTGAAAAAGATGCCAAGCTTTCTCTATCTCCCCCTTATTGCAATACCCATCCATCAAACTGTTATAAGTCACTATAGAAGGCTTAAGGCCCTTCTCTACAACGGATTTAAATACTTGTTCAGATTTACGCATATTCCCTTCTACACAATACCCTTCTATCAGGGTATTGTAAGTGACTACATCTGGATATACATTTTGCTGCATCATATCTTCCACAACACCCTCTGCCTCTTTCATCCTTCCGTGCTTGCAGTATGCATCCACCAATATACTGAACGTAACCACATCCATAGAGATTTTACGTTTGGACATTTCATTTAAAAGTTCTATAGCATAATCCAATCGATCAACATCAAACAAGCCCTGAATCATCGAATTATACGTGAAAACATCAGGTGAAATGCCATTATCAATCATTTGAGAGAGCAACTGAAGGGCATCATCCACCATTCTAACTTTGCAAAATCCATCAATCAATGCGTTGTAAGCCTTAACATTGGGTTTCCATCTAGTTTTTTCCAAAATACAGAGCAATTCAAAGGCAGGAATAGGTTGGCCAGCTTTGCAAAGCCCATTAATCACAGTGAGAATCATAACATAATTAGGCTCACAAATTCTCAAAACCAAAAGCCTCTTAAACAATGTTGCGGCTTCCACGACCTTATGATCCAAAAATAGGCCTTTAATGAGGGTGCTGAATGTTGCTGCATCAGGTTGATAACCGATCTTTAAGATTGTACCCAAAACGGAATGCCCAAAATCCACCCGATTCAGAAGGCAATAGCAATTAATTGCGATATTAAACGTGAACTCATTCACTGGAATATCTCTTTGACGCATTTCGTCGAACATGTTGAGGGCAACAATGTGGTGCTTCATCTTAACAATGACACTCAAAATATTGTTATATACACGAATAGAAGGCTGAGGTTGCATTCTTACCACATCTCGAAACAGGCAAATAGCATCATCAACATCCTTAAAACTGAAATCCATTCTGGACTTAGGTGAGCCGCGTCTACCTTTGAGACCAAAATTATGCAAATTCGAACAAAAGAGAGAACATGGATGAGTAAACATGCCAGATTCGTTACAAGATTTTGCAGCAATTCCTCTCTGAATCCGCTGAATTGCGTAAGACGTTATCCTTCGACTCATCTCTATTCAGTGGGGTTTTGTTCGGAGACATCCAGAGAGGAGAACGTTTGAATCGTTATGGGCCGTTTAGTTAAGAGTGTTTAAGAGAGTTAACCCTCATTTAAACCCTTCCCTTCCCTGTTAACTTTCCAGGTTAATAAAAATGGGTAACAATTGGGCTTCGGTCGGCCCGTACTATATCCGACGTGGCAAGGTTAATTGATCCGCCCAAATTTAGATAATTTTCTGCGTGAAGATTAGCTGAATACATTTACCAAAATATCCATGGCGCAAACCCAATTTGAAGGATGAAAATCCAATTACGAGTTCAATCTGCATCTACTTTGAAGGTTAATTTTCATATATTTATTATAATTTTGCCCTTATTTAATTAAACTAATTTATATATAATAATTAACTTTTTTTATTTTTTTTGGAACATTCTCAACCTTTTATTTTATTAATAACAAATATAATTAACTTTTGGAATAGTGTAAAAACATTAATCAATTTTTTTTAACAAAGAAAGTAAACTACCTATGAGAATTAGAATTTCTCACCACAATTGATGGTGGAGTGATCATGTGTATTTATATTTACAATTACAAAAGATATTCTAATCAATTAATTTGACAAAATAAAATATACAAGGAAAGAGATCTCAATCAGATCTCAATCAATATCAATCAATATTATTTACTCTATCACCCCCTCAAGCTTGGCGTGGGATTAGACCCGACGCGAAGCTTGGAACGAAAGAACTTATATAGTGGACGAGCATGGGCGTACCCTTGTATCCCCCCCTCCCCAACCTCATAAAAACCCTTGCTATATATATAAATATTCATACTAGTATTGAGCTCGTACGATGCACGGGATTGATTAAATTATAGTATAATATATATTGAAAATTTACGTTAAAATTTAATTTATTTTATTAATTTTATATATAATTTAAGCTATTATATATGAAAATAATAGTAAATTTAACATTAAAAACCTTTACATGTAATTTGTTAAACTTTAAAAAGTTTTATATTATATAATTCTTTTAAGTTATCTCCAATTGTCAACGATGATATTAGCCCGACATTAATAAGCGTACTCAAAATTGATAGACTATCAATTCTTTAGTGAAAAATTATATTCTAAATCATTATACTTCTTTCTTTATTTTTTAAATGGAATCCATTCAAGGACATTCAAAACCAATAGTATCTATGTTAATTCTAATGATATGATGACTATCGATTGTAGTTACGAAATGATTTAGAGAATATATAACGACAGAGAGAGTAGATTTGTGGTATGAATTTCCTAATCTACAATGGTATTCTACTTGATTTTTTTAACTTATTTTTCAATTAAAATTATACTATAGAAAAAAATATATTAAACAATATTACATACTTGCCGGAATAATTAATAAAATAGAAAAACATAATAGGTAATCACATTTTAGTAGAGTTTGATGTTGCAAATGACGATCTGTGCCATGTTCGTTAGATACTTGACATTTTGTAGAAAAGACTTTCTCTCGTAACATTAATTTTTAAATTTCAAATTGAATTTTTTTATTAAAATATACTAAAAAAATAATTGACATGTAAAAATAAATAAATATATAAATAAAACTGCATAATGTGAATTTATAAATAAAACACTATATCATTTTAACATATATGGTAAATAAGTCTTAAATATCACACTTATAAAAATTGATTTCAATGAAAGATTAAAAATATAAAATTGTAAGAATTCAAATCATTACAATCATGTTAATTTAGCTTCCAAATAATAACAATTTACACAGAATATTAATTACTATTTTTAATTAATATATGTCATACACTAAAACTTAAATATCAACATGTTATTAATCCATTCTTCTATATTTACATAAAAAATCATTATTATTTAATAATTGAAATTAATTAATAACCATATTTCATATGGAACTCTAATTTTTATAGCACAACAAATTACAAAATGACATGTATTATGAAGGAAAATATGTAAAGATACAAATAGTGTATGAATTTATTTAATTAAGATTAAAATAAAAATTCATGTGCAGAACTATTGTGTTATTCAATTTTAAGTTAGGGTGCACATGACTCTCAATTAACAATGTACGTAACATTCAATAACATAACATTAATGTTGCACATAAAATTTACTTTGAATATAACCCTCAATAACATACCATTTACGGTGCAAATAACATCACATTAAAACTACGCTACACATAAAACCTTCGCTGCACATTACATCAATATAGGCCGCACATCACATTTACAAACACTAAAAAGGAAAACATTAGGGCTTTTTTAGTTACCATTTATGTATTAAAAATATTTTCTCGTGTATTGCACAAACTCTATTCATTTATTAATTATATAAAATGTATAGTATGTGAGTAATTAATTCATCACAAATAATAAATAATATACAACATTTTTGGTTAAAATTAAAATCAGACTACACATGAATTAAAATAATTGGTTAACATATATATACTCAATCTCAACAACTACATAAAGATTTCTTAAGATAAGAAAAATCAATATAAATGCAAAATATTAAATAAGGTAATTAACAGGATGATTTATAGGTAAGTAAATATAAATTCTAAATTTTAAATAGGGTAATAGACAGATTGATTTCTATCAACATTAATAGATAAATTTTAAATAGAAAATCTTAGGAATTAAAAGTTATTAAAAATAAAAATCTATGAGTAGTCAAATCATCAAATAAGACATATATATTTTAATCATATATAATTTTAATAAGATAAATAAGATTTTAATTAGAAAACTGATAAACAGATGTTTTTAGATAACTTTTTAGATAAAATTTTAATCAACAATAATGATCAAACTTTTTTTCAATAAGATAATTTATTAATAAAATTGTAAAAAATAAAAAATATAAATTAAATTTATTTAAATTTTTATTATTTTATGATTGTATCTTAAAATTAAAATAAAAAATAAATGTGAAATAGTATCAAAATATATTATTTAATTTTTTAATATAAAATTTTATTGAATAATAAACTTACAAAAATATGCATAAAAATAAATATTTTATCTTATATGGATTTATTTTCAACTTATTCTATAATAAAAAATTTCAAGAATTTGTTCTTTTGAAAGAAAAAAAAATCAATCTTTATAACTATGTTAGTTGATGACGTAAATGTTTTCAAATTTAAAATTCAAAATATAAGTTATCAAACATTTGAATATATTAATTATTATTACATTTAAATGTCCATCTAATTACCATTGGATAAATATTGTGTGGGTGGAATGCTAGAACAAAAATTAAATTGACAAATTATATATTGTGACATAATTGAGAATTTTAGTGTGAAAACTTGATGTGCATATCAAAATATATATTTTTCATTAACAAATTGAAATTTTTAGTTTCTAATTTTTTAGTAAAAAATAAAAAAATTAGTATATTTAACTGATGAAAATCGATTACGACATTGCTCTGTGTAGTGGTAGCAAACTTATTTTATTTTATTTTTCTCTCTGTATATATAATATAGATCTATATAATAAAATAAAGTTAAATTATTATTATTATTTTATGAATTAGTGTAGAAATTATATGTAGCGATAATTAATAAAATAATATCTAATTCACTTGTAAGCTTGGATAAGCTACGGGGCAATATAATAAGAACTTAATTTAAAATGTAAATAATAATAATAATAATAATAATTATTATTATTGTTATAATAGTCATAATAATAAATAAATTACAATTATATAAAATCTCGTCACATGGAAATCCAAACTTCTTACATATATTAATTTTATTAAATAAAATGGTTGCATAACATTGGATATTTGGACCAATTTTTAGTATATACTCTTAAACTCATAAAATCTTGCTTTAAAGACATTTTAGAGAATGAATTGGAAATATAATTATAAAACATATAAGAATATCTAATACAAACTAAAACAAAAACTTAGTGTTAACTATTTAAATTTAAGATAAGTACTAAATGATTCAAAACTTTTCATTTACAATCACTTTAAATTACATTTTTTGCTACTACCCTAAATAGAGGAGAGTTTTTATCCGTCTGAAATATATATACTGGATAGAAATACCATTCCAAATAGCTAGGAAACGCCATCCACATGTTATGATCAACATTTATTTTGTAAGATCAGAATGACTTAAATGCAAATTCGAACCCATAACCTATAAGAATACACGAAGGTGAAATACTTATTATCACAAAGAAAATTTGTGTATGAGAATTGCAATTTCAATAGCAGATTAAATAAAATATAATTAGATGATAGGATACATAATTATGAAAATTTTCAATAGCATATAATAATAAATAGATAAACTCACCTTAATTTCAAAACATTCATAAAAATATGAAAATATATAGAGATGTAAATAAATAAAACATAATTATACATAATACATAAATCTTCAAATAAAAAAAAAAACAATAAGGAAAAGAAAATCAAAGAAAAACATAAATAAGAAAAAAAATTTAAATAATATAAAAAACAAAGAAAACATTGAGATGCAATACGAATATTTGTGCTTATATAGACATGCCAACATATAAATGATGTCATTAAATGAGATAATAATTCCGTAAATATTCCATCAAAATATGCTCACATTAATTAAATTAGTATATAATTATTGATCAACATTTAAATTCATTAATAGTAATTTAATGAAAATAAGGAACTAAAATAAGTGAAATAAATGTCTTTAAATAAGAAATTAAATAGGAAAGTAAAAAGTAGTAAATAAAGATATAATAACGTATGAAAATAAAAATAATACAAAATAAAATATAAAATGGAAAGGGCTTCAAAAGTTCTCCTATTACCATGTCATCAAGGAAGAAGGAGAGCCACTTGATTAGCCATAACTTGTAGTAGGGTTGACCAATTCAAGAATTTATCGAACCACATGGAGGTCGATGCTAGCACTTAAGCGAGATCATGTTTATCACAATTTTGTAGAAACGAATCATAGATGGATGATTGATTTAACAAGTAATTAAATTAAGACCAATGAAAGTAGACAAGCAATTATCAAATGACAAAATTAAAATGATGAATGAGTAGTTTTCCAAATTGAGTAGAAGTGAGATTAACAACACTAATGAAGTGGTAACTTATGGACTCATGCATTAAACTCATATGTATCAAGGGATAAGACTAAGGGCCAACACATATACCACTTAAACTTCCTCTCGAAATGAATAGGATGTAGATCATTTGCACAATCTCAAAATAGCTCAAAGGTTGGTTCTCAATTAAACTATTCCAACTAGGTACTAAGTTCAATTAAAGAACCTCTTCATATAATTAATTGACTTCTCAATCTAACTAATCACATGTTCTATCAAAGGGTTCTAAATAATAAAGGACTTCTCAATTACTTTACAATTTATAATGCACATGAGGTGTTTGATGAAATGATTCACTTGACTATCCTAAGCACATAATTGATTTCTCAATCTAATCATATAATTAGAACAATCAAACATACAAAACGTCATAGATCTCAAGATATATAAGCACCAATGATAGAAAATCAAATATCCCCATCAACATATGAATTTAATTACATAGATCCACAAATTAACCAACAACCTTCATGTTGCTAATCTCACAAGGGAGATGAGCCTACAATCTTCATAAGATCCATAACATAGACATTAGAATTCTTACAAATCATGGTAAACTAAAGGATTAACACAAAATTAGAATGAAAACTCCCTTGGAAATGGATCCAATTGAATCTCCCTTCTTCCTTTGGTGATCACCAAATCTTCCTTGCTTCTTCACTTGATTTGGATGGTAGAAATTATGGAGAAATGATGTAGATCTAGAAATGGATGAATGAGATGAAGAATATGGTGTAAAATCAAAGGAAAGGTGTGTGAGGTGTGTGGGAACAGTACAAAATCGAATCTCCCTTCAAAATATTGAATGGATTGGTATTTATACCCCATGGAGATCTTCTAGAAGAATAAAAAAAATATCCTGCTTTAGTGCCGACACGAGTCGTGCTGCGTGGCATGAGTCGTGTCGTGTCAGGGCAAACGGCACACGAGTCATTCTGCGTCGCACGGCCAAAGGATGGCCGTGTTGAATGTATAGATGTCGCCGCACGGCCGCCGCTTACAGGCCCGTGTCTGGTACACGGGCCGTGTGCTGCAACACGGGTCGAGCTCCGTAACACGGCCAAGTGGTGGTCGTGTTGGATAAATAGATGTCGCCGCACGACCATTCTGGACATGCCCGTGTCTGGCACACGGGCCGTGTGCTGCAACACGAGTCGTGTTGCCAGCACGGCCAGCCGTGTTCTTGCACTTTTATTTTTTCTTCCTTGTTTGATCTCCCGTCTTAATTTTTACTCCATGTTCACCTGTTATACATATGTTTAAGATCATTCTCACACATTCCCATGAAAACACATAACACCACCAAAATACATGAAAATACGGATAAAATATTACGAAAAATACACACAAAAAGGCACTAAAATCTAGGTGAAAATAACGACAATCACACCCCCAAACTTAAAGTATTGTTCATCCCCGAACAATGAAAATGATAAACCGAGGGAGAAATTTTCACCTAGTAAAAAGACTAAACGAACACAAGTAATAACACATCATTAGCAACAAGAATTACAAATCATGCTAAGCTATCCTACAACATTAGATTTATGATATGAGAAATTAACAAGTTCAATCAAAAGAGAATAATGAGCAATATAGTCCCTTTTAGTCTAAACCTCACATAAGCTTATCAATGTCACTCGACACTCTTCAAATAAGGTAAATCAACACTCCTCAATCAATTGGTTCGAATCACCATACACTTGCTCGTAGACTCTATTCACAAACCACCAAAATTTTAATCAATGATCAAAAAGGTCTTTAATTAAGGATGTAATGATGGACTCTTTGGTAGGGTAGGAAGAATATAGGTAAAAGTGACTAAACGAGTGTAAGTAATCAAAGAGGTAGCTACTTTCTTCCATCCCTTCACATTCTTTTTCTTCCTTTCTTTTCTTTATTGATCACAAGCACTAATCATCACTTCCTTGGATTTCTTGAGCTTCTTATAGATTCATGCCTCTTTTCTTTGATTCTTAAGTACTTAAGCATATTATTGTTGCTTTGCTCATTTTCTTGTTTTGAAGTTGCATGTCCATTCTTTCTTGTGCTCTTTTCATCCTTTTTCTTACTTATTTATCATTTCCTCTTTCTCTTTTGTTATCTCATCACACCTTTCTAGCCACCATCTTCTTTATTACTCACACAAAAGGTATATATCTTAGGCTCATGTGGGTAATTAAAGCTTGTAATGTGCTATCTTCATAATAAATAGGCTTATAGGCTCAAAGTGGTTGACTAGGGATGATTTTAAAGGTAAGGAAATATTTGGCAATGGTTATACATGACAAGGATGGCCTTAAATCATTTCATCGATCTCCATTAATCGGATTCATTCCTAAAGTCTTTGAGCAAGTATTATTTAGTTTATCAAAACTCAACCGATCCACTCATGAAAAGATATACCATGTATACATGGTCGAGGCTCAAATTCTCACAAGTTTATGCTCGACTTAAAAGGACTTATTACAACATATTCATCTTTTAATTGAATTAGTTAAATAAAACATATCACAATTCGAAAGTGTAGAGTTCCTTAATCATGATTCGACCTCACTTATCACCATAATGCATCATCACTCATATTCAAAACGACTCACAACCTCCCAAACAAACCACCAAATCAAACCTAAACACGAAAAATAAAAACAACTGCACACAAACACAAATAAACCAAAGACAACACAAAGACAAAACTAAAAGAAAAGACACAAATAAAATCACCCCATCCATGATCAATACACATCAAAAAATTATCTCAATCCTTAATTGAAAGAAAAGTACGGAATTAAACATCCCCAAAACAAAACAATAAGAAGTCTCAAATCCAACACAAATTAAACCAACTAAAATAGATGAACTAATGAAGTGTCGAGCACTAAAAGTACTCCCTTAGTTATCCGGAGGAGGAGGAGGTTGATTTTACCATGATCCCCAAGGGGTATAAGCACGAGGTGTGGTAGGGAACGGGAAATTAAACATCCTCGTGATCATCTCCTCCATGTTGTTTGAGCGTGATCGCGTATTCTCTTTATAGTACTCCCTACGACGCTGCCCCTCATGGATCTCCCTTATCATCGCACCCTATCTCTGCTGCTCCTCTCGGAACTCTCTCATCTCATCTCCAAGCGCCTGCTGCGTCTGCCTGATCTCCCTGAGTTCGTTTTCCAGAAAATTCCATCTTGCATTCCCTTCTCTTGGTCCATCTCCTTCCTCTTGTTCTTCTTCTTCTTGTTCAAATGCTGGAGGCTCTGGTGCATGCTCTTCAAATTCCACCTGATGAGGTTGCTCTTCCTCTCCTACATCCATGTCCACTGGCTCAGCTCTCAGGTTCCTTAGCTCAGGATTCTCATCTACTCTCATCTGCTGGAGTACTGCTTCCACTCCATCTCTATTCTCTATGTAGAAGGCTCTCACAACTGCTGAGTGGTTGGGACTCGCCATTGCTAGATTCTGCTGCTTTCTTTGTCCTCGCAATGTGGTGAGCTTAGGAGCAGGTAGAGGAAATGGAGCTCCCTTATCTTACTTCAAGCAATACATGTTTCCTATGAATGATAGGAACTCCATTCTTATGAGTTGATTATAAGTGAGCCCTTCACTAACCATCAAGTGTTGCATCCCTCTAAGGCCGATGCCTAACCCTTGAGCAATCATTGTCACCATTCCTCCAATCATAATCCCTCGAGTGTTCTCTCTCTTCGCCACTCTCTCAACATGCTGAATGAAGTGAGCTGCAATGTTCACTGTGAACTCCTTGAACATACTGTACATGATGTACAACTGCTTCTCACCAACAGATCCACTCTCAAACCGACCCAGAATAGTATTGGATACTATCTTCTCAAGGTATCTCATGACTGGGTTCCTTATAGCTGTCCCTTTTGACGAATTTGGAATGTACTCTGGAGGCTCAGTCCCATCCTCAACCAATTTTCTCCACCAAGTCTGTTGATTGAAACCCCCTTGTGGTAAGAAGTTCTGATGACCTCTCATGATTGGGCACCCAAAGAACCTATTTAGCTCGTTCACAGGTATATTCTCCCACATCTCATTGTTCAACTGAAATGTGATTGCAATAGGAAACTTGTTCCTATCTCTATGAACCTCCAAGGTGCTCATGAACTTGGCTGTAAGATGGAGATAAGTGGGAGGTCTCTTATCGAAAAACTCTTCCATTTCCACTCGACGGAATAGAGTCCTCAGATCACTCTCTATCCTAAGACCCTCCATGGTTGCTTGATCCTGGAATCGAGTTGCCCTGATCTTGGGGATTATGTACTCCCACCTCAATACATACTTCTCCCATTCCATGAACTCTACTCCGAAATTATCAGGGTGTTGGTCCTTCATTAGCAGTTTGGCATCAAGGTTGGATAGTTCCATTTCTGACTCAATAAAAATGAAATCCTCATTGCGTTTCCTCACTCTTCTTTCAGCCATCTACAATTTCCAACATAATTCAAATTAGTTTCAATTCAACTCAAAGCAAAATGTCTCATATTAATTAGAATTATCACTAGTTATTCAACTAAGTGTTAATTCAAGCACATATTCAAGCACAACAAACAATGTGTTTCAAAGACTAACATTTTGATCCAATCAACTTATCACAAAGTTATTCAAAAAGTTCATTCAATCAATCAATTTCAACATCCTAATCCTTCATTCTTTCATAACATTTCACTTCTTCAATGGGCACAATTCAATTCAATAATGCTTCATGCAAAAGCTTTGAATTCCAATTTGAAATTTCATTTAAGCATTTCATCAAACACTTGGCATGCACATATTTCACACTTCAATTCAACAAGTCTTAACTATGCCTTCATGTTCAAATCCTCAACACCTAAACTAATTCACATCAATACAATCATCATAGAAGCATTATTAATCAATTTGAACATCACATGCCCTAAATTAATCATCCTAAAATAATTATCCCCAAATTCTTCCTTCATGAACCCTAATTCTTCCCAAAATTCAATCAATCCAACAATTAAATATGCAAATTCATGTTTCACAATCCTAGACATGCTTCATACATACCATCATTCAAAAACCATACATGAATTTCGAAATTTATACCTCGAAATGAAAATTAGGGCACAAGAGTACATACCTTGAATTTTCTTGAATAAAATGAAGGGGATTGTTGTTTAAACTTTGAAATTCACCTTTTAATCTCACAATCTTACCACTCTTTGATGTTTGGGTGACAATTGATGGAGTTTGGACAGAAATCTCACGACGGAGACGAAGTTGGGACACGAGTGGAGTGAGTGGTCGTGTCCAGAAATCTGATTTTAAAATGCTGCCTCAGACACGACATGAGTCGTGTCACGCAACACGGCCATAAGGTGCCCGTGTTACGTGATCTGATGCTCCCGTACGGCCAATCTGGACAGGCCCGTGTTGGAAACACGGCTCGAGTCCCGGACACGACTCGTGTGACGACACACGACCAAAATCTGCCCGTGTTGGGCAAACTGATGTCGCCGCACGGCCACCTGTTACAGGGCCGTGGCGGCGACACGAGTCGTGTACAACTCTTCTGAATTTTCCAATTTCAACTTCAAATCTTGTCTTTCCCTGTTTCCATGCTTCCAATACTCCCTATTCATGCTCACAACTCATAAACATCATTAGTTCAACCTTAATATCAAAAATAAAAGGATTATCAACTTCAACACCACCAAAACGAACCAAAACTAAACCAAACTCATGAGAAAATTTCAAATTTGGCTCAAAAACACAAGAATGCATGTCAACATAGAATATAACATATCATACCACATCATATCCCCCCAAACTTGAATTGAAACAAGAGTTTCAAAGTAAGTTTGCAAAAAGTGGTACGATATACCATTCACATCAATGACGCACTCTTTGAATCTTCAATAAATCTTCTCCTCATAAGTACAATCCACCTACAAGACCAAAATAAAGCAAAACAAGAAAAAGAAATATTTTCAAACCTAAACTACTAAAAGGATACGAGCCTTCAAGAGGTGAAAGTGTCAACATATACCAACTCCCTTTGAGAGGGAGAATGGTAATGTTTCACCCTATGATCATTAACTACAAAGGCATTTCCATCCGCTCCTTCAAGTTTAATCGAGCCATCATCTCTTACTTCGATCACCAAGTACGGTCCGGTCCATTTCGAACGAAGTTTTCCGGGGAATAATTTAAGCCTTGAATTAAACAATAGAATTTTATCCCCCGGAATAAACTCCTTCGTTTTGATCCTTTCATCATGCCATCTTTTGAGCTTTTCCTTCAAAATTCTTGAGCTTGAGTAAGCTTCATCCCTAAATTCTTCTAATTCAATCAATTGGAGGCACCTTTTCTTCCCGGATTCCTTTTTATCAAAATTCAACTTCCGAAGGGCCCATAATGCTTTGTGTTCCAACTCCACGGGTAAATGGCAAGCCTTCCTATAAACAAGTTTGTAAGGACAAAATCCAAGAGCGGTCTTGTAAGCCGTTCGATAAGCCCATAAAGCATCATCTAACTTAGAAGACCAATTTTTTCTATTCCCATTGACCGTCTTTTGAAGAACAAGCTTCACTTGTCTATTTGACACTTCCGCCAAGCCATTTGTTTGAGGATGGTAAGGTGTTGAAACTTTGTGCTTTACTCCATATCCACTCAAAAGCTTCACAATAAGCTTATTGATGAAGTGTGATCCCCCATCACTAATTATAGCCCTTGGCACCCCAAATCTAGCAAAGATGTTCTTCTTTAAGAAACCCTTGACCACTAAAGCATCATTTGTCTTTATCGGAATGGCTTCGACCCATTTAGATACATAATCCACCGCAAGCAATATGTAAAGGTAACCACTGGAAGGCGGAAATGGCCCCATGAAATCCATCCCCCATACATCAAACACTTCAACTTCAAAGATGTTCCTCATAGGCATCTCATCACGTTGCCCTATACTTCCAATCCTTTGGCACCTATCACATCCCTTGATATACTCCTTACAATCTTAGAACAAAGTTGGCCAAAATAACCCCGATTGAAGTATCTTAGCCCCCGTCTTTTGAAATCCGAAATGCCCCCCACAAGGTGAATTATGGCACATTTTCATTACACTTAACTTCTCCTCCTCCGGGATACACCTCCTTATGATTCTATCCGGACAATTCTTAAACAAAATAGGATCATCCCATAGATATTCCTTGACATCATGATAGAACTTCTTCCTTCGAGATTCAGTGAGATGGTCCGGCTTTAGGCCACAAGCTAGATAATTCACAAAATCCGCATACCACGGTCTTCCGGTCTCACAAAAAGTGTACATTCTTTGAAAATCAACTAGAAGAATCTCTTCATCCGGGAATGCATCCTTAATGAACTCCATGGTTCCTTCTTCATCAACATTTTCTAAGCGTGACAAGTGGTCGACTATGATATTTTCGACTCCCTTCTTGTCACGTATCTCCACATCGAACTCCTGCAACAAAAGAACCCAACGAATTAGTCTTGGTTTAGCATCTTTTTTACTCATCAAATACCTAATGGCGGCATGATCCGTATAAACAATGGTTTTCGTGCCAACTAGGTATGGATGGAATTTTTCAAAAACATAAACCACGGATAAAAACTCTTTTTCCGTTGTAGTGTAATTCTTTTGATTTGTATTGAACGTCTTGGATGCATAGTAGATAGCCCGAAACTTCTTCTCTCTCACTTGTCCTAGAACTACTCCCAAAGCATTGTCGCTTGCATCACAATGGAGCTCAAAAGTCTTGCTCCAATCAGGAGAGACAAGTATTGGTGAAGAAATTAAGGCCTCCTTAAGCACCCTAAAAGCATCAAGACATTCATCATTAAATTCAAATGGAACATCTTTTTCAAGCAATTTACACAAATGTTTGGCTATGTTAGAAAAATCATTTATAAAACGTCGATAGAATCCGGCGTGACCAAGAAACGATCTAACCCCTTTTTCATTTTTAGGAGGGAGAAGATGTTCAATGGCTACAACCTTCGCTCTATCAACTCTCAAACCTTTTTCGGAGATATGATGACCAAGTACGATACCCTCTTGAACCATAAAATGGCATTTTTCCCAATTCAAGACTAGGTTCGTATCTTGACATCGCTGCAAAACCATAGAGAGATTAGCCAAGCATTTATCAAATGTAGATCCAAACATGGAAAAATCATCCATAAAAACTTCCATTATATTTTCAATCAATCCTCCAAAAATAGCCATCATACAACGTTGAAAGGTGGCGGGTGCATTGCATAACCCAAAAGGCAATTTATAGAAAGCGAATGTGCCATACGGACAAGTAAAAGTTGTTTTCTCTTGATCCTCGGGGGCTATCATGATTTGGTTGTACCCCGAGTAACCATCAAGAAAATAATAATACTTGTATCCCGCCAACCTATCAAGCATTTGATCAATAAAAGGCAAAGGGAAATGATCCTTATGAGTATTTTCATTAAGTTTTCTATAATCACAACAAACTCTCCACCCCGTTTTCACCCTTGTTGCAAGTTCTTCATCAAATTCTGTTTTAACAATGGTTAACCCTTCTTTCTTAGCCACAACATGCAAAGGACTTACATGAGGACTATCACTAATGACATAAACAATTTTAGCATCCAACCATTTTAAAACTTCCTTCCTAACAACTTTTTACATAATAGGATTCAAACGCCTTTGAGGTTGTATACATGATTTATTCTCATCAATCAACCTAATGTGATGCATGCAAATGGTAGGACTTATTCCTTTTAAATCATCAAGACTCCACCCTATAGCACTTTTATGACTTCGAAGTACTCTCAACAATTTATCAAGTTCTAGAGATGAAAGGGATGATGATACAATTACCGAAAATGTCTTCTTGTTCCCCAAATACGCATACCTAAGGTGATCGGGTAGAGGCTTCAATTCTTCCTTTCCCTTATCAACCTTTGACTCTTCATTCTCAACCTCTAATGGAAGATATTCCCTCTTTCCATAGTATGCCAACTTTGCTTCATCCTCTTGCATTTCCCTACAAGCATTCAATTCATGTAAACAATCATTTATATCTTCATATTGTAAACAATGAAAAGAAAGGTTAGAGTTTAAAGATAAGGTAAGAGAATGGCTTATGCTCATTTCAAGAGGATCTTTAGCTAAGATGAATGGTAGGTTCTCTTCAACAGCTTCATCAATCATGTCAATCCTTCTACATTTTTCTTTCTCATGTGGATATCTCATAGCACTCTTCAAAGAGAACACCACCTCCTCCTCATTTACTCTCAACTTCAACTCCCCTTTTTGTACATCAATTAAAGCTCTTCCCGTGGCTAAAAATGGACGCCCCAAAATCAATGGAACATTTGTATCCTTGTCCATATCAAGCACTACAAAATCAACCGGGAATATAAACTTTCCAACTTTGACTAACACATCCTCCACTATTCCTCTAGGGTAAGTTAAAGACCTATCCGCGAGTTGCAATGTAACGGATGTAGGTTTTACTTCCCCTATACCAAGTTTCTTGAAAATGGACATAGGCATCAAGTTGATACTTGCCCCAAGATCACAAAGAGCTTTATGAACCTCACTCTTGCCCATTTTACATGTAATAACAAAACTCCCCGGATCTTTGAGCTTTGGAGGCAACTTCCTTTGAATTATTGCACTACATTCCTCCGTCAAGTTGACTGTCTCATTCTCCACCAAGCTCCTCTTTCTTGACATGATGTCTTTCAAAAACTTGGCATAATGGGGCATTTGTTTCAAGGCATCCGCAAAGAGTATATTAATGTGGATTTTCTTGAAAATTTCTAAAAACTTTGCAAACTTTTCATCCAAGCCCTTCTTAAAAAATCGATGTGGAAAAGGAATAGGTACTTGTGTTTTTAGAATTCCCCAACTATCCCTTTCCACTTCAATTTCCTCCTCCTTCTTTTTCATTGCCTTGGTTCTTTCCCATTTCTTTTCAACAATCTTGTTATCAATCAATTCTGGTTCCTCATTCATTTTAGCCTCAACTTCACTTTCAACGTCTAATTCTTCTTCAACCAAAGTTTTCTCCACCTCATTCTCTTCCACCTTATCATCTTCCATTGGCATTGACGGTCCATCATAATTGGTTCCACTCCTCAAGGTAATTGCCTTGCATTGTTCCTTTGGGTTTACAATGGTGGTGGAAGGAAATTTTCCTTTCTCGTTCGCACTCATTGAGCTAGCAATTTGACCAAGCGAATACTCCAAATCTTTGAGTCTTCTATCACTATTTTCCTCAATAGTTTTGAATCTTCTTTCATTATTTTCCTCTTGAGTTTTGTTGGAAGCAATCAACTTTTCAAGAAGTTCTTCGGTAGTCGCCTTCCCTTCATTATTTGGCGCTTTAGCTCCCGGATGATACCCCGGAGGATAAGCAACCGCATTACTTGGGTTTGCATAAGAGAAATTATCTTGCCTCCTTTGTTGTTGTGGGTAAGAACTTCCACTTCCTTGGCTAGTGAAACCTCCTTGCCTTTGTTGTTGTTGTGGGTATGAGCTTCCACTACTTTGACCATTGAATCCTCCTTGCCTTTGTGGATAACTTCCTTGATTTCTGTTGAAACTACCTTGGTAATTGTTTTGATAATTACCTTGGTAGTTTCCTCATTGCATATATTGCACATCCTCCACACGTGGCATTGTCATAGCCCATTGTTCCCCACTAACACCATTTTGAGGAAGCACCTTTTGATCCATTTGGCCTTCAACCATATTAACTTCTTGATTAGTCACTCCTTTGTTCAAACTCATTTGCTTCATTACCTCCGCGACTATCATTTCCATGTTTGGCGTTTGTGGCTCAACATTCACACTCTTCACACTAAACTGTTGCCCTTTATCATAGCTCTCAAACCCATAGCATCCACTAACCCTCTCCGATGGCCATTGGTAGACATTTGTAGTGATTTCATTAAAAATTCGAATAGCCCTTTCCGGAGTTACTCCAAGTACGGATCCACCTGCCGAAGCATCAACAAGCACTCTTTGCCCATTCACAAGTCCTTGATAAAAAAATCCAACTTGTTGATTCTCCGGGAAACCATGTTGTGGACACTTGCGTAGCATTTCCTTAAATCTTTCCCACGCTTCGTAAAAACTTTCTTGAGGCAATTGCTTGAATTGAGTAATCAAGCTTTTCATTTGAAGTGTCTTGGAAGGTGGGAAATACTTGTTCAAGAATATTTGTGCAAGTTCGTCCCATGTGTTGCACATTCCGGGAGTAAGAGTGGAGAGCCATGTTCTTGCTCTATCCCTCAAAGAAAATGGAAATAACCTCATTTTGATGCAATCCTCGCTCACCCATTCATCTTCACGGTGTTAGCAATCTCAACGAATTGAGCTAGATGAGCATTAGGATCTTCGTTCGGAGCTCCACTAAATTGTTGTTCTCTCACCAATGAAATCAAGCCCATTTTAAATTCAAAGTTGTTGGCATGAATTGGTGGTCCCATCATTTGTGGAATTGCCCTTGGCATGAAGAAATCCCGGATTACTCTTTGATCATTGTGAACTCCATGTTGCACCGGAGGTGGTGGTACATATGCTTGTTGTGGAGGAGCATAAGCTTGTTGAAACCCTTGTTGAATCATAGCTTGTTGCACCATTTGTTGAATTAAAGCTTGATTGTTAAACTCCCTAAATTGTTGATAAGCTTGTTGAGGAAGATTGGCATTGGCTTGATCTTTCAAATTTTGCATTCCGCCTCCATCATTCCTAACATTGCCACGTTCATCTTGATTGTTTTCCATTTGATCACTCTTTTTGGTATTGTTTTCCTTTCTTCTTCTTCTTCGAAAAGTGTGTTCAATTTCTAAGTCAATAGGTTCAACTTGTTCCCCTTTTGATCTTGTTTGCATACACCTTCAAAATAAAAGAAGTTAGAACAAGATTTTCAAAGCAAAATACAAATAATAAATACAAGAAAAAAATATCTCTAGTAAGATCGCTCTAAACGTTCCTTCTTTAAGCTACTAGCAACCGTTACCTCCCCGGCAATGGTGCCATTTGATTAGCCATAACTTGTAGTCGGGTTGACCAATTCAAGAATTTATCGAACCACAGGGAGGTCGATGCTAGCACTTAAGCGAGATCACGTTTATCACGATTTTATAGAAACGAATCATAGATGGATGGTTGATTTAACAAGTAATTAAATTAAGACCAATGAAAGTAGACAAGCAATTATCAAATGACAAAATTAAAATGATGAATGAGTAGTTTTCCAAATTGAGTAGAAGTAAGATTAACAACACTAATGAAATGGTAACTTATGGGCTCATGCATTAAACTCATATGTATCAAGGGTTAAGACTAAGGGCCAACATATATACCACCTAAACTTTCTCTCGAAATGAATAGGATGTAGATCATTTGCACAATCTCAAAATAGCTCAAAGGTTGGTTCTCAATTAAATTATTCCAACTAGGTACTAAGTTCAATTAAAGAATCCCTTCATATAATTAATTGACTTCTCAATCTAACTAATCACATATTCTATCAAAGGGTTCTAAATAATAAAGGACTTCTCAATCACTTTACAATTTATAATGCACATGAGGTGTTTGATGAAATGATTCACTTGACTATCCTAAGCACATAATTGATTTCTCAATCTAATCATATAATTAGAACAATCAAACACACAAAACATCATAGATCTCAAGATATATAAGCACCAATGATAGAAAATCAAATATCCCCATCAACATATGAATTTAATTACATAGATCCACAAATTAACCAACAACCTTCATGTTGCTAATCTCACAAGGGAGATTAGCCTACAATCTTCATAAGATCCATAACATAGACATTAGAATTCTTACAAATCATGGTAAACTAAAGGATTAACACAAAATTGGAATGAAAACTCCCTTGGAAATGGATCCAATTGAATATCCCTTCTTCCTTTGGTGATCACCCAATCTTCCTTGCTTCTTCACTTGATTTGGATGGTAGAAATTATGGAGAAATGATATAGATCTAGAAATGGATGAATGGGATGAAGAATATGGTGTAAAATCAAAGGAAAGGTGTGTGAGGTGTGTGGGAACAGTAGAAAATCGGATCTCCCTTCTAAATGTTGAATGGATTGGTATTTATACCCCATAGAGATCTTCTAGAAGAATAAAAAAAATATCTTGTTCTGGTGCCGACACGAGTCGTGCTACGTGGCACGAGTCGTGTCGTGTCAGGGCAAACGGCACATGAGTCGTTCTGCGTCGCACGGCCAAAGGGTGGCCGTGTTGAATGTATAGATGTCGCCGCACGGCCGCCGCTTACAGGCCCGTGTCTGGTACACGGGCCGTGTGCTGCAACACGGGTCGAGCTCCGCAACACGGCCAAGTGGTGATCGTGTTGGATAAATAGATGTCGCCGCACGACCATTCTGGACAGGCCCGTGTCTGGCACACGGGCCGTGTGCTGCAACACGAGTCGTGTTGCCAGCACGGCCAGCCGTGTTCTTGCACTTTTGTTTCTTCTTCCTTGTTTGATCTCTCGTCTTCTTTTTTACTCCATGTTCACCTGTTATACATATGTTTAAGATCATTCTCACACATTCCCATGAAAACACATAACACCACCAAAATACATGAAAATACGGATAAAACAATACGAAAAATACACACAAAAAGGCACTAAAATCTAGGTGAAAATAATGACAATCAACACACAAATTAATCCTCAAGTATAAGGATATCAATTGTAGTCGCGAAGATGACCAAGTTACAATATCGAACCCACGGGACGGATAAATATCAATTTTGTGATCTTCTAGTATATTTTAGACTATGTTGGTAATTGTAAAGGTTTAATGGATAGTAACTTCTAATCGAAATAACAAAAGAAATAGCAAAAGTAGAGAGAAGTGAGTTGTGATCAATAAGAATGATAGGTAGTTCGTTGGGTCATCCAGTTTCACTAGCAATTCGTATTTTCGTGTGATGGTGTCCGACTCTGCCCTGTGGTTTGTGGACGCATCACTAGACCATGCAAGTTTACTCTATAGACACAAGTAAATATGCGCTTGACACATGTGAATAACATCGGAGCAAGAGATATGCTTCACCCCCCTTTCTAGGTACTATCATAATCAATTATCTTCTACGTCTAGAATCTAACCCCGATTTGATCTCCCTTTTTAGGTACTATAAAGTTATACTCTTCATCCTATTCATCAACCCGAATTCAATTCAATTCATGAATATTCATATAAGACAGTTCTAATAATACTTCGGAATCCCTTCACTTAGAATTATAACGATAAACCCTGCTCAGTAGTGAACGCACTCAATCAATAACCATGTCATGTATTCAGACTCTACACAACGATCATTGATGCACAAAACGACTATGAGTATGGATTAAATATGCAATCTTATATAAAACAAACCACAGGTAGTGTTGTACGGAGTTTTACACACGAAACACGAATTACATCATGAAACTTTCATAACCCTAGAACTACCAAGGTGGTTCTAGCCCATGATTGATCTAGGAACAATCATGGTTAGATTAATCATTCTTACTTGAACCTTCAGCGAACCTCTGTCACAGCCCTCCGGATGGATCACCACCTCTACTCTTGTCTCTCCTACGATTGACGATCAAAAGCTCCCTTTTTCTCTGTATGAGCCTCCTTTTATACTTGTAATCACGTCTCTAGGGCTTGGAATGGGCTTTCTAAGTGATCTCACGCGTTTCGGCCTCGAAAATCCGGATAAGGTAAGTTCTCGCACACAGGTTCGACCACGTCAAGCAGGTCGAACCCCGAGCCACAGGTCGAACCCCAGGTCGAACCCCACTACTGGAAGAATTCTGCACAGGTTCGACCTTCTGGACAGGTCGAACCACTTAGGCCTTGGTCGAACCCCAGGTCGAACCTCAGCACTGGACAACTCTTGCTCCCGATTCGATCAACTGGCAAGTCGAACCCCAACGTCGTGGTCGAATCCTCCTTCTTGCAAACTGGTTCGACCATGGTTCGACCTGATAGCCAGGTCGAACCAACTGAGTCGTGGTCGAACCCATCTCTGTATGTTCAGCAACGTTGGTTCGACCTGCTGGAGAGGTCGACCCTCCTCCAGCCAGGTCGAACCCACCTACTCCTTGGGCGGTTCGCGTGGCTTCGACTCCGTCTCTTCGATTCTTGGCTCTTTCACTCCATTTTTGCTAAGAAAACACTCAGATAGCTCCACTAACACCTGATTCATGCTATTTCACAATATATAGGTTTTCCACCTATTTCCACATCAAAACTCTCCAAAACTAGCACAAAACATAGCGCCAAACTTGTGAATTTACACACTCATCAAACCCCCAAACTTACATGTTGCTCGTTCCGAGGCAACCAATTTAAACCACAGGAGTCGTGTATAATTCAACAAGATCAAGTACAACACATATTACACATGCCACTTCATTGAATCAAACAAGAATTACTTGCATCAAATATGTCACTCATGTAAAATCAATCCAATCACACACCATTCGGAGCACTAAGTAATCTTACTGACAAGATAAGTCTTTACTCTCTTTCGCTCGTGCGTGAGGCACTATAGGCTAGTATAAACACTCATATCAATTCATATTCACGTGTAACCATAAGCTTGGCAAAGGTCTCAGAAATCAACTTAAATTAGATTAATACTAGGATCACAAAGGACTTGTTTCTAGGTTGTAATGTTGGCTCTTTGGAAAGGGTAGGAAAATTTGGTCATAGTAACTTAATACACTAGTAGAGAGTTACCTTGGAGGTTCTTGATTTCTCATTCGGCTTCATATTCTCCTCCAATTCTTCTCTTGCACTTGCAATTATCAATTTTCCTTCTCTTCCTTGCATCAACATCATTCTTCTTTTAATTGCTCGGGTACTAGTTATAGGCACTACCCTTCTCGAACATCGTTCGGCTATTTCTTAGAAACTTCAAGCCCCATGTATAAGCAATTCGGGGTACCAATTTCAGGCACTATCCCTAACAAGATTTAACCATGCACTTTTCTTACCGAACCTCATTCCATCTTCCCTTTGTTTCTTCCACACTTATTCACCTTATTCTCTCTACCAATGTATAGGGTATTTTCAAAGCTCAAATAAGGTAATTAAGGCTCGTATATTTGGCTTGCCAAAGAAAAAACTTTTAAAAGGCTCAAACAGGGCTACCAAAGATTTATAAGATCATTAGGAAAGGTGAAATTTGGCTAAGTGACTCAATTAATCAAAAATGGCCTAAGATCATATCCTAATATTTCATCAATTGTAAGTTTAACACAAGACTCCAAGCCAAGTTCTAGAATACGTTCATATGAATGATTCTCTCAAGAATAAACTATCATAATTAATCATGATAAAGGCTCAAATCCTCACATAAGTAATCAATTCCTAATACTCCTCATAGCACATAATCAAAATCAATTCCTCATGAATTCCATATACTTAACAAATTATTCATGCTCTTTCCAAATGAAAATAAACACGTAAACATATGAGTGCACATAATCAATAACCCATATACAGAGCAACGATACAAGATCAACTATATCAAGTATATGCCACTCACACATGAATCACACCCCAATCTGTAAAAATAAAAGAAGAATGGGAGATAAAATGAATCGGAGAAGCCAAAAGAAAACCTGAAACTACTCCCTAGGAGCATCATCATCCTCATCATCATCGTCATCCTCATCCATTCTATTTTCCACAGCTCGGCACAGACTGGTAATGTGCTTGTCCATCATATCCACTCGACTACTCACTCTACCAACACGCTCATCCAAGGCAGAGTACCTTTCGTTCAGCGTGGCATAGTTGGCGTTAGCGAGCGCGAGTTGCCTGTTCGTCTCTTACTGTGCAGCTACCACCGCGATCAGCTGCTCATGAATCAAGCGAAGCTGCTCCCGAGAACCTGGAACTGCTCGCCGCTGCTGCGGTCCTGGAGCATGCTGAGGCGCATCATGCTGCTCTCCTTCCAGAATCTCCCTCTCCGGCTGCTCCTCTACCTGATCCTCCTCTTCAGACTGCTGCGGCTGAGGTGGACGAAACTCTCCTCGATCAACAATCTGCTGTAACTCAGCCATCCTTCCCTCAGCACACATCTGTGCTACTGCTCTCCAATCACCACCCGACTTCGCTGCCACGGATAAAGCGGTGTGTCCAAGAGAATTCATTAGCTTATTCCTTTCTTCCCGAATAGTTGTCAAGTTGCTCACGTCGAAGGGGAACATAAATTCGAAAGGCTTGAGACCTCTCGTGAAAAACCAATCTCCATTTCTAAAATGGGCAACTCCCTTCGCGCACGTGCTCATAATCAAATCGGGTTCTCCTTCTACTGGTGTAATGCCGGTGAGGTCCAAGTTGTAATGCTTAGCCAAAATCGTCAATAACCCTCCAATATTCACCTTTTGAAAACCAATGGTCTTGAATCGATTCAGCTGTGCAATAAAATAAGCTCCAACGTTGAACTTCACTCCATTCAACATACACCATAAGGCATATAACTCTCCTCTAGACACAACACTCCCTTCCGAGCGGGCGAACAACGTGTTGCTCAGGATGCGGTCCATGTACCTCAAGACAGGGTTCTTTATTGCGGAAGCACGAGCCTGTCTGGTCTTGTAATCATGAATCTCCCCAGTGATCTCCCTCCAAAATCGCTTTACACTGAATGCAGCACTTTCTAAACGAGGGATCTCCAAAGGTGTCTCAAACAGCTCGTTGAAATCCTCAGACGTCCATCTCCTACTCACTCCACCAAGTTGAAACGTACACCGACAGGGGTATCCAAGCGGGTCCTTCTCCATCTCAAACGAACAAACCACTTCCGCTGTAACATGGAAGTACGTCGGCCTCTTCAACTCCATGAATCTTCGGATCCCTACTTGATCAAACATCCAAAATATATCATCCCCTATTCTCATTATCCTCATCGCTTCATCATCTTGGTATCGAGTGCGAGCTATCTTATCTGAAACTTCTTCCCACTTCTCTTTAATCTCATCCCAACCTTGCATCCTAATCTTGAAGTTATCAGGTAAACGGTCTTGTAGCCTCAGTTTTCTTGTCACTTTGTCCAAGTTTGAAGGCCTGTCATGCCTCTTCTTTGATCTCTCCTCCTCTGCTTTTCCTTTTCCTTTACTTGATACTTGTCCCTTTCCTGAAAACAAATACTTCAATCCAACCAACAAGACAAGAAAGCAAGTATTGTACTAGCACATCACATACTCTACTCAAGACTTCAAGCATCAATGCATATTCATACAAACTATCATCTCAACACCACTTGCTTATTCAACATTCTCAAAACATCTTCAATTACACCTTCTTTAATCGTCAAAACATAACCAACAAGCATGCATTAAGCAATTCAAGCAATTCAATCAAAAATTCAACATGCTTTCCTCAATGAACTACTTCAATTTTATCAATTTCAAACCAAATCAACATGCTCATTCTATGGTATGTTCTATATCCTTGATTAATCCACATAAAAATCCAAGTTCTATCAATAATCAATCAACCACAAACCAAGAAACAAGAATTCATATGAAACCAATCAAAATATCAACATTCACCATGAAATTCAACCATACTCAACATCAATTCTCTATTTCACATCAAATTTCTTACCTAAACCTTCAATTCTAGAGTAATTGAGTTGGAAAAAACGTATCTTGTGACTTGCCCATGGTGAATAATCGATCAAAAACACAAAACAACCAAAAACGCGATTTCAGCCCTAACTCGCGATGAAATCCGCCCAAATCCGCGACCGAATCGATAATTCAAGGTGTAATGTTGTGTAATCGGTGTGAAATCAAGTGTAATTGAAGAATTTGTGCAAGGGTGTAGAGGTTCGAAGAGGGTTCGAGGTTTGATGTTTCGAAAAAGTGATCGAACCCCTCTGAAAATTCGAATTTAAATCGCGTACCTGGCTTGGTTCGACCTCGGGTTCGACCACCTGGACTGGTCGAACCATGAATGGCGAGGTCGAACCTCTCTTCTGGACAAACGATCTTCTTGGTTCGACCAGGGGTTCGACTTGCTAAACAGGTCGAACCTTTCTTGAATTGGTCGAACCCCTCTTCTGGAAAACAGAGTGCTTCCGACTGACAGGTTCGACCATAGGTTCGACCTCCTGACCAGGTCGAACCACTATGGCTTTGGTCGAACCTCCTCTCTGGACAACTTTCAACGCTGGTTCGACTTCCTCTGCTTTTGTTCGACCTCTGGCTCTGGTCGAACCACTCCTAGACTTGGTCGAACCTACCTCCTGATTTCCAAAACTGAGTGTTCTTCATTCACTACATACTTCAAGCTTCAACACAACTTCATTAGGTACAATCTAGAGCACAACTTCAGAAATTGTTCCACATAATATCATTCATGAGTATCTCCGTAAAAGAAAACACAACCAAAAACCACTGAACATTAGGCAAATTGTAAAAAATCATCACATCAAAATCGATTAAAATTTCAACATGGCCGCAAAAACCAACTCCCCTAACAAACAATACAAAGAAAAGATTATACTCTTAATGCTTCAATGAGGTAATAACATCACCCCCCCCAAACTTAGGAAAAACGTAAGTCAAAACTAAGTTTGAAAAGAGATGTAATTGCCGATTAGTAAGCATCTTAAATATAAAAATTTCTTACTCACACAAAAGAAATAAAGCAATAAAAAGGAAGAGTAAGCTCTCAACAAGCGCTCATGTTTAACGTCGTAGAGTCACGACGGTACCAAATCAGAACAAGGTATCATCAAAAATGACACACGCATCATCCGGCGACCTATAATGCTTCAATCGATGCCCATTCGCCAAGATAATGACTCCATCTTTGTCCATAAGCTCATAACTCCCCCCTCCTAAGGCTCGATGAATCATGAACGGTCCCGTCCACTAAGACTTCAACTTGCCTGCAAAAAGCTTCAAACGAGAGTTAAAAAGTAGTACCTCATCTCCTTGCTTGAACTCCTTGTATGAAATTTTAGAATCATGCCACCTCTTCATTCTTTCCTTATAAATCTCTGAATTCTTGAAAGCACGACTCCTAAACTCATCCAATTGATTCATGTGAGTTAGCCTCAACTCCTTTACATCCCTAAAGGACAAGTTCAAGCGACGCAAAGCCCAAAATGCTTTGTGTTGGATTTCTACGGGTAAGTGGCACGGCTTCCCATAGATAATTTGATACGGTGACATATCTAACACCGTCTTGTAAGCGGTCCGGAACCCCCATAACACATCATCAAGCTTCATAGCCCAATCTTTTCTATTAGTTCCTACCACTTTCTCCAGAATCTGCTTTACTTGACGGTTGGAGACCTCCGCCTGCCCATTTGCTTGCGGATGATAGGGTGTAGTAACCCTATGCCTAACACCATAATCCTTAAGCACCTTCTCCAGAAATTTATTGACGAAGTGGGAACCTCCATCACTAACTAATGCTCTCGGAACTCCATAACGGGCAAAAATATGTTTCTTTAGGAAAGATAAAACAACTTTCGAATCATTAACATGAGTAGGAATTGCTTCCACCCACTTCGAAACATAATCCACCGCAAGAAGAATGTAGAGAAACCCATTCGACGGGGGAAAAGGCCCCATAAAATCGATCCCCCATACATCAAATATCTCCACAACTATACTAGGCTGCAATGGCATCTCATCTCTCCTACCTATATTACCCATGCGCTGACATCTATCGCAAGACGCCACATAGCTCTCACTATCTCTAAACAAAGTAGGCCAATAAAGAGCGGATTGAAGTACCTTAGCTGTAGTCTTTTGCGCTTCGAAATGCCCCCCATTCGGTTGTGCATGGCAGAACTCCAGCACACTTTCCATTTCCATCTCGGGTACACATCTTCGGACAATAGAATCTGTACAAATCTTATAAGCAAACGGATCATACCATATAAATGTCTCAACTTCCCTTCGAAATTTCGCAAGTTGATATCGGTTGAGATCCCTTGGAATTTCACCAATGACAATGTAATAAACATAATCCGCGTACCATGGATCCATACCTTGCGCTGCAACCACACATGCTCGCTCGGCACCTTCAACAGCCACAGCCATGATCTTCTCATCAGGGAACATCTCTTCAATATAGTCGAAAGAATTATCACAATGCTCCCTAGTCTCCAACCTTGACAAGTGATCGGCCAACACATTTTCTGTTCCTTTCTTATCCCGAATCTCCAAGTCAAACTCCTGCAGTAGTAGAATGCATCTTATGATCCTAGGCTTCGTCTCCTTCTTCTCCATCAAATAACGAATCGCTGAGTGATCCGTATACACAATCGTCTTCATGCCAACCAAATACTGACGAAACTTATCGAATGCATACACAACAGCTAAAAACTCCTTTTCAGTTACCGTGTAATTCTTCTGTGCCGCATCGAAAGTCTTACTCGCGTAGTAAATGGCGCAGAACTTCTTCTCCTTAAACTGCCCAAGCACCACACCCAATGCTACATCACTTGCATCACACATAAGTACAAACGGTTGCGTCCAGTCCGGTGTGATCAAGACAGGGGCAGTAATAAGCGCCTCCTTCAAAACTTGAAAATCTGTTAAACACTCATCATTAAACACAAAAGGAATATCCTTTTCAAGTAAATGAGATAAGGGCTTAGAGTATTTTGAGAAGTCTTTAATGAATCTCCTGTAAAAATCGGCGTGTCCAAGGAAGGACCGCACTCCTCTTTCATTGGTCGGTGGTGGAAGCTTCTCAATCGCCACCACTTTAGCACGGTCTACCTGTAATCCCTTGGCGGAAATATGATGCCCAAGAACAATCCCATCCTTCACCATGAAATGGCACTTCTCCCAATTCAAGACAAGATTAGTTTCTTGACACCTTTTTAAAACAACAGCAAGGTTAGACAAACATATATCAAAAGAAGAACCAAAGACTGAAAAATCGTCCATGAATACTTCCATGATCTTCTCTATCAAACCATCAAAAATCGCCATCATGCATATCTGAAAAGTAGCAGGGGCATTACACAATCCAAACGGCATCTTCCTAAAAGCAAAGGTCCCGTAGAGGCAAGTAAAAGTGGTCTTTTCTTGATCTTCGGGAGCAATCATGATTTAATTATACCCCGAGTATCCATCCAAGAAACAATAAAACTCATACCCTGCAAGACGATCCAACATTTGATCCATAAATGGAAGAGGGAAATGGTCCTTACACGTGTTCTCATTCAATTTCCTGTAATCCACACATGTACGCCATCCCGTAGGAATTCTCGTGGCTATAGCTTCTCCATCCTCAGCTTTCACTACAGTCATGCCCCCCTTCTTAGCAACTACATGCAATGGACTCACATGGGGACTATCACTAATAGGATATATAATTCCAGCATCCAACCACGTAAGAATTTGCTTCCTTATCACCTCTTGAATTGCGGGATTCACCCTACGCTGATTCTGAACACTAGCTTTGGCTTCATCCAACAACATAATCCGATGCATATAATACGAAGGACTAATACCTTTCAAATCATCAAGTGACCACCCTATTGCAGACTGGTACTTCCTCAAAACATCTAATAACTCCTCAAGTTGATCATCATTAAGGGAAGAAGATACAATTACCGGATATTGTGCATTATCACCAAGAAAAGCATACTTCAAGTGGTCCGGCAATGGTTTCAACTCCTCTTTTCGTTTCTCCACTGGAGTATTTTCGTTATCCAAAGGCAAGTACTTCCTGGTCCATTTGACTTATTCCATTTTTTTTCTTTCCAATGCAAACCTGTCATCACCCAAAGCAAGTAAGTTTTCAAGAAATTCAATACATACCTCGTTAGAAAGTCCGTCAAGCTCCGTAGTGGGATAAGTAAGAGACTCCATCAAACATGTCTCAAGAGGATCCTTTGACAAGATCAGAGACATATCCTCCTTCACAATCTCCTCCACCACGTCAATACTATAACATTGGGACTCCATTGGCATTTTCATTGCTTTGTCCAAGTTGAAAAGTACTTCTTCTTTGTCTATTCTCAACTTCAGTTCTCCCTTCCGAACATCTATCATAGCTCCAGCTATAGCAAGGAATGGCCTCCCCAAGATTAAAGGAACATTATCCTTGTCATCATCCATTTCTAATACAAGGAAATCCACAGGAAAAACTAGCTTCTCCACCTTTACTAGAACATCTTCAACTATACCTTTCGGAAACGTCATAGATCTATCTGCCAATTGGAGAGCAACAGTTGTCGGGGTCATCTCCCCCAAACCAAGCTTCTGAAAGATAGACAACGGCATCAAATTGATGCTTGCCCCTAGATCGCATAAAGCTCGCCGTGCCGGCCCCTTCCCGATCTCACATAGAATAGTAAAGCTCCCCGGATCTTTCATCTTTGGTGGCAACTTCTTTTGAATAATTGAGCTACAATTCTCAGATAAGTTTACCGTTTCAACTCCGGTTAAGCTTCGCTTCTTCATCAATATGTCTTTAAGGAATCGAGAATAATATGGCATCTCCATGATTGCCTCTGAAAAAGGGATGTTCAAGCTTATCTTGTTCATTATCTCTGAAAACTTCTTGAACTTTTCTTCCAACCCCTTCTTCACTAGCTTGCAGGGAAACGGTGGAGGTATCTTTGTTTTGGGAATCCCCCATTCATCACGATCAACCTTCTCCGCTTTCTCCTTTTCGGCTCTTAATCACTTAGCTCTTTCCCATTTTTTCTCAGCTATTATGTCTGTACTTTGCTCATTCAGTACCACTGGAGTTGCATCAACATCAAAAGGAACAACAGGTGCATCAAACAAAACATCTCGGCGAGGTTCGACTGGGGTTCGACCAGGCTGAGAGGTCGAACCAGGACTGTATTGGTCGAACCTCTCTCCTGGAAGACTGATCTCATTCTGCTCCGGAGGTTCGACTTGGGTTCGACCAACATTGGAGGTCAAACCACTGCCCCTTTGGTCGAACCGCTTCACTGTATAATCTCCATCCTTCGGTTGGACCTGGGTTCGACCTGAAGAGTTGGTCGAACCCTCGTGATCGTGGTCGAACCGTTCCTGCGTCAAAAGAGAGTGCTCTGGCCGATGAGGTTCGACCTGGGTTTGACCTGAAAAGTTGGTCGAACCCTCCGCGTGTTGGTCAAACCGAGGCTTAGAAAATTCCAACTTTGATTCCGGCCTCATCGGTCCCTCATACTGCGTTCCAGAACTCAGTGTGATGGCATTACACGACTTCAGATTCTCTATACTCTGAGACGGAAACTTACCTTTTCCTACAGTTTGAGTCAATGTGTTCACATTCTCTGCAATTGTACCCATCAACAATGTGAGATCTTTCACTTGAGTGGATAAATCTCTGTGGTGATCATCAATCTTTTTCTCAAGCTTTGCCTCAAGGCGGTTCACTCTTTCATCATTCTTTACCATGTACCGGTTCACAGTATCCTCGAACCCAGGCTTCCCTTCTTCCACCTTTTCTCCCAGATCAACACCCATCGGAAGTTGCACTGCATTGTTCGTATTGCTCCATGAAAATTCAGGCCTCCTTGGTTGCTGTTGATAACTACCAGATGGACCACGATTATTAAAGTTCCCTCGATAGTTCCCTTGGTAGTTCCGGTTCCCTTGATTTGGGTACCTCGTTCCTTGAATACTTTGACCCATGGCATAATTTGCTTCCTCCAATTCGTCTTGGATGGTTCCATTATTCATCATCTCTTGCTGCATGATTGGCACTCGTTGGGATATCTCGCTGATCTGCTTCTGTTGAGACTCAAGTAGCTTGTTGATATTGGACAAGCTCGAAACGATCTCATCCTCTCTCTTAGTTTTCACCATTGCTTGTTCAACCTGAGCTACCTTTCCAAGAACATACGTACCTCTAACTCTATCAGTGAGCCAATCCCTCGAATTCATTGATATGTCTTCAAACAATCTCTCGGCATCAACGGATGACTTTGTAAGCAACGCTCCGTTAGAAGAAGCATCAAGTAGCACTCTTGATTCACAGTCCAATCCGTTATAAAATATACTGATATATTGGGCTTTAGATAACCCATGTTGAGGACACTTCCTGAGCATGTCCTTGAATCTATCCCACGCTTCATGAAATTTCTCACCTCCACTGATAGCAAATTGGTTAATATCTTGCTTCATCTTAAACACCTTCGAAGGTGGCATATACCTCTCCAAGAATCTTAACTTCAATTGCTCCCACGTGGTGCACTCAGCTGCATTAATAGTATCGTACCAATCCCTCGCCTTTTCAGTAAGCAAGAATTTGAACAAAAGGATCTTCCTAGCATCTTCATGTTCTCCTACGTCTTTTTGAGTACTTGCATAGCCCAAGAACTTGTTCAGATGCTGCTGCGGATCCTCGAAAGACCCTCCTGAAAAGGAGTTCCTTTCTATCATGCTAATAAGAGCGGGATGAAGATCGAACACTGTGTTAGTTCCCCTTGCTCTTAAAAGCTCATAATTTCCAGCCCCATTATTTCTGAAAACCTCACGGATGGCTAGATTATCCAGATTCGCTGCCATGTTGACTGTTACTACTTCCAAATTAACTTCAGTTGTAGCCTCAATCGCTTGCGAAATCTGCTCGTCAACCTCAACTCCAAAATTCAGAGCTTCAGTTTGGTCTATTGCCTTTGCCTTGCTCTTCTTCTTCTTCTTCTTTCTTGATGAAGCTCCAATCTCAGGATTATATGGTTCAAGATTGCCTTTCTTTGATCTTGTGAGCATACACCTAAAACGAATAAGAAAGAAAACAACAAAACAAGGTAAATAGTCCTAATAAACTAGAAATAATACAAAAAAGATAGTTTACGCCGTCCCCGGCAACGGCGCCAAGAACTTGATAGGGGTTTTCTCAATACACAAATTAATCCTCAAGTATAAGGATATCAATTCTAGTCGCGAAGATGACCAAGTTACAATATCGAACCCACGGGACGGATAAATATCAATTTTGTGATCTTCTAGTATATTTTAGACTATGTTGGTAATTGTAAAGGTTTAATGGATAGTAACTTCTAATCGAAATAACAAAATAAATAGCAAAAGTAGAGAGAAGTGAGTTGTGATCAATAAGAATGATCAATAAGAATGATAGGTAGTTCGTTGGGTCATCCAGTTTCACTAGCAATTCGTATTTTCGTGTGATGGTGTCCGACTCTGCCCTATGGTTTGTGGACGCATCACTAGACCATGCAAGTTTACTCTATAGACACAAGTAAATATGCGCTTGACACGTGTGAATAACATCGGAGCAAGAGATATGCTTCACCCCCCTTTCTAGGTACTATCATAATCAATTATCTTCTACGTCTAGAATCTAACCCGATTTGATCTCCCTTTTTAGGTACTATAAAGTTATACTCTTCATCCTATTCATCAACCCGAATTCAATTCAATTCATGAATATTCATATAAGACAGTTCTAATAATACTTCGGAATCCCTTCACTTAGAATTATAACGATAAACCCTGCTCAGTAGTGAACGCACTCAATCAATAACCATGTCATGTATTCAGAATCTACACAACGATCATTGATGCAAAAAACAACTATGAGTATGGATTAAATATGCAATCTTATATAAAACAAACCACAGGTAGTGTTGTACGGAGTTTTACACACGAAACACGAATTACATCATGAAACTTTCATAACCCTAGAACTACCAAGGTGGTTCTAGCCCATGATTGATCTAGGAACAATCATGGTTAGATTAATCATTCTTACTTGAACCTTCAGCGAACCTCTGTTACAGCCCTCCGGATGGATCACCACCTCTACTCTTGTCTCTCCTACGATTGACGATCAAAAGCTCCCTTTTTCTCTGTATGAGCCTCCTTTTATACTTGTAATCACGTCTCTAGGGCTTGGAATGGGCTTTCTAAGTGATCTCACGCGTTTTGGCCTCAAAAATCCAGATAAGGTAAGTTCTCGCACACAGGTTCGACCACGTCAAGCAGGTCGAACCCCGAGCCACAGGTCGAACCCCAGGTCGAACCCCACTACTGGAAGAATTCTGCACAGGTTCGACCTTCTGGACAGGTCGAACCACTTAGGCCTTGGTCGAACCCCAGGTCGAACCTCAGCACTGGACAACTCTTGCTCCCGATTCGATCAACTGGCAAGTCGAACCCCAACGTCGTGGTCGAATCCTCCTTCTTGCAAACTGGTTCGACCATGGTTCGACCTGATGGCCAGGTCGAACCAACTGAGTCGTGGTCGAACCCATCTCTGTATGTTCAGCAACGTTGGTTCGACTTGCTGGAGAGGTCGAACCCTCCTCCAGCCAGGTCGAACCCACCTACTCCTTGGGCGGTTCGCGTGGCTTCGACTCTGTCTCTTCGATTCTTGGCCTTTCACTCCGTTTTTGCTAAGAAAACACTCAGATAGCTCCACTAACACCTGATTCATGCTATTTCACAATATATATAGGTTTTCCACCTATTTCCACATCAAAACTCTCCAAAACTAGCACAAAACATAGCGCCAAACTTGTGAATTTACACACTCATCAATAACCATAGGTGGATCGACGAGTTTCAATACATCTTGCCCAATCAGCATCTGAATATCCAAGAATATCAGATGAAGTGCCCTGAGAAAATGTCAAACCAAAAGACATGGTCCCTTTAATGTAGCGAAGTATACGCTTAACTGCAAGAAAATGATTAACTATAGGTGCCTACAAAAATTGACTAACAGAGTTAACAGCGTAAGAAAGATCGGGATGAGTATTTGTCAAATGTTGCAAAGCCCCCACGAGAGAACGATAGAGTGTGGGATCGGAATAAGAGTCACCAAAGCTCGTAAATTGAATATCAGCTGCAAGAGGCATAGCAATAGACTTAGACTCCAGAAGTTGTGCCCGAGCTAAAATATCCCGAGCATATTTAGCCTGACTAAGAAAAAGACCATTTTCAGTGTAATGAACTTCAAGCCTAAGAAAATAGTTCAAACGACCAAGATCCTTTATGGCAAATTCAGTATGAATGCGAGCTAGAAACATCTGAATAATAGAAGAATCACTTCCTGTAAGAATGATATCATCAACGTAGACTAGGAGATATAAGATAACCGTACCACGATGATAGATAAATAGAGAAGGATCTGCCTTACTTCCTACAAAACCCAACTATAATAGGAATGAACTGAACCGCTGAAACCAAGCGAGTGGGGCTTGCTTAAGACTATAAAGGGCCTTCTTTAGACGACAGACATAATCTGGAAATCGAGGATCGACAAAACCAGGTGGCTACTCCATATAAATTGGTTTAGAAAGTTGTCAATTCAGAAAGTATTTTTGACATCTAGCTGATGAAGAGACCAATTATGCAAAACTGCTAAAGAGATAACAACTCGAATAGTAGCCGCTTTCACCATTGGACTAAAAGTATGATCATAATCAAGACCAGGAAGTTGAGTGAAGCCTTGAGCAACTAAGCGAGCTTTTAAATGATCAACAGAACCATCATATAGGAATTTCGTTCGAAAAATCCATTTGGAGCCCACAATGTTAGTTCCAGAAGGACGAGGAACTAGATCCCAAGTGGCATTAGAATGTAGAGCTTTGACCTCATCATTCATAGCAGCAAGCCAACCAAGATGTTTAGCCGCCGATTTAAAACCCTTTAGCTCAGTTTTAGCAAGCAGAGCTGACAATAAAGAAGATGATGATAAATGAGTAATATCTACAGGATGTTGAGGTTTGAATATACCTGCATGAGCACGAGTGATCATGGGATGTTGACAAGTGAGAACTGGCTGAGGTGGTTCATCAATGATGAGTGGTGGGGTTGCTGGAGGTTCTATAATTAGAGGCTCTGTAGGAGAACACAAACCACATGGATGAGAAGATGAGGATGCTTGTGAAGTATCAACATGGGGCCGAGCAGGATGAGGCAGAATAGCAACAACATTTCCCGAGTTCTCATCAAACACAGAAAAGTCCAACTCTGCAGGAGAGGAAGTAGATGCAAACTGCTATATCCAATAAAATGCATGGAGCACTACGTGGAGATAACTTATTTTGCGCATAATCACGTAAACATGGATAGACACGGCAACCAAAAGGATGAAAATTTTCATAATTCGGAGATACACCATGCAAGATTTCAAAAGGTGACTTACCCCCAAGTAAAGGAGAAGGCAGACGATTCATAACACAAACAGCACAACTGAATGCATCAAGCCAAAAAACTGTAGGTAAGTAGGAATGAAATAACATAGCTAAACCAGTTTTAGTTATGTGACGGTGCTTGCACTAAGCTCTTCCATTTTGAGCAGGTGTATGAGGACATAACATAGTGTGACGAATGCCGTGTAATGCAAAAAAGTTTTGCATTCTATGATTCGTGAATTCTGTACCTCCATCACTCTGGAATATTTTTATTCTAGCATCAAACTGAGTTTCCACAAAGCTCTTAAATTGCACAAAAATCTAGAAAAAATTAGATTTTAAGCGCAAAGGATATAGCCAAGTGAAACGAGAAAAGTCATCCACAAATATAACATAATACCGAAAGCCAGAGTTAGAACAAACTGGTGCAGGCCCCTACAAGTCACAGTGAACCAAATCTAAAATATGAGCATAACGTTTATCATTTAGGCTATAAGGTAATCTCTTACTCTTAGCCAATTGACATGGAGCACAAACCAAAGGAGATGGTAAAATAGAGGTCAATGACATTTAAAAAAGAAATAATGTCATAATTAACATGCCCTAAACGAGAATGCCACAAATCAAATGATCCTCGTAGTTTATTTGAATGTAAAGTAGAAATAAAAGTAGATTGACCATGCTCCAATGAGTATAAACCATGCTCATGCTTCCTTTTTGCCAAGGCTTGTCATGTTCCTCGTGTCTGAATCACAAATGAAGTATCATTAAAAATAACATCAACCGGAAAGTCACGAGTAAGCTTACAGATAGAAACAAGATTTTTCTGCAAGCTAGGAACAACCAAAACATCTAATAAACGCATATGACTTGATAAGGGACGTGAGCCAACATGAGATATAGACATTTCATCACCATTTCCAACAATAACTTTGTGTTTACCAGAATACTGCTCAACGGAGTCCAAGGAGGAAGCATTGGATGTCATATGGGCAGAAGCACTGATATTTAAATACCAATCTGAAGATGAAGCAACATTGCAAGCTGCTGCAAAAGATTCGGCTATGTTTGCCGTCGAAGTTTGAGAGCCAACAATATATCCAAACAAATCTTGCCCTTCAAGAAGTGAAACAACCACACGACGCCAAAGGATGAGAATAGAAGAAGAAAGACGAATATTGTTCAACATATGAATCATTGTGTTGAAGGAAAGTGTGCCGTCGGAGAAAGATGATGCGGCCATTTAAGAACAGATGAAGAACAGATGGAATAGAAAGGGATCGAAGTATAATGAATTTAGGGAGTATGAATGATTTTTCTGACTGATACCATATGAGAATTAGAATCTCTCACCACAATTAATGGTGGAGTGATCATGTGTATTTATATTTATAATTATAAAAGATATTCTAATCAATTAATCAAATATTGACAAAATAAATATACAAGGAAAGAGATCTCAATCAATATTATTTACTCTATCACTACCCAATTAAAATAGATAGAGTTACCAGAATAATTTATAAATTTTTATCATTTAATAAAATACCAAAATTAAATTTGCTTAAGTAATTATTATTATTTATTTATAATTTAATCGTAATTTTCTTTAAAACATTATTTTTATATGTCAAATGCATTGTTGTATTATTTATTTTGAAACTGCTATCAATTTATATACATACCAAGTTATCCCAATTTTTAAAATGTTAAAAATGTTCAATTTGAAAAGAATTAAAAAATTGGAGTATTAAATATTTATTATTACACTAGAAAAGTTATAAATTAAAAATAAATAAATAAAGTTGAATTTGGACCAGAATTAAACCACACAAGCCGATGCTTGGTGTTCATAATTTGACCAAAGCAATAAATGAAAATAAATGAAACAGGACTGTGGCTCAAAGAATTCAATTTGAGGTATAAATTAAGGGTAAGAATGTAAATTTACAGAGTTAACCCGTGATGGAGTGTAAATAAACCCTCAAAGCTCAGCTCAGGAGGTTCATTAATAAGGTGAACAATAGATTTTCAACTATTTAATCCGGGCATGTGGGTTATCCCTTCAAATCAAAATAGACTAATGAAGTAAACAAAAGTTCATGAGGGTTAACCCACATTAACTTGGGTTAACATTCAAAGTAAACGCGCCAAATTTTAACTTAATTACATTATACTGAAATTGATAAATGTTATTTCAGTCTAACGATATAAAGTACATAATAAAACGTATAATTAGGATCCTATCACTACATCCTTAGCCTAGAGCTTCGGATGATACAACTTCAATAATTTAAATACAATCTAACAATATGAGTCATAATGTTATCCGCTATGCAGCTCGGAGTGAGCATTCTTGAACCCAATAAAAGTGCATTCCTTTTAATCCGACAATGACGACCAAATTAATTGCATTATAATGTTGGACAATTCTTATCTGACACAAGGTAATGTAATACCATGTGAATGTGCCATCTACTCAACATGTAAATAGTAACTATTTATCTCACATGAAAACTTTTATGAGATAAATAAGAAGTGATAATATTTTAATAAAAAATGATATTTGAATTAATGAAAAATGATAATATTGTAGTCTCGTAGTTTCTTGAGACGCTTAAACGTGATAATATTTCAATGAAATGTGATGCAACATAAAAAAGAAGTGATAATAATGTTATGAACAATTTGATGAATAGTTTATTATATAAATGAAAAGTAATACTCTCTTCGTCCACTTCTAAGATGTCCATTTTACTATTTTTGGCGTCCAGTTCAAAAGTATACATTTCTCCTATTTAGTAAAAAAGTACACAATATGACCCACCACTTCCCTCTAATACAACTACTCACTTTACATATAATAATAATACTCCTTAATCAAAGTGCAAAAAGCAAACGGACACCTTAGATCCGGACGGAGGGAGTAACATTTTTTATAATAAATAATACTCCCTTCGTCCCATAAAATCTTTCATACTTTCCTCATTTGTTTGTCCCATAAAACCTTTCACACCCAAAAAAAGAAACATCACTTTTTCTAACAACTTCAAAAGTTACTTTAATTTCAAATTTGCCACTTCATTTTCACACGCATTTCATTACTTTATACTTTTTTATTATCTAAAAATACTATAATACCCTCCAAAGTCAATAAAATTGATCAAAAAGTATAATTTTTTTTTAAATAACATGAAACAGTAAACGTGAAAAGTATTATGGGACTAAGGGAGTAACTAATATCTAAAGTGTACAAATCATTGAAGTAGTTTTTTTTTAAACCCACAATATTACTCATAATATTATAATATTAAAACATTAATTTGTCATAAATTTAAGATATTAAAGGTATTTTAGTTTAATAAAAAAATAATTTTTAATTTGTTATTTAAAAATTGTAGCTGTAATTTTAATAAAAAATCAATTATCCGACAAATAGTTTCTTTTGCATTATAAGAATATATCACTAATTACTATTATATAATTAAAACATTATAAATTTTGTCATTAAAAATTAATTAAGTAATGAAAAAAATCACAATTAGCATTAAAGTTCCTAAAATGTACTCCCTTTCCATTTCAATATTTACATATTTTCAATTTAGGTGTCTCATTTCAATCTTTACATTTCCCTTTTTCGTAAATGGGACCCACATAAATTAATTCTTTTAATCTCCCTGGGCCCACACATCACACTAATGCCCCTACCCATTTTACATTAAAATATTATTTATCTTATCTCACTATACATTAAAATACTACATTCCTTAATCTACGTAAAAAGCAAATGTAAAGTTTGAAATGGGATGGAGCGAGTATGTTACAATGATAAATGCATCAAGAATAAATTCTAAAATTTAAAAGAAAAAAAAAGAAATAATATGGGCTCACCACGTCAGTCTATAATCTCTCAAAAGATGACACAGAGAAATTGAAAATCTCTCCTTTAGTTTACTACTAGGAGATATGCCATTCTCTTTATAGTGTCTCTCATCTAAAACTTCAACATCGATGTACCGATGAGAAGTGCCTCTCATCTAAAACTTCATCTAAAACTGCAATACCGATGTACCGATGAGTAGCACATACGTAGCTACGCTATACTTCTCACCTACATTATAAAGATTGATTTCTTTTTTCTATGCCTATTCATCCATATTAAAGATATCATTTCCGCATTGTCCCCTTCTTCTATGCAATTTCATTCAAAATAAATTAGATTTAGTATTATTACGTTTTATGAGGGTTGAAGATAAGTTGTTAACTAATGAAAATAAAAGGCGTGAAGATGAATTGCGTATAGGAGAAGTACTAAACTATAAGAATTAAAATCAATTTAGCTTTATAACCCTTATCGACTTGACTCTGATAAAAGAAAATTTTAATCTAATACCAAACAGTAATAAATTGTGTCAATGTTGTCTTAAAATTGGAGTTTTCGAACTAATACTACATGGCCGATGATATGTTCGACGATGTGCACATAGATGACCATGTATAATGTTTGAATGTCAATTTGCTCACTTATCTCTACTCGAATTTATTTTAGACCAAAAATAATTATTCTTTTCAATTCAATACCAATTTCTACACATTTTAGCAATTGGAGTACATGTGTGACAATCTTCAACAAATCATATTAAATTTAAGAGTCTTATTAGACACATGTAAGATCTAAATCACTAAATTATTTAATGATTAATCTTTACTCTTGATTTTTTTTTATTTATAAATAACTAACCTTTTAAAATACTCCATCCGTCCCATTTCAGATGACACACTTTTCATTTTGGGTTATCCCACAAAAGTTTGCACATTCCTAAAAAAGCAAAAAAGTCAAATACAATCACCCTTCCTCATATACTCTGTTTACAAAAAAACCATATTTACGTTACACATATACTTTTTTTTTTATCAGTAAAGAATTTACGTTACACATATAACATACTTTATCATTTATTTATTATAAAAAATATATCATAATATCTCTAAAAGTTATCACTTTTCTTAATCTTTGTGTCGGGAGAGGCATGAAAACTTTTGTGGGACGGCGAGAGTATGTAATTACTATTATACCCTAACTTAAAACATTAAACCTTTAGGTGCACCAAAGAATTACCCTAAATTTAAACGTCAACTCAATTAAATAAAAATTTTGAAAAAATAAAAAGATGATATTTTTGTAATCTTAGGCCTCATTTGGTATGGCATATTATGGTCTTTTTATAGGTATTGTACTGCCATTTACAGCGTTTGATAGTAGATATTAGAAAAGGGAAGGGCCCGTTACTAAATCACTGTTTGCTTTACATAGCTTATATGAACAAATTCGTAGTATTAGGAATATGGTTTGAACAGTTGTCCGTATAATAAATTGAAATTATCATTATTCTTGAAAATGTAAACAGTCAAGAAAGGGTTTGAGACTTGAGAGTTGAGAGACAGCACAACAGTCTACCACCCAAATTGCAACTTGGCGGCCTTCACTCAGTAGCATGGGCGAGCGACGGTTCTCATATCTCCGACTCCGATTGTTCGACAAAATACCACCATTTGAAGAGATGACAGCAGCTCGACCGCCGAGCGAACCTCCTGCAGCCTCATGATCACTGAGATGGATCGAGAGGTGTAGTCCAACGAAGTTGAGATACAGCAAGCCTCGCTCCTCGGTAGCGCCGCTCCTGCCCACCCAACTTTCGCCTACCCAAGTAATGTATTCCGATTTAAAAAAAGAAAAAAATTTGATTTGATAATTAGTCTAGGGTTTCGAAATAATAGTCAATTTGATTTCACCTCCTTCGTCTGCCATTGAATTTCATTTGGATACTACTAATTATTGTTCTTTAGCTCATTTTATTGCTAATTTCCAACAAAATTGATTAGGAAGAGTTACTGAGTTAATAATTATGTCAGTAAGAGGTAAAACCAATTCAATAACCAAAATGATCGATGCATTTTTCCTTTCTAATCAAGGCTTGATACATTGAACTTTCATTACCTGTTGATAATTTTTCAAGAATCTTATCATTCTTTGTTTGAGGCTTGAAATATTATCATTCTTTGTTTGAGGCTTGAAGTAACATAGGGAAATAAAGAAAATCTTATAAAGCAAGGATTTGCCACTGTGACAGTAGAATTATGAAGAAGCCTAATTTCAAATCTCTACTGGTGATGCGATTTTTTGTGTTCTTAACTGCAGACACATTTATGTTATTAATCAGTTCACATTTGAGAATTTTTTTGCTTCTTATCTAATATATTGCTAAACTTTGAAATAAATGGGCATGTGTGTTTTGTTTTATCTACTGAGATGAATCTATTTTTGTGAATTTGGGGATAGATAAAACTGCAAATAGTATCTTAGGTGAACATATATATTTTTTCATATAAATTCTTGCTCATTCTTGACTATTCTACTCTTGTTGCTAGTTTTCCTCGTTGATTGCTGTTGTTGTTATGGATGAGGAAATTTAGAGAGAGTGTTTGTTCCCATTACTAAAATTTGAGCCTTTTATGAAAGTATAATTATCAGCCAATGCTTAATTAGGAAATTGAGGTATGAGATTCATATTATGATATTACTTAGGCCAATTTCTTGGACAAGTTGGGGTTGCCAGTGAGAGTTGTGATCATAGATAATGTAGTCAGGTTTAGGCTGTTTCTCAATAAAATAAAACATGTTCGACTTCATTAAAATCGAGGGCTACTTTCAGTATTGTTATTTCACGTAAGGCATGCCTACAACACCAGCAATGGGAAGCTAATAAGATTAAGGAGCCGCTTGGTTCAAATTCCGGAATAGCAATGGTAATGGGAATCATTGATGAGGGTAATGGTAATGGGAATGAAAGTGATTGAAGGGGTAGGGGTATACATTGAATTAAGGGGAATGATTGAGGGTTTTGAATTCTCATTACCCCTAATTACCCCTAACCAAGCATAAGGAATGAGAGTCAACACCCTTTCATTCCCATTACCCTTCCCTAATACCTCTAACCAAGCGCCCCCTAAATGAGTATTTAGTTTAATTTTCAAATGCAACTGCGTATCTTTTTAGATGGTATTTTAATTGTTATAAATATTTATGATTTTATTAGAGATGAATAATAGAATTATGATTCTTTGTGTTTCTGTGGGCTTGGCATTATTAATTAGAGCTATCACGTCTCAGGAGTTATGTTCAGTTGATTAGTAATCAACCACACTCATCCATTTTGTTTAAGTCTATTTTTTGTAAAGAAAAAATGTCCAAGTTGATAGAATGATCATGTGCAGGTTAATTTTTGCTTCATGAATTTTGCATCTTCATGCTGATATTTTGGTTTTCATAGTATTTCAATGGATTATTGAGATGTTATTCTTATTTCCATTTAATTGTGCTTTTAAGATAGAAATTAGAATCCTATTTATCTTGAAATGTATAGCTAATACTCTCTATACATCAATTTGTCATAAGCTTTTACTGCTTGAAGAACTTACTCTATGCTTCAACTATAATAAGCTTTTCATTTTGATTGCAGTAAGGTTATAGTTGATTAAGAATCTAAAAGATTACAAGGATTTCAGTTTATGAGTTGTAATGATTTGCAAGTTTTGATTTTGGACAATTATTGAAATTTCTTGTATCATAAGTTCTTGAAAGTATGTATTTTTATCAGCAATTTATCATTTTAAATGTGTATTATTAAATAGTAATTGAACTATGAATTTTATCAGCAATTATCATTTTAAATGTGCACTGTTGGATGGTGAATGATAGGATGATTAAATGACCAAATAATATAATCATTGTAATATTTTAGTGAGTTAGATTTTAAATAAAGCAAAATAATTATATTATCTAAATTAATATTATTAAAAAAATATTTATAATTTCAAAATATAATAATGTTAAAATATTTGGAATTAATTTATTTTGTTAATTGTGTAAATTTAAATTTTATGCCGTAAAGAAAACAAAATAACTTAAATAATATTTTGTCATGATTATCTCTTAATTATATTATAAAAGGATGTAATGGGCAATATACAAATTTAACGAGGGTATATAAATAATATTACACTTTATACATAATATTACTACCATCTACCAAACACCCTTGCAATATTAATCTTCATCTTTTTACATTCTACCAAACAAATTTATTTTTTCATATTACCCATTTATATCAACCTTTATAATAATTACCCATAATACTTCTTTATCTTATTTTACCTACCAAACGAACCGTTATACTATAATAAGGTTATTGGTAGGATGGATTATTTTCATTTTTAAATGTGCAAGTTATTTTTGGATGTACTAAAAGGAATTTATGCTCAAATCCCAAGAAAGTATGCAAGTTTTAATAGGATGTAGAGAATATTAACTTTTATTCCAAATGATATTCCTTTGTCCCAAAAATACTTATGTACTTTATTTTTTTTTCCATCCCTAAATAATTTGCACACAAAAAAAAAACAATACACCTTTAATAATATACACTAGTAATACACAAAAATGACAAATTTTTTTAAACACAATTTAGTCAAAAAGGCAATTATTATTTAATTCAATTATCAAAGAGACGTACCATAAAAAAAAAATTGCTCTTTTTTTTTAACAGGAGGAAGGAGGAACTATTAGTTTAACAGTAACGATTTTTTGAAAGATTCAAAATGTGTACAGGCCCAAATTCATAATATAACACAAGTAAAATGAATAAGAGTTTACCGATATCCAAAGTATGCTGCATTTTTATTAGTATTCGACTTTTCATCCTACTGTCTACAAAGAAAAGTAAATCATAAATGGATCATATTCACTAGAAAAGTGCTTCCTATCTTCTCGAAGAATTTACATTACCATTGATAGTTCAAACACAGAGGAACACTATAGAAAACCATATTCATTTCTTTAAATGAATATATCATCCAAAATTTGACATCATCCACTCCACTGGCCTCATACTGCAATCCAGGGGCACCGAGTCTCCGGTGCTGAACACTGGCCGCGGTCTTTTCTTGGTAGACGGAGAAATCGGGCTCCCACTTGGCATCAACCCGCTGTCTGTCGAGCAGTCACCAAGTCGAGCTGGGATAACTGGAACGTGTTTGTTAAGCATATCTGAGTTATTTTGAGACACTGGAGGGACGAGTAACATCCCGTTGCAGTCATTAGCAACCTTTATAGCTAGTTCGGAGAGCTCCTCCCTGGCGGCTTCTAACCCGACTGAGGCGGCCTCTGCTTGACTGTCGAGGGCTCTACAAGCTTTATCGAGGATGGACTGTAGATACTTTCCTTGTGCTTCTATTCGAATCTGGAGATGGCGTTGAACCTAGTTTGGGTTTCACAAGAAGCAACTCTCATGGTTCAGCTTAACACAATCAACTTTCGCGAATTTCATGACAATTATTTTCATCTTATATATCTTTCAACAAACATGTAGCACAACCATGATCATGAACACTACAAAATTGGGCAAGTATGCACAAACTCCAAATTCTTTAAGAAAAATAAAGAAGGAACCTCAAGCTGCTCGTGTAACCTCCTCTGAACTTCCATCTGTACGCGCAAAGCCTCAGTGACCTGGAAACCACTGTTACAAAATTTCAAACAATAACTATGCACATTTGCATATAAGAAACTATATTTATCAAGAAACAGCTTGGAGGAGCAAAGTACTCGTTAATATCTTGCGCTATCACTTTCGATGAGGCTGATGTGGATGATCCCGTATCTTGACTCTCCGCAACACCAGATACTGCAACCATTTTAATACCAGAAAAATAAATTAGCTCTGGCTGGTGATCACACCTATAGCAAGAAGCAGACATTCTCAGTGTCGCACGTATGCATATGCATAACCCCTTAGGAACTCGATTTTATTCTCATTTGCTCCATACAAAGACCAGTAGGATGATAATCTCTAAGCATTGCTAAGACAACTAATCTATTATCCCCAATCTTAAGGTAACTAACTTCTGCTTAAACCATCAAGCCTTGAATAGAAACTCCTTAAAACCATCAAGCCTTGAATAAAAAAATTGTCAAAACCTGATCTATGAAAGCAATATTCAAAACTTTCCAAGATAATATATATATATATATCTTTGATTAATTTCATCAACTTGATCCCCTGTTACAGGGTAATACTCCCTCAATCCCGAACACAAGTTCACCATTTCTGTTTTAGCCCGTTCCCAACTAAAGTTCACAGAATGACACAATCAGTCAATAACCACCTAGCACACTTTAAATTCAAAAATTGCTACCCTTTCGTAACACACATAACATACTTTACAGTTTCTTTATTACCCAAAATAAAAAATTACCTCCAAAAGTAAGTTAAAAATTGACTTTTATTAACATCTTTGCAAACAGTACATGTAAACATGAGTTCGAGACAGAGATAATACATTATTTCACAAACTTCAACTTGCATCAACCCCTTCTACTCTGTTACTTTTGTTTGGACAAATGGCTAGTATTGTGCTTTTGACATGATTTATTGTACGTTTTTTAGGTCTATATTCTTTATATTCTCTCACAAGCTAACAGCTGAACACGTGAAAACGGCTACGCAAGCGAAAACTACTACGAATATTACAAAAGTTACCATCTTTTGAATAGTCAGTTAACTCCTTGCTCCCTTGTTTCCCCAATCGGAATTTCTGTGATAAAATAAGATTACTCAATTGTTCATGCTTGTTAAGAGAGTGCCATTTCTTGAAGTAATATATACATAATCTTCTTCTTTTAAAAAGAAGCTAGATTAAGTTTTATCTGAAAGTAGATACTAAGAAGATTTCCCTATATTATGTTTAGATCATACCTGAAGATGAGACTTCAAATGGTACAGAGTCAAGCCTTTAACTCCCATTATTCTCATGATTGTTTTTGGAGTTGCTTCTGCAATGAAAACAAGAAATTAGCTTTTCAACCTACCAACGAAACGACGAAATTTAAAGCTTGAATGATTTAACATAGTATTGCTAGCTAATATTCTTCATGAGCTTTGCATAGAAACCTTTGTGAATATCTATTTGAGCCAGACAAAACATCTTCCAATCTTCATATATTTGAAGTCAGACACATTAGCATCAACCAATGGAAACAGAATCATGAAAAGCCTCATTACAGTCCTTGAATAAATGCAGCCTTTGCCATTTGGTTGCAATTTAATCGAGCCAGAAAGATGCAAATTATTATATTTACAGAGAAAATCAAAACAAAATGCAAACATGCCAAATGAGGCATAAGAAGGTAAACACTTGCATGAGTACGTCTCATGGATTTGTCCATTATACCGTACAGGTATTACTTTGTTTTGAAAGAATGTCGGATTTCCTTTTACGTGGTACCGAAATTATTTCATGAGATGATCTCACACTAAACTTGCTCAAATGAGAATATAAGAAAGATTAACATAGATATACTAAGATTGTGTATTGAGTATATATTACTCCTGTCTAATAGGCTTTAAAAATTGGTAAATATATGAGAGTTTACACACTAATTACACTTACAGGGACTTAAAAACAAGGGTACAATGGAACTATTGGAATGAAACCTGTTGAGGTGAATTATAATATCACATAAGACTAAAAATTAAGGAATACTTATATTCACACCATATTTAACACATTTATAAGCTTTCTCAAACCAGGTATTGATTTATGAACCAAAATACACTCTAAATACCAATGCAAATTCAAATAAATTATGCCACAATGTATAGAAACTAAGGTCCCTTTATTTAACAAAATAGTTGGGGTAGGAAGTTATAAGGAAACCAATTTATTAAAGCATAATATCATAAATACATATCAAAATTAAAATTATATACATATAACCACCCCCCCCCCCCCCCCCCACACACACACACACAGCTCAATTCTTCAACATTCAAAGCCACTAAAATTTTGAACTTAATGTTACCAAATTTACCAATATCATTCCAGAGTCATTTCCTTGCAGAATTTCAAGCTATTCCTCCCTCAAAACTTCATAAATTTCTCAACCCAAATCATTTCACAGCAAAGAAAAAAAAACCCAAAACCTATTAAGAAAAAGAGGGGGAAACAGGGGACTGACTATCAGGGCCACCGAGCTGAGTGACAGCATCAATAAACCTCTCATGGAGCTCCGCCGTCCAACGGAGGCGCGGCTTGGGATCGGTGGAGAGGACAAGACAGGCATCTCCAGGCAAGTTGGTGCCGTCCAAGGACCCCTGGAAATCCCCCACACCACCCCCCTCCATTGCCAAACTATGTATTGGCAAAGCAGAATACATTTTCTCTCTCTGAAGAAAATCTGTCAGCAAGAAAATCCTGTTTTGTGTGGCCTTGGAGGAGGAGTGGTTTGTGTTTAAAGTTAAAAAAGGTCGTGGGTTGGGTTGGGGTAGGATGGGGGTTGGAGTGGGGGGGTTTGGGAGGAAACAAGACAGCGATGTCTTGTTCTGTACTGTCTTTGTCTGTTTTTTTTGGCCTGTATTTGTCTTTATCTCTCTCTCTGGGTTGAACATATTATATATGTATATATTTAGGTGTGGTGTGGTGTGGCCACTGTGTGTGGTGTGTGAGAGAGAGTGAGGTAACATGCAGCATGGTTGGCATTGCCATTTTCGATGTGCTCCATGAACTACTTTTTCATTGTGGGAGGTATTCCGAGTAAATTTCATTTTACATGTATCTTTTCCAAAATTCTATTTTGGTCTTATGATTTCTTACTTTTTTAATTTTAGTCTTGTGTGTATCAATTCTAGTCATTTTTTCTATTTTCAATCTAATTTCTACTATTATCAAGTTTCTACTATTTGTATGCCCCATTTTATATTATACTTTATTTTAAATCTGATTTTCACCCTTTTTTTTCAAAATAGAAATAGTCCATTACGACCATATCAGGTCCAGCATGCTTCCGTACATAATTTAAACTCGTAATTAACTGGTTTGAAATAGTAACAGTACCTTTTTTTACCATTAATCCACCGGGTATCCAGGAGGTTTTACGACTGCTCTCACAGCCAAACACTCGCCCCGCAGTGTGATGGATCAATTCTGTCCCTTCAGCGGATCTCAGCACAACCCTGGTTCGTTTCCTACTCCGGGTGTACAGGATGCTGCTACTGTTTCTCGCCGGAAAATATGGAGGTTTAATGTTGCATAAAATTTGGAAGGATACATGCGGGCAGAAGCCCAAGATTATTTATTTATTGAATGAAGAATTTATTAAACACTCATCCTCACTGAACAAGAGGAGATAACCCCTTTAGCTACCTATTGTAGCTGCACTCAGAACACTCATACAAGGAAAGAAAGATACTATGTTTATTTAGAAAGAGAAAACAGAGGGGAATGGTCGATACCTTCTGCTTCCTCTAAACTCTTATTTATAGAGGCTTTCGGATTTGAAATCTGGATTTCAAAGCCTTTTTACTTTTGCTGACGTCACTGCTTACTTCATTGTGCTGACGTCACTGCTTACGTTTTTCTCATTGGATTCCAACTTTAACAGCTGGCTGGTCCCATGTTTTTATTGGATGCCAATTATTGTGGTTGGCTGGTCCTTTTCCTTTATTGGATTCCCCTTTGTGGGTCATCTTCCCTGTCGGTCACATGTCTCTTACCCTTTCGGAAGGGTCATCTGGATCTTGCTTTTTTGAGGAGTCATTTGTCCTCTTTGGTGCCTGATGATTCTCTCGGCTTCTGGGTATTCCGAAGAGATTTCACCCTCTTCGTTCCACGTGTCTCCTTTGTTGGGGGTGGATCAGCAGTTCTGATCATTCCTATGCCCAACCTTATCCCTTTCTCAAATTCTGGTTCTGTTTGGGTTAAACAGCTTGTGCATATCTTGTTCGTCCATTGCCCAAAATGGGCCATGTTGCAATATCTCCGATGAGTTTGTTTACTCACTGGAATCTTATTTTTCCAGAGAAGTTCCTATTTTTTCTAGAAGCCTTTTCAGCGAACACTGTTTTCTTTCCTGTTAAGGTATTCAACAGAAAAGACCTATTCAAAGACTTAAGCTCGAACTTGAATGGGAACTTTACCTCCACCATTGCTTTGATGCAGACGTACAAACCCCTATCTCTTCGCGTAGAGATCTGTTCTTCAGAAAATGTAGAAACCAAGACTGGTTCCTTTTCAGAAGACTCTTTGATCTTATTTGATGCCGAAACATCGGGTCTCCTTAGCCTGATGAAATGGAAGGCTTCGTGATTGCCTTTCCCGACTAGTTCTGGGGCCGCACTGGTGAAATACAACTCTAATACATCGCATCTGGATAGAGTCGAGTTATTTTCCCATGCTTTAAAAACCTTTTCTCCCAGCCAATCTGGAAGTTTTGCATGTTCTGGGAAACCTGGTGCAACAGTATATATTGAAGCTAGCGCTCTAAAATTATACCATTGTTTCACATCATTTGGATTTGAGCCTTCTCGCATCCAAACTCGGGGATATTCCTCAGATATATCCACCCGGCATTTCTTTGGTCGAATTCCTTATCTGGTATTCAATTTCTCCCAGCTGGCCTGGTATTCCTGCCAATAAGAGAAATCAGCTAAGTTAATACCAACCTTAGTAGTGCCCGTCATAGGCCTAAGGTTGATCTCTCCCACTTTGACCCCAGAGGTACCGGGTTGACTCGAAGGCTCAAGATGTGACTCAGAAGCCTCAACTTTTTCTTGGATTGGTTTTTCTTTTGAAGGTTCCAATCTAGAACTCGTGCCAGGGGTATTTAAATCCCCTGTTCCGGGTTTAGAGCCCCGTTCTCGACTACTTTCCTTTTGTCGATTGCTATTGCTATCAACAACTCGGAGGAGTGGCTCTCGTAAAGACTCAAAGAGACTCACATTGTTGCGAATACAAACTCGTATGCGATTAGACACTTTGGTCCGATCACCTTCTTGTAATTTTCCAGCCCTCGTTGTATTGAGTGCTAGATTCTCGAATTCCCTCTGGAGAAACTCAAGGTTGTCCATTATGTGCCTTGAAACAGTCAGGATGGAATCTATTTCAGCTCCCTCCATCTCTCGTCAGGAAATCTGCCAAAACATTATCAACAGATTTAATAATAACAATATTAAAATCATAATATTGGCATTCTGCTTGACATCTTAGTAGTCTAGCCTTTTCAGGTTTAGATTCAATTTTATTTTTAAAAAAGGCTTTGACGCTTGTGTTATCAATTTTAAGGGTGAATTTCTTGGCGAGAATAAATAACAGCCATTTTTTTAACGCCTTCCGAACCGCAAAGAACTCCTTTTCATTGATGTGCCATCTCTTTGCTTCATTCTCCGCAAAGAGCCTGCTACAGTATCTGCATTACACTTCTCCTTCTAGTGTGGTCTTCTTAAGAACTGCCGCCCACCAATGGTCACTGGCATCTGTATAGAGTACCAATTCATCCTCGTCATTTGGTATAGCTAACTTGGGGAGCCTTTTGCAAACCTCCTTTAGTTGTTTAACCATTGCTCGATGTGATTTCTCCCATTTGAACTCAGCGTTCTTTTTCAACAGAGGACTGAACACCTTCCAGTATTGTGCTAGATTGTTGATGAACATTCCAGCGAAGTTGATAACTCCTAAGAAGCTCTGGAGTTGTTTCTTGTCCTTAAAATCTTCAGGAAATCCTTGAACCTTTTCAACAATATGGGACTGTAGAATAATTCCGGACTCATCAATTTTGACTCCAAGGAACTTGATCTGCTTTGTTGCTATTACTGCTTTCTTTTCAGAAAGCACTAATCCTTCCTTGTGGCATACTTCTGAAAATACTTCCAGATGTGCCAAATGTTCCTTCATGTTCTTTGAGGTTATGAGGATGTCATCCACATAGACAAACATGAATGAGAAATAATCTTTGAAAAGATTATCCATCTTCCTTTGGTATATCTGGGGTGCGTTCGCCAAACCCATAGGCATAACATTCCAGATATAATGTCCTTGTGGTGTGGAGAAGCTGTGAACTTCTTGCTTCCTTCTTACATCATAATCTGGTAGAACCCAGATTTGAAATCAAACTTTAAGAATACATTGGCATTCTTGATACAGTTGACCAAGTGTTCCCTACTTGGCATGTAGTATCCATCGAACTCCAAGATGTTGTTGATCCTTTTGTAGTTGATCACAAGCCTTGGTTTTTCCCGCTCGACTTCTCCATGATTTCGAACCAGAAATCCCGGACTGCTGTATGGTGATACTCCTGGAGATATCAACTTAAGGTCTAGATGTTCCTTAAGTATTTGCTGCATATCCTTCCAATCTTCTTGATTCATTAGGATATGCTTGTATCTCACGAACTCATGCTCCTTTCACCCTTTTACTTTGAGTGAGGCTCTGAGTTCATTTTTGTCCCACCGGGTTAGAGGATCTTTGTTGAAGTTCCTCTGTATTTTCTTTTTGACGTCCTCCAAAGATGTCTGTTCTTCGATGGTGACGTCTCTTTGTAGGCTTTCTCCCAAGCTTGCCTTGAGAAGGTGGATTGTATTCTCCTTTAGTTTTTCCACCTTCCATCCTACTCTAGTCTCGATTCTCATCTGAAGGACTGCTTCGCCATATCTCCTTCGATCATTCATCTTTGGATGGCTAAGTTTTCCTTCATCACCACGCTTGCTGCAAAATCTGATTAGCATTTTTTGTTGAAATGCATTACACAGTCTTGGTGCAATGATCTTATGTTCACAAAGGGTTGTGAAAATAAACCTTCCAGTTGTATTTTCTTGGGTAAAACACTTGAATGTCTGTAGGAAATTGTTTCCTAACAGAATATCCATTTCGGTGTCGTGGAAATATATCGGTGGAGTTTTCATCTTGTACCACGGGGTACGATCTGCTCCTTCGATCATGATTTCCGCCTGCTTGATTCCTCTGTTAAGGATTAACACCCTTTGAGAGAAATATTTTCCTAGTACTGTTGGCAATTCTTCACCTGAGTCTTTCGAAAAGACTCATTTCTTTGCTGTGCAGATCCAAGCTCCTGAATCAATGTATGCCGCAAAATACTCTGCACGATGTTCCTTATATATCATCCCTACTGTGATATATATCGAAAATGGACTGGTGGCCATGGGTGGATCAGAGCTTAAAACCTTGAGTCTCTACTAGTAGACTTTGTATCTTTTTCCCTTGACCGTAAACTCTATTCCATCTTGTAGTCTTTCCCAAGGTTTATGGTCCTCGAGAAACTCTAATCCCAGTACTAGTTGTTCTGGGATCTTCCTACAACTCCTTCGATTATCAGCTCTAGATCACCGAGTTTGAGCTGTCCTTGGTATCTCCTAGTTGTTGGTTGTTGGAGATAATACGAGACATCACAAGGAATAAAGTTTTCCTCTATAGTGATATCGAATATTACTTCGACTCCTCTCCATCCTTCTGGGTATTTTAGTTCACCTTTAGTTGTAAACTTTTCCGGTTTCTGGATCACCTTCACGATTAGTTCTTTCCCCATTTCTCGCTGGTCATTCTATCTTCTTGGAAAGAAATCCTCCTTTGTTCGAATCTGAGGCTGTTTTGTCTACTCCGGACTGGCTTGTCCCTGATCCACAAATCCATATCGTGAATTGGCGGTAGCTCCATTATCTCTGGCCTAGTTGCACATGCAACTTTCTCGAATACTTCAAGTATCTCAATATACTCCTTCATTTGGAATAGATCCGAATGATGAGTATTGAAGAGGGCATACAAGATACTGTATGTGATAGAGTAAGGCCTGTTTCCTTTTTTCATCAAGTCTTTGTTTTTGAAATCTTGATGAAGGGTAAGTGCCCTGTTGAAATCTCGGTCTGCCAGATTGTACGCGATCCTTGGATAAATGTAGGATGCTACTTTTCCTACGTACAGATTTCCCGAGAGTCCTCCTAGGCATGCTTCTCTTGTGCTCTTAATTCTCTTATCAAAGACAGCAATATCGATTGGAGTATCGATTCCTTCTTTGAATGTAGCTTTGATGAGAATTTAAATAACTCCGATATGGACCCAAGACATAGTCTTGTACATACTCTCCGGGAGTTTACTTAGTTTCTTCTTGATTTCTTCATAAGAAACCAGTTGCATTTCCATCATATTTCCTGTGAGCTCCATTGGGATGACAATCTCTCCTTCGGTCACTTTGTATATGATGTTGTGTTTCCTCCTTTTGAAACTTGGAAAGAATTTTTCCAATTTTCCCACAGTGAATCCATCGTATAGGCTGAGCCTTGGATCCTCCTTCATGATTCTCATAATGGTTTTATGAGAAATAGATGTCTGGAAAAAGAATCCAGACATATCTTCTTGCATCTCTTTCCTGAAGATTTCTTCTTCACTCCGACTCATCTTCGGAAGATTCGTCTTGGCTAAAGAATTCTTCTTCATAGATGCTCTCATCCGAGGGTATATTTTCGAACTGATATACATGTACTAGATCTTGGAAGTAAACAACCTCCTCCATTTCTGGAGTTGTCTCGAACTGTCGTACTCATCTCTTCTGGTTTTCTGGGCAATCTGGTGAGATATGCCCTCTGGCTCCACATGTGTAGCAGTTGCAATCCTTGAATCTTTCATTGACTAGTGTGGCTGCTCTTCGGAACGTCTTTCTAGTGGGAGTTCTTCCTGTGCTCCTCTGGTTTGACCCTGAGGATGAGGCATGGCTTTTTGAACTCCATCTTGATGGTCCAGATCTTTGCCCTGATTTATAGCTTCGGGCCTTCTGTTTAGACCAAAATGATCTTGGTCTTCTGGATCTCCATCCTCCGCTCATTTGATTGTAAGGATGATTCCTCTTCATAATTTTCTGCTTCTTTGGGTTTCTTCCAATGATAGTTGGAAGATCATTGCTTTCGCAACATAAGGGGACTGTCTTGTTGATTTCCCCTCAATCTCTTGTAGTTCTTGTATAGCGCCGCTTGATGACACCACTCTGCAATCTTGTCTTTGAGGAAATACATTCTCCTTGCTATCGAATCCAGCTCGCATGGTTCGTACTCTTTGATCAGCATTTCTCTCCATGGGCTTGGGATCTTGGCAAAGAATAGGTGGAATACTTCTTCCTCTTTGACCTTAGATTTCCATCTATACTCTGTGAAGAGTTTGATGTACTCATCTACGTGACAAATGTCAAGTAGCTCTAGGCTGTATAGGGCATTCTTATATTTTTTCTTCTTTTCTTCTTCCATTCCTTCGAAGTACCCTACTCCGATGAAATAGATCTTGAAGATCTTGGCCATTCGATCAACAATATTGCCTAGATCCTCACCTTCCATAGCTTTCTTTTTGACTTCGTCTGAGAGCTCATCCCAGGCACATTTTATTAATCCTTCCAGGGTCATAGTAAGGAATCTTATGTACTCTTCTTTGTCCAGCTCCAATGCGCCCCCTACGATTTTCATGGCATTTGTCCATTCATCGATCAAGGCTTCTCTATTCTTGAAGTCTAGAGTGTCGAGGTTTAAGATAAACCCGTATAGATTTTTCGGTTCAAGGTAAGACTGGCCATATGGGGTGTTGTGTATATTAGATCCTCACACTCGGCTTGTTCCTATTGACATTCCTATGGCCTTCATTTTGAAGTTTCCTGGTTGTTGGAATGTATCTTCTTGTCATGCCCCATGGACTCTGTGTGATCCAGAGGTTCCTTCATCTTGGCTCCGATCCTATTGGGTCTGATGGGCCTGGGACTGTTGTTGAGAACTTAATGCCTCTCCAATGTTCATCTTTAGATCTACAATTGATAGTCCTTAGAAGGACTCATATAGATCTTGTAGATCTTTAAGATTTGCTCTTGCCATCTGAGGATGTGGATTCTCCTCGGAGGATAGCAATCATCTTCTCGCTTTCAGACTTTGGTCTTATGACCTCTGTCGTTTTCCCCTTTTGGTGTAACAGGGGTTCTGTTCCGAAGGCTAGTGGTAACCTTCCTCCTGACCTTCTTCCTGTCACCTTAGTTTCAGGGATTTTACTTGTTCTGTCAACTTTATAATGAGGTCGAGTTGCTTGTTCTGCAATTTCTCCACCTTGTCCATCTTAAGGCTGATCTCGAACATTGTCTTGGACATGCTTTGGCAATATTCTCCAAAGAATCTCACCGTGTTCTGCAATTCTCTAAGATCTTGGTTCATCTTAGAGTTATCTGCCTCGATCTCCTTCCACTCTGTCATTCCGTCCAGTGTGAGAAGTGGTAGGGCTTGCAGATTTCTCTTGGACCTTGGTTTGGTCATCTCCTCCATTGCTCTTGTTTGGGGATACGTCCATAGATCTCGGTGAAACTTTGAATTTCCACGATATTTCTTGGTATCTCTTTCGAGTAACTTATCTGCATCTGGCGTAGTTCTTCCAAAGATTCTTTTTTAGTGTGGTTAGCACGAGCCTCCACCACTTTACATCTTCGATTGAGGTTATCCTAAAATTGATCGGCGTTCTCGTATTCTTTTTCTGTGTATTATCTATACAACACACAATAATATTGTTGTATAGAACTACTTGTCTCGTCGTAGTTGACAGGCCATAAGTCCCTGTTGCTCTAGCTTGGAACATGGCTGATAGTCCTGTCACTCTTGGATGTCGAACTTTCATTTGGATCCATATTTCTTTGAAACTCTCCTCTCGTTAAGTGATAAATAAGTTTATAATAAATGTTCCCCATTCATAAATAAATAAATTTAGGGCTCTGATACCATTTTGAGCAGAAATCGGATGAAAATCAGCCTTTAGAAATAAGTATATTGATGTTTATAAACATAGTGGCATTTTCGTAAATAGCATGGTGGAAATTGGGTTTGACAATAGCAAAAGGACTAATTTTGAGATAAAAAGGACTTAAATTGAAAATTCTAAAAGTTACAGGACTAAAATTGGATTTGACAAAAGATATAGGACCAAAATTGATATTTTCTCGAAGTATTCCTAAGAGATACTATATACTTCCCAAATTCAATTTTATTGACTTTTTATGGATATTATGGTATTTTAAGGTAATAAATAAATTATAAAGTATGTTATGTACGTTAGGTGGGAATGATATTTTTGAAATTAATTTAACTTTTGAGGTTGTTGGTTAATGTGAAGTTTTTTTTTTTGAATGGGGAAGATAAATGTGAGATAGACAAAAATGAAAAATGTGAACATAAGTGTGGGACGGATTGAGTATTAATTATGTTTTATTGAAATTTAATTTGGTACGGATCAAAACAGATAGTATGAAGTTGAAATTTGGAGGGCAGAGGGAGGGTATTTAACCACTCACCTCATCCCATAATAAGTATCTTACTTTTTTGTTTTCGTCCGTCCTACAATCAGTATCTTACTCAAAAAAAACTTCACTTCAACAAATAATCTCAAAAATTATCTTAATTTCAAAAATATATATTTTGAATAATTTATTTACTTAAAAATATCACAATATCTCTAAAAAGTAACTTTTTTAAAACTCCGTGTCTAAAATAACGAAGACAATAATTATAGAACAAAGGAAATATAATATTTAATATAAAGTAAGAGTTATATTAATGTTATGTATATATGCCATGAAGATATACTACTCCATCCGTTACATGTAAAGAGTTGCTTTTACTTTTTGTACGTGGATTAAAGAGTAATGTTACATATTATTGTGCCAGGATAAGATAATGTTGTGGTGACTGAATTTATTTTCTCACTCGCTGCTCGATTCTCATTGAAAGATTTGGGAAACTTGTCATATTCCTTGGACGTAGAAGTTACTCCTCATCCATGTGGCATTTTTCTTAGTCAGAAAAAAATATACTTGATATTTTTGAAAAGACAAATATGCATGAAGCTAAACCATCTCCAACGCCTATGTCAACTACTCATTTGAGCTTGCAATCGGGTAGTTCTTTATCCAATCCAACAGAGTACATGGCTCTACTTAGTAGTTTTCAATACTTGTCTCTTACACGACCTGATGTGGCCTTCTGTGTTAATTGTCAGTCACATTATATGCATATATAAGCCAACAAATGAGAACTTCAATGCCTTGAAGTGCATAGTTTGATATCTTGCTGGCTCTCTACACAAGGGTATACTCTTGCATCGCAACTCACCCATAAACTTGCATGCTTTTACGGATGCCGATAGTGTGGGAAATAGAGATGACTATGTCCCTACCATTGGCTATGTAGTGTATCTTAGAAAAAATCCAATTTGCTAGAGCTCAAATAAGCAACAAGCACTTGCTTGTTCTTCGACCGAAGCAGGGTATCAAGCTTTTGCATCTACCAACTTAATCTTTTGGATGAGATAGTCATTTAACATGGTGTCGGAGTCAAGGCCTAGCAAAGGTCCAATGTTCGAACCTCACCGCCATCCATTTATAAGAAAATTTCACGTTGAGGTAAAAATTTTCCGCCTGCATGTGAGGGAGCGTGTTAGAGTGGCATGATTAAGTATAAAACAATTCACCTCTCTATAAGTTTAAATTTTTAGATGAGGTAGTCATTTAACAATGTGCTTCCCTTGTCTGATTAGTACCGACCTACTGTTGAGAGTGGAATTTCACGAATTTTAGGTCTCACATTACACTATTTTTTATAGAATGTGGCCATGATTTTATGTAGAATGGCGTAATTTTCATATCTTGCATAATGAAGATGCTACTAAGGTGTTTTGTTGAGTTTTGAAGGGTAAAAAAGATCAAAAGTTAAAAGTTGGAAAGAAGAGTGAAAGTGTGAATGAATGCTGAAAAACACATGTCCACATTGCATATTTTTCTGTATATTTTGTAGAAGTTCAAAATAATTATATGATATATGGTTGGAAATCCACGGAAGAGAGAATCTTTTTGGCGTAAGAATCACTAAAATCGGAGTTCGGACGAGAAAGTTATGCTCAAAATCGTAAGACTGCGCAGCAGACGACGAGAATTTCTGAAAATTAGTTAATTTTTTCTATTTCCTTGAAGCAAAATTAATTTCCTTATCATATAATCCTCCATTATCTCATTCCCTTCTCACACTTATATATATTACACATCATGATTCATGAGAGAGATCACCCTCCACAAGGGATCACCCCTACCATCCATCATCAATCATCATCCATATCCATCTCATCATCTATCCACACTGAAGAAGATTCAAGAGCCGTTCAAGAGGAAGATCAATTAATCGGAGAGACGAAAAAGGATTATGAGACAATGCCGCCACTAAGGGTTTTTTCTATTCCTTTCTTATCTTTTCGTTTGTCAAGACTTTTGGTATGATTTTGATAGCCATGAGAGTTACTTTTAACCCCATGGGCTAATTTTGTTTAAAGTTTTAAGGTTTGAAGGATATATTTAATTGATTTGGAGACCTAAACCAATTTTGTGATTTCATGCAGTGATATTCTGATTTTACTTGGTTTATTAAGACTTTGTTTTACTTGGTTTATTAAGACTTTGATTTCATGTCATTGCCCGTGATACTTGGTTTAATATGTTAGCTTGTGTGCGTTCATGAATTGTATTGTCTATCTGTTAGGAATTAAAGTAGTCTGCCCATAAACACTCTAATTCAAGAACTAGTAAATCAGATACTTAAATTATTTAGTGTAACAATGTAATTAAACATTCAAGTATAGGAAGTGAATAAAGCATTGTAATACTTTCAGAAAATATCTTGTTAGTCAAACTTGTTATCCGAATGTAGTGTTGTTTGCGTTGATTAGTATTTAGGAAGGGAGCTTGGTAATATTCACACATCTTAGGAATTAAATCTGATTATATATAATGTTAGCTTTGAATCGGATCATATCTGTGAAAAAAATAGGGTTAAGTGGTGTATTTTCATAAAATCCGCATGAATGACCAATTAGAAGTCTAGGAATCCAAATCAATTAGTCTGTACCAGATTATCATATAACTGTTGATCTTCTCTAGAATTAATCTTAAATCTTTCTTCTGTGATTTATTTTAATAGTTATTTAATTTTCAGTCTTTAGATAATAATTCTAAAAATTGGAAATTAGTTACTGTCTTGATTAATTTAGTAATTATAAGAAGTAAATAATTGACTGTCCTGTGGGTTTGATATTTAAACTTGGTCGCTTGCCACTACAATTGATATCTTTACACTTGGAGATTTAATTGAAGCGCGTAGAAAACGCTCATCACCTACCGGGGTAAGTGTTCCTTTGGTTCATTTCATTTTTGTTTTGTACGTACCTAATGTATAGAGGTAATTATTTTCAATTCTTGATATTCTGAGTTTAATAAGTATTTTTTACTAATAAATGTGATATTTAATGAATAATTTTGAGTATTAAAACATAGAAAGGCACATAAGAAGCAAAAAGACAGTTTGTGGAGGATTCAGAGCTAACTCAAGCTGAGTTGGGTTAGAGTGAGATAACTTGAACCCCGACTCGTATTAAATTGGGTTTGAGAACTTTAGTAGCAAATATGGGGTAACTCGGCCCTTAACCTCGAGTTGAGTTGGGCCAACTCGGTTGTCAATTCGAGCTAAGTTTAATCTCGAACTTACAGAATGGTTTGGAAGGAAACTCGGCCTCAACTTGAGCCGAGTTAGCCACCGTAAGGCAACTCGATAGCCAACTCGAGATGAGTTGAAACTTAAAATTATAAAATGGTTTGGAAAGTAACTCGACCTTAAATCGAGCTAAGTTGGCCACAAGTAAGGCAGCTCGGCTCCCAACTCGAGCAGAGTTGACTGGGCAGAACAGATTTTAAATTCGATTTTGAGTATCTTTTTTTATGGTACACTTTTCCTCCCACTGAATCGCTCGAGCCCGTTTCCTCTTTGAATGTTCTTCATGTTCTCTAACGATTCTCACCGATTTGAAACTCCACAAGTCATTCCATGAGACAGTTTCATTTTTCTAATAAACATCAATTTTCTTTATATATTATTATTTTTATTTATAATACGAATTGTTTATTAAATAATTTAATTACGATATATTTTTTATCCATCATGTATCACTTTTCATTTAAAATATAATAATCCCATATTATTCGTCATATTGCGCAAGATTATATACGTCATACAAGTTTTTCCACATACATACATATAATGAGAATCTTATTGTCACACTAACACAAACAATAATTATTTTTTTACTTTTATAGAACGCATAATTAATATACATATATGTAATTATTATCGTTTACGTAAAATAATGACGTACTTCACTAGTTTTTTTTTTACTTTCTTTGAGTCTGCAAATATTTTCTTCGACTTCTTTTGGTGAGTTGTGATAATTAGTTATGTAGACGCTGGGCCCATTTAGAGAAAGAGTTTGAGCCCATTTTAAAAAATTACACTGGAATCCAGATAGATGGGCTAGGCTTATAGGATCCGTTATTTTCTACTGGATTTAAAAGGCCCAAAATGTAACGAGCAGCAGAAATACGTGGAGGGTTAATGCTCAGGCAAAAGCTTCTGCGCCCACGGGGACACGCCATATTCCCATGTGAATACAACCCTCCCCCTCCACAATCTATATAAACCTATGTATTGCTCAAATGTTTAAATTGCAAAGGAGCATGAAAATTACAAAGGGCACGGTGTCCTCGGGGCATAAGAGCCTCACCCAATCCTTATTTGTTTTTTGGATCCTTTTTTTCTTTCATTTTCCTTAATTATCTTGCCTGGTTATCTCACTGGTGCTTTCTCTATCCCAAGTTTAGAAAATTGGGAAGAATATTGCAAGTAATTAAGGATAACACTACAAAAAAAAAAGGTGATGAAGAACGACAATTTTAGAGACGCTCTTTGATGATTTGAGACGGTTTCATGGCCGTTTACAATTTGTGAGCCTTTATGGGCATCATTTATGTCAATTTTCTTAGAAGTGATTCTTATTATGTATTCATTACATTATATATGTATACATACACTTATTTCTACTCATGGTTTGAACATCGATCAGTTAATTTAGGTAAATTTAATGGTTAGAGAGGGCTTTAGACACGATTTTATGTCGTCTCTAATTGAGACGGAAGAAAACCGTCTCTAATACCGTCTCAAATATAAATCATCTCTAATTTGAGATGGAATAAAACCATCTCAACTTAAAATCGTCTCTAATACCATCTCAAATTGAGACGGTTTGCATCCGCCTCAATAATTGAAACGGCAACAAACCGTCTCAAAATTACCTGATCCGATTATCTAGCCCGCAGACACATTCCGTCTCTAAATTGTCTCAAATAAAAATGGAAAAACTCCATCTCTAATTGATATGGAAGAAAATCATCTCTAATTCCGTCAAAACTTGAAGTCGTCTCTAATACCGTATCAGATTAGAGACGGCAAGAAAACGTCTCTAATTGAGATTAAAAAAACTATCTCTAATATCATCTCAACGTGAAGCCGTTTCAAATACCGTCTCAATGTTAAATTTATTATTGTTGACCAATGGTCAATTAGAATTCCTTCTCTAATTCAAAAAAATCGTCTCAAATAGAGGATCTTGGATGTCCTGTTACATTTTGGTGTTATATTTCCTGTTACATGCGTTAGATGAGTGACACGTATGCGGAGAGAAAAATCTAAACATTTCTCCTTAGGGTTGATTGTTAGGGTATAGAATAGTTTATTCTACGTGTCAATCATCCAATGATTAGTAACAGGAGATGTAACACCAAAATGTAATAGGAAATACGAATCGCAAATAGAGACAACTAACATTCCGTCTCTAATCAAAGCTTTTTTTATAGTGCAAGTAGAATGCTGCCATAATTTTTTTTTTAAGGCTGCTGCCATAAACTTTTAGTTGAGTATTACTAGCATGGAGTTTGTCTACCAAATTTAAATTTTACAACCGTTTATGTATATATATATTTTTCGTTTTTTTTTTATTTCTTTCGTTTTTTTATTATTTTTTCTGTTTTTTTTTTTAATTTAATTTTTTGTTATAATTGAAAATATGTGATAATTTTTTTTTTGTTAAATCTTGAATTGTTACCTATACCGTTCATTATCTGATCCAATTTTAAAATCACTATATTAGGGTGCTCTATTTACTAATTTATTAAGTTTTTAGGGTTAATTAAATTTCTTGTCCTGATGGGTTTGTTATTAAAAAAACTACGTTATTTGAGCACTTTTAAAATTAGGGAAAATAGATTTTTTTGTCCGCTAACTTTGCCCAATTTTGAATTTAGTCCATAAGTTTTTCACTTTTTGAAAATTGTCCATTATATTTGAAGAATTTTGAAAATCGTCCATTATATTTGAAAATTTTGAAAATCGTCCATCATGTTTACCAAGTTCAACAAAATCGTCCGTTTCAACAGGTCATTAGCAGGTTATTTTCTAAAAAATAAAAAAATATGTAAAATATATATATATATATATATATATATATATATATATATATATATATATATACTATTTTAAAAAAAATAGCCTTCACTAAGAATTTATATTATACTCTCTCCGTCCGCCCGAAAGAGGGCATTTTGCTTTTGTGCACATTGATTAAGAAGTATTGTTATTTAATGTGTAGTGGGTAGTTGTATTAGTGGGAGTGTAGATCCCATATTTTAATTGTATTAGTGAGTGTGTGTGGATCTCATGTGTGTAAAAAATGAAGTGACCTCTTTGAAACGGACAACCAAAATGGAAAAAAGACTCTCTTTCGAGCGGACGGAGGAAGTATAAATATTTAGTCAAATTTGTTCCACTTTAGTAATGAGATTAATATTGTTTATTTGGTATACGGAAGTGAAAAATGAAAAGTGAGATAAAATTGATTAAATAAGTATGATATAGATTAATTGGGGTGAAAATATTCAAATGACCTGCCATAGCAAGTCAAAAGACCAAAATGTTGAATTTTGTGAAGTTAATGGATTAATTTCAAAATTGTTATAAAATTAACGGACTAATTTCAAAATTAAAAAAATTAATGGACTAATTTCAAAATGAATGAAAGTTAGCGGACGAAAAAATCTATTTTCCCTTCAAATTATTAAGGATTTTAGCAAGGCGTGTTATCATAGATTTACATGCTATGCAACTATAAGAACACTCCAACGGTCAAAACTGAAAGCAAAATCGCTGAAGACATCGTTAATAAATTTAATTTGAAATTTATTAAAGAATCATCTTAGAGGCTACAACCTCATCAATGTGGGGCCTAACCGAAAGAGATAAGAGTTGTTATCATGTAAATCGGATTCATATGATTAACAATAAATTCTATCTTTTTAAAATAAATTTTTAATATATAAAAATTAGAAATAATTACTGATAGGTACACACTTTGTACCCCTAATTACTACTAGATACATTGATTTAAAATAATTATTATTTAATACAAAATATTAAAGTAAAATACCAAATATACCCCTAAACCCATATACCTTTAAAACACTAACCCCAACCTCCACCCACCACCGGACCACCGCTGCCGCTGCCGGACCGCCGCCGCCGCCGCCGCCGGCGGAGCTCCGCGGCCGGTCGCCGGAAAATCTGTTCGTCAGAAAAAAAAAAAAAAAAAAAAAAAAAAAAAAAAAAAACTGGTCGCCGGAAAGCTGCCGCGCCGCCGCCGCCGGAGCTCCGGCAGCCGGTCGCCGGAAAAACTGTTCGTCCAAAAAAAAAAAGAAAAAAAAAAAACTGGTCGCCGGAAAAACTGCCGCCGCCGGAAAAGCTGCCGGACCACCACATTTTTTTGCTGCACACACTTTTTTTTTCCTGCACACACTTTTTTTGCTGCACACACTTTGCTGCACATGAACTTTTGCTGCACACAATATTTATGTGCAGCACATTAATAGGGGTAATATTGGAATATCACTATATATTTTTGTACCTAGTAGTAATACTTTTGTATGTTTGTATCTCATAGTAATTTAGGGTTTTTTTGTGTACCTAGTAGTAATCCTCCCTAAAAATTACTTTTTAAGATTAATAATTTTTATACAGATTAATTATAATTCATGTCTCTAAAGAGTAATTTTTCATGTAATAAAGAGTAATCGAAAAATCAGAGGTTACAAGAATTTAAAGAGTAATTTTTAAATTTTGAAAAATAGCAATTTATGTGTCTAAAGAGTAATTTTTAATGTATTAAAGAGTAACATGGCTTACATACAAACGTGTGTAAACTTGGTTTACACAAATGTTTGTGAAGAGATAATTATGAACAAAATGTCATGTGAGAAGTCTTTATACGTGTTAAAGTATATGATTATTATATAAGTAAAATGTGTTCATTGTCAATTAAAATATGTTTTTTCTAAATTATGATGAATGATTATTAAAATATGATTTCAGAGTGTAATAATATATACTTCTTCCATCCCACAAAACGCTTCATGTATACTGTTGTTTAAGAAAAGTTGTTATATTTTGACTAACTTTGTTGACTTTAGAGGATATTGTAGTATTTAATAAAAAATATAAAGTAATAATATGTGTGTGAAAAATGAGTGACAAATTAAAAATAAAAAAGTAACTTTTGAGATTGTTGAATAAAATGATAATACTTTTATTGAGGTGTGAATGATTTGTGGGACATACAAATGAGGAAAGTATGAAAAGTTTTGTATGATGGGAGAAGTAATACACTACTGACACAGTATTTTAAATAGCAACCATCATATTTAATAAGAATATTTTAACAATTGATCGACCCGTCTCATAATTCCGTATCACATATAACCGTGTCAAGAGAAGTGAATATGTTAGACATTTAGAAGTTGTGTTGCAAATTCCATAATGTTTATATTAGAGCTTCCATCTTCACTCACTGCTTTCACAGCCAAATCCTTCAAATTTAAGACATTTCTTCTCAACTCATCTCCCATACCACCATCTTGCATAACCTCGTTTACTCTAGCTGCGACTTCCTCTCTCGAGACGACCCCATTTCCGTCAGCCTCAACACGAACTCCGATCGTCCACACGTCGGATATCATCTTAGCATTGGTCGTTTGTTCAGTCCAGTGAGACATAGCCACCATCGGTACACCCATACTCATTGCTTCAAGAGTCGAATTCCAACCATAGTGCGTGAGAAAACACCCCACGTCCCTATGGGAAAGCACTCGTAGCTGAGTTACCCAATTCACAATGACTCATTTCTCCTTTACCATTGAGACCACATCTTTAGGAAGCTTGCTCTGCTCTGAGTCTCTCACAACCCAAAGGAAGTTGCACTGGTTGTCGATTAGGCCTCGTGCAACTTTCTCCATTTGCTTATCTAGCAAACTGGCTGTGCTTCCAAATGATACATAGATTACAGATCGGTCATCCTTTTCGTCCATCCATTGCATGCAAGACTCCATGTTTGATTTGAATAAGCTAAGACCATTATTAAGGAGGATTATCAATCAAGATAAAAACAAATACGATTGATTCTATCAATCAATCAATCAATCAAGAAATATATCTTATTCATTGTAATGGATTTATTTCCTTATCTTCTCACCCTCTGTATATTATTGTTTGCCTATTTTTGTAGCACTCACGAGCAAGAATACTCGATCGTTGTAGTAGTATATCCCAAGAAAAATTATCAATCCACAAAGGAGTTATGTTCGGACTAGCAATATACGTGAGCTCATGTTCATGTTGTTTTTGTAAAGATGATCGGGGGTTTTGAGATTGAATTACCACTTAAGCAAGTAGCAAGTAAATAAAAAAGCGAATAGGAGAAATGACAAGTACAGATGAATAGCAAGTAAAGAAAATGGGTGCTAAAGTTCAAGTATGGAAAACATGGGATTAGAAACATCCGAGCACACTCGATTCATATTATCATGCAAAAGGAATTCAACTCAATTGATGTAGACTAAGGGTGATCACGATTGTATCCTAAGCTTCCTTTCGGGTTACAAAGGTTGTTGATCCATTTTAGACTCCCAAAAGCACTTAAGATCAAAGCCCAACATTAACCCCTTCCATCTAGGTACTAGTTAGATTAAACTCTCCCTTTTTGTGTACTAAGGCCAACGGATGGATTGGTTCCCCTCATTGAATTCAAATATCCTTTCGGTCAAACCCAAACTCAATGTGTAATCATGCCTTCCTAATACTATAGAGGGTCGTTTCCGTCTCACTCCAAGCAATACATACATGAACATTATGATAGCATTTAATCACCATAAATCAATTCATTGATCAACAATCCATTAAACCAATAATCAATTATGAATAACAAACCATGCCATCACAACATCAAGACAATTAAACTCCATGAATAGAAATCAACAACAATTAAATCAAAAACCAATTTAATCCACATGATAATATAAATCTAATATGCTCTTCATGCTCCTAATCCCACTAGAGGGATTAGCCTAACATGATAAGGGTAACAAAACAAATAAATGATTCATTACAAATACCCATAGTCTTAGATCTAAAGAAATACAAAATGAATGGATTCTTCCCTATCAATTTCTTGAAGAGAATCTTCTATTCTTCTTGATCTCCACCTCTAGCTCTTGATTTTGAAGTCTTTAGCACCAAAAATGGAAGATTTGATGGGTGGATGAAGATGGATGAAGATGGATGAAGATGAAGGTGGAAAATGAAAGAAATGGTGAGTGAGGTGTGTGTAGAAGGGTTGGAATTTGGATCTTTTTAAAGATATTGAAGTGTTGGGTATTTATACCCCTTGACAAGCTTCTAGAAGAATTCTGACTTTTTCTAATCCCTGACACGACACGAGTCGTGTGGCGCAACACGGCCATAAGGTGCCTGTGTTGCGTAAACAGATGCTCCCGCACGGCCTTTTCTTATAGGGCCGTGTTGATGACACGGCTCGTGCTACCAACACGAGTCGAGCTGTGTCGCACGGCCAAAGGGTGGCCGTGTTGCATGAATGGATGGCTCCGCACGGCCGTCGCTTACAGGCCCGTGTCTGGTACACGGGCCGTGTGCTGCAACACGAGTCGTGTTGCGAGCACGGCCAGCCGTGTTCTTGCACTTTTATTCCTTCTTCCTTGTTTGATCTCCCGTCTTCATTTTTTACTCAATTTTCACCTGTTATACATATGTTTAAGATCATTCACACACATTTCCATAAAAAACACAAATCACAACCAAATAACACATAAAATACGGATAAAAATATACGAAAACTCACATAAAAAGACACTAAAATATAGGTGAAAATAGCTCTAATCAACCCCCCAAACTTAAGGTGTTGCTCGTCCCCGAGCAACGAAAATGACAAATCAAAAGGAGAAATTTTCACCTAGAAAAGACTAAACGAATAACACATCGTTAGCAATAATAACAACAAACTATGCTAAGTCATCCTACAACATTAAAATCATGACATGAGAAATTAACAAGTTCAATCAAAAGAGAATAATAGTGTAATATAGTCCCTTTTAGTCCAAGCCTCACAACGGATATCGATGTCTCTCAACACTCTTTAAAGTAAGGTAACAACACTCATCAATCGATTGGTTCGACTCGCTATAAGCTTGCTCGTGGACTACATTCACAAACCACCAAAGTTTTAATTAATGATCAAAAAGGTCTTTAATTAGGATGTAATGATAGGCTCTTTGGTATGGTAGGGAAGATATGGATAATAGTGACTCAACAAGTGTAAATAATCAAAGAGATGGTCAATTTCCTCAACTTCTCCATTTTTCTTTCTTCCTTTCTTATCTTTACAATCTCAAGCACTATTCATTAACTTTCCTTGGATTGAGCTTCTTTTGATGCATGCTTCCTATCTTTGAATTTTGTTTACTTGAGCATTTTGATGTTGATTTGCTCCTTTCTAATTTTGAGGTTGCATGTGCCTTCTTGTTGTTGCTCTTTTCATCATTTTTCTTGCTTGTTTACCATTCCCTTTTCTTCTTTTGCTAATCAATCAATCCTTTCTAGCTACCATCTCCTCAATCACCCACACAAATGTATATATAAGCTTGAATGGATAATTAAGGCTTGTAATGTGCTAAATTCACAAAAAATAGGCTTAAAGGCTCAAAATGGTTAACTAAGGATGATGTTCATGGTAGGGAACATATATGGCAATGACTATAATAACAAGGATGACCTTAGATCATTTCACTAATCTCCACTAATCGGGCTCTTTCCTATAGTCATTGAGCAAGTTCTAGCTTATCAAAGACAACCGATCCACTCATGAAGAAATACCATGTGTGCATGGTTGAGGCTCAAATGCTCACAAGCTTGTGCTCGGACCTTAAGGAACTTATTACACCACATTCATCTCAAAATTGAACAAGTTAAGTAAAACATGTCACAATTTGAAAGTGTAGAGATTCTTAATCATAATTTGTCATCACTTATCACCACAACCTATCATCACTCACGTTAAAAAATGACTCACAACATCCCTAAACAAACCACCAAACATCCCAAGATAAAATTGAAAATACACACAACATACAAATAAGGACTCAACAAACAAGACATAACAAAAACACAAAACATGCAAAAACACAAAATACCATCATCCATAAGAAAATTAAGCACACATTCATCCAAACCTTTATTGAAAAGGAAATCCTAATATACGAAAGTAAACCTCCCACAAACATAACACATGAAGTAGCATGCTAGTCACAACAATCCAAATCAAAATTAATTCATTTCAAGTAATAAAATGATAAGGTGTAGAGTACTCCCTCAATAGGCATTTGGTAAGGAAAGCGTTAGCTTCAAGCTCCATCATGCTTCCAATACCTCTCATTCATGCTCAAACACTCAACAAACACCATTAGTTCAACAATTTCATTATAAATATGGACTATCATGCACTTCAACACCACCAATCATGCCAAAATCAAACCAATACTCATGAGAAAAATTTTAAAATTTTCCAATTTTACAAGAATCATACTCAAGTGGTGAGTCACACCACACACTCTCCCCCCAAACTTAAATCGAAACAAGAGTTGAGACTTAAGTTTGCAAAAAGTGGTGAGACTTACCCTTGTAGTTTTCATTGATGATCTTCTTGTAGAGAACCATACGCATCCAAACGCTCAAGCTATGTCCACCATGCACTAGCACCCCCCAAACTTAACTCGAGACAAGAGTCACGAATTAAGTTTGCAACAAGTGGTGGAACATGTCAACTTGAATCCATGAAGCATTTCTCTTTTCTTCAATGAGCATTTTTCTTCATAAGCACAATCAACCTACAAGTCCAAAACAAACAAGCATCAAAAGATAAAAAGAATGGGTTGCCTCCCATTTAGCGCTAAGTTTAACGTCTTCAAGCCGGACAGATTTAAGCTCTTAACAGTCGGAAAAATCCAAGACCCCATCGGGCCTCATCTTCACTTTAAACATCTCTTTAACAACCTTTTTATCCACACTTCGTGCTCCTTTAATACTTGAGCTCACTTCGTTTTCTCTTTTCCTCACATTCTTAAATCCCGGAGGCACTTTATCAATCTTCAAATCAACATGTGGATCTCCCCCAAGCGTATTTCTTTTTGAAGAGACATTTCCTCCACATTCAAGTAAAAAGTTAATTAATTCTACATCTTTTAAAATCTCACGTACCACTTCCTCTCGAACATCCGGAGGCTTAATGGGTGGTTTCAAATGAAGATTTCCCCCTTTTTCATTATTGCTTGATAACACCAATTCTCTTTTATTTGATCGGAGTGTGAGTTCCTTCCTATCCATGTCAAATTTTGCTTTTTCGGTTGCCAAAAATGGCCTTCCAAAAATTAATGGAATTAAAGGATCCGCTTGCTTCTCAACTATCATAAAATCCACCGGAAATACAAAATCCTCTATTTGCACTATCATATCCTCCACAACTCCATGGGGCTTCATCATTGAACCATCAATTATTCCAATTTCTACATCCATTTCATTTAGCCTCCCAATGCCAAGTTTTTCAAAAATTCCCAAAGGCATCACGTTAATGCTTGAACCAAGATTACATATAGCATTAAAGTGTTCCCCATTTCCAATTTTACAAGTAAGAACGAATTTACCGGGGTCTTCCACCTTTAATGAAGCATCAACTTCAACAATGTCATGATCTTGTTTCAACATCATCTCTTCATCACACTTACTTTCCTCATCCAACAAAGACAAAAATTCACCAATTATCATCTCATCATCTAAAGACCAATCTTCATCGATGCCAATGTCCTCCTCCACGTTTGACATAATTTCATCACAAACTACTTCTTCAACCTTGGAACCAATGTTTGTTGTTTCCACCAACCCTTTCTCTACCTTACTTTCCATGTTGCACACGGTAACATACAAACATTGTTCCTTAGGATTTATTATTGTGGTAGATGGGAATTTTCCTTGTTGGTGTTGAGATCTAACTGAAGAAGCAATTTGCCCCATTTGATGCTCAAATGCTCTCATCCTATTGTCGGATTTCTTCTCATTTTCCTCCATTCTAGCCTCAAGCTTTTTCATGAATGCTAGCAATGTCTCTTCCACCGATGCTTTACCCTCTCCATTTGGCGGCTTAGCACTCAGATCGAATTCCGGAGGAAATGACACGGCGGCTTGAGGATTAGAGTAAGAAAGATTTTCATGCTTCCTCGGAGCTTGATAATTTCCACTTGATTGATTGAAATTTCTTCCCCGAGCTTGTCCTTGATATCCTCCTTGAAAATTACCTTGATTAGAAGGATAATTACCTTGGAAATTCCCTTGATGATGGAAATTCCCTTGGTAATTTCTCCTATCTAAATAGGCAATATCCTCTACACTTTGCATAACATTGCTATCCTCATTCACCATAGAACTTGTGCTTCCCCCTTGACTTACTCCTTGAGTGATCAAATTCAATTGCTTTGTTAAAGCTTGGATGCTCTCATTGAATTCTTTCATTCCTTCACTTTGGAACACATCACTCTTCACTTTGTTCACACTTTCCACTTGAGCTACTTTTCCAAATGCATAACCTCCCATTACTCGATCGGAAGGCCATTGATAAGCATTCATCGCAATATCTTTAAAAATATCCATGGCTTTCATAGCATCCACTCCAAATATAGACCCTCCGGATGAGGCATCTACATGCATCCGATTTTGTTGATTCAACCCTTGATAAAAGAAAGCCACTTGTTGATTCTCATGAAAATCATATTGAGGACACTTTCGGAGCATCTCTTTGTAGCGTTCCCATGCTTCATAAAAATTTTCATCCGGAAGTTGCCTAAATTGAGTGATAAGGCTTTTCAATTGGAGCGTCTTTGAAGGAGGAAAGTGCTTGTTTAGGAACCTTTGCTCAAGATCTTCCCATGTATTACAACTTCCCAAAGGAATTGTATTGTACCATGCTTTAGCCTTGTCTCTTAAAGAAAAAGAGAACAACCTCATTCGAATAGCATCCTCCGACACTCCCTTCATCTTGACGGTATTTGCAACCTCCAAGAAAGTAGATAGATGAGTGTTCGGGTCTTCAAGAGGACCTCCCCCAAACTGATTTGCTTTGACCATGTTGATCAATCCGGTCTTAATTACATAATCATTGGCTTGAACCGGAGGAACCATATTGTGCACGACTCTCGGTTGGAAGTAATTCCGAATTGCTCTAGGCCTTGGCAACTCTTGTTGTTGAAATATCCTTTGAGCTTCTTGATTGGCAAGCAATTGCATATACTCTTGATTTTGAGCAAAGAAATTCCTCATTATCTCCGCTTGATTCTCTTGCACTCCTTCTTGTACCCCCCTTTGATCTTGTAAAGGATCTTGGGGTGGGTTATAATTAGCATTCTCTCCACGTTGATTCTCCATATTTGTTCCTTTTTTAGCTCTTCGTCTCTCTCGCTTCCTTTGTCTCCAAATTCAAAGGAATGATCGATTGATTTCCCTTTGATCTTGTGATCATAAAACACCTACGAAAATTCAAAGAGTGAGACCACAAACAACAATAGTAAACAAAGTAAAAATAAAATAAAAAATATCCTTATCAAGAACAACTAAAACAATAACACAGTACTCGACTAGTCCGTCAAACTCCCCTTTGGCAACGGCGCCATTTTCTTGTTTGCCTATTTTTGTAGCACTCACGAGCAAGAATACTCGATCGTTGTAGTAGTATATCCCAAGAAAAATTATCAATCCACAAAGGAGTTATGTTCGGACTAGCAATATACGTGAGCTCATGTTCATGTTATTTTTGTAAAGATGATCGGGGGTTTTGAGATTGAATTACCACTTAAGCAAGTAGCAAGTAAATAAAAAAGCGAATAGGAGAAATGACAAGTACAGATGAATAACAAGTAAAGAAAATGGGTGCTAAAGTTCAAGTATGGAAAACATGGGATTAGAAACATCCAAGCACACTCGATTCATATTATCATGCAAAAGGAATTCAACTCAATTGATGTAGACTAAGGGTGATCACGATTGTATCCTAAGCTCCCTTTCGAGTTACAAAGGTTGTTGATCCATTTTAGACTCCCAAAAGCACTTAAGATCAAAGCCCAACATTAACCCATTCCATCTAGGTACTAGTTAGATTAAACTCTCCCTTTTTGTGTACTAAGGCCAACGAATGGATTGGTTCCCCACATTGAATTCAAATATCCTTTCGGTCAAACCCAAACTCAATGTCTAATCATGCCTTCCTAATACTATAGAGGGTCGTTTCCGTCTCACTCCAAGCAATACATACATGAACATTATGATAGCATTTAATCACCATAAATCAATTCATTGATCAACAATCCATTAAACCAATAATCAATTATGAATAACAAACCATGCCATCACAACATCAAGACAATTAAACTCCATGAATAGAAATCAACATCAATTAAATCAAAAACCAATTTAATCCACATGATATATAAATCTAATATGCTCTTCATGCTCCTAATCCCACTAGAGGGATTAGCCTAACATGATAAGGGTAACAAAACAAATAAATGATTCATTACAAATACCCATAGTCTTAGATCTAAAGAAATACAAAATGAATGGATTCTTCCCTATCAATTTCTTGAAGAGAATCTTCTATTCTTCTTGATCTCCACCTCTAGCTCTTGATTTTGAAGTCTTTAGCACCAAAAATGGAAGATTTGATGGGTGGATGAAGATGGATGAAGATGGATGAAGATGAAGGTGTAAAATGGAAGAAATGGTGTGTGAGGTGTGTGTAGAAGGGTTGGAATTCGGATCTTTTTAAAGATATTGAAGTGTTGGGTATTTATACCCCTTGACAAGCTTCTAGAAAGATTATGACTTTTTCTGATCCCTGACACGACACGAGTCGTGTGGCGCAACACGGCCATAAGGTACCCGTGTTGCATAAACGGATGCTCCTGCACGGCCTTTTCTTACAGGACCGTGTTAATGACACGGCTCGTGCGGCCAACACAAGTCGAGCTGTGTCGCACGGCCAAAGGGTGGCCGTATTGCATGAACGGATGGCTCCGCACGGCCGTCGCTTATAGGCCCGTGTCTGGTACATGGGTCGTGTGCTGCAACACGAGTCGTGTTGCGAGCACGGCCAGCCGTGTTCTTGCACTTTTGTTCCTTCTTCCTTGTTTGATCTCCCGTCTTCATTTTTTACTCCATTTTCACCTGTTATACATATGTTTAAGATCATTCACACATATTTCCATAAAAAACACAAAATACAACCAAATAACACATAAAATACGGATAAAAATATACAAAAACTCATATAAAAAGACACTAAAATGTAGGTGAAAATAGCTCTAATTAATTATATATAGTTGTACAGATCTGATAAATAATATACAATTCTTTTCACGTTATTACATTTTTCAAATCTCTTATATGGTATCAGTTTTTAAGCCTCTCTCTAACGAGACTATCATCGATCCTAATCTATGACTATGTCGATCACTGAAAATTCCACCGTTGATGGGAACACCTCTTCCTCCACTTCACCATCTACAGTTATCCCTATTTCTACCCACCAACATCTGCCTATTAAACTCACCACTTCCCATTTTCCATCATGGAGAAACCATCTCACAACACTCTTAAATGGTTTCAACCTAATTGGCCACATCACCGGTAACACCCCTCAGTCGTATGCCCAAAAAGATGCCTCTGCATCTGTTTCCTGGTTTCAATAAGACCAACTTCTACTCGCTACCATACTTGGATCCGTCTCTCCAGACATTCTACCGATCCTATCATCGGCCAAGACTGCAAAATTGGCATGGTCTATATTAAATCGAGCTTTTGTAAGTACCTCGAGAGCACATGTGATGCAATTAGAAACAACCCTCTCAAAAGCTTCAATTGGGTCACGATCTATCTCTGAATATGTGAATTACATTAAAGCAATTCCAGACGAACTTGGACTTATTGATACTCCTTTAAAGGATGATGATCTTACACTCTACATTATCAATGGACTAGGGCAAGACTATCGAGACTGTTGGAGTATGGAGCCTAAATTCTTTGGGCCCGTATTTCTTTTAGCCCAGTTGATCCTAATGGGCTTAGGATTAGGGCAAGTTATCTTGATCAAGAAGTTATCCATTGTGTTATCTTGATCAAGAAGTTATCCATTGTGTTATCTTGATCAAGATGTTTTCTCATTGTAGTTGACTTGTCTAATAAGGTAAGAAAAATCTTGGCTTGGTATCACCCCCAGATGTAGTCGAAAGACGAACTGGGTAAACAAATCTCGTGTTATTCGTGTCATCGTGTGCGTGTGTGTGTCTAAATTCCTAACAACTGGTATCAAGAGCCTCGGGTTCGAAGGGAGCAGTCACGATGAGCGACGAGAAGATTTCAATCAAACAGTTTAACGAATCAAATTTCGGGTTCTGAAAGATGCAGATCGAGGATTATCTCTACGGCAAAGATCTGTATGTACCCTTAGAAGAGAAGGTGAAACCCAAAAAGATGAATGTGAAGGAGTGGAATCTGTTGAACAGAAAGGCGATGAGTACGATACGTTTATCGTTGTCCATGAACGTAGCCTACCACACAACTAAAGCCAAGTCCGCAAGGGAGATGCTGCAAATCCTGGAGGAGATGTACCAAAAGCCCACAACTACGAACAAGGTTCATTTGATCAGACGATTGTTCAACCTCAGAATGTCGGAGAGCACACTTGTGCAGCAATATTTGAACGATTTCAACATGATCATTGGGCAGTTGTGTTCAGTCAAAATCGAATTCACTGACGAGGTACTTGCTTTAGTTTTATTATCTTCTTTGCCAGATAGTTGGGCTGCTACAGTAACTGCAGTTAGTGCTTCATCCGCGAAAGATAAATTGAAGCTTGACGAAGTGAGAGATCTGATGATTAGCGAGGAGGTTCGCAAAAAAGAATCTGGATCTACTTCAGGTTCAGTGCTGAACACGGAGGATAGAGGCAGATTAAAGGGTAGGCAGAATCATGGCAGATCAAAGTCCAGAGGAAAGAGTCAATCCAAGAAAGACAAAGACTCAATCCAGTGCTGGAATTGTGATGAGTTTGGTCACTACAGGAATCAGTGTACAGCGCCAAAGAAAAACAAGAAGGGGCAGAATGAGAAGAAGACAGCAAACGCAACCATAAATGATATTGGAGATGCGTTGGTCTTGAGTGTCAGTAGTCTGCTGGAATCATGGGTGTTGGATTCTGGACCATCATTTCACTCATGCAATGATGCTGAAATAATAGAGAACTATGTGTCTGGTGAATTCGGACAAGTCTACCTTGCTGATGATGAGCCCTTGAAGATCGTGGGGAAAGGAGATGTTCAGATATCCACACCAAACGGATCGACATTAAAGTTGAATGGTGTTAGGCACATTCCAGGATTGAAAAGAAATTTGCTTTCAATTGGACAGCTTGATGTAGAAGGATACTCAGTGACTTTTGGCAGCAACAGTTGGAAGATCAATAAAGGAGTAATGATAGTAGCGCGAGGAAAGAAGGAGGGGACATTGTATACTACAACTAACTCCAAGGACTGCATTGATCTTGCAGGAGCTACGACCAATGTTAATTTGTGGCACTGTCGGCTGAGTCACATGAGCGAGAAAGGGATGAAGGTAATGTGTTCGAAAGGGAGACTTCCAGGGCTGAAATCTGTTGAAGTTAGCTTATGCGAGGACTGTGTTTTCGGGAAACAGAGAAGAGTAAGTTTCTCAAGAGGTGGCAGAACCTTGAAGGCAGAAAAGTTAGAGTTGGTGCATAGCGATCTATGGGGACTAGCGCCCACGAAGTCCCTTGGTGGTTCGGAGTACTACATGACCTTCATCGATGACTCCACTCGAAAGGTATGGATTTATTTTCTGAAAAATAAAACTGATGCATTTGATACTTTCAGGAAGTGGAAAGCCCTTGTAGAGAATGAAACGGGGCTGAAAGTAAAGTGTCTTCATTCTGACAATGGAGGTGAATATGAACTCCGTGAGTTCAAGGAATATTGCGCTGAGAATGGGATTCGCATGGAGAAGACCATGAGAGGAACTCCCCAGCAGAATGGAGTGGCAGAACGAATGAACAGAACTTTGAATGAGCGAGCTAGATGCATGAGATTGAAGAGTGGACTGCCTAAGATGTTTTGGGCAGATGCAGTAAACACAGCAGCATACCTATTAACAGAGGTCCATCAGTTCCGTTGGAAAACAGAATACCAGAGGAAGAATGGACAGGAAAAGAGGTAAATCTGTCTTACTTGCGTGCATATGCTCATATTAGTTCTAATGATAGAAGCAAGTTAGATGCTAAATCTGTTAAGTGTACGTTCTTTGGTTATGGTGGTGATGAGTTCGGTTATAGACTCTGGGATGAGAACAACCGAAATATTATTCGCAGTAGAGATGTGATTTTCAATGAACAGGTTATATACAAGAACAGATTGGAGGCATCAAATTCTGACAAGGCTAATACCCAAGAAGTCGAGTTAGACATCTCAAACTCGAGTGAGAGCAAGGAGAGTCAGAATGAGGAAGAGGTTCTCATTGGAGAACCAAGGAAACCACCACCACCATTGGAGGATCTGTTGCAGAGACCAGCTAGAGAGCGACGTGCACCTGATAGGTATTCGCCCTCTAACTACTACTTGTTACTTACTGATTGTGGTGAGCCTGAGTGTTATGCAGAGGCAGAGCAGAGTGAAGATAGATGAAAATGGAGAGGTGCTATGGATGATGAGTTAGCATCTCTTCTGTTGAATGGCACTTGGGAACTTGTTGAGCTCCCAAAGGGTAAAAAGGCTTTGCACTGCAAGTGGGTCTACCGAATCAAAAATGAAGCTGACGGTAGCAGACGCTACAAAGCCCGATTGGTTGTCAAGGGGTTTGAGCAGCGACATGGTATTGACTATACTGATGTCTTTACTCCAATTGTGAAACTGACCACTATTCGAATGGCGTTGAGTATGGTAGCTGCAGAAAACTTGATATTGCATCAGATGGATGTGAAGATGGCATTTCTCCATGGTGAATTGGTGAAAGAGTTGTACATGACACAACCTGAGGGTTTCGTAGAGAAGGGAAAGGAGCCACTTGTATGCAAATTAAAGAAAAGTTTGTATGACCTAAAACAAGCCCCAAAGCAGTGGTATAAGAAGTTTGACAGCTTCATGATGGAGATTGATTACCATAGATGTCACGCTAATCATTGTTGCTACTATAAGAGGTTTGACAAAAGCTTCCTTATTCTCTTGCTATATGTTGATGATATATTGATCATAGGAGTCGATGCAAGAGAGGTATATAAGTTGAAGAAACAGTCGTCAGAATGGTTCTCTATGAAGGATCTTGGAGAGGCAAAATAGATTTTGGGAATGAGGATTGAACGTGATAAGGCGACGGGATATGTATATCTTTCGCAGACGAGTTACATTCAAAAGGTCCTGGAAAGATACAACATGTCAGAGTCGAAGCCTGTGAGTGTTCCACTGGGAAGTCAATTCAAACTTTCAAAGAAGGAATCACCAAAGAACAAGGAGGAACGTGCACAAATGATGAGTGTTCCATATGCTTCAGTAATTGGTAGCATCATGTATGCCATGGTGTGTACAAGACCAGATAGTGCTCATGCAGTGGGAGTAGTAAGCCGATTCATGAGTGATACGGGCAAGCAACATTGGGAAGCAGTAAAGTGGCTCCTGCGATACTTGAGAGGTACCACATACAATGTTTTGTGTTTTAAAGGCAAGAGTGTGGCGCTGGTGGGTTATGTGGATGCAGACTTGGCATCTAATGACCTTGATGGGAGAAGAAGTACAACCGGGTATGTCTTTACTTATGGTGGTACTGCTATATCTTGGACTTCTAAGTTGCAGAAGGTAGTTGCATTGTCCACCACGGAGGTAGAGTATATAGCTGTGACAGAGGCAAGTAAGGAGATGGTGTGGTTGCAGAATTTCTTGGGGGAACTTGGAAAGGAGCATGAAAATAGTACTCTTTTCAGTGATAGTCAAAGTGCTATATTTCTTGCAAAGAATCCGACATTTCACTCAAGAACAAAGCATGTTGAATTGAAGTATCAATACATCCGTCACCTTTTGGAGAAGAAGGTCTTACAGCTTATGAAGATCCTTGGAAATGAGAATCCAGCGGACATGTTTACTAAGGTGGTGACCTTAGAGAAATTAAAGTTATGCATAGCTTCAATTGGCCTTGGAACTTGAAGAAAAGGCTAGGCGATGCCATGCGGATACGGGAGGAGAACTAGAAGATATGCTACATAGAGGATTTAGTCTCCAAGTGGGAGATTGTTGGAGTATGGAGCCTAAATTCTTTGGGCCCATATTTCTTTTGGCCCAGTTGATCCTAATGGGCTTAGGATTAGGGCAAGTTATCTTGATCAAGAAGTTATCCATTGTGTTACCTTGATCAAGAAGTTATCCATTGTGTTATCTTGATCAAGAAGTTATCCATTGTGTTATCTTGATCAAGATGTTTTCTCATTGTAGTTGACTTGTCTAACAAGGTAAGAAAAATCCTTGCTTGGTATCGAACCCAGATGTAGTCGAAAGACGAACTGAGTAAATAAATCTCGTGTTATTTGTGTCATCGTGTGCGTGTGTGTGTCTAAATTCCTAACAGAGACATCGTTAGTTCAGTCTGCACAAGAGAAACTCCATTTCGTTTTGAAGAATTACGTGATCGACTCATCGAGCATGAAATTTATTTAAAGCAACTAGAAACTGAAAGTTCTCAGTTAGTTGCAGCTGCTAATGTTGCTCAATCCAACCCAAATTTTCAGCACATACACAATGCCAAACAACCCAATGGAGGTTATGGAAATAATACTACAAACAATCAAGGATGTGGAGGAGGTTATGGACGCGGTCGACGTGGTGGCCGCTACCCTAATAATTGGAGTCGACATCACTTGGTAACATGTCAAATTTGTGGATTCACTAGCCACACAGCCCCATATTGTCATCGTCTTAATGCGTCGGCTAATATTACTCAGTCACCAAGGAATTCTACCTTAAATACCTCATGGCTTATGGATACAAGGGCGTCTCATAATTTAACAGGTGACCTAAGTAATCTCTCCATTCATTCCGAGTATGATGGTACATATGAAATACAAGGCTCTAGCATGCCTATTACACACTCTGGTATAACTCATATCCATACACCATCTCGTACTTTTCTGTTATCTAATGTTTTATTTGTTCCAACGCCTCTCAAAATTTAATATTCGGTTCATTAATTTACGAAAACTAATAATATTTCTATGGAGTTCTTTCCTAATTATTTTTTGGTTAAGGATCTCATCACGGGGGCGTGCCTCACCCACGGACCATGCAATAATGGTGTTTATCAACTACAACCTTCACTCTCAAGTTCTGGAAAGAAGGCTATTGCAATGGGTGTTCGAACTTCACCAACTCATTGGCATGCTAGTCTAGGCCATCCGTCTTGATGAACAAGCTCTCTCATACTATCTAAATTTTATTTATCAGTTTTGAATAAATTAGACGCTTTAACAGATGATTGAATTTCTTACCGTGTGAGCAGGGCTCATAGAACGCCTTTTGGTACCTCTTCATTTATTGCAACTTATCCTTTGGAATATATATATGCGGATGTTTGGGGTCCTTCATCTACTACCTTTATTGATGGTTGTCATTACTTTTTGTTAATGGTAGATTTATTTAGCAGATATTATTGGGTTTATACATTAACTTCAAAATCTCAAGTTGCAGGAATATTTAATAAGTTTAAAGCTCTTGTGGAAAAATAATTCAATACGCAGATTAAAAATTTCTATTATGATAATGGAGGAGAGCTTTTAGCAATGAAGCTATATCTTGTGGCAAATGGAATTAATTGGCTCACCACAGCGCCTTACACCCCACAGCAAAATGGTATCTCTGAAAGCCGAAATCGTCATATTATGGATATAACTCATTATCTTTTACACCATGCTCACCTACCACTTTTATTTTGGCCTTTGCTATACAAACGACCACATTTCTCATTAACCGGATGCCTACTCCAATCTTGGGCGAAAAGAGCCCTTTTGAGGTATTGTTCCACTCTATGCCTAATTATTTAAAACTCACTATATTTGGTTGTATATGCTTTCCACGGCTTAAGCCTTATAATATTGAAAAACTAAATTTTCCATCTAAGCCATGCATTTTTGTCGAATACTCTACAAGTCAAAGCGTATATAAGTGCTATGATCCAGAGACATGCCACATCTTCATCTCCAGGCATATCAAATTTTTAGAATTTACATTTTGGTCATTTAATAAAACTAAGTTTTCAGATGACACTAACAACAACACATAAAGTTCACCTCTATTCTTACCTTCCTATACAACTTCGAAAACTTCATTACCAAATCCCTCTATGTCTTCCCCCTCTACTCAAGCTTTATCAGATTCTCAACCATCTATCCAAAATATAAATCCACCACCACCGCCGAGTCCACCGCCACCCACACATTCTTAACCGATCACTCGAAATCACACCATGCGCACTCGTGCACAAAACAATATCTTCAAACCAAAGAAACTATATGCAGCTACAAAGCATCCATTACTCGTAGACGTTGAATCTACATGTCTCTCCCAAGCCTTATCCCAACCCCATTGGAGACAAGCTATGTCACATGAATTCACAGCCTTACAAAAATATGGCACATGGAATCTTGTACCTCCTCCACCACATGCTAATATTATCAGTTGGAAATGGGTTTTCCATATTAAACGGAAGCCGGATGGGTCGATTGAAAGGTATAAAGCTTTTGGATTTCATCAACAACCTGGAGTTGATTATCATGAAACGTTCAGTCCCGTAGTTAAATCAGTGACTATTCGAGACTGTATTAACTCTTGCTCTATCAGCTAATTGGCCATTAAAACAGCTTGACATCAGTAACCCGTTTATATATCTCAACCACCTGGATTTGTTGACTCTATTCATCTATCTCATGTGTGTCTCCTTCGCAAATCCCTTTATGGTTTACGCCAAGGTCCAAGAGAATGGTATAATGCCTTGAGTTCTTCTCTTTTGTCCTTTGGTTTTGTTCAATCCAAAGCTGATATTTCTTTATTTACGTTTAATCACAATGATATTAGAATATATGTACTTGTGTATGTGGATGACTTAATTGGTACAGGTTCAAATTCTAAGCATATTGCTACTTTGATTAACAAGTTACAATCTAGATTTGCTGTTAAAGACTTGGGCAGCCTTTTCTATTTTCTTGGTGTTGAAGTGGCCGCATGCAAGGAAGGTTTATTTCTATCTCAACATAACTATATTATCGACTTGCTTCGGAGATATCACATGGATGGAGCGAAACCTTTACGTACTCCTAGCAATTCAAAGAGTACCAAGTGCATCGGCGGAGTTGATCCAACAACTTATAGGAGTGCCATAGGTAAGGGTGGGCATCGGATCAGGTTTCGGGTATTTTGGGTTTTCGGATCGAATACCCGAAAATTCGGGTTATGAATTTCATTTTTCGAACCCGATCCGAAATTTCTTAGATCTGAAAATTCGGGTACCCGAAAAATATCGGATACTCAATGCGGGTACCCGAAAATACCTCTATTTTATTTTTTATTTTTTAAGTATTCTTATAATAAATTAATTAGGTGTGATTTAAATAATTATTTTTTAATGTGTAATTTTTGAGATAATATTTTATTTGATCTCTTTTATCATTTTCTCTTTGTTTTTAAATAATTAATTAAAAACAATTATAACAGTATATGTTTGAATTTCTAACTTTATGTGTTGTGTGTGTGATACATATGGGATTACGCAGATCTCACAATTTTCCTCTCCTTAATTGTCCTAATATTAATATATGCATTAACAATAAACTAATTGCAAATCACTACTTTAACTTACGATTTTTTATATTTTTTGTATCATTGAAAAATTGGGAGAGATTTCCACTATTTTGACAATAAGAGTGGGTTTGTTTTGGATTTTTTTTATTTAATTAAATAAATAAATTAGTACGCCAATGTTTGTTTTGAATTTTGATTATATAATGTATTTTAATAAGTTATTAATTGATGTGTGTAAAGTAAGAAATTAGAAAAAAGAAAAAGTTAATTGATTAGAATCACGAGATATTTAAATTTATATATTTTTATATGTTATTTTTATCTAATTAATTAAAAATATTTATATATTAAAGTATATGATAACTTAAATCATTTTAAAATTAATGAATTCAAAATTGTGTTTTTATTATGTAAAAATAATTGATAATTTTAAAAATAAATTTAATTAAGTAATGTTTAATGGATAATAAATATATTTTATGATTAAAAAATTAAGAATGGATAAAAATTTTAATATTTCATAAATCAAATTATTTTTTATAATTAATATATAAGAGTGTAAAAAAAACTTCGGGTACCTGATCGGGGAATTCGGGTACATTTTCAATATCCAAAACCCGAAACCCAAAATTACCCGAAAAAATCGAGTTTTTCAGTTTTTTTCGGATCGGATTGGGTACCCGAAACTGAAAAAAATGCCCAACCCTAGCCATAGGTGGCTTACAATATCTTTCTCTAACATGACCAAATATTTCATTTACAGTGAATAGACTAGCACAACGCATGGCATCACCAAAAGCAGATGATTGGGGTGAAGTTAAAAGACCAGTTCGTTACTTAATAGGGATAATTCACCATGGCTTACTTCTGCGACAACCATCTCACCTTCGTCTTATAGCATACTCTGACTCTGACTTCGGGGGAGATTTATCGAATGGAAAATCCACCTCTGCATACATAGTGTTTTTCGGTGAAAATCCAACTCTTGGAGATCAAGAAAGCAAACTGGTGTAGCACATTCTTCCACAAAGGCTGAGTATTGTGCACTTGCCTCGACTGCCTCAGAAGTTATTTGGATTATACAGTTATTCAAAGAACTTTGTATACCGATCACTATCACACCCAGAATTTTATGTGATAATATAAGTTCAACGAGACTTGCTCTTCATCCAATTCAGCACTTAAGGATGAAACACATAGCCATTGATATTCACTTTATCCGAGATCTTTCATCAAAAGGACTGTTATGCGTATCACATGCCAGCACACTTGATCAACTTGCAGACTTATTGACGAAACCATTTTCGAAAGCAAGATTTGAGTTGTTACGTTCCAAAATTGCCGTTACTAATGGAACGTCTATTTTGCGGTGGCGTATTAAGGAGGATTATCAATCAAGATAAAAACAGATACGATTGATTCTATCAATCAAGAAATATATCTTATTCATTGTAATTGATTTATTTCCTTATCTTCTCACCCTCTGTATATTATATATAGTTGTACAGATCTCATAAATAATATACAATTCTTTTCACATTATTACATCTCTCAAATCTCTTATAACCATAATAATAGTTTCCTGGTATTCTTTTATCAGTGTACATGGGTGGAATGATTGGCCCTATTGTCTGTATTGGGCAATCTCTAGACATCCATTTCAGTATCTGTCAAATTGTTGTTAGTAAATAAAATTTTGATTTCAATCCTCATCAAAAATCTTCTCTCCATCTCTTTCACATTCTCTCTCCCCCAATTTGGTACCTTTAAATTATTTACAGCAGCCAACTTACATATCTCTTCTCAATTTCACTTTTGTTAAATTATATGGCACCTGATCTCAAATCTAAGCTTTTTTTTTTGGTAAATGTAAGCAATTAAAATTTACGGTCCAATTAAATGGCGACATGTGGATTTTCTTGATTAAATATCAATTATTAATTTATTTTAGAATTTAAATAAATTAATTCCTAAAAAATAGATTAATAAATAATTGATAATTAATTTAAGCCCAACAAATTAAATTGTGGCTTAAATTAAATAAGGCATGACCCAAGTCAAGTAGGCCCAAATCAAATGACGCATGACTTAAGTCAAATAAGCCCATACAGATTAAATTAGGCTCAAGTAAAATAGGCCTGATTTCAGCCTAAACAAGTGGAGGCCTAAGCCCGCAGAATATGGCCCAAATAGAATGGACCAATCAGAATACAAGTCATTTATGAAGGGGTCTTCACCTCTTACCTATATAAAGGGGTCCTCCTTCATTCATTTGACATACATTCAAGCACCGGAAAGTGACGACGCTCTGAAGAGATTGAAACATAAGCAACGCTCCTCAAAATCTTCAAGTATCTCGATTCTGGATCACGGTGCTGAGCCCTCAAATCAAGTGTTCTTCATGCACTAAGTTCTTTAGTGTTTCTTCGAGTCAAGAATAGCATACGACTCGAGATCAAGTTGCTAAGTCCCCTAGATCGAGTGTTTTTCACATCAAGTACGTTTAATCCAAATAAAAGCTCGAAACCTCTGGATAAACATTTCAAAGCCCCAAATTTGAGATCGGACAAGCTTCAACTGAAGATCCGACTCAACAGACACAGTCATCGCAGTCAACACAACAAGTTAAAGTCAAAGTTCAAATTGGTTCGAGAGAAGAATTAGAGGATAAATAGAGAGTGTTTCCTAAATTATCAAGTTTAATCCGTCTGGATTATTATTGTAATTCTTTTGTATTAATGTTATTATAAATACAAAATTTATTGTTACAAATTTTGGCACACCCGGTGGGACTGTCTCTACCTCTCATCTCTTTTCTCTTCAAGTTCGAAGATAAAAGCATGACTCCTTTCAGGATTGCAATAAGAAGACCTTCTCCCTTGAATACTTCGGAGATGCAAACTAAAGAGATTCAAAAGATAACTCCACTCAAGATTGCGATATGAAGGTCTACTGCCTTGAAGCTTTCAGAATTGTAAAAAACTGAAGATGTTGACATTGTTACAAAAGGTGAAACCTCTTTGGAAACAAGTCCTTCAGTTGGAGTTGCTCTCAATAAGCCATACAGAGATAAGGGTGGTGAAAATATTTTTGTTTGCTCAACTCCTTGTTCAACGCCAAGCTCGCCATTTATCTCAGCTGTAGCTGTAGTGATGACAACAAATGCTATGACCATTGAGGAACAACTCGCAAGTATGATAAGAGCCATTGAAGGACTCAACAAGCACATGGAAGCTTAAGACGTAAAGATCTCTGTACTTATGAAGAAAATGGAGAATGTGGAGACAAGTCGTGCAAATGAGAAACAAGTTGAGGATAAGCACGAGGAAGAAGACTCCACGAAACAACATACATCTGAAAAGAAGCAAGTTGAAGAAAATATGCAAGTTTCAGCTGACGGCATGCTTCCTAGCAACCAATTAAAGAACATCGTTTTAGAAACAATAAAAGACAAGTTTGAAGGGATCTCAAAATCCCTTATTGCCTTCAAGAAGCAACATACAAAGAGAATTGACAACTTGAAGATGCCAACTGACTACCAACCTCCAAGGTTCCAATAATTTGATGGCAAAGGCAACCCAAGACACCATGTGACACACTTCGTCGAGACATGCAATGATGCTAGGACCTCCGGAGATAACATGGTGAGACAATTTGTCCGATTTCTAAAAGAAAATGCCTTTGATTGGTATATCAACTTGGAATTCGACCCATTGACTGTTGGGGGCAAATAAAAAAAGAATTCCTCAACCATTTCTATAGCACGCGAAGAACTATCAGGATGATGGAGCTAATAAATACTCAGCAAAGTGATGAAGAATATGTCCTCGATTACATCAACAGATGGAGAAGCCTAAGCCTCAATTGCAAAGAAAAGCTGCTAGAAACTTCAACTATAGAAATGTGCATTCAAGGGATGCAATGGAATTTCCGCTACATACTCCAAGGAATTCAGCGTAAAACTTTTGAAGAGTTTGCTACAAGAGCTCACGACATGGAGTTGAACTTGATATCAAATGACATTGAATGGCCATCTATTCAATACTCCTACGAGTTTGAAGACATACCTTCTGATGAGCTTGTGGAAAAGGAACCACAAACAAAGAATGCATTTTCCATAAAGATTCATAGAAATGAAGTGGAAGCAAGAAAAAATAGTGCATCCCAAGATTGGGGGCAATGAACTATTGACAAATCAAATTCAAAGCTCCTTGACACGAGCAAAAATTGTCCACATTATGCTCCTTGATACGCTTAAACTATCTAAAATCTCTCAAGTCAAAGCTCCTCGGCATGAGCTAAAATTGTCTGCACAACGCTCCTTGATATGAGCATAAACTATCTGAATTCTCTCAAGAATTCAAGTCCACATTACGCTCCTTGATATGAGCTAAAACTATCCATACTCTGCTCCTTGATACGAGTTTAAACTATCTAACACAAATTAAATGCAAGGCTCCTCGATACGAGCAAAAACTATCTACACAATGCTCCTCGACACAAGATAAAACTGTCCACACAATGCTCCTCGACATGAGATTAAACTATCCACATAATGCGCCTCGACACGAGATAAAACAGTCCAGACAATACTCCTCGACACGAGTGAAAAATGTCCACACAAAGACTCATTGACATGAGTATAAATTGTCAGCAAATTCAAAATCAACGCTCCATGACGCATGAGCCTAAACTGCATGTTATTCTTGGTCTGCATGAGTATAAACTGTGTACGAAAAACTTCTGATTCGCATGAGAATAAACTGTGTACGACAAACTCTTGGCCCGCATGAGTATAAATTGTACACATCACCCCCGTCCAAATCAAATCATGTCCCTTTGAACTACGTAATGACTTGATCCTCTGTAAAGAGGTACATAGGCAGCTTAGTACTTTTCTAAGTTCAGTCATGTCTCGTTCTATTCGCATCAAGTTTGTGAAGCAATCAATAAATTGAAATATGAAGGAGTTTTAGATGCAAAAAGTTGACAAGGAGAAGATAGTGATTAAAATAAAATTTTGATTGAGATTTGCTGAGTCTTGTCCAGCAAGCATAAGTCACGGTCGTATTGGAAATTACACGGAAAAGGATGGGCTTCTAAAGAGATGAGAAATTATTTGGGCTAACAAAGGTGTTTTGTTCTTTGGCCAAATAGTTTTATAATTGTTGTTAATTTCAGAAGTTTTGCAAATTGAAACTACTTTGCATGAAAATAAAATGAATTTTTGTGATTCCTTCACGTCAAGACAACGTGTCTTTGAACAAATCGCAAGGGGGCATTTGTAAGCAATTAAAATTCACGGTCCAATCAAATGACGACATGTGAATTTTGTTGATTAAATATCAATTTTAATTTATTTTGGAATTTGAATAAATTAATTCCTAAAATAGATTAATAAATAATTGATAGTTAATTTGAGCCCAACAAATCAAATGGGGCTTAAATTAAATAAGGTCTGGCCCAAGTCAAATAAGCCTAAGTCAAATGAGGCATGACCTAAGTCAAACAAGCCCATACAAATTAATTTAGGCCCAAGTAAAATAGGCCCGATTATGGTCCAATCAACTTGGAGGCCCAAGCCCGCATGATATGGCTGTTGAGAGTGGAATTTCACGTATTTTAGTTCTCACATTACACCATTCTTGATAGAATGTAACCATGATTTTGTATAAAATTTCGTGGTTTTCATATCTTGCATAATTAAGATGCTACTAAAGTTTTTTTTTGAGTTTTGAAGGGTAAAACATGATCAAAAGTTCAAAGTTACAATGAAGAGTGAAAGTGTGAAGGAATGCTGAAAAATACATGTTCACATTATATAATTTTTATGTATTTGTGTATAATTCCAAATTGATCATGTGATATATGGTTGGAAAGCCCCGGAAGAGAGGACCATTTTGGCATAAAAATCACTCAAATCAGAATCCGTATGAGGGAGTTATGTTCAAAACGGTTGAATCATGCAGTGCAGTCTCTGCCGCTCGGCTGACCGCTCAGGGCGAGCTAGGGTGGCTCGACAGCCGATTTCGGCCAAGTTGAGTGCCAGAGGGTCCTACATGACGTGAAAAGTCGTCCTAATGCAGCTGGGATGCAGCTCGGCAGCATCCAAGACCCAGCTCGAGCCGAGCTGGATGCCGAGCGGGCTTTTTTTTGGCCCAGTCGCGGCATGTTCGATTCTGTAGTATATTTGTTGCGTCCAGATCGTGTTTTGGCTGGATTTCGATGTGAAAAAGCTCTTTTAAATGTCCAAGATACAAAAGAGAGATCAATACACAAATTGAGAAGAACCTACTCACATCCACACACACCCATCGTGAATTGCTACCCAAGACACACACATCAGATTCACATCTTTCTTTCATCATCCATCCATCCATCCATCTTCAAAGGGGTTCCAAGTGATAATTGAGGGAGATCAGACGATCGGAGAGATGGAGAAGGAACGTCCAACTACGCTTACGCTAGGGTTTCGTGTTTCTTATCTTTCCCTTTCTTTTGTCTTGATTTGTGATATGAATTGCATAGCCATGAGTGTTGTTGTAATCTCATGGGCTAATTTCTTATACAGTTCTAGGGTTTGATAGTTAGATTGAATTGATTTGGGAATCTAGACCAAAATTGGGATATTATGCAGTTGATATTCTAATTTTATTTATTTTATTCAGACTTGTGTATCGTAACGTCTTCATAGTAATTTCATGACATCCGCTATAATGCTTGAATTATTATGTTAGCTTGTGTGCGTTCATGATTGGTATTGTCTATCTGTTAAGGGTTGAAGTAGTTCCGCTATAAACACTTTAATTCCATGAACTGGTAAATCAGATACTTGATTTTTTAGTGGAACAATGCAATTAAACATTCAAGTAGGAAGTGAATAAAACCTTGTAGTAATTCCAGAAAAATATCTTGTTAGTCGAACTTACCATCCGGAGGTATTGCTGTTTGCTTTGATTAATATCTAGGAAGGGGGCTTGGTAATATTCGCGTACCTTAGGAAATAAATCAGAACATACTGTTAGCTTAAAATCGAATCATATCTGGTGGTTAATGGGATTAAGTAGTGTATTTTTATTGAAACAAATTGAATGAACAATTGAAGGTCTAGTAACCCGAATTAATTGGTCTATACCTGATACCTTAAAACTGTCGTTTGTCTCTTGATTAAAACTTGTTTTATTTTTATTGCTTTTAATTTATTTAATAATTTATTATTTCGTTATTTAGTTAATTAATTCAAAAACTCTTGAAATTTGGTTACGCTATTCTGATTAAGCTAGTAATAATTAGAAAATAAATAGTTAGATGTCCTTTGAGTTCAATAAATAAACTTGGTCACTTACCGCTATAATTGATATCCTTCATACTTGAGGATTTAATTGAAGTGCGTAAAAAATGCATATCAATGGCCCAAATAGCTCTGGACCAATTAGAATGCAGGTCATTTATGGGGTGTCTTCACCTCTCACCTATATAAAGGGGACATCCTCTATTCATTTGACACACTAAAGCATCTGAAGACGCTGACCCTCAGAAGAGATTGAAACACGAGCAACGCTCCTCAAGATCTTCAAGCATCTTCAAGCCAAGAACGACATAAGATTCAGGATCAAGGTGCTAAGCCCCTAAATCAAGTGCTCTTCATACACTAAGTTCTTCAGTGTTCTTCGAGTCAAGAATAACATACAACCCGAGATCAAGGTGCTAAGCCCCCCAAATCGAGTGTTTTTCACATCAAGTACGTTTAATCCAAACAAATGTTCGACACTTCTGGACAAACGTTACAAAGCCCCAAATTCGAGTTCGGACAAGCTTCAACTGAAGATCCGACTCAATACACACAGTCAACGCTGTCAAGCCAGTCAACACAACATGTCAAAGTCAAAGTTCAAATTGGTTCGAGAAAAGAATTAGATGATAGATAGAGATTGTTTCTTAAATTCTCAAGTTTAATCCATATAAATTATTATTGTAATTCAATTTGTATTTATTTTATTATAAATACAAAATTTGTTGTTACACTCTATTTCATTTTATATTTCTTTACGAAAGGAACTCAAATGATTTTGATATGTTGATCGATGTGTCCATATTGTGATCTTATTAATTATTCGTCCATTTCACAATGCATCACACATATAATCAAATGAAGTATATAAAAACTATAAATAACATATTTTATCATTTTATGGCTATATAAAAGAGGTATTTATTTTAAAAAAAAATATTTATATGCACTATGTTTTTAAAAATTTTAAAATATTATTTTAATAGATCACAATCACCTTTAAATTATAACATTTAATTAATTATTAATTATACTTTAATTAATCATACTTTAACTATTTAAAATTAAATTTTAATAATAAATGAATTTTAAATTAATAATCGATTCAATTCACATACCCGTGTTATGTAAACACCATTTCTTGTAACAACACATATATTTCATGGTATAAAGAATAATATATATATATATATATATATATATATATATATATATATATTGGATTATAAATATTATAAAAGTATTGTTTAATAAATTACATTAATATTTATTTCTGCACGGGAGAATCTATCCCAAATTTTAGATTGCTGTAATATAAAATAGAAGTATATTATTTTAATATCATATAGTTCTATTAGCTGTATTAGTATTGTGTGTGAGTCCTACATGAAATAATTAATTATTTTGTGTAGGCCAAAATAACAAAAAAGAAAATATAAACCTTAACTTGGGACAATTTAAAATGGAAAACGTAAAATTTAACTTGTTACGGAGGGAATATATATATATATATATATATATATATATATATATATATATATATATATATATATATATATATATACTATCTATAGGTAACAATAATATTTAAATCCATCTCACATAAACATCGTCTTACAAAAGACTTTTATTTATTTATTTTGATTTATTTATTTGTATATTATTATTATTATTGTTATTATTTTTTATACAATAATTTATATAATATTTTTTCCGTGTAATTTTTCACGCATCGCGCGGGTGTATTACTAGTATATACTAATAAACAAAAACTTATACACTTTATTAGGGAAATTTTTATTAACTTTTTGAATGTAAAAATGGAATATAATAAAATTATAAATTTATAATTAAGAAAAATATATACAATACATATATAGGTGCACGTGTGCATCCAAATACACATATATCAATTAATATATTTGTAGTTAAATAAACTCATATATTACATTTAAGCTTTATAATTAATAGGGTTAATTACAGGAAAAGTTCTCACATTTGTTTCAATTGCAAATTAGTCTACACTTTTAAAATTTAGTAAAAAAGTACACAACTTTAATAAGGGATTGCAAATTAAGCCACCGGTCAGATTTTGACCAATTTTGACTGCTCCAATCCTACATGGAAAATAAAATCTAAAAAAAATGAGCCATTTGTATTGGCAATTCAAGTTGTCCAAGTGTATTATTGTACATATCCTACGGAGACGAGAACAAATAGTGATTGGCTGCTAGTTTGTAAAGTAAAGTCAAAGTTAAACATTTCAAAAATGTCTACAAGTTGTGAAGATTCTACTGCATTTCAAGAGGAATTCATGGATGAGCCCAACGATGTGTAATCAGATGATGGTCCGCCATACTTAAACGATGAAAGTGGTGCATTCATGGAAATCATTGAAGAGAAAGATGATATCGATGAAGAGTTGCAATCTGATAATAGTTTTGAAAATTTAAATAATTAATAAGATTCAGAAAATTATTCTGAAATTGAATTTTAAGATGTATTTCACAGTATATATATGATAGGTAAAACGTTTTTGTGATAGGTAAAATGTTTTTTGTGAGTTCCTTCTCTCTTATTTTTTTGTTTACTTTCGTACTTTACTAATCTTTTATATAATGTATAGCTTGACAAATTAAATTTTTAACAATTATTTTGGTTGTAGATGGTAGGTGGACGCACAAGTACACGTATTGAATGACATATTGGTGGACGTGGTTGTGGTCGGGGTAGACGGGGTCAAATTTCATTACCATCTACATCTACTGAACCACCACGTGCGCCCCACGATTGCAACTTCGTCTACACTCCCAACAGCTCCTGGGCTTATTGTAACACCATTTATACCATCATTTTCAGCTGCCCCATCAATGTCATCTATACCATCAACTTCAGCTCCAACACCTATACCATCTGCACCATCAACCTCAGCTCCACTTCCTGCACCATCAACGTCATCTGCCATTGAGAATTCTCACACTAAGGATAAACAGCTAGAAGTAAAAATTGCATACAACTAGTAAGTTTTTTTCTTATAATTCTTTTATTGTATTTAATTATAAACTACCTTATGTAACCATGATTTGCTTGATTTGCAGTTTAAGTCCTGGTCATGACATATCCGAGCTACTTAGAGAGATATTTTTGGTCGCATTGAAAAAGGAGCAACTCGTTGGAAGAAGGTATCTAAGGAGACCAGAAGCATATATTTTAAGGAGTTTGAGGTATGCATTGAAAAGCTTAAAGTTCTATTTTACATAAGAATATATATGTGTGTGTGTGTATATATATATATATATATATATATATATATATATATATATATATATATATATATATATATATATATATATATATATATATATTCTTAGATAAATAATATAAATATAATCTTAATGCTTCACTTATTTATGTAGAAAAAATGTATGCAGCACTCATCCATCGATGCATTAGTTCAGCGCAAATTCAAAAGCAAAGCAGCTCTTTGATATAATGGCATAGTCCATGATTGGAAGAAATTATGGAAAAATAAGGAGGTTAAACCAGAATATATGAGTGATGAAACTTGGGCTGCATTCATTTCTCATTGGGAAGATCCCTATGAGATAGCAAAGGCTGAACAAAATAAGAGAAATTGTCTAAGCGAGTCGGCCGGAGAGGGTACTGGTGTTTGTTGTCATAAAGGAGGTTTGAGAGCAGCTTATGACTATGCTATAGCATTCGTGAGTTTCTATCTCTTATTTTTTATGAATATCCATTTTGTTAATTAATCTTTGTAGTCTTTGGTTTGAAAATATTAGTATTAGTTTGATATTTTTGATGCATTTCAGTCGTATGAGGCATGATAAAAAGTTGAGGTATAATAGTAATTTATATCAATGTGTTTTCATATAAAGATGTCGTACGCTTGGATCTTACTCTATTTAATGGGTGTTGGATGAAATTATTATAGTTTGCGTTGGTCATTTTGATATATGTACACCATGCATCAATTAGGTTTTAAATTTGAAATAAAGTTACTGTGAAGTATTTCTCAACCTCGTGTAATTTGCTCATCTCTATTAAATAAAATGTTTAGTCAAGTGTATTCTCTTAATTAGGTTCTTTGTATTGGATGAATTTATTGTAGATTGTGTTGGTCTATTGATATAAATTTAGTAATTATGTACACGACTACTGCTTCATTTATTTTCTTGGCTATTTAGGAAAAGGAGAATAATAGAGAACCCAATGAGTATGACATCTTTCTTGGGTATCACTAGCTGGATGAAGAAGGAAAGTGTGCCTATGCAGTTGTTGAAAATGTGGTTGTACGTATAATATTTCATGTTTGTTAAGCATTTTAGGTTTTTAGTATAATGTTAAATTTATAATATTTGATTACTTATTTGTTACTAACAATGTAAATTCATAGAAAGCAATACAACAGAAGAAAGATGAGTTAAGTGATGCTCCCCCAATTGATATGGGAGATATTTTCCGCTGTACCATAGAATAAAAAAAAAGGTCGCATCTTCGGCATTGGAAAATTGGGCGAAGGAAGTACAAGCAGTCAATCTAATTTTACTCAAGCTCCTACTTCATCGATGTTTACTGAAGCAGAGTTTAAGAGACAATTAGATGAAAAGATTATGGAGATGCGTACTGAGATTCAAGTTGAGATACAATCAGCAATTCAAGCCCAAGGTGGTGGTTCATTGGCTTCTCATTTTGGTGGTGGTTCTACATCAGGTGTTGGCCATAATGACACTGATGTTGATGCAGATGATGAAGTTGATCTGGAAGATGTGAGCATGTTTAACATATTAAGATATTTGGTATTTAGGATTTAGTAGAATTTAATATTTTATGATGATTTTGGATCTTTATTTGAAATTGTGGAGATTTTATATTAGGTTGTACTTGTTTTGAAGGTTTAATTATAAATTTTGTTGATTTATCAGGTATTAATTTTAATTTAGAAATATATAATATAAATATAAAAATATTTTAACGACGAAAATATTCGTCATTAAATCTCACTTTCTACATTTTCATCGGTAAATCTGTCACTAATTACGTTTTATATGAAAACACATTTTGTATTTAGCGATAAATTTTTCCGTCGGTATAGTATTCCATTAGTAATTTCGTCGCTAAAATGAGTTTTTATAATTCTATATTTTGTATTTAGCGATGGATTTTTCTGTCGGTATAGTATTCCATCGGTAATTCCGTCGCTAAAATGAATTTTTATAATTTCATATTTTGTATTTAACGATGAATTTTTCCGTCGGTAATTTATTCTGTCGCTAAAATAAGTTTTATTTGACACCATATTTTGTGCTTAACGACGAATATTTTCGTTGGTAATTAGGAAAGAATAAATTTTGTCGGTAATTCCATCGTAATTTTTTTGGTTTCCGACGAATTTAAGTTGAATTATTACCAAAAGATAGTTTTATTTACCGACGAAAAATTCCGTTGGTATTTACCGACAGATTTAAAAATTCATCTGTAGATAATTACCGAAGATCGATATAACGACCATTTGATTTTCGTCGGTAATCCATCGGTAAACTGATTAGCGATGGATTTTCCTAACATTAGCGACGAAAATTTTCGTTGCTAATCTCACTGTTTCTTGTAGTGTTTTGTCTTCCTGTTAAGTCTGAAAAAGTGACACATATAGTAGGGGTAAATCGGTAAACTCATATTTAAAATGTGCATTTTTCTTATATTTAGTCAAAATAGACATTTTTGCAAATGTTTAAATTAGTCTGGCCAATAGACCACATTCTTAAAAAAACAATTGACATGTGAGTCATTCTTCCATGCATTGCTGAAAGTTAAAAGAAAGAAATTCACATAAAAATTTAAACGCCTAAGCTCAAACGGTATCACACTTCAAATTAATGAGTTTTTATCTCTCGAATATCCAACCCATCAATTAATTCTTTATAGCAACCCATATTTTTTTTGACAAATAAGTCCACAGTCGTTCTTCTCAAAATTTATCACAATCCTCTCTGAGAAATTAGTCTGGGCAACAGACCACATCCTTAAAAAACAAATTAACCCACAAGCCATAAGTTTGTTACAGGAAAAAATATATATATATATATATATATATATATATATATATATATATATATATATATATATATATATATATATATATATATATATATATATAGAGAGAGAGAGAGAGAGAGAGAGAGAGAGAGAGAGAGCAAAGCCAAAATTAGAGCAAATCTTACGTGATACTTCGTTCATTTCTCTAATGTCTTACGTTCATTTTTCTAATATCAAGTATTTCTTTTTATTAAAGAATGTTATCATATTTCGTGTTTATTCACTGTTAATTAATTTTTTATTATCATGTATCACTATATTAGTTAGAGTTGGTTTTTTGTGTTCCTTATGCACAGTGTAAAAACTATAATATTTTTTAGAGGGTATACACTTTAATTAATAAGGGTATAATTTTTTATTTTTATTGAAAAGGTTAGGTGAAATATGAATAGTATGAATATTTGATTAAAAAAGATAATTTTTCTTTTTAAAAAAATTAAAGATACAAGCTCTTTTACCAAAAGTATAAGATTTAATAATAAGAGTATAACTTTCGAAAAGTATAAGATTTAGAGGCACGGACATGCAAGTTTTAACCTATCTTATATCTTAATTTTAATCTTAATATATTAAAAGTGGGAAAGATTTGAGAAACTTTTTCTTACCACTTTATCCCTGTACTATTTCCTTTTTTTACTTTCTTAACCTTTATTATTATTTAAGCTAATTTATTATACATTTTACATACATTGTACATACATTTGAAATAGTGAGTGTTCAATTTTTTTTAATACATTTGACCATCTCACCTGCCAAAATGAAGAATACAGTGTAATTATTATAATAATCCGTCAGTATGGACATAGGCTCTTTGGCTCGTCGTCCTTCCATGTTAACCTCTTATAAATACAACCCACACTCACCTCTTCACTCAACAATTAAGCGAAACCCTTTCAACACTTCCATACTCGAATCACATCTTCTTCTTCTCTCAAATTTGCTTGCAACTGGCATTCAATAGGATGTTGTTGTTTGCTTGATTTAAGGTACAATTAAAATCCAATTTTGAATTCTTGTAGATTTCTGCTCTGTTTACTCATACCTTTGATCCACTTCACTCTCTGCAGAGAAAAGAAAAGGAGTTGATCTCTGAGTGTTCGACGATATGCTTGTAAGAAAGAGTTTCAGCAACATTCCATCTCCACCTGCGAATGAGGACTCTCCTGGATCGTCACCATTCTTTGATCCGACTGCGAAACGATTAAGGCAGGAAGAACTCTGTTTGCTGACATGTCTTCCAAGAAATGGCATGATCAGAATGGGCTTCTCTCCCCCATGAGAAAGATCGTCTCTTATGAGGCGTTGGTTCACCCAAGTACTGATTCTTCTTCGGAGAGTGGAGAGGAGGAATACGAACAAATCCCTAATTAGGAGGATGTTTGGATGTCGATTCAAGCCCAAAAAGAGAAGGAGAAGCCAGTGTGGAGCTCGATTCTCTCTCAAAAGATGAAAAACAAAATGAATAAGGGAATGCAAAGGATAAACTGAATAAGGGCCAAGAAGATCTAGAAGAGGGAGATTTTGCGGAAGAAAAGGAAGTGCAAAGAGATGAATAAGACAATATGTGGGCAAATACAAGTGAATAGTATTGAAGGATATGGGTCTGTTACATGACAGCTGTCATGAATTGCCACGTGTTATGTAGATATTTTAGTTTGTTACGTAACTTCCCAATTCTCTGTTATATATAGGGTAAACGGTAAAGATTTTTAATTAATAGAGTATTTGTTTCTCTCTCTTTTGTTTCTCTCTCATGAGATTTCTATAGATTAACATGGTATCAGGCCGGTGATCAGCGATTTTCCGTCAGATTTCTTTTACCATGGCTTCCGGCAGCACTTCTTCATCTTTTGCTCCGGTCACCTTTGCACATCCTCTTTCTTCTAAGTAGAATTCTGAGAATTTTTTGATCTAGTGCAAACAGATCTATGCTACAATTCGTGGCCATCATCTACAATCATTTCTGGATAGTTCTGTGCCTTCACCACCCCGTTATTTGACTGCTAAAGATACAATTGATGGTATTATCAATCCCACTTTTCTCGAGTGGGAGCAACAAGATCAATTGATTCTCTCATGTATTCTTGGTTCGATTAGTGATGAATTAATTTCTCAATTGGTTAATTTTGATACATCTGCTTCAGTTTGGAATACTATTGGCATCTATTTTACTTCGCAAACTGGAGCGAAGGTTGGGTAATACAAGCTTCAGTTGCAGAATTAAAGGAAAGACTCTCTTTCCATCAATGAGTATTTGTTGAAGGTTCGACATTGTGTTGATATGCTTTCTTTGGTTGGTCATCCTCTTACTGAAAAAGATCATGTTGATGCTATACTTGATAGTTTGCCTTCGGAGAATGAAACTTTTGTTCTCCCTATCAATACTCGTGTGGAGCCATTCATGGTTGCAGAAATTGAAGCCTTACTTCTTGCACTTGAGAATCGATTAGAGAGGAATATGAGATCCGTTGAGTCTGCAATGGCTCATGTTGCTGTTTCACATCCTGGATTCCGAACCTACGCTTCTCCTTATCCTCAAACTGGCAGAGGATGCACTTCTCCTTATTCTCAAAATGACAGAGGATTTGTTTCTCGAGGTACTTTTAGAGGAAATGGAAGTGGCCGGTTCAATTGTGGTCGAGGTTGCTTTTAGGGATTTAGCTCTAATCGGATTCAGTGTCAATTATGTGGTATAGCAGGCCGTATTGTTGTTGATTGCTACTATCGCTTTGATCAGTCATTTCAGGGACCGTCTCAGCTTCTAATTCAAAGTACTTCACCTTTTCAAGGGAATCTAGCTCATGCTGAGCTTTCTCAGTCTCATTCTCCTCCTGAGACTGGTAATTTCAGTGCCAATTATTCTACTGATAATGATAATATTTGGTATACTAATACAGAGGAATGGTACCCGAATTCTGGTGCCACGAATCATGTGATTGCTGATTCTACCAACATTCTTCAACAAGATCCATATCTTGGTTATGAGCAGGTTAAAATGGGCAATGGTAAGTGTCTTCCCATTCATCACATTGGTTCAACCTTATTTACCTCTCTTTTTAATTCTACTAAAACTCTGCAACTTACCCAAATTTTACATGTTCCTCAGATCACAAAGAATCTTCTTAGTGATTCCAAGTTTTGCAAGGATAATGCCGAATACTTTCAATTCCACTCTGATTGTTGTCTTGTCAAGGATGTTTCTTCACATTCGATTCTTCTTGAAGGTCATCTTCGTCAAGGCTTATATGTCTTTCCTAAAGCTCAACTTAATCTCTCCCCAGCTATTAAATATCCATTCCATCCTACCGATTGTACTCTTTCTGATTCTCTTAGTTGTAATATGGCTTCTGCCTCTCCTTTTCAATCTAATGAACATTCAATTCCTTCTTGTAATGTTGTCTCTATTTCAGCTACTTTTGACATTTGGCATTCCAGACTTGGGCATCCAAGTGATAAAACTGTTTCTCTTGTGCTTCAACATTGCAAATTTCCTAAACCTACTAAATGCGCTAAGAATGTTTGCCAAGCCTGTTATTTAAGGAAGCTACATAAATTTCCTTTCCCAAGTTCTAAGAGCATTTAAACAGAACCTCTTCATTTTATTCATTCCGACTTATGGGGTCCCTCTCATGTAACATCAACAAGTGGTTATAAATATTACATTCACTTTGTTGATAGTTTTTCTCGATATACTTGGGTTTATCTTCTTCGAGCTAAATCCTAGCTCTTTCTGCTTTTATAGCTTTCCAGAAATAAGTAGAGCTTCAGTTGGGATATAAAATTAAAGTTTTTTAATCTGATTGGGGGGGGGGGGAGTTTAGACCATTCACTGATTATCTCACTTCTCAAGGCATTTCTCATCAACATCCTTGTCCTTATACTCATGAGCAAAATGGTCTAGCAGAAAGAAAACGTAGACACATAGTTGAAAATGGCCTTGCTCTATTAGCCCATGCTTCCTTACCTTTTCAATATTGGGATGAAGCATTCTGAAGTTCTCTATATTTGATCAATAGGCTTCCTACACCAATTCTTCATAATAAGTCTCCTTTTGAGGTTCTCTTCCATTCTTCTCCCACATGATTTTCTTAAGACCTTTGGTTGTCTATGCTTTCCAGATTTGAGACCTTATAATACTCACAAATTTACATACAAATCATCTCCTTGCACTTTCTTGGGTTACAGTTTCAGTCACAAAGGTTATAAATGTATGGATTCCATGGGTCGAATTTTTCTATCTAGGGATGTAATTTTTGATGAACTATCTTTTCCCTTCTCTAAATCTTGCTCTACTCAAGCTTCAGGTTCGTTTATTCCTCAAACTTCTATTCATACTTCTTTGCCTATTGTTCAGTCTCTCCAACCCACTGATGTTCCACTTACGTCTTCCCTTGAGTCACCACAGTCTCATCCTCATTTATCACCTGCTTCTACCCTTAAGTCGACCTCTAGATCCATTGCTCATTCCGATTTGCTCAGGCTAGGTGGTTCTCTCATCACTAATGCCCATCCAATGCAAACAAGAGGAAATGATGGTATTTTCAAACCGAAGGTGTTTTTTGGTTTCAAAGAACCTACTGATGCTGCTAGTGCATTGTTAGATGACAGGCGGAAACAAGCAATGCAAGATGAGTATTTAGCTCTCATAAGGAATGACACATGGCAATTGGTTCCTCCACCATCTCATAAGAATATCTCCAGGTCTTCGACTGATGCGGAATATCGTAGTATGGCAAGTCTTGGGGCAGAAATAAGTTGGGCTCAGAGGCTCCTTAGTGAGATTTAGATTCAAAGTTCTAAACCTCATGTTCTATGGTGTGATAATTTGAGTACAGTACAGCTTACTGCAAATCCTGTCTTGCATGCTCGAACAAAGCATATTGAGCTTGATTTATATTTTGTGTGATAGAAGGTGCAACAGAAATCTCTTGATATACGTCATGTACCTGCTGTTGATCAAATTGCAGATTTGCTTACCAAAGCCAACTCTAGCTCTACATTTGGGACAATGCGAACAAACTCAGGCTTCAAGATCATGATACCTTGACTTTGAAGGGGGCTATTGAAGGATATGGGTCTGGTACATGATAGCTGTCATGAATTGCCACATGTTATGTAGATATTTTAGTTTGTTACGTAACTTCCCAGCTCTCTGTTATATATAGGGTAAACTGTAAAGATTTATAATTAATTGAGTATTTGTTTCTCTCTCTTTTGTTTCTCTCTCTCTTTCATTTCTCCCTCATGAGATTTCTATAGATTAACAAAGAGGAACTGGAAAGTGACAAGGGGAATGAAGAAGAAAGATGTAATCAAGGATAAAGATAACGAAGAAGAAGAAAAGAAAATTGTAAAAATTGTAAAGAAGAGAAGAAGAAAAGAAAATTGTATAGAAGAGAACTAGAAAATAAAAGTGAGGCAGATGATTTAATCGCCGGTCCATCTATCCAGACAGAGGTATAAAAGGAAGGGCCCTACTAAGAAATACAGGGCTTTTGCAATTATCCGAAGCGAACAAGATTGGGATGATTGGGGTGTGGAGGCGGCAGCGAGGAGCTCGGTGGAGGGGATTGCTTCATTGCTTGTAGCTGAATACTGGCTGAAAGTATTTAAAGGAATTAATGGATTGATGGATAGTTTAATTTTTATTTCATTATTTCAAAAAATAGTTGAACATGTATTTTCTGTTGCTTCAGTGTTATGCTTTGAAGGAAATGATGTAATTTCTTTTTTTTTCTAACGAAGTAAAAAGGAGAAGATGTTCTACTTGTGGAAGCATCTGGCTTTACAGGCACAATTTTGGCCTTCGTCCATAGAGGTATCAAAAATTTATTTAGTTTGCTAAATATCCCTCATTCTAACATAATGGTCACTCTTTTTTTTTTTTGATGCTGTTATCAATTATTTTATGACGCAACCATTAATATTTTGCTAATTTTCTTATTTTAACATTGCCTATGCAAATTAGAATTGGGTTATTTTAATTTTTTCTATAAATTTAAAATATTATTTAAAACAAATATTATTTTGAAATAATTATTGATTAATGCGATTTTTCCATTTTATTTATTAATGCCTCCTACATGCCTCTTAATTCAATATATTCAATAATCATTTATTCCAAAGGCTTGAGACAAGGGATCTTTGGTGATTGCTGATGAGTGATATTTTTACCTAAATTTTTGGGTCTTTTTATGTCCATTTTCACAATATTTCATCCGTATTTTATGTGTTATTTGATTGTGTTATGTGTTTTTATGGAAATGTGTGAGAATGAGCTTAAACGTATGTAAAACAAGTGAAAATGGAGCAAAAATAGAGACGGAAGCTGAAACGAGCAAGAAACGGGCTGAGGAGACCCAACTCGAGTTGCAAGGTACAACTCGAGTTGCCAACTCGACTCGAGTTGGGTTTGAAAAATATCCAGAATCGTCTAGTAGTTCAATACGACTTGAGAGACCCAACTCGAGTCGAGCTGAGAGCAGGGCAAGTGCAGAAATCATCCAGTGAGCCAACTCGACTTACAAGCTGCAGCTCAAGTTGCAGCTCGAGTCGAGCTGGGTGCAAAATCAATTCTAAGTTTCAGAGCCTCGCAACATGACCGAACAGACGAGAGCTCGAGTTGCCAACACGAGTTGAGCTTGGATAGCTCGAGTTGAATTACATGCAACTCGACTCGAGTTGATAACTCGAGTAAGACATGACAAGTCGAGTAAGGTCATTTTGGGCCAAAAATCCAGATTTTCACCTGCTAATGTGTGTAAGTGTGTGTAAAAAGCCCATTTGATGTTAAAATTGTGGCCCAACTTGGAGAGGGTATAAATGGCCTCAAGTTCAACATATTGAAGGAGATTGGAGATTCCACACAAGGGTTTTACCCTTACACCTAGATCACACACCATTTCCTCTATTTTTCACCTTCATCTTCATCCATTCTTCATCCATACCATCTACCCTCATCCTACCATCAAATCCTCCATCCAAGTAGTTAGAGAAGTAAGGAAGAGAGGAGGATTGCAAAGGGAAGAAGAAGATCACCATTGGAGACATCCAAGGGAGTTTTCATCTACACTTTGTAATGAAACCTTATTGTTTATCATGTTTTGTAATGATCTTAATGTCTATGTTGATTTCCTTTTGAATATGGTAAGCTAATCTCCCTTGTGAGATTAGCAATATGAATTGTGTTGGATAATTTTGGTATTTGCAATTGAATGATTATGTTGATTGGGTTATTTGATTTTCTATCATTGATGTTTTAGATTTTGATGTTTATGATGATTTGTGTGGTTTGTTGTTTTAAACATGTGACTAGATTGAGATGTCAATTGAATATTTAGGATAATTAATTGAATCATTTTGTCATACGCATCATGTGCATTATAAATTGTAAAGAGATTGAGAAGTCCTTTATGATTTAGAACCCTTTGGTAGAACAATCGATTGGTTTGTTTGAGAGGTTGATTTTTCGTGTGAAGGGACTCTCATTTCAAGCTTAGTACCTAGTTAGAATTGTTTGAGTGAGAACCAATCCATTGAGCATTATTCCATATCCTATTCATTCCGAGAGGAAGTTTAGGTGAACTTTGTGTTGGCCCTTAGTCTTGTACCCATAACACATATGAATTCATTGCATGATATCTAGATTTTCTAAACTTTAAGTATTGCTAGTATCATTCTCTATCTACTTGGCTCATTCATCCATTGATTCATTCATTTATCTATTTATTTTGTTGTCATTTCTTGATTATCTCCCCTTTATGATTATTTCTATAATACTATGATGAACACGAGATCGCTTAGACCCTAGTACTTTCCTCCCTGTGGTTTGATAAATTCTTTAATTAGTCATCCTGACTACAAATGGCTAATCAAATGGCACCGTTGCCGGGGAGGCAACGATTGCTAGTGGTTTAACGAAGGAGTGTTTTGATTAGTATTACTAGAGATATTTTTATTGCCTTACGTTATTTGCTTTAGAAAATTTTTGATCTCACTTGTTTATTTTGATAGGTACGTGAAACTACCTTGAGAGAAGAGGAAGGGGGATAAAAACCAAAAATAGAAAGTTTGAAGAAGAATTGTAATAGGCCTTGAGAAGATCATTTCAATGGAAAGGTGGAACCAATATTTGAGTGATGTCTTTGGGGATCAAAGTGATAGGATTCCACCTCCACAATCAAGAGGCTACATGAATGAGAGCAACTATGGTTATAATTTTCAAATAAATCTAGAGAGCTCTCAATACTACAATCAAGGAAGAAATGGAGAATGACAACAAGCTTACAATGCAAATACATTCCACCCGTATCAAGCATACACTTATTCCCCACCAAATCCCAACACCAACACTTCTCATCAATTCCAAAACTACGCCTTATATAGAAGATATGCTCAAGAAAGTAATGAAGGCAAAAATCTTCGATCAAGTTTTCTTCAAAATGAATCCTCCGAGATAATTATACCCGCTACCTTGGAATTGACAAGACAAATAAGGATGATGAATCAAGGTGCTTATGGTCAAGTCTTGCCTAGTTCAAGTTTGGGGGGTACTCAAAATGTGCAACGTGTGTCGATTCCCAGCCCTATGGAGCAAGAAGAGTGGAGGATGCCTACCCATCAAGTAGGAAATCTTTATCCAACTCAAGAATGGAATTTTGACAACCAAGAAGGAGGAAACGTTCAACAAGTTGAGGAAGAAAAATCATCTTTAGAAGTTTTGATTGAGATGATGATAGCAAACCTTGAGGAGAGCAAGAAAAGAAATGAAGAAAGCTTTGAAGAGTGGAAGAACAGAAATGAGGCAACTGAGAAGAGGTTAAAAGCCTTGGAGTATCAAGTGAGCCAAATTGTTAGTGCTTTGACCAATTTTCAACAAGTTGAATAACTTGAAGAGGAGAGTAAAGTTGAAGAAGAGTTGGAAGAAAAGAATTTGGGAGATGAAGAATCAAATGAGGTACTTGAAGAGCCTATTGAGGCGAATGATGTTGAAGAAAAGGAACAAAGTCGAGAAAAAAATGATGATGACTTGAAGAGTGAAATGAGCATTTCTAAACCTTTAAACTCTTTAAGTTGTCTTGAATTTGATAATATTGTTTAAATTGACTTTGTCATACCCATTGATTTTTCTCATATCCTTAGGAACAAAAAAGAACTCGAAGAGATGTTGGGGATCTATTTGGTGAGGAGAAATAAGTGGTATTCAAGAATGGAAAGGGTAATGGAGTGTAAGCTTAAGACAATCGAATTTTTAAAGCCATACTCGAAGGATGCAATGGAGGCTGTCACTTGCCACAAGTGCCTATTAGAGGAAGAAGCACAACGGTTAAAATTCGATGGCAAGGACGAAAGAAATCCGTGGCCATTCCGATGAGTTCTCCATATCCCCTCTAGCTTGAAGATGTTAAACTTAGCGCTAGATGGGAGACAACCCATCATTATCTTTTATTACTTTATTTAATGCTTTCAATAAGGATGATGGATTTGTTGTTTCTTGCGTTTTTGGCATGTAGGTTGATTGTGCTTGTGAGAAAGATGCATGTTGAAGACACGAAGGGTGCTTGAATTGAAGTATGTAAGTTTGTCACACCACTTTTTACAAACTTAATTCAAAACTCTTGTTTCAATTTAAGTTTGGTGGGATATGGTGTGGTGTGACATACTTTGTCTTGAAAGCATATACTTTTCATGTTTTTGGGCTAATTTTGAAAAATTTTCTCATGAGCATTGGTTTGTTTTGGTCCGTTTGGTTGTGTTGAAGTACATGATAGTCCATATTTTTAATGAAATTGTTGAGCTAATGGTGTTTGTTGAGATTTTGAGCATGAATGAAGGGTATTGGAAGCATGAATGGAGCTTGGAGTTAACGCTTTCTTTACCAAATGCCTATTAAGGGAGTACTCTACACCTTATCACTTCTAGTTGTCTGACATATTTTGATTTGGATTGATGTGATTAGCATATTACTTCATTTGTTATGTTTTGGGAAGTTTACCTTTCGTAAGTTAGGATTTTTTTTAATCAAAGGTTGGGATGATTGTGAGCTTAATTTTCATGGATGATATAGAAGGTGTGTTTCATTGTTAATGATTGTGATTTTTGTTTTTGTTTTTGCATGTTATATATTTTTGGTTATTTCTTGTTTGTTGTGTCTTTATTTTATGTTTCGTGTGTTTTATTATTTTTGTCTTGGTATATTTGGTAGTTTGTTTAGGGAGGTTGTGAGTTATTTTTGAATATGAGTGATGATATGTTATGGTGAGAAGTGATGACAAGTTATGATTAAGAATCTCTACACTTTCGAATTGTGACATGTTTTACTTAACTTGTTCAATTTTGAGATGAATGTGGTGCAATAAGTTCCTTAAGGTCCAATGCATACGCTTGTGAGAATTTGAGCCTCAACTGTGCATACATGGTATTTTTTTATGAGTGGATTGACAAGCTAGAACTTGCTCAAGGACTATAAGAACGAGCCCGATTAGTGGAGATTAGTGAAATGATCTAAGGCCATAATTGTTATTAATAGTCATTGCCATATATTTTCTTACTATGAACATCATCCTTAGTTAACTACTTTGAGCCTTTAAGCCTATTTCTTTTGATTTTAGCACATTATAAGCCATGATTACCCACTTAAAGTCTTATATATATACCCTTTGTGTGGGTGATCGAAGAGATGGTAGCTAGAAAGGATAGATTGAATAACAAGAGAAGAAAATAAAATGGAAACAAGCAAGAAAAAGGATGAAAAGGACACAAGCAAAGAATGGACATGCAACCATAAAATAAGAAAAAGAGCAAGGTACCAACAATATGCTTAAGTACTTAAAAGTCCAAAGAAGGAAGCATGAATCAAAAGAAGCTCAATCTAAGGAAAGTGATGATTAGTTCTTGCGATTAGCAAAGTTGAGAAAGGAAGAAAGATAAGTTAAAGAATGGAAGAAAGTAGCTACCTCTTCGATTACTTACACTTGATTAATTACTTGTATCCATATTCTTCCTATCTTACCAAAGAGTCTATCATTACATCCTAATTAAAGACCTTTTTGATCACTAATGGAAACTTTGGTGGCTTGTGAATGTAGTCCACGAGCAAGCTTATAGCGAGTCGAGCCAATCGATTGATGAGTATTGTTACCTTACTTGAAAGAGTGTTGAGTGAAATTGATAACCTATGTGAGGCTTGGACCAAAAATGACTATATTACACTTTATTCTCTTGTGATTGAACTTGTTAATTTCTTATGTCATGAGTTTAATGTTGTAGGATGGCTTATCATAAATTATGATTCTTATTGTTATTGATGTGTTATTACTTATGTTCGTTTAGTCTTTTCCTAGGTGAAAATCTCACCCCTTGGTTTATCATTTTCGTAGTGCGGGGACGCACAACACTTTAAGTTTGGAGGTGTGATGAGTGATATTTTCACCTAAATTTTAGTATCTTTTTATGTCTATTTTCATAGTATTTCATCCATATTTTATGTGTTATTTGGTTGTGTTATGTGTTTTTATGAAAATGTGTGAGAATGAGCTTAAATGTATGTAAAATAGGTGAAAACAGAGTAAAAATAGAGACGGGAGCTAAAACGAGCAAGAAACGGACTGAGGAGACCCAATCGAGTTGCAAGGTATAACTCGAGTTGCCAACTCGACTCGAGTTGGGTCTAAAAAATATTCAGAATCGTCCAGTAGCTCAACACGACTTGAGAGACCCAACTCGAGTTGCCAACTCGAGTCGAGCAGAGAGTAGGGCAAGTGCAGAAATCATCCAGTGAGCCAACTTGACTTACAAGCTGCAGCTCGAGTTGCAGCTCGAGTCGAGCTGGGTTAATTCTAAGTTTCAGAGCCTCGCAACATGACTGAACAGGCGAAAGCTCGAGTTGCCGACACGAGTCGAGCTTGGATAGCTCGAGTTGCATTACATGCAACTCGACTCGAGTTGATAACTCGGTAAGACATGACAAGTCAAGTAAGGTCATTTTGGGCTAAAAATCTGGATTTTCACCTACTAATGTGTGTAAGTATGTGAAAAAAGTCCATTTGATGTTAAAATCGTGGCCCAACTTGGAGAGGGTATAAATAGCCTCAAGTTCAACATATTGAAGGAGATTGGAGATTCCACACAAGGGTTTTACTTTTACACCTAGATCACACACCATTTCCTCTATTTTTCACCTTCATCTTCATCAATTCTTCATCCATACCATCTACCCTCATCCCACCATCAAATCCTCCATCCAAGTAGTTAGAGAAGCAAGGAAGAGATGAGGATTGAAAAGGAAAGAAGAAGATCACCATTAGAGATATCCAAGGGAGTTTTCATCTACACTTTGTATTGAAACCTTATTGTTTATCATGTTTTATAAGGATCTTAATGTCTATGTTGATTTCCTTTTGAATATGGTAGGCTAATCTCCCTTGTGAGATTAGCAATATGAATTGTGTTGGATAATTTTGGGTATTTGCAATTGAATGATTATGTTGATTGGGTTATTTGATTTTCTATCATTGATGTTTTAGATCTTGATGTTTATGATGATTTGTGTGGTTTGTTGTTTTAAACATGTGATTAGATTGAGAAGTCAATTGTATATTTAGGATAATTAATTGAATCATTTTATCATACGCATCATGTGCATTATAGATTGTAAAGAGATTGAGAAGTCCTTTATGATTTAGAGCCCTTTGATAGAACATCCGATTGGTTTGATCGAGAGGTTGATTATTCATGTGAAGGAACTCTCATTTCAAGTTTAGTACCTAGTTGGAATTGTTTGAGTGAGAACCAATCCATTGAGCATTATTCCATATCCTATTCATTCCGAGAGGAAGTTTAGGTGAACTTAGTGTTGGCCATTAGTCTTGTACCCATGACACATATGAATTCGTTGCATGATATCTAGATTTTCCATACTTTAAGTATTGCTAGTCTCATTCTCTATCTACTTGGCTCATTCATCCATTGATTCATTCATTTATCCATTTATTTTGTTGTCATTTCTTAATTATCTCCCCTTTATGATCATTTCTATAATACTATGATGAACACGAGATCGCTTAGTCCCTAGCACCTTCCTCCCTGTTGTTCGATAAATTTTTTAATTAGTCATCCCGACTACAAATGACTAATCAATTGCATACTGAATTTTGATGACATGATACTAAATTCATGAATATTAAAAGAAATAAATACTATTACTTCTTAATCTTTTTTCTTTGTTTCTAGGAAGTATAGCTTTTAACTCCTAGTACCTTGAAGGAAATTAAAAGTATTTAGAAGTTCAGAGCTGGCAAAATATTCATTTGTTGTATCTTTCTATATCAAATTTTAACAAACATTCGTTTGAAAATAAATGTATATATTAACTTTTATTTTTAGCTTTGACTTAGTGGGGATATTTATTTTTCATGAAGATATTGAGTTGAATCTAATATATTCACCCCACGACTTAACATTAAACTAATTGCTCCATGTTCAACTCATATTCAAAGAGATTTTTATACTTCATTAGATTTAAGTGAAAAAAATTAAAGCATTAGAAATTACAAACCTTAAACAATGACCTTGAACAAATAAAAACACAATAACAATAATAATGAAATGTAACAAAAGAAATATGGAAATCTTTTAACCTAAAACTCTAAAACGAAAATGTTTGTATCTGGGGATTGGACAATCACTTCCAAACCTATACGTTCAAGCAATTTTACATGTAATTGGCAAATTAAAAAGAGAATTTCATTAAAAAAAGAAAAAAAAAAGTTAACAAGACAATGATACTGTGCCTAATTATGTAAAATAGTATGTGAGACGTGCTAAAGTATTTGTTATATATATGTAAAAATTACTATCAATTGTGAAATAATTTTTTTAAGTACAATGAATGATGCATTAAAATATGATTATAGACTATAAATTGTTATTATATGATTTACAACATACATACTTTAACTATCAATAAACACAATATACTAATATAATAAGCATACTTTCACCCATCTTACATAACTACGTAATTAATCAACAATAAAATACTTCTTTTTAGAATAAATATAAACTCATTCACTTTTACATGTCTAATTTAATTATAAATAAAAGTAAATATTAAATTAATGAATTGATTTAGTTATATTAATTATTTACTATTTAAAAAATCACATTCATTTTATAATTATTTTTTAACAATTTAATAAATTAATTTTAAAATTCGTGCAAAAAAAATATTGTATCAAAATGACATGATGAATTAAAAATTTTCCAAGAGGTGGGGAATTTTAAAAGGAGTTAAACCTAGGGGTGTCAACGGGCCGGGTAGTGCACTACCCGGACCCGGCCCGTTTGTGAAGTACCTGGCCCGGACCCGCCCCGGACCCGTACGGGTCCTATATAATAGGACCCGTGCCCAGACTCATACGGGGCGGGTCCGCCCCGCCCCGCCCCGTTTTTTTTTTTTTTTTTAAATTTAAATTATACAAAAATTATTCATATATTTAAATAAATAATCATAAGAATATTAAATATAATTATAATTTAAAAATTATATATATATCATATAATTATAAATAATTTTTATGTATAAAATATAAAATAATTGTATAATATATATATATATATATATATATATATATATATTAACATAAAATATAATTATATATATATAAAATATAAATTAATTTTTAATATATTATATACGGGGCGGGCCGGGGCGGGGCGGGGCGGGTCGGGGCGGGTCTAAGTTAATACCTGGACCCGCCCCGGACCCGTACGGGTCCAGGCCGGGCAGCCCCGTTTCTCCTACGGGTCGGGTACCCGCGGGTCGGGTGCCCGTTGACACCCCTAGTTAAACCTTATATACCTAACATTCTTATAGTATCGCCACATATACTATTTATTTCAAAAATTTATTTATTTGATTTAATCAAAATACTCTTCATTTATCTAACATAATTAATATATATATATATATATATATATATATATATATATATATATATATATATATATATATATATTAAACGATGTTTTTTTTAACTCTATGCACTCATATACATGAATAATGAAGAGATATTCTAAATTGATTGTGGTTAAATTAAATAAATTCAAAATTATAAATTACTTAAACTATAGTATAAAATATAATTCACGTTTGAACTTCTAGTTAATTAAAGTATGTAGTAGTATAACAATTTTTAATATATTAAGTTCAAGGAATTCCTGCAGCAAGTAATAAATGATCAATATAATACTTTAAATTTCGTAGTAACAACAACTTTGAATTATATAGAAACATGAATTTCGAAACCTTAATAGATCATTAATGTGGATCTTGATCCATCTTTATTAATTTTGTAAGTGAATAAAAATTTGTCACACACAAGTCATAAAGAATGAAATGGTATTTTAGTGATTAATTTGGAGACGGAAGCCTAGGGACCCATCCTTCGTTGTCTATGTATGACATGCTTGTTAGTGATTGCAAGGCTTGTGCGGGTAGGGTTGCCTCCCATTTAACCCGACCCGATTTGTTTGATCCTGGTCCTCTGCATTGCTCTTCTACGTATGTCAGCTGATTCCTGATTTCAACACATTTAACCATTATTATCATTATACCACCAACAAATTCATCAAGTTGATCATGAATATGTCCTTAACCATCTACCATCTACCCTCATCCCACCATCAAATCCTCCATCCATACCATCTACCCTCATCCCACCATCAAATCCTCCATCCAAGTAGTTAGAGAAGCAAGGAAGAGATGAGGATTGAAAAGGAAAGAAGAAGATCACCATTAGAGATATCCAAGGGAGTTTTCATCTACACTTTGTATTGAAACCTTATTGTTTATCATGTTTTATAAGGATCTTAATGTCTATGTTGATTTCCTTTTGAATATGGTAGGCTAATCTCCCTTGTGAGATTAGCAATATGAATTGTGTTGGATAATTTTGGGTATTTGCAATTGAATGATTATGTTGATTGGGTTATTTGATTTTCTATCATTGATGTTTTAGATCTTGATGTTTATGATGATTTGTGTGGTTTGTTGTTTTAAACATGTGATTAGATTGAGAAGTCAATTGTATATTTAGGATAATTAATTGAATCATTTTATCATACGCATCATGTGCATTATAGATTGTAAAGAGATTGAGAAGTCCTTTATGATTTAGAGCCCTTTGATAGAACATCCGATTGGTTTGATCGAGAGGTTGATTATTCATGTGAAGGAACTCTCATTTCAAGTTTAGTACCTAGTTGGAATTGTTTGAGTGAGAACCAATCCATTGAGCATTATTCCATATCCTATTCATTCCGAGAGGAAGTTTAGGTGAACTTAGTGTTGGCCATTAGTCTTGTACCCATGACACATATGAATTCGTTGCATGATATCTAGATTTTCCATACTTTAAGTATTGCTAGTCTCATTCTCTATCTACTTGGCTCATTCATCCATTGATTCATTCATTTATCCATTTATTTTGTTGTCATTTCTTAATTATCTCCCCTTTATGATCATTTCTATAATACTATGATGAACACGAGATCGCTTAGTCCCTAGCACCTTCCTCCCTGTTGTTCGATAAATTTTTTAATTAGTCATCCCGACTACAAATGACTAATCAATTGCATACTGAATTTTGATGACATGATACTAAATTCATGAATATTAAAAGAAATAAATACTATTACTTCTTAATCTTTTTTCTTTGTTTCTAGGAAGTATAGCTTTTAACTCCTAGTACCTTGAAGGAAATTAAAAGTATTTAGAAGTTCAGAGCTGGCAAAATATTCATTTGTTGTATCTTTCTATATCAAATTTTAACAAACATTCGTTTGAAAATAAATGTATATATTAACTTTTATTTTTAGCTTTGACTTAGTGGGGATATTTATTTTTCATGAAGATATTGAGTTGAATCTAATATATTCACCCCACGACTTAACATTAAACTAATTGCTCCATGTTCAACTCATATTCAAAGAGATTTTTATACTTCATTAGATTTAAGTGAAAAAAATTAAAGCATTAGAAATTACAAACCTTAAACAATGACCTTGAACAAATAAAAACACAATAACAATAATAATGAAATGTAACAAAAGAAATATGGAAATCTTTTAACCTAAAACTCTAAAACGAAAATGTTTGTATCTGGGGATTGGACAATCACTTCCAAACCTATACGTTCAAGCAATTTTACATGTAATTGGCAAATTAAAAAGAGAATTTCATTAAAAAAAGAAAAAAAAAAGTTAACAAGACAATGATACTGTGCCTAATTATGTAAAATAGTATGTGAGACGTGCTAAAGTATTTGTTATATATATGTAAAAATTACTATCAATTGTGAAATAATTTTTTTAAGTACAATGAATGATGCATTAAAATATGATTATAGACTATAAATTGTTATTATATGATTTACAACATACATACTTTAACTATCAATAAACACAATATACTAATATAATAAGCATACTTTCACCCATCTTACATAACTACGTAATTAATCAACAATAAAATACTTCTTTTTAGAATAAATATAAACTCATTCACTTTTACATGTCTAATTTAATTATAAATAAAAGTAAATATTAAATTAATGAATTGATTTAGTTATATTAATTATTTACTATTTAAAAAATCACATTCATTTTATAATTATTTTTTAACAATTTAATAAATTAATTTTAAAATTCGTGCAAAAAAAATATTGTATCAAAATGACATGATGAATTAAAAATTTTCCAAGAGGTGGGGAATTTTAAAAGGAGTTAAACCTAGGGGTGTCAACGGGCCGGGTAGTGCACTACCCGGACCCGGCCCGTTTGTGAAGTACCTGGCCCGGACCCGCCCCGGACCCGTACGGGTCCTATATAATAGGACCCGTGCCCAGACTCATACGGGGCGGGTCCGCCCCGCCCCGCCCCGTTTTTTTTTTTTTTTTTAAATTTAAATTATACAAAAAATATTCATATATTTAAATAAATAATCATAAGAATATTAAATATAATTATAATTTAAAAATTATATATATATCATATAATTATAAATAATTTTTATGTATAAAATATAAAATAATTGTATAATATATATATATATATATATATATATATATATATATATTAACATAAAATATAATTATATATATATAAAATATAAATTAATTTTTAATATATTATATACGGGGCGGGCCGGGGCGGGGCGGGGCGGGTCGGGGCGGGTCTAAGTTAATACCTGGACCCGCCCCGGACCCGTACGGGTCCAGGCCGGGCAGCCCCGTTTCTCCTACGGGCCGGGTACCCGCGGGTCGGGTGCCCGTTGACACCCCTAGTTAAACCTTATATACCTAACATTCTTATAGTATCGCCACATATACTATTTATTTCAAAAATTTATTTATTTGATTTAATCAAAATACTCTTCATTTATCTAACATAATTAATATATATATATATATATATATATATATATATATATATATATATATATATATATATATATATATATATATATATATATATATATATATTAAACGATGTTTTTTTTAACTCTATGCACTCATATACATGAATAATGAAGAGATATTCTAAATTGATTGTGGTTAAATTAAATAAATTCAAAATTATAAATTACTTAAACTATAGTATAAAATATAATTCACGTTTGAACTTCTAGTTAATTAAAGTATGTAGTAGTATAACAATTTTTAATATATTAAGTTCAAGGAATTCCTGCAGCAAGTAATAAATGATCAATATAATACTTTAAATTTCGTAGTAACAACAACTTTGAATTATATAGAAACATGAATTTCGAAACCTTAATAGATCATTAATGTGGATCTTGATCCATCTTTATTAATTTTGTAAGTGAATAAAAATTTGTCACACACAAGTCATAAAGAATGAAATGGTATTTTAGTGATTAATTTGGAGACGGAAGCCTAGGGACCCATCCTTCGTTGTCTATGTATGACATGCTTGTTAGTGATTGCAAGGCTTGTGCGGGTAGGGTTGCCTCCCATTTAACCCGACCCGATTTGTTTGATCCTGGTCCTCTGCATTGCTCTTCTACGTATGTCAGCTGATTCCTGATTTCAACACATTTAACCATTATTATCATTATACCACCAACAAATTCATCAAGTTGATCATGAATATGTCCTTAACAAGAATTCTTGCAGCTAACACCATACAAAAGAAGAAAAAATTTGCGTTGACACAACACCATAACAAAATTTTACACAACATAAATTCATATTCAGTGGTGTATTATAGTGCATGAAATAAATTAATTCATGAAGAAACTGCATGCACTATATATGTGAACAAAATGAGGAATGTGATGGTGAGATTTTGGTAAAGAAATAGAGAGTGAAATATGCAGAAATTAAAAGTATGGAGAGAAATATTACTCTTTGCCAACTGATTTCCAAGCATACCATCCTACAGGTGCAACGACATTCGAGAGAAACGAGTCGTAAAAAACGACGCGTGCATAGTCTCTCCAAGGTCGTCCGAGCAACGCCTTCCCTTCTCCGGTTATCGTGCACTGTTTGAACACAAAGCCAGTCTTCTCATCGGGATTTCCTCTTCCCTGTGCGGTTATGAAACCTTGAAAATCAGGGTATATAGCTTTTATATTCACTGATATCGTGCAACTCTACAATCAAACAATATAAATAGTGTTAGTGGAGTTAAGTTGTAAGAATATATTAGTCTAACATATCAAATCTATTCATATGCAATATATAATATAGAAATAAATAAATAGTGTCAATTTACCTGATAAATTGATTGACCATTTCCAAAAATAAAATCTATGGCTCCTTCGATATAACAGCCAAAAAAATAATGCTTTCCGTGATCATCCCACAATGTGTCTTGATACCCAAGAAAACTGCAATTATAAAAAGCCGATTTGTCACCGGAGACTTTCGCAGCCACCGCCTGCGTTACGTTATTTTTGTTCCTCTTAGGTGGATAGTTGTAAGAGTTCTGTACAATTAAAACGAAGTTAAATATATATATTCATTCATCAACTCATAATTAAACATGTAAATTTTTTAGGATTCATATTTTATATTTTTTGTTGTTGTTGAATTTAATTGTACTATTCCTACGTAAACTGCATGTAAATTTTAATTTTTTTCATATCCTTCCGGAGAAACCAAAACCAGAACCATAGTTTAATTATTGGAATTTTATCAAGCTTGAAAATTGAGTGTTTAAATTTGCCCGTCTAAATTATTTTTTCTATCGGTTAGGGGTCAGAAATATGTAAACTTATCAATTCTAGGTCTGATTTTAGACCCTAAATTAATAAAATATGAAATAATATTTTACAAATTCAGGCTCTAAATTGATAGTTTATTTAGGACCCTAATCAATTGAAAAAATTATTTAGACTCTGAATTGATAATTTACTATTTTTTTTGGGTGATAAAACACCATTATTTTTATTAGTAGGAAATAAATTTCAAGCATGACTATTAAAACATGTATGAATATTCAATTTTATATGTAAAAATCATATTCGGTTGTAAATTATTTTGATCACAAATTAATAAATTATGATTCTAGAAAAAAAAAAGAAAAGAAAAAAAAAAGACTTACCATAAAAGTAATTCCTGAAACCATGATATTATCAGCCAAGGATTCAAATGTTGGAGAAAGCAAGCCGGGGTTGCCCCATAATACATATTCTTTTCCAATCCCTTCAGCTCTTAGATGAATAAAGGGCTTGTCCATAGGGATTTTCACCTGTTCTCTATACATCCACACACAACACACATACTTAATTACATTTAAATTACTTAATTAATTTATCTCTATTTAATTGGTGAACTTTATTTTTTTTCTTTAACAAAAAGAAACCCTTATAATCCATTAAAGTATTTCTTCATCCTTCTCTACATTTCCCATGGCAAAAATGTATCTTTAAAAAAAAAAGGTTCTTATAGTTTTAAAATCAACTTGTAATTATCACTTAAAAAATAAAAAAGTAAATAAAAACTCATTTTTCAACAGAGTTTATCAACAAATTGCCGTCTAAAATTACATTTGTTTTTACTAACGAAATGTCAGTTCCACGGAAATAATACCAACATAATTATTAGTAATAGACTCTATAAAATTGAATTTTTATTGGTAAACATATACAAACCACCATATTTTAAACATAAAAATTATTAATGAACTTTGTTGTTAATTCTTTATTAATTCAATTTAACAATGAAACTACAGTTTTTGCCAATAGAATATTCCATTAGTGAATAACCATTTTTTAGTGTATATAATTTTTTATAAAAGATATAATATTTATTAAAACTATGCATAAAGAACTATTATTATAAAAAAAAAAAGAACTATTATTATCAAAAACGAGAAAAAATAGAGTGAGATGTACATGTAAACCTTATTTTCTAAAATAACTTTTTAGTATATAAAAAATTACTTTTTGATGAATAATAATTTTTATATAGAAGTGTAATAATTCATGTTTTAAAGATTCATCATGTACTAAAAAGTAATCGGGTTTACAAAAATTTGAAGAATAATAATTTATGTGTTTAAAGAATAATTTTTTATATACTAAAGAATAACAGGATTTACGTATACACGTATGTAAAAATAATACCTGTAAACTCCGGCTTTGAGTTGGATGGTAATCCAATTTTTGTTGTTTGAAGGGACAGCATCATAGCAGCTTGAACAGTCGAATGGCCCGTCTTGCTTAATGCATCCACAGTAATTAACTCTCCCTTCATCAATTCAAATCCAAAACAAATACACAAAAGAATACGACTGAATACATATGATGAAACCATAACCTTTAATGAATTCTCAAAACTGGAGGAGAAAGGTCCGAAAAGATATATGTTTTTATAACAAAAAATAATTATATATAAACTTAGCTAGATATGAAATCAAAATTTTTCATGTAAGTACCCATTAATTACAGTATATAAATAACATCTGCATTACTCCAAAAGATTTCTCTTGATTTATGGTCATACTTACCATAATTATTTCAGTGAATATGAATATGAGCTGAGGATTCATGATATTTATAACAAAGATTTTGATTTGAGAATTTTTATGAAAAAATATTAAAGTTTTCATATAGTGGAACTTTTAAATATGTACAAAATACGTTTTTCTTTTTTTTTTCATTAATTACACTACCAGAAAAATAATTTAAAAAATTTGCAAAATATCTTGTACACTTTAGTGCACATACGCTAGTCCATGAACCCACACCCAATTTTTTATACACTTATTAATAAAAATAAAAATATATGCACAAACAAATAAAAATATATACCGTTTGCTGGCAAAATTTTAACGAATTTAATTTCTATTAGTTTTTTAAAGTACAACAATTAAATATAAAAAAAATGCATTCATTAAAAAACTATATGCATAGCTGAATAAGGTGCACGGAAATTAACCCTATTTCCCAAATTCACAAAATACCAACTCAAAAATACAATACTGTATATGGTAATTTTCTCCAAATTTATTTGTTTGGATACCAAATATATATAAGGAGTGGAGTATATGTATATTAAATAACCTTTTTTTTTATTGATTTTTTTATTATAAATTCTTTTTCTGATACAATTTTAGAATTATAATTTTTTTTATTGATATAAACTTTTAATTTTAGTATTGTTATCTTTTGATTAACATAATTTATTCCCGCTATATAATTTCTACCAAAGTTAACTTATGCTAATTTTGTAATGAAAAAAAAAAAGAAAAATAAAAAAAGAACAATAGAGCTAGAGAGCAATTAGTATACTACGGTTCTACATGGAACCCGCGGTTTTGTACCATTATACTTTCAATAACTTTTATTTTTATGAGTTGATATTAGGTGCATCTGGGTGTAAGGGTGCACCAATATGTGCATAACTTTTTATTCTATTTTGTATACATTTTTCTTAATTATTGTATACTTTTTTCTTACTTAAGTTTTTTATTAAAAAAACTAGCATTCATATATGTATAACTTTTTATTTAATAGTGTATATATATATTTTAATAATTGGTATATTTTTTACACTCAATTTTTCATTAAAATAAATAACAATTAAATTGTATACATTTTTGTTCATAATTGTATATATTTTTATTTATATTTGTATACGTTTTTTTAAAATGGGTGCACCCTATCTTAGGATGCACCCGGGTGCACAATATAATTAGCCTATTTTATATAGTGGGTACATTACTTATAATATACTCCCTCCATCCCGTTTCAAACTTTAAGTTTGCTTTTTGCACGTAAATTAAGGAATATAATATTTTAATGTATAGTGATGTGAGAGAAATAATATTTTAATGTAAAGTGGGTTGGTGTATTAGTGTGATGTGTGGGCCCATGGAGAAATAAATAATTAATTTGTGTTGGTCCCATTTACTAAAAAGGAAAATGTGAAGATTGAAATGGGATGCCCAAATTAGAAATATGTAAAGATTGAAATGGGACGGGGGAGTATTTTATTAACCTTTAATACTGTTAGGTACAATATTCAAATTATATTAATCAAATATCACTTTACACCTTATTTAAGTTTAATTGTATTCTGAATTAATTAACCATTAATCTCTTCATGAAATAAGAAGATATGTTGGAGATTGTCAAACATTAAAAAAATAAGTTTAATTGTATTGTATTCAAAATTAATTAATTAATGAAAGATGATATCTTCAGAAATATTTACATATATTTTGGTATTCAGATTATATTATGATAAAAAAATTCTCACGGCTCCGATAAAAATATCCTTATGATATATTCAAAAATATTTACATAAAATATTTATATAAGTATTCAGAATATTTATATATAGTTTGGTGTCCCAGAATATTTATATATAGTTTGGTGTCCAAATTATATTATGATAAGAAATTGAGTGAGGCTTGCGTGCGCCCGGGTAGACATGCACGATTTAATCGAAACCGTCGGTTCTAACCAGAAAACCGCCGGTTTTAACCAGAATCAGAATCGGCTGTTTATGAACCGGCCATTTGGAACTGAAATCATAATTTATATGGTTCGATTCCGGTTCCAGAAGTCAAAAAACCGAAATCATCGGTTAAAACCGTCGGTTCCACCAAATCGCCGATTCACAAAAAATCACCAATTTTCTGTATTTTTTGTTTATTTTTTTTAATTTTCAAATTAACGGCCGAGATTAAATGGCCATTTGAAATGAACGGACAGATCCAAACTAGCCGTTGAGACTGAACCGGTGGTTTAAACCGCCAAACGGGCGGTTCCAATTCACGCCCAAACTGGTCATTTTGGCTCCAAAATTTAAATTTTCACATTTTGAATGGACGAATGTGATTTGCTGCCCGTTGGAGATGAACAGCCGAGATCATCACCTCCCCTACCCTGCTCTGGTTCGGAACCGTGGAATCGACAGTTTCGGTTCGAACCGGCGATTCGCCGACCAAATTTTTTTTTAATTTTCAATGGCTTGGATTAATTTATTTGAAATAGATGGTTGGGATCATTTTGCATCCTCTATAAATACCCCTTGTTGGGGTTCATTTGAGCACACAACAATACAACAACATCTCTACTTCTTCTTCTTCTACAATTCTACATCATTCTTGATCCAATTTCCAACATTTCTATACTACTCTCTCTCAATTTGTGCTCTAATTTTTTTTTCAAGTCCAAGTTTCATTATTTCATAAGTTCAAATCATTCTCTTAGTTCCAAGTTTCAATTCCAAATTTTCAACTTCCAAGATTCTTAGATTAGTGTTTGTTTCATAATTTTCATTCTCACTTCTTATTTCATACTTACTACTTACTAGTTTCTAGTTACTTGTTAGTTTACTACTTTACTTATTCACTTCTTCTATTACTACACTACAAAAAAATCCAAAAAAAATGCCAAGGAGGAGAGGTTCTTCTTCTTCCGGTGCCGGTTCTTCCTCACAATCTTCTAGAGGAAAAATATTACCAACGTAGATAATTGTCTACCACCGGCTCCGTCACCAAATCAACAATTTCCATCACCACCACTATATCCTAATTTTTCTCCAGATATTTCTACCCACCCTCATTTCTATAATTTAAATTATAGAAACATACTGGAGATGATATCGTGTCAGACGGCGAAGAAGATGATGTTCAAAATCAAAGATAACAAAATGAGAAAGGGAGCCAACCAAGTTCGGGTGGATAGAGTGGAAGTGGAGTTGGAGTCATAGTAGGAGGCGGAGGTGGAGCATCACCCGGACCCGGAGCATCACCCGGAGCAACAAGTCAAAGTTCTTAACAAACTCTACGTTTGGATATATTCACCATTCACTTCAAGAAACAAGCTCTTGAAAATTCATCAAATTATAAAGTAATTAAGTTGCAACTATTGTGGCACAAATTATAAATTCAAGCATGGTGGAGGATATGGAATTTTCATCAAGCATTTGCAAAAGAAGTATCCGGATAAGATTGGCATAGCAATAAATCAAACACAATTAGGAAGAGGCTTCACGGGGTCTTCGTTGGGAGGAGAAGGAGGTTCTTCGGGAGGTAATGCTCTTTTTAAATTTAATGAGCCAAATTATTTGAGAAATTATCTTAAACTTATGTGCATCAAACATTTGCCTTTCAACTTTGCGAAAAATAATATTTTTCAAAATTGGGTCAATCTCACTGTAAATCCTCAAGCTCCACTATTGCATCGTAATAAATGTACAAATGGTCTTATAAGAGTTTTTTTGGAGTATAAATTGGTTTTAAAGCAAATTTTAACAAATTTACCTCATAAAGTTTCTATATGTTCGGATATTTGGAGTAATGCTTGGCAACGTGCGGATTATATGGATATTACTTGTCATTGGATTGATAGTTCATGGACTATGCAAAAATGATTAATTACTTATAGAGCTTTTGATGTTCTACATACCGCCATAAATATTGCTCACAAAATTAATACTATTATGCAAGAGTATAATTTGACCACAAAAATATTTACAATTTCATTTGATAATGCTAGTGCTAATACGGCTAGTTTAGAAACTCTTATTAATATTTGTAAACCATCAATTGGTGGTAGGTTTTTTCATGTTAGATGTATTTGCCATATATTGAATTTATATGTTCAAGATGCTTTACATTCGTTGAAAGGACATATTAGTCCTATTAAAGATGCTATATGGTATATAATGAGAAATCCCTCCGTAACAAAAAGATGGAAAAGATATTGTCAATCTATTAATATTCATCCTAAAAAATTTCCTTTGGATATTTCTATTCGTTGGAATTCAACTTATAAAATGTTGCAAGCATCTTTTCAATATAGAGAGCATATATGCAATTTTTATGCACTTGAACCCACCGGTCATACTTTATTTGCTAATCAATGGGATACATGCACAACTTTATGTGAAGTTTTATAAATTTTTAATGAAGCTACCGAAGAATTATCCGGTGTTTATTATCCTACTACTAACATTGTTGTTGATAATTGTGTTAAAATTGTCATTACTTTTAGTGCTAATGAAACAAATCCAATTTCACATGATGCTATTCTTTTAATAAAATCAAAATGGTTAAAGTATTTTTTTAATATTCCGGACTTGTATTTACTTGCTAAATTGTTAGACCCACGTATTAGAATGAATGGTTTAGAAGAATTGTTAACACTTTATTATGATTATTTGTATGTTAATTGTGATTTAGACATTAGACAACAAGCTCCTAATCCTAAAGACATAGTAGGTAATACTTATCAACTCTTAAGGAAACTTTTTAGTGAATACAAACAACAGCATAGTTCTTCTAGTGATGATCAATCTAGTGGTGATGATAGTAGTGGAAGTGGTGATAGTTCTAGAAAGTATCAAATTTTTGAGAAATTTTATAACTTTTATGATGCTAGATCTCAAAAATGTACAAGGGCTCAATCTAATCCTTTTCAAGAACTTGATTCTTATTTTACTAACACATTTGAGTTTGAAGAGAACTTTGATATTTTATGGTGGTGGTCAAGGAGTGTTCAATCCTTTTCTATTTTATCATTAATTGTAAAAGAGGTCTTTGCGGCTCCCGCCTCTACCGTCGCCGTCGAACAAGCATTTAGCCTTGGTGGCCTTGTTTTGGATCCTCAACGATCCAATTTAGGTGTTAAAATTTTAGAAAATCTTTGTTTATTTGATGATTGGTCAAAAGCGGAAGATCGAAGTCAACACAAAGATGATGATTACGTGACGGATGAAGACATCAATACGGAAGGAGAGTGAGATTGACATCACCACCCGAGTCCCGACCACCGTCCGACAAGGTAAGTAGAGGTAAGTTACGAGAACTACGTGGGCTTTGATTCCTTTCGGGGATACGTAGGCAATTTAAATTTAAGTTTCAAGTTGATATTCAAATTGAAACTTAAATTTAAACTCAAGTCCTTTTTTATCTTTTTTTTTTCCTTTTATTTTGTGGATTGTAATTTGTATTATTGAAAATTTTCTAGTGTTGTTGTAAATTGAAATTGTAAGATTTTATTGTACATTTGTAATTGTAAATTGTAATGACAATGGAAAATTTATTGTTAATATCTTATCATCTTATTCTAGAATTTAGACTATCAATAATCAATTTTTTAATAAATTATTATGTTTTATAGAATATTATAATTTATCTACTTCAAATCTCAAAATTCAAATGATATTTTTAAAAAAGAGATAAAAATTTTCAAATGCAAATTAAATTTCAAATTTTAATTTAAGTGTTTCATGATTTCATCAACAAGTTACAATGTCTCAAACTCAAACAATTAAAATTGAATTATTAAACAATTAAAACTGAAAAAACAAAAAAACTTGAATAAAAAAAAAATTGGGAACCGGCGTTTTGGAACCGGAATCGGCAGTTCAAAACTGAACCGAAATCGTGAGATGGCCGGTTCGGTTTTAGTTCCATATTTCCAGGAATCGGAACTGGCGGTTCCGAATCGTCGTGCATGTCTATGCCCGGGCGCATGGGAACACATTCCGTGTGCCTTTAGAAATTTAGTATTATAGGTAAGGGTACATTATTTTGGTCTAAAGGACATACATTTTAATTAATAAAAGGTACGGTTAATGGTACATTACTTTGTTCTAAAGAGTATACACTTTAATTAATAAAAGGTATACCATTTTGTTCTAAAGGGTATACACTTTTAATTAATACTTTTTTTTCTTTAGAAAAGAAAGGGTACACATTTTTATACTAAAGAGTATACAATTTAACACAAAATTCTAAAGGCGCATGGAGTGTTATCAATTCGCCCCAGATACACACAATAATTTTTTTTTAGAAAATAAAGGGTACACATCTGTATACTAAAGGGTATACAATTTAACACAAATTTCTAAATGTGCACGGAATGTAGTCCGTGCGCCCGGGTGGGCGCACAGGAGTTTTTGCCTAAGAAATTTGCTATTCAGAAATATTTAGATAAGATATTATTGATAGAAATATCCTTACGATGTATTAAAAAATATTTACATAAAATATTTATATAAGTATTCAGAATTTTTATATATATTTTGGTATCCAAATTATATTATGATAAGAAATTTGGATGATGTATTCAGAAATATTTAGATATGATACGAAAGGATGATGTATTTAGAGATATTTAGATAAGATATTTGGTATCAGATTAGATTACGATAAGAAATGTGCAATATTCATAAATAATTAAATAAGTATTCAGAATATTTAAATATATTTAGTATGTATATTTGGTATCCAAATTAGAAATTTGCAATATTCAAAAATAATTATATAACTATTCAGAATATTTAAATATGTTTTCGTATCCAATGGATTATTATATTATAATAAGAAATTTGCACTATGTACGTAAAAATATTTATTCAGCGATATTCATAAAGGGTAGTTGAGACTTTTCATTATCTATTTTTTATCTGATAGTAATAAAATATATATTTTGTATCTCCCAGTAATATTAATATATATTTTGTACTACATAGTATAAAATATCATTATTAGAAGATCATTATGCCTAAATTCTAGTATATGGGTATAATATGTCTTAAACTATATAATATAAAATATCATTATTAGAAGATCATTATGCCTAAATTCTAGTATATGGGTATAATATGTCTTAAACTATATAATATAAGTCTAAAATTACAATAATAATATTATAACACTCTTAGAATCAATTCTAAATTCTAAACTTTAGAAATAAAATATACCATAAATCATAGAAGTAAATTAATTATAATTATATTTTTAAAATTAACTCTAAATCATAAAGATATTTAATTGAGTTTAAGTTGATTTAATAAAATATTAAATAATATTATTCTATATTTGTTTTGGATTTTGGTATGATTAATTTATATTTTATATCAAATCAAATATTAAGTGAAATAAGAGAAAAGATAAAGGATGATAGAGAAAAGATTAAAAAATAGTAATTTGTAAGAGATTCATCCCTAGGAAGTGGGTAAGGGTTAATACTTAGTGGGGTTTGTAGCTTATATAGGAAAACTTACAGGAGAGGTTTACTAGAGGGAAAATGTAATGGGAAGGGTAATGTAATAAAAGAATAAATTCTTAATTATTTTCATTGATTCATTGTATACCCCCTTCAATTAATTTTATTTGGATTACTATTAACCTCATTAATGATTTCTATAATAATTATCCAAAGTTTAAACCAAGCGCTCCTAAATAAAAATTTGGAAGATTAAACCTAAAACATATATCACCTAATTAAGGGTAAAAATATGTTATAAATTATAAGGGTAAAAATAGAATTTTATCCCTAAAATTAATTTTAAGTCCTAATGAAAAATAATAAACTTGGGGTAAAATATGTTATAAAATATAAGGATGAAATTATAACTATATATTTAGACTTAATTAGTATATTGCCCATGTGTTACGCTGTTTATAAAATTTTATTCTAATATTTTATGTAATAAATATAAAATATATTTATATATTTATGCTTAATATAAACTTGGTATATTGTATATAGGGGTGAGCATTTATTTTCGGGTTTCGAGTACCCGATCCGACCCGAAAAAATTACCCGAAAAATCCAATTTTTTCTGGTAATTTCGGGTTTACCCAAACCCAAAGCTATTACTTCGATTCGAGTTTCGGGTATTGAAAATGTACCCGAATTACCCGATCGGGTACCCGAAGTTTTTTTTTATTATATATTTTTTTACACTTTTATGTTAATTATAAAAAATAATTTGATTCATGAAATATTAAAATTTTGATGCATTCTTAATTTTTTAATCATAAAATATATTTATTATCATTTAAATATTACTTAATTAAATTTATTTATTTTTTAAATTTTCAATTATTTTTACATAATAAAAACATAATTTTGTATTATTACATCCTTATCTTATCAAATTTAAATTTAAATTCTCCTTATATTATTAATTTTAATATGATTTAAGTTATCATATACTTTAATGTATAAATATTTTTTATTTAATTAGATAGAAATAACATATAAAAATATACTTATAAATTTAAATATCTCACAACATAATTAAAATATACTATCTAAATCCTAACATTAGTATAAAAATTAATATTATTATGATGTGACATGAATTTATTATATTCTTTTATAATTATTTAAAAACGAAGAAAAAAATGATAAAAGATATCAAATAAAATATTGCCTCAAAGATTAAACATTAAAAATTTTTATTTAAATCACACCTAATTAATTTATTATAACAATACTTAAAAAAAAAGAGGTATTTTCGGGTACCTGAATTTTTGGATCCAATAAATTTTGGATCGAGTTCGGATAATGAAATTTCCAACCCGAAATTTCGGGTACCCGATTCAAAAATCCAAAATACCCGAAATTCGATCTGATGCCCACCCCTAATTGTATATATTGAATAAAAAATACTCCCTCCGTCCGCTTTAAGGGTATCATTTTTCCATTTAGGGCGTCCGCCCGCAAGGGTTTCATTTTCTTTTTTATTCATATGAGACCCACACACGTCCACTAATACAACTAAAAAATGAGACACATACAGTGAGCCCTCTCTATAAGCCACTTGAGGTACATCCTGCGATTTACCTCCTCTACCAATCCCTAGGACAGGGGCGGTGGGGGCCCCTAATTGAGGGGTACACCATTTTTAAAAAAATGGGACACACACCTCCACTAATACAACTACCCACTATATATTAAAATAATCATACTCCTTAATCCACGTGCAAAAAGCAAATGACAACATTAAATAATAATACTCCTTAATTCACGTGTAAAAAGCAAATGACACCCTTAAAGGCAGACGGAGGGAGTACAAAATTAAAACATATAATTAATACTCCTATTTTATACTCCATCCGTCCATCCTTAATGTATCCATTTGCTTTTTGCACGTGGATTACGGAGTATTATTATTTTATATATGTAGTAAGTAGTTATATTAGTGGAGAGTGTGGGCCCATATTTTATTTGTACTAGTGGAGGTATGGATCCCATAGTCCAAAAAGAAAAATAGATAGATTAAGGATGGACGACCCAAAATGGTAAAATAGATAGATTGATTGACGGAGGGAGTATTAATTAAAATTTTATTATGTTTTCCTATATAATAGTATTAAATAATTAATGAAAAATTAATTCACTAAACATTTTTATATATCGAAGTTAAAATTTAATTGATTATTTATGTAATATGTATTGTATGTAAAATAAAGTAATAAAAATCCTTGTATGTAATAATGATCTCATCAGAAATTATATGAATGATTATTAATATACTCCCTCCGTGTCCCAGGTTAAGAGTCTCATTTATTTTTGGGCACGTGAATTAAGGAGTATTGTTATTTCATGTGTAGTGGGGGCTCATGTTTTAATTGTATTAGTAGGTGTGAGTGGGTCCCATGTGTCCAAAAAAGGAAATGGGACTCTTTGGGTGGGACGACCAAAATAGTAAAATGACCCTCTTAACCTGGGATGGAGGGAGTATATACTTAATTAGCTTTTAATGTTCTACCAATAAAAATGGAATACTTATGAATTTTTATTTAGATAATGATTGATGAGAGTGAAAATAAGTATTTTTTAGTGCCCAATTTAACACCTTTTTATGAAAATTATTGTTATATATTAGCACAAATATCTTATATTCGATATATGTGAGAAAAAGATGTGTTTGAGGTATTTTGTTGTATTTTAGGTGGAAAAAGGGTCAAAAGTGCAAAGTTGGAGAAAATGTGCAACTTGTGCATGAATGCTGAAAAAACGCACGTCCAACTTGTGTAATTTTTCTGTATTTGTGTGTAGCTCTGAACTAAAATTGTGATACATGATTAGAAAGTCACCAAAAAAGGATCGTTTTGGCGTAAAGAACACCTCAATCAGAATCCAAACGAGAAAATTATGATTAAAATGGTGACGTCGCGCAAGTTGTGCCGAACATAACGGCTGTGCTATTTTGCATGACTTGTTACAGATACAAATCTTAAAATTTTTGTGAGTTCTTTATATGGATAAAAACCCAAGGAAGAGAGGATCGCGTGAGCGCAAGAATTACTCAAATCGAAGCTTGTATGTGGAAGTTATACGCGAAACGGTAAGACTGAGCACTGTAGTTTGACTATAGTTCGACCACGACACGAGCAGTTCGACTACTATGTCGTGGTCGAACCAGAAGCCTGAACAGTGAAAAATCAGAATTTTTATCCCCTGTTTGTGAATTTTCGTGCTTTCGAAGAAAAATTCCATCCTAAATCCATAAGGAGAGCTTACAAGTATAAAAGGGGATTATATCACACTATTATTCATCATTGGGATAGATTGGATTGGAGAGAGGCCACAACACAATACTACACCCCACAAGGGGGGGGATCACCCCCAACCATTATCCACATCCTTTCCTCCATCAATCCATCACTTTGAAAATTTATCTGTGGAATCAAGAGGAGAACCAAGGGAGGATTCAAAACGGAGAAGGACACGACGATGCCCACATTTAGAGTTTTATTCGTTTCCTAATTTATCTTGTAATTTCCAGACATATGAGTAAGATCTATCCAACCCCCATAATTGTTCTTCGCAACATCATGGGCTAGAACCGTTTTAGTAAATTTAGGGTTTATGAAGGTTTTATGAATTAATTAAACTCTCTTGTGTGCCCTCTATACAACACTACTAGTGAATTTCTTTTATATACGATTGTGCTTTCTTAATCCATATTCACGGTCGTTTTGTGCATCTTCAATTGGTATATAGAGTCTGAATATATATCTTGGTTGTAGATTGAGTGCATTCACCGTTGAACAGGATTTCATGTTATGATTCTAAGTGGGGGGACTCCAAATCTTCATTAGAACTATCATATATGAATATTTATTAATTGAATTGAATTCGTGTTAGTAAGCATGATAAAGAGGGTAATTTTATAGTACCTATAAAGGGAGATCATATCGGGTTAAGTTCTAAACGTGGAAAATAATTGATACTGATAGTACCTAGAAAGGAGGTAAAATAACGTCTCTTGCTCCGAGGTTATTCACACGTGTTACACGCATATTTACTTGTGTCTATAGAGTAGATTTGCATGGTTTAGTAATGCATCCATAATCCACAAGGCAGAGTCGGCCTGCACTTGAGAGGGAAGTTAAGTAATAAAACTATATTACCCTAAAACTACCTATTCTCCTACTTGATCCACTTTCGTATTCTTCTAGTGCTTAATTTATTTTATTTGTTATTTTAAATATTTGTTAGTAGTTGATAATTAAATACATCAACCTTAATTGCTTTGTCTTAATTAATTAGTAAATAATTAAATTGATAATACTCCATCCTTTGGGGTTCGATATTTAACTTGGTCGCTTACTTAAGCTGCAACTGATATCCTTAATACTTGGGGATTAATTTTGCGTGCAAAGAAAACGCGCATCAAGTTTTTGGCGCCGTTCCTGGGGACGACTGTTATTATTAGTTTATTATTTCTAGTTTGATTAAGACTTTTAATTGTGATTATTTATTTCTATCTAACCTTGAATTTTTCTGAGGTACTTGTGCACTAGAAAAATAAGAGGAAGGAAAGAGAAAGAATAATACACTGAGCTGAACATGGCTGGAGCAAGGCAGAATTTGGATAATATTGTCATTCGTGAAATTTTCACGTACAATGGAATTGATAACATGGGGTTGATAGGAGCAAGGGGAGAAGATGATGATTTTGAGATACGTCCCACTCTTATCAGCATAATGGAAAAGATTTCCTTTTCTGGAGGTTGCTTTGAAGATCCATATCAGCATCTCAGAAGATTCCTTGTTATGCAAACACTCAGAAGGGTGCTGGAGCACATGATAATGCTAGGCGGATCGCCCTATTCAAGTTTTCATTAATTGATGAAGTAAAATATTGGTATGAGACTCTTGATGCCACAGATTGCACTACATTGGACCAATTGCAGCAGAAGTTTTTGGAGAGATGCATGTCACCCTCAAGGATCTTAAGAATGAAGCAAGAGATCACTCAATTTGTTATGAATCAGGGTAAGAAATTCCATGAGGTGTTGGACATGTTTAAAGACATTCTCAGTAGGTGCCCGCAGCATGGAATGTCTAAGGCTCAATACATAAGCATATTCTACTATGGATTGGATTGTGAGTCGTGTGTTCTTATTGATGTATCATCAGGAGGAGCGCTGTTATCTAAGACATCACTTGAAGCAGAAAAGTTGTTTGAAGATATCTCAATGAATTTACTTGACTGGCCTATGGAAAGAGTAAGAGGATCTTATGTACTAGGTAAGGTGGCACAGGTTGAACATCAAGCAGTGAAGCCAAATAGAGATGATGAGATCATCCCTAGTCTAGCTAACATCAACAACCTACTAGAGTTCAAGCAGAAGCAAATTACAGAGTTAACACAAAGGAGACCTCATATGCAATACCAAGAAGTGAAGAGTGTTGAAGTTACCTTCAATCGATACATGGCTAAGAATGATGCAAGAGTAGTCTAAAGGCCAAGCTAGAGGCGAAAATTGATGCAAATCATGAGGATATATCTAAGCAGATGAAGGACTTGACGTTGATGATGGGGCAGATGGCCGGGACGTGAATCAATTGACATAAATGTTGGAGAAAGAAATATTCCCGTCTCAAAGCATAATGAATCCGAAGCAGTGCCATGCCATCACGTTAAGGTCTGAAACACAGTATAGGGGACCGATGTTGCTGAAAATGAATTCTAAAGCTCTAGGAGCTCGATTCGACCTCGGTTCAACTAAGCAAGTAGGTCGAACTATACCTTGGAGGTCGAACCAAGCACCTGGGCAACCTCCGGAGCATTCAGATGCCCGGTTCGACCAAAACCATGGTGGTTCGACCAATCTTGAAGGTCGAACCACGGTCAAACCAGCCTGCCCACCATACTCTATTTTTGCTGAAGCACGGTTCGACCATGACCGTCATGGTTCGACCAACCCTGTTGGTCGAACCATGGTCGAATCAGCCTGTCCGCGGCTCTCTATTTTTACTGAAGCACGGTTCGACCACGACCATCATGGTTCGACCAACCCTGTTGGTCGAACCGTGGTCAAACCTACCTATACCGAGGAGTTTAAACTTTCTAATGGTCGGTTCGATCACTACACACCTGGTTCGACCAGCACCCAAGGTCGAACCAAGGTCGAACCATCTCGTTCGGCATCGTTTTCTGCGCCAAATACTTTACATGATGTTGATGCTACTCCCGTACCATCCAAAGAGCAGAATACTGAGCTGATAGATGTTAAGGATGGAAAGCTTAAACTGCAGATGGATAATGAAGATTTGGTTTTCTCTCTTGATCAAGCAATGAAGATGCCCATGGAGACTCAATCTTGTGAGAGCATAGATGTGATTTCTAGTTTGTTTAATCTTGATTTTAATAGGACAAATGATTCTGAATTTTAGTGGAAGATTGACAAGGAGGTGTCTAGACAGCCATGGGAGGAAGGTAATTCCAAGGATCATATTTTTGTGACCAAGAAAGGTGAGGTGCTGAGTGTACACAAGAAGAGGGAAATAAAGTATTTGAAGGTGATGATGTGAGAAGGCCGTCCTCTGATCCAGTAGTTCAAAAAGCGATATTCTGCGTGACTCTCCGATGTTAAATATGAGCGCCTGTTGGGGGCTTGCCTTTCCATTTTATAACTTTATTATTTCTTTCGTGTGAGTGAGGAGTTATTATATTTGAAGTGCTCACATTTCGATAATTACATCTCTTTTCAAACTTAGTTTTGACTTACATTTTTACTAAGTTTGGGGGAGATATGATGTACTTACCTCATCTTATGAGCACCGAGTATATAATTTTTCCTTTCGTTGGTTGTTTGTTTGTTAGGAGGTTGATTTTTGTGGCATATTAATATTTTAACCGGTGTTGATAAATAGATTTTTTGCAACTTACCTAATATTTAGTGTGTTGTGTTTGTGTATTTGGTGTGTGGAGTCAATTAGATAGTCAATTGAGTATTTCTTATAGTTCTCTTATTTTATTATTGATGAATCTATGATGATGAGGTGTGCTTGACCTTTGATGATAGAAACAGGTAAACTGAGGCTATGACCTGATCGAGTTGAACAACTCGAGGAGCTCGTAAACATTTTGAAGGAGAAAAATCAGGTTCCCTCATTACCTTATTCTAATTTTTATGTGTACTTTTAATTCATGGAGTGGAAGGATTGAGTTTATGTTTTTGGTGATCCATATGTGCTTATATTCTTAAATTGTGCTTGAAATTCATATGCTCTTGAAATTGATGAAGGAAGTGTACTTGAGTTATATTGTGGTATGAAGTTCTATGTGTACTTATGAGATATTACTTACCATAAAAAGTGCTCTGTTACTTTTTAAAAACCCATGTGAGATTTTGAGCCTCGTTATTCATGTTACATAATCACATGATATTTCTTTTCTGTTGAGTATCGTTCTTGTGTATGTATTCTAGAACTTGCCTATTGTCTTACTTAAAATTACATGTGTGTTAGATGATGGGAGATCATCTAAGGCCACCTTTGAATTTATGAGTCACTTAACTAAATAATTCCCTACCGAATGATGTTTATCCGTAGTTAGCCCCTTGAGCCTAAAAGCCTCATTCTTTGACAGCCTACGAGAAATAACCACTTTGAGCTTCTAAATTTTTTGAGACTTGATTGTCCTATCTAGTATAGAATTAATGGCTTTTCAAAGTGTGTTGATAGAGTTTTATAACTATTTGGAAATGAATGAATTAGTGTTGAAGCAGTGATTGAGCTTGAAATCACATCTAAGGAAAAGCATGGAGTAGTGCTTAAATCTAGTACTCCATGGAATCAAACACCCTAGGGTAGTGCTTAAATCTAGTACCCAATGGAGGATGCGCGAGGTAGTGCCCGAAACTGGTTCCTTGAAAGAAAAAAAGAGAAGAAAGAAAAAAAAGTTGTGCTTGAAAGTGAAGAAGGAATGCAAATCATCTGCAATGAAAAGGAAGAGATGATAAAAGTTGAAGTGATCAATCAGCTTTAGTTCTCCACTATTTGAGTCACATTATCCATATATTTCCTACCTTAACCAAAGAGCCAACATTACATCCAAAAGAAAAGTCCTTTTTGATCTCATTGTCGAATCATATCTTAAGTGGTGGAGAATTTGAGACGTTTGGCAAGCTTATGATTACGCATGCACTTGAATTGAATTTGAGCGTAAACACCTTAACCAATAAGTGTACATCTTTTACACTTGAGTGCGAGTGATATATACTTCCCGTGAGAATATGTCAATGGAGCATTTGAATTGGTGGTGATTGTCTTAACTTGTATGCTATGAATTGATTATTATATGTAATGAGAGTTGCATGACCTAGGTTGAGGACAATTGTATTTTGAATGGGGTATTGGTCATAGTCCTTATTTCCCCGCTAATTTTCTTACTCTCTTTCTCTTAATTTTTATTTTGTTGCCTCGGGATGAACAACAGGTAAGTTTGGGGGATTGATGAGAGTGAAAATAAGAGTGTTCTATAGTCCAATTTAATACCTTTTTTATGGGAATTGTTATTATATATTACCACAAATGTCTTATATTCGATCTATGTGATAAAAAGGTGCATTTGAGGTATTTTGTTGTATTTTAGGTGGAAAAATGATCAAAAATAAAAAGTTGAAGAAAAGGTGCAACTTGTGCATGAATGCTGAAAAACGCACGTCCAATTTGTGTAATTTTTCTGTGTTTTTGTGGATCTCTGAACTAGAAGTGTGATACAAGTTTGGAAAGTCACAAAAGAGAGGATCATTTTGGCGTAAAGAACACCTCAATCAGAATCCAACGAGAAAGTTATGATCAAAATAGTGACGTCGCGCAAGCTGTGTCGAATAGAATATCTATGCTATTTTTCATGACTTGTTACAGATTCAAATCTTAGAGTTTTTGTGAGTTCTTTAAATGGATAGAAAGCCAAGGAAGAGAAGATTGCGTGAGTGCAAAAATCACTCAAATCGAAGCTTGTATGTGGAAGTTATATGCGAAACGGTGAGACAGTGCACGCCCCGTGTGCAGAACACGGGCCTGTCGTCAGTAAATGCTACACGCCCATGACCTAGGTCGTGTAGCGCAGCTCGAGCCGTGTCCAAAAATACGCAGAACATGCCGAAGTAGGTGTGCACTACACGAGCCGTACGCTGCTACACGGCCCGTGCAGGTGCAAAAGTCAGTGCAGTTTTCAGAATGTTCCGAAAGCTTCTAGAAGGCCCATAAGTGATATAAAAGGATGACTTGTGTGAAATTTGAAGAAGGAGATCATAATTAGAGTAGTTACACACACTCCACACCATATTTTCACACACTAGATCCATTAAATTCATCTCCATCCCTTAGATCCATCAATTTTCATTTGATCTCCATTAATCCATCCACCATTTGAGAAGAGGAAAGCATCAAGGATTGAAGAAGTTAGCATTTTGAAGAGAATGAAGGTTTCTTCATGAAAGGGAAGTCAATCTACTTTTCATTTGTTGATTTTCTTCTCATTTTGGCTCAAATGGAGCAAGCCTTTGATTGTATTGATACAAGCACAATGTGTAGTGGTTAGTCCTATAGTAGGGCTAATCATATGATTGGTTGAGAAGAATACTAGATATGTAGGATTTGAGATGTTGAATTGAGTTAATTTTGGACTTCCCTTTATGATTAATGAATCATGTTTTATTTCAATACTTGTGTGATTAAATTCTCTATTCCTAGTGTTAGGATGGTCATTCCAATATTATGATTAGATATTTAATTGAATCATTTATTAAGGTGAGCATGCATGTTAGTGTGAAGAGAGGTAAGCCATACCCTTCTTATGCTTAGAACACTCATAGAGGGACACTTAAGAAATTGAGTGAAAAGAACCAAACTTATGATCATAGTACCTTAAGGGAATTGAGATTAAATACAATCCTAGGAAATTTAGACTTATAAAAGAGTCGAGAACCTTTTTTCTTGGCTATAGGGATTAGGGGTAAAAACGTGATTGTTTTTAGTCCACAAATTAATGAAGTTCACCATCAAGAGTTATGCATATCTAGCTAGATTCTTAACCATGATTATGATTAGCCTTGCTCTCTTCTCAAGTGAATTCTACCTCCATCTCATTCATCATTTTTTTGTTGTTTGATTCAATACGTTGTTAGTTCATATTCTTAGTAAATTGAGTAGAACAATAAGTAGTAGTCTAAATACCAAACCTTCAATCTATCATTCTTACAAAGCATAAATCAATGGAAAATTCGGATATAACCGTGAGTTTACTTTCCCATGGGACGATATTATTATAAATTTTATATTTGGTTACACGTGTACTCGACGATAGAGTCTCTTACTCTTACACATTTTGCTAGAAATGCAACTAAGAATATGCGTTCACCGCTGAACAGGATTTCAGGTTATGATTCTAAGTGAGGGGACTCCGAAGTTTCATTAGAACTATCATATATGAATGTTTACTAATTGAATTGAATTCTGGTTAGTAAGTAGGATAAAGAGGGTAATTTTGTAGTATCTATAAAGAGAGATCATATCGGGTTAGGTTCCAAACGTAGGAAATAATTTATACTGGTAGTACCTAGAAAGGGGGGGTGAAATTACGTCTCTTGCTCCGAGGTTATTCACACGTGTTACACACATATTTACTTGTGTCTATAGAGTAGATTTGCATGGTTTAGTGATGCATCCATAGTCCACAAGGCAGAGTCGGCCTGCACTTGAAAGGGAAGTTAAGTAGTAAAACTAGATTACCCTAGAGCTACCTATTCTCCTACTTGATCCACTTTCGTATTTTTCTAGTGCTTAATTTATTTTATTTGTTATTTTAGTTATTTGTTAGTAGTTAATAATTAAATCCATCAACCTTAATTGCCTTGTCTTAATTAATGAGTAAATAATTAAATTGATAATACGCCGTCCTTTGGGTTCGATATTTAACTTGGTCTCTTGCTTAAGCTCCAACTGATATCCTTAATACTTGAGGATTAATTTTGCTTGCAAAGAAAACGCGCATCAATCAATGATAAAATTGCAACACGTGTCTTTTCCAAAAACCTAAATAAGCAAAGGGGCGGCTATTCGCACCTAAATATACCCCGTAAATGAATAAGACTAAAATACTTTGATCAATAAGACATTAATACCCCTAATAAAAATTACTCCTTCAGGAATTTAGTTTCCAAACAAAGGGGTGTCGATGGCGATTGTTCTCATTGATCTCAGCCATCGTCATATAATTAAACAAGATCTGAATGATTTCTTTCTTTATTGGATTTATACAATTTTTAGAATATTTAAATAAGTTCTTAATATTTTTGGATAAGTTATTATGTATACATGCTCGTCCTTAATCAAACCCAAATTATTCAGTTTCTATACCCGAACAAGTACACCATTCGCTTATAGCAACCGAACGTAAGGGATATATTCGGATATGATCCTTACCTCATTTTTCAACATTCAGGAAATAAATGAGAAGTCATTGCCATGTGTAATGTGGTGGAACATTGGCAAGAATCTTGATTTTTTGTGCTCTCATGCTACCAGAAGCATTTTAATAAATTTTCTCCCCAAATAATCCAGATAAACAATGATGATGGTCACATGAGTCAACATATTAGAAGTTCCATCAAATTTTGAGGTAGACTGAAGATGTTTGTCCTTGCTCTTTCGTTGATTTTTGGCGTTCTACATAGACGGCTGTGAGAGGTTGAATAGGGTTTAATTTGCCGAATGATGAAATTACTAATGATTTAAATGAATGGGAGTCAAAAGAAAGGATAAATATGCCATTTAGTGGGATAAGTTAAGTAAAGTATATATAAAAATTAAATTATATTGGGTTATATTTAAAAATTGTGTATGTTTAGTAGAATTGGAGGTGTAAATAGCCAGTCCCATAAAAAAATTACTTCACAAAAATAGAATATATATATATATATATATATATATATATATATTAATCCCAGAAGATAAATATGAAGATAAATATTAAGCTCTTAAGATAGAATAGACCATAAATCATAAGATTTGATGAATTAAGGGGTTTAATTGTTTGTACACTATTACGTAATATATTAAGGCAAAGACTTGTATAAGATCGTCTCGCGTAAGGGTTTATGTGAGACGGCCAGAAAGTGGTAACTTTTATATAGGAAAGTGATAATAAATCAATGAAAAGTGATAATGTTATTTCATGAACAATTTATAGTATAAATAAAAGGTGATAACATTTTATAGTGAAAGTGATAACTATTTTAAAAAGTGAAAAATGGTCTCACACTACACATATATTAAATATATTACTCTAAGGAGTATTAAAATATAAATCATAATATTTATTGAATTAGGAGTATTAAGATTAATAATTAATTAAAAAATATGTGAAACTTGTAACCAAGTCCTATTTCCAAACACCTAACCGACCGGTTATATAGAATAATTGGCCAAGAATAGAGTATTGTGTGCATTACTATTAGTTTTTTTTTTACCTATAGTAAACTAGTCCTCCATACAAGGAATATATTCGCGTATTCTCTAGCACTGAGTTTAAGAAAAATAATTTTTTGATAGTGTGATGTAAGAATAAGAAGGAGTATTTTGAGTAATTGAGTAGAATAAAATATATGATATAGTTGACTTTGACTAGATTGTTTGTAAAAATGTGGCATTTTGTAATATTGTAGTATTGTAAGATTATTGGTATTGTGTATTATTTTCATTTTTAGGGTGTGAATGTATTCTTGGAATGGACCAAAATGGAAAGTGTGAATGTATTCTTGGGACGGATGGAGTATTACTTAACAACAATTTAATGTACTCCCTCCGTCCCATATTTATCTTCACCATTCCTTTGTATTTACAAATGAATGTTGAAGATAAGTATGGGACGGAGAGAGTATAAAATATTACTTTTATCTTTATTTTAATTGTATTGAAAAATTAATTTAAAAGGTGTAATGTAGAAAGATAAAGTGTCTCACTAATTTCTCTACAAAAATAGGTGGGAAGTAACTCATATTATAAGAACGTGTCTGCATCAACGTCTAAATACATGATACATTTGCCTACAATTATTTTGAATACATTTTGGCTATTTAGGACTGTGATTATTAATGATTAATCAACTATTTAGAAATATTTTTTCAATTAATGTTTGAAAGTATTCAAAATGTATTTAGTTTTATTTATTGAAATGATTTTATATTAAAAAAAGTTAAGTATTCGAAAACATTTTGATATTTAGAAATATTTTTCAATGTTTGAAAGTATTCAAAATGAATTCAACTTCATTTATTGAATGATTTTGTATTAAAAAATATTAAGTATTTAGAATAATCAGATAAGCTAAAGTGAGTGACACATGTTCGATTTCTATTAAAAATAAATTATGGGTAGTTATAAGGAGGCTTGAAGCAAAGGAAAATATGAGTGATTAGTTAACTAACTATAGACACTTCAGAAAAGCAAACTGCTTCGACCGCATTAGTAGAAGTCCCTCGTTTCACATTCCTCTCCACTACCTAGGCTTGGGCTTGGGCTTGGGCTTGGGCTTGGGCCTTGAGTAGTACTGGGCCAAGTTATTGGACTGGGCCGTATCAGTTAGTCATCCGTTGAAGACGCGATTCTCTCAAGACGTTCATTCGATTCTCTGTTACTTATTGGTCTCTCTTTTCTCCTCGAGAAATTTTTAAGAATGCCACTTTCAATACACTTTTTTTAAAAATGCCAGCCAAAATATTTTTTTTTAAATATGCTATTTTTTAATTTTTTTGGACCCAAATACCCCTTTACTCATTAAACCTCATTCTCTCTTTTCTCTTTATTGTTCATTTTGCCCCATTCTCTCTTCTTACTCTATCATTCATTCTTCAAAAATTTTAAAGATTTGAGAAGGCAACCACACGAAGAAAGCGACAACGGCACAACGCAACCCAATATGAATTTAGGTCGCACAAAAGGTTGCATACAGGATCGCACAAAAAAGTCGCGTACAATACTGCACAGTTGATCGCATACAAGGTCGCACAAAAGGTCGCGTACAGGGTCGCACAATTGGTCGCATAAAAGGTCGCGTACAGGGTAGCACAGTTGGTCGCACGGTATTGTGCGACCTTTCTTGCGACTGTTTGTGTGACCAATTATGCGACTATATGTTTCTGCCTATAGTCGCATAAGTATCGCATGCAGGATCGCACAAGAGGTCACATGTAGGGTCTCACATAAGGTTGCATTGATGTCGCGTGTGTTTTCTCGTAAGAAGTTGCATAATTGGTTTCACAAGAAGTTGCTTATACATGAAGCATATAGTCGCACAATAAGTTGCACCAACAGTCAGAGGTAGGATCGCTTATGTGGTTGCATGCAGGTTTGCGTGTGGTCTCGTAAGCATTTGCGTGATTGTTCATGTAACTATATTTATAACAAAACATGCGACTAAATTATTTATAATAAAAGCTCATAATCACATAGTTGAAACATATAGTATAAGAACAAATATTACAATCCTCAATTTGAAAGCTCGAAAAATAATGATTAAAGCAACTTCGAATACATAAAAAGTGAATAGTCCAAACAAAAATACCTAAATTTACAATGATCTGAGTAATCAACTCAACAAAAATGCTAAGCTAGCAAGTTTTGCAAACGGCATTGTTATAAATTCATCTAATAACTAAATAATTGAAGTACTATTAATTATAGTGCTACAAGTTTATTTGAGAATAGCTCCACACAAAATCGTTTCCTCTACTCCACACATTTTGAAGGATCAATCTTATCAACTAAGTGGCTAGTGGCAAGACACTTAATGAACTTGATAGCTAAAAGACCACAATCTTCTCTTCTACGTTGGTTAGGTGTTTGGTCATAGAGTACCAAAGTACATTCATTCTTAGCGTCTTTAATACACTTTTTTTCCAAACATTCGCCTCTAAACAAATAGATGAAAGCATCACCATCATATTTTTAAACTCTTTTTTAATATCATCCATGAAACTCTTTTTTGACATTGAGTCATAAAAAAAATTTGGGTGTCAATCATTAACTCATATGCAACCCAATGTGATCCAGATACATGTGCAACATCTAGGACTCGAGAAACATCAGACCAATGACAACCTCCTTGGATTGGTAAATTTCCACCTACATATTCCATTATCACCTCACTTTTGTCTTCCCACTTTTATTTTCTATTTGTTCCATTTGATGTGTGCCAATTATTTATCCACTCAATGTGCTCAATAATAGGCCCATCAAGATTGATCCTTTCATTTTGGTCACGATCTTCTTCTTCGGATTCAAAGAAATCATGCTCGCTCACAAAAGAACTATTGGGTGCCTCACATTCAAATTGAATGACACCACCAATATCATCACGATTCTCATGTAAAATTATGTTCCTTGATAAATTAATCAAAATCTGATTAGGAGAAACCACTAAAGTTCTACTTTCCATAATAATTTCCAAACACAAGGGCAATGATAATGGATCTTTATTATTCATCATCAACAACAGTTGCACGTCATATAACTCATTTACCGGACAAGGAGGTACTATTCCATTTTATTTATAGTCAAACCAATATTGACATCTTAATGTCATGATTTTCTTTGTTAACTTTGGTAACATCAAACATTTTGTCAAATAATTGTTCATAATTTGTGTCTATATTTGCCGACACAATTTTTGTCTTGGTTTCCTCTCTATCATATTTTCATTGACCGGAATCACGTAGCCACTTTTCATCCCAAAGGCATAGAATAAGAATATTATCTGAAATTTAAAATATATATTTAATATTAATAAAACGTTAAAAATTGTATATACGTTATTTACGTGCAGCCTCATTTGTTTGTATGCTTGATAAATTATGTGCACGCGACTAATAAAGCGACCATTCATGTGACTACACATTTGACCATGCACACAACTAACCAAGTGACCATACACGCGACTACTCACGCGACCATGCACGACTACTCAAGCAACTATGCACGCTACTACACATGCGACCATAAATACAAATAAACAAACGATCATGCAAGCGTGCGACTATTCACGCTACTGATCAAGCGACCACGCACGCGACTACTCATATGACCATACACACGACTAACTAAGCTACCATGCACACGTGCGACTACTCATGCACTAATCTAGCAACCATTCATGCAACCATGCACGCGTCGACTAACCACGCAACTAATTACGCGACGTTCATGCAACCATTCGTGCACTTATAAGTGACTACTTATTGAATGTGCGTACGACCTTAGGCGCAACCTAATCAAACACCTCAGGTGATGTAAAAATTCTTATTCATCTTAGATTCCACTGACCGGTAAAAAGCGGGCCTAACCCTTGGGGATGCGGTAATACATCTAAGAAATTATTCAACACCAAAATAATATCATCCCTACATAACTCACATGTTTATTTTTAAAAAGTCCTAAATTTAATTTATGAAAAATAAATTGTAAAATTTACTAACTTAGATTTATATTGGGTTGCATTGTGCCGTTGTCACTTTCCTCGTATGGTTGCCTTCTAAATCTTTAAAATTTTTAAAGATGAATGATAGAGTGAAAAGAGAGAATGAGGCAAAATGAATAATAGTGAGAGAAGAGAGAATAAACTTTATGTGAGTGAAAGGGTATTTGGGTTAAAAAAAAATTAAAAAGTGTCATTTTTAAAAAATATTATTATGGGTGGCATTTTTTTAAAAAAATTTATTGAAAGTGGCGTTGTTAGAAATTTCTTTTCCTCCCTTCTTGATTGTCGCATGAATATTTGCATATAAATTCCAGATTGAAGTTCCGGTGCTTCTCTAATCGGTTTTCTTCTTCTCTCTTTCTCTATTTTACATTCTACCTCCTCTGGCTCTCGTTCGTACAGGCTCTGTTTTATCGGTTGTGATTTTTGGGTTAGTTTGGGGGGAAATATTAATCGCATTATGAGGTGGGAAGAACTGCTTTGGGGTGGTTTGATTATGTTTGAGGGAAGGTTGTTGTTGGTTTAAGTCTGTAAGATGAATAATTTTATACTATTTGATTTTTTGCATATTTTCTAATCTATAAAATTCTGTTTTTTTCCCCTTTTTTGTATCCCAACCAAACTCGTTCTCTAAGGAGCAATAGTGAGAAAGACAGCTTAAGATTAGTGAACGGAAGTTCATTGTGTGATTCTAAGCTTACTTCAAGCAGAAATGGTTGTGCAAAAGGGGAAATTTACTAAATGGCAATGTTGATTAGATTGCCTTTAGGTGATCTCAATCATTGATTTCAAGAAACCCTGGTGAATTATTGCCCCTCCCATTGGAGGACACAAGAGGCAGACAAAGCAACGGTAATGTTGAACTTTCAAGGGGAAGTAAGCCTAGTGGCATTCAAAAGCCTTTTGAGATGGAATTTCCATCACTTCCAACTGCAGAAAATTAAGCAAGACATAACTGGAATCAGGAGAGTCTTCTCTCTTCGTTCGAGTTCTATAAATGGAGCCATTGATTCTTGCCAGTAATGGGACAAGCTCCTACAGGTATCAACATGGCTGAGGCATTGTCAAATCCTCCAGCTCGAGTTGTTGTTACTCCCCAAGCGAATACTGTCTAATTGCTTTGGCGGTTATTTATTAATTTACATTTGGTCAATATGCCAGATTTGACTTGAGTATTCCATCTCTAATGCACTGCAGCTACTTGATAACAGCCAGCGGCGGGAGGAATTGGCTATTGAGCAGCCCAGACAACTAATTCCCCTAACGCCTACAATGCCTAAACCTTTGGTAAATATAGTTATAGTCTTAGACATATTCATTATCTTTTTGGATGACATCTTCCCCTCATAATTTGTTTGGAATTTCTCTAGGCTGTTATTACTTCCCATTTCATGTGTTCTCGTGGATGCCCTTTTGTGATTGTTTTCCTTAATTTTCTGTTTCATAACCTATGCTAGGAGCATGAGAAACCTTGTTGGTAAAAGAAAATATGTTTGACTTGCTATTTACTTTTAACAATGATTGCATGACTGGTCATCCCTAGAGACCATATATCTGGTAGTAATTTAGTCGTATAGGTGAATCCAAGAAGACAGCCTGATTTTCTTTCTTCCACGGATTCATGTATGCAGGGTGGGTTTATTAATTAAATCCTCCTAATTAACCTAGTCTTCAAACTGTAGTGATGTTGATGTAGTTTATTGCTTGCCTATCAATGATCACTTTAGCTCAACTTTTCATTTTATAGGTGACCTATGTCTAGAGATGTACTGGATAATCCTGTAGATTAATAGAGTTTTGATTTTGGTTCTAGAATATCAATATAACTAAAGATTCTTTACACTGAAGGCCAAGGCAATCTGTAAAATTTCCAGTGAGATGCACGAAATACGTGTAAGCTATAACATTATCATCATTTTCACGTCACGGAAATCTGTTTCTTTGATTTCTTTATACCCTGTTTAACCAAGGTTTTGTGATATATAGTTGTTTGCTAAGAATTTGGGAAAATAGTTGTATTTCTACTTGCTTGTGTTACTTTATGAACATCTCATATCACCACAAGACATAAAACATATGAATTTTTTTCTCAACTATCTATCACTGATTTTATTCTTGATATATTCTATAAATTCAGGGGGGACTTGTGCAGATCATGTTAAGACCAAATATAGAATCTTTATCATACAAGGTAAATTTCCCATTAAGTTTGGTTCTAATACTGTCAAGAATATTCCCAGTTCTGTTTGCAAGGAGAGACTATGGTAATGATTATAATTCCAACACAATGATGAATGAATCCAATGATGATCTTTGCCAGAGGGCTTATAGCCCATTTGACTCTAAGAAATCTTACACTCCTCTGCGCTGTTAATTAGTTCCATTTCTTGTGAATGAAAAACAAGTGTGAGGAGATACGTACGTATGTGGGGGATTCTCTTACATCCTACACTCGTTATTATTATTGTTTTAAGTACTGAAGTGTAGAAGCATGGTAGACATTCACGATTTTTTTTAAAATTATTTTTTTCTTCTTCTAATTTATTTTTGCAGGGGTCACCTTTGGAACAGGTTTCCATCCTTTGTAGTGTAGGTATTTATTAACAAGCCTAGAATGAGGGTTTGAACAGGGTTCACACTATGAAGAACTTCTCATGTATAGTCCTTATGTAAATTAAAAAAATGATGAGGAAGTCAATGAACTATTTCATGAATGATTTGGAGTATAAATAAGGAGTGATAATATTTTATGAAAAGTGATTAATAATAATAATAAAAAAACGATCTCACTGTTTAGACTGTACAATACAAGTGTTACTCTTCAATTTATTCAGCATTCATTTAGATCAACAACTACAAGGTGTTTTAAAGGTAGTTTCTGTTATTTGTGCAAGTGCTAATTTGTACATACACAAATTATGATTTAATAATCCTAAAATCTATACATAAAAAAAAAAAAGAATAAATAAAAAAAGTTGGTGTCCTTATTTTGGATGAGTGAGATTAGATTATTAGTCCTAGTTGCCGGGGTAGTTTGCGAATCCATCCTTCACTATCAATGTAAGAAATGGTTGAAAACATATGCAACTCTTCTGGGCATAGGCTTTTCTCCCACTTCACTCTGTTCGACTTGTTCGACCCCGATCCTATGCATTGTTCCTCGGAAAACGTTATATTTTTCCTGATCAAGGCAACCACATGTAGTTTACTCTACAAATTAAGATGATGATTAATTTCTAAGCATGAAATAGTTATGACAGTACAAAATAGGGAAAAAAGTTTGAAATATTATTGAATTCTCACTCATGACCATCATAATCCCAGCTATCCCATCCTTGAGGGACAATCATATTTGAGAGAAAAGAATTGTAATATATGACTCTAGAATGAGGTTTCCAAGCTCTTCCCAAGAATGCTTTCCCTATGCCAAATACTTTGCACTTTTTGAACACAAATCCACTCCAATCATCTGGACTTGCTCTTGCCTGTGCAGCTATGTAGCCTGTTGAATCTGGGTTTGGTATTCCTATGTTCAACCTTATGTTGCATTTCTACAAAATAACAATATTGCATGCTCACATTAATTAATAGCTAGAAAAGATCATTAAGTCTGAGATGTTTGTTTCCTTTATTGAGATTGAAGTGGGCTAGAGAAAGAAATGTCCAGATCTCCTGTTACATTTTGATGTTATATCTCTTGTTACAAATAGTTCAATGATTGACACGTAGGATATAATAAAATCTATACTCTAAAAGGAAAATATCAACCCTAGGGGAAAAACTTAAGATTTTTTTCCCGTATATGTGTCACTCATCTACTGTATATAATATTAGATTTAACACCAAATGTGAATTAGTTAATTGAAGTTGGCTAGAGAAAGAAAACTTAGTAATTGAAATTCTGGATAAGACTATATTTATTCTTTTTCTTGAATATATAGTAATCTAAAGATTTTGATAAATATCATATATAACATGCAAAGGATTGATCCATCATTAGGGAATAATTAAATGATGCATTAAATCAAAATTTTGCACTAGTCTTTATCTCTTTCTTAAGCCAAATTAAGACAAAAGTCAAGAAAATTGATTGTAGCATACTCTAGAACTTGATTAAATTGAAGCTAAATGCAATTTACTATCATGTAATTCATTACCTCATAAATGGATTGACCATTTCCAAAGATGAAATCAATGGCTCCTTCAATGGTGCAAAACTTGAAGTAATGCCTACCCATATCATCCAACAATGTGTCTTGAAAACCCAAAAAACTACACTTGTAAAAAGCCGATTTGTCGCCGGAGATCTTCGCCGCCACCGCAGGCTTCACCGGATTTCCCTTCTTGCTTGGTGGATAATTGTATGAATTCTAGCAAGAATTAATGTTATTCCTTCATGAATTAACAAAGTTAAATCCATATTATTCTATCAACAAATTTAAAGAAATGATTACCACAAAAGTAATCCCTGAGACAAGAACATGATCAGCCATAGAAGTAAAAGTTGCAGATCTCAACATTGTATCATGTCCACCCCACACAACATTAGTTTTTCCAATGCCTTCTCCTTTCAGATGAATGAATGGTTTGTCTTTTGGGATTCTCACCTGCTCACTGCATTGCAAAACACACACTAAAACACGCACACACACTATAATCTATAAACTTTTACATATACATACGTATTTTTGTTATCAAAAGTTCATTAACAACGACAAAAGACTTTATCTCATCGACTGCATCGATCAACCATCATATGTAAATTTCTATGAACATGCATATTCTTCCATTTCATGACTATATATTCTTCATATTCTATAATTTAATAGAAACTCAAAATGGAAAGAAAATATTTATTGATTTTTTTAAAAGGAGACAACAATTGATTTACGTAGTACTTGTATTTTCCAGCCTTGATTGATATGCAAATCCATTTGTTGTTGTTGGAAGCAACTGAATCAATGGCTGCTTGAATACTAGAATGGCTCGTATGGTTCGACTTATCTACATTGATTGTTGGAAGGTCTTCTTGTAACTCAACTTTTGTGTTTGCAAAACAAACAAGAAAAGCTGCACAAGTTAAAACAAAATGCAAAGCCATGGCCATATTTTCCTATTTTGTGAAAAGAAAATTATTAAACATGACATAGAGATAAATATATAGTTGATAGGAGAAAGAAAAAATAAAAAAAGACAAAATACTATATGAGACAGTCTATAAGTTATGACATGGATTATATATATATATATATATATATATATATATATATATATATATATATATATATATATATATATATATATATATATATATATATATAAAGTTCATTGTAAGATGCCTACTATGGTAAGTAACAAGGGATTGAAATCACATGTAAATCTATATAAATATTAAAAGAAATGTGTGTGTCTCGGACATTATGTGCCAATTGTTTGAAAAAAATAATAATAACACAGTTAAAAGATCATGTTCCATAATTAATGGAGGAGGACTTCAAACGTACAAGTACAAAATTAAATTTAATTAACTCTCATTCAAAGTTAATTAATTACACAGGATATCATTATTATCTATGTTAATCAATTATTTTCATTTTCTTAATTGATATTTACATTTGCTTGGTTATGGATTTTAAAGAATCTCTATTAATATATCATATAGTATAATATTGAAAATAGACATACACTTATAAAGAAAGTTTATATTTAAACACAAATACTCAAATTAATGAAAAGTATTATAATACAATAATTTATTTCATGAATACTTAATAATATAAATAAAAGGTGATAACATTATTTTTATGAGGCACACACTTGTGAGAATCGAGTTCACATATGCACCCTGATTTACACATTGAAAATTACATTTTAGAGAGATGAACTATTATGTAATTTTCTGAATAAAAAATATTACTTATCAAATTCTTGCACAGTAACTTACCAATTACTCTTTAGTACATAAAATTACTTTGTTGAGAAATGAATATTCTTCTCAATGAAATGTATTACTCCTTCCGTCCCACAAGACACTTTACACTTTCTTCATTTGTTTGTCCCACTAAACCCTTCATAATCTATAGAAGAAATATTATTTTATCAAACAACTTTTAAAGTTACTATAATTTCAAATTTGTCATTCATTTTTCACACACATAAAAATACTACAGTACCCTTTAAAGTTTTAAATTTCGTCAAAAAGAGCCACTTTTTCTTAAACAACGTGGAACAATAAATATGCGTTTTGTGAGCAACTTGCCTAATCTTCTTGTAGTTTTAATTTAGTATCTTCTCTATGATGAGGAAATAGATCTCCATGCCGGCTCACTTCTATCACTTTTCAGCTGTGGCTCAATGCCAACTCGGCGTCTACACGACTAGAGACTGCGTCTGTGGATTGCCTCCGAGAGTCAGAAGTTAGAGGAGAGAGCTCAAGCAAGGGCAAAAAAGGCATCAATGATTCCATTCAACTGAATCAACTGGATATATGATAGAGAGGTGCTTCTCTCAAGTTCATAACTTGACAGGCTTTCTTCTTCGTGTTAAGTTCTTGGTGATATCTGTAGATACACGTTTGTTTATGAGATCGTGTCACTTACATCTTTGTAATCTCTCTAGTTTTAATGATGTTTTTCGTGTGTTTCTTTTCTAGCTTTGGTGGCTGTAAACTGCATCCTGCAAGATGTTTCGAGGCAATTTTGATTTTGATTGAACTAAGGTTATTATAAGATTATTGTTTGCGTTTCTTCCTCCCAACTTATATGGCATTTACAGAAAAATGAAAAAAAAAATCAATTCACGAATAAGTGCAATTTTAGTGAACATTCTCGAGTTCTACAGTTTCTGAGATAAATGAGCAGTAAAACAATTTCACATACCAAAATACATAAGCTTACGGACCATATTTAGGCATAAACTTTGTTAATCATTTTCATATACACATCCCTTTCTGTTTCTCCTTGAAATTGGAGCTGATCAAGCAACATGGATGTGGTGGCTGTGTCCGCCCATAATCCTTTTTCATGCATTTCCTCCAACAACGGTTTTGCTTTCGAGAGCTCATTCATCCCCAACAAACCCCGAATTATAACATTATAAACACAACTATCGGGTGCACAACCACTTTCTTGCATTTTTACGAGCAATTGTTTTGCCTCCTCCAAGGACTCTTCTTCACAAAGCGAACCAATAATCATGGTATACATTTGAACATCTGGTTGCAGGCCTTTAGAAGGTAATTCATTCAAAAGATCGGTTGCAGCTTTAAGTTTACCATCTTTGCACAATCCATTAATGATAGTACGATATGTAACTATATTAGGAATCATGCCATCTTCCTCCATTTCCTTAAGAAATGAAAGTGCTTTAGCAATCTCCCCAGACTTACACAAGCTATCCAACAATATATTGTAAGTATACATATTAGGAGTTACTTGTTGAGATTCCATATTATAGAAAAGCTTCCACCCATCGGCATACTTACCTCTGCTAAATAAACCATGAATCATTATGCTATAGGTATGTTCATTATGCTTTAAACCTTTACGAGGGACTTCGAGAAAAAGATGCCAACCTTTCTCTATCTCTCCCTTCTTGCAGTACCCATCCATCAAACTGTTATAGGTGACAATAGACGGCTTAAGGCCCTTCTCAGCAATGGAGTTAAATACTTCTTGAGCATTTTCTATATTCCCTTCCACACAATACCCTTCTATCAGCGCATTGTAAGTGATTATATTTGGACATACATTTTGCCACATCATATCTTCCAGAACACCCTCGGACTCTTTCATCCTTCCTTGTTTGCAGTATGCGTCCACCAATATATTGAACGCAACCACATCCAAAGATATTTTACGTTTGGACATTTCATTTAAAAGTATGATAGCATCATCCAATCGATCAACATCACATAATCCCTGGATCATCGAGCTATATGTGACAACATCGGGTGAAATGCCAAATTCGATCATTCGAGCAAAGAGTTTTACAGCAGCATCCACCATTCCAACTTTGAAAAACCCATCAATCAGTGCGCTATATGCGAAAACATTGGGTTTCCATCTAGTTTTTTCCAAAGTAGAGAGCAATTCAAATGCAGGAATAGGTTGGCCAGCTTTGCAGAGTCCATTAATCACAGTATTAATCATAACATCACTAGGCTCACAGATTTTCAAATCCAAGACCTTTTTGAACAATGTGGCTGCTTCCACAACCTTATGATCCAAGAAGAGGCCTTTAATGAGTGTGCTGAATGTTGCGTCATCGGGTTTATAACCGCTCTTAAAGATAATACCCAATAGAGAATGCCCAAAGTCCACCCGATTCAGAAGGCAATAGCAATTAATAGCGATACTAAAGGTGAACTCATTCACAGGAATACCTCTTTGGCGCATTTCGTCGAACATGGAGAGGGCAGCAGAGTGGTGCTTCATCTTCGCAACGAGACTCAACAGTTTGGTGAAAACAGGAGGAGTAGGTAGAGGCCGCATCCTCCTCATTTCTCGAAACAAGCAAACGGCATCATCTAATTCCTTAATGCTGCTGAAATCAATTGTGGCTCTTCTTGCTGAAGAACGTCCTTCCCTCCGACCCCAGTTATGCAAATTCGAAGAGAAGAAACAGAATGGATGAGTGAATTCATGAAAAAACTTGGGCACAACTCCTGTTCGAAAACCAGCTGCCTTTCTACTCATTTTCTTCACTGTAAATCCAAAGTAGGAGTAGGAAAATTGAACACTTGTTACTCGATATCCAAAGATTTACTGTAACACCAAAACTGCTCTCCAAATCAAAACAATTTTTGGTCAATTATAATCTTCTTTCTAAAATGGTTGGATCTTTTGTATGGGCATCATCCATTGGGCCGGCCTGATTATATATCATTAAGCCCATTTAACTCAACAATGTGCTACAGCCCGTTTTCTTTTTATAAGTAGGGAGCAATTCTCTAAACAATGATATTTTGGAGTAATGCTGGACAGGGCCCTTGTGGGTTTTTCGAAATTTTTTTACTCCTATATCCTATTTTTAAGGAATTTGATAAAAATAGCTTTTTGAATCGGTTAAAATAAATTATTGAATTACACATATTAATGACTCAATTATATATATATATATATATATATATATATATATATTATTGAATTACACATATTAATGACTCAATTATATATATATATATATATATATATATATATATATATATATATATATATATATATATATATATATATATATATATATTATGCTTCGGTTATAATTATTTTTATGACTCAATTAAACATATCATGACTCGATTGTATATATTTATAACTTGATTAAAACTTTTAAATCGATTCAAGGGTATTTTTTATATTTAGGGTATTTTAAAAAGATAAAAGTTCTTGCGCCCCAGGAATACGGGTATACGGTCCGTGTTCCCATGTGAACACAACACTTCCCCTCCCTATTCTATTTAAATCTATGTATTTAGGGAGTTTAAATTGTAAAGGGGTACTGAAATTGAAGAGGGACACAGATCTAAATCCGTGTGTCCCGGCGCACGAGAGACTCACCCATTTTAAAATTTATCACTATAATATAGGGCATTAAAAAGAAAATGGTTATATTTATTTGGGCATTTAAAATAACCCGAATATTTTTGTTGGTGTTTCTAAAACCGGAAAGGATCGGTTCAATCAGTTTATTCAAAAATAAAAGTTGTAATCAATTCGTAACAACCTCAAAATTCCTTGTTTGTATACTTGAAATTGGAAAATTGATGATTCTTTTCTTTGATTAAACTAAGGTTATAATAAGATTATTGTTTGCATTTCTTCCTCCCAACTTACATGGCATTTACAGAAAAATGAAAAAAAATCAATTCGTGTATGAGTGCAATTTCCGTTAACATTTTCGAGTTATGCTGAGACTCGTTTTGTATTTTCATTGTGATGAATTAATTAATTTGACATCTTCAGCGTAATCGAGCTCATAGAGAAGAAAACGTCAAAGTGAGTTTTTTTGTACGAAGAAGCTATAATTTATGTTAATTAAACTTGTTTTAAAAATAAATAAATCTTTAATATACTAAAGGAGAGTTTAATTTTGATGAGAGTCGTCACCAAAATTAATTTGAGTTATTTTAATTTTTAATTAAAATTAAAATTTTTGATTATTAATTAAAATTTAATGTAGATAAATACATATATTATTTTAAGATTTGATATGATATTATCAAATCACTATTAATTAAAAAATAATATAGATAAATACATATATTTACTACTAATATAAGATAAGATTTAGAAAATTTATCCCCTCCCCACCTATAGAGTCTTTATTCATTAATTCTACACATATAATTTATTCGTCACGGCGAACTAAAACTTTCTTCAAATTTTAAAGAAATGTATCCATTATTTATTATTATTATTATTATTATTTTGTTTATTTTATGTTCTTTAAATTATTTATTATTTATTTTTGTTTTTTCTTAATTAATTAATTATTTTAATTCTGTTTTTTTAATTATTATTAGTATGAATTTTTTTAATTTTTTTACGTTATTAATTTCGTTTTTCATGCTTTTGCAAATTTATTTAATAAATTTTGTTATGATTTCCTTTTATTTTCTTATTTCTTCAAATTTATTTATAATAAGTTTATTTTTTATTTTTTAATTTTAAAAATATATATTAATTTTATTAAATTTTTTATTTTATATTTTTCTGAAGTTTTTTTTTAATTATCTTTCGTTTTCTTTTAAATTTTATGATTTTTTAATATATTTTCACAAACATTAAAATTTAATGATATATAAATAAGTTTATTTTAAAATTGAATATGGATGTGATATATTTATTTTTTATTTTTGCTTTTTTTATATATTTTTAAAATTCTGTTTTGATTAACTTTTGTTTTTATTATTATTTTTTTAAATTTTTTTTATGTATTTTTAAATTTTTTATTAGTATATAATTTTTTAATCTTTTATTTTTTTATGTTAATAATTTTTTTCTTGGTTAGTTTTATTAATTTTTTAATTAAATTTATTTATGATTTCTCCTTAAATTACATTTTCTATTTACTTAATTTTTTTTGTTTTAATTTTGATTATTATTATTATTATTATTAGTAATTTTTAATCTTTGATTTTTTAATGTTAGTAAAATTTTTTCATGATTAAATTTATAAAAAAATTTAATTCTAATGATGCGTCGTCACCTGAATTAATTTTTATTTTAATAATTACTAATTAATATTTAGTGATAAATATATAAATTTTCTTAAGATTCGAATATTTATATGATTAGTGTAACAGCCCCAAAATACTATATTCATAAACATTAACTAAAAAGAAGACACAACTTAAAATTTCTAAATACTTAATTTTATAAATCCTAATATTTCAACATTTATAACCTTAAATCATCGTATTTTTTGAGGATAACACATACTTCAAATACATAAGATTTTTCCTAAATGATACGCATATTCGACGCATTAATATACCTAAAGAAGTTCATTACACCGAACGCACCAAACATAAGAACATAAGTAAAATACCTAAACTTAATACTTAATTTTCCTAACTTAGTAATGCTTTATAATGGATCCACCACACCACCACCACGCATCTCCAATTAACCTGAAATCATATGTGAAAGGTGTGAGCACTACAATCACTCAGTGAAGAAATATGTATCACAATTAAATATCATGTAATCCACTTGAATATTCACACAATAGTATAAACTTTTCAGTATTTGATAATCATGTAACTTTTAACTTGTATCACGCCGTTGGCCAACTAAAAACTATGCACAGTGAATTGTACCCCATAAAGGATCGTTGTCCCCGCGGAAACATATTTTATGCACTGTAACACTAATTGCATATCACAAAACATAGCATATTCTCATATCGTTTCATGTCATACACATCGCAGAACATCAAATTTATCACATAAAATTTAAAAGTAAACATGTAACCCCACCTTCGATCTAACAAAAGCAAAGTTAAAAATAAATCTCCGTCTTCACTCACAGAACACCCTAAAAATCACAAATAATATTCAATCAATATACTAACACTAAATATATATAATCCGACATTCAAGAAAACTGCAAAAAGACGTCTTACCCACATAAACTACAAAAAGTATCAAATCATATCAGATGAATGAGCGAGGAATAATATGTAAAAGAATTTACGAATTTTGTGTGGAAGGAAAGAATGAAAAAGAAGATAAAGAATATGTAGAACTGTGTTTTTTTCTTCTTTGAAATAGTGAGAATAAACTAGAGATTTCAATATGGAATAGATTGCAAAAACTGAAATGAATAAACTGTAAATGTGAAATTATTTGAGAATGTGAATTTGGAAATTATATCACAAAACTGAAATAAGGAAACTTGGGGAAAACTGCAGAAACGTGAAGAGGAAACTGTAGAAAGAACGACGTGAAAAGAAAACTGTAGAAGATTGACGTGAAGAGAGAGAGAGAGAGAGTAAGGAGGCGACGCAACTGCCTCCGAGATCGTGTTGAAGGATTTTGATTTGACGGATAAATGAAAACCGCGTCTGACTAATTTCCAAAATTTAACAGTAATTAATTAAATAAACAAATAATATTAGCCATATCCCTTATATAAAATTAAATTTAAACAAAATTCATAAATCCTCAATAGAATTTACGGATATTACATTCTACCCCCTTTAAAATATATTTCATCCTCGAAATATTACTACTTACCTCATGAAGCAGCGTCTGTGTATAAAGCTTGTATCTCATCTTTCCTTTCCCACGTGGCCTCATCTTGTCCATGATTACTCTACTGCACTTGAATTAGGGGAACATCTCGATTTTTAGCCGATGGATCTTCCTTTCAAGAATAGAGATAGGAACCTCGTCATATGTCATGTTTTTGTTGACTTCAAGATTTTCGTAATTAATGATGTGGCTCGGGTCATGCACATACTTCTTCAGCATAGATACGTAAAATACATCATGAATTAGAGCAAACTTCGGTGGTAGAGCTAAGCGGTAGTCTGCATCTCTAATTTTCTCTAGAATCTCAAATGAACCAACATATCTGGGTCTCAATTTGCCCTTCCTCCCAAAGCGCACTACGCCTTTTGTTGGGAAAACCTTTAGGAATACATTATCACCGACTTCAAAATGTAGGTCTTTTCTTCGCTTGTCGGCGAATGATTTCTGCCTATCCTGCGCCATCTTGATATTTTCTCGTATCCCTTCAATCTTCGCTACTGTCTCTCTTATCAACTCAGGGCCTAATAATTTTTTCTCTCCAACCTCATCCCAATACAAAGGTGTTCGACACTTTCTTCCATACAATGCTTCGTAAGGTGCCATCTGGATAGTTGATTGATAGCTGTTGTTGTATGCAAACTCTGTCAATGATAATTGGCTCTCCCATCCATCATCCATATCTAGCATGCATGCTCTTAACATATCCTCGAGAATTTAAATGGTTCTCTCGGATTGTCATCACCTGAGGATGAAATGATATGCTAAAACACAACTTGGTTCCCATCGCCCTTTGTAAGCTCCTCAAAAATGCTGAAGTGAATCGTGGATCTCTGTCCGACACAATAGAAATGGGTACTCCGTGCAATCTCACTATCTCCCAAACATAGACTTGAGCAAGTTGTTCCATCTTGAATGTTGTCTTTATCAGTAGGAAATGGGCCGACTTTGTAAGACGATCAACTACAACCCATACGACATTATTCCCTCTTACCGTTCTTGGTAATCCCGTGATAAAATTCATCGTAATGTTCTCCCACTTCCACTCTGGAATCTCGAGCGACTTCAGTAATCCAAAAGGTTTTTGATATTCAGCCTTGACTTGTTGACACGTCAGACATCTCTCCACAAATTCTGCAATATCTTTTTCATTCCACTCCACCAAAACATCTGTCGCAAATCTTGATACATCTTTGTAGTCCCAGGGTGAGCAGCATATGGTGTATTATAAGCTTCTTCAAGGATTATCCTTCGTATCTCAGAGTTTTCTGGAATGCAAATCCTTCCACCATAAAATAATGTCCCATCATCTGCTACAACATACCCTTTATCGCTTCCTAGAATAGCCTCCTCCTTCAACTTTCTAAGAAATACATCTTCACCTTGATGTTCTCTGATTACATCTCGTAGTGGAGGTTGTATCACCATAGTTGCTAGAACTCCTTTTATATCTCTGGGCCCATCCACCATCTCAATTCTCATTCTCTCAAATTCTTTTTCCAACTGCTTTTGCTCAGTAAGGAAATTTGTCATTCAATGATTGCTTTTTCGGCTTAAAGTATCAGCTACTATGTTAGCCTTTCCTAGGTGGTAGTGTATGGTACAGTCGTAATCCTTCACTAACTCCAACCATCGCCTTTGTCTCATATTCAACTCTCTTTGAGTAAAAAGATATTTTAGACTCTTATGGTCCGAATATATCTCACACCTTCCTCCATAAAGATAGCGCCTCCATATTTTCAAAGCATGCACAACCACAGCCAACTCCAAATCGTGCTTCGGGTAGTTCAATTCATGAGACTTTAATTGTCTTTATAAAACTGAGCCTAAAGAACTTTGCAAGTCATACAAGTTTTAACTTTGTTACAAAATGACTAAAACTGAAATAGTAAAAAATTATAGGATAAAATTAACACAAAATACTAAAATTGAAAAAACGTAAAGTTATATGTCTAAAGGGTATACACTTTAATTAATAAAAGATATACCATTTTGTTCTAAAGGGTGTACATTTTTCATTAATATTTTTTTTCTTTAGAAAATAAAGGGTACACATTTTTATACTAAAGGATATATAATTTAACACAAATTTCAAAAGGCGCACAGAGTGTTGTCCATGCGCCCAGATACACACAATAATTTTCTTTAGAAAATAAAGTGTACACATCTGTATACTAAATGGTATACAATTTAACACAAAATTCTAAAGGCGCACCGAATGTGGTCCGTGCGCCTGGGTGCACAGGAGTTTTTGCCTAATTTAATGTTAATTAAAGTTATTTCTTAATTAGGTAAGTAAGTAGAAAATATTATAAAAGAAATAATTACGATGGATAAGTACTTGAAATTATTTGATTAAATTAATAACTACTTTGAAAAAAATATACTTTAATTATCCATAAATACTTTATTATCCTAATCATAATATATTAAAAGTGTGAAGAGAATGAGAAATATTTTTTTCTCATTTTATACTTTACTATTTTTTAATTTACTCTTATAACCTTATAACATTATTACTCATTTTATTTTTTTCCCATTTTGTTTTACTATTTTTTAATTTACTTATTTAATAAATAATTAATTTTTATTAATTGCCAATAATTATTATTAAACTTTTGAAATTCAATCACCTCACCTTCCCATGATATTTATTTGTTAACTCTTGAATCCTTGAAGATAACCTTTGAACTTCATCATCAATATCATTATAATAACTTCGTCTCCCCAGGTTCCCAGCACCTTCATTCTCTCAATGTGATACCAAATTTCTTATTTAATTACCAAAAGTTATTCCATCTCTTTACATCTTAATACTGTTGAACTTCTATTTAGATCATGCATAAAGTTTATGAACATGAATTTTTTGCGATCCTAACAATTCCCATCTTTCGTGCAGGTTTTTGTAGTCATTATTCCCTTATTCTTAGGGATGGAATTTACTATTTGATGAAGATCATGATCTTAGTTACTATAAAAGAATTATGCATCAACCGTGAGAATCTTCCAATTAAAAGATGTAACAGACTCATAGGCAAATTAGTTTGTGCAAATCTTTCACATATTATTACAAGTTACTTATGATGTTTGCCTGCATGGAAATTGTACAATAATTTTCAACTTCCATGAAATGTTAATTTTCTTATAGAACTGTTATGCACAACCTTGCTTGCAAACAATAGTTCAAAGAATGAATAGCTGTGATTTTTGAAAAGATTTACGGATTTGTTGGCCCTCAAGTTTCTTAATTTTATATGGTTTAGGTCAAAAAAACTGGAGAAAATCACAGGCCTTTTCTTGGAGACATCAACGAAGTCATCAAACAAGAACGGACCAGATCAATTGACATTTCTGATCATGAGTTTTTTCCACATGATTTTGCATACTATCATCGTATCCCCTCTAAACATGGTAAGAATCATCTTATAATAAAGGATCGATATGCTGAGAAATCCTCAAGTATATCAAAAGCCCTTCCCAGAAAAAAGGGAAGTTTAATTGTTACATGTGGGCTTCTATTTCTTGGGGGGTGAACAATGGGATGAATACAGAAAGATTGTAAATACATGCATGCATGTGTACACTATATCCATTGAACCTTATTATCAAGAGTACTTTTCTCTCTTTTTGTTTGTTTCTTAGAGTATTATATATCCATTTAGAAGCAACGTATACACTACTATCTACGTATTGATGAGTATTTGGAGGCGATGGATATATAAATTATATTTCATATGCCATGGACTCTATAAAATCTGGGGGTTCAGTTCTTATTCTTATTGGTATTATTAAGCAGCTTTTGGAGCGACCTTCCCTTGACCTAGCATTAGAAAATATGAAGGTATATTACATACTTATGTTTTAAAAGTTATAAGCTCGAAACTAAAAAAAAAAAGTACTATTCCGAATGAAATCACATGTCAATAATAGTATTCTGAATTGATGGAGATTGTATTCTTTTTCATAATTAATTATCACTCTTAATAAAGATGTTGTATATCACTTTTCCGAGTTGGCAAAGGATAAAAATTTATTACACGCATACCATTGAGCCTGAACAAACAAATGAAACAATTTTGTGTCAACTTTGCTTTACAATGACAACTATTTAGGCATATTCATGAAAAATACACAAATATTTTGGTCGGATTAGATGAACATGACAAATAAAAAAATATAATTAAATTGATTGATGATTACTAATACTATCCATAGTCAAGATGATTTAACCGCGACTTTCAAAATTAATAAATTAAAAAGTGATTTTTAGTTTTCCAATGAGAGACTCGAAATGTATGTGAATAAGCTTGATAATTGACTTCACATACAATAAAAACAATATAAGTAAGCCATAAGTGATTATTTCAATTTTAATTAATTATTATTATTACCTTTTTTTTTTAAAAAAATTCTTGATTCATAGTACTTGATAAATATATGATCTAATTAAATTATTTATTATTATGTTGAAGATTAAGATTTCTTTTTTAATAAAAAAAAATTATGAAAAAGAACCACGAAAAAATCACATTACAAAATATGAGACATTACAAAATATGACATCATCGTGACGTGCAACGCACGTCTATAAAAACTAGTATATTAAAAGAGGCAAGGGTGATAAGAAACATTTTTTCCCATATTGTCCCTACACATTTTTATCTATTACTTCTATAACCCTATAATTAATCAAAACAATATTTATTATTAAATTTAATGATGTAATTAATTTATAACATTCATCATATCTCAAACGTCATTCATGTATCTGAAACATCAATAGGCCTCTAAAATGTCAATATTCGTATGGGGAGATATAGTTAAATGGAGGAGAGCGCTTCTGGAGCAGTGGATTAAAGGTGGAGAGAGAGGAGACCGACTTTCTGAAGGCGAGTGATAATTTGGACTCCAGAACTTTGGCAACACTTGCTTTAGCAACAGTGGCTCCAGGTTTAAATATGTTATTTTCTAAATTTTTTAGTATTTTTATATTCACGTGTGAGTTTCGAGCAAGAGAGATATCACTTCAATGGAGCGTGTTGTTTGGGTATCACTCCAAAGTTGGAGTCTATCTATAGACTTTGAATTTGGACTATCAGTGGTTTTTATTTGTGAATGATGGATTGATCGTGTTGTTGAGGGTTTCTTGATCAACTTAATTTTGATTCTTGGTGATAGAGTCGCCGGTGGCTAGAATTGCCATGGAATTTCCAGCGAGCGACGAAGTTTTATCGTGCCCGCTGCAGACGTGGCTGAGAAGGAGGCTTTCGGTGCCGAAGATGCCGCCGCCTTCTAATTTTATAGAAATCGAAGCCAAATTTCGGGAGGCTGATCTTCAATGTCAGGTCTTGATTTAATTTTCTTCCCTTCTGTCTTATCTCTGTCTTGATTTTCTTCCCTTCTGTCTTATCTCTGCCTTGATATAGATGAATTTTCTTGAATTTCAAGAATTTGATTGTCTTGATTATTGATCGTCGCTATTTTCACCTAGATTTTAGTATCTTTTTGCATATATTTTCGTATTATTTTATCCGTATTTTATGTGTATCTTAATTGTATTATGTGTTTTCATAAAAATATGTGTGAATGAGCCTAAATATGTTGAAAACAGGTGAAAATATAGTTGGGAGCTGAAACGAGCAAGAAATGGACTGAGGAAGACCCAACTCGAGTTAGCATAACCCAACTCGAGTTGGCAACTCGAGTCGAGTTGAGGTCAGAAAGTTATCTAGAGAGCCAACTCGACTTGTATGTTGCAACACGAGTTGCAACATGAGTCGTGTTGGGGCATTGTCCAGGTCGAGTTGGAGGTCGTGCAGAGCAGAGCAGCGTCCAAAAATCATACAGTGTGCTTACTCGAGTTGCAAGTCGCAACACGACTTGACAACTCGAGTCTAGTGGGATTCCGGTAGCATTTCAGTTTCAGAGTCTCGCAACACGACCGAACAGGCGAGTGCTCGAGTTGCTAACTTGAGTCAAGCTAGGTCAGCTCGAGTTCCATCATATGCTACTCGACTCGAGTAGCTAACTCGAGTAAGGAAGGCCAAGTCGAGTAAGGTTATTTTGGGCTAAAAATCTAGATTTTCACCTTCCAGTGGGTGGAGAGTGTGTTTTAAAGCCCATTTGACACAAAATTCGAGGCCCAAGTTGGGAAAGGGTATAAATACTCTCAAGTTCACATTCAAAGGGGGATGAATTAGGTCTTCACTTGGACACACACATCAAACACAATTCCTTTCATTTTACACCACCATCTCCATCCATTTCATCATTCATTCTATCTATCATCATTCCACCATCATATCCACCATCCAAGTGAGGTGAAAGATCAAGGAAGAAAGGAGGATTGTATATTGAAGGATAGTTTCAAGCCAATCACCAAAATAAGGGAGAAATTACCTTTGATTTGCATTTTCTTAATTTGTATTGCTACAATGGATGTTGTTAAACATTGTTTTGATATTTTGATGATGTTTGTTATTGGCTAGACCTCTTGTGAGGCTAGCCACTTGATGGATTAAGGATCTATGGATTTGTTGAATTTTTAATAGGTTAATTGATGTGATTTTTGGAATTTCTTACATGATCTATGATTTACTTAATTTGTATTATGATATGTGTGGTTGAATTCTCTAGTTATAGTATTAGGAGGGCCAATCCAATATTGTTATTAGGGTTTTGATTGAATCATGGTATAATATGAATTTTGTATGTTAGTATGTGAAGTATGTGGTAGCATTTTCATATGCTTAAAACATTCATATGAGAATACTTAATTGGTTTATCATATTTGGTTGATTAATTGAGTGAGGAGACCAATCTTGTTATCATAGTACCTTAAGGGAATTGAGAGTGAGATTCAATCTTTTGTGCTTAAAACTTGTAATGAGTTTAGAACCTAATTGCCTTGGCCTAGGGATTAGGGGTGTATATGTGATTGCTTCTATTCCAATGATCATTGATATTTGCCATTTGAATTCAACAAGCCATGTTGTGTTCTTGATCTTGAATGTGGTTAGCCTTTCTCTTCTTTAGATTGTCCTACATCCATTTCATTTTAATTGTATTTATTTGATACTTTGTTTGATCATCTTAGTTGTTAATTACTTTTATTTGTGACTTGCTTAGTTAATTTGTAGTTTAATTGCTCTTTTTAATTTTCAACACTTAAAATCCAATCACTTCTATAAAGTATGATTGAAATCAAATACGGATACACACTTGATTTAAATCTCCCTTTATTCGATATTTAAACTTGGTCACTCAATACAAATGATAATGTTCGCTTACCTTAATCAATTTATACCAAAATTGAGTCTAAGTTCAATTATCACAGGCACAACTCATGTAGCGAAACATTTTTATGTGTCCCAACAAGCAATCCTTTTAGCATTTTAAATTTTGGTTTGAATTATATATATTATGCTACTTTTACATGTTTCTTAAAATTAATGAAGAACTTCTTTCATGTAATTTTCTATTCTTGCTACTCTCTCTAATGAAGGCTTGATTCTGTTGCTAGGTAAAAGTTGGTACATCTGGATTCTGTTCTAAAACCCCCTACCCTCACTCATAAAATGGAAGAAATGAATGAGAAAACAAAAGCAAAAGTACAAATACGTAGATGTTGAATCTCTTTCATCTTCCATTTCCTTTTCCTTTCAGGTATTTTCAATTTTCTATGTCATCTGGATTCATGATTTTTGTTTTGTTTTAATCATATAATTCCAGTGCGGCGAGCTTCATTTTCAGTAATCTGATTTGATCAACCTTTTTGTATTGAAAATGGTTGCAAAGTTGACATTGCTATCAAACTGCAGAAGTTCTATGAAAATTTATCAAGCAATGGTAGACCTAAGATTCGAAGCCTTTCACGATATCCATCTAATGAAAATTATCATGGCCAAAGGCTCGAGGCTAAACTTCTAGCTGCTAAAAAGAAGAGGTGTGCCTTGACTTAAATTTTCTTAGACATTTACTTGCTCTAAGTAGATGATTTGAGTGTATTTTTTAGTGGTTTGATAATTTTCTTATCTATGCGTGATCATAGGATGAGCATCCTAGCAAATACTCAGATGCATTTCACTAAACTTGATGAGTTGCAGCTAGCTACAAAAGCTAAGGCAGAAATACACTTGAAGAACAAACTTGCTGAGTTAGGTACAAAGGTAGAAATGCCTGGATTGCCAATCATTCCCAAGAGAGTTGCATATTATATAGATGTCAAAGGTCTGGGTAAGCAAATAGGTAATGGGTGCCCAGTCTGGCATGTTGCTGACTATGGGCACTATGCAGCTGTAGGTGGATCTAAGGTATATATATTGATATGCTTTAATTATAATCTTTGCAGTAAATCAAAATGCAAAACTTAACTTTGTTCTGGAATTGTAAATTTGAGTTTATATTTCTCTTGGAAGGTTAAATCTATGTAATATGATGGGATGTTTCTGGAAAGAGTAAAGTGAGATAAATGTGATGGAATTCTATACATTACTTTTTCCTTGCAAGTTGTGTTAATCTTTTGATTTTGATTTCCCAAGATAATTGTGTATCTCATTTTGCAAAATACATATAAAGTTAAATAGAGCAGACTACTTATATTTGTTGGAATAGTGTGTGAATAACATGCATAACAAGAAAGAAAAATCATAAATAATATCTGTGGTGGATGCATTAGACAGACTCTTGATTTATGGTATTGATTCTTATGTGAATACTAGATCAAGGAGCACGTGGGGCTGCAGGATAACTGAATATGGAGTGCATCAATTGTCCATGGAAAAATTCATAGGTGATCATTGTTCTATTTCTATGTAGGGATCAACGTCCGTAACGGACAAAGGGGTCATTCAATTGGTATTCCATGAAATTTTCTCACAGTTCATACATGCACAAAAAATAATTTCAGAGCAACGGCAAATAAACTTGCCATCTTTAGAAGCTGACTTTGCTTGGATGCCCACTTCATTGGGAAGACATAGCAACAAAGATAGATCTATTATCCTTCCTTAAAATTCTACAATTGTATTTCGATTCATTTATAGGACCTAATTGGGTTACCGTTGAAAGGCAAATTTGCAGCCTCAAATTCTTGCTGATTTCTATGGTGATTTGATACACTGGACATCAGATAGCACTCATTTTCCCATTCCTTGAGCCTTTTCGTCTTAATATTTTGGATAAGTTGGAGGAGATCCATCGAGTATCGCAAAAATCAAACCCTTCAGTGAATCAAGTTGCTCAATTGTAGCTATTTTGCCATCGTGTATGCTAATAGAATATTAGTGGAGCAAGAGGAACTTGAGAATCAAGGCATTCAAGTTGAAGTCTTAGACCTTCAATATTTTAGAGTTCGTCAAGACAGAACTTTGAGGTTAAAATTCAGTGAGAACTTAATCTCCTCTGTCTTATAAAAATAGTAATAATAAATTATTTATGTTCTGGAAATTTTATGGTGGAGACTCTCTGTCTTATAAAAATAGTAATAATAAATTATTTATGTTCTGGAAATTTAATGGTGGAGACTCTACTGTATAGTTGGAAGAGGTGTGAACATTGCCAAATATTATAAAACATGGTGTTTTTGGTTTTATCAGATATTGTTAAGAAAGATGATAATGCTACTAGTAACTGCAAGAGTTTGAAAGCTTTTACTATGATCATGACTATATTTTCTCTGCATTGCGATTCCTTGCACTTTATTTCTGACCGTAAATGTTCTCGTTCTTCTAAAGAATAATGAAAAATTTTGGGGAAATGAAATCTCTTGCTAATTAGCGAACGTATTTACTTGGAAATGATAGGTTTTTGCAGAATGGACTTAGTGGAACACATGATGCTTGAATTACTGCTTATTCTGAGAACATTTCATAGTGTCTGAGATAGTTGAATTCAAGCCTTCCTGATACAAGATGACTTGATTTTTTTTGTATCCGACATTAAAGGGGTTTCCTTTCACTCACAAACTGAATGTTGTGTCTAGAATGAGTGCCTCTAATTGCCTTCTTGGAAGGTTTTATGTTTAAATAAATGTTGAATTAATTTAATTTAAACATGTTCTTATATCTCATGCATATCAAATTGATTGGCATATCTTTGCTCAGCATCCTTCTCAAAATCTTATTACGAACCTCATATTTGAAATACCATGCTCAACATAGAGCATCCTGCAGTATGTTTTTATAAATTCTGAAATATCACAAATTGCGAGTCTAAAACTATTAACTTGCTAAACTTGGAGTCAATGATATTTTACGCATTATTGAAGTAAGCAATTTATTTATTATTTATAATCTATAAATTAATTAAATAATTTTTATTAATCAAGTTTTTATATTACTATATAATTTTATAGCAGGTATTGGATTAAAATACAAAATCATTTCTAGAAGAAAAAAATTATATAGAATACGTATTACTTTTAAATATTTTAAGTGGTATAAATTCATGTTAAATATCAGAATACTGTTATAAAGATACGAATTACTACTTAAAAAAAAATAAAAAATGAGTATGCTGTGAATCACAATCAAGTGAACATTATTTTTGCAAAATTACTCTTATCTTAAGTATATAAAAATTACTGCTCTTTAAAGAGGGGTATTTTTCATGTATTATAAAGAGATGAACTATTACTTTCTTTAAAAAATAATTTTTCATATACTATAAATTAGAGTTCATAATAATTTGAAAAGTAATTTTCATTTAGAATGGTAATAAATTATATCTCTAAAAAATAATTTTTCATGTACTAAAAATAATAGAAAACAAAGTTCACATGTGAACCAGATTTATATAAGTGTTTGAAAAGAAAAAAGTTCAAGACATTTAGTCTCTAAATCCAATTTTAAAGTTGAAATTACTCGAATTAAGATTTTTAGAATAAAAAAATAAATACATGATCGAAAAATAAAACCCATAAAAAATTACATTACAAAATATAACGTGTATGTGACGTGCGTAAAAAAAATCTAGTTTATATAAAAATCGTAAATAATGGATCGACCCATCAAACAATTCGTTTTACATACACACCGTAATAAGAATATTAATTAGCAACCACAAGCTCCTTTGTAAACTATGACAAAGTATTGAAAACATGTTCAATTATCATATTTATTCTTTAAAAAAAAAGTTCGCCCCCAACCAAATTAAAAATTAGATAAAATAAAATAATTAGCATGCATGAATCAATCACCAAGAATTAATTCTGAATTACGAACAAAGCCGATGTATCCATCCAGCTTCTTTTCGACCACCCTTCACCTAATCAAGCAGGCTCAGATCTATTTGAGACGAACAGTGTTGGCCATTGCTGATACGATCGATGACAACCTCTTCGATCACTTTTCAGCTGTGGTGTCTACACTGCAACAGACTATGCCGACATTATTGAACGCTTGGTTGGCCGTTGGAAAGTCGCAGAAGCTCAGGACTGCGTGTGTGGATTTCCTCCGAGAATCAGAAAGTTAAAGGAGAGAGCTGCATTAAAGATGCTGGATATATGACAGAGAGGTGCAACTCTAAAGATCATAACTTGAATATATTTAGGCACAAACTTTGTTAATCATCTCTATAAGCACATCCCTTTCAGTCTCTCCATGCAATTGCAGCTGATCAAGCAACATGGATATAGTGGTTGTTTCCGCCCACAATCCTTTTTCGTGCATTTCCTTCGAGAATGGTTTAGCTTTTGACAGCTCGTTCCGCCTCAACACACTCGGGCGCACAACGACTTTCCTCCATTTTTACAAGCAATTGTTTTGCCTCCTCCAAGGACCCTTCTTCACAAAGCGAACCAATAATCATAGTATATATTTGAACATTTGGTTGCAGGCCTCGACGAAGAAGTTCAATGAAAAGATCTCTTGCAGCTTTGAGTTGTCCATCTTTGCATAATCCACGAATTAGAGTACCATAGGTAATTATATCAAGAATCATGCCTTCTTCCTCCATTTTGTGGAAAAATGTAACAGCTTTACTAATCTCCCCACTTTTGCACAACCCGTCCAACAATATATTATAAGTTTGTAAATCAGGACGTACTTGTCGAGCTTTCATATCATTGAAAAGCTTCCAGCCATCAGCATATCTACCAATGCTAAATAATCCATGAATCATGATGTTATATGTATATGATTCATGCTAAATAATCCATGAATCATGATGTTATATGTATATGATCCATGAATCATGATGTTATATGTATATGATTCATGCTTTAGAAAAAGATGCAAAGCTTCCTCTATCTCTCCCTTCTTGCAGTGCCCATCCATCAAACTGTTATAGGCACGGCTTAAGGCCCTTCTCAGCGATGGCATTAAACATTTCTCTAGCTTTATTCATGTTCCCTTTCATACAATACCCTTCTATCAATGTAGCATATGTGACTACATTTGGACATACATTTTGCCGCATCATATCTTCCAAAACACCCTCTACCTCTTTCATCCTTCCACGCTTGCAATATGCATACACCAATATATTGAACGTAATCACATCCAAAGAGATTTTACGTTTAGACATTTCATTTAAAAGGCCTATAGCATCATCCAATCGATTAGCATCAAACAAGCCCTGGATCATGGAACTATATGTGACAACAGTGGGTGAAATGCCATTATCGCTCATTTGAGAGAGCAGCTGTAGGGGGCATCATCCACCATTCCAACTTTGCAAAATCCATCAACCAGTGCGTTATAAGCAAAAACATTGGGTTTCCATCTAGTTTTTTCCAAAGCACACAGCAATCCAAAGGCAGGAATAGGTTGGCCAGCTTTGTAGATCCCATTAATCACGGTGAGAACCATAACATCATCAGGCTCACAGATTTTCAAAACCAAGAGCTTTTTGAACAGTGCCGCTGCTTCCACGACTTCTTCATCCAAAAAGAGGCCTTTAATGAGCGTGGCGAACGTCGTGGCGTTAGGGTCGTAACCGCTCTTGAAGATAGTACCCAACATAGCAAACCCAAATTCCACCCGATTTACAAGGCAATAGCAATTAATAGCGATGCTAAAAGTGAACTCATTCACAGGAATACCTCTTTGACACATTTCGTCGAACATGAAGAGGGCAACAGTTTCATCTTGACGACGTGACTAAAAAATGCGGTGTACACAGGAAGAGAAGGTTGTGGTCGCATTCGTAGCATTTAACGAAACAAGCAAACAGCACCATCAACATCATTAACAGCGCTGAAATCAATTCTGGGCCTAGGTGAAGATCGCTCATGTCTCCGACCCAAATTGTGTAGATTCGAAAAAAAGAAAGAGAATGGATGTGTGAGAGTACCAAATTACCAATGAGAAGATTTGAGCTGCCTTTCTGTTCATCTTCTTCAACTAGGAAAAGGGAGGTGTGTGTTTTTGTTCAGCAAAGAGTGAAGAACAGCTGGGTAAAAAACGCTGCCATATAAGTGCGACTTCATCCTTTTCAGGCTATACAGCTTCTTATATTACTCACTCTCCAGTATTTACACTAACAAAATATTTTAATTGAGTCTTCTCTATAAGTCACTTGAGGCACATCCTGCGATTTATCTCCTCCACCAATTCCCAGGGCAGGGGCGATGAGTCCCTAATGGTGGGTACACCATTTTATAGTGGAATCACATTCTTACCAGCCCATTTAATAATTCAATTTAGTCATAAATTTATTTCCAATTCAATTGTGACTCAATTAAATACAAATATATGTTTTAGTTGTAATTGAGTCATACATTTTTGTTCCATTAAGTTAATTAATAGTGTTTATAGTGTAGTCATTGAGACAAAAATCAATTCATCTTTATGTAAGTACTTTTATTCTAGTTGGGTCGATACATGACATCGATTTATGAGTATGCAATCGATTCAACTATCTAGTCATGGACTTTTACGTAATTTTAGCATTTAAAGAGATTTTTTTAGGATACAAAAGATTAATTATATGATAATTTTTTTTTCTTTAAATAATATCATGAAAGTGTAAGATGATCAATTTTAGCATAATTACATACTCCGTACCCAATATTTCTTCACGTCGATCGCCTAAGATAAAGGAGTATATATTTTATGTAATTTAGTAAGAATGAATAAATAAATAAAGCTATTTATCAAGGCCTTAATATTAAGGCTAATACTACTACGCACATGATACAGTTCACCCACTTTTAGATCGTATACAATTATGAATAAAAACATATACAATTATAAATAAAAATATATACAATTTGTTTGTTAGTTTTTTTAATAAAAATTGAGTGTAAAAAATGTACAACTGTAGATAGTCGATTTTTGATGGGTGAGGTGAGTGTTTAATGTGATTGTTATATGGTTTAATCGGACTAATCTAACATAATATGGAGAAAGCATAGAAGAAGAAGAATACAATAATTCTTCCCACGTTTGTGGGAGTTTAAAGTATAGAGTTTGTTTCTCTCTGGTTTTTTTTTGTTTGTATGGTGAAGGGAGATAGTTCTCCTTTATAGTGGTAATGATGATAAAGATGTAGGTGAGATTGAGCTTGAGGTTGAAGATGAAGGTGAAGATGAGGATGGAAATGATGTTTCGGATGAGGGTGAGGCTCTCCCCTTATACCAGTGGGGTGAGCCTACTATTAATAGATGATATAGGCTAGTAGCAAGTGGGTATTAAATACGGGAGATACGAATCTTGCTCTTGACCTTTGGGGTTGTGAAAGGTTGTTTTGGGAGATGAAAAAGCCTGGTAATGATGTGACAGATGACTTCACAAGTCATCCACTAGCCATCCTAAGGACTCCACTCTGGAAGACCTCGGCAGGACAGAGTTCGGCTTCGGCATGGAGAGCATGGCAGGACAGAACTCGACATTATGGACCCCAGCAGCTCGAACCTCGGCCCTACGGACCTTGGCAGCTCGGACCTTGGCACTACGGACCTCGGTAGCTCGTTAGTTCGGACCTTGATCGGTCGGTCCTCGGTAGCTCGGACTTCGGTAGTTCGAACTTCGGACCTTGGTCGGTCGGACCTCGATCGGTCGGTAGTTCGGACCTCGAACCTCGGTCGATCGGTATCTCGGACTTTGGACCTCGGTCGGTCGGTAGTTCGGGCCTTAGTTGGTCGGACCTCGGCTAGTCGATCTTCAGTAGTTCGAACCTCGATCGGTCGAACCTCGATCGGTCGAACCTCGATACTTCGGCATGTCGAACCTCGGCGGACCTTTATCATTATCCTGTGTGTTGTATGGTGGCTTAGGTGTTTGACTACCTATTACATTAGTCCCCGAGGTTGCTGCTTGTAGTGGAATTGCAATGAGTAACCTCGCATAGAAGTGATTAGTCTCTCGGTTATAGATGAACCTTTGTTGGCCTCATTAAAAACCTCCCTATGGAAAAACTCGATAGGAAAAAACCACAGGTAGGGAAAAAGAGTACCAACTCATCGGTGGGTCGATCATCTTGGATATAGCTCTACTGTTTATTTCAATTATGTGGTAGCTCATCCAGAGGACTCAATTTCGGAAGTGTGAGCCCTCGGTCTTTCATCATGTTGAACATCTTTTTGGGACGTTCGTTCTTGCTCCGGACTTATACTATGACTTGGCGGTTGGCTATGTTAGTCTGATCTGACTTAGCTCGTATTGTGACCCTTCGGGATTTGATTGCGGTCCCAGACAAATGCAGACGTGGCTACAGAGATAAACATAGTGGTTAATGCACTGTTATTGCCAAATAAAATATATGAAGGCTTAAATTATTTGAGATTTATCAAAGGGTCTATTGTCCCTTGACTTATCTTTAGCCATTTGGATGATGGATCTCGGGAACTAGGGCTCGCAGTCTCCTAGGGGATCGATAATCTTTCTGCGAGTTGTGGCTCATCCTCTGGTAAGCTTGCAGTCTCCTAGGGTATGACCTTTCTGTAAGGGCCTTCTCGGACTTGCGCCTAGGTCTTTCTTTGGCTTGAACCTCGTAAGGGTTGAGCCTCGTGTAGGAGCTTCCAGTACTTTAGCTATTTGGGCTTATGCCTTGACTAAGAATCTTTCTTAGTCTCTTTTGGGCTTTGCTTTAGATATTGGAGCCTTTGCCTAGGGTCGGTAGGGCTTCTTGAGCTTAACCCTTTGGCTATTGGGCTTTTGCCCCCGAACTTAGCCTTTGGGGTCATACTTTGGCTGTTCGGGAGCATTTAAGCTTATGCCAAGGATTTAATAGGGCTCTCTGAGCTTACTCTCTCGGCTATCGGGCCATAGCCCCCAAGTTTAGCCTTTGGGTCTATGCCTTGGCTGCTTGGGAGGCTTCGGCACCTATGCTCAAGGTTGAGTAAGGCTTCTTGAGCTTTTCCCTTGGCTGTCGGGCCTTAGCCCCCGAGCTCAGCCTCTTTGGGTCTACGCCTCGACTACTCGGGAGCTTCTAGGCTTAGGATAATTTTTGAGTCTCCACGCTCTCGAATATCCTTATGGCGACTCATCTTGTATGTCCATGTAGGACCGGGTGTCTGGAGAGTTTCTTCCTTCGAATAGGTCAGCTTTGCCTTCGGTAGGCCGGCTCTTCCTTTTGGACATGTTGAATCTGTCCATAAAATGATCCACTCGATCGGATTTGTCTGTGGATAGGTCAGATATGCTTTTGGACATGTTGGATCTACCCACGAGCTGGTCTGCTCTCGGTCGAATCTGTTGAATGGATTAAATCCGCTTTCTAGTGGGTTGGATTTTCTTTATGTTGGATTTTTATTCATGGGTTGGCCAATTCTCTCTAACCCATTCCCAACCTTGTTCTAGCTGGATGAAGTGTTGTGCCATTGCCATGAATGCTTCGTAAGATGGTGGGGGTTCCGTTGGACGTCCACCCACATGTCTGACCCAGGACACAGGGAGGCAGTAGCTAGCACGGTATACATCTCATCACTTATCCTTTCTCCTATTGCCTTCTGATCGTTGAATCTTTTGAGGAAACTTTGGAGGGACTCTTTAGGATATTATTTTATGCCGGCTAGCTTCAATTTGGAGCCCTTCACTTAGACCAGGTAGGCAAATTGAGATAGGAAGAGCTTGGAGAGCTCATCCCAGCTACCGATAGAGGCTGGGAGGGTGAGTTATACCATGTGTAGGCTGTGTCACTGAGAGTTAACGAGACTAGTCGGCACTTGGTAGCTTCTGAGCTTCCTTGGGCGGTCATCCACGCCGTGAACTTTATTAGATACACCATGGGGTCGGATTTACCTTCATATGTGTCGATTTGTGGGAACTTACCTTCAGTTGGTATGGTTGAGAGGTGATGTTTGGTGTAAATGGATTTTCGCCCAAAGGTGGTTCATTTACCCCAGACTGTTATCCCTTCTCTAGCTCATCTAACCCTCTTTTCAAGGCCATTATTTCTTCATCCAGTGCTTTTATTAAGGCCATTTTGTGAGTATGGCCCTTACTGTGGGTTGCTTCCTTTCCTTTAGAATTGGAAGCCTTTGAACTTGTGCTCGTTTGGTAAGAGTTGACGCCATGATTTCTTGAAGTTGCAGAGGAGAGGCCCTTCCTTTAGCGCCAAATATAGATAGTCGATTTTTGATGGGTGAGGTGAGTTTTTAATGTGGCTATTATATGGTTTAATCGGACTAATCTAACATAATATGGAGAAAGCATAGAAGTAGAAGAATACAAGAATTCCTCCCACTTTAGTGGGAGTTTAAAGTAGAGAGTTTGTTCCTCTGTGGTTTTTTTGTTTGTAAATATGGTGGAGGGAGATAATTCTCCTTTACAGTGGTGATGATGATGAAGAAATAGGTGAGGTTGAGTCTGAGGTTGAAGATGAAGGTGAGGATGAAGATGGAACTGATGTTTTGGATGAGGGTGCGGCTCCCCCCTTATACCAGTGGGATGAGCCTACTATTAGATGTTATAGGCTAGTAGCTAGTGGGCATTAAATGCAGGAGATACGAATCTTGCTCTTGACCTTTGGGGTTGTGAAAGGTTGCTTTGGGAGATGGAAAAGTCTGGCAAAGATGTGACAGATGACTTCACAAGTCATCCACTAGCCATCCTAAGGACTCCAGCTCTGGAAGACCTCGACAGGACAGAGTTCGCCTTCGGCATAGAGAGCTTGGTAGGACAGAACTCGGCATTATGGACCCCGACAATATGTACCTCGGCACTATAGACCTCGGCAGCTCGAACCTTGGCTCTACGGACCTCGGTAGCTCGGTAGTTCGGACCTCGGTCAGTCGGTAGCTTTGACCTCGAACCTCGGTAGTTTGGACCTCGGTTGGTCGGACCTCGGTCGGTCGGTAGTTCGGACCTCGACCAGTCGGTAGTTCGGACCTCGATTAGTCGGTAGTTCGGATCTCGGTCGGTCGAACCTCGGTACTTCGGCATGTTGAACCTTCGGCATGTTGAAAAGTGATACTAAATTAATTAAAAGTGATAATGTTATTTCATATGAACAATTTATAATATAAAATGAAAAGTGATAACATTTTATAGCGAAAGTAATAACATTTTATACCGAAAGTGATAACTATTTTAAAAAGTATAAAATGGTCTCATGCAAGACCTATTCTAAGCTTAAAAATTAATTATTCTAAATTTAATGTTTTATAATATCATACAATTTGTTATAAAGTCTTAATGGTAGGAATTAGTGAGTATCACGGTAAAAGTATTATTCGAATCAACTTTATAAACATTAAAATATTACATTCTTTAATATAAGTAAAAAACAAACAAAAACATTCGGATGGGACTGAGAGAATATAGTACTCCCCCCTCCGAACATTTATGTTTAATTTTATCACAGAGATTAATCAATTTAGTATTTTAACATGCAATAAATTGAAAGATATAATATTTTAATGTATATTGTATAATTGTATTTTTATTGTGTTTGGACCCTATAAAAATATATTAATTATTTTGTGAGAGTTTCATCTAAAAAACGAAAATATAACATTTTTATATAATGTTCAAATTAAAAATATATAAACCTTATGGTGGGGTAGGATGGGAAAGTACAATAATTTTTAAAACAACTTAGCATACTCCCTCCATCCCACAAATGTTTAAGAAAAGTTAAAACTTTTAGGTATTATTTTTTTGGATAATTAATAAATGATAAAATATGATAGGTATCTTAGGTAGAAGTGGTATTTTTGTAAATAAAGTACATGATGAAAAGTGATTATGTTTGACTTTTTACTTTTTTAGGGTGATACGTGGAACAACCAAAATGAAAAGTGTGTCATTTGAAATGGGATGTGGAGTAATATTTAGGCCACCCCAAAATAAAAAGATGACAGATTATTAAAATTAGATAAAATTACCTTAAAATACACCACATTTTCTTTTTATCGCTTTCTGTTTTAATAACTAGTAGTACACTATAAAGAATTTAGCACCCAATAAGCTTGTATTGGGAAGATATATGCATACTTGAATAAGAAAGGGAATAGAAATAACTTTTGACTATAAAGTGATTCATGCTGGAGTTATATTAAAAATTACCATGATCAGGTCGACACTTGGAAACGCTCCTCTGCTCTCCAACTACCGGAATCCCCCCTCCCTGTAAAGGCTGGATAGCACGGTGTACTAATCTTCTTCCTTCTCCGATGACGAAAGCTTCTTTAAAAGATCTCCATGCCGGCTCACTTCTATCACTTTTCAGCTTGGTCTCTACAATGCAAGAGGCTATAGAGAGTATGGAAGTTATGGGAAAAAGATAATCTCTATTGACGTGAGTTATCACAATATATACAGCAGAATATGTACAATTATGGAAAGATTAAAATTCTAGAATATTCTAAAATATATATTTACAATCTATATCATTTAATATGCCCCCGCAAAATTGACGTGCCATCTGCCACCGAAATTTTGGACCGGAGGAATTGAAATCGTGAACGAGCAAGTGGCTTTGTGAGCACATCAGCAAGTTGATCGAGAGTATTCACATGAGCAACAGTAAGAATACCTTTAGAGAAGAGATCCCGAACAAAGTGTAAATCCAACGCTATGTGTTTCATTCGAATGCATGATTGGATGAAGTGCAAGGCGAGTAGCTCCCAAATTATCACATAGTAGGCGTGGAGGTGAAGCTAAAGTAAGACCAATCTCTTTGAACAAGTGAGATATCCAACATACCTCAGAAGCAGTAGAGGCCAATGCACGATACTCTGCCTCTGTTGAAGACTTGGCAACACCTTTTTGTTTACGAGAACGTCAAGATATTGGATTCGGAACTAGAAAAATAATGTAAGCAGATGTGGATTTTCCATCACTAAGTGTCCCACCAAAATCAGAATCTGAATAGGCCGTAAGTTGAAGTGAAGTAGGACGTTGCAACAGAAGGCCATACTGTAACGTTCCCTTCAAGTATCGAAGTAGTCGTTCGACAGCTAGCCAATCATCAAATGTAGGAGATGACATGGATTGGGCAAGACGATTGACTGTGAAAGCAATATCAGGCCGAGTAATAGTAACATACTGTAAACTACCAATAGCACTTCGGTAAGTAGGAACATCAATGATGCCAGAGACTGTAAGTACAGATGATGGGGACATAGGAGTAGTAACAGGTTTCGAGCCATCCATATCAAACTTACGTAAGAGATCCACCATATATTTCTGTTGAGAGAGGAATAAGCCATCCCAACACCGAATTATCTGTACACCAAGAAAGTATGTGAGAGCACCCAAATCTTTGACAGCAAATTTAGACCCAAGATAAGAGACAAGTCGTGTGAGTAGAGAAGAACTTGATCCTGTCAAAATCATATCGTCAACATAGACAAGTACAAATAAGCAGTCAGTATTATGACGATAAATGAATAGAGAAGTATCTGCAAGTGACTGGGTGAAGACAAATGATAACAGTGCAACACTTAATGTTTGATACCAAGCCAAGGGGGCTTGGCGTAAACCATATAAGGATTTACGAAGCCGACAAACATGAGTAGGATGTGATTTATCAACAAATCCCGGAGGCTGGACCATATAAACAGGAGTGGAGAGATGTCCATGAAGAAAAGCATTACTAATATCAAGTTGACGCAGATCCCATTGATGATATAATGCAATGGTAAGAACTGTTCGAATAGTAACAGGCTTAACCACGGGGCTAAAGGTCTCCTGATAATCAACACCTGGGCATTGATGAAAACTCTTTGCAACTAAGCGGGCTTTAAATCGATCAATAGAGCCATTTGGATGTCTTTTAATTACAAACACCCATTTGCATCCAATAACATTTGACCCTGTCGGCGGAGGTACAAGATCCCACGTGCCATGTTTAGATAATGCTGTGTACTCTTCAGACATAGCACTTCTCCAACGATCATCTTGTAATGCTTGAGTCACACAACTTGGAGCAACTTCTGTATCAAAAGGACTTTGGATTTGAATATATTATTTTGAGTCCGTGTTGTCATGCCATGGGTCCGTGTGGTTGTTGTAGGTGGCAAAACATCCGGGATAGGAGGGCTCGAAGTAGTTGGAGAAGAATCTGGTTCAGTCATAAGAGTACGACCAGTTGGTGGAGCAGTCTATGTTCGAGTCACAAGATCTGATAAGTCCAATGAAATAGACTGATCTAATGCCTTCATGGATTTGTATTGCTCTAATGTAGCAAAAGCTTGTTCATTAAACCGAACATGACGAGATATGAACAAGTGACCAGAAACCATATCAAGACATCGATAAGCACTCTGGGAAGGTAAGTATCCAACAAACACACACGGGCGTGAGTAAGGCTCTAATTTATGAGAGGCATACGGTCGAAGCCAAGGATAACAAACACAACCAAATGTACGGAGCTTTCGATAATCTGGTTTTCGCTTGAACAAAGACTCAAATGGTGATAAGTTTTTCAATATTGGAGTGGAAAGCCGATTAATAAGATAAACAGCAGTCTAAAATGCATAAGACCAAAAGCTAACAGGTAAACGAGCATGATGTAGTAAAGCCTTGCCTGTTTCAACTACATGACGATGGCGACGTTCAACAACACCATTCTGCTCAGGAGTGTGTGGAGCTATGGTTAACCAATTAATGCCTTGTTTTGAAAAATAAGGTCTAAGTGCTAAGAATTCTCCACCATTATCACTGTAGAAATTTTTAATCTGCAAACCAAATTGTCTTTCGATAACTGGAAGAAACTGCTCAAATATATTCTTAACACGAGACTTACAGGCTAAAGGAAAAATCCACATATATTCGGAGAAACCATCAACAAGTAATAGGTAATAACAAAAACCATCAACAGATGTAACAGTCGGCCCCCAGACATCACCATAAACAAAATGCAATGGATGCAAATCAACCAAAGAAGTATCCCCAAAAGGCAATTTATGTGTCTTACAGCAAAGACAAGAGTCACATTTAAAATCTGATATGACAGACTTATTCAACAAAGGAAGTTTATTTTGAGAAATAACAAGAGTATTTATTCGTTGGGAAGGATGTCCCAACCGAGCATGCCAAGTTCCAATATCAGTACTTAATCCAAAAGTTGCCATGTTCACCATTGAGGTTTGCACACGAGCAGGAGGCTGCAGGTGATAAACCCCATTACTGCACTTTCCCATGGCTAGAGGTGCCCCCGTAACTCGATCCTTCACAATAAAAGAATATGGAAAGAATTCCACAGATACATTATTCGACCGAGTAAATTGGTGAACTGAAACTAGGTTCTGTGTAGACTGTGGAGCGCACAACACATTTTCTAATTGAAAAGTACGATCAGAAAAATGAATGAAAGATGTACCAGTATGTATAATAGGTATGGATGAGCCATCTGTGAGTTGCACTTCATCAGTTCCATCATATTCAGAATGTATCGATAAATTTCCCAAATCAGAGGTCAAATTATGAGAAGCCCCCGAATCCAACATCCAAGTATTGGAGGAATTAAAATGACCAGGAGATCGAGCAGCATTTGCCATTGGAGGCAGGCGACGACAAGAGAGAGCAGTATGACCCTTAAAGTGACAAATTTGGCACACCACAACATTATCAGATGCAAAATTATTATTTGAATTGGAATTATACCTGTTATTATTTTGATTAAACTGATGTGGCTTCCACTTGTTTGAGCCATCCCTACCAGACCGATTATTGTTCCCGAGCCTTGAATTATTAAAGGAAGATGCCCGATTCTGAGTTTGGGCATTGTTAGCAGATACAGCAAGGCCTGCGTCTGTGCGATCTAATCGATCTAGAAAGCATTCATGTGCCACTAGCATATCCAATAAATTTGCAAACGAAATGGAGTGTGGTTGTGCACGGATAGAAGCAATAATATCTCGATATTTTGGACCGAGGCCGTTGATGACACAGATAGTGAAATCGTCATCAGACATAGGTGCATCAATCAGAGCCAGTTCATCAGCTTTTGACTTGAGATTATGGAGGAATTCGGTGATGGACTCATCCTTTAGTTGGGCGCTTGCAAGGTCACTTATCAAAGTCACCACGCGACTGCGAGATCGATTTGCAAAAATAGAATGTAGTGTCGTCCAGGCCGTACGTGCATCAGGAGCAGTAGATGCAAACGGAGCGACTTCCTCAGAGAGAGATCCCATGATTGTGGCTAAGATCAATTGATCTTGTTGAAACCACCGAAGATATTCCGGTGTACCGCTTGCTGGAAGCGGAACATTGCCAGTGATGTGGCTATTTAAATTCAAGCCATTCAAGATAGCAAGTACGTGTGCTCGCCACTGAGGAAAATTCTTACGTGTTAGTTTTTGGATGTGCTGTAGTGACGTTGGAATAGCCACAACCGGTGAAAGAGATTCGGTGGTTTGAACGCCTGTCATGGTCGGAAGGATAAAATTAGAAAATTCCGAATGAACTGGGATTCAGCGGAAGAGATGGATCGTGACTCTTGATACCATATAGAGAGTATGGAAGTTATGGAAAAAAGATAATCTCTATTGACGTGAGTTATCACAATATATACAGCAGAATATGTACAATTATGGAAAGATTAAAATTCTAGAATATTCTAAAATATATATTTACAATCTATATCATTTAATAGAGGCTACGTTTGTGGATTGCCTCCGAGAATCAGAAAGTTAGAGGAGAGAGCTCAAGCAAGGGCAAAAAAGGCATCAAAGATTTTATTCAGCTAGAGAGGTGCTACACTCAAGTTCATAACTTGACAGGCTCTCTTCTTCGTGTTAAGCACTGGTGATCCCTGTCGATACGCGTTTGTTTGTGTGATCGTTTCACTTACATCTTCGTAAGGAGACACTCTAGCTCTCTCTAGTTTTAATGTTGTTTGCCGTTTTTTTTTAGCTTTGGTGGCTGTAAACTGCATTCATTCGAGGCGATTTTGATTAAACTAATAGTGAAATTGGTAAATGTTATTTCTCTGGAAACGGTTACAAAGTACTTACGTACTGCAAATACATGCCCTATCCAACCTACCTAAGCCAGAGGCTTAGGGTGAATACATTAATAAAACATCAAAAGTTCAAATATAAAGACGCTATCTGCTGTTTGATTCTATCTTCTATATGTGTGGGGGGATAGCATCCTCGAACCGAAGTGTAGAGCATTTCTTTCCATCCAAGTGTGGTAGATCATGGTAGCAAAAGTGTTAAAAAAAGTCTTCTAGCCTTTGTGTTGCTTCTGGTGTCCGCCATAATCTTACGGAAAGCATCCGTCACTGATGTGAATCCTCCTCTCCTCCATCCTAGCCATCTCTTCACCTCATCCCAAATTTGTTTGGTATACGAGCACTGGAAGAAGAGATGTGGGGTTGTCTCAAAGTTGAAACAGAACCCATATTGTTTATCTTCACTGGTGCACCAAACCCTATCCTTTGTAGAGAGTCGCTCTCTATGCATGAGCCAAAGTCTAAAACTCTACTTCTTCACTAACCATTTGTACCACATTTGTTTGAATACAAAGCTTGAGTCGTTCGTTAATCTGCTCCTCAAATGTGCGTACATACGACTAGCTTTGTAGACTCCATTCTCACAACACTTCTCCATAATTCGGTCTACTCCTTTAGATATTTCATCATCCTCGCTCACAATCACATTTCTAATGGCGATCCGTGTTCTCCATAAATATGTAGAGTTAGCTCCCGGGGAGGTCACCATCCAATGGGAAGAAGAAAGATAAACAGTATGAATCCACTTCACCCAGAGGGATGATGCTTCTTTGTGTACATCCCAAAGTGCAGCCGAAAGTAAGCCTTATTCCAAGTTGCTATGTCCTTCATCTCAATCCTCTAGAATTTTTCGGTTATAGAATATCCTTCCAACTCACTGGGCTCACCTTCGTACCCCACAGAAACCTATGAATCAGAGCCTCTACCTTTTGGATCACCACCATCGGGATCTTAATAATTCCGCACCAAAAGGATAAGATACCATCAATTTCAGAGGTGATTAGTTCCAAACAACCCGTGAAAGACATCTTAGAAGACCAACTTTGAATCATGGTGTTAATATCATTCAATAGAGGTGTGAAGTCCTCCACTCCTATCCTTTTGCTACATATAGGAATACCCAAGTATTTTTGAAAGGAATGGTACCTCTATTGAATGGGAGAATCTGAGTGATTTGATCTCGAATGTGATTTGAGACATCTGAAGTGATAAGATTCGATTTCTGAGGGTTCACTATCAATCAGGAGACATTTGCAAATTTTTCCAATAGCTGGTTAAGAGTAGTGGCTGTTGCAAGATTCTCATATCCCAAAAGTAACAAGTCATCCACAAAAATCAAATGTGAGACTTCAACATGTTTACAGATTCTAGAGTGGAATCTGTATTCATGTGTTCCACTTCTCTTCCCATTAATATACTAAAATACTCCATACAAATCATAAAGAGAAGAGATGAGATTGGGTCACCTTGTCTGAGACCTCTTTTTCCTTTGAAGAAACCTTCCGGCTTACCGTTAATAAGCAAGGAATAAGAGATAGTAGTAACACACTGGTCAATCCACTTACGAAACATCGGAGGGAATCGTAACCCCGTAAGCACATCAAAGAGGAATTTCCAATGGATGGAATCGTATGCTTTGGAAATGTCCAATTTGACTGCCATCATAGGGGAAATATTCCTCTCTCCTTCCATATCCTCTAAAGATCTCCTCCATAAGTATCACACAATCTCTCAATTTTCTTCCCTTGACAAATCCAAACTGAGATGGATTTCCCTTTCCGAAAAAATTCTTTGACGCTGCCACCACATCTCCCACTACTACACTCCAAGCTGCTTAGAAAAAGTCCGTTGTGTATCCATCTAGACCAGGTGATTTGTTTTTATTGATAGTCCACAACGCCTCCTTGATCTCAGTATCCTCAATCGGACTCTCCAACCTTCGTGCATCCTCTGATAAAATCTGCCCTATTTGCAAGACCTCCTGCTCCACACTATCAACAATAAGAGTCTCCTCACCAAGAATTGATTGATAATAAGTAATGAAATTATCTGCCACTTCTTGATAGGAGGAAGAGGGCCCATTCTCCATGAATATCCTGCGAATGCCGTTCCTCGCTCCATTGCTACGGATAAGTGAATAGAAATACTTGGTCGGGCGATCTTGGTTCTTCACATGTTTGTTTTTGAGAACCTGTAATAAAAAGGCAGCCTCACAATCCTCCAAGTGTTTCTGTTTGTTGATCTCATCTCCTATCTCCAAGTGTAGCTCATGATTACTAAGATCTGACATGAAAAGAGATTGGAGGTGGATCAATCTTTCTCTTCCTCGTTTTACCCTTTCTGAAATGTGATTATAGTACTGATTGTGCAATTCTTTCAAGGGCTTCTTCATTAATTTAAGTTTCTGATAAATGGAGTACTGCTTGGTACCTGCAATATAAACCTGCCAATGAAGAGAAGTTAGTTGCAAAAACTTATCATGGTTAGTTCAAAAGTTGCAGAATCTGAAGGGTTTTATAGTGTGAGGATTAGGGATTTGGAAGGAGGTGATGGATGGACAATGATCGGATTGGGTTCCCTGAGGAAGATAGGAAGTGTGTAGTTCCCAACCCATACTCCTCCATAACTTGCAAGTCATAACCCTATCAATCTTCGATATGTAGGTGCCATTAGACCAAATATATAAGCATCCAGAAGAGTGGGTATCCTCAACACCCAAGATAGAACAACATTCATGCATCTCTCAGATTTCTGGGTTCAGCGTGCTGCCGTTCCTCTCTCCATCGTGTTTAACACAGTTGAAGTCTCCTCTCATTACCCACGGTAAAGAATTGGAGTGAAAGAGAGAAGTGAGGTGCTGCCAAAGGGATCTTCTTGCTACATATCTATTGTGACCATAGATCACTGATAATGAAAATTCTTTCAACGTAGTGAGACATTTAACATTCACTGAAATTGCCTGATCAAATAAAACAAAGTTATCCAATTGCAATCTCAAAGGTTTCCAAACAACCAAAATACGGCTTCCATTACAAAGGTCAAAGTTGTGATTGCAATTCCACCCTGGGAAAACCTTGTTAACCACTTGAACGACTTTATCAGTTTTGAGCTTTGTTTCCACCAATTCCACTAAAGCCACATCGTGATCGCGCACAATTTTCTTAAGTGTGTTGTGGGTTGGCTTGGGCCCCATCCCATGCACACTCCAGAATAAGATACTCATGAGGAGTATTCGGAGGATGAAAATAAGATTATTGTTTTCATTTCTTCCTCCCAACTTATATGGCATTTACAGAAAAATGAAAAAAATCAATTCGTGTATGAGTGCAATTTTAGTTAAATTTTCAGAGTTATGCAGAAACTCGTTTTGTATTTTCATTGTGCAGAATTAATTAATTTGACATCTTCAGCGTTATCGAGCTCATAGAGAAGAAAACTTCAAAGTGAGTTTTTTTTTTTTTTTACCAAGAAGCTATAATTTATGTTGATTAAACTTTTTTTAAAAATAAATAAATAAAGCAGAATATATACATAACTCTATATAATTTTGATTATTGCTTCTACTGCTAAATAAATAAACATTAACACAATTTCAGATACCAAAATACATAAGCCTACAGACTAAAATATATATTTAGGCACAAACGTTGTTAATCATTTTCATATACATATCCCTTTTAGCTTCTCCTTGCAGTTTCAGCTGATCAAGCAACATGGATATAGTTGCCGTATCCGCCCACAATCCTTTTTCATGCATCTGTTCCAACAATGGTTTTACTTTCGAGAGCTCATTCCTCCTCAACAAACCCCGAATAATAACATTATAAACACAACTATCAGGTACACAACCAATTTCTTGCATTTTTACGAGCAATTGTTTTGCCTCCTCCAAGGACTCTTCTTCACAAAGTGCACCAATAATCATGGTATACATTTGAACATCTAGTTGCAGGCCTTTACAAGGTAATTCATTCAAAAGATCGGTTGCAACTTTAAGTTTTCCATCTTTGCACAATCCGTTAATGACAGTACTATATGTAACTATATTAGGTATCATGCCTTCTTCCTCCATTTCCTTAAGAAATGAAAGTGCTTTAGCAATCTCCCCAGATTTGCACAATCCATCCAACAATATATTGTGAGTTTGTATATTAGGAGTTACTCGTTGAGATTCCATACTATAGAAAAGGTTCCACCCATCAGCATATTTACCTCTGCTAAATAAACCATGAATCATTATGTTATAGGTAAATTCATCATGCTTTAAACCTTTACAAGGAACTTCGAGAAAAAGATGCAAACCTTTCTCTATCTCTCCATTCTTGCAGTACCCGTCCATCAAATTATTATAGGTGACGATAGACGGCTTAAGGCCCTTCTCAGCAATGGAGTTAAATACTTCTTTAGCATTTTCTATATTCCCTTCCACACGGTACCCTTCTATCAGCGCATTGTAAGTGATTATGTTTGGACATACATTTTGCTGCATCATATCTTCCAGAACACCCTCAGCCTCTTTCATCCTTCCTTGTTTGCAGTATGCGTCCACCATCATACTGAACGTAACCACATCCAAAGATATTTTACGTTTGGACATTTCACTTAAAAGTTCTAAAGCATCATCCAATCGATCAACATCACATAATCCTTGGATCATCGAGCTATATGTGACAACACTGGGTGAAATGCCGATGTCGATCATTCGAGCCAATAGTTTTAAAGCATCATCCACCATTCCAACTTTGCAAAATCCATCAATCAGTGCACTATAAGCCTTGACATTGGGTTTCCATCTGGTTTTTTCCAACGTAGAGAGCAATTCAAGGGCAGGAATAGGTTGGCAAGCTTTGCAGAGCCCATTAATCACAGTGAGAATCGTGATATGATCAGGCTCACAGATTTTATAAACCAACAGGTTATTGAACAATGTGGCTGCTTCCACAACCTTATGATTCAAAAAGAGGCCTTTAATGAGGGTGTTGAATGTTGCTGCATCAGTTTTAAAACCGCTTTTGAAGATAGTACCCAATAGAGAATGCTTGGTCCACCCGATTCAGAAGGCAATAGCAATTAATTGTGATATTAAACATGAACTCATCCACAGGGATACCTCTTTGGCGCATTTCGTCGAACATGGAGAGGGCAACAGTGTGGTGCTTCATCTTCACAACGTGACCCAACAATTTGGTAAAAGGAGGAAGACAAGGTAGTGGTCGCATTTTAACCATTTCACGAAACAAGAAAACAGCATCATCTATTTCCTTAATTCTGCTTATTAAATCACTTGTGGGTTTTCTTGCTTCAGAACGCCCATGCCCATAGCTCTGACCCAAATTGTGCAAATTCGTAGAAAAGAAAGAGAATGGAACAGAAAAATTACCGTGAAAAAACTTGGGCACAACTCCTGCAGCTGCCTTTCTGCTCATTCTCTACACCGAGATCAGATAATCTTGAATCTAAAAAAGGAAAGCAACAGGAAAAACAAACACTTGTACCCAGTTTTGTTGTTTGTTTCTTAAATGGTTTGGATCTTTTGAATGGACATCATCTATTTGGGCAAGATTATACTAATTAGGCTCAATTAATTTTTTACACTTTATTTATTATTTTTAATAATTTTATTTACTTTTTTCTTTAAATTATCAACTTACCGCTACTTACTATTACATTTTATACTTAAAAAAAATACTCCCTCCATCTCATGAAAAGAGTTATGTTTACTGTTTGCACGGAGATTAAGAAATATAATGTGTAGTGGCTTGAGAGATTAATAATTTAATGTATAGTGGGTAGTTGTATTAGTGTTATGTGTGGGTCCCATGAAGATAAAGAGATTGATTTATGTGGGTCTCATCTACTAAAAATGAAATGTAACTCTTATAGCGAGACATCCTAATTAGTAAAATATAATTCTTGTTGCAGAATATATATTTTAATGGGGGCGGCTATTTGCACCCCCAAAATTGTTAAATGAATCCCGATTACTAAACGTACCCCACTGAAATTAAATTTACCTATTTAAATTACTTAATACACCCAATACAAAGACAACTTTACCCTTTTTAAGTGTACTCAAATTAAAAAAATCTATTCTAATTAATAACAAAATTAAAAACAAAAAATTAGAATGCGTTGCTGAGTTTTAAAAAAGAAAAGGAACGAACGGTGTTGTCTTCTTCCTTGCTGTGACTGTTCAGGTTTGAAAGGAGAGGGAAGAATGCCCATACCTTCTATTCATTGTCAAGGCTTCGTCAATGCCAAGTAAGTACCATGTCTTCTTTGTCATTTCGCTTCTTCATTCTGCAGTTGACACGATCTTAGCCTTATTTTTGGTATCAAAATAATTTTAGAGTAAGAGACTCTATCGTTGTTGTACACGTGTGACCAAGTAACAAAATTTATAAGTATGTCGTCCCAAGAGAAAGTAAACTCTAGGTTGTATCCAGATTCGTCAATGATTGTGATTTGTAAGAGTTCTAAGATTGAAGGTTTGATTTAAGACTAATGATTATTCTATCAATTAACTAACGGAATTAATTAAAAACTAATGGTATCAACTATTAATCAAAGTATGAATTGAATGGATAGAATGTGTCTAAGAAGAGAGCAAGGCTAACCATACTCATGGTTAAGAAACTAGCTAGATATGCATGAACTTCAACATTGAACTTCATTAATTATGGACTAAAAGCAATCACGTTTTTATCCCTAATCCCTATGGTCAAAGCAATTAGGTTCTTGACTCTTTGACAAGCCTAAATCTCCTAGGATTGTTCTTACTCTCAATTCCCTTAATGTACTATGATCATAAGTTTTGTTCTTTTCACTCAATTTCTTAAGTGTCCCCCTATGAATGTTCTAAGTATAAGAATGGTACACTAACATGCATGCTCATCTTAATATATGATTCAATTAAATCACTAATCATAATATTGGAATGGACATCCTAACACTATGAATAGAGAATTTAATCACACAAGTATTGAGATGAAACATGATTCATTAATCATAAAAGGAAGTCCAAAATTAACTCAATTCAACATCTCAAATTCTACATATCTAGCATTCTTCTCAACCAATCATATTATTAGTCCTACTATAGGACTAACCACTATACATCATGTTCAAATCAATACATTCATTGGCTTGCTCCATTTGAGCCAAAATATGCAAAAAAAAAACAATTGAAAAGTAGATTGGCTTCCCTTTTTTGAAGATGGCCTTCCTTATCTCCAACATGTTAAAATCTTTAACCAAAGATGATTTCCTCTTCTTAGAGTGATGGAAAGATGAATTGATGGATTGATTTTTGAAGATCAAGTGGATTTGATGGATTAAAGGTATGGAGATGAATCGAATGGAGTTATTGTGTGAAAATGTGGTGTAAAAATATGTGTAACTGCTCTAATTTTGTGATCTCTCTGAATTTCACACTCAAATGTGTTTTATACCCCTTGTTACACCTTGGAATCTTCTAGAACCTTCTCAACTTATCACTGGATTCTGCACCTACACGGATCGTATAGCAGCACACAGCCCGTGTCGTGTACACACAGTTCGGAGTGTTGTGCGTGTTCCCGAACATGGCTCGTGTAGCAGCGCATGGCCTCTTCCATGGGCGTTTAGTATTTTCTGATGATTGCGCACGACCTTCTCGAACAGGCCTGTGTTCCGCACACGAGGCGTGTGCTGGCGTACGACCTGTTCGCCAAAACACGGCCTTCTCCTAGGTGTGTCCTATGTTCTGATGCTCGAACACGACCACCTTAGACATGACCGTGTTCCGCACACGGGCGTGTCCTAGCGTGTCTTGTTCTTCCTTCTCTATTTTGCTCCCGATTCCATTTTTTCTATTTTTTTTTTACATGTTTTACACATATTTAAGCTCATTTATACATTTTTATCAATCCATACCATATTTCTCCTAATTACATAAAACTCCACCAAAAGTTACACAAATACGGATGAAAATATCCAAAAATCCACAAACAAAGACACTAAAATCTTGGTGAAAATGGCAACGATCAACCCCCCAAATTTAAAGTGTTGTTCGTTCTCGAACAACGAAAAATGATAAACAAGAAGAGTAATTTTCACCTAGAAAAATACCTAACAAACATAAACCACAATACATCACAAGTAATAAAGACTACAAAATCATATTAAGTATTCCTACATCATCAAACTCATAACATAAAAAATTAACAAGTTCAATCTCAAGATGACAAAACAGTAATCAAATTCCTTTCAATCCAAGCCTCTCATTGGATATCACGTTCACTCAACACTCTATGAAGTAGGGTTTAAACAACACTCATCAACCTGTTAGAACCGACGCACCATAGACTTGCTCATGGACTTTGTTCACAAGCCACCCTAATTTCAATAAGTGATCAAATAGGACTTTATCTTTGGATATAATGTTTAGGCTTTTTGTAGGGTAGGAAAAATTTAGATCAAAGTGACTATACATGTGTAGATGATCAAAGAGATGATTCTTCTCTCCAACATCTTCACTTTCTAATCTCCTTCCATTTCAAACTTTCATAAACACTAAACATCAACATACCATGGATTCATTGAGCTTCTTTTAACTTGCATACTTCCTTTCTTTGACTTTTGAGTTTCCTTGAGCATGTTTTTATGATTTTGCTCCTTTTTTTCCTTTTGTTGAAGTTGCATATGCTTTTAGCTCTAGCTTTTTCATCCTTTTCTTGATTCAACTTTTCCTTCATTTTCTTGCACATTTTCACTATCAAATCTTGTAAACCATCATATCCTCAATCACCCACACATAGGTTATATTTATATAAGGCTTAAGTGGGTTTTCAAGGCTTGTATTGTGCTCAAATCATAAAGAATAGACTTATAAGCTCAAAATTGTTAACTAGGGATGATGTTTGGGTAAGGAATTTTATGGCTATGACTTCACTTAGCAAGGATAACAAATTTTAATCATTCGGGCTTCGTTCGTATAGTTCATGAGCAATTCTAGTTTGTCTAAGTACAATCGGTCCTCTCATCAAGAAATTTAACCATGGAGACACGATTAAGGCTCAACTCTCACAAGCTTTTGCTTGGACCAAAAAGAAACATAATTACCCTTCATGCTTCTCAAAATTAAGCAAATTATGTAATCCATGTCACAATTTTAACTAGTAAAAAAAATCCTTAACATGCTTGCCATCACTTATCACAAACAATGCATCATAGCTCATATTCAAAAACATTTAACACCTTCCCAAAACATACCACCAAACCAACATATACAAGAATTACAATACAAACATAACACATAAGAAAAGACTCACCAGACTATAAACATAACAAAAATACATAGCATTCATGACCAAAACCATCCATCATAAGAAATTAAAGCACATCAATTCATCATCCATAACAAGTAAGCTCAAATTCCCATCACATCCAAATTATGAAAATCAAACTAAAATGACAAAATAACAAAAAGAAAATCACATAAACTGAAATAAAATCCCAAAGTAAACCTCCCAAATACAAAACAATTAAAATAGAATCCAATCCAAATCTAACAAATCAAATTAAGTCTAACATTTTTCAAATGATCTACTATAAGTGTTAAGCACTAAAATAACTCCCTTCATGGCTCCGGAGGTGGAGGTGGATTGTAGGCATTTCATGGTATGTAAGCACGAGGCGATGCTGGAAATTAGAAGTTGAACATCATCGTCATCATCTCTTCTATATTGTTGCTCCCTACAAAGCTGTCCACCTCGAAGTTCTTGAATATGCATCCCATGCTCCTCTTGTACCTCTCGGACCTCTATCATCTGTGCTCCATACGTCTGCTGCACATGTCTTATCTCTCTCACTTCATCCATCATGTAGTTTCATCGATCATTTCCATGTTCGGGGCCCATTTGTTGTTGCTGTTATTTCTCTTCCTCCTCAAACTGTGGTGGCTCAGGGGCTTGTTCATCGAACTCCACCTGATGGTGTGGTGGCTCCTCCTCATCTCCTTCTATAGGTACTGGCTTCGCTCTCAGATTGGCTAGCTCACGGTTCTCTTCAACCCTCATCTGTCAGAGAACCTCCTCCACTTCCTCTCAGTTTCTTCTGTAGAATGCTCTCACAATCCTAGAGTGATTAGTACTAGCCATTGCCAAATTAGCAAACCTCCTTCGAGTGTACACTGTAGTAAGCTCCAGAGCTAGTAAAGGAAATTGAGCCCCTTTTTCTTGCCTTAAGCAATATTGGTTTGCAACCATAGATAAAAACTCCATCCTCATCAATTGATGGTAATTCAACCCTTCGCTCATTCTGTTTTCCATTCTCGCAAGATTTACTCCCAACCCTTGAGCTATCATAGAAATCATACCTCCTAACATCAATCCTTGAGAAGTTTGTCTCTTAGCAACTCTCTCCGCATGTTGCACAAAATGCGCTGTAACGTTCAGTGGTAGCTCATTATATATGCAATACATGATATATAGCTGCTTCTCTCCCACTGCTCCACTTTCAAATCTTCCCAAGATAGTGTTCGTGACAATCTTCTCTAAGTATCTCATGACTAGATTCCTTATTGCAGTTCCTTTTGAGGCACTAGGAACGTATCCTGCTTGCTCTGTCCCATCATTTACCAAACTCTTCCATCATTCTTGCTAATTAAAGCCCCCGCCTGCATAAAAGGTTCTATCACCCTCACATGTTGGGCATCCAAAGAATCGATTCAGGATGTGTAGAGGAATCTCCCTTCTCATCACATTATCCAGCTGAAACGCAACAGAAATGGGAAACTTGTTTCTATCTTTTTTCACTTGAAATGTACTTATGAACTCAGCAGTTAGATGATAGTAAGTAGGGGGCCTTTTATCGAAGAACTCTTCTATTTGTGAAAATCTAAACAACTTCCTTAAATCTTTCTCTATTCCTAACCCTTCCATTGTTGTTGTGTCTTCGAATCAGGTTGGCTTAATCTTGGGGGCGAGTGTTTGCCAACGGAGCACATACTTTCCCCAATCCTCTTCAAAAAGTAGTCCGGATGGATCTCATCTTTCATTAATTTAGCATCAAGATTAGCTAGTTCCCCCAGATCGGTAACGATGATGAAGTCTTCATTTTTGGTCTTACTCTCCTCTCGCCCATCTACAATTTGAAACAAGCTCAAGTTATACTCAATTGCATCATTAGAAATGGTAATGCATTAGGATTAGACTCAACACTTGCTATTCAGCAAAGTGTGAACTATACTATGCATTAGCATCACATCATCATATAATCATAGCTTCAAGCATCACCAACTAATACTTTACTATCAATTCTTCCAATCATCTATGAGCTTACTCCTCAATTCATATCATGTTTGCACATATTTTTCTCATATAAGTCTTCAATTAGACTATCACTCCTCAAAATGCTAATATGACTTCAAAATTACACGAAATTATCACTTAGGCATTTCATCGAACACTTGGCATGCACAACATTTCAATTTATTTTCAATATAAAATCCAAATAGCCTCATGCCCAAATCCTCAATACCTAAGACTATCTTATGTAGATTTTATCATCACACAAACATTCCAAATCAATGTGCCATATTAAGATCACTCAAACTATCCAAACTCAAAAGATTCTCAAATTTCATCTCATGAACCCTAATTTCACTTCAATTCAACAATTAAATTGTCACATGTATGTTTAATCATCAAAAACACATCCCATACTCACTATATCACAAGACCTATGCATCAATTTGCTCAATTTCTATCAAAGTTTCAAAGGATTCGAAAGTTAGGGCTCATAGAGTTCATACCTTTAATTTTAGAATTGGAGAAGTGTTTTTGGTGTAGAAGATTGACAAACTTGCTCTCACTCACTCAAACTAACCTGAATTATGGGTGCTTATGGATGAATCTTACTGATATGGTGTATTCGGAGTGGAGGGCGTGTGTGGAGGCTAGTACGGAATGAACAAGAGTGTTCTGAAATTGGGTGTTTTTAATTCTGACTCTAAACAGAACACGGCTCGTGTTCAGTACACGCCCTCAGACATGGGCGTGTAGCATCTTCTGGTGTCTGCACATGGCTATCTCTTATAGGGTCGTGCTCAGCACATGGCCCGTGCTTCTTCCTTCTGCACGACTCGAGTGCGGGCTCGCCCTTGACTCTGGGCGAGTAGTATCTTCTGATGTCAGTACACGGCCAATCCTTACAGGGCCGTGTACCAAACACGGCTCGTGTAGCCATTTACCCTGTTTTCTAAATTTCACACTTAACTCCTCATTTTGCCCTATTTTTGCACTTCTCATACACCCTATTCATGCTAAAAAATACCTCAAAGCATTAACACCATAAATATGATCAAATAACGGACTATCATGTACTTTAACACCACCAAACGTACCAAAACGATCCTAACTCATGAGAAAAAGTTTAAAATTGACCACCCATTTTGCCACAAGACAATCTAAACACACATGATATATCAAGCATATGCAAATGGTGAGTCACACCACGCACTCTCCCCCCAAACTTAATCGAAACAAGTTGAGAATTAAGTTTGCAAAAAGTGATGTGACTTACATTTGTAGTTTTCACCAATAGTCTTCATGAAATTACCTTGTAATGATGTATGTGCACTTTTCAAAATCCAAGTATGACCACCACGCACCCCCCCTCCCACAAACATAAATTAACAAGTGTTAAAATTTAAGTTTGTAAAGAGTGGTGTGGCATACATCTTCATTCTAACTTTAGCATCCTTGTCTTTCATCATATGCACTTTTCTCCATGAGCTTCTCCACCTACATTCCAAATCTACAAGAAAACAATCAAAAACAAAAATAAAAGAAAATCTAATCTAATAAACAATCAAGGAGTTTCAAGAAGAGTGGGCATCCACATACACTATCTCCTTTTGAGAAGGAGATAGATAATATTTCACCCAATGACCATTTACCACAAACTTATTATTGGGACCCTTTAGCTTCAATGTATTTCTACTCAACACATCAAGCACCTCATAGGGCCCCATCCATTTAGACTTAAGCTTTCCGGGGAACAACTTAAGCCTTGAATTGAATACAAGAACTTTGTCCCCGGGAGCAAATGTCTTTTCCTTCACTTTAGCATCATGCCATCTCTTCGTATTCTCTTTGTAAATGATGGAATTATCAAATGCTCTTACTCTAAAATCCTCAAGCTCCACCAATTTCAACAACCTAGCTTTTCCATTCTCCCCTTCATCCATATTAAGGTGTTTAATCGCCCACAAAGTACGGTGCTCCAATTCTACGGGAAGATGACAAGCCTTACCATAAACTAATTGATATGGTGACACACCAAGGATGGTCTTAGAAGCTGTTCGATATGCCCATAAGACATCGTCAAGCTTCTCCGACCAATCCTTCCTCTCCTCATTGATTGTCTTCTCCAAAACTAACTTGATTTGATGGTTTGTGACCTCCGCCAATCCATTTGCTTGAGGGTGTTAAGGTGTAGCCACATGATGTTTCAATCCATATCTCTTCAACAATCCTTCCATCAACTTATTTACAAAATGAGATTCTCCATCGCTCACTAATGCCCGTGGAACCCCAAACCTAGCAAAAATATTCTTTTTCAAGAACTTTTAAACAATCAAAGCATCATTTGTCTTAGTGGGGATTGCCTCCACCCACTTTGACACATAATCCATGGCTAGCAAGATGTACATTTATCCTTGAGACGAGGGAAATGGTCCCATGAAATCTATACCCCATACATAAAAAATTTCCACATCAATTATTAAGCTCATGGGCATCTCATCTTTCTTACCTATTCCCCCTACTCTTTGGCATCTATCACACTTAGCCACAAACTTCTTTGCATCTTTAAATAGTATAGGCCAATAGAAACCCGATTGTAAAATCTTAACCCCCATCTTTTGATGACCAAAGTGGCCCCCACACAAAGATGAGTGACATAGCTCAAGAATCCCCAAAACTTCTTCATTAGCCACACATCTTATTACTCTATCATTGCAAATTTTAAACAAATAGGGCTCATCCCACAAGTATTTCTTTACTTCCACATAAAACCTTTTTACCTTATACTCATTTAGCAACGTGGGCTTGATTCCACATACAATGAAGTTGACATAATCGGAATACCAAGGAGGTATATTCACCATGAGAGTACACACTTGCTCAACGTCAACTTGAAGAATTTTCTCATTCGGAAACTCATCCCCATTGGCTTCATGTCTTCATTCTCTCCTCCATTTTCCAACTTAGACAAATGATCTGCGATCACATTCTCCACACCTTTCTTATCTTTGATTACCACATCAAATTCCTGCAAAAGCAACACCCAATGGATTAAACGTGGTTTAGCATCTTTCTTACTCATTAAGTACTTTATGTCCGCGTGATCTGTGTAGACAATAGTTTGCGTGCCAACCAAGTATGGCTGAAACTTCTCAAAAGCGTACACAACGGCCAAGAATTCTTTCTCCGTTGTGGTGTAATTAACTTGGCACAAATTCAATGTCTTTGAGGCGTAGTAGATGGCTCTAAACTTTTTCTCCCTTGTTTGCCCTAACACCACTCCTACGGATTGATCACTAGCATCACAATGCAATTCAAATTGTAGGCTCCAATCCAGGATAACGAGTATTGGAGATGAAGTAAGAGCACTCTTTAGCAACTGAAAAGAAACACGGCATTCATCATTGAAGTTAAATGGACAATCTTTCTCAAGTAATTTGCAAAAAGGTTTAGCAATTTTTGAAAAATCCTTAATGAAGCGTCTATAAAAGCCCGCATGATCTAAGAACGATCTCACCCCCTTCTCACTAGTAGGAGGAAGGAGACGTTCTATGGCTACCACTTTGGCTCTATCCACTTTTAAACCATGCTTGGAAATATGATGTCATAAAACTATCCCATCGGTCACCATAAAGTGGCATTTTTTCCAATTTAACACAAGATTCAATTCTTCACATCTCTGTAACACAATTGTGAGATTAACCAAGAAAATATCATAAGAGGACCCATACACGGAAAAATTGTCCATAAACACCTCCATAACAGTTTTAACTAAACCATCAAAGATAGACATCATACAATGCCGGAAAGTGGCAGGGGCATTACATAGACCAAAGGACATCATTCTAAATGCAAGCATACCATACGGACATGTGAATGTTGTCTTCTCTTAGTCTTTGGGGGCAATCAATATTTGATTATATCGGAATATCCATCGAGAAAATAATAGTACTCATACCCCGCAAGTCTATCCAACATTTGGTCTATGAATGGCATTGGGAAATGATCTTTACGAGTATTCTCATTCAACTTATGATAATCAACACACACTCTTCAAGCGGTGATAGTTCGAGTAGCAATTATTTCATTCGTATGGGATCGAACAATTGTCATGCCACATTTTTTTGTCACTACATGTAAAGGACTCACGTATGGACTATCACTAATTGGAAAGATAATTCATTTAGCACCTCTTTTCTCACCACTTCTTGCATTATAAGATTTAATCTACGTTGGTTTTGCACACATGACTTCTCATCATCAATCATATGAATCTTATGCATACACAAAGATGGATCAATACCTTTCAAATCTTTTATACTCCAACCAATAGAAGATTTATGCTCCCTCAAAACTCTTAAAAACTTTTTCAATTCTAAATCATTAAGGGAAGAAGATACAATTACCAGATACATCTCATTCTCTTCCAAGTAAGCATACTTCATATGCTCCGGTAATGGTTTCAACTCTACCTTCTTCTTCTCTTGCACTTCTTCTTTTAGTTCCTCATCAAGTTTCTCCACTTTTGCTTCCTTTGCTTCCTCACTTATGAGTTTCATACAAGCATTCAAACAATGCAATTTATCAATTATTTCATCATTTTCTAAACAAAAAGAAGAGTTAGATTTTATAGAGTCAAAAGAGTATGAGTGGCTTATGATAATTTTCTACGGATCCTTGGAGTGAATATGAGACATATGCTATTCAACAATATTGTCCACAACCTCCAATCTTCTACATTCTTCCTTGTTCCTAGGATACCTCATAGCCTCTCTTAATGAGAATATCACCTCCTCCTCATTCACCCTTAAGTTTAGCTTCCCTTTCTCCACATCTATCAATATTTTTCCCGTGGCAAAAAATGGATGACCAAGTATCAACTGTACATTAGCATCTTTATCCATATCAAGTACCACAAAATCAACGGGAAATACAAACTTGCCAACTTTGATCAAAACATCTTCCACAATTCCTTTTGGGTGTGTCAATGAACGATCGGCTAACTGAAGTATGACCGACGACGGTTTGACCTCACCAATGCCCAACTTCTTAAAATTGACAAGGGCATCAAGTTAATGCTTGCCCCTAAGTCATATAATGCTTTGTAGTTTTCATGTTCTCCCATCTCACATGGAATCGTGAAACTCCCTGGATCTTTCAATTTAAGGAAAGTTTCTTTTGTATAATAGCACTACACTCCTCCGTCAAATTCACTATTTCAAACTCACCCAAGCTTCTTTTCTTTAACAAGATATCTTTTAATAACTTGGAGTAGTTGAGCATTTGGAGCAAAGCATCCGCAAAAGGAATATTTATATGTATTTTCTTCAACATCTCAACAAATTTGGCAAATTTCTCTTCTAGTCCCTTTTTCAAGCATCTTTGTGGAAACAGAATTGCAACGGGCAACTTCGGTATCCCCATTCATCTCTTTCGAAGTTTTTTCCCTCTCTTTACGTTTGGCTTCTCTACATCTTTCCCATTTTTTTGGAGACTTCACTTTTTCCTCTTCAAGTGTAGGGGTACTTTCATCTTTTTCAACAATCTCAACTTCTTTTTCTTTTCTTTCTTCATCCATTCTTGTCATAGGCTCAAGTTCATATTCTACTTCCTCTACTTCCGTAAGCATAGAAAGCCATTCGTATTTTGTTCCACTACGAAGTTCAATAGCTTTGCATTGCTCCTTCGGGTTAGTAATGGTCATAGATGGAAACTTTTCTTGACGATGAACATCCTCCCTTTCACTTGCCATTTGACTAATGTGAGTCTCAATTGCTTTAAATCTCCTCTTATTAACATCATCTCTTTGTCTACTTTCTTCTTTAGTTTCTTTCATAAATTCCAACGCTTTAGCCATTTGATCTTCCATGGTAGGCTTCCCTTCACCATTTGGAGCTTTCTCCCCCGGATTAATGCCTGGTGGTAGAGTAAGTGAATTTCCTTAATTTTTATATGACAAGTTCTCATACCTACGGGATTGGTTAAAATTTTCTCCATAATTGTTTTGACCCCATCCTCCTTGCCTTTGTTGATATCCTCCTCCTTGGTTACCAAAACCACCACCATAGTTTCCTTGAAAGTTCCTACCTTGCATGTAGGCAACTTCTTCAAGTGACATCTCCGGTTGGCACCAAGTGTCTTGAATTCCAAAATTCGGAGGTGTACCTTGTTGAGGATTCGAATGCACTTGTTGGTTCACAGTCGGTGTAGAATTCAGAGACATTTGCAAATTAGTATTCATCCTCTTAAGTATCTCCGTAATTGTCTTGTCGGTCATATCTTCTTTGGGCACCTCCACCTTTTTTACTTGTTGCAAGCACACTTCTTCCATCTTAGTTATTCTCTTTCTTTCATACATACCCGCAACTCTATCCATAGGCAATTGACCCGTATTCAAAGCAATTTCTTCACATATAGCAATAGCTCTTTCTGGAGTTTGCCCCAATATAGAACCTCCCAACGAAGCATCAACAAGCATTCGTTCACGCCCATTCAATCCGGCATAGAAAAATCCTACTTGTTGATCTTCCAGGAATCCATGCTATGGACACCTCCTTAGCATCTCTTTGAATCGGTCTCATGCTTCACTAAATGTCTCAAGCGGCATTTGCTTGAATTGACAGATTTTCCCTTTGAGATGCAACATCTTTGAAGGGGGAAAATATTTGCTCAAGAATCTTTGTGCTAACTCTCTCCACGTGGTATAGGATCCCAGTGGTATAGTATGATACAAAACTTTAGCTCTATCTCTCAATGAAAAAGAGAAGAGCTTCATTTTCACAATGTGAATTGTGATAAGTGAGCATTTGGATCCTCCATTGCACCACCACCAAACTGATTCGATTGTACCATGTTAATCAATCATGTCTTTATCTCGAAGTTGTTCACATTCAATGGTGGTCCCATACCATAATTCCCATATTGCAGTTAGAAGTGGTCACGGATATTCATCCCCGTTTCATTGTGTCCATTACCATGGGGCTGATTTTGCACCACCGGAGGATTATTCCTTGCTTCTTGTTGTGCCATCAAATGTTGAATAATCGCTTGCAATTGTTGATTGTGCAAGTGAACTTGTTGAGCATTACCTTGTGGCACAAACTCCGGATTCACATGTCCTCCTCTAACATTATCACCCCCTTGTTGAAAATTCCTCAAATTACCTTCTTCGTCAACCATATTTGCATTATCCATTACGTTTTCCATAACTTTCTCCGTAGGATCTAACACTCCTCTTCTTTGTCTTCTTAAGGTAGCTTCTAATTCCAAGTTCAAAGGTTCAATGGATTGAGACCTTGAACGAGTTTGCATGTACCTAAAAGAATTTTCAAATTAGCTCACCAAATAACCAAGACAAGTAAACAAGTAAACAAAAAAAAGAAATACTCTTATAAAAAATAATCAAATTCAAACTCATTATAACTAAAAGTTTAACATTTCCTCGACAAGCGGCACCATGTTCTTAGCCTCATTTTTAGTATTAAAATAATTTTAGAGTAAGAGACTCTATCGTTGTTGTACACGTGTGACCAAGTAACAAAATTTATAAGTATGTCATCCCAAGGGAAAGTAAACTCTAGGTTGTATCCAGATTCGTCATTTATTGTGCTTTGTAAGAGTGATAAGTTTGAAGGTTTGATTTAAGACTAATGATTATTCTATCAATTAACTAACGGAATCAATTAACAACTAATGGTATCAACTATCAATCAAAGTACGTAACAAGTGAATTGAATGGATAGAATGTGTCTAAGAAGAGAGCAAGGCTAACCATACTCATGGTTAAGAAACTAGCTAGATATGCATGACCTTCAACATTGAACTTCATTAATTATGGACTAAAAGCAATCACTTTTTACCCCTAATTCCTAAAACCAAGGAAATTAGGTTCTCGACTCTTTGACAAGTATAAATCTCCTAGGATTATTCTTACTCTCAATTCTCTTAAGGTACTATGATCATAAGTTTGGTTATTTTCACTCAATTTCTTAAGTGTCCCCCTATGAATGTTCTAAGCATAAGAAGGGTATGACTTACCTCCCCTCACACTAATATGCATGCTCATCTTAATATATGATTCAATTAAACCACTAATCATAATATTGGAATTATTGGCTATTGGATCGTTTGGCTCAGCGTGATCCGTTAGTCTCCCCATGTTTAAGATATACAATATCCATTAATTAATTAAGTTACTAACAACTCAAATTAATTAATATTTCATCCGAGAGTAGTACCACTCAACCTTATTATCATGCCGAAATTAATCCACTTGCAAGATTTACATGATAAACCTTATGAGCTCCTCAAGGGGACATCATCAACCTATATCGGACATGAATTCCTTCTACAATCAACAGCACACCATAGAGATAGTATTACTTCCTAACTCACCGAGTTTGTTGATTTAATACATGTAAATCTCCCATTGATGAATCAAAGAAATACATACTGCCCTACGTGTCGAGGTTATTGTATAGGGATTAAGAGCATGAACATCCATAATAACTGAGATCAAGTTCTCCTATATAGACAGTACAAGTCGAACGATCTCAAGTGGTCCTACTCAATACACGCTAAGTGCACTAATGTGATTCTATAGTCAAGACAAACTAATACCAAATCACACTACAACCATCCCGATAGATAGTTCCCGTCTATCTCGGTTGTGAGCATCTGTTTATACTTTATAAGGAAATCGATTATATGATCTTCCACGTATTGTCGCACAACATATTATCTACAGTATAAAGTAAATGGACTTTTGCACAAACATATAAATAAACAATTTATAATATGCAAAACGTTTGATCAAATGATTCTCATTTCAAATAAAATTGTTAAAACATTGTTGTATACAAAAACTTGGCTTTAAGTATACAATCTAACAATCTCCTACTTATACTAAAAGACTACGCTGCTGTATCTGCTGACATGCATTTAATCCCCATTCCTTCTACATGCACATCGAATGCTTTTGCTGGAAGGCTCTTAGTAAAAGGATCAGCCAGGTTATCCTCCGATGCAATCTTAGCGACAACGACCTTCCCTCTTTTAATGATATCTCGTATCAGGTGGTACTTGCGCTCAATGTGTTTACTCGCCTTATGGGCTCGTGGTTCCTTCGAGTTTGCTATTGCACCACTGTTATTACAATATATTGTGATCGCTTTGGGCAAATCAGGAATCACATCCAAATCCATTAAGAAGTTCCTGAGCCATACTGCTTCTTTGCTGCCTCAGAGGCTGTTATATATTCAGCTTCCATGGTGGAGTCAGAAATGCATTTCTGCTTTACACTCCTCCATATTATGGCTCCTCCTCCAAGAGTATACACATAACCCGAGGTGGATTTACTAGCATCCCTATCTGACTGGAAATCCGAATCAGTATAACCCAAAGGTAACAAAGTATCTGCCTGGTAAATCAGCACATAATTCCTAGTCCTTCGCAAGTACTTCAAAATATGCTTTACCGCAGTCCAATGCCCTTGTCCTAGATTACTTTGATACCTACTAACCATGCCAACGACATAACAGATATCCAATCTCATACATAGCATAGCATACATGAGGCTTCCTACTGCCGAAGCATAAGGGACCAACTTCATTGCCTCTATTTCCTGTTGTGTCTTAGGACACATCTCCATTGATAGAGGTATTCCATGTCTGAAAGATAGAAAACCTTTTTTGGAATCTTGTATGCTAAAACAAGCCAGGATTGTATCAATGTATGAAGCTTGGGATATACACAACATTCTTTTCTTGCGATCCCTTATTAATTTGATCCCAAGAATGTGTCCGGCCTCTCCTAAGTCTTTCATTTCAAACTGCTTGGATAGCCATACCCTTATGCCCGACAATACTTTTACATTATTTCCAATGAGCAGAATATTATCCACGTAGAGTACAAGAAAAACCACTACTTTTCCGTCACACTTCTTGTACACACATGATTCATCCGGACATTGAATAAATCCATATGACTGGATTACTTCATCAAAACGGACGTTCCATGATCTTAAAGCTTATTTCAATCCATAAATGGACCTTTTAAGCTTGCACACAAGGTGCTCTTCGCCCTTTGCAATGAATCCTTCTGGTTGCTTCATATAGATGTTTTCCTCAAGAATTCCATTCAGGAAAACTTTCTTGACATCCATTTGCCATACCTCATAATCCATATGAGCAGCAATAGATAAAAGAATCCGAATTGACTTAAGCATGGCACAGGCGAGTAGGTTTCCTCATAATCGATTCCTTCTTTCTGAGTATATCCTTTAGCCACAAGCCTTGCTTTAAAGGTTTCCACCTTACCGTTAGATCGTCTTTTTCTTTTATAGATCCACTTGAATCCAATAGGTTTTACACCATCGGGTGGCTCTACAATCTCCCAGACTTGATTAGAATACATGGATTCTATTTCAGATTTCATTTCATTTTGCCATAATTGAGCATTTTTATCTTGCAGTGCCTCGTTGTAATTCTATGGGTCAATTTCATGTTCATCAGGGACCAAGTCAGAAGACTCTCCCAATCCCATGAATCTATTCGGTTGTCTAACAATCCTCCCACTACGACGAGGCTCCGCAGGCAATTGTGTATCAGGTGTGACACGCGGTGCAGTTTCCTGTGGTATATCCTCATGTACATTTGGTATTATATTTGGTGTTTTCCCTCTTACTTCTTCTAGAATAATTTTACTCTTGGTTTTGTGGTTCATTACATAATCCTCTTCCAAAAATCTGGCGTTCGTGCTAACGATCACCTTTTGGTCCTTAGGACTATAAAATAGACCACCCCTCATTCCTTTAGGATACCCTACAAATAGACAAATATCCGTACACGATTCTAACTTATCAGCATCCGCCTTCAACACATGTGTCGGAGTACCATAAATCCGAAAGTGATTGAGACTAGGCTTTCGCTTTGTCCACAATTCGATGGGTGTGGAAGCTACTGATTTAGAAGGTACTAGATTCAGGATATAAGCCGCAGTATCCAAGGCATATCCCCAAAACAAGCTTGGTAATTTCGAATAACTCATCATTGATCTTACCATTTCCATAAGAGTCCTATTCCTTCTTTCCGCTATACCATTCTACTGTGGTGTGCCCAGTCCAGACAATTGGGATTCAATCTCTTACTCTGATAAATAATTCCTAAACTCTCCCAAGAGGTATTCATCACCACGATCAGATCGTAGTGTCTTGATATATTTTCCAAGTTGCTTTTCCACATCAGCCTTCTACTCTTTGAATTTATCAAAGCACTCAGACTTGCAGCGCATCAAATAAATATATTCTTCTCTAGAATAATCATCAATAAAAGTGACGAAGTATTCATAACCTCCTCTTGCTTGGACAGACATAGGATCACATAAATCAGAATGAATCAATTCCAACAGATCTTTGGCTCTATACCCCTTTGCCTTGAAAGGCCTTTTGGTCATTTTTCCTTCCAAGCAGGATTCGCAAGTTGAATAATTTTCCACTATTAATGAACTCAGAGGTCCATCAGATATCAACCTTTGAATCCTACTCAAGTTAATATGACATAGTCTTAGATGCCAAAGATATGTTTGGTTCATTTTATAAGGTTCTTTTCTCTTATTAGTAGATGTATCATTCATTTCAATTTGTTGCACCGTGGGAGAAATTGGATTAAGAGTATACAAATTATCAATCAATGCACCATCACAGATTAAAATTCTATTTTTCCTTAAAACAACCTTGTCATTAAAAGAAACAGAATAACCATCCATAAACAATTTAGAAACCGAAATTAAATTCTTTCTAAATGAGGTACATAAAGACAATTCCTCAAAACAAGAGTTATATTCTTATTGAAAGATAAATAGACATCTCCCACTGCAACAGCTGCTACTCTGTAGCATTCCCCATGAGTATGGTAATCTCCCCATCAATAAGATGTCGGGTTTGATGGAACCCCTGCAAAGAATTGCAGACATGATCAGTGGCTCTCGTATCTACACACCAAGTGTTAGCAGATACAGCCGCTAAACATGATTCAACAACTAGTATAAAAGACTTACCATTTCTGTTCCCCTTCAGAAGAGGACAATCAGCCTTGTAGTGTCCCGGCTGCTTGCATTTGAAGCACTTGCCTTTAGGCTTCTTGACCGCACCAGTCTTTGCTTTAACTTGGTTCACCAGTTTTGAATTTTCTTGCTTCTTCTTATTCCTATTTTGGCTTAGGATAAGCAGCATATTCAGCAACATGAACCTGAGGAGGTCTACGAAACAGTTCTTCCACCGCCACAAGTTCTGTTAGAAGTTCCGCCAACGTGTACAAATGTTTGTTCATACCGTAGTTTAGGCAAAACTGCTCAAAACTCCTAGGCAAGCTTTGGAGTATGATATCGACCTGGGTTTCCCCATCGATTTCAGCTCCAAGAACTTCCAACTCATTGAGCTGGCCCATCATCCTAAGGACATGCTTCCTTACGGGAGTGCCCTTAGCCATTTTGGTATTCATTAGAACAGACATGCCCTTTGACCTAGCAGGACAACTCTGATGCCCGAAGAGTTCCCTAAGATTATTCATCATATCATAGGCGGTCTGCATAGCTTGATGCTGACTTTGAAGTACATTGGAAATAGAAGCCAAAATGTAGCACTTAGCCATCCTATCAGCTTTGACCCACCTATTATAAGCAACTCTTTGCTCTTCGGTAGAGTCATCAGTAGGTGTCGGAGGACATTCCTCAGTGAGAACAAAGATATAATCTTCAGCAATTAAAACAATGTCCATGTTCTGTTTCCAGTCAACATAATTAGTGCCAGTAAGTTTGTGCTCTTTAAGTATAACAGAAAGTGAGTTGAGTACCATTTGAAAATCCTGAGAATCAAAAATAATAAACAGATCAAACACTTCGAATTTATCAATTTATATTGATTCCCTCAAAATAATATAAAATAAAATTCACCAACATCTCAAGCACCGTGAATTTGCATGCCACGTTAGGATGGACATATACAAACCTGAACATTTACAAGAGAAAGTTTTACCCATTAATTTCATTCGTCAACCTAATTTATGACAAAATAATTAATAGTTGGTTCCTTTTTAGCCATGCAAATAACAGCAGTGACTCCGTTGGGGAGGATACTAATTATTTACACCTAAGTGTACACCATTATTTGATTCCAAGTCCGCTGCCCAAGCTTATGTGCCTTCAGTTGGTGATCCGTGAATAAACTCATCCGTTAGGGAGGAAGGCTCTATTGCCAACGCGCAAGTTTACTCACATCACTTACAAACCAATAATAGAGGCCGCGGGAATTAATTATCAATCCCCTCTCCCACTTAGTTATTTAACACTAAGGGTTTTTAACATGCATATAATATTTCAATAATAAAATATACATCCTAGCATGCTTCTATTTTAAGTAATTTTAAAAAAAAATCACATAGAACATGCCACATATATAACAATTAATTGTCAAGTAAAAATAATTAAATCAATTATATATATATTAAGAATAAAGAGCATAAAAGGATGAAACAAGAAAATGGGCAAGTAGGCCCAAAAGGCAGCAATATCCCAATTAAGAAAATGAGCCCAAGCCCATTAGCCAACAATCATGTTCATCAACCCTGCCCCTTTATTTTTCACCAGCCGCATTCTTATTCCACGCGGCAGCTGTCACGCGAAGCTGTCACCGGCGCTGCTGCTCTGGCAATTGTCCCGTCAACCCACCGGAGTTGCACCGTCAGCCCATTGTCGTGCAAGCTCCGCACTCCGACCTTCCAGCAGCGCTAACAGGTCGTCGATGTTCCCCGAGTCCACTGGAAAAATGCCTAAAAAATTAGACCTTGCCGACTAAGAACCCGCTTGGATCATCGCCTACTGAACATCAAAAACCTCCCGGAGCCTGCTGTCGATCACCATTGCGCCAGGAAATCACCAGCGAATTCACGCCAGCATCCATGAGAAGTGGTGCCTTCGCCTTGCCACGCCTCCTTCCAGGCCTAGTCGACAGAAGCAGTAGATCAGATGGAAAACTGCTGCAGACCCACTATGGCCAACGTTAAACTCGCCCAGAATCATCAGGGGAACCGCCTGGAACGTAGCTTCCCACGTCCGCCGGCACCCACCTTGTTTTGATTCCTTCGCAGACTGCCAATTTGCAGTCCCATCCACCGTTTGGTCTGCCCACATCATCAGTCGACTTGCCTGGAGATGCGCTAGACTTGCTGGAAAGTTCACCGTTCATGTCCGATGCCACTCAGAAACCGTTGTCGACATTCGTGGCTATATCGACCAGTTGACGCCGCCGTCTGGTTCCGTATCAGTGGCTCACACATGTGAAGTCGCCAACAGCTCTGTGCCATCGAGATTCAGCCATCAACACACGATCGTAACTCATTATCTCTCAACAACCACCTCCGACAGCCGTGAGTGGTGTTCAACATGATATTACAACAATGACTTTCTTTTTTTCTTTCTTCATCGCCGTGTTCAAACTATATTTCTCGCTTTCTCCATCATCATACAACGTGTGTGTGTGATGTCCAGGTTATACAAACTTTGTTCATATAATCAAATAGGATTCCATGGATAAAACAATAATAATTCCAAAACCCTTGTAATTACATGCAACTTTCACCAGATTATATCAAATAATCAAAAATCATATATAGTAAAAAAAAATATGCAATTACATCCAGATCAAATCAATTAATCATATAATCACATTAATCCTGACCTTACGGTTCACATTTCATCACGAAACTAATGCTCTGATACCAATTGTTGGCTATTGGATCGTTTGGCTCAGCGTGATCTGTTAGGAACTCAAGTAAACAATTACAGCGGAAGCAAAATAAAAGTTTACCTTTCTTCTGGGTTGATGCAGAGGATGATCAGTAGTGAACCACCTCTTGATCTTCTGTTGTATGACCTAAAGTCAACTCTGGTGTTGTGTGGGCACAATCTTCAGAATCTCTCAATCTGCTTCTCTCCCTTCTCTACGTCAAAAGAGGCGTAGAATCTGAGTTTTCAGAAGTTGAGATGACTTATTTATTGGGCTACAATAGGGACCAGGAGGAGAAATTGGATTGGGTCTCAATTGGATTTAATTAACCAAGCTTAGCCCAAAGCTTATAATTAAGTCCAATAATAATAATATAGTCCACTAAAATATTATTACTGCACTACTCATCCAATCCCAAAATTATATTTTGGGCTCCTTCTTATTATGAGCCCGACAGTCTCCCCATGTTTAAGATATACAATGCCCATTAATTAATTAAGTTACTGACAACTCAAATTAATTAATATCTCATCCGAGAGTAGTACCACTCAACTTTATTATCATGCCAGAATTAATCCACTTGCAAGATTTACATGATAAACTTATGAGCTCCTCAAGGGGACATTATCAACCTATGTCGGACATGGATGCCTTCTAAATTTAACAGCACACCATAGAGACAGCACTACTTCCCAACTCACCGAGTTTGTTGATTTAATATATGTAAATCTCACACATTGATGAATCAAAGAAATACATACTGCCCTACGTGTCGAGGTTATTGTATAGGGATTAAGAGCATGAACATCCATAATAACTGAGATCAAGTTCTCCTATATAGACAGTACAAGTCGAACAATCTCAAGCGGTCCTGGTCAATACACGCTAAGTACACTAATGTGATTCTATAGTCAAGACAAACTAATACCAAACTACACTACAACCATCCCAATAGATAGTCCCCGTCTATCTCGGTTGTGAGCATCTGTTTATACTTTATAAGGAAATCGATTATATGATCTTCTGCGTGTTGTCGCATAACATATTATCTACAGTATAAAGTAAATGGAATTTTGCACAAACATATAAATAAACAATTTATAATATGCAAAACGTTTGATCAAATGATTCTCATTTCAAATAAAATTGTTAAAATATTGTTGCATACAAAAACTAGGCTTTAAGTATACAATCTAACACTATGAATAGAAAATTTAATCACACAAGTATTGAAATGAAACATGATTCATTAATCATAAAAGGAAGTCCAAAATTAACTCAATTCAACATCTCAAATCTTACATATCGAAAATTCTTCTCAACCAATCATATGACTAGCCCTACTATAGGACTAGCCACTATACATCATGTTTAAATCAATATATTCATTGGCTTGCTCCATTTGAGCCAAAATATGAAAAAAAAAATAACAATTGAAAAGTAGATCGGCTTTCCATTTTTGAAGATGGCCTTCTTTCTCTCCAACATGCTAAAATCTTCAACCAAAGATGATTTCCTCTTCTTAGAGTGATGGAAAGATGAATTGATGGATTGATTTTTGAAGATCAAGTGGATTTGATGGATTAAAGGTATGGAGATGAATAGAATGGAGTTAGTGTGTGAAAATGTGGTGTAAAAATATGTGTAACTGCTCTAATTCTGTGATTTCTCTGAATTTCGCACTCAAATGGATTTTTATACCCCTTATTACCCCTTGGAATCTTCTAGAACCTTCTCAACTTATCACTGGATTCTGCACCTATACGGGTCGTGTAGCAGCACACGGCCCGTGTAGTGTACACACAGTTCGGCGTGTTCTACGTGATCCCAAACACGGCTTGTGTAGCAGCGTATGGCCTCTCCCATGGGCGTGAGCATTTTCTGATGACTGCGCATGACTTTCTCAAACAGGCTCGTGTTCCGCACACAGGGCGTGTGTTGGAGCACAACTCGTGCGCCGGAACACGGCCTTCTCCTAGGCATGTCCTACGTTCTGATGCTTGAACACGGCCATCTCAGATAGGCCTGTGTTCCGCACACGGGGTGTGTCCGAGTGTGCCCTGTTCTTCCTTCTCCGGTTTGCTCCCGATTCCATTTTCTCTATTTTTTGACCTATTTTACACATATTTAAGCTTATTTACATATTTTTATCAATCCATACCACATTTCTCCTAATTACATAAAACTCCACTAAAATTTACACAAATACGGATGAAAACATTCAAAAATTCACAAACAAAGACACTAAAATCTTGGTGAAAATGGCAACGATCAGAGGGTTGGTTTCAAAATTTGAAAATCAAGCATGGCTAATTTGAATATGTGTTTTCTCTAGTGTATGGTTGTACTTGTCTTGCAATTTTGGGTTGAATTTTTCATGAATTAGAAACAATTAGAGAGGTTTCTGAGCAATAGGTATATGAATTCCAAAATCCATTGCACTATGTTGTGTTCGACCACTGCAGTTGAACACCTTAAGTTATTCGGTTGCTGCTATTGAACGCCCTGCTTCTGTTTCTATTTTTTTGTTACACGTTTGTTGCTGATGGATTAATGTTTCTTTGAATATTTTATCAGTTGTGTCATTTACATGTACTTAAAGAATAACATTTGAATTCCTACTTTCAGTTGTTCATCTTATTACTAATATATCAGTATATGGTTAATTTTGTAAATAAAAATAAATTTAAAAAAAAGGTCGAAGGGTGAGGGTTGTAGAAGATAAGAATTGAACAAGTCCTTAGAAATCCATGTGGCATAATAAAGAAACAAAAAAAGGAAAAAAGAAGAGAAAAGAAAATAGGGTGTTCGGTTACTTTTACTGAATAAAAGTAAATGAGTTAGTCTCTTGTGAGACGGATTATTTGTGAGACGGATGTGAGATGGGTCAACCCATCACAAAAGTATACTTATTGTGTAAATAAAGTATGCTTATTTGTAGTTAAAGTATGTCGATAATAAATCAAATTATAACACATTAAAATCATACTTTAATGCATAATCCAACATACTTTAGAAAACATATATTAACAACTATTAAACATACTTTATCTAAATAATCGACATACTTTAACACGTCTCACAAGTCATCTCATGAAAGTAGCATCTCACAAGAGAATTTGTCAAAGTAAATATGTTTGGTTATAGAAAGCGAATGGTGAGAAAACGACATCCAACTGTTCACTCATAAACGTCGAACATATTTAAGTGTTCGACTGATGTCGTCGAACACCATACTACAGCGAGCTATGAACGAAACGATTCACTATGTTCGTATTAATTGGCTACGTAGAATTTATTCAACTCAATTTCTTTGCAGTAATAAACCATATAACTCCAAATCGCTATTTTTTTGTTGCAGTCGAATATGATAATTTTTAGAATAAAAAATTACAGATCACGCAACGTATACAATCTCCTATCATACAAACTAAAACTCTAAACCCTAAACTTAATTTAAAAAAAAAACACGGACTTCATCGCCCTCATCATGATAATGCTCCTCCTTTACGATTATTGCTTGTTCCGGATGATCATCATTCTCAGTTTTTGCTTGTTCCATGATACTACGCTGATGCAGAAGGGTTTAAGGTTGATCGTAGCTTAGTGATTATAACAATGTGGTGCATTAAGAAATCTGACTGGGGTGCATTTAAAAATTTAATTATAATTAATTTATTTTATTATTTATAAAAGGGAATTTACTCCTTCTCACATTATCATATTTTAATTCTATCATATTTTAACTCTATTAATTATTAGGGTTCATTTAACCATTTAGATACAAATAACCACCCTACTTTAATATCTCAAATAATTTGGATAGCAACAGTGCCACCAAAAAAAGCGTGTGATTTGTGAACTTAAGCCCAATTTGAATTTAAAAAAAAAAAAGCTATATATAGAGATGTAATAAAAAGAAAAAATTATACTCCATATTTTTTTTGGGTAAATCACCAAAACCCCCTCGAGGTTTGTCCAAACTACCAAATAAACCCTGTGGTTTGAAAAATTACCAATTACCCCATTTAACTTGTTTTTTATTTGAACATTAATAAAAATACATTTTTTCTTAAAATAAAGAAGGATGTAAATGACATCAAGACCCATATATTTAACATTGTATTTTTAAATTTCACTATTTTTTTAAAAAAAATATTTTTTAAAGAAGGTAAATTTTCAAACCACGGGATTTATTTGATAATTTGGACAAACCTCAAGGGGGGTTTTGTTAATTTACCTTTTTTTTATTAGTTTTTTTATTATTTTTTTATAAATTTCAAAATATTTTTCGTTCATGGTCAGGATTTCAAATGATATGCTTTAATAAGGATTTGAAAATCTTTCGAAAAAATAATTATAATAAATCTATTAATTTAAAATCATGAATTTTATTTACCATCTAAACAAGGATAAGGGATTTGAGGGAGAAATTTATAAATCCCTACTCAAATCTCTCAATCCAAGCATAGCCTAAAGGACTTTGCAAGTCATACAAGTTTTAATTTATTTACATAAGGACTAAAACTGAAATATTGAAAAATTATAGGACTAAAATTGACACAAAACTAAAATTGAAAAAACATAAAATTATAAGACTAAAATTGAATTTTTAGAAAATGGCTAATTATTCAGTGCATCCGGGTGCACCATGCACCCACTTTCAGAAAACTTATACAATGTATTGTTAGCGAGTTTTCTGTAAGTTTTTTTTTTTGAAAAATTGAATGTAAAAGAATTACACAATTATTAAGAATTATGTATACAATATTAAATAAAAAGTTATACATTTAAAAAAAATTAAATGCAAAAAAATAATACAATTATTAAGAATTATGTATACAATATTAAATAAAAAGTTATACATTTATAGGTGCAAGCGTGAATAGTTGTAATAGAGGAATATGGTGGGCATAGGAATATGTTGGGTCATATTTGGGTTTCTTTTACTAAAAAAATTAATACATTTGAAGTGGCCGTCCAAAATGATAATATAAATATCTTTCAAACGAAAAGAGTGTAAAATAACGTAATTTCAACATTATATATATATATATATATATATATATATATATATATATATATATATATATATATATATATATATATATATATATATATATATATATATATATATTTGCAGACAGATTAGTACATTACATATTTGGTGAATTTTATTTTATCAGATAAAATGTAAAAAAAAAGGTGATAATTTCATTATTATTAAAGTTTAAATAAGCAAGTAGATAATATTATAAAAAAGTAATTACGATGGATAAGTACTTGAAATTATTTTATTTAATTAATAACTACTTTTAAAAAATATATTTAATTATTAATAAAACTACTTATTTATATAAAAACCGTATAAAATGGATCGATTAAACATTACATAGACACCTTCTTACAAGATACTTTGTAATAGGAATAATAATTAGCAACTACAAGCTCCTTTGTAAACTATAACCAAGTATTGCAAACATGTTCAATTATCAAATTTATCCTTTAAAAAAAAGTTCGCCCCCAACCAAATTAAAAATTACATAAAATAAAATAATTAACATGCATGAATCAATCACCAAGAATTAATTATGTATTACGAACAAAGCCGATAGTTCCATCCAGCTTCTTTTCGACCACCCACTTCACCTTATCAAGCTGATTCAAATCTATTTGTGTCGAACATTGTTGGCCTTTGCCGATACGATGACAACCTCTTCGATAACTTTTCACCTGTGGCTCAACGCCTGGTGTCTACACGGCAAGAGACTATGCTGACATTCGTGAACACTCGATTGCCCGTTGGAAAGTGGCAGAAGCTCAGGACTGCGTGTGTGGATTGCCTCCGTGATGAGGGGTGATAACAAGGAAAAGAGAAGAAAGAATGTAGGATGCAAAATTCGACTCCCAAGTTAGGATAAACAAGATAATGAGAACCCTATTCTCAATCTTGATACAATATTCATAATTTTCTAATAATCATAATCTGCCCTAACTCTCCAATACATCATGGATTTATAGGAGAAAAAGTAAAGAGACTCAATAAATGAAACAACATTTAAACTTCCAACATAAATGAAAATTAAAAGTTACTAGACCAAAAGTTGAACAGACTTGTAATGGCCATAACTCTATCGGACGGTCATTAATATATGGTTGGAAAGATAATTGAGTTGGCTTTCCAATGCTATCAACCACGCATTAATTAGAACTCTGTGGAGGGAGTAATGATAGAAATATTTAACTATAGCAGACTAGCGAATTTCGCCCTGCATTATTCTCTCCGGGTGGGAAAGAACTCATCTTAGAGTTCAGCTCGCTGTCTCCATAACACCATGTCAGATCATGAACCCTGAAAGTTGGATGAGTGTGCAAATGCTCTGGCAACTCAATCTTGGCATTTATCTTCTTTAACACTTGGCGATGACCAATCTTCTTTTCTTTGAACTTGTTGTATATGCTCCAGCAAAATAATCTTTCTTTCTTCATCAACAGTAGAGTTCTGTTACATCCATAATACCCACCAAGACCACCACCATGCACCTCTTTGATGATATATTCTCTAAGAGAACTTTTAGGAATACATAAGCTCGCTCCCTTGAAGAGAAATCCATCATGCAACTGAAATTCTCTACAACTACCTTGTTTGCATTTTTCATGAACTTTTCCATCTCTGCTGATATGATGAGTTAGGGAAATGGAAGTTGAATCCATTGAAGTGATAGAATTTCTTCCATGAACAACCTCGAATGTACTCCGCCAAATTTTTTGACTTGACGGACGATCAAACTCCACTTGAGCCAAAATCACATCCCATTGACTAGGGTTCTTCCTAACAAAACTCCTCAATAGATTTTCCAGGCTTCTATTCAAGACCTCAGTTTGCCTTTCGATGTGTGGATGGTGAGATGAACTAAATTGAAATTTAGTTCCAAGCTTCTTCCAAAGTACATGCCAAAAATGACTCACAAATTTCGATTCCCAATTAGATGTGTTTGTTTTTGGAATTCCATGAAGTCTCACGATCTTCTTGAAGTAAAGATTAGTAATATGAGTTGCATCCATTATTTTGATACAAGGAATGAAATGAAACTTATTTGATAACCGATCAACACCCACCATCACCGAATCTTTGTTCCTTTGAGTGCGAGGCAACCCAATAACAAATTCCATACTTATATCTTTCCATGGATATAATTGTTCTGGCAAAGTAGTGTACGGACCTGCATTTTGGTCATGACAAGTACTACATCTTTCAACATACTTCTTGTCATCTATTTTCATTTGTGGCCAATAGAAAGTTTTTTTAATGAATGCAAGAGTCTTCTCCCTTTCAAAATGTCCAGCAAGACCTCCATTATGTGTTTCATCAATAATTTTTAGCTTTAAAGAACAATCAAGAACACATAACTATTTACATTTGAAGAGATAACCATCATGAATCAAGAAAAGCTTGAATGGAGCTTTTGAAGATTCCTCCCATATTCTACCAAATGCATCATCCTTGTAGAGATCTTTTCTTGCCATGTTCAATTGCAAAGTAGTCAACAAAGAGTGTCGTTGACTAAGAGTATCCACCACTTGATCGATCACACAAGATTTGTGCTTGATCATAAAGTTGAATTCTTGCAAAATCACAACCCATTTACCATGTTGTTGATTCAGTTTCTGCTGTAAATTCAAGTGCTTCAAACTCCATGATCGGAGAAGAGAACAAGGTCCTTATGTAGGAGATAATGTCGCTAATGATCCATCTTGATGCCTTCGGATGAAATAACATAGCCCAAAAAGATTAGACTATTTATAAAGAAATGGCATTTTTTCAAGTTGACATACAACTTTTGTTCCCGTATCACACCGAAAACTTGTCGAAGATGATTCGAATGCTCTTCCGGGCTGGAGTGAACAAAATAGACAACCAAAAAATTTTCAATGAATGGCATAAACACATAACTCATAAGCCGCATAAAGGTAGAAAGTGCATTAGAAAGTCCAAATGGTATGACCAACCACTTGAAAAGACTATCTCTTGTCTTGAAGGTTGTTTCAAACTCATCTCCAAGACTCATAAAAAATTGATGATAGCCACTACGCAAATCAATTTTGGAAAAGATTTGTGTACCAACCAATATATCGAACATATCATCAATTCTTGGGATAGGAAACTTGTACTTAATCGTGATTCGATTAAGTGCTCGGCTATCACAACACATCATCCACGAGCCGTCCTTCTTAGTAGTTAGAAGTGCATGAACGACACTAGGCCTCACGCTTTCTTTTATGAAACTCTTGTTTAGCAAGTCCAACACTTGCCAAATCAATTCTTCTCTTTCAAATAGCAAAACTAACAAAGTATTTCCAACTTCATCTTTTTTTTTTAAAATGTTATAAGCACCCTTAAAATTATCATGATGAGTTTTCCTATCAAATTGTCAACGTCTACCAAGATGCACATGATAAACACCCATAGGAATAACATCACACCAAACTTTATTACCTTTGTCAAGCCATTATAACTTGTAAGGTTGATAATCTTCGCTCTCCAATTTCAACTTCTCCCCCGATTGAAAAAGATTCGACCTCGAATCTGGAACTTCTTCATTATCAATATGTGGTGAAAAATCAGCAACATTGAAAGTAGCTGAGTCACCAGCAACTCCACCTTTAATCACTCTTTTGACCACCAAAAACCATGAAAAACATTATTGAAACAATTAATATAGTAAATAGGATGACTTGTTCAAGAAAGGATAGTTGGAAAGTATCCAAAAACTTCAAATGCTTGAACTTCACAAGTTTTCGGGTGCATCTGCCATCTTTCAGAAAAATGATCATAACTCCTTGTAGAAAATTTTAAACGACTCTCCGTTTATTGCATTTGAAACTAGACTGAGAGAGCTTTCTATCCATGAATTGATCACCGTCTGAATCCCTCTCAATCAGTACCAGTAAATTTTTGAAGTTACCCCATCTGTGCTGGAATATTTCTCACATCATTCGCTTCCATTGCGTGCAAATTCGTCTTTGAGTTTCCTTCTGTTGGCGTTCGATCGTTTGGTTAACGTGAACCGTTAGCATACCATGCGTTTCTAACACAACGAAAGCAATAAATCATAGAAACGATTACCGTTCACCAGGGTATGTTGATGAAGATTAATTCTCGCAGGCAGCCTGCGCAGTCCCACGAGAATGGCCATAACATCCTCGTCTGATATCGGAATTGAGTGATCTTTACGTTCAGACGATTCTCTCTTCGACAGCTTTCGTCAATATAATGAACATCAAATTCGGAGCACTGTATGAATTTATACAAATTTCGCAAGGTGGTGGACAGCAGCAGCAAACTACCTTCTGATCTTCTGTTGTATGTCCCAAGTCCGATCTCGACGTCGTGTGGGCGACGATCTACGAGACCTCCTCAATCTGCTCTCAACCCTCATCACACGTGAATAATCAGTTAGATTAGATTAGATTAGATTAGGGTTCCAGATAAGTTGAGGTGACTTATATACATGGGCTACAGCAGGGACCAGAAGGAGAAATTGGGTTGGGCCTCCATTGGGCTTAAGTATCCAAGTTTAGCCCAAAGCTTATACTTAAGTCCAATAATAATAATATATTCCACTAAAATATTATTATTGCACTATCGTACCAATCCCAAAATTATGTTTTGGGCTCCTTCTTATTATGAGCCCGTTATTCTCCCCATGTTTAAGATATACAATGTCCATTAATTAATTTAAGTTACTGACAACTCAATTAATTAATATCTCATCCAAGAGTAGTACCACTCAACCTCATTATCATGTCGGAATAAATTCCACCTGCAGGATTTACATGATAATCCTTATGAGCTCCTCAAGGGGACATCATCAACCTATGACGGACACGGATTCCTTCTACAATCAACAACACACCATAGAGACAGCACTACTTCCCAACTCATCGAGTTTGTTGATTTAATAACATGTAAATCTCACCCATTGATGAATCAAAGAAATACATACTGCCCTACGTGTCGAGGTTATTATATAGGGATTAAGAGCACGAACTTCCATAATAACTGAGATCAAGTTCTCCTATAAGTCAATATAAGTCGAACGATCTCAAACGGTCCTGCTCAATACACACAAGTGCACTAATGTGATTCTATAGCCAAGACAAGCTAATACCAAACCACACTACAACCATTCCGATAGAGAGTCCTAGTCTATCTCGGTTGTGAGCATCTGTTTATACTTTATAAGAAAACCGATAATATGATCTTCCGCGTGTTATCGCACAACATATTATCTACAGTATAAAGTAAGTGGACTATTGCATCGAACATATAAATAAATTATAAGATGCAATCATTTGATCATATGATTCTCATTTCAAATTAATTGTTATAACATTGTTCATACAAAAAGCTAGACTTTTAGTATACAATCCAACAATCTCCCACTTATACTAAAAGACTATACTGTCATGTCTTCTGCCATACATCTGATTTCCACTCCCACTACACGACCATTAAAAGCTCTCGCCTTAAGGTCCTTGTAAATGAATTTACTAGGTTATATTCCAATGCAATCTAGGTGACAACAACCTTCCCCTCATCATACGATTTCTCGTAACAGGTGGTACTCGCGCTCCATGTGCTTAATTTCCTTATGGACTTGTGATTCCTTCAAGTTTGCAATTGCACCAATATCATCAATATAAATTGTGATAACCTTGGGCAAACTTAGAATCACACCAAAGTCCATCATGAAGTTTCTAGAGTCATATAGATACTTTGGCTGCCTCATGGGTCCAATTTATCATCTTTCCATGATGGAATCCGGAGTCTGAAATATATTTCTATATAACACTCCTCCATATTATGACTCTACTTCCTAAAATTAAATGCATAACCTTTGAGGTGGATTTACTGCGTCCCTATCTGATTTGAAAAATCTGAATCTATGTAACCCATAAGAATCAGTGAATCTGTTCGGTAAGCCCACATATAGTTTCTAGTCCTTTTCAGGTACATAATTATATGTCTTACCACAGTTCAACATTCTTATTTTGGGTTACCTTGATACCCACTGTTCATGCCATCGGCAAAACAGATATCCAATCTCGTGCATAGCATTCCTTAGATTAAGCTTCCTCATTTGCCGAAGCATAAGGAACCGCTTTCATCTTCTTTATCTACTTTTGTGTCACAAGACACATTCACTTAGATAAATTCACATGCTAAATGAGTAAGGATCGTATCATTATATGAAACTTGAGATAAGTATAACATCCTTTCTTGTGATCCGTATTACCGTGATCAAAAGGATATTTTTGCTCTTCTTAAGTCCTTCATCTCATACCGCTTTATCAACCATACCCATACGCCCAACAATACTCTTTCATTGTCTCCAATGAGCAAGATACTATCTATGTATAGTACAAGAAATATCACCACGTTTCCATCACTCTTTTCAATACACAAGACCCATCCGATCATTGATTAGATCCATGTCACTGGATTACCTCATCAAAACGGATATTTCATGATCTTGAAGCTTGTTTTAGTCCATGAATTGACACTTTTAAGCTCACTATCACAATGCTCTTAGCTCTTTGCAATGAATCACTCTGGTTGCTTCACATAGATGTTTCCCTTAAGACTTCCAATCAGGAAAGTTGTCTCGACATCTATTTGTTATCCCTCATATTTCATATGAGTAGCAACAAATAAAAGAGTCCGGATCAACTTAGGCATAGCTACCGGCGAACAGGTTTTCTCATAATCGAACCCTTTCTTTCTGAGTATACCTTTTCGCAACAAGCTTGCTTCCAAGGTTTTCACCTTATTCTGTGATCCTCTTTTATTCTTGCATGCCCGCTTCCAATGGCTTTTACGCCATTTAGCGGTTCAACAAGCATCCAAGACCTAATTTAAAATCCATCGATTCTATTTTAATATTCATTGCACTTACTAAGATTCCGCATTTTAATTTTGTAGTACTTCGTCGTATCCGTGGGTCCATTTCATGTTTGCTAGGGACCAAGTCTCACGACTTTCCCAAAATATGTATCAAACAGGTTGTCGAATATCCCTCTCACTACGACAAGGCATTACATGCAATTGTGTATCAGACGTGACATGCGTTGCAGTTTACCTTGTGGTATATCCTCTTGTACACTTGGTACTTATACTTTGTGTTTTTCCCTCTCACTTCCTTTAGAACAATTTATACATGGGTTTATGATTTAATACATAGTCTCTTTCCAAAAATCTAGTGTTTCTGTTAACAATCACCCTTCGATCTTTTAGACTAAATAAATCACCTTCATTTTTATAGCATATCCCACAAACAGACAAACATTCAAATGAATTACTGTTTCTAGGGCTTATCCATAAAATGAATTAAGTAATTCTGAATAATTCATCATCTATCTAATCATTACCATAAGATTCTTATTCCTTCTATCCACCACACCATTCAGCTGGGGCATGCCCGGTGTAGACCACTTGAGATTTAATCTCAACCTCTGATTAATAGCTCCTAACTATCCTAAGAGGTACTCGTAATGACGACTAAATAGTCATTACTTGATATATTTTCCATGACGCTTCACTGTACCAGCCTTGCAATTCTTGAATAAATCAAAGAATTTAGACATGCAGTGCATCAAATAAATATATCGGTATCTAGAATAATCTTCGATTATTCATAACCACCTCTCGCCTAGATAATATTAGGCCCGCTTGAATCAGAATGAACAAATTCCAACATATATATCTTTGGCTCTACACCCCTTTACCTTGAAAAGGTAATTAATCATTTTTACTTCTAAGTAAGACTCGCAAGTCCGATAGTTTCCACTTCAGATAAACCTTACGGTCCATCTGCTATCAACTTTTGAGTCCTACTCAAGTAAAATGATCTAGTCTTAGACGCCAAATGCATGTTTAGTTCATCTCCGAAGGTTACTTTCTCTTACTAAGATCAGAAGATGCATTATTAATTACTATTTGTTGCATCTGTGGAATATACATGATTTAAGAGTATACAAATTGTCCATCAACGTACCATAATAGATTACAACTCTATCCTTCATTATAATGACCATGTCATTTAAATGAAATGGAGTATCCATCTATTAATGCATAGAAATCGAAATCAAATTCTTTCTATGAAAACGTAAGTAAAGACAATTTTACAAAATCAAACGTTTATTCATATTGTAAGATAAATAAACAACTCCCACTGCAATAGCCACTAGTCTTGTAGTTATACCCATGTCATAACAATCTTATCCTCACTTAGTAATGAACATTCAGTGATTCCAGTATCTACACACTTCGTGTCAGTAGATGCCATCACTAATCATGTTTAAACAACTAGTAAGTAAGATTCTATCCTTGTTCACTCCTTTTATGAAATTGAATTTCCTTTACCACATGTTTTGTCAGAAGTTTCCCACCATATACAACCTCTTGTAATTCATGAGAAACTTACTCAAAACATCTAGGCAATTATGAAGAATAAAATTGACTTAGGTTTCCCCTTCAACTTCTATTCCATGTATTTCCAATTCATTCATCAAATTCAATCATGACCTACCGCCTTTTAAATTACTCAAGTATCCGAAGAGTTACATGAGACCATCATATTTCTATGAACCTCTCATCTCTTCACTAGAGACTTTAATAGGCATCATGAGACGTCCTTTGTGAGAACACACATGTATTTTCTTAAGCAGTAAAATTCAAAACCAAGATTCTTTTCTAATCATCTAATTTGGACAAGTAAATATAATTTCTTTTAGTTAATAATAAGTGAGATAAAACCATTTGAAAATCAGAGAATCACAAATTAATTTACCGATCAAAACTTTGAATTTTATCCTTTTATATTGATTCCCTCAAAACAATATAAAAATAAAATTCACCGACATCTCAAGCACCGTGAGTCTGCAAGCCACGTTAGTGTGGACGTTTACAAACCCGAACATTTACAAGAGAAGGTTTTACCCATTAATTTCATTTGTCAACCTAACTTCATGACAAAATAATTAATAGTCGGTTCCTCTTTAGCCATGCAAATAATAGCAGTGACTCCGTTGGGGAGGATACTTATTATTTACACCTAAGTGTACACCATTATTTGACTCCAAGTCCGCGGCCCAAGCTTATGTGCCTTACAGATGGAGAAGTACACACGCGCTCGGATAACTTCCTACAGTCATCAATTATAAGTCTGCACAGTGATCCGCACATGAACTCATCCGATAGGGAGGAAGGTCTATGCCAACGCGCAAGTTCATATGCATCACATTACAAACATAATTATTTAAAGAAGTCTGTCCCAGCAATCCATGAATAAACTCATCCGATGGGGAGGAAGGCTCTAATGCCGACGCGCAAGTTTATTCACATTGCTAACAAACCAATAATGGAGGCCGCGAAAATTTTTACCAATCCCCTCTCCCACTTAGTTATTCAACACCGAGTGGGTTTTTACATGCATATAATATTTAAAAATAAAATATGCAACCTAGCATGCTCATACTTCCAAATATATAACAATAATTGACCAATAAAACAATTATAGCAGTTATATATAAGGAAATAAATTGCCAAAAATAAGTTGACTTGATCAACACTCCAACATACATGCATATAATATACCAAATATAATACGCAATCTAGCATGCTTCTATTTAAGGCAATAAATCATAGAGAATCATGCATACATATATAACAATAATCAATTAATAAATCAATTATAACAGTTATATAACAGCGAATTCGATTGTTCGCCACCAATCACGAATGCGGACAACTGCGATGGGGATCGACCTCCCCGCAGCTTGCTCCACCACTCTGGCTTCCTGCCCGATCATATTGTGAAGGCTCACGCGGAACCTGATGCAGACCAGTCAAACTTGATGCAAACCCGCTCGAACCTGGTGCAGAGTCGATCAAACCTGATGCAGACCAATCGAACCTGATGTGAATCCGCTCGAACCTGGTGCAGCATTGATCGAACCTGATGCAGACCAATCAAACCTGATGCAAATCCGCTCGAACCTGGTGCAGCATCGATCGAACCTGATGCAGACCAATCGAACCTGATGCAAATCCATTCGAACCTGGTGCAGCATCGATCGAACCTGATGCAGACCAATCGAACCTGATGCAAATCCGCTCGAACCTGGTGCAACATCGATCGAACCTGATGCAAACCAATCGAACCTGATGCAAATCCGCTCGAACTTGGTGCAACATCGATCGAACCTGATGCAGACCAATCGAACCTGATGCATACCAATCGAACCTGATGCAGACCCGCTCGAACCTGGTGCAGCATAGATCGAACCTGATGCAGACCAATCGAACCTGATGCAAATCCGCTCGAACTGTCGCTCGTCCAAGGGCCTACTTGCACGGAACCAAGTTCAGCCCAACGCGCAACATCAAACTACACCAACTGTCGTTCAGGGTTCGCAACTGTAAAAATCTGAAAATCCAATCTCCACCGTCCAGAATCTACGCCTATGAGTTTTGAACATGCTGTCCAAATTACAGGTCGATCCAACGGTTAGATTGTGAGAAATAGCTCTTTTCCCTCGACTGCGCAGAACAGAATCGCCCAAAAAACTGCTTCTGTTTTCAGCGTATTCCCGACAATACAAAGCACCAAATAAGATCTTCACCGTTCAAAATGTACATCCACAAAATCCGAACGTGCTGACCAAAATTCAGCCTGATCCGACGGTTGAAACTCTGGTTATTGCCTCTGCAATATCACTGCGCTGGATTTTCTCTCAATTTCTTCCTTCCATGTGAAATTGACGAACAGTTTTCGTCGAATCCTCTCACACACAACCATCAACGAACAGATATGATATAGGGTATATTTTACATAGGGATATTCATGGTTTGCACAGTAAAACCAAAACCCTAAACATGCGATCCTAATTTCAAAAAATTAATCACATAAACCCTAGCCTAACGTGTCACGCTTCACCACGAAACCGAAGCTCTGATACCAATTGTTGGCACTTGGATCGTTTGGTTAACGTGACCCGTTAGGGATTCATACTATGCGTTTCTAACACAGCGGAAGCAATAAATCATAGAAACGATTATCGTTCACCAGGGTATGTTGATGAAGATTAATTCTCGCAGGCAGCCTGCGTAGTCCCACGAGAATGGCCATAATATCCTCGTCTGATATCGGAATTGAGTGATCTTTGTGTTTAGACGATCCTCTCTTCGACGGCTTTTCGTCAGTATATTGATCATCAAATTCGGAGTACTGTACGAATTTATACAAATTTCGTAAGGTGGTAGACAGCAGCAGCAGCAAACTACCTATTGATCTTCTGCTGTATGTCCCAAGTCCGATCTCGACGTCGTGTGGGCGACGATCTACGAGACCTCCTCAATCTGCTCTCAACCCTCATCATACGTGAATAATCAGTTAGATTAGATTAGATTAGATTAGATTAGGGTTCCAGATAAGTTGAGGTGACTTATATACATGGGCTACAGCAGGGACCAGGAGGAGAAATTGGGTTGGGCCTCCATTGGGCTTAAGTATCCAAGCTTAGCCCAAAGCTTATACTTAAGTCCAATAATAATAATATATTCCACTAAAATATTATTATTGCAGTACCGTACCAATCCCAAAATTATGTTTTTGGCTCCTTCTTATTATGAGCCCGTTATTCTCCCCATGTTTAAGATATACAATGTCCATTAATTAATTTAAGTTACTGACAACTCAATTAATTAATATCTCATCCAAGAGTAGTACCACTCAACCTCATTATCATGTCGGAATAAATTCCACCTGCAGGATTTACATGATAATCCTTATGAGCTCCTCAAGGGGACATCATCAACCTATGACGGACACGGATTCCTTCTACAATTAACAACACACCATAGAGACAGCACTACTTCCCAACTCATCGAGTTTGTTGATTTAATAACATGTAAATCTCACCCATTGATGAATCAAAGAAATACATACTGTCCTACGTGTCGAGGTTATTGTATAGGGATTAAGAGCACGAACTTCCATAATAACTGAGATCAAGTTCTCCTATAAGTCAGTATAAGTCGAACGATCTCAAACTTTCCTGCTCAATACACACAAGTGCACTAATGTGATTCTATAGCCAAGACAAGCTAATACCAAACCACACTACAACCATCCCGATAGAGAGTCCCCGTCTATCTCGGTTGTGAGCATCTGTTTATACTTTATAAGAAAACCGATAATATGATTTTTCGCGTGTTGTCGCACAACATATTATCTACAGTATAAAGTAAGTGGACTATTGCATCGAATATATAAATAAATTATAAGATGCAATCATTTGATCATATGATTCTCATTTCAAATTAATTGTTATAACATTGTTCATACAAAAAGTTAGACTTTTAGTATACAATCCAACACCTTCATCCTTCGATGCTTATCAGCATTCTTCTTTAATCTTATATTTTTCTTGATAAGATCAAAACTCTTTTTTTTCTTCCTTGGACCATTGAAACTTTACTCTATTTAAACACTCAACAATTGGAGCCACAACATTTTCCAAACTCACATCATAAACAATGATATCACATACCTTGTCAATTGATGTACACCTTTTGCGAAAATTATTGTAACGAAGCCATGCATCATCAACAACATAGGTTGCACCGAGGTTACACTGTATCACCAAAGATTCTCCATGATCCTCGTAAGTAACATCATCATCATATTCATCATAAATTGGTGTTGTTTCTTCTTGCTCCTCTTCATACTCTTCTTCAACGAGAGTAATTATCCCCGGATTTGGGCAATCTACAGCAAAGTGTCCAAAGCCTTTGCACTCGAAACAATATTTTTGACAGGTTCTCTTCTTCGTATTAAGTTCCTGGTGATCTCTGTAGATACACATTTGTTTATGTGATCGTGTCACTTACATCTTCATAAGGAGCCACTCTAGCTCTCTCTAGTTTTAATGTTGTTTTTATCGTGTGTTTCTTTTCTAGCTTTGGTGGCTATAAACTGCATTCGCAAGATGTTTCGAAGCAATTTTGATTTTGATTAAACTAAGGTTTTTATAATAAGATTATTGTTTGCATTTCTTCCTCCTAACTTACATGGCATTTACAGAAAAATGAAAAAAATCAATTGTGTATGAGTTCAATTTTAGTTAACATTTTCGAGTTATGCAGAAACTTTTTCGTTGTGCATTAATTAATTAGACATCTTTAATCGAGCTCATAGAGAAGAAAATCAAAGCGAGGTTTTTTGTATCAAGAAGCTGAAATTTATGTTAATTAAACTTGTTTTAAAAATAAATAAATAAATAAAGCAGAGTACATACATAACTCTATAAAAATTTTAATTATTGCTTATACATAAATGAGCAGTAACACAATTTCAGATTCCAAAATACATAAGCCTATAGACTATATTTAGGCAAAAACTTTGTTAATCATTTTCATATACACATCCCTTTCAGCTTCTCCTTGCAGTTGCAGTTGATCAAGCAACATAGATATAGTGACTGTATCCGCCCATAATCCTTTTTCATGCATCTCCTCCAACAATGGTTTTGCTTTCGAGAGCTCATTCTTCCTCAACAAACCCCGAATAATAACATTATAAACATAACTATCGGGTGCACAACCACTTTCTTGCATTTTTACGAGCAATTGTTTTGCCTCCTCCAAGGACTCTTCTACACAAAGCGAACCAATAATCATGGTATACATTTGAACATCTGGTTGCAGGCCTTTACAAGGTAATTCATTCAAAAGATCTGTTGCAGCTTTAAGCTTTCCATCTTTGCATAATCCATGAATTAGAGTACCGTATGTAATTATATCAGGAATCGTGCCTCCTTCTTCCATTGTGCGTACAAATGAAAGTGCTTTAGCAGTCTCCCCACTCTTGCACAAGCCATCCACAAATGTAGTGTAAATATGTAGATCAGGATGTACTTGTTGATCTTCCATATCAATGAAAAGCTTCCAGCCATCAGCATATCTACCTATGCTAAATAATCCTTGAATCATGATGTTATATGTATATGAATTATGCTTTAGACCTTTACGAGGGGCTTCGAGAAAAAGATTCCAAGCTTCATCTAGCTCTCCCTTCTTGCAATACCCATCCATCAAACTGCTATAGGCGACGATACACGGCTTAAGGCCCTTCTCATCAATGGCATTAAACATTTCTCTAGCTTTATTCATATTCCCTTCCATACAATACCCTTCTATAAATGTAGTGTATGTGACTACGTCTGGACATACATTTTGCCGCATCATATCTTCCAAAATGCCCTCGGCCTCTTTCATCCTTCCACGCTTGCAATATGCTTCCACCAATATACTGAACGTGATCATATTCAAAGAGATTTTACGTTTAGACATTTCATTTAAAAGGCCTATAGCATCATCCAATCGATTAGCATCAGACAAGCCCTGGATCATCGAATTATATGTGACAACATTGGGTGAAATGCCACTGCCAATCATTTGAGGGAAAAGTTTTAAAGCATCATCAACCAATCCGACTTTGCAAAATCCATCAATCAGTGTGCTATAAGCCTTAACATTGGGTTTCCATTTGGTTTTCTCAAAAGTAGAGAGCAATTCAAAGGCAAGAATAGGTTGGCCAGCTTTGCATAGCCCATTTATCATAGTGAGAATCATAACATCATTAGGCTCACAAATTTTCAAAACCAAGACCTTATTGAACAATGTGGCTGCTTCCACGACCTTATGATCCAAGAAGAGGCCTTTAATGAGGGTTCCGAATGTTGCTTCATCAGGTTCATAACCGCTTTTGAAGATAGCGCCCAATAGAGAATGCCCAAAGTCCACCCGATTCAAAAGGCAATAGCAATTAATTGCGATACTAAACGTGAACTGATTCACATGAATACCTCTTTGGCGCATTTCGTCGAACATGGAGAGGGCAACAGGGTGGTGCTCCATCTTTACAACGAGACTCAACAGTTTGTTGAAAACAGGAAGAGAAGGTGGTGGCCGAATTCTCAACATTTTGCTAAACAAGCTAACAGCATCATCTAATTCCTTAATGCTGCTGAAATCAATTGTGGGTGTTCTTGCTGAAGAACGCCCATCCCTCTGACCCCTGTTATGCAAATTCGAAGAGAAGAAAGAGAATGGATGAGTAAAATTACCCAATTTATGAAAACACTTGGCCACAACTCCTGTTCGAAAAGCAGCTGACTTTATGCTCATTTTCTTCGCTGTAAATCCAAAATAGGAAAAACAAAACACACACTTGTAACTCGATATCCTAACATTTATTGAAACACCAAAACTGCTCTCCAAATCAAAACAATATTAGGTCATTATAATCTTGTTTCTAAAATGGTTTGGATCTTTTGTATGCATATCATCCATTGGGCCGGTCCAATTATATATCATTAGGCCCAATCAAGTCAACAATAGCCCGTTTTCTTTTTATAACTAGAGAGCAATTCATTTCTCTAAACAAAAATATTTTTATTGGTGTTTCTAAAACTGGAAAGGATAGGTGGTTCAATCAGTTTATTCGAAAATAAAAGTTGTAATAAATTCGTAACAACCTCAAGAATTGTTTTTATGGTTGAACTAGATTTTACTGCCGAAGGAATTATATTCCAATTATTTATTTTTTATATTTAATTAGTAATACACGCGTGCAATGCACGGAAAAATATAATTTTATATGATTGTAAAATAAAAATTATAATATTATAAAATATATATATCTCATTAAAAGTATAATAATAATATGAAAAATCTTGTGTGAGATCGCTTCAACAGATAAAAAGTGATAATATTATTTATAAAAAATTATACTTAATTCATAAAAAGTGATAACGATACTAATGATAATGACGCAGTGAATATTTTATTAACAATTTATAGTATAAATAAAAAGTGATAATATTTTATTGCGGAAGTGATTATAGATGTTAAACGGGCTAACCCTTACCATTATGGCCAGACTTAATGGGCTTCAGGTTAATCGAGCCTGTTTAAACGGTCTACGAAAAAGTGAACCTAACCCTAAATGGCTACGGGTTAAATGGGCCTGGCTCACGGGCCGTAAGATAAAAATATTAAAAAATTATAAATCTAAATATGTTATAAATAATACAAAAAATTTAAAATTAATTAATACATTATTTAAAATTTGAGAGAATTTTAAGATTAATAACTCTAGAAGTGATAAACGGTCCCAAATTTCTTAACCCTAACACTAATTTTTTCTGGATTAAATGGGCCAGATTCACGATTTTCGGTTTTTTTAACAACTCTAGAAGTGATAATGGTGTTATTACTTGAGACGATTTCTCACCAGTCTTTATCATAACAATATTATTATTTTAATTATACTATGACTTGTAAAATAATTTTATTTTACTAACACATAAATGTATGTAGTCAAAGTTTCATGATTGTAGTTGTATGAAATGAGTTGTGAGATAATGTATCAAAAAGTTATTGATTACTCCATATTTTATTAAATTACTACTCCCTCTGTCTCCCGATATATTTTACGTATTTATGTGCGCGGAGTTTAAGAAAAATTTGACTTTTTAAGTATAAAGTAAGAAAGAGAAAAAATATTTTAGTTAATTTAATAAAAAAAGTGTGTAAAGTTATTGGAATTGGTGAAAAAGTGAGTATTTTGTTGGGATATGTGTAAAAAGTATGTGTTATTATAGTGTATTCATTACTATTTTTAGTAAAAGTGAAGTGTAAAATACTTTGAGGAATGGAAAAGGAAAGTGTGAAATATTTTGGGACGAAGGAAGTATAAGTTAGTGTACTTTATCAATCTAAAAATTGTAGGACTACTTTAATAGTATATGTACTATGAAATCATGAATATATTCGACTCATAACCCATTTTATGTAAGCATTGTATCATGAAATTAAAAGAGTGTTCTAAATACCTATTTAATAAAAAAATTTAATCAACCCATTAAGGGAATTGTTTTTGTGAATCAGGTTAACATATGCAGATTAAGACTTTTTAGTATAAATATTTTTTATAAAGATGAACTATTACTATTTTGAATGGAAAATACTCTTTAAAATTTTTACCTTAATTTACTAATTACTCTTTAATACATGAAGTGTTCTTTAAAGAGATGAACCATTTTTCATTTGAATGAAAAATATTACTCTCAAACTCTATTATGTTGTGATTTCTTAAATGTTTGTTGATATGAATAATATTTTTCATTTTGAAAAGAATAGTCCATTTCTGTAAAAAATAATATTTTATATCCTAAAGAAAAATAATTTTTTTATAACCTAAATAATAATTTTGCAAAAATATGGTGTATGTGTGAACTGAGTTCATGTGAGATTCACTCAAAGGGAATTAAAGTAAACTTATAGTTTAGCATTTTACTATTTATTTTTTACATGTAGATTTTTTATTAAAAAATATTACTTGTAAAATTGATTTTTAATTACTTATATTTTACCGTAGAATTAACTTGAAGATGTGATGAAGATGTATATGTATATTTGTGTGAGAATGAACTATTATCATTTACTCTGTATTTTAGAAGAGTTCAGTATTCATTGTATTCCAACATGAAAAATCATTCTTTAGAGTGATGAACTATTTATTCTTTTAAATGAAAAATATTACTTTTAATTCAATTTTAAGATGTAGTAAATTCTTTTTGAATTTTTATTAAGATGAATAATGTTTTTCATTTTAAAAATAATAATTCATTACTCTATAAAATAATTTTTTTATATTAAATAATAATTTTAGTATAATAAAAGTCAGTATAATTGTTTCATAGAGATAAAAATATACATAGTATTTAAAAATATATCATTCAATATAATATAATGTGAGTAATCAATATCTACACAACTTTAAACATATCATCATAACAACTTGATAACTTTTGTTGTCTTTCAATAAAAATTATTTATTGCACATTTTTAAATCTCACTTCTTCGAAATATTTCTTTAGTATTATTACTACAATATCCTTTTTTTAATTTCTTCTAAATCTCTTCCATTTCACCATTAAAATCCATAATTTTAATAGTAGATATATTTCCTTTTTACCATATATTATACTTTTCTCATTTCTTCTAAATCTCTTCCATTTCATTTCATCATTAAAATTCATATAAATGAGCTCCAATATGTATGTAAACACTTCCTTTTCCTTTTTTTTTTCATACATTTTCTAAATCAACCATTTTATTTATTTGTGATCACCAAGTTTCAACTTTTCTCCTTCGGAAAATATGTACTACAAATTTTTATCATTTGGATATTTATTCTAACATACTTTAAATAAGTAATAAGAGTATATGACTTTTTTTTTCCTCATTCAATAATTTTTTTTCTTCTATATACATAAAAAATTTATATATTCTCTCATGAGAATGAATTACGATAAGATATTCACTTTATAATAATAATAATAATAATGCAATTGAATATCCATGTTTACTTTATTTTTCATTCTTCTTTGAAAAATCTATATTTTTCATTCTTCTTTAAAAAATGAACTAATTTTTTTATTAATACAAAAAGATAGGTTTCAATTTTTCATGACACAAATTTTGTATTATTTTGAAAACTATTCGAACCTTCATCAAATAAGTGATATACTATATACACATATGATCTCTTTCTCTTTTTTTTTCTCTATTCTTTTTAACTATTCTATTTACTAAAAAATATATACATATTTACTCTTAAAAGTGGAATGAATTAAAGAAGCTCTCAGCCTCTCACAGTAAGAGATCTCCCAATCTATAATCATTTCAAGAAGAAATTACTCCAGTCAGACTTCAATTCCCATTCTTTCTCCAAAGAATGCTAAATGTGGGCTGTTGACGAAGCGATCTTCCAGGACCACATTGCCGCCGGCCACCATATTTAGCCCGCCGTTTCCGCCGGCCATCATATTCACAATCCTCTTCTTATTTTTGTTGTTATATTTTCACTCCATAGTTATTTCCTGATATTCTAAAACAATTTATATAGAGTCAAGTGTGAGTCTTCTTTTAGAAGTCTTGCACGTATTTTGATGTATTAAGAAGCACAATAAAAAAATACTCCAATATTATACTCCCTCCGTCCCGGGTATTTTTACCCGTTTGTACGGGCACGGAGATTAAGGCATTTTATTTTTTTAATATATAATGTAAGAAAAAGTAGGGATAAATTAGTAATTTAAAAAGAAAAAGTGAATAAAGTTGTTGGGAATGATGAATAAAGTGTAAAAAAGTAGTTAAAGTTGTTGGGATTGTAAAAAGTAGGTAATAAAATATTATGTATTTTTGCAAAAAATGGAATGAGTAAAAATATGTGGGACACCCCAAAATGGAAAGTGGGTAAAAATATGGAAAGTGGGTAAAAATACGTGGGACGGATGGAGTATTATTGTTTTGGTGGATATAACTATAGTCTATACCTAATTGTACTACTACCAAGCCTAACGCCCCCCACTTTTACTCATCAATCAATCAACATGGCAGCATTTTTGCCTGTTAATATTTTTTCTTTAAATAATGTAATCAATAATCAATTTTATTCATGCACATTCATTTTCCTTCCCACTCTAATAAATAAATTCTTTTTTCTATTAAGTAAAAAAATTTGGGCATTTTGGCGCCAACTTCCACCACACACCACTATCTCACTTTTATATATTTATAGATTTTTTTTATATTAGCCATACTATATTATATAATTATTTATTTATTTGAATTGTACTCTCTCTATCCGCTTCTAAGGTATTCATTTTACTATTTCTGGCGTTCGCTTCAAATGTATCTATTTCCCTTATTTAGTAAAAAAATACAATACGGTCCACCACTTTCTACTAATACAACTACCACTTTACATATAATAATAATAATCCTTAATCTACGTGAAAAAAGCAAATGGATATCATAGAACCGGACACGTGCAAAAAGCAAATGGATACTTTAAAACCGGATGGAGGGAGTATTTTATAAATAAATAAACAATTATTTATAAGATAAGTTTGGTGTGAGATCGTCTAACGTAAGTCTTTACGTGAAACGAATAAAAAATGATAACATCGTTAATGAAAAGTGATACTCAGTCGATAAAAAGTTATAATGATGCAGCACACTATTTCATGAACAATTTATAGTATAAATAAAAAGTGATAACATTTTAAAGCGAAAGTAATAATAATATCATCACTTTTTATCCGTCCCAAACAGGGGCTTACGTGAGACGATTTTACATAAGTCTTTGCCTTATTTAGTTTAAGTTCTCTCTGTCCCCTTGATATGTATCCATTTTGCAAGTTTGGTCTGTCCCAACACAAAGTATCCATATTTTTTTTTGGATTGATGTTTCACGCAAGAAAATATTATTATACTCACCCATCACACATGGGCCCCACTCTCAATACTAATACAACTACTCACTAAACATTAAAATATTATCTCTCCCACCTTACTAAACATTAAATGACAAAGTATTCATTTTATTTATGGATTGATGTGATCCACAATAAAATATTATTATACTCACCCAATAAACATTAAAATATTATCTTTCACCTCACTGCATATTAAATTATTATACTTCTTAATCCACGTGCAAAAAGTAAATGAATATCTTTCAAGGGGATGGAAAGAGTATATACTAGTTTTGTCTCCCGCATAATACACGGGTTTTACAACGTGTGATGCTTTTATTTTAAAAATATACTCCCTCCATCCCACCCAAAGGGATGCATTTGTTTCTTGCAGGTGGATTAAGGAGCATTACTCCCTCCGTCCCATTGAAACGTACGCGCGAATTTACAAAGAAAGCGCGTACGTTTTAATAGGACAGATGGAGTATTATTTAATATGTAGTGGGTAGTTGTATTAGTGATAGTGAGGACCCCATATTTTAATTGTATTAATAGGGGTGTGTGTGGGTCCTATGTGTGAAAAAAAAGAAAATAGAACTCTTTGGATGGGACACCCAAAATAGAAAAAAGTGACTCTTTGGGTGGGATGGAGGAAGTAATATTTTATCATAAATTTTTTTATATTTTATTATTAAATATATATTCATCTTAATTTAGTATTAAGAATGTATCATTTACCCTCGTATTAAGATGATGATCATTTTATTAATATAAAACAAAGTGATATACATAATATGAATATTTTCAATTCAAGATGTGAAAAATAGGTTAATTATCAATTTGGGACCTGAATTATTTTTTTACTCTAATTAGGAACTTGTGAATATATAAAACTATAAAACAGGAAGTGTTATACATGAATATTTTTTCTATCACAATTATATATCAAAAAAATATTAAACTTATTAGTAGTAAATAAATTATTTATTAATCGAGCATCACTTTTTATTTTTGTCTTTTATTTTTGTAATTAATTTAAATGTAAAAATATCACTTTTTATTCATTTAAATGTAAAAATATATTAAAACTCATTATTATTATTTATTTTAAATATTAATTATATGTTATTAATAGAAGAGACTAAATAAAACATTAGTAAACAGGTTGAATTACTTAAAAAAAAATATTAATTGCAAGATTAACATGAAACCGCGACGTATATAAATTTTTTGAAGCGCTGCTGAATAAGACTTCTCTCAATATCTCCTTAGTTGAAGCCATACTCCATCTGCACCAGTGTACGAAATGTCGTTAACTAACTGATTCAACTTCACTGTGTTGAGTTTATTTGCCCAACTCACCCTCTTTGATGTGTCGGACTCTAATCCATGATAACCAATCTCTTCAAATGTTAATATGTGTCTGAAATATTTAATTAAATGTTTTTATTAAAATAAAGCAATAAGAGAGCAGATGACCAATAATATTATTTGGAGCGAAAATGACACAACTTAAAATTATAATCTATAACCAAATAATAACGGAGAGTAAATGATACAACTTAGGGGCAGTTTGTTTTGAATTCTTCAATCACAATAGGATTGAAAGTGATTGAACAGTGGGGTCGTTATTAAATTAATGAGAATGACCTATTAAATCAAACAAGTATTGGCAATGAAAATCAATATATCTCAATTTCCATTAATTCCACCCAATACCCCCAGCCAAACACCTCCTAAAAACACCCCATATGATAGAGAGGTGCTACTCTCAAGTTCATAACCTGACACGCTCTCTTCTTCGTGTTAAGTTCCTAGTGATCTCTGTAGATACGCATTTGTTTATGTGATCGTGTCACTTGCATCTTCATAAGGTTCCCCTCTAGCTCTCTCTAGTTTCAATGTTGTTTGTTGAGTGCTTCTTTTCTAGCTTTTGTGGTTGTAAAAAGCATTATGCAAGATGTTTCCAGGCAATTTTGAATTTGGTACGTAAAACTAAGGTTACAATAAGATTATTATTTGCATTTCTTCCCTCCAACTTATATGGCATTTACAGAAAACTGAAAAAATCGTTTCGATTCAACTTGTGGTCTATTGTATGAGTGCTATATTAGTTAACATTTTTGAGTTATGCAGAGACTCGTTTAATTTTTTCATTGTGCAGATTTAATTAATTTGACAATTTTAGCGTAATCAAGCTCAAAGAGAAGAAAATTTCAATGTGGGTTTTTTTTTTTTTTTTTTTTTGTGCTTGTAAGAAGCTGACTTTCTGCTCATTTTCTTCGCTGTGAATCCAAAATAGGAAAAACAAACACTTGTAACTCAATATATCCTAATGAAACACCAAAACTGCTCTTCAAATCAATACAATTTTAGGTTATTATAATCTTGTTTCTAAAATGGTTTGGATCTTTTGTATGCACATCATCCATTGGGCCGGTCCAATTATATATCATTAGGCCCAATTAAATCAACAATGTGGTCGAGCCCGTTATCTTTTTATAACTAGGAAACAATTTGTACTGAATAACCAATTTCTTATTTTTTGGTGTTTCTAAAACTGGAAAGGATCGCTGGTTCAATCAGTTTATTCGAAAATAGAAGTTGTAATCAATTCATAACAACCTCAAGAATTGTTTTTAGAGTGTTGTTATTTGCAGAATTGTTTTTAGAGTGTTGTTATTTGCACACGCTCTTTTATTAAATACAACTCTTCTATTAATTACATACCCATTTTTAAATTTTAAATCTTAATTTTATTATATACACCCCTATAATTTCAAAATTACCCTTTTTAATTTTAAAATTGTACACCCATCCAACATTCAATTTTGAGTGTATATTAGGTGCACCCAGGTGCAAGGTTGCACTATATGTGTATAACTTCTTATTCTATTTTGTATACATGTTATTCTCTTTTGTATGCGTGTTTTGTAATAATTGTATATTTTTTTCACACTAAGCTTTTCATTAAAAAACCATCATTTATATGTGTATAACTTTTTATTCAATAGTATATACATGTATTTTAATAATTGTATATTTTTTTACACTCAATTTTTCATTAAAAAAATTAACACTTAAATTGTATACATTTTTACTCATAATTGTATATGTTTTTGTTTATATTTGTATGTGGGTGCACACGAAGCTTCGTGTGCACCCGGGTGCACACTATATTTAGCCTTAATTAATACATGAAAACGGATGGTTTGTAACAAGGGTGAGTCTTAATTAAAAAATAAAATAAAATAAGTTTATTTTAATAGCATGTAAAAGTTTGTATCTTTATACCCGTCTGGTCTATTTTTATTCTTGTCTTCTTTTTTATTTTTTTCAACTCTTTTTTTTTTCATTTTTAATTCTTCAATTTTGATTAAGTTAATAAATTAAATTTAAATAATTTTTAAATTAATCCGACATAATTTTTTTATTTAAAATACTCTCTCCGTCCCATGTAAGAGGACCATTTGCTTTTTTCACGTAGATTAAGGAGTATTATTATTTAATGTGTAGTGAGTAGTTGTATTAATGGGAGTGTGGGTCCTATATTTTAATTGTATTAGAGAGGGTGGTGTGTGGGTCCCATGTGTGTAAAAAAAAAGGGGACTCTTTGGATGAGACGACCAAAATGGAAAAATGACCCTTTTAGCCTGGGACGGAGGGAGTATACTATTAATATTTTTTAATTAATAACTCTCAACATAAATTTATTTTAATTTATTTTTTATTTAAATATATAGTATTTCTTTTAACTACTAATTAAATTAAATTTGGTGTGTTATTATAAACAGTCATGTGTGGGACATATCATATACAGACAGGCCATTTGCAGGTTGAGTTTTTGATAGGTTGGTATGAGTTTGCCTGCGCAGGCTGAACCTATTATGACACCTCTAAACATATAATCAAGTAAAATAATACTAATTTAATTTAATTATTTTGTATAATAATCATATGAGGAAATGATGATAAAATTTAAATAAAAAGTGTTAATTAATTAATAATAATAATAATAATGAAAATCGTAAAATTAAATTATTAATGAACAATTTGTATGACGAATAAAATATAATAACATTTTTAATAAGAATGATAGTTGATCAAGAAAAAATGCTATATGATCAATTGAATTGTATTTCATAAACAATTCATATAACGAATAAAAAGTGATAATATTTTAATAAAAAATGATAACGGATTAATATTTAAGAAATAAGTGATATCCCTTCAATTGAAGTATTTAATGAACATTTTATACAACTGATAAAAAGTAATATTTTTTTATAAAAGTGACATACTGACATCTAATAAATGAAAGTGATAATCATTTAATTAAAGATAAACACATAATCAAATTATTTTATAAACAATTATAAGACAAATAAAAAGGATTAATAGTTTAATAAAAAAATTATATTAATAAATAACCAGTGATATTCCTGGAGTAAATTATTTTATAAATTATTTATAAAATAAATATAATATCTGAAATAAAAATTTAAATCATATACAAGAATCGATAATTTTTTCTGTAAAAAATAAGATAAAATACATATTTTAATAATTAATAAAATTTAGTATGTATTTTAATTTTAAAAAAAATTATTACCAAATTTGTCTTAGAAGCAATTACGTAGACACAGGTTGAGAGTGTATTATATATGAACTAACGAATTTCTTACTGATTAATATATATTTCAATGTATATTAATGGGATGTCTATAAAATAGAAAGGTATATGTGTTTAAAATATTCTATAAAAATATGTAGAATGTGTATTTAATAAATTAAGGGTAATTTAGATTTTTTAAAAATATTAATTTTATTTTTATAATAATAGAGTGTGTACTCAATAGGAAGAGGTGTGCAAATAAGGTTACCCTTGTTTTTATGATTGAGGCAAAAGCTTTTGTGCCCCAGGACACACTGTGTCCCCATGTGAACACAACTCAACCCCCAATAATATATTTAAATCTATGTATTGTTAGGGGGTTTAAATTGCAAAGTAACACGAAAATTACAAAGTGACACGGTGTCCCGGGGAACAAGAGCCTCACTCTTACCCAAAATATATTATATCATTATTTATTTGAATTGTATTTTATAAACTAAACATTTAGACGTGGTTTGCACTTTGCCTGCACTTTTCATTCCATATTATTTTCGTGCGCTTTTTTTTTTTTATGATAAAAGTTAAAGAGTTAGATGGTAGTCGTTTCACTAATATTAATTCATAAAGAAAAAAAAAAGAAAGAAAGAATATTAATGCATTCATGTATTATATATACATTAGTTTTTTAATTATTATTTAGTAAAAAAATATTGAAAAAAATACTACTCCCTCCATTCGTTCTAAGGTATTCATTTGATTTTTGCACGTGAATTATGGAGCATTATTATTATATGTAAAGTGGGTAGTTGTATTAGAGGGAAGTGATGGGTCATATTGTATACTTTTTTACTAATTGAGGGAAATTGATACCTTTGAAGTGGACGCTAAAAATAATAAAATGGATACTTTAGAAGCGGATCGGGAGTATATTTTTTTACTCATGAATAGAATTATATTACTACTTACCAATTTATTACTAACAAAATTTAAATTGTATTTTAGCAACAAAAAATGATTTTATAATGTTTTTGCTGATAGAAAAATATCTGTATCATGTATTTATTTGAATTTTATGAATAATTCTTTTCACCAATAATAATTTTACCAATCAAAACATTTGGTATTAATTCATTATTAAATTAAATAACTTAACAACGAAATTTAACTATTTAATTTTGTTGTGACAATAGATAAATGATTAAAATAAGTAAATAGTTGTTTTTAACTTTTGTTTTCTTCTATTATTATTATTTTTTATTCAATAGACCCCATAAAAAAATACACTTAATTGACCCGTATAATTCACATTTCGTTCTAGAAAAAGATAAAAATTTCGTATTAAATATATAGGTGAACATTTTATAATCCGCAAAATTGTCAGGAAAATCTTCTCCATAAGATCGTAGTTGAGTAACTACTTCATTTAATCTAGCATAATAGTTCTTAGCAGTTTCAAAATGTAACATCTTCAAATTCTCAAACTTTCTTTTTAAAGTTTGAAGTTTAGTAGCGCCTACCTTTTCATTGCCTTGAAAGTCCTCCTTCAGCTTATCCCACACTTCTTTAGATGTTTTTGCTTCCATAATCCTCTGAAATTATTCATCTGCCAAGCTCATCTGTAGAGTTAGAAGTGCTTGAGAATCCCTTTTTTTATTCTCTTTAATTTCCTTTCTTCGTAACTAATTCAATATGGAGATATCTTTTGGTATTGTGTATCCAACATCAACGATGTTCCACAAATTTTGAGCACAAAGATAGGTTTTTATTTTGATCTCCCAAAAGTCGTAGTTGTCACCACAAAAAATTGGAATTGGAATAGTTGAGCAGAATATGTCGGTCATAGTGACGCCCGATAATATTGAACGAGGCTTTGATGCCACTAATAGTATTTAGGTTATGGAATATGTGGTTAATAGTATTTAGGATAGGAGATGCGTTTTGTATGTGAAAGGTTTGGAAGATTTAAAGAAAATAGTTAGTTGAAGGGATGTGAAGCGGAGGAAAGCAGGGAAGTTTAGGATTTAAATGAAACTTGGTTTTTGATTTTCTCTCACAATTTATAATGTTGTACAAGGCTATTTATATGCGAGTATCCCACCTTCTCAAAGTAATTAGATAATTCTAGCTAATTCATTATTATTACCTAAACTAGGTAATTTTAGAATTTTCTCAAAGTAACTAGATAATTCTAGCTAATTCATTATTATTAGCTAAACTAGGTAATTTTAGAATTTTCTTATCTTTTTAGGATCATTCTACACAATTCTTGGTAGGTAGTTCTGGATTAATCTTAATTTAATAATTTATATTTCTTTCTTATGATCTAATATAGAATGATCCGGAATTTATGCATCATTGTTAATACGAGGCAATTTTGATTTTGATTGAACTAAGGTTATAATAAGATTATTATTTGCATTTCTTCCTCCCAACTTATATGGAATTTACAGAAAAAATGAAAAAAATCAATTTGTGCATGAGTGCAATTTTAGTTAACATTTTCGAGTTATGTAGAACTCGTTTTGTATTTTCATTGTGCAGAATTAATTAATTTGATATCTTCAGCGTAATCGAGCTCATAGAGAGAAGAAAACGTCAAAGTGAGTTCTTTGTAATAAGAAGCTGAAATTTATGTTAATTAAACTTGTTTTAAAAATAAATAAAGCATATTATATAAGTCTATACAATTTCGATAATTGCTTCTACATAAATGAGCAGTAACACTATTTCAAATACCAAAATACATAAGCCTACAGACTATATTTAGGCATAAACTTTGTTAATCATTTTCATATACACATCCCTTTCAGTTTCTCCTAGCAATCGGAGCTGATCAAGCAACATGGATATAGTCGCTATGTCCGCCCACAATCCTTTTTCATACATTTCCTCCAACAACGGTTTTGCTTTTGGGAGCTCGTTTCTCCTCAACAAACTCCGGATAATAACATTATAAACACAACTATCGGGTGCACAGCCACTTATCTCCATTTTTACGAGCAACTGTTTTGCCTCCTCCAATGATTCTTCTTCACAAAGCGAACAAATAATCATGGTATACATTCGAACATTTGGTTGCAAGCCTCTAGAAGGTAATTCATTCAAAAGATCTAATGCAACTTTATGTTTTCCATCTTTGCATAATCCACGAATTAGAGTATCATAGGTAATTAATTCAAGATTCATACCTTCTTCTTTGTGTGTATAAATGAAAATGCTTTAGCATACTCCCCACTCTTGCACAAGCCATACACCAATGTAGTGTAAATATGTAGATCAGGACGTACTTGTCGAGCTTTCATATCATTAAAAAGCTTCCAGCCATCATCATATCTACCAATGCTAAATAATCCATTAACCATGATGTTATATGTATATGCGTCATGCTTCAGACCTTTACGAGGGACTTCGAGAAAAAAATGCAAAGCTTCCTCTATCTCTCCCTTTTTGCAGTACCCATCCATCAAACTGCTATAGGCAATGATACACGGCTTAAGGCCTTTCTCAGCAATGGCATTAAACATTTCTCTAGCTTTATTTATGTTCGATTCCATACAATACCCTTCTATCAATGTAGTGTATGTGACTACATCTGGACATACATTTTGCCTCGTCATATCTTCCAAAGTGCTCTCTGCCTCTTTCATCCTTCCACGCTTGCAATATGCATCCACCAATATATTGAACGTAATAACATCCAAAGAGATTTTATGTCTAGACATTTCATTTAAAAGGCTTATAGCATCATCCAATCGATCAGCATCAGACAAGCCCTGGATCATCGAATTATATGTGACAACATCGGGTGAAATGCCAGTATCAATCATTTGAGCGAATAGTTTTAAAGCATCATCCACCAATCCAACTTTGCAAAATCCATCAATCAGTGCATTATAAGCAAAAACATCAGGTTTCCATCTGGTTTTTTACTATGTAGAGAGCAATTCAAGGGCAGGAAGAGGTTGGCCAGCTTTGCAGAGCCCATTAATCACAATGAGAATCATGATATTATTAGGCTCACAGATTTTAAAAAGCAACAGGTTGTTGAACAATGTGGCTGCTTCCACGACCTTATGATCCAAAAAGAGGCCTTTAATGAGGGTGTTGAATGTTACTGCATCAGGTTTATAACCACTCTTGAAGAATGCCCAAAGTCCACCCGATTCAGAAGGCAATAGCAATTAATTGCGATATTAAACGTGAACTCATTCACAGGAATACCTCTTTGGCGCATTTCGTCGAACATGGAGAGGGCAACAGTATGGTGCTTCATCTTCACAACGTGACCCAACAATTTGGTGAAAACAGGAAGACAAGGTAGCGGTCGCATTTTAACCATTTCACGAAACAAGAAAACAGCATCATCTAATTCCTTAATTCTGCTTATGAATTCATTTGTGGGTTTTCTTGCTTCAGAACCCCCATGCCCATAGCTCCGACCCAAATTATGCAAATTCGAAGTAAAGGAAGAGAATGGAAGAGAAAAATTACCGAATTTATGAAAAAACTTGGGCACAACTCCTGCAGCTGCCTTTCTGCTCATTTTCTACACCGAGATCGGATAATCTTGAATCTGAAAAGGGAAAGCAACGAAAAACAAACACTTGTACCCACTTTTGTACCAGTTTTATTCTTGTTTCTTAAATGGTTTGGATCTGCTGAATGGACATCATCCATTTAGGCCAGAGTATATACAATTAGGCCCAATTAACTCAACAATGTCGTTAAGCCCGTTTATTTTTTTTATAAGCATTGGATTATATATCATTATGATGAGGTGTGTACCTATGAATAATTTTTTCTTAGAAAAATGACGGTGGAATCAACATGTAACCGATAAAGAAATGTTTTACCTTTATTTGTGTGAAATTAATTTTTAATTTCGAATTTAATTACTCCTCAATTCCATGTCTTTATTGTATATACTTGTGAGGTGTCTCAAGTATTTATATAAATTTCATTAATGGTAAAATACATTATACACTAGTTTGGTCTCTCGTGTACTACACGAGTTTTATAATGTGTGGTATTTTTATTTTGAAATTATATTTTATAATAATAATTTTTTATGATTTTATATTTTATTTATAAATGTATATGTTTGTTTTTATTTTTTTCGTCTTACTTTATTATTTTAAAAAACGTAACTTTTACTCTCATATTAAAAAGATTAATATTTTATTACCATAAAAGAAAATGATGTACCATAATAATTATACTCTCAAAACCCATTAGCACAAATTGACACCCCTACCGGTGCACCCATGTTTATGGTATAAAATGTGTTAGTGGGTAGTTTTTTTTCAAAACAAAATTAATTATATTATTATATTTAATGGTGTAAATTATATTAAAAGTTAATATAATGGTTAAGATTGTTCAAGTGCACCACAAACTCTAACTTTCAATATATATATATATATATATATATATATATATATATATATATATATATATATATATATATATATATATATATATATATATATATAATGTTAGTTTTTAAATTATATTTTTATTATTAAAATTTTTATTAATTTAAATTTGTTATATATTTCCAACATCAGCCATTAGAGGTATTCTTAGTGGCACATTCCTAATTAAAGACAGGACTAATCATACTTTTCTTAATAATTTAATTAACTTATCAAATAAAAAAGGAAAAAAATCAATGCCTAGTGTACCATTGTGAATAAACACTTATAATTTAAGGGATAAATTCATATTTAATCCCATAAGAATTATTCGATGACAAAAAGATTTCAAAACTGACCGATTTAGTTCCATATGAATTTTTCATCAAAATTTATTATTAGTTAATGAAATATTCTGAACCGTTAGCAAGACCAAAATGGCAACTTACAGATTTGATTCCATAATTTGCAAAAATAATCTCCAAAAAAACTAATACAATGTTTATTGAGAGAGATAACAGAGAGGAATTGTTGTAATGGATTATGTCTATGTTGAAACACAGAAAATAATATAAATATGGTAGTTTATAATAATATAAGTTAATTTTGGATGAAATTTTTGAAAAATTATGGTTATAATATTCTTATGGGACCAAAATCGCTAGTTACGGGACCAGTGAATCCCTACGGGACTAAAATTGAATTGAATGAATTCTTATGGAAAAAAATGTGACATTTTTCCCTATAATTTAATGGTAACACTTGCATATGCGACCATTTCTTAGATTTTTTTTACATTTTTTAATTAATGAATAAACACGGCCATTGTTTTTTTATTTTTTATTATTTACTTTTTATTTTTATTTTATATTAATGGGTAGGATACGATCCGTTTCACATAAGAAGATTCGTGAGACGGTCTCACCCAAGATCTACCCGTTAAAATATACTCTCTCCTATATATTCATTTACTTTTTTATTAACGTGAATTAATAAATAGTGGATTATTATATTAATAAAGTTTGTCTAGTATTTTAGATGTACTAATAATATATGAGGATCTCATATTTTTAAAAGAGAAAATAAATTCTTTATAATGAGACGTAACAAAATTACTTACAACTCCTTCCCCTGCATACATATACACTTACCATTCAGGTTTAAAACATAAAATGTCTTTTGTCCTTTTATTTTATCTGAAAATGTATGTTCCAAAATAATTAGGACGCTCATTTTTGTCTCAAACCTTTTAGTTTTGCTCCGATTTCATACTACAATAATATATTTTTATTAATTTTGTCCCATAACTTTGTAAAAGCACCGATTCAGTCTTATCTCATAAAATAAAAAAAAATTGAATATTTTTTAAGTAAAAATAACTATTTTGATGAGAATTTAAAACATATGAGACTATTTTGGAGAAATTAAATTTGTTAAAACTATTTTGAATAAAGTAATTTTGCAAGGGATAATTTTGATTTTAAACTCAATCAAATACGTAAGTTGAGATTGTATGATTACTTACTCCAAGAAATTTAGAGAGAATAGGGCGGCACTATTGCCACCCAACATTTTGCTGAGGGCACCCGTCATTCTATTTTTATTGAATTGAAAAGACAAAATTAACTTAGTTAAATTCATTTAAATACAAACATCCAAAATCCTTTTTACTTTGCACACCCAAATTAAAAACCCTGCACTTTCTGTCTGCTTCATTTTTTTTCAAACTGTTATCCTCTTTCTATTTTTTTATTTTCTTTTAAAATTTTCATTCTCTGCAAATCGTTATATGATTGTGAGTTTTAAGAATCCACATAGACAGTACCTTAATGTGACCAATGTTTCCTTGCAAAAATAATCAATTAATTTTCAATTGGCCATTGTTTCAAAATTCGAAAGTTCTGAAGTTTGTCTATTGTATACGTCGCTTTAATTATTCGCAAAAGCTATATCTTTTATTTTATATATATATATATATATATATATATATATATATATATATATATATATATATATATATATATATAAAAGAAAATAATGTCATCGAAAATTTGGAAGAGAAGTTTAATTTTTTTTTCATTTATATGGCCCACGTTCTTATCTTGGACTGACAGACAATACGATGTTGCTATTAATAAATAGTGAATTATTATATTAATAGAGTTTGTCCGGTATTTTAAATGTATTAATAATGTATGAGGATCTCATATTTCTAAAAAAGAAAATAAATTCTTTATAATGAGACGTAACAAAATTACTTACAACTCCTTCCCCTGCATACATATACACTTACCATTCAGGTTTAAAACATAAAATGTCTTTTGTCCTTTTATTTTATCTGAAAATGTATGTCCCAAAATAGTTAGGACGATTATTTTTGTCTCAAACCTTTTAGTTTTGCTCCGATTTCATACTACAACAATATATTTTATTAATTTTGTCTCATAACTTTGTAAAAGCACCGATTCAGTCTTATCCCATAAAATAAAAAAAATTGAATATTTTTTTAAGTAAAAATAACTATTTTGATGAGAATTTAAAACATATGAGACTATTTTAGAGAAATTAAAAATTTTTAAAAGTATTTTGAATAAAGTAAATCTGTAAATGATGTTTTGATTTTAAACTCAATCAAATACGCACGTTGAGATTGTATGATTACCTTACTCCAAGAAATTTAGAGAGAATATTATATGGCCCACGTTCTTATCTTGGACTGACGGACAATATGATATTGCAATTGTAAAAATATAGAATTAAATTTTAATGAAATAGTATGTATCACTTTTAATGACCCATGGCCGAGTCTAACTAGACGAGATTACATTAATTTTAGTAACGTAATTACTTTTAATTTTTGTAAAAAATTTACAACAAATTATAACATTTGATTTTTTTTATAACGTAACGTATAACCAAATTATATAAAAATGTACATATATTCTAATTATTTGAAAGAATCTTGACTTGTATTTTTTTTAAATGTTACTTTATAATATAATACAATTGTAAAAAATGTGCAACCACATAGACATATTTTTGTCTCTTTGCTGTATATTTATATAGTTGTTAGTATTTTATTTTTTTCAATGTATTTAAATGCAATTATGATCAAAGTATGTAACTCTTAGTGATAAATCCTTAATTTTACTATTTGTCAAAAATAAATAACAATTATATATAAAAAAACTCAATTTATTCTTTTTTTAATACATGATTTGATTTGATACTAATTAATTTATTTATATCAAATGATTTATTTATTAATTAATGCCAATTAATGATAATAAAATAAATAAGTAATGTATATGAAAAAAAGACTTTAATATATATATATATATATATATATATTTGATTATTTATGGAAAATAAGGTCAAACATTTTATAATTAATTGACAAAAAATTATTAAAATGTTTCAAATAGGTGCTATATATTTTTTTTTAAAATCTACAATATAATATTTTAAATGGAGTATTACTTTTTACTCATGATTATGATTTAGTATTTCTTAATTAACTATATAATAATAATTCTATTTCCATTAATTGTTATTTTAAAGAAACTAATGTAGTATATATATATATATATATATATATATAATATAAATAAAAATAATTTATATATAATATTCTGTAAAAAAATACATAAATTTGTAATGAATTTATTAATTTTATTAGTTTCAAATTATATAAACAACTAAAGAAAACAAAGTTTATAATTCATATGTCTGAATAATTAAGATATATGTAAATAACTAAATATTAATATACTAAATTTAAAAAAATTAATAAATATTTACAAACTCAATTTTAATATTATTTGATATGAAATAATGTCTGAATGAACATTGATGTTGAACAAAAATCAAAGCTAGAATTCACGGTTCAATCAACCTTCGACAATTAGTTGATGTTTGGTGGATATGTTTAAAATTAAATTGAAATTGGCAAATAATCATGAGACTTTTAGAACTAATTCCTTTTGAAGTGTAATCAAATTGATCATTGTTTCAATTTGATATGGGATGTTATATTACATTTCTGTGAAATATCTTTTACATGTGCTAAATGAGCAATGCTATATGAGGAAAATCTCAACCTTTATAACTTTCAAAGTTTATATTTTTCTTTTGCCGTATATACCTTACATTTTGTAACAACCGGTGTTATTATTTGTTGTATTTCCTTTGCTTTTTTTGTCCATTTCCTTGTTTAATTAAACTTTTTCATTTATTATTATTATTATTATTTTTATTATTGTTTTGGCATGCATTGAATGAGATAATCTTATCCCCACATACTACCTTTTCACTAATTAATGCCTCGTGATCATGTATGCATGATTTACACAACGTTCTCTCTCTAAATTTATATGCGTTCAGATATAAGAGATTTTTTAAAAATAAATAACATGAAAATTTTACAGTGTCCAATTATTCCATGAATTTTTGTCATATAATATAATATACTCTACATAATTCACAATATGGATTATAACTTTTTTTCCTTTTTTTTTTGCATGCATCCATGCACGTACTTTAGAAACAATATTCCCATGGCCATTAGCAGTATATCCAACATCATCAACTTGCACACCGTGCTAACTTTCTTATTAAATTACTTGAATAAAAGGTATATCTTTTTCTTATGTCAATTGTATTTAATTCATTGCTTATCCAACATCATCAACTTGCACACCGCGCTAACTTTCCTATTAAATTACTTGAATAAAAGGTATATCTTTTTCTTATGTCAATTGTATTTAATTCATTTCTATTTTGAAAAATATTACTCCTAATGATCATTTTCGTGAAAAGCTTCACATGTAACGAAGTCAACTCTGATTACATAAATTAGGTGGGACGGTGGGAACATCACAACGTGGTACTAGGTTTATTTTATATTTGTATCTTGCAAATTAATGTCCTTATTATATATAATCATCCTAATAAGGTGGTGGTCAAAAAAGTATATTATAAATTACACAGATTTGGGTTTACTTTGTACAAAAACAATGTGAAATACAAAATTGGAGTTAAAAGTCTTTTTGTCCTATAACTATTTAAAACTTTAGATTTTATCTAAAAAAAGATATTTGTATCAATTTTGTCCCAAAACTATGAGTTTTATTGCAATTTTGCCCAATTTTCGCCGGAACCCTCAATTTTCGTAGGAAATTAGCCACGTGCATTGCACGTGATTGATGAATTTGGGGGTTCCGGCGAAAATTTAGAGTTTCGGCGAAAAGATGTTTATTTCTCTATTTTAATTCTTTAGTCCATTGCAAATCTTGTCCTCACAGATAATATTTTGCTTTATGATTTATGAAACTCTTAAAAATAGTTAAAAAAGATATTTCGATTTTGTAGGTTAAAAGTTTTGGGTTAATTCCTAAAAAATTCAACACCTTATTGGGAATTTTCAAATATATCACGACCTTTTAATTTTGTCAATTCAATATACAGTCTACTTAATATTTTCAATTTTATCGCGACCTTATATTTTTATCAATTCAATAGCAATCTATTTAATATTTTTAATTCTATCACAATTTTTATTTTTGCAATTTCATATCCCACTTATTTTATATTTTTAATTCAATTAAATTTATTATTATTATTATATTGTTATTATTATTATTAATAAAAGTTATTTAAAAATTAATTAAAACACATAAGTCGATCATTTATTTCATAAGATTTTTTTTATTATAGTAAATTAACATGTGATAAAAAAATATTTTAGTTGGTCGACAATTATGTAAAATTATTTTTAATCATAACGAATAAAATTCTATTATTATTATTATTATTATTATTATTTCTGTTCGAACTTATCACTATTATTATATAATAAATCCACAACTCTAAAAATAAAATTATTTATTGAAAATAAAAATTTTATAGCAAGGAAAATTAATTAGTAACTAATTTAAATTTAAAAATAAAAATAAAAAATTTGGGTGGAGAATATGTACATAGTTCTACTTTTATTATTATAATAATAATAATAATAATAATGAATCTAATTGAATTGAAAAAATAAAATAAGTGGTATATCAAATAGCAAAAAAATAAAAATTGTGATAGAATTGAAAATAATAAATAAATCGCGTATTAAATTGACAAAATAAAAGTTCGTGAAAGAATTGAAAATATTAAATAGATCGTTTATTGAATTGACAAAAATAAAAGGTCCGTGATAGATTTGAAAATCCCCAATAAGGTGGTGAATTTTTTAGGAATTAATCCAAAGTTTTTTTGTCCCATAACTTTTTAAACATTAAATTTTGTCCCAAAAAAGATATTTGTATCAATTTTGTCCCATAACTATGAGTTTTATTTTAATTTTGTCCAATTTTCACCGGAACCCCCCAAATTCATCCGTCACGTACGTGACCAATTTTTGGCAAAAATTGAGGGTTCTGGTGAAAATTGGGCAAAATTGAAATAAAACTAATAGTTATAGAATAAAATCGATAAAAATATTTTTTGGACAAAATCTAAAGTTTTAAATAGTTATGGGACAAAAAAACTTTTAACTCAAAAAATTTTATTAAATTTAATTGATTTTTATATGTATTTTCATAATCAAATGTGAAGTAGTTTTAATTTAATAATGTATAATTGTTCGTTTCATGTGTATTATAAATTTTAATATGTAAATGTATTATGTTATTGTTAATTTGTTAGTATATATAATATATTAAATAAATGTATGACGTTTAATTCTTAATTGTATTATTAATTTTACATTTGTATTTTTTTATACACATCTTAATGAAATTTATTTGCTGTAGTCCAACATAACATATGTTTCTCTAATAAATGTAATATTTAAAAAAACTATATTGATATCTTATATCAATATTTTTATTGATATTGTTCATATTTCTCTTAATAAATGTAATTTTTTTTTAATTTTCAATAGAGTAGTAGTATATAAATTACAATCATCTTCATTTATATATCAATTAAATAATACATTTATGAATACAAACATATACATTATTAAATTAACACTAATACAGTCATTTAAAAAGTTAAATTTTAATTATTACTTCTTCATTTATACATCAATTCAATTATACATTTATGAACACTAACATATACATTATTAAATTAACACTACTACAGTCATTTAAAAAGTTAAATTTTAATTATTACTTCATTTGTATAATTAAAAATAATACATTTATAAATAAAATTATATATATTAGTAAACTAAAAATAATACAGTTATTCATAAATGTTAAATTTTAATTGATTTTTTTTAAGGCAACTAGATGAAGATTTAAACAAAAATCGTGATGAACTTGGTGTAGAACTTTTAAGAAATCTGAAAATCATAGAGGAAAATCTAAATAATTAATACTCAAATATATAATTAAAAATTAAATGCATCTGATGCAAAATAATTTCAAAAAATTTCCTAATTTTATAATTTCAAAAAAATTTCTAATTTTTTCCAACAATTTTTGTGTAGATCTGCTTCAATTTTTTGTAGATCTGTTTTATCATTCAATCGCCAGCACATCTCTTGAGAACACCACTGTTAGCTACCACCGCATCTCCTTAAATTACAAGAAATTGCTGAATTAATAATTATATTAAACTTAAATTATATTTTAAAATTGTAACTTTACAACCCGTGTAATATACGAGATTCATACTATATATATATATATATATATATATATATATATATATATATATATATATATATATATATATATATATATATATATATATATATATATATAGAAAAACATATTAAATCAAATTTTATATACATATAGGTGAACATGATTTTACTTATACTCTTATGAGGGCAAGTTAAAGTGAATAATTAGCACCTATCGAGCTATTTGATAATGTGAAGTTAATTAGATGCGAAGTGGCTAAGCAGTATATATATATATTTCATTTTTTTTATTGTACAAGTTGTAATGTGCTTGAAATTAAATTAATGTTCCTTAAAATTAGGATAGCTGCATGCATGGAGATTCCAAATTAAAGACCACCACATGCATTATTTAAAACAAACAATTCGCATGTTAGACTAGTTAATGTTTGCATAGAACCAGAAGTTAAGTTGTATATAAATAGGAGGGTCCAGGGTCATGATCTTCCTCACATCCGATAGGTATTTCCATAGCTTGAATTCTCATAATCTCGTCCTATATATTCTTGGTTTTGTAAGACGACATTAACTGTAAGTTTTCAAGAACATATATATATATTAGTAGCTATCTTTTGAGATTAATTATTGCTGCTTATTTTTGATTGATTATCATACGATATATCTCATGAGCTTGAATAGTAAAAATGTGTTTTGTTTAATTTATTAAATAAATAAATTAGAGTATTAGTTGATTAATAGGAGTATATATATACTAATACTAGTATTGTTGAAGGGGGGCAGCAGGAATTAAATCAATGGCTGAATGGCTTCCAAAGTCGATGGTGCTGAAATCGGATGTTTACGATGCGTACGTCCATTACGAAGGCGGCGAGGTGGATGCGGAGTCGGGCAGCGCCTTCGACACGATGTCGGTGATTGAAAAGGAGGGTGTAAAAGAGGGCAATAATGCGTACGTTCATCTCCGATTTCGTTACACCAATAAGTATTGGTCGGCAAACGACAAGAGGTCCATCGTGGCAGTTTCCAACAAACCCGTGGAGGACACGTCGGACCCGACTTGCACGCTGTTCGAACCCCAACGCAGCGACGACGGCAATATCCAACTGAAGCACGTGCAAAGCGGCAAGTATGTGCGGAGAAGCGCCACCGTCCGCCGTCTGTTCGTGGATGACGCCCCTCTCACTCCGGACTATACCTTGAGAGTTATGGATTCGGATACCATAATTCGGGTCCCGAGGGAAGTGGTACTCAAGGGAAACAACGGGTTGTACCTGGAGGGCTATTGGTACTACTGGTTCGCACACGGGTCGTACCCATACATGCGATTCTCCGCCGCCGACAGCGGCGACCTCAACGCCGTGGGGCTGGAGGTGGTGCAGCAGCGCGACGGCTATCTCCGATTCAAGCCCAAGTACTTCGGCGGCAAGTTCTGGCGGGGTGGCGGGGGCTGGGTGGGGATGGATTCGGAGGATGAGAAAGGGGAGGACAGAGCAACTTGGTGGTGGCCCATCAAGTGTGGGCCCAACACCATTGCTCTTAAAGCCCAATCCAACAACCGCTTCGTCAAACCCCTCACTGCCGACAACAAGTACGACACCCTCGCCACGACCGAGGACTTCATCAGCAAGGACGCAAAGATGGTGGTGGAGGAGCCCGTGTCCGAAAGAAGCATCTACGACGTCAGATACGCCATCCTGCAGCACGCACGTGTGTTCGATGAGGAGACCATCCTTGTAAGCACTGAGACGGCCGTGAATTCCTCCCACAAGGAGATTTCCTTAACCCTTAAGGTTGCGCAAGAAGTCACCACCACTCGTTCTTTCAGCAACAGCCACGGAATCACCATTGGCGCCGAAACCACCATACAAACCGGCGTGCCCTTCATTGTCAAGGGAGAGATTAAGCTCTCTGCTTCCGCAACTACTACGCTGGCGTGGGGTACGGAGGAACAAAAGAAGAGCACCCTAGAAGGGTCGTGTGTTGTCACGGTGCCCCCAAGGAGTAAGGCTACGATCAACTGCGTCGCCACCTCTGGCAAGTGCAGTGTTCCTTTCACCTACTCGCAACGAGACAAGCGATCCTCTGATGGCCACTATGTCACCAGTCAACATGTCGATGGTATCTTTACATGCAACAGTTACTACAACGTCAGATTTGAGCACCCTCAGATTGAACCCCTTTGAATTAATCCCAATTTCCTCTTCTTTTTTTTCCCTTTATTAATTTCTTTTCTTTTCTAGGTGAGGGTTTTTTCATCAACTTCTTAAAACTTGGTTTTTCCCTCAAAAAATAAACATGTAAGGCTTAAATTAATAAATGACATAATATCCATTGTTTTCTTTCAACCCATCTCGTAATCATGTACAAATCACAGAACCTGTTTTGTAAACATTTTGATCACTTTCTTTTGGTAAGATTTTTATGATTTTCTTTCTTCACACTATTCTTTCTTGTTTATAATATCCATCATTTTCCTTCAACTCATCTGGTCATTTTACATGTATAACAGTAAAAATCACTGAACCTGTTTTGTAAACATTTTGATCACTTTCTTTTGGTAACTACGGTCTGGAATACATTTATCTTGGTAGCAGTTACAACTGTATATTCACCCTTTTCCTTGCCAATCATCTGTGAAGAAAATGCATCAAATAATTCGGAGTGTAATACTTGCACCCAAATAAAATATAACAGTATAACCCCTCTCTAAACTACTGCTTCAATTATTTTTACTAACCTTCATAAGATGTCATCTGACAATCCTAATCCAATCATCAACCCCAGGTATTATCTCTCTACCTCTCTTTTCACTGATGTTGAGCCCACTTCTGTCACTCAGGCCTTAACCACTTCCCATTGGCGAGATGCGATGTCTTTAGAGTTTAATGCTCTGATCCGGAATGGCACCTGGTCTCTTGTTCCTGCTACCATCTCTCAGAATATCATCGGTTGTAAATGGGTATTTCGCATTAAACGAAAACTCGATGAATCAGTTGACCGATATAAGGCCATGCTTGTGGCTAAAGGGTTTTATCAGCGCTCCGGGCTAGATTTCACAGAAACCTTCAGTCCGCTGTCAAACCAGCTACAATTCGTGTTGTTTTGAGTATTGCTATTTCTCCTAGATGGCAACTAGGCCTGTTAAGTGAGCCGAGCTTGCTTGAGTAGTGCATACTCAAGCTCGGCTCGAGTAGTTATCGAGCCGAGCTCAAGCTCGGCTAGATTTGATAATGAGCTTACGAGTGAGCTCAAGCTCGACTAGAAAATTACTCATTCGAACTCGAGCTTGGCTTGGCTTATTTAAGGAAAACGAGTCGAGCTTTCGAGCCTTAATGAACTTTCGACGAGCCAGATTTTAATTAATATATTTAATATTATATTTAATAATTATTATATTAATATATATAATTATCATTATATAATATTTATTTTAATATTATTATTATTGAGCTTTATTGAGTCGAGTCGAGCTCGGCTCGATAACGTAACGAGCATTTCGATGAGCTCGAACTCAAACTCGAGTAGTCACGAGTTGAACCGAGCTCGAGGTTTAATGAGCCGAGCCGAGCTGAGCTCTCGACCGGCTTGTTTCGTTTAACAGCTCTAGCCATAACATCAATTTGATGTGAATAATGCCTACTTGCATGGTTCGCTTTCTGAAGAGGTTTACATGTCTCAACCACCAGGTTTTGCTGATCCTGATAAACCCTCTCACGCTTGCAGGCTCCATAAATCTATCTATGGCTTGAAATAGGCACCGCGTACTTGGTACAATGCGTTGTGCTCGTTTCTGATCTCTGTTGTCCTTTATTGTACTAAATCCGACGAATCTTTATTTGTGTATCATCACAATAATATCTTTCCATAATTTCTGGTTTATGTTGATGATCTATTGTTGACAGGGAGCGATCAGACATTCCTTCAAAAATTTGCTTCTCATCTTGCATCAAAATTTTCTATCAAGGATCTGGGTCCGCTCTCTTACTTTCTAGGAATTGAAGTGTATCAATCCTCACAAGGTTGTCATTTGTCTAAATTCAAGTACACCACAGATCTTCTGACTCGCTTAAATATGTTGACAGCTAAGCCAATTTCAACACCAATTGCTGCCAGTGTTAAGTTTTCGTTGCATGATGGCACTGAGTCGTACGATGCTAATATATATCGGAAGATTCTTGGCAGCCTTCAGTATCTTTTACTCACTCGGCCGGATATTGCCTATGCAGTGAATAAGCTTTCCCAGTTCATCCATGCGCCTACTGTTACTCACTGGGGCGCTGTCAAGCGTCTTTTGCGATACTTAAATGGCACACGTTTGTGCTCTCTTCTCATTCGTCGAGACTCTCCGCTTACTTTGCATTGTTTCACTGATGTTGACTAATCAAGTGAACCGATGATAGGTCCTCCACAAAAGCCTATGTTGTTTTTCTTGACTCTAATCCAGTGTCCTGGCGCTCTCGCAAGCAACGAACTATTGCTCGCTCTTCTGCAGAGGTAGAATACCGTGCGATTGCCAGTGCTATTCGATGGACCTCCTCTCTTCTTGGTGAGTTACGTGTTTCTCTACCACATTCCCCATCGGTCATATATTGTGATAATATTGGGGCCACTTATCTTATCTCCAATTCGGTGTTTCACTCTCAAATGGAACATATCGCCATTGATTATCATTTTGTGTGAGATCTTGTCAAATCCTCTCTTCTTCGGGCATCACATGTCTCCTCTACTGATCAACTAGCTGATGCTCTTACAAAGTCCTTATCTCGACCTCGCTTTTCATTACTAATGTCCAAGATCGGCGTTGTCATCTGCAGGCCGTCTTGAGGGGGCTTATTAGGAATGTATATATTAGCTTGTCCCACATCGCTGTATTATTAGTTTAGTGATCTGTTGTACGTGTATATATTTCTTATTCCTTAATATAAATATTATTCTTCCACAAATCTCTTTATCAACAGCCTCGTAATCAATTCACACCTCTTCCAATCACAATCAGATCTGTATGAAATAAAAAGAAATGAATTAAAACTATCAAGTAAATAAAAGTAATGGGGAAAGAGAAAAGGATGTACAATGAAGCTTTGTAAAGACACTAAGCTGATAATAAAATTCACAGAGATTCTGGAGATTTCTCTCCTCATGCTCCGATGATTCCAGTAATAAACTTTGAAGAAATGGGAACGTTGCTCTTCAACTCCTTCAACAACAATCCCAGCGTCACCCATTTTCAACTCTGAGTCACCCTGTAATGTTTAGGGACCGGGAGGAAAAAGAAATGAGATTTTGACAGTTACATAGATTTCCACTTGGTCACGCTTCTTAATTATCACCGTCCAATTTAGCTGCTTTAATAATTACTAATTAAAAAATTCACTTTCCATGTATAGGCATTACTTTGGGCGGAAAAATGGCACTTTCTATATATAGCAGACTTTGGGCGGACGGCGGAAGGCGCTCAACTGGGAAGCAGTGCGCGGTGGTGGCAGTGGCAGAGAACTCCGACGAGGGAATGTGGCGGATCTGCGTTGGCGATTTCCGATAGGTGGCGGTGTTCGCGTTTTCCGGCAAGAAGGTACAAGCCGTTCAATTGATGTGAATTTTGTGGTGAGGAGCTTCAATCAGTCGTAGAGGTACAAGCCGTTCGGGACTGGGAGAGTGATTTAGAACATTGATAAGATCCAAGGGAGCCAAGCGTGTTCGCATTTTCCGGCAAGAAGGTACAAGCCGTTTTCTTTCTCAAAGAAAAATGGTACAGATCTACTTAATTATTTCTGGTGAGTAAACAATGAGAATGGAGGTGAGGAACTCGTGTGCTGAATTATCCATTTCAGCAAGACTCTTACACCTGGACTTGTGTTGGGATTTTGTAGAGTGAGTATTAAGATAGGTTTGTTATTTTATATCATAATATACAATATAATTAATCTTAAAAAAGGAAAATGAATTGGGTAATTGGTTTATGAGTACAGTTGGAGTAGTAAAGATGTACAGTTCCCATGAGTACAATAGATTGTAATGGAGTAGTAAAGATGTACAGTTGCTATAGTGAATCATTAGTTCATTGCTTTTGGAATAAAATGTTGTATTAGTTAGAAAATTCTCAAAGGTGTTGTTGTTGCTAGGTGCGATGGTTGTAATAATATGCACCTGATTGCTGATCGACTGGGATGGTTTGGAGAACCCGATAGTGTGGAGGAATTTTTGGCAGCTCGTGGGAATTAAGTTAAGAAGGGATCACCTTTCTAATCTTTGTTTTCTGTTGAGTAAGAAGTTACTCATCATGGGTTTGTGTGTAGCAAGAAGTTACTAATCGTTTTATATTTTTTGTAACCATTGGTTTTATTATAATATCAAAAATTAAAAAAGAGTAATTTAAAAGTTGTTGACCAACATACATAAATAAACCAATAGAAAGAGTAATAAAAATAACTTGTTCTTAATCATTTTAATTTATTATAAAGAGTAACCCAATAAGTATAAAAGAGTAACCCAATGGATATAAAAGAGTAATCTAAAAACTTGTTCATAATAATTTAATTTATTATAAAGAGTAATCCAATTAAAAGGAAAGAGTAACCTAATGAATATGAAAGAGTAACCTAAAAGACGTTGACTAAATATTCATATTAAATAGTAACTTAATCTTTTAAAAAAAATCTATTATTATAAAGAGTAACCCAATGAATATGAAATAGTAACTTAAAACATGTTGACCAAATACTAAGATTAAATAATAATTTAATCTTTTAAAAAAATCTATTATTATAAAGAGTATCCCAATTAATAAGAAAGAGTAACCTAAAAAATGTTGATCAAATATAACAATATAAATTTCACATAGAAAAAAAATATTGTTAGGTTACTCTTTTATATTAAATGGGTTACTATTTTTAATAATTTGAGTTACTCTCTAATTTCATATTCGGATTTCTGAAAATCAAATATTATTCTATTTGGTTAACATCGTTTAGATTTACTCTTTTCTATTAATCTGACTTACTCTTTTTTAATAATTTGAGTTACTATTTAATTTCATATTCAGACTATTTGGTTGACATATTTTAGGTTACTCTTTTATATTAATTGAGTTACCTTTTATAATAATTTGGATTACTCTTTTCTATAAATTGAATTACTCTTCGTCGCCACATGACTTGTCATGGAAACAAAATGATTGATGTCAAAATGGCGCAATTGCAGATTTTGAGGCCCGATAAACAAAATGGCATAACTGCTCCTCTTTTCAATTGAAAAGAACTTCCTACTCCCTTCAAGAAATAAGTGAATGCTGCTTCATGATGGTTATGGTTAATAAACAAATTATTAAAATATATAAATGCTATTACATGCAATGACCATTCACAACCTCAACTTTCTCTCACTAATTCTATTTCTCTCTCATCAAGAAGTGGGTGACTGCTGATTACTCTGGAGCCTTATCAAGTCTCTTCTTCTACCATAGCAACCCATCGTTGACTTTTGCTTTAACAGCATCACCACTGATTCTCCCCTCATATTGTCACTAGCGCCTACCCATTCGAAGCTCCTAAAAAAGTGTAAATATTTAAATAAAATTATTAAGATCGATGAATAATGTGTAAAAGTATGTAATATATATATATAATGTATTTTTACGAATGAAATGTGCATAAATATTTGAGGCCCTCAAAAAAAATATATTAAGTTGACACAAATAAAGGTAAAACATTTATTGACACAAATTAATTGGGGCAAATTATATATAATCTGGCCCAAATGAATGATTTCCATTCAAAAGATCCAAATCATTTAAGAACAACACTGGGTCTGGGTACAAGAGTTTGTTTTTCGTGTTGCTTTTCTTTTCTTAGAGTCAAGATTATCTGATTTCGCTGTAGAAAATGAGCAGAAAGTCAGCTGCAGGAGTTGTGCCCAACATTTTTCATGAATTCGGTAATTTTTCTTTTCCATTCTCTTCCTTTTCTTCGAATTTGCATAATTTGGGTCGGAGCTATGGGCACGGGCTTTCTTCAGCAAGAAAACCCACATATGATTTAATAAGCAGAATTAAGGAAATAGATGATGCTGTTTTCTTGTTTGTGAAATGGTTAAAATGCGACCACTACCTTCTCTTCCTCTTTTTACCAAATTGTTGGGTCACGTTGTGAAGATGAAGCACCACTCTGCTGCCTCTCCATGTTTGATGGACGGGTACTGCAAGAAGGGAGAGAGAGAGAAAGGTTGGCATCTTTTTCTCGAAGTCCCTCGTAAAGGTTTAAAGCATGATGAACGTACCTATAGCATAATGATTCATGGTTTATTTAGCAAATGTAAGTATGCCGATGGGTGGAAGCTTTTCTATAATATGGAATCCCAACAAGTAACTCCTAATATGGATACTTACAATATATTGTTGGATGGCTTGTGTAAGTCTCGAGAGATTGCTAAAGCACTTTCATTTCTTAAGGAAATAGAGGAAGAAGGCATGATTCCTGATATAGTTACATATCGTATTATCATTAGTGGATTGTGTAAAGATAGAAAACTTAAAGCTGCAAAAGATCTTTTGAATGAATTACCTTTTAAAGGCCTGCAACCAGATGTTCAAATGTATACGAGTTAAAAGTTTATTTTATCCCCTAACTATTTAAAACTTTAGATTTTGTCCAAAAAAATATATTTGTATCGATTTTGTCCCATAACTGTGAGTTTTCTTTCAAATTTGGCAAATTTTCGCCGGATATTGGTCACGTGCATTGCATGTGACAGATAAATTTGGGGGTTCCGGCGAAAATTGGGCAAAATTGAAATAAAACACATAGTTATGAGATAAAATTTAAAGTTTAAACAGTTATGGGACAAAAAAACTTTTAACTCTTGGGTTAATTCCTAAAAAATTCACCACCTTATTGGGAATTTTCAAATCTATCACGACCTTTTATTTTTTTCAATTCAAAATACAATCTATTTAATATTTTTAAATCTATCACGACCTTTTATTTTTGTCAATTCAATACACGATCTATTTAATATTTTTAATTCTATCACAACTTTTATTTTTGTAATTTCGTACCCCACTTATTTTATATTTTCAATTCAATTAAATTCATTATTATTATTATTATTATTATTATTATTAATAAAAATTATTTAAAAATTAATTAAAACACACAAGTCGATCATTTATTTCATAAATTTTTTTTTCTGTACCGTTGTTATAGTAAATTAACATTCGATTAAAAATTATCTTAGTTGGTCGACCTTTATGTAAAATTATTTTTAACCATAATGAATAAAATTCTATTATTATTACTTTTGTTCGAACTTATCACTATTATTATATAGTAAATCCACAACTCTAATAAAAATATGATATAAATAAAATTATTTATTGAAAATTAAATTTATGGCAAAGGAAATTAATTAGTGACTAATTTAAATTTAAAAATAAAAAAAATTAGATGGAGTATTAATTCCATTAATTAATAACTACATAGTTCTACTTTTATCATCATCATCATCATCATCATCATCATCATCATCATCATCATCATCATCATCATCATAATAATAATAATAATAATAATAATAATAATAATAATAATAATAATAATAATAATAATGAATTTAATTGAATTGAAAAAATAAAATAAGTGGTGTATCAAATAGCAAAAAATAAAAGTTGTGATAGAATTAAAAATAATAAATAGATTGCATATTAAATTGACAAAAATAAAAGTTTGTGAAAGAATTAAAAATATTAAATAGATTGTGTATTGAATTGACAAAAATAAAAGGTCGTGATAGATTTGAAAACCCCCAATAAGGTGGTGAATTTTTTAGGAATTAACCCAAGAGTTAAAAGTTATTTTGTCACATAACTTTTTAAACTTTAAATTTTCTCCCAAAAAATATATTTGTATCGATTTTGTCCCATAACTATGAGTTTTCTTTCAATTTTGCCAATTTTCGTCGGAACCCTAGATTTTCGTCGGAACCCTGTTGAGAGTGGAGTTTCAAGCATTTCATGTGTGTACATTACACCATTTTACTTAGGAAAGTTATCGTTTTTTCATGGAATCGTGTACGTTTAAGTATTTACACAATTTTGAGGCATTAAGGTGTTTTGTGAGTTTTGAAGGCAGGAAATAGGGAAAAACAGAGCAGGACCGGAAGAGGAGCGAAACATAATCGGAACGACCCAACTCGGGAGCAGATCGGCGAGCCGCTCGAGCTGAGTTGGTTGTCGAGCGGGGTCCAATTGTACCGAGTGGGGTCCAGGTGGGACCCCAGTGACGTGGCCAGTCCAGGGGAAGGCCGCTCGACTGGGTCCAAGCCCAGCTCGAGCTGAGTTGGGTGTCGAGCAGCCCAGTTTCGAGCCCAGTTAGGGCTTGTTCGATGCAGCAGCGTATATATACCCCCAGATCGCGTTTCTGAAGGAGAATCGATCGAAAACAGCCCTGCAACAGTTCAAGAGAGAATTAGGGAGATCAATACACAAATTGGAGAGAACCCATCCATAATCTATCATCAATTCATCCTTCTAACACCTCCATATCAGATTAGAACTTGATTTCACCATCCATCCATCTCCAAGTGTGTTTCAAGTGCTAGTTGAGGGGAATCAGACGATCAGAGAGACGGAGAATGAACGTGGGACTACGCTTAAGCTAGGGTTTCATTATTCTTATCTTTCTTTTCCTTTTACTTTGATTTTTGGTATGAATTGCTTAGCCATGAGTGTTGCTTGTGACCTCATGGGCTAATTTTATAAAAAATTCTAGGATTTGATGGCTTGATTTGATTAATTTGGGAACCTAGACCAAAGATTTGGATTTATGCAGTTGATCTTTTGACTTTACTTATTTTATTAAGACATGCTTTTCTGATTCGTAATGTCTTCATAATATATTCATGACATCCGCTATAATGCTTGAATTATTGTGTTAGCTTGTGTGTGTTCATGATTGGTATTATCTATCTGTTAGGGATTAAAGAGTATTATTATTTATTATGTAGTGAGTACATTGTTATATTAGTGGGAGTGTGAGCCCCATATTTTAATTGTATTAGTGGGTGTGTGTGGGTTCGTGTATAAAAAAGAAAAAGGAACTCTTTGGGTGGGACGACAAAAATAGAAAAAAGACAATCTTTAAAGGGGTCGGAGGGTATATATATATATATATATATATATATATATATATATATATATATATATAATTTTAGGGTGATTTTGGGTATACCGATAGGGGTGGCAATTCCAGACACAACACGATAATACGACACGACACGATAATTATGGGTTAGTGTTTGGCCTTATTGGGTTCGTGTCGTTATCTTGTCAACCCAATAAGGATATGAAAATTTCGTGTCGTGTACGTGTTGGGTTCGTGTCAACCCGTTAAGCACAATTAATATTAACAGATGACCCATTAACACGTTAACAACCCATTAACTTATTAAAAATCCAATATAAATATAAAATTACGTAAATATATAATTAAAATACTTATTAATAATTATAAAATATATTTACGCAAAAATTTTAATACTTTAGTTAGTATTTTTTATTTTTTATTTTCTTATTGTGTTGTTATCGTGTCGTGTTAAGTGTTCGTGTCGTGACCCAACCCATTAACACGAATTGTCACCCCCTATGTACTGGTTCACCCCATGTTTATGTGTTTGTGTTGTAACCCAACCCATTAGCACAAATTGACACCCCTACCGGTGCACCCATGTTTATGGTATAAAATGTGTTAGTGGGCAGTTTTTTTTCAAAACAAAATTAATTATATTATTATATTTAATGGTGTAAATTATATTAAAAGTTAATATAATGGTTAAGATTGTTCAAGTGCACCACAAACTCTAACTTTCAATATATATATATATATATATATATATATATATATATATATATATATATATATATATATATATATATATATATAATGTTAGTTTTTAAATTATTTTTTTATTATTAAAATTTTTATTAATTTAAATTTGTTATATATTTCCAACATCAGCCATTAGAGGTATTCTTAGTGGCACATTCCTAATTAAAGACAGGACTAATCATACTTTTCTTAATAATTTAATTAACTTATCAAATAAAAAAGGAAAAAAATCAATGCCTAGTGTACCATTGTGAATAAACACTTATAATTTAAGGGATAAATTCATATTTAGTCCCATAAGAATTATTCGATGACAAAAAGATTTCAAAACTGACCGATTTAGTTCCATATGAATTTTTCATCAAAATTTATTATTAGTTAATGAAATATTCTGAACCGTTAGCAAGACCAAAATGGCAACTTACAGATTTGATTCCATAATTTGCAAAAATAATCTCCAAAAAAACTAATACAATGTTTATTGAGAGAGATAACAGAGAGGAATTGTTGTAATGGATTATGTCTATGTTGAAACACAGAAAATAATATAAATATGGTAGTTTATAATAATATAAGTTAATTTTGGATGAAATTTTTGAAAAATTATGGTTATAATATTCTTATGGGACCAAAATCGCTAGTTACGGGACCAGTGAATCCCTACGGGACTAAAATTGAATTGAATGAATTCTTATGGAAAAAAATGTGACATTTTTCCCTATAATTTAATGGTAACACTTGCATATGCGACCATTTCTTAGATTTTTTTTACATTTTTTAATTAATGAATAAACACGGCCATTGTTTTTTATTTTTTATTATTTACTTTTTATTTTTATTTTATATTAATGGGTAGGATACGATCCGTTTCACATAAGAAGATTCGTGAGACGGTCTCACCCAAGATCTACCCGTTAAAATATACTCTCTCCTATATATTCATTTACTTTTTTATTAACGTGAATTAATAAATAGTGGATTATTATATTAATAAAGTTTGTCTAGTATTTTAGATGTACTAATAATATATGAGGATCTCATATTTTTAAAAGAGAAAATAAATTCTTTATAATGAGACGTAACAAAATTACTTACAACTCCTTCCCCTGCATACATATACACTTACCATTCAGGTTTAAAACATAAAATGTCTTTTGTCCTTTTATTTTATCTGAAAATGTATGTTCCAAAATAATTAGGACGCTCATTTTTGTCTCAAACCTTTTAGTTTTGCTCCGATTTCATACTACAATAATATATTTTTATTAATTTTGTCCCATAACTTTGTAAAAGCACCGATTCAGTCTTATCTCATAAAATAAAAAAAAATTGAATATTTTTTAAGTAAAAATAACTATTTTGATGAGAATTTAAAACATATGAGACTATTTTGGAGAAATTAAATTTGTTAAAACTATTTTGAATAAAGTAATTTTGCAAGGGATAATTTTGATTTTAAACTCAATCAAATACGTAAGTTGAGATTGTATGATTACTTACTCCAAGAAATTTAGAGAGAATAGGGCGGCACTATTGCCACCCAACATTTTGCTGAGGGCACCCGTCATTCTATTTTTATTGAATTGAAAAGACAAAATTAACTTAGTTAAATTCATTTAAATACAAACATCCAAAATCCTTTTTACTTTGCACACCCAAATTAAAAACCCTGCACTTTCTGTCTGCTTCATTTTTTTTCAAACTGTTATCCTCTTTCTATTTTTTTATTTTCTTTTAAAATTTTCATTCTCTGCAAATCGTTATATGATTGTGAGTTTTAAGAATCCACATAGACAGTACCTTAATGTGACCAATGTTTCCTTGCAAAAATAATCAATTAATTTTCAATTGGCCATTGTTTCAAAATTCGAAAGTTCTGAAGTTTGTCTATTGTATACGTCGCTTTAATTATTCGCAAAAGCTATATCTTTTATTTTATATATATATATATATATATATATATATATATATATATATATATATAAAAGAAAATAATGTCATCGAAAATTTGGAAGAGAAGTTTAATTTTTTTTCATTTATATGGCCCACGTTCTTATCTTGGACTGACAGACAATACGATGTTGCTATTAATAAATAGTGAATTATTATATTAATAGAGTTTGTCCGGTATTTTAAATGTATTAATAATGTATGAGGATCTCATATTTCTAAAAAAGAAAATAAATTCTTTATAATGAGACGTAACAAAATTACTTACAACTCCTTCCCCTGCATACATATACACTTACCATTCAGGTTTAAAACATAAAATGTCTTTTGTCCTTTTATTTTATCTGAAAATGTATGTCCCAAAATAGTTAGGACGATTATTTTTGTCTCAAACCTTTTAGTTTTGCTCCGATTTCATACTACAACAATATATTTTATTAATTTTGTCTCATAACTTTGTAAAAGCACCGATTCAGTCTTATCCCATAAAATAAAAAAAATTGAATATTTTTTTAAGTAAAAATAACTATTTTGATGAGAATTTAAAACATATGAGACTATTTTAGAGAAATTAAAAATTTTTAAAAGTATTTTGAATAATGTAAATCTGTAAGTGATGTTTTGATTTTAAACTCAATCAAATACGCACGTTGAGATTGTATGATTACCTTACTCCAAGAAATTTAGAGAGAATATTATATGGCCCACGTTCTTATCTTGGACTGACGGACAATATGATATTGCAATTGTAAAAATATAGAATTAAATTTTAATGAAATAGTATGTATCACTTTTAATGACCCATGGCCGAGTCTAACTAGACGAGATTACATTAATTTTAGTAACGTAATTACTTTTAATTTTTGTAAAAAATTTACAACAAATTATAACATTTGATTTTTTTTTATAACGTAACGTATAACCAAATTATATAAAAATGTACATATATTCTAATTATTTGAAAGAATCTTGACTTGTATTTTTTTTAAATGTTACTTTATAATATAATACAATTGTAAAAAATGTGCAACCACATAGACATATTTTTGTCTCTTTGCTGTATATTTATATAGTTGTTAGTATTTTATTTTTTTCAATGTATTTAAATGCAATTATGATCAAAGTATGTAACTCTTAGTGATAAAACCTTAATTTTACTATTTGTCAAAAATAAATAACAATTATATATAAAAAAACTCAATTTATTCTTTTTTTAATACATGATTTGATTTGATACTAATTAATTTATTTATATCAAATGATTTATTTATTAATTAATGCCAATTAATGATAATAATATAAATAAGTAATGTATATGAAAAAAAGACTTTAATATATATATATATATATATATATATATATATATATATATATATATATATATATATATATATATATATATATATATATATATATATATATATATTTGATTATTTATGGAAAATAAGGTCAAACATTTTATAATTAATTGACAAAAAATTATTAAAATATTTCAAATAGGTGCTATATTTTTTTTTTAAAATCTACAATATAATATTTTAAATGGAGTATTACTTTTTACTCATGATTATGATTTAGTATTTCTTAATTAACTATATAATAATAATTCTATTTTCATTAATTGTTATTTTAAAGAAACTAATGTAGTATATATATATATATATATATATATATATATATATATATATATATATATATATATATATATATATATATATAATATAAATAAAAATAATTTATATATAATATTCTGTAAAAAAATACATAAATTTGTAATGAATTTATTAATTTTATTAGTTTCAAATTATATAAACAACTAAAGAAAACAAAGTTTATAATTCATATGTCTGAATAATTAAGATATATGTAAATAACTAAATATTAATATACTAAATTTAAAAAAATTAATAAATATTTACAAACTCAATTTTAATATTATTTGATATGAAATAATGTCTGAATGAACATTGATGTTGAACAAAAATCAAAGCTAGAATTCACGGTTCAATCAACCTTCGACAATTAGTTGATGTTTGGTGGATATGTTTAAAATTAAATTGAAATTGGCAAATAATCATGAGACTTTTAGAACTAATTCCTTTTGAAGTGTAATCAAATTGATCATTGTTTCAATTTGATATGGGATGTTATATTACATTTCTGTGAAATATCTTTTACATGTGCTAAATGAGCAATGCTATATGAGGAAAATCTCAACCTTTATAACTTTCAAAGTTTATATTTTTCTTTTGCCGTATATACCTTACATTTTGTAACAACCGGTGTTATTATTTGTTGTATTTCCTTTGCTTTTTTTGTCCATTTCCTTGTTTAATTAAACTTTTTCATTTATTATTATTATTATTTTTATTATTGTTTTGGCATGCATTGAATGAGATAATCTTATCCCCACATACTACCTTTTCACTAATTAATGCCTCGTGATCATGTATGCATGATTTACACAACGTTCTCTCTCTAAATTTATATGCGTTCAGATATAAGAGATTTTTTAAAAATAAATAACATGAAAAATTTACAGTGTCCAATTATTCCATGAATTTTTGTCATATAATATAATATACTCTACATAATTCACAATATGGATTATAACTTTTTTTCCTTTTTTTTTTTGCATGCATCCATGCACGTACTTTAGAAACAATATTCCCATGGCCATTAGCAGTATATCCAACATCATCAACTTGCACACCGTGCTAACTTTCTTATTAAATTACTTGAATAAAAGGTATATCTTTTTCTTATGTCAATTGTATTTAATTCATTGCTTATCCAACATCATCAACTTGCACACCGCGCTAACTTTCCTATTAAATTACTTGAATAAAAGGTATATCTTTTTCTTATGTCAATTGTATTTAATTCATTGCTATTTTGAAAAATATTACTCCTAATGATCATTTTCGTGAAAAGCTTCACATGTAACGAAGTCAACTCTGATTACATAAATTAGGTGGGACGGTGGGAACATCACAACGTGGTACTAGGTTTATTTTATATTTGTATCTTGCAAATTAATGTCCTTATTATATATAATCATCCTAATAAGGTGGTGGTCAAAAAAGTATATTATAAATTACACAGATTTGGGTTTACTTTGTACAAAAACAATGTGAAATACAAAATTGGAGTTAAAAGTCTTTTTATCCTATAACTATTTAAAACTTTAGATTTTATCTAAAAAAGATATTTGTATCAATTTTGTCCCAAAACTATGAGTTTTATTGCAATTTTGCCCAATTTTCGCCGGAACCCTCAATTTTCGTAGGAAATTAGCCACGTGCATTGCACGTGATTGATGAATTTGGGGGTTCCGGCGAAAATTTAGAGTTTCGGCGAAAAGATGTTTATTTCTCTATTTTAATTCTTTAGTCCATTGCAAATCTTGTCCTCACAGATAATATTTTGCTTTATGATTTATGAAACTCTTAAAAATAGTTAAAAAAAGATATTTCGATTTTGTAGGTTAAAAGTTTTGGGTTAATTCCTAAAAAATTCAACACCTTATTGGGAATTTTCAAATATATCACGACCTTTTAATTTTGTCAATTCAATATACAGTCTACTTAATATTTTCAATTTTATCGCGACCTTATATTTTTATCAATTCAATAGCAATCTATTTAATATTTTTAATTCTATCACAATTTTTATTTTTGCAATTTCATATCCCACTTATTTTATATTTTTAATTCAATTAAATTTATTATTATTATTATATTGTTATTATTATTATTAATAAAAGTTATTTAAAAATTAATTAAAACACATAAGTCGATCATTTATTTCATAAGATTTTTTTTTATTATAGTAAATTAACATGTGATAAAAAAATATTTTAGTTGGTCGACAATTATGTAAAATTATTTTTAATCATAACGAATAAAATTCTATTATTATTATTATTATTATTATTATTATTTCTGTTCGAACTTATCACTATTATTATATAATAAATCCACAACTCTAAAAATAAAATTATTTATTGAAAATAAAAATTTTATAGCAAGGAAAATTAATTAGTAACTAATTTAAATTTAAAAATAAAAATAAAAAATTTGGGTGGAGAATATGTACATAGTTCTACTTTTATTATTATAATAATAATAATAATAATAATGAATCTAATTGAATTGAAAAAATAAAATAAGTGGTATATCAAATAGCAAAAAAATAAAAATTGTGATAGAATTGAAAATAATAAATAAATCGCGTATTAAATTGACAAAATAAAAGTTCGTGAAAGAATTGAAAATATTAAATAGATCGTTTATTGAATTGACAAAAATAAAAGGTCCGTGATATATTTGAAAACCCCCAATAAGGTGGTGAATTTTTTAGGAATTAATCCAAAGTTTTTTTGTCCCATAACTTTTTAAACATTAAATTTTGTCCCAAAAAAGATATTTGTATCAATTTTGTCCCATAACTATGAGTTTTATTTTAATTTTGTCCAATTTTCACCGGAACCCCCCAAATTCATCCGTCACGTACGTGACCAATTTTTGGCAAAAATTGAGGGTTCTGGTGAAAATTGGGCAAAATTGAAATAAAACTAATAGTTATAGAATAAAATCGATAAAAATATTTTTTGGACAAAATCTAAAGTTTTAAATAGTTATGGGACAAAAAAACTTTTAACTCAAAAAATTTTATTAAATTTAATTGATTTTTATATGTATTTTCATAATCAAATGTGAAGTAGTTTTAATTTAATAATGTATAATTGTTCGTTTCATGTGTATTATAAATTTTAATATGTAAATGTATTATGTTATTGTTAATTTGTTAGTATATATAATATATTAAATAAATGTATGACGTTTAATTCTTAATTGTATTATTAATTTTACATTTGTATTTTTTTATACACATCTTAATGAAATTTATTTGCTGTAGTCCAACATAACACATGTTTCTCTAATAAATGTAATATTTAAAAAAACTATATTGATATCTTATATCAATATTTTTATTGTTATTGTTCATATTTCTCTTAATAAATGTAATTTTTTTTTAATTTTCAATAGAGTAGTAGTATATAAATTACAATCATCTTCATTTATATATCAATTAAATAATACATTTATGAATACAAACATATACATTATTAAATTAACACTAATACAGTCATTTAAAAAGTTAAATTTTAATTATTACTTCTTCATTTATACATCAATTCAATTATACATTTATGACATTATTAAATTAACACTACTACAGTCATTTAAAAAGTTAAATTTTAATTATTACTTCATATGTATAATTAAAAATAATACATTTATAAATAAAATTATATATATTACTCCCTCCGTCCCGAAAGTATTGACACATTTTTTTTGGGCACGGAGATTAAGGAGTATAATAATTTAATATAAAGTGAAGTGAGAGAAATAATATTTAATGTGTAGTGGGTAGTTGTATTAGTGGTGAGTGTGATGGGTGTGTGGGTCCATGTAAATAAATAAATTGTTTTTGTGTGGGTCCCATGTTCTTAAAAAGGAAATATGTCAATTTCTGTGGGACAACCCAAAAAGGAAAGTGTGTCAATATCTTTGGGACGGAGGGAGTAGTAAACTAAAAATAATACAGTTATTCATAAATGTTAAATTTTAATTGATTTTTTTTAAGGCAACTAGATGAAGATTTAAACAAAAATCGTGATGAACTTGGTGTAGAACTTTTAAGAAATCTGAAAATCATAGAGGAAAATCTAAATAATTAATACTCAAATATATAATTAAAAATTAAATGCATCTGATGCAAAATAATTTCAAAAAATTTCCTAATTTTATAATTTCAAAAAAATTTCTAATTTTTTCCAACAATTTTTGTGTAGATCTGCTTCAATTTTTTGTAGATCTGTTTTATCATTCAATCGCCAGCACATCTCTTGAGAACACCACTGTTAGCTACCACCGCATCTCCTTAAATTACAAGAAATTGCTGAATTAATAATTATATTAAACTTAAATTATATTTTAAAATTGTAACTTTACAACCCGTGTAATATACGAGATTCATACTATATATATATATATATATATATATATATATATATATATATATATATATATATATATATATATAGAAAAACATATTAAATCAAATTTTATATACATATAGGTGAACATGATTTTACTTATACTCTTATGAGGGCAAGTTAAAGTGAATAATTAGCACCTATCGAGCTATTTGATAATGTGAAGTTAATTAGATGCGAAGTGGCTAAGCAGTATATATATATATTTCATTTTTTTATTGTACAAGTTGTAATGTGCTTGAAATTAAATTAATGTTCCTTAAAATTAGGATAGCTGCATGCATGGAGATTCCAAATTAAAGACCACCACATGCATTATTTAAAACAAACAATTCGCATGTTAGACTAGTTAATGTTTGCATAGAACCAGAAGTTAAGTTGTATATAAATAGGAGGGTCCAGGGTCATGATCTTCCTCACATCCGATAGGTATTTCCATAGCTTGAATTCTCATAATCTCGTCCTATATATTCTTGGTTTTGTAAGACGACATTAACTGTAAGTTTTCAAGAACATATATATATATTAGAAGCTATCTTTTGAGATTAATTATTGCTGCTTATTTTTGATTGATTATCATACGATATATCTCATGAGCTTGAATAGTAAAAATGTGTTTTGTTTAATTTATTAAATAAATAAATTAGAGTATTAGTTGATTAATAGGAGTATATATATACTAATACTAGTATTGTTGAAGGGGGGCAGCAGGAATTAAATCAATGGCTGAATGGCTTCCAAAGTCGATGGTGCTGAAATCGGATGTTTACGATGCGTACGTCCATTACGAAGGCGGCGAGGTGGATGCGGAGTCGGGCAGCGCCTTCGACACGATGTCGGTGATTGAAAAGGAGGGTGTAAAAGAGGGCAATAATGCGTACGTTCATCTCCGATTTCGTTACACCAATAAGTATTGGTCGGCAAACGACAAGAGGTCCATCGTGGCAGTTTCCAACAAACCCGTGGAGGACACGTCGGACCCGACTTGCACGCTGTTCGAACCCCAACGCAGCGACGACGGCAATATCCAACTGAAGCACGTGCAAAGCGGCAAGTATGTGCGGAGAAGCGCCACCGTCCGCCGTCTGTTCGTGGATGACGCCCCTCTCACTCCGGACTATACCTTGAGAGTTTTGGATTCGGATACCATAATTCGGGTCCCGAGGGAAGTGGTACTCAAGGGAAACAACGGGTTGTACCTGGAGGGCTATTGGTACTACTGGTTCGCACACGGGTCGTACCCATACATGCGATTCTCCGCCGCCGACAGCAGCGACCTCAACGCCGTGGGGCTGGAGGTGGTGCAGCAGCGCGACGGCTATCTCCGATTCAAGCCCAAGTACTTCGGCGGCAAGTTCTGGCGGGGTGGCGGGGGCTGGGTGGGGATGGATTCGGAGGATGAGAAAGGGGAGGACAGAGCAACTTGGTGGTGGCCCATCAAGTGTGGGCCCAACACCATTGCTCTTAAAGCCCAATCCAACAACCGCTTCGTCAAACCCCTCACTGCCGACAACAAGTACGACACCCTCGCCACGACCGAGGACTTCATCAGCAAGGACGCAAAGATGGTGGTGGAGGAGCCCGTGTCCGAAAGAAGCATCTACGACGTCAGATACGCCATCCTGGAGCACGCACGTGTGTTCGATGAGGAGACCATCCTTGTAAGCACTGAGACGGCCGTGAATTCCTCCCACAAGGAGATTTCCTTAACCCTTAAGGTTGCGCAAGAAGTCACCACCACTCGTTCTTTCAGCAACAGCCACGGAATCACCATTGGCGCCGAAACCACCATACAAACCGGCGTGCCCTTCATTGTCAAGGGAGAGATTAAGCTCTCTGCTTCCGCAACTACTACGCTGGCGTGGGGTACGGAGGAACAAAAGAAGAGCACCCTAGAAGGGTCGTGTGTTGTCACGGTGCCCCCAAGGAGTAAGGCTACGATCAACTGCGTCGCCACCTCTGGCAAGTGCAGTGTTCCTTTCACCTACTCGCAACGAGACAAGCGATCCTCTGATGGCCACTATGTCACCAGTCAACATGTCGATGGTATCTTTACATGCAACAGTTACTACAACGTCAGATTTGAGCACCCTCAGATTGAACCCCTTTGAATTAATCCCAATTTCCTCTTCTTTTTTTTTCCCTTTATTAATTTCTTTTCTTTTCTAGGTGAGGGTTTTTTCATCAACTTCTTAAAACTTGGTTTTTCCCTCAAAAAATAAACATGTAAGGCTTAAATTAATAAATGACATAATATCCATTGTTTTCTTTCAACCCATCTCGTAATCATGTACAAATCACAGAACCTGTTTTGTAAACATTTTGATCACATTCTTTTGGTAAGATTTTTATGATTTTCTTTCTTCACACTATTCTTTCTTGTTTATAATATCCATCGTTTTCCTTCAACTCATCTGGTCATTTTACATGTATAACAGTAAAAATCACCAAACCTGTTTTGTAAACATTTTGATCACTTTCTTTTGGTAACTACGGTCTGGAATACATTTATCTTGGTAGCAGTTACAACTGTATATTCACCCTTTGCCTTGCCATTCATCTGTGAAGAAAATGCACCAAATAATTCGGAGTGTAATACTTGCACCCAAATAAAATATAACAGTATAACCCCTCTCTAAACTACTGCTTCAATTATTTTTACTAACCTTCATAAGATGTTACTGCATTATAATGGTTACTTTTAAAAGGTCTCATAATCTCATATAATAGACAATCCAGAAAATGAACAAACTAGATTTCAGCAAAAAAACCAAAAAGAATGCAAAAACTCAACCACCAAAAAGAAAAAGAACCTTCAATCTGAGTCGCATCGATGGGCCGTGCCGAAGTGTTCTACCACTTTACTCCATAAAATCTTTTCCACCGTTCCGCATAACTATATCTAAATTTGATTTGTTTTTTGGGGAAGTGAATAACACGTTGTAGTACTTTTTATTTTTTTCAGAGCACATAATAAAAGTGAGCTTGGGAGGGCGGCTCAATTTTTGGCCATGTGCAGCGTAAAGTCACATTTGATTGGGGAGAGTGTTGGGATAAACCATCCATTCTTAGGGGAGGAAAAGCAGAATATATCGAGAAAAGAAAAGAATAAAAAATAACACAAGGAATTTATGTGAAAACTCCAAACTGGGGAAAAAACCATGAACCTGAGAAAATACTACTATATGAAAAATATTACAATCACACAGAAGTTTCTCTCTCCCGAACCCAAAACTATCACACTATTACAAATCTTTAACTAATTCCCAACTTTTCTCCCAATTCTCAAATAGAGAATACAAGAAAGGAATAAAATAATCACGCATAAAGATTATAGTGTCTTTTGGTGCGTCTAACATCAGTACTAAAGGCCTCCTTAAATAGTATTAAAGAATCCTACCTCTCTGATCTCTTATCCGATGTGGGACAAGAATAATAATTCTCCATTTTATATTTGACAAATCCAACAATCTCCACCTTGCCAAAAATAAAATAAGACCCATTATCTTTACCGACAATCAATTCTCAATCTCCCGAGAATCATCCTACTCCACCATATGAGTAGTCCCACTTAGAATAATCCATTCTAAAAATTTTCTTGCGGCATCATATCGAAAAATACCTGCTGAAATTTTATGGTGCAACTTCCAGCTCTTTGCCTCCCTAAAAGTCCATCAGCCATTTATATACTTTTCCACCTCACACATTCATGCCAATTCAATGTGCGCAAACTTGTGGCCCAGCTAACATTGCTACACCATTTTTCCATGATAACTGGGCATATCATGATGGTGTTCATTTTCTCCTCAGAGAAAATCCTCCACAACATTAGCTTCAGACTCAGAGTTATTTTCCATAACAACTCCACCTCGACCAGCTCCACCTCCACGTGGACAATTTCTCTTTGTATGCCCAGGTTTTCAGCACTTCCAACAAACTACATTCTTGGAGTCCTTCTTCCTTCCTCCATTACCACTTGCCAATATTACTGAATTTTTCGAAGTGCGCCCTTCACTCATCAACCTCCTTTCCTCAGAAAGAAGTTTACCTGTGACTTCAACAAAATTTAAAATTTCCTTACCATACATCAGAATTGGCTTCATGTACTCATAAGAACGTGTCAGAGACAAGATAAGCCTCAATGCCTTATCCTCATCTTCAATCTTCACTCCAATTGCCTCTAGTTCAGAGATGATGCCATTAAGAGTACTTAGATGATATGAGATTTGTGTACCTTCTTCTATTCGAAGCGTGTGAAATTGCTCTTTCAGGTACAATCGATTTGAGATACCCTTTGCCTGGTACAGTTCCTCAAACTTTTTCCATAGCTCCTTGGCATTTGAAATTCCATGCACATTAGCAAGGATGTTCTTAGCCAAAGATAAGCGTATTGTGCTTGCAGCCCGCAAATCCGAATACTCCCAATCTTCATCACTCTTTTCATCACTCTTTTCAGAGTCTTTGCTAGAACTTCCTGTGCCATCAATTGAACCCGGCTTTCCTTTCAGAGCCTTGTATAACATAGATTGTATCAGGACATCTTTCACTTGTACTTGCCACAACCCAAAATTAGTTCTACCATCAAATTTCTCGACATCAAACTTAATTGAAGACATATTTTGTTAACCTACCTTAGCCTAATGAATAATCATCTTTAAAAAATTCTTTTCTGTTGTGGAAGATCAGACTACGCTGCAACCATAGAGCATACTAAGAATTTTTAAAAGTTCCTGAACCGAGCTTTGATACCACTTTGTTGGGGAAAACCATCCTTCCTAGGAGAGGAAAAACAGAATATATCGAGAAAAGAAAAGAATAAAAAACAACACAAGGAATTTACGTGGAAACTCCAAGCCAGAAAAAAACCATGGACCTGAGATAATACTACTATATGAAAAATATTACAATCACACATAAGTTTCTCTTTCCCGACCCCAAAACTACCACACTATTACAAAATTTTAACTAATTCCCAACTTTTCTCCCGATTCTCAAATAGAGAATATAAGAAAGGAATAAAAGAATCATGTATAAATATTATAGTGTCTTTTTGGTGCGTCGAATATCAGAACTCAAGGCCTCCTTAAATAGCAATTAAGAATCCTCCCTCTCTGATCTCTCGTTCGATGTGGGACAAGAATAATAATTCTCTATTTTATATTGACAAATCCAATAGACAAAGGGCGGTGTAGAGACACATTTTGGATCATCCATCGATTCTGCAGCCTTTCTTTCTTTTTTTTCCTGAAAAGATGAAAAATTCTACTTTTATAATTACTTTTCTAGTAAAAAGATTTTGATTTAATTTCCAGCAAAAATAAAATAATAATAACATTCACCTACCATTTATAATTTCAAAACAAATATGCAAATAAAATTTAAAAAATAAAGAAAATTTTCATTAAACCTCATTCCAGTGTAATCAATCAACTATTAGGAATGTATATATTAGCTTGTCCCATATCGCTATATTATTAGTTTAGTGATCTGTTGTACGTGTATATATTTCTCATTCCTTAATACAAATATTATTCTTCCACAAATCTCTTTATGGTATAAGAGCAGTTAAGGCTAACACTACTTTTGATCCTCTCGGCCTCAACTTTACATCTCTCTACCATTGTTTTTTTTTTTTTTGTAGATCCAGCCTAAAAAATATCATCTGACAATCCTAATCCAATCATCAACCCCAGGTATTATCTCTCTACCTCTCTTTTCACTGATGTTGAGCCCAATTCTGTCACTCAGGCCTTAACCACTTCCCATTCTTTTCACTGATGTTGAGCCCAATTCTGTCACTCAGGCCTTAACCACTTCCCATTGGCGAGATGCGATGTCTTTAGAGTTCAATGCTCTGATCCGGAATGGCACCTGGTCTCTTGTTCCTGCTACCAACTCTCAGAATATCATATTTAGTTAAAAAATACTTGAACCCATATGAATGAGATGTGCATAAATATTTGAGGTCCTAAAAAAAATATATTAAGTTGACACAAATAAAGGTAAAACATTTATTGAGGAGGTTACATATTGATTCCACTTAGATTTTCGAATAAAGTAATTGAAAACTCCAGTGAAAATATTCATTATTTTATACCGAATAGCCCACAGAAAAGTTACAAGTTGTTATAAAAAAAAAAAAAAAAAAAAAAAAAAAAAAAAAAAACTCGATATCTTTGTTGAGTTAATTGGCCTATTGAGTTATAAGAAATAAACGGGCTCAACAACATTGTTCAATTAATTGGGGCTAATTATATATAATCTGGCCCAAATGAATGATGTCCATTCAAAAGATCCAAACCATTTAAGAACAACACTGGGTCTGGGTACAAGAGTTTGTTTTTCGTGTTGCTTTTCTTTTATTAGAGTCAAGATTATCTGATTTCGCTGTAGAAAATGAGCAGAAAGTCAGCTGCAGGAGTTGTGCCCAACATTTTTCATGAATTCGGTAATTTTTCTCTTCCATTCTCTTCCTTTTCTTCGAATTTGCATAATTTGGGTCGGAGCCATGGGCACGGGCTTTCTTCAGCAAGAAAACCCACATATGATTTAATAAGCAGAATTAAGGAAATAGATGATGCTGTTTTCTTGTTTCGTGAAATGGTTTATCTTGGATGTTTTGTGCTGTGAAATTCCCTCTCAATTAATCTATTGGTTTTTAATGTTGTTGCCTCGGGACGAGCAACAGGTAAGTTTGGAGTTTGTTGAGAGTGGAATTTCACGCATTTCATATGTGCACATTATATCATTTTGCTTAGGAAAGTTATCGTTTTTGCATAGAATCGTGTACGTTTAAGTATTTACACGATTTTGAGGATATTAAGGTATTTTTGTGAGTTTTGAAGGCAGAAAACAGGAAAAAACAAAGCATGACCGGAAGAGGAGCGAAACAGAACCAGAATGGCCTAGCTCAGGAGCAGCTCGGCGAGCCACTCGAGCCGAGCTAGTTTACGAGCGGGGTCCAATTGTGCCGAGTGGGGTCCAGGTGGGACCCCAGTGACGTGGCCAGTCTAGGGAAAGGCCGCTCGGCTAGGTCCAGGCCCAGCTCGAGCCGAGCTGGGTGCCGAGCGGCCCAGTTTCGAGCCCAGTCGGGGCCTGTTCGATGCAGCAGTGTATATATACCCCCAGATCGCGTTTCTGAAGGAGAATTGATAGAAAACAGCCCTGCAACAGTCCAAGAGAGAATTAGGGAGATCAATAAACAAATTGGAGAGAACCCATCCATAATTCATCATCAATTCATCCTTCTAACACCTCCATATCATATTAGAACCTGATTTCACCATCCATCCATCTCCAAGTGTGTTTCAAGTGCTAATTGAGTGGAATTGGACGATCGGAGAGACGGAGAAGGAACGTGGGACTATGCTTACGCTAGGGTTTTATTATTCTTATCTTTCTTTTCCTTTTGCTTTGATTTTTGGTATGAATTGCTTAGCCATGAGTGTTGCTTGTGACCTCATGGGCTAATTTTATAAACAATTCTAGGGTTTGATGGTTTGATTTGATTAATTTGGGAACCTAGACCAAAGATTGGGATTTTATGCAGTTGATCTTTTGGTTTTACTTATTTTATTAAGACATGCTTTTCTGATTCGTAATGTCTTCATAATATATTCATGACATCCGTTATAATGCTTGAATTTTTGTGTTAGCTTGTGTGCGTTCATGATTGGTATTATCTATCTGTTAGGGATTGAAGTAGTTCTACTATAAACACTTTAATTTCATGAACTGGTAAATCAAATACTTGATTTGTGTTAGTGGAATAATGCAATAAGACAATTAAGTAGGAAGTGAACAGAACCTTGTAGTAATTTTAGAAAATATCTTATTAGTCGAGCTTACCATCCGGAGGTATTGTTGCTTGCTTTGATTAGTATCTTGGAATAAGGCTTGGTAATATTTGCGCATCTTAGGATTTAAACCAGGATATACTGTTAGCTTAAAATCGAATCATATTCGGTGGGTTAACTGGGTTATGTGTTGTATTTCTATTGAAACTGCATGAAAGAACAATTGTAGGTCTAGTAACCCGAATTAATTGGTCAATACCTGATAACTTAGAACTGTCGCTTATCCCTTGATTAAAACTTATCTTATCTTTACTGTTTTTAATTAATTCAGTTATTTATAATTTCAGTATTTTAGTTAATTAATTCACAACAGGACTCTGAAAATCGGTTACTTAATTCTTATTAAATAGTAATTTAGAATAAATAAATAATTAGTTGTCTCAGTAGGATCGATAATTTAACTTGGATACTTGCTGCTACGATTGACATCCTTATACTTGAGGATTAAATTATAGTGAGCAGAAAAAGCTTATCAAGCCTCCAAATTCATCAGTCACGTGCAACGCAAGTGACCAATATCCAGTGAAAATTGGGAGTTCCTGCAAAAATTGAGCAAAATTGAAAGAAAATTCATAATTATGGGATAAAATCGATGCAAATATCTTTTTTTGGACAAAATCTAAAGTTTAAATAGTTATGGGACAAAATAAACTTTTAACGCAAATGTATACCTTGATTATTGTTTCGCTTTGTGAAGAAGAGTCCTTGGAGGAGACAAAACAATTGCTCGTAAAAATGCAAGAAAGTGGTTGTGCACCTGATAGTTGTATTTATGATGTTATTGTCCGTGGTCTGTTGAGGAGGAATGAGCTCTCGAAAGCAAAACCATTGTTGGAAGAGATGCATGAAAAGGGATTGTGGGCAGTTACAGCCACCATATCCATGTTGCTTGATCAGCTCAAATTGCAAGGAGAAACTGAAAGGGATGTGTATATGAAAATGATTAACAAAGTGTATGCCTAAATATGGTGCATAAGCTTATGTATTTTGGTATCTGAAATTGTGTTACTGGTCATTTATCTCAGAAACTGTAGAAGCAATAATCGAAATTTTATAGAGTTATGTATATTCTAAGCTTTATTTATTTATTTATTTTGAAACAAGTTTAAATAACATAAATTTCAGCTTGTTAGTACAAAAAACTCACTTTGACGTTTTCTTCTCTATGAAATCAAAATACACAACGAGTTTCTGCATAACTCAAAAATGTAAACTAAAATTGTACTCATACACGAATTGATAGAAGGGTATTGTATGGAAGGGAACATGAATAAAGCTAGAGAAATGTTTAATACCATTGCTGAGAAGCGCCTTAAACCATGTCGCCTATGGTAGTTTGATGGATGGGTACTGCAAAAAGGGAGATATAGAGGAAGCTTTGCATTTTTTTCTCGAAGTCCCTCGTAAAGGTCTAAAGCATAACTCATATACATATAACATCATGATTCATGGATTATTTAGCATTGGTAGATATGTTGATGGCCGGAAGCTTTTCAATGATATAGAAGCTCGACAAGTATCTCCTAATATGCATACTTACAACTTATTGTTAGATGGCTTGTGTAAGTCTGGAGAGATTGCTAAAGCACTTTCATTTCTTAAGGAAATGGAGGAAGAAGGCACAATTCCTAATATAGATACATATCATACTATCATTAATGGATTGTGCAAAGATGGAAAACTTAAAGCTGCAATAGATCTTTTGAATGAATTACCTTCTAAAGGCCTGCAACCAAATGTTCAAACGTATTCCACGATTATTGATTCGCTTTGTAAAGAAGAGTCCTTGGAGGAGGGATAACAATTGCTCGTAAAAATGCAAGAAAGTGGCTGTGCACTCGATAGTGTTTATAATGTTATTATCCGGCGTTTGTTGAGGAGAAATGAGCTCTCGAAAGCAAAACCACTATTGGAGGAGATGCATGAAAAAGGATTATGGGCGGATATGGCCACCATATCCATGTTGCTTGATCAGCTGCAACTGCAGGGAGAAGCTGAAAGGGATGTGCTCGTAAAAATGATTTGCAATGTTTGTGAGTAAATATATTATGTAGGCTTATGTATTTTGGTATCTGAAATTGAGTTGGTGCTCATTTATACTCTGAGACTGTATGAGCAATAATTGAAATTTTACAGAGGTTTTTATATAATATGCATTATTTATTTATTTTTAGAACAAAGTTAATTAGCATAACCCTTAGCTACTTACAAGTACAAAAAGTTCGCTTTGATGTGTTCTTCTCTAGATTCATTGTGATAACCAAAATGCAATTCATTTATTAAAGCACCAAAGTTATTATGAGAGAACTAAACATATTGATGTAAGATTGTACTTCATTAGAGACATGGTTAGAAGGAAGTATATGTAAGGTTCATACCAGTAAGAATTATGTTGATTTCTTAACTAAGGCCTTGCCAACATCAAAGTTTGAGTTGTGCAAGAGTCTTGTAAAAATTAAGTGAAGTTTATGCTTCTGAGGAAGCAATGTGGAGGGTTTTAGAGGTTTCTTCATGTTATATGCAAGGTTTAATTGTGGGATGGTTGCGTGTAAACCTTGACCTTTAAAACGGTTGCATGATGTGGAAATGTTCTATGGTGAGAAGTTTGCGCAAGGTCACTCATTAGTTTTATGCATCTCCAAAGTCAGTTACACACTGTTGGACTGCTAGAATGACTAGTTACAAACAATTGGACTGCTAGACAGGATAGTTAAGGTATGATGTGGCAGACTAGTTACAAACAGTTGGACTGCTAGAAAGGCTAATTAAGGCATGATGTGGGTCATTTCGTTTCAGCTACTCGACTAGTCCTACAAAGTTTGGGTGCAGCTACTTTGGTTGATTATTGAGTTTTGATCATTGAGTATACTCTAGCCTGTTGATTGATCTTTCATTAATAAAGAGTAGAGCTCTATTACTAGTTGTGATTACCTTGGAATTCCATTCAGCTATTACTACTATCTTATACTTCTGCATTCAGAATTATGAATTTTATATCAGCTAATTGTGAAATTGTGTGTACATAAATTCTCTTTACTTATAGGTTGAAAAATAATTATTTTCCACTGAATCAAACACTCTACGAACATTACATATTCTAAAATTCTTAGCAATGTTAAGTTTATGCTTTTTTTTTTATCATCCTGGAATTTTATCTATGGGTTTTTTTCCTTTAGGGTGGAGGCTGCTCACATGTGATATATACATCCGATTCTCAATGCAAAAAATCATTTTGCTTTATTGTAAATTAATATACTTCATTGTAGTTTCAACTTAACATTTTATTAGATAAAAAGTCATGCATGACAAAAGTATATTTACAATCTGAATACTGCTGAAACCCAAAAATGCAAAATATAATAATAAGTAACTTGCATATGAAAAATGAGTAGACGTAGCACCTCATATTCAACCTCATGACGAATTGAGATGCATCCTACTTAGTATATATAAAAAGCTAGTAATTTCTTTAAAATAATTATAATAAAAAAAATCCTATATATATCCCCCAAAATCCATGGATAAATGAGTAAGAGTTGTCAATATCTGCTTAGTTGAAGCCAAACTCCATCAGCACCAGTGTAGGAGAGGTCATTCACTAACTGATTCAGCTTCACTGTGTTGAGTTTATTCACCCAACTCACCCTCTTTGATGTGTCCGATCCTAAACCGCGACAACCGATCTCTTCAAACGTCAACGTCTCTCTGAAATATTTATTAGGCAAAGACTTGAGAGTGAGACAGTCTCACGCTCGTGAAATGGATAAAAAAAGTTATAAGATTTTAATATAAAGTGTCTCTGAAATATTTATTAAGCAAAGACTTGAGAGTGAGATAGTTTCATGGAAAGACTCGTGAGACGGATAAAAAGTTATAACATTTTAATATAAAGTGATAGTGGTGCATTTTCATGATATGAAATTGCTAAATGACCACCTCATCTAACAGATTAAACTGGGAGAGAAGTAAATCATTTAATAATTAATTAAATTACTCAAACACGCCCAAATGCTAGACCATAATTCTGATACCATATTAAATGATCACCTCAATCTAAAAGCTTAAGCTAATAGATATGTAAATCGTTTAATACTTAATCAAATCACTCGAACGAAATATTATTTTCCTTCTATTTTATAGCTATTATAATGAATTCATTACAAATCAAGTAAGTAAACGGAATATCAACATTTAGATTTAGTAATAACTTACGTTGTGTTAAAGCTGAACCAAGCATCATATCCTTCAGGAACAATAATGTCCGACATGTAGGTATTGTAGAAGATAACTCTGGCATAATCTCTCCAGGGTCTTCCCAAATACGTCCTTCCATTACCAATGATACTGCAGTTTTTGAATACGAATCCGTTCGTCTCGTTGGCCATTGATCGTCCCTGAGCTGTAATGTACCCCGGCGTTCCATTCAATGCTCCCGCAACTACTGCTATTTTACATTTCTGCATTCCGAAGAATAAATTTTATATTAGCTTGTGAAATAGAATGTAATAGGACATAAACCAGTGAATAATTTCTATGTGCAAATACTATATATATAAAATTAATGGCAATAGCTCTTTAATCGTGAAACCTTGTACTTATATTACGCATGGCCGGTTTAATAATTTTTTATAGGGTTAATGGGTTTTAATTTCCGGTTTAACAGTAATTACACATTGCAGGTTCAAGTAATTGTACTTAATTCTTGTGATTCATGTTATTTACATGGGTTTAATCTATAATCTTTATCCTTAAGTTTAATAATCCCTCCGTCCCCGACACGAAGTTTAAGAAAAGTTTTTTTTGACTAATTTTATTGACTAGTATTTTTAGGTAATAAATAAATTATAAAGTATGTTATATGTGTTAGGTGGAGCATATTTTTAAATTAAGATAATTTTTTAGGTTGGTTAATGTGAAGTTTTCTTTTTTGGATGGTGAAGATAAGAGTGGGACAAACGAAAATGAAAAGTGTGAATATAAGTGTGAGACAGTATATACTAATTCTAATATTATAGTCATCATTAACTCCATGCTCTTAATTTTGTACCCCTAGGTTTAGGATTTAGCGTTAAGTGTGTTTTGCTCATATTGGTTAATATTACATAACAAATTTTAAAATGGTTAAAAATAAAAGAATTATTTCACTTTAAAGAGTAATTTTTTACAAAATATAGTCACGTATATAGTCTTTCATTAATATTAAGGTTTATATAAATTCCCACAATATAATTATATTTTCTTTCAAACACTAGGTTCACGTGAATCATACCTCGTAGAGAGATTGACCGGAACCAAAGATGAAATCGACAGCTCCTTGGATAGTGCAACGTTTGAAGTAGTGTCTACCTTGAACATCCCACAGAGTGTCCTGCAGACCTATGAATCCACATTCATGAAACTCCAATCTATCTCCTTCAATCCTCGCCGCCACTGCCTGCGTCCTGTTGTGACCCGACCCGTTTAACGGGTAATTATAAGAGTTCATGAACGTCAAGTTCTCCACAATCACGTCGTCCGCTTGACAAGTGAATGTAGCGCTGGTTGCGATGTTTTCATGAGCATCCCACACGACCTGCGGTTTCCCACGTCCAGCTCCTCGCAGGTAGATGAAAGACGTACTGTACGGAATTTTTACTTGTTCCCTGCATTGCATTATTATTATGAGGCTATGCACCCGGGTATACTGTTACAAAACTATAAAATTATTAAATATATATATATACTATTGAATAAACCATCCTCAAAAACTTATATACTTACTTATAAACTTTTCGTTATGTTAGTTTTTTTAATAAAAAATTAATTGAAAAAAAATTATACAATTATTAAGAAATATACATACACACTATTGAATAAATTATTAGGAAATATATACTCCCTCCGTCCAGCACCAAGGGTCTCTTTTTTCCATTTTGGTCGTCTCACCCAAAGAGTCCTCTTTCCTTTTTTATATACATGGGTCTCATACTTACCCATTAATACAATCAAAATATGGGGCTCACACTCCCACTAATACAACTACCCACTACACATTAAATGATAATACTCCTTAATCCACCTGTAAAAAAGCAAAATGCACCAAGGGTGCGGGATGGAGGGAGTATACATTATTGAATAAAAAGTTATATACATACATCTGATATCAACTTATTATTATGATTTATATTTTAATATGCATAAAGAGAGAAACATTGTATGTTAAATTAATGAGTGAGTCTCTTGTGCGCCCGGGCACACGGATTTAGATCCGTGTCCCTTTGCAATTTCCGTACCCTTTTATGTTGGTTGGGTGTCAACCAAAGTCCCACATTGGTTAGAAGTGGGGATGGCGAGGGGTTTATAATTGAGGGATGGACTCTCCCTAGCATGAGGCCTTTTGGGTGTGAAGCCCGAAGTGGTAAAACCGTGCGGGTTAGTGGGCGGCCAAAAGTGGACAATATCATGCTAGTGGATTGAGTGGGCCCGGCTCCCTGGATGGATAAACCCAACAAGTGGTATCAGAGACAGGCCCCAGACTTAACCAGCCCAGCCCAAGGTTGGTGGGATGTTCGGACCTCAAATTGGATGGTCTAGCTGCGGGACTTTGTTTGAGGGGGAAATGTTGGTTGGGTGTCAACCAAAGTCCCACATCGGTTAGAAGTGGGGATGGCGAGGGGTTTATAATTGAGGGATGGACTCTCCCTAGCATGAGGCCTTTTGGGTGTGAGGCCCGAAGTGGTAAAACCGTGCGGGCCAGTGGGCGGCCCAAAGCGGACAATATCATGCTAGTGGATTGAGTGGGCCCGGCTCCCTGGACGGATAAACCCAACATTTTACCCCTAGCAATACATAGATTTAAATAGAATATAGAGGGGGAGGGTTATGTTCACATGGGACACGGAGTATCCCTCCGTGTCTCCGGGGCGCAGGAGCTTTTGCCTAAATTGATATCACCTGTACACGCCTTCTTTGATGTGTATGCAAATCCAATTTGTGTTGTACGAAGGTACGGAGTCAATAGCAGCTTGAATAGTGGTGAAGTTGCCTCTTCCCGACGGATCGACGTGGATATTTGGACATGTAATATTGACGGCCGGTGACGTTGCACTCCCTCTCTGAGTTACGAGCAGAAGAAGAGCAATGAACGTACACATAAACCACTGGGAAAACGAAGACGCCATTGTAGTAACTAGGGTAATTTAGAGTTTTATTTTACGTATTATGCATGTGTATGTGTGATGTTAGATGATAACTCTATATATAAATGCACGGTGGAGAAGTAGATAATTATTCGATTATAAATTATGTATATCTGATATTGGAAATTGTGGACATAATGATTTTAATATACATTTTTTATTATTTTTCGCGTAGAAAGTGGTTATCTATATATGTATCCTTAATTTTATTATATATCAAATTGATTATATATATATATATATATATATATATATATATATATATTTATTGATTGATAATTGTTTAATTTGTACGTTTGGATCTATCATTAATGAGTTAAATATTTGTTTGGTCCCGTAACTTTTTTTCTTTTTAATTTTAGTCCCAAAAAATATATTTGTTTATAATTAGTCCCATAACTTTCATTTTCTTTAATTTTGGTCCAATTTTTATCGGATTTGCCATTTGTTGCCAGAAACCGACGAGCGATGCTGACGTGGCTAGTCCAATTATTCCTCAACCAACCAAAGATTGATGAAACTTAAGAAGAAGAATGAAGACAACACCAAAGATTGCAAAAACGTTTATAGTCACCCCATACATAAACATTTTGCAATTTTTGGTGTTATCCTTCTTCTTCTTAAGCTTCATCAATATTTGGTTGGTTGGACTCGTCATGTCAGCATCACTTGCCAATTTCGGAAACAGGTGGCAAATTCGGCGAAAATTGGACCAAAATTAAAGAAAAATGAAAGTTATGGGACTAATTATAAACAAATATCTTTTTTGGGACTAAAATTAAAAAGAAAAAAAGTTACGGGACCAAACAAATATTTAACTCATCATTAATCATCGGATGTTTCAATTGATATATATTTCTGATAATTTAAGATGATCACAGAAATAAATATGTCAAATAAAATAAAGATCAAATTATTTTACTGTATTTTTTAGGATTCGTTAATTTCAAGAACTCTGCTTGATTTATCTTGTAATGTTAATCCAATTTTATCCCTTTTTCTATTATTATTATTATTATTATTATTATTATTATTATTATTATTATTATTATTATTATTATTATTAGTGTACTCTAAGAATTAATAACATTCAACAATCTAAAATTGGCACTCCTCCAAAAAAAACAACTACACTCAAAAATTAATTATAAGTAAAGAATTGTGTGACACTTTTTCAAGTAATAATATTTCCATGCATGCAAACAACTCCAATTCCTAGTAAGCACAATTTTTTAGGGAAAATTGCACTTTCGATTCAATATGGATGTTCTCATTTTATTTTTGGTCCCTAATATTTTTTTCCGTCCCAAAAATTGCAATTTTGGTCCTGCTGTTAAATAATTGATGGAAAACGTTAAACACGAAAATGAGGGAAATTAAGTTAATTTTAAAAGCAATTTTAACTTTCTCTTTCATAAATGTTTAATACCCTGCACACATTCACACCCAACAAAACTAGAAAACCAAAGCTATATCCTGTCTAAAATAATCTAACAAATCAAAATGGTAAGAACAATGTAATAACCAAACAGGGTGAAAAGTACATCAGAATAGCAAAAAGGAACAACTCAATCGTTCCAGAATGTCAACTTTTACTTCATATTCCAAGCAGTCATCCAAACCTCCACCGCCGCCGCCATGTCCTCCGCCAGCTGCCGCAACTGGTGGATTCCATTCACCCTCTCCCTTCTAGCAGCCATCACCAACTTGCTAAGCTTTTGGGCTGATATGTCAAAGATTCTGAACTCGAGGGTAAAATTAAACCAGAACTTATCAGACCTTGCTTTCATCAAGTTGTATCAAATGACAAGAGAAGAAGAGGTAAAGGGAGAAGGAAATGAGAAGAAGAGATAGATCAAGGAGAAGGAGAAGCACTCTTCATAAAAGGTTGAAGTGCTTGCATAAGCTCTTCTGAAGAGATCTGTTGAGAAAACTTGACTACTGAAGGAACCATGACTATCTATAACTGCAGACAGTGGCGGACGCAGGATTTCCATTGAGGGGGCCCAATTCTTCTCGTACAATGGTTTGCATATTTTGTTCTATAAATTTTAAGAAGAATTATTTTATTTATCACCTTTTATTAACAATTTTCTAAGAGTATTTTACTATTTTAAGTTGGGTTAGATAAGAGTGATAATTTTGAATGTAGAGCAATTAAAATTATTAAATAAATATGTTATTTAAATAATGTATCAATTAAAATAAAAGAGATAAAAAAGGAAAAAACCAAAAAAAAAAAAAATGCTTGCTGGAAGAGAAAATAAATAAATAATGCAATCATGTCTTGAAGTGAACCGAACTCACAATCTTTAACAAGTCAACAGCTTTGCTTCGCCACTAGGCTATTGAGGAAATTAGGAACAGTTTCTATATATATATGCTACTAACCGCAGCCATTGACATCTAAATAAGAAAGGTTAGATTCCACAAAAACAGTTAAAATCAAAATCAAGAAGCAAAACAGATCTGTTTCTTATCCCAAAATTAAAGAACAGGTGAAAGAAAATCAAAGAAAAATTGAAAACTTTCTACACAAACAAAGCCTTTTTGGCCACGAGTAAAGAATATTAAATAAAGTGCATTGAGGACCCAACTTCATACATTCTATTTTCATATTTCATTACTTTCTTTTCATGTTTCAACAATAATTGACATCATTCAGATAATCAGATCCCAAAAAAAAACATCAAATGTCTTATTTCTTTACTTTTTCTAATACAAGTAAATTCATCAAGAAATGATAATCTAGTAGTAGTGATCAAAAGAGGCATTAATGCAGAGAAGATCAAAGCAAGAATGACAGCAGAATCCCCTGTAAACAACGGTTCTGCATGTAATAGAAGCAAAATCACCATAAAACTAAACAAATGATTAGTTGACAAACATGAAGCAGATGGAATGAGTGTTGTCCTCTTCTTTTAGAACTTTCCACACTACGGCTCTCTCATACGAGACGGGCCTGCCCATGCTCAACAAACAGATGCCTCCTTGAAGCGTCGCAAAACATGTCGTACAACTTATAAGCATTGTAAAGCAGGGGCGGATACAGGATTTGAAAATTGGGGGTACGACAAGTAACTATAAAAATATTACTATCTCTGTCCCATGCAAAGAGGGTCTTTTTTTTCTATTTTGGGTGTCCCACCCATAGGGTTTCCTTTCATTTTGCTACTAATACAATTATCCACTACACATTAAATAATAATACTCTACATAATCTACGTGCAAAAAAGAAAAGACTCTCGTATAAAAGATACTACTCTCCATAATCTACGTGCAAAAAAGAAAAAACTCTCGTATAAAAGATATAAAAAATAAATTGACATAGTTGGGATTCGAACTCGTTGGGTGGAAAGAGCGCCTTTAACCACTAAGCTATTGCCAATTTATATAGATACTTTATCTATGGTAATTAATTTTTAATTTGGGGTACTGCTGTAAAGTCAAGGTTAAGTTTCTACGCAGACAAAGTGTCGAACAGGTTGTAAGTTACCTTTCAAGACACACAACTGGAGGGACGGAAAAACAAACCATCACTTGATCTGATCAAAAGAAGAACTAGAAACAAAATTAAAAACTTGAAACCAAAGTGAATTTCGATTCTGACACACCTGGCTTTCAAAAACTAAAATTCGCCCTTTCGGGCTTTTTTGCTTCAACAAATATTCAAATTCAAGAAATTAAATCAAAATCTTGAAAGATAGACGATGACAGAAAGGGATCTAAAAAGGGGGTGTAGCAGAGTAAGGGGGATTAAAACTAAACGAAAATGCTAGAATGTAACTCCATCTCGAGTTCTCGTGGCCCTCAAAATGTTGGCCGCCGCAAAGCCGACCAATGATTCCGGTTATAACTCCGACGAACGTAATGGCTGCTAACACCACCACAAGTGTCTCGATTGAGTGGAGCTGGTTGGGAATCCGATTACATTCTTCCATCAACGATTACATTCGCGTGGGGTGTGATTCAACGATTTGGGAAGAAGATTTGGGATTGCAATTTTAGGGTTCATGAAAAGGAGAAATTTGAAGGAGTCTGAATCGCCTTAACCGGTTCAATCTTATTCCCCGGACACGCGAGCGGCACGTGCAAGTTCCGTTAATTTATCTAAAGAAAATGCAAGAAAATAAGTTATGGGACAAAAAATTTAGTGAAAAATACTAAAAATGAAATGAAATTCTGCATATGGGACAAAAGTGCAATTTTTCCATTATTTTTATCATTTCCTCCTTCCTCCATGTCATTCCTTCTGAATCTGTTATGGAATGGTAAAAAATGACAATATCCACCTTCCTCCAATTGAATTTGAAGATGTCATTCCATCTGAATCTTTTATGGAATATTGGTAATTGCATGTGTTATGCTATGCTTGCATTGATTTCTATTATTTTTGAATCTCTGCATGTGTTATGCTTATGGTTGATTTAATTTCTATCCTTTCGGAATCTTTGTGTTATGGAATATTGGTAACTGCATGCGTTATGCTTATATATGCTTTGCATTGATTTATATTTCTTGTGAATGCAAACGTTTTACACCTTGATATACACACACATTTCTCACTGTTTGATTGAAGCTTATGATCACACACTCACTCAAACTTAAACACAATGAAGAACAACAAAGAAATTATAGTGGTTCGGCTTGATGAAGCCTACATCCACTCTTAAAGGTTCTGATCTTATTGATGATTGAAAATACAACTCAAGGAGATGATCTACTCAAGAACATACATGCATCAAACCCTAACCTACTACACATCTTATATACTGATGATCAGCCGTTTCTTTATGTGATCAGTGTGCATGCTTATTGGTTAAGAATGGAATCTAATAACCACCTTTCTAACAACCTAACTAACAGTTGCTTCCCCCTCCTAGCTGATCACCATCATCTCACCTTCCATGCACAAGAAACTGATCAACGGTTCATGCTTATGCCACTACATCAATCTTCACTTATGATCTTGTGTTTGGCTCAACCAATTACCCATCTCCACCTGTCATGCTTGTTTACATGCATTCCATATTCATGCAAGGATCTATACTTAACAATTCTCCACCTTATAGACCTTGCATAACCTCAATAAGAATAAAAAAAAACCCCACACTTTGCTGTTATAAGGTACAACAACCTTTCCAAGACTTATTGCATACTGAATCTGCTCTTGCACAACTCAAACTTGAGAGTTGGAAGAGCTTTGGTTAATGCATCAGCTGGATTTTCAGAAGTGTTGATCTTCTTCACTGTAACAATCCCCTTTTCAACCATATCCCTTATGAAGTATAGCCTTATATCAATATGCTTTGTCCTCTCATGATATCCCTGATGTTTAGAAAGATGAAGAGCACTTTGATTATCACAAAATACTTCAAAAACTTCTTGTTGAATGCCAAATTCCTTCAAGATCCCTGTCAGCCACTTACCTTTTTTTACAGCTTCTGTAAGAGCTACATATTCAGCCTCTGTAGTAGACAATGCTACCACATGTTGATGTGTAGCTTTCCAATTGATGGCTGTACCAAACATGTTAAACACATAACCTGTCAGTGATTTCCTTGAATCAAGATTTGCAGCATAGTCTGCATCAACATATCCCACAATTGCTTGATTCTAATCTGTCCTTCTCTAAAACTTTAAACCTATTGATGATGATCCTTTAATGTACCTCAAAGCCCATTTCACTGATTCCCAATGCATTAATCCTGGTTTACTCATGAACCTGCTGATCAGACTCATTACATATGCTAAGTCTGGTCTACAGCACACCATTGAGTACATTAAACTCCCAACTACACTTGCATATGGCATTCTGTTCATTAAGGCCCTTTCTTCATCTGTCTTTGGGCTATCTTGTAGTGACAGCCTCAGACCTTGCTTTGTTGGTACTAATACTGACTTACACTGATCCATATTATATCTCTTCAAGACTTTAATCAAGTAGGACTCTTGATTCAGCAGCAAAATACCTGTTGATCTATCTCTTTTGATTTGCATACCTAGTATAACACTTGCTTCTCCAAGATCCTTCATCTCAAACTCCTTTCTCAGCACTTCTTTTACTGTGTTTATACTTGTAATATCCTTACATGCAATCAGAATATCATCTACATATAGCAATAGGTAGATGAAATTTCCTTCTTCATTCTTTATATATACACAGCTGTCATGCAGGCTCCTATCAAAACCATTTGATGTTATGTATTCATAAAACCTCAAGTACCACTGCCTAGGACTTTGTTTAAGTCCATACAGGGACTTAACTAACTTGCATGCCTTGTTTCCTGATCTGTCAATATTCACTCCTTCAGGCACTTGCATATATATATCTTCTTCAAGATTACCATGTAAGAAAGCAGTAATAACATCCATCTGATGCAATTCAAGGTCAAACTGAGTCACTATAGCAAGCAAGATCCTAATGGAACAATGTTTCACAACTGGGGAGAAGATCTCATTATAATCAACACCCTCCTTCTGTGAGAAACCTCTTGCAACTAACCTTGCTTTGTATCTAAATCCACCTTCTTTACTTGTTACTGGTTTTCTTTTGAATAACCACTTACATCCAATAAGCTTCTGATCTGTTGGTTTATCAACAAGTATCCATGTATTGTTCTTCTTCAAAGATAGTAACTCATCTTCCATAGCAGCTAACCACTTATCACTCTCAGTGCTGGAAATTGCTTCTAAGTATGATCTAGGCTCATACATTTCAATATCTGTGGCTACAAACAATGCATAGGACACAACATCAGCTTCTATATATCTAACAAGAGCCCTTACCTACCTTCTCAATCTATCCCTGACTAACTGATAGCTACTCAATGATCTTCTTTCAGCTGATGTTTGATCCTCTTCTGATGTTGATGTGTTTTGATCTCTCACCTGTTGTTTCTTATTTGTTTCAAGCTCCACCTCAAGCTCAACATTATCTGTATCAGAAACTATACCAGCTGCTCTTTCAATTAAAGGCATTTTCTTCTCATTGAAACTTACAACTCTACTAATAAGAAACTTATTTGCCTCATAACACCACAACTTATAACCTTTTGTCTCCTTTGGATATCCAACAAGTACACATTTAATGGCTCTTGGATCTAACTTGTCATGTTTCTGATGTGCATAGGATTGGCAGCCTATAACCCTGAGATGATCATAACAAGGAGGCTTTCCAGACAATATTTCCTCAGGGGTTTTAAACTTGATTGCTGCTGATGGACATATATTAATGAGATAAGCAGCAGTAGTTACTAGTTCACCCCAAAATCCCTTAGTGAATCCACCACTACTTAGCAGACATCTTACCATTTCAAGTAAAGTTTGATTCATTCTTTCTGCCACCCCATTTTGTTGAGGTGTACCTGGGACAGTCCTGTGCCTTTTAATACCTTTCTCTTGACAATAACTGTTGAACTCTTGTGATACAAATTCTAATCCATTGTCAGTCCTCAAACATTTAAGCTTGCACTCTGTCTGATTTTCAATTTCAGTAAGCCATGTCTTGAATGCTGTCAGTGCCTCATCTTTTGTTTTTAAGATCCTTACCCACAGCTTTCTTGAGTAGTCATCAATGAAGGTTATGAAGTATCTTCCACCTCCCATTGTTGTAGTCTTGGATGGCCCCCATAAATCTGAGTGAATATACTCCAGTCTTGACTTAGTGTTGTGCTCTGCAGGACCAAACTTACTCCTTTTAAGCTTGCCAAGTATGCAAGCCTCACATTGATCCAACACAACAGATGAACTAAGGTTTAATAAACCTTGTCTTGCCAACTCTTATAATCCCCTTTCACTTACATGAGCAAGTCTGCCATGCCATAGTAATGCTTCATCCTTTCCTTGTGATGTATTGATCTGTCCAGTGATGACAGATCCCTCAAGAAAATACAGATCATTCTTCTTGATTCCCCTTATCACAACTTTAGATTCTTTCAAGACAGTGAGTATTCTATTCTTAAGCCTACTTTCATATCCTAATGTATCCAACATACCAAGAGAGATCAAATTTCTCCTTAAGCTAGGCACATATCTCACTTCTTTTAGCAATTTTACAGATCCATCAAACATTTTCATCTTAATGGACCCTATGCCTTCAATATTACATGTTTGATCATTTCCTAAAAGGACAGACCCCTCATTAAATTCAGTTAACTCACTGAACCATTCTTTAATGGATGTCATATGAAAAGTACATCCAAAATCTAAGACCCATTCTTCTGAAATAGAATCAGATACTACAGACAATGCCTCAATAACATCATTCTTAGGTTGAATGTCAGTTACCTGATTAGCATGGTTCTTCTTACTATCAGCTTTTTCTGCAATTTTCTTGGCCACCATTGCCTTCCATTTGAAGCACTGTTTCTTGAAGTGCCCAGGTTTGTTGCAATGGAAGCAATTATTGTTATCTTCATCTGTTGAAAAAATCTGAGACTTAGCAGTCTTCTTCTTTTCAAAACTGACCTTCTTGTTGTTATTGCTCCAAGTTCCTTGCTTCTTGGCAACCAATACTTCACCACTGGCCTGTACATCTGGATTCTTGTGTAACACTTTTGCTCTCAAGGCAAGTTGTACTTGATCTAGAGTAATGGTCTCATTATTACCAAACAGCAGTGTATCCCTCAATCCTTCAAATGATGAAGGAAGGGCTGACAGTAGTATAACAGCCTTATCTTCAGTATGCAGGGCTATATCTATATTTTCTAGATCATCAATTATCCTATTGAACTCATCTATCTGCCCAAGAATTGATTTCTCTTCTGTAATCTTAAAAGAATACAGCTTCTGTTTCTTATACAATCTATTAGCAAGAGTCTTAACCATGCAAAGTTCTTCTAAGCTTTGCCAAATACCTCTGGCTGTTGTTTCTTTTGCAATCTCCCTTAAAGCCTTGTCTCCTAAACACAGAATGATTGCACTTCTTGCTTTAGATTGTTGATCTTGATCAGCTGCAATAGCAACTGCATCAACTGCCACAGCTTGATTTCCAGGTAGTGGTTTGATTGCATCTGAAAGGCCTTGCTGGATAAGAATGGCCTCCATCTTCATGCGCCACAAGCTGAAATCTGACTTTTCTGTGAACTTCTCCACATCAAACTTTGTTGTAACCATGGTGATCTACTTCTTCAATCAGATGCCAGTAACTTGATTCCCACAGACGGCGCCACTTCTTGTGAATGCAAACGTTTTACACCTTGATATACACACACGTTTCTCACTGTTTGATTGAAGCTTATGATCACACACTCACTCAAACTTAAACACAATGAAGAACAACAAAGAAATTATAGTGGTTCGGCTTGATGAAGCCTACATCCACTCTTAAAGGTTCTGATCTTATTGATGATTGAAAATACAACTCAAGGAGATGATCTACTCAAGAACATACATGCATCAAACCCTAACCTACTACACATCTTATATACTGATGATCAGCCGTTTCTTCATGTGATCAGTGTGCATGCTTATTGGTTAAGAATGGAATCTAATAACCACCTTCTAACAACCTAACTAACAGTTGCTTCCCCCTCCTAACTGATCACCATCATCTCACCTTCCATGCACAAGAAACTGATCAACGGTTCATGCTTATGCCACCACATCAATCTTCACTTATGATCTTGTGTTTGGCTCAACCAATTACCCATCTCCACCTGTCATGCTTGTTTACATGCATTCCATATTCATGCAAGGATCTATACTTAACAATATTCTTTCATACTAGTGGGTTTTGACGTGGAGAAATGAGATTTGAATAATTAGTGTTATTTTACAAAATTATAAAATGCGACATATATAAAAAAAAATCGATCCAAAAAGGTTTTTTCTTCACTGCTGAATAGGTAATCATTAAGGGAGTAGTATAATTTAAGGTTAATTATACGGTGCACCCAATATACGGTAGACTTACTCTAAAAACGTATACAAATATAAAAAAACATATATGCAATTATGAACAAAAATGTATATAATTTAATTGTTAGTTTTTTTAATAAAAAATTGAGTGTAAAAAAATATAATTATTAAAAATATGTATACACTATTGAATAAAAGTTATACATATATGGATGGCAGTTTTTTTAATGGAAAACTTAGTGTAAAAAAGATATACAATTATTAAGAAATACGTATACAAAATAGAATAACATGTACTCCCTCCGTCCCCCAAAGTATTTCACACTTTCCTTTTTCATCCATCCCTCAAAGTATTTCACACTTTACTTTTACTAAATTTGGTAAAAATACATTACAATAATACACACTTTTACACACATCCCAATATAATACTTACTTTTTCACATCTCCCAACAACTTTACACACCTTTTTCATAACTTTTCACACCTTTTTCATTAAATCAACTAAAATATATATTCTCTTTCTTACTTCATACATAAAAATACAAAATTTTCTTAAACTCCGCGTACACCAATACGTGAAATACTTATTGGGACGAAGGGAGTATACAAAATAAAATAAAAAATTACTCATATATGTGGGAGCACCTTTCACACGGTTGCACCTTCACGCGGGTGCACCTAATATTAATTCTTATTATAGCGTTGGAGGTTAATCAAAGTTCGAGATTGTTTGTCGGTGTAAGTTTAACCTATGAGGATGGGTTGATATGTGATGATTAGTGATACAGATTGGATGGTTAGTTATGAGCTGCAAACTACTCTCCTAGCTGGCAACGAAATTAAATATCTTCGTTCACAATATACGAGCTGATCATTACTATTAAAGGAAGAATTTTCATTAGTTATCTTCATAGAGTTAGAAGTTCATGCAGTGTATTCTCTCTGGTTTTTCATCCTTGTAAAGATCTTTATCAATAATATCATAATCTCCCTTAGGAGTGGATGTAATAATTGTTGGTGTCTTTTGTTTCTTTGTTTTGATTCTTCTTCGAATCATAAGTGTGTGCGAGTTATTCTTTGAGAGTTTCTAAGATTTTTGCACTCGTCTCATAAGATCGATATAGAAAAACTAGAAGATAAAATTTTAATACATCCTCTCAGTGCCATCCAAAAATGGTTGGAAATGCGGGAGTTTTATGTTTTTATTTTGTTTATTATTTATTTTTTTTATAAAATGATAATGCAATACTACAACATAAATGAGATTATGTTACACTTCATATATAGTAACACTTTTATTATATATAACACGTAATTGTAACACTATTTAAATTTTAATACTCCATGTAGCACTTGTTTTATATGCAACATCAATAAGTAACATTTTTATGAAAGTAACACTTTTTAAATAACACTTTTATAAATATAACACTTTTCAAATTACACTTTTATATATGTAACATTTTAGTAGTATCATTTTTCATATACTATACCTTTTATGTAACACTATAAAATATTTAACACTATCATATTATTTTATATAAATAAAATATGTAATATTTTATGTAGTTTAAATAATTAAAAAAAACTAACACACTATTAAACAATTAATATATTATACGAGTTGAAAAAAAATATATGTTCATATAAATAAAATGTTTATTATGTAAAATATTTATCATGATATATAAAAATATTAATAATATATGAAAAATATATATTTTGTATTTATTTTAAATAATTTAAATACATATAAATTTATTTATAATTAAAATATATTTTAACTAGGTGGATGGATGAATCATGGCGAATTGATGAACATGGGCTAGGTACTCACTCATACAAGACCCCTCATTTTGAGAGATTGCTCCCAATTTTACAGCAGTAAGATTCGATCTTTGGTTATTGGTACAAAATGTCACTCATATGAATGAAAACATGATTATAATTAACTTGAAGAAAAATAAGAGAGCTTAATTTAATTCATGAAACCAATCCTTACCTTCTTAGTACTTTGTAACTTAATCAGTCGATATCATGATTTCTGACATCGTCAACCCACATGGAGCCAAAATATGGGTGGGGGAGGGAGAGTTGACCTTCTTAATTTTTTTCTTTATATAAGCTTGTATAAATGCAAATAAAATTGACATGTCATTTTGTCTAGATATTAATGTTTCTAAGATCATTTCAAGAAAGCCCTTGTACAATTTTTTTTTTTTTGTTTATATATATGTATATATGACAAATTAAGACAGGACATGCATATGCTGAGACATCGAATCAGAGAAAACAAGTCCAAAATAAAATGTGGGGCGCGTGTTATTAAACATACACATGACAAAAAGTTATAATGCAGTTCATACTTGCATACCGTTAAAGAAAAATAACGACAAAATTTGTGTAAGAACGTCAAACTGAATGACTTTTCTTAGGCGTATAAATTGATAAATACTTTTAATAAATTACATCTGATTAATGAAAAATGATATCCATCTAATTAATTAAACTGATGAACAATTTGTAACATCTATAATTAATATTTCATCCATCCCAAACTTATCTTCACACTTTCCGTTTTCGTCCGTCCCAAATTTATTTTCACCACCCAAAAAAAGAAAACTTCACCTTAATCAACAACCTCAAAAATTATCATAATTTCAAAAATACCTCTCCCACCTAACACGCATAACATAGTTTATAATTTACTCCTTTCGTCCCATGGTAACGTTAACGTTTATTTTTTGCACGGAGATTAAGGAGTATAATATTTTTAATGTATAGTAAGGTGAGAGAAATAATATTTAATGTAAAGTGTGTAGTTGTATCAATGTTGTGTGTGGGTCCTAAATGGAATAATTAATTGTTTTGTGTGGGCCCAATTTGATAAAAGAGAAAATGTAAACCTTAATTTTGGACAATCCAAAATGGAAAGTGTAAACCTTAACGTGGGACGAAGGGAGTATTTATTATCTAAAAATACCACAATACCCCTAAAAAGTCAATAAATTTAGTCAAAAAATAACTTTTCTTAAACTCTATATCTATAGTAACGGGGCAGATAAGTATGGGACGGAGGGTGCAGATAATTGAGATGAAGAAAAAGTGAAACAATTTCACTGTGAAACGAAAATGCAGTATGATTTGAGTAAATGTAATAAAGATTATGGTCTAGTATGTTCACAACACTGTGTATATTAATTTAAATTCGATTATTTAATCGCTACATGTATAAAAATCATAATAATTTCATCAAATTCTGCTGTTTGTATGGATGAAACTGAAAATCTGCTGAACAGAGTTTGCCAGATCTTCAGCTGTGAACCTTGCCTCTCCACCAATCTGCAATCCACAAAAATATTTAAAAAAAAAATACTTCTATTATTCTAATTAATGTGAATTAATACATATAAACCTTAACCTAGCTAGGTAAAAGTAATGATTAGGGTTTACATACCTTGACATTGAAAGAATAAAGAACAGTCTGCTCAATTGTAGTAATGTTAGTGTGAAGAATAGTAAGCTGCAAATCTTCAAGTGCAGCTATGGTTTGAATCAGTTGTTCGGGCCTTCGTCTCGACAAAATCTTGATTAACGCGTCAAACCCTAACAGTTTCACTTCAACATCTGCCAAACATGACTTGCTCTCTGCCGTTTCTTCGTGCACCCCCGGTTCATGTTCGACTAGCTCGCCCGGAGGAAACATCATTGCACCTTGCGGCTGTTGGGACGACATGGATGGATCTCCAGGTGGTCGTTGGATGTCTCCGTATAGTCTTCTCCTCTTCTGTGACTCCAGGCATTGGAGCAGTTGTTCCAATTCTCTAACAAACTCAATTGCTCCTCCTATTATGGAAGCTTGATCACCCTATATAGGCAAAATTTTGTGTAATACCGTCTCACGGCGATACCATACCTGATCAATTATCATTTATATGATAGATGAAAAATAAGACAAACACTCCTGTGACTCGAGTTTATGATGTAAACCCAGTGGTCACCCCTTACAATCATATTATACCCTTTGTTTAGTTAGGATGTTTAAATTAAGGGGGATTAAGGGTTTGAAAGGAGACCACAGGATTTATGCCGTAAATTCGATTTATAGGAGACTAACTCAAAATAATAACTAAGAAAAACGGTCTCACCATCGTTTATTACAATTCCAAAACACCAACAATTAAAGAATAAAATAACTAATTCTCTAATAAAATAAAAAAGTTTGTGAAACATCAACCTTTGTAAGATGAAAATAAGTTTGTAAAAAGACAAGATTACCCTTTGTACGTAGGAGCTTGGCATGAGAGACCTCAAGACACGAAGATGTTCATTCATTTGCTTCCTTCTGTTCCTTTCCACAGCAATATGAGTCATTCTTTGGCTCTCAACTTCCTCAATAGTCTTCACACTTCTTGGCCTCTTTCTCTTGCTCTTTCCTTCAGCTACAGGGCTCTTTTCGTAATTTTCGCCGAGAAACCTCAGTTGCACCGAAGTGTTCTCCTCATCACCATCTCCCATCCCTTTATCTTCATTCTCTCCGAGATGATGCTGCTCGTCTTGCATCTTCTGAACATTCAAAACCGGGAACTTGAGGAAGTAAACGGGATCCATCCCGTTTTCTTCCTCAGGTGATTTGCTCTGATTTAAGCCCAACTTGGGGCCAAAATCTGCAAACTGCATGACATCCGCGAAGCTTAACTTGTCGAATGAGTTCGACCCGTAAAAGCTACTCGACTGAGGTTGTTGTTGCTGCTGCTGTGATGGTGGATTGTTTAGCATGTAATCCACCATATGGCTGTTGTTATCAGCAGAAGATGCTCCAATATCTTGGTTAATTGGCTCTTCTTGTTGTTGATGATGATCACCAACTTCGAGGGTATTATAATCCACTCCAGAAAAGTTCCCCTGGAAAAAATAAGGTTCAATGTAAGACAAGGTTTCCATGAAATGGTATGTCAATATTATATATACATGTGTGTGTAATAGTGTGTTTGTATTTATTACATACCAAATAGTTTCCTTCTTTCTCCATATATATGTTCTTTTTTACAGCTTCAAAGGGTCCACCCCACCTGATAAAAACACTTGATTAGAAAGAAAAATCATGAAAAAAGAATATTGAAATCCAAAAAACAACTCATTGAATGATTAGTTTGACATGCCATATGATGACAAGATAATTAATCATGCAAGAATACAAGAAAAAAAAAAAGACAAACTATTAGAGAAACAGTACCCATGCAAGTTTCCAAACCCTACCTTGAGAAAGAGAGGACAAAACTAGAAAATTAATTAGTGGGATTATGTTTTGTCTAGAAATCACAAATACTAATGAAATATAGTATATGTATATATGTATATATATGTGTTTTGTTGAGATAGATGATATATATGATACATGCATGATGCATGTGGTGAGAGGAGCCTTTGGATTAATGTCCACCTCACACCTCACAGAAGAAAAATCAGCTATTCTTTTTCACCTTTAATTAATGCATTTCACAGGTTACCACCACCACCTTTTTTCATGACTACTGTAATTGATCCAACGCTCACCATCCTACCTTTTTTGAACTTTGAATCTTGAAACCTTTTTTCTAGGCCTTTTGCCTCTACCAACCACATTTGCAAGCCCACTTCTTTTATATAAAAAGTTTCACGCCAAAAAACTCTTAATATCAATGGAATTGGCTGATTAATTGATCATAAATTTCAAAAAATATTTTACATATTATTATGTATATTATTGTAATAAGTTGGGGGAAAAAAACATTTATTTTTAAATATCATGCAAAAGAAGAATTTTTGAATTTGCAAATATAAATTGATAACATATTTTGAATTAGAGCAAATTGTTGCGCTAGAATGTTAAAACTGTTTCAATTATTTTAATCAGATATTAATTTTATTAAAAATATTGTTTACTTTTTATTTGTTTAAAAAATAGTTCATTGAAGGGTATCATTTTCCATCTATAAATTTAAGGACGAAGTAGAACCGAGCCTATTTGGTTTGGCCCAGCAAGTCTAAAGGCCAACTGGGCTTGGGCCCGTTTTTCTTCATTTTTTGGGCTTTTTTGGGGGTTTTTTTTATTTATAAATTTTCTGCATTTGTCATCTGATGTAAATTTTTAATAATTTACGCTATTTCATTTAGTTATTGTTGGATTATACTTGGCCCTCTTAAATAGCTCCAAGCATAAGGTCATACACGAAATTTCTATTCTACTTGAATGTTTAATTAATGTGATTATTATATATATTGAAGTAATTAAACATTATTTTTTTTATAAACAATTTTAAAATCAAACCGCATCAAGTGGACCCACATGACCTAATAGTCCAATAACACATGGGCCATGACAGACAAGAATAGGCCTAATAAAATAGGGCCCGATAAGAATCATGCTGAGCCCGCGCAAAAATACGCATTGGCCGATTGGCTTAATACCGAGCCAGCCCACCTATTTGGTGGATCTAACTTTTAAATAGGTCTCAACATATATTCCATGTTTTTCTAATTTCATTTGACACACTACTACAATCTTTTAATATAATATTTATAATTATGGCAAACACTTATGCAGAAGACTTGATAGATAGGAAACGAAAATATTTTAATGAAAAAAAATTCTCGAATATATAAAAAGTGATAGAGCTTAAATGAATTATTTCATGAATAATTTGTAGTATAAGGAAAAAGTAATATAATATTTTTAATAAAAAGTGATACACCCTTTGGCCCGATAAGTTTTTCACAATTACGGTATGCACGCAAATTTAAAAAAAAATTATTTTTTTAATTTACTTTTGAGAATAATTTGATATTTTTAAATAATAAATGAATTATAAAGTATATTATATATGTTGAAAAAGTGATGACAACTATAAAATTAAACTGTGTTAAATGAATATTATTGATTATGTGACTTTTCTTTTTATAAAAGTGTGAAGTTGAAATTGGGACGGATTAAAATGAAAAGTGTGAAGTTAAAGCTGAAAAAGATCTCAACTAATAAGTAAAACGATCTCACCTAATAGAGCTCACAATGTGTATCTCAAGGGTTAAGTGTATTGAAGCACCCCTGACGTGTCATTTGAACTGAGATTCTTAATAAAATTCACAACTGAAAATATGTTAAGAGGGAAGGATTTTGTGACATATACAACTGAATCAACACATAATCGACTACATCTCTTACAATGCTTTAGATTTTTCAGATTGTTGAGCTGAAATATATTTGCGTAGAAGTTTTAGAAGTTATGCAAAGCTATATGCGATACCAGAAAATTGGAGATTTAGGAGGTAATACAAGCACATATTCTGATACAATTCCTCACTTAATGGAATCCACCACAAGTTTAAAGTAAACTCATCGCCTTAAGGAATCCACCAAGACTAAGAGATAATTAGAAAAAATCCATCTTCCAGACAAAAGTAAACACTCCAAATATTTTATATTCTCACAATATTTTTTGTCTAATTCATTTCCTATAGTACCAGTAATTTTTCAAACATCCACTGTGTGTGATGAAATATTTCCCGCATCAATATGGACAATTCAAGTGCATCTATTAATCCATATGAATTATTGAGAATTTATAGGTTGATAATGGATGAATAAAAGAATTCTGGATGAATCAAAGAATTCATCACAAGGGTCTCTACCCTTTAATTCAAGCCGCACAACCCTGTTGAGTGGCCTGTACATGAGATCTTGAAGAGCTTCAATTGCAGAATGTCAGTTGGATATTAGAAATAATAATACTCATTTTATATGTATATATCACTACAAAAAAAACTATTTTTTAGCAACGGAATATTTCGTTGGTAAAAACCTTAATTCCATTATTAAATTGGCTTACCAACGGATTAGCAATGGAATCCGTTAGTAAAGTGGTGGTAGGTAAATTTTTAGCAACGAAAAATCAATTCCGTTGGTAAATAATTTTGTTGGTATTCCATTGCTAATTTATATAAGGATTCCCTTGGTAATCCGTTAGTAATTGCCAATTGATTGAATTCCGTAGCTAAAATAGAGAATTTGGTAATTACCAACGGATTGAATTCTGTTGGTAAATTCAGTTGTTAAAATAATTTTTTAATAAATAATAAAACTTATTGTATTTTCGTATAAATTATAGTATTATTATTCAATCTTTTATAAATTATTTATAGAATATTTTATCTTGTAATAATTTAAAAAAAAAAAAACTGTAATTAACATATAATATACTTTTTAATTTACTTATTATTTAAAAAGACTACATCCCCTAAAAGTTAATAAAACTAATAAAAAAATTGTTGAACTCCGTATTTAAAGCATCGATGTAATTTATCATAAAACGAAGGGAGTATATATTAAGCGATAGGGTTGTCCGCCAATATATATATATATATATATATATATAAAGATTGGGTGTCAATCTTCATTCAATGGTTCATGAGTGACGTGGACTTATTAACTAAGGTTGTTGGATCAGTTTTGGATGTTTAGCATGGTTGGAACTCATGCAAAACGAGCTGGTGCAACAGAAATAGTTACAAGTCAGTTTTGGGATATTTTGGAATCAAGTCAAGTGGGTCTGTTTAGGGTAGTTTTTGGCAGTTCAAACGGGGTTGTTTTGAACGGTTATCAGCTCAAGATTAAAGTTGGGATTTCAGGCTTTCTATTGGTATATGGGGGCGGTTATCTTGGAGCTTATATAAGAGGCCAAAACCATCTCACAACAAATGAGAGCTTGAGAGGTTGGCAGAGTTCAGTCTGAGTTTTCTGAGTTTTCAGATTGAGTGTTAAATGTATCTTGATGAGTGATATTTTTACCTAAATTTTAGTATCTTTTTATGTATGTTTTTGTATATTTTTATCCATATTTATGTATTATTTGGTGGAGTTATTTGTTTTTATGGAATTGAGTGTGAATGAACTTAATCATATGTAAAACAGGTGAAATCGGAGTGAAAATGGAGAAGGAAGACGAAAGAAGGAAGAAGAAAACATATAGCAAGAACACGGCCAACCGTTTTAAGTACACGAGTCGTGTCGTGCTACACGAACCGTGTACTGCAAATGGACCTGTAAGAGATGGCCATGTGACGACATCAGAACGCACAACACGACCATCCCTTGGCCGTGTTGCATCACACGACTCGTGTTGCAGCACGCAATCCGTGTTGCAGCACACGAGTCATGTAGGTGCCTGATCAGTAAAAAAAATCAGAATTCTTCTAGAAGGCCCCAATGAGTATAAATACCCATTCATTCAACATTTGAGGAGAGACACGAAATACCAAGTTGCTCACACACCTCACACATCAATCCTTTAATTTTACACCATATTCTTCAACCCTTTCATCCATACTTTGATTCTATATCATCTCTCCATAAATTCTACCATCCAAATCAAGTGAAGAAGCAAGCAAGAGTGGGTGATCACCAAAGGAAGGAAGGAGATTCAATTGGAGCCAATCCAAGGGAGTGTTCATCCCAATTTTGTGTTAATCCTCTAGTTTACCCTGATTTGTAATGTTTTTAATGTCTATGTTAAGGATCTTATGAAGATTGTAGGCTAATCTCCCTTGTGGGATTAGCAACATGGAAGTTTGTGGTTAAATTTTGGGATCTATGTAATTGAATTCATATGGTGATTGGGTTAATTGATTTTCTATAATTGATGCTTAGATCTTGAGGTTTTTGATGATTTATGGGTTTAGATGCTCTAAATATATGATTAGATTGAGAAATCAATTATGTGATTAGGACATCTGAGTGAATCATTTCATCAAACACTTCATGTGCATTATAAATTATAAAGAGATTGAGAAATCCTTTAGAGTTTAGAACCCTTTGATAGGACATATGGTTGGTTTGATCGAGAGATGGATTAATTGTATGAAGAGATTCTTATTTCAAGCTTATTACCTAGTTGGAATTGTTTGAATGAGAGCAAACCTTTGTGCTAATTGAGATTAATATCCTATTCATCTTGAGAAGGAGCTTAGGTGAATTTAGAATTGGCCCTTAATCCATACCCTTGATTCATATGAGTTTAATGCATGTATCCTAAGATTTCCCACTACTTAATTGTTGTTAATCCCACTTTTGTTTAATTTGAAAAACAACTTTACGTTACTTCATTTTAATTATTTGATCATACTTTGTTTACTTGATTTGTGTCATTTTAATACTTGTTCAACAATTCCACTCGATGATTAGTCTCTATAAAATTATGATAAGTGTGATATCGCTTAATCTCTAGCGCCAACCTCCTTGTGGTTCGATAAATTATTTTAGTTTGTCATCCCTATTACAAAATGGCTAATCAAATGGCGCCGTTTTCGGGGAAGTAATGGTTGCTAGTAGCTTAACGAAGGAACGAATAATCATAATAGAGACATTTTTATTTATTTATTTGCATATATTTGCTTGTGAAAATCTTGTTCTAACTTCTCTTATTTGAAGGTGTATGCAAACAAGGTCAAAAGGAAAATAAGTTGAACCTATCGATTTAGAGATTAAACACACTTTTGGAGAAGGAGAAAGGAGAACAAAACCAAAAATAGTAATAGTGATCTAATGGAGAATTTCAAGGTGATAATCGTGTGGAGATAGAGCATGATGGGGAAGGCAGACAACATATGAACGTGCAAGACAATGCACAAGTACCCCAAGTCAATGCCAATCTTCCTGAACAAGCTCATCAAAATTTTGGAGGGCTTAACAATCAAGCTTTGCTTCAACAAATTGTACAACAAGCCATGCTTCAACAAAGTTTTCAACATGCTTATGCACCTCCACCACCACCTCCAGTACATCGAGGGCATCAAGTAGATCCAAGGGTGATCTGGGATTTCTTCATGCCAAGGGCATTGCCACAAATGGTGGATCCACCAATCAATGCCAACAATTTTGAATTTAAAGTTGGCTTGATTTCTATGGTGCGAGAACAACAATTTAGTGAAACCCCGAATGAAGATCCCAATGCTCATCTTGCTCAATTTATTGAGATTGTCAACACAGTAAAGATGAATGGGGTGAGCGAGGATTGTATCAAGATGAGGTTGTTTCTATTTTCATTGAGAGATAGTGCTCGAACATGGTTATCTACCATTACCCCGGGTACGTGCAATACATGGGATGAGATTGCACAAATATTCTTGAACAAGTATTTTCTATCTTCTAAGACGCTTCAAATGAAGAGCTTGATTACTCAATTCAAGCAAATGCCTCAAGAGAGCTTTTATAAAGCGTGGAAACGATTTAAGGATATGCTACGCAAGTGTCCACAACATGGTTTTCCGAAAAATCAACAAGTTAGATTTTTCTATCAAGGCTTGGTAAATAGTCAAAGAGTGCTAGTTGATGCTTCGGAGGGTGGATCCGTACTTGGAGTGACTCCGGCAAGGCTATAAGGATTTTTGATGAGATTGCTACAAATGTTTACTGATTAGCCATAGTTTAGTGGAGAATGACCAATTCAAGAAATTATCGAACCCAAGGGAGGTAGGCACTAGTGCTTAAGCGATCTCACGTTTGTTGTAATTTTATAGAGACGAATCATCAATGGGATTGGTTGTAAACAAATAAATGACAAGTAATCAAAGCAAGCAATGATCAATCAACAAGATGGATGGATGGAAAGTGGTTTACCAAATTGATTAAAAGTGAGATTAACAACAATTAAGAAGTGAAAATTCTAGGAATTATGTATCAAATTCATATGTATCATGGATTGAAGACTAAGGGCCAACACTAAAATCACCTAAACTCCCTCTCGAGATGGATAGGATATGAATATCAAATAGCTCAATAGATTGGTTCTCACTTAAACAATTCCAACTAGGTACTAAGCTTAAATGAGAGTCCCTTCACACAATTAATCAATCTCTCGATCAAATCAATCACATGTCCTACTAAAGGGTTCCAAACTATGAAGGACTTCTCAATCTCTTCACAATCTATAATGCACATGAAGTGTTTGATGAAATGATTCACTCAATTATCCTAAGCATATAATTGATATCTCAATCCAATCACATATTTAGAACAACTAAACACACAAATCATCAATACAAATCAAGCAATTAATAATCAATGGTAAAAAATCATAGATCCAATCAACATATGAATTAAAATACACAAATCCCCAAAATTATCCAACAACTCTCATGTTGTTAATCTCACAAGGGAGATTAGCCTACCATATTAACAAGGAAATTAACATAGACATTAAGATCCTTCAAAAACATGATAAAACTATGAGGTTGAACTATAAAGTATGGATGAAAACTCCCTTGATGTCACTTCAATGGTGATCTTCTTCCTTTCCTTGCAATCTTCCTCTCTTCCTTGCTTCTTTTCTTCAATTTGACGAAGGTTTTAATGGTGGGATGATGGTAGATCTAATGGATGGTGAATGGATGAAGATGAAGGTGAGAAATGGAAGAAATGGTGTGTGAGGTGTGTGGGGAAGGTGGAATTTCGGATCTCCTCTCACATATTGAAGTATTGGGTATTTATACCCCGTGGGAGGCTTCTAGAAGGATTCTGATTTTTTTTCCAGGAATTTACACAGCACGAGTCGTGCTCGGTAACACGGCCATAAGGTGGCCATGTTGTGTCTTCTGATGTCGGCACACGGCCTCTGCTTACAGGGCCGTGTTGATGACAAGGCTCGTGCTGCCAACACGACTCGTGTGACTGGACACGGCCTTAAGGTGCCCGTGTTGAACAAACTGGTGTCGCCGCACGGTCATCTCTTACAGGGCCGTGTTGGCTACACGGCCCGTGTTGGTGCTGGCTCCTGTTTTTCTTCACTGTTTTGGCTCGTTCTCCTTCGTTTCAACTCCAAATTGAGATCCGATTTTTCCTACATCTTCCTTATCATATCTAGCATCAAATAAAAAGTGAAAATTATAGGTTTAAGCTCATTCACACACATTTCCATAAAAACAAAAAACATAACCAAATAACACATAAAATACGGATAAAAATATACGAAAATACATATAAAAAGACACTAAAATCTAGGTGAAAATATCACTCATCACACCCCAAACTTAAAGTGTTGTGCGTCCCCGCACAATGAAAATGATAAACCAAGGAGAGTGATTTTCACCTAGGAAAAATCTAAACGAACATAAGTAACAACACATCAATAATAATAAGAATTACAAACTATGCTAAGTCATCCTACAACATTAGATTCATGACATGAAGAATTAACAAGTTCAATCTAAAGAGAATGATAGTGCAATACAGTCCCTTTTTAGTCCAAGCCTCACATAGATATCAATTTCACTCAATACTCTTTAAAGTAGGGTAAAACAACACTCATCAATCGATTGGCTCGACTTGCTATAAGCTTGCTCGTGGACTATATTCACAAATCGCCAAGGTTTCCATTAATGATCAAAAAGGTCTTTCATTAAGGATGTAATGATAGGCTCTTTGGTAGGGTAGGAAGAATATAGGTAAGAGTGACTAATCAAGTGTAAGTAATCAAAGAGATGGCCAATTTCTCCAACTTCTCCACTTTTCTTTCTTCCTTTCTTGTCTTTAATGTTCACAAGCACTAATCATCAACTTTCTCCTTTGGATTGAGCTTCTTATGATGCATGTTTCCTTCTTTAAACTTTTAAATACTTGAGCATATTGTTGTTGCTTTGCTCATTTTCTTGTTTTGAGGTTGCATGTTCATTCTTTCTTGTGCTCTTTTTCATCCTTTTTCTTGCTTGTTTACCATTTCCTTTTTTTCTTTTTCTTCCTTATCAAACCTTTCTAGTTACCATCTCCTCAATCACCCACACAAATGGTATATATGTAAGGCTTAAGTGGGTAATCATGGCTTGTAATGTGCTTATATCACAATAAATAGGCTTTAAGGCTCAAAGTGGTTGACTATGGATGATGTTCATGGTAGGGAAATATATGGTAATGACTATAATAACAAGGATGGCCTTAGATCATGTCACTAATCTCCACAAATTGGGCTCGTTCCTATAGTCCTTGAGCAAGTTCTAGCTTATCAAACTCAATCGATCCACTCATGAAGGAAAAAACCATGTATGCATGGTTGAGGCTCAAATTCTCACAAGCTTATGCATTGGACCTTAAGAAACTTATTACACCACATTCATCTCAAAATTGAACAAGTTAAGTAAAACATGTCACAATTCGAAAGTGTAGAGATTCTTAATCATAACTTGTCATCACTTACTACCACAACATATCACCACTCATGTTCAAAAATGACTCACAACATCCCAAAACAAACCACCAAACATACCAATACAAAAATAAGAAAACACACAAAACATAAAATAAAGACTCAACAAACAAGAAACAAAACAAAAACACATAACATGCAAAAACAAAAATCTCCATCATTAAACAATGAAGCACACATTCACACCATCCATGACAATGAAGCTCAAAATCATCACAACCTTGATTGAAAAGGAAATCCTAAATTACGAAAATAAACATCCCAAAAACATAACACATGAAGTAACATGCTAATCCATTCAATCCAAATCAAAATCAATTAAAAGTGATAAGGTGTAGAGTACTCCCTCAATAGGCATTTGGTAAGGAAAGTGTTCGCTCCAAACTCCATTCGTGCTTCCAATACCCTTCATTTATACTCAAAACTCATACAACACCATTAGCTCCACAATTTCATTAAAAATATGGATTCATATGCACTTCAACACAACCAATCATACCAAAATCCAACCAAACTCATGAGAAAAATTTTAAAATTTAGTGAATTTGAGTGAATTTTACAAGAAGACCTATCATCATCAATATCATCATAACAAGCACACTCAAGTGGTGAGTCACACCACGCACTCTCCCCCCAAACTTAAATCGAACTTAGAAGTGAGAATTAAGTTTGCAAAAAGTGGTGGGACTTACCCTTGTAGTTTTCATTGATGATCTTCTTATGGAGAAGTAAACGCATCCACACGACTCAAGCTATGTTCACCATGCACTTTCCCCCCTAACTTGACTCGATACAAGAGTCGAGAATTAAGTTTGCAACAAATGGTGATATTTTTACTCAAATCCATGAAGCACTTCTCCTTTCTTCAACATGCATTTTTCTCACAAGCACAATCCACCTACAAGACCAAAATCAATAAAAAGCATCAAAATAACAAAAGAATGGGTTGCCTCCCATTTAGCGCTAAGTTTAACGTCTTCAAGCCGGACGGAATTTCACGATCATTGGACCAAAGGATGATCCATCCATCTCACTTTCTCCTCGCATCCTCACTTTGAACATTAGCTTGGCCTTCTTCTTGTCCACTAGCTCAACCTCTCCATTCTTACTCACAAGCATCAAATCGTTATTGAGAAGTGATTCTAGTGGACTTTCTCTTTCTCCTTTGTCGAGTTTCCAATCGAGGTTCGGAGCTTTCTTCCTATCAACATCACAAGAAGACAAGTTAGCATTTGACAATTTCATATAATCATGAAGAAAAGAATTTAAATTGTCAAAGAGAAGAGAATCATGATCATCAAAATCATCTGGAGGCTTTAAGTGAGACTTGGCTCCTTTTTCCTTCTTGCACATGAACGTGACACTCTTTCCTTTTGAGCTCAAGGATAACTCTTCTCTACCAACATCAATTCTTGCTCTTCCCGTAGCTAGAAATGGCCTTCCCAAAATGAGTGGAACTTTGGGGTCCGCCTTCACTTCCAAAATCATGAAGTCGACTGGGAAAGCTAGCCCCTTCACCTTTACCTCCACGTCTTCAACAATTCCTAGTGGCTTCACAACCTCACCATTGACAACTTCAAGACGGATAGTAGTAGGCTTTAGCTTTCCAATTGCAAGGTCTTTGAACGTGGCATGAGACATCACGTTAACGCTTGCCCCCAAGTCACACAATGCATCAAGGGTACCTTTCTTTTCAAAAACACAAGGGATTATGAACTTCCCCGGATCACCAACTTTTGTAGGCCCCCCTTTTTGCATTGATCCACTTGCTTCGGGTTGCTCTTCTTTCCTTTTTTTCTCATACTTTTTCTTGAGCTCTTTCACATACTCCTCAAACTCCTTTTTCTTCTCCTCTTTTACAAACATTTGTGGATAGGGAATAGGGAATGGAGTGATCAGAATACCCCAATAATCACGTTTGTACTCCTCTTCTTTACCCTTTTCTTCAACTTTTTTTTCCTCTTGCACCCTTTTCCACTTAGGTATCCATTTAGGCTTTTGCTCTTCTTTCATTTCTTCAACAACCGTGGCTTTTCACCAACCCTTCTTCAACCTTTCTTTCCTCTTCCATTTCAACAAATAAACATTGAGCTTTCGGATTAACCTCGGTTGTGGCTGGAAACTTTCCTTTTTGTTGAGCACTCAATGAACTTGCCATTTGTCCAACATTATATTCCAAAGCTTTGCATCTTCTATCACTATTTTCCTCAATAGCTTTTAATCTTCTTTCATTATTTTCCTCAAAAGCTTTGAATCTTCTTTCATTAGCTTCATCTCTAGCTTTGTTTGAGGCAATCATTTGTTCAAGTAGCTCATCAATAGATGCTCCCCCCTCATTGTTTGGTGCCTTATCCCCCGGTTGATATCCCGGAGGATAAGCAACCGCATTGCTTGGGTTTGAGTAGGAGAAGTTGATTTGCCTTTGTTGTTGTGGGTATGAGCTTCCGCTACTTTGACCATTGAAACCCCTCTCACTTAAATAATTCCAACTAGGTACTAAGCTTAAATGAGAGTCCCTTCACACAATTAATCAACCTCTCGATCAAACCAATTACATGTCCTACCAAAGGGTTCCAAACTATGAAGGACTTCTCAATCTCTTCACAATCTATAATGCAAATGAAGTGTTTGATGAAATGATTCACTCAATTATCCTAAGCATATAATTGATTTCTCAATCTAATCACATATCTAGAACAATTAAACACACAAATCATCAATACAATTCAAGCAATTAATAATCAATGGTAGAAAATCATAGATCCAATCAACATATGAATTAAAATACACAAATCCCCAACATTATCCAACAACTCTCATGTTGCTAATCTCACAAGGGAGATTAGCCTACCATATTAACAAGGAAATTAACATAGACATTAAGATCCTTCAAAAACATGATAAAACTATGAGGTTGAACTACAAAGTATGGATGAAAACTCCCTTGATGTCACTTCAATGGTGATCTTCTTCCTTTCCTTGCAATCTTCCTCTCTTCCTTGCTTCTTTTCTTCAATTTAATGAAGGTTTTAATGGTGGGATGATGGTAGATCTAATGGATGCTGAATGGATGAAGATGAAGGTGAGAAATGGAAGAAATGTTGTGTGAGGTGTGTGGGGAATGTGGAATTTCGGATCTCCTCTCACATATTGAATGTTGAGAGTGGAATTTCACGTATTTTAGGTCTCACATTACACCGTTTTTGATAGAATGTGGCCATGATTTTGTATAAAATGACATGGTTTTCATATCTTGCATAATTAAGATGCTACTAAGGTGTTTTGTTGAGTTTTGAAGGGTAAAACATGATCAAAAGTTCAAAGTTGGAATGAGGAGTGAAAGTGAGAAGGAATGCTGAAAAATACAGTCCATGTTGCACAAATTTTTGTATTCTTATAGAAGTCCAAATTAATCATATGATATATTGTTGGAAAGCCACAGAAGAGAGGGTCGTTTTGACGTAAAGAACACTCCAATTGGATTCCAAACGAGAAAGTTATGATCAAAGTGCTAACGTCGCACATACTGCACCGAGGAGCCATTTTGCATGACTTTTTACATACTTAAATGTTGTAGTTTCTGAGAGATCTTTATATGGATAGAAAGCCAAGGAAGAGAGGAACGCGTGAGTGCAAAAATCACTCAAATCAGAGTCCGTATGAAGAAGTTATACTCAAAACGGTGAGATCGCGCAGTGCAGTTTCTGCAGCTCGGCGGGTAGCTCGCGGCGAGCGGCCTTCCACGTGGCCAAAAGCTGCCGAGCTGGGGTCCCTCAGAGCCCACACGATGGCCCCATTCCAACCATATGCTGCTCGGCTGGTTTGGGGGCCGCTCGGCTATGAGCTCGGCTCGAGCAAGGTGCCGAGCGGCCCAAAATCGGGCCCAGACGAGACCTGTTCGATGCAGCACTGTATAAATACCTTCCAGACGCGATTCTGAAGCAGATTCATCGCGAAAACAGCCCTGCATCCATCTTAGAAACAATTAGGGAGATCGAGACGTCAATCGGAGAGAACCCATCCATAATCCATCATCAATTCACACCTCCAATTCTTCCATATCAGATTGACAACTTGATTTCACCATCCATCCACTTCCAAGAGGGTTCCAAGTGCTAATCAAGGGAGAATTGAGCAATTGGAGAGACGGAGAAGGAACGAAAGACTACGTCTACACTAGGGTTTCATAATTCCTATCTTTCTCTTTCTTTTACTTTGATTTTTGATATGAATTGCTTAGCCATGAGTGTTGCTTGTGACCTCATGGGCTAATTTTATATACAGTTCTAGGGTTTGATGGATTGATTTAATTGATTTGGGGATTTAGACCAAATATTGGGATTTTATGCAGTTGAGCTTTTGATTTTACTTATTTTATTAAGACATGCTTTTCTGCTTCGTAACGTCTTCATAATATATTCATGACATCCGCTATAATGCTTGGATTATTGTGTTAGCTTGTGTGCGTTCATGATTGGTATTGTCTATCTGTTAGGGATTAGAGTAGTTCCGCTATAAGCACTTTAATTTCATAAACTGGTTAATCAAATACTTGATTAGTTTAGTGGAACAATGCAATTAGACAATTAAGTAGGAAGTGAATAGAACCTTGTAGTAATTCCAGAAAATATCTTGTTAGTCGGGCTTACCATCCGGAGGTATTGTTGCTTGCTTTGATTAGTATCTAGGAATAAGGCTTGGTAATATTTGCGCACCTTAGGATTTAAACCAGATTAGACTGTTAGCTTTGAATCGAATCATATTCGGTGGGATAACAGGGATATGTGGTGTATTTTCAGTGAAACTGCATGAATGAGCAATCGTAAGTTTAATAACCCAAATTAATTGGTCAATACCTGATACCTTAGAACTGTTTGTCATCTCTTGATTAGAAACTTGCTTTTATTTTTCCTTGCTTTTAAATAATTCAGTTATTTAATATTTCGTTAATTAGATTAATTCAACAAAACATTGGAAATTGGTTACTTAATTCTGATTAATTAGTAATTTATAGAATAAATAAATAATTAGCTGTCTTAGCGGGATCGATAATTTAACTTGGGTACTTGCTGCTACAATTGACATCCTTATACTTGAGGATTAAATTGGAGTGCGCAGAAAAAGCCTATCAAGTTTTTGGCGCCGTTGCCGGGGACAGTTTAATTGTTTATTTTTCTTTTATTGCTAATTTAATTAGGATATATATATTTAATTTTTTAGATTTATTTAAACACGTTTTTTTTTCTTTGAATAAAGAGATGCAGTGGCCTACAGATAAGCAGCAATGCAAGTCTGTGGAAGTAGTAGAGGACTTCGCCTTGTCTGATGCAGAGTTTGAGGGTTTATCTAATGATGCATGTATAGATTATCTTGAGAACTTGCTTGCTTTGAGTGATGCTAGAGATGAACAGAGAAGGAAGACCACTTCTGAAATGGTGAATCAGAATAAGAAGTCCACTGTTGAAGAGGAGACGAAGCATGTTGCTAAGGAAGAGAAACATGACAGCAAAGGAATTGAAGTGGTAGAGGAGATCGCAGGAACAAGCGTATCTCTTACTTTTTCTACTACTAATTCTAATTTGATATTTGATAATCTTTTAGTTGCAGTAAAGATGGATGATCCATATCTGAAGCCTCCGAACATACCTCCGGATTTTTATTCTTATATTGATGTTGAAAATTCTAACTTGTTTGATCCTTGTTTTGCTACACAGGTTGAGCCTATAATTGAGTGGAGGATTGACAAGAAGGACTCAAGACAGTCATGGGAGGAAAAGAATCCAAAGGATCATGTTGGAGTGACAAAGAAGGGTGAGATGATTGGTGATGTAAATAAGAGAGGAAAGAAGTACCTTAAGGTATGAATGCGAGAGAGCTGTCCTCCGATCCAGTAGTTGAAAAGAGGTATCCCGTCGTGACTCTCCGACGTTAAACATGAGCGCTTGTTGGGGGTTGTCCCTTCCGTTTTATTGCTTTTATATGTCTGTGTTGGTGTAGGAGTTTTATTAGGTGTTGCTTGACTACGGTATATACTTCTTTGCAAACTTAGTTTCTCACTTCGTTTAATCTAAGTTTGGGGGGGTAACGTACATACCTTGTCTTGCAGTGTCGAAATAGAATTTTTACATTGTGTTGTTGCTTGGAGATTGCTTGGAGAGTCGATTTTTTGCGGATTCTTAATATTTTTGATTTATTTGAGAATATTGAGGGTTCGATTTTTTGCGATTTTTCAGGTTTCGTGTTTTGTGGTGTTTATTGTTTGTTTTGTGTTAATCCTAGTGTCGGTGTAGTCGATTTATGGTTCTCTAGGATGATTTTCTGATTTTTTATGGCACTTGATTATATGTGTGATTGTGTTTGAGAAGCAGTTTGAGATTGTGCTTGGATGTTGAGATACTTGAAATTTATTTATGTGCATGAAAGATTAGCTATGTAACTTTATTAGGATTGCTCGTTCATTCCTACAGCCATGTGAGATTTTGATCCTTTTGAAATCATGACAAATTGCATGATTCAGTTTATTCTTGTGAGTATCGTTCATACACACGTATTCTAGAACTTGGCTTTGTATCTTGCTTGAAGCTACGTGTTTGACTAGATGATAGGAAATGATCTTAGGCCATCTTTGTTATTTATTAGTCACTAGCCACATTATTATCCTACCTATTAAAAATATCCGTAGTCAACCCTTTTGAGCATAAAAGCCTTATTTGTTGGAAGCCTACGTGATTAGCCAATTGATCCCTTTTGCTAGCCTTTAAAAAATTTCTACCTAGTAGAGAGTTGAAGGAATCAAGTTGGTGTCTTGTGATGAAGTATATAAGGAGAAATAAGTTGGAAGTGATGAAATTTGTTGAAGAGAGTGGTTAAATTGTTGCATAAAGGGGTAGTGCCCGAAACTGGTACCCCATGAAAAGGGTAGTGCCTGAAACTGGTACCCTTATTTGAAAAAGAAAAAAAAAAGAAAAGAGGGAAGAAGAAAAAAAATTTCTAGTAAGGATGTGGTGTTCAAAAGTGAAGGAGGAATCAAATTGCAAGAAGCATTGAAGAGCGTTGAAGAAGAAAGAAGAACGTAAAGCTGTTTGTTGAAAAGCTGTAAGTCTTCTTTGATTCTCTACTAGTGATTGAGTCACCTTATCCATATACTCCCTACCTTTACCAATGAGCCAACATTACAACCTAATGCAAGACCTTTGTGATCCTATTGTTGAAATTATCCCTTTAGTCGAGAGTTGAGATGATTGTCAAGCTTATGGTTACGCGTGTGTTTGAATTGACTTTGAGTGTAAACACCTTACCCTGAAGTGTATATCTCACACTTGAGCGATGAGCGTAAATACTACCCGTGAGAATGGTGGATGAGCATTCCGAAAAAGTGAAGTAGTTGATTTGAATTGTATGTTCTTAGATGGATGGTTGTCTTAGTATTTGAAGTATGATTTTTGAATTGTTATATTTTCTTGGATGTGAAGTTGTGAAATTTCCTCTCAATTACTCTATTGGTTTTATATGTCGTTGCCTCGGGACGAGCAACAGGTAAGTTTGGGGGTTTGTTGAGAGTGGAATTTCACGTATTTTAGGTCTCACATTACACCGTTTTTGATAGAATGTGGCCATGATTTTGTATAAAATGACATGGTTTTCATATCTTGCATAATTAAGATGCTACTAAGGTGTTTTGTTGAGTTTTGAAGGGTAAAACATGATCAAAAGTTCAAAGTTGGAATGAGGAGTGAAAGTGAGAAGGAATGCTGAAAAATACAGTCCATGTTGCACAAATTTCTGTATTCTTATAGAAGTCCAAATTAATCATATGATAAATGGTTGGAAAGCCACAGAAGAGAGGGTCGTTTTGACGTAAAGAACACTCCAATTGGATTCCAAACGAGAAAGTTATGATCAAAGTGCTAACGTCGCACATACTGCACCGAGGAGCCACTTTGCATGACTTTTTACATATTCAAATGTTGGATTTTCTGAGATATATTTATATGGATAGAAAGCCAAGGAAGATAGGAACGCGTGAGTGCAAAAATCACTCAAATCAGAGTCCGTATGAAGAAGTTATACTCAAAACGGTGAGATCGCGCAGTGCAGTTTCTGCAGCTCGGCGGGTAGCTCGCGGCGAGCGGCCCTTCCACGTGGCCAAAAGCTGCCGAGCTGGGGTCCCTCAGAGCCCACACGATGGCCCCATTCCAACCATATTCTGCTCGGCTGGTTTGGGGGCCGCTCGGCTATGAGCTCGGCTCGAGCAAGGTGCCGAGCGGCCCAAAATCGGGCCCAGACGAGACCTGTTCGATGCAGCACTGTATAAATACCTTCCAGACGCGATTCTGAAGCAGATTCGTCGCGAAAACAGCCCTGCATCCATCTTAGAAACAATTAGGGAGATCGAGACGTCAATCGGAGAGAACCCATCCATAATCCATCATCAATTCACACCTCCAATTCTTCCATATCAGATTGACAACCTGATTTCACCATCCATCCACTTCCAAGAGGGTTCCAAGTGCTAATCAAGGGAGAATTGAGCAATTGGAGAGACGGAGAAGGAACGAAAGACTACGTCTACACTAGGGTTTCATAATTCCTATCTTTCTCGTTCTTTTACTTTGATTTTTGATATGAATTGCTTAGCCATGAGTGTTGCTTGTGACCTCATGGGCTAATTTTATATACAGTTCTAGGGTTTGATGGATTGATTTAATTGATTTGGGGATTTAGACCAAATATTGGGATTTTATGCAGTTGAGCTTTTGATTTTACTTATTTTATTAAGACATGCTTTTCTGCTTCGTAACGTCTTCATAATATATTCATGACATCCGCTATAATGCTTGGATTATTGTGTTAGCTTGTGTGCGTTCATGATTGGTATTGTCTATCTGTTAGGGATTATAGTAGCTCCGCTATAAGCACTTTAATTTCATGAACTGGTTAATCAAATACTTGATTAGTTTAGTGGAACAATGCAATTAGACAATCAAGTAGGAAGTGAATAGAACCTTGTAGTAATTCCAGAAAATATCTTGTTAGTCGGGCTTACCATCCGGAGGTATTGTTGCTTGCTTTGATTAGTATCTAGGAATAAGGCTTGGTAATATTTGCGCACCTTAGGATTTAAACCAGATTAGACTGTTAGCTTTGAATCGAATCATATTCGGTGGGATAACAGGGATATGTGGTGTATTTTCAGTGAAACTGCATGAATGAGCAATCGTAAGTTTAATAACCCAAATTAATTGGTCAATACCTGATACCTTAGAACTGTTTGTCATCTCTTGATTAGAAACTTGCTTTTATTTTTCCTTGCTTTTAAATAATTCAGTTATTTAATATTTCGTTAATTAGATTAATTCAACAAAACATTGGAAATTGGTTACTTAATTCTGATTAATTAGTAATTTATAGAATAAATAAATAATTAGCTGTCTTAGCGGGATCGATAATTTAACTTGGGTACTTGCTGCTACAATTGACATCCTTATACTTGAGGATTAAATTGGAGTGCGCAGAAAAAGTCTATCATTGAAGTATTGGGTATTTATACCCCTTGGGAGGCTTCTAGAAGGATTCTGATTTTTTTTCCAGGAATTTACACAGCACGAGTCGTGCTCGGTAACACGGCCATAAGGTGGCCGTGTTGTGTCTTCTGATGTCGGCACACGGCCTCTGCTTACAGGGCCGTGTTGATGACACGGCTCGTGCTGCCAACACGACTCGTGTGACTGGACACGGTCTTAAGGTGCCCGTGTTGAACAAACTGGTGTCGCCGCACGGTCATCTCTTACAGGGCCGTGTTGGCTACACGGCCCGTGTTGGTGCTGGCTCTTGTTTTTCTTCACTGTTTTGGCTCTTTCTCCTTCGTTTCAACTCCGAATTGAGATCCGCTTTTTCCTACATCTTCCTTATCATATCTAGCATCAAATAAAAAGTGAAAATTATAGGTTTAAGCTCATTCACATATATTTCCATAAAAATAAAAAACACAACCAAATAACACATAAAATACGGATAAAAATATACGAAAATACATATAAAAAGACACTAAAATCTAGGTGAAAATATCACTCATCATTTACAAATGGCCATCGGAGAGAGTTAGTAGATGCTATGGATTTGAAAGCTTCGATCAAGGGCAACAGTTTAGTGTGAAGAGTGCGAGTGTGGAACCAAGTATGCCTAGTATAGAGATGATAGCAGAGGCGTTAATGAGACAAATGAGCTTGAATCAAGGTGTGAATAATCAAGGAGTTAATATGATTGAAGGCCAAATTGATCAAGGGGTGCTACCTCCGAATGTTGTAAGTGGGGAACAATGGGCTATGACAATGCCACGTGTGGAGGATGTGTAATACATGCAAGGAAGGAATTACCAAGGTAACCATCAAAACAATTACCAAGGTAATTTCAACCACAACCAAGGAAACTACCCACCAAGGCAAGGAGACTTCAATAGTCAAGGAAGTGGAAGCTCATACCCACAACAACAAAGAAGGCAATATAATTTCTCTTATTCAAACCCGAGCAATGCGGTTGCTTATCCTCCAGGGTATCATCCGAGAGCAAAACCACCAAACAATGAAGGGAAAGCAACAATCGAAGAGTTGATTACATCTAATAAAGCTCAAGATGAGACAAGACGAGCTCAAGATGAATTGAGAAGAAAGGCCGATGAAGCTAATGATAAGAGGTTCAAAGCTTGGAGTACCAAGTGGGGCAAATTGCTAATGCGTTGAGTGCGAATGAGAAAGAAAAATTTTCTTCTACCACTGATAGGCTTTTTCTGCGCACTATAATTTAATCCTCAAGTGTAAGGATATCAATTATAGCAGTAAGCACCCAAGTTAAATTATCGAACCCAAAAGGACAACTAATTATTTATTTCCTAAAATTACTAAATTAATCAGAATCAAGTAACCGATATCCAGGAGTTGTAGTGAATTAATTATCTAAATTACTGAAAATATAAATAACTAAATTAATTAAAAGACAATAAAAATAAAAGCAAGTTTCTAATCAAGAGATAACGAACAGTTCTAAGGTATCAGGTAGAGACCAATTAATTTGGGTTATTAAACTTACGATTGTTCATTCATGCAGTTTTACTGAAAATACACCACATATCACTGTTATCCCACCGAATATGATTCGATTCTAAGCTAACAGTATAATCTGGTTTGAATCCTAAGGTGCGCAAATATTACCAAGCCTTATTCCTAGATACTAATCCAGCGAACAACAATACCTCCGGATGGTAAGTTCGACTAACAAGATATTTTCTGGAATTACTACAAGGTTCTATTCACTTCCTACTTGATTGTCTAATTGCATTGTTCCACTAAACTAATCAAGTATTTGACTAATCAGTTCATGAAATTAAAGTGCTTATAGCGGAGCTACTCTAATCCCTAACTGATAGACAATACCAATCATGAACGCACACAAGCTAACACAATAATCCAAGCATTATAGCGGATGTCATGAATATATTATGAAGACGTTACGAAGCAGAAAAGCATGTCTTAATAAAATAAGTAAAATCAAAAGCTCAACTGCATAAAATCCCAATCTTTGGTCTAAATCCCCAAATTAATTAAATCAATCCATCAAACCTTAGAATTGTATATAAAATTAGCCCATGAGGTCACAAGCAACACTCATGGCTAAGCAATTCATACCAAAAATCAAAGTAAAAGGAAAGAAAATATAGGAATTATGAAACTCTAGTGTAGACGTAGTCTTTCGTTCCTTCTCCATCTCTCCAATTGCTCGATTATCCCTCAATTAGCACTTGGAACCCTCTTGAAAGTGGATGGATGGTGAAATCAGGTTGTCAATCTGATATGGAAGGATTGGAGGTGTGAATTGATGATGGGTTATGGATGGGTCCTCTCCAATTTGTGTTTTGATCTCCCTAATTGTTTCTAGGACTGATGCAGGGCTTTTTCACGATCAAAACTGCTTCAGAATCGCGACTTGAGGGTATATATACGTTGCTGCATCGAACAGACCCCGTCTGGGCCCTGAACTGGGCCGCTCGGCACCCGCTCGGCTGGAGCTGGGCCTGGACCCAGCCGAGCGGCCTCCCATTGATCTTGCCACGTCACTGGGGTCCAGGTGGGATCCCACTCGGCACCATTTACCGCCGCTCGGCACCCATCTCGGCTCGAGCGGCTCACCGAGCTGCTCCCGAGCTGGGCCGTTCCGGGTCTGTTTTTCTCCTCTTCCGATCCTGCCCTGTTCTACCCTGTTTCCTGCCTTCAAAACTCACAAAAACACCTTAATAGCCTTAAAATCGTGTAAACACTTAAACATACACAATTCCATGCAAAAACGATAAATTTCGTAAGCAAAATGGTGTAATGTGCACACATAAAATGCGTGAAATTCCACTCTCAACAAACCCCCAAACTTACATGTTGCTCGTCCCGAGGCAACAACATTAAAAACCAATAGAGTAATTGAGAGAAAATTTCACAGCAGAAAACATTCAACACAATATAACAATTTAAATATCATACTTTGGATACAAGATAACCATCCATCTAAAAATATACAAATCAAATCAACTATTTTACTCATTCGGAATGCTCATCCACCCATTCTCTCTGGTAGTATTTACGCTCATCGTTCAAGTGTGAGATATACACTTCAGGGTAAGGTGTTTACACTCAAAGTCAATTCAAACACACGTGTAACCATAAGCTTGGCAATCATCTCAACTCTCGACTAAATGAATAATTTCAACAATAGAATCACAAAGGTCTTGCATTAGGTTGTAATGTTGGCTCTTTGGTAAAGGTAGGAAATATATGGATATCGTGACTCAATCACTAGTAGAGAATCAAAGAAGACTTACAGCTTTTCAACAAACAGCCTTACTTTCTTCTTTCTTCTTCAACGCTCTTCAATGCTTCTTGAAATTTGATTCCTCCTTCACTTTTGAACACCACATCCTTACTTGAAATTTTTTTTTTCTTCTTCCCTCTTTTCTTTTCTCTTTTTTTTTCTTTTTCAAATAAGGGTACCAGTTTCAGGCACTACCCTTTTCATGGGGTACCAGTTTCGGGCACTACCCCTTTATGCAACAATTTAACTACTCTTTTCAACAATTTTCATCACTTCCAACTTATTCTCCTTTTATGTTTCTTCTCAAGATACCAAATTGACTCCTTCAACTCTCTACTAGGTAGGGATTTTTAAAGGCTAACAAAGGGAACAATTGGCTAATCACGTAGGCTTCCACAAAAATAAGGCTTTTAGGCTCAAAAGGGTTAACTACGGATAATTTCAATAGGTAGGATAATAATTTGGCTAGTGACTAATAAATAACAAAGATGGCCTAAGATCATTTCCTATCATTTAATTAAACACGTAGCTTCAAGCAAGATATAAAGCCAAGTTCTAGAATACGTGTGTATGAACGATACTCACAAGAATAAACTGAATCATGCAATTTGTCATGATTTCAAAAGGCTCAAAATCTCACATGGCTGTAGGAATGAACGAGCAATCCTAATAAAGTTACATAGCTAATCTTTCATGCACATAAATAAATTTCAAGTATCTCCATATCCAAGTACAATCTCAAACTGCTTCTCAAACACAATCACACATATAATCAAGTGCCAAGAAAAATCAGAAAATCATCCTAGAGAACCATAAATCGACTACACCGACACTAGGATTAACACAAAACAAATAAACACAAACAAAAACAACACGAAACCTGGAAAATCGCAAAAAATCGAATCCTCAACATCATCAAATAAATTGAAAATATTAAAAATCCGCAAAAAATCGACCCTCCAAGCAACAACACAATGCAAAAATTTTACTTCGGTACTACAAGACAAGGTATGTACATAACCTCCCCCCAAACTTAGATCAAACAAAGTGAGAAACTAAGTTTGCAAAGAAGTATATACCGTAGTCGAGCAATACCTAATAAAATTATTACACCAACACAGACATAGAAAAGCAATTAAACCGGGAGTGACAGCCCCTAACAGGTGCTCATGTTTAACGTCGAAGAGTCACGACGTAATACCTCAAGCTCATCGGAATGGCCATGGATATCTTTCATCCTTTCCATCGTATTCTAATCGCTGTGCTTCTTCATCAATCCAATACTTATGGCAAGGGATGGCCTCGTTGGCAATCTTAAAATTTATCTTGACCTTGCCAACCATGTTAAGATCAAATTTCATCAACCTCTTCATTCTACTCCACCACTTATTCCTTCTTTCGACGAAAATTCCCAACCTCTCTTCTAACTTCTTTTTATCCCTAAAAATATGTGAGGAATCATTAGATAAAACAAAGTCAATAGAAACAATATCATCAAATTCAATGCAACTTAAAGAATTTAAAGGTTTAGAAATGCTCATTTCATTCTTCAAGTTCTTTTCGGTTGCATCATGGCTTTGCGCTTCTTCATTCTTTTCTTCCTCAACAACTGACTCTAGTTGATAGCTCAATTCAAGTGGAACCACTTGACTTAATCGAGTGGACTCCTCTTCGAGTTCTATTTCCTCAAACGACAACATAGGACCTTCAAATTGCATTCCAGGGCACAATGGAACAACAATATCTTCCTCAAACTCCTCTTCATCCATTCTTTCCTCTTGTTGACCTTGAGAATTTAAACTTGAAGTGATGTTCCAAGAAGATTGTTTATGTCTCTTGTTCTTTGATCAAACTCCTGCGATGCAACTTCCCTCTCCTGCGATTGAACTTTCATCTTTCTTTCTAGAGCTTCCAATATTCCCATGTTTCCTTCATGCTTCTTGATGGAAGTATCAAACGCGTCTTGTAATTCTTGGAAAACTCCGATCGATCCAGAATAAGTGTTCTCTTGATAAGGTTGATATAAATTTTTATTGTAAGCACAAGACCATCCATCTTCATATCTGACTTGACTGTAGTACTGAGAATGACTTTGATTCACTAAAGAATCATAACCATAATTCCTCTCATCCATGTAATATGGAGAAGGAACCATAGCATTATGATTTTCATAGCATTTCAATATTTTGTCTATGCATGGAGAAGGATCCATAACATTCTGATTTCCATATCTTTTCAATATTTCGTCCATCTCAGTACCTCAAAGATAATTTATAGTCAGAATATATCCAAATAAGAAAAAAAAAGCAATAAAAAGTCCTAATTAAACTAGCAATAAAAGAAAAATAAATAATTAAGACGTCCCCGGCAACGGCGCTAAAAACTTGATAGGCTTTTTCTGCGCACTATAATTTAATCCTCAAGTGTAAGGATATCAATTGTAGCAGTAAGCACCCAAGTTAAATTATCGAACCCAAAAGGACAGCTAATTATTTATTTCCTAAAATTAATAAATTAATCAGAATCAAGTAACCGATATCCAGGAGTTGTAGTGAATTAATTATCTAAATTACTGAAAATATAAATAACTAAATTAATTAAAAGATAATAAAAATAAAAGCAAGTTTCTAATCAAGAGATAACGAACAGTTCTAAGGTATCAGGTAGAGACCAATTAATTTGGGTTATTAAACTTACGATTGTTCATTCATGCAGTTTTACTGAAAATACACCACATATCACTGTTATCCCACCGAATATGATTCGATTCTAAGCTAACAGTATAATCTGGTTTGAATCCTAAGGTGCGCAAATATTACCAAGCCTTATTCCTAGATACTAATCCAGCGAACAACAATACCTCCGGATGGTAAGTTCGACTAACAAGATATTTTCTGGAATTACTACAAGGTTCTATTCACTTCCTACTTGATTGTCTAATTGCATTGTTCCACTAAACTAATCAAGTATTTGACTAACCAGTTCATGAAATTAAAGTGCTTATAGCGGAGCTACTCTAATCCCTAACTGATAGACAATACCAATCATGAACGCACACAAGCTAACACAATAATCCAAGCATTATAGCGGATGTCATGAATATATTATGAAGACGTTACGAAGCAGAAAAGCATGTCTTAATAAAATAAGTAAAATCAAAAGCTCAACTGCATAAAATCCTAATCTTTGATATAAATCCCCAAATTAATTAAATCAATCCATCAAACCTTAGAACTGTATATAAAATTAGCCCATGAGGTCACAAGCAACACTCATGGCTAAGCAATTCATACCAAAAATCAAAGTAAAAGGAAGGAAAAGATAGGAATTATGAAATCCTAGTGTAGACGTAGTCTTTCGTTCCTTCTCCGTCTCTCCAATTGCTCGATTATCCCTCAATTAGCACTTAGAACCCTCTTGAAAGTGGATGGATGGTGAAATCAGGTTGTCAATCTGATATGGAAGGATTGGAGGTGTGAATTGATGATGGGTTATGGATGGGTCCTCTCCAATTTGTGTTTTGATCTCCCGAATTGTTTCTAGGACTGATGCAGGGCTTTTTCGCGATCAAAACTGCTTCAGAATCGCGACTTGAGGGTATATATACGTTGCTGCATCGAACAGACCCCGTCTGGGTCCTGAACTGGGCCGCTCGGCACCCAGCTCGGCTCGAGCTGGGCCTGGACCCAGCCGAGCGGCCTTCCATCGATCTTGCCACGTCACTAGGGTCCAGGTGGGACCCCACTTGGCACCATTTACCGCCGCTCGGCACCCAGCTCGGCTCGAGCGGCTCGCCGAGCTGCTCCCGAGCTGGGCCGTTCCGGGTCTGTTTTGCTCCTCTTCCGATCCTGCCCTGTTCTACCCTGTTTCCTGCCTTCAAAACTCACAAAAACACCTTGATAGCCTTAAAATCGTGTAAATACTTAAACATACACAATTCCATGCAAAAACGATAAATTTCCTAAGCAAAACGGTGTAATGTGCACACATAAAATGTGTGAAATTCCACTCTCAACAACCACCATTATGAATCCAAAAGAACAATGCAAGTCAATTACCTTGAGGAGTGGAACTAATTATGAAGGACCTTCAATGCCTTTGGAAAATGATGAGGTGGAAAAGAAGAGAAATGAGAAAAACTTGGTTGAGGAAGAGATTGTGGAAGAAGGAGAAATTGAAGCTAAAGAGAATGATGAAATGGATATAATTGAGTCGTAAGTTGTTGAGAAGAAATGGCAAAGAACAAAAGCAATGAAAAAGAAAGAGGAAGAAGTGGAGTTGGAAAGGGATAGTTGGGGCATACCAAAAACTCAAGTGCCTATCCCTTTTCCACATAGATTTTTGAAGAAGGGCCTAGATGAAAATTTTGCAAAGTTTTTGGAGATTTTCAAGAAAATCCACATCAATATACCCTTTGCGGATGATTTGAGACAAATGCCTTACTATGCTAAGTTTTTGAAAGACATCATGGCAAGAAAAAGGAGCTTAGTGGAGAATGAGACCGCCAACTTGATGGAGGAGTGTAGTGCTATAATTCAAAAGAAGTTGCCTCCAAAGCTAAAGGATCCGAGGAGTTTTGTCATACCATGTGAGATGAGTAAAAGTGAAGTACACATAGCTCTTTGTGATCTTGGGGCTAGTATCAATTTAATGCCGATGTCTATCTTTAAGAAACTTAGTATAGGGAAAGTAAAGCCTACGTCCGTTATATTGCAACTTGAGGATAGGTCTTTGACTTACCCTAAAGGAGTAGTCGAGGATGTGTTAGTTAAAGTTGGAAAGTTCATATTTCTGGTGGATTTTGTGGTGCTTGATATGGACAAGGATGCAAATGTTCCATTGATTTTGGGGAATCCATTTTTGGCCACGGGAAGAGCTTTAATTGATGTGTACAAGGGGAAGTTGACATTGAGAGTAAATGAAGAAGAGGTAGTGTTTTCATTAAGAAATGCGATGAGGTATCCGGATGAGAAAGATGAGTGTAGAAGGATTGAATTGATTGATGATAATTGTTCAAAAGAACTTGTCATTCTTCTTATTTAAAGATCCTCTTGAAACAAGAATAAGCCATTCTCTTATTTTATCTCTTAACTCTAACTCTTCTTTTTATTGTCTAGAAGATGATGATATTAATGATTGCTTATATGAATTGAATGCTTGTATGAAAATGCAAGAAGATGAAGCCAAGATGATGTACTATGAAAAGAGGGAGTACCTTCTATTGGAGATAGAGAATGAAGAGCCCAAGGTTGATAAGGGAAAAGAGGAATTGAAGCCATTACCCGATCACCTTATGTATGCATACTTGGGGGACGACAAAACCTTTTCGGTAATTGTATCATCATCTCTTTCACCTCTAGAGCTTGATAAATTGTTAAGGGTACTTAGAGATCATAAAAGTGCTTTAGGGTGGAGTCTTGATGATTTGAAAGGCATAAGTCCCACTATTTGTATGCATCACATTAGGTTGATTGATGAGAGTAAACCATGTATACAACCCCAACGTCATTTGAATCCCATTATTCAAGAGGTTGTTAGGAAAGAAGTTTTTTGGATGCTAATATTGTTTATGCCATAAGTGATAGTCCGCATGTAAGTTCTTTGCATGTTGTGGCTAAGAAAGGGGGATTAACCATTGTTAAAACGGAATTTGATGAAGAGCTTGCACAATGGTAAAAATGGGTTGGAGAGTGTGTTGTGATTATAGGAAACTTAATGAAAACACTCATAAAGATCATTTCCCTTTGCCTTTTATTGATCAAATGATTGATAGATTGGCGGGATACAAGTATTATTATTTTCTAGATGGTTACTCGGGGTACAACCAAATCATGATAGCCCCCGAGGATCAAGAGAAAATGACTTTTACTTGTCTGTATGGCACGTTTGCTTTTTATAAGTTACCTTTTGGGTTGTGCAATGCCCCCGCTACCTTTCAACATTGCATGATGGCCATATTTGGAGAATTGATTGAAAATATAATTGAGGTTTTTATGGATGACTTTTCCGTATTTGGATCGTCATTTGATAAATGCTTGGCTAATCTTTCCATGGTTTTGCAGCGATGTCAAGATACGAACTTAGTCTTGAATTGGGAAAAATGCCATTTTATGGTTCAAGAGGGTATCGTACTTGGACATCATATATCGGAGAAAGGTTTGAGAGTTGATAGGGCAAAGGTTGTAATCATTGAACATCTTCCCCCACCAAAAAATAAAAAAGGGGTTAGATCGTTTCTTGGCCACACCGGGTTCTATCGATGTTTTATAAAAGATTTTTCTAACATAGCTCTTGAATGGCTATGGAGTGAAGTATAAGGTTTCTACACCTTACCATCCCCAAGCAAACAGCTTGATGGAGGTGTCAAATAGGCAAGTGAAGCTTGTCTTTGAGAAGACGGTCAATGAAAATCGAAAAGATTGGTCTTCTAAGCTTGACGATGCTCTTTGGGCCTACCGAACGGCTTATAAGACCGCTCTTGGATTTTCATCATATAAGCTTGTGTATGGAAAGGCATGTCACTTGCCCTTTGAGTTAGAGCATAAGGCATTATGGGCCCTTCGAAAATTGAACTTTGATGAGAAAGAAGCCGGAAAGAAAAGGTGTGTCCAATTGGTTGAACTAGAGGAATTTAGAGAGGAAGCTTACTCAAGCTCGAGGATTTTGAAAGAAAAACTTAAAACATGGCATGATGAGAGGATTAAAATGAAGGAGTTCATTCCGGGGGATAATGTTCTTTTATTCAATTCAAGACTTAAACTATTTTCCGAAAAACTTTGATCGAAATGGACCGGATCGTATTTGGTGATTGAGGCTAGAGAAGATGGATCTTTGAAGCTTGGAACGGATGGGAATGCTTTTGTGGTTAATGGTCATAGGGTGAAACATTACCATTCTTCCTCTCAAAGGGAATTGGTATATGTGGATACCTTCACTTCTTGAAGGCTCGTATCCTTTTAGTAGTTTCGGATTGTACATATTTCTTTTTCTTGTGTTGCATTTTAGGTTTTGTAGGTGGAATGTGCGCGTGAGAAGAATGCGTTTTGAAGATACGAAAGGGCTTCATGTTAAGTGTGTAGGTATGTTTCACCATTTTTTTTGCAAACTAATCTCGAAACTCTTGTTTCAATTTAAGTTTGAGGGGATATGGTATAGTGTGACATGTATTTTATTGGAAGCATGAACTCTTTGTGTTTTTTAGCTAATTTGAAATTTTTCTCATGAGTTCGGTGTGATTTTGGTCCGTTTGGTTGTGTGAAAGTAGATGATAATCCTTGTTTTGATACCTAATGTTGAGCTAATGTTGTTTTCAAGTTGTGAGCATGAATAGGGAGTATTGGAGGCATGAAAAAAAGGGTTTAAAGTCAAAAATTGGAGAAAATAGGTCAAACAGTACACGAGCCGTGTGCAGTACACGGCCCTGTAACAAGTGGTCGTGTACTGACATCAGACGAAGCAACACGGGCAGGCACAGGCCATTTTGCACAACATGGGTCGTGTCCTATCATGAAGCACGAGTCGTGTTGTCAACACGGGCCTGTAACAGATGGCCGTGTGATGACATCAGAATGTTCGACACAGCCATCCCATGACCGTTTTACGCAACACAACTCGTGTTTTGTGCAGATACACGGGACGTGTTGGCAACATGAGCCGTGTCGTGCGCTAAAGCAGATTAAAAAATGGGCTGGCCTTTTCAAAATGGCCCAGCCCCATTTCGTCATTTTCAACCCTATCTCTCGAAAATCTCTCTTCCAAACTCCGTAAACCTTCAAACAACATCCAATAGTGGTGAGAGTAAGTGATTCCCAAAGTTTTAACATCCAATCTTCCATTTGATTCCAAGAAAGAGGTATGTAAATTTGAACCCTAGTCTTCAATTGAATGTATGAATTCGTGTATGGGCTTTGAATGATAGCATTTTGAAGCATGTCCATGATTGTGAAACATGAATTAATTAGTTTAATTGTTGAATTATGTAGCATTGTTAAGGAATGAGGGTTCATGGAGAACTTGAATTTGGGGATTTTTAGAAATCAATAAAATTTGATGCAAATTGTGCTATGAATTGATTGATGATGCTTTCATGAATTTGTAATAGTCTATATTAGCTTAGGTATTGAGGATTTGAGCATGAATGGGATTGAAATTAGATGCAAATGGTGATTGTGAAATACATGCATGCTAAGTGTTCGATGAAATGCTTGAGTGAAATTTTGAGTTAGATTGAGACCCTATTGCAAGTATGAAGCATTGTTGATTTATATTGTGCACATAGAAAGGAAAATATGATGATTTGATGAAAGAATGGAAGGATTGGGAGGTTGGAATTGTTTGAATTGCAATTGAATGAATTGTTGAAATGTTGTTTGGTTTTAAATATAATCATCCTTAGAGGAATGCTATTGTATGTGTTGATATAGGCTAGAATTACACTTAGTTGAATAACAAGTATTGATTCTACGTATTATGAGATATTTTGCCTAAGAGTTGAAAATGAATTTAACTTGAAACATGTTGAACATTGTAGATGGTTGAAAGAAGAACAAGGAAACGTAATGAAGACTTTATCATTGTTGAGACAGATATGGAGTTATCAAACATTGATGCTCAATTAATGATAGATGAAATACACCCTCAAAATTTTGGAGTGGAATTCTCGGAGTGGGAGAAGTATGCACTAAGGTGGCAATACATAGTGACCAAGATTAGGCCAACGAGATTTCAAGATCAGACTACTCTGGAGGGTCTTGGGATTGAGACTGATCTGAGGGCTTTATTCAGAAGGGTAGACATGGAAGAATTTTTCGACAAGAGGCATCCCACCTATCTTCATCTCACAGCAGAGTTCATGAGCATGTTGCAACTTCACAAAGATAGGAGCAGTTTTCCCTTAGTAATCACATTTCAGCTGAACAATGTCATGTGGGAGAAGGTTCCTATAAATGACTTGAACAGATTTTTTGGGTGTCCAGTCATGAGAGGCCATCAGAGCTTCTTGTCCGGAGGGGGTTTCAATCAACAAACATGGTGGAGAAGGTTAGTAGAAGATGGGACTGAGCCTTCGGAGTACATATCTAGCTCCTAAAAAGGGACAGCGATCAGAAACCCAGTGATGAGGTATCTTGAGAAGATAGTATCAAATATCATTCTGGGTATGTTTGAGAGTAGAGCTGTCAGCGAAAAGCAGTTGTACATTATGTTTAGCCTCTATAAAGAATTCAGAGTCAACATTGCAGCTCACTTTGTTCAACATGTAGAGAGGGTAGCCAAAAGAGAAAATACTCGAGGGATTATGATTGGGAGTTTGGTCACGATGATTGCTCAGGGACTAGGGATTGATGTGAGTGGTATGCAGCATCGAATGGTGAGTGAAGGGCTCACATAACACAGCTTGTTAGGATGGAGTTCCTATCAGTTATAGGAAATGTGTACTGTTTGAAGCAAGAGAAGGGAGCTACATTACCTCTACCAGCTCCGGAACTAACCACAGTGCGAGGTCCACGAAAGGTCCAGAATTTGGCTATGGCAAGCCCCAACCACTCCGCAGTAGTAATAGCACTTTTCAGACAAAATAGGGAAGGAGTGGAGGTAGTGCTCCAGCAAATGAGGGTAAAAGAAGATCGAGTGCTAAGAGAGCTTAGAGCCGAGCCAGCATATATGAAGATAGGGGACGAGGACGAGCAACCTCATCACGTTGAGTTCGAGAAGCAAGCACCAGAACCCCCGATTTTTTAGCAAGAAGGAGAATTCTAAGAGGATGAATTTCAGCAGCAGCAGCAGCAGTACATGGGACCCGGAGTGGCTAGATGGAATTTCATGGAAGACGAAGTTCAAGGTATAAGGAACACTAGCAGTCACATGGAGACCAGATTAGAGAGCTCAGGGAGGAGCAACAAAGACATGGTGTGACACTAAGGGAGATCCAAGAGGGGCAACACCGGAGGGATTACAATGATGAGCAGGCGCGTATTCATTCAAACAACATGGAGGAGATGCTCACGATAATGTTTAATTTCCAGTTCTCGGCGTTACCTCGTGCTTACAATCCTTGGGCCCTATACCAGCCGCCACCCCCTCCAGAGAATTGAAGAGAGTACTTTTAGTGCTCGTCATTTTATTAGCCCATTCATTTTAGTTAAATTTGAATTGTTTTGGATTTGATACTTTTGATTGTTTTGTTTTGGGATGTTTTTTCGTACTTTAGTTTTATTTTTAATTAAGGATTGAGATTTATGGTTATTTGTATTGATTATGGATGGGGGAAATTTCTATGCTTTATTTCTTCATATGGTGTTTTGTTCTTGTGCTTTTGGTCCTTTGTTTATCTTGTGTTTGTTGGCATTTTTATTCTTGTTTAGGGAATGTGTTGGTGGTTTATTTAGGGAGGTTGTGAATCAATTTTTTTTGAACAACAAGTGATGATACGTCGTGGTAATGAGTGATGACAGGATATGATTAAGAATCTCTACACTTTCAAATTGTGACATGTTTTAATTAACTTGTTCAATCTTGAGAGGAATGTGGTGTAATCAGTTCCTTAAAGTCTAAGCATAACCTTGTGAATATTTGAGCCTTAATCGTACATACATGGTATTTTTCCTTCATGAGTGGATTGGTTGTGTTTGATAAGCTAAAACTTGCTCAAGGACTATAGGAATGAACCCAATTAGTAGAGGTTAATGACATGATCTAAGGCCATCTTTGTTACTCCCTCCGTCCCATAGAAGTTGGTATAATTTTTTTGGGTACGGAGATTAAGGAGTATAATAATTTAATGTAAAGTGGAGTAAAATAAAGTGAGAGAAATAATATTTAATGTGTAGTGGGTAGTTGTATTAGAGGTGATATGTGGGCCCATGAGAATAGATTAATTATTTTTTGTGTGGGTCCATATATTAAAAAAGAAATGTGTCAACTTTAGTGGGACAAACAAAAAAGGAAAGTGTGTCAACTTCTGTGGGACGGAGGGAGTATTAAAAGTCATTGCCATATATTTTCCTACTATGAACATCATCCTTAGTTAACCACTTTGAGCCTTTAAGCCTATTTCTTGTGATTTTAGCACATTACAAGCCATGATTTCCCACTTAAGCCTTATATGCATACCTTAGTGTGGGTGGTTGAGGAGATGGTAGCTAGAAAGGTTTGATGAGAAAGCAAAATGAAGAAAAGAAATAGTAAACAAGTAAGAAAAAGGATGAAAAGAGCAAAAACAAGAATGAACATGCAACCTTAAAAACAAGAAAATGAGCAAAGCAATAATAATATGCTCGAGTACTTAAAAGTTCAAAGAAGGAAGCATGCATTGAAAGTAGTTCAATCTAAGAAAAGTTGATGATTAGTGCTTGTGAACATTAAAGTCAAGAAAAGAAGATAGAAAAGTGGAGAAGTTGGAGAAATTGGCCATCTCTTTAATTACTTACACTTGATTAGTCACTATTATCCATATTCTTCCTGCCCTACCAAAGAGCCTATCATTACATCTTTAATTAAAGACATTTTTTATCATTAATTGAAACTTTGGTGGTTTGCAAATGTAGTCCACGATCAAGTTTATAGCGAGTCAAGCCAATCAATTGATGAGTGTTGTTACCTCACTTGAAAGAGTGTTGAGTGAAATTGACAACTTATGTGAGTCTTGGAGGAAGAGGGACTATATTACACTTTATTCTCTTTTGATTGAACTTGTTAATATTTGCATGCTATGATTTTATTGATGTAGGATGCCTTAGCATAGTTTGTAATTCTTATTGCTTTTGATGTGTTATTACTTGTGTTCATATAGTCTTTTCCTAGGTGAAAATCACTCCTCTTGGTTTATTATTTTCGTTGTTCGGGAACGAACAACACTTTAAGTTTGGGGGTGTGATGAGTGATATTTTCACCTAAATTTTAGTGTCTTTTTATGTGTGTTTTTGTATATTTTTATCCTTATTTATGTGTTATTTGGGGGAGTTATGTGTTTTTATGGAATTGAGTGTGAATGAACTTAATCATATGTAAAACAGGTAAAATCGGAGCAAAAATGGAGAAGGAATACAAAAGAAGGAAGAAGAAAATAGGGCAGCAAGAACACGGCCAGCTGTTTTAAGTACACGAGCCGTGTCGTGCTACACGAGTTGTAAATTGCAAACGGGCCTGTAAGAGATGGTCGTGCGATGATATTAGAACGCACAACATGACCATCCCTTGGTCGTGTTGTATCACACGACTCGTATTGCAGTACGAGACCCGTGTTGCAGCACACGAGTCGTGTAGGTGCCTGATCAGTAAAAAAATCAAAATTCTTCTAGAAGGCCCCAATGAGTATAAATACCCATCCATTCAACCTTTGAGGAGAGACACGAAATACCAAGTTGCTCACACACCTCACACACCAATCCTTTGATTTTACAGCATATTCTTCATCCCTTTCATCCATACTTTGATTCTATATCATCTCTCCATAAATTCTACCATCCAAATCAAGTGAAGAAGAAAGGAAGAGTGGGTGATCACCAAAGGAAGGAAGGAGATTCAATTGGAGCCAATTCAAGGGAGTGTTCATCCCAATTTGTGTTAATCCTCTAGTTTACCATGATTTGTAAGGTTTTTAATGTCTATGTTAAGGATCTTATGAAGATTGTAGGCTAATCTCCCTTGTGGGATTAGCAACATGGAAGTTTGTGGTTAAATTTTTGGATCTATGTAATTGAATTCATATGGTGATTGGGTTAATTGATTTCCTATAATTGATGCTTAGATCTTGAGATTTTTGATGATTTGTGTGTTTAGATGCTCTAAATATATGATTATATTGAGAAATCAATTATGTGATTAGGATATTTGAGTGAATCATTTCATCAAACACTTCATGTGCATTATAAATTATAAAGAGATTGAGAAATCCTTTAGTGTTTAGAACCCTTTGATAGGACATACGATTGGTTTGATCGAGAGATTGATTAATTGTATGAATGGATTCTTATTTCAAGTTTAGTACCTAGTTGGAATTGTTTGAATAAAAACCAACCTTTGTGCTAATTGAGATTAATATCTTATTCATCTTGAGAAGGAGCTTAGGTGAATTTAGAGTTGGCCCTTAATCCATACCCTTGATTCATATGAGTTTAATGCATGTATCCTAAGATTTTCCACTACTTAATTGTTGTTAATCCCACTTTTGCTTAATTTGAAAAACAACTTTACATTACTTTATTTTAATCGTTTGATCATACTTTGTTTACTTGATTTGTGTCATTTTAATACTTGTTCAACAATTCCACTCAATGATTAGTCTCTATAAAATTATGATAAGTGTGATATCGCTTAATCTCTAGCGCCAACCTCCTTGTGGTTCGATAAATTATTTTAGTTGGTCATCCCTACTACAAAATGGCTAATCATATCTTTCCTTCAATTCTGAGTGATTTTCTCTCTTGTAAACCTATCATTCAATAAAATAACCTCCAATCCTTAAAGTGGATGTAGACCTTCATGGTCGAACCACTATAAATCATCATCTTCAATATTTTTCTTTCACTTTAATCTGCTGGTTTTTACTGATAAATACAGGTGTTGGTCCAAGTGTTGTAACATCGCGACCAACATCGTGACAATTGGCGCCGTCTTGCGGGAAGTTTCAGTGATTAAAGATGAATTCAGCGAGGTTTGACATCGAGAAGCTGAATGAGAAGATAGATTTTGGTCTATGGAGATTGAAGATGAAAGCAATCCTTGTACATCAAGGATTGGCGGATGCATTGAAGCCACCTCCTCCGTAAAGACCAAAATCATCAAAGATCTGTCGGGAGTTGGTACTTCAGATGTTAGAGGACTTGTGGATGATCAGATTCTTCAGAAAGCACATTCAGCCATCATTCTTTGCTTGGGAGACAAAGCATTGAGGAAAGTTACAAATGAGCACACTGCACTTGGTGTATGGAATAAGCTTGAGAGCTTGTACATGGTGAAGAGCCTGGCCAATAGGTTGTTCATAAAGCAGAAGTTCTTTGCCTTCAAGGTGACTGATAAAAAGCCTCTTACAACTCAGGTAGATGATTTCTACAAAATTCTGGATGATCTTGATACTATAGGTGTCAAGATTGAAAAGGAAAATAAAGCATTGATGGTGTTATCATCTCTGCCTAAATCCTTTGAGAATTTCAGAGACACAATTTTGTATGGGAACAAGGATAGTCTAAGGCTTGATGATGTTCAAGTGGCATTAAGGTCCAAGGAGTTGCAGAAGGGTGCTAGTTCAAGTGTTGTTGCTGGTGCTGAAGGGTTGATGGTCAAGAAATCAGGTCAGACTAAGAATAATAAGAGAGGGGCGGGTTCTAAGGATAAGAAGCATGACAAAAAGGATGGTGAATCTGGAGAGAATTCAGAGGTAAAGAAATGCTACCATTGTCAAGAACCTGGGGACTTTAAGAAGAATTGCTTCAAGTAGAAATCACTTAAAGCGAAATCTCCTAAAATTGGAGTAGGTAGCAGAAGCCAAGTAAATCAGGTCATGGAGAATCAAGAGGGAACAACTGGATATGATTCAGAGGCATTGCCAATCACATCCATGGGTAGTGATGTTGATTAGGTGTTGGATTCGGGTTGCACTTATCATATGAAGCCAATGATCATTAGTTTACTGATTTGAAGCATGTTAATGGAGGGTCAATTCTCTTGGGGAATGACCAGGCCTGCAAGATAAGAGGCATAAGAACAATTCAAATCAAGATGTATGATGGAGTGGTTAGGAATCTCACCAATGTTAGATATGTTCCAGAGCTTAGGAGAAACCTCATCTCCTTGGGTATGCTTGATTCTTTAGGGTGCAAGTATCAATCTGCAAATGGTCAGTTGGTTGTGTCAAGAGGTGGAAAGGTGCTGATGAAAGAGATCAGGAAGAATGATCTGTATTTTTTGGATGGTGTTACTGCAAATATTACAGCATTTAGAACATCACAGGCTGCTGTCAAATTTGACAGCACTGACAGCACACTTCTTTGACATGGAAGTCTTGCACATGTTAGTGAGAAAGGAGTTGCTACAGAACAGGAAAAATCAGAAAAAGGTTCCTTATGCATATGCATTAGAAAGTTTGATGTATACCATATTAGTGAGAAAGGAGCTGCTACAGAACAAGAAAAATCAGAAAAGGCCGGATATAGCTTATACTTTGAGTGTAGTTAGTAGGTTCATGGGAAATCTAGGTAGAATTCTTTGGGAAGTTGTCAAGTGGGCAATGAGGTACATCAAAGGAACATTAGCAACAGGTTTGAAGTTCAAGAGGGCTGCTAGTTCAAAGGAAGCACTCATAGGCTTTGTGGATGTGGATTATGCATATAATTTAGACACTAGGAAGGAGTTTGATGTTGGACAGAATGTTGTCAATATATTATGTGATAGTCAAAGTGTTATACACTTGTCAAAGTGTCAGGGCTACCATAAAGGACTAAACACATGGATGTGAAGTTATACTTCATAAGAGACATTGTGGATCAAGATTTCATTAAAATTTCTAAAGTTAGTACAAGTGATAATCTTGTTGATTTTTGTACTAAGCCTCTTCCCACAGCAAAGTTTGAGATGTGCAAGAGGTTGATTGGTATTTGTTAGTTCAAGGAGGAGTAGCTGCTCGAAGTTAGAGCAGCATTGGAGCTAGGAGGAGCATGTTGTTTGAATGAAGTTTTAAGGAGGAGAATTGTAAAGATTGGATGTAAATCTTCATCCAATGGGTCATGAGTGACGTGGACTTATTAATTAAGGTTGCTCGATCAGTTTTGGATATTTAGCATGGTTGGAAACTCATGCAAAACAAGATGGTGCAACAGAAATGGTTACAAGTCAGTTTTGAGATTTTTTAGAATCAAGTCAAGTGGACCTATTTAGGGTATTTTTGGCGGTTCAAACGGGATTGTTTTGAATGGTTATCAGCTCAAGATTAAAGTTGGGATTCCAGGCTTTCCATTGGTATATGGGGCGGTTATCTTGGAGCTTATATAAGAGGCCAAAACCAGCTCACAACAGGTGAGAGCTTGAGAGGTTGGCAGAGTTCAGTTAGAGTTTTCTGAGTTTTCAGATTGAGTGTAAAATGTATCTTTCCTTCAGTTCTGAGTGATTTTCTCTATTGTAAATCTATCATTCAATAAAATAACCTCCAATCCTTAAAGTGGATGTAGACCTTCATGGTTGAACCACTATAAATCATCGTCTTCAATGTTTTTCTTTCACTTTAATCTGCTTGTTTTTACTGATAAATATAGGTGTTGGTGCAAGTGTTTTTACTAATTACGAATACGCTGCTATAAATAACTTTTTAAAAGTATGAGATGTCGCGACGTGGTTAATTGTCGTATATTTTTTATTTTTTATTTTAATATCACATATATAATCTTTCTACTTCTATTTATTTATTTATTTATTTATTTATTATTATTATTATTATTATTCATGTATATCTTTAAATCATGTATATTTATAAATTAAATACCACCTTTAATCATTTTTTTATTAGTTAGGAATAGATAATCAATAAAATATATCCAACTAATTATTATTATTATTATTATTATTATTATTATTCATATATATCTTTAAATTATTTATATCTATAAATTAAATATCACCTTTAGTTTTATTTTTTAATTGATTATAATAAGTCATCCGCATATTACGCGGGAATATGTTCTCGTATATATATATATATACTTCAAAGAGAGAAGGCCAACGAACATGGAGAAACTGAGAAAGACAGGATAATGACACTGAAGTAAATTGCAAGATGAGAGGAAAGATGTTGGTTTGTTCGTCTGTTGTTAATGTTTATCCAGAAAAATAAAGATAATGCAGTTAAGTGATTATAAGATTATATGACACAATATTTATACAAAAAAAAACAGGTAAACTAAATTTTTTGTGTTGTGGGAGGGTTTGGTGGTAGCATAAATGAATGGAGAAGGGAAGGACCAGTACATGTGATTGCATTCAAGTTTACCTGCTAGTCAAGCCATATACTTTACACTTTACAGGATGCACGGATACTAGTATTTAATTGATGGACTTCAAAGTCAAATCTCTTATCCAACTAATGCTCAAATCTACACTAACTTGTGGAGCTTGCCTCTCCTACTGTTACAAGGTCTACGTCCACCTTTCTTATTTCACAAATATTTGCGTAAGACCGATTCATGATCATATATAAGAGTTTTCGTAAGATAGATAAAAAGTGACAATGTGAGACCATTTCATGATCATATACAAGAGTTTTCGTAAGATAGATAAAAAGTAACAACGTATATTTTGTTAAAAAGTGACACCCGAATTCATGAAAAGTGATAGTAGAGTGAATTTTTTCATTAACAACTTGTAGTATATTATAAAATAAAAGTGATAATATATTTAATTAAAACTTATAACTAATTAGAGAAAATTGGTCTTTACACTAACTGGGAAGCGTCATTTGATGGTTTTTCCAACAATTGATTAAAGTAAAAATGACATTACACGTAAGGAGGGCCTGCATGGTCGCTTCGATGGATGATTCGAATTATTCAAACTAATTTAATAGGATAGCATTTTTTTTTTCTAAAATATAAGTGATTAGACTTAAATCCACAATAAATAATTTTCCACCACTAACCCATTACGAAAAATCAATTCTGCCAGTGGTGATGAGTTTGAAGAATTAAGGGACAGTTGATGAGAAGAAATAATTTAGCCAGTTGCATTCAAAAAGGCATGCATGCATTTACTCTTATGAAGGCGTTGGCAGTTGGGTTCAGTCATCAGTGGTCCTACCATGTGAATGTGGGTGATTTTTCTTGACTATAAATCCTCTTATAATCGAGTATTTCTTCTTGCATATGTAGTTTCTAGAGTTCTTTAAAGAATGGTGGGTTGGTTTAGGGGAAGTGTTGGTTTTCTTCTGGTGGTATTATTAGTGAATGGTGTGGTTTTAGCTGATAATGTGAAGGAAGACGTAAATGATGAAAAGTTCTTGCATAAGCCTTTTCTTGGGAGGGGTTTTGGATACAAGAGAGGGTTTAGAAAGGGGTTTGGCGGTGGTTTGGGTGGTGGAGGTGGGCTTGGTGGCGGCGGTGGTTTGGGTGGAGGAGGTGGGCTTGGTGGGGGTGGCGGCTTAGGTGGAGGTGTGGGGTTGGGCCATGGTGGAGGTTTAGGTTATAAGAGAGGGTTTAGAAAGGGGTTTGGTGGAGGAATAGGTGGTGGTGGGGGGCTTGGTGGAGGGGGAGGCTTGGGTGGAGGAGGGGGTTTAGGTGGTGGTGGGGGGCTTGGTGGAGGGGGTGGTTTGGGTGGAGGAGGAGCCTTAGGTGGTGGTGGGGGGCTTGGAGGAGGGGGAGGTTTGGGTGGAGGAGGGGGATTGGGAGGCGGTGGCGGGCTTGGCGGGGGAGGTGGGTATGGTGGTGGTGGTGGTTTGGGAGGTGGAGGAGGCTTAGGAGGAGGTTATGGTGGCGGTGCTGGTGGAGGATTTGGTGGAGGTGCGGGTGGTGGTGGCGGCTTTGGTGGAGGAGGGGGTGGTGGTTTAGGCGGGGGAGGAGGATATGGAGCAGGTGGAGGTTTTGGTGGTGGAGGGGGACTAGGTGGTGGAGGCGGGGGCGGCTTTGGTGGTGGTGGAGGTGGGGGCCTCGGCGGGGGTGGTGGATTTGGAGCCGGAGGAGGATTTGGAGGCGGTGGTCGCCATTAATTAAACGGGTTGCTTTCATTGTAGTTCATGAATATGTATTACAAGATCATAGTTAAATATCAATAATGTGCATCGTAATTCTTTCTTAATTTATGTAAGTGCATGCTTAGCACTTGAATTATATATATGGGAATTTTTAATTCGTCTTATAATTCCAAACATTGCTTGCAAGATACTCCCTCCGTCCCACAACAAGAGTGGCCCACAACAAGAGTGGCGGAACTTTTTTGTACGTAGATTAAGGGATATAATATTTAATTGGTAGTTGAGGATAGTTGAGGTGAAAGAAATAATATTTTAAGTAGGTGTATTAGTGTAAAGTGTGGGATTATGGAGAGAGAAAAAGTTAATTTGTGTGGGTTCCTTTTACTAAAAAGGAAAATGCGTATTGGGACGAACAAAAATGGTAAAATGCACCTTTTGTTGTGGGACGGAGGGAGTATTTGTTCTTTCATGCACTCCCTCTCATTTCAATACTTATGTTTGTTTTTTCTTAGATTAAGAAATATATTACTTCAACCATTCGTTAGAAAGTTATATATTTTTCTATTTTGGACGTCTGCACCAAATATATATATTTCTCTTTCTATACATATGGAACTCATATACATCACTAATACATTTAATATATGGACTCACACACCAGCGGACGTGGGAAGAGGGGGAGTACTATATTTTAGTGTGCATTAGGTTAATGTGCATGTCAAACGTATAATGTGCATTGCCCCATTAAAATACACCTAAAACCCACTCGCTATTAGCCCAATTCATCCTGCTCTTTCTAACCCATAAAATGTTATCTTTTGATTCAATTCACTTCGACACCTTTAACTTACATCCTTTACACCTTACTAATTTATTTATTTATTCACAAAATACTTCACACTTTCAAAAAAATATCAACTCAATTAAATAACCTTAAAATATACTTTAATTTCAAATTTTGTTATTTCTATCCAACACACAACATACTTTACTCTATGACCTAAAATTATGTAATTGTCTCCAACAAAAATATCAATAAATTTGATTAAAATAACAATTTTTTTAAATAGCATGAAAAATTAAATGCAAAATGTGTTCAAAGCATGAGGAGTAATTCCTACGTTCTTTCGATAGGTATACATTTATTTTTTTTTGCATGTTATAAAATATTTTAGAGTTAAATTAAAGTTCACCTAGAATACCAGTACTAGTTAATATGAACCATTACACAAAAATTAAATTAATAATCACATTTGATTAATTAAAATAACTAAAAGTTTGAAAAATTAAAATAACTACCTTTTAAAAAATTACCTTATAAATCATAAGTGCACCAAATAACCCAATATTTTTATGAGCAATAAATATATTTTAATTATTTGTATGGACCTCACTCAAGGATGTCAGTTATTTTATTTGAGTAAATATGCACCCAGAAATAAAATGTATATAAGGATATTATCAGTTGTTTTCGTGTGAGTATGTACCTAAAAAAAATTACTCTTATATATAGAGGAAAAAAAAACTATTTATCCCATTATATATACCTTCATTCTTTCATCATTTATTTATTTTATTACATTTTTCACTCTCCAAATATAATAAAAATTTCAAAATAAATAATCTTCCAATAAATCATTTTCCAAGTTGTAATTCACGTAACTCCATTAACTTAATTATTTACTACTCCCTTCATACCAATTATATTTCACAATTTTGATTTTGGTATGTGTAAGCAATTAAAATTCACGGTCCAATCAAATGGCGACACGTGGATTTTATTGATTAAATATCAATTTTAATTTATTATATTTTATTTTGGGGATTTAATAAATTAATTCCTAAAATAGATTAATAAATAATTGATAATTAATTTAATACCCAATAAATTAAGTAGGGTTTAAATTAAGTAAAACTTGACCCTAAGTTAAGTAAAGCATGGAAGGTTCCAGAATCAGGTCAAATTAAGTAATGACCAATCAAGCTGTGATATATTTGGAACGGCCCAAGCCCGCAGAACCAGGCCAAATCTGTCATAGACCAATCAGATTGCGAGATATTTATGGGGCATGCTTATTCCTCACCTATATAAGGAGCCCTCCTTCATTTACTCCAGACACACATTCAAAGACTTGAAGACATAAACGCTCTGAAGAGATCAAGAACACGAGCAGCGCTCCCTTGAGATCTTCAAGCATCTTCAAGTCAAGAACGTCAAGCGATTCGGGATTAAGGTGTGGAGCTCCCCCAAATCAAGCGTTCTTCATACACTAAGCTCTTCGGTGTTCTTCGCGCCAAGAACAACATACGACCCGGGATTAAGGTGCTAAGCCCCCCAGATCGAGTGTTATTCGGATCAAGTACGTTTAATCCAAACAAAAGCTCGACGCTTCTGGATTAACGTTATAAGGTCCCAAATTCGAGTTCGGACAAGCTTCAACTGAAGATCCGACTCAAAATACACAGTCAACGCGGTCAAGTCAACAAGTCAAAGTCAAAGTCCAAATTGGTTCGAGAGAAGAATCAGAGGATAGATAGAGATTATTTCCTTAATCATCAAGTTTAATCCGTTTGCATTATCATTGTAATTCTCCTGTGTTTATTTCATTATAAATACAAAAATTTGTTGTTACAAATTTTGGCACGCCCGGTGGGACCGTCTCTACCTCTCATCTCTTCTCTCTACAAGCTCGAAAGTACGATATGACTCCTGTTAGGATTACTGTAGGTAGGACTGCTGCTTCTAACCTCTCAGAGGCATTGACTGAATATGTTGCTGTTGTTACAAGGAGCATGTCAGAAAAAGCTCATTCGGAAGCCTCATCTGGATCCAACCCTTCGGTTGAGGAGGCTTCAAGAAAACAACTACCTATGAAAGATGATAGTGATGAAGATTCTGTATCTTCAAACTCTTCATCTGACTCCGTTGCAGCTCCAGTAATGATGGCAGGCGCCACGACTGTTGAGGAACAATTAGCAAACATGATGAAAGCTATCGAGGGGCTCACGAAACACATAGAGGCGCAAGACACAAAGATCTCCCAATTGATGAAAAGAGACATCGCGGAGACTAGCCATGCAAACGGAAAAGGAGTCATGGACGATAGTGAAGTGGAAGAGGTCACAAGGCGCCAGACTATTGAAAAGGAGCAAACTCAAGGAACGTTGCCACTTTCAGCTGATGGAATGCTCCAAGTGGATCAACTCAAGGATATTATACTTGGAACAATAAAAGAAAGGTTTGAGGAGAATTCCAAGCCTACTGTTACTTATGTCAAGCCATACACGAAAAGAGTGGACAACTTGAAGTTGTCAGCTGGTTACCAGCCTCCCAAGTTCCAACAGTTTGATGGCAAAGGAAACCCGAGGCAGCATATAGCACACTTTATTGAGACCTGCCATGACGCTGGTACTTATGGAGACCATATGATAAGGCAGTTCGTTCGCTCTCTCAAAGAAAATGCATTTGATTGGTATATCGACTTGCAAGCTGAATCCATTGATAGTTGGGCACAAATGGAACATGAGCTCCTTAATCGTTTTTACAGCACGAGGAGAACTGTTAGCATGACTGAGTTAACTAATACTCGTCAATTGAAGGAAGAACCTGTGATTGATTATATCAATCGATGGAGAAATTTGAGTTTAAATTGCAAGGACCGATTATCCGGAGAGTCTGCCATTGAGATGTGTATCCAAGGAATGGAATGGAATCTCCTTTATATACTCAAAGGTATTCAACCTAAGACTTTCAAAGAGTTGGCTACTAGGGCCCATGACATGGAATTAAGTATGGCTGCTAGTGGAATCAAACATTCACCGATGTCGGACTCCTACAAGTCTAAAGATAAACAAGATTTCAAAAGGGGGGGCAAGTCCTATGTTAAAAGTTCCAACTAAGAGTCAATGGCCACAAATATTATGACGGTGAAGGTTCGAATGAATGAAAATGATAAGAAAGACAAAGGGAAGCAAGTTGCCCAAGAGTGGGGGCAAAGAAGGTTAACTCTGAAGGAGATGCAAGAAAAAGAGTATCCATTTCTGAACTCAGACCTTTCTGGCATATTTGATGATCTGATGAAAAATAAGCTCCTTGACCTTCCTGAGATGAAACGTCCAGAAGAAGCCGGCCGAACTAATGACCCAAAATACTGCAAGTATCATAGGTTGGTGAGTCATCCAATTCATGATTGTTTCGTTCTTAAGGAAAAGATCATGCAACTGGTTAAGGAAGGGAAAATTGTGTTAGAAGATGAGGCGGGCACAAACTTCACTTCTGTAAAAGAAAGTCATAATGAAGGCTCATGTCATGTCGTGAATGAGGACAATGAAAGTGAACAAAATGAAACTAAGGGTAAAGCTTACTCCATGAAGGTGACCTTCACGGATGAAGATATGTTGTTGGGTATGCAATCTCATAATCGACCTCTATTTGTGACTGGTTACACTAAAGGGATGCGAGTGAATCGCATACTTGTTGATGGAGGTTCGGCAGTGAACATTTTGTCCTTGAGAATGTTGAAGAAGATAGAAATACCAATGGATAAACTCAACCATAGCCGATTGATGATTCAATGGTTTAACCATGAGGGGCAGAGAACTCTCGGCACAATAGTTCTTCATTTGCTAATTGATGAGATGAAATCCACAGTCCTCTTCCATGTTATTGATGCAAAAACTTCCTACAACATGCTTTTGGGGCACCCATGGCTACATGAGAATGGTGTGATTCCTTCCACATTACACCAGTGCTTCAAGTATAGTGAAGGTGACAACGTGAAAAGAGTATTCGGTGACGACAAGCCATTTACTGAAGCTGAAGCTTACTTTGCCGATGCTAAATATTTCTTCAAGAGTACAAAGGAAGTAAAGCGTGAAGAAGCCCCAGTGCAAGATAATGGGGGCAATAAACAAATAAAGGATGAGGAAGGTAGTACATCATCTGCCACTCTCAAGGAGAACAAAGGCAAAGGGCTTGAGACCTCGGAAGAGTTGACATTGCCTTTAACAAAAATTGATGCTAGTAAACTTTCTTCTCCACTACTCAAAGGGTTCACACGTCCTATTGAAGGACCAAAGACCGAACACGGTGAAGTGTTTGAAGCTGAAATAACCAAGTCGTATAGTCCACAAGCTTATAAACTCCTTATCAAGGCTGGTTATGAACCAAGGGAAAAAGCGATGGCGAGTAAGGTGTGTCAAGAAACTATCAACCCACCAGGACAGGGGCTCAATGTTACTCAGAAAATGTTGAAAAATAGTGGTCACACTATCAAGAAGGCTAAGCCAGGTTTGGGATATGTCCCTCAAAAGCCAGTCCGCATTGCAATTAGAAGAGCAAGTACAAATTATATCACCGAGAGATAAGCTTTATCCACGGAGGATATGTTTGACGCAAGTAGTAGGAAAGACAAGAGAATATCTATTTTTGAAAGGCTTGGGAGTGTTTTCAAAAGGCTTGGACCCTGTAAAGGAAAGTGTAGGAGGCAAAATCATGTCAAGTCCCTTAACCTCCGAAAACTCCGGGGTCGAAATCATTCTCGCATCAATCGGCGAAATATCTTGACTGTCTCAAGTGGAAGAGTGTTGAAAGATAAAGTGCAAAGAATCATCTTTACTAAAGATGATAGTGATGATAGAGAAAGTGTAGCTTCCACCAATCATATTACTACTGTGGAAGATTCTCAAATGGAGGAAGTAGATGCTGAAGATGCCCCTCCACAATTTGAAGAAGGAGTGAAAGCCACTGTTGATGAGTTGAAAGAAATTAACTTAGGTGATGAAAATGACCCGCGTCCTACCTACATAAGTGCTCTGCTGAATGTTGAGGAAGAAACAAAGTATGTCAGTCTTTTGCGAGAATTCAGAGATGTCTTTGCATGGTCGCATAAGGAAATGCCAGGCTTAGATCCAAAAATCGCAGTGCACCACTTGTCCATTAAAAAGGGAACTCGGCCGATTAAACAAATACAGCGTCGATTTCGACCAGAGTTGATTCCTTTGATTGAGGACGAGATTAATAAGCTTCTTGAAACAGGCAAGATCCGAGAAGTCAAATACCCTACATGGATTTCCAATATCGTGCCGGTAAGAAAGAAAAATGGGCAACTCAGAGTATGTGTTGATTTTTGAGATTTGAACATGGCATGTCCGAAAGATGACTTTCCATTACCAATTACTGAACTCATGATTGATGCAACAACGGGGCATGAGGTCCTTTCATTTATGGATTGGTCATCTGGCTACAATCAAATTGGTTTGGCTCCTGAGGATCAAGAGAAGACAGCCTTTCGTACTCCGAAAGGAATATATTGCTATAATGTTATGCCATTTGGCTTAAAGAATGCTGGTGCCACTTATCAGCGAGCCATGCAGAAGATATTTGATGACATGCTTCATAAGATTGTCGAATGCTATGTTGATGATATTGTGGTGAAATCAAAGGAAAAGAAAGATCATTTCCGTGATCTAAGGCGAGTGTTTGAGCGATTAAGAGAGCATCAACTCAAGATGAATCCACTCAAGTGTGCATTTGGAGTTTCATCCGGGAAATTTCTTGGGTTTGTTGTTCGTCGTCGAGGGATTAAAATTGAGAAAGCAAAGATTGACGCAATCATGAAAATGCATGTGCCTCGGAACATACATGAACTCAAAAGTCTGCAAGGAAAGTTGGCATACTTAAGGAGATTCATATCAAACTTAGCTGGCCGATGCCAACCATTTAGTCATCTCATGAAGAAAGACATCATATTCGAATGGGATGAAGCTTGCAATAATGCTTTCAATAGCATTAAAGAATACTTGATGAAGGCACCAGTGTTGAGTGCTCCAATACCGGGACGTCCATTAGTCCTTTATCTAGCTGCTCAAGAGCGTTCTGTGGGAGCTTTACTTGCACAAGAAAATGATGATGGTAAAGAAAGAGCTCTATATTATCTAAGTAGAACCATGACTCCAAACGAGTTGAAGTATTCACCCATTGAGAAGATCTGCTTATCCCTTATCTTCGTAATTCAGAAATTGAAACATTATTTTCAAGCTCACACAGTTCGGCTAGTTTCGAAAGCCAACCCACTAAAATTTGTCATGTCAAAACCAGTACTCTCTGATCGGCTTGCAAGATGGTATCTCCAACTTCAACAGTTTGAGATCGTGTACGTTCCTCAAAAGGCCGTAAAAGGACAAGTGTTGGCAGATTTTTTAGCTGATCATCCAATGCCTGCTGAATGGGAACTATCTGATGAACTCCCCGATGAAGATGCTTTCACTGTGGACATAGTTTCTCCTTGGAAGATGTATTTCGATGGAGCATCTCATAGAGAGGGAGCTGGTGCGGGAGTCGTGTTTGTAACATCCAGTGGTGAAGTTCTACCTTTCTCATTTTCCTTAACAGAAAATTGCTCTAACAATGTGGCTGAGTATCAAGCACTCATACTTGGTTTGGAAATGGCCGTCGATATAAAGCAGCTACACCTTAGAGTGTATGGTGATTCGCTATTGGTGATAAATCAACTCCTTGGAGTGTATGAAGTGAAGAAGCCCGAGTTGTTCCCTTACTACAAGTATGCTCAAAAGCTTATGGGTTATCTCAGTGATGTTGATATTACGCATCTGTCTAGAAGAGAGAATAAGCAAGCTGACGCCCTCGCTAAGTTGGCATCAACTATAGCTATGCCAGAAACGCAAATTCAAATATCGGTGTGTAGAAGTTGGGTTGTACCACCAATCTTTGAAGATGATGATTATGAAGAGGTTGAAAATCATGTGGTGGAGGTTTTCGAAATTGAAGAAGAAGATTGGCGCCAACCACTTGTGGATTATTTGAAATATGATAAGTTGCCTAATGATCCACGACAAAGGGTTGATATTCGGCGTCGGGCACCTCGGTTCATCTACTTCAAGGGTACACTTTATAGAAGATCATTCGATGGAATTTTCTTGAGATGCTTGGGTAAGGAAGAAACTATTCAAGCAATGGAGGAGGCTCACTCCGGAATTTGCGATGCTCATCAATCCGGACCGAAGCTACATTTCAGAATTAAAAGGATGGGCTACTATTGGCCAACCATGGTGAAGGATTGCATGGATTACGCACAAAGATGTCAAGCTTGTCAGTTCCATGGAAATTTGATTCATCAACCTCCGGAGCCTTTGCATCAGACAGTCGCTTCATGGCCTTTTGATGCTTGGGGTTTAGATGTGGTGGGGCCGCTTACAAAGTCATCTGGTGGTCATCTCTACATTCTTGCGGCAACCGATTACTTTTCAAAGTGGGCCGAAGCTGTGCCTCTAAGGGAAGTGAAGAAAGAAAATATTGCTGATTTCATCCGGGTTAACATCATTTATAGATATGGTGTTCCGCGTTACATCATCACTGATAATGGAAAGCAGTTCAGCAACAGTTGGATTGATAAGCTATGTGAGAGGTTTGATTTCAAACAAAAGAAATCTTCAATGTATAACGCAGCTGCTAATGGTCTTGCCGAAGCTTTCAATAAAACTTTATGCAGTTTATTGAAGAAAGTGGTCTCCAAGTCAAAAAAAGATTGGCATGAAAGAATCAATGAAGCTTTATGGGCGTACCGCACCACCTATAGAACACCTACTCAAGCCACACCGTATTCCTTGGTGTATGGTGTTGAGGTTGTTGTGCCTCTCGAAAAGCAAATCCCTTCTTTGAGGATGGCCATACAAAAAGGCCTCACCGAGGAAGAAAATCAAAGTTACGTCTTCAAGAGTTAGAAGCATTAGATGAAAAGAGGTTGGAAGCACAACAAAGACTTGAGTGTTACCAATCTCGCCTTTCTAGAACATACAACAAGAAGGTGAGGGTACGTTCTTTTCAAGTTGGTGATTTGGTGCTTGCTTTGAGAAGACCTATAGTAGTCACCCATCGCGTTGGAAATAAGTTTCTACCCAAGTGGGATGGCCCTCATATTGTGAAGGAAGCCTATACAAATGGCGCATACAAGTTGATCTCAGAGGATGGCGTGAACATTGGCCCTATAAATGGGAAGTTCTTGAAACGCTACTACGCGTAAAACAAATACACATGACGCTCCTTGACGCACGAGCCTAAACTGCATGTTACTCCTGATCCGCATGAGTATAAATTGTGTACGACAAACTCCTGGTCCACATGAGTATAAACTGTGTATGACAAACTCCTGGCCCGCATGAGTATAAACTGTGTACGACAAACTCCTGGTCCGCATGAGTATAAATTGTGTACGATAAACTCCTGGTCCGCATGAGTATAAACTGTGCACGACACCCACCAAAGGTAATTATATGTGGTTAAACTATTAATTCACCCCACTCAGATATTTTAAGTGGTTAAAGCATTAAATATCCTACTTTGTCTAAAGTGGTTAAAGAATAGTTACTCCTGGCCCGCATGAGTATAAACTGTGCACGGCACCCTCCCCATCCAAATCAAATCATGTCCCTTTGAACTACGTAATGACTTGATCCTCTGCGAAGAGGTACGTAGGCAGCTTAGCACTTTACTAAGTTCAGTCATGCCTTTGGTCTATTCACATCAAGTTTGTGGGGTAAATTGGAGTGTGAAGGCAGCAAATAAATATGAAAGACAAGAAAACAAGTTAATGATGTAACATAAAGGAGAAGTAATGAAGAGAATGGACTTTATTGATAATATCATTAGATGTTCAAAAACATAAAAGGGGAAAGCAAATAAATAGCTAAGGGAGCAAACTAAAAGAAAATCAGTCCTATGCTAAACAAGAAAGTTGTCAGAGAGTATGCTTTGTAAAACAGACTTCAGAGCTGCTTTCTCATCTTCAGATGATGATTCTTTCAAGACGGTTGCATTATCAAGCATAAGGATCTCCTCTTCTATGAGCTCAACTTCCTTCTTAGCACGACAAAGAGTTTGTTGGAGACGATCAGCTGCTTCAGACAAAGTTTTCTCTCCCTTCTGCAGATTAATCATCTCTTTGCCTATCGATTCTAACTCTTCCCAAGTAGTCTTTAGTTTTTTTGTCTCTATCATGTGAGTGTCTCTGCAATTTTGAAGGCGACCCTTGACGTTGGTCAAGCATTTTGCATGATTTCCCGTGGACGCCGCCTCATCAGACTTCAATTTTGCCGCAGTATAAGTATCGGCCTTATCAAATAGAGGTTCCAGGGCTATCTCTAAAGGGGAACAGTCGATTCTAAGAGCCTTCACCTCATTTATCAAGGAAAATATTTCTTGTCTCAGAGTTGATAAAAATTCAAGAGGAGTCCGTTTGAGTTTTCTCCTTATTTTACTCCATGCACTCCGAGCAAATTTTCCTTTGAGATCACGAGTAATCTTCTTAGATATAAATTCTGAGATCAGGGGACATGCCTTTGAAGAATTCGCCCCTGTGGTCGATGCATCACTTTCAGTAGAATCATCACTCTCATCAGAATTGTCACCGCTACCAGAATTTGAAGAGATGTCCAAGATCTGATAAGAGGAGAAATGTGCTAGTATAAAAATGAGGATATACAATGAAAAAATAAGATAAGGAAAAGGGGGAAACCTCAGCTGCCAATTTTTTTGAAGTAACAGCAGTAATTAATTCGTTTTCTTCCGCAGCCTTAGAGCCAGAAATTTTCAGCGCAACCTTCAATAATAAAAGAAGGCTTTGTAAGAAAATGAAATAAAGAAAAATGGGAAGGAGGAGAGAGAATGGAAGAAACATCTTTATCTTTTTTTCAGTGTGAACAACAGATTTCTTTCTCTTCCAATGGTGTTCAGTAGAGGCGCTATGACTTTCTGTAGAATGAGGGGAACTTTTCTTCTTTTTATACACTGTAGGTTGTAAAACTTCATCATACACCGGAGAAATATCCTGAACTTCTTGATTATCATCATCAAGGTCATTAATGATGTCCACTTCTTCCTCCGGAGGTTTTGAAACTGGGGTAGTCAAAGCCTTGATATGATCAGATAAGTAAGTTCCGTGGACTTGCTTCCACCACTCCTTATACTCAGTAGTGGAGTAGTTTTTAGGAGCTGGGGTTGCACATGGAAAGTAAGCTTCGGAGGTAGAGTTATACGAAGTACAATGTTTCCAATGGTTGAATCCTTCTTCTAAAGATGCCTTCTGAAGGTTGGTTCTAAGCATCTTAGGAACATCTTGTAAGAAGCCAAATTGACGAGCAAACCTGTGAGGGGAGTAGGGCTCCATCACAAAATAACTACCCTGCCGCAAAGTGAGGTAGCTAGTACGGATAGCCACCAGATGGGCCCAATTATCCCATTTCTTATTTCCATCATCCGTGTAGTGGATCGCTTTATCTTTTGAAAAAATATTGCAAGTCCATAAGGCATTATCAGCTGTGTGGATTCGTTTGTGAGCGTCTTCAGCATCGAAGTATCTTGCTCCCTGCTCACCAGAGTATGTCACCATTCGAGGATATGCTAATTTACTTCCGACCGGAAAATGAGTTTTGAAGTAGTGAGCCAGCCAAGTGTTGAGAGTGAAATTTCACGTGATTTAGGTCTCACATTACACCGTTTTTGATAGAATGTGGCCATGATTTTGTGTAGAATTGAGTGGTTTTCATATCATGCATAATTAAGATGCTACTAAGGTGTTTTGTTGAGTTTTAAAGGGTAAAATAAGATCAAAAGTTAAAAGTTGGAATGAAGAGTGAAAGTGTGAAGGAATGGTGAAAAACACACGTCCACTTGAATAATTTTTCTGTGTTCGTGTAGAAGTCCAAATTGGTCATATAATATATGGTTGGAAAGCCACGGAAGAGAGGATCGTTTTGGTATAAAAATCACTCAAATTGGAGTCCGTATGAAGAAGTTATGCTCGAAACAGTGAGACTGCGCAGCTGCCAACGGGAATTTCCGAAAATTTCCGAAAATTAGCCAATTTTAGCTATTTCTTGAAGCACAATTCTTTCCTTATCTCATTCCCTTTCTTGGAGCACAATTCTTTCCTTATCTCATTCCCTTCTCACACCTATATATATCTCACATCATTATTCATAAGAGACACCACCCTCCACAAGGGGATTACCCCCTACCATCCATCATCTACCATCATCCATATCCATCCCATCATCCATCCACATCAAAGGGGATTCAAGGGCTATTCAAGAGGAAGATCAGTCAATCGGAGAGACGGAGAAGGAATCTGAGACAACTCCAACACTAGGGTTTTTCTATTCCTTTCTTTAATTTTCTTTTGTCTTGATTTGTGGTATGAATTGCATAGCCATGAGTGTTGCTTGTAACCTCATAGGCTAATTTATTATACAGTTTTAAGGTTTGATGGATTGATTTGATTGATTTGGGGATTTAGACCAAAGATTGAGATTTTATGTAGTTGAGCTTTTGATTTTACTTATTTTACTAAGACATGTTAATCTGCTTCGTAACGTCTTCATTATATATTCATGACATCCGCTATAATGATTGGATTATTGTGTTAGCTTGTGTGCGTTCATGATTGGTATTGTCTATCTGTTAGGGATTAGAGTAGCTCCGCTATAAGCACTTTAATTTCATGAACTGGTTAATCAAATACTTGATTAGTTTAGTGGAACAATGCAATTAGACAATCAAGTAGGAAGTGAATAGAACCTTGTAGTAATTCCAGAAAATATCTTGTTAGTCGAACTTACCATCCGGAGGTATTGTTGTTCGCTGGATTAGTATCTAGGAATAAGGCTTGGTAATATTTGCGCACCTTAGGATTTAAACCAGATTATACTGTTAGCTTAGAATCGAATCATATTCGGTGGGATAATAGGGATATGTGGTGTATTTTCAGTGAAACTGCATGAATGAACAATTAGAGGTCTAGAAACCCGAATTAGTTGGTCTATACCTGATACCTTAGAACTGTTGATTTTCTCTTGAATTAACCTTAAATCTTTCTTCTGTGATTTATTTTATTAGTTATTTAATTTTCTGTTATTTAGATAATAATTAAATTCACAACTCCTGGATATCGGTTACTTGATTCTGATTAACTTAGTAATTTTAGGAAATAAATAATTAGCTGTCCTTTTGGGTTCGATAATTTAACTTGGGTGATTACTGCTACAATTGATATCCTTACACTTGAGGATTAAATTATAGTGCGCAGAAAAAGCCTATCAAGTTTTTGGCGCCGTTGCCGGGGACGGCTTAATTATTTATTTTTCTTTTATTGCTAGTTTAATTAGGACTTTTTATTGCTTTTTTTTTATTTTTCTTATTTGGATATATTCTGACTATAAATTATCTTTGAGGTACTGAGATGGACGAAATATTGAAAAGATATGGAAATCAAAATGTTATGAATCCTTCTCCATGCATAGACGAAATATTGAAACGCTATGAAAATCAGAATAATATGGTTCCTACTCCATATTACATGGATGAGAGGAATTATGGTTATGATTCTCTAGTGAATCAAAGTCCTTCTCAGTATTACAATCAAGTCAGATATGAAGATGAATGGTCTTGTGCTTACAATAAAAATTTATATCAACCTTATCAAGAGAACACTTATTCTGGATCGATCGGAGTTTCCCAAGAATTGCAAGACGCGTTTGATACTTCCATCAAGAAGCATGAAGAAAACATGGGAATATTGGAAGCTCTAGAAAGAAAGATGAAAGTTCAATCGCAGGAGAGGGAAGTTGCATCGCAGGAGTTTGATCAAAGAACGAGAGACATAAACAATCTTCTTGCGAACATCACTTCAAGTTTAAATTCTCAAGGTCAACAAGAGGAAAGAATGGATGAAGAGGAGTTTGAGGAAGATATTGTTGTTCCATTGTGCCCTGGAATGCAATTTGAAGGTCCTATGCTGTCGTTTGAGGAAATAGAACTCGAAGAGGAGTCCACTCGATTAAGTCAAGTGGTTCCACTTGAATTGAGCTATCAACTGGAGTCAATTGTTGAGGAAGAAAAGAATGAAGAAGAGCAAAGTCATGAAGCAACCGAAGAGGACTTGAAGAATGAAATGAGCATTTCTAAACCTTTAAACTCTTTAAGTTGCATTGAATTTAATGATATTGTTTCTGTTGACTTTGTTTCACCTTATGATTCCTCTCATATTCTTAGGGATAGAAAGGAACTAGAAGAGAGGTTGGGAATTTTCGTCGGAAGAAGGAATAAGTGGTGGAGTAGAATGAAGAGGTTGATGAAATTTGATCTTAACGTGGTTGGCAAGGTCAAGATAAATTTTAAGATTGCCAACGAGGCCATCCCTTGCCATAAGTATTGGATTGATGAAGAAGCACAGCGATTAGAATACGATGGAAAGGATGAAAGATATCCATGGCCATTCCGATGAGCTTGAGGTATTACGTCGTGACTCTCCGACTTTAAAACATGAGCGCCTGTTGGGGGCTGTCCCTCCCGGTTTAATTGCTTTTCTATGTCTATGTTGGTGTAATAATTTTATTAGGTATTGCTCGACTACGGTATATACTTCTTTGCAAACTTAGTTTCTCACTTTGTTTGATCTAAGTTTGGGGGGAGGTTACGTACATACCTTGTCTTGTAGTACCGAAGTAGAATTTTTGCATTGTGTTGTTGCTTGGAGGGTCGATTTTTTGTGGATTCTTAATATTTTTGATTTATTTGAGGATGTTGAGGGTTCGATTTTTTGCGATTTTCCAAGTTTCGTGTCTTGTTTAGTTGTGTTTATTGTTTGCTTTTTGTTGGCCCTAGTGTTAGTTTAGTTGTTTTTGGTTCTCTAGGATGATTTTCTTATTTTTCTTAGCACTTGATTATATGTGTGATTGTGTTTGAGAAACAGTTTGAGATTGTGCTTGGATATTGAGATACTTGAAATTTATTTATGTGCAAGGATGATTAGCTATGTAACTTTATTAGGATTGCTCGTTCATTCCTATAGCCATGTGAGATTTTGAGCCTTTTGAAATCATGACTAGTTGCATGATTTAGTTTATTCTTATGAGTGTCGTTCATACACACGTATTCTAGAACTTGGCTTTGTATCTTGCTTGAAGCTACGTGTTTAATTAGATGATAGGAAATGATCTTAGGCCATCTTTGTTATTTATTAGTCACTAGCCAAATTATTATCCTACCTATTGAAATTATCCGTAGTTAACCCTTTTGAGCCTAAAAGCCTTATTTTTGTGGAAGCCTACGTGATTAGCCAATTGATCCCTTTGTTAGCCTTTAAAAATTCCTACCTAGTAGAGAGTTGAAGGAGTCAATTTGGTGTTTTGTGAAGAAACATAAAAGGAGAATAAGTTGGAAGTGATGAAAATTGTTGAAAAGAGTGGTTAAATTGTTGCATAAAGGGGTAGTGCCCGAAACTAGTACCCCATGAAAAAGGTAGTGCCTGAAACTGGTACCCTTATTTGAAAAAGAAAAAAAAAAAGAAAAAAAAGAGGGAAGAAGAAAAGAAAAAAATTCAAGTATGGATGTGGTGTTCAAAAGTGAAGGAGGAATCAAATTGCAAGAAGCATTGAAGAGCGTTGAAGAAGAAAGAAGAAAGTAAAGTTGTTTGTTGAAAAGCTGTAAGTCTTCTTTGATCTCTACTAGTGATTGAGTCACGATATCCATATATTTCCTACCTTTACCAAAGAGCCAACATTACAACCTAATGCAAGACCTTTGTGATCCTATTGTTGAAATTATTCCTTTAGTCGAGAGTTGAGATGATTGCCAAGCTTATGGTTACGCGTGTGTTTGAATTGATTATGAGTATAAACACCATACCCTAAAGTGTATATCTCGCACTTGAGTGTTGAGCGTAAATACTACCCGTGAGAATGAGTGGATGAGCATTCTGAAAAAGTGAAGTAGTTGATTTGAATTGTATGTTCTTAGATGGATGGTTATCTTAGTATTTGAAGTATGATTTTTGAATTGTTAAATTTTCTTGGATGTGAAGCCGTGAAATTTTCTCTCAATTACTCTATTGGTTTTCTATGATGTTGCCTCGGGACGAGCAACAGGTAAGTTTGGGGGTTTGTTGAGAGTGAAATTTCACGTGATTTAGGTCTCACATTACACCGTTTTTGATAGAATGTGGCCATGATTTTGTGTAGAATTGAGTGGTTTTCATATCATGCATAATTAAGATGCTACTAAGGTGTTTTGTTGAGTTTTGAAGGGTAAAATAAGATCAAAAGTTAAAAGTTGGAATGAAGAGTGAAAGTGTGAAGGAATGGTGAAAAAACACACGTCCACTTGAATAATTTTTCTGTGTTCGTGTAGAAGTCCAAATTGGTCATATAATATATGGTTGGAAAGCCACGGAAGAGAGGATCGTTTTGGTATAAAAATCACTCAAATTGGAGTCCGTATGAAGAAGTTATGCTCGAAACAGTGAGACTGCGCAGCTGCCAACGGGAATTTCCGAAAATTTCCGAAAATTAGCCAATTTTAGCTATTTCTTGAAGCACAATTCTTTCCTTATCTCATTCCCTTTCTTGGAGCACAATTCTTTCCTTATCTCATTCCCTTCTCACACCTATATATATCTCACATCATTATTCATAAGAGACACCACCCTCCACAAGGGGATTACCCCCTACCATCCATCATCTACCATCATCCATATCCATCCCATCATCCATCCACATCAAAGGGGATTCAAGGGCTATTCAAGAGGAAGATCAGTCAATCGGAGAGACGGAGAAGGAATCTGAGACAACTCCAACACTAGGGTTTTTCTATTCCTTTCTTTAATTTTCTTTTGTCTTGATTTGTGGTATGAATTGCATAGCCATGAGTGTTGCTTGTAACCTCATAGGCTAATTTATTATACAGTTTTAAGGTTTGATGGATTGATTTGATTGATTTGGGGATTTAGACCAAAGATTGGGATTTTATGTAGTTGAGCTTTTGATTTTACTTATTTTACTAAGACATGTTAATCTGCTTCGTAACGTCTTCATTATATATTCATGACATCCGCTATAATGCTTGGATTATTGTGTTAGCTTGTGTGCGTTCATGATTGGTATTGTCTATCTGTTAGGGATTAGAGTAGCTCCGCTATAAGCACTTTAATTTCATGAACTGGTTAATCAAATACTTGATTAGTTTAGTGGAACAATGCAATTAGACAATCAAGTAGGAAGTGAATAGAACCTTGTAGTAATTCCAGAAAATATCTTGTTAGTCGAACTTACCATCCGGAGGTATTGTTGTTCGCTGGATTAGTATCTAGGAATAAGGCTTGGTAATATTTGCGCACCTTAGGATTTAAACCAGATTATACTGTTAGCTTAGAATCGAATCATATTCGGTGGGATAATAGGGATATGTGGTGTATTTTCAGTGAAACTGCATGAATGAACAATTAGAGGTCTAGAAACCCGAATTAGTTGGTCTATACCTGATACCTTAGAACTGTTGATTTTCTCTTGAATTAACCTTAAATCTTTCTTCTGTGATTTATTTTATTAATTATTTAATTTTCTGTTATTTAGATAATAATTAAATTCACAACTCCTGGATATCGGTTACTTGATTCTGATTAACTTAGTAATTTTAGAAAATAAATAATTAGCTGTCCTTTTGGGTTCGATAATTTAACTTGGGTGATTACTGCTACAATTGATATCCTTACACTTGAGGATTAAATTATAGTGCGCAGAAAAAGCCTATCACCAAGCATGAACGAAATGAACCGGAAAGGTCGATTTAATTTCAGATAAATTCGACGAGTTTGAAATTGCATTCAAGCCATGGTAAATGTTTGCCAAAACTGGAATGGCAAGACTCACTTTTTTTCCTGCAGCCATTAAGCTTGCCACTTTAAAGGTACTCGGTCGTATCAAGCCTACTTCGCCACCCAGAAATACAAACGCGCAGAGCCAGCAAGCTAAGTAAGCAGCTAGATAGGTCTCTTCCTGATCGGTTTGGGAAATGCCCAACTTTTTAAATTGATCTATTTCAGCAGACGTCCATGGCTGGTGACTTGAAATAACACCAGTCGGGTTATAAGTTTTTTTAGGCCGAGAAGTCGTCTTTCTTTCAATACGTGTGGGAGGTTCAAGGTATGTTATAGCCTTCTTAGACCAAAAATCTACCCACTGGTCAATGGTTACACTTCTTCTGTTAGCACCCTTGCAAAGTACGTGATAGGCGCCGAGTAAAGATCTACAGCTGCGCGGGATACGTAAACCATCCTTCATGGAAAGCAATTCTTCTACACATGGCACAACTTCATCATACACATAACCCGCTATGGGTAGTCCCATCAAGTTGTATAAGTCCCATAAAGAAAGTGACATTTCCTCGAATTTGGTAAGTAAAGTGTTGGTGGAAGAACACCAAGCTTCACAGAATGCCTTCATAATTTCACAGCTGCAATCGTAGGTAAAGAGAGATGCAAAGACAGCATCATAGAGCTTTGTGTTTCGAAGAATGGAGCCGCATCGACTTAAAATATCTTCAGTCCATTCCCAATAGCCCTTGATATAGTGGAAGTCTCCAAGAAATTTGATGGGTTCTCCCCATGATGCTTTTCCTTTTGCAATGCGGCATCCTAAAGAGGGTAAGGGTGCCGAATTAATTTCTGGCTCAACGTCAGCTCCTCTCAAGGTCCAACTCATGTTATTTTTACTTGAAGAAGATTCATAAGACCAACAGGCCAAGAAAAATTCATTTTTGCTTCTTGGGGGAACATAAGCGCAATTCCCTAGCAAAGATTGCCCGGGCAAAAGACGAGTTCCTTGGGGCAAAGGTTGATGTGCATCTTCCAGAATAACCAAGTAGCTTGAGCTGGACTTTCCCGTTACAGTTTTGAAGAAAACCATGCTGAAAGTTGAGTTAGCTGTCAAATAAACAAAGGAATATTAGAGATGAGAAGTTGAGTGAATGTGTATAATTTAAATTCATGGATTAAAAGGCCCAAAACCAATTCATGGGATCAATTAATTGTTGAATCCAAAGTTGTAGATGAAACATAGGAAAATAAAGTATTAAAAGCTCAAGTGGTTGTGCATTAAAATTTTGGACCCAAGTTTAAAACAATGGGCCCAAATTAAATAAAGGTTGTTGGGCTGAAGGGGAATCAAGAATTGAGCCCATTAAAAGGGAGTCAAAATTGGCTTGAAGAGTCAAAATTGAACACCCCTTTTCCCAAAGCTTGCTGCTCCCAAAGCTTGTTGTTTCTCGCACGCCACACCATCGTGTCCCGCAACGTTCCGGCACAACCGCCGTAGCTCCAGCCATCGCTGCTGCTGTCCGGATCGCCCAGCCGCTGCCGACGGGATCGCGGGAGTCGCACGCTTCGCCAAGCTGCCGACGGGATCGCCGCCACGCCTCGCCACCGCCCAGTTGCTGCCGACGGGATCATGAAGACGCTCGCTCAGCCACCAGAATTTCCACTGCCGGGATCGCGACACGACCACCGTCGCTCAGCCGCATCTTCGCCAGATCCGCCGACGGCTACTGGATCATCGACCACCGCTTGATTCACCCGCTTTCGGCGTCCGTGCCCTTCGCGGTCGTCAACTGCTCGCTCGGCCACCAAAAGTCCCATCGGATCGGATTCCCGCCTCTGTTGGACCGCCATTGATGCCTCCACAGCCGCTTGCCACTGCTGATCCACCGAGGTCTCCCCGCTGTTAATCAGAGAAGTTAAGCCTGCCGCTGCGATCTTTGGTTCCGACCACCACTATTCAAGCCCTCTCGTCACCAATCGCTGCACGTGGCTGCCACCGGATCTCCCATCCCCATCCGCTGCTTACCACCATTGCTCGTCACGATACTGAGTCGCATGATCAGGTATCCTTTCATATATTCGCCACAAACGTCGTCGGAGGTGTGAGCCCAACAAGCAACCACCATGGGTGATCCACCGTTGACTGCTTTTCACCTCGCGGTATGAGCCCGACAAGCAACCACCATGGGTGATCCGCCGTCGATCGCTCTCTACCTCGACATCGTTGGTTCGACTGCTTTAGCATGTTAAAATCTTCTATTTTCTTCTCTTCTCTTCGTTTCGTTGTGTTGTAAAAAAAAGAGAAGAAAGAACAACAAGGAAAAGAACTGAAGAGATATAGAAGTAAATATGAGAACACAAGTGATGGGGCTTACCTTGGTGATTACGTGAAGACAAATAATCAGTTTATAAATAGGGAAAATAAACAAGAAACAAGAAAGACAAATAAAAGAAGAGCGAATTAAAGAAGAATAGATTGAGATCTTATACTTGTGAATTGGCAACCTCTTGGAGCAATGTTGAAGAAGAAAAATAAAAATTTAGAAACACTTCATGCTACACTTTGGAAAGAAAGAGAAAAAAATTCAAATAAGAGAAGGAAGAACCAAGAACTGAAGTGAATATCTTGTTTGTTGGATAGCTTTGATGAAAAAATTGAGTTCATGAAGTACCATTATATAGTAGTGGATTCATGGATAATTATGGACTCATGGATAATTATGGAAATTATTTGTGGATAATTATAGAAGCTACTAGTGGACTCATGGATAATTATGGAGATTATTGTGAGGTGCGCAAGCTCTACCAAATTGTAGGAGATTCTTTACTACAAATAACTTTGATAATTTTGGGTAAGGTTCATGAAATCTTGGTGAACAAGAAACAAATCTTTTGCGATTCCTTCACAACAAGACATTCTGTCCGTGAACAAATCGCAAGGGGGCATTTGTAAGCAATTAAAATTCACGGTCCAATCAAATGGCGACACGTGGATTTTATTGATTAAATATCAATTTTAATTTATTATATTTTATTTTGGGCATTTAATAAATTAATTCCTAAAATAGATTAATAAATAATTGATAATTAATTTAATACCCAATAAATTAAGTAGGGTTTAAATTAAGTAAAACTTGACCCCTAAGTTAAGTAAAGCATGGAAGGTTCCAGAATCAGGTCAAATTAAGCAATGACCAATCAAGCTGTGATATATTTGGAACGGCCCAAGCCCGCAGAACCAGGCCAAATCTGTCATAGACCAATCAGATTGCGAGATATTTATGGGGCATGCTCATTCCTCACCTATATAAGGAGCCCTCCTTCATTCACTCCAGACACACATTCAAAGACCTGAAGACATAAACGCTCTGAAGAGATCAAGAACACGAGCAGCGCTCCCTTGAGATCTTCAAGCATCTTCAAGTCAAGAACGTCAAGCGATTCGGGATTAAGGTGCGGAGCCCCCCCAAATCAAGCGTTCTTCATACACTAAGTTCTTCGGTGTTCTTCGCACCAAGAACAACATATGACCCGGGATTAAGGTGCTAAGCCCCCCAGATCGAGTGTTCTTCGGATCAAGTACGTTTAATCCAAACAAAAGCTCGACGCTTCTGGATTAACGTTATAAGGTCCCAAATTCGAGTTCGGACAAGCTTCAACTGAAGATCCGACTCAAAATACACAGTCAACGCGGTCAAGTCAACAAGTCAAAGTCAAAGTCCAAATTGGTTCGAGAGAAGAATCAGATGATAGATATAGATTATTTCCTTAATCATCAAGTTTAATCCGTCTGGATTATCATTGTAATTCTCCTGTGTTTATTTCATTATAAATACAAAAATTTGTTGTTACAGTATATTTCATACCCCCTCCGTCCCGATGAAACGTGGGCGTTTACTTTTTGCACGTTAATTAAGGGATATAATATTTTAATGTATATGAGGTGAGAGAAATAATATTTTAAGAGTGAGTCTCTTGTGCGCCCGGGCACACGGATTTAGATCTGTGCCCCTTTGCAATTTTCGTGCCCCTTTACAATTTAAACTCTCAGCAATATATAGGTTTAAATAGAATAGGGAGGGGAAAGGTTGTGTTCACATGGGGACACAGACCGTGTCCCCGAGGGCGCAGGAGCTTTTGCCATATTTTAATATAAAGTGGGTAGGTGTATTAGTATGACATGTGCACCCATAAAGAGAGATCAAGTAATTAATATGTGTGGTCCCCTTTACCAAAAAGAGAAATACACGCCTTGTATTGGGACGGACCAAAATAGAAAAAAGCGTACGTTTTAAATGGGATGGAGGAAGTATTAAAATTTACCACTCAAAAAAAAAACATTAATTTACAATCCTAAAAAAGCATTTTAATTACAAATTTATCATTCCCACATAACACTACATATTCTAATTTATTTATAACCTACCATTCAAAAATCAATAAAGTTAGTCAAAAAATAACTTTTCTTAAACTTCGTATCTATAGTATCGGTGAAGTTTAAGACTTCCTATCTATAGTATCGGTGAAGTTTAAGTTGAGACGGAGAGAGTATTTATTACTTAAAAATATCACAACACCTCCAAAATCAATAAAATTAATTAAAAAAGATCACACACAATTTTCTTAAATTTCATATCTATAGTAGAGGTGAAAAGCATACCTTAATAGAAGAAGTAGCAAACTGTATACTCCCTCCATCTTATGATAATGTTACATATTTCTAATTTAGGTGTCTGATTAACAATATTTTCACTTAAATTTTAGTGTACTTTTATATCTGTTTCGTACTCCCTCCGTCCCAGAGAAGTTAGCATATTTTTTGTCACGGAGATTAAGGATTATAATAATTTAATGTAAAGTGAAGTAAAGTGAAGTGAGAGAAATAATATTTAATGTGTAGTTGATAGTTGTATTAGAGGTGGTATGTGGACCACATGAGAATAAATTAATTATTTTTGTGTGGGTCCCATGTATTAAAAAGGAAATGTGTCAACAATGAGACAAACCAAAAAGAAAAGTGTGTTCATTTTTATGGAACGGAGGGAGTATTATTTTATCCGTATTTATGTGTATTTTGATTGTGTTTGGTATTTTTATTGAAATGTGTGAGAATTAGCTTAAACGTATGAAAAACATGTGAAAATAGAGTAAAAATAGAGTCGAGAGCCGAAACAAAAGAAGAAGAATAGGGGCAGCGTGAACACGACCCGTGCTCTGTACACGAGTCATGTTCGTGCAGAAGCATGACCAGCGTACGGTGCACGGCCGTGCGCCAACGCCTGAAACACCTACACGATCATGGTATGCCGTGTGCAGCACACGAGTCGAGCGCTGTCTGAAGTTGATGTTGACCAAAAAACCTGTCGCAACTTAAGTCGTGTCCATGCACGCGGGGCTTGTCCGTACAAAAACCTGAGAAGATATCAGCAGCCTTCTAGAAGCACCCAAGGGGTATAAATACCCCTAATTTCAATATTTGATCATATATTCGAAGAGTTTCCACTGTTCACACACATCACACACCATTTTCTCCATTTTACACCATCATCTTCATCCATTCTTCATTCATATCATCTACCTTAATCCAACCATCAAAATTACCATTCAAATGAGGAAAAGAAGCAAAGGAAGAGAGGAGAATTGCAAGGGGAGGAAAGAGATTACCATTGGAACCATCCAATGGAGTTTTCATCCAAACTTTGTATTGAACCTTATTGTTTATCATGGTTTGTAAGCATTTAAATGTCTGTGTTGATTTTCTTATGAATATGGTAGGTTAATCTCCCTTGTGAGGGTAGCAACATGAAAGTTATTCATTGACTCGTGGATGTCAACCTAGGTCTTATTTTGTCCAATTAGTGTTGTCTCCTTAAGCTATAAGGTAGGCCGTCTCATCCAAAAACCAGATCCCTAGGCCAACCCTAGAGGAAAGCTACTTAAGAAGACAGAACCCCGAGGGAAATAGTGAATATTTTAAGAGATACTTACCCGTTCTTGATCCAATGTGGAGACAGGGCATGTTCGTTATACCCTTCATGACTCGTTTAGGAATAACCAATTTGTAGGGAGTTGGAGTATCACAGGAGGGACTGTAACGAATCCAAGAATTTGGAGTTACAAAGGTGTAACTGGGGCACATATTGTGTTTTCTGGCTTATGCTTTTTGGCAGCTATCGGGCACTGGGTCTATTGGGATCTAGAAATATTTTCTGATGAACGTACATGAAATGATCATTTTGGGATTTATGTATTTAAATTCGTATGTTGATTGGGTTTAATCATTTTCTATCATTGATACTTTAGATCTTGATGTTTATGTTGATTTGTGTGTTTTGTTATTTTAAACATGCATGTGATTAGATTGAGAAGTCAATTATTATGTGTTTAGGATAATTAAGTGAATCATTTATCATACACCTCATGTACATTATAAGTTTTAAAGAGATATAGATATCCTTTAGGATTTAGAACCCTTTGATAGAACATTCAATTTGTTAGATCGAGAGGTCGATTGATCGGGTAAGGGGACTCTCCAATTGAACTTAATACCTAGTTGGAATTATTTATTGAGAACCAACCTTAGAGCCATTTTGAGACCTTATCAAGGATGTACATCCTATTCATCTCGAGAGGGAGTTTAGGTGGAATTCGTGTTAGCCTTTGGTTATTAACCCATGACACATATGAGTTTGATGCATTGATCCTAGAATTATTCTTTCTTAGATAATGTTTGGTTTGAGGTTATGTGGGGTTTGAAAACCATGAATAGTATGTTCTATGTTTGTTTTGAGTTTTGAGTAAGTATATTTTAACTTTATGTTAAATCAAGGTATTAATTTATTTAAAAAATTAAATGAGAAAGGAGAGATAAAGAGAGAAAGTGTACTAATTGAGGAGAGATAATGTAGTACGTATATATCGGGTGATTTTTAAAATTTGAATGTAGGTTTTGAAACCCGGAAACGAACATTAATCTCACTTTTGTTTAACTTGGAAAACCACTTTTCCTCTATCTATCTTATTTGTTTGATCATTGCTTGTTTTGATTATTTTTTTTACTTGTTTGAACAACCAATCCATTGATGACTCGTCTCCATAAAATCACAAGAAACGTGAGATCGCTTAAGATCTAGTACCTACCTCCATTGAGTTCGATAAATTCTTTAATTGGTTATCTTAACTACAAAATGGCTAATCAGTGTCTCACTTTAATAATTATATTATTAAATAAAAAAAATTAATAGTAGTATATCTTTATGAGGTCTCACACAATACTAATACATATGCACACTATACATTAAAATATCATATTTTTAATCTATTAATAAATGTTAAAATATTACTTCATCCATCTCGTTATAGGTTGCACATTTTCTTAATTCGGCATCCCACAATAAACTCCATCCTTAAAAAAGGAGACATTTTTATTCAATCATTTTAAAAGTTATTTAATTTCAAATTTATTATTTATCTTTTACACTCATAACATTACTATACTAAGTCTATACACTATTTAAAAATACAACTCAATTTAATAAAATTGGTCAATTTTTTTTTTTAAAACAACATGAAAAGTAAAAAAAAAATGAAACTTTTTCATCAGAAGGGGAGTACTTTTTCACAAGTGGAAGCATAATAAATCAAAATAAATATGGGTGATTTTCTTCAAATGATCTATGAATTAAATTAACATTGGAATTGACAAAAGTGCAGTCATGATTACTTATATTGTTGAAACACCTAGGTATTAGGTTAAGTGCCATATTTTGTCACATAAAAGCATCAATAATTCGAATCTTGGACTGTTACTATGTTCAAATCATGATATCAAATCACTTTCTTTTTTGCCCAAAAGCCCCCATGCACCCCCTAGTCCCCTACACCCAGCTCTTGGTCCACGGTCCACATTCTTTAACTGGACAAATGCAAAAATCCAATCCACTATTCATAATTAATCAGTAGTGTAAGAATTTTATTATCAGTTAACAATGTGCTTGCATGCAGACAACATTTATCTATTGACTCCTCATCTTTTGTGTCTCTGAGTCATTGCTATCACTGATTCAATTCTTGAAATAGCCATTTAGTTGTTTGCCGCAGATAAGATCCAATGATTTTTCACAAAATATGAGATAATTGTAAATTTGTAATAAAATATTAAAATCAACTAAAATTATCTAGATTGTTTTATTATTTGTTATAGAGGGAGGCTCTTGTGCCTCAGGGAAACCGTGCCAATTTTCAATTTAAACTCCTAACAATACATTGATTTGAATAGAATATAAAGGGTAAGAATTGGATTCCCATGAAAACACGATGTGTCCCCAAGAGCACATGAGCTTTTTCTTTTGCCGTATAATAAGAAGTTATGTACTCCACCTTATTACACGAAAAAAGTAGAAAGTATTATAAAAAAGAGGCCAAATGTGGAATTAGCATTATACTATACGTATATATTATACTATATAGCATTATACTATATGTATATATTTTTAGTTTTAGTTTTTGTTCGTTTCATGTTAAATTTTATCATCCAAAAAGTAAAATATTATATCAATTCCAACATTAAAAATATGGAGCTATAAATTTACCACTTTCACTTAGCAATATACTAGTACTTTATAATTTACTATTTATTATCTAAAAATACGATATTATCCTTCAAAAATGTCAATAAAAGGAGTAGAATTTTTTTAAACACAGTATCCACTGGACGGTACAAAGTAATATGAGACGAAAGAGTATAACTTATGCATGTGGAGTAGTAATTAAATTAATTTATAAGATATATAAATATAAAAGGACAGTATAAAATAAATACTTTAGCTTCCTACTTTAAAAGAACTACGTACATTAACCCTTCAAAAATTAATAAACTTCGGACAAAAATTATACTCCATGGGAAAGCAATTTTAACACTCAAGCAGAATGGAAGGATTATAAAATATAAAGTATGTACATGGAGCAATAACAAGTGCAAAGATATCAATTTCAAAATTAAAATGTTATTTTTTTAGATTTTAGAATATTTTTCAGATTAACGAGTTTATGAAACAAATTAAAAATACTATTAGAAAAGTACAAGAGAGTGTTTTTTATAATACTCCCGTCCCATTAAACTTGTGATATTTTTTTTTGCACGGAGATTAAAGAGTATAATATTTTAATGTAAAGTGAGATGAGAGAAATAATATTTAATGTGTAGTGGGTAGGTGTATTAGTAGTGTATGTGAAGTGTGTGTGGGCCAATGTGAATATATTAATATTTTTTGTATGGGTCTCATATACTTTAAAAGAAAGGGACAACCCAAAAAGGAAAATGTCACAACTTACGTGGGACGGAGCAAGTATAACTTAGACAAATTAAATTTTAATGAATAAACACTAAACCTAATTGAAAAGGCAAAACTTAACCCAAAAAATGCAAAAACATTAAGAAAGCACACCCAAGTAAAGGCAAGCCTTAATGGATAACTAATATTGAATTGAACCAAAACAACAAAGGAAATGCACCAGAAAACAAAAGTTCACCCACATCTCAATCATGAACTCCCCAATGTATATGCTTTCAAAATTTTGACAATAAAATGGTAAACAAGAATCAATATTATTGTATAAGAATACTCACCAAAATCAAATTAAATCAAAATAGTGTGCTTTACAACATACTTACATGGACTACATCTAAAAAAACAATTAGAAAACCACTCTTGACTAGATAAACAGTAGCAAAACCTGTCAGAAAGCTGTAAATTGGAGCAATGGAGCTTCTCTCTTGCCTCCAAATTCAAGAACTCAACCTCCCATTTCCCTCATCAGTTGGATTCAGGATTTGGACCACTAGGCACCTCATGAGCAGCACCAAGAAACTGTCGATCCGACGTCGTTCCAGCATGTGATGGCCTTGTGCTATCAAGATTGGTGGTTTCTTGATTTGTTTGGGAATTGTTGTAATGAACAAATGGTGGTCTCCCCTTTGATGGAAGTGGGAAGAACACGATCATCAAGAGTAGAGAGAGAATGATGAGAGAGAAAGCATGGGTTTTTGTGCTGGTTTTCGCCATGAAAGTATAATTTGGACCAACAAGAACCACCCCCCAATTGTAGTACACAAGAAATCAATATCCATGAACCAAGTGGACCTCCAACTTGGAGCAAAGTGGTACTATGTCTGAGGGTGTATTAATTAAAGTGGGTTGGATGATTTCATACCAAATAAAATTTTCAATTTGTATGAATGATTTTTAGGGTATTGGAGGAAAGTGGAGATGGGAGGTTCAAAAACACATGGTTGAAGGGATTCATTGCTTCCTTACCCAGAAGGTATATATGAACAATATCACGTGACAAACTTTTCCACTTTTGTCATGTTTGTCCTCCATTTGTTCATTATTTGCATATTTAGATCTACACTGGGTCCAAATTTATTGTTCCACTATTATACGCAGTGCATTATCTTTTAGGCTATGATTCTTTAAAAAAAAAAAATGGTGTACTCCATCGGGGGCTTTGGGGATTAGTGGAGGAGACCCCACCATTAGGGGCCCCATCGCCCCTGCCTTGGGGATTCCTCCACCGTCCCTGCCTTGGGGAGGGATCGGTGGAGGAGGTAAATTGCAGGATGTGTCTCAATTGGCTTATAAAGAGGGCTCACTGTTTTGTGCTTGCGAGGGGTCAAATTCATGTCAAAAGCAAGATTCGAACACCCACCCTGCAGCAACCAAGCTCAATTGGATGGCAATGGATGAGAGGGACAATAGAACGATGGGGTTCGAATCTTATTAAATTCAACTTCACATTTTTTTTTGTTTTAAATCATTTTGATATTAATTTCATACTTTAATAAAAGAAAAAAAAACTGAATAATATCCCTCTAGCATACTCTCTTTGTCCCGTCCTAATATCTATTAAGGTGAGAAAAAATATTTTAATATATAGTGGGTAATTAATTACTATTGTAGCTGGGTCTCATAGAAATATTTTAATTGTTTTATGTGGGTCTCATGAAAATGTAACCATTAAAATTAGACGGATGTAGTACTTTAAATTCGAATCTGTTATCACATTTTTAACATACATAACATTCTTTATCATTTATTTTTACAAAAAAATGGGAGTACTACATTACCCCAAAAATAAATCAAAAAATTATTTTTCTTAAATTCTATGTTTACAATAAACGTTAATATGAATGTGGCACAGAAGAAGTATTATATTTTGTTGTTACATCGGTGTATCTAATAATATAAATTATTGAATGAATAACTCGCATGTGATAGATAAAATCTATATCATAAAAGAAAAAATTGTTGAAAATTTATTAATTTCCATTATAATCTAATTGTGGGTAATATATTATTATGCAATTATATTAGCTACTTAATTATTTTATGGACATAATTAAGTGATCCAATTAAGGTGTAAAGTCCATGGGCTATAATATTTTGATATGGGTCAATTAAGTAGATACCCAATACTACATGACTAGGTAATTATTATGGGTGGTCTAGTCAAGTAGTATATAAAGGCTCACAGGTTATGGTCCCCAATACACTAAGCCGCACATGCTCTTCTCTTCTCCCCATCAGGAGGAATTACTATGGTCCCATAAGGAATAAGGAGTCTTAGTTGAGGAAGGTCATAATACCTATGGATCGTGTTCTGCCTAACTCACCTAACTCTGGATTAAGGCACGCTTTCGAATTACCGTTTGATCTTAGCTTATCCTAATAGGGCTAAGAGTTTTATGAATTTATTTCCAACAAGTGGTATCAGAGCCACCCTATTTATGATACTTTGAGATATGTAAGAATTGTTTAAGATTCAAATATTTATTTTTGAATCATTTTGCAATATAACAATTTTGGATCTAAAAGCTTTTATTACGCATCAAGTTTTCAGATTCAATACGTGTGGTATGAAATTAACATTAACAATCAACTCGAGGATAGATATCCCTTTATGTAAATTTGTATTGGTGGATTTGTATATAATTATGAGTTCATAAAATATACTTCTGCTGATTGCATGCAGTTTTCCACATATGTTCCTTTATTAAATTGAATCATGATTTGTGGCGATCGGTAATTTAATATTAATTGACATTAAAGATGCGTTGTGATTCTGATTTAGAATTATGGTATAAGGATGATTTTTTTTCCGAATTGTGAACTCATATTAAGGCCATTATCAAACCTAATTTAATTTGATTGACAACCTATTGATATGTGTTCTTAATATAATTAAAATAAATTCATCCAGTTATGTGTGAGTGGATTATTATTAATTTAAGGTGTGATTTATTAAATCATGTTTTAATAACAATCCATTCCTTTAATAATCAAAACATCAAGTGACTAATATATTATCATAATTATATATTCTGGCAATGATGTTTTAATAACAATCCATTTCTTTAATAATCAAAACATCAAGTGACTAATATATTATCAGAATTATATATTCTGGCAATGATTATGTGAATGTCAATTTTGTTAATATCTTTAATATGTAGTCCAGTGTTAATTGGACGTTATGTTGACAAATTATGAATTGCATTTGGATATTTGAGTTAATGTTTGCCATGAGTATTATACGCCATTCAGTACATCCCATTATTTATTTGGATTAGTATATCAGTTTATGATTAAATCCAGTCGCATTTGGTAATATTAATCTTAGAGGTGGATTAATTCATGGATTTCAGAATTTCACTTGAGGAATTGGTTGGATACCTACTTTGATGCAAAGCTTTCTTTAAATTTTGTTAATATATGATTCTGAGATTTTATGTACCATTACTACCTGATGATTTATAAAGGTCCGTGTACATTGTGAGTTGCTATAATACACTTACAACACTAATTATGTTCTGCTCATCTATAGTATTTATTCATGTGACGGCTGATTAGCCATTTTGTAGTAGGGATGATCAATTAAAATAATTTATCGAACCACAGCGAGGTAGGCGCTAGTGCTTAAGCGATCTCACGTTTTTTATGGTTTTATAGAGACGAATCATTAAAGGGGTTGGTTGTTCAAACAAGTAAATAGAAGTAATCAAAGCAAGCAAGCGAGCAAGCAAGCAACGATCAACAAACAAGATGGATGGATGGAAAGTGGTTTACCAAATTTATTAAAAGTGAGATTAACAACAATTAAGAAGTGAAAATTCTAGGATAAATGCATCGAATTCATATAAATCATGGATTGAAGACTAAGGGCCAACACTAAGTTCACCTAAACTCCCTCTCGGAATGAATAGGATATGGTTCTAAACATAGCTCAATGAGTTGGTTTTCACTCAAACAATTCCAACTAGGTACTAAACTTGAAATGAGAGTCCCTTCGCACGATTAATCAACCTCTCAATTAAACCAATCACATGTTCTATCAAAGGGTTCTAAACTCTAAAGGGTTTCTCAATCTCTTTACAATTTATAATGCACATGAAGTGTTTGATGAAATGATTCACTTAATTATCCTAAGCATATAATTGATTTCTCAATCTAATCACATATTTAGAATAACTAAACACACAAATCAACAATACAAATCAAACAATTACTAATCAATGATAGAAAATCAAAGATTCAATCAACATATGAATTCAAATACACAAATCCCCAAAATTATCCAACAACTTTCATGTTGCTAATCTCACAAGGGAGATTAGCCTACCATATTCATAAGAACATTAACATAGACATTAAGATCCTTACAAAACATGATAAACAATAGGATTCAATACAAAAGTTGGATGAAAACTCCCTTGAATGCTTCCAATGGTGATCTTCTTCTTCCCCTTGCAATCTTTCTCTCTTCCTTGCTTCTTTTCCTCAATTGGATGAAGTTTTTGATGGTGGGATGAAGGTAGATCTAATGGATAGTGAATGGATGAAGATGGTGGTGTAAAATGGGAGAAATGGTATGTGATGTGTGTGTGCAGGGCCAAGGAACCGAATCTCTCTTCAAATGTTGAATAAATAGGTATTTATACCCCTTGGAAAGCTTCAAGAAGGTTCTGGAATTTTTAGCAGCTTTTTACACAACACGAGTCATGCTCTGCAACACGGCCACAAGGTGGTCGTGTTGAGTGAATTGATGTCGCTGCACGGCCAAAACTTACAGTGTCATATTATGCAACACGGCTCGTGTGCTGCAACACGGCTCATGTGATGTAACACGGGCACATGATCGTGTTGGATGAATTGATGATGGCACACGATCACCTCTTACAGGGTCGTATTCCGTACACAGCCCGTGTTGGTGCATGCCCTTGTTTCCTTCACTGTTTTAGCTCGTTCTCCCTCGTTTCAACTCCGAATTGAGATCCACTTTTTCCTACGTCTTCCTTATCATGTCTAGCATCCATTAAAAACTGAAAATCATACATTTAAGCTCTTTCACACATATTTCTATAAAAACACAAAACACAACCAAAGTACACCTAAATATGAAAAAACTAATACGAAAACACATATAAAAAGACACTAAAATTTAGGTGAAAATATCACTCATCAACGGCCGATTCAATTATGTAATTTGGTAAAGGATATTTATATAATTTAATTTATTATAAAGTAGGATTGAAATTCCTAATTAAGTTAAAGAAATCTTTCATTAATTTTAAATATGGGGAATCATCTAATATTCCCATTTTGTAGTGGAATTTAATTTAATTTAAATTTTAGGAGACATTTTTATTTAATGTCATCAATTAAGCATAAATATTTATTTTAAGTATTTGTTTAATTGGTCTAGCAATTTTTCAATCTAGTCAATCAAAGTATCATGTTGTCATAGCAGCCTCTGTGTGTGGAGTGCGACTTCATTAAAATTACATAGATGAGTGTGTAATTATTTATACGTTCTGTGTTCGGCCCATATGTAGGCACAATTTGGCAGAATAATAACATACATGTGATAATAAGTATGTGATAATTATTTAAATTGTTCATATGTGTTGGATTGTATACTAAAAAGTCTAGCTTTTTGTATGAACAATGTTATAACAATTAATTTGAAATGAGAATCATATGATCAAATGATTGCATCTTATAATTTATTTATATGTTCGATGCAATAGTCCACTTACTTTATACTGTAGATAATATGTTGTGCGACAACACGCGGAAGATCATATTATCGGTTTCCTTATAAAGTATAAACTGATGCTCACAACCGAGATAGACGGGGACTCTCTATCGGGATGGTTGTAGTGTGGTTTGGTATTAGCTTGTTTTGGCTATAGAATCACATTAGTGCACTTGGTGTATTGAGCAGGACCACCTGAGATCGTTCAACTTATACTGACTTATAGAAGAACTTGATCTCTGTTATTATGGATGTTCGTGCTCTTAATCCCTATACAATAACCTCGACACGTAGGGCAGTATATATTTCTTTGATTCATCAATGGGTGAGATTTAGATGCAATTAAATCAATAAACTCGGTGAGTTGGGAAATAGTGCTGTATCTATGGTGTGCTGTTGATTGTAGAAGGAATCCGTGTCCGTCATAGGTTGATGATGTTCCCTTGAGGAGCTCATAAGGATTGTCATGTAAACCCTGCAGGTGGAATTTATTCCGGCATGATAATGAGGTTGAGTGGTACTACTCTTGGATGAGATATTAATTAATTGAGTTGTCAGTAACTTAAATTAATTAATGGACATTGTATATCTTAAACATGGGGAGACTAACGGGCTCATAATAAGAAGGAGCCCAAAACGTAATTTTGGGATTGGTACGGTAGTGCAGTAATAATATTTTAGTGGAATATATTATTATTATTGGACTTAAGTATAAGCTTTGGGCTAAGCTTGGATACTTAAGCCCAATGGAGGCCCAACCCAATTTCTCCTCCTGGTCCCTGCTGTAGCCCATGTATATAAGTCACCTCAGCTTATCTGGAACCCTAATCTAATTCATTATTCACGTGTGATGAGGGTTGATAGCAGATTGAGTAGGTCTCGTAGATCGTCGCCCACACGACGTCGAGATCGACTTGGGACATACAGCAGAAGACCGGAAGGTCGTTTGCTGCTGCAGTTCGTCATGTTACAAAATTCATATAAAATCGTAAAGTTATCCGATTTTGATGTATTATATACTGACGGAAAGCCGTCGAAGAGAGGATCGTCTGAGCACAAAGACCACTCAATTCCGACATCAGAAGAGAAAATTATGGCTATTCTCGTGGGACTGCGCAGTCTGCCAGCGAGAATTCAACCTCTACATCAACCCTTGGTGAAAGGTAATGCGTTTCATGTTTACTTGCTTCCGCTGCTTGTTAGAAATACATGGAACCCTAACGGGTCACGTTAACCAAACGATCGAATGCCAACAATTGGTATCAGAGCTTCGGTTTCGTGGTGAAGCGTGACACGTTAGGCTAGGGTTTATGTGATTAATTTTTCGGAATTAGGATCACATGTTTAGGGTTTTGGTTTTATTGCGCAAACCATGAATATCCCTATATGATATATACCCTGTATCATATCTATTCGTCCATGGTTGTGTGTGAGAGGATTCGACGAAAACTGTTCGTCAATTTCACATGCAAGGAAGAAGAAAAAGAGGGCAAAAATAGAATCACGTTTTTGAGAGAAAATCCAGCGCAGTGATATTGCAGATGCAATTACCGGAGTTTCAACGGTCGGATTGAGCTGTAATTTAGTCAGCACGTTCAGACCTTGTGAATGTACATTCTGAACGGTGAAGATCGAATTTGGAGCTTTTTCTTGCTGGGATTACGCTGAAAATAGAAGCAGATATTTGGGCGATTCTGTTTTGCGCAGTCGAGGGAAAAGAGCCGTTTCTCACAAACTAACCGTGGGATCGAGCTGTAATTTGGTCAGCACGTTCAGACCTTATGGATTTACATTCTGAACGGTGGAGATCGAATTTTGAGCTTTTTCTTGTTGGGATTACGCTGAAAACAGAAGCAGATATTTGGCCGATTCTGTTTTGCGCAGTCGAGGGAAAAGAGCCGTTTCTCTCAAAATAACCGTTGGATCGATCTGTAATTTGGACAGCATGTTCAGAACTTACAGTTATAGATTCTGGACGGTGGAGATTGGATTCTAAGATTTTTGCAGTTTCGAACTACGAACGAGAGTTGGTGTAGTTTGGTGTTGCGCGTTGGGCTGAACTTGATTCCATGCAAGTAGGCCCTTGGACGAGCGACAGTCCGGGCGAGGGGCGCTCGTCAAGGCACTTGGAGCGCTCCCTGACACGATTGATGGTGGGATATGACGATGGACGTCTTGGGGCACAAGCAATCCTGCTTGTTGCGTAAGGCATCAATTCCACAGTAGGAGTGTCGGACAAGACATTAAAATTTAGAGGCGTTTTTATTCCTAATATATATAACTGTCATAATTGATTTAATTGGCTATTATTGTTATATATATATGGATGCCTGATCTCTATGATTTATTGTCTTATATAGAAGCATGCTAGATTGCGTATTATATTTGGTATATTATATGCATGTATTGCTAGAGTGTTGGATAAGACATCCAATTTTAGGAAAACTAATTCCTAATATATAACTGCCATAATAGATTGTATATTATTGTTATATATGGATGTCGAATTAATTCCTAATATATGACTGCTATAATTGATTTAATAATCTATTATTGTCATATATGGATGTCGAATTAATTCCTAATATATAACGGCTATAATTAATTGTCTATTATTGTTATATATGGATGTTGAATTAATTCCTAATATATAACTGACATAATTGATTTAATTATCTATTATTGTTGTATATGGTTGCTCGTCGATATCGATGATTTCGATAATCTAGACGATATCGACGATCGATATCGATAGTTTTGGAATGTTGATAATCTTGATGTTTTTCGAATATTTGATAATCTAGTCGATATCGATGATTTTGATAATCTGGACGACGTCGACGGTCGATATCGATGGTTTCGAAAATTGGACAATCTGGAAATTTTAAAATTTTGATAGTTTGGAAGTCTTTGCTGATATTCGTGCCTGATGGCGAACAATCGAATTCGCTGATATATAACTGTTAATGATTGATTTAATTATTGATTATTGTTATATATGTATGCATGACTCTTTGGGATTTACTGCCTTATGTGCCGTGACAGGAGCATGCTAGGATTGCGTATATTATTCTGAATATTATATGCATGTAAAAACCCTCGGTTTTAAATAACTAAGTGGGAGAGGGAATTGGTAAAAATTCTCGCAGCCTCCATTATTGGTTTGTAAGTGATGTGAGTAAACTTGCGTGTTGGCAATAGGCCTTCCTCCCTAACGGATGAGTTTATTCACAGATCACTGGTACAGACTTCATTACATAATTATTGTTTGTAATGTGGCACATGAACTTGCGTGTTGGCAATAGGCCTTCCTCCCTAACGGATGAGTTTATGTGGGGCTCACTGGTACAAACTTATAATTGATGATTGTAGGAAGCTATCCGAGCGCGTGTGTACTTCTCCAACTGTAAGGCACACAAGCTCGCGCAGTGGACTTGGGATCAAATAATGGTGTACACTTAGGTGTAAATAATTAGTATCCTCCCCAACGGAGTCACTGCTATTATTTGCATGGCTAAAGAGGAACCGACTATTAATTATTTTGTCATAAAGTTAGGTTGACAAATGAAATTAATGGGTATAACCTTCTCTTGTAAATGTTTGGGTTTGTAAACGTCCACACTAACGTGGCTTGCAGACTCACGGTGCTTGAGATGTCGGTGAATTTTATTTTTATATTGTTTTGAGGGAATCAATATAAAAGGATAAAATTTGAAGATTTGATCGGTATATTTATTTATGATTCTCTGTAATTTCAAATGGTTTTATCTCTCTTATTGTTAACTAAAAGAAATTATATTTACTGGTCCAAAATTAGATGATTAGAAAAGAATCTTGGTTTTGATTTTACTGCTTAAGAAAATAAAAATGTGTTCTCCCTTAAGGATGTTCATGATGCCTATTAAAGTCTCTAGTGGGGAGGTGAGAGGTTCATAGAAATATGATAGTCTCATGTAACTCTTCAGATACTTGAGTAAGTTAAAAGGTGGTAGGTCATGATTGAATTTGATGAATGAATTGGATACATGGAATAAAAGTTGAAGGGGAAACCTAAGTCAATTTTATTCTCCATAATTGCCTAGATGTTTTGAGTAAGTTTCTCCTAAATTACAAGAGGTTATATATGGTGGGGAATTTCTGACAAAACATGTGGCAAAGGAAATTCAATTTCATCAAGATGTGAACAAGACTTGTATCTCATTCACTAGTCGTTGAATCGTGATTAGTGATGGCATCTACTAACACGTTGTGTGTAGATACAGGAATCACTAAAAGCCTACGACTAAGTGATGATGAGATTTTTATGTACATGGGTAATACTACGAGAGTAGTGGTTGTTGCAGTGGGAGTTGTTTATTTATCTTGCGATATGAATAAACGTTTGATTTTATGAAATTGTCTTTACGTACGTTTTCATAGAAAGAATTTGATTTCGGTTTCTATGCATTAATAGATGGATACTCCATTTCATTTAAATGACATGGTCATTATAATGAAGGATAGAGTTGTAATCTGTTATGGTACGTTGGTGAACAATTTGTATACTCTGAAATCATGTTTATCCCCTGGATGTGACAAATAGTAATTAATAATGAGTCTTCTAATCTAGTAAGAGAAAGGTACCTTCAGAAATGAATCTCTCACCTTAATGGTGTGACGAATAGAAGGAATAGCACTCTTATGGTAGTGATTAGATAGATGATGAATTATTTGGAATTACTAAATTCATTTTATGGATATGCCCTAGGAACAGTAATTCGTAAGAATGTTTTTCTGTTTGTGGGATATCCTAGAAAAATGAAGGATGATTTATTTAGTCCACAAGATCGAAGAGTGATTGTTAACATAAACACTAGATTTTTGGAAAAATGACTATGTAATAAATCAAATACCCATGTATAAGTTGTTCTAAAAGAAGTGAGAGGAAAACAAAAAGTATTAGTACCAAGTGTACAAGAGGATATACCACAAGGTAGACTGCAACGCTTGTCACGTCTGATACACAATTGCATGTAGTGCCCTGTCGTAGTGGGAGGGTTGTTCGACAACCCGTAAGATATATATTTTGGGAGAGTCGTGAGACTTGGTCCCTAGTAAATATGGAATGGACCCACGGATACGACGAAGCACTACAAGATAGAAATGTAGAATCTTAGCTAATTGCAATGAATGTTGAATTAGAATCGATGGATTCTGAATTAAATCTGGGTGCTAGTAGAGCCGCTAAATGGCGTAAAAGCCATTGGAAGCGGGCATACAAGAATAAAAGAGGATCATAGCATAAGGTGAAAACCTTGGAAGCAAGCTTGTTGCGAAAAGGTATACTCAGAAAGAAAGGGTTCGATTATGAGAAAACCTGTTCGCCGGTAGCTGTGCCTATATTGATCCGGATTCTTTTATATGTTGCTACTCATATGGAATATGAGGGATAACAAATAGATGTCAAGACAACTTTCCTAATTGGAAGTCTTGAGGAAAACATCTATGTGAAGCAACCAGAGTGATTTATTGCAAAGGGCTAAGAGCATTGTGATAGGAAGCTTAAAAGTGTCCATCGATGGACTAAAGCAAGCTTCAAGATCATGAAACATCCGTTTTGATGAGGAAATCCAAAGATATGGATTTATTCAATGCGCGGATGTGTCTTGTGTATTGAAAAGAGTGATGGAAATGTGGTGGTATTACTTGTACTATACATAGATATTATCTTGCTCATTGGAGACAATGAAAGAGTATTATCGGGCGTATGGGGTATGGTTAATAAAGCGGTATAAGATGAAGGACTTAAGAGGAGCAAAAATATCCTTTTGATCACGGTAATACGGATCACAAGAAAGGATGTTATGCTTATCTCAAGCTTCATGAAATGATACAATCCTTACTCGTTTTAGCATGTGACTTTATCTAAGGAAATGTGTCTTGAGACACAAAAGGAAGATAAAGGAGATGAAAGCAGTTCCTTATGCTTCGGCAAATGAGGAAGCCTAATCTAAGGAATGCTATACATGAGTATGGATATCTGTTTTGCTAAATGCATGAACAGTGGGTATTAACGTAACCCGGAACAAGAATGATGAACTGTGGTAAGACATATATGAAGTGCCTGAAAAGGACTGGAAATTATATGTAAGCTTACTGGGCAGATTCACTGCTTCTTGTGGATTACGTAGATTCAGATTTTTTAGTCAGATTGGACGGCAGTAAATCCACCTCAAGGTTATGTGTTTAATTTTAGGGAGTTGAGTCATAATTTGGAGGAGTGTTATATAGAAATATATTTCAGACTCCGGACTCCATCATGGAAAGATGATAAATTGGAGCCTATGAGGCAGCCAAAGTATCTGTATGACTCTAGAAACTTCAAGATGGACTTCGAAGTGTTTCTAAGTTTTCCCAAAGATATCACAATTTAAATTAATGATATTGGTGCAGTTGCAAACTTAAAGGAATCATGAGTCCATAAGGCAATTAAACACATGGAGTGCAAGTACCACCTGTTACGAGAAATCGTATGATGAGGGGAAGGTTGTTGTCGCCTAGATTGCATCGGATGATGACCTAGTAAATCCATTTACAAGGACCTTAAGGTGAGAACTTTTGATGGTCGTGTAGTGGGAGTGGAAATCAGATGTATGGTGGAAGACATGACAGCATAGACTTTTAGTATAAGTGGGAGATTGTTGGATTGTATACTAAAAAGTCTAGCTTTTTGTATGAACAATGTTATAACAATTAATTTGAAATGAGAATCATATGATCAAATGATTGCATCTTATAATTTATTTATATGTTCGATGCAATAGTCCACTTACTTTATACTGTAGATAATATGTTGTGCGACAACACGCGGAAGATCATATTATCGGTTTCCTTATAAAGTATAAACTGATGCTCACAACCGAGATAGACGGGGACTCTCTATCGGGATGGTTGTAGTGTGGTTTGGTATTAGCTTGTCTTGGCTATAGAATCACATTAGTGCACTTGGTGTATTGAGTAGGACCACCTGAGATCGTTCAACTTATACTGACTTATAGAAGAACTTGATCTCTGTTATTATGGATGTTCGTGCTCTTAATCCCTATACAATAACCTCGACACGTAGGGCAGTATATATTTCTTTGATTCATCAATGGGTGAGATTTAGATGCAATTAAATCAATAAACTCGGTGAGTTGGGAAATAGTGCTGTATCTATGGTGTGCTGTTGATTGTAGAAGGAATCCGTGTCCGTCATAGGTTGATGATGTCCCCTTGAGGAGCTCATAAGGATTGTCATGTAAACCCTGCAGGTGGAATTTATTCCGGCATGATAATGAGGTTGAGTGGTACTACTCTTGGATGAGATATTAATTAATTGAGTTGTCAGTAACTTAAATTAATTAATGGACATTGTATATCTTAAACATGGGGAGACTAACGGGCTCATAATAAGAAGGAGCCCAAAACGTAATTTTGGGATTGGTACGGTAGTGCAGTAATAATATTTTAGTGGAATATATTATTATTATTGGACTTAAGTATAAGCTTTGGGCTAAGCTTGGATACTTAAGCCCAATGGAGGCCCAACCCAATTTCTCCTCCTGGTCCCTGCTGTAGCCCATGTATATAAGTCACCTCAGCTTATCTGGAACCCTAATCTAATTCATTATTCACGTGTGATGAGGGTTGATAGCAGATTGAGTAGGTCTCGTAGATCGTCGCCCACACGACGTCGAGATCGACTTGGGACATACAGCAGAAGACCGGAAGGTCGTTTGCTGCTGCAGTTCGTCATGTTACAAAATTCATATAAAATCGTAAAGTTATCCGATTTTGATGTATTATATACTGACGGAAAGCCGTCGAAGAGAGGATCGTCTGAGCACAAAGACCACTCAATTCCGACATCAGAAGAGAAAATTATGGCTATTCTCGTGGGACTGCGCAGTCTGCCAGCGAGAATTCAACCTCTACATCAACCCTTGGTGAAAGGTAATGCGTTTCATGTTTACTTGCTTCCGCTGCTTGTTAGAAATACATGGAACCCTAACGGGTCACGTTAACCAAACGATCGAATGCCAACAATATGAACATTTGTCGGTCCATAGATAGGCTTTGTTTGACAGAACTTATTATCAGTATTTGATTATTACACCAAGATTACCCCTGTAGTTAATTTTTATCCATAGACGAGGTTAATGTTGCACAAGGTGTCTTGTGATGGGTCCCCAACTAGTATCACTAGTCATAATTTATTTTATGACATGTATGTTACAAGTATATTTTCATGCGGGTATTGATCGGTTCAAAGATAGATTAATATTTGGCCCGAAATACACAAGCACCTATGGTGGTAAATATGTGACAATTATTTATTTGACATGTGAGTAATAAATCGGCCCAAAGGAAGACTATTGCTTGATAGTTCTTATTGTCATTATTTTATTACTACAGAGAGGGTGTCACTTACAAGTTAGTATTGTAATCATTGGACTTGATACTAATATTGTGCTCGATTCCTCGAGATGATTCTAAATTATTTAATTTTTGAAAGATTATAAAGCTTAATGCGAGCATGATAAATTATTTTGCAATAATTCTCTGTATAATTATGAAGTCTACTAATTAAGTTTAATCTATATCAACAACAAAATCATACTTGATGAGTAAACTTCAACAATAAGGGTGAGACTAATAAGTCAAACTTTGTCTCAATAAAGTATAAGGGCAATAAAAGAAAATCCATTAAGAAAGCTGCTAAAGACAACTAAAGTACAACATTTTGTTTACTCGTAAAACTTGTGGAATTGTTCTAAAATACACCACATTGAGATTACTTAGTATGAATAGTGTTGTGATGTAGCTAAAAGAAAAAAAATACTCCACAACATATGGTTACTAATTGGAGAAATTATAATGATTGCAGTTTTATGGTCTCAATAAAGTTCAAACCAAAGTAGTTGTGAGAACTCTTTGAGTTTCACATATGGTGATGTCCAACTAAGGCTAGATCATTGGGATTTACTAAAGAAAATTGGACTCAAATAAATACAAGCTACTTTATTGGTTATGAATAAAGATAATAGTTTATGATCAAATTAATTGGATAATATTTGAGACGGGTAATACGATATTCTTTGAGGATGTTGATTTAGAGGGAAGAATAATATTAGAGACATTGTCTTTAAGGAGGATTCTATTTCGACTCCCACTTATGCTTTTAAGAATGGTACAAATCTAGGATATCGATAATACAATGTCAATAATATTTAAGGCATAACAAAATCAACAACCTTAAGAATTAATGTCACTAAGGAAACCACTAGTTTTCTCCTAAATAATGAGGATACTATGGGATTAATGGTAGAACATTCAAACAATGTTCATCAAGCCATGCAAGGTCCAAATAGTCGAAAGTGGGTTAACGCTATAAGTTATGAGTTTAAATCAATACAAGATTATCAGGTTTGCATCTTGGTAAAGGATTACACTCAATAGAAAAAGAAGGCATTAAGGGACTTTCTATCCGATTACTGAGAAATGTTCTTTTAAGGTAATTGTGGCATTACTAGTATATTTTGATCTTGAATCACATTTGATGGATGTAAAGATAAAGTTTCTTGATGATAATATTGATAAAATAATCTAAATGGTTTAAGAACTAATAGGAAATCCATCTATGCATTCAAGAAAATTTTTTAGTAAAGGAATCACAAGTATCATCATGAAGTAATTGTCTCATTTGGATTTGAGACAAATGTAGATGATTATGTGATTCAATGGGAGAATGTTTAAGTTAAACTAAGGGAGACAAGTGGAATCTCAATAAGGTGCCCTAAAGTTAAATTAAAGATTTAAGAAATGTAGAAAATTTTCTATATGCTTTGACTATTGAAAATTGTTGTATGATGAGGTCTGTACAAGACTTCATTTGGCTTCTGTTGTTGGTGTATTAAGTAGACATTTAAGTAACTCTAGTATGAATCTTTATAGAGTATTTACAGAGAACTAAGGATAATATGCTTGCACATCAGGGATCAGATTTGTTAGAAATCATAAAGAATTCTGATTCTAAGTTTGTTGGATGCCAATATAGTATAAGATCCACTTTAGGCTATATCTTCTGTTGGTTTGGAGAGTTATACAGGTAAAAGTGTTAAGCAAACACTTGTAGCTCTTTAACCATGACAACAAAATTAGTAGTACACTAAGGGGCATTCAAACATGAAATAAAAGTTGCGAAACTTTATCACGTAAAGTTTATTGTGACAGTTAATTCGCAGTAAAGTATTTATGACAAGAATACTCATAATTCAAACAAATTGACATAGAATTCTTGGTTGTTAATGAAAGTGTTTTGTGTAGATAAAACTTTAGAAGAGCATATTATGATAGACTCTAAATAGGGATCCACCAATTATGTATTCAACGCCCTGCAATTTTATGAGCTAGCTACTCATGTGGGTGTTATATGGTTTTAGAATACATTGGTTCAGTGGGAGTCTATATTTATTGTTCTTTAAAGTTTTCAAGACACTTTGATTTGGATAATTCGATTTTCTGCATAATTAAGTTGATGATTTTGAATTCATTGTGAATTCACTTAAGTTAATTTTTCATTTTGTAATATTTTACATTATGGATTGATCTCACTAAGGATTAAAGTTGGACCAGTTGGAAATAGACATGATGTTAATCACATTTGACATGTAATTTTTATACTACTCACCATATTTGATCTATGTCATTGAGTATATTGATATTGGTGATTATCGGGGTTTAACCACGATTTGTAATGTGGTGAATGCCGCGGTAGTTCCATAATAGTATATGAGATGGACCAGATTGTTAAGTATAGCCTGAAGATGAATAGCATAAAGTTGCGCAACTCAGGACTCTTGATATAATTACATTAGAAACTTATATAGCCCAAGTGGGAGATTGTCAGAAATTTATTAATTTTCATTATAATCTAATTGTGGGCAATATATTATTATGCAATTATATTAGCTATTTAATTATTTAATGGATATAACTAAGTGATCCAATTAAGGTGTAAAGTCCATGGGCTATAATATTTTGATATGGGTCAATTGAGTAGATACCCAATACTACATCACTAGGTGATTATGAGTGGTCTAGTCAAGTAGTATATAAAGGCTCATAGGTTATGGTCCCCAATACACTAAGCCGCACATGGTCTTCCCTTCTACCCATCAGGAGAGATTACTACGGTCCCATAAGAAATAAGAAGGCTTAGTTGAAGAAGGTCATAGTACCTATCGATCGTGTTTCGCCTAACTCGCCTAACTCTGGATTAAGGTACGCTTCCGCATTACCGTTTGACCTCAACTTATCATAATAGGGCTAAGGTTTTATGAATTTATTTCCAACAAAAATATCAATCTTAATTAATATTTATATACAACCTACCACAATCCAACCTTTTCGTATAACAAAACCTTTTTAAAAAGACAAAGACAAACCTACTCATTTCGTGAAAAGAAAATAAAAAAGTGATATTCAATTGATAAAAAGTGATAAAGTGTTATGAACAATTTAATGAATGAAAAAATATAATAATATTTTAAAAGAAAAATAATAATCTCTCCGTCCCAAGAATACATTCGCACTTTTCATTATGGTCCGTCCCAAAAATACTTTCACCCCCTAAAAATGAAAACAATACACAATATCAATAACCTTACAATACTATAATATTACAAAAATGTCACCTTCCTTTTACACACAATCTAGTCAAAGTCAACTATATCATATACTTTATTCTACCCAATTATCCAAAATACCCCCTCCCATCTCTTTCTTATATCACACTAACAAAAAATTACTTTTGTTAAACTCCGTGCCAAAAAATACAAGAATGTATTCCTGGGACGGAGGGAGTAACATTTTTAATAAAAATTAATAATTAATTATAGAGGTGTAAAATAATCTCACGCAAATCTGCCCTTTAATAAAATATTAATGTCTTTTTCATCCACGTACAAAATCTAAACTAAACATAATTTCAACTATTTTTTTAAAATTTATCAACAACCCAACACAATCTTAACTTTTTAATAAAATATTTGTTTCTTTCATCTATATATGCTTTACAATTATCAATATGAAATTGTATATTATTTTAAGATTTTTTAAATTTTAATAAGAAAGATTAGAATTCCAAAAAGATGAAGACAAGTAAGAGACGGCAAGAGACAAAGGAGGAGGAGACTAGAAAGAAGATTAGAGTTTCAATAAGATAAAAGGAAAAGAGAGTTGGACCATGCTTAGTTAAAAGCGACCCAAAATCTAAGAAAAAATCAAATCGGCAATTGAGCCACACAATACGGCCCAAAGATTCAACAACCATCAAGGAAATCACTCTTGGAATACACAGTAACAATGAGAGAAGAGAATAATAAAATTGTACAAATAAAATATGTGTCACTCAATTTTCGTTATATCTCTCCGAAATGTTTCACAGAAATCCACTCCATATGTAAACATGTCCTCATGAATTCCTCTTCATAATTTAAAATGAAACTATGAAGAAGCAAACCCCAAAATGATATACATTCTCACACATATTTCTCTTTCTTTTCTCTCCCATATTTTCACGTAAACACTCTTGCTCAAATTTTTTTCTTGCTGTTGTGATGTGTGTTGATTCACGGCACTGGGAAGACAAAATTTATAACTAACCAAAGTGGGTAATGCTGTTGGGCCTCAGAAATCAATACAAACACATGGGCCATAGATAATAATTTGGCTTTTTTTATTTAATTTTTGGGTCAACTATTTTGGGCAAGTTTAATAATTACGTGAGATCGTTTGTGAAACGTGTTAAAATATAATTATTATATAAATAGAGTATGATTATTGATAGTTAAAGTATGTTTTTTAAAGTATCATGATGATACATTGAAGTATGATTAACTATAAACATACTTTAAATATCAATAAATACTCTTTACCTAATACTTAAGGTTACATCCCATAATAATAGTTACATACTTCGAATATGGAAGTCTCGCTTCAATAGTTATATTTTTCAGGTTAATACATGAGATCCATACAAAATAATTAATACTCCTTCTGTCCCACATTAAGTTACACGGTTATTATGGACACGGAGTTTAAGAAAGTTTCTTTTAAATCAAATTTATTGACTTTTGGATGATAATATAGTATTTTTAAATAAAAATAAATTACAAAGTAAGTTATGTATGTTAGGTGGTAGGTGATAAATTTATAATTAATATGCACTTTTAAGGTTTGGGATTGATTTGATGTTTCTTTTTTGAATGATGAAGTTTAATGTGGAAATGACGAAAACGAAAAGTGTGAAATTTAATATAGAATGGAGGGAGTATATCTCTATGAGGCACATACTATACTATTCAACTATCAATTTTATAATAAATATTAGAGTTGATCTAATGTGCAACAAGTGCACCTTAAAAACATAACCCATATTTAGAAACGGGTTAGGTATATAACTCAAAATACTCCAAATGGATCATTATTTTCACTGTTACGCATTACACGCCACCCCTCCGCTCCTTCTTTCTCTTCTTCATCCCCTCCTTCTCCCTTTCCACCGTCGCGCATTACAAGCCTCGTCTCCCCTCTCTATGGATTTTGCGTCTGCCTCTCCGATCTTCCGTGGCTAATCTCGCGATGCATCCTCCGTCTCATTGTATCTACTTTATCTCCACACCTCCGTTCCTCTCAGATCTCAACCTCTACGCCGCCTCCGTCACCTTAGATCTCAAACTCCGCCCCACTCTCCACGTCGCCCCTGCTGTCTATAAGTTGGGTATTGAAATTATGTTGTCTCTAAGTTGGTTATTGGAATTAGGGATTGGGACTGGTTGGGTGTGGAATTGGGGATTGAAATTTGGGATTAAGGCTGGTTGGGTGAAGAATTGGGTATTGGAATTGGGTATTCAGTAGATTGGTGGTTGACTGGGGCTGTGAATGAATCAAATCGTAGCTCTTTTGGTATGGAGAAATTGCTGGTTCATGTTCACTGGTTAGCCGTGGAGATGGAATTGGGGGTCAAAATTATAATAATATATATTGAATAAATTTTAATAAATTAAAGTATATGATTATCTTCATAAATGTACTGCATGAATTACATACATAGATGTACGATCATCTTCTCAAATTACTGTATTAGTTTTATTTTATTAATGTATATGCTTACATTTATAAATGTATTATATTTTTTTTTATAAAGTATAACATTAATGAATAAAAAAAAGTAAAAAGAGTATACACTTATTAAGAAAATCTTATACGTTATTTCATTATACTCCCTCCGTCCCAACTTCAACTTCACACTTTCCGTTTTGGTCCGTCCCAAATTCAACTTCACACTTCCATAAAAGGAAAAGGCAACAAACTAATATCCCTCTAACATACTTTAATTTTAAATTTGACATCACCTTTTTAATACACATAACATACTTTATCATTTATTTATTACCCAAAAATACCATACTACCCTCAAAAGTAAGTCAAAAAGTGATTTTTCTTAAACTCCGTATCTACAGTAAATGTGAACTTGAATTTGGGACGGAGGAAGTAATTCATATACTTTGATATAAAATATATTGGGAAAAACATATACTCCTTAAATTACAACATTTGACTATAAAATGCATATAATACGATTATTCTGTATAAATTTAATTACTATACAACAAAGAGGAAAATGTAATACATTTATGTGATAAAACGTATGCACTAATTGAATTGAAATAGAAACTATCTTCAGTCTCCAATCTTCCCTGCACGAGACTCATAATCCCATCGCCCAAATCAGTTTGCGATGCAGTTCATCGGCTCTCAACGAGATTTAATTTCTCCACTATTAATAGATCTTTAACCTTTCAAATCTGATTGTGTGAGGCAGATCTGATTTTGTGAGGACAAACATTGTTCGTAAAAGTGAATCCATGCTTAAGGAGGCAAGATAACGTCGGCGGTGGGCGGCGGAGAGAGACGGAGAGAGAACAATGAAATGACGTCGGGCGCCGCCGGTGGAGAAAGAACGGTGAAATGCATCGGGAGGCAGATTTGAGTGACAGAGAAGGGAGAAGAGAGGCGTGTTAGAGAGAGAGCAGCCGCCGGCAGAGAGAGGTGGAAGAGAACGGTGGCTTGGGAGGCAGATCTGGAGAGGGAAGAAGAAGAGCGTGAAGAATAGATAAATTTTTAGAGAGAGAGAGAGGGGGAAAAGAGTGGCGTGAATGATAAGGAGAGGAATGACCCATGAGATAAAATTCATATAAGTATCCGGGTTAATGGGTCAAATTTGACCTTGGTGCACCTTAAAAACTATTGCACAATAGTAATTGTCTAAATATTATATTATCTCTTAACCTACTATAGATTAAAGTATCATATCCCTAAATCTCCACGCAAAAAATAAATAAAATTATTGAGACGGGATATAAGGAATATATAATAAACATACTTTAATAATGAGTCGATCCATCTCATAAACTGTTTCACATGTGCCTCATTTCATAATGCTATTTAACATTCTTCAAAGGGCACACTTGCGTGAGACCGTCTTATATTGAGATCATTTAATGGTTTCGTAATCAATTACCACTTTTATTAAAGACTTTATTATTTTTTAAAAATATTGTCACTTTTTATTTATACTTATAAATTATTCGTGAAACACTACTTTTCACCAATTAAATATCACGTTACACTAAAATATTATTACTTTTTATATATCTTACAAACGGTCTCACAAAATTTTTTGTCTTCACACTTTTATTTTTATCCATCTTACAAAAATTCACATTCTAAAAATGTATCACACATTGCATACTTTATTATTTATTTATTATAAAAATAAATACGGACTAATATATACTCTCTAAATAACACAAATATTTGTGTAAATGGGTGTGAATCCTGCGGTCTCTCTACCAATCCTATATGCTTATAGTATTTAAATTAAGGAATACCACAATGTTTACAAATATTTATGAGGTAATTTAACACCTCTAAATATAACTAGGGATGACAACGAGTAGGGTACTCTCTTTTTTTGGGGTACCCATACCCGTATCCGAGTATTTTGATAACTACCCGTACCCGTCCCGTACCCATTTAAAATATTACTAGTGGTACCCGTATCCATCTCATACCCGATTATTACTACCCGTAGGGTACCCGAACCCGGTAACCTGTATTTTCCAGAATACATAATCATATTCCTAATATAAATTTCAAGTCTCACACATTAAATAAAAATTAAAACATAAAAACATGACATAATATCATAAAAACAAGTTTTAAGATACTTCAAATAACATATAAATAAGATAATTTGATAGAAATCATTGAAATGGAGTTCATATTTTTCTCCAGCAAGATGAGCTCCATCTCTTTCTCTCCTTGTGCATGATCAACCTATCAAATTATTAAAAATAACTATTAGATTTACATAGATTTTAGAAATACTTTAAAATTCTAAGATAAAATAATGTTTTGGTTTCTAAATATGCTTACTCTCTCATGAGGAGGATAAATCAACATCTTCTTCACTTGTGCATAAGTTGCTTGATTCAATTGTCGAACAAGAATCTACAAAACAGAAAATGAAAGAAAGAAATTAAAAAATCAAGGAATAAAAGTATAATGTGTAATACATATACTTTCAAACTCTAATAATCAACTAAAATTATTACCTTCAACTGTGGACTTCACTAACCAATTTTGAGAACACATTAATGCTTCCAATGTATCAGGATTAAGTCTACTACGATGGAGGCTGACAACTCTTCCTCCTGTACTAAATGCAGATTCAGATGCAACAGTCGACACTGGAATAGCTAAAAAATCTCTAGCAATCAGCTGTAATATAGGATATTTTATCCCATTCGTCTTCCACCAATTCAGAATATCAAAATCTTGACTCCAAGGCAACACCGGCTCATCAAGATAATAATCCAACTCACTTTTCACCAAAGCACAAGTTGAAGAAGAACTAAGAAATGCAACTAATTCTTGCATATTTTGATCTTGGGAAAGACGTGGAACTTTAGACTGTGAGACTGATTTTGTTTTAGCATTGGAACCCTTAGATTGATACTCATTAACCAAGTCATAACAAGTTTGTTTAACTCTCTCGGCTTCCTTCTGAGCACCCTCGGGCTCGTTTCCAAATATGAGAGGAAAATAAAACTCCACCACCTTCAACTTATACCTAGGATCCAACACAACAGCAACAGCAAGAACAAGATGCACAACACTCCAATATTTTTCAAACTTTTCAAACATTTTTATGGTCATTTCTCTAATGACCTCATCCTCAATAAACATCCATTCTTCCATGGAAGTTTTTAGCTGACACATTGTTATAAAGAAGTAATTGGTTGTTGGATACTTTCTTCCAGAAATAACTCAGTAGCATTGTAAAACACTTCAAGTTTTTCAATAATTTCCTCAGCTAATTCCCAATCTTTATCACAAGGCACATCAACATAATTCTTCTCCCTAACTCTCAAACGAGGAAAGACAAGTTTGTATTGAATTGTTGTACGAAGCATCAAATAGGTTGAGTTCCAACGTGTTTTGCAATCTAAAGATAACTTTTTACCACATAAAATCTTTAATTGTTTGGCCATTTCATCAAACTTTTCTACCCTTTGAGGTGTAGATGACCAAAATGCCACACTAGCTCTAATACTCGAAAGAGATTTCTCAATTACAGACAACCCATCTTTCACAACAAGATTTAAAATATGTGCAGCACATCTCATATTCAAAATCTTCCCCTCACATAAAAGATCACCACATAACTTTTCAGTAATAATAGAAATCATACCATCATTAGAAGAACAATTATCAACAGTAATGGTAGAAATCTTGGTCTCGATATTCCACTTTGTCAAACCATCTATTAAGTTCTTCGCAAGCTCTTCCTTTGTGTGAGGAGATGGCACATAAACAAACCTACAAGTTTCACATACAACATATTAGAAGTAGAAAATAGAATCTAACAATAAGCATAGTATCAAATAAGTACTGTAATAAATGTGAAATGTTGAATTTTTTTTCCTTACCGAAGGATTCGACTTTGTAGCACCCAAAAATCATCAATGTAGTGGGCTGTTATTGACATATAGCCTTTTTTTTTTTTGATGTCCACATATCAGTAGTAATGGCTATTCGGCTTCGAAGATTCCCCAACTCTTTGTACAACTTCTCAAATTCATTATTATAGATAGCAAAAATGTATTTTTTAATAGTGTTTCTAGAGACCATCTTGAAAAGAGGCTGGAGGCTAGAACAGAATTTTCTAAATCCAATATGTTCTACAATCGAAAGAGGATACTCATGCAAGATTACTGCACATGCCAACTCTTTTCTTGATTTTTCTTGATCAAATGTGTAATTTCCAAACTGCACTTTGCCATCAAAGTTCTTATCCACCACAAGTTGCTTTTGCTTTTCCAAAGATTTGATGATATCTTGAGTATCCTTCCTTTCGCAAGTTTTTATATGGTTGTGCAAAGACTTTGTCCCATTCCCACTAGGAGCTCTGAGTTTTGCGTTACACTCCTTACAAACTGCATATTCTGTTCCAATTTTATTGAAGTGGTTCCAAACAGGTGATGTCAACTTCCTCTTTTTTGAACAGGATTGACTGCATTCTCATGTTGAATATTGTTTGTAGTAGTAGGGTTTGGTTTAGAACTTTGAGCATCTAATGATTGTTCGACTAGCATATTTTCTAGAAGTGGTTGATCAAGAGGGTCACCACATGGTTCAGCACCTTTGCAACTATCAACACAATCACTTGCATTTGGAGTTGACATTTAGAAATCTAAACAAAGAACACATGTTTCAAATGTGAGTTTCATAATAATAATTGGAAAAGAATCAAGGCTAGACGACTTCAATGAATAACCACAAATGTTAGAGGCTCCAAACTCTAACTCACAGATTTATAGTAGTTTATGTATTAGCAATAGAATACATTTGACTTATAGAGACATTTTGGAGATCTGCCTACCATGTAAAGAAGATTACAAGTCAATCCATACATGGAAAATATATTCAAGAATACAGATATAAATTAACATGAAATTTTGTTAATGTCTCGGCAGAGTATTTTTCTAAATGAGCAGTGACTGCATCCTTATAAGGCAACCAAATTTTGCATAATAGTCAAAGTAAATAATTCAAAAATATCTTGCAAAGAAAAAAAGACATAATTCTGAGTTATCACACTATTTCAAATTTGTTCTTTCTTGTATCATACACAAATGAGGAAGGATTGGTAACCAGGTACAACCTTAAAAATCGAAAGCTCTCCACGGTCCACTACTTTTTTGGATGCTTAACTTTATCTTATGTGGGCATACTGATAAAACAAAAATACAAAATTTCTTGTTCATCTAGCTGATTAAAGATCAATACATAGAGCTGAGATATAATTATATTTAGCCTAAGTTCTTTACATGAGATGAAATATAGGAATAATTTCCCCTTATCTTTTGTATCTTCTGATGTTTAGGAAACAATAATAAAAAAGTAAACTCAATAATTTCCCCAAATGAGTGTAATTATCCCAATATGGCATGTATATAACTTCGGACAAGTCAAAATTATTTTTTGAGATGTCGAGGCCTTTACTCAACGTAGATACCAACCCCATACGTTTTTCACTCATCCAATTAACCAAAATTAAGAGAATTAAAATAAAATTGGATTCTCTAGTTTTAATTGAAAAGATAAAAAGACAATCCAAGCATGAGTTCAAAACAGAAAATAAACGCAAAGATAAAAACAAAAAACCTTTTCTGGGAAATAAAAATTTGAAGCACGCAGAACCAAAATACAGGTATTCCACTTTCCTACTATGCACGATCCCTGAATCAGCAAAGCGTCTACAATTGCACCCAAAAGAAATAGCTCACAGATAAGTTTCAATAAAAAGGGTAAATCTCACAAAGAAACAACTCTGTTTGTCATTAATTACCTTCGGCAAAATTCACAGAGAAAATAGCATCTTCATCACCCGAGCAAATCTTCAGCACTGTTAGGATCAGCAAAACGGAAGGCGAAGACGAGCAAAACGGCGTCGTTGTCGGCTCATGGGTATGAGATTACGTGCATAGTGTGATGGGGGATCAGGGATCTAGGAGACTAGGACGATGAGATGAGAATGGCGATACTGCGAGTCTGCGATAGATCTCAAAATGAAGCTTCTTTCCGAATTTAGGGTTATGAACTTATGGTCCATATTTGTGCTCCTGATTTACTATAAGTTTTAAAAAATTAAAAAATATAACAAGAATTACTTGTGTACAAATGATAAAGGTATCTCATTTTTTTATTGATAGGTATGGGTTCGAATCTTAATGAACCCTCAATAATATATATACATGTTATTGCATATGGGACGGGTTTCTATGCGGGTACCCGATACCCTTATCCAATATTATGCGGGTACCCGATACCCTTATCCGATATTATGCGGGTACGGGTAGCGGGTATCCGAGGGGTCTATCCCAAACCCTACCCGAACCCTAATGGGATTTTTTTTCTTTTCCCAAACCCGTCCCAAACCCGTTTGCAGGTACCCGTACCCGTCCCATTAGGGTTCGGACGGGTAGGGTACCCGAAAATACCCGCGAAATTGCCATTCCTAAATATAACATCTTTCATATTTTAGTGAAAAATAAAAAAATAAAATATTTTTTTTAGTTGGAGAGAGCATAGGTAACAATTCCCAAAGGTCTCAGGTTCGAAACCCGCATATGCGATCAACTAATGAGGGGTCAATCCATACAGAGCGCAAAACTCTGGCTTAAAATGGGGGTCCCCGCTATTGGATGGTGGGTTCTGGCCTCCCCCACATTAGTCGATCTACGGATCGAATACCGATGCATAAAAAAAAGATAACAATTATCATAGCTAAAAGCTCCTTCGATCGTGGGGACACTGGCTTAAAATGGGGGTCCCCGCTATTGGACGGTGGGTTCTGGCCTCCCCCACATTAGTCGATCTACGGATCGAATACCAATGTATAAAAAAAAGATAACAATTATCATAGCTAAAAGCTCCTTCGATCGTGGGGACACTGGTTTAAAATGGGGGTCCCCGCTATTGGACGGTGGGTTCTGGCCTCCCTCACATTAATCAATCTACGGATCGAATACCGATGCATAAAAAAAAAATAACAATTATCATAGCTAAAAGCTCCTTCGATCGTGGGGACACCGTGTCCCAAACCATTCCCTTCCTCACTCGCTCATTATCATATTTCTTCTTTGCTAAGTTTCAAAGTACCCTCGGAAGTTTCGTTGATATTTAGTTTGACACCTACAATTCGTAATTCTCTTGAGAGGGTCATTTGGCTCATTCCTCTCTACTTCCTTTGTCAAATCAACGACTGTTCATCAATTCAATTTTCTTCGATTTTCCCCTGGATTCTCTATCGCTAAAGTTCGATCTTCTCTCTCTCGTCTGAGCTCTGAATTAGGAGCGAATTCAACATAGAAATTCTGGGAAGATGGGACAGCAGCAATCGCAATCGAAAGATGAATTGCTGTATCAGCAAGTGAATTATGGGAATGTGGAGGGCATCAAAGCTCTCCGGAGGGAAGGTGCTGGCCTCGAGGTATACCATCAAGAATGTCCCCCTTCCCTCATACGTGTAGTATTCTGTTTATTCTAATAGCTTTAGTTTTCGGTTAAAATTCGTCTCCTTTAAGGTGTGTATGTAGCTAAGATTGGGCTTCACATTTAGGCATATCATGAGCATTTTGATTTGAGAATATATGGGAATTATTGTAGAGTTTCTCTTTGTTGCTCTTCTATCATCTAGTAAATAGCAATTTGATTCTTAAATTTTTGTGATCCTCTGTTTTCACTACTTTGGGAGGAATCAAAGTGATTCCTCGCTACTTTCATTCCCTACTTCTCAGTTATTCACAGTTCGTCCATTAGAAAAGCCTTCAGTTTTTTTTTTTTTTTTTTTGGTGTGTGTGCTGGTGGGTGGGTGGGTGGGCGCAATCTGTAGAAAAGGTTGCATTTAATTTGTAGTGGTTGATTGTTTAAAAGTTGTTAGGGTATCATTGCTTTATTGTTGTCTTATTTAATGTTATTGTGTTTATATTTTTTTGAACGTTTTATCACAATGATTAATTAAATTGAGGGGTAGTCTTTAGATAACTTTACAGGCACATTTTGAAGTAAAAATCCCTTAAAGATAATTAAAATAGTTGGCATTATTAGTCATCATCCATGTTTCATGACTGGAATGTATGCACTTACAATCAATCTGGGCTTTGTATGTTACATTATGAAAACCAAGCCATAACTGTACGAATATCACCGTTTCTGATAGCACTCTTGTATGAAGTATAGTTAATCATGTAGTCTATGATCCCATGGGACAAGGTTAAAGGGTTAAATCTGCATGCCCAACAACTTTAATGCTTTTGACTGGTGTTCTTTTTTTTTTTAAAATGGTGATTGTGGTGCTACTTGGCAGTGGATTGATGACCGAGGGAAGACTCCGCTGATATTAGCTTGCCTGAATCCACAGCTATATGATGTTGCAAAAACATTGATAGAATTGGGTGCCAATCTCAACGCTTACCGACCAGGTCTTTCCCGGCAGTTATTTTGTTCTTTATTATTTTAATACCTTTTTCACCTCATTTTTATGGTGTCCTTTTCCATGATTCTCCCATGTTTGTATTCAATTGGCAGGGAGAATCTAATTGGCAGCTACATGCTCTCTTCTGTGTTATTATGTAGTATTTCATTTTGACATTTATTTTAAGTTGATGTTTTTACCAGTTACCCATCTGAGAGATTTGGCCAATATAAGCTGACTATGTCCTCATGTGCAATTATTCTGTATGTTGTTTCCACATCAACCCTTCCCCTATGTTGTGCTTGTAATGAGTTTTGACAATATGCTATGGATATGTGATTGGTTCCTGAAAATTGGTATATATTCTTTGCATTCTCTTATTTTCTTGCTTATTAGTATCTTTTTTTAGTATTCTCCGAATTATCTCAGTTCTCTCATGTTTAGTTACTTTATCCTTTCACATAGTCTCTTCCATCATCCATGCCTCTAACTATAAACTATCAGTGCAACTTTTCTTAAGTGTAACTTTATTTCTTTTAAAATATATTTGTATATGAACAGTCTTCCTCTTTGGCTCTTTCTGAGTGGCTTTTTCCATATTAAGGTGATCATGGTGGAACACCTTTGCATCATGCTGCAAAAAGAGGCCTTGAGAATACAGTCAAGTTGCTTCTTTCTCATGGAGGTGTGTAAACCAATGCTGTGGTTCTTGGGACATGATGCTTTAGTTGCAAAAGGATGGACTTCCCTCTGCTTATTTTTACTTATTTGTTACTCTTGATAATTCCAGCAAATGCACTAGTAATGAATGATGGTTGTCAAACCCCTCTTGATGTTGCTAGAGCCAATGGTTTCAAAAATGTTGTCCGAGCAATTGAGGTATCCCTCACCTGCATTTTACTATTTAAGTCGAATAAAATTGTAGTACCCTTGTAGTGCTATAATATTTACGTCAATGAACGAAATTAGTAAAATTGAATCCCTGTTGTGATGACCAGGCGCATTTGTGCTTATTCTCTGGTTGGCTGCGAGAACTTCACGGACCAGGCTTTTTGGAACTTCTAGCTCCGCAGTTACTTTCAAGAAAAGTGTAGGTGCAATGATTATATAATTGTTTGGACATACTTCTTTGGATGGTCTCTGAATTGATACTTCTCTCTATCTCTCTCACCATATAGTTTGCTTTAATATAATTGTAATTTTTAATACAATGTAGTAGGGGCATCCTTGCTTCCCTCATAATGCGATATTGTCTTGTTAGAATGGGATGATGGAGATTGATGTTCCACCGGGCAGTAAAATTGTCTCCTCTTATTAGAATGATCTGCTGCTCCCTTTGTTTCGTAAAGATATACTCTTTCCATTTTCTTATGTTCCACAATATAGGCCTATTTCTCTATTTAACAAATCAATAGCTATAGATTGATTAAAATCTCCATAATAAGGTTTCTGTTTTACAATGACGTTAAATATTCCAATGGATAAAGTGGGTAAGAATAACAATTACTATGACATTAAAGGTAATGTAAAGGCCTACTTGAAAGAACGAATGGAGCAGTTGCCATCATTTTTATTTTATTTTTTGGTTGCCCTGCCCTTTTATAATGGTACAAAAATTTTACCTTTGCAACTTTTTGATGGCTTACATATGATTTTCTAAGTTTTTTACTCTGATATATGTGCAGATGGGTGGTCATTTTGCCTTGTGGTGTTCGCAGTCATCTGAAACCTTTCAAGTTGGAGCTTGCCATATATGCTAGTGACCAGGTGCCTTGATGCCTTTGTCTTTGTTATCCATTTAAAGCAGTTTGGTAATTATCTTGTGGTGTTTCCTATGAATGTAGTCTCTATATGTTCAATTAAATGTTGTAAATTTGTTTAAGATCTTTATGATATTTATTTCCTCTAACACGCGGTCACAGTTCACTGAGTCATAGTTTTGAGACTGTGAGAGATACATGGGGAAAAGGCTCAAAAGTTACATGAATCTTCAAGCAAATTAATTGAGAGGATCCTATGAATGTAGTTTCTATATGTTCAATTAAATGTTGTAAATTTGTTTAAGATCTTTATGACATTTATTTCCTCTAACACGCGGTCACAGTTCACTGAGTCATAGTTTTGAGACTGTGAGAGATACATGGGGAAAAGGCTCAAAAGTTACATGAATCTTCAAGCAAATTAATTGAGAGGATGTTTTTTCAGAAACATATACTATTGACACGCAAAATATACGTAGTATTTGTTCAGTGGTAAAATTGTATTCACATCATCAACACTGTGTCTGCTGTGTAGCTCATGTTCTTGTACCTTTTTGTCATTAGGATGCCCAGCCACGCACAATTGTTCCACTCTGGAAAGCCAATTTAGAGGAACTAAACCAGCCTGATCCTGTGGCTATCATATTTGATGTTTCAAGAAGTAAGTTCTCAGCTTAATTATTTTTGTTACTGTAAACTAGCTGTACAAAATAGGTGATTACTTCTTATCTTGATGCATAGTCCCAAGACGCTGGAGGAGAAGGCGAGCCATTAAGTCCTCCCAAGAGGCAAGGCGTAAGTATATTGAATTTTTAACCACTCAAAACAATGGGCCTTAAAGTCTGGGAGTATTAGATCACATTGGTGGTGATTCAACTTGAAACAAATTGAAACTTCATATTTGATTTTGATGACAGTTATTTACTGGGTGATGCTTTTTATGTGCGAGGAACTTGGTGTTTGGGGAGGGGGTAGTTGTACTATGAGAGAGGAAAGGAGCATATCATATCTATAATTGCTTTGTTTATAGTAATTTTCCTCGAGGACACTCAGTGATTCAAAGAGTTAGTGGACAAAAAATAAAGTAAGAACTCAGCAGTTGGAATACCTTTGTAACTTTGTTGTAAGATATTAGACGTGCATATTTTTCTAGACATGTCAATTACTTCCTGTTTGGATGTTGTCTTCTTCTCTCTCTCTCTCTCTCTCTCTCTCTCTCTCTCTCTCTCTCTCTCTCTCTCTCTCTCTCTCTCTCTCTCTCTCTTTTAAACCTCTCAAGTAAACATGCATGATTCTTTTTTCACTTCCATCTTGCCGGCTGACTTAAATGGATGATTGTATTATTGATCCACATATGAATTGAAGCATCCGTTAAATTTTGCTTCTTGTGCTACTCAGAGCAGATAACTTTTTTCTTTAGTTGGTGGATGACAGTAGAAGTTTAAAGTAGTTTACTGTGTAATTCTGGGTAACATATGTGATATTTTGCATAATGAGTAATCATTCTAGTTCCCTTGCCTTGCAGGTACTCGAATTAAACTTGCACCTCTACATGAAAATGAGCAAGAACAGTTGAAGCGTTTTTGTAATGCTTGCAAAGGAATTCCTCAGGTTATATTTATTTCTGTTTTTTGTTTCACCATTGTGTTTTGAAGGGCGCAAGACTGCTGAGCATTTGTAGACTAGTCTTCACGCACTTATGATATTTAGTGGTTTAATGGGGTTCAAAACTAAGAAAGTTCTTTATGATGGCATCCTTAAAACCTTAAGTTAATTCAAATTCATGCCTCTTCACTCTAGGAAGGAAATATATATTCACTACCTCCGGAGTCCTGAAAATTGACTTTAGAAACACATTCACAGTTTTGAATTGATCGGCCTTTTCAAGTTTGGGTGCATGGTGTGCATCTTCTTTCGAGGTTCTTCTATTGTTTATTGACGAAATATCACGTACCTTTTCTGATATGATTTGTTTTTATATGTGCATGATGTGGTTTGGTCAGATCAATAGAACTAAATCAATTTCTATTATTTTAACTTCTGTTCTTACACTTCAATTTAACTGGTGTGGAATAACAGGCGATGCATCCACTGGTACCTTTAAACGTACAAGTCCCTTCTGTTTCAGCCACTGCACCAGTAACAACTGAAGATGAAGAACTTGCAATGGCAATCAGCGCCTCCCTACATTCTGCCTCTCAACAAAGACCATTGCATGTGGACGCATATGTAGGTTCTGCAGTAGATGCATCCACGAATTCTGCTATTGGATCAATGAATATTTCCCATCACGAAGAGAGTTCCGTTATTGGGGCATCTACTAGTCACATGGCATATGGAAACAAATCTGGGGTTCAGGAAGCTGGTCCATCTGGCAGTCCAGCTCAGTTCTCCCAAAGCAAAGATAATGTTTCTTCTGTTGTTGGAGTGGATCCTTCCCCGTCCGCTGTTCCATCAGCTCCTCCTGCTACTACAGAAGATGGTCCAATTCAGTATCCTTCAATTGACATCAGCCCTGTCGACTTACCTTCCCCAGCTGTGGAAGTTACATCCCATAACAGCAGCGAGGATACTTCAGCTTCATCTTGCCCGATATGCCTGGATGCTGCAGTCGAGGGAGCTTGTGTTCCGTGTGGACACATGGCAGGTTGCATGTTGTGTTTGAATGAAATAAAGGACAAGAAGTGGGGTTGCCCTGTATGTCGTGCCAAAATTGATCAGGTGATACGGATCTATGCTGTTTAGTATTACTGGCGGACAAGCTGTTGCTTGCTGGTGAGTTTAATAATCTACACTGTCCTTGTGTGTGTGTGTGGGGAGGAGGATGGGGGTGTTTGCAAATGCTTTGAGAAATTCAGACCAAGGAATTCTAGTGGATCTATCTTGGATCTTAAGTCAGTTTCTGAATGATGTCGAAATCTAATAGTATTTGTTCATGTTTCAGCAGAAGGAGAGTGGCCTGAATGTGATCCAGCTATGGAAACTTTATAAAGGACTACGTGATTTTGGTGTAATAATATATATAAATATTGAGTAACAAAGAACATCTTTAATGTATATACTAAATTTATTGTCGTGTATATTTTGTGTCCGATGTGAATGGTAAGCAAGAAGCACCAATTGTGGGAGGTATTTGTGCACTCTGCTTTGTAAGATTTTCTGTACTTATGTATTTATTGATATGCATCGATAATTACTACTATGGGAAATTCACATCTTTTGTAACAATTTCATATCCTCTTCCTCATAAATAAATTTACATTTTTCCACAAAATTATTGTTATCTTATTTTAGAAGCTTACTTATGGTAATTGCTGAACCAGTAATTTGGTTGGTTAGATGTTGCATAAGCATATTAGGATAGGCGTAATTTGTAGGGGGTTCATGACATATGGATTACTCTTGTGGAAAGATAAGTTGTCACAAATGGGGTGGTCACCTAAATTGCTAATACACACTTGCCTCTCTGCATTCTCAACCCTCTTATTTGAATCTTGCTCCATTCTAAACCTGAACTAGAGTGTATATTATGATTAAACTTTGTTGTAAATTAGCTATGAAAGAATATCAATTTTATCATACTAGTTGCTGATTAAATACCATAGGTAGCACGTGTTCACGACCATAATTATTAATAAAAACCTAACGCAAGATACCAAAAGTTAGCAATTCCGTTTGTCCCAAAAATCTTTCACCAACCTATAAATTCAAACAGTATCACCTCAATTTCTACGTTTCTCTCCCTGAAAAGAAATTGTTTATCTACTTCAAACTTGAGGATAGAAAGCATCTCTTCGTCCAAAGAAAACCTTTCTCAACCTAAATGCACACTATATTATTCCAGAATGGTATATTTTCATATATCTAGTTTTTTCAGTCACTTTTTCCCAATAAATCATAAATTGGGATTCAGTTTTACTGACTTTACTTTCAACTTACTAGTTTTGAAATTTAAAGTTGTTTGTCTGTTTATTATATTATCACTTTTTTACTATGTTTTTGCTGTTGAATTGTTAAATAAAACAGTGATTGACTGGCTGACTCTAAATATTCTGAGATAACATTAAAAAAGTGAATGTAGAGATGAATATACAAATGAAACAATAAAATAGTGACCGACTCTAAATATTCTGAGATAATATATTAAAAAAGTGAATGTACAAATGAATATACAAATGAAACAGACTATATCGATTACCGTATAGGTGTAGTTAATATTAACATTTTATTCTTGTAAAAATGAAAAAAGAATTACCTGATAGTTAACATTTGATTTTCTTATCTAAAGCAATTATTTAGTACACGTTAACTTTCATTAACGTTTTATTCTTATAAAAACAATATTAGTACACTGAACTTAAATATTAACATATCTAGACACAAAAATGTTGAAAATAATTAGAGGATGTAGAAAATAATTAGATCATGCAAATCTGAATTGCCAGACGCCAGAATCACCGATCATGGATAACGACTACTTCTCTGGTTCTGTTCAATGATAAATCTGTTGGGCTTGTCCAATAATAATTTGGCCCAAAGATAAAATAATAGAAGTCCATACTGAAAATGAAATTGTGACCATGACTTTAATTAATTATAGGCCCAATTAGAGAGCCCAATTTTTGGCTAAATAGAATCGATGGCGGAACTATTGACACCCGGGGTTTGGTTAAGGCTCCAGTGTTGAAGACGAAAAATATGAAAAATATCAATTATATCCTTATTCCTTTTTTAAAACTTAAACCCATTTGTTAAAAATAAATAAATAAATAAAATAACAACGCCATTGTTGATGCCCAAGGAAGCAGAGAGCAGCTTCGGCGGCGTGCTGATTCTCGTCGCCTCCTCCGCCGACGCCGCTCGCGAGACCATGAAAAACCAGGACCTGGTTTTCTGCAGCAGGCCCAAATTGAGCATCCCGAGCGCCTCGAATTCGGGTCGAAGGACATCGTCTTCGCGTCCTACGGCGAGTATGGAAGATGAGCAGCAGCAAGTCAAGCAAGAATCCATAGATTTGAGACTGGTTTGGAACCAGTTTTAAGTCTCTGTTTTGGAATCGGATTTTAGTCTCTGTTTTGGGTGTGTAAGTGTTGCTTGGGTGCGTAAAGGAATTTTTCTTTAATTTAACAAATGAATTAGGATTTTAAAATGGAGTAAGGATATAATTGATATTTTACATATTTTTTGTTTTTAATTCGGGTGCCTTAAGCAAAATTCCGGGTGACAATAGCGCCACCCTAGAACCGAAATACCTCCGGGAGTGAAGCAAATCGTCCAAAAGGTTGGGATTGAATTCCTCGTGATATTTCATTGATATTTCATAACATAAAAGAAACTATACCTTACAAATAACTATTAAACCCTTGAAAGATAAGAAGTTAATTAGGAAAAGATCATGACATATATCAATTGATGGAAATTGGAATACTAGATGAAACAAACACGTGGAAAACTATCTTTTTAGGTCCGTTTTCACCGTTACACTTTAAAATTTGAGGGAGAGTTCGTGATGATATTCTCCACATAATGATGGGGATGATTTTTCTTGAAACACATCTAGGAGTTGCAACGAGAATCGGGTGACTTATTATTTTTGGACTATTTTAGATATTTTCTTCTCCATTGTGATCATGTATTCGAGGTGGTACCCATGGTGATATTGGAACATTCTTCTGCTGGTAACAGAGAGATTAAACTGTTGATCACGAAGAGAGTTAAGTAATTGGGGCATCTACTAGTCACATGGGATATGGAAGCAAATCTGGGCAGTTCAGGAAGCTGTTCCATCAGCTACTCCTGCTACGACAGAAGATGGTCCAATTCAACATCCTTCAATTGACATCAGCCCTGTTTACTTACCTTCCCAAGCCGTGGGAGTTACATCCCATAACAGCAGCGAGGATACTTCAGCTTCATCTTGCTCGATATATTAATAATAACAAAGGACATCTTGAATGTATATACTTATAATTTATTTTGTCGTGTATATTGTGTGCCCCTTGTGAGTGGTAAGCCAGAAGCACAATTGTGGGAGTGCATGTGCACTCTGCTTTGTTAAGTATTATCTTAAGGATCAATAGAGCCCGTTATACGGGGCTTCGAGCTTTTTAAGAATTCTATAATCTTATTACACCTCATGTCTCTCTCTCTCCCTCCATCAATTTTTGTTTTTTCTTGTCTACAACCAACCCACCACCACCACCACCACCCCCACTCCCACTCCCATTTTCTGCAACGAAATCCCATGATAATGCTTCAATTAATCTTGATCATCTTCAGCTGCTGCTTTCTTCTCCCTCCAACAACAATGTGCTTTAACAACCAAACTGATTTTCTTTCACTATTAGCCTTCAAAACCAGCCTTGAAGATCCACTGGGAGCTCTCCATTCATGGAACCAAACACTCCATTTCTGCAGCTGGGAAGGCATCCGTTGCAGCAAAAACAGAGTGGTGGAGATCAACCTCGAATCTCAACGACTGGTAGGCCCTCTCTCTCCTCATCTAGCCAATCTCTCTCTCCTCACCACCATTAATCTCCAGAGAAACTCTTTCCATGGCCAAATCCCTCCAGAAATCACCCTTTTAACTCGACTTGAGTATCTCGATTTCAGGGGCAACTCTTTCGTGGGTTCAATTCCAAGAAACTTGTCTCGATGTCCCAATCTTGTTTATCTCGACTTGATTGGTAATAATCTCTCTGGAAACATACCCAACGAATTGGGTTCTTTGTCCAAACTCCAAGTTCTAAACTTGGGTTCGAACAAATTCTCTGGACAAATCCCTCCATTTATCGGAAACATATCGTCCCTGATGAAGCTTTCTTTAGTTTCCTGCGATTTCTATGGAGAAATCCCGGAATCACTCGCCCGACTCCAAACCCTAACATTGCTGAAATTGGGGGAAAATCGCTTAAACGGCGCCGTTCCTGATGCTCTGTTTAACATCTCCTCTTTGCAGTATTTAGGATTTCGCAAAAATCGACTTCATGGTGTCATACCCTCCACCATAGGACTCACACTTCCTAATCTAACTCATCTTTATTTGTCGGATAATCACTTCAGTGGATCCATCCCAGTTTCCATCTCGAATGCTTCGTTTCTTCAAGGGTTAGTCTTGAATTCAAATGAGTTTACAGGGCCAATTCCCAGAGTTGACAAACTTACTCATCTACGTGATTTGGTGCTTATTTTGAATCATATAGAAGATGATATTAGTTTCATAATTTCATCAATAACTAATTCCTCGTATTTGCGATCTCTACAAGTTGATGCCAACCTACTAACTGGTTCGTTGCCAGATTCAATCTCCAATCTTTCCACTAGCCTTAGCACTCTGTCTTTAGCTTCAAACAGAATCCATGGAAACATTCCTTCAGGAATAGGGAGACTTGCGAGTCTTCATATGCTGTCTGTTTTCGACAATGATCTTGATGGTCCGGTTCCTCTTGAAATCACAATGCTTTCTAACCTGCATTTTCTTAGTGTGGAAGGGAATAAATTTTCAGGACAGCTGCCTTCTTCAATATTCCAAAACTTCACTCGTTTAACTAACTTGTTTCTTGGAAGAAACAGCTTCTCTGGAAATGTACCTACAAGTCTTGGTAACTGCACCAATTTGCTGGAGTTGGATCTCTATCGCAACGATTTCAGTGGCTTGTTTCCTCCCCAAATCATGAATCTTCCATCTATTTCTATTCTGCTTGACATATCCTACAATTCTTTCCATGGTTTGATTCCAGAACAAGTTGGTTCTTTAACACATCTTGGAGCGTTGGACTTGTCCAATAATAGATTGTCTGGATCGATTCCGAATTCTTTAGCAAAATGCTTGAGTTTGGAAACACTGTACTTGGAGGAAAATCTACTTGAAGGAGAAATACCTCAAGGGTTGAGTGCTTTGAAAGGCTTACAATACTTTGATCTTTCACGAAATAACTTATCCGGTCGGATCCCAAGTTTTCTAGAAAGGTTGAATCTTGAATACTTGAACTTATCTTTCAATAGGCTGCAAGGAGAGGTCCCAACTGCAGGAGTGTTTAATGACATAACTGTGGTTTCTCTTGAAGGAAACGAACAATTGTGTGGAGGAATTTCGGAGCTGGAGCTACCTCCTTGCCCTCCACCACTACTCGAGTCCCAAAAGAAAAAATTGTCTACTCCCTTTAAAATCTTGATCCCAACATTGATTTCTGGAGGTATGTGTCTTGTACTTATCGTGTGCTTCATCAAGTTCGTCTACAAACGGAGAATGTGGGGGAGGAATGAGACCCCTTTGGTGCCAGTATCCATTGGCGCCCAGTTTATCAGGCTGTCGTATGCGGATCTCTTGAAAGCCACTGGTGGATTCTCTGAGGCTAACTTACTAGGAACAGGAAGATTTGGATCCGTTTATAAAGGGGTTCTTGATGATGGTCAAACATTAGTTGCGGTTAAGGTGCTCAATTTATTTGTAAGAGGAGCCTCAAAGAGCTTCATGGCAGAATGCAATGCACTTAGAGGTATAAGACATAGAAATTTGCTCAAGATACTGAGTGTTTGTGAAAGCATAGACTTCCAGGGAAATGATTTCAAAGCATTGGTTTATGAGTTTAAGGCTAATGGAAGTCTAGAGAATTGGCTGCACGCAGAAACCAGCATGCTGAATGTGATCCAGAGGCTCGATATCGCCTTAGATATTGCTCAAGCAATCGAGTACCTTCATTTTGGCACTGATTTGTGTGTCATTCATGGTGATTTGAAGCCGAGCAACATTCTTCTTGATCGTGAAATGAGTGCTTGTGTTGGAGATTTCGGATTAGCCAAGATTGTTTCGGCATCACATGTACATGAAAGCTATAGTTCAATTGGGATCAGAGGAACCATAGGCTACGTTCCTCCAGGTATAATATTATGAGTTAGTCTCTTATAAACCGGGTTCACGATGTAAATCATGTGGTCCCCTTTTATTTAAACTCTAGCAAAACATGAGGTATAATAAGATTGAAAGGGGATCACAGGATTTAAACCGTGAACCCGTTTGCCTAATATTATTCCAATGCATCATCTCCATTAAGCTCTAAATTTCAGACAGATAATGAATGATGTTTGCCATGTTGTGCATTTGGGTGTAGAATATGGCACAAGCAACTCAGTGTCGACACAAGGGGACGTATATAGCTTTGGAGTAATTCTACTGGAGATGTTTACGAACAAAAGACCAACTGATGATTTGGGCTCGGATCATGCGAATCTGCGCAGTTTTGTCGATGCAGGTTTGCTTGATCGAGCTATGGAGTTGATCGATCCACGACTCCGAAGAGAAGATGGCAAGAAGATGAAGGAATGCATGGCTGCTGTTCTAAGCATAGGGGTTGCATGCACGAATGAATTGCCAAGAGAAAGAATGTCGGTGAAAGATGTGGTAAATGAATTGCAAAAGATACAAAAGTTGTGCAACTAAGAATTGTTAGTCTTTTCTTGATTCCACCATCATAATCAATTCGAACACTGGGTTTTGGTTGAATAACTACAAATTTTGGGATGTGCTATTTGGCTTAGATTCTAGCTTGCCAAATTGCAAAAAATTGGAAATTGTACAATTATAAGGAGCAAGAACATGTTAAATGTCATTAATATCCTTTTCTTAGAGAATAAAAAGAAAAAGAGACGGGTCAACTCATCAATAAAGTATTATTTCAATGCCTCATCTCCATTAATTAAGCTCTAAATTTCAGACAGATAATGTATGATGTTTGCCATGTTGTGCATTTGGGTGTAGAATATGGCACTAGCAACTCAGTGTCGACACAAGGTGTCAGACAGTCTATAAAGTATGCTTATTTATAGTTAAAGTATGTTAATAATAAATTTTGTTATAACACGCTAAAATCATATTTTAATGCATAATCCAACATATTTTAAAAAATATATTTTAACAATCATTAAACATATTTTATCTATACAATAAACATACTTTAGTGATAGGTCGACCCGTCTTACAAATAACCCGTCTTACAAGACACTCTGTCAAAGAAAGAGAAATGAATAAAAAAAAAGTAATAAATGTAAAGTAGTAAACCATTCTGTAGGCACACCCCCATCAAACTAAATGGATGAACTTTAGTGGAATAACATTATATAAATAAGCGTACTACTTTAGTGATTGGTAGACTCGTCTTACACCCGTTTCACAAGAGACTGTCTCTTTTTCCTTTTATTCTCTGAAAAATCATAAACCGTGATTCAGTTTTACTGGCTTTACTTTCAATTTATTCTCTCTGTCCCGCGTTAAGGTTTATACTTTCCATTTTGGATTGTCCCAAGTTAAGGTTTACATTTCTTTTTATATTAAGTTGGGCCCACATAAAATAATTAATTATTCCATGTAAGAACCACACACAACACTAGTACAATTACTCACTTTACATTAAATATTATTTCACTCACTTTGCTATATATAAAAATATTATATCTCTTAATCTACATGCAAAAAATAAATGTCAACGTTAACACGGGACGCAGGGAATATCTATTTCGAAACTTAAAATTGTTTGTTTGTTTATTATATTATCACTTTTATATTATGTTTTTGTGGTTGAATTGTTGAATAGAAAAACAGTGAAATTGTTATAGAACAGTGAATATTCTAGATAACATATACTCCTTTTGTCCCACCCAAATGTAGCTTTTACTTTTTGTACGTGGATTAAGAAGTATTTTTATTTAATGTATGGTGTGTAATTGGATTAGTGGAGTACGCTTTGATATTTTAATTGTATTAGTGAGTATGTTTGAGTTCCATATATGTAAAAATGAAAAAGAACTCGGGATTGAGGGTAGTGAATATGCATGTGAATATACTAATGAAACAGACTGTGTAGCAAATACCAGTATACGTTTAGTTAATTTCAACATTTTATTCTTGAATTACCTGATAGTTAACCATATCTAGTACACGTTAGCTTACAGTAACGCTTTTTTTTTTTAATATTAACATATCTAATTATAATTTTTATATATTTATATAGACCTCCAATCAAGGATATTGGTTTATAGTCATCTAAAGACAAGAGAACGATAATAACTAATATCCCTTCTAAATGTATACTTTTCTTCTAGAATATAATCATGTATAATACACGTATATAGTACTCTCTCCGTCTCACGTATTTTTTCCAACTTTTCATTTTGGGGTGTCCCACCTATTTTTATACATTCTATTTTTGGCAAAAATACATAATATTTTATTATTTACTTTTTACAATCCCAATAATTTTAATTACTTTTTTACATTTTATTCATCATTCTCAATAACTTTATTCACTTTTTCTTTTTAAATTACTAATTTATCCCTACTTTCTCTTAAATTATATATTAAAAAAATAAAACGTCTTAATCTCTGTGCCCGTACAAACGGGTAAAAATATCCGGGACGATTAAAAATTGTTGAATCATTACATAATTATGCTAAATTTGAATTCTAAAACGATACACTGAAACATTTCTTTACGTAAATAAATTAATCATATGATTCCACGTGGAAATCTCATGTTTCTCTTTCCCTCCATCCAAATAAGAAAAAGACAGAAATTATACCATAGTGATGTTTATTTTAAGTTTAATTTGATTTAATAAATAATGAATAATATTATTTTATAAGTTATGTTTGTTTTAGATTTAAGTATGGTAGACACAATCTTTATGTCAAGTATTAATTGAGAAGAAAGAAATGGTAAAAGTAAAAAAAAAAATTAATTAAGAAGAGATAATGTATAATAGTGATGGGTAAATGTTAATAGGGTTAGCATGTATATATACATGAGAGATTTAAGAATGGTTTACCCCACCATTAGGGGCCCCCACCGCCCCTGCCCTGGGGAATGGTGAAGGAGGTAAATCGCAGGATGTGCCTCAAGTGGCTTATAGGGAGGGCTCACTGTTAAACTTGTGCTTGCAAGGGGCCAAATTCATGCCAAAGGCAGGATTCGAACCCCCACCCTGCAGCAACCAAGCTCAGCTTGAAGACCTTTCCACCCTCCCCTCTATCACTTAATAAATCTAAATTTGGAATTAAAAACCTAAATCAAACATCACCAAAAGCAAAAAAAAAAACAAAGCTTTAAGCTTAAGAGCAATGGTTGATTTCTTTTCCTATCAATCATAAAATTTGTAACATAGAAAATGATGTACGAAAATTATGCCCCGACAAGCTTTGTTTTTTCTCGTCTTCAACCAAACCCCCCACCGCTGCTGCCGCCACCACCACCACCCCCCCGGGCAGCCCCACGGACCACGAGGCCACCACTCCCATTTTCTGTGTCCTCATTTTCTCAGTCTCTCTCGTGTTTAGAGGTGCCACTCAACCAAATCCCATGATAATGTTTCCATTAATCCTGATCATATTCTGTATCTTTCTTCACCCTCCAACAACAGTGTGCTTCAACAACCAAACTGATTTTCTTTCACTTCTAGCCTTCAAAACCAGCCTTGAAGATCCACTGGGATCTCTCCATTCATGGAACCAAACACTCCATTTCTGCAGCTGGGAAGGCATCCGTTGCAGCAAAAACAGAGTGGTGGAGATCAACCTCGAATCTCAAGGACTGGTAGGCCCTCTCTCTCCTCACCTAGCTAATCTCTCTCTCCTTACCACGATTAATCTGCAGAGGAACTCTTTCCATGGCCAAATCCCCCCACAAATCACCCTTTTAACTCGACTTGAGCATCTTGATTTAAGGGGCAACTCTTTCGTGGGTTCAATCCCAAGAAACTTGTCTCGATGTCCGAATCTTGTTTATCTCGACTTGATTGGTAATAATCTCTCTGGAAACATACCCAACGAATTGGGTTCTTTGTCCAAACTCCAAGTTCTAAACTTGGGTTCGAACAAATTCTCTGGAAAAATCCCTCAATTTATCGGAAACATATCGTCCCTGATGAAGCTTTCTTTAGTTTCCTGCGATTTCTATGGAGAAATCCCGGAATCACTCGCCCGACTCCAAACCCTAACATTGCTGCAATTGGGGGAAAACCGTTTAAACGGCACCATTCCTGATGCTCTGTTTAACATCTCTTCTTTGCAGTACTTAGGATTTCGCAAGAATCGACTTTATGGTGTCCTACCCTCCACCATAGGACTCACACTTCCTAATCTAACTCATCTTTATTTGTCGGATAATCACTTCAGTGGGTCAATCCCAGTTTCCATCTCGAATGCTTCGTTTCTTCAAGAGTTAGTCTTGAATTCGAATGAGTTTACAGGGCCAATTCCAAGAGTTGAAAAACTTATCTACGTGATTTGGTGCTTATTTTGAATCACATCGAAGATGATATCAGTTTCATAATTTCATCATTAACCAATTCCTCGTACCTGCGATCTCTACAAGTTGATGCCAACCTATTAACTGGTTCGTTGCCGGAGTCAATTTCAAATCTTTCCACTCGCCTTAGAACTCTATCTTTAGGTTCAAACAGAGTCCATGGAAACATTCCTTCAGGTATAGGGAGCCTTGCTAGTCTCAATAGGCTGTCTGTTTTCGACAATGATCTTGATGGCCTCATTCCTCTTGAAATGACAATGCTTTCTAACCTGCTTTTCCTTAGTGTGGGTAAGAACAAATTTTTAGGAGAGCTGCCATCTTCAATATTCCAAAACTTCACTCGTTTAACTAAGTTGTTTCTTGGAAGAAACAGCTTCTCTGGAAATGTACCTACAAGTCTTGGTAACTGTACCAATTTGCTGGAGTTGGATTTTAATCGCAACAATTTCAGTGGCTTTATTCCTCCCCAAATCATGAATCTTCCATCTATTTCTATTCTGCTTGATCTATCCTACAATTTTTTCCATGGTTTGATTCCAGAACAAGTTGGTTCTTTAACACACGTTGGAACGTTGGACTTGTCGAATAATAGATTGTCTGGATCGATTCCAAATTCTTTAGCAAAATGCTTGAGTTTGGAAACACTGAACTTGGAGGAAAACCTACTTGAAGGAGAAATACCTCAAGGGTTGAGCGCTTTGATGGGATTACAATACTTGGATCTATCAAGAAATAACTTATCCGGTCGGATCCCAAGTTTTCTAGATAGGCTGAATCTTGAATACTTGAATTTATCTTTCAATAGGCTGCAAGGAGAGGTCCCAACTGCAGGAGTGTTTAAGGACATAACTGCGGTTTCTCTCGAAGGAAACGAACAATTGTGTGGAGGAATTTCGGAGCTGGATCTTCCTTCTTGCCCTCCACCACTATTCAAGTCCCAAAAGAAGAAATTGTCTACTTCCTTTAAAATCTTGATCCCAACATTGATTTCTGGAGGGGTACTTATCGTGTGCTTCATCAAGTTCGTCTACAAACGAAGAATGTGGGGGAGGAATGAGACCCCTTCGGTGCCAGTATCCATTGGGGTCCAGTACTTTATCAGGCTGTCGTATGCGGATCTCTTGAAAGCCACTGGTGGATTCTCTGAGGCTAACTTATTAGGAACAAGAAGATTTGGATCCGTTTATAAAGGGGTTCTTGATGATGGTCAAACATTAGTTGCAGTTAAGGTCCTCAATTTATTTGTAAGAGGAGCCTCAAAGAGCTTCATGGCAGAATGCAATGCACTTAAGAGGTATAAGACACAGAAACTTGCTCAAAATACTGAGTGTTTGTGAAAGCATAGACTTCCAGGGAAATGATTTCAAAGCATTGGTTTATGAGTACAAGGCTAATGGAAGTCTAGAAAAATGGCTGCACGCGGAAACCGGCAGGCTGAACGCGATCCAGAGGCTCGATATTGCCTTAGATATTGCTCAAGCAATCGAGTACCTTCATTTTGGCACGGATATGTGTGTCGTCCATGGTGATTTGAAGCCGAGCAACATTCTTCTTGATAGTGAAATGAGTGCTTGTGTTGGCGATTTTGGAATAGCCAAGATTGTTTCGGCATCACATGTACATGAAAGCTATTGTTCAATTGGGATCAGAGGAACCATAGGCTACGTTCCTCCAGGTATAATATTATGAGTTAGTCTCCTATAAATTGGGTTCACAATGTAAATGATGTGGTCCCCTTTTAATTTAAACTCTAGTAATACATAAGGTATAATATGATTGAAAAGGGAATCACATAATTAAACCTTGAACCCGTTTTACACAAGTACTGTTTGCCTAAAATTATTCCAATGCATCATCTCCATTAAGCTCTAAATTTCATACAGATAATGAATGATGTTTTGCATGTTGTGCATTTGGGTGTAGAATATGGCACAAGCAACTCAGTGTAGACACAAGGGGACGTGTATAGCTTTGGAGTAGTTCTACTGGAGATGTTTACGAACAAAAGACCAACGGATGATTTGGGCTCGGATCATGCAAACCTGCATAGTTTTGTCGAAGCAGGTTTGCCCGATCAAGCTATGGAGTTGATCGATCCGCGACTTGGAAGAGAAGCAGACAAGAAGATGAAGGAATGCATGGCTGCTGTTCTAAGCATAGGGGTTGTATGTACGAATGGATTGCCTAGAGAAAGAATGTCGATGAAAGATGTGGTAAATGAATTGCACAAAATACAAAAGTTGTGCAACCGAGAATTTATATAGTCTTTTCTTGATTCCACAAACATATTCCATTCCATTTTGGATTTTGGTTGAATAATTTTAAATTTTGGGAGCTGCTTTTTGGCTAGATTCTAGCGAGCCAAAATAATTTAAATTGTGTAATTATAAGGAGCAAGAACATGTTAAATGTCATTAATACCCTTTTCTTAGAGAATAAAATGAAAAAAAATAAAAAAACTAAATGGGTGAATTTTAGTGGAATATTATCATTGTCTTATTTATGTAATTATATTTGTTATTTTTTAAATTGAATTAACTATTCATTGCCTTATATTATTTTTAATTATTAAAATATTTTATTCTTTATTTCAATATTTTGTGTACTAAATGAGAAAAATAAATTATAAAGTTGTTCGTAAATTATACTCCCTCCGTCCCATAATACTTTCCTCACTTTCCTCATTTATTTGTCCCACAAAACCTTTCACCTAAAAAAAGAAAACACCACTTTATCCAACAACCTTAAAAATTATTTTAATTTCAAAATTGTTACTCCTTTTCACACATATATCATTACTTTATACTTTTTTATTACCTAAAAATACTACAATACCCTCCATAGTCAATAAAATTGGTCAAAAAGTACAATTTTTCTTAAACAACGCGGAACAGTAAAGGTGAAAAGTTTTCCAGGACGGAGAGAGTAATTAATTGGGGGTGTATATTCTTATTTAACTTTATAGTATCTTATTATGTCAAAAGAAAGCTAAAACTTGCGTGTTCTCGGTACACCATGCTCTCAAATTACATATTTTTCGAAATGACCTTTTAGTATTAAATGATATACTTATTAATATAAAAACGTGTGCCTGTAAATAAAAAGCATGTTAAATTTATGAATAGTAAACGATTCTCTCAAAACTTGAGAAAAGAAAGGAAAACGTCACTCCCTCCACAGAAAACATTTGTCAACCTAAATGCACACTAAATTATTCCACAAGGGTATATTTTCATGGAACTAGTTTTGTGTGCACAAGTTTATGGTACATGTACAACATAAAAATTATTTTCTGTAATCACACTGATAAATCATTAACCGTAATTCAATTTTATTGTCTTTGTTTTTATCTTTTTTGAAACTTAAAAGTTGTTTGTCCCTTTATTATATTATCACTTTTTAACTATATTTTTGCAGTTGAATGGTTGAATACAAGAATGATGGAATTGTTAAATAGAACAATGACAGACTGTAAATATTCTAGATTAAAAAAGTGAACTAACAAATGAATATATATAGAGATTATCATTATATGTGTAGTTAATATTAACATTTTATTCTTGTAAAAATTAAAAAACAATTAGCTATTAGTTAACATTTTATTTTCTTATCTAAAGCCATTATCTAGTACACACGTTAACTTACAGTAACGTTTTATTCTTGTAAAAAAACAATATCAGCACATTGAACTTAAATATTAACCTATCTCGACAAAAAAATCTTGAAAATAATTAGAGAATCTAGAAGATAATTTACAGGGAATTGAGGTGTCATTGACCACTCAAATCTGAATTGCCAGACGCCAGAATCACCGATCCTGGATAAAATTACTTCTCTGATTCTGTTGGGCTTGTCGAATAATAATTGGCCCAGATAAAATAATGGAGTCCATATTAAAAAGAAATTGTGGCCCATGACTTTAATTAGTTATGGGCCAATTAGATATCCCATTTTTTGGGTTAATTAGAATTGAAGTTGAGTGAAGCAGATCGTCCAACAGGTTAAGCGAGAGAACATATAGTTAGACAGAAAACAGGGGAGGTTTTCACAGTTTCACTTTAAATTCAAATTTTGAGGGGGGATTCGCGAACCATTTCCTCTACACATTGATGTGAGTGGGTGTTGGGCTCGTTGGGCCTGTTGGCCCAATTGTTGGCCTTCATTCTCAGAGTATTGGGCCAAGTGTGTCTTGGCCCATAGTCTCACACCCTCACCCTTATTAACCCCAATTTGTGAACCCAATACGTGGGTTGGTGTAAAATACTCTTCGTGAGTTTAAAACGGGATTCTGAGCACCACGTTCCACCACATCCGGCGAAGCTCCGACGACGTCAACCAGCGCGACGACGAGGACGACCGCATCCACCCAACAGTGGTATCAGAGCTTGGTCGGCCGTCCATCGCCGCTGTCCTGATCTGTCCTTCCCGTGGCGGCGCTAGGGAGGGGCAGCGCTTAGTGCAGCCTGCTCACAGCCGCCGGACCTACCTCCCCGTCGCTGGAGCATGTTCAGCCCGTAGCGGCGCTAGTGTTTTGGGGAAGGGCTCACGTCCGTTGACCGCGGCTGTCCATCCTCCTCCAGCCGCCGCCAGCGCCGCCGCTTTCAGCCCATCGCGTCCGCCGCTGCACAGGTTCCGCGACACCGCCACTGCTGGGATCCACCCGCCGGAATCGCGTCGCCGATCTGCCAGGCCGGGAACGCACGATCTGCAGCCCTCGCCACTGTCTAGCCGCCCGCTAGAATCTGACTGCGCCGCCGCTGCTCGACGCGTCACCGCCCATCCGCCGTCCGTCGGTGGTCCGTCCGCCGGTGCTGTTCGCGTTCAGGTCAGTCCAGCCACCGTTCCGCCGCAGATCCGTCAGGCGCTCTGTTCCAACTCTGCTGTCCACCGGGAGCTGCCGGACACCGCCGAGCAGTCGCCGCTGCTGGAATCGCGATCTACAGAATCGCGTCCTGTCCACCTCGCCATCGTCGATCTGCCCTCACGCGAAGAGGAGAATCGACGCTCACCGCCACTGCTGAACGCCACCTGCGATGACCTGCTCGCAGCCCACTGGATCTGTACACGCCAGCGAGTCCAGACAAAGAGGGAAGTCGCGATCTGTTTGCATTCAGGTCAGTCCAGCCGTCGTCCGCTGGTACTAGGATTCCGGCCAGACCAGCCTGCTATTCGCCGTCGGCCACCGCCTCCTTCCGGTCAGATTGGTGATAGAGGAGTATCTCTCTTCGTTCTTTTATTTCCGAAAAATTTTTCAGATTTGTTTTGTCAATTTTTTCGGATAGGGGAGTTTACTGATTTGTTCTTGTTATATCTGTGTGATACCCTGAGGCGGTTGGTCCTCCTTTGTGCTTTGTGATGCTCTGAGGTGGCTGGTCCTCTTGTGTGGTGATTTCTGTGCTATAGAATTAGGGATTTTTTGTGATTTGTGGCCTGGTTGGTCAATTTCTTGTTATCTCTAGTTTTATATGCTTGAAATCTTTTGTGGTTATATCTGTGTGATATTTTTTTCTTGGTTTGCTTTCGCTGCTTATCTGATTTTCTGAATTTTTTTTGCTCCTTTTGCTATGTGTGCGAATTGAGTTTGTTTCCAGGCCTAAGATAGCATTTTCTCACCTGTGTGTGATTTTTGTTGTTTCTTGAATCTGTGTGAGTCGATTCACTCAACTTTATGCACCTATGGCTCCTCCTAATGCATTTGGGCAAGGAGACTTCAATATTTGTTTGAAACAGAAGATGAAGTATGAGAGGGTGCTCAAAGCTGTGAATGACACTTATGATTAAGAGATAGTTTTTTGAGTGAATTATTTGGTGCTTTTTTAAAATCTTGTGTGCTTTTTAATTGGCTAGTTAATTCCGCATGTTGATTAGGAAATTTGTTTTTCTATCTTGTTTCACTTTGAATCTATGTGCTTCTTTGTGAATTTGTGTTTTCTTTGTGAGAAACTTGTTAGAAATGTGTTTTCTTATTGTATGCTTACAAAAGTATAAAGAAAACACATATGCAAATACTCCACCTCACTAGGAGCAGCCTAAAACCTAGCAAGTTTACATGCTTATTTGTTTCTCTTAGTGAGGTGGAGCATGTTGTGTGCATTCGAATGTGGTGTAATATTTGATTGTTGTTTGTCTGTGTGATTGTTATGTCTGTGTGACTTTTAAATACTATAGCTTGTGTGTCTGTGTGACTAGACTGCGTGTCTTTAGAATTATGTATTCTATTCTGTGTGATATATGTATGAATTGTGTATTCATGATCCTTGTGATCTCATGTTAGCTTTGTGCTTAGTTTTGTTTCTGTGTGAACTGTTCGTGTGTCATGAGAACTGTGAGTTCTAATCTATGTTATTACATGACTATGTGAACTCTTGTGACTTTGTGTCATTTTTTGACAACTTTGTGTCAAATTTTCTGGATCTTGCATCTAACTTTGTGTTTTTCGTTTTGCAGGTATTCGGGGAAAGGTGCGATGATGAATTCCTAAATTTTTTATCACAATGGTGGTTGAATTGGGCCAAGGTGGAGATTTGTTGGGCCTGTTGGCCCAATTGTTGGCCTTCATTCTCAGAGTATTGGGCCAAGTATGTCTTGGCCCATAGTCTCACACCCTCACCCTTATTAACCCCAATTTGTGAACCCAATACGTGGGTTGGTGCAGAATACTCTTCGTGAGTTTAAAACGGGAATCTGAGCACCTCCCATCGCCACCACCTCCGGCGACGTCAACCGGCGCGACGACGAGGACGACCGCATCCACCAAACAGTGGGTTTTCCTAAAACACCTGCCGGAGTTGCAACGAGAATCAGGTCACTCTTATTCTTTTTGTGCTATTTAGATTTTTTTTCTACCATTGTGATTGTGTATTTCAAGGCGATTCTTTTAGTGATATTGGGACATTCTTCTATTTGTATTATAAAGATTAATATACCTCTTGTTTGATCATTGGATTATTTCCTATACTAGATCCGAAGTTTTTACTAGGATTGAGTCTTAATCCAATAAATCGGATGGGTAAGATTTAAAGAGTAATTTTTACATTTAGAAGAGTAATAATTTATCACTGTATAGAGTAATTTTTAATATATTGAAGAGTGATGGTAAAAGTTCACAATAGTATTTGCCTTGGTTTTCCACGTTATTTTTTTTTTTGTTAATTTTTGCAATATTTATTTGGTTCGTGGTTTATACTTTATTGTCATTGCTATATAGGGTTCGAAAGTTTGAGCATTTATATCATCTCAAACGCTCTTGTAAACTCGGTTTAGTATGTGAACCGGAGTCTTTTCTTATTCTAAATCATGTGGTCCCCCTTACAATTCTATATAATTATGTATTGCTTGGAGTTAAAATCAAAATGGGACCACAGGTAAACTTGGTTCACAAGAGACTGACTCCTATATATAAACTCTATGAATTGGCATTGCTAGTGTATTGCTAGGGGTTTAAGTTAAAATGGGATCACAGTTGACAGGGTTTATACCGTAAACTCGGTTCATAAGAGACTGACTCTTATATTATATTGGGACAGTGTTGGATAATGCCTCCTTCCACGATAAAATCACCGATCATGAATAGCAACACTTGTCTGGATGGGGGAATTTTTCAGAGTAACAACAAACGCATGTTTTTGAATATAGACTTGGAAGATTGTCACAAGAAGATAGCACATTATTCGGAATTTCTTATAGGCTGTCTCCTCCAAGAAAAGGGTGAAGAACCTATTTCTGATGAAGACCTGATCTCTCATCTCTCCGAGGCATGGCATACCAAACAGCTATGGAGATTGATTCCCATTGGCAGAGCTTATTACAATCTCTCCTGCGACAATCAAGAGGATCGTGAAAGGGTATTACAGGCCAAAAAATGGCCTTTACACCCGGCCACTTTTCGAGTTCAACAATGGATTCCGGGGTTCAACCCCTATGCACCCCACCAACTACTGCCAAGATATGGATTCGCATCTTTGAATTATGTTTTGAACCGTGGGACGAAGATGTGTTCATGCAAATCGCCGGCCAAGTTGGCAAAGTGATTCGTGTTGATAGCAGATGTCTAGACGGCAGTGGAGGGCACTTTGGCAGGGTTTATATGTTGAAGTAGATGTGCAAGAGAAGCTTCCTGATCGAATCGAGATTGATAGCTGCATATCATCGTTCACCGTCTCCATAGATTATGAGAATCTCCCTCATTTTTGTGACATCTGCAATGCCATCGGACACTTAACGGACGACTTCAAGATGAAATGTTACAAAGCAAAGAAATCAACGGATGATCTTTCTGTGGATGAACGTACAACTGCTCTAGTAGAGAGCTCACACGTTGACAGTGAATCTACTCAGACTGATGATCAGAGACATAACATGATTCTTGCGCAAACAGGAGCTCGTGTCGAAGACTTGCTGCAACAAAAAACGTCGAATAACTCATCCCCACGCAGCAAATGTTTAGTTGGTTCCATCTTTGAAGTGAGATTCTGGCTTGACGATTGGTTAGGCTATTGCATTGCGGATAAAGTGGAGATCCCAGTATGTTATAGAAAACATTTCGATGAAACCATCTCTGAATATTACTATGATAATACCTGGCACTTCACTGAGGATTTTGTCAAAAGCGAGCCCGACTTAGTGCATGACATACTGGCAATGACGATTGCACCGGAGACACGAGGATTCAGACTCTGAATGATCAGCTCCAAAAAACTCATATGAGTTCTTAAGACCTCATTTCGTACCAACAAATTGATCTCTGGATTGGAACAGACTCCTCACCCTAGCTCGATGGAGGCATGCTAAGTCTCTTCTACGAAATTTCGCTTTGTATATTGCACACATTTATAGAGGAAATGCTCATGCGGATCATTTGCTTCATTGGGCTGTCTACTCCATCTCAAGAAGTACTACATTTGAAAGGGAAAGATTTATTTTCTATTTTTGGATTCTGTTAATTGTGGTTGGTACTCTTTTTCTTGCTTATGATTTTCTCTACTGAGTTTTACATAATTCCACTGTCTTCACATCCCCAACCAAATGCCACTGGGTCCCGCCTCAACACTATTTCGGCGGGTAGCCGTCATCCAAATCCTCTGGCGCCGACCACTTCTCACCGATAGGGTCTGATCTCGGGTCGAAGGATTTGACAAACTCAACCACGGATTCCATCCAGAAAAAGGAGCAATCAGGTCGGAACCTGCTTGGACGACGTCGTATGGGGATCGAAAACCTGCAGAAAAGAGAGAGAGGCGATGCAGCCATGAGTGGAGGAGTATGGGGAGAGAGAAATCAAACCTAAGGGGAGGGAAAATAAACCTTTTGCAGGGTAATTGTAGAGACAGAAGAGCTTAGAGTGGTGAGTAAATCGTATGTAAGTGAGAGTTGAGTAGTAGGGGGATATGAAAAGGAGGGGAGAAGATTAATAGGTTTTGATTAAATATGTAGGGAGAGAGAGAGGGGGAAGGTATGAAAAGGAGGGGAGAAGGTTAATAGGTTTTGATTAAATCTGTAGGGAGAGAGAGAGAGGGGGAAGGGATAATTGAACATCGATAGAATTATGGAGATGGAGAATTGAAGAAGACAGCTGGAAGAAGAGGATCCGATTCCACCAAATTTGGTAGGACTGGTCCTACCTAGTCTCTCTCATCTATTAATTATCATTCTAGATGTTTTTGTTTCTTAGATTGTTATGTGGGAATTGGCGATTAATTCTTAAGTACTTATAAAAGGAAGTCTACTGATCTAACTTTTAATGAAATTTTGCATGAAGTATCTAGAAAAGGAGTATGAATTATTCTTCTGCATCTAAGGGTTTAAACCAGATTTATGTGTTAAGTTTACTTTAAAAAAGGGATTTCACATAATTAAGTGATTGCTTTCATAAAATCAATAGGAATTCTAACTGATTGTCTAGTAATTTAGTTTGACCAATTTAAACTGAATTTCCTAGAACTATCTTGTATTTTCTCTTGAAACACTTGTGATTGTTTGTGGTTTTTATTTTTATTTTATTTAGTATTTATTTTCTGCATAATTAGTTATTAATCTCCAAACTTGAAAAATCACTTGTCTTAATTATTAGTGGTTTGGATTATTTAGTGCGTATCTTATTTAATGTTATCCATTGGGTTAGATATTTTTATTTGGTCACACGCTGAGCTACAATTGATTCCCTACACTTGGGGACACATTCAAAAAGGTAAACAAGCAAATATCAACAATCGAACAGAACAAAATTTGTGATTTTTTTACATTCATACTACATTACCAAAAAATAAGATAACAGATAAGTTTTATGAACATCATAGATCTTTAAATAAAGTTGCTTACTGGGAGAAAAATCGCCATCTTTGTTTAAAGATATAAAAAAATCACAAATCTTGTTATGTTCGGTTGTTGCAAGCAAACAGATAAAATAAGTGAATTCTTTGTTATGTTTGATTGCTGCAACCGAATAGATAACATAGATGACTGTTCGGTTATTGCAACTGAACATATATAAGTTTTATAAGGGTAATTATGTCAATTTAAATATTATTGGGGTACGTTCAGTAATTTTTGGGGTGCAAATAGTCGGCCCCAATGTTAAATTACATAAAGTTTTTAAAAACACATATTATAAATAAAAAAATTATCATATTATAAATAAAAAAATTATAGTAGTGTATAGAAATGAATACACTTAAACAAAAAAATTATATACTTAATCAGTAAAATTAAACACTTCATTTGTAAATTTTATACACTGATTCAATAAAATTTATACACATCGTTGTTAAAAAATAAAAGTAAATAAGCATAAATACAAATTACACCATCGACATCAGGTTACACCTCAAACAAAATCTACTGAGGTTACAACGCCAACAATACCTACTGATGCAAGCAAAACTAGTATTTCCATCAACACAGTTCTCATAACGGGAATGGTGAAACTTTCGAACACCACAAAAATGTTAATACACTTATTCAATAAAACTTATACACTTGCGTGTTTAAAAAGTATACATAAATAAATATAAATACAAATTTTCTTAGCCATTGTTTCCTACGCAGATTCCCTTGCCAAAATTTCCTCCAAAGCCAACAGGGATGACTACTTCCTCAACACAATTCTTCATTGTAGGACTAACACTAGCTTGATCCACCACTTCATAACGAGTCTACTCTTCAAGAGATATATACATGTATTGATGAAATCTTATACACTTTCTAATTAAAATGTATACACCAATCCTGTTCAACTGTCTTGACTTCTCCCTCCTCTCCACGTTCTAGATCTTCTTTCCATGTTCTGGTCCGACTACTTCTCAGTGCCTCTTCCGAACTCCGAACTCACCGTCTCCACAATCTCCATTTCCCCATCCTCTCCACGTTCCATATCTTCTTTCCACATGCCAGATCTTCATCTTCTTAAAGAATCAAGCAAGCTGGCTAAATCATTATAGTCTACTAAATCACCGGAGAAAATAAATAAAAAAGGAGAAAGACGGAGGAGAGAGGCAGGGATCGCCGTCGAGAAATACGTCGTCTTCGTTCTCTGCTGCCGCCTTGTTCTTACTAGCAACGAAGACGTTCATAAATACAGAAGCTGAAGAGAGAGGCATCGTCGATCTGGATAAGATGAAAACCAGTTTTGCTCTCTCGGTGGTACCGCCACCTGCCTTCACTATCGCCTCCCCATGAGAAAAAGGAAAGTAAAAATAAAAAAAAAGAGGAGAGTGCATTAATAACCCAAATAGAATATTTAGGATCGGATTACTTTTATATGTTGGATCAATGATTTTGGTGTACTTTAATAATTGGTGTACAATAGTAATTGTCATTTGTAAAATAGTTAAACAGACAATTATCACTTTTTATTTTTTACTTATTACTTTTTATTAAAATTGCTATCACTTTTAATTTGTCTCAATAATTATTAATAAAATAATTCAATTAAACGTTACCATTTTCATTGATTAGATGCCATTTTTATTAAAAATATTATTATTTTGTATTATTCCCATTAATTATTCATGAAATATAGTTTATTTGGCCGATTATTGCTTTTTATTGATTAAATATTATTATTTTTATTGCCTTTTATCCGTTCTATTAATAATGAACTAATTCAATATGATGGTTATCACCTTTTGTTTTCTAATCAATTGTAGTATCACTTTTTATTGTTATATAAATTATTCATAAAAAAAATCAATTGAGTGATTATCACTTTTCCTTTATCAAATATATCACTTTTTTATTAAAAATGTTATCACTTTTATTCTTCAAACGAATCATAAGTGAAATAGTTCTGATGGACGAATATCACTTTTTTATTAAAATGTTATCACATTTTATCTATTCTATAATTTATTAATAAAATAATTTAATTGAATGAATATTATTCTTCCTTGTTTAAATGTTATTTTTTTTGTTAAAAATATTATCATCTTTTTTTATCTATTACAAATTATTTAAGAAATTCACTATTTTTTATTGCATATTATTTTTAAAAAAAAATACTATCACTTTTCATAAATTTATAATATTTGAATTAAAAATAAAAATTTAAATAAATAATAAAATTTAAATTATATTTTAAAAAATTAAAAAGTTAAATAATAATTAAAAAAAAACGTTAAAAGAAGACACTAAAGGAGATAATGGGCTTGATTATTAATGCCTAATAAAACCACCGAGACCCGCGTCCCTTTAAACGGATATTTTAAGATCCCTCTTACTAAGATCCGCGAGACCTTTCGTGTAAGTCTTTGACTAAATGTAAAGTAACAATTAAGATGTAAAAAATAATAATTAAAACCTATGTGTACACTAGAATCACCTATAAAGTTAAAATTTAAATAAAAAAAATACTCCTCCATTCTATCCATAAGTCTTCATTTGTTGTTTACACTTAAATTAAAGAGTTTTATTATTTTATTTGTAATGAGTATTTGTCTTGTATTAGTAGTGATTGGTGAGTTATATATGAAATTTTTTTACTAAAAGGAAAAAATAGAAAAAATATCCAATATAATAAAATTGAGACATTTCAATTGGAAAAAAGATTTAATAAATTCATAAGAAATGTGGGTACATAGTAAAATAGGCTATAGTAAGTTAGGTGAAGCTGAAGAGTACAAAAGGAGGGTTGGAATAAATTATAAATTTGGAGGAATATAATTAATTAAAGCATGAAATCCACGTTCCACGCGAATCATTTAATTATTATTCTTATTTTTTATAATTAAATAATGTGTGTTATATAACATTCAACATTAATTTGGGAGATTTTTTTATAGCTAAATAGTTTTTTTCATCAATATAAAGAATTTGCAACAAATTATAACTTTTAACTTTTGATAAGTGACATTCATGTAAAAAGTTAATATATACTCCCTCCGTCCCAAAATTGATTGCACACTTTCCACATTTATCCGTCCCAAAATAGATTGCACCTTTCCAAAAAATGAAATATTACATCAATCCCCACCCCTAAAGTTCTCTTAATTACAACTTTAACACACTCACCTAAGACACATAACATACTTTATAATTTATTTATTACCTAAAAATACCACAATACCCCTAAAAAGTCAACATTTCTTAAACTCCGTATCTACAGTAATAGTGCAATTAATTTTGGGATGGAGGGAGTATATATATATATATATATATATATATATATATATATATATATATATATATATATATATATATATATATATATATATATATATATATATATATATATATATATATATATTAATTTTTTGAAAATTTTGTCTTTTTGTTGTATAGTTGTTATTTATAAGTATATAACTTTTAGTAATAAATCCTTAATTTTACTGTTTATCTAAAATAAATATCAATTACATATAAAAAATCTTAATTTATTTTTTTTCTATATATAATTTGATTTTGATACTAATTAATTTATTTATAAATAAATAAATAGTAAGACAAAAATGACTTTTAAATAAGGTCAAACATTATATATATGACTTTGTTATATATATATATATATATATATATATATATATATATATATATAATGAAAAATAAGTTCAAATATTTTATAATTAATTAAAAAATATTAAATATTTTAAATAATTGCTATATATATTTTTTAAAATATACGTAATATTATAAATAATATTTAAATAGAGTATTACTTTTTACTCATGATTATTCAAGGTTTAGTATTTCTTAATTAACTATATAATAATAATTCTATTTCCATTAATTATTATTTTTAAGAAACTAATGTAAAATATATATATATATATAATATAAATAAAATTAATTTATATATAATATTCTTTTAAATATTAATGAATTTGTAATGAATTTATTGATTTTATTTTTTATTTAATTTTATTAGTTTCAAATTATATAAACAACTAAAGAAAATAAATTTTATAATTCATATGTCATAATTGAATAATTAAAATATAAATAAATATTAATATACTAAATTTAAAAAATTAATAAATATTTACAAACTCAATTTTAATGCTATTTGATATGAAATAATGATTTAACTTAAAGAATTTAAGCTTTCAATTTTATACATGAATTAGTTTATCGACCTCTTATTCTCTAGATGTAAATCGATTTAAGAGTACTTGAATCGTCGATCCTCTTTCACTTGAAAAATACTTGAATCAATAACACTTTAGAGGTAATCTTAAAGAATACTTGAATCGATTCTTAAGAGGTAATACTTGAATCGATTTTTTTCCGCTTGAAGAATCAATTCTTAAGATGTAAATCAATTCAAGAACACTTGAATTGATTCTCGTACTCTTGAAAAATTAAATTTTAAGATGTAAATCAATTCAAGTATCTTTTCAAAAATTAATTTTTAATATGAAATTCATTCAAGAATACTTGAATCGATTTTTAAGAGGTAAAATAATTCAAGAATACTTGAATCATCTATTCTTAAGAGGTAAAATAATTCAAGAATACTTGTACTTGAATCAGTTCTCTTCCTCTTGAAGAATACTTGAATCGATTTTTTGAAGGTGGATCGAATCTCTACTTGATTTGCTTTATCGAAATAAATTTTTATACTTTCATAAATCAATTATCTAAAGAAACTTGAAAAAAACTCTTATTCCTCTGGGAGAAACAAATATGTGTATTTAGAATGAATATTAAAAGATGGCTGGATCTTGTGTGAGACAGTCTTACGTGAGACCATTTTACACTTTTTAAATAGTTATCACTTTCGCTATAAAATATTATCACTTTTTATTTATACTATAAATTGTTCATGAAATAACATTATCACTTTTCATTAATTTAATATCACATATCAGTGCTAAACTTATCACTTTCTGACCGTCTCATGTAAACTCTTACGTGAGACAGTCTCACACAAGTATTTGCCTTAAAAGATTTAGTAACTAATTAATGATACCTAAATAAATAAATAAAATATAAAAAAATTAATCATTATTAAAAATAAGAAACACATTATTTAGAAAAGAAAATATTAAATAAGGAAGTTAATTAAAAGTAAATAAGGAAAATATTAAAAAAGTATTTAAAAATTCAAAAATTTGAGAAAATTACATGTTACATTGGAGCGCTCTGAAGACGACACATCAGCAAGAAAAGTTTCTGGTATAGTATACTTTAATATCTTAAATATACTAATCTTGAGTTTTTCTGTACATGTATTGTCTTTAGAGTAGTTTGTCCCTACGTGTTAATCTTGGATGTTTATGTGTCAGTCTATATGAAGTTTGGATCCGTATTATTTATTTTTATTTTTAATAAGTTAATCCTCAATGTGTATTAATATTATAAAAATATTTATGTGCATTAATTATTTATTGCGTTAATGATGCAATTATAATAAATATAAATTATATGAGTATAGTTTTAAATATAGTATTTTGGAGTTTTATCTAAAACACTGCATTTATATAATAAATAATTACATACAATTAATTAAAACTAGAATATTGGAACGCATCCGTATGAATTATTTTTATTTTAATTAGTTAATCATATTCTTAATATTTATTTATCGTGATTGTTGCTACTTTCCATTATTAATAGTTATTATATTCAAAATAGCTACGTTAAAGGTGTTCATGTTATATATATATATGTGGATGTTTTTTTTATTTCCACATTATTTTATTCTTAAACACAATTTGAGATTATTTTCTCATATTTGAATTATCTTTTTTTATTTGGCTATGTTTTCTATTTTTCAGTTATCTTTTTTCTTTCTAAATTTTAAGAATGGAAATTGTGGGAAAGAAATTTGGAATCTAAAAGTTAAAATTATTCATGTATGGTTCGTACATGACAAAATTATACCAACCCAAAAATACTACATGATCCTAATGGATTCACGGGTATATTTCAAAATTTTCAATCATAGATTAAATATATACTATGTTGTTGTCAATTTCTTTTATATGTCATTATTTAATTCTTTTCATTTTTTTTATATATGGGACCAAGATTCATGCGCGCAAGTATCTAATCACAAAATTTGAAGTGATTGTTAAAAATATATTGTTCTATACTTTGTTCAATGTTAGCGTTGCTAAAAAAACGTGTTTACTGGCAGGTGGGTGAGTGGGGGGTTTAGGGTATATTAGGTTAATGTTGGAGGATAATAATGTTCAAAAAGTATAAATTTTGTAGAATTAATAGTTTTTAAACAAAAGTGTCGGTATTAATTTATGTAGAAGAAAATGGCAGGTTACATGCTTCGGGTAGTAGCCCAAAATTACTTATTTATTAGATAGAAAATATTTATTACACTCTCATAACACTTAAACAAGAGAAGAATGCTCATCTAGCTACCTATTGTACCTAAAAACTGAACACTCATACAAAGAAAGAAAAAAACTACAATGTTTTGGATGAGAAAACAGAGGGTGATGATCGATGCCTTCTACTTCCTCTACTCTCTATTTATAGAGGCTTGTGGATGTAAAATCAGGATTACAAAGCCTCCTAACTTACTGTGATGTCACTGCTTACGTCACATGTCATGGATGCATTCAGTAGTTGGTTGCATTGAATGCCAACTTTATCTCCTGGCTAAGTCCCCCCCCCCTTCTGGCCTTTTGTTGGGTCCCTGTAAGATCATATGTCTATGTTTTCTTGCGCGGTCAAATGACTTTTGCTTTTTTGGAGAGTCATTTATCTCTTGTGATATCAGAAGGATCCTCCAAGAAGTTTGACCCCCCTTTAATTTGATTTTTTTTCATTTTATTTTGGGGACTTAATATTCAATTCGAATTTGTCTCATAAACGAGAAGATTTTTTTAGAGGGATCGATTTCGGTTTCATGCAGGCGAGTTACAGCCTGCAATCCGAACTGTGGATGGATTTTTGGGGTTAGCTCACTCTCACCATTTAGATCTTCTTGTTGTGCTATTTAGATATTTTCTTCTACCATTGTGATTGTGTATCCCAAGGTGGTTATCTCCGTGATATTGGGACATTCCTCTATTTTTAATAGGGAGATTAAACTATGTCTCTTGTTTCATCAGTAGATTATTTCCTAGAATATATCCGAGGTTTTCACTAGACTTTTTCCAAATTAAAATTCATAGTTTGAATTTCACATCAAATCTTGTGTCATTTTCATCATCTTCTGTCACGTATACGATTGACACGTAAGTGAGGAAAGAAAATCAACCGTTTTAGGGTATAGTTTTAGTTTTCCTCCCTCTTTTAAGTATCATATAACACTAAAAGGGAAAAAAATTCAACCATTGTCCCTAGGATTTACCCTTTTTTTGAAGTTAAATTCACTTTTTGCCCTGAAACTAGTACAAAATTTGATTTCTGTCCCAAAAAAGATAAACAGTTCAATTTTGTCCTACAACTCACGAATTTATTCAATTTTTGACCTATTTTTGCCGAAAAGCCCCCATGCGCCACACGTGAGGCTTTAATTTGGGGATTTCCGGCGAAATTGGCCTAAAATTGGACAATTTCAAGAGTTATAAGACAAAATTGAAACATTTATCTTTTTTGAGACAGAAATAAAAAAAATTGTTTTGAAAAAATGATTTTAACACAATTACTTAACTTATATAGAAAACGAGTTCGTTATCCAATTTTCTCTATTCTCTTTTAACGTGAAATCTATCATGCACTATTTCTTGTTTATTTAACTACGAGTTCTTTAGCATACACTTGTTTATTAGCTTCACTTAAAGAAGAGATAATGAATCTTGTAACGTAGAATTTAGCATACAATATACATTTCATGCTTATTCTTACTTAAATAAATCATATGGAAAATGAGTTTATTATCCAATATTTCTATTAAAAAAGAGAGAATGATTCTTGTAATGTGAAACCTAGCATGCGCTATATCTTTGTTATTCTTACTTAATTCATAAGGAAAACAAGTTTTTTATTTAATCTTTTTATTAAAGAAGAGAGAATGAGTCGTGAAACATAGCAAGTACTATTTCTTGGTTATTCTTACTTAACTCATATGGAAACCGAGCTATTTATCCAACGCTTCTCTAAAAGGAGAGAGGATAATTCATGTAACGTGAAATCTGGAAAACGAATCTTTATCAAATGTTTCTCTTAAAGAAGAGAGAATGAGTCTTATAATGTGAAATCTAGTTAGTAAACACTATTTTTGTTTATTCTTACTTAACTCATTTAAAATACGAGTTGTTTATCAATCAACTTCATTTAAAATATAGATAATGAGTCTTGTAAGGGACTCAATATAGTTAAAATTACTTTTTATCCTATAACTAAACAAATTTCGATTTATGTCCCAAAAAAGATAAACGTTTCAATTTTGTGCCATAGCTCTCGAATTTGTCCAATTTTAGGCCAATTTCGCTGGAAATCCCCAAATTAAAGACTCGCGTGCGGCTCACGTGAGGCTTTCTGGCAAAATTAGCGTTTTTCGTCGAAAATTGGCCAAAAATTGAATAAATCCATGAATTATGGGATAAAATTGAACCGGGACAGAAATCAAATTTTGTCTTAGTTACGGGGCAAAAAGTGAATTTAACTCCTTCTTTTGAGGGCATTGTCCTAGATTTATTTAAGCATAGTTTTAGTTTCCTTTCTCTTAAGAATCATCCATCCAATGGTGTAGTACACAGAGAACCCAATCTGTTTTGATTTTTGTTAATTTTTGCAATATTTATTTTGGTTTGTGGTTTATTGTGATTGTTATATTGGGATGAAAAGTTTGAGCATTGATATTATTGGGACAGTGTTGGATATGCCTCCTTCCACGACAAAATCACCAATCATGGACAACACAAGAAGATAGCACATTATTCTGAATTTCTTTTAGGCTGTCTCCTCCAAGAAAAGGGTGAAGCTCGTCTCTCCGATGCATGGCGTACCACGGAGCCATGGAAATTGATTCCCATTGGCAGAGCTTATTACAATCTCTGTTTCGACAATCAAGAGGATCGTGAGCCCACCAACCACTGCCATGATTTGGATTCGCATCTTTGAATTGTGGAACGAAGATGTGTTCACTCAAGACTAAAAGTGATAGGTGTCGATAGCAGATGTCTAGACGGCAGCGGAGGGCACTTTGGCAGGGTTTATGTTGACATCTGCAATGCCATCCGACACTTGCAAGATGAAAAGTTACAAAGCAAAGAAATTGCGGATAAATTGAAGGTCCCAGTATGTTATAGAAAACATTTCGATCAACACCATCTCTCACTATTACTATGATAATACCTGGCACCTCACTGAGGATTTTGACAATTTTTTACCAACAAATTGGTCTTTGGATTGAATCAGACTCTACTTATGTGGTACACATGCTCACAGACTCCTCACCCTCGCTCGATCGAGGCATGCTACGAAATTTCGCTTTGCATTGCACACATTCTCCTGCCCATCAACTGCTTCATTGGCCTGTCTACTCCATCTCAAGAATTACAACATTTGAAAGGGAAAGATTTATAGATTCTGTTAATTGTGGTTGGTACCCTTTTTCTTGCTGATTTTCTTCACTCAGTTTTACACAAATAGGTTTTAACCACGCCAACTTGGACTCTATAACATTTTCCTTTCAAATTTTAACATGTTTCACTTCCCTCATGTTTTCAAGATTCTTCGTGGATGGTTAATAGTTACTCCTCTTGGTTATGCATATCAGACGATTTTGATTATTCATGCCCAATATGATTATTGATAAAATCTCTTGTGAAAGCTGGTTCGTGAATTAAAGTATGATCGACTTTTTAATGTACCATGACATAAACTTCAGTAAAATAAAAAATATGTAAGTTTATACTAAATTAAAAATAAAAATTAATAATAGTAATAATAATAATAATAATATAATACAAGTAATTAATAAATTGTTCTTACATAAAAAGTGAAAAAGTTAACAATTTGATGTAGAACAAATTTGTTGGCCAATTGAAAAGAATCTGGGCCGAAACGCCGTCGTATAATCAAGTCCTTCGTCTCCCTGATCTCCTCCTCCGTCCCTATTCACAGATCAGACTCTCATCAAACACTTCGGTCTCTCTCTCCCTCTGTAGAATGGAGCCTCACAAAGCTTACACCGTCGCTCTTCTGCTCATCCTCTCTCTGTCTCTCAATTCTAAGGTTCGTTCTCACTCTCACGCACTGCACTTGTTTTTCTGAATCTATTGGATCTTTTGATTGCAAGTCCTGAGTTTGCATTTACATGTTATTTAACCTTGGAACTTGATCAATAATGTTGATTTGTTTCAGGTGATTTATGGGGATTCTTCCGTTCTTTTACTCGACAGCCCCACCCGTCATTATTTTCGCCATTCATCAGATCAGGTACTTATTCTAATAGTAGTTAGGATTTCTATTACTGTATGCAAATCAAATTTCAGTGCCTTGTTGTTCTAGATAAGACGAACTATTAAGCATCTATTTTGAAGTTTTATGAAAGCGAGAAATAGTAAGCAGGGGTTGGTAATTTAGGGTTCCAAGTTAAATTGCGTACTGCAAGGCTGCAAGCTAAAAAAACTGTGTGATTATCTGGCACTTGTTTTAGGCTCCGGTAACCTTGTTCTGGCTTCAAAGGCATGGATAAATAGAAAATTGCAATTTGCTGCAATTGAAATATTGAGGTGAAGCAATTTTAACACTCATAAGAGATTGAACTTTAAAGCATGCAGCAAAAGCGTAAATTAAATGATGCTATATTTCCTAGTTATAGTCTGAAATTTGTTTGATTTGATGGAAGAAATAAATGTTGCTCAAATTTTAATGGATTGCCGGTGTAGCTGGTCCTAAAATGTTAATATTATGGATTGATAAGGTTCTGTCATCAGAACTCAATTTGGGGGACTTTCTTATTAAGAGCCCCTTGCCCCTCATACTTTGGACAGTTGTAGTATAAGTGAAATTCAGAACATTTTTAATTAATTTAATTGAATTTTTAAATGCTTGAAACCTTCTTAAGGTATCTTTCTTGTTATTATAAATTTTGGAATATGACGGAAGAAGGAAAGTGGATGTCTGAAGTATTTCCCAAATTAGCTCGAACCTGGTCTAGTGGCAATTTTAACCTTCTTTTTTTTTCTCTGTTAGTAAGAGTTGAAACTTGAAAGTAAAAGTATAATCATTCTAGAAATCGAACTTTGGATTTATTTGGTGTGCAGGTTAGAGGCTACCCTAGTTTGTTCCCAAGATTATATTCTTGGAAATGGCCAAGGGCATGTACCTCTGTAAAGTCCTATTCCAAGCAAACTTACACCTCCAGATTAACTTTTGGCATGGAGAAATGTGTCCCTTTTACTTTAAGCTCCTAGTTTAACAAAGTTAACTTATGTTAATACATGATTCTTTTTCACTCCTACTGAGACTCCTCTCTAATGTAAGCATCATTTATCTTCTTTAGAGCCAAAGCGAGACAAGATTATCTTTAAGATTGAGGAAAAACACGAGACTAACAGAATATCTTCATTTTTCTGTTAAGCTGTCATGTAGCATTTACTTTAATGATTATGTTCTGTTAAAGCTATTTTAGGGTGATTATTTTCTAGTTCTTGAAATGTACAATGGGCATCTTGATGCCCCGAAAAAGTTAGTGTGGAGGTGTTTCTCTTGTGAGGTATTACTTGTTGTCCATTTAAAGGTAACACCTTGACATGACTTTGGTCATTTACTTCGTATTGGCTGAACCAAGCTAATAGAGAGCAGGAGCAGGGCTGGGTGAGGTTGAGAAATCACGGCCCTTGCTGGTTTACCGACGACGAGGACGGGATTAGGCCCACTTTTGTGGGCTGGGCTTGTTCATTGCTGTTTTAATATTTTAATTATTATTCTGTTCTAGTATATTTAGGATTGATACTTTCCTTTTTGGTGAGTATTAGTATTTAAGCAGTGGATTAGGGTTTATGGATATCTATCACATTATTATTGAATTAAGGAGCCTGGAGGCAACTCGGCAAACAGTGATTTTTCAATTTGATTATTCTGTTCTTATGACAAGCAAAAGTTGGGGTGATTTATTTTAAAACCCGTCTTTTCACCAAACAAGTCCCAGGATATTATGGTTATCACTATTATCTAGTCAGCCCCGTGAACAAGAAGCAAATTGGAGATGGAACATTTTTGTGTCTAAAGATATGGCACTAGTGGTCTTTCTAGTGTTTGTAGATACTCTGCGTGCTGGCTAGAAAAAGAATGGATGGGCTTTTGCAGTTACTCAACTTCCTCGGTTAATAGATCATTATTGATCTTATATATCTCTGTAGCCTTTGGAAATGCTTCATTTGATTTTCAAGGGGAACCTTTGTGCATAGAACTGAGTGTTATTATCTTGATGATGATATGCTATTATATTAGATAAAGCTTGTGAATCTTAATAGAAATGAGGATTTTTAGTATGAGGGTGAGAAGTGATATTAAATATTATTTCATTTGGTCATAAGTGGGGCTGCATTGTATTGTAATAGATGTTTCCTGAGCAGTCAAAGGAATTTGAACTCTTCATAGCTAGTATGTAGAATTATAAATTACTGATAGTGTGTGTGCAGGTATAATGAATAATTGAATCTTCATATTTAAAAACATGATTTAGTATATTAATTTGAAGATTGAAGTTATGCGGTTTATTAACTTCTCTGTTTCAGTTTCTAGTGATTCAACAATGGGGACCATTTAATAAGGAGGTTGCTTCTTTGAGTTCTGTCGTCTAAGTGCCCATTCTTTTTTTCCTATAACTTCCTGTTAAACTGCGTTCCTTTATTTACCCGAGTAACCAACTTTCCATAAGATGATAAAAGTCTCCTATTTCTCTCCAACCATACAAACTAGAATATACCAGTGACAATTACTCTTCTGAAAATAATACCTCAGCACCTTGAAGACCGTCCCAAATCAGCTGCTAAAGGTTTGTGGGACATCCAGGACACCCAATCAAGACTCAGCTTTGTTTTAGCCTTCTAAACACTAACGCGTGGATGGAAAGATACGCTCTTGAGCTTTCAAACAATGCCTGAAATATGTACATGTATAGGGCAAAGATTATATGCATAGTTAATTAAGTTTTGCCTGGGCATGCCCAAGGCACATAAGGCTCAAGGATTAGTGCCTTATCTAGTCTAGACGAGCACATTTCGCAAGGCACACCTTATCTTTAGCGGATGTGCCTCTGAAATCTGCAAATTTCTTCTCACCAAAATGTGTTTCATGGACATTTTAAACTTTTTAAGGTATAAACAAGTTCAGACAGATTATACTGTAAAGGACAGCAATAGTAACATAAAGAAGAAAATAATGCTTTCTGCCCTAGGGTTTAAGTGTAACTTAGAGAAAGAGAAGAACAATAGCTCCTTTTGCTGAATCTTCCTTCTCCACTGTACTCCTGCAATTGCTGCACCTCCACTTGTTTACTCTGACAGCCTCCCTTTTTTTGGTCTGTGCCACTGACTCATTTCTCTGTTGTTTTTTTTGGTGAATGAGTGAATCTTATCCCTAATGTTGTGATGTTATGACCAATGTTGTGCTTCTATCTCTATATCTTTTTTTAACTGCAGGAGATTTGATAAACATTGATCTATATAAGATTGGCCCATTGGCCTAATCATAAAATAATAGGGCTGGGGTACTACGTTAAAAAAATAAAAATTCTGCCATGTTCAAGAGGCATTCCTTGGGCAACCGCCCTGTGCTTCAGGCGCTAAAAGATCCCGTTGCACCTCTCGCCTTTAATAACTATAATTATAATTATTTGGGGTAAGCGGGTAAATTATCAAACACCACCAACCATGAAAGCAGTTGAACTTAGAGATGCTAGCACTTCCATGTGGAATAATGACTAGGATTGTACCGAAGTTCTGAAAAGTATTCATTAAAGGATTTGCTTGAAAAAGTCTTGGAATGTCTCACCTTATTACATCATTAGAATTCAACACCGCACCCTCAACGGCCCTGCCAGGCTCATGTAACCCTAATTTGAAACCCAAATCTGTCATTATAGAATTTCTCATGATTCTACAGAAATGAAGGTTCTTTTACAGACAAGTAGAAGACTGGGCAATTATGACAACAATTTTATTGATGTGATGTAGTGAAGGGAACAGATATCTGCCACCTATTCTCCTCGAACCTTATCTTGTTACCTCCATTGACCGTAACCTCCATTAATGGAATAAAAGCTGGGTATATCCTGGGATGAACTTCAAATTATTTACAAAAATCATCCTTTTAGCCAAACCATAATCCCATATATTTTCCTATATGCCAAAGTAATTCTTTCACTACGAGACGTTCATCACCATTTTCCTAATAATGCCTTGTTTCTTAAACACACATTCTGGATCCCACCCTCCCAGTTCTTAAGCCTTGTAACTGAACCCCAAACAACTGAAAGAGAAGTCCAGAAGGGTTATATTTCCAGCCAAACATCGTCTTTAAATTTTTCTTGTCAACTAACTTATGCTATCATACTCTCTCATGTATCCCTTATATTCGTTGCATGATATTGAGGCGAATCCATTTAGGTTCAAACTTTTAATATGTAGTCGTGAATCATAATGTTTGACAAAGCTTTTGTCGTTTGTGCAGTCTGTTTCACTTTTCCCATCTGAAAATGGTGCCATGGCATCAGTATTACTTGGCTTTGCACCCTCTTCCTCACTCACTGCTACTGGATCATCCAAGGTACAGTATATATATATTTGTACTCGTTTGTTTTCTGGTACTATATTGGCTATGCTTACTAAACAGGCATCTTGCAGCTAAACGAGGTGCTGATGCCCAATCCTTTTGATAGGCCACGTGCCTTGTTGATGGTTGAAGTTACAGGAGTTGAAGGTTTGTTGCTTGATACAAGTTGTTTAAAAGTTACTGTATGCTTTGTGTAATAGAGTAGTTACTGAATATTGTTTTGTAAACAGAATCTCAACTTATTACAGACTCAGACAAATCTCCGTTTGATAATGCTCTGAGGGTCAAGGTTGAAGGTAGTCAAAAAGTGGACATTCAGCTGCCAGGTAACTGAACCCTGTGATTTGTATATAATCAGGCAGTTGCAATCTTATCTGAACTTCTCTTTGGTCTCGAGTGGAGTTCTCAAAAACTGCTCGATTTTTTGCAAAAGTAGCTTTCCATTGTCAAATGATTAGTTGAATGGACGCTGTATTATGTCTGCAGATGAAGAAGTTTCTATGGTCTCTTTAAATGGAGTGTCAAGTGATGCTGAATGTTCAGATAAAGAATTGAGTGATTTTGTTAGTCTCTCCCTTTCTTCTCTCTCCCTTTCTCCACCGTAATCTTTTAATTTCCTTATATTATGAGATGGTTGGTTTTTTTATGCAGGCCTCTTGGTTGGGTGGATCATATGTTGAAGATGCATCCCAAGCATTGAATGGAGAGTTGGTCATTCCCTTGGCTAATGGCGCCTTTCTGAGACTTCAAATGTCAGAGGTTAGAATTGTACAAGCTTGCTATTCTTTACCATTGCATGCTTATTTTTACTAAAAGAAGTTTGGTGGACTGTTTTGAATTGCACAGAGAGCTGACAGGGAATTTTCGACTAGTCTTGTATCTCTCATAAACAACATTAGAAAGGCAATGGAGATGCATCAAGTGTTAAAAAAGGGTGACCGCAGTCCAGCAGAGCTAATTACTGGGAGATTTGATGGAATCAAGGTCATATATCAACCCATTACATCAAAACATCAATTTTCTGATTAGTTAATTCTTGTTTAAAAATTATAGGCAGGCCCCTTGAATCCACTGCTGGCAAGTTACTTTAGATTGGAAAGGGTTGGTTTACCAGATTGACTTTCTCTGGTTTCCCTTACTGTGACTTTCTCTAGTTTCCCCTAGTGTGTTTATCGCCCTCGAGTTTGATACAAGTGCATGCATGCATCTGGAATCAGTTTCTTTTTACTGTAACTATGCTGATGTAAACGCCAAAACAATTGAATGACCCTATGTAGTTTATGTCATTAGAAGCAGTTTCAACTTAGCTAATTATGCATTTTTTAATACCATGTACATGATAATTAAAGTCTCCAGAATAGCTTATTGTGCATCATTAAAATTGTAATATAACTCTAGATCTTCAGTCAACACAGATTATTTATTTATTTTGAATAACTGAGTGTTCATCAAGTGCGGATGGAAATAAGTATAATGTTAAACGTGTACATGTCATGGCTATACATGTTTTTTAAGTCTAGTTGGATGTTTTGTTATACAGACTTTACAAAACCATTATGGGAAAGAAGATGGAATCAGTCAAAGTGGATTGGAAGTATTTATTAATTCCATCTCGAAGATATTTGGTTCCTTGCAGGAAGCATACCAAGGTTGGTGCTGTATTATTTATATTGATTGTGTAAATTACTTTTTAGCCAGGCATGTATTAATTAATAATATTTATAGCATGACTTTTTTGTATATAGAATCTTTAGTAATCTTATTCTTGAACATGAAGAATATTTTTTCATTTGGTTAGTACTTCTGGAAATGAATCTTGCTGGAAATTTTTTCACATTTTTCTGTATTCATCTTGCCAACCAGTAATATTTAAGTTTTGTTTGGCAGGACAAATTGTTGGAGTCATTGGCCATGGGGGCCTGGTTGAGTCAGAGTCAGGAAATATGTTCCACTTCACTGTAAATTCTCGTCAATCTGCTCGTGTGTTGGAGGAAATGGATACCTCACCTGAATCACTCATTATTGCAGAAATATTGTTCGTTAGAAAAACCTTGGCCTGGATAACAGGAATTATTCTTCTAATTGCCACTATTTTGGGGGTAAGTTTTCTTTTGCCGTATTCAATGCCGTCTTCGTGTTCAATTAAAGTGTTCTCATCAGGCATACCATAATAATTTCAAATCACATCCATCAGCAACATATTTAGTTGGGGTATGTATAGCAGAATTTAAAGGATATAATCAAGGCTAACAATATTATCCCAGTTTAGCAACACCTGGGACTATGGAAGAATGTGATTGAAATAGAATTGCATGAGAATCAAGGATTATGTGCAATGGAAACCGAGTATGATCTAATTCTGTGCAGTGGAAACTGAACACGACCCCCTATCTTTTGTATCTTATCTTGAAGCCTGTTTTATGCAACTTTTAAGAAGTTTCTTTACACGCGCATATTTATACATGGACAATCTTATGTTTAAGGCCATACTATGTTTTATGACACATTTGTGGAACATCATGATCTTATCATTTCCCCTTTTTGCTTCTGTGCAGATCCACTTTCTTATGAACATGCCACTCACCAAGGACACCCTTCTATATTCTAACGTCAAGCTCGACTGATCATCACTCCACGTTCATTATCTTCCTTAAAATACAGGATGCTCCTTCAAATCTCATCCTAATGAGATAAAATCTGTGATACATTTTTAGCTTAGTACGCAGTTTGTTTTATTGATTATCTACTGGGTAGCTAAAACTTGGCATAAACTGTATTTATCTGGATATAAAGGTTCAAGCTCGAAATCAAGATTCGAGAGGTCGATAGAATCTGAGAGTGGTGAGGGTGTGAGGTATTTGATGATCGATCCTTAGGTCTGTACGAGGTGGAGTACCTTTTATTGGTACTGAACTGGCCATATTATTCTTCTTTTTGGTTTTGTAATTTCTTGATTTCTTCTCTGTAGACAATAAATGCATGAATGTGTCATGCTTCTTGAGTTATTATTATTCTTATTATTTTAAATTTAAAATTTTTTCTTGTGTCTGCACATCTTCTATTGCGTTTAATCTTTAATCGTGAATTTTTAAAAAAATTGCGCACTCTTAAATGATACTCCTCCCATACTATACAATTATTTACACATTAGTTATAAATACGGAATTTAAAAAAAAATATTCTCTTTATCTATTTTAATGGTATAAATTTAATATAATACTCCCTCAGTCCCGGCTTAAAAGGGTCATTTACTTTTTTGCACGTAGATTAAGGAGTATTATTATTTAATGTGTAGTGGGTAGTTGTATTAGAGGGAGTGTGGGTTTATATTTTAATTTTAATTGTATTAGAGGGTGTGTGGGTACTATGTGTCTAAAAAAGAAAGTAAGACTCTTTGGGTGAGACGACCAAAATAGAAAAATGACTCTCTTAGCCTGGGACGGAGGGAGTATTTTTAGATTATAAATGGTAGAAAATTTTATATGAGGATCTTTAAAATGTATTTTGAATTATTATTATTATTATTATTATTATTATTATTATTATTATTATTATTATTATTATTATTATTATTATTATTATTATTATTTCAATGGATGGTGCAGATTATAGGGGGATAAAAATGGAAATTGTGAAACCAACACAACACTGAGTTGATATAATGTGTATTTGGGTGTACGTCTGCGTATTAATTTTTATTTAATACTCCAGTGTAGTATGGAGTATTTTTTTTAATATGTATATTAATTTTTATTGAATAGTGTAATATGTACTCCCTCCGTCCCGGAAAAGTTTGCGTCCCTCTTTTCGGCACGGAGATTAAGAAAGTGATGATTTTTAGGGGTATAATGGTATTTTTTTGTAATAAATAGTAAATGATAAAGTATGTTAGGTAGAGATAATTTTTTTGTAAATAAAGTATATGAGGAAGGGTGATTGTGTTTTACTTTTTGCTTTTTTTTTTAATGTGCAAACTTTTGTGGGACAGCCCAAAATGGAAAGTGTGCCATCTGAAAGGAGACGGAGGGAGTACTTTTTAATAATTTATTGTATAGAGCAAGTTAAGAGTAAAAGGAGAAAATATAAGAGTGAGGCTCCTGTGCACCCAGCGCACACGGAGCATATTCCGTGCGCTTTTGCAATTTTCATGTCCCTTTACAACTTAAACCCCTAGCAATACATAGATTTAAATAGAATATAGGGGATAATTGTGTTCAAATGGGGACACGGAGTATCCCTCCGTGTCCCCGGGGACGCAGAAACTTTTGCCTGTATAGAGCAAGTTAAGAGTAAAAGGAGAAAATATAATCCCTAAAACATGCTTGAAATCAAAACTTAATTAATTTGGAAATTCTTACATTTCATGTGTATATATCTAAGCATATTTTCCAACAAATCTAAGAATAGAGATACATACAAGTTGACCTAGCACAACCAATATGTATTAGAGTAGAAGTTCTTGAAAATCTCTTTCTCTCTATTTGGATAAAAATATGGAATATGAATGGGAATCCTTTAATATTAGTGTGGAATCACTTTGATTCATTTCAATTTTTGGAGGTATGACCATTCCAAAAACTTAGGAATCAAATCACTTTTTTCCATTCCCATTCCCTAGCAACAAATATTTCTTTTTACTCCATTCCAATTTCTTTTATCTCCATACCCTAAAACAAACATTTCCTTAATAGCTAGATAGGGTTTAGGGCAAGAGTGATTTGAAACATTTATATTATGCTTTGGTTAGCAGCAAAAATGGGGAATCAAGAAAACTTAGTATAAGGTGCGGGGAAAACACCTTTCACTATACTTGTTGCAAGGTGTTACGTTGTCAAAAAGTAGCTGAAAAAATAAAATAAAATCATTTTAGACTATTGCATCCTCTCCTTAAAAAAATGTTCATTTTTTATTTTTTAAAAATAAATTCAGGATTATGCTATTATTTCCTTATTTTAATTACATAAATCTCATTTATCTTTTATGGAGTACATTACATTCTAATTTCTCATGCACATAATCCCATATTACACCTTGATTTAACATAATGTTAATTATACTGAAGTTCTCAAAATAAACATAGTTTAACATTATTTATTAGACTTGTTAGGAAAAAAATGTGAAATTACTTTGTAAGACAGATTACCTATCATTTAAAAAGAAAAGTATAAAATATTTTACAGTATTAAAAAAAGTATAATTTATACCCCTCCCGTTAAAGTTCAAATTTTCTATTCATTTCCATCTCTCACACTATATATTTTTTTATTTATAATAGTTTAAAAAAATAAAAAAAAAAAGTAAAAAACAACTTTTATTCAAAAAACGAAAAAGGTTTAACAGAGCTTGGTTCAAGTGGTAGAGGGCAGAGTGGAAATGCCTTCCAACTGAGCTTGGTTGCTGCAGGTTGGGGGTTCGAATCCTGCCTTTGGTATTTATTTGGCCCCTTGCAAGCACAAGTGTAACAGTGAGCCCTCCCTACAAGCCACTTGAGGCATATCCTGCAATTTACCTCTTCCACCAATTAAAAAGGTAAACAATAAACTTTTGTCTTCATTTGTATTGAACTTGAAAGAAGGAACTATCAAATGACGCGTGTCGTACTAGTCTTATACAGAATCAATGAAAACGGTGGCGTATTTGGATTCGTCTTTGAACGCTCTCTCTCCAATCACGACCCGGCAGCCTTTGTCATCCGAATTAATGAAACTTTTCGCTGATCATACAACCACGGAGCAATAACTTCATCAGTCATACTCATACTACACGATCCCAATCACATTCATTCTCGATCTTTTCGTCATAATAATTCCAAAAGCGAACTCGCAAGAACACGAAGAATCGTTGGGAAAATTCCTCTGCATTTAGGTTGCTTATTGTTTGTTTGGCATAGTTCTTGTGATCTTTTTCTTCGTTGTTTATTTTGAGCGAATGGGAAATTATTTGTTGGCTAAAGAAAAGTAGAATTCGCGGAACTAATCAATTGTGAGCATAATTCTGAGTGAAGAGCTTTGGTTTTATTTTCGCATGATTTGGAGCTCGAGGCTATTAGTTTTTCTGAAACGTTGGGAATCTTTAGGTTTTTGCTTGATAATAGAACGATTAATTGATCTTCGTTCTGTTTTCATTTGGGCTTAGTTTTTTTTATTAATCATAACTGTTGTGTTGTGTGAAGGGGTTTTGGGTATATGGTATTGCAGCGTCGTCTTTTTACCTTTCTTCTTTATGTTTGTGAACTTTTTAACCTTTCTTGTTTATGTTTGTGAACTTTTTAACCTTTCTTGTTTATGTTTGTGGACTTTTTAGCCTTTCTTGTTATGTTTGTGGACTTTCTGGTGAACAGAGTACTCTCATAATGGCAAGGAAGATGCTTATCGATGGAGAGCTGCAAAAATCCAATGAGGTGGAGAGTCACTATGACTTTGATTTGTTTGTCATTGGGGCAGGAAGTGGTGGGGTTCGAGCCTCTAGATTTTCAGCGCAAAGTGGTGCGAAGGTACGAGTTATGAAAAATGTTGGCGTGGCAAATATTTAAGAGTAGATTAAGTTGGATTCTTTCTCATTCTTTTCTATTTACCTGGTGATTAATTTGTTTAATTGTGCAAGAAGCTAATTTACTTTTGTTCCTAGATTTGTGTATTTCTGAGCTCCATTATGAGTTTATGATTATTGAATTTAGTATGCAACTCTACATTTTTGATTATGTTATTGGTACAAAAAAAATTAGTGCATTCCATTTAGAGTGTGATTATTATATAGAAATTTTCTGAATAGTGGAATTGATCTAGATATTGGCTGGGTTTGGGTTCTATCAAGAACCTGATCCTTCTAAATGTCTCTATCGACAACTTACTAATCTGTGCCTTATGGAGTCATTTCCCATGCTAGAAGGGAACAATTTCTGGCTCATTTTTACTGATCCTTTCGTGCTGTCTGTCACCAGGTAGGCATTTGTGAGCTTCCATTTCATCCTATCAGCTCTGAAGTTATTGGAGGAGTTGGCGGAACGTAAGGTTTTAAAATTATAGTCAATTATTTTTGAAGTGACGCGGCTCCTCTTCTCAGAAAATAATTGTTCTCTGTACTTCTTTTAAAATTAATGATTTTTGTGTTAGTTGCTGCTCTGTTTTCTCTATAACATCATCTTCCTTGTCACCTCATTATGTGTATTTATCTTTTTTGATTAAGTTCATTGAAATTTACCAGCCCCCCGATATTAGAGTTTGGCTTTTTACTGCATTTTTGGGGATTGATCACTGTTCATGTACATTTAACTAATTTATTTTTATGATTCTTGAATAATCTCATATGAAATGAAAATACTATTAGAGTATGTGTCATTTGGAGTGTGTAACAAAGATAGATGAAGTTGGATTTTTACAGACACTCTGACAATGTACATTTGAGTTGTAGAATAAAACCAATAAGGTATTACATCATGAAGATAACATAAAATATAAATCTAGAAAGGAATTTCCTCTCCCAATAGGATCTATAATCCTGTCCCAAGACCTATTTCACTAAGCTGGGTATTTCTCGACGTCTTCTAACAACTTAAAGTTTTTATTTGTACTAGTGCGTGAAGGTTAATAAGTGTTGCTGATCTCTATACTGGAATTGCGTTTGCCTAGACCCACCTTTTAATCTTTCCTTGATATTGCTGAAATTCTCTTGCTTAGTTACTATCTTATCTTCAGTTCAGATAATTTTAAGATTTAAGCAGATCCTATCTTACAAGTGTTGAATTTTGACCAGTCATTATTGTTTCTTTTCTTGATTGATGCACATCACATTCTGGGGGAAATCAATGCACTGACTAAAAATTTTCATGCTTTTAATGAAAAAATGGTTCTTAACTAGCAATGTTATTGGTCAAACATGTAATTGCTAATATTATGGATATGTGTGCTGTCTTTTATTAACATTAATGTATGCATTACTGATCTTTGTTCAGGTAATATTTACTTTGCAAAACGAGATTGAAGTAGTGAGAATGGAAACAAAATTTAATAATGCTTTTATAATGTCAGGTGTGTCATTCGCGGTTGTGTTCCTAAAAAGATTTTGGTCTATGGTGCTTCTTTTGGGCCGGAATTGGAGGTTTGATTCTTACTTAAATCCGTTTCAAACAGTTACACTATTCATCCAATGATTATGCTAATCTGCCTAATTTAATTGGTTTCTCTTTTTTCAATAAAAGCACCAGGTCTCTAGTTTTTGCTTTTAAAGAGTATTTGTGTGTACTTCCTTCTTTCTGCTTTTTAGGCTTATATTCTCTGATTGAAAATCATATTTTCATGAATACGTGTAAGTACTATCGATTTTATTGTTTTCCTCGTGGCTGCATGATGATCAAAATTATGCCTGAAAATTCTTCATCTATTGTATTGATAATTTGGTTGAGAAAAATAGGATGCACAGAAATCTTCTTCTTGAATATAATATTTTATGCTAGCTTTTATTTGGAATACTAACACTTTTTGTGTGCATGCTTTATTCTTGAGCCTTTGTCCTTTATCTTTTTCCCTTTTATCAACCTGTTAATTTTGTTTAGTAAACAGTCTGGTCAAAATTATATCTTCACTTTGCAGGATGCGAGGAGTTATGGGTGGGAAGTAAATGAGAGAGTTGATTTCAATTGGAAGAAACTTCTACACAAGAAGGTCAGAGTATAAAGTAGGAAAGTTTTTGTCGACTGTAAGCTGCATATAAATGACTGCACATGATCTTTCTATTTGGCCTCCTGTACACCCAATCTATGCAACTTCTGGAATTCTTCAGAACTAAAAACATGGACATAAGATATTAAAAAGATGCAAAGTGAGTATAAAACACCAAAGGTGTTGGCATGCCGCATCATTTGAAATTAATGTTTACCACCCAGTGGAACACGACCCTGCCCTATGAATATAGATCAAAATTGGCAAGTGTTCTTTGACATTTAGACTAAGAACTACCTAGTGTTTGGTGTTTATCACTCAGTGGGTGTTTGCAAGTTCTATTAACTGCGTAAGATCACATTTTTCATGAATTAAGAATCACTTTTATTATGTTTGCAAATTCTAAAAACTGTTTTTCTTATTCAATTAAAAGCTGATTTTCAGAAGTAGGTGGCGAGCAGCTTAAATCTGATTACGGCATTTTAGTAAACATGACCTTGTTTTTAAGACAATTATAATCATAGTATTTTTGTAATAATCAATAATACCCCTTCATTTTTTGTAAAATTATAAAAAATTGATTTTTTTTTGCACACACTATAGGCTCTTCCAAAAATTTAGTTAAAGCACTTTACAACCAGACATTTCAAGTTGAACCTTTCCTCAAAAATAAATTCTTTGAATCTATGAGCAATTGCGAACACCCCCTCAGTGTGCACAGGGCATTTTTTATGAATCTGGATTAAAGTGATGTTTTCTTCATTGAATTTGGACTAGGAACATCCTCTTTCTACCTGCAAATGTAGAATGTAAAGAATTCTTGATTTTGGAATTGAAGTGTCTTTCTGTAGCTATGTGAATGATGTTATCTTATGGAAGTTCAAGGAATTCAGATATTGTTTTTTTTACCTGTTCTATGGTTTGGTGTTCATTTCCAAGTAATTGGCATTTTAGAAACGTTATTTAGTTATAAAAACTTTTACTGAACTTATTTCTATTGAAATGTTTGTGTTTAACATTATAATCTTGAGTTCTACGTAACTTAATCTTACCCACTTGCAGACTGAAGAAATAGTCAGATTAAATGGGATCTACAAGCGCTTACTTTCAAATGCCGGAGTTAAGCTATTTGAAGGAGAGGGGAGAGTTATTGGTCCTAATGAAGTTGAAGTTATTCAACTGGACGGTACGAAAATTAACTATACAGCAAAGCATATTCTGATTGCTACTGGAAGTCGTGCTCAGCGTCCAGATATTCCGGGAAAGGTTCATTGGTCTATCCTTCTGCTGCCTTTTCTTTTTACCAAACGTCTTTCATTCATTTCTCTCCTGCCTAACTACTAATTATTTTGGGAGCAATCTGATAGTATATTAATGATTTTAGACATCTCTATCTATACTCGTAGTTCACCTATTTCTATTTTAAATGTGTTTATCTCTGTATCTTATTTGTTAGGAGTTATCGATCACATCAGATGAGGCATTGAGCTTGGAAGAGTTGCCAAAGAGAGCTGTCGTACTTGGTGGAGGGTGTGCTACCTAATTATGACTTTTTTAATTTTTTATTTTATCTATATAGTATGGTTGAATATTATATATTTATAAATGCAGTTATATTGCTGTTGAGTTTGCCTCAATATGGCGAGGAATGGGTGCAACTGTTGATCTGTGTTTCAGAAAAGAACTTCCTCTAAGGTTATAGAGTTTATTTGTCTCATCACTTTGCGTTGTTCTCTAGCTCCTGTCTGTTGAGATCAAGTAGTTTAATTATTTACACATGCACATGCACATACACAGACATTAACATACAGTTAAATTTTGCTTCACAAACAATTTGTTTCCTATGTTAGTCTATTTTTTATTTTCAAATTTTCCCCATTGGGTAGTTTCTTAGTGGGTGTAGGAGTTGTTGGCGTACATGACAAAGGTCATGTGTAACTATAGAAATAAAATGGACCTGCATGCTCTTTTTTATTTTTGAAAGGAAATAGAAATTTTATTAATAATTTCAATAGGGACGAGTAGTTCCCATAGAATACATTCTAGACAGATTACTGAACTGTACCCAGTCTCTTTCCAAGTCAAAAAAGAAAAGTCTTGATCAATTTGCGATTCTACACCCAAAGGCCCTTAATTTTTTCCCCAAATTTGTTCTATGTATTCAAACATCATTGAAGATTCTCCTACTTTCAAGTCAAATAAGACCATAGAACATCCAAAACCACAGTTCTCCTCAAGTTTTACATCCTTTGCTATGAGGTCGTCCAAAATCAGTCTGTAAAAGGTCTGAACTCTTTAAAACACAACCGCCCTAAACCCTAGTAGACGAGAATAAGGGCAGTGAATGGATAAACTATTAGAATCATTTGAGAAGCACCTGCACACCTCCTACTTACTTTGTATACCTCTATGCCACAATGAGTTGGTTTTAATATGGAAATGCCGCCACCATTTGACCAACAATACCTTTATTCCTCAGCTGAATATTCCCAATACTCAAACCACTTGACTCTTTTGGGTGTGACAATTTTCCACAGTACAAGATGAATACTTTTGTCTCCTTCAACACCACCCTAAAGAAAATCTCTAATTTTCTTCTCTATTAGCTTGGCAACCATCTGGTATACGAAATAAGGAGAGAAATTAGGTTGGAAGAACCTCAATGACTAATTGAATAAGAGAGAGCCTACTACTCCTGAATAAGAAAGCTTTTTTCTATCCCGCTGATCTCTTTAATATTTTGGATATCACAACATCCTAGGAAGACACCGTGAGTGGATTGCCACCCATAGGCATACCCAAATATGTTTTCCCTGACATCCAACCAGGGAGGCTGAATAAGAGGCTTCCGTATTTACTATATTTATGCAAAGCTATAATGAGCCTGCTCTTAAGAATCAATATTTCACTCCCTTATAATTATAAGTCCCTGTGCGGAGCAGCATATTTATAATAAATTGTTGTGGTAATCCTGATTTAATATGATAATATTTTTTTGATTTGTCTAGTCTTATTTAAGTATTGAGTAATTTATCTTTATAATAGATACTCATTGTAAAAGTAAGTGGGGGCATAACAGTCTCAGCCCTTTGATGACATGGATGTAAGCCAAAAGACCAAACCAAACTGACTCCAGCCTGGATTCCCTAAATTTGGGGTATCACGTGCGTTGCACATGTAGTTTTTGGTGACTTTTTTAAACCTTCTGCACAAAAAGGACTAGAATTGATAAATTAAATTGTTAAAGAATTAAATATAGATCCAGACAAAGTTACAGAATCTCTTAAAATATTAACTGGTATGTGCAAAAAGGTTTGAAATCCCAAAAAACTGAGATATCATGCTGACCTTGACCTTTTAGATTTGATGATAACATGATGCAAGAAACTGATGGAGACAGAATTAGTTAAAGAGTTGGAAGCTTTTGTACTAAACTGATATAGGAAATAGTACTCTGTGTAGTTGAAAGCCACATTACTAGTTTTCCCGTGAAGGCTTCTTAATTTGCTGTCTGTTTTTATAAGAAGCATGGTTTCTCTGATCAGTGACAATTGTAATCAAAATGTTCATTGAGTGGATCTCAAACAAATGAACATAATCTTATTGCAGAGGGTTTGATGATGAGATGCGAGCAGTGGTTGCTAAAAATCTGGAAGGCAGGGGTATTAACCTGCATCCTCAGACAAACTTAACAGAGGTGCTTCCTCCCCTTTTTTTTTGGGTGCCTTGCATGCTACGACACATTTCTTCGCATTTTACATGCATGATAATACTCAGTTTTTTTTTTTTTTTTTTGGATAAAAAGATTTGATGAGGAAAATAGATTTCCTTCTGCTTGTGACTATCCTGGATTGTTTAAATTCTTGTGTTCTACCATATGATAATCGCATATGGCATATCCTTCAATTGTGCTATTTGAGATGATTACTTTATGATGCAGCTGGTTAAGACAGATGAGGGCATTAAAGTTCGGACTGACCACGGCCAAGAAATTGTGGCTGATGTTGTACTCTTTGCCACTGGTAATTTCAAAGCTAGTACTCGTTAATATGCATTTTGTGTTTATGATTGGAAGCATGAATATAATTTCTTCTTGTCATTTCCCTCCCCCACCCCCCCCACCCACCCACCCACCCCCCCCGAAACTTGTGTCATCAGACTTGCCTTTGTGAGATATTAATTTCCTCTGCCACATATTGCAGTCATAATTTCAACCTTGATTGGAACATCTTATCTGTATATTGTAGCTTGAGTGAAGATTCATTGTGATGTTTTTTGATAGGTTACTGGTATTAGGACATTTCTATGCTGAGGTTTTGAAATCTTCGCATGATCTCAGACTTTCCTATTGCTGCTGCACTGACTTCATCTTACCTTCCATCTATTTCAATTTCATGGCACTGATCTAAATTAATTAGAATACATAACCTTCTGTTACTATATACATAAATGGACCTTTACTGGCATATGATGTAATCCACGTAGTTGGAGGATGTGTTCTTGTTAGTATTATTATTCTGTGTCTTAATACTTTCCCCTTTAGTTCATCAAGTGCACAGTTTTTATTAGGTGTTTCTTATTTACCCTACATGTGGTAATTTTTATTGTATACAGCAACATTTAAGAAGAACCAACATTTTATTATATATTTACATATTTGATGTGGAACCCAATGTTGGGTTCCATAAGGAACCCTTCAATCCACATGGATAGGGTTTATTCCATTGATTTACAGTTTAGTTTTTATGAGAGTAATCTCATCCGTGCACGTGTCAAATTTGGCTTCATAAGAATCCCACCATCTCTTTATCATATGTCAGAACTATATAATATTTATATATATTTGTAAAATAGGCTACTCTGTTTTATTGTTAGTGAGAAGCTGATGATATTTAGTCTGCTTGTGTTTTTAGGAAGGTCTCCCAACACAAAAAGGTTAAATCTGGAAGCAGTAGGTATTGAGCTTGATAGTACTGGAGCTGTGAAGGTTAGTTATTTTATACTGAACATTCTGTAAATTTCACCCTTTGGACCTACTTGCAGGCTTTTATCTTATTAATTGGATATATTATAGAAAAAAAGTGGATTAGCTCAATTTATGCATTTGGCCTTAAGTATCTGAAACTACTGACTCTGTTAGCATCCTTTTTCTGATGCTTTATCGTTTTGCTTTTCACACTTTATGATATTGATATCTATTTAATGGTTTACTAACCACATTTCAGGCAATCTTACTGTGTTAGTCTTATTTATATATCTATTAAACTTTGGGAGTATCAGGTTGATGAATACTCTCGGACCAACATACGTAGCATATGGGCCATAGGTGATGTTACAAATCGTATGAATCTCACTCCTGTCGCCTTAATGGAAGGAACCTTATTTGCCGTATGTTTCCGTGAAACTCTCTAACTTCAGCAGTTCTTGTGGCATGTTCCTTTTATATGATGGGGCTCATTCTATTTATACGCTTTCAGAAAACTGTTTTTGGTGGGCAGCCTACAGCACCTGATTACAACAATATTCCTTATGCTGTGTTCTGGTATTACTATCTGCTCACAGTCCGCTTAGATTATATCTGTTTGTTTCGAATGGCGTATATTACACATTTTATATCTCAAGATTTAATGCCACTATTTGCTAAGTAGGCAATAATATTAAATCAAAACAAACGAGATAGTGTTACAACAACAAAATTAGTTGATTTTTTGTTCTTCCTGTAATTAAGCTAAACCTGAGTGGTAGTCTTTGTAATTATTCTCTTGGGAAATCTATTGGTCACAAACCTTCTTAAACTGTTACATGACCACACTATTATGAGTACTCCGTAGTTATCGTTATTTGAGGACAACACTATCACTAAAACCACTTATGAACATAGTCAATTTTCACCTTTTCTCCTCTTGCTCTCCACTGATTTGTTTCTGGCTGCGAAGATATTCATCAGTTTACTCCATATATTCTACAATATCTTTAGCAAATGGAATGTTTATTTAATTCATTTTTGAGAACCTTTAATATATTACTGGGCAGCATACCACCTCTTTCCGTCGTCGGTCTTAGTGAAGAAAAGGCTGTGGAGCAAGCAAATGGTGATATTGCAGTTTTCACATCAACATTTAACCCAATGAAGAACACCATTTCGGGGTATGCTCTTTGGATCTTTATTCTTGAATGCATAATGCCTGATTTTTAAGCTCAAAATTTAACAAAAGCAGTGAATTATTACAAGAAATGCAAATTATAAATCATGATACTAGAACAGTATCAAACTGTATGAACCAAATTATCTTATTGTCTTAGTTGGATTGTTTGTGGTTTTACTATAACTTAAACTTTAGGTACATATAGTCTGTCTTAATATGATGATATTGATATTTGGTACAGACGGCAAGAAAAAGTTGTCATGAAGCTTGTTGTTGATGTTGAGACTGATAAAGTTCTTGGGGCATCCATGTGTGGGCCCGATGCACCTGAGATCATGCAGGTTCTCATGAGTTTCATTTCTTCAATTCTGAATTTATTCTATATAGGGCTTTGAGGCATATATTTTTGGGAGAAAGGATGGGGGGTAACTAGAAATGTTGTCTATTGTGGAGTGCGATAAAATTGCAATTTTAGTACGTTATACCAAATCCCAAAATTAGTCTTTTATGTTTTAATTTTATCAAAGTCCTTTTAACTTTTCAATGCTCAATTTTAGTCCCTTTTACATTGAGATTTCAAAATTCGCCGAAAAATTGGGGATTACATGTACATTTCTGGGTATGAGTTCAATGAGACGGATAAAAAGTGATGACATTTTAATAAAAGGTGACACATGGTTGATGTAAAATGATAATTGTTCAAGTGAACTATTCCATGTACAATTCGTAGTACAAAAGAAAATTGATAACATCTATATTGAAAAGTGATAACTAAATAAGAAAAAGTAAAACAGTTTCACCATGAGACGGCCTCATACATTGCTCTTAAAACATAAAGACTAATTTTGGGATTGCATATTACTTGTAGGACTAAAATTGCAATTTTCTTGGCTCGGTGTCATTGTGTAAATAAATAATGGCTCTTTGGGATGTTAACATATTGGTCTACTGAGCAATACCACTCACAAATTTAGGATATGTTGGATCATAGATTATAAATCTTGACAAGAGAAGTCTCTTTTTATGTGCTAACTTGGGATATGTAAAGTGTAAACGAAGAGAAAATGATATTACCTTTCTGTATGTGCATCACAGGGCATTGCAATTGCTCTCAAATGTGGGGCTACCAAAGTACAATTCGACAGTACAGTAAGTTTCAAATTTTCAATCAATTTTTCTTTTCTCTGTATTTGTGTACTTAAGTTGTACTACAAGATTGAAATTATAATTATAACTTTAAAATTAACACTAAACCCTAGGAATCATAATTAAATCATGGGGGTGAAGTAGTACACAAACCACAAGGTTCCATGAACCGAGGGGTAAAATAAGCCATAACTCATAAGGGTAAAGTACTACATGAACCATAAGGTGGAACTACAATTATACCTTAGAAGGTAGCACTAAACTGTGAGGATAAAAATTAAACTTGAAGGATTAATGTACAAGGTTCCACTGTATCACGATTGCGTTACAATACATTGCCCTGAGAATTTCATGGACAGGATGTGTGACACTAGATACGTATAATTATGAAATTTTAGTACTCATATTTATTATTTCATTATTAACTTCTCAGGTGGGTATTCACCCTTCTGCTGCTGAAGAATTTGTAACAATGCGGACTGCAACAAGGCGAGTCTCCGGTGGTAAACCAAAGACGAACCTCTAGGGGCTTGAATAGAGTGAATATATTTTATAGTTGAACAATCGTCATGAAAGCGAGAATGATGTCAAACTTTGGCAAATATATGGCAAAACTGAAGCAGGGGAATTTGATTCGGAGGCTTGATAAGGGCAGGGTAATGGTATATTTCGTTTTAAAGACGTTATAAAAATCCAAAATTCCCTATTTCACAATCTTGTTTTAGACTGTCTTTTAGAGTAAAATGTCATCTTAGAAAATGACCATTGAATCTTTGTACACATGGTGATAATCAAGAAAAGAATTACTCACTCCGTCACTTAAAAAATTTTAGTTACTCTAGATTCGAAGTTTGAGAAAAGTCATTTTTTGATAAATATGCTATGGTAGAGTGATATTTTTGGTAATAAATAAATTGTAAAGTATATTGTGCGGTAATGTGGGATGTCAATTTTGAAATTAAAATAAATTGCGAAGTTATTGGGCTTAGCGTATTTATATTATGCAAGAAATCAAACCAATGCCTAATGAATTCAAACCCCTAGGTCATGAGCACTAGATTACAATACTCTCTAACAACCTAAAGAGGTTCAAACTAGTAGAGGCATTAGACATGAAAAGTTGGTGTTACAAAGCTATGAAGAAGGAATATCCGAATCATTTAACCAAGATCTTAAGAATTCAAGAGGTACTTCCTCACCATATTTACAAAGTAGTGACAATTATGGATAATATCATGTGAAATGACAATAAAAATAAATACTAAATTTACAGGAGGTTCACAAGGATGGGACTAGCCCATAATATTCATAATAAAACTCAAATTAAATAAGAATAAACTAATTTTGTTTGATTAATTGTTCTTCTTGAATTTCCATATGTTCTTATTGTCTCCTTCGATCTTTCTCTCTCGCTCTGATTCTTTTCTGTTGTTCTCGATGTGTCTAGGAGTGATGAACGTCCTCTTATTCTTTATTTTCTCCCCCTACTTTTCTTTTGGTAGGTTTCCATCTTTACTCTTCCAAGTTACTTCTTATTCATGATTGCTTGGCAAACCTCTTTATTTCAGACTTCAGTAATAAGAGCAGTGTAACAAACAAAAAGGAATGCTATAAGCTGGAAACGATTTTAAATTTTGCCAAAATAATTCTGCTTGACAAGACACAGACTCCAATAGTGTTGTGAATGTGAAGATTCTTCGATTTTAAAGTATTTCAATAATAATTTGACTAATCAAAGTATAAAATAAGTCGTAATTATGCAAAAGACAAACAATTTATTCAAATAGGAGTGAATTTACTCAAAATTCTAATGCAAAATTATAATTTATCAAGTTTGGATTAAGTCATAATTTAAGTAAAAATGGTGTTTCTCGTACCATTAACTGAAAGATGACATAAAAGCTGACATGCAAAGATCAGCCACATGAGAAATCGTGCAATACCTGGATGTAGTAAGGCAAATGGGATCACATATTTCCTTTTACACTTCCATTTAGTACTCCCTCCGTCCCGGAGAAATTGACACATTTTTTTTGGGCACGGAGATTAAGAAGTATAATAAATTAATGTAAAGTGAAGTGAGAGAAATAATATTTAATGTGTAGTAGGTAGTTGTATTAGTGGTGAGTGTGATGTTTGTGTGGACCCATGTAAATAAATAAATAGTTTTTGTATGGGTCCCATATCCTTAAAAAGGAAATATGTCAATTTCTGTGGGACAACCCAAAAAGGAAAGTGTGTCAATATCTTTGGGACGGAGGGAATATTACATTTACTAATCACGTGACATGTGTCACAGTTATTCTCTAAATTACCGTTAGATGTGTTAGGTTTCAATGTTCATTTAATAGGGTATAATACTTTTTTATTAAAAAATATGTTATGAAACATGAAATGAAATACGATATGGATATGGAATAGGGAGCCGACACAGATGGGAGGGAGAGTATTAATTTCATTAATTAATCCATGATTTGCATATGAATACGTAATGTCTGGCAATTCTGTATAGCAATCCATGCAGGTCATGTCAATGAATCATTAATCACACAACATACATGATAATACATTAATCATGTTATAACAGATTATTCAAATGACATTAACTTTTGGTGAGAGAAAATAATCAAATTAACAAGCATGGGCTTGGCGTAAAATCCGGTTCACAGCCTATTTTTTGCATGATTTTGTTTTCTCATCTTAGTCTTCGTACATTCATTTACAAGTCTCACGAACATCCTGATATTTCTCACATTTAATCCAAAATCCAATTCATATCAAACCATGTCTTTCTTATTACACAATTTCCAAACAAATTAATTAACACACTATTTCATTAATTGATGGCAACATCAACCAATAGGAGGAAACCATCCTCCTCCTCCATGGGAGGAGACTCCGACCTTCCGCCGCAGCCGCCGGCATCCTCAGTCAAGTTCACGCGCCGCACGTCCAGCGGCCGCGTCACGAGCCTCAGCCGCGACGACGAGCTCGACATTCCGGGAGACTACGCCTCCCAGAATGATTTCAGTAATTACACTGTGATGATGCCTCCGACGCCGGATAACCAGCCCGGAGGCGACAAGCCCGACGGGCCCACCTCGTTTCGGGCTCCGTCGTCCCGGTTCCGCACCGAGACGTCGCAGCCCGGGGACGGGGGCGCGGATGGACCGGGCGGGAAACTGGATCGGAGGATGTCGATCTTGAAAAACAATAACAAATCGATGCTTTTGAGGAGCCAAACGCAGGATTTTGACCACAATAGATGGCTGTTCGAAAGCAAAGGGAAGTATGGAATAGGGAATGCGTTTTGGCAGGATGAAGATTCGTTTGATCATGAAACGGGAATGAGTATGCAAGATTTTATAGACAAACCTTGGAAGCCACTTACAAGGAAAATTCATGTTCCACCTGGGGTTATTAGCCCTTACAGGTCACTTTTCTATTTACTCTAATCATCATTTTCACTTGTTTTTTAAACGTGAATTACATGACATATATACATGTGTATATATAGGTATGTGTGTCAATTCATTTGTGGTTTAAAGAAAATCGAACCAATTCATTAGTTCAATAAGTGGGACGAGAGATTTTCTATCCTATTTTAGTGTATCATCTCATTTCATTAAATTTGTAGAGCAACAAAAAGTGAGGATATTTAATGTAAGTTTAAAAAATGGTTTTTTTATTTAAATAAATTAATTTTATTGACTTGGAAGGTAATGTGGTCTAATCTACAACTCTCTCTTATGGAAGGTTTATATTTGCTTTTTGCATGAGGATTAAGAAATATAATATTTTAATGTGAATTGAGGTGAGAGATGTAATATATTATTAAGTTTACATTTGCTTTTTGTATAAGAGTTAAGGAATATAGTATTTTAATGTGTATTGCGGTGAGAGATGTAATACCTTAATATATAGTGGTAGCTATATTAGTGTTGTGGGTAGGTCCTATAAAACTATACTCCCTTCTTCTCATTTCAATGTTTACATATTTCTATTTTGGCGTCCCATTTCAATGTTTACGTTTTTTTTTTGGAATATGGAACCCACCTAAAACAATTAATATATCACCATGGTCCCCACATCCAACACTAATACACCTACCCACTTTACATTAAATAATATATCTTTCCACCCACTATCTATTAAAATACTATACTCCTTAATCAACGTGCAAAAAGCAAACGTAAACATTGAAACGGGACGTAAGGAGTATATTAATTATTTTGTGGGGTTCCATAAAATAAATATTAACTGTTTTGTGTGAGTCCTATTTATTATAAAGAAAATTGTAAATCTTATGAGACACTCAGAATGTAAATGTGTAAACTTTGTGGGATGGAGGTAGTAAATAAATGATAACCTTGGTGGTGGGATAGAGGTAGTAAATAAATGATAAAGTAAATTATGTGGTTGGAGAAGACTTTTTTTGTTTTTTTTTTTAATATGTTGAAAAAACATTTTTATTACAGAGTAAAAAGTGTAACGAGATTAATCTAACAAATAATCGCAATGAATGAGTACTAAATTTATAAATCAATAATTCTTCCAAGTTAAAGCTCTATTTCTGAAAAAAGTAGGAGGTTACTTAATTTTCACCTACAATGGCCTAACTATTGAACGAGTCATGCTATAAAAAAAAGAAGCATATTCTTCAATTAAAAAAGAAAAGGTATACAAATTAAATAAACCGAGTATTACATGAAAGCTAGTGGTGATAAAATAATGTGATCTTACAGGGTTTTGATAATGATCAGAATGGTAGTGTTGGCTTTTTTTCTTACATGGAGAGTAAACAACCCTAATCGGGATGCCATGTGGCTTTGGGGGCTTTCCATTATATGTGAGATTTGGTTTGCATTTTCATGGCTACTTGATATCCTGCCAAAGTTCAATCCCATCAATCGAGCAGCGGATTTGTCAGCACTGAAGGACAAATTCGAGACGGTGGGGCCGTCGAACCCGAACGGCCGGTCGGATCTTCCGGGTCTGGATGTGTTCATATCCACAGCTGATCCTGATAAAGAACCTCCATTGGTGACAGCTAACACCATCTTGTCACTTCTTGGTGTTGAGTACCCTGTTGAGAAGCTGTCCATATATATCTCAGATGATGGTGGTGCAATTCTTACGTTTGAGGCCATGGCTGAGGCTGTCAAGTTTGGAGAGGTAATTTTGATCATTATATTATATAGACTTTCTCATTACTTTCAGCTGATGATGCATTTAGCAATATTGTAATAATCAGTCTGGATTTTCTGTGTAGTTTGGTGTATTAATTTTCTGTGCTGCGCTGTTAGATGAGCAATACGTACGTGGAAAATGATGGGGGCATGTGTTAGATTTCGTACAATCTATATTACGTCACTGAGTAACCATTGTTGCATGAGATGATACATAAAAATGATATAGTCGTATCCAGATAACGTATCAACTTTCACATGAGATAACTGTTTCATTCGAAATGATAAAAAAATAGTTAAGAAATTCATTTTCGTCTCAAACTTTTCAATTTTATTACGATTTCATCCCAAAACAATACTCCCTTCGGTCACTTAAAAGATCTTTTTAACGTGAATTAAAGAGTATTATTATTATACGTGCAGTGGTTAGTTTATTAGAAGGGAGTGGTGGGCCATAAGGTGGGACTTTTAACTAAAAAGGAAATATGGATTCCTTTGAAGTGACCGCCAAAAATAGTAAAATGGATACCTTTGGACTGACAGGAGGTAGTTTTTTTTACCAATTTCGTCTCGTAACTTGTAAAACACCGATTCAATCTCGTCCCATTGAATTAGAAAAAACATTTTAATGAAGAAATGACCAATTCGGTGAGAATTTAGAAGCTATGACACTATTTTGGAGAAATGAAGTATCTTGCAACTATTTTGAATAAAGTAAATTTATATGAGACGATTTTGATTCTAAACTCTATTAATATCATTCCATTTTTGTTAGGAGGTCTTACAGAAGTTTGGAAATCCTATGTATAATTGATCAGAGCATGAGGCTAACCTTCCACTGAATTTTATATTCTTTATTACTTCCTACAATAAGAACATACACCTAACCAGTTCTAATCACAAGTTGAATTCTTGAAATATTACCCACAGCTATGGGTGCCATTCTGTCGTAAGCACGATATTGAGCCAAGAAATCCTGACAGCTACTTCAGCCAAAAGACCGATCCAACGAAAAACAAGAAACGTGCGGATTTTGTCAAGGATCGACGTTGGATCAAGAGAGAGTATGATGAATTCAAGGTGAGGATCAACGGGCTCCCTGATGTGATACGCAAACGCTGCGAATCGTACAACAAAAACGAGGAGTTGCAAGAGAAGAAGATTGCTACAGAAAAGAACAATGGGGTTCTACCTCCAGATTACAAGGTTGAAGTGAGCAAAGCAACATGGATGGCAGATGGAACTCATTGGCCAGGAACATGGTTCAATCCTGAACCTGATCATGCAAAGGGAGACCATGCTGGGATTCTGCAGGTTGCTAATCCAATTCATGCTTTTATATTCTCTATTTTACCCTTAGGTTAATGCTTAACTTTAGGGTTTAGTGTTAACTCTTTAGGTATAACTGTAATTTTATCATCGCGTTTCTTGGAATATCATGCTCTTGCAGTTGATCATGACATATATATATATATATATATCCAAGGGTATAATTGTCTTTTTCAACTCATAAGTGAGAAATGTGCATCTGTTTCACAGGAAACTAGCTCTTCGTGCTAACTAGTCATACCCAACATATGGTGTGTGTATAGTTGATCTGTATATTCTGTTACATTTTGGTGTTACATATCTTCTGGAAAATCTCAACTTTTGCCATGAGGGTTGATATTTTTCTTTTTAGAGTATCAATTTTATTATATTTACGTGTTGATATTTTTCTTTGTAGGATATCAAATTTATTATATTTACGTGTCAATTATCTAATGGTTTGAAACAGGAGATGTAACACTATAATTTTTTTTTATCGGACAAAGTTAATTGTTAGTATAGTTAGTAATTAGTTCACCCAACACCCATACACCTTATTATCTCCAAGCCTCCTTATTACTCCTCACCTATTCGTTCCCAAGAGGAATCGAACCCCAGTCACTCACCTTAGTGAGAAGCCAAGTGGGCTAGCCCACTTGATTATGTAACACTATAATGTAGCAGGATATTCGAATCGTGTTTTGTTTGCCAGCCCCTTATTATCTTTACCTTCCATGCATAATTTCATAAATATAATAACTACACTGGATTGTTTTCTTACAGATAATGAGCAAGGTGCCTGATAATGATCCGGTAATGGGCGGACCGGACGAGAAGACACTGGACTTCACCGGCATAGACATTCGTCTTCCCATGTTTGCATACGTATCTCGCGAGAAACGCAAGTCGTACGATCATAACAAGAAGGCGGGGGCGATGAACGCTCTAGTGAGAGCTTCCGCAATCTTGTCGAATGGACCCTTCATATTGAACCTGGATTGTGATCACTATGTCTACTACTCCATGGCCATAAAAGAAGGCATGTGCTACATGATGGATCGAGGAGGTGATCGTGTTTGTTACATACAATTTCCACAAAGGTTCGAGGGAATAGATCCTTCTGATAGATATGCAAATCACAACACTGTCTTTTTTGATGGTAAGAGCTACCCAACACACTCATTAATGTCGGAGTTTAAAATATAAATTGTCCCAAATCCGTTTACTTTATTCGAAAATGTCCTAAGAACATTATTTTCGTCTTTCTCCAATTTCATTTCAAAACAATATTTTTTTTACTAACTTCGTCTCATGACTTTGTAAAAGCACTGTTTCAGTCTTATCCCATAGAATTAGAAAAATTGGACATTTTTAAGCATAAAGAACTATTTTGGTGAGAATTTAAAAGTTATATATGGGACTATTTCGAAGAAATTAAGTGTGGGACGATTTTGATTTTAAACTCTTAATATCTTTATCCTCTTTGGTGATATGTATAAAAATGATCTGAAGTAGTCTAATGTCACCATAGGAAATATGAGAGCCCTGGATGGCCTCCAGGGTCCGGTTTACGTCGGAACTGGATGCATGTTCCGGCGTTACGCCCTGTACGGGTTTCCTCCTCCGAGGGCGAACGATTACGTGGGCACTTTCGGTCAGACGAAGATTCCAGCTAAGCCTGTCCAGGGTCACGCGGAGGAGGAGGAGCCCTTGGCAGGGAGTAATCATCCAGATTTGGACCTGCCAAAAAAGTTCGGAAATTCGACAATGTTTACAGATTCTATTGCTGTTGCTGAGTTTCAAGGAAGACCACTGGCTGATCATTTCTCTATCAAGAATGGAAGGCCCCCTGGTGCACTGCTCGCCCCTCGCCCACCGTTAGACGCTCCCACCGCTGCTGAGGCTATTGCCGTCATTTCATGCTGGTAAGTCTCACAATTATCTTTTACTCCCTCCATCTCACAATTATCTTCATACTTTTCGTTCTTAAATTTAATAACATCAAAATACACTTTAATTTAAAAAATGACACTAACGGTCACTCCTACCCCACACACATAACATACGTATTTTACACTTTTATTTTTTAGTCCCAAAAAGACTGCATAAATCTTAAAAAGTCAATAAAATTAGTAAAAAATAACATCTTTATTAGTGTGACCTGATTAAATATTTTATGATTCTCCTCTCTACTAGCTGAAGCTATTAGATGATGTGGTAATTTAACATGATATCTGAGCCATGACTTTTAGGTGAGGTGATCATTTAACATTTTAAAGATATTAGAGCCACGACCATATGTAGGTCTAGAAATTCCACATGCAAGGATTGAGTCTAATTGACCCGCCTACACATGAGAGTATGACCTGATTAAATATTAAATTATTATTCTCTCTACCAACTTAAACTTTTAGATGAGGTGGTTATTTAAAATTTTTACCTAAACTTTGTATCTTCATAACGTATTGTTATGATAGAATTCAAGAGCTTAGTATTATTAATGTTTTAAAGTTGATCTATTGAATGTACTTAAAACTCACCCACATGTTGAAACTAGAAGAAAACACATATGAATATGTAATAATTAACGTGGGAGAAATTTGAAGCTCATCAATATGCATGAATACAGGTATGAAGACAACACAGAATGGGGAGACAGAATAGGTTGGATTTACGGATCAGTAACCGAAGACGTGGTGACCGGCTACCGCATGCACAACCGTGGATGGCGGTCCATCTACTGCATCACCAAGCGCGATGCCTTCCGAGGCACCGCGCCTATCAACTTGACGGACCGCCTCCACCAAGTCCTACGGTGGGCAACCGGATCCGTTGAGATTTTCTTCTCAAGAAACAACGCGTTTTGCGCCACAACGCGTCTCAAGTTCCTCCAACGTATCGCCTACCTAAACGTCGGAATCTACCCTTTCACCTCCCTCTTCCTCGTCGTCTACTGCTTCCTCCCCGCCCTCTCCCTCTTTACAGGCCAATTCATCGTCCAATCTTTGGACAAAACCTTTCTCATGTACCTTCTCACAATCACTCTTTGTCTTGTCTGCATTTCATTGCTTGAAGTCAAGTGGTCCGGAATCGGGCTGGAAGAGTGGTGGAGGAACGAACAATTTTGGGTGATCGGAGGCAGCAGCGCACACTTGGTGGCCGTCATGCAAGGCCTTCTGAAGGTTATAGCCGGAATAGAGATCTCTTTCACGTTGACGTCGAAATCAGCCGGTGAGGATGAGGAGGATGTGTATGCTGATCTGTATGTGGTGAAATGGACTGCTCTTTTTATAATGCCGTTGGCTATCATCATCGTCAACCTCATGGCTCTCGTGATCGGGATTTCGAGGACGATATATAGTGTGATCCCGGAGTGGAACAAGCTCTTTGGAGGGACGTTCTTCAGTTTTTGGGTGCTGGCTCATATGTACCCTTTTGCTAAAGGGTTGATGGGAAGAAAAGGGAAGTTGCCAACTATTATATATATTTGGTCAGGGCTGATTTCTATCACTGTTTCTTTGTTGTGGGTAGTCATTACCTCTAAAAAGGATACTCTTAAAACTGATGATTAGGGTTTTGTGTCTCACAATACCAATCAAGATCATGTAAGTTTTAGGGTTTGAGCTCACTAATTAGAGTATAATGCAACAAAGAAATGATGGTTATGGAATCAAATGTGTTCAAGGTTGTTAATTTGGTGGGTATTGTTTAGCATGTCATGTCGGGATTAATGAAGGTGATTTCCTCCCAAAGAAATTGAAGTTGGTCTTTGGGTTGAGTTGATCATGAAGAAAACAATGTGTTTGGTCAATGATAAAATTGTGATTTTGAGGTTTTTGTGTTTATCTGTATTACTGAAAATGTACTGGGCAAGGCTAATGAATTTGATTTTAAAACTATTTTTGAATTCCATAACTTTAAATTTATCTCACATAATTCAAACCTATTTGCTATTTGCAACCATAAAATTATTTAATACACCCATTTAACTTTTCATCAATTATAACCAAGAAACAATTTTACCCTTTTATTCAAAATATTTTTAATATGCTCAAAATTTTAAATACATCCACCAAAATTTCACCCACTAGTTTGACTCAGTTTTGACCAAAAATTTTCACAGAAAAGTTAACTAGAAAATTATAATTTTGTCATTTCATTTATTTAAAATTTATTTTAAGTCCTTTTTTCATTTCTTTTTCTTTACCCTAAAAAAAACTATTTTTTACCAACGGAATATTCCGTTGGTAAAATCCTTAATTCCATTGTTAAATTGACTTACCAACGGATTAATAACGGAATCCGTTGGTAAAGTAGTGGTTGGTAAAATTTTAGCAATGAAAAATAAATTCGGTTGGTAAATAATTCTGTTGGTAATCCGTTGCTAAAAAATCCGTTGATAATTTATATAATGATTCCCTTGGTAATCCGTTGGTAATTACCAACGGATTGAATTCCGTTGCTAAAATAGAGAATAAATACATTGACATTCCGTTGCTAAAACAAAAAAGTTATTTTTGTTGCTAATCCATTGGTAAATTACCAACGAATTGAATTCCGTTGGTAAATTTTCGATTGCTAAAAAATACGTTTTTTGTAGTGTTAAAAACATATATAATCCATTACAATCATATCAAGCTCAAAATATTTCCGCCTAATATCACAAACCTAGGGTAAATATAAAAATTAGTTCTGTAATTATGGCCGATTCCAACTTTGGTCCTTTATTTTCAGCAATTCTCAATTTTAGTCCTTTTAGTCCACTTTTGTTCATTTTTTCAAAATTTGGTATTTTTAATCCACTTTTGGTCCAAAATTTATACATTTAGGACCAAATTTGGACATTTTTGAACATACATGACTAAGTTTGGACAAAAAAAATTGATTAAATTTGAGAAAATGACTAAATTTGGACTAAAAGGACTAAAATTGGACAAAAAAAATCAAAATTGAGAATTGTAAATGATAAAGAACTAAAGTTGGAATCGGCCATACTTACAGGACCAATTGTGATATTTACTCCACAAACCTTTAATTAATTATCCTTGATTAAGTATCAATACATTTTTTTCACCGGAAGTTCATTAGGTATCTAAGAAATTTTACGATTGCTGCACAACCAACATCACGCCCTATGGATCAATCCTCTATATATCTTGCAGCAAACCATAGTGTTGTAGGCACTTGAATTTATTATCTATTAAATAAAAATATGTGGCAAATTACACATTTAAAATTAATTAATTATTTATTTATTAAGGAATTAAAATAAATTAATTTCTAAAATATATGAGTAAATAATTGATAATTGGGCCACCAGTCAGATAAGTACAAATCAAGCAGACTTGCAAATCAAAGATGTCACAGCCCAATTCTTTGGACGTGATCAAATCAAATCAAAATCAGATTTGGAATCAAATCAAGATTAGATTTTATACAAATCAAATATGGATCAACCAATCAGGTCAAATCCAAAGCCTGCAAAATCAGGCCAAATCAAGCTTGACCAATCAGATTGCAAGTTATAGATGGAAGGTTTCTCATCCTCCACCTATATAAAGAGCACTTCTCCATTCATTCCAGACTCAGACACTCAAGCATCTGAAGACGTCAACAACTGAAAAGATCTAAAGAACACGAGCAAAGACGAAAGTCCAGCCTCACTTCAAGATCTTTAAGTCATCTTCAAGCATGAACAGCCTGTGATCCGGGATCAATGTGCTAAGCCCCCCATATCAAGCGTTCTTCACATCAAGTTCTTAAATATTCTTTGTGGAGTCAATGACGTTCTTCACATTCAACGACGCACTTCGTGAAAAGCTTCAAGGATAACGTTTAATCCAAACAAAGGCTCGACGACTTTAGATTAACGTTATAAATTCTCAAATCCGAGCTCAGACAAGCTTCAACCGAAGATCCGACTTAATACACATAGTCAACGCAAAGCCAACACAAGCAATTCAAAGTCAAGCCAAATTGGTTCGAGAGAAAAATAAGATGATTGATTAGAGATTGTAACCCGTTTACATAATCTTCTAAATTAAATCCGTCTGAATTATCTTTGTAATTCTTTTTTTGTTTATTTTGTCATAAATACCAAATTTGTTATTACAAATTTTGGATCGCCAGTGGGACAATCTCTACTTCTCATCTCTTCTTTTCAAAAGTTTAAGATATAAAGTATGACTCCTCTCAGAATTGCAATAAGAAGGCCTTCTGCCTTGAATCCTTCAGAGTCGCAAATTGTGAAGATTCAAATGATAACTCCGCTTAAGATTGCGATACGGAAGGCCTATTGCCTCAAAGTCTTCAGAGTTGCAAACGAAAAAAGTTGAAGTCGTTGTAAGAAGTATGTCTAAAGCCTCTCTAGAGATAAACCTATGGTTTGGATATCTCTCATTAAGCCATTGCCTGGCGACAAAGATGGTGAAGGTGACTCCTTTTGAGAGTGTAATTTCACGCATTATAAGTCTCTCATTACACCATTTTTTATAGAATATGACCATGATTTCGTGTAAGATTGCGTGTTTTTTATATCTTGCATAATTAAGACGTTACTAAGGTGTTTTGTTGAGTTTTGAAAGGTAAAACATGATCAAAAGTTCAAAGTTGAAATGAAGAGTGAAAGTATGAAGGAATGCTGAAAAATACACATCCACATTGAATAAAATTTTTGTATTCGTGTAGAAGTTCAAATTGATCATGTGATATATGATTGGAAAGCCACGGAAGAGAGGATCGATTTGGCATAAAAATCAATCAAATCAGAATTCGTATGAGGAAGTTATACTCAAAACGGTGAGATCGCGCAATGTAGTCTGCAGCTCGGCAGACAGCTTGGCTCGAGCTGTACCCAGCTTGCACGATTTTTTAGCCGAGTTGGGGTCCTACGGAGCCTACAAGACGTCATCTTTTTATCCAGATACAGTTCGGCAATATTCAGACCGAGCTCGGCTCGAGTTGGGTGCCGAGCGTGGTGTTTTTAGGCCCAATCGCGGCCTGTTCAATCCAGCAGTGTATTTTCGACTTTCAAATTATGATTTGGCCTATTTTCGACGCGAAAAAGCCCTGCAAATAGCCCAAGATATAAAAGAAGGGATCAAAACACACATAAGGGAGAGCCCACTTAATTCCATCGAAAATTCACGCCCAAAACACCACACATACAGATTCATATCTGATTTTTCATCATCCATCCGCCTTGAAGGGGGTTCCAAGTGCTAATTAAGAGAGATCGGACGATTGAAGAGACGAAGAAGGGACGTGGAACTACGCTTACGCTAGGGTTTCGCATTTCTCATCTTTCCCTTTCTTTTGTCTTGATTTGTGGTATGAATTGCATAGCCATGAGTGTTGTTTGTAACCTCATGGGCTAATTTTTTATACAGTTCTAGGGTTTGATGGTTTGATTTAATTGATTTGGGAACCTAGACCAAAATTGAGATTTTATGCAATTGATATTCTGAATTTATTTAATTTAATCAGACTTTATTTTTCTGCTTCGTAACGTCTTCATAATAATTTCATGACATCCGCTATAATGCTTGATTTATTATGTTAGCTTGTGTGCGTTCATGATTGATATTGTCTATCTGTTAGGAATTAAGGTAGTTCCGTTATGAACACTTTAATTCCATGAACTGGTAAATCAGATACTTGAATTGTTTAGTGGAACAATGCAATTAAATATTCAAGTAGGAAGTGGATAAAACCTTGTAATAATTTCAGAGAATATCTTGTTAGTCGAGCTTACCATCTGGAGGTATTGTTGTTTGCTTTGATTAGTATCTAGGAATGAGCCTTGGTCATATTCACGCACCTTAGGAAATAAATCATAATATACTGTTGGCTTAAAATCGGATCATATCTGGTGGGTTAACAGGATTAAGTGGTGTATTTTCATTGATGCGGCATGAATAAAAAATTGAAAGTCTAGTAACCCAAATTAATTGATCTATACCTGATACCTTAGAATTGTTGTTTGTCTCTTGATTCACACTTGATCTATTTTTCTTACTTTTAATTAATTCAATTATTTTTAAACTCAAACTTTGGAAATTAGTTACTTAATTCTGATTAGATAGTAATTTAGAGTAAATAAATATTAACTGTCTCATTGTAATCGATAATTTAGCTTGGTACCTTGCCGCTACAATTGACATCCTTACACTTGGGGGTTAAATTGAAGCGCGTAGAAAACTCTTATAAACTCCGATAGCTCAACTCTTCGTTCAACGCCAAGCTCGTCATCTGCCACAGTTGTAGCTGCACTGATTACAACAAATGCTACAACCACTGAGGAATAACTTGTAAGTATGATGAGAGCCATTGAAGGACTCGCCAAGCACATGGAAGCTCAAGACTTAAAGATCTCGGATTTTATGAAATTGTTGTGCATCTTGTTAAGGTATTTAACAAAAGTGATCCGTTCACATTACTATGGAATTATTTGAACTGAAAATTGAACCTGTCCATTTCTTGGAGACAGACAAATAGACTTCTTGTACGTCGCATAGAGATCTGATCCTTTATGTTATTAGATACACAATTAGATCATTTTCTTAAGACTACATGATGTTATTTGCTGCTCTAACATCTGATCTTCATAGCCTAATGATGAGAGTTGAATTTCAAATGTTTTATAGTAGTATATTTTACATTGTTTTGATTGGATTATGTTCATATTCTAGCATGAATCTCAACATTTCTAATATACTCCCTCCGTCCGGTTCTAAGGTATCCATTTATTTTTTGCACGTGGATTAAGAAGTATTAATATTATATGTGAAGTGGGTAGTTGTATTAGAGGGAAGTGATGGGCCATATTATGTACTTTTTTACTAAATAGGAGAAATTGATATATTTGAAACGGACGCCAAAAATAGTAAAATGGATACCTTAGAAGCAGACGGAGGGAGTATATGAGATTAAGGTGCAACTAAAGTGTTTAATAGAGTTTTAGGTCGAAAACAAAGAAGAGTTGAAATTGGCAAAAAAAATATACCTAGCTCTACCAACTCAAGCTATCCAGCTCGAGTTGAATTGGAAGCCATCAAGCGATAGAGAGCCAGCTCGACCACCAGTTCGAGTCAAGCTAGAGACCACCAAGCTTTAGAGGATCAGCTTGACAATCTCTACCTTATCTCAAAATGTGATTCGAATTCAGCTAGCCAACTCGACTCGATCGAGCTGGCAAATTTTGATCGAGCTAGACTCCAGATTAGTCAAGATCTGTTATTTTACGCCTTCTTGATGTGTTATCTTCTTTCTATTATTTTAACTTTTATGTTATTTTTTTGATTATTTTTTTATTTAATTTAACTAAATAAAATTTTCATTAATTCCTTAAGTAGTCCATCTTTCATCTAATTTTAAGGGATTAATAGATAAATTATATATTATTTCCATTTTGTTGACATTCAGCTATTAATTATTATATAGTTTAATTGATTGATTAGTTACTCATTCCATTATCAATCTATTAAGAAAGTGAAGAAAATAATTATAATATTAATTATTTCTTTACCTTTATAATACAAGATGTTTACCATTATAATACAAGATGTGCGTATAAATAACTAGTATTCAATTATAAAAAAATAAAGAAATTCATTTATTATTATTATTTTTATTTATACTTAAATCACTAGATCGGAATCATTAGCATATCAACATATTGTTATTATGGATAGTGTTGAACGACTACCTCATCTAAAAGCATAAGTTGATAGAGAGTTGAATCATTTAGTACTTAATCGAGTCACTCTAACACACCCACATGCAGGCGGGGTTAATTTTTGTCTCAAGCCTAAATGAGTGGCGGTGAGGTTCGAACCCTGGACCTTTGTTAACCATGTCGCTCTGATACCATGTTAAACGACCACCTCATATAAAAGTTTAAGTTGATAGAGAGTTGAATCGTTTAATACTTAATCGAGTCACTCTAACAGATAGCATCGATGTAAATGTATCGGAATGTAATCGATTAATTGAAAGAGAAATATTATCATATTGAGAGATTTAATTTAATAGATGAAAAGATGACGAAAATCATCAAAAGAGTAGTTAATGATCAAGTGGCAGCTTCTAGTGAACATTTTAAAAGTTGCAAACCGCGGATTCTTTATCACTAGCACCTACAGTTTGAAGTTTGAACCAACGAATACAAGCATAATTTATTTTAGATCATTATTATCCCTTTTTCTTTATTTTGTTTCTATAATCTTTACGTCTTCCTTTTTTTAATATGCATGCAAATAATATTTACATTGTCATATTTATTAATTGATTTTGATTTACATAATTCAAATACATATTCTTTTACGTTCTTTAAAAATCATACATTTTTAATTAATTATTTATATATTTCAACTTCCCAACTATTATGAAATTATATTAATGGAAATATGATATATGTTGATTATAAATATAAAAAATAAATAATAATCTTAAAATTACATATTTAACCTATAAAAGAAGAAAATTAAGTATTCTTTGTCTATCAATAAAATAACAAATTTAACGATTATTTAATTTTAGTATATTTAAGTAAGAAATTAACATAAATTCAACTGAAATCAATTAATTTTTGTTTTCATTTTCTTTTAAATTATATTAATAAATTATCTCATTAAAAGAAAAAAAAAAGTTTATCATGATTTATGTTTATTGTTCTATATATGTTGTTAAGAAATTTGCTTTTGACCAATTTTATTGACTTTGAAAGATATTTTAGTATTTTAAGGTAATAAATAAAGTGTAAAATAATGTTATAATCTTTTAGGTAGGATCGATAAATTTGAAATAAAAGTAATTTTTTAAGTTATTAATAAAGTGTGATTCCTTTTTTATTAGGGTACAAAAGTTATTATAGGACATATGTATGAGAAAAATGTGAAATATTTTGAGAATTAAAGGAGTAAAATATATACTACCTCCCTCCAACTCCAACATTAAAGTTTACATTTTAATTTGTTCTAAGTTAAATGTTTACATTTCCTTTGTCGAGTGAACCATACAAAATCATTAATTATTTTATATGGACCCTCACATACTATTAATATAACTATCAATTTAATAAATATTCTATCTCTTAATCTACTAATCATTAACATATTATATCTTTTTAATCTACCGGCAAAAAGTAAACACACATGTTAATGCGGGAGGGGGAATATTGAATAAAGAGCCATACATTGATCTTTTTATAATCGTGTCTAGATCGCGGCGATGAACTTATATATATATATATATATATATATATATATATATATATATATATATATATATATATTCAAAGGCTATAAAAATAGTCTATCATTTTTCTTGTTTTATATTGATCAATATGCAATTTGCCTTGATTAATTAATAAATTAATGACGATCATGTGTTAATCATCACAGTTTCCGAAAAATGTCATGTTTATCCGAGTTCATGATCTTTATCTTCTACTGGTCATCATATGCATGATCACAGTATTTGTGTAATTTCGTTGTACGATACAGTTCATTCGAATTTTTTATTTAAAATATAAAATATTACTTTTTAATACGATAAATTAAATTAATACTTTTTTAAATAATAAATTATTATACATCTCAAATATATGTAAAAATGAAAAAAAAATTAACATAATAAAATTTGAATATAAATAATTATATTTATTCAAATTGAAAAGTTGAAGTTCACTCTTGCAAAATTTTATGTACCATAATTGGATTAAAAAAAAAAATTTACGTACCATAATACAAATTTCAAGTGTACGTACACCCAAATTTTCAAGGAGTAATTTTACTTTTTAATACAAATTCAGTATGTATCTCTCGTCTTAAAATTATAATATACACATTCAAAATTTTTATTCCTGTATGTATGCAATTGAGCATGGATATTTTCATACCGAACACATTGGAACAAATTTTTTGTGAAATTTTTGTGCATCATTACATTTGCTACGTGCTAATTATGTGATTGATTAATAATAAGGAAGAAAATTCAGTCATTATCTTATAATTTAAATCTTTTATTTTAAAATTATATAATTTTCTCTTCTCTTTTTATTAAATTCATCCAATGTTAGCTCAAAAAATCTTGACAACAAACACATCTAAAATTATGCCGCCTTTTATTATGAATTGTGGCTAAAAATTTGAGTCATTAAAAATCACATACTCCAAGTTTCAAAAATTATATATTTTTTAAAATTACTATATCTAAAAATGTTAATTAAATTATTAAATATATGTACTTGTGTCAATTAAGAGAATGAATTTTATGAAATTATGACATCGATTGAAAAAAAGATGAAAACAATATCATCGCTATAAGAATATGTCAATTATGAGTTCATTTTTCTACTAAGGTTATTATATCAAGATATACAATTGTTAATTATTTTGAGTAGTACTTATGTTACGTATGAGCTCATGTTTTATTAAGGTTATTATTTCAACATATATACAGTTATTAATTATTTTGAGTAATTAATAACTATGTACGTACGAAAAGCAAAACAATATACAAATGAGCGCATTTCTCAATAAGTTGGTCAACTTTGTGCCTAATCGAAAATTTTTAGTATTTTTAAATGCTCTATATTTATGTACGCAATATATATAGGTTTTTATTGGTAAAAAACTAAACGTGATTCATGGAGTATTAATTAAGGGTTAATTCATGCGACACGGGTATATATGAGACAAATTGACCCATTATCAAAGTATAGTTATTATATATGCAAAATATTTTTATTGATAATTAAAGTATATTTGTAATAAATCATGTTATAACATTTCAAAAATAAACTTTAATTTATATTCAATACAATTTAAAAAATATACTTTAACTACGAATTAATATATTTTACCTATATAACAAACATAACATACTTTAATAACGAATCGATCCATCTCCCATTATTACTATTTTTTTTAAACTCTGTCTAATTATTAATATCTTCATTAGGTGGTGGAATCATCTCATGCATGTTAGGTGGTGGAATCATCTCATGCATGTGGTCCTAATCAATTTTATTTTATTTTATTTTTTCTTAATCAACTAGGATAGACACCAATTATATTCACTCTTGAATTCGACGCCCACGTGAACGTAATTAAATGGGATTTAGTTTATGAAGTGTTTTATACGGAATGCACATTTTTATTTAATCATTTGCCTTTAGAGTTTATATTATTTTAAAACTTAAATCATAAATTTTAGATTATTGTTTTATACCCTTTTTACTTTACTGAAAATGATCTACAAAAGCTAAAAATGTTAATTTAGTACCACACATTTGAAAATTGCGTCACTTTAATGCAATTTTCGTCGAAAATTGATAAAATCGCCAGAATTATACACTGCCCTGATCACGTATACTTAAAATTTGAGATTTTCACATGGTATCTTGGTGTGGTCATGTTATACTTCATTTTTATTTTATTAGAAATTGTCCCATGAATGAATATTAAAAAGAATCAATTTAGTTACACGTCTTTGGAAATTGCTTGGGACTAAATTAAATTTTGGCAAATATTGAATTAAAATGATGCAGTTTCAAAAGATGTGAACTAAATTGATTTTTTTTAAAAACTTTTGTCAAACAATTTAAAATAAAGTAACATTGTGTTATATTATTTTTTATTTATTTAATGTTAAGTGTGTTTAGGTATTCTATTTCTTTTTTTATGAAATATTAATCTTAAATCTTTTCGTGTCTTATTTTATTTAATTGGCTCATATATAAAAAATTTTTTTTATCAAAGGATTAACAACAAAATCCATTGATAAAGTGGTGGTTGGTAAATTTTTAATAATGAAAATTCAATTCCGTTGATAATCCGCTAGTAAAAATCTAACACATTGGCATTCTGCTGGCATTCTATCTGTTGCTAAATGAAAAATGTAATTTTTGTTGCTACTTTATTGATAATTATCAATGGATTAAATTTTATTGATAAATTCTATTATTAAAATATATATATATATATATATATATATATATATATATATATATATATATATATATATATATATATATATTTTTTTTTTTTTTTTTTTTTTTTTGGTGTATGTCCACAATTTGCTTTGTTTTATATTTAATGGGCCGTTAAATTTAATTTAGAACTTTTTAAAACTAAATCTCAACAAACGAAATAATAAAATAAGAAAAAATAAAGAAGGTATTAGAAGCACTGCTCCATATCCCAACTCAGTATCCAGACTCATCACATTAAATTTACATTATAATTTGAGAGACGGTCTTTCACAAAAATATCTTTTATCATTATAAATATTGTTTCATTTTATTTTAACAGTAATATATAGTATTTTAAAATTAGGGTAAATTACCAATACAACATGATGTTTATCAAAACCCCAAATATACTACTTGGTTTGAAATAATTACCAATTATCCAATTAATTAACTTATACTTGATTTAACATTGAAATTTTTATTAATTTTTAAAAAGAAAAATTAATCATAGGTACATACTTAGTATTTTAAATTACTAATAGATACAATGAGTTCAAATAATTACTCTCACATACAAAATATTAAAGTAAAATACCAAATATAACCTTAATTCATTATAATCCCATACACTTTTAAACCACAAACCCTAAACTCATCACCCACCCACTGCTGCCGCAGGACCGCTGCCGTCGGCCGTCGGACCATCGCGGGACTGCCGCTGCCGCTGCCGGAGAGTAAGAGTATACTCCCTCCGTTTTATGTAAAGAGGGTCTTTTTTCCATTTTGGTCGTCCCACTCAAAGGGTTCCCTTTTCTTTTTTACACACATGAGACTCACACACTCTCACTAATACAACTACCAACTATACATTAAATAATAATACTCCTTAATCCACATGCAAAAAAGTAAAAGACCCTCTTACCTTGGGACGGAGGGAGTATAATTTTTTCGCTGCACATGACACTTACGATTCATACTTTTTTTTGTTGCACACGCTTTTTTTTACTACACATAATTTTTGATAAACACACCTTTTTTACTACACATAACTTTTACTGCACACAAACATTTATGTGCAACACATTGTAAGGGTAATATTGAAATATAACTATATATTTATGTAGTTAGTAGTAATATTTTTATATGTTTGTATCTCATAGTAATTAAGGAGATTCCAATATACCTAAAGTATCCCTTTTTAAAATAAAAAAAAAAGAAAAAAATGGTACAAATACCCGTGTATTTAATATGTGAAGTAAAGAATTAATCTTATGTATTCCTGTTGGGGAATTTAATTGGTTAGTAAGGATTAATAAATAAATTAATCACTAATTAAATAATAATTAAAGTGAGTGAAATTAGTCTGTGGAATTGATCAAATATGGTGAATTGATCAAATATGGTAATTGATAAAATATGGTAGTGATCACGATCACTAATTAAAATAACAATCATACCATATGAGAGTGGTCTCTTGAACTTATAAATAGGGTATTCTGCATTCATTCAAACACACAAAATACCAAAGTCTTTCAAGCATCTACATACACTTGCATAGTGCATAGTCCAGATGATCTAGTCCTCCATTCTCCTTAGTTCGCCGGAGTTCCTGCGATAACAGTGCTGCTTTGCTGGAAACGAGATATCGTTTCACCTTTGGGGAAGATCTGCAAAGACCGGAGCACTACCGGGGCGTATTTTTTCTTATAGAAAGAGTTCTACTCGACTCGAATTCACTATCATCCCGAGACGTTCAAGATCCAAGGTCCAAGATCCAGATCTGTAAGAAAGGTTAGTAATTTTCCTTTCTATTTTTTCATATTTGTTACAATAGTGATTGATTGGCTTACCTATAAACCAACAATCGCAAGAAGAAATATCTAGCCTCCACAACCGACAATCACAATGACTAATACAATGGATATTGACGGAATTGAATCTCCCAGAGAGTTAATGCTGAGATTCCTATTAGGATTGATTCCCAAAGGATGTATCTTCCAACGGGGATGTCGAGACCATTCATGGTTCAGACTTCAGTTGAGAAGCCCGAGAAGTTTGGGGGTGCAAACTTCAAGAGATGACAGCAAAAGATGTTGTTCTACCTTACCACGTCAAATCTGGTAAACTTCTTATAGGAGTCTGCACCAGTGGTGGATGAGAATGAAACTGATACGCAAAAGCGTATAGCTCTTGATCAGTGGACCTCCGCAGATTACTTGTACAAGAACTATATCCATGGACTTAGTGATGCATTGTACAACATGTATCTAAACACGAAGACATCTAAAGAATTGTGGAATTTTTTGGAGAAGAAGTACAAGGTGGAAAAACCCAGGTAGACCTGATACTTGGTGTTATCTTACCCTAGAAGTCATTGAGGGAAGATAGAAGAAAAAAAATTCACATTTTTCTAGACTCCTACGCAGTAATATTGCAGAGGCAATAACCGGAGATTCAACCGTTGGATCGAGTTGAATTTTGGTGAGAACGTTTAGAACTTGTCGAAATATATTCTGTTTGGAGCTCTATGTTGACGGAAATAGGCCAAAAATAGAAGTTAGATTTTTAGATGATTCTGTTCTGTGCAGTCGAAGGGAAAGAGTCGTTTCTCACAAACTAACTGTTGGATCGAGTTGTAATTTGGACAGCACGTTCAGGACTCACACGAGTAGATTCTGGATGGTGGAGATCAGAGTTTGAGGTTCCTAGAGTTGGGAACACTGAACGGTAGTTGGTGTTGTAATGATAAAACAAATATTTCCAACAATGGAAAAGAACACTAAACCTCTAGAGTTGATCCACACTGATACGTGTGATTTAAAACTTGTGCAAACTAGAGGGGGAAAAAATATTTCATTACTTTTATTGACGACTGCACAAGATTCTGTTATTTGTATCTCTTGAGATGTAAAGATGAAGCTTTAGAAGCATCCAAAAGATACAAGAATAAAGTTGAAAATTAACTTAACTCTTGAATTAAAGCAGTTTGGAGTGATAGAAGCGGCGAATACGTAGCACCGTTTGAACAAATATGTAGAGAATCTGGCATCGTACATCAAACAACGACTCCTTATTCACCTCAATCAAATGGCGTTGCTGAGCGCAAGAATAGAACTCTGAAGGAAATGATGAATGCAATGTTAATCAGTTCAGGGTTGCTTCATAACTTGTGGGGGGAAGATATCCTATCAGCTAACCACATTCTGAACAAGATTCCACACAAATCTAAGGATCAAACTTCTTATGAAATGTGAAAGGAATGAAACCGTCATATAAATACCTCAAAGTGTGGGGGTGTATGGCTAAGATTGAAGTGCCTCTACCCTCTACCTAAACAAGTTAGAATCAGACCTAAAACTATTGACTGTATATTTATAGGGTACACACTTAACAACAGTGCTTACAAATTTTTGATTCATAAATCGGAAGTACCTGACATGACTGAAGGCACTATGATAGAATCAAGGAATGCAATATTCTTTGAAGACACATTTCCTAGAAAATGAAATAAACAAGAGACATCTTCTAAGAGACCACTTGTAGATACTACTGCAGTTCAATCTACACAAGAGAGTGTAGAACCAAGACGTCGTAAGAGAGCTAGAGTAGAAAAGGACTTTGATCAAGAATTCTTCACCTGCGCGGTTGAAGATGAGCCCAAATCCGTATCTGAAGCTCTATCTCATCCAGATGCACTATTCTAGAAAGAAGCTATAGATAGCGAGATTGATTCCATTATACAAAATCACACATGGGAATTGGTAGATTTACCAAAGGGTTGCAAGACCTTATGATGCAAATGGATCATTAAAATAAAATAAAAAACTGATTGGTCAATAGACAAATATAAAGCCGAGTTGGTGGCTAAAGGCTTTAGACAAAAAGAAGGATATGATTTCTTTGATACCTACTCACCAGTGACACGAATTACGTCAATTCGTGTACTTATAGCGATTGTTGCATTACACAATCTAGAGATCTATCAAATGGATGTAAAAATGACCTTCTTAAATGATGAGTTAGAGGAAGAAATAAACATGGACCAACCAGAAGGCTTTATAGTACCTGGTAATGAGAAGAATATGTGAAAATCCGTGGGATCGTTATATGGACTTAAACAAGCTCCAAAACAATGGCATGTGAAGTTTGACAACACAATGATGTCAAATGGTTTTCGAATCAATAAGTGTGAAAAATGTGTGTATGTGAGAAATAAACTAAAGGGAATTGTCATGGTCTGCCTCTATGTAGATGATATGCTTATCATGGGAAACAGTAATGACATAATCTTTAACACTAAATGAATGTTGAATTGGATTGAACTTTGACATGAAGGACATGGGTATAGCGGATGTGATACTTGGAATCAAGATTCAAAGAACATCTGATGGAATTGCTTTGTCACAATCTCATTACATTGAGAAAGTGTTGAAGAAATTCAATGCATTCGATGATTCACCTAGCTAAGACAACCATGGATCCAAGTGTACACCTTCGTAAGAATAAAGGTGAATCAGTGGCTCAATTTGAGTATGCAAGGGTTATAGGGAGCATAATGTACATAACCAATTGTACGCGTCTTGATATAACGTGTTCAGTTAACAAACTGAGTAGATATACGAGTAACCCAAGCAATGAGCACTGGAAAGCATTGAGAAGAGTGCTGAGATACCTGAAATACATTCTTGATGTGGGGCAACACTACACAAAATATCCATCAGTACTCGAAGGGTACAGTGATGCAAATTGGATATCTGACATAAAAGACTCGTTCTCTACGAGTGGATACGTGTTCACTATCGGGGGTGGAGCAGTTTCGTGGAGGTCTACAAAGCAGACCTGTATAGCCCGTTCCACACTGGAATCTGAGTTCATAGCTCTAGATAAAGTTGGGGAAGAAGCAGAATGGCTTCGTAATTTCCTTGAGGACATTCCATGTTGGAACAAACCAATCCCTACAGTGATGGTACATTGTGACAGTCAAGCCACAATTGGAAGAGCTCTTAATGATATGTACAACGGAAAGTTTAGACATATCCGTAGGCGACACAACAGGGTGAGACATTGATCTCAAGTGGTGTAATGTCAATTGACTATGTGAAGTCAAAAGACAACATAGTAGATCCGCTTACAAAGCAATTAATCGAGATCAAATGAATAAATTGCTAGAAAGAATGAGGCTAAAATCCACAAAGTAATGAGCCAAAATAGTAGAGACCCAACCATGATGACTGGAGATCCCAAGAACTTAGTTCAAAGGGACAACGAAACTGTAGAGGTTCAAGTGAAACTTGGTACCTACCATTCCTTAATAGAGCAATTCTACCAAGTATAGAACCCCGTATTATGGTGAGGTTACGTCTTTTGATGTTTAATGATTTCTAAAAAGTCAAGTAATGGCTGGTTGAGTATAAAGGGATACTTAAGATGGGAGATCACCTATGTAAGTGTGAAGTGAGTGGCCATTTCAAAGTAAAACACTTATGAATCCAAAGGGGGTCCATGGCCGAAACGGACCAAAACGTGAGAACAAGAAGAATGCGAGACATTGATGTGTTCACACTGTTGTCTCAGTATACGTTAAGAAGGAGTAGTTCAAAGACATTATGTCTACTAAGCCACTGGTATACTCGATAGTGTTGGACTACAGAAGGTTCAAAGTCCCAAGCTACCTATCCGGATATATTAATGTTTCACGAGGACTGGATTGTGTGTCTGCATTTTATAGGCGCCGAATTCCACTCATGTGGGGGATTGTTGGGGAATTTTATTGGTTAGTAAGAATTAATGAATAAATTAATCACCAATTAAATAATAATTAAAGTGAGTGAAATTAGTCTCACATGTGGAATTGATCAAATATGGTAAATTTGATCAAATATAGTAATTGATCAAATATGGTAGTGATCACAATCACTAATTAAAATAACAATCCTACCATATGAGAGTGGTCTCTAAAACCTATAAATAGGGTCATTCTGCATTCATTCAAACACACAAAATACCAAAGTCTTTCAAGCATCTGCATACACTTGCATAATGCATAGTCTAGACGATCTAGTCCTCCATTCTCCTTAGTTCGCCGGAGTTCCTGTGATAGCAGTGCTGCTTCACTGGAAACGAGAAGTCGTTTCACCTTTGGGGAAGATCCGTCAAGACCGGAGTACTATTGGGGAGTGTTTCTTCTTGCGGGAAGAGTTATACTCGACTCGACTTCGCTATCATCCCGAGACATTCAAGATCCAAGATCTAGATCCAGATCTGTAAGAAAGGTTAGTAATTCTCCTTTCCATTTTTTCATATTAATTGCAATAGTGATTGATTGGTGTACCTATAAAACAACAATTCCCAATCAAACCATTCAACGACTTTGCATTTAAATAACTCGTTGCAACTGGAAATAAATGGATAGTTGGGAAACACTTATTACTTATATCTATGAATTTTATGTAAAAACTCTGAACTAGTTGGTTAAAGGAAGGAGAAACATCGCATTTAATAAAATAATAAATATCTTATTTTCCTCTCATCCTTAACCAATCATATATTTTACTTTACATTTAGTTTTATTTTTATATTTAGTTTTCATCAAAAAAAAAAGTTTAAATATTTTTATATTCTTTTATTAAAAATTATTATTAAAGAATAATATACCAAATTATTCGTATTTTTAAAATCTTTAATTTAACATTCATATAAACTATATAATAAATAATAAATAAAAAATTATTATAAATTACAGTATTTTAATACTTCCTCTGTCCCATAAAACGCTTCACATTTACTGTTCCATGTTGTTTAAGAAAATGTACACTTTTTGACCATTTTTGTTGACTTTAAAGGGTATTGTAGTATTTTTAGGTATTAAAAAAGTATAAAGTAATGATATGTGTATGAAAAAGTAGTGACAAATTTGAAATTAAACTAACTTTTGAGGTTGTTGGATAAAATATTTTTTTCCTTTTTGGAGTGTTAAGAGTTTTGTGGGACGGAGGGAGTAATAAATTTTATTGGTATATATTAGAAAGAAGAACATCAACTAAACTATTAAAATATAGTCAATTTAATAAAAAGGAATAATTACTAATAGATACACACTTGTACCCTATAATTGCTGTGAGATGCATTGGTTTAAAAAAATTACTCTCACATACAAAATATTATAGTAAAATATCAAATATAACATTAATTCATTATAATCCCATAAACTTTTAAACCACAAACCCTATACCCCTCATCCACCCACTGCCGTTGCCGGACCACCGTTGGACTGTCGGCCGCCGCCGCCGCCAGAGTTCTGCCGCTGCACATAACTTTTGCTGCACACACTTTTTTTACTGCACATAACTTTTGCTGCACACGAACTTTTATGCTGCAAACAAACATTTATGTGCAGCACATTGTAAGGGTAATATTGGAATATCACTATATATTTATGTAGTTAGTAGTAATATTTTTGTATGTTTGTATCTCATAGTAATTCAAGAGTTTTTAATGTACCTAGTAGTAACTATCCCTAAAAGCTAATAAAAATAACTTAATAAAATTTAAATAAAAAAACGGAATCAAAATTTTAAGTATTTATTAATCAAAATATATACTCCATCCGTCCGCTTATAAGGTATCAATTTTACTATTTTTGGCGTCCTCTTCAAATGTATCATTTCCCTTATTTAGTAAAAAAATACACAATATGGCCCACTACTTCACTCTAATACAATTATCCACTTTACATATAATAATAATATTCCTTAACCACGTGCAAAAAACAAATGGATACCTTAGAACCGGACGGAGGGAGTATATTTTTTAACTAAAATATTAGCAGTAAAATACTCCCTCCGTCCCGCCCAAATATCATCATTTTATTATATTGGACGTTCCATCCAAATTGCACCATTTTTCTCTTTTAGTAAAAATGGTCCACCACTACCCTCACATCGCTCTAATACACCTACCCACTTTACATAAAATAATAATACCCCTTAATCTATGTGCAAAAAGTAAATGTACCTCTTTCTCATGGACGGAGAGAGCAATGTAATTAAATTAATTTATTTTTTATGATATACTAATAATACTTGGTTAATAAAAGCAAAATTGATTATCACCCTATTTAATATTAACAATGACATATGATAGAAGTGTTTGGAAATAATGGCTACCAAGAATTGAACGAATTCTTAAAAAACAGGCTCGGGTGTGGTTTAGCCATGTTGTCGAATTAAGTTCTCATAATTTATCCCTTCATAAGTTCTCGGATTGAAGTAAAAAGGTATGGGGTGGACAATTTAATAATTTTTTATTTTTCTTTTATATAAAAAAAAATACAAATATAGCAACCGAACGAATAAAAAAAAGTATTTTAATACCATTAAATTAAATTAACAAAAAAAATTGATTTAACAGGTTTTTTCTTTTTTAAGAGAATCTAAAAGTTGACACTTGCTTAAAAAAATTAATTTGGTATATTAAAATTTATAAAATTTATTTTTGAAGTTCATCGTTAATTATCATATTAAGAATAATATTGCTAAAGTAGAAATTGTTGTATGGTGTACCTTCGTGAAAAGTAGTAATACTCTTCAGAATATATTAAAATTTACAAAATTTATTTTTGAAATACATCATTGAGTGATAAGGTTAAGATAGAATGATTGTATGGTGTATCTCGTTGGAAAGTAGTATTATTTAGAATATTGAGTGTTATTTCTTAAAATACATATAGTTACTCTACTCTAAATATTCTCCAAATAATCAAAATTGACATTGAAATTGTCAAAATTAGAACCGACTAAATTGTAATCAATACTGACAATATTTCAGTTCGATTATAGTTCGCATTATGGAGGAATTGGAGCCTATGGTTCCATTAATATAGGCATTTTTTTAATTCACAATCTACGATTCAAATTAAGTGTGATCATTGAAGATCAAAAGTCAGATGACATGACACAAGAACCCGCGATTCCAACTTGAAGTTTTTACAAATTTTGAGATTTAAAAAAAAAAAAAAACTAACATATAAAAAGGGGAATCGACGGTTCTAATCGAAACCGGTTGTTCCAAAATAGAAATCGAAATTGTAGAATGATCGGTTCAGTTCTTGATCCTCCATTAATTAATAGAAGCAGAACCGATGCTTCCAAATTACGATGCATATCTACTCTAATTGAAAAAGTTCATATACAATGGTAACATTACTGTTTGAACTGAAAAAAAAAAAGTCGTCTTTTATACAAAAGAGTAGTCCTCTATTGTAATGAAGAGTAGTATTATTCGCATGGTACAATTATAATACACAACTAAAATAAGTATTTGTCATCATATTAATAATATTGTAAAGTTAATAGTTTTTTTCCATTCCATAACTTTTTAAAATTTTAAATTATATCCCAAAAAAGATATTTGTATCAATTTGGTATTATAATTATGAATTTACTTTCAATTTTGCTCAATTTTAGCCGAAAACCTAATTTTTAGCCGGGAAGTGGTCACATGCGTTGCACGTAACCGTTTAATTTGGGGAATCCGACGAGCTTTGCTGAGGTGACATACTCAATTTTTCATATATTTATTTATTTGAACGTCACAATAAAAGTTTCACACTCCATTTTTTTTTTGAAAAAGCATCACACACAAATACCCGCTCTCAACATATCTTATTTGCAAAAAAAATTTCTCTTATTCGCACACAATATATTTTGTACGTTTTTTATTACTTAAAAATTTTATAATATTCTTAAAAGTAAAAAAAAAAAAAAACAATAATTCTTTTATATATATATATATATATATATATATATATATATATATATATATATATATATATATATATATATATAAATATAATTAATGATGAACATTTATAGATCAAAATAAATATTTACCAATATATTAGCTTTTTATTTAAATAAGATTATTATTATTATTTTTGTTATTATTATTATTATCCCATTAATTAATTTTGAATAAACATATTAATGTTTGATATAAATTAATTTTTTATTTAAAAACAATAGTATAATATAATTTAATACAATTCAATTATTTTTTTAAAAAATGTGAATTGATGTTGAAATATTTCCATTTTATTAGTATTTAACATTAAAAATTTATTGAATGAATATGAAAAACTAATACTGAACTGAATTTTAAACTTAAAAAAATATTATCTTCATAATTATACATTTTAAATTGTGAATCTATTTTAATTAATATATAATATTTTAATTTAATAATATATAAATTTTATAACACTTAAAATTATCTCAAATAAATATAATAAAAGAAAAATTCATATGTACCAAAATAAAAGAGTGTATATTGGGTGCACCGGGTGCAAGGGACCCATATGTGTATACCTTTTTATTCTATTTTGTATACATATTATTCTATTTTGTATACGTATTTTGTAATAATTGTATCCTTTTTTCACATTAATTTTTTATTAAAAAAATTAACATCCATATGTGTATAACATTTTATTGAATATTATATATAATTTTTCATTAAAAAAATTAACAATTAAATTGTATACATTTTTACTCTTAATTGTATATATTTTTGTTTATATTTGTATGTGGGTGCACCCTATCTTTAGGTGCACCCGGGTGCACACTATAAATTGCCAAAATAAAATAAAATTTATTTTTTTATTAAAGAAAAAAAAAGTGCACAACACATGGATGATATTTAGTGAAATAAAATAATAAATATTAAAATAAATATATCACATATAGATCACCTTTTACTTGCAATTTGGTGTGACTTACGTCATGTGTGAGTGTGAGCATGGATAAATTAAGAATCGCCCAAAATTTATGCACATTAAAAAAAAGAAAAAAAGAAAAAAAAGAGAGTTTTAATGCCAAGTTATCATATTCTACTTGAAATTTGCAGCCATACTTTATTGTGTTCAAAAATTTGCAGCCATACTTTATTGTACAAAGGCTCTGACCAAAGAAAATTGCTAATGGCTGCTCAATCAAAGAACTGTATACATGGCATGGCGGCTGCTCAGTCAAAGAAAAATTGAATTGATTAGTACGAGAATATTGCTAGTGAAAATTGAATTAGAGAAGAATGAATGATTTGATTAGAAATATGATTATGGTTAATTCTTTAACTTACAAGTTAAATATATTGGTATTGATGTATTTTCCTCCCAAAGAAAGGCTACTTTTGTCCATGTCAAAATTATATGCAAGTCAAAGTAATTTGAATAGTCAATTATTAAATTAGTAGATTTATTTGATAATTTGAACAAAATTTATAATTACCCTTAAATTTATAGAAAGATAATAAAGTTGATGTAATATTTTATTTTATGGTAGTGCAAATTATTACAGAACAATAAAAATAAAAAGTATAAAAATAATTACTCCCTTCGTCCCAAGAATAAATTTATACTTTCTATTTTGGTTCGTCCCAAGAATACATTCACACCCAAAAATGGAAATAATACACAATATTAATAACCTTACAATACTACAATATTACAAAAATGACACATTCTTTTTACACACAATCTAGTGAAAGTCAACTATATCATACATTTTATTCTACTCAATTACCCAAAATACCCATTCTTTTTCTTACATCACATCACACTACCAAAACGTTAATTTTCTTAAACTCCGTGCTAGAGAATACACGAATGTATTCCTATGACGGAGGGAGTATAAAATTGAGTGACTACGTACAATTGTGTTGGTCTCTTGTGTCCCAAGTGCACAAAGTGTGAAAGGGTACAACATTTTTTTTAAATGATATACTCCACTTTAATTAAGAGTGCAACATTTTGTTCTAAAGAATATACACTTTCGTTAATATTTTTTTCAGAAAATAAAGAGTTTACATACTTATACTAAAGGTTATACCATTTAATACTAAATGGTATCCGGTATATAATGCCACGAGGCACACAAGTTTTAGCCTATGCACCATAAAAAATCTAAACTTTTAATCCGTGGATTTATAGAAAAGTGGGAAAATCGAATTTGAATTTGTATCAACGGTCGACCACTCTCATTGGCAACCATGTGCCATGGGTCGCACACAAGAGACAAAAAAACAATAAAAAAAAATTGAAAATTGAAATTAACATGTCAACCGGTTGGGGAATCTCTTCCTACACAACCCTCTAACTTTATCTACACCCATCCACAAAGTATCTTGGAGTGACATGTGTCACATGATAATTGGTTCTTAATTATTTTTAAAGATTACTTTTAGATTTTCAATAATTCACATTTACATTATTCAAAAAAAAACAAAAAATTTTATTTTTTTTCTCTATAAATAGAGTATAATTTGAGATGGAAAGAAAATAGTGTTTTTTTTTATCAATCTGCAGCTAGCAATGTCGACGTCAGGGATGAGGGTGGCGGTGATCGGTGGCGGCGTGACGGGGCTCGTCTCGGCTTATGTTCTGGCGAAAGAAGGGGCGGAGGTGGTGGTGTACGAAAAGGACGATACCGTAGGCGGCCGTGCCAAAACCGCTACTCTTCCTGATAATACTTCTCTCGACCTTGGTTTTATGGTGTTTACTCCGGTGTGTATGAATCAACTTTTAAGGCAATACTTTGCATTTCCCCTTATTCCAAAATCACAAATTATTCCTCCGTTCCGTAGAAAAGTTTACGTTTGCTTTTTGCACGGGGATTAAGGAATATAGTATTTTAATGTGTATTAAGATAAGAGAAATACTATTTTAATGGGCAGTGGATAGTTGTATTAGAGTGGTGTTGTAGGCCCCATGAAGATATTTAAGTAATTTATGTGGGTCCCACTTACTATAAAGAAAAATATAAATTTATACATGAAACGCTGAAAATAAAAATGTTCTACAGCATACTTTTTATTTTTTATTTGTTATATAAACACACATATTTATTACCTATATTAAAAAGTAAATTCTCTTAATTTGTTGGGTTTGAATGCATGGTTAGGGTATGTACCCGCGGGAAGTGATGGAATTGTTTGAGTGTCTGAAAGTAGAGGTGGAGCTTGCTGACGTGTCCTTGTCCGTAAGCTTGAACGAAGGGAAAGGACCCGAATGGGGGACACAAAAGGGATTATCAAGTTTGTTTGCACAAAAGAAAAACTTATTGAATCCATGGTTTTGGAAAATGTTTAAAGAAATCAGTAGTTTGAAGCATGATGCATCCACGTAAGTATTTTATATCACGTCATGTATTGTAAAGCTGTAAAGTCACCGCCTATATAGGTATTTATTTATTTATTATTATAATTATTTATTTTGTCCGTATATAACCTTAATTATTTAACTTTTCTGGCTAGTTATGTGTGAACAAGACATACTATATCACTTAGTGGAAAGTATTATTCTTAAAAATATCGAGCTTTAGTTATTTTATTATAGTTAATAGTTTGTTATATGAAAGAATAATATTCCTTCAAGTCTTTCAATAATAATCCATGTGCTATTTTCACGTGGATTGTGAAGATTTATTATTTTATTATTATATTTAATGGGTAGTTATGTTGGACACTTTTACAAATTTAGCCTTAAAGGTGTAGTATAGTACTTCTTCCTTACACCTTTAAGTTTATCGGCACTTTAAATACGTAATTTAAAAGAAACTGTCTGTTTACCAATTTTATTAACTTTTTAAAAGTATTATGATATGAGTTGATATTAGGTGCACCCGAGTGAAAGAATGCACTCATATATGTATAACTTTTTATTTTATTTTGTATATAAGTTATTTTATTTTGTATACGTGTTTCTTAATAATTGTATACTTTTTTCACACTAAGTTTTTTATTAAAAAAAACTAACATCCATATGTGTATAACTTTTTATTTAATGGTGTATACATGTTTCTTAATAATTGTATATTTTTTTATACTCAATTTTTCATTAAAACAATAACAATTAAATTGTATACATTTTTATTCATAATTGTATATGTTTTTGTTTATATTTGTATATTTTTAACTTAGATTTAAAAAAAATAAGTAAATGGATAACTTTGAAAAGAATGGAATGAGTATTTATTTAATCATTATATTAACAATAATTATATTTATTTATAAGTAGCTATGTGTTTCAATAAAGTGATACTCTCTTGTGAGATGAGTATATGTGAGACGAGTCGATTTATTATTAAAGTATAGTTATTATATAAGTAAAATATATTTATTGGTAGTTAAAATATGTTTGTAGTGAATCATTTGTAATACTACTTTAAAAATATATATGATTTAATTCATTATTCATCATACTTTAAAAAAATATACTTTAACTACGAATTAACATACTTTGTCTATATAAACAGATATATCCTTTAACAATGGATTGACCGGTGCATAACCCATCCCACATAATTACCTTCTTTGAGAGACTTTTATTTTTTCTTAATCAACTAGGATAGACACCAATTATATTCACTCTTGAATTCGACGCCCACGTGAACGTAATTAAATGGGATTTAGTTTATGAAGTGTTTTATACGGAATGCACATTTTTATTTAATCATTTGCCTTTAGAGTTTATATTATTTTAAAACTTAAATCATAAATTTTAGATTATTGTTTTATACCCTTTTTACTTTACTGAAAATGATCTACAAAAGCTAAAAATGTTAATTTAGTACCACACATTTGAAAATTGCGTCACTTTAATGCAATTTTCGTCGAAAATTGATAAAATCGCCAGAATTATACACTGCCCTGATCACGTATACTTAAAATTTGAGATTTTCACATGGTATCTTGGTGTGGTCATGTTATACTTCATTTTTATTTTATTAGAAATTGTCCCATGAATGAATATTAAAAAGAATCAATTTAGTTACACGTCTTTGGAAATTGCTTGGGACTAAATTAAATTTTGGCAAATATTGAATTAAAATGATGCAGTTTCAAAAGATGTGAACTAAATTGATTTTTTTTAAAAACTTTTGTCAAACAATTTAAAATAAAGTAACATTGTGTTATATTATTTTTTATTTATTTAATGTTAAGTGTGTTTAGGTATTCTATTTCTTTTTTTATGAAATATTAATCTTAAATCTTTTCGTGTCTTATTTTATTTAATTGGCTCATATATAAAAAAATTTTTTTATCAAAGGATTAACAACAAAATCCATTGATAAAGTGGTGGTTGGTAAATTTTTAATAATGAAAATTCAATTCCGTTGATAATCCGCTAGTAAAAATCTAACACATTGGCATTCTGCTGGCATTCTATCTGTTGCTAAATGAAAAATGTAATTTTTGTTGCTACTTTATTGATAATTATCAATGGATTAAATTTTATTGATAAATTCTATTATTAAAATATATATATATATATATATATATATATATATATATATATATATATATATATATATATATATATATATATATATATATATATTTTTTTTTTTTTTTTTTTGGTGTATGTCCACAATTTGCTTTGTTTTATATTTAATGGGCCGTTAAATTTAATTTAGAACTTTTTAAAACTAAATCTCAACAAACGAAATAATAAAATAAGAAAAAATAAAGAAGGTATTAGAAGCACTGCTCCATATCCCAACTCAGTATCCAGACTCATCACATTAAATTTACATTATAATTTGAGAGACGGTCTTTCACAAAAATATCTTTTATCATTATAAATATTGTTTCATTTTATTTTAACAGTAATATATAGTATTTTAAAATTAGGGTAAATTACCAATACAACATGATGTTTATCAAAACCCCAAATATACTACTTGGTTTGAAATAATTACCAATTATCCAATTAATTAACTTATACTTGATTTAACATTGAAATTTTTATTAATTTTTAAAAAGAAAAATTAATCATAGGTACATACTTAGTATTTTAAATTACTAATAGATACAATGAGTTCAAATAATTACTCTCACATACAAAATATTAAAGTAAAATACCAAATATAACCTTAATTCATTATAATCCCATACACTTTTAAACCACAAACCCTAAACTCATCACCCACCCACTGCTGCCGCAGGACCGCTGCCGTCGGCCGTCGGACCATCGCGGGACTGCCGCTGCCGCTGCCGGAGAGTAAGAGTATACTCCCTCCGTTTTATGTAAAGAGGGTCTTTTTTCCATTTTGGTCGTCCCACTCAAAGGGTTCCCTTTTCTTTTTTACACACATGAGACTCACACACTCTCACTAATACAACTACCAACTATACATTAAATAATAATACTCCTTAATCCACATGCAAAAAAGTAAAAGACCCTCTTACCTTGGGACGGAGGGAGTATAATTTTTTCGCTGCACATGACACTTACGATTCATACTTTTTTTTGTTGCACACGCTTTTTTTTACTACACATAATTTTTGATAAACACACCTTTTTTACTACACATAACTTTTACTGCACACAAACATTTATGTGCAACACATTGTAAGGGTAATATTGAAATATAACTATATATTTATGTAGTTAGTAGTAATATTTTTATATGTTTGTATCTCATAGTAATTAAGGAGATTCCAATATACCTAAAGTATCCCTTTTTAAAATAAAAAAAAAAGAAAAAAATGGTACAAATACCCGTGTATTTAATATGTGAAGTAAAGAATTAATCTTATGTATTCCTGTTGGGGAATTTAATTGGTTAGTAAGGATTAATAAATAAATTAATCACTAATTAAATAATAATTAAAGTGAGTGAAATTAGTCTGTGGAATTGATCAAATATGGTGAATTGATCAAATATGGTAATTGATAAAATATGGTAGTGATCACGATCACTAATTAAAATAACAATCATACCATATGAGAGTGGTCTCTTGAACTTATAAATAGGGTATTCTGCATTCATTCAAACACACAAAATACCAAAGTCTTTCAAGCATCTACATACACTTGCATAGTGCATAGTCCAGATGATCTAGTCCTCCATTCTCCTTAGTTCGCCGGAGTTCCTGCGATAACAGTGCTGCTTTGCTGGAAACGAGATATCGTTTCACCTTTGGGGAAGATCTGCAAAGACCGGAGCACTACCGGGGCGTATTTTTTCTTATAGAAAGAGTTCTACTCGACTCGAATTCACTATCATCCCGAGACGTTCAAGATCCAAGGTCCAAGATCCAGATCTGTAAGAAAGGTTAGTAATTTTCCTTTCTATTTTTTCATATTTGTTACAATAGTGATTGATTGGCTTACCTATAAACCAACAATCGCAAGAAGAAATATCTAGCCTCCACAACCGACAATCACAATGACTAATACAATGGATATTGACGGAATTGAATCTCCCAGAGAGTTAATGCTGAGATTCCTATTAGGATTGATTCCCAAAGGATGTATCTTCCAACGGGGATGTCGAGACCATTCATGGTTCAGACTTCAGTTGAGAAGCCCGAGAAGTTTGGGGGTGCAAACTTCAAGAGATGACAGCAAAAGATGTTGTTCTACCTTACCACGTCAAATCTGGTAAACTTCTTATAGGAGTCTGCACCAGTGGTGGATGAGAATGAAACTGATACGCAAAAGCGTATAGCTCTTGATCAGTGGACCTCCGCAGATTACTTGTACAAGAACTATATCCATGGACTTAGTGATGCATTGTACAACATGTATCTAAACACGAAGACATCTAAAGAATTGTGGAATTTTTTGGAGAAGAAGTACAAGGTGGAAAAACCCAGGTAGACCTGATACTTGGTGTTATCTTACCCTAGAAGTCATTGAGGGAAGATAGAAGAAAAAAAATTCACATTTTTCTAGACTCCTACGCAGTAATATTGCAGAGGCAATAACCGGAGATTCAACCGTTGGATCGAGTTGAATTTTGGTGAGAACGTTTAGAACTTGTCGAAATATATTCTGTTTGGAGCTCTATGTTGACGGAAATAGGCCAAAAATAGAAGTTAGATTTTTAGATGATTCTGTTCTGTGCAGTCGAAGGGAAAGAGTCGTTTCTCACAAACTAACTGTTGGATCGAGTTGTAATTTGGACAGCACGTTCAGGACTCACACGAGTAGATTCTGGATGGTGGAGATCAGAGTTTGAGGTTCCTAGAGTTGGGAACACTGAACGGTAGTTGGTGTTGTAATGATAAAACAAATATTTCCAACAATGGAAAAGAACACTAAACCTCTAGAGTTGATCCACACTGATACGTGTGATTTAAAACTTGTGCAAACTAGAGGGGGAAAAAATATTTCATTACTTTTATTGACGACTGCACAAGATTCTGTTATTTGTATCTCTTGAGATGTAAAGATGAAGCTTTAGAAGCATCCAAAAGATACAAGAATAAAGTTGAAAATTAACTTAACTCTTGAATTAAAGCAGTTTGGAGTGATAGAAGCGGCGAATACGTAGCACCGTTTGAACAAATATGTAGAGAATCTGGCATCGTACATCAAACAACGACTCCTTATTCACCTCAATCAAATGGCGTTGCTGAGCGCAAGAATAGAACTCTGAAGGAAATGATGAATGCAATGTTAATCAGTTCAGGGTTGCTTCATAACTTGTGGGGGGAAGATATCCTATCAGCTAACCACATTCTGAACAAGATTCCACACAAATCTAAGGATCAAACTTCTTATGAAATGTGAAAGGAATGAAACCGTCATATAAATACCTCAAAGTGTGGGGGTGTATGGCTAAGATTGAAGTGCCTCTACCCTCTACCTAAACAAGTTAGAATCAGACCTAAAACTATTGACTGTATATTTATAGGGTACACACTTAACAACAGTGCTTACAAATTTTTGATTCATAAATCGGAAGTACCTGACATGACTGAAGGCACTATGATAGAATCAAGGAATGCAATATTCTTTGAAGACACATTTCCTAGAAAATGAAATAAACAAGAGACATCTTCTAAGAGACCACTTGTAGATACTACTGCAGTTCAATCTACACAAGAGAGTGTAGAACCAAGACGTCGTAAGAGAGCTAGAGTAGAAAAGGACTTTGATCAAGAATTCTTCACCTGCGCGGTTGAAGATGAGCCCAAATCCGTATCTGAAGCTCTATCTCATCCAGATGCACTATTCTAGAAAGAAGCTATAGATAGCGAGATTGATTCCATTATACAAAATCACACATGGGAATTGGTAGATTTACCAAAGGGTTGCAAGACCTTATGATGCAAATGGATCATTAAAATAAAATAAAAAACTGATTGGTCAATAGACAAATATAAAGCCGAGTTGGTGGCTAAAGGCTTTAGACAAAAAGAAGGATATGATTTCTTTGATACCTACTCACCAGTGACACGAATTACGTCAATTCGTGTACTTATAGCGATTGTTGCATTACACAATCTAGAGATCTATCAAATGGATGTAAAAATGACCTTCTTAAATGATGAGTTAGAGGAAGAAATAAACATGGACCAACCAGAAGGCTTTATAGTACCTGGTAATGAGAAGAATATGTGAAAATCCGTGGGATCGTTATATGGACTTAAACAAGCTCCAAAACAATGGCATGTGAAGTTTGACAACACAATGATGTCAAATGGTTTTCGAATCAATAAGTGTGAAAAATGTGTGTATGTGAGAAATAAACTAAAGGGAATTGTCATGGTCTGCCTCTATGTAGATGATATGCTTATCATGGGAAGCAGTAATGACATAATCTTTAACACTAAATGAATGTTGAATTGGATTGAACTTTGACATGAAGGACATGGGTATAGCGGATGTGATACTTGGAATCAAGATTCAAAGAACATCTGATGGAATTGCTTTGTCACAATCTCATTACATTGAGAAAGTGTTGAAGAAATTCAATGCATTCGATGATTCACCTAGCTAAGACAACCATGGATCCAAGTGTACACCTTCGTAAGAATAAAGGTGAATCAGTGGCTCAATTTGAGTATGCAAGGGTTATAGGGAGCATAATGTACATAACCAATTGTACGCGTCTTGATATAACGTGTTCAGTTAACAAACTGAGTAGATATACGAGTAACCCAAGCAATGAGCACTGGAAAGCATTGAGAAGAGTGCTGAGATACCTGAAATACATTCTTGATGTGGGGCAACACTACACAAAATATCCATCAGTACTCGAAGGGTACAGTGATGCAAATTGGATATCTGACATAAAAGACTCGTTCTCTACGAGTGGATACGTGTTCACTATCGGGGGTGGAGCAGTTTCGTGGAGGTCTACAAAGCAGACCTGTATAGCCCGTTCCACACTGGAATCTGAGTTCATAGCTCTAGATAAAGTTGGGGAAGAAGCAGAATGGCTTCGTAATTTCCTTGAGGACATTCCATGTTGGAACAAACCAATCCCTACAGTGATGGTACATTGTGACAGTCAAGCCACAATTGGAAGAGCTCTTAATGATATGTACAACGGAAAGTTTAGACATATCCGTAGGCGACACAACAGGGTGAGACATTGATCTCAAGTGGTGTAATGTCAATTGACTATGTGAAGTCAAAAGACAACATAGTAGATCCGCTTACAAAGCAATTAATCGAGATCAAATGAATAAATTGCTAGAAAGAATGAGGCTAAAATCCACAAAGTAATGAGCCAAAATAGTAGAGACCCAACCATGATGACTGGAGATCCCAAGAACTTAGTTCAAAGGGACAACGAAACTGTAGAGGTTCAAGTGAAACTTGGTACCTACCATTCCTTAATAGAGCAATTCTACCAAGTATAGAACCCCGTATTATGGTGAGGTTACGTCTTTTGATGTTTAATGATTTCTAAAAAGTCAAGTAATGGCTGGTTGAGTATAAAGGGATACTTAAGATGGGAGATCACCTATGTAAGTGTGAAGTGAGTGGCCATTTCAAAGTAAAACACTTATGAATCCAAAGGGGGTCCATGGCCGAAACGGACCAAAACGTGAGAACAAGAAGAATGCGAGACATTGATGTGTTCACACTGTTGTCTCAGTATACGTTAAGAAGGAGTAGTTCAAAGACATTATGTCTACTAAGCCACTGGTATACTCGATAGTGTTGGACTACAGAAGGTTCAAAGTCCCAAGCTACCTATCCGGATATATTAATGTTTCACGAGGACTGGATTGTGTGTCTGCATTTTATAGGCGCCGAATTCCACTCATGTGGGGGATTGTTGGGGAATTTTATTGGTTAGTAAGAATTAATGAATAAATTAATCACCAATTAAATAATAATTAAAGTGAGTGAAATTAGTCTCACATGTGGAATTGATCAAATATGGTAAATTTGATCAAATATAGTAATTGATCAAATATGGTAGTGATCACAATCACTAATTAAAATAACAATCCTACCATATGAGAGTGGTCTCTAAAACCTATAAATAGGGTCATTCTGCATTCATTCAAACACACAAAATACCAAAGTCTTTCAAGCATCTGCATACACTTGCATAATGCATAGTCTAGACGATCTAGTCCTCCATTCTCCTTAGTTCGCCGGAGTTCCTGTGATAGCAGTGCTGCTTCACTGGAAACGAGAAGTCGTTTCACCTTTGGGGAAGATCCGTCAAGACCGGAGTACTATTGGGGAGTGTTTCTTCTTGCGGGAAGAGTTATACTCGACTCGACTTCGCTATCATCCCGAGACATTCAAGATCCAAGATCTAGATCCAGATCTGTAAGAAAGGTTAGTAATTCTCCTTTCCATTTTTTCATATTAATTGCAATAGTGATTGATTGGTGTACCTATAAAACAACAATTCCCAATCAAACCATTCAACGACTTTGCATTTAAATAACTCGTTGCAACTGGAAATAAATGGATAGTTGGGAAACACTTATTACTTATATCTATGAATTTTATGTAAAAACTCTGAACTAGTTGGTTAAAGGAAGGAGAAACATCGCATTTAATAAAATAATAAATATCTTATTTTCCTCTCATCCTTAACCAATCATATATTTTACTTTACATTTAGTTTTATTTTTATATTTAGTTTTCATCAAAAAAAAAAGTTTAAATATTTTTATATTCTTTTATTAAAAATTATTATTAAAGAATAATATACCAAATTATTCGTATTTTTAAAATCTTTAATTTAACATTCATATAAACTATATAATAAATAATAAATAAAAAATTATTATAAATTACAGTATTTTAATACTTCCTCTGTCCCATAAAACGCTTCACATTTACTGTTCCATGTTGTTTAAGAAAATGTACACTTTTTGACCATTTTTGTTGACTTTAAAGGGTATTGTAGTATTTTTAGGTATTAAAAAAGTATAAAGTAATGATATGTGTATGAAAAAGTAGTGACAAATTTGAAATTAAACTAACTTTTGAGGTTGTTGGATAAAATATTTTTTTCCTTTTTGGAGTGTTAAGAGTTTTGTGGGACGGAGGGAGTAATAAATTTTATTGGTATATATTAGAAAGAAGAACATCAACTAAACTATTAAAATATAGTCAATTTAATAAAAAGGAATAATTACTAATAGATACACACTTGTACCCTATAATTGCTGTGAGATGCATTGGTTTAAAAAAATTACTCTCACATACAAAATATTATAGTAAAATATCAAATATAACATTAATTCATTATAATCCCATAAACTTTTAAACCACAAACCCTATACCCCTCATCCACCCACTGCCGTTGCCGGACCACCGTTGGACTGTCGGCCGCCGCCGCCGCCAGAGTTCTGCCGCTGCACATAACTTTTGCTGCACACACTTTTTTTACTGCACATAACTTTTGCTGCACACGAACTTTTATGCTGCAAACAAACATTTATGTGCAGCACATTGTAAGGGTAATATTGGAATATCACTATATATTTATGTAGTTAGTAGTAATATTTTTGTATGTTTGTATCTCATAGTAATTCAAGAGTTTTTAATGTACCTAGTAGTAACTATCCCTAAAAGCTAATAAAAATAACTTAATAAAATTTAAATAAAAAAACGGAATCAAAATTTTAAGTATTTATTAATCAAAATATATACTCCATCCGTCCGCTTATAAGGTATCAATTTTACTATTTTTGGCGTCCTCTTCAAATGTATCATTTCCCTTATTTAGTAAAAAAATACACAATATGGCCCACTACTTCACTCTAATACAATTATCCACTTTACATATAATAATAATACTCCTTAACCACGTGCAAAAAACAAATGGATACCTTAGAACCGGACGGAGGGAGTATATTTTTTAACTAAAATATTAGCAGTAAAATACTCCCTCCGTCCCGCCCAAATATCATCATTTTATTATATTGGACGTTCCATCCAAATTGCACCATTTTTCTCTTTTAGTAAAAATGGTCCACCACTACCCTCACATCGCTCTAATACACCTACCCACTTTACATAAAATAATAATACCCCTTAATCTATGTGCAAAAAGTAAATGTACCTCTTTCTCATGGACGGAGAGAGCAATGTAATTAAATTAATTTATTTTTTATGATATACTAATAATACTTGGTTAATAAAAGCAAAATTGATTATCACCCTATTTAATATTAACAATGACATATGATAGAAGTGTTTGGAAATAATGGCTACCAAGAATTGAACGAATTCTTAAAAAACAGGCTCGGGTGTGGTTTAGCCATGTTGTCGAATTAAGTTCTCATAATTTATCCCTTCATAAGTTCTCGGATTGAAGTAAAAAGGTATGGGGTGGACAATTTAATAATTTTTTATTTTTCTTTTATATAAAAAAAAATACAAATATAGCAACCGAACGAATAAAAAAAAGTATTTTAATACCATTAAATTAAATTAACAAAAAAAATTGATTTAACAGGTTTTTTCTTTTTTAAGAGAATCTAAAAGTTGACACTTGCTTAAAAAAATTAATTTGGTATATTAAAATTTATAAAATTTATTTTTGAAGTTCATCGTTAATTATCATATTAAGAATAATATTGCTAAAGTAGAAATTGTTGTATGGTGTACCTTCGTGAAAAGTAGTAATACTCTTCAGAATATATTAAAATTTACAAAATTTATTTTTGAAATACATCATTGAGTGATAAGGTTAAGATAGAATGATTGTATGGTGTATCTCGTTGGAAAGTAGTATTATTTAGAATATTGAGTGTTATTTCTTAAAATACATATAGTTACTCTACTCTAAATATTCTCCAAATAATCAAAATTGACATTGAAATTGTCAAAATTAGAACCGACTAAATTGTAATCAATACTGACAATATTTCAGTTCGATTATAGTTCGCATTATGGAGGAATTGGAGCCTATGGTTCCATTAATATAGGCATTTTTTTAATTCACAATCTACGATTCAAATTAAGTGTGATCATTGAAGATCAAAAGTCAGATGACATGACACAAGAACCCGCGATTCCAACTTGAAGTTTTTACAAATTTTGAGATTTAAAAAAAAAAAAAAACTAACATATAAAAAGGGGAATCGACGGTTCTAATCGAAACCGGTTGTTCCAAAATAGAAATCGAAATTGTAGAATGATCGGTTCAGTTCTTGATCCTCCATTAATTAATAGAAGCAGAACCGATGCTTCCAAATTACGATGCATATCTACTCTAATTGAAAAAGTTCATATACAATGGTAACATTACTGTTTGAACTGAAAAAAAAAAAGTCGTCTTTTATACAAAAGAGTAGTCCTCTATTGTAATGAAGAGTAGTATTATTCGCATGGTACAATTATAATACACAACTAAAATAAGTATTTGTCATCATATTAATAATATTGTAAAGTTAATAGTTTTTTTCCATTCCATAACTTTTTAAAATTTTAAATTATATCCCAAAAAAGATATTTGTATCAATTTGGTATTATAATTATGAATTTACTTTCAATTTTGCTCAATTTTAGCCGAAAACCTAATTTTTAGCCGGGAAGTGGTCACATGCGTTGCACGTAACCGTTTAATTTGGGGAATCCGACGAGCTTTGCTGAGGTGACATACTCAATTTTTCATATATTTATTTATTTGAACGTCACAATAAAAGTTTCACACTCCATTTTTTTTTTGAAAAAGCATCACACACAAATACCCGCTCTCAACATATCTTATTTGCAAAAAAAATTTCTCTTATTCGCACACAATATATTTTGTACGTTTTTTATTACTTAAAAATTTTATAATATTCTTAAAAGTAAAAAAAAAAAAAAACAATAATTCTTTTATATATATATATATATATATATATATATATATATATAAATATAATTAATGATGAACATTTATAGATCAAAATAAATATTTACCAATATATTAGCTTTTTATTTAAATAAGATTATTATTATTATTTTTGTTATTATTATTATTATCCCATTAATTAATTTTGAATAAACATATTAATGTTTGATATAAATTAATTTTTTATTTAAAAACAATAGTATAATATAATTTAATACAATTCAATTATTTTTTTAAAAAATGTGAATTGATGTTGAAATATTTCCATTTTATTAGTATTTAACATTAAAAATTTATTGAATGAATATGAAAAACTAATACTGAACTGAATTTTAAACTTAAAAAAATATTATCTTCATAATTATACATTTTAAATTGTGAATCTATTTTAATTAATATATAATATTTTAATTTAATAATATATAAATTTTATAACACTTAAAATTATCTCAAATAAATATAATAAAAGAAAAATTCATATGTACCAAAATAAAAGAGTGTATATTGGGTGCACCGGGTGCAAGGGACCCATATGTGTATACCTTTTTATTCTATTTTGTATACATATTATTCTATTTTGTATACGTATTTTGTAATAATTGTATCCTTTTTTCACATTAATTTTTTATTAAAAAAATTAACATCCATATGTGTATAACATTTTATTGAATATTATATATAATTTTTCATTAAAAAAATTAACAATTAAATTGTATACATTTTTACTCTTAATTGTATATATTTTTGTTTATATTTGTATGTGGGTGCACCCTATCTTTAGGTGCACCCGGGTGCACACTATAAATTGCCAAAATAAAATAAAATTTATTTTTTTATTAAAGAAAAAAAAAGTGCACAACACATGGATGATATTTAGTGAAATAAAATAATAAATATTAAAATAAATATATCACATATAGATCACCTTTTACTTGCAATTTGGTGTGACTTACGTCATGTGTGAGTGTGAGCATGGATAAATTAAGAATCGCCCAAAATTTATGCACATTAAAAAAAAGAAAAAAAGAAAAAAAAGAGAGTTTTAATGCCAAGTTATCATATTCTACTTGAAATTTGCAGCCATACTTTATTGTGTTCAAAAATTTGCAGCCATACTTTATTGTACAAAGGCTCTGACCAAAGAAAATTGCTAATGGCTGCTCAATCAAAGAACTGTATACATGGCATGGCGGCTGCTCAGTCAAAGAAAAATTGAATTGATTAGTACGAGAATATTGCTAGTGAAAATTGAATTAGAGAAGAATGAATGATTTGATTAGAAATATGATTATGGTTAATTCTTTAACTTACAAGTTAAATATATTGGTATTGATGTATTTTCCTCCCAAAGAAAGGCTACTTTTGTCCATGTCAAAATTATATGCAAGTCAAAGTAATTTGAATAGTCAATTATTAAATTAGTAGATTTATTTGATAATTTGAACAAAATTTATAATTACCCTTAAATTTATAGAAAGATAATAAAGTTGATGTAATATTTTATTTTATGGTAGTGCAAATTATTACAGAACAATAAAAATAAAAAGTATAAAAATAATTACTCCCTTCGTCCCAAGAATAAATTTATACTTTCTATTTTGGTTCGTCCCAAGAATACATTCACACCCAAAAATGGAAATAATACACAATATTAATAACCTTACAATACTACAATATTACAAAAATGACACATTCTTTTTACACACAATCTAGTGAAAGTCAACTATATCATACATTTTATTCTACTCAATTACCCAAAATACCCATTCTTTTTCTTACATCACATCACACTACCAAAACGTTAATTTTCTTAAACTCCGTGCTAGAGAATACACGAATGTATTCCTATGACGGAGGGAGTATAAAATTGAGTGACTACGTACAATTGTGTTGGTCTCTTGTGTCCCAAGTGCACAAAGTGTGAAAGGGTACAACATTTTTTTTAAATGATATACTCCACTTTAATTAAGAGTGCAACATTTTGTTCTAAAGAATATACACTTTCGTTAATATTTTTTTCAGAAAATAAAGAGTTTACATACTTATACTAAAGGTTATACCATTTAATACTAAATGGTATCCGGTATATAATGCCACGAGGCACACAAGTTTTAGCCTATGCACCATAAAAAATCTAAACTTTTAATCCGTGGATTTATAGAAAAGTGGGAAAATCGAATTTGAATTTGTATCAACGGTCGACCACTCTCATTGGCAACCATGTGCCATGGGTCGCACACAAGAGACAAAAAAACAATAAAAAAAAATTGAAAATTGAAATTAACATGTCAACCGGTTGGGGAATCTCTTCCTACACAACCCTCTAACTTTATCTACACCCATCCACAAAGTATCTTGGAGTGACATGTGTCACATGATAATTGGTTCTTAATTATTTTTAAAGATTACTTTTAGATTTTCAATAATTCACATTTACATTATTCAAAAAAAAACAAAAAATTTTATTTTTTTTCTCTATAAATAGAGTATAATTTGAGATGGAAAGAAAATAGTGTTTTTTTTTATCAATCTGCAGCTAGCAATGTCGACGTCAGGGATGAGGGTGGCGGTGATCGGTGGCGGCGTGACGGGGCTCGTCTCGGCTTATGTTCTGGCGAAAGAAGGGGCGGAGGTGGTGGTGTACGAAAAGGACGATACCGTAGGCGGCCGTGCCAAAACCGCTACTCTTCCTGATAATACTTCTCTCGACCTTGGTTTTATGGTGTTTACTCCGGTGTGTATGAATCAACTTTTAAGGCAATACTTTGCATTTCCCCTTATTCCAAAATCACAAATTATTCCTCCGTTCCGTAGAAAAGTTTACGTTTGCTTTTTGCACGGGGATTAAGGAATATAGTATTTTAATGTGTATTAAGATAAGAGAAATACTATTTTAATGGGCAGTGGATAGTTGTATTAGAGTGGTGTTGTAGGCCCCATGAAGATATTTAAGTAATTTATGTGGGTCCCACTTACTATAAAGAAAAATATAAATTTATACATGAAACGCTGAAAATAAAAATGTTCTACAGCATACTTTTTATTTTTTATTTGTTATATAAACACACATATTTATTACCTATATTAAAAAGTAAATTCTCTTAATTTGTTGGGTTTGAATGCATGGTTAGGGTATGTACCCGCGGGAAGTGATGGAATTGTTTGAGTGTCTGAAAGTAGAGGTGGAGCTTGCTGACGTGTCCTTGTCCGTAAGCTTGAACGAAGGGAAAGGACCCGAATGGGGGACACAAAAGGGATTATCAAGTTTGTTTGCACAAAAGAAAAACTTATTGAATCCATGGTTTTGGAAAATGTTTAAAGAAATCAGTAGTTTGAAGCATGATGCATCCACGTAAGTATTTTATATCACGTCATGTATTGTAAAGCTGTAAAGTCACCGCCTATATAGGTATTTATTTATTTATTATTATAATTATTTATTTTGTCCGTATATAACCTTAATTATTTAACTTTTCTGGCTAGTTATGTGTGAACAAGACATACTATATCACTTAGTGGAAAGTATTATTCTTAAAAATATCGAGCTTTAGTTATTTTATTATAGTTAATAGTTTGTTATATGAAAGAATAATATTCCTTCAAGTCTTTCAATAATAATCCATGTGCTATTTTCACGTGGATTGTGAAGATTTATTATTTTATTATTATATTTAATGGGTAGTTATGTTGGACACTTTTACAAATTTAGCCTTAAAGGTGTAGTATAGTACTTCTTCCTTACACCTTTAAGTTTATCGGCACTTTAAATACGTAATTTAAAAGAAACTGTCTGTTTACCAATTTTATTAACTTTTTAAAAGTATTATGATATGAGTTGATATTAGGTGCACCCGAGTGAAAGAATGCACTCATATATGTATAACTTTTTATTTTATTTTGTATATAAGTTATTTTATTTTGTATACGTGTTTCTTAATAATTGTATACTTTTTTCACACTAAGTTTTTTATTAAAAAAAACTAACATCCATATGTGTATAACTTTTTATTTAATGGTGTATACATGTTTCTTAATAATTGTATATTTTTTTATACTCAATTTTTCATTAAAACAATAACAATTAAATTGTATACATTTTTATTCATAATTGTATATGTTTTTGTTTATATTTGTATATTTTTAACTTAGATTTAAAAAAAATAAGTAAATGGATAACTTTGAAAAGAATGGAATGAGTATTTATTTAATCATTATATTAACAATAATTATATTTATTTATAAGTAGCTATGTGTTTCAATAAAGTGATACTCTCTTGTGAGATGAGTATATGTGAGACGAGTCGATTTATTATTAAAGTATAGTTATTATATAAGTAAAATATATTTATTGGTAGTTAAAATATGTTTGTAGTGAATCATTTGTAATACTACTTTAAAAATATATATGATTTAATTCATTATTCATCATACTTTAAAAAAATATACTTTAACTACGAATTAACATACTTTGTCTATATAAACAGATATATCCTTTAACAATGGATTGACCGGTGCATAACCCATCCCACATAATTACCTTCTTTGAGAGACTTTTTTTTTCTTTAATAAATTGACGTTTTATTCAAATTGCAGTTTTGTTGAAGAGCTTGAAAAAAACGCGGATGTTGACCGAAACGAAACACTAGGCCACTTTGTCCAATCACGTGGCTACTCTGACTTTTTTCAGAAAACTTTCCTAGTAAGTATAAAACTACCATTTCTTTACAAATAAATAAATAAATAAATAAAAAGAAAGCCATATCATCGTACAGGATCAAAGATATTATATTTCTCTATTACATTGACGGACCCAGGATTTACGATCAGGGGGCCCAAATTTACTAAGGAGAGCACTTACCGTTTATATATTTTCTTTGAAAGTTACTACTTTTTATAAAAAATATGAATAATTTTTCATTAAAAATATTATTATTTTTTATTTATAGCGTAAATTGTTCTATAAATAGAATAAATAATTAACTAAAGAAAAAAGAGGGAGTTTATAGAACAATAATAAACTAAAGAAAAAAGAGTAAAAAATATGAATAATTTTTCATTAAGAATATTATTATTTTTTATTTATAGTATAAATTGTTCTATAAATAAAATAAATAATAAACTAAAGAAACAAATTGTTCTATAAATAAAATAAATAATAAACTAAAAAAATGAGGGAGTTTATAGAACAATAATAACAAAAAAGAGAGGGAAAAAGAAATAAATGAAAAGAAAAATAGAAGAAATAATAAACTATTGAAAAAAAGGAATAAAATAAATAATAAACTAAAAAAATGAGGGAGTTTATAGAACAATAATAATAAAAAAAGAAAGAGAGAAAAAGAAAGAATTGCAGTTATGTTGAAGAGCTTGAAAAAAACCCGGATGTTGACCGAAACGAAACACTAGGCCACTTTGTCCAATCACGTGGCTACTCTGACTTTTTTCAGAAAACTTTCCTAGTAAGTATAAAACTACCATTTCTTTACAAATAAATAAATAAATAAATAAATAAAAAGAAAGCCATATCATCGTACAGGATCAAAGATATTATATTTCTCTATTTACATATCATGTCATCTCTGAGTGCAATAATTTCTTATTCTTTATTATTATTGGCAGATTCCAACATGTGGTTCGATATGGTCGTGCACTTCGGATGTAATGAATTTCTCTGCCTACACAGTACTCTCCTTTTTGTGCAATAACAATGTTCTTGAGGTATATATTTTGTACATCAATCATCATCCACAAATTCTGCATCCTAATAATTTGAATTAATTTTTTGTTTATATAATTTCTAAGTAATTAATTAATGTTTTGGTGTAGGTCCCTAGTGTTATTCCTGGAGGACTAGCACAAAGTTGGAGTTCACAAAGTTTTGTGAATAGGGTCAGCTTCCAAATTTCTTAATTACAACAATTCTTTATTTATAAATTTCAATCTATCATAATTTAAATATTTGCAAGCTGCAGATTAAGGCAGAGTTGGAGAGTAGAGGGTGTCAACTCAAAACTAATTCTCAAGTGCATTCAGTGTGGGCAAATCATGAGGGTAATTAATTAGTATATATATATATCCACAAAATTATTCTTTGGTTTTGCACTCAAATTTTTAACTTTCTTTTTATTTTTTATTGCATTGTGTTAATTGGAAATCAAAAGAAACAAAAAATTCCTAATTTCACACACACACACACACAAACATGTTGGATTTTATAATATTTACATAATATACTATATGGCAAACTTGAAATTCACCTCAAACATGGATGTCTAAAATTTGGTCTAAACTGAAAAGGACAAATTCTTATGGCCAACCAACGTACACATGCATGTCAACCAAAAAATAAGGATACATAAGTTAAAAAGTTGGCAAATGAATTTCGTGAGACAGATACCATTTTAAATATAAAAGTAATACTTGATTGATGGAAAACGATAATTGTTTCTATTGAATTATTTCATGAAATTAGAAGGGTTATAAGATGTAATTATAGTATAACAAATGTCCCTTATATATATGGTTAAGTAGAATTGATTTGTATTAGAAACATGCCTGAAAATGAATTAAAGAAAACATATTTATATAATGCAGATTGTGGTGTAACGTGTGAGGATGGATCAAAAGAAGGTTACAATGGGTGTGTAATTGCTACAAATGCTCCAGATGGTGTCAAGATTTTAGGCAAAGAAGCCACATTTGATGAATTAAGAATACTTGGCGCTTTTCAATACGCCAACAGGTGACACCCACCATCTATATTCTCGTATCGACTAGTTACACGAATCTAGTATATGTGATTCAATGTGAATTCGAATCTAAGTATAAAGTATTAGTAATACTAAGTGTAAGTATTAATAGATATGAGATTAAATATTATACTATGCAAAGGTGTCAATATTAATTATTATGACCATGAAGGATCATCAAACATTAAAAAAAATATATATTATATGCTATGATTGATGATACTTTGTGGCCAAAGTAATGTATCACCATGCAAAATGTATCTTAGTATCATAATAAAATATCAAATAGAGTATTACACAATGCATTAATTTTTTTTCGATAACAATGCATTAATATATTGAAAATTTTGAATTGGGTCATGAATCAATTACACATATATTAGATTCGTGTAATTGGTGCGCTGAGATTATATATATACTAATTTGCTAGTTTAAAACATAAATGTAACATATTTTTTAAAATTATTTGGAAAGGTCCTAAAATAACGAGGACACTCATTTTCGTCTCAAACTTTTTACTTTGTTCCGATTTCATCCCAACATAATATTTTTTAACCAATTTTGTTCCATAACTTTGTGAAAGCACCGATTCAGTCACATCCCATTGAATTAGTAAAATTTGGCATTTTTAAGTAAAAAAAATGATATTTTTGTGAGAATTTAAAAACAATGAGACTAATTCGAAGAAATTAAGTTTCTTGTATGGGACAATTTTGATTTTAAACTCCTGATTTGCTAACCATGATGAACTAATAAACTCTTATTACATATATATATAGTGGGTTTTTCCTTCATCAAGACAAGAGCTTTATGCCCAAAAACCCAACATTGTGGGGATCAAGGAACTTTATTGAAAGTGCAAATGATGGAGCTTACATAACATATTGGCTCAACAATATCCAGGTTAGCTGAGCCAAATATTTTCCACTTATGATTTAATTTGAGATTATTATATACTACTACATAGCAAAGGATGGATTTGAAGTGAATAATTGATTTCAAATCATCACTACATTAAAAATCTCTCAAATATCTAAACACAACTGAGTCACCTCTGTTGTTGGCTTGATCAGCAGAGTATCAATAAAACAGGGGAGCCATTTCTGCTTACTGTAAATCCTCCAAGCAAACCAAAAGATACGTTGTTGAAGTGGTCGACTAGCCTTCCCGTCCCGTCTGTTTCTGCATCAAAAGCTTCGTCCCAACTCAGTCTCATCCAAGGGAAGAGGAGGATTTGGTTTGCTGGTTCATATCAAGGTCCATTTTTTAAATCCTTTTCATGTAATAAAATTTTAAAATTTTTCACAATGTAATTAAGCTGACAGCTTGATGGTTTTTTGTGGTGTTATTTTCTTGTTTTAAGGCTATGGCTTCCCTGAGGATGGCATAAAGGTACTTCTAATTATGTCACTTTGATGCTCCATCTTATGTTATATATCATATTAAAAGCAATAGAATATACTTCCCCCGTCCCGCAAAAAGAGTTACACTTCTTTCGCGGGAAGGAGAGAGTAGAATTTTACTCAACTTATGGACCAACTTTTATTTAATGTATGAAATGCATTGATCATACAGGCAGGGATAATTGCTGCTCATGGCTTGCTTAGGAAAAGCTATACATCACATAACAACCCTAAACACATGCTTCCTTCTTCTCTCGAATCGGGGGCTCGACTTCTCGTTACCAAGTTTCTCGAACGATTCATTACTGCTGGATGTATAATGTGAGTTAATGCCTATTTTAAAAATGTGTATAATTATCTTTTCAACCCATGAATAAGGATGGCATACATGGACCTTGTTTCACATGAGACAGGTTAAGGAATTTGTACAGTAGAGATATTTTGAGATTCATTATTACAACCATTCTTGTTAGAAAAATATGTGGGCATGCATTATAGAATCTATGTTACATGTGGTGAAACAGTTTATTGGAAGAAGGAGGTACAGCTCTTACCTTTGAAGGCAACAATAAAAGTTGTACTCTAAAAGTTGCTATAAGAGTTCATACACCCCAGTTTTATTGGAAGGTAATATAAAAAAAAAATGTTTTTAATTGAACACAACATACATATAACAACAAAGTGAAACTCGATATCATTGTCACAGGTTGCAATGGAAGCCGATTTAGGCTTTGCAGAGGCCTACATGAACGGAGACATTTCTTTCGTCGATAAAGATGAAGGTCTTCTCAACTTCTTCCTGGTGAGAAAATTAATGAAAGAGAGGTTCCATGCATGATCATTTTGTTTAAAGCTGAAAATGGTATATATGACAACCCTTTCTTGGTTTATATATTTCAGATAGTTATGACCAATACTGAGTTGAATTCTTATGCTTCCAAGTTGAAAAGGTAATTATAAATAAAATGAATTTGATTATTATATAATGCCACCTAACTTTTTCCATATGATCTCTTTCTAGGGGATGGTGGACACCAATGCTTTTCACTTCTATATTATCTTCTGCCAAGTATTTCTTGAAGTATGTTTCAAGCAAGAACTCTCTGTCCCGATCGCGTCGAAACATTGCAGAGCATTATGACCTTGTAAGGATATAATTTCACTCTACATAAGCATGACTTGTCAATTGATATGATCAAAATTCATGAGAAATTGTGTGTATTGCAGAGCAATGAACTCTTTTCTCTGTATTTGGATGAAACAATGACATACTCTTGTGCAGTATTCAAGGTTAGGATTTGTGGATTTCCTATTGAAAAATGAGCAAATTAAATTATGTGTTTAAATGGAATTATTTTAGTCAACAAATGTTTTAATCTATGGATTACATTTTGTTTGAAGAATACTAGTGAAGACTTGAAGAGTGCACAACTAAGGAAAGTTCACATGTTGATTGATAAGGTAAAAAAAAATGTTACACATCCCTAAATGGTTATCCAAAAGTTAAATTATAATCTCAAATTTCTTATTGATCACTTATTTATTTACAGGCAAAAGTTAAAAAGGAACATCATGTTCTAGATATTGGATTTGGTTGGGGGAGTTTAGCTTTTGAACTTGTTAAAAAGACAGGGTGCAAGTATACTGGAATCACCCTTGCAGAAAAGCAATTTGAGCATGTTCAATCCAAAGTCAAGGAAGCTGGACTTGAGGTATGTACATACACATACTCCCTCCGTCCCCAAATAATGTTCACCTTTACTGTACCACACAAATTAAGAAAAAATTACTTTTTGACTAACTTTATTGACTTTTGGGGGTAATTTGGTATTTTTAGGTAATAAATAAAGTATAAAGTACATTATGTGTAGAAAGGAGGGGTGACATTTTTTAAATTAATGCATACTCCATTTCTTAAGTTTTAGATTAGAATAATATATATATATTTTTTTTGAGTGAACAATGACGTGGGATGAACCAATAAAGAAAGAGTGAAAAATCTTTAGAGAAAGTACTTCTTTTAATGAGCCAAATGCTAAATATCTTATGAAACCATAATTGACACGTGTACCGATGAGATTAATCCCAAAAAAAAAAAACAAAAAAACGTGTATTGTCAAGCTCCATAATAAACTCAACTCTGGGTTTGATATACAATTCTGACTAATGATGGGTTTCTCATGGAGCCAAATCTGAATGAGATTAATGAATCCCCAAAAGATTCAGTATTCTTAATCAATGGGATAAACCGGGGCCACATAGATTAATGTTGGACTCCATATATAAGAAACCCTATCACTATGTTGAATTCATGTCTTTCAGATATATATTACTATACACAGTAAGTAGTATTCCCAGTTTCATACAAATAATATTATTCAAGAATTAATTTTTTAAATTATGAATTAACAATGCAGAATCAAATGGAACTTATTCTATGCGATTACCGTCAATTGCCCAAGAATCACAAGTATGACAGGATAATATCATGGTGAGCAGCATTTTAGATATCTTATAGAGAAAGTTATTAATGACTTTTAATTTATCAAAGCTCTATATATCTCGAGTTTAAACTTAAAACCGTTCCATACAAATTTACTTTACTCAAAACGGTTTAAAGAAACTTCATTTCTCCAAATAGTCTCATGACTTTTAAATTTTCACCATAATGGTTTTTTTTTAACTTAAAAATGTCCAATTTTTCTATTACATGGGACTGAACATGAGACCGAGTTGGTGCTTTTTTTACAAAAGTTATGGGAAAAAATTGGTGAAAAATATTGTTTTGAGACGAAATTGAATACCTAATTATTTTGGAACATTTTCAGATAAAGTAAAACAGTATGAGAAGGTTTATATTTTAAACTCTACATATCTCTAGCTAAATAATTTATTGGACTAATTTTGATGATGAACTTTCAGTGGGATGATAGAACATGTGGGGCATGAATACATGAAAGAATATTTTGAATGTTGTGAATCTTTATTAGCCCAAAATGGAATTCTTGTTCTTCAGGTAATTAATTTAGTTCTCATGAGTACTGCACTTTTATGTTTAACCAAGATTTCTCTCCATGGATTAGTTTCCTTAGTTTTCTTATATGCTTCTAAACTTGGATTTTGTTCGAACTTGCTTAGTTTGTAGCAATGGCGGATGAGAAATACGACGAGCAAAGGCACACCTCCGGGTTCATTAAGGAATATGTCTTTCCGGGCGGATGTGTGCCTTCGCTTAACCAAGTAGTATCTTCCATGGCTGCTGGATCCAGATTTAGGTATAATTTAAACATATTTATGTGATCTCCTTGAATATATTTCTTGCAATAATTTAAGGGAAAAAAATGCACTTTTGGTCCCGTAAGGGTTCTTTTCAAAATAGATCTCACAATTTTTATTTGGGTCCAAAATGTTGCATCTTTTCTCCCACTCGTTAGATTTTCCTCCCAAATATAAAGAGTCTTGCAACAAAAAATATGCAATTTTGTGAGCATTTTAAAATTATTTGACCTTTTTCGTAATTGGTCTCCGTTCACGGGACCAAAAATGCATCTTTATTTTTATTTTATTTTATATGTATTATTTAAAAACTTGTGAAATCAAATTATGCAGTGTGGTGCATCTTGAAGAGATAGGAGTTCATTACTTTCACACCCTTAGACGTTGGCGCCAAAATTTTCTCCAAAACAAGAGGTAAGAATTTGACTAATTAAGTATGTATATATATAGAATCTCAACGTGAGACGGTCAGAAAGCGATAATTTTTATATTTAAAAGTGATACTAAATTAATGAAAAGTGGTAATGTTATTTCATTAATAATTTATAGTATAAATAAAAAATGATAACATTTTATAACGAAAGTGATAATGTTTTATAGCAAAAATGATAACTATTTAAAAAAGTGCAAAATGGCCTCACGTGAGACTGTCTCACGCAAGACCTATCCTTATTTTAATCATAAATTTTACTTGAAAAACACACAAATACAAAAAACTAAATGAAAGAATCTAACAACCTATGCCTATATTTAATCAGCCAAGTTCTGGAGCTTGATGGTTTCGATGAGAAGTTTATCCGGACATGGGAATATTATTTTGATTATATGGGTGCTGGATTTAAATACTGCCTTCTTGGAGATTATCAGGTACATCCCTCTTTCTTTCTTTTCTTCAATGCATCAGTAGTGGGCCAGGACCCCATTTTAGTTCAGAGCTTTGCGCTCTATATAGACTAGTCATCCTAGTTGTTTATCGCACCTAATGGGTATTGAACATGGGAATTTCACCTTATTAAAGCACCCGAAGAAGTCATAGCTTCGCATTCTTTATACATTGACCCCTCTATTGTTGATTGCACCTGATAGGTTTTGAACCTGAGACCTTACAGAATTTTACACTAAAACACCTCAAGTCCTTGCTGCTAATGCAACCCATGGGGTTTACGTCTCTTTCATTTAAACAAACATAACCTTCTGTATAGGACTGACCTCTCAGTCATTGATCGCACCCAATGGGTTTTGGATTTGGGATCTTATGGAATTTTACCCTAAATAGTAAATAGTACACCAACTCCTCACTTCCAGGTAACCCCCCTAAGGAGTTAACCCCTCTTACATTTAAACAAACAGTTTTTTATATCCTTAATTGGCAGGTTGTATTCAATCGACCTGGAGATGTTGCTGCATTTGGGGGTGATCCATACAACGATGTGCCAGTTGCTTAATGACAATCTCACTTGAGGCAAATCAAAATGGTTGGCTAGCTTTTGATAATTTAATTTGTGTGATCTTCTATATTTGTTTATGTTCTTGAAAAATAAATGCATCGATCGTTGAATTTGATTCCGATAATTTGTACTGAAACTATAATGTCAGGATCATCAACAAAGGGCAGATGTAATGCTATCACAAGTTAAATAAAGCTGTCTTATCTTATAACATATCATGTTTACCTTTCTTCTCCCTATTTGATTTCTTATTTTCAATTTACTCGAACTAATGCAACTCCGGTCTATAGCCCCTTAACTATGAGAAATTAAAAAATAAACTTTCTTATGTTAGAGTGACTTGATTAAGTACTAAACAATTCTCTTCTCTTCCAACATAAACTTTTAGATGAGGTGGTGAACTTAAAGCCAATTTCAGTATAATTGATAAAGGTAAGCGTACCCTATCGTGTGTAGTTATTGTCCCAATTTAAATATCGATCAAAGGGAGAGTTAAATTCGAGATGTATCCGTATTCGTTTTCAATCATGCTTTATAGGAGTAATAGGTTTGTGAGTTTTTGAGAATTAAAAGACAATTATCTAAGCAAGTAGCAAATAAAACAAATAACAGCTAAAGATGATTGATGCAAGAGACAAATAACCAAGATGAAAATGAAGTGAAAGGTGAGTAATCTAAAGAGGAGCAAGGCTAACCACATTCAAGATTAAGAGTATTACATGGACTTGTTAAAGTTAAATGGCAAGTATCAATGATAATCGGAATAGAAACAATCACAAATGTTCCCCTAATCCCTATGGCCAAGGTAATTAAGTTCTCAACTCATTACAAGTTTAAAGCACAAAAGATTGTTTCTTACTCTCAATTCCCTTAAAGGTACTGTGATTACAAGAATTCTTCCTGTCACTCAATTAGTAATCAATCAAGATTAATAAATCAAATGTTCCAATATGAATGTTCTAAGTGTATAAAGATGTTACCACATACTTCACACACTAACATACACTATTCATATTATAACATGATTTAATCAAAACCCTAGGCACAATATCAGAATGGCTTTCCTAACATCATAACTAGAGATATTGATCACACAAATCATAATACAAATAAATGAATCATAAATCATGTAGGAAATTCCAAATATCATATCAAATAACCATTTAAATCCAACAAATCCAAAAAGCCCTAGTCCATCTTGTGGATAGCCTCACTAGAGGTCTAGCCAATAATAAACATTATGAAAACATCCTCAAAATGCTTACATATATCCATTGTTTCAAAATAATCCATAGAGAATACAAATGAAAAGCAAAATATCTTCACTCCTTGATGTAGATTGAATATCTTTCCTCCCTTTGCAAGCTCCAATCCTCAACCCTCAATAGATTGGTATACCAAATGATGAAAAGATGATGGATGGATGAAAGGATGGTGGATGGATGAAGATGAAGGTATAAAATGAAGAAAAGAGTGTATGTTGTGTGTTCTTGGAATCTCCCCCTTGCAAATCTGATTTGAGAGAATGAGTAATTAGGGTATTTATACCCCTCTTGAATGCAGGAATTTTGAATTTGACAGCTGGAATTTTTGCATGAAAATTCGACTGAATTTCCTTGCTTGGTCGAGTTTTCATGCATTTGCGCTTCTTAAAACTGAAAACGTTTTCTGCCTTCAAAGTGTCTAAAAATTCGATCGAGTTTTTAGCTCTTCGGTCGAATTTTCGTGTTTTGCCCAGACTTGCAGATTCACACTGTACCAAAAATTTGATCGAATTTCTGGAAATTCGGTCGAGTTTTCATGACTATCTTCGAGCTTCACACTATACCAAAAATTTGATCGAAAAATAGAAATTCAACCTAGTTTTCTTTACTTTCTTGAAATTCTCAATTTCGTCTCCACTTTGGCTCGATTCTCCTTCCAAAATACCTATTTAACATTAATACAAACTCAAATTTAGTAACCTTTATCAAATCCATCCATATCACTCAAAATATGATACAAAAATATACTAAACGAACATAAAAACACGATAAAATTTAGGCGAATTGGACGACAATCAGGTGGTCGTTTAACATCATGTATGTGAGGGAATTCCACATGCAATGTTTGAGGGCAAAATGTTAAGAGTGACTTGATTACATTTTAAATGATTCTTCTCTCTAACATCTTAAGCTTTTAGATGAGGTGGTAATTTAAAACCTTCATCTCAAATTAAACGATTCACCTCTCTAGCGTCTTAAGCTTTTTGATGAGGTAATCATGTAACACCTTCATCTCAAAATATTACTAATGATTTACGAGCCGTTATTGTTAATTTACCAATGCCTTCTAATCGAGTTAAATGCATTTTCAATCCTATAACTTTTGTCGAATTCAATTTTCGTCCCAAATTACTTAAAATATTCAGTTTAGTCCCGTAGCTATTTCAAAATTTTAGATTTCGTCCCAAAATTAATTTTTCATCGCAAATAATCCCATAACTAATTTTTTTTTCAAAATTGTCTCAAATTAACTCCTGAATTTTCTCAAAATCATCCCAAATTTTGGAAGCTTTCAAAATTTGAGACAGTTTTGAAAAAATTTCAAGAGTTCTGGGACGATTTGTGACTAAAAATTAGTTTTTGGACGAAATCTAAAATTTTGAGATAGTTATGGGACTACACCGAAAATTTTAAGTAATTTGGAACAAAAATCGAATTTGGCAAAAACTATGGGACTGAAGGTGCATTTAAACTCCATCAAATCGTCCGCAAGTTTTCACTATTTGTCACCTTTGTTTTTCGATCTATTGCAATACGAAATTTTTTACGAAATGATCATGAGATGACACAATAATGGAGACGAAGCTGCGATCTTTATTTGGAAAGAGTGGATCCGTTAATTATCGATAAGAAGAAAGTCAGATGCAATTAAGATTATTTAATATATTTTTTGTTTTCTTATAACTGCTGTTTTAGGATGGAGTATTTAAATATTAATGTCAATTATTCCAATTCACGTTCTTCTTCAATCCCTTCGCTTCTCTGCATCACACACCAAATGGCACAGGAAATGCCACCTTTGTAACAAAGGATATATACAATATTGTTGAATTTTGTTGTGATTCAAGTGTCATTATTGATCAGTCACTCAACAGATACTTCAAAATGGATCGGTAAACAGTAAAATTATGAAATCATTTTGTACATCACAAAGTGATCTTGGCCTACTTAATTTTAAAATTCTGAACAAATGAACAAGAATTTTTCTGATCATAGAATGTTTTATTCAATAAAGTATTCAAGAAGAAGCACATTTATGAGTAAGCAAGAATGGAATGAAGGTCAAAGCATCCTTCAATCAAAGTGTTTGATATGGAGCAGCGTGCGGAAGGGGGGTTTGAGCCGAGACCATTGTTGGTCTATCGGCGAAGGAGTGGCGCGGGTTAGGCTGTGGTGGAGTTCGGCATCTAGACAAGTCCCGTATCTATCTATTATTAGTAGTAGTAGTCCCATATTTATTTATGTTGGTTTTCTTATCGTTAGCGTCGTAGTGGGCCTTGGGCCTAGGGTTTTGTCTTATCAATATATAAGTTAAAGGATGTAACTTGTTGATACACGGGAAATATAATTATTGATTTGGAGCTTCGGATTTTGGGCAAACGATTCTTCGTTTGAATTCTAAGTGCTAACAATTGGTCTGACCTGCCGGATCACTCACCCGAGATGAAAAACACACGTCACGAACACCAGCTCGAGGAGTTGGAAAATAAGCAGACAGCTATGGCAGAAAACATGGAGAAGATCGTCGGCGAACAAGCAAGCATGTCGCAGCAATTGAAAGAGATCGCCAGCCTGAACACGTCGGTGGCAGGACTTTCGATCGCGACCGCCTGCATGTCTTCAGGGTCGATGAACACCAGGTCCAGCGCGGCTAACATGGCAGCTGGGGCGACAGTTCAGCGGCAGGAGGACATGGACTCGACACAGCGTGGATCGATGGCGATCGTCGCGGCCGCGGGGTACAGGCCACCTCCTTCACCCGCGCTTCTGTCTTTTGACGGTACTGACCCTATCGGTTGGCTCGCCAGGGACAACCAATAATTTGAAATATATCAAACGCCGGAGGGGATGAAGCTATCGGCGGCTATGGTGGCCATGGAGGAGACGGCTTTGTACTGGTTCACGTGGATTTGTGCCCGGAAACCTAATATGTCCTAGGAGGAATTTGCGCAAGCCCTTACTAGTCGGTTTGATGCACGTTTCAAGGGTAGACCCTATGAACGTCTGTCGGTGGTCAAGCAGACGGAGTCGGTGGAGGAGTACATATCGGTGTTTGTCCAATTGGCCAGTCAGGTGCCAGGCCTTAACGATGAGCACTATCTGGGGTACTTTATGCAAGGGTTAGCTAATGACGTTCGGAGTTCTCTATGTCTTCTACGCCCAGCTAATTTGGAGACGGCAATGGATTTAGCCAGAGACGTAGATGAAAACCTCCGGGTCACGGGGAGCGGTCGCCCTCCAAGGCCATCTGGGGGCGCTACTTTTGGGCGCCCGACAACCTACAACCGCTTCTCGACGGGATCCAGCTTTAGCCCCTCTCCGAGATTGGCGGGTCAGCCCGCGGTCTCATCGACTGAATCCTCTGGGACGCCCAGGTCAAGACCGCCAAACACAGGCCAGAACGGGAGGACATTCACGACGGGGGCAGCCCATTGGACCCCCACATTTCTGGCGCATGTCACCCGAGGAGATGTCTGAATTGCGTGCTAAGGGATTGTGCTTCCGCTGCAAGCGGCAGTATATGCCGGGGCATTAGTGCCCCATGCGGCAATTGAATATCTTATTGGCAGAGAAAGACGAAGAACTTGATTTGAGTTGCTTCGAATTTAACGAGGGAAGCGAGGTGGCTAAGGAGGGAGAGTTGGCGGCCAGTTTGAACGAGGGTGATAAAAAGGAGCCAGTTCTGCCTATCAACTCTATGGCGGGTATCACTGGCCCGCGCACTATGCATTTCGGTGGGAAACTGCAAGGGGAAAACATAACTATCCTCTTTGATGCCTAAATTGAATTTGTTACATGACAGGTCAAGATGTTTCGTAGTACAGCTGGGAGATGGACGGCGATAGGAGTTGGAGGGGTTTTGTCGAGGTATGGAACTCTCAGTGGGTGATATAACTATAGAGACGGATTATCATGTATTCGCTCTTGGTGGTGTGGATGTCATTTTGGGGGTGGCATGGCTGTCTACTTTAGGTGATGTCAGAACTAACTGGGCCAAGATGACCATGTCCTTTGATTATCGGGGCAAAACGGTGCTTCTAAAGGGGGATCCAGCGATGTGCCTGAGCCCCATCGAAATTCGGAAATTGATACAAATTCAGGACGCCGAGCTCTTGGTTATGGTGATGGAAGGTGGACCACCGGTAGTGAGGGAGACGGCGAATGAAAGGGTCATGGATGAGGAATTGGCCGCCATCTTGCAGCAGTTTACGGAGGTGTTAGGCGAGCACGAGGGACTGCAGCCGCCTAGGGGAAATGGAGCACCGGATTGAAATATTCTCGGGATCCGAACCGGTGTCTGTCCGACCGTACCGCTACAATCATATACAGAAGGACGAAATTAAATGATTAGTTACGGATATATTGTTGGCGCAGATAATTAGATCAAGCTCTAGTCCTTTCTCTAGTCCGGTGCTACTCGTTAAGAAGAAGAATGGAAGTTGGAGGTTCTGTGTGAACTACCGGGAGTTGAACAAGGCGACAGTATTTAATAAATACCCAATTTCTGTAATCCAGGAGATGTTGGATGAATTGGCGGGGGCAGTACTATTTTCAAAGATCGATTTGCGCTCTGGTTATCATCAGATCTGGGTAGCTGAGGAGGATGTCCACAAGACAGCCTTCCGAACTCATAGCAGGCACTATGAGTTTCTGGTTATGCCGTTCGGCTTGACCAATGCGCCGGCAACATTTCAATCTGCTATGAATGACTTGTTTCGCCCATATTTGAGAAAATTTGTGTTGGTTTTCTTTGACGATATTCTGGTTTACAGTCGTTCTTGGCAGCAACATGCGAAGCAGTTGAAGGAGGTCCTTCAGATCTTACAAGACAACCAATATAAGGTCAATCGGAAGAAGTATTTGTTTGGATGCTTGAAAGTAGAATACTTGGGTCATATTATCTCTATAGCCGGAGTGGAGATGGATCCAGCAAAAATCCAAGCAGTGATGGATTGGCCCAGTCCCTGCAGTGTTCGAGAAGTGAGGGAATTTCTGGGTCTGACGGGGTACTACCGTCGGTTTGTACGTATGGGATGATTGCAAGACCGCTAACGGCCTTGCTGAAGAAAATGGCGCCGAGCAAGTTTGAATGGCCCGAGGGGGCGGATGCAGCTTTTCAGAAGCTGAAGGAGGCATTGACGACCGCGCCAGTGCTTTCCATGCCAAACTTCGAAAAGCAGTTTGTGATTGAATGCGACGCCTCCGGCATAAGGTTGGGCGCCGTTTTGATGCAAGAAGGGCAGCCAATCGCCTACTTTAGTAAGTCGTTGGCTGACAGAACGATTACTAAGTCGGCGTATGAGAGAGATGATGGGGTTGGTTCTCGCCGTCCAACATTGGAGGTCGTACCTTGTGGAGCGCCAGTTTACAGTTCACACTGATCACACCAGCCTGAAGTACTTGTTGTCTCTAAAAATCGCAATACCTTCGCAACAAGTTTGGGTTGCCAAACAGCTGGGTTATGATTTCATAATAGAGTACAAACTGGGCACGGCCAATTCGGCCGCCGATGCACTCTCGCACCGAGAGGAGGAGGGAGTCTGTTAGCACTCAGTGGTCTAGTTTGGGGTGAGATGGCGGATATATTATCCAAACAGTCAACCGATGAATTTATCCAGTGTGTGGTGAAGGATTTGCAAGCAGACCCGTCAAGGCGTGTCGGGTTTAGTTTGATTGGGGGAAAGCAGTTTTACAAGGGGAGGATTGTGTTAGCGGTTAGTTCTGAGTTGATACTGAAGCTTCTTCAAGAGTTCCACAACACTCCGTTAGGTGGGCACTGTTGGATTGTATACTAAAAGTCTAGCTTTTTGTATGAACAATGTTATAACAATTAATTTGAAATGAGAATCATATGATCAAATGATTGCATCTTATAATTTATTTATATGTTCGATGCAATAGTCCACTTACTTTATACTGTAGATAATATGTTGTGCGACAACACGCGGAAGATCATATTATCGGTTTCCTTATAAAGTATAAACAGATGCTCACAACTGAGATAGAGGGGGACTCTCTATCGGGATGGTTGTAGTGTGGTTTGGTATTAGCTTGTCTTGGCTATAGAATCACATTAGTGCACTTGTGTGTATTGAGTAAGACCGCTTGAGATCGTTCGATTTATACTGACTTATAGGAGAACTTGATCTCAGTTATTATGGATGTTCGTGCTCTTAATCCCTATACAATAACCTCGACACATAGGGCAGTATGTATTTCTTTGATTCATCAATGGGTGAGATTTACATGTAATTAAATCAATAAACTCGGTGAGTTGGGAAGTAGTGCTATTTCTATGGTGTGCTGTTGATTGTAGAAGGAATCCATGTCCGTCATAGATTGATGATGTCCCCTTGAGGAGCTCATAAGGATTATCATGTAAACCCTGCAGGTGGAATTTATTCCGACATGATAGTGAGGTTGAGTGGTACTACTCTTGGATAAGATATTAATTAATTGAGTTGTCAGTAACTTAAATTAATTAATGGACATTGTATATCTTAAACATGGGGAGACTAACGGGCTCATAATAAGAAGGAGCCCAAAACGTAATTTTGGGATTGGAAAGGCAGTGCAGTAATAATATTTTAGTGGAATATATTATTATTATTGGACTTAAGTATAAGCTTTGGGCTAAGCTTGGATACTTAAGCCCTATGGAGGCCTAACCCAATTTCTCCTCCTGGTCCCTGTTGTAGCCCATATATATAAGTCACCTCAGCTTATCTGGAACCCTAATTTAATCTAATTGATTATTCACGTGTGATGAGGGTTGAGAGCAGATTGAGGAGGTCTCGTAGATCGTCGCCCACACGGCGTCGAGATCGGACTTGGGACATACAGCAGAAGACCAGAAGGTAGTTTGCTGCTGCTGTCTGTGACCTTGCGAAATTTGTATAAATTCGTACAGTATTCCGAATTTGATGATCAATATACTGACGGAAAGCCGTCGAAGAGAGGATCGTCTGAACGCAAAGATCATTCAATTCCGATATCAAACGAGGAAGTTATGGCCATTCTCGTGGGACTGCACAGGCTGCCTGTGAGAATTAATCTTCATCAACATACCATGGTGAACGGTAATCGTTTCTATGATTTATTGCTTCCGCTATGATAGAAACGTATGATATTCTAACGGGTCACGTTAACCAAACGATCCAAGCACCAACAATTGGTATCAGAGCTTCGGTTTCGTGGTGAAGCGTGACACGTTAGACTAGGGTTTATGTGGTTAATTTTTTGAAATTAGGATCGCATGTTTAGGGTTTTGGTTTTACTGCGCAAACCATGAATATCCCTATGTGAAATATACCCTATATCATATCTGTTCGTTGATGGTTGTGTGTGAGAGGATTCGACGAAAACTGTTCGTCAATTTCACATGGAAGGAAGAAATTGAGAGAAAATCCAGCGCAGTTATATTTCAGAGGCAATAACAGGAGTTTCAACCGTCGGATCAGGCTGATTTTTGGTCAGCATGTTCGGAACTTGTGGATGTACATTCTGAACGGTGGAGATTGAATTTCAAGTTTTTTCTTGCTGGGATTACGCTGAAAACAGAAGCAGATTTTTGGGCAATTCTGTTTTGCGCAGTCGAGAGAAAAGAGCTGTTTCTCACAAAATAACCGTTGGATCGATCTGTAATTTGGAAAGCCTCTTCAAGATTTACAGTAGTAGATTCTGGACGGTGGAGATTTGATTCTGAGGTTCTTTCAGTTTCGAACTACGAACGACAGTTGGTGTAGTTTGGTGTTGCGCGTTGGGCTGAACTTGGTTCCATGCAAGTAGGCCCTTGGACGAGCGACAGTCTGGGCGAGGGGTGCTCGTCAAGGCACTTGGGTCGCTCCCTGACGGTGGAATATGACGATGGACGTCTTGGGCACAAGCAATCCTGCTTGTTGCGTAAGGCATCGATTCCACAGTAGGAGTGTCGGACAAGACATTAAAATTTAGAGGCATTTTTATTCCTAATATATATAACTGTCATAATTGATTTAATTGTCTATTATTGTTATATATATATGGATGCCTGATCTCTATGATTTATTGTCTTATATAGAAGCATGCTAGATTGCGTATTATATTTGGTATATTATATGCATGTATTGCTAGAGTGTTGGATAAGACATCCAATTTTAGGAAAACTAATTCCTAATATATAACTGCCATAATAGATTGTATATTATTGTTATATATGGATGTCGAATTAATTCCTAATATATGACTGCTATAATTGATTTAATAATCTATTATTGTCATATATGAATTTCGAATTAATTCCTAATATATAACTGCTATAATTGATTGTCTATTATTGTTATATATGGATGTTGAATTGATTCCTAATATATAACTGACATAATTGATTTAATTGTCTATTATTGTTATATATGGTTGCTCGTCGATATCGATGATTTTGATAATCTAGACGATATGACGATCGATATCGATAATTTCGAAATTTTGATAATCTTGATGTTTTTTGAATATTTGATAATCTAGTCGATATCGATGATTTTGATAATCTGGACGACATCGACGGTCGATATCGATGGTTTCGAAAATCGGACAATCTGGAAATTTTGAAAATTTGATAGTCCGGAAGTCTTTGCTGATATTCGTGCCTGGTAGCGAACAATCGAATTCGCTGATATATAACTGTTAATGATTGATTTAATTATTGATTATTGTTATATATGTATGCATGACTCTCTGTGATTTACTGCCTTATGTGCCGTAATAGAAGCATGCTAGCGTTGCGTATTTTATTCTGAATATCATATGCATGTAAAAACCCTCGGTGTTAAATTACTAAGTGGGAGAGGGGATTGGTAAATATTCCCGCGGCCTCTATTATTGGTTTGTAAATGATGTGAGTAAACTTGCGCGTTGGCAATAGAGCCTTCCTCCCTAACGGATGAGTTTATTCACGGATCACTGGTACAAACTTCTTTAAATAATTATTGTTTGTAATGTGATGCATATGGACTTGCGCGTTGGCTATAGTGCCTTCCTCCCTAACGGATGAGCTTATATGCGGTTCACTAGTACAAACTTATATAATTGATGGTTGTAGAAAGTTATCTGAGCGCGTGTGTACTTCTCCAACAGTAAGGCACATAAGCTTGGGCAGCAGGCTTGGAATCAAATAATGGTGCACACTTAGATGTAAATAATTAGTATTCTCCCCAACGCAGTCACTGCTATTATTTACATGGCTAAAGAGGAACCGACTATTAATTATTTTGTCATAAAGTTAGGTTGACAAATGAAATTAATGGGTAAAACCTTCTCTTGTAAATGTTCGGGTTTGTAAACGTCCACACTAACGTGGCTTGCAGACTCACGGTGCTTGAGATGTCGGTGAATTTTATTTTATATTGTTTTGAGGGAATCAATATAAAAGGATAAAATTCGAAGATTTGATTGGTATATTTATTTATGATTCTCTGATTTTCAAATGGTTTTATCTCACTTATTATTAACTAAAAGAAATTATATTTACTTGTCCAAATTAGATGATTAGAAAAGAATCTTGATTTTGAATTTTACTGCTTAAGAAAATACATGTGTGTTCTCACAAAGGACGTCTCATGATGCCTATTAAAGTCTCTAGTGAAGAGATGAGAGGTTCATAGAAATATGATGGTCTCATGTAACTCTTCGGATACTTGAGTAATTTAAAAGGCGGTAGATCATGATTGAATTTGATGAATGAATTGGAACTATATGGAATAGAAGTTGAAGGGGAAACCTAAGTCAATTTTATTCTTCATAATTGCCTAGATGTTTTGAGTAAGTTTCTCCTGAATTACAAGAGGTTGTATATGGTGGGAAACTTCTGACAAAACATGTGGTAAAGGAAATTCAATTTCATAAAAGGAGTGAACAAGGATAGAATCTTACTTACTAGTTGTTTAAACATGATTAGTGATGGCATCTACTGACACGAAGTGTGTAGATACTGGAATCACTGAATGTTTATTACTAAGTGAGGATAAGATTATTATAGACATGGGGTAAAACTACAAGAGTGGTGGCTATTGCAGTGGGAGTTGTTTATTTATCTAATGATATGAGTAGACGTTTGATTTTGTGAAATTATCTTTACGTACATTTTCATAGAAAGAATTTGATTTCGGTTTCTATGCATTAATAGATGGATACTCCATTTCATTTAAATGACATGGTCATTATAATGAAGGATAGAGTTGTAATCTGTTATGGTACGTTGATGGACAATTTGTATACTCTTGAATCATGTACATCCCACAGATGCAACAGATAGTAATTAATAATGAATCTTCTAATCTTAGTAAGAGAAAGATACCTTTGGATATGAACTAAACATATATTTGGCATCTAAGACTAGATCATTTTACTTGAGTAGGACTCAAAAGTTGATAGCAGATGGACCGTAAGGTTTATCTGAAGTGGAAACTATCGGACTTGCAAGTCTTACTTGGAAGTAAAAATGATTAATTACCTTTTCAAGGTAAAGGGGTGTAGAGCCAAAGATATATATGTTGGAATTGGTTCATTCTGATTCAAGCGGACCTAATATTATCTAGGCGAGAGGTGGTTATGAATAATCGAAGATTATTCTAGATACCGATATATTTATTTGATGCACTGCATGTCTAAATTCTTTGATTTATTCAAGAATTACAAGATTGGTACAGTAAAGCATCATGGAAAATATATCAAATAATGACGATTTAATCGTCATTACGAGTACCTCTTAGGATAATTAGGAGCTATTAATCAGAGGTTGAGATTAAATCTCAAGTGGTCTACACCGGGCATGCCCCAGCTGAATGGTGTGGTGGATAGAAGGAATAAGACTCTTATGGTAATGATTAGATAGATGATGAATTATTTGGAATTACTTAATTCATTTTATGAATAAGCCCTAGAAAAAGTAATTCATTTGAATGTTTTTCTGTTTGTGGGATATGCTATAAAAATGAAGGTGATTTATTTAGTCTAAAAGATCGAAGGGTGATTGTTAACACAAACACTAGATTTTTGGAAAGGGACTATGTAATAAATCACAAACCCATGTATGAGTTGTTCTAAAGGTAGTGAGAAGAAAACACAAAGTATAAGTACCAAGTGTACAAGAGGATATACCACAAGGTAAACTGCAACGCGTGTCACGTCTGATACACAATTACATGTAGTACTTTATCATAGTGGGAGGGTTGTTTGACAACCCATAAAATATATGTGTTGGGAGAGTCGTGAGACTTGATCCCTAATAAACATGGTATTATCCCACGGATACGACGTAGCACTACAAGATTAAAATGCGGAATCTTAGCAAAGTGCAATGAATATTAAAATAGAATCGATGGATTTTAAATTAGGTCTGGATGCTTGTTGAACCGCTAAATGGCATAAAAGCCATTGGAAGCGGGCATGCAAGAATAAAAGAGGATCATAGAATAAGGTGAAAACCTTGGAAGCAAGCTTGTTGCGAAAAGGTATACTCAGAAAGAAAGAGTTCGATTATGAGAAAATCTGTTCGCCGGTAGCTATGCCTAAGTTGATCCGGACTCTTTTATTTGTTGCTACTCATATGAAATATGAGGGATAGCAAATAGATGTCGAGACTGCTTTCCTGATTGGAAGTCTTAAGAGAAACATCTATGTGAAGCAACCAGAGTGATTCATTGCAAAAAGCTAAGAGCATTGTGATAATAAGCTTAAAAGTGTTCATTCATGGACTAAAGCAAGCTTCAAGATCATGAAACATCCATTTTGATGAGGTAATCCAGTGACATGGATCTAATCAATGATTGGATGGGTCTTGTGTATTGAAAAGAGTGATGGAAACGTGGTGGTATTTCTTGTACTATACGTAGATAGTATCTTGCTCATTGGAGACAATGAAAGAGTATTGTCGGGCATATGGGTATGGTTGATAAAGCGGTATGAGATGAAGGACTTAAGAAGAGCAAAAATATCCTTTTGATCACGGTAATACGGATCACAAGAAAGGATATTATGCTTATCTCAAGTTTCATATAATGATACGATCCTTACTCATTTAGCATGTGAATTTATTTAAGTGAATGTGTCTTGTGACACAAAAGTAGATATAGAAGATGAAAGCGGTTCCTTATGCTTCGGCAAATGAGGAAGCTTAATCTAAGGAATGCTATGCACAAGATTGGATATCTGTTTTGCCGATGGCATGAACAGTGGGTATCAAGGTAACCCAAAATAAGAATGTTGAACTGTGGTAAGACATATACTTATGTACCTGAAAAGGACTAGAAACTATATGTGGGCTTACCGAACAAATTCACTGATTCTTATGGGTTACGTAGATTCAGAATTTTCAAATCAGATAGGGACGACAGTAAATCCACCTCAAAGGTTATGCGTTTAATTTTAGGAAGTAGAGTCATAATGTGGAGGAGTGTTATATAGAAATATATTTCAGACTCCGGATTCCATCATGAAAAGATGATAAATTGGAGCCATGAGGCAGCCAAAGTATCTGTATGACTCTAGAAACTTCATGATGGACTTTGGTGTGATTCTAAGTTTGCCCAAGGTTATCACAATTTACATTGATGATATTGGTGCAGTTGCAAACTTGAAGGAATCACAAGTTCATAAGGAAATTAAACACATGGAGCGCGAGTACCACCTGTTACGAGAAATCGTATGATGAGGGGAAGGTTGTTGTCACCTAGATTGCATCGGATGATAACCTAGTAAATCTATTTGCAAGGACCTTAAGGCGAGAGCTTTTGATGGTCGTGTAGTGGGAGTGGAAATCAGATGTATGACAGAAGACATGACATCATAGTCTTTTAGTATAAGTGGGAGATTGTTGGATTGTATACTAAAAGTCTAGCTTTTTGTATGAACAATGTTATAACAATTAATTTGAAATGAGAATCATATGATCAAATGATTGCATCTTATAATTTATTTATATGTTCGATGCAATAGTCCATTTACTTTATACTGTAGATAATATGTTGTGCGACAACACGCGGAAGATCATATTATCGGTTTCCTTATAAAGTATAAACAGATGCTCACAACTGAGATAGACGGGGACTCTCTATCGGGATGGTTGTAGTGTGGTTTGGTATTAGCTTGTCTTGGCTATAGAATCACATTAGTGCACTTGTGTGTATTGAGCAGGACCGCTTGAGATCGTTCGATTTATACTGACTTATAGGAGAACTTGATCTCAGTTATTATGGATGTTCATGCTCTTAATCCCTATACAATAACCTCGACACATAGGGCATTATGTATTTCTTTGATTCATCAATGGGTGAGATTTACATGTAATTAAATCAATAAACTCGGTGAGTTGGGAAGTAGTGCTATTTCTATGGTGTGCTGTTGATTGTAGAAGGAATCCATGTCCGTCATAGGTTGATGATGTCCCCTTGAGGAGCTCATAAGGATTATCATGTAAACCCTGCAGGTGGAATTTATTCCGACATGATAATGAGGTTGAGTGGTACTACTCTTGGATAAGATATTAATTAATTGAGTTGTCAGTAACTTAAATTAATTAATGGACATTGTATATCTTAAACATGGGTAGACTAACGAGCTCATAATAAGAAGGAGCCCAAAACGTAATTTTGGGATTGGAAAGGCAGTGCAGTAATAATATTTTAGTGGAATATATTATTATTATTGGACTTAAGTATAAGCTTTGGGCTAAGCTTGGATACTTAAGCCCTATGGAGGCCCAACCCAATTTCTCCTCCTGGTCCCTGTTGTAGCCCATATATATAAGTCACCTCAACTTATCTGGAACCCTAATTTAATCTAATTGATTATTCACGTGTGATGAGGGTTGAGAGCAGATTGAGAAGGTCTCGTAGATCGTCGCCCACACGACGTCGAGATCGGACTTGGGACATACAGCAGAAGACCAGAAGGTAATTTGCTGCTGCTGTCTGCGACCTTGCGAAATTTGTATAAATTCGTACAGTGCTCCGAATTTAATGATCAATATACTGACGGAAATCCGTCGAAGAGAGAATCGTCTGAACGCAAAGATCATTCAATTTCGATATCAGACGAGGAAGTTATGGCCATTCTCGTGGGACTGCGCAGACTGCCTGCGAAAATTAATCTTCATCAACATACCATGGTGAACGGTAATCGTTTCTATGATTTATTGCTTCCGCTATGATAGAAACGTATGATATTCTAACGGGTCACGTTAACCTAACGATCGAGTGCCAACAGGCACGCCGGGGCCTTGCGCACTTATCGTCGCCTGGCTGCCAACGTGTACTGTTAGGGGGTACGTTGCTCGATGCTTGGTGTGTTAAAAGGCCAAGTATGATGCTATGTCACCGGCAAGGTTGTTGCAACTGCTGCTAATTCCAGAGTTGGTGTAGGAGGATCTATCCATGTATTTCATCACCGCGTTACCTAAATCTCAAGGGTAGACGACTGTGATGGTCGTGGTGGATAGATTGTCGAAGTACGGCCATTTCACGGCGCTGAGGGGTGTGGTGTCGGCTCGTAGTGTGGCCGAGGCTATTATGCGCGATATTATGCGGCTGCATGGGATTCCGAACTCAATTGTAAGTGATCGTGACCTGCTATTTGTTAATTCTTTTTGAAAAGAACTTTTCAGGTTGTCGGGCACTCAGCTCAAATTTAGCTCCGCTTACCATCTGGAAACAGACGGGCAAACGGAGGTTTTGAATCTGGTGTTGGAGATTTATCTCCATTGTTTTGCGGGAGAGTGATTAGAGCTATTTTCACCTAGATTTTAGTGTCTTTTTATATGTGTTTTCGTATTATTTTATTCGTATTTTATATGTTATTTGGTTGTGTTTTGTGTTTTTATTGAAATGTGTGTGAATGAGCTTAAACTTAAGATTTTCACTTTTTATTTGATGCTAAACATGATAAGGAAGATGTAGGAAAAAGCGGATCTCAATTCGAAGTTGAAACGAGGGAGAACGAGCCAAAACAGTGAAGAAATACAGGAGCCAGCACCAACACGGGCCATGTAGCCAACACGGCCCTGTAAGAAGTGGCCATGTGCCGACATCAGAAGAGCCAACACGACCACCCTGTGCCCGTGTTACAACACACGACTCGTGTTGCAGCACACAAAAATGACAAATCAAAAGAAGAAATTTCCCTTGTAGTTTGCAGCACACGAAAACGACTCGTGTCACACCACACACTCTCCCCCCAAACTTAAATCGAAACAAGAGTTGAGACTTAAGTTTGCAAAAGGTGGTGAGACTTACCCTTGTAGTTTTCATTTATGATCTTCTTGTAGAGAACCATACGCATCCACACGACTCAAGCTATGTCCACCACGCACTAGCACCCCCCAAACTTAACTCGAGACAAGAGTCACGAATTAAGTTTGTAACAAATGGTGGAATATGTCAACTTGAATCCATGAAGCATTTCTCTTTTCTTCAATGAGCATTTTTCTCCATGAGCACAATCAACCTACAAGTCCAAAATACAAAACAACAAAACCACAACATTTATTGAAAGCACTAAAATAAAGCAATAAAGATAGTGATGGGGTGCCTCCCATCGAGCGCTAAGTTTAACGTCTTCAAGCTAGACGAATTTTGAGATCATCTTTCAAATAGAGTATCCACAAAGAGGGTCTCCCTTTGTGATGGATCCACATAGTGCTTCACACGATGACCATTAACCAAGAACTCTCCCCCGTTCTCATCCTTAACCTTTAGAGCTCCCCCATCAAGTACTTCCTTTACCACATAAGGTCCTCTCCATTTGGACTTCAACTTGCCCAGGAAAAGTCTTAGTCGAGAATTGAATACCAACACCTCTTCACCCTTTTCAAAGCTCTTTTTCCTCAAACGAGCATCATGCCACCTCTTGGTTTTCTCCTTAAAAATCCTTGAGTTTTCATAAGCATTTTCTCTAAATTCCTCAAGCTCATTCAATTGTAAGAATCTTACCTTCTTCGAAGCTTTCATGTCAAAATTCAACTTCTTAATGGCCCAATAAGCTTTATGCTCTAACTCCACGGGAAGATGACAAGACTTGCCATAGACAATTTGAAAAGGAGACATACCAAGAGTGGTCTTGAATGCGGTTCGAAAGGCCCACAATGCATCATCAAGTTTATTTGACCAATCCTTTCTACTCACACTCACTGTTTTCTCCAAGACTTGTTTGATTTGTCAATTAGAAATTTCAGTTTGACCATTCGTTTGAGGGTGATACGGAGTAGACACTCGATGCTTCACTCCATAAGTCTTGAGAATGTTCTCCATGAGCTTATTTATGAAGTGACTACCCCCATCACTTACCAGTACTCTAGGTACTCCAAACCTTGTGAAGATATGCTTCTTTAGAAACCCCATGACCACTCTAGCATCACTTGTTCTTGAAGGTATGGCCTCAACCCATTTCGAGACATAGTCGACCGCCAATAGGATGTATAGGAATCCATTAGATTGAGGAAATGGTCCCATGAAATCGATGCCCCACACATCAAATATCTCCACTTCTTGAAAGCTCTTAAGGGGCATTTCATCCCACTTGGAGATTCCTCCCATCCTTTGACACCGATCGCAACCCTCTACAAATTTCTTACAACTCTTGAACAAAAATGGCCAACACAACCCCGATTGTAAGACTTTTGCAGCGGTCTTTTGAGCTCCAAAATGGCCTCCACTAGGTGAAGAGTGGCACAACTCCAATACACTATTCCATTCTTCCTCGGGCACACATCTTCGCACAAGAGAATCATTACACATCTTATACAAGAATGGATCATCCCACAAGTAACTTTTAACATCATGAAATAACTTCTTGGATTGATACTTATTAAGCTCATAAGGCCTCCTTCCACTAGCCAAGTAATTCACATAGTCCGCATACCACGGGCTTTCTTCTTGCTCCACTAAAGCCTCAATTTGATAGCAATCACACCTCAAGATGTCTTCATCGGGAAAAACCTCCTTGATTAACTCATAAGTACTTTCACAATGCTCCCTCGACTCTAACCTTGAAAGATGGTCGGCTATCACATTCTCCGTGCCCTTCTTATCTCTCACTTCAATATCAAATTCTTGAAGAAGTAGTACCCATCTTATCACCCTTGGCTTCGCATCCTTCTTTGCCATGAGATACTTGATAGCGGCATGATCGGTGTATATAATAGTCTTCATTCCTACTAAATAAGGACGAAACTTATCAAATGCGTATACTACCGCCAAGAAATCTTTTTCGGTAGTAGTGTAGTTCCTTTGTGCCGCATCAAATGTCTTGCTTGCATAGTAAATGGCTCGGAATTTTTTCTCTCTTAGTTGCCCCAAAACCACTCCAAGAGCTACATCACTTGCATCACACATCAATATAAATGGCTCCTTCCAATCGGGGGTGATCAAGATGGGTGATGAAATCAAAGCTTCCTTTAGCACCTGAAAAGCATTTAAATAATTATCATCAAACTTAAATGGCACATCTTTTTCAAGGAGATGAGATAGAGGTTTAGAAAATGAAGAAAAATCCTTGATGAATCTACGATAGAATCCGGCATGACCAAGGAACGATCGTACTCCCTTCTCATTTATTGGCGGTGGAAGCTTCTCTATAGCAACAACTTTGGCTCGGTCAACTTGCAATCCCTTTGAAGAGATGTGATGTCCAAGTACAATGCCATCATTTACCATGAAGTGGCACTTCTCCCAATTCAACACTAAATTAGTGGCTTGACATCGCTTCAAAACAATAGCAAGGTTAGACAAACAAATATCAAAAGAAGAACCAAACACCGAAAAGTCATCCATGAACACTTCCATTATATTCTCAATTAATCCTTCAAAGATTGCCATCATACACCTTTGAAAGGTGGCCGGTGCATTGCAAAGTCCAAATGGCAATCTTCGAAAAGCAAATATTCCATAAGGACAAGTGAAAGCGGTCTTTTCTTGGTCTTCGGGTGCTATGAGAATTTGGTTATACCCGGAATACCCATCAAGAAAGCAATAAAACTCATACCCGGCCAACCTATCCAACATTTGATCCAAGAAAGGTAAGGGAAAGTGATCTTTACGTGTGTTTTCATTAAGCTTTCTATAATCAACACACACAAGCCACCCCGTCACTGTCCTAGTGGCTATGGTCTCATCTTTCTCGGTCTTCACTATAGTCATACCCCCTTTTTTAGATACTACATGCAACGGGCTCACATAAGGGCTATCACTAATAGAAAAAATCATATCGGAGTCTAACCACTTAAGAACCTCTTTTTTTACCACTTCTTGCATGATAGGATTAAGTCTTCTTTGGTTTTGAACACAAGCTTTCCCTTCATCCTCAAGCCTTATCTTATGCATGCAAATTGTTGGACTAATCCCCTTCAAATCATCAATACACCAACCAATAGCCGACTTATGCTCTTTAAGGACATTAAGCAATTTATCAAGTTGACTAGAGGTTAAAGATGATGATACAATTACCGGATATGTCTCACTTTCACCAAGGTAGGCATAAGTAAGATGATCGGGTAGAGGCTTCAACTCCACCATCTTTTCCTTTTTCTCTTCTTGCTCGATTGGATCTCTAAGTGGTAAGAACTTTCCATTTTCCCTTGAGATGGCGGCTGCAACCTCTTGAGCTTCACTACAATCACCTAGATCAAGCAAACAATTAATCAATTCTTCATTTAAATCAAGAGAAGTATTAGAAATATTAGAAAGAGATAGAGAATTGCTCAAGCAAAGTTCAAGTGGATCCTTGGTTACAATGGAAGGCCAACTCTCCTCGACACTTCCCTTTACAACATCCACACTTTTACATTCTTCATCATTCATTGGATATTGCATGGCCTTGTGTAGAGAGAATACCACTTCCTCATCATTAACTCTCAACTTCAATTCTCCTTTGTAGACATCAATAAGAGCTCTCCCGGTAGCAAGAAACGGTCTCCCAAGAATCAATGGTACATTTTCATCCTCCTCCATATCTAGAACAACAAAATCCACCGGAAAGACGAACTTATCAACTTTTACCAACACATCTTCAACTACTCCTTTTGGATGTGTCATAGATCGATCCGCCAATTGAAGTGTGATGGAAGTTGGCTTTACTTCACCTAACCCAAGCTTCTTGAATATGGAGAGAGGCATTAGATTAATGCTTGCACCAAGATCACAAAGAGCCTTGTTCTTCTTGTTCTTTCCAATTTCACATGGTATAATGAAACTACCCGGATCCTTCAATTTTTGAGGAAGTTTCCATTGTAGAATGACACTACACTCTTCGGTTAAATTAATCGTTTTATTTTCCACAAGACTTCTTTTCTTTCCCATGATGTCCTTCAAGAAACGAGCATAATGAGGCATTTGATCCAAAGCATTGGCGAAAGGGATATTGATTTGAATCTTCTTGAAGATTTCAAGAAACTTTTTGAACCTCTCATCCAAACCCTTCTTCAAGAACCTTTGAGGAAAAGGAATCGGTACTTGAGCCTTGGGTATTCCCCAACTATCTCTTTCAACTTCAACTTCCTTTTCTCTTAACTCCTTTGCCTTCTTCCACTTTGGAATTCTCTCTATTTTCTCTTCTTTTTTCTTTTGCTCAACAATTTCTTTTTTCTTGCTTACTTCCTCCATTTCAATCTCTTCTTGCACCAACCCTTCTTCAACCTTTCTTTCCACTTCCCTTTCAATGACAATACTATCTTCTTTAGGCATAGGAGGTTCCTCATACTCTTTTCCACTTCTAAGAGTGATAGCTTTGCAATCTTCTTTAGGATTAGTTACCGTGGTAGATGGAAACTTTCCTTGTTGGTGTTGAGATCCCACGGAAGAAGCAATTTGTCCCATTTGATACTCAAAAGCTCTCATCCTATTGTCGGATTTCTTCTCATTTTTCTCCATTCTAGCCTCCATCTTTTTCATGAATGCTAGCAATGTCTCTTCCACCGATGCTTTACCCTCTCCATTTGGCGGCTTAGCACTCGGATCGAATCTCGGAGGAAATGACACGGCGGCTTGAGGATTAGAGTAAGAAAGATTTTCATACTTTCTCGGAGCTTGATAATTTCCACTTGATTGATTGAAATTGCTTCCCCGAGCTTGTCCTTGATATCCTCCTTGAAAATTACCTTGATTAGAAGGATAATTACCTTGGAAATTCCCTTGATGATGGAAATTCCCTTGGTAATTTCTCCTATCTAAATAGGCAACATCCTCTACACTTTGCATAACATTGCTCTCATCATTCACCATAGAACTTGTGCTTCCCCCTTGACTTACTCCTTGAGTGATCAAATTCAATTGCTTTGTTAAAGCTTGGATACTCTCATTGAATTCTTTCATTCCTTCATTTTGAAACACATCACTCTTCACTTTGTTCACACTCTCCACTTGAGCTACCTTTCCAAATGCATAACCTCTCATTACTCGCTCGGAAGGCCATCGATAAGCATTCATCGCAATGTCTTCAAAAATATCCATGGCTTTCATAGCATCCACTCCAAATATAGACCCTCCGGATGAGGCATCTACATGCATCCGATGTTGTCCACTCAACCCTTGATAGAAGAAAGCCACTTGTTGGTTCTCATGAAAATTATGTTGAGGACACTTTCGTAGCATCTCCTTGTAGCGTTCCCATGCTTCATAAAAATTTTCATCCGGGAGTTGCCTAAATTGAGTGATAAGGCTTTTCAATTGGAGAGTCTTTGAAGGAGGAAAGTACTTGTTTAGGAACCTTTGCTCAAGATCTTCCCATGTATTACAACTTCCCAAAGGAATTGTATTGTACCATGCTTTAGCATTGTCTCTTAAAGAAAAAGAGAACAACCTCATTCGAATAGCATCCTCCGACACTCCCTTCATCTTGACGGTATTTGCAACCTCCAAGAAAGTAGATAGATGAGTGTTCGGGTCTTCAAGAGGACCTCCCCCAAACTGATTTGCTTTGACCATGTTGATCAATCCGGTCTTAATTTCATAATCATTGGCTTGAACCGGAGGAACCATATTGTGCACGGCTCTCGGTTGGAAGTAATCTCGAATTGCTCTAGGCCTTGGCAACTCTTGTTGTTGAAATATCCTTTGAGCTTCTTGATTGGCAAGCAATTGCATATACTCTTGATTTTGAGCAAAGACATTTCTCATTATCTCCGCTTGATTCTCTTGCACTCCTTCTTGTATCCCCTTTGATCTTGTAATGGATCTTGTGGTAGGTTATGATTAGCATTGTCTCCACGTTGATTCTCCATATTTGTTCCTTTTCTAGCTTTACGCCTCTCTCGCTTCCTTTGTCGTGCGGTCCTTTCAATCTCCAAATTCAAATGAATGATCAATTGATTTCCCTTTGATCTTGTGATCATAAAACGCCTACGAAAAGGCCAAGAGTGAGACCACAAACACAAATAATAAATAAAAGAAAATAAAAAAATCCTTATCAAGAACAACTAAAACAATAACACAGTACTCGACTAGTCCGTCAAACTCCCCTTTGGCAACGGCGCTATTTTCTTGTTTGCCTAATTTTGTAGCACTCACGAGCAAGAATACTCGATCGTTGTAGTAGTATATCCCAAGAAAAATTATCAATCCACAAAGGAGTTATATTCGGACTAGCAAAATACGTGAGCTCATGTTCATGTCGTTTTTGTAAAGATGATCAGGGGGGTTTTGAGATGATTAACACTAAAGCAAGGAGCAAGTAAATAAGAATAGAAAATAAGAGAAATGACAAGTAAAGAAAATGGGTGCTAAAGTTCAAGTATGGAAAAACATGGGATTAGAAACATCCAAGCACACTCGATTCATATTATCATGTAAAAGGAATTCAACTCAATTGATGTAGACTAAGGGTGATCACGATAGTATCCTAAGCTCCCTTTCGGGTTACAAAGGTTGTTGATCCATTTTAGACTCCCAAAAGCACTTAAGATCAAAGCCCAACATTAACCCCTTCCATCTAGGTACTAGTTAGATTAAACTCTCCCTTTTTGTGTACTAAGGCCAACGAATGGATTGGTTCCCCTCATTGAATTCAAATATCCTTTCGGTCAAACCTAAACTCAATGTCTATTCATGCCTTCCTAATACTATAGAGGGTCATTTCCGTCTCACTCCAAGCAATACATACATGAACATCATGATAGCATTTAATTACCACAAATAATCCATTGATCAACAATCCATTAAACCAATAAACATTCATGAATAACAAACCATGCCATCACAACATCAAGACAATTAAACTCCATGAATAGAAATCAACATCAATTAAACCAAAAACCAATTTAATCCACATGACAATATAAATCTAATATGCTCTTCATGCTCCTAATCCCTCTAGAGGGATTAGCCTATTATGATAAAAGTAACAAAACAAATAAATGATTCATTACAAATATCCATAGTCTAAATCCAAAAGAAAATCAAGAGAGATGTAAATCTTCCCCAACAATTTTTTGTAGGAGATCTTCAATACTCATGGATCTTCTTCTCTAGTTCTTGATTTCTTGAGATCTCTCACACCCAATGGAAGGGATGAAGTTTTGATGGAGAATTAATGGAGATGATGAAGATGGATCAAGATGGATGAAGGTGAATGAAGATGATGGTGGAAAATGGAAGAAATGGTGTGTGATGTGTGTGTAGAGGATGAGAATTTCGGATCTTTTTCCAATTGTTGAATAAAGGGGTATTTAATCCCCTATGGAGGCTTCTAGAAGGATCTGGAAATTTCAGCAGGAATGTACACGGCACGAGTCGTGCTCTGCAACACGGCCACAAGGTGACCGTGTTGTGTCTTCTGATGCTGCCGCACGGCCTCTACTTACAGGGCCGTGTTACGCAACATGGCTCGTGTGCTGCAACACGAGTCGTGTGTTGTAACACGGGCACAGGGTGGTCGTGTTGGCTCTTCTGATGTCGGCACACGGCCACTTCTTACAGGGCCGTGTTGGCTACACGGCCCGTGTTGGTGCTGGCTCCTATATTTCTTCACTGTTTTTGGCTCGTTCTCCCTCATTCACACACATTTCAATAAAAACACAAAATACAACCAAATAACATATAAAATACGGATAAAATAATACGAAAACACATATAAAAAGACACTAAAATCTAGGTGAAAATAGCTCTAATCAGAGAGCAGCCCAAGAAGTGGGTTGGTTGGTTACCTTGGGTGGAATACTGGTATAATACAGCATTTCAAACGGTGGCTCTTGCCTGGGGAATGCAAAGTAGCGGCAGTGGCGGAAGTGCTCGAAAGTAGAGAGGAGATGTTGGCAAGGTTGCGAGCAAATTTGGTTCTTGCGAGGGATAAGATGATTCGCTTTGCAAACTGCCATCGTCGTGACGTGAGCTATGAGGTTGGAGATCGAGTGTTTCTTTAGGTGAGGGCTCATCGGCAGTTATCATTGGCAAGAAGCGCCCATCACAAACTATCCGCTAAGTTCTATGGGCCATTTCCAGTAGTGGCGAGGGTGGGACCCACGGCTTACCGTCTTGAGCTGCCTGAGGGGAGTCGCATCCATCTGGTATTTCACGTTTCGCAGCTCAACCGGGTGGTGGGTGATCACCCGGTGGAAGCTGAATTTCCAGAGTCTTTGGAGCTGCCCGTGACTCCTATTTTCGAGCCTGAAAGTTTTTTGGGTCGGCGTAGCATGACAGAAAATGGTGGAGCAGTTGAGCAACTGTTGGTCAAATGGAATGCTTTGCCGGAAAAGGATCCTTAGTGGATAAGTGAGGAGGAGTTTTGAAGGCAGTTTCCTTGGTTCAACCTTGGGGACAAGGTTGTTTCCGAGGGGGAGGGAATTGATATGGAGCAGCGTGCGGAAGGGGGGTTTGAGCCGAGACCATTGCTTGTCTATCGGCGAAGGTGTGGCGCGGGTTAGGCTGTGGTGGAGTTCGGCATCTAGACAAGTCCCGTATCTATCTATTATTAGTAGTAGTAGTCCCATATTTATTTCTGTTGGTTTTCTTATCGTTAGCGTCGTAGTGGGCCTTGGGCCTAGGGTTTTGTCTTATCATTATATAAGTTAAGGGATGTAACTTGTTGATACACGGGAAATATAATTATTGATTTGGAGCTTCGGCTTTTGGGCAAACGATTCTTCGTTTGAATTATGAGTGCTAACAGTGTTGGCAATAAATAAATAAAAAAAAGCTAAAGCATAAAAAGAGTTGAAGCTGTTGATAGCATTTCATACATTATTGTTTCAAATTTTCAATTCATATACAGTGGACAAATGAAGAGAGTATTTGTCTTAAAGCAATACAATACAAGGAAATTATCTCACACAAATGCATGATGAGAATAGAGATTGTGATTGATTAAGCAAGAGGCACATCGTTGTACGGCTCCCCTCCGAACGCAGCAACATCTCCGGGTCGATTGAATACAACCTGCCAATGTAAGAATATGCAGACCAACGTTAAAGAGTCTATACCAATGTTACTTTATTCGAAAAAGGTCTAAGAAACTTAATATCTTCAATTTAGTCCAATGGCTTTTAAATTCTTATGAAAATAGTCATTTTTACTTATCCAATTTTTCTAATTCCACGGGACTGAATCATGGAATGAATTGGTGCTTTTACAAAAGTTATGAGACGTAATTGGTGAAAAATATTATTTTAGGATGAAATCGGAGCAAAATTGAAATGTCTGAGATGAAAATGAATGTCCTAATTATTTCAGGACCTTTTCGTATAAAGAAAAGTTACAGGATGGGTTCATGTTTTAAACTCTAATTTAAATAGTTCAAGAAAGGAAAATCAATGAAATACTTATTCTAGGAGTAAACCCACCCTCAGAAGATTAACTAGATATGAGAGAGCGTGTTTGGATCAAGAAAAATGAAAGAGTAGATACCTGATATCTCCGAGGAGGCAATATTTAAATCCTGCACCCATATAGTCGAAATAATATTCCCATGTTCGTATGAACTTCTCGTCGAAACCATCCAGTTCAAGAACTTGGCTGAAAGTGCCACAAAGTTAAAGAATTGATCAATATCTTGTTTTGTAACTCCCTCTAATTAATTCGGGATTGTTTGCATCAGTATATTATGTGTTCTAGTTAGGCGAGATCTGACATATTTCGAATTAAAGTATATTTTGAGATTGTTGGACTTAGGTGATATTTCCTTCTCTAGTGATGCAAGTTATATTAATCATCGGACAATTAGAAATGGATTAAGGTTGTTATGCCTCTAACAAATTACACCTCCCAAATGAATAATACGTCAATTACCAAGAAGTAGATATCCAAAAGAACTTATTTTTACTTGTTATATATTATTATTCATCTAGTTAAGAGGTGCAATACAACACAATATTTTATAAGATGAATACAAGAAGTGGGTGTTACCTCTTGTTTCGGAGGAAATTTTGGCGCCAACGTCTGAGGGTATGAAAGTAATGACATCCTATCTCTTCAAGATGCACCACACTGCATGATTGTATTTCACAAGTTTCTGAGCAATACTACAGAAATTAAAGCGTAAACCGTCCAATATTTTTTTACTTTATTAAAAAAAATCTGAAAATAGTAAGGACATTCATTTTCGTTCTAACTCTTTCAGTTTTACTCTGATTTAGTCCCAAAATAATATTTTTTATCAATTTCTTCTCATAACCTTATAAAGCACCAATTGAATCTCATCCCACGAAATTCGAAAATCTGAAAATGACCATTATAGTAAGACTTTAAAAGTTATGAGACTATTTCGCAGAAATTAAATTTTTTGGAACTATCTTGAATAAAGTAAATTTTTATATGACGATTTTGATTTTAAACTCCAATACAACATATAATTAAGAATTTGATGTTAGTTACAAAAGAAAAGGTTCCTTATCGATCCCAAAAGTTGCATCTTTTATTCCAAAAAAAACCTTTATATATAAAGGACAAAATTGAAACTTTTTTTCATCCAAAAATCTCACGACTGTGACAAAAAATGAACCTAATTAAAATTCCGAGATCTTTCGTTTAATGAACTTCCTCGTATGTGACCAAAAGTGTATATTTTTCAATAATTAACGCAAGATATAATCATGGAGATATAAATATGTTTAAATGATACTACCTAAATCTGGATCCAGCAGCCATGGAAGATACCACATGGTTAAGTGAAGGCACACATCCACCTGGAAAGACATATTCCTTAATGAACCAGGAGGTGTGCCTTTGTTCGTTGTATTTCTCGTCCGCCATTGCTACAAACTAATCCAGGTTCAAACACAAAAGTGAATTAAGTGAAATGAAATGAAGATCGAGAAAGGGAAGGGGGGAGATTGAATTACCTGAAGAACAAGAATGCCATTTTCAGCTAATACAGATTCACAACATTTAAAAATTCTGCCATGTATTCATGCCCTACATGTTCTATCATCCCACTGAAAATGAATCATGCATGATGTAATTATTAGCATCACAAAGATATATATAGTATTGAAAAAACATTCATCCTTTAATATATATATGGACATAAAATAGTAACATTGCTCACCATGATATTATCCTGTCATATTTGTGATTCTTAGGCAATTGGCGGTAGTCACATAAAATTAACTCCATTTGATCCTAAAATTGAAACATTATTATTTCAAATCTTGAATAATATAAATACTTCCTAAGAAAAAAGACATATCTTGTATTAATTTTATTTCATGATATTCCAATTTTTGCATAATAGCATATGTTGTAGAACAAGGTAGACCATAAACAAATGATATATGTGAGAAAGACATAAAGTCGCATGTTTTAAATACAAAAGTAATATCATGTTATTCCCTTAAAAAATAATGATACCTTAATTATCAAGAAAATGTTTTCATGAAACTATTCCCTATTCTGTGAGACGGTCTCATGCACAAAAATTTTGCAAAAATTGTATACTTCAAGTCCAGCTTCCTTCACTATGGATTGTACATATTGTAACTGCTTTTCTGCTAGGGCAATTCCTGTATATTTGCATCCTGTCTTCTTTACGACTTCAAATGCCAAACTCCCCCAACCGAATCCAATATCCAGAACGTGGTGCTCCTTCTTGATTCTCGCCTACAATCGAAGAAAACTAAATGGGATTACATTGGATGCAAGAGACATGCATGCATTTGTCATACAAAATTATGTTCACCTTATCAATCAACTTATGGACTTTCCTTAGTTGTGCACTCTTCAAGTCTTCACTTGTATTCTTGACAAAAAAAAAATCTAAATAAATAATTATTGATAAAGAGTTAGTCTGCTGTATACCCGGTTGATTAAATAGTTCGACTATATAATAAATTAATGGATACTTGTAAGTCCAAATACTGCAGCTAGAAGATCAAACCTTGAATACTGCACAAGAATATGTCATTGTTTCATCCAAATATAGAGAAAACAGCTCGTTGCTCTACACAAATCAAACACAAAAACTCATTATGTTTGATCATCTAGGTTTAGAATGTATATGTTGTTAAAAGTAGTAATTTGTAATCTGCATGCATCAGATGGTTGGATTCATGGAGTCAAAATCTTGGAAGTGCCAAGTTATTAATTATTGTTGAATGATCTCTTGTATTCTCTTATTCTAGATTCATCCATTGATCACTATAAATAGTGGTCACATTGTAATCTCTATTTTAATCCAAGTAATACAAATATTGAGTGAGCAGTAGCTACTCAACCCAAAATTCCAGCCTCTACAAAATATTCTAGCCTATCTAGTTTCCGCACCCAACAAATTTGGTATCTAGAGCCACCTTAAATTCATACCACACAATCCAACCTACCTCATGGCTTCTACATTATTCACGTATTCACCAAGTCAAGTTCCCATATTTGAAGGAGAGCACTATGGTTATTGGAGCAGCCAAATGCAAACGTTTTTCATCTCTTTGGATCTTTGGGATGTGATTGATGAGAAAGAAGAAACAGCGGCAAATGACAAAGCAGAAACTTCGCAAGTAAATTATAAGAAGGATGAAAAGGAGTTCATAAAAAATGATGCAATGGCGCTGCGTTATATTCAACAAGGAGTCGGTAAATCCATTTTTCCTCGAATCTTTGGTGTGCAGTCGGCCAAAGATGCTTGGAAAACTTTGAAGCAGGAATTCCAAGGAACAGAGAAGACTATCTCATTGAAGCTACAATCCTTGTGGAGAGATTTTGATAATCTCAAAATGGAAGATAGAGAATCAGTTCGTGATTTTTCCTCCCGAGTCTCGGAGATCGTGAATCAAATCAAAAGCTGTGGAGATACGATCACTGATAAATGAGTTGTCGAAAAGGTTCTACATTGCCTTCCTCCAAAGTTCGATCATGCCGCTGCTGCAATTGAAGAGTCAAAAGATTTGTCAAAGATGACAATGTTTGAGTTGACGGGATCGCTTCTTGCTCATGAGCAAAGGATCAACCGATCAGCAAATACATCAAGTGAGCAAGCTTTTCAGTCAAGACAAACATCGAAGCAGAATTTCAGCAATAGAGGGGATGCCAAGAAATCTCAAAATCAGTCCAACAAATGGAGGCAAAGTGAAAAGAAGAGCAATTGGAAGGGGAAACAACAACAAAATTCTGGTAACAATTCTGGTTGTTTTATTTGCAAGAAGACTAATCATGAGTCTAAAGATTGTTTCTTCAAATGCAAAAGATGCAAAATCCCTAATCATTCTCAACGGGATTGCTGGTTTCATAATAAGGAGAAAAATGAAGAAAAAGAAGATGCAAAGTTTTTGAACTCCTCTAAAGATGAAACGTTGTTCTATACTAGTAATAATCGTGAGCAAAATAATGTGTGGTATTTGGATAGTGGATGCAGCAATCACATGACGGGTAATCGAGATTTCTTTGTTGATCTTGATCCGAACGTAACTTCTCAAATCATTCTTGGAGATGGCTCGCAAAGAAGTGCAAAGGGAAGAGGAACTATTGTTGTCCACACAAAAGAAGGTAGTCGAAAACTTATCACTGATGTTCTTTATGTTCCGAATCTTTCTCACAATTTACTTAGTGTTGGTCAGCTTATCCAAAAAGATTTCTCTGTACATTTTGATGATGGGAAGTGTAAAATTCTTAACAAAAAGAGGAATGTTGTCATTGCAACTATTGAGATGAACAACAAAATATTCCCTCTCCATATGTCTCTTAAAGATAACCATGCTCTTAGAGTTGATGATGTGGATTTGTCTCATATTTGGCATCTACGGTATGGTCATCTTAACTACAAAGGCCTTCTCTTGCTCAAAGAGAAAAACATGGTGAGTGGACTTCCCTCTATTCAAAGATCAACTGATGTGTGTGAAGGCTGCATATTTGGGAAAATGCATAAGCTTCCATTCCCGAAGACATCATGGAGAGCAAAAGAACCATTGGAGCTCATCCATTCTGATATTTGTGGGCCAATGCAAACTCCAACACCTGGAAACAAGAGGTATTTTATTCTGTTTGTTGATGACTATACAAGGATGATGTGGATTTACTTCCTTAATCAAAAGTCAGAAGCATTTTCCATCTTCTTGCAATTCAAATCTCTTGTAGAAAAAGAAAGTGGTTTTCTTATTAAAACCTTGAGAACAGATCGTGGAGGTGAATTTCTCTACAATCCATTCATGGAATATTGCAAGAATAATGGAATTAAAAGGCAGTTTACGGTGAGTAGAACACCGCAGCAAAACGGTGTCGCCGAAAGGAAAAATCGCACTATTGTTGAGATGGCGAGGAGCATGTTGAAAGGGAAAGGAGTTCCAAACTTGTATTGGGCAGAGGCTGCACATACAGCGATTTACATTTTAATTCGCTCACCTACGAAGGCGGTTCGAAACAAAACTCCTTTCGAAGCTTGGTATAAAAGGAAACCTATTGTAAATCATTTGAAAATATTTGGCAGCATTGCATATGCTCTCATTCCATCTCAAGGTCGTGGAAAGTTTGATGAAAAAGGGCAAAAACTACTCTTTATTGGCTATAGTGAAGAATCTAAAGGGTATCGCTTACTTGATCCTTCTTCCAATAAAATAATTGTTTCACGTGATGTGATTTTTGATGAAGGTGCAGCATGGGATTGGAAACAAAAGCAGGTTGTGGAATCCATGAGTTTCGATGATCCTGTAGCAACTCAAAGTGGTCCTTCCCAAATGCAAAATGATGAAATTCAAAGAAGTACAGTGGAAGAAGAAGTGAGTGATGAAAGCCCTCCAAGAAGGACTCGTCTTCTAAGTGACATATATGAATCTTGTGAGTTCGGATTGTTCTCCGCTGAACCCCAGTCCTTTGAGGAGGCGTCAAAAGATGAGCATTGGAGAAAAGCCATGAATGAAGAAATGTCCACCATTGAGAAGAACAAAACTTGGGAGCTCGTTGATTTGCCAACGGGAAAGAAAACCATTGGAGTGAAGTGGGTTTTCAAAATAAAGTTTGATGAAGATGGAAAAATTCAAAAATACAAAGCTAGACTCGTGGCAAAAGGGTATTCTCAGCAACCTGGAATCGACTTCACTGAAACTTATGCTCCAGTTGCTAGAATCGAAACAATTCGAACTGTTCTTGCCTTGGCAGCTCACTTGGAGTTGCATGTCTTTCAACTTGATGTAAAATCAACTTTTCTCAATAGAGAAATTGAAGACGAAGTTTATGTCGAGTAGCCTGAAGGTTTCAAAGTTAAAGGAAAGGAAGAGAAAGTTTGTCACTTGAAGAAAGCATTGTATGGTTTGAAGCAAGCTCCTCGAGCTTGGAATAGCAAGATCAACAGCTATTTCCTTGAAAATGGCTTCAAACGCAGCTCAAGTGAATCACCTTTATATGTGAAAAATATTAATGATGATTTTATTGTGGTATGTCTTTATGTAGATGATCTTATCTACTTCGGGACAAATCCAAGCATGGTGGCTGATTTCAAAAAGAAGATGATGGAGAGGTTCGAGATGACGGACTTAGGCCTCATGCGATATTTTTTGGGAATTCAAGTCAAGCAAAGCCCGGGAAGAATTTTCCTATATCAAGAGAAGTATATTGATGATCTTCTAAAGAAATTCAACATGAGCCAGTGCAAGCCAATCTCTACTCCTATGGCGTTAAATGAAAAGTTCCAAGTTCATGACGATTCCGAAAAGGCAGATGAGACTCTTTACAGAAAGTTGATAGGCTCATTGCTCTATCTCAACACACGTCCGGATATTGCTCATTCTGTGAGTCTTCTCTCCAGGTTCATGAATGAACCATGTAAAATCCATTTTGCAGCAGCAAAATGAATTCTGAGGTACTTGAAGGGTACAAAGAATCAAGGCATAGAGTTCAAGAAGGAGGATAATTCAAAGCTTGTTGGATACACCGATAGTGATTGGGCTGGATCGGTCGACGATCAAAAGAGCACGTCTGGCTATCTCTTTTGCCTTGGAACAAATGTGATCTCATGGAGTTCAAGAAAGCAAAAATCAGTTGCTTTATCATCTGCCGAAGCTGAATATATTGCAGCAACTGATGCAGCTTGTGAGGCAGTTTGGCTAAGGAGAATTCTTGAAGAGTTGAATTTCAAGCAAGGTGGAAGAACTACGATTCATTGCGACATGTCTGCAATTGCCATGACAAAGAATCCTATTTTTCATGCAAGATCGAAACACATTGAGCTTCGTCATCATTTCATCAGAGAGTTGGTTAATCAAGGAGAAGTTTGCTTGGAGTTTATAAACACCAATGATCAACCTGCTGACATACTTGCGAAGGCTGTTACGTTGGAGAAGTTTGAGAAATTCAAGAAGCAAGTCAAGATTACAAATTAAGGAGGGGTGTTAAAAGTAGTAATTTGTAATCTGCATGCATCAGACGGTTGGATTCATGGAGTCAAAATCTTGGAAGTGCCAAGTTAATAATTATTGTTGAATGATCTCTTGTATTCTCTTATTCTAGATTCATCCATTGATCACTATAAATAGTGGTCACATTGTAATCTCTATTTTAATCCAAGTAATACAGAGTGAGCAGTAGCTACTCAACCCAAAATTCCAGCCTCTACAAAATATTCTAGCCTATCTAGCTTCCGCACCCAACATATGTCTAATACTTACAAGGTCATAATGCTCTGCAATGTTTCTACGCGAACGGGACAGGGAGTTCTTGCTGGAAGCATACTTTAAGAAATATTTTGCGGAAGATAAAATGGAAGTGAAAACCATTGGTGTCCACCATCCCCTGTTGAAAGTATATATATTAATTCTCAAATAACAATAATATATAAAATTCATGTTAGTTATTACCTTTTCCTGTTTAGATTTGAGACATAAGTATTCAACTCAGTGTTGGTCATAACTGTCTGCAGCACACATAATCCATAAGAGAGATGAGATATTGTACCATTCTTGTTAAAAATATATAATTAAAAAGCTAATGGATCATACCAGAAAGAAATTGAGAAGTCCTTCATTCTTATCAACAAAAGAAATGTCACCATTTATGTAAGCATCAGCAAAGCCCAAATCTGCCTCAGTTGCAACCTGTGACAATTATATCAAGTTTTACTTTGTTGTGTATTAATGTCAAATATAAATAGCTTGAATTTTATTTCTAAATTTGTAATATTACCTTCCAATAAAACTGGGGAGTGTGAACTCTAATAATAACTTTTGGAACACAACTTTTTCTGCTTCCTTCAAAGGTCAGAGCTGTACCACCTTCTTCCAATAATCTGTTTACCACATGGATGGTTTATCATCCACCTAATCCCTCTTTCTCATACCTTTTTACTTTATATTCAAAATAATCCCAAGAAATTTATTTATCTGATTTAGACTCATAATTTTTAAATTCTCACCAAAATTGTCTTTTTTTTTTTACTTAAAAAGACCAAAATTTGCTATTCTATGCGACTGAACCATGGAATTGAATTGGTGTTTTTACAATATTGTTTGGGACAAAATCGGAGCAAAACTGAATGGTTTGGAACGAAAATGAATAATATCCTAACTATTTTGAACCTATTCGAATAAAGAAAAAAGACATGGAACATTTTATGTTTAAACTCTACATACATACATATATTAATAAAATGTTAAGAGTTGCTAAAAATCCTTTAATAATAACTCACATTATACATCCAGCAGTAATGAATCGTTCAAGAAACTTGGAAACCAGAAGTCGAGCCCCCGATTCAAGAGAGGATGGAACTACGTGTTTAAGATTGCGTTTTCATTTTTTCAATCAGTGGCATTTTTCCTTCATCAAAAGAAACATCCCTGCTGATCAAAATCTTTTGTTGATCTGGACACCACAATTTATAACCCTTTACTCCAGATGGATAACCAACTAATACACACTTCAAGGCTCTTGGTTCCAGCTTTCCTTGCTTTATATGAGCATAGGCAAGACATCCTATTACCTTCAAGCTATTGTAATCTGCAGGTTTACCACTCCACATTTCCTCAGGAGTTTTAAAGTTTAGTGGTGATGATGGACATCTATTTATAAGAAATGCTGCAGTAGTAGCTAATTCCCCCCAGAAACTTTTAGGAAAACCTCCACTACTTATCATACATCTGACTCTTTCAAGAATGGTCTGATTCATCCTTTCTGTTGTTCCATTTTGCTGTGGAGTTAATGGAACAGTCTTATGCCTTTTAACTCCTCTATCCTTACAAAATTGATTGAACTCATCTGACAGATACTCCAGACCATTGTCAGTCCTAAGACACTTCAACTTCTTATCAGTTTGATTTTCAACCTCAACTAGCCACTCTTTGAACTTGGTGAAGGCTTTATCCTTGGATTTCAATAGATAAATCCATACCTTTCTTGAATAGTCATCTATAAAGGAGATGAAGTATTTTCCACCCCCCTTTGTGATGTTCTTGGCAGGTCCCCACAAATCAGAATGAACATACTCCAATACAGATGAAGAGTTATGTTCACCAACACCAAATTTTAACCTCTTTGCCTTACCCATCACACAATGTTCACACTGACTCAAAGTAATTGAAGTGTGACCACATAACAGCTCCTGTTTAGCTAATTCTTGCAGACCCCTCTCACTTATATGACCTAATCTTCCATGCCATAGTAAAGAATTGTCTATTTTGCTAGTGTTACAAGCTTGAGCAGTGACAGTATCTCCACACAAGAAATATAGATCATGTTTCCTAATACCTTTCAAGAATACATCATTTCCCTTTGTGACAGTCAAACAACCATCAGTTGACTAAAAACTATATCCCATGGAATCAAGATTTCCAAGTGAAATTAGATTTCTTCTTAGATCAGGAACATACCTTACATCATGAAGCATTCTTACTGTTCCATCAGATAGTTCAAGCTTGACAGATCCTCTTCCCATGATCTTACATGTCTGATTGTTTCCAAGAAGTACAGAGCCCTCAATCAGATATTTAAAACCTATCAACCAATGCTTGACTGGTGTCATATGGAAGGTACAACCAGAATCTATTACCCATTCTGTGGAGACTTCTGATGCAGTGACTGTCAAGACTTCAACAAAATTTGTAGTATCTTCTTGTGCAGGGGCAGTTTGATTTGCCTGGTTTTGTTGATCAATTTCTTTCCCTTTTTCAATACCTTTTCCTTTGCTAGCTTTCCACTTGTAGCAATTCCTTCTCATATGGCCAGGTTGATTACAATGATAGCACTTCCTTACTTCACCTTCTTTGGCATGCTCTCCTTCCTTTCTGTTTTGTTTATTTCCATCATAACCCCTCTTCTTCTTGTTATTTCTTTTAGCTTGATAGTTCTTCTTGACAATCAAACCTTCTCCTCCAGAAATCTGAGAGCTATCAGTGACCAACTGTAATTCTCTAGACTTGAGTGCTAGCAACACATTATCAAACTTGATGGAGCTCTGATTTCCATATAACAAAGTATCTTTGAAACTCTGAAAAGATCTTGGAAGAGCTGTCATCAACATGAGAACTTTCTCTTCTTCTGATATCTTTTTATCAACAGTTTCAAAATTATCCATAATTTTGACAAACTCATCAACTTGATCCAATATAGGCTTTTCATCAGTTATTTTGTATGCATTTAGTTTCTGCCTAATGTGAAGTCGATTTGCTAAAGTCTTGGTCATAAACATGGATTCTAACCTTTCCCAAATTCCAATTGCAGTAGTTTCCCTAGCAACTTCCCTTAGTGCCTTATCCCCCAAACATAGAATAATAGTAGAATGAGCCTTTTTGAGTACCTCATCATCTACTTGTGCTCTAGGAGGTCCAGCTGCTGATGGATCTTTGATGATCTCTGTCTTGACATGTGGAGGTGGCTTCAATGCATCAATGAGCCCTTCTTGTGTCAAGATCGCCTTCATCTTGAGTTTCCAGAGACTGAAATCCGTTTTTTCAGTGAGCTTCTAAATGTCAAACCTTGTGGTGTTCATCTTCTCAGAATTCAGCAGCTGTGTTTGATGGTTTGTTTCCCATAGACGGCGCCACTTGTTGTGATTCTTCCTTAGGTCTTGATCTTCAACAAGACACTTGATCACACACTTGATGTTCAATCAATTGAGAATTAGATCAACACACACACACTTAAAAACAGTTGCTATATAAACTCTAAAACTAAGAATGGAAGAAAGAATGCTCAAGGAATTATAGTGGTTCGATCTTCATGATCTACGTCCACTTTGAGGGAAGATAACTTTCTTTATTGATTGATGTATACATGAAGAACAACTGATTCGAAAAGCTACAGAATCAGCCTTACAATAGCTGCAAAACCAGATGAGGAAGAAGGAATTTAAACTGATGAAGATGATCTCTTCTGCAGGTGTAGTGTGTGAGCTTTATATATATCAATTCCCATCTCATAACCGACTGCCATGTGCACCAATGGATGATCACAACTCACGTGCTTCTTGGCTAACCAACTTGAAGGGATCACATGCTCACAACTACCAAGTAACCACCTCAACAACCTAACAACCTGATGCATCCTCCACATGTGATCACAAGCTGGTGCATTGTCTTGTAGCTGATCTATTCGACTTAACATCACATGTATTACTCATGCACCACGTCCATTAAGTACTTCAGACCCTTAGCTTCACAGCAACACTCCAACCTCACATGATGGATCAGGATTTACACACCATTCTTCAACAGGATGAATGTTTGTAGTTGTTCATTCACAAATTGAGTTACAATGGCCCATATTTATAGGTACAAGATGATGGTTCTAGATCCTTCAATGGATCACTCATCATCATTCTAAATTACTTCATGTTCTAGATAATCCTACCTAGTTCATAATTAAAGACTTAACCTAGGCAATTCTAGATTCTTCTTAGTTTTTACATATTTTACAATTTCTATACCTTTCTAGATTTTTTGTATTAAACCACAATTCTCTACATAATTCTAGAAGTTTGCATTACATTTTAATAAAAAACCCATTCACTTTTTCTTAATAAGGTTTCACTTGTTATTATTAGAATTTCATCTATAATAATATGAATTACTCATTAAATATTTTAATTAGATGGTCATCATTTTTCATCAGGTATCACCTTATATTAAAAAAATAATAATAATTTTAGTCCCATAAGAATTAGAAATAGTCCCATGCGTTAACCACACGCGCCGGTCAGCCAAATTAAATCCCACTTCTCTAATCCTCTCTGAAACAAAACGTGAAGCACAATTTGGAAAACCCTAACACCACTCCCTACCTAAATCTTCTGAAAATCACAACTACTTAGTCAATCTTCTGAATTGGGGTTTATTGGAGTAATCTTATGTTTGAATTTTGTTGTGGATGAGTTTAATCGTTTTAATTTTGGGAATCAAATGGGTAGCTCTTTTTTTTTTTTTTCTTGATTTCTATAAGCTTATTAAACTGCCCATCGGATGGAAATGTATCTAGATGAAGAGGAAATTATATATATTTTTTGGGGGGGTGTTGATTCGTTATATATTTGGATGTTAGGGTTTAGGATTGATGAATGAGGTTGTAGTTGCTCTTGCATAGTCTGGAGGAATGTGTTTAATTTCTCTCAAATATTTTCTTTTCCAATTCTTTTTATACTTAACGTTTTCCATCCAAAAACTAACGGATATGACCAAAAGTGAAAATTTTAGGACTAGTCTATAGGTATGAGACTATTTTTGTATGACAACAATTCTCTTGGAACTAAAAGTGAAAATTTCCCTTAAAAAAAATGTTATCACTTACTATTAGTCACACAAATTTCATTTCTGCACAATTGTTCTTGCTACTAATTAAATATGAGAATAGGTGGCGAACCTGTTAGCATATTGAAAAGCACCAAGTAATTTTAATTCATCGTATGTAGCTTCTTTCAAGATCTTCAGAGCATCTGGAGGATGTGCTGCAATTATGCACCCATCGTATGTTTCTCGTGCCCCATCCTTTAATTCCACACCACAATCTGCATAATATATTTTATTTGTAAATAATAAACAAATACTATTATTTTTAATTTTTTTATTTTTTTGGTAAAAAGTTGTGTAAAAAGAAATACTAATATATTTTTATTTGTAAATAAAAAAGAAATTCTAATTATTATTTTTTAATTAGTACTAACAAATAAGATAATACTTTTTATACTTTATTCATTAAGCCTAATAACTTTATTTATTTTTTCTTATAAATTCTCCAAAATACTCTTTGGGTGAGTTTGGATGGAAGGATTTGAGGAGGGATTTATAAATCCCTTCATCAAATCCTTCCTTCATATTTGGATGTAACTTAAAATGAATGAATTTATAAATTCAATATTTTAAATTAATGGATTTCAAATCATGGATTTGATTTTGAATTTTTTTTAGTTATTTTGGATGGATTTTCAAATCCTTCCTCAAACCGTGTCATTTAAAATCCTTTCGTCTCATTTCCTTTTTTATCCAAACACACCCACTAATACAACTAAAAAATGGACTCACACCTCTACTAATATAATTACACATTACACATTAAATAATAATATTCATTAATCTCCGTGTCCATCCAAAAGCAAATGACACCCTTGAATCCAGTCGACGGAGGAAGTATATTTTTTAAATTTTAAACTCTACCACCCAACCTACCACTGTCCACCCCACCCCACCACCCAACCCCTTCTCCCCAATTTTTTTTAAAAATAAATTTAGATTTTGATATTTTAATAATAAAAATATTAACACCCAACCCTACCCCTCTATGATCATATCCTCCACCCCCAACCCCCAGCCCCACCCCCACCCCCAAATTTTTTTATTTTTTTAGATTTTACTATTATTTAAATAATAAAAATATTACCACTCAATCCTATCCTCCTATCCACCCACCCACCCCTTATCACCACCCCTTCCCCACTCCCCCCAAATTTTTTTTTTTAATTTTAGATTTAATGTTTAAATAATAAAATCTAAAAATATTTTTGGCGTGGTGGATGGGTGGGTGGATGGGTGGTGAGGGGTGGGTGGGCAGATAGGGGGAAGGGTTGGGTGGTAATTTTTTTATTTAAATATTAAAAACTAAAGTTAAAAGGAAATGGGGGTGGGTATGGGTAGAGTTGGGTGGTAATATTTTTATTATTTAAATATTAAATTTTAAAATTTTATAAAAAAAAAAAGAAAAAATTTGAGGGGAGGGGGTGGGTAGGAATAGGCGGGGTGGTAGAGTTCCCTCCCAATAAAATATATTTTAATAAAATTTTAGATTTTAATATTTAATATAATAAAATTTTATTATTTTTATTTATTATATATAAAATTCTATTTTAAAAATAATTTTTGAATTAAAGATGAAATCCTTTCAAAGATCCATAATTTATCCAAACAGTGGAATTCAAATAAATTGATTTAAAATTCAATGAATTTAAAATCCACTGATTTTTAAATCCATTAAATCTGAATTGACTCAATCCAAACACAACCTTATATTATTATCTTACATCATATGTGCCCAATAAGTATAGTTTTGCACTTTCACACGTGAAGAAATATGGGACACCGAGAGAGTTATCTAACAATGAAGGAATATATGGTACATTTGCTTATTATCTAACGATGTCACCCTAAAATTATAGTATCTAAAAAATACCACCTATCCTTAGCTTGATTTTAATTCTCTTTTACACTCTCATGTTTCATTGATATTTCATAACATAAAAAATTATATCGTACCATTTATCACTAAATTCTTAAGATATGTGTCGTTAGTTTAGGCATTGATGTGTATGTATCTAAAAAGTCCAATATGAGATAAAACTCGGGTGTGAAATAGGTGCACCGTGCACCTATCCTTAGCTAAGCTAGTACATCTTTAAAAAGAGAAAAAAAAAACCTTTGTTTATTAATTCAACATATGCAATGAGTTAAATTAAGAAAGATATCTAAAAGGAATATTTAATGTTTAGAGGCAGATATACTGACTCACCCTCATCGTTTCCCCATACTGAATATACTTCAGCACTAGTTTTCACTTGGCACCCTCTACTTTCCAGCTCTCTCTTTATCTGCACGTTGGATGTATAATAATTATACGGAAAGTAATTCTTTATATATTAATGTTCTTCAAACAAAGTTAATTAATTAATATTTAAATATAGGCAAAGACTTAGTGAAGCCATCTCACGGATTCCAGTATGTGAGACATATCATCTATTAACCAAATTAGAGAAATTTTAAAGACATTGTTTGGTTGTAATCAAATTAGAAAATTGAAAAAGTAATTAATAAAAGAAAATTAATTGGATTTAAATATTTTAAAAAGTCTCTATTTGATTTCTATCAAAATAAAAATTTAAAATTTAATTAAACCTTTTATATTTTTTTTTTATTATTTAAAAATGTAATAAGTTAAATTCGTTATTCATTTAATTTATTTTTAATTTAAATATTATAAATTTATAAAAAGTGATAATATGCAATAACTTTTTTATATGAAAAGTGACACTCGATTGATGAAAAATAATAATAGTGTAGTGAATAATTTCTTGAACAATTTATAATATAAATGAAAAGTAATAACATCTAAAAAAAAGTGATAACATCTTTAATAAAAAGTGATAACTAATTATGAAAATGTATTTTACAAATAATTTATAGAATGGATAAAACGTGATAATTTTTTTTTAAAAAAAAGTGATTCCTAATTAAAGAAAAATAATAACCATATAATTGAATTATTTTACGAACAATTCACTGCAATAATAAAAATTGATAGTGTTTTTAATAAAAAGTGATACATGATATACAAAAAGTGATAATAGTTTAGTTAAATTAGTTTATGAACTATTTGTATGATGAATAAAAAATAATATTTTTAAAATAAAGTATTATCCAGTTAAAATAAAGTGATAATAGAATAGTTAAACTATTTAAAAAAATAATTACTAATAATAATATTATTATTGAATAATTAATAATAATAATAATAATTATTATTATTATTATTATAATATTAGGAGTAATTTTTATAAAAAGTGAAAATAATTAGTGTAAAATAACAGAAATGATGTGGATGGCAGCTGCCGGTTTTTGTAATCACGCCAAACGGAATCCGTATTTTTCTTTAATGTTTTCATTCTCTTATAAGATTCGTAATACGTTCCCATCTAAAGCCTACCTTTAAATATATTAAGGAATCTAATTAATTAGAATAATTGGAAGCTGACCTTATTAACAAAACTTTGTGAACACCATCTTTAAATATATTAAGGAATCTAATTAATTAGAATAATTGGAAGCTAACCTTATTAACAAAACTTTGTGAACACCATCTTGGACTTTGACCTCGAGGAAGACTGAGGAGCTGCAAGCAAAATATATTAAATAAATAAATTAGATAATAGTAAGATGGTGTCACCTGATACACTTTGTAATCTTCCAAGATTCCATTTAACCTACTCCGTATATTATATGCTTAAAGTTAGAGGTCCAATTTATAATATGTTTTTTTTTTTTGAATCTATGTGGTCATCATTCTTTTTAAAAATTAATTACTCTCTTCATCCGCTTTAAATAATCATTTTTTTTATTTTGGGTGTTTACTTCAAAGAGTCTTTTTTATTTTTTACATATATATGGGACCACACACACCCACTAATACTTACAACTATCCACTACATATTAAATAATAAATTTTCCTTAATCCACGTACTAAAAACAAAAGAGACTCTTTTAATCGAACGGAAGGAGTACAATTTTATCCTTAAAATTAATACTCCCTCCATCCGATTAGAAGGAGTGCATTTTGTTATTTTTGTTTGTCCCCATACAAAAAGTGCATTTCCTTTTTAGTAAATAAGACCCATATAAAATAACTAATATATCTCTATAAAACCCGCACACTACACTAATACACTTATCCACTATACAATAAAATATTATTTCTCTCTTCATCTACCCACAAAATATTAAAAAAAAGGACAGAAGGTGTATTATTTAATCTCTAAGAATAAACGTTAAACTATAAGGTAAAAAGTAAATCACTGCTTTAATAAATTAAATAGTTTTATTGAATAATTTGATTGTTTCATTTTAATTTTAAATAAAAAAATCAGTTATCAATATAAAATTACTATTATTGAACATTTTATTTATTGCAAGTGAAGAAAAATTTATCTTGTCGGGATAATATTCTATTTATTTCTTTAATTATAATTCATACTCCTTCTCCTTAAATTAATGAGTGTTACTCTTGTGCCCGGGACGCGTGTCCCTTTGTAATTTAAACCCCTAATAATATATAGGTTTAAATAGAATATGAAGGGGAGAGTTGTGTTCTTATGGGGGCACGATGTGTCTCCGGGGGCTCAGGAGCTTTTACCTAAATTAAATTTTACACTTTTAATTTTCATTGTCTAATTTCATCACTTAAAAAAATACTACATTTTTCCTCATTCTTAAAAGTACATTTTAATTACAAATTTATCACTCTCACCTAACACACATAATATATTTTATACTCCCTCTGTCCGTTTCTAAGGTATCCATTTTACTATTTCTGGCGTCCGCTTCAAAGTATCTATTTCCCCTATTTAGTAAAAAAATACACAATATGGCCCACCACTTCCCTCTAATACAACTACCCACTTTACATATAATAATAATACTCCTTAATCCACCTGCAAAAAGCAAATGGATACCATAGAATCGGACACGTGCAAAAAGCAAATGGATACCTTAGAACCGGACGGAGGGAGTAATTTATTTATTACTCAAAAATATTATATAACCCTGCAAAAATTAATAAATTTGATAAAAAAAATAATTTTTTTAAATTCCGTGTCTATAGTAACGGTGCAGTTATTTTTAAAACTGAGGAGTAGTATTAATTACTCCCTCTGTCCCCTTGATACGTATCAATTTTTTCATTTTGGCCCGTCCCATTACAAAGTATCTATTTTCTTTTTTGAATTGATGTGACCTACAACCACTACACATGACCCCACACTCAACACTAATACAACTACCCACTACACATTAAAATATTATTTCTCTCATCTTACTATACATGAAATTATTATACTCCTTAATCCACGTGCAAAAAGTCAACGGGTACCTTTCAGGAGGACGGAGGGGTATACCTCAAGAACATTGTTGGTGCACAAAAACGATAGCACTGTATAGGCAGAGAAATTCATGACATCCTCTGTGTACGACCATATCGAAGCACATGTTGGAATCTGGTGACAAATGATAATAATAAGAATAAGAAACAGGAATCACCATCAATATTTAATTCATATAAATTAAATTAATACTCCATAATTGAAGTGGTATGATATGATATTAATTTCAATAATTCTCACTAGAAAAGCTTTCTGGAATAACTCAGAATAAGCACGTGATTGAATGAAGCCACCCAGTGTTTCACGCCCATCAATATCTCCATTTTTTGAAACTTCTTCTATGTATCTGCATATTATTTTTATATATATAAAATTACAGTAAACAACAATATTATTAGTAGTAATTGGAATTATTCAACATAAAATACTGCATCACTCTTAAAATTAAATCAAAAAGTGACGTGCATACAAATAAATATAAAGATCATGAGTACGGGGATGGATTGATAATATGATAATTTTGAAATCATGCATCACTTTTAAGTTGAGAAAAATACTTTTTTTTGTTTTTTTTGTTAATGTAAAAATGGGCTCATTTTTTTAAAAGATTCCACAAATTAAGTCACAAAAAATAGAATTTCTTGTCCCACATATGATGATGTTAAATTTTGAGATGAATGAAATTGTATTTTTTGTCTCATACAAATAGTCTATAAGGCAAAAATTAATATTTTTGTAATGGATCTCCTCATACAAAATAAAAAATGCATTTCTCTCCTTTTAGGCTCCATATAAATAATAGTTGGTCCAGTGCATTTGGATTTAATTTATAAAATCAATTTAATATTTATAAGTGAGTATTACTTCTTCGTCCTGCTAATTTATGTACGCTTCTTTTATTATGAAGAAGTATGCATAAATAAGCGGCACGAAAAGAAAAAAAAAAGTGTTAAATAAAAAAATATATTAATGCAATAACTTCTTATTATATATATATTAAAAGAAAATAAATTTTTAATTTTAAAATAAGAATATAAAATTTGATTCCAAATGACATAAGTAGTAGTCTTACTTTGATGCATCATGCTTGAATTTAGTGATTTCTGTGGTCATTTTCCAAAACCATGGATTGAATAAGTTCTTCTTTTGGGCAAACAAACTTGATAATCCCTTTCTAGTCCCCCATTCCAGTCCACCATTCAAACTCACGGAAAATGACACGTCAGCAAGCTCCATATCAACTCCAATGCTATCACACACTTCCATCGCATCCGGATATGTAACCTATCAAAACAAACAATAATTAATATACTTATACGATTTAATCAAACATCAATTTTATTAAGTACATTAATTGCTTAGAGCTGATTATAAGTTCTAAATTAAATTTCTTTGAATTTGAATTAATTCAAGTATGTTTGTTTATGTTAATTTGAGGTTAGAAAATTACGATGAATAGTGATAATTTATAGTATTTATTTAATGGGTAAAAGGTGGACTGTAATATGTGTAAAGAGAATAAAGAAAAAATAGTGAAAAAGAAAAATATTATTAATTAAGGAAAAAGAATGTTTAAAAAATGTGTGAGCTAAGAATAAATAGGCGTAATTTGATATGTTAAAGTAATAAATAAATTGAAATAGGTTGTGTATTAAATGAAAATAATAAATTTAAAATTAAAATGTATTTGAAGGCTTGAGATTTTTGAATATTGATTGGATATATGGATGAGTTATTCTTCCCTGAATGAGGATGTGTGAATTCTCTTTATTTACTGGTGGTCCCTTTATTATTGATTGGAAAAACAATTGTAACCTCAAAATTCCTAATTCATAAAAATAAAAATTAAACCCCAAAAGTATAATGACATAAATAATAAGAGTGCAAGGTAACTGATTAAAGAAAAATAAATAAGCAATCATGGGATTGAAGGAGTAATTAAATTACAGAAAAATAAATAAATATAATAATCACAACTTGCTTAACTATATGCATGTTAGGTTAGATGGAGTATCACATCATTAAAATGCTACTATATATTTATCAATTATAACCATATACTCCCTCCATCCCATAGTTAAGTTCACCGACATTGTAGATACGGAGTTTAAGAAAAATTGTTTTTTGACCAACTTTATTGACTTTTAGGGGTATTGTGGTATTTTTAGGTAATAAATAAAATATAAAGTATGTTATGTGTGTTAGGTGGGAGTGTTATTTTTGAAATTAAGATAACTTTTGAGATTTTTTGTTAATGTAAAGTTTCCTTTTTTGGGTGGTGAACATAAGTGTAGGACGGACGAAAATGGAAAGTGTGAACATAAGTGTGGGACGGAGGAAGTATTAGTTAAAGAGATAAGCAATGGGATAAATAATTTTTTTGCTCCGTAAGTTTGGTCATGTACAATTTTTACCCCAAAAAAGATAAGGTTTGAGTATTTGTTCCAATATCTTTATAGTTGTGCCAATGTTGCCCCATTTTTTTTCCGAAATTTGACATTTTCACTAGAATCGATCACGTCCATGTCACGTGATTATCGGATTTGGCATTTCCCGGTGAATTTCCTGACCTAGCGACACAGTGGTATCCACATTAACAATAATTTTATTGGTAATTTAATTTTAAAAAATACCCTCAATATCGATGAACTCAGTTCTCATGTGTCCTCCATGTGCTTCCACCGAATGATTTAAAAACCGGACCAGAAGCCAAATCGGTGACCCTAACAGTTCAAGGTCCGATCGATCCGACCGGGCTGTTCAACCGGAAAAATAAAAATTATACATTTTCAATAATATTTCATTATTTTATTTTTATATATGACTTTATAATATTATTTGGACTTCATTATTTAGATTGTATACGGCCCAATAATATTCTGAAATTAGCATTAAAACTTGGTCCTTAAAATAAGGCCCATTAGCAATTTTTAATTGTATTGTTGGTCTTTTTTATTTTTTTAAATCAATATTGTAAAGTCAATTTGAATTAGTAAATTCCTCAATACACGTGCTCTTCTCCACCTAACCCACCCAATCTGCCTCTCCTCTTCAATCTCTCTCTCCTCATATTTCCCTTTTCCAACCAACACAATTTGCTGCAAATCTCCTCGTCGACTCTGCCAGATCGCCGTAGCCGCCCTAATTCAGTCTCTACTCCAGTTATCCTCGTTAAAGCACCATCCCAATCCAACTCCTGCCTTTCAATTTTCCATCTAGGTACCAGGGAGGGTTTCGTGTTCTTCGTGATGAAGAAGCTCCATGGTGATGGATGGAACAATGGCGGCGGCGGCTGGAATAACTGAATTGTAGTGGGGTTCGATGGCTTTATTCAATAACTGGGCGGTTTATGGTTTGGCCGGTTCACCGATTATTCCGATTTTGACCGGTCTAAATCGGTTTTTCCCGGTCTGATTGCAGAAATAGTTTTTAGGAGTTTCCAGACCGATTCCGGCGCCGATTCCCGATTGAACCGATCGAACCGGCCTGCCCGGTTCGGTCTGGTTTTCGAATTACTACTTCTACCCAGTGGCGGATCCAGAAAATCGCGGTGGGGTGGGCTAAGTTTATTGAAGAAAATAAAAAATAATAATAATTAAAAAATAATATATATATATATATATAATTTAAGAAGATATATTTATTTTTTAGCTTCATTTCGGTGGGCTTAAAATATTTTTGGGTTGGGCTAAACTTAAAAATACAAAGAAGAAAGAAGATATATTTATTTTTTAGCTTTATTTGGGTGGGCTGAAAATATTTTTGGGGTGGGCTAAACTTAAAAATACAAATTATTTATAAATTATTTACATATGATATAATGGGTTTTTGGGGGACAGCCCTGGGCTTGAGCCCGGGGCTGCCCCCACATACATCCGCCACTGCTTCTACCATCTACGCAAACTCACTCTTCTTGTCAATTAGGGATCCCCTATGTACCCTCTCACCATCATGGGCTGCAACTGTCGGATCTTCTCCTCCAAGGGCCTACCACCAACGAACGGGTCACAATATATATGGCCTTGATCCGTATCCTCCGACAGTGCGAGCAACCACATGATATCGGAGCCATGCAGAGGAGGATGGGGTCATTGGCTTTTTTAGCTTCGATTTAGTCCTTCACACCCCATTGAAAAATGGATGGTTCATTATCAGTTTCGCGATTCTAATTGTGATTTGGAGATCAAGTGCACACATCCCCACGTGGTAGACCATGTTGTTGGCGACGCTGCTTTCCATTAGGAAAACCTTAGAGAATTCAGTCCCCGATTTGTGGAGTTAGTAAAATGATCGAAGGTCATCCTTGTTATTTAATTGTCATTGCCATATATATTTTCCTATCATGAACATCATCCCTAGTCAACCACTTTGAGCCTTTAAGCATATTTATTGTGATATAAGCATACTACAAGCCTTAATTACCCAGTAAGCCTTATATATTACCCTTTTGTGTGAGTGATCGAGGAGATGGTAGCTAGAAATAATTGATTGTGCAAAATAAGAAAGGAAATGGTAAACAAGTATGAAAAAGGATGAAAAGAGCAAAAATAAGAGTGAACATGCAACCTCAAAACACGAGAAATGAGCAAAGCAACAACAAGATGCTCAAGAAAATAAAAATTCAAAGAAGGAAGCATGCATTGAAAGAAGATCAATTCAAGGAAAGTTGATAGATAGTGCTTGTGATCAATTAAGAAAAGAAAGGAAGAAAGAAATTGTTAAAGAATGAAAGAAAGTAGCTATCTCTTCGATTACTTATACATGATTAGTCACTCTTACCTAAATTCTCCCTACCATAACAAAGAGCCTATCATTACATCCTTAATTAAAGACCTTTTAGATCACTAATGGAAACTTTGGTGATTTGTGAATGTAGTCCACGAGCAAGCTTATAGCGAGTCGAGCCAATCGGTTAATGAGTGATGTTTTACCCTACTTTAAAGAGTGTTGAGTGACATTTATTACCTATGTGAGGCTTGGACTGAAAAATGGACTATATTACACTTTTATTCTCTTTAGATTGAACTTGTTAATTTTTTATGTTATGAGTTTAATGTTGTAGGATGACTTAGCGTAAATTGTAATTCTTATTGCTATCAATGTGTTATCACTTACGTTCATTTAGTCTTTTTCTAGGTGAAAATCTCACCCTTTGGTTTATCATTTTCGTTGTTTGGGGACGCACAACACTTTAAGTTTATGGGTGTGATTAGTGATATTTTCACCTAGATTTTAGCGTCTTTTTATGTGCATTTTCATGTTATTTTATCAGTATTTGTATTCTATTTGGTTGTGTTTTATGTTTTTATGGAATTATGTGAGAATGAGCTTATATGTGTTAAATCAGGTGAAAAATGGAGTGAAAATGGAGTCGGGAGAAAGGAGGCAAAGCAACACAAACACGGCTGGCCATGTTTGGCACACGAGGCGTGCTGCACGTACGTCCCGTGTGCCGCGCACGGCACTATAAGAATATGCCGAGTGTGCGCATCAGAACACATAACACAACCACCCCTGTGGCCGTGTGCATAACACGAGCCGTGTACAGGAACACAGGCCGTGTACCAAACATGGCCCTGTAAGCGAAAGCCGTGTACTGACACCCAAAACACCTACACAGCCTCCCTTTTGGCTGTGTACTGCACAAGAGCCGTGTAGCTACTGGATTCAGAAAAATTCTAGAAACTTCTAGAAGCTTCCCAAGGGATATAAATACCCATTTATTCAATATTTGAAGGGAGATTCAGTTTCTTGGCCCTGCACACACACATCACACACTATTTCTCCCATTTTACACCACCATCTTCATCCATTCACCATCCATTGGATCTACCTTCATCCCACCATAAAAAACTTCATCCAATTGAGGAAAAGAAGCAATGAAGAGAGGAAGATTGCAATGGGAAGAAGAAGGTCACCATTGGAGGCATCCAAGGGAGTTTTCATCCAACTTTTGTATTGAATCCTATTGTTTATCATATTTTGTAAGGATCTTAATGTCTATGTTAATGTTCTTATGAATATGGTAGGCTAATCTCCCTTGTGAGATTAGCAACATGAGAGTTTTTGGATAATTTTGGAGATTTGTGTATTTTAATTCATATGTTAATTGGATAAATGGATTTTCTATCATTGATGTTTGAGATCTTGAGATTTATGATGGTTTGTGTGTTTAGTTGTTCTAAATATGTGATTAGATTGAGAAATCAATTATATGCTTAGGATAATTGAGTGAATCATTTCATCAAACACTTCATGTGCATTATAAATTGTAAAGAGATTGAGAAATCCTTTAGAGTTTAGAACCCTTTGATAGGACATGTGATTGGTTTGATCGAGAGGTTGATTAATTGTGTGAAGGGACTCTCATTACAAGCTTAGTACCTAGTTGGAATTGTTTGAGTGAGCACCAATCCATTGAGCTATTCGATATTCATATCCTATCCATCTCGAGAGGGAGTTTAGGTGAATTTAGTGTTGACCCTTGATTCTATATCCATGATACATATGAATTTGATGCATTTATCCTAGAATTTCCACTTCTTAATTGTTATTAATCTCACTTTTACTTAATTTGGAAAACACTCTTCATTTGTTTATCTTGTTTGTAATCATTGCTTGCTTTGATTACTTGTCATTTATTTGTTCACAACCAATTCCTTTGATGACTCATCTCTATAAAATTACGACAAACGTGATCTCACTTAAGCACTAGTGCCTTCCTCCCTGTGGTTCGATAAATTCTTGAATTGGTCAACCCGACTGCAAGTTATGGCTAATCAATAACTGCTACATGTGTGGAGCCAGAGGGCATATCTCACCAGATTGACCGGAGAATCAGAAGCGGGGAGTAAGATAGTTTGAAACCACTCCAAAAATGGAGGAGGTTGTTTACTTCCAAGACCTGGTACAGGTATATCAGTTTGAAGATATACCTTCATACGAGAGCATCTACGAAGAAGAATACCACAGTCTAGAAGAATCTTCTGAAGATGAGTCGGAGTGAAGAAGAAAACTTCAGACAGGAAATGCAAGAGGACATGTCGAGATTCTTTTCCCAGACATCCATTTCTCATAGGACCCTTATGAGAATCATGAAGCAGGATCCAAGACTCAATCTATATGACGGATTTACCATGGGACAACTAGAGCGGTTCCTCAGCTTCAAAATGATCAAGCACAACATCATATATAAGGTAACCGAAGGGAAAATTGCCATCCCTATAGAGCTCACTATAAATATGATGAAAATGCAATTGGTTCCTTATGAGGAGATCAAGAGAGAACTCAGCAAGCTCCCAAAAGAGGTATCTAAGACCATGTCTTGGGTCCATATCGGAGCTATTCGGATCCTCATTAAGGCAACATTCAAAAAATGGATCGATACACCGATCGATATCGCTATCTTTGATAAGAGGATCAAGAATACAAGAGAGGCATGCCTAGGAGGACTCTCGGGAAACATGTACACAGGAAAAGTGGCATCCTACATTTACCCAATGATTGCTTACAATCTGGTGGACCAAGATTTCAATAGGGCGCTTACCCTTCATCAAGATTTCAAAAACAAAGACTTAATTAAAGAAGGGAATAGACCTTATTCTATCACATACAGTATCTCGTATGCTCTGTCAAACACCCATCATTCGGATTTATTCCAAATGAAGGAGTATATTGAGATACCAGCAGTGTTCGAGAGAGTTGCATGTGCAACTAGGCCAGAAATAATGAAGTTTCTGCCAATCCACGACATGGATTTGCGAATCAGAGATAAGCCAGTTTGGAATAGGCAAGATAGCCTCAGATTCCAGCAGAGGAGGATTTCTTTCCAAGAAGACAGAATGATAAGTGAAAAATGGGGAAATAAGCCAATCGTGGAGGTAATCCAAGAATCAGAAAAGTTCACAACTAAGGGTGAACTAAAATGCCCAGAAGGATGGAGAGGAGTCGAAGTAATATTCGATATCAATAAAATGAAAAACTATATTCCTTGTGATGTCTTATATTATCTTCAATAGCCAACAACTGGAAGATATCAAGGACAGCTCAAACTCAGAGAACTTGAGCTGGTAATTGAAGGAGTAGCAGGAAGATTCCCAGAACAACTAGTGCTGTGACTGGAATTTTTCGAGGATCACAAACCTTGGGAAAGATTACAAGATGGAATGGAATTCACAGTCAAAGGGAAAAGATACAAGGTTTACTAGTAGAGGCTCAGGCTTACAAGCTCTGATCTACCCATGACCACAAGTCCATTCTCGATATATATCACCATCGGGTGATATATAAGGAGCATCGTACAGAATATTTTATGGCATACATTGATTCAGGAGCCGGAATATACACAGCAAAAGAAGGAGTCTTTTCTAAAGACTCCGGCGAAGAATTACCAACAGTACTAAGAAAAGATTTCTCTCAAAAGGTACAAATCCTTAATAGAGGAATCAAGCAAGCGGAGATCATGATCGGAGGAGCGGATCGTACCCCATGGTACAAGGTGAAAACTCCACCAATATATTTTCACAACACCGGGGTAGATATTCTGTTAGAAAATAATTTCCTATAGACATTCAAGCGTTTTACCCAAGAAAACGCAACAAGAAGGCTTATATTCACAACCCTTTGTGAATGTAAGATCATTGCACCAAGACTGCGTAATGCATTTCAAAGAAAAATGCCAATCAGATTTCGCAGCAAGCGTGGTGATAATGAAGAAAAACTTAGCTATCCAAAGATGAATGATCGAAGGTTCCTTCAAATGAGAACTGAGACCAGAGGAGGATGGAAGATGAAAAACCTAAAGGAAAATACAATCCACCTTCTCAAAGAAGCTTGGGAGAAAGCCTACAGAGAGATGTCACAATCGAAGAACAAACATCTTTGGAGAACATCAAGAAGAAGATACAGAGGAACTTCAATGAGGATCCTCTAGCCTGGTGGGATAAAAATGAGCTCAAAGATTCACTCAAAGTAAAGGAAGGAAAGGAGCATGAATTCGTAAGATACAAGCCTATCCTGATGAACTAAGAGGATTGAAAGCATATGCAGCTAATACTTAAGGAACATCTGGACCTTAAGTTGATATCACCAGGAGTATCTCCATACAGCAGTCAAGGATTTCTGATTCGAAATCATGGAGAAGTCAAGCGGGAAAAGCCGAGACTTGTGATCAACTACAAAGGGATCAACAATATCTTGGAGTTCGATGTATACTACATACCAAGTAGGGAACACTTGGTCAACTGTATCAAGAATGCCAAGGTATTTTCAAAGTTCGATTACAAATCTGGGTTCTATCAGATTATGATGGAAGAAGGAAGCAAGTAGTTCACAGCCTTCTCCACACCACAAGGTCATTATATCTGGAATATCATGCCTATGGGCTTGACGAATGCACCCCATATATACCAAAGAAAGATGGATAATCTTTTTAAGGATTATTTCTCATTCATGTTTGTCTATGTGGATGATATCCTCAAAGCCTCAAAAAACATGAAGGAACATTTGGCGCACCTGGAAGTCTTTTCAAAAGTATGTCACAATGAAGGATTGGTGCTTTCTCAAAAGAAAGCAGTAATTGCAACAAGGCAGATCGAGTTTCTTAGAGTCGAGATCGATGAGTCCGGAATAATCCTACAACCACACATTGTAGAAAAGGTTCAAGGATTTCCTGAAGATTTCAAGGACAAGAAACAACTCCAGAGCTTCTTAGGAGTTGTCAACTTTACTGGAATGTTCATCAACAATCTAGCGCAATACAGGAAGGTGTTCAGTCCTCTGTTGAAAAAGAATGCTGAGTTCAAATGGGAGGAATCACATAGAGCAATGGTTAAACAACTAAAGGAGGTTTGCAAGAAGCTCCCCAAGTTAGTCATACCAAACGACGAGGATGAATTGGTACTCTACACAGATGCCAGTGACCATTGGTGGGCAGTGGTTCTAACTAAGCTCACACCTGAAGGAGAAGTGGTATGCAGATACTGTAGCGGACTCTTTGCAGAGAATGAAGCAAAAATGTGGCACATCAATGAAAATGAGTTCTTTGCGATTCGGAAGGCATTCAAAAAATGGCCGCTATTTCTTCTCGCGAAGAAATTTATCCTTAAAATTGATAACACAAGCATCAAAGCCTTTTTGAAAAATAAAATTAAATCTAAACCAGAAAAGGCTAGACTATTAAGATGGCAAGCAGAATGCTAATATTATGATTTTAATATTGTCATTATTAAATCTGTTGATAATATTTTGGTAGATTTCCTGACGAGAGATGGAGGGAGCTGAAATAGACTTCATCCTGACTGTTTCAAGGCACCTGATGGACAACCATGAGTTACTCCAAAGGGAATTCGAAAATCTGGCACTCAATGCAACGCTTGCTGAAAGAATACAAGAGAGTGATCGGACCAAAGTATCCAATCCCATACGAGATTGCATTCGCAATAATGCGAGTCTATTTGAGTCATTACGAGAGCCAATCCTCTGGGCTGTTGATGGCAATATCAATCGATAAAAGGAGAGTAGTCGAGAACGAGGCGCTAAACCCGGAGCAAGGGATTCAAATACCCTTAGCACGAGTCCTAGATTGGAACCTCCAAAAGAGAAACCGGTCCAACGAAAAATCGAGGCTCTGGAGTCACATCTAGAGTCTATGAGTCAACCTAGCACCTCTAGGGTCAAAGAGGGAGAGATCAACCTTAGGCCTATAACGGGCACTGCTAAGGTTGGTATTAATTTAGCTAATTTCTCTTATTGGCATGAGTACCAGGCCAGCTGGGAGAAATTAAACACCATACAAGGACCGGAGAAATGTCGAGTGGGTATATTTGGGGAATATCCCCGAATTTGGATGTGAGAATGCTCAAATCCAAATTATGTAAAGCGATTGTATAATTTTGGGGTACTAGCTTCAATATATATTGTTGTACCAAGCTTCCCAGAGCTTTCAAAATTGCCAGAGTGGCTAGGAAAAATAGTTTTTAAGGCATGGGAAAACAACACAACTCTATCCAGAGGATATGTATTGGAGCTTTACTTCACCAGTGCGGCTCCAGAACCAGTCGGAAAAGGCAACCACGAGGCCTTTCATTTCATCAAGCTAAGAAGACCCAATATTTCAACATCAAACAAAGTTAGGAAGTCTTCTAGAAAGGAACCAGTCTTGGTTTCTACATTTTCTGAGGAACAAATCTCTACGTGCAGAGCGAGGGGTTTGTATGCCTGCATTAAGGCAATGATCGAGGTAAAGTTCCCATTCAAGTTCGAGCACAAGTCTTTAAATGGATCTTTTCTGGTAAATATCTTAACAGAGAAGAAGACAGTATTTGCTAAGAAGGCCTTCCGAGAAAAAAAGACCTTCTTTGGAAAAATAAGATTCTAGTGAGTAAATAAACTCATCAAAGACATTGTAACATGGCCCATTTTGGGCAATGGACAAACAAAATATGCACAAGCAGTTCCACCCAAACAGAACTAGAGTTTGAAAAAGGAATAAGGTTGGGCATAGGGATGATCAGAATTGCTGAACCACCTCCAGCAAAAGAGACACATGGAAAGAAGAGGGTAAAATCTCTTCAGAATACCCAAGAGCCAGGAGAATCTTTAGGCACCAAGGAAGACAAATGACTCTTCAAAAAAGTAAGAGTCAGATGACTTTTTCAAAGGGGTTAGGAACCATGTGATTCCTGCAAAAGCCAAAAAAGGGGATGGACCAGATAAGGGCATCCAATAAAGAGAGAGGGACCAGCCAGCTGCTAAAGTTGGAATCCAATAGAAATAACATAACCAGTGACGTCAGCACAAGTAAGCAGTGATGACAGTAAAAGTAAAGAGGCTTTGAAATTCGAATTTCACATCCGAAAGCCTCTATAAATAGCAGAGCTGAGAAAACAGAAGACATCAACCATTCCCCTCTGTTTTCTCTTTCTAAAATAAACATTGTATTTCTTTTTTTCTTTGTATGAGTGTTCTGAGTGCAACTACAATAGGTAGCTAAAGGAGTTATCTTCTCTTGTTCTGTGAGGATGAGTGTGTAATAAATTCTCCATTCAATAAATAAATAATCTTGAGCTTCTGCCCGCATGTAGCCTTCTATTTTTTCTGCAACCTTAATCGCCATACTTTCCGGCAAGAACAGTAGCAACATCTGTACACCCGGTGTAGGAAATAAACCAGTATTGTGCTGAGATTCGCTGAAGGAACGAGATTGAACCATCACACTGCGGGGCGAGTGGTTGGCTGTAAGGAGCAGCTGTAAAATCTCCCGGATACCCGATAGATTGACTGTAAAAAAAGGTACTGTTACTGTTTTAAGTTGGTTAGTTATGAGATTAATATTATTTAATTAATATACGGAAGCATGTTGGACCTGATATGGTCGTAATGGACTATGTCTGTTTAAAAAATAGAAAGAAGATGAAAATCTGGCAATATAGGTATGATATAAGTCGATTAGGGATAAATTTTTTTGAAAAAAACAATGTTTTAAAACTCTTTTGGGACTAAAAGTGTAACTGCTAACGGTTTCCATCCATTTTTAACGGAACAGGACCAAAAATGCAACATTTGGGACCAGAAAAAATATTCGGGACTGAAAATACAACTGAGATACTCCAATGGGATCGAAAGTGCATTTTCACCCAACGGAATATTCCGTTAGTAAAAACTTTAATTTTATTATTAAATTGGCTTACCAACGGATTAGCAACGGAATTCATTGGTAAAATTCCATTGGTAAAGTGGTGGTTGGTAAATTTTTAGCAACAAAAAATTAATTCTGTTGGTAAATAATTCCGTTGGTAATCCTTTGCTAATAATTATGTTGGTAATTTATATAATGATTCTCTTGGTAATCCAATGGTAATTACCAACAGATTGAATTCCGTTGCTAAGTTAGAGAATAAATCCATTGGCATTGCGTTGCTAAAACAAAAATATCATTTTTGTTGCTAATCCATTGGTAATTATCAACGGATTGAATTCCGTTGGTAAATTCGATTGCTAAAAATATTTTTTTTGTAGTGTGTGTTTATATATATATATATATATATATATATATATATATATATATATATATATATATATATATATATATATATATATATATATATATATATATATATATATACACACACACACATATATATATATATAAAATTAATTAATTAATTTATATATAATATTCTTTTAAATATTCATAAATTTGTAATGAATTTATTATCTTTCTTAATGTTTTAAATTATATAAACAACTAAAGAAAACAAATTCTATAATTCAAATGTTATAATTGAATAATTAAGATATACTGTATGTAAATAAATAAATAAATATTACAAAACTCGATTTTAATGTTATTTGTTATGAAATAATAATTTAACTTAAAGAACTTAAGCTTTCGATTCTTTACATAAATTAGTTTTTCAACCTCTTATTCTCCAGAGTTAAATTTATTCAAAAATATTAGAATCGATTTTTTTTCACTTAAAGAATACTTGAATCAAATACTTTAAAGGTATATCTCATAGAATACTTTAGTCGATTATTAAGAGATAGTACTTGAATCGATTTTTTTCTCTTGAAGAATCGATTCTTAAGATGTAAATCGATTCAAGTCGATTCAAGAATACCTGAATTGATCATCTTCCACTTGAAAAATCAATTCTTAAGATGTAAATCGATTCAAGTATTCTTGAATCGTTCCTCTTCCTCTTCAAGAATCGATTAAGTCAATTTTTTAGAGGTAAATCGAATATCTACTTGATTAGCTCTATCAAAATAAATTTTATACTTTCATGAATCAATTCTCCAGAGGAACTTTAAGAAAGCTCATAATTTTATTGGAGAATCGAATGTGTGTATTTAGAATGAATAACCAAAATATCTTATTTATAGGTGGGGTGAGAGAATATTATATGGATATTCTTTTTTTCCTTTATATATTATTAAGTTAATTTATACTAATTAATTTATTGCATAAAAGATTTAGTAATTAATCAATGATATCAAATAAATAAATAAAATATAAAAAAATCCAAAAATTTGAGAAAATTACACGTTATTTTGGAGCGTTTTGGAGACGATACGTCCGCAAGAAAAGTTTTTGCTATAATATACTTATATATATATATATATATATATATATATATATATATATATATATATATATATATATATATATATATATATATATATATATATATATATATATATATATATATATACAGGGGCGGACATGAAGAAGGTCCAGGGGGGGCACAGGGCCCCCCTGAAATTTTTTAAAAAAGTAGGGGTATAATAGTAATTTCACTAATAAAATTTAATTAAATTAACAAATATATTTAAATTATAATAATAAGTCAATAACCCATTTTTTCCCTATCTTTCTGCACCCCCTTCGACAACTCCCCCTCCTTCCCTCACTTCTCCTTCTTCCTCCCACAGTCCCACTAATACTCACTCCACTCCCCCATCATTAATTTCTCAATTTGTTTTCCTCATCTCTCTTCTCTTTTCTATGGTATTATTTTAAATTGTTAATCTAAATTTATTATGCATTTTATATGAAATATGATATTATTATATTAGAAATTAGGGCTTTTATTTATAATGTATTATTATAAACTTGGAAATTGTTAAATTAAATTTGTTATGCTATTCTTCTATAAAATGTAATACTATTATATTTAGAAATTAGGGCTTTTATTTAGTATAAGGGTTTGGATTAATTTATTTTTTTAGAGAAGTTTTATTTAAAGTCATTGTTGTAAATTTTGTTAGATTAAAGGGTAAATTAAATGAGAGAATTTAAAGGGAGACTTAGGGCTCATTTTTATGCAATTTTTTTTCTATTATTTCATTTTTAATGTAATTTTGTTTAATAGATAATGGAGCGATATTATAAGAAGACTACAACTATCACTGAAACATCATCTTCCACGGTGAATGCTCCAACTCCTAATGTGCAACCTCAACAACCATCAAGCCAAGATGTCAATATTGTGGTTGATTTGGAAAATCTTCTTAGTGACCCTGGATTACGACCTAAAATAAAGAGTTATCCGCCAAATTTGATTGAACAGGTTCGTAGATTTTATCTTTTAAAGGTCCATGTCAACCACGTCAACATAATTTTCCTCAAGTAATGGATGGAAATAGAAAATGTAAATTTGTTGCCACTTGGTTTGATGAATATGGTGATTGGTTGGAGTATAGTATTGCAAAAGATGCAGTATTTTGCTTGTATTGTGATTTCTTATATTAGGGATAAAAATAGTGATCATAACATATGAAAATTTGCTTGTCGTGATCTGATGAATCAATCACAACACATTGAAGTGTCTTTTTCTAAGATTTCTGAACAATCAAATAATGAGTATCGTTGTAGATTGAATGCATCAATTGTTTGCTTGGTTTTCTTATAATGCAAGGATTAGCCTTTCGAGGGTATGATGAGTCTGAAGAATCAATGAATCGGGGAAATTTTTTGGAGCTTCTAAAAGTTATTGCTTCATGTAATGAAGAAATAAATAGTGTTGTGCTAAATAATGCTCCCGAAAATCTCAAGCTTACATCTCCTAGAATTCAAAAGGATATTATTAAAGCAGCTACAGTTGAGACAACTAATGCTATCATTAGTGACATTGGTAGTGATTTTTTTTCCATTATGGTTGATGAATGCCGAGACATATCAATGAAAGAGCAAATGGAAATAGACATACGTTATGTGAATACTAGTGGATATGTTATTGAACATTTTCTTGGTCTCGTTCATGTTAGTGATACAACTGCAGTTTCACTTGAGGAAGGTATTGAGTCATTGTTCTCTAGGTATGGCTTGAGTGTTTCTAGTTTGAGAGGTCAGGGTTATGACGGAGCAAGCAATATGAGGGGTGAATTTAAGGGTTTAAAGAGTTTGATATTGAGGAAAAATTCTACTGCTTATTATGTTCATTGTTTTGCTCATCAACTCCAATTAACACTTGTTGCTGTTGTACAAAACATACAAGTGTTGGTTCCTTTTTTAATACTATTAATCGTTTGTGTAATGTTGTTGGAGCATCTTGTAAGCGAAGAGATATTCTTAGAGATAAACAAATAGAAATGGTCATAAAAGGGATTGCAAATGATGAAATCAAGACTGGAAAAGGATTAAATCAAGAAATGGGAATCAAACGACCAGGAGATACACGTTGGAGTTCTCATTATGGTACTCTCATAAACTTGTTGTCTTTATTTGCTTCTGTGGTTTATGTTCTTGAGAATGTTGGGGAGAATGGAAATGATGATTCACAAAGAGCTGAAGCTTTAGATTTGCTAGAGATTGTAACTCAGTTTGAGTTTGTCTTTTTGCTACATCTTATGAAAAAGGTTTTGGGAATTACACATGAATTTTCACAAGTTCTACAAAGAAAAGATCAAGATATTGTCAATGCAATGAATCTTGTGAAAGCATCGAAAGCTCGCTTACAGACAATGAGAGATGATGGTTGGATGTCTTTGTTACATGATGTTTCAAATTTTTGTGGTAAACATGACATACCTTTACTAATCATGGAAGAATTCTATTCTCCTAGAGGAAGATCAAGACGAAGAGTTGAAAAAACAACCAATCTTCATCATTATCAAGTTGAGATATTTTTAACTATGATAGACATGCAAGCTCAAGAACTAAATAACCGCTTTGATGAAGTGAACACTGAGTTGCGTTTATGCATGGCGTGCTTTGATCCAAGAGACTCATTTGCTATGTTTGACAAAAGCAAGCTACTTCGTCTTGCATAATTTTATCCATCTGAGTTTTCTGTTGTTGCTCTATATGAACTTGAATGTCAACTTGAGAACTTTGTATTTGATGTTTGTTTGGATGGAAACTTCTCTGAAATCAAGGGAAAGAGCCTTTTCAGCAATGAAAATCATCAAGAGTTCACTTCGCAATCGAATGAGCAATGAATTATTGAATGATTGTTTGATAGCATACATAGAAAAAGAGGTATTTCAAAGTATTAGTAATGAAGCAATTATGCTGAGGTTTCAAAATATGAAGAATAGAAGAGAGATGTTGTGATTGTGTTATGTTTTCTATTTCTTATGTTGGGATGTACTGGAATTATTTATTTTAAATATTTTCTTGTTATGATATAATATATTGATTTTGTCAAATTTACTATAATTTATAATATTTTATATTTATTTTTTGTATAATATTTTCTTTACTGATTGGGCCCCCTGAGTTGAATTCCTGCGTCCGCCAATATATATATATATATATATATATATATATATATATATATATATATTATTTATTTCGTAATGTGTTTTCTTCTGAATGTGTGACCATGGTATACAGTGCAAGTGTTTTGTCCAACATATAATAAAAGAGAAAGAGAAATGATAAGATATGAAAATCGGGAGTTGTGTCTCTTTGTCCGAGTGCACAAATTAATATTAAACGTTGTTATATTTAATTTTAAAAGGAATTTTTTAATTAATTATAATATTAATTTAACTTTTATTAAAACGAGTATTAATTCATTGCAGGAAAGTAAGAGTATTAATATAATAATTTCTATCACTTATTAAGTAAACCAGTTTTTCAACTTAAATATGTGGTTAACCTCACCTAACAGCTTATTTAAAATCAAACCTCCTCACTTGTAAATTAACTTCTGATTTAACTTTTGTCTTGAGTCTTGTATGTATAATTTTTCATTAAACACGTCCCTTCACATGCAAACATAATTAAACTTTATCTCAAATCTTGCATGTGGAATTTTCTATTAAATGAGTGGTCTGATAGACCATGACTCTAATACTATGTTAAATGATCACCTTATCTAAAAACCTAAATTGATAAAGAAGAAAATCGTTTAATAATTAAGAGCATCTCCTAAAGGCTCTTCAAAATAAAGAATAATAAAAATTTAAAGAGTAAGACATAAAAATTCATGTTCAAGAGCATCTACAAAATAACAAAATTTTTTACATAATGAATTTAACTCTTCAAATTTAGAGAGCCAAAACACCTCTTTAAAATTAATTGCATTAATTATTTCATTACTTCCAACACTTTTATTGAGATGTCCACTAAAAATATTAATTAATTCATACCTGTGATATAATAAATTAGGAGATAATATAATATAATAAAAAGTAATAAATAAATATTGGGAGGATAAAAAATTAATTGAAATATAAAGATAGCGTTGGAGTGGATAAAAAATATGACTCTCTAAATTTTAAATACTCTCCATTTTATACAAAATACTCTTTAAATTATACCATTGCTTTTGGGATGCTCTAGTAAAATAACTATAACCAGCATCATCTCATAAAGAAAAAAAATCGAAAATTGAAGTGATTGAAGTCAAGCAGTTAGTTTCGAAATAATAAAAAGAAAAAAGAATAACAAGGATTGTTGCAACATCATTAAAGAAGTTGTTAAAAAACGTGGCGTTGTTGAATGTGTGATACGTAAGAAAAGCTAAAGAAATTAAACATTAACTCTATATATAGATATAGTTATTAAAGTATTCTTTAACAATATTATTTTTATTAATATATAATTTCTTTCAGGAGTATTTCCTGTGGTAGAAATAAATTCTTCTGAATTAATTCAATTGATCATCAAGAGTAATAATATTAATCTCTTGTTTCAAGAAACTAATTTGATCTTGTTTTGCTCTGATATTATCATAAAGACTATGCAAAACTTTTGTAAAAGGCTCAATAATAAATTCTAGGTAAAATTAGTCTTTTGAAAAATCAATTTTCATTAGAAATTTGTAATGATCATCCCAATGCTTTTTGGGATAGAAAGAAACATATTATTTCTTTACCTTATGAGGACTCTTTTAATGAAAAGAATATTCCGACAAAGGCTAGACCTTGTCAAATGAATTCAGAATATTTAGAACTATGTAAAAAAGAGATTGAATCTTTATTACAAAAAAGACTCATTAGTCATTCACAATCTCCATGGTCATGTACCGCTTTTTATGTTAATAAACATTCTGAAATTGAAAGAGGTGTTCCTAGATTAGTTATTAATTATAAACCTCTTAATAAAGTTCTGAAATGGATCAGACATCCAATTCCTAATAAAAAGGATTTATTGGACAGACTATATGATAGTCTATTATTCTCAAAATTTGATCTTAAATCAGGCTATTGGCAAATCCAGATTAATAAATCTGACAGATATAAAACAGCATTTAATGTTCCAATAGGACATTATGAATGGAATGTAATGCCATTTGGATTGAAAAATGCTCCTTCTGAATTTCAGAAAATCATGAATGATATTTTTACTCCTTATAGTGAGTTTATTATTGTTTTTATTGATGATATTTTAGTCTATTCAAAGACTATTGAAATGCATTTTAAACATCTGCATATTTTTAAAACATTGATTATCCAAAATGGATTAGTTATATCTAAACCAAAAATGGAATTATTTCAGACTAGAATCAAATTTCTTGGTCATTTTATAGAAAAGGGAAACATTATTCCTATTAATAGAAGCATAGATTTTGCGGAAAAATTTCCAGATATCATAACTGATAAGACTCAGTTGCAAAGATTTTTAGGAAGTCTAAATTATATTGCTCCCTATTATCATAATTTGGTTAAGGATACAACTATTTTATATGATAGACTGAAGAAGAATCCAAAACCATGGACTAATAGTCATACTGATGCTGTTAGAAATATTAAATCTAGAGTAAAGATATTACCTTGCTTAATGATTAGCAACCCAAATTGGGAAAAAATAATTGAAACAGATGCTTCTGATATAGGATTTGGAGGAATACTTACTCAAATAAATCCTGATACTAAACAAGTTTATCTTGTCAGATTTCATTCTGGGAAATGGAATGATGCCCAGAAAAATTATGCTACTATTGCTAAAGAGATTCTTGCAATTGTCAAATGTGTTTTAAATTTTCAAGATGATTTATATAATCAGAAATTTACTATTGTTACAGACTGCAATGCAGCTAAATTCATGTTTAAAAAAGATTTTAAACATGATGTATCTAAACAAATGTTTGCTAGATGGCAGGCTCATTTAGCCCCATTTGATTTTAATATTGTTTATAAAAAAGGACAAGATAATAATCTTCCTGATTTTCTAACAAGAGAATATTTTAAATGATTTCAGGTATGAGTACGCGAGGTCGAGGATCTCCCTCTACATATAGAGGAAGAGGAGGAAGGAGTTATACTTCTCATACTCCTAACAGTGGGAGAGGAAAATCCCCTGAGATTATATCTCAGCATGGGAAGAAAAAGCTAGTTAATAAAAATTTGTCCCAAGAATTGGAGACATCCAGCATGGAAGAAGAAAGGAGTAATACTCCTACTTTTGCAAAAATTATTGGAAATGATGAATATGATAATATCGGATATATCATAAAAGATTATGAGGAAATTATATTTCTTCTGGAAGAAAAGGATCTAAAATGGAGTGATAATCCATGGTTTCTGATGCAAAGATATTTGGACAATGGTTCAAATGTGATGAGGACTTATAAGTCTCGAAATTATTATGAGCAAATTCTAATCCAGAGTGGATCATGTGATTTTACTCATTACTCTGGAGCACACCCTGAAATTTATAATTTCAGCAAAATAATAATAAAAAAGGTTATATCATTAGAAGAATGGGGAATTTCTCCATTAAGAGAAAGATAAATTGTTAATAATAAAATAAAAGCAGTATTCAAATACAATTACTGGGACTACTGTGATGCATTTATAATGGTTTTTAATTATGAAAATGATAAACACAAACATACTTGGTTTGTAAAGATTTGTTCTCAAGTTTATAACTATGAGATTCCACATTGGTTTATACACTGGTTTTATTGTCTTGGTCTAGTACCAAATATATTACCAGAAGATATTAAAAACAATTTTAAAAAGTGGGTTGATGTTTCTCCACAATTAATAAAGAAACAAGAGAATAAACTTTTTATAGAAGGAATAGCTTCTTGCTACTTTTTTACAGAATTTTCGATTTCTTGGATTTTAAAATGGAGTCCTGAATTCGGTTATACCAAGACAGGAATTCCCTGTTTATTTAGAACATTTCATATAAAATTTTGGGATAAATTATTCCAAATTGATCCTGATACAAAGAAACCATATGGTGATGAAACTTTCGCTCTAATAGAGGAAAAGGTTCTTCTATATGAAGAAAGACAAATAGATAGTCAGACCCTATCTCCTTTTGATTATATTATAAATAAATCAAAAATGAGGTCTGAAAAGATGACAAAAGAACAGATAATATCTGTTTATATTGAGGAAATGAAAAAGAATATATATTCCCAATTTGGAGATGCCTCGAAATCTGAATCTGTTGCATCAGAAAATATGCAAGAGGCTTATCAAGATTCACAATATCCAAACGATGCATATATAGATGACATGTTTGATGCATTAAAGGATACGTTGGTGGAGAAATTACTACCAGATAAAGAAGGATCTTCTTCACAATCAATGAAGTCTGGAAAATAATACCTGGAAAATAATGACGTCACTGCTTACGTCATGAATAGTGAAGCAGCCAGACATGACACTGTTCATAAACAGTGAAAGCAGCCGGACAGATCACTGTTCATCAACAGTAGAATACTATTACTTTATGACTTTTCACAAGTATATTACTGTGCTCGCCGAAAATTTTGTCTTTTACTGTTCATTTACGCATTTTCTACTGTTGGGACGCGTTTTCATTTTGTATAAATAGGCTGTTAGTTTTCATTTGTTAATCATCGATCAGAACTTCCCCTTCTCTCTCTGATCAGCTTTGTAAGCTCATGTGTTTAGCATCCCCCTTTCTTGGAATATAAAAGTTTGTATTAATAAAAATCTTATTCTATTGGTGGAATTTACGTAATTAATTTTAGTTTTATTTTTTAATTTCTGTATTTATTTATTTATTTAATTATGTTCATATTTAGCCTCATAGGCTAAATTATTCATGTGTTTATTCATGACTATTAATTGTACTAGCATGGAACTTATATAGTTTATGGCTAGGATATTCTAATAATTATATAATGGGTTAGATAGAATAGGATAGTCTGACAAGAATCTAAAGGGTTAGATATAAATAAACTGGCCTTAAATCAAGAAAATGCCTCAAATATGTTGCTCCTGTGTAAGTCCCAATTTTAGCCGTTTGTAAGACGTTGATGGGCATATTGGAGGTTTTATTTGGGTATAATTTTATTTACAGTTGCCTGGTTTATTTCATTCTGTAAAATTTCCTCAATTTTGATTAATGTCAGAAATCCTATCCTTGATAACTTAATTATATAGTATTATTAGCGATCCTTCCCCTGGATGGTATCAAAGCCATGGTAGTTATTATTAATATGTTATGAATCAACACATATTTTATCATGAATATCATGAATATGGTTAATAAGAATAATAATATTAAGAATATTAGAAATGAGGAATATGATATTCCAGATAATTTGGATTTGCTTAATAAGTGGACAATTCCTAAAATTGAACCTAGACTGATATACCAGTTAGGAACATTTGAAAGATTAGGATGAAAACAAGTAGTAAAAACTACTGAAGAATCTGTATCATTAGATAATAATGAGATTATATTAAGATTTTTATCTGAAAAAGATATAAGTGCTTATAGCAATACTCATAAATTCCTTCAGATATGATTAGTGCAAATTGCATTTAAACCTTTAACATTAAAGGGACTACCAGAAAGCTTTATAGCAGCTTTAAGAGATGGTAGAAATTTAAATTGGAAACAATCATTAATGGGTATTATACAATCCAGCTTGACCAATGGTCCAGTTTATTTTGATGTATATCCTAATTTGCAATTATCTTTATCAGATGTTAATGTACTTGATGCTTTAACATTAAATGTTAAAACACATGGTTATAATTATATTCCTGGAACAGAGACTATTTGCATCTGTTACAGAATATATTATAAACCATTATTTACATTGAATCCGCAATGTAAAAGAATGGATAAAATGAAAAATAAGACAATAATAATTGAGACCAATTATAATCGGTCTAAAATTACGACAAGAAGACCAATTAAATGGGAAGAGATTGACTTTCCAGATAATTGGATTATTGAACAAGCTGTTCCTGTTCAACCACAGGTACAAAATCATAATAATATTATGAGTATCAGTCAAAGTACTGAGGGATTGGTTAATATACAATTTGAAAATAATAAATATTTTAAAAAATGTAATTCTATGAGAAATTATATTTCTCCAATAGATTACAAGGTGGAAACCCCTAGAGCTTCTACTTCTCAAATAAGAGAAGAGATTAATTCAGAAGAATTTATTTCTACCACAGGAAATACTCCTGTAAATAAATTATATATTAATAAAAATAATATTGTTAAAGATTCAAATACTCGTTATACTAATGAGTTAGAACCGACAATGTCGGAAATGAATTTTTCTATGTAATGGATTTTAAAGAAAAAATAGATTTCAGTTCTGGTTCTGCAGCCAGAAAAATTATTTCTGAGGAATTTAAAAATCAAGGTTATGAACCTTTTAGAAAATGATTTTTTGAGAATTTTACTCAAGATGAAATTATGAAATTTCAAAATGAATTTTATAAAACATGCGAAGAAAAGTATATGTTAATTCCTTTCGCCGCATGGTTTATGAATACATATGTAAAAAATTACATTTCTATTCTGGAAAGAAATTACAATCTGCAGAATGGAAATATTATTAAAAGGGTATATCATCCATTACAGTCTTTTGAAATGAAGAATGAAAATGAAGTTTATAACTTCTTAACTTTTGCTAAATTAATTGAGGATGATACTATTCAGGTTACATGTGAACATATTAATAATATGTTTAAAAACCAGAATTATACAAATTTGTTTCTCAATATAATTGAAGAACAAATTCAGTCTATTCATAATAAATTAGATATGATTATATCATTGGTGAATAAGCCTGTTGAAATTTCTTCAAAAGAAAAAGGTATTTTGACAGATTTAAAAATTCCTTTGATTATAAATAATATTAAAGTAAGGAAGCTTCACCCAGTTTTATAAACAACTTCAAAGAAAAAGAAGCTTCACCAAGTTTTCAACCACCTCCAGTTATATCTGATTTCAAAATTCAGCCATTATATGATTTAGAAAAATTTATTCAAGAAAAGTTTAATAAACTGAGTATAAAAACTCTTGATAAAGAGTTATATGATGATTTGATTGAAAAAACTGATTATAAACAAGTTTTGCAAAATCAGATTAATAAGATTAATACTAAATGGGCTGATAAGCCTATTCAAAATAAATTTTATTATAATAGACCAACACCTATGGATGTATTACATGAGGAATATACTGATACTCTTGATATCAGTTACTCAGGTAATAAAATCTATGAGTGGAATATTGATGGTTATTCAAATAAACAGATTTATAATACAGTACATAGAATGCTTATGTACTCCACTATTTGTAAAAATAGTAATAACACTGATAAGACTATTGCATCCATGATAATAGCCGGATTCACTGGACAGCTTAGAGGCTGGTGGGATAATTATCTAAACCCACATAATAGAGATAATATTCTCAATTCTGTGAAACAGGAAAATGACAAAATAATTGAATATACAGTTTATATACTTGCAGTTAATGTAATTGAACATTTCACTGGAAGATTCAGTGATAATAGTGATACTATTAGAACATTGTTACAAACAATGAGATGTAAAACTCTCTCTGATTTTAGGTGGTATAAGGATACCTTCCTAAGCAAAGTAATGGAATTACCAGAATGTAATAACATTCATTGGAAATCAAAATTTATTGATGGATTACCCAGTCAATTTGCCGAAAGAGTAAGAAAAACTCTTAAACGTGATCATATCACTATACCATATGATAATTATACTTATGGTGCATTAATAGACACATGCATTTCAGAAGGATTAGCTTTATGCAATGAAATAAAGCTAAACCAACAAATTAAAACACAAAATCTTAATGAGAAAAAACAATTAGGAGAATTTTGTCAATAATTTGGTATTGATAACCCTTCATCAAGTCATACTAAGAAGGATTATAAGAAGGTTTATAAACCTAAACATAGGAAGTATTCTCCTAAACAGATTGAGAAAAAGAATAAAAGAAAGGAAGAAAAATTCCAAAAGAAGTCTTATAGACAAAGATATAAAAAGAATAAAGAAAGATACTGCAAAATTTGTGGTAGATATGGTCATACCGAAAATTTCTGTTGGACAAAGAAAAGAATAAATAATTTGGATATTCCTGATGATATAAAGAGTATTATTATACACACTCTTGAAGAAAAATCTGAATCTGAGAAATCAGAATCAGAAATTTTATCTACTTCTGAATCAGAAGAAGAAATCATCAATAATTTAATTGATGAAGACATTTCTGAATCAGAAGAATGTGAGCCTTGCAAAGAAGGATTGATATGTCCTAAAGAAATTAATAAGATTGATAATAATCAATCAGAATTTTATAAAATAATGTCACAATTCTCAGAAATGAGTATAAATGTATTAAACTCTGATAATATATTAGAGTTATTGAAAATGATTAAAGATCCTAGATTAAGGGATGAAATAATGAATGAAATGAGTCAAACTACTTCTACTTCTAAAGAAGAAGAATGGAATCAAAATATTCCTAATAGGAATGATCATATAACATGACAGAAGTCATGAGTCAATTAAAAACAAGATATCAGAAACAAAGAGAAATATCTCTACAAGATCTTCATAAAGAGATTAATAATCTTAAAGAAGAAATAAAATTACTAAAGAATAAGAATATTATTCAAGAATCTAGAATTTCTAGATTAGAAGAAGTTTCTAAAGGGAAAAATATTTCTCAAGATAATATGGAGATTAAAATCCCAAGTACATTTAATGAGACATTTCTCTCTACAATTGAAATGGTTATAACTCAAAAATGGTATATAAAAATATCATTCTTGATTGATAATCACTATACAAAAACATTTACTGCTTTGGTAGATAGTGGAGCAGATTTAAATGTTATACAAGAAGGGTTAATACCTACTAGATATTTTCATAAAACTAGTCATACATTATGGCATGCAGGAGGAGATAAACTCCAAATTGATTATAAGCTTCCTAAAGCTTATGTATGTGTTAATAACAAATGTATTTCGCAAAATTTTATACTTGCAAAAAAATTTCAAACCAAGTTATACTTGGTACTCCATTTTTGAATAATATTTACCCTATAAAAAGGATCGATAATAAAAGTATTATTGGTACTTTTAAAGGTAATGATATTTACCTAGAATTTATTATTGATCCTTTTACAAAAGTTTTGCATAGTCTTTATGATAAAAGGATATATCAGAAAAGATTATGAGGAAATTATATTCCTTCTGGAAGAAAAGGATCTAAAATGGAGTGATAATCCATGGTTTCTGATGCAAAGATATTTGGACAATGATTCAAATGTGATGAGGACTTATAAGTCTCGAAATTATTATGAGCAAATTCTAATCCAGAGTGGATCATGTGATTTTACTCATTACTCTGGAGCACACCCTGAAATTTATAATTTCAGCAAAATAATAATAAAAAATGTTATATCATTAGAAGAATGGGGAATTTCTCCATTAAGAGAAAGAGAAATTGTTAATAATAAAACAAAAGTAGTATTCAAATACAATTACCGGGACTACTGTGATGCATTTATAATGGTTTTTAATTATGAAAATGATAAACACAAACATACTTGGTTATAACTCAAAAATGGTATATAAAAATATCATTATTGATTGATAATCACTATATATAACTGGAGGTGGTTGAAAACTTGGTGAAGCTTCTTTTTCTTTGAAGTTGTTTATAAAACTGGGTGAAGCTTCCTTTTCTTTAATATTATTTATAATCAAAGGAATTTTTAAATCTGTCAAAATACCTTTTTCTTTTGAAGAAATTTCAACAGGCTTATTCACCAATGATATAATCATATCTAATTTATTATGAATAGACTGAATTTATTCTCCAATTATATTGAGAAACAAATTTGTATAATTCTGGTTTTTAAACATATTATTAATATGTTCACATGTAACCTGAATAGTATCATCCTCAATTAATTTAGCAAAAGCTAAGAAGTTATAAACTTCATTTTCTAAAAGGTTCATAACCTTGATTTTTAAATTCCTCAGAAATAATTTTTCTGGCTGCAGAACCAGAACTGAAATCTATTTTTTCTTTAAAATCCATTACATAGAAAAATTCATTTCCAACATTGTCGGTTCTAACTCATTAGTATAACGAGTATTTGAATCTTTAACAATATTATTTTTATTAATATATAATTTCTTTACAGGAGTATTTCCTGTGGTAGAAATAAATTCTTCTGAATTAATCTCTTCTCTTATTTGAGAAGTAGAAGCTCTAGGTGTTTCCACCTTGTAATCTATTGGAGAAATATAATTTCTCATAGAATTACATTTTTGAAAATATTTATTATTTTCAAATTGTATATTAACCAATCCCTCAGTACTTTGACTGATACTCATAATATTATTATGATTTTGTACCTGTGGTTGAACAAGAACAGCTTGTTCAATAATCCAATTATCTGGAAAGTCAATCTCTTCCCATTTAATTGGTCTTCTTGTCGTAATTTTAGACCGATTATAATTGGTCTCAATTATTATTGTCTCATTTTTTATTTTATCCATTCATTTACATTGCGGATTCAATGTAAATAATGGTTTATAATATATTCTGTAACAGATGCAAATAGTCTCTGTTCCAGGAATATAATTATAACCATGTGTTTTAACATTTAATGTTAAAGCATCAAGTATATTAACATCTGATAAAGATAATTGCAAATTAGGATATACATCAAAATAAACTGGACCATTGGTCAAGCTGGATTGTATAATACCCATTAATGATTGTTTCCAATTTAAATTTCTACCATCTCTTAAAGCTGCTATAAAGCTTTCTGGTAGTCCCTTTAATGTTAAAGGTTTAAATGCAATTTGCACTAATCCTATATGAAGGAATTTATGAGTATTGCTATAAGCACTTATATCTTTTTCAGATAATAATCTTAATATCATCTCATTATTATCTAATGATACAGATTCTTCAGTAGTTTTTACTACTTGTTTCAATCCTAATCTTTCAAATGTTCCTAACTGGTATATCAGTCTAGGTTCAATTTTAGGAATTGTCCACTTATTAAGCAAATCTAAATTATTTGGAATATCATATTCCTCATTTCTAATATTCTTAATATTATTATTCTTATTAACCATATTCATGATATTCATGATAAAATATGTGTTGATTCATAACATATTAATAATAACTACCATGGCTCTGATACCATCCAGGGTAAGGATCGCTAATAATACTATATAATTAAGTTATCAAGGATAGGATTTCTGACATTAATCAAAATTGAGGAAATTTTACAGAATGAAATAAACCAGGCAACTGTAAATAAAATTATACCCAAATAAAACCTCCAATATGCCCATCAACGCCTTACAAACGGCTAAAACTGGGACTTACACAGGAGCAACATATTTGAGGCATTTTCTTGATTTAAGGCCAGTTTATTTATATCTAACCCTTTAGATTCTTGTCAGACTATCCTATTCTATCTAACCCATTATATAATTATTAGAATATCCTAGCCATAAACTATATAAGTTCCATGCTAGTACAATTAATAGTCATGAATCAACACATGAATAATTTAGCCTATGAGGCTAAATATGAACATAATTAAATAAATAAATAAATACAGAAATTAAAAACTAAAACTAAAATTACTTACGTAAATTCCACCAATAGAATAAGATTTTTATTAATACAAACTTTTATATTACAAGAAAGGGGGATGCTCAACACATGAGCTTACAAAGCTGATCAGAGAGAGAAGGGGAAGTTCTGATCGATGATTAACAAATGAAAACTAACAGCCTATTTATACAAAATGAAAATGCGTCCCAACAGTAGAAAATGCGTAAATGAATAGTAAAAGCCAAAATTTTCGGCGAGCACAGTAATATACTTGTGAAAAGTCATAAAGTGAACAGTATTCTACTATTGATGAACAGTGATCTGTCCGGCTGCTTTCACTGTTTATGAACAGTGTCATGTCTGGCTGCTTCACTATTCATGACGTAAACAGTGACGTCATTATTTTCCAGGTATTATTTTCCAGACTTCATTGATTGTGAAGAAGATCCTTCTTTATCTGGTAGTAATTTCTCCACCAACGTATCCTTTAATGCATCAAACATGTCATCTATATATGCATCGTTTGGATCTTGTGAATCTTGATAAGCCTCTTGCATATTTTCTGATGCAACAGATTCAAATTTCGAGGCTTCTCCAAATTGGGAATATAAATTCTTTTTCATTTCCTCAATATAAACAGATATCATCTGTTGTTTTGTCATCTTTTCAGACCTCATTTTTTATTTATTTATAATATAATCAAAAGGAGATAGGGTCTGACTATCTTTTTGTCTTTCTTCATATAGAAGAACCTTTTCCTCTATTAGAGCGAAAGTTTCATCACCATATCATTTCTTTGTATCAGGATCAATTTGGAATAATTTATCCCAAAATTTTATATGAAATGTTCTAAATAAACAGGGAATTCCTGTATTGGTATAACCGAATTCAGGACTCCATTTTAAAATCCAAGGAATGGAAAATTCTGTAAAAAAGTAGCAAGAAGCTATCCTTCTATAAAAAGTTTATTCTCTTATTTCTTTATTAATTGTGGAGAAACATCAACCCACTTTTTAAAATTGTTTTTAATATCTTCTGGTAATATATTTGGTACTGGACCAAGACAATAAAACCAGTGTATAAACCAATGTGGAATCTCATAGTTATAAACTTGAGAACAAATCTTTACAAACCAAGTATGTTTGTGTTTATCATTTTCATAATTAAAAACCATTATAAATGCATCACAGTAGTCCCAGTAATTGTATTTGAATACTGCTTTTGTTTTATTATTAACAATTTCTCTTTCTCTTAATGGAGAAATTCCCCATTCTTCTAATGATATAATCTTTTTTATTATTATTTTGCTGAAATTATAAATTTCAGGGTGTGCTCCAGAGTAATGAGTAAAATCACATGATCCACTTTGGATTAGAATTTGCTCATAATAATTTCGAGACTTATAAGTCCTCATCATATTTGAACCATTGTCCAAATATCTTTGCATCAGAAACCATGGATTATCACTCCATTTTAGATCTTTTTCTTCCAGAAGAAATATAATTTCCTCATAATCTTTTCTGATATATTTGATATTATCAGATTCATCATTTCCAATAATTTTTGCAAAAGTAGGAGTGTTACTCCTTTCTTCTTCCATGCTGGATGTCTCCAATTCTTGGGACAAATTTTTATTAACCAATTTTTTCTTCCCATGCTGAGATATAATCTCAGGGGATTTTCCTCTCCCACTATTAGGAGTATGAGGAGTATAACTCCTTCCTTCTCTTCCTCTATATGTAGAGGTAGATCCTCGACCTCGCGTACTCATACCTGAAATCATTTAAAATATTCTCTTGTTAGAAAATCAGAAAGATTATTATCTTGTCCTTTTTTATAAACAATATTAAAATCAAATGGGGCTAAATGAGCCTGCCATCTAGCAAACATTTGTTTAGATACATAATGTTTAAAATCTTTTTGAAACATGAATTTAGCTGCATTGCAGTCTGTAACAATAGTAAATTTCTGATTATATAAATCATCTTGAAATTTTAAAACACATTTGACAATTGCAAGAATCTCTTTAGCAATAGTAGCATAATTTTTCTGGGCATCATTCCATTTCCTAGAATGAAATCTGACAAGATAAACTTATTTAGTATCAGGATTTATTTGAGTAAGTATTCCTCCAAATCATATATCAGAAGCATCTGTTTCAATTATTTTTTCCCAATTTGGGTTGCTAATCATTAAGCAAGGTAATATCTTTACTCTAGATTTAATCTTTCTAACAGCATCAGTATGACTATTAGTCCATGGTTTTGGATTCTTCTTCAGTCTATCATATAAAATAGCTGTATCCTTAACTAAATTATGATAATAGGGAGCAATATAATTTAGACTTCCTAAAAATCTTTGCAACTGAGTCTTATCAGTTATGATATCTGGAAATTTTTCCGCAAAATCTATGCTTCTATTAATAGGAATAATGTTTCCCTTTTCTATAAAATGACCAAGAAATTTGATTCTAGTCTGAAATAATTCCATTTTTTGTTTAGATATAACTAATCCATTTTGGATAATCAATGTTTTAAAAATATGCAGATGTTTAAAATGCATTTCAATAGTCTTTGAATAGACTAAAATATCATCAATATAAACAATAATAAACTCACTATAAGGAGTAAAAATATCATTCATGATTTTCTGAAATTCAGAAGGAGCATTTTTCAATCCAAATGGCATTACATTCCATTCATAATGTCCTATTGGAACATTAAATGTTGTTTTATATCTGTCAGATTTATTAATCTGGATTTGCCAATAGCCTGATTTAAGATCAAATTTTGAGAATAATAGACTATCATATAGTCTGTCCAATAAATCCTTTTTATTAGGAATTGGATGTCTGATCCATTTCAGAACTTTATTAAGAGGTTTATAATTAATAACTAATCTAGGAACACCTCTTTCAATTTCAGAATGTTTATTAACATAAAAAGCGGTACATGACCATGGAGATTGTGAATGACTAATGAATCTTTTTTGTAATAAAGATTCAATCTCTTTTTTACATAGTTCTAAATATTCTTAATTCATTTGACAAGGTCTAGCCTTTGTCGGAATATTCTTTTCATTAAAAGAATCCTCATTAGGTAAAGAAATAATATGTTTCTTTCTATCCCAAAAAGCATTGGGATGATCATTACAAATTTCTAATGAAAATTGATTTTTCAAAAGACTAATTTTATCCTGTAATTTAGGATTTTTCAATTGATCATCAAGAGTAATAATATTAATCTCTTGTTTCAAGAAACTAATTTGATCTTGTTTTGCTCTGATATTATCATAAAGACTATGCAAAACTTTTGTAAAAGGCTCAATAATAAATTCTAGGTAAATATCATTACCTTTAAAAGTACCAATAATACCTTTATTATCAATCCTTTTTATAGGGTAAATATTATTCAAAAATGGAGTACCAAGTATAACTTGGTTTGAAATATTTTTTGCAAGTATAAAATTTTGCGAAATACATTTGTTATTAACACATACATAAGCTTTAGGAAGCTTATAATCAATTTGGAGTTTATCTCCTCCTGCATGCTATAATGTATGACTAGTTTTATAAAAATATCTAGTAGGTATTAACCCTTCTTGTATAACATTTAAATCTGCTCCACTATCTACCAAAGCAGTAAATGTTTTTGTATAGTGATTATCAATCAATAATGATATTTTTATATACCATTTTTGAGTTATAACCATTTCAATTGTAGAGAGAAATGTCTCATTAAATGTACTTGGGATTTTAATCTCCATATTATCTTGAGAAATATTTTTCCCTTTAGAAACTTCTTCTAATCTAGAAATTCTAGATTCTTGAATAATATTCTTATTCTTTAGTAATTTTATTTCTTCTTTAAGATTATTAATCTCTTTATGAAGATCTTGTAGAGATAATTCTCCTTGTTTCTGATATCTTGTTTTTAATTGACTCATAAGTATTACTCCTTTCTTCTTCCATGCTGGATGTCTCCAATTCTTGGGACAAATTTTTATTAACCAGCTTTTTCTTCCCATGCTGAGATATAATCTCAGGGGATTTTCCTCTCCCACTGTTAGGAGTATGAGGAGTATAACTCCTTCCTCCTCTTCCTCTATATGTAGAGGGAGATCCTCGACCTCGCGTACTCATACCTGAAATCATTTAAAATATTCTCTTGTAAGAAAATCAGGAAGATTATTATCTTGTCCTTTTTTATAAACAATATTAAAATCAAATGGGGCTAAATGAGCCTGCCATCTAGCAAACATTTGTTTAGATACATCATGTTTAAAATCTTTTTGAAACATGAATTTAGCTGCATTGCAGTCTGTAACAATAGTAAATTTCTGATTATATAAATCATCTTGAAATTTTAAAACACATTTGAAAATTGCAAGAATCTCTTTAGCAATAGTAGCATAATTTTTCTGGGCATCATTCAATTTCCCAGAATGAAATCTGACAAGATAAACTTGTTTAGTATCAGGATTTATTTGAGTAAGTATTCCTCCAAATCCTATATCAGAAGCATCTGTTTCAATTATTTTTTCCCCATTTGGGTTGCTAATCATTAAGCAAGGTAATATCTTTACTCTAGATTTAATCTTTCTAACAGTATCAGTATGACTATTAGTCCATGGTTTTGGATTCTTCTTCAGTCTATCATATAAAATAACTGTATCCTTAACCAAATTATGATAATAGGGAGCAATATAATTTAGACTTCCTAAAAATCTTTGCAACTGAGTCTTATCAGTTATGATATCTGGAAATTTTTCCGCAAAATCTATGCTTCTATTAATAGGAATAATGTTTCCCTTTTCTATAAAATGACCAAGAAATTTGATTCTAGTCTGAAATAATTCCATTTTTGGTTTAGATATAACTAATCCATTTTGGATAATCAATGTTTTAAAAATATGCAGATGTTTAAAATGCATTTCAATAGTCTTTGAATAGATATTATGAATACATATGTAAAAAATTACATTTCTATTTTGGAAAGAAATTACAATCTGCAGAATGGAAATATTATTAAAAGGGTATATCCTCCATTACAGTCTTTTGAAATGAAGAATGAAAATGAAGTTTATAACTTCTTAGCTTTTGCTAAATTAATTGAGGATGATACTATTCAGGTTACATGTGAACATATTAATAATATATTTAAAAACCAGAATTATACAAATTTGTTTCTCAATATAATTGGAGAACAAATTCAGTCTATTCATAATAAATTAGATATGATTATATCATTGGTGAATAAGCCTGTTGAAATTTCTTCAAAAGAAAAAGGTATTTTGACAGATTTAAAAATTCCTTTGATTATAAATAATATTAAAGAAAATGAAGCTTCACCCAGTTTTATAAACAACTTCAAAGAAAAAGAAGCTTCACCAAGTTTTCAACCACCTCCAGTTATATCTGATTTCAAAATTCAGCCATTATATGATTTAGAAAAATTTATTCAAGAAAAGTTTAATAAACTGAGTATAAAAACTCTTGATAAAGAGTTATATGATGATTTGATTGAAAAAACTGATTATAAACAAGTTTTGCAAAATCAGATTAATAAGATTAATACTAAATGGGCTGATAAGCCTATTCAAAATAAATTTTATTATAATAGGCCAACACCTATGGATGTATTACATGAGGAATATACTGATACTCTTGATATCAGTTACTCAGGTAATAAAATGTATGAGTGGAATATTGATGGTTATTCAAATAAACAGATTTATAATACAGTACATAGAATGCTTATGTACTCCACTATTTGTAAAAATAGTAATAACACTGATAAGACTATTGCATCCATGATAATAGCCGGATTCACTGGACAGCTTAAAGGCTGGTGGGATAATTATCTAAACCCACATGATAGAGATAATATTCTCAATTCTATGAAATAGGAAAATGACAAAATAATTGAAAATGCAGTTTATATACTTGCAGTTAATGTAATTGAACATTTCACTGGAAGATTCAGTGATAATAGTGATACTATTAGAACATTGTTACAAACAATGAGATGTAAAACTCTCTCTGATTTTAGGTGGTATAAGGATACCTTCCTAAGCAAAGTAATAAAATTACCAGAATGTAATAACATTCATTGGAAATCAAAATTTATTGATGGATTACCCAGTCTATTTGCCGAAAGAGTAAGAAAAACTCTTAAACGTGATCATATCACTATACCATATGAAAATTATACTTATGGTGCATTAATAGACACATGCATTTCAGAAGGATTAGCTTTATGCAATGAAATAAAGCTAAACCAACAAATTTCAAGACAAAATCTTAATGAGAAAAAACAATTAGGAGAATTTTGTCAACAATTTGGTATTGATAACCCTTTATCAAGTCATACTAAGAAGGATTATAAGAAGGTTTATAAACCTAAACATAAGAAGTATTCTCCTAAACAGATTGAGAAAAAGAATAAAAGAAAGGAAGAAAAATTCCAAAAGAAGTCTTATAGACAAAGATATAAAAAGAATAAAGAAAGATACTGCAAAATTTGTGGTAGATATGGTCATACAGAAAATTTCTGTTGCACAAAGAAAAGAATAAATAATTTGGATATTCCTGATGATATAAAGAGTATTATTATACATACTCTTGAAGAAAAATCTGAATCTGAGAAATCAGAATCAGAAATTTTATCTACTTCTGAATCAAAAGAAGAAATCATCAATAATTTAATTGATGAAGACATTTCTGAATTAGAAGAATGTGAGCCTTGCAAAGAAGGATTGATATGTCCTAAAGAAATTAATAAGATTGATAATAATCAATCAGAATTTTATAAAATAATGTCACAATTCTCAGAAATGAGTATAAATGTATTAAACTCTGATAATAAATTAGAGTTATTGAAAATGATTAAAGATCCTAGATTAAGGGATGAAATAATGAATGAAATGAGTCAAACTACTTCTACTTCTAAAGAAGAAGAATGGAATCAAAATATTCCTAATAGGAATAGATCATATAACATGACAGAAGTCATGAGTCAATTAAAACAAGATATCAGAAACAAGGAGAAATATCTCTACAAGATCTTCATAAAGAGATTAATAATCTTAAAGAAGAAATAAATTTACTAAAGAATAAGAATATTATTCAAGAATCTAGAATTTCTAGATTAGAAGAAGTTTCTAAAGGGAAAAATATTTCTCAAGATAATATGGAGATTAAAATCCCAAGTACATTTAATGAGACATTTCTCTCTACAATTGAAATGGTTATAACTCAAAAATGGTATATAAAAATATCATTATTGATTGATAATCACTATACAAAAACATTTACTGCTTTGGTAGATAGTGGAGCAGATTTAAATGTTATACAAGAAGGGTTAATACCTACTAGATATTTTCATAAAACTAGTCATACATTATGGCATGCAGGAGGAGATAAACTCCAAATTGATTATAAGCTTCCTAAAGCTTATGTATGTGTTAATAACAAATGTATTTCGCAAAATTTTATACTTGCAAAAAATATTTCAAACCAAGTTATACTTGGTACTCCATTTTTGAATAATATTTACCCTATAAAAAGGATTGATAATAAAGGTATTATTGGTACTTTTAAAGGTAATGATATTTACCTAGAATTTATTATTGAGCCTTTTACAAAAGTTTTGCATAGTCTTTATGATAATATCAGAGCAAAACAAGATCAAATTAGTTTCTTGAAACAAGAGATTAATATTATTACTCTTGATGATCAATTGAAAAATCCTAAATTACAGGATAAAATTAGTCTTTTGAAAAATCAATTTTCATTAGAAATTTGTAATGATCATCCCAATGCTTTTTGGGATAGAAAGAAACATATTATTTCTTTACCTTATGAGGATTCATTTAATGAAAAAAATATTCCGACAAAGGCTAGACCTTGTCAAATGAATTCAGAATATTTAGAACTATGTAAAAAAGAGATTGAATCTTTATTACAAAAAAGACTCATTAGTCATTCACAATCTCCATGGTCATGTACCGCTTTTTATGTTAATAAACATTCTGAAATTGAAAGAGGTGTTCCTAGATTATTTATTTATTATAAACCTCTTAATAAAGTTCTGAAATGGATCAGACATCCAATTCCTAATAAAAAGGATTTATTGGACAGACTATATGATAGTATATTATTCTCAAAATTTGATCTTAAATTAGGCTATTGGCAAATCCAGATTAATAAATCTGACAGATATAAAACAGCATTTAATGTTCCAATAGGACATTATGAATGGAATGTAATGCCATTTGGATTGAAAAATGCTCCTTCTGAATTTCAGAAAATCATGAATGATATTTTTACTCCTTATAGTGAGTTTATTATTGTTTATATTGATGATATTTTAGTCTATTCAAAGACTATTGAAATGCATTTTAAACATCTGCATATTTTTAAAACATTGATTATCCAAAATGGATTAGTTATATCTAAACCAAAAATGGAATTATTTCAGACTAGAATCAAATTTTTTGGTCATTTTATAGAAAAGGGAAACATTATTCCTATTAATAGAAGCATAGATTTTGCGAAAAAATTTCCAGATATCATAACTGATAAGACTCAGTTGCAAAGATTTTTAGGAAGTCTAAATTATATTGCTCCCTATTATCATAATTTGGTTAATGATACAACAATTTTATATGATAGACTGAAGAAGAATCCAAAACCATGGACTAATAGTCATACTGATGCTGTTAGAAAGATTAAATCTAGAGTAAAGATATTACCTTGCTTAATGATTAGCAACCCAAATTGGGAAAAAATAATTAAAACAGATGCTTCTGATATAGGATTTGGAGGAATACTTACTCAAATAAATCCTGATACTAAACAAGTTTATCTTGTCAGATTTCATTCTGGGAAATGGAATGATGCCCAGAAAAATTATGCTACTATTGCTAAAGAGATTCTTGCAATTGTCAAATGTGTTTTAAAATTTCAAGATGATTTATATAATCAAAAATTTACTATTGTTACAGACTGCAATGCTGCTAAATTCATGTTTCAAAAAGATTTTAAACATGATGTATCTAAACAAATGTTTGCTAGATGGCAGGCTCATTTAGCCCCATTTGATTTTAATATTGTTTATAAAAAAGGACAAGATAATAATCTTCCTGATTTTCTAACAAGAGAATATTTTAAATGATTTCAGGTATGAGTACGCGAGGTCGAGTATCTCCCTCTACATATAGAGGAAGAGGAGGAAGGAGTTATACTCCTCATACTCCTAACAGTGGGAGAGGAAAATCCCCTGAGATTATATCTCAGCATGGGAAGAAAAAGCTGGTTAATAAAAATTTATCCCAAGAATTGGAGACATCCAGCATGGAAGAAGAAAGGAGTAATATTCCTACTTTTGCAAAAATTATTGGAAATGATAAATCTGATAATATCGGATATATCAGAAAAGATTATGAGGAAATTATATTTCTTCTGGAAGAAAAGGATCTAAAATGGAGTGATAATCCATGGTTTCTGATGCAAAGATATTTGGACAATGGTTCAAATGTGATGAAGACTTATAAGTCTCGAAATTATTATGAGCAAATTCTAATCCAGAGTGGATCATGTGATTTTACTCATTACTCTGGAGCACACCCTGAAATTTATAATTTCAGTAAAATAATAATAAAAAAGGTTATATCAATAGAAGAATGGGAAATTTCTCCATTAAGAGAAAGAGAAATTGTTAATAATAAAACAAAAGCAGTATTCAAATACAATTACTAGGACTACCGTGATGCATTTATAATGGTTTTTAATTATGAAAATGATAAACACAAACATACTTGGTTTGTAAAGATTTGTTCTCAAGTTTATAACTATGAGATTCCACATTGGTTTATACTCTGGTTTTATTGTCTTGGTCCAGTACCAAATATATTACCAGAAGATATTAAAAACAATTTTAAAAAGTGGGTTGATGTTTCTCCACAATTAATAAAGAAACAAGAGAATAAACTTTTTATAGAAGGAATAGCTTCTTGCTACTTTTTTACATAATTTTCGATTCCTTAGATTTTAAAATAGAGTCCTGAATTCGGTTATACCAAGACAGGAATTCCCTGTTTATTTAGAACATTTCATATAAAATTTTGGGATAAATTATTTCAAATTGATCCTGATACAAAGAAACCATATGGTGATGAAACTTTCGCTCTAATAGAGGAAAAGGTTCTTCTATATGAAAAAAGACAAAAAGATAGTCAGACCCTATCTCCTTTTGATTATATTATAAATAAATAAAAAATGAGGTCTGAAAAGATGACAAAAGAACAGATGATATCTGTTTATATTGAGGAAATGAAAAAGAATTTATATTCCCAATTTGGAGAAGCCTCGAAATCTGAATCTGTTGCATCAGAAAATATGCAAGAGGCTTATCAAGATTCACAAGATCCAAACGATGCATATATAGATGACATGTTTGATGTATTAAAGGATACGTATTACTACCAGATAAAGAAGGATCTTCTTCACAATCAATGAAGTCTGGAAAATAATACCTGGAAAATAATGACGTCACTGCTTACGTCATGAATAGTGAAGCAGCCAGACATGACACTGTTCGTAAACAGTGAAAGCAGCCGGACAGATCACTGTTCATCAACAGTAGAATACTGTTCACTTTATGACTTTTCATAAGTATATTATTGTGCTTGCCGAAAATTTCGGCTTTTACTGTTCATTTACGCGTTTTCTACTGTTGGGACGCGTTTTCATTTTGTATAAATAGGCTGTTAGTTTTCATTTGTTAATCATCGATCAGAACTTCCCTTTCTCTCTCTGATCAGCTTTGTAAGCTCATGTGTTGAGCATCCCCTTTCTTGTAATATAAAAGTTTGTATTAGTAAAAATCTTATTCTATTGGTGGAATTTACGTAAGTAATTTTAGTTTTAGTTTTTAATTTCTGTATTTATTTATTTATTTAATTATGTTCATATTTAGCCTCATAGGCTAAATTATTCATGTGTTGATTCATGACTATTAATTGTACTAGCATGGAACTTATATAGTTTATGGCTAGGATATTCTAATAATTATATAATGGGTTAGATAGAATAGGATAGTCTGACAAGAATCTAAAGGGTTAGATATAAATAAACTGGCCTTAAATCAAGAAAATGCCTCAAATATGTTGCTCCTGTGTAAGTCCAAGTTTTAGCCGTTTGTAAGGCGTTGATGGGCATATTGGAGGTTTTATTTGGGTATAATTTATTTACAGTTGACTGGTTTATTTCATTCTGTAAAATTTCCTCAATTTTGATTAATGTCAGAAATCCTATCCTTGATAACTTAATTATATAGTATTATTAGCGATCCTTCCCCTGGATGGTAGATAGTGGAGCAGATTTAAATGTTATACAAGAAGGGTTAATACCTACTAGATATTTTCATAAAACTAGTCATACATTATGGCATGCAGGAGGAGATAAACTCCAAATTGATTATAAGCTTCCTAAAGCTTATGTATGTGTTAATAACAAATGTATTTCGCAAAATTTTATACTTGCAAAAAATATTTCAAACCAAGTTATACTTGGTACTCCATTTTTAATAATATTTACCCTGTAAAAAGGATTGATAATAAAGGTATTATTGGTACTTTTAAAGGTAATGATATTTACCAAGAATTTATTATTGAGCCTTTTACAAAAGTTTTGCATCGTCTTTATGATAATATAAGAGCAAAACAAGATCAAATTAGTTTCTTGAAACAAGAGATTAATATTATTACTCTTGATGATCAATTGAAAAATCCTAAATTACAGGATAAAATTAGTCTTTTGAAAAATCAATTTTCATTAGAAATTTGTAATGATCATCCCAATGCTTTTTGGGATAGAAAGAAACATATTATTTCTTTACCTTATGAGGATTCTTTTAATGAAAAGAATATTCCGACAAAGGCTAGACCTTGTCAAATGAATTCAGAATATTTAGAACTATGTAAAAAAGAGATTGAATCTTTATTACAAAAAAGACTCATTAGTCATTCACAATCTCCATGGTCATGTACCGCTTTTTATGTTAATAAACATTTTGAAATTGAAAGAGGTGTTCCTAGATTAGTTATTAATTATAAACCTCTTAATAAAGTTCTGAAATGGATCAGACATCCAATTCCTAATAAAAAGGATTTATTGGACAGACTATATGATAGTCTATTATTCTCAAAATTTGATCTTAAATCAGGCTATTGGCAAATCCAAATTAATAAATCTGACAGATATAAAACAACATTTAATGTTCCAATAGGATATTATGAATGGAATGTAATGCCATTTGGATTGAAAAATGCTCCTTTTGAATTTCAGAAAATCATGAATGATATTTTTACTCCTTATAGTGAGTTTATTATTGTTTATATTGATGATATTTTAGTCTATTCAAAGACTATTGAAATGCATTTTAAACATCTGCATATTTTTAAAACATTGATTATCCAAAATGGATTAGTTATATCTAAACCAAAAATGGAAATATTTCAGACTAGAATCAAATTTCTTGGTCATTTTATACAAAAGGGAAACATTATTCCTATTAATAGAAGCATAGATTTTGCGGAAAAATTTCCAGATATCATAACTGATAAGACTCAGTTGCAAAGATTTTTAGGAAGTCTAAATTATATTGCTTCCTATTATTATAATTTGGTTAAGGATACAGCTATTTTATATGATAGACTGAAGAAGAATCCAAAACAATGGACTAATAGTCATACTGATGCTGTTAGAAAGATTAAATCTAGAGTAAAGATATTATCTTGCTTAATGATTAGCAACCCAAATTGGGAAAAAATAATTAAAACAGATGCTTCTGATATAGGATTTGGAGGAATACTTACTCAAATAAATCCTGATACTAAACAAGTTTATCTTGTCAGATTTCATTATGGGAAATGGAATGATGCCCAGAAAAATTATGCTACTATTGCTAAAGAGATTCTTGCAATTGTCAAATGTGTTTTAAAATTTCAAGATGATTTATATAATCAAAAATTTACTATTGTTACAGACTGCAATGCTGCTAAATTCATGTTTCAAAAAGATTTTAAACATGATGTATCTAAACAAATGTTTGCTAGATGGCAGGCTCATTTAGCCCCATTTGATTTTAATATTGTTTATAAAAAAGGACAAGATAATAATCTTCCTGATTTTCTAACAAGAGAATATTTTAAATGATTTCAGGTATGAGTACGCGAGGTCGAGTATCTCCCTCTACATATAGAGGAAGAGGAGGAAGGAGTTATACTCCTCATACTCCTAACAGTGGGAGAGGAAAATCCCCTGAGATTATATCTCAGCATGGGAAGAAAAAGCTGGTTAATAAAAATTTATCCCAAGAATTGGAGACATCCAGCATGGAAGAAGAAAGGAGTAATATTCCTACTTTTGCAAAAATTATTGGAAATGATAAATCTGATAATATCGGATATATCAGAAAAGATTATGAGGAAATTATATTTCTTCTGGAAGAAAAGGATCTAAAATGGAGTGATAATCCATGGTTTCTGATGCAAAGATATTTGGACAATGGTTCAAATGTGATGAAGACTTATAAGTCTCGAAATTATTATGAGCAAATTCTAATCCAGAGTGGATCATGTGATTTTACTCATTACTCTGGAGCACACCCTGAAATTTATAATTTCAGTAAAATAATAATAAAAAAGGTTATATCATTAGAAGAATGGGAAATTTCTCCATTAAGAGAAAGAGAAATTGTTAATAATAAAACAAAAGCAGTATTCAAATACAATTACTAGGACTACCGTGATGCATTTATAATGGTTTTTAATTATGAAAATGATAAACACAAACATACATGGTTTGTAAAGATTTGTTCTCAAGTTTATAACTATGAGATTCCACATTGGTTTATACACTGGTTTTATTGTCTTGGTCCAGTACCAAATATATTACCAGAAGATATTAAAAACAATTTTGAAAAGTGGGTTGATGTTTCTCCACAATTAATAAAGAAACAAGAGAATAAACTTTTTATAGAAGGAATAGCTTCTTGCTACTTTTTTACATAATTTTCGATTCCTTGGATTTTAAAATAGAGTCCTGAATTCGGTTATACCAAGACAGGAATTCCCTGTTTATTTAGAACATTTCATATAAAATTTTGGGATAAATTATTCCAAATTGATCCTGATACAAAGAAACCATATGGTGATGAAACTTTCGCTCTAATAGAGGAAAAGGTTATTCTATATGAAAAAAGACAAAAAGATAGTCAGACCCTATCTCCTTTTGATTATATTATAAATAAATCAAAAATGAGGTCTGAAAAGATGACAAAAGAACAGATGATATCTGTTTATATTGAGGAAATGAAAAAGAATTTATATTCCCAATTTGGAGAAGCCTCGAAATCTGAATCTGTTGCATCAGAAAATATGCAAGAGGCTTATCAAGATTCACAAGATCCAAACGATGCATATATAGATGACATGTTTGATGCATTAAAGGATACGTTGGTGGAGAAATTACTACCAGATAAAGAAGGATCTTCTTCACAATCAATGAAGTCTGGAAAATAATACCTGGAAAATAATGACGTCACTGCTTACGTCATGAATAGTGAAGCAGCCAGACATGACACTGTTCGTAAACAGTGAAAGCAGCCGGACAGATCACTGTTCATCAACAGTAGAATACTGTTCACTTTATGACTTTTCATAAGTATATTATTGTGCTTGCCGAAAATTTCGGCTTTTACTGTTCATTTACGCGTTTTCTACTGTTGGGACGCATTTTCATTTTGTATAAATAGGCTGTTAGTTTTCATTTGTTAATCATCGATCAGAACTTCCCCTTCTCTCTCTGATCAGCTTTGTAAGCTCATGTGTTGAGCATCCCCTTTCTTATAATATAAAAGTTTGTATTAGTAAAAATCTTATTCTATTGGTGGAATTTACGTAAGTAATTTTAGTTTTAGTTTTTAATTTCTGTATTTATTTATTTATTTAATTATGTTCATATTTAGCCTCATAGGCTAAATTATTCATGTGTTGATTCATGACTATTAATTGTACTAGCATGGAACTTATATAGTTTATGGCTAGGATATTCTAATAATTATATAATGGGTTAGATAGAATAGGATAGTCTGACAAGAATCTAAAGGGTTAGATATAAATAAACTGGCCTTAAATCAAGAAAATGCCTCAAATATGTTGCTCCTGTGTAAGTCCCAGTTTTAGCCATTTGTAAGGCGTTGATGGGCATATTGGAGGTTTTATTTGGGTATAATTTTATTTACAGTTGCCTGGTTTATTTCATTCTGTAAAATTTCCTCAATTTTGATTAATGTCAGAAATCCTATCCTTGATAACTTAATTATATAGTATTATTAGCGATCCTTCCCCTGGATGGTATCAGAGCCATGGTAGTTATTATTAATATGTTATGAATCAACATATATTTTATAATGAATATGGTTAATAAGAATAATAATATTAAGAATATTAGAAATGAGGAATATGATATGCCAGATAATTTAGATTTGCTTAATAAGTGGACAATTCCTAAAATTGAACCTAGACTGATATACCAGTTAGGAACATTTGAAAGATTATGATGGAAACAAGTAGTAAAAACTACTAAAGAATCTGTATCATTAGATAATAATGAGATGATATTAAGATTATTATCTGAAAAAGATATAAGTGCTTATAGCAATACTCATAAATTCCTTCATATAGGATTAGTGCAAATTGCATTTAAACCTTTAACATTAAAGGGACTACCAGAAAGCTTTATAGCAGCTTTAAGAGATGGTAGAAATTTAAATTGGAAACAATCATTAATGGGTATTATACAATCCAGCTTGACAAATGGTCCAGTTTATTTTGATGTATATCCTAATTTGCAATTATCTTTATCAGATGTTAATATACTTGATGCTTTAACATTAAATGTTAAAACACATGGTTATAATTATATTCATGGAACAGAGACTATTTGCATCTGTTACAGAATATATTATAAACCATTATTTACATTGAATCCGCAATGTAAAAGAATGGATAAAATAAAAAATGAGACAATAATAATTGAGACCAATTATAATCGGTCTAAAATTACAACACGAAGATCAATTAAATAGGAAGAGATTGACTTTCCAGATAATTAGATTATTGAACAAGTTGTTCCTGTTCAACCACAGGTACAAAATCATAATAATATTATGAGTATCAGTCAAAGTACTGAGGGATTGGTTAATATACAATTTGAAAATAATAAATATTTTCAAAAATATAATTCTATGAGAAATTATATTTCTCCAATAGATTACAAGGTGGAAACACCTAGAGCTTCTACTTCTCAAATAAGAGAAGAGATTAATTCAGAAGAATTTATTTCTACCACAGGAAATACTCCTGTAAAGAAATTATATATTAATAAAAATAATATTGTTAAAGATTCAAATACTCGTTATACTAATGAGTTAGAACCGACAATGTCGGAAATGAATTTTTCTATGTAATGGATTTTAAAGAAAAAATAGATTTCAGTTCTGGTTCCGCAGCCAGAAAAATTATTTCTGAGGAATTTAAAAATCAAGGTTATGAACCTTTTAGAAAATGGTTTTTTGAGAATTTTACTCAAGATGAAATTATGAAATTTCAAAATGAATTTTATAAAACATGCGAAGAAAAGAATATGTTAATTCCTTTCACCGCATGGTTTATTAATACATATGTAAAAAATTACATTTCTATTCTGGAAAGAAATTACAATCTGCAGAATGGAAATATTATTAAAAGGGTATATCCTCCATTACAGTCTTTTGAAATGAAGAATGAAAATGAAGTTTATAACTTCTTAGCTTTTGCTAAATTAATTGAGGATGATACTATTCAGGTTACATGTGAACATATTAATAATATGTTTAAAAACCAGAATTATACAAATTTGTTTCTCAATATAATTGGAGAGCAAATTCAGTCTATTCATAATAAATTAGATATGATTATATCATTGGTGAATAAGCCTGTTGAAATTTCTTCAAAAGAAAAAGGTATTTTTACAGATTTAAAAATTCCTTTGATTATAAATAATATTAGAGAAAAGGAAGCTTCACCCAGTTTTATAAACAACTTTAAAGAAAAAGAAGCTTCACCAAGTTTTCAACCACCTCCAGTTATATCTGATTTCAAAATTCAGCCATTATATGATTTAGAAAAATTTATTCAAGAAAAGTTTAATAAACTGAGTATAAAAACTCTTGATAAAGAGTTATATGATGATTTGATTGAAAAAACTGATTATAAACAAGTTTTGCAAAATCAGATTAATAAGATTAATACTAAATGGGCTGATAAGCCTATTCAAAATAAATTTTATTATAATAGACCAACACCTATGGATGTATTACATGAGGAATATACTGATACTCTTGATATCAGTTACTCAGGTAATAAAATCTATGAGTGGAATATTGATGGTTATTCAAATAAACAGATTTATAATACAGTACATAGAATGCTTATGTACTCCACTATTTGTAAAAATAGTAATAACACAAATAAGACTATTGCATCCATGATAATAGCCGGATTCACTGGACAGCTTAAAGGCTGGTGGGATAATTATCTAAACCCACATGATAGAGATAATATTCTCAATTCTGTGAAACAGGAAAATGACAAAATAATTGAAAATGCAGTTTATATACTTGCAGTTAATGTAATTGAACATTTCACTGGAAGATTCAGTGATAATAGTGATACTATTAGAACATTGTTACAAACAATGAGATGCAAAACTCTCTCTGATTTTAGGTGGTATAAGGATACCTTCCTAAGCAGAGTAATGGAATTACCAGAATGTAATAAAATTCATTGGAAATCAAAATTTATTGATGGATTACCCAGTCTATTTGCCGAAAGAGTAAGAAAAACTCTTAAACGTGATCATATCACTATACCATATGATAATTATACTTATGGTGCATTAATAGACACATGCATTTCAGAAGGATTAGCTTTATGTTATATATAGTTATTAAAGTATTCTTTTGGGAGGATTACTACTAGGTACACAAAAAAACCTTAAATTACTATGAGATACAAACATACAAAAGTATTACTACTAGGTACAAAAATATATAGTGATATTCCAATATTACCCCTATTAATGTGCTGCACATAAATATTGTGTGCAGCAAAAGTTCATGTGCAGCAAAGTGTGTGCTGCAAAAAAAGTGTGTGCAGGAAAAAAAAAGTGTGTGCAGCAAAAAAATGTGGTGGTCCGACGGCGGCGGTCCGGTAGCTTTTTCGGCGGCGGCAGTTTTTCCGGCGATCAGTTTTTTTTTTTTTTTGGATGAACAGTTTTTCCGGCGACCGGCTGCCGGAGCTCCGGCGAACAGTTTTTTTTTTTTTTTTTTTTTTTTTTTTTTTTTTTAACGAACAGATTTTCCGGCGACTGGCCGCCGGAGCTCCGCCGGCGGCGGCGGCGGTCCGGCAGCGGTGGTCCGGTGGTGGGTGGAGGTTGGGGTTAGTGTTTTAAAGGTATATGGGTTTAGGGGTATATTTGGTATTTTACTTTAATATTTTGTATTAAATAATAATTATTTTAAATCAATGTATCTAGTAGTAATTAGGGGTACAAAGTGTGTACCTATCAGTAATTATTTCTATTCTTTTCTATGCAATATTATATAACTACAACATAAGAAAATAAGTCATAAAAATTGCATAGTAAATTTCATGCAAAAATAAATAAAAATATTTACTCCATTTATTTTTTCGACCTTCCCAATATACTACTTTCGCATCCCAAAAACTTGAAATGTCCGAACCAAAAAATCTCATGCATGTTACACATTAAATTCAAAATTTTAACTTTCACTTAATATTTAATATTTTATTTATAATTTAAAATACCAAATTAAATAATATTTGATAAAGTGAATTTTCTTAAACATATAAAATTACAAATCCGAAGAAGTTAACAGAAAACTGATTTACTCTTATTGAAATGACTTTAAATATTACTCCCTTAGGGGATTAAAATAATAGTAACATGCATGATTGGATTGAATATAAAATTTCAAATTAAAGGCAGGAATTTCAAATTAAAGGCAGGAATCATATCTTGCTGGATTCAATTATCAGTGTAAGGGACAAATTTCGGACTTTATAGGACAAAAAGATTAATTGGTCTTACGTTTCTTCAATAGAAAAATGGTGGATCAGGATAAAATAATGCTCACCACATTACTTATAAGAAAGTTTCTTTATAAATTATTAAGGAAGTATATTAGTACTAAAAGTTTTTTTTTTTTAATCAACTCAATTTACTAATACTTTACTAACCATCACTTTTATCAACAACAAATTACTAATAAATTTTGTTGTTGTTAAATCTACTATTGATAAAGTCATAAAACCAATTGTTTATCAACGAACTTTTTTAGTGTTAGAGGGAGGATATATATGTTTGTTAATAGTAGTACATATGATTATAGTTGCACTAATTATACTCTTTGCATCAATCCTAAGATAAACTCTATGCATATTTTATTTGGTTGTTTTAAAAAATAAATAAAATCACAATATAATACTTCAAGATATACTTACTAAATAATTTACCTTATTATAATATAAGTGATTCTAGGATGTACTAATGCACCTTAGGATTTATAGTATTAAAATAGAGTGTAGTAGGTATGCAGCTTTTTTTTTATTATTATTTTATTTTACTTAATGATTTTGAAATTAAATAAAAACTTGATTCAATGATTAAAATCGTCGAGTGCACTAAGTGCAACCGGTTCAATTCTTCTATTATATTTTAGTGTTACATCTCATGTTGCATACTGTTTGATGATTGATACGTATAATATAATAAAATATATACCCTAAAAAGAAAGTTTAACCACTAGGAGTAATGGTTGAGATTTTCTTCCTCGTACACGAGTCACTCATCTAACACATGTAATAGGAGCAACTTGAATTCCCTATTTCATTTTTCATGTTCCATCGGTATTCCATAACTTAATAAAACTATACCCTAGAATTTACCATTAAACCCTTGGAGCATGTATTGAATTTTAGCCATTGATTGTAACACATGGCAAGATTTTAATATATGGAATAGTAGATGAAACATGGGAGTGAAATAGGTGATCCCATTTGGTAACCGGAGATATAACACCAAGTGTAACAGAACATCCAAAATCGAGTGCCACCTAATTGAACTTCATAATATGATATATTTGCCATATAAAGAAACTCAGATTGCGTCTTTATGCATGAATTTTTTATAGAAACTTACCCGACTAAAGATCATAAAACCAACATCGAGAGAAGTTGCATCATCAAGAGTAATAGACTTGGCAACACCACCTAAAACATCCTCCTTCTCGTACACAACCACCTCCGCCCCTTCTTTCGCCAGAACATAAGCCGAGACGAGGCAGCTCACGCCGCCGCCAACCACCGCCACCCTCATCTTAAATCGATCAACTTTAACTGCGTTCAAAATATATGCAAAATCACCGTTAAACTACTCATATAACCAAAGATGAGTTTATAGAGCCAAATTTAATTTGACACGAGATTAATTCTATGTAAACCTACTTTATAAATCAATGGAATGAACTCTAATCACATGTATCACGTGACTTTATAAAACCAATGTTTGGGTTACGTGTATATACATACCTTGAGTAAAAGATTTCTGAGATCAAAGTGTGTACTCCACATACCTAGTTAACTACTCTATTTATAATTGTAGTTAAGTCATAACCCCCCCTCCCCCAATCCACCCACCCCACGAGATGCGTGGAGTAACATGATCACTATTATGGTCCCCTTTGCAGAATATAAAATGTTTAGAGACCATACTTTAGAATTTTTTATTCTTTATTATTTTATTTTTAGTTTTAAATACAGACAAGTTTGTTTTAAAAAAATAAGGTTGCAATTTAATATGCATGAATCATGGAGTATCTCTCATGATGTGTTTTATATATGGTAAACAAATGATTGTAGGAAACAAATGTACTATTAAGTTATCGTTCAAAATTTTAATCCCATCGATTTTTACGTAAATGCATTATATATATATATATATATATATATATATATATATATATATATATATATATATATATATATATATATATATATATATATATATATCATGTATCACTTTTTATTATTTTAATGAATGGAACAACTCAATTAGAAGGATATTGCTCTTCTTTAATTATATGAATAATTTTTTATTAAAAATATTATCACGTTTTATTCATTTTATAAATTGTTTGTAAAATATATCAATCCAATGAATATCATTTTCCTTATTCAAGAATCACTTTTTATTAAAATTGTTATCACTTTTTTCTTATATTATCATTTTAAAATTTTTAATTAGTTATCACTTTTTGATGTCACTTTTCTTTTAAAATATTATCACTTTTTATTTGTACTATAAATTATTCATGAACTAGTTTACAGTATCATTCATACTTTTCACCAATTAAATATCACTTTTCATTATAAAAATTATATATTTTTATTCTTTTCACGGAAGTCATTTCAAGAGATGATCTCATCACAGCTCCAATTAATTAGTTAATTTAAAATTATCAATTTTACAAAATTTTAAATAAATTATTTTATTATTGTTAAACATAATATGTATTTTTTATTTATCAAAAAAAATTTCCCCTAAACGATGTTCCTTTTTAATACGATGTTTCTTTTTAATTATGGGTAGGTCTTGTGTGAGACCGTCTCACGTGAGATTATTTTATAGTATTTTTTAAAATAGTTATCAATTTCGCTATGAAACGTTATTACTTTCGCTATAAAATGTTATCACTTCTCATTTATACTATAAATTGTTCATGAAATATATCACTTTTCATTAATTCAGTATCACGTTTCGTTGTAAAAGTTATCACTTTGTATCCGTCTCACTAAGCCCTTACGTGAGACGGTCTCACACAAATCTATGTCTTTATTTATTTAATACTCCATGTTATAATTTTTTTAATCACTTTAATAAAAAATTAACTATTATTATTATTTGTATTAAATGTTGATTAAATAATTTAACTGTCTGTTATCCCTTTATCTTGATCGGGTTTCACTTTTTATTCATCTTACAAATTGTTAATAAAATTATTTAATTAAACAGCTATAACCTCTCTCTTTTTTTTTATCATGTATCACTTTTTATTAAAAATATTATCATTTTTTATTATTCTAATGAATTGTTGGTGAAATAATTTAATTAGACAGATAATACTTTTCTTAGATTAGTAAACACTTTTAATTAAAAATATTACTCATGTTTTATCCACTTTTGATTAGAGATGTTATCACTTTTCTTTTAAAATGTTATCACTTTTTTTTAAAAATATTATCACATTTAATTTATACTATAAATTATTCATGAAATAGTTCACAATATCATTATCACTTTTCATCAATTATCATATTTTATAAATTTATATTATTTAAATTAAAAATAAATTAAATGAATAACAAAATTTTATTATTTTTTAAAATAATAAAAAATATGAATTAAATAAGAAAAAATGTAAAAAAAATTACATATAAGGTCTAATTAGTTTCTTTTCAAAATTAATTTTTATTTTTATTCATTGGATAGCAATCAAACATAGTTTTTTAAAATTATTTAGACTTAATTAATTTTTCATATAATTATGTTTTTAATTTTTTAATTTAAAATTAATTAAACAGAGCTGTTTAAAATTATTTAATTGAGTAATGAATGTTTGAATTAATTAGAATCCGTAAAACGATCATACCTGTACCTGAGTCTTTTGCTTATTTGTTTTATATATGTTGATTTATTTTATTTCCATCCGAATTAATTTATGTCGTCCTAAGTCAAAATAACTTTTAACTCGCATATTTTTACTAGCCAAAAACTTGGGTGTACCCGGGCGCTTTTAGAAATTTGTGTTAAATTGTATATCCTTTAGTATAAAGATGTGTATGCTTTATTTTCTGAAGAAAAATAAAAATATTAATGAAAAGTGTATACCCTTTAGAACAAAATGGTGTACCCTTATTAATTAAAGTGTATACCCTTTAAAACAAAATAATGTACTCTTATCCATAATACTAAATTCTAAAGGTGTACGTTGTGAACCGGGCGCACGCAAGCCTCACTATTTTTACTATTTTGTTCTGATATTTTCTTGAGTTTAATATTTTAATTATTGATAAATTTTTTGTATTATTATCTATCACACTTTCTAGTGAGTAGGGAATTTCTCGTATAACTTGGATATATCCAACCACTATATAATTGAACATTTCTTATATACTCTATCGTACTACCTTATAATTATAATTTATACATATCCTCTTTCAAAACAATTCTTGGCGTAAATAAAATAAAAATCTGATTTAAGTTCATCATATCGATCCATTAATCATTGATGAGTTTTCAACGGTTGGTACCCTGTCTTTTTCAAAATTTTGTTGGATTTATCTTTTTCCAATTTATAAATTAAAAAAAAGAGAGAGAACATAAATTTAATTTGAGGATCTGTTGAACTTCTGCAATTTTATTAAATAGTGATTTATGGTAAAGCAATCTGTGCTAGAATTATGTAAAAATAAGTAGCGCATATATTATCATGGACAAATTCTGTGAGGGGCCAGCTATTAACACCCGAAATTATTGAATGTACCCCAAAATATTTAAATTGACATAATTATCCTTATAAAATTTATATATGTTCGGTTGCAATAACCGAATAGTTATCCATTTTATCTGTTCGGTTGCAGTAACCGAACAGAATAAAGAATTCATATATTTTATCTGTTCGGTTGCAGCAATCGAACAGAACAAATAATTCATTTATCTTATCTGTTCAGTTACAACAATCGAACAGAATAAAATTTGTGATTAACATATAAGTTTATAGATATCATCGATCTTAAAACAAAAGATGGTGATAAGATAACAAATAAGTTTTATAGATATCATCGATCTTTAAACAAAGATGGTGATTCATCTCCCAGTTAAAGTAAGCAAGTTTCTGTTGATTTTAGATTCTATCAAACCACTGGTCCACTGCTCTCCCAGTTAAAGTAAGCAAGTTTCTGTTGATTTTAGATTCTATCAAACCAAAGATGGTGATAAGATAACAGATAAGTTTTATAGATATCATTGATCTTTAAACAAAGATGGTGATTCATCTCCCAGTTAAAGTAAATAAGTTTCTGTTGATTTTAGATTCTATCAAACCACTGGTCCATTATTATCTATCACAAAATGGTCCATTATTATTTTAGAACCACTGGTCCATTATTATTTTAGAACAAAATGGTGTACCCTTATTAATTAAAGTGTATACCCTTTAAAACAAAATAATGTACTCTTATCCATAATATTAAATTCTAAAGGTGTACGTTGTGCACCGGGCGCACGCAAGCCTCACTCTTTTTACTATTTTGTTCTGATATTTTCTTGAGTTTAATATTTTAATTATTGATAAATTTTTTATATTATTATCTATCACACTTTCTAGTGAGTAGAGAATTTCTCGTATAACTTGGATATATCCAACCACTATATAATTGAACATTTCTTATATACTCTATCGTACTACCTTATAATTATAATTTATACATATCCTCTTTCAAAACAATTCTTGGCGTAAATAAAATAAAAATCTGATTTAAGTTCATCATATCGATCCATTAATCATTGATGAGTTTTCAACGGTTGGTACCCTGTCTTTTTCAAAATTTTGTTGGATTTATCTTTTTCCAATTTATAAATTAAAAAAAAAGAGAGAGAACATAAATTTAATTTGAGGATCTGTTGAACTTCTGCAATTTTATTAAATAGTGATTTATGGTAAAGCAATCTGTGCTAGAATTATGTAAAAATAAGTAGCGCATATATTATCATGGACAAATTCTGTGAGGGGCCAGCTATTAACACCCGAAATTATTGAACGTACCCCAAAATATTTAAATTGACATAATTATTCTTATAAAATTTATATATGTTCGGTTGCAATAACCGAATAGTTATCCATCTTATCTGTTCGGTTGCAGTAACCGAACAGAATAAAGAATTCATATATTTTATCTGTTCGGTTGCAGCAATCGAACAGAACAAATAATTCATTTATCTTATCTGTTCAGTTACAACAATCGAACAGAATAAAATTTGTGATTAACATATAAGTTTATAGATATCATCGATCTTAAAACAAAAGATGGTGATAAGATAACAGATAAGTTTTATAGATATCATCGATCTTTAAACAAAGATGGTGATTCATCTCCCAGTTAAAGTAAGCAAGCTGTTGATTTTAGATTCTATCAAACCACTGGTCCACTGCTCTCCCAGTTAAAGTAAGCAAGTTTCTGTTGATTTTAGATTCTATCAAACCAAAGATGGTGATAAGATAACAGATAAGTTTTATAGATATCATTGATCTTTAAACAAAGATTGTGATTCATCTCCCAGTTAAAGTAAGCAAGTTTCTGTTGATTTTAGATTCTATCAAACCACTAGTCCACTGCTCTCCAGTTAAAGTAAGCAAGTTTCTGTTGATTTTAGATTCTATCAAACCATTGGTCCACTGCTACTTCCGTTGATAGAATCAACAGAAACTTGCTTACGTTCACTGGAAGAGGAATCACCACCTTTGTTTAAAAATCGATGATGGTGCGCATAGAACTTATCTTTATCATATCTATTCAGTAATATAGATATGAGTTAATAAAAAATCACAAGTTTTGTTCGGTTTCTACAACCGAACACATAAGATGAATGAATTCTTTGTTCTATTCGGTTGCTGCTACCGAACAGATAATAGATGAATTCTTTATTCTGTCCGATTGTTGCAACCGAACAGGTTGTTAGATGACTGTTCGGTTGCAACAACAGAACAAATATAAATTTTATAAGGGTAATTATGTCAATTTAAATATTTTGGGGTACGTTCAGTAATTTTGGGGGTGCAAATAGCCGCTCCCATTCTATTATTATGGGTTAAAATATGAATGTTATAAAGGCAAATAAGTGATGTATTAAAGAGAAAGGGAAAACAAAAAAGTCAAGAGTAAAGATGATAAAAAGAAGCCACATGCATGGAAAGCCATAAAGCTATCGAAATCTATAATATTCAAAGTTCATGTCATTAAACATTAAGTGGTGAACATAATTAGGCGCTGAAGTATGCCAATTAAAATCTCCTCCAATATCTGATAAGGCATCAGCAACTGCATTTCCTTCCCAAAAAATGTGAGACACGTGTAAGTTCATATTTGAGATGATATCTTTAGCTTTCCTCCATCTTGCTAGCAATCTCCAAGGGATTTTTGGGGCAGGATCGGTTAGTGCATATAACACATACATCGAATCAGTTTCCAACCATAGAGAACTTCATTCTCTATTATGAGCCAACTCCACAGCCATGAAGGCAGCCGCCATTTCCGCTTCAAAAGCAAAACCATTGCCTTATCCACACGTTAAACATCCTCTTGTAAATCCGTTGCTATTTCTAAAAATTTCAGCCCCCGAGACAGAGCCCGGAGCCCCCGAAGCATGACCATCCGTATTGACTTTTATCCATCCAGGGTGACGGTGGTTGCCAACGTAGAGACGTAATGTTCGGAGCTTTCTTGGATACTCCTTTTACGCCAAAAAAATACAGCGTGGCCAAATCTTCCATAGTGTTATTCATCGTGCCAATAGATAGCCTTCCTGCTTCTTTAATGAATGACATTAATACAGCTTTTACACTAGATATTCTTAGTGGGGTACGGCTCCCTTCTGTATTCAAAGCCATGTTCATTCTCTAGTTTCTGGTGCTCCAGATGATCCAGAAATAAGAAACAATAGTAACTCTCCACAAGCTCATAACCTGAGTGCTTCCCTCCATACGCATTGCATGAAGCAAAAAACCAATAAAGCTTTGATCCAATGGAATAACTCCATCGAATCCAAACCCAGCTAAGATGTACCGTAGTACCTCTGATGAGATCCTGCAATGTAAGAAGAGGTGATCTACAGTTTCAGAGTCAAATTCACATAAAAGACAACATGAGGGGCCGTGAAAATCCCTATTTACTAGAACATCCCATGTAGTAAGGACTCCTCGAATAGCCTTCCAAAGAGTGAGCGATCGACGAGACGGAATGAAGCTCGCCCAAATTCACGAGCTCCAATTCGAAGCTGGAAATACAGTACGTGTATGCATATATGCAATCTTAGAAGTGACCTTCCCCTGTATAGATTTTCCTCAAAACCTACGATCAATGAGGTTTGGTGACATACGAGTAGGGATTCCAATCAAGTCAGCTATCGGGTTTCCTATCCAGTTGTCGAGCCAAAAGCGTACCTTCGAATCATATCCAACCACCCATACTTCCTCTAGCAACTGACGGATATGAGGTAAGCATGCAGACCTGATCGACGATGGTATGTAGGAGTTCTTCATTTTAGTCCCCTCAAACTAGTGATCACGAAGCAGCTGAAGGGCAGGCTCATTGAGAATATCCCATGACAACTTCTTAAGATATGCATCATTAGCAGCCCTTATAGATCGAATGCCAAGACTGATTAGCCATTTTGTAGTAGGGATGATCAATTAAAACAATTTATCGAACCACAGGGAGGTAGGTACTAGTGCTTAAGCGATCTCACGTTTCTTGTAATTTTATAGAGACGAATCATCAATGGGGTTGGTGACCAAACAAGTAATTAAAGAGTAATCAATGCAAGTAAACAAGTAATGATCAAACAAACAAGATTGATGGATGAAAAATGGTTTACCAAATTGATTAAAAGTGAGATTAACAACAATCAATAAGTGGTAAGTCTAGGAATTATGCATCAAATTCATATGTATCATGGATATAAGATTAAGGGCCAATATTAAGTTCACCTAAACTCCCTCTCGAGATGGATAGGATATGAATATCAAATAGCTCAATGGATTGGTTCTTACACAAATAATTCCAACTAGGTACTAAGCTTGTAATGAGAGTCCCTTCACACGATTAATCAACCTCTCGATCAAACCAATCATATGTTCTATCAAAGGGTTCTAAATTCTAAAGGATTTTTCAGTCTCTTTACAACTTATAATTAACATGAAGTGTATGATGAATTGATTCAATTAACTATCCTAAACGTTTAATTGATTTCTCAATCTAATCACATGTTCATGACAATTAACCACACAAATCAATAATACAAATCAAGCAATTAACAATCAATGATAAAAAATCATAGATCCAATCAACATATGAATTCAAATATACAAATTCCCAAAATTAACCAACAAGTCTCATATTGCTAATCCCACAAGGGAGATTAGCCTACCATATTCAAAAGAAAATTAACATAGACATTAAGATCCTTACAAATCATGATGAAACTATGAGGTTTAACTACAAAGTATGGATGAAAACTCCCTTGAAGTGCTTCAATGGTGATCTTTTTCCTTCCCTTGCAATTGTCCTCTCTTCCTTGCTTCTTTTCTTCAATTGGATGAAGATTTTGATGGTGGGATGATGGTAGATCTAATGGATGGTGAATGGATGAAGATGATGGTGTGAATTGGAGGAAATAGTGTGTGATCTATGTGTTTTTGGTGCAAACCCTTGGTGGAATCTCCCATCTCTTTTGAAATATTGAACTTGAGACTATTTATACCCTCTCCTAGTTGGGCCACAAATTTAACATCAAATGGGCTTTTTACACACACTTACATACATTGGCAGGTGAAAATCCAAATTTTGGCCCAAAAAATATGCAACTCGAGTTGGCCTTACCCAACTCGAGTTGTAACACGAGTCGAGTTGGATATGTGTAACTCGAGCTGAAGTAGCTCGACTCATGCATGTTGAATATTCGTGCACTCGCCTATTCGGTCGTGTTGCGAGGCTCTGAAACTAAAAATCCCATGAAAGGCAGTTCGACTCGAGCTAGCAACTCGAGTTGCAGCTTGTAAGTCGAGTTAGCTCACTGTATAATTTTTGGTCGCTGCCCTACTCCTAGCTCGACTTTCTCTCAACTCGAGTTGCAAGTCGAGTTGCACCTTGCAACTCGAGTTGGGTCTCTGGATGATTTTTGGACCCTACTCGACCTTCTCTCAACTCGAGTTGCAAGTCGAGTTGGACCTTACAACTAGAGTTGGGTCCTGGCAGCCCGTTTCTTGCTCGTTTCAGGTCCCGTCTTTATTTTACTCCGTTTTCATCTGTTTTACATACGTTTAAGCTCATTCACACGTATTTCCATGAGAACACATAACACAACCAAAGAACATAAGAAATACGGATAAAATACTATGAAAACGGACATAAAAAGACACTAAAATTTAGGTGAAAATATCACTCATCAAAGACCGCCTTCCGAAGTAGGGCGGCAGACACGTTTCCATGCAACTGTGAAATGGTGTTGTTTAGAGACATCTCCAGTCCAGATGAAATTCCTACATGCATTCTCTATTCTTCTCAGATGATACCGTGGCCATCTGTATATCATCATAGCATGTACAAAAGAAGAGGTAATCACAGAGTTCACGAGACAGATTCGTCCCGCCATGGAGAGTGTATTACCCTTCCACCTCTGGAATTTAGATAGGATACTGTCCGTTGCTTCCCTAAAGTAAACCCCTTTCGGGCCACCTTTGAAGATTGGAATTCCAAGATAAACAAACGGTAAACTGCCTTCCGAAATTTTTAGTTCATTCCTGATTCTATCCTTAATCCTCCCGGCAGCATGTTTTCCAAATAAAACCCTCGATTTTTGCGGATTGAAGACCTGTCCAGATATGTTAGCATGCACAGATTTAGTATACAGGTAAGAAAATTTGGGGGTGATTTAGGCAAAAATATTTTTTTCTTTTAAAAATTGCATTGTCACATATTTTCACTTACACTAACATCTTCTGAAATGCATAACTTACAGATAATCGTGCTGTACATAAGTGGAGCAATCAACTCAGTCTTTACATCCGAACACAAAAAGGAGATCATCCGCTATTTTTATAATGATATCATTTTATAATCCATTAATAATTAGCAACGGATTGAATTCCGTTGGTAAACAATACTTCCTCCGTTCCACCGAAAGTTCCCATTTTACTATATTGGGCTTCTCACTCAAAGATAAAATGCAAATGAGGATCTATGACTGAGACGGAAGGAATAATTATTTTGTAGTGTATAATATGTTAGAGTAGTATGATTAAGTATTAAACGATATATTTTTCTATCAGCTTAAGCGTTTAGATGAGGTGGTTATTTAACATGGTATCAGAATCAATGGTTAATAAAGATTCAATGGTTCAAACCTCACTGCCACCCGACTTGAGGCAAAAATTAACCCCGCCTGCATGTGAGGGGGCGTGTTAGAGCGACTAAGTGTGAAATTTTGAGAATGAGAAATTTTATTGGGCGATGGACAAAAATAAAAAATAAAAAATAATTATGAGAAGGATAATTAATTATAAAAGTCCATATACATATAACAATGGTAATAAAATTGCAGAACTCAGATGGTGGGTGGGGATTTTACATAGAAGGTAAGAGTACGATGATAGGGTCTGCACTGAGTTATGTATCGCTACGGTTCCTGGGAGAGGGACCAGATGACAGAAACGGCGCCGTTTCCAGTGCGGATGGATTCTTGACCATGGTGGTGCCACGGGAATTCCCTCATGGGGCAAGACCTATCTTTCGGTAATTATATTAGCATTTCAAATTTCTTTATGTTTTTAAATTTCTCACATTAATTAGATAATAATAGTAATAAAATAATTATATGGAAAAAAAATTAGTAAAATATAACAAAAATTACTATGAATATAATTACTTATTTAATAAGAACTAAGAAGATAGAATTACATATATTTTAGATTTCATTAAAACTTTTAATTTAATAAAACATAATTCATTAAAAAAAATATAAAATACTCTTCATTTAATTTTCATTTAAATTAATTTTATTCCCACAGTCAAATTTAAAATTAAAAGAATAATTCGTTCAAATAATATAATCATAAAAAATCATTGAAAAATAATATTAATTATTCGTTTTTTTATTAGAGCGTATAATATTAATTATAAATTAACTTTGCATTTTTTTATTATATTAATTATAATTACATTTTTTTATTAAATATATTCAATGTATAATATATGCGTGTAGATTTAATTTAAATATATAAATGTATTTTATATTTATTGAATAAAACATTTAAAACGAAATTGTATACCTCACTTGCCAATTATATATATATATTAAAATAAAACAAAACTTAAATCACAAATGAAATGAAATTAATTTAATTGCCATGTAATTAAAAAATAATAATTAAAAAGCAAAGTTTTGTTTGTGACACGTGTCAAAGTACGCCTATTATAGAGATAAAGTATATTTAATGGTTGTTAAAGTATATTTTTTAAAGTGTGCTAAATTATTTTTAGCGTGTTATAATATGATTCATAATTGGTATATTTTAACTACAAATAAATATATTTTATTTATACAATAAATATACTTTAGTGATGGGTCGACCCGTCTTACACGTGAGTGTGTAATTAAAAAATAAAAACTTCTGACTATGCTACATCACCTAAAAATAACTCTTAAATTAATAATGGAGTAGTATAAAGATTAAGAGGTATCAAATTCAAAGTCCTAGCTAGTTTTTAATGTCACCAATCATTATACTAATATAAGGGGTCTCTTCATTAAATATTACAGTTGCACACAGATTAATCATTCTCACCAACTAATATTTGATTAATTAATTGACTGATCAATTTATTATCTGTTTGGAGCAGGTGCTTGGGGTTTATGATTGGGATGGTTGCAACCCACTTCCCCCTGAATTTTGGTTCTTCCCTTCATTTTTACCTTTTCTTCCTGGTAATTAAAATATTTTCTAGTATATATTGGTTCGAGTCCTATTCCAAAATAATATTTCATTTGGTATTTTATATTCTCTTTAAAAAAACTAGAACTTAATTAATGATCATTAAATTCTTACACAAGTTACAATAAATTGAATATTGATCTAACAAATAAAATAGAAAATGAAATATTGTAATAGAATAAGTGATCCCATTCTGTATACGTTGGATAAAAATAAAATAAATTATTTGAGCAAGCGGGAGATTGTCCACGGGTGACATCATTTGGGTTTTGTTTTGTTTTGTGTTTTGTTTTTGTTAATTTTTTAATTAAATATTATGTTATCAAATTTTATTTAATTATACAATGAATAATTTATAAAATAATTCATACATCATTATAATTTATAATTTGAATCAATTGAATACTAAATTTTTATTAAAATGTTGTTACTAGTTCAGAACTCATCCCATTAAACGGGCAGTTTGCCAAATTGTTATTATCAATTGCTTTTTTTTTTTTAAATGAAGAAATATATATTGTTAATGCAGCAAAAATGTGGTGTTACTGTCGAAAAACTTACATGCCCATGTCATATCCGTAGCACCTGAATTTTATTGCCTATTAAATAAAATATGTGGCAAATTAATGCAATAATTATCAATTAATTATTTATTTGTTAAGGAATTTAAATAAATTAATTCCTAAAATAAATGAGTAAGTTATTGATAATTGAGCCAGATCCAGTCAAATAAACCCAAGTCAAATGGGCCTGACTTAAGTCAACAAGCCCAATAAATCAAATCCAGTTCGGCAGGCTTAATTGAATTAAATAGTCCCGTATCCAGTACAGCAGGCTCAATTAAAGGAGAAAAACTCAACATATCTTTTAAAGGAGAAAATATCTCACAAGTGGTTATTTTCTCTACCTATAAATAAAGGTCTTCAGTCCTCATTCCAAACACACTAAAATATCTGAAGACGTAGATGCTTTTGAAGAGATCAAGAATATAAGCAGTGCTCCCTTAAAATCTTCAAGCATCTTCAAGCCAAGAATGTCCTGCGATCCAAGATCAAGGTTCTAAGCCCCTCCGATCCAGCGTTCTTCCAACCAGCCACCTTCGATCAGAGATCAAGACCAAGCGAAGATCCAAGGCAAGCAAGCGTAGATCAAGATCAGGTGAAGATTAAGATCCAAGTCAAGCGGAGATCAAGACCAAGCGAAGATCCAAGTCAAGCGGAGATCAAGATCCAACTCAAGCGGAGATCAAAATCAATCTAGAAACAGCATTCAATCTGAGATCAAGGTGCGGAGCCCCTCATATTCATCGTTTCTTCAAGTCAAGTTCATCCAGCAATATTCGTGAGGTCAACGGTGTTCTACCGAATTGAACGGTGTTCTTCACAGTAAATCTTCAAGTCAACGGTTGATCCAAACAAAGGCTCGACGCCTCTGGATAAACGTTTTTAAAGCTTCAAGTCAAACCCGAGCTCGGACAAGCTTCATCCGAAGATCCGGCTCTGAAAAGTTGATAGAGTTAAAGAAGTCACTCAAGAGAGGAATTAGGGGATAGCTAGAGACTGTTCACTCAATTTTCAAGTCCAATCCATCTTAGATTATCTTTGTAATTTCTTTTGTATTTATTATTTAACAAATTTTGTTGTTACAATATCTTTATGGAAGAAAATTCCATGCACCTCTCGACCCTCTCATTGCATCACTACGTCAAGAAATCCACGTCACACCCTATCATCTAATTGATTGGAATAAGGCACGCCACAATTGTTGCAAGGTTCATTCTCAAATCCCTCAATCTTTCTTTTTAATTTGTTAGCGTGGGAAGAATAAAAAGTGAGAAATAATATGTGATCGATGAAAAGTAGTAATCGTCCAAAATTACTAATTTGTATATAATTTATAGTATAAATGAAGAGTGATAAATCGCATGAATTAATATTACTATATAATATGATTATAGTTTGAAATTGAAAATCAGTTAATCAGTTGATTTTGGGCTGAGGCTATTCTGGACTCACTCGTTGATAGAACTTTTGATGAAAAATTAATTTCGGAATTTCAGTGCTCTAAGGTCTAAATCCAGCCAAAAGTCTATGGCAAAAAATTTATACCAATACAACTATTACAAATTACAAGTCTTTGGTATAATATTGTTCTCAAGTCAACAATAATTAAACTTTCATAGGATTTTTGATATGTAGAAGAAGTTGGCGTGCGACCAAATGCGATCCAACTACAATGTTACCTTGTAATTAATTAAATTTTTAATATTTATTAGCATAAAAATTAATTTTCTTGAATTTTTAAATTATAAAATAAAATTTCTTACCATTTTTCAGTACTCTTTCAATAAAAAGGTAATATATGGAAAGGGAATCTAATCTAATATTATGGGCCGAGTAGGCCTCATCTTTCTGTTGGGCTGAGACTATTTCAGCCCACTCTTACTGGACATACGTTCAGTTGTAGGATTTATTGAAAATTTTAATTGGGCTTCGAAAATAAAATTGGGATCATAAATGGTTATAAAAACTTCCCATTATTTCATTGTGGGATTTAAAGATTAATTAAAGTAATTAATCTACAAACAAGACACTTCATCACATCTCCTCTTTAATGCCGCCTCTACAAAATATTCAGCCCACCCAAATACAAAAGATACATACTTATTAATAAAAAGATACATACTAATTAATAAAATTATACAGTTCGTAAGCAATTTTTTAGTGAATTTTTTTAGCAAAATTTATGTATGTTTTTTAATAAACAGCTTAATATAAAAAATAATACATTTAATATGAAACACATATATACATTACTTTATAATAAAACTAGGTGCAGGACAATTAACTCGTGCACCCGGGTGCACGGGTCAACTCCTTCGAAAATCCAGCTTCGTGTATTAATTTTCTCATTTGTTTGTTCAACAATATCCGTCACACTCCAAAATTAAAAATAAATAACACCTTCATCAAATATTATTCTTAAAAATTACTCCCTCCGTCCCGGAGAAGTTGATATTTTTTTTTTGGCACGGAGATTAAGGAGAGTAATAATTTAATGTAAAGTGAAGTGAGAGAAATAATATTTAATGTGTAGTGGATAGTTGTATTAGAGGTGATATGTGGGCCATGAGAATAGATTAATTGTTTTTGTATGAATCCATGTATTAAAAATGAAATGTGTCAACTTTAGTGGGACAAACCAAAAAGGAAATGAAAGTGTGTCACTTTTATGGGATGGAGGGAGTAGTACTTTAATTTCAAAATTGTTTCTCATTCTTAACACATACTCCCTCCGTCCCATACTTATCTTCATACTTTCTGTTTTCGTCCGTCACACACTTATGTTCACCACCCAAAAAAGGAAACTTCACATTAACCAACAACCTCAAAAGTTATATTAATTTCAAAAATAACACTCTCACCTAACACACATAACATACTTTATAATTTATTTATTACCTAAAAATACTACAATACTCCTCAAAAGTCAATAAAGTTGGTCAAAAAGCAATTTTTCTTAAACTCCGTATCTACAGTGTCGGTGAACTTAATTCCGGGATGGAGGGAATACTACATAACATTATTTTACGCTTTACTTAATACCTAAAAAACATTAAAATACCCCCAAAGTCAATGATAAGTTTTTGAACTCAGAAAGCACATAAAACCAGAAACAAACACTAACATTAAAGGAGAGTAAATATCAAAATTGGTCCTATAAGTATGTCGTTTTTCAATTTTAGTCTTTTTTTTATTGCAATTCTCAATTTTGGCCCTTTTTGGTCCACTTTTAATCCTTTTAGTCCAAATTTAATCTTTTTTGTCCAAATTTGGTCCTTTATGTTAAAAAAAGTCCAAAAATGGTCTGAAAGTGTATACATTTAGGACCAAATGTGGACAAAAAAGGACCAAATTTTAAAAAAATGACCAAAACTGGACCAAAATGACTAAAAGTGGACAAAAAGGACCACAATTGAGAATTGCAAAAGAAAAATGACTAAAGTTGGAAAACGTCATAATTACATGACTAATTTTGATATTTACCCTTAAAGAAAATGTTGATGTGTGTGTGTGTCTAAATCCAAAAACGAGAACAAATGATTCATAAAGGTTGGTTGATAATCCACCCACATCTCCATTGGGGTGAGAGAGAGTTTCTTATTGCTTTGGAATGTTTATAGCTTACAATGGATCGCTCTAATGCATAAACTACACAAAAGAGCTGAAAACTGAAGAATGAGAATAATGATGAACCAGCTAACTTCTAGGCTATTTATAGTGAATTAGATGATCTTGGAATTAACTACTATTGATCTTATCTTGGTATGGAACAAGAACTTTCCATAACACCCCTGATCTGATCAAAATGGATCCATATAACTATTTAAAACTGAACTACAAGATCATACCTGACAAATGCATCAGCGGCATTGTTCCTTGGCAATTTTCTATGCAAACGTAACAAGTGCCACGCTACTCGCTTAAATGACCATGCATTACGTCTATTTGATTATTAACATATTCAAACATATGATCTAAGCCTTAGAATGCATAATTGAATCAAGACTACTCAACATCCAATCAACAAATCTCCACCTTATTTAAGCTTAATTGATTGCATTTTGTATCAGCTTCCTTCTCTCTCACCCCTTCTTTGTTAATCCTTCATAACTCCAATTAGACTCAAACATAGATCAAATTTTGATCTAGGTAGAGACATAGCTAGCTAAGGACTTCCTAGTATCCATGTTTGCAGCATCCACTTAGCCCTGCAACACCTCACTTGTTTCTTCACTTTTCTCATACACCAAACCTAGTGCTCCAGTAGACCCTCTAATGTACCATATCAACCATTTCACAGCTCCCGATTAATTCTCCCCGGATTGCTGATGAACCTGCTGACACTTTCAGGTCTGCAACACACCATTGAATACATCAAGCTCCCTTCAGCACTTGCATAAGGTATCCTCTCTAGGAACTTCTTTTCATCCTCTGACTTTGCTCCTTGTTGTAGTGATATATTCAATCCCTGCTTGAAAGGATTAGTAACAAATTTATGTTTTAAACCATTTAAAAACTTTCCACGAGTATGATTCAAGTACTCCAAGCTTAAGCCTTCCAGCAAATCTGTTTCTGGAAATCTGCATACCTAGCTAGGATCGCCTTAGCTTCACCTAAGTCCTTCATCTCAAATTCATCCTGCAACAGCCTTTTAGTGCTAGCAATGTCATAAGAACTATTACTTGCAATAAGCATATCATCAACATATAACAGAAGATATGTATAACAATCCTTATCTTGCAAATAACATTCACAATTATCATAAGTACTCCTAATGAAGCCACATGATGTATCAAACCTGAGGTACTACTTCCTTTGGCTCTACTTCAAGCCATACAATCATTTTTGTAGCAAACAAGCCTTAGAATCAGTATTTTGAACTCATACTCCTCTGAAATCTTCATGAAAATATATATCTGCTTCTACAAATTACCATGAAGAAAATTAGTAATAACATCCATTTGAAGCAATTCTAGATTAAATTTAGAAATTTATGACAAAAAATTCTTATAGAGAAATGTTTAACATCATGTGAGGACTAGATTTCAATAAAATCAATTACCACTTTCTATGAGAATCCCCTAGCTACCAGCCTTGCTTTGAATATGACGTTGCCTCCTTTAACAGCAACATGCTTCTGCTAGAAAATCCACTTGTATCCAACTAGAATCTGACTATTAATTAGGCCTCTATACTATCTTCCAAGTCCAATTCTTATCTAATCACAGTAGCACTTTTTGCGTTCCTAATGTCCACCGATCAACCTCTTTGCAACTGATGGCCTCTGAATATGACCTTGGTTCATAAGCATCCATCTCAAGTGTTGTATGTAGTGCAAATTACACTACATCAACTTGTGCATATGATCACCCTCCTCTGCCTATCCCTTGCTAATTGCTTAGCTCCTCATTGGCTAAACAACCTATAATTCTAAAGTTAGAGTAGTCTTGGAGTTTAAAACAGTTGGACACTTATCAACTAAATATAAAACAATAGTAACCAATTCACCCCTAAAAACTATTGTTGATGCCTCCACTGATCATCATGCACCATACCCTATCTAGTAAAGTCTGATTCATTATCAGTCCTGCAATGCTTCAACTTTCTTCCACTGGTGTTTTCCACTTTTGCCAGCCATTAATTACTTTAATGCCTTGAATATATGCTTCATCTTTTGTCTTGAGTACAGACATCCATACTTCTCTTGAATGATCATCAATGAATGATTTGAAGTATCTGTCTCCTCCTCTGGTCATGTTCTGGAAAGGTCCCTATAGATTAGAGTGTACATAATCCAAGATTGCCTCTGTAGTGTGTGATCCAATCCAAATCTAAGCCTCTTTGCCTTTTCAAGTATGCAACATTCACACATTGCTTCATCTCTGTATCAGATAAATTTGCATGAGTCAATCTTTCATGTCATGTATATGCATTGACAGCCTTATTTGCAGTATAAGACCCCCAGAGAGTGTTTCTGATAGCTAATTAATTAGTTATCACCTTTTGTCAAAGATGTTATCATTTTCCATTAAAAATGTTATTACCTTTTTTTTTTTACTATGAATTGTTCATGAAATTGTTCACTGCATCATTTTCACTTTTAATTAACCGGGTCTCACTTTTTATTAAGAAGTTATCACTTTTTCTGCATCTCTCGAAACTCATTTCGTGAGAAGTCACCCAAATGTTTGCCTTAATGTGTGGTTTGACTAGTGCAGGATGACTTATACTATGGTCACACATTGATACAAGATTTGATTTGGGATGGTCTCAACTACGTAACGGAGCCCTTGATGAGGCGTTGGCCACTGAACAAGATTCGAAACAAAGCTCTCCATCACACTATTAAGTACATGCGCTACCAAGCTGAACAAGCCAGATACATTACCATAGGATGCGTCGAAAAAGTAGGCCATTTCCATCTCGTATACTCCTTTCGCCCTGACAGAGTTTTCATATTTACTGTTTCACGTTGTTTAAGAAAAATTATCTTTTTTTTTATATCAACACTTTTAATGATATAGATTTTAATTAAAGATTATATAACTTCACATCTTTTTTCATTCTAAAATGTAAAAGAAATGCGTGTGAATTTGAAAAATAAAGGTATATGATTTAAGTAAATATAGCTGTAAATAGCTGTAAGGTTCATGCATTCTCGTGTTTGGAATTCTCCAATTTATAATAAATTTTGCGAGACCCCAAAAAAAAAATTTGCTACTCATAAATATAGATAAAGTTTCTTGTGAGACGGTTTTATGTGAGACGTGTTAAAATATAATTGTTATATAGGTAAAATATATTTTAGACAGGTGGCCATTTAACAAAAGAGTTAGCACTACAAAAGAACTGTTTTTTACCAACGGAATATTCCGTTGGTAAAAGTCTTGATTCCATTGTTAAATTGGTTTACCAACAGATTAGCAACGGAATCCGTTGGTAAATTTTCATTGGTAAAGTGGTGGTTGGTAAATTTTTAGCAACGAAAAATCAATTTCGTTGGTAAATAATTCCGTTGGTAATCCGTTGCTAAAAATTATGTTGGTAATTTATATAAAGATTCCCTTGGTATTCCATTGGTAATTACCAAATTCCGCTGGTAAAATAGAGAATAAATCCGTTGGTATTCCATTGTTAATAGAAAAATGTCATTTTGGTTGCTAATTCATTGGTAATTACCAACGGATTGAATTCCGTTGGTAAATTCTGTTGCTAAAAAATACTTTTTTTGTAGGGTAGTCTCTTATGAACCGGGTTTACGGTATAAACCTTGTGATCCCCTTTAATTTAAACCCCTAACAATACATGGGGTATATAAAATTAAAATGGGACCACATGATTCATATTCTAAGTTATGTAAACATGTTAATAAGAGTGCATGTGTTAACAAAATTTAAATCAATGAAAGAAAGAGGATATATATATATATATACTAGGTGGGTGGCACCTCAATTCTTGAGGTGCTAGCCCGGATTATTTCAGGAGGATGAAAGCTGAGGCGTGACAAATACAAGAAATGGAAGGAAGGCCACACAAACTTGGAGACATAAATAGTGATCAAAATATAAATAATTTTCAAGAATTAAAGATGTGTAATGAGCGTCACGAATCACGTCAATGATATGGGGTTAGCACAAAAACCTTCTTTTTAAAGTACCAACCCCATTACAAGCAAAATAATCTTTCCCAGTACCTACTTTAAGCTGCAATAAATGAGCTGAGGTTAATTTTAACAGAGAACCAAATCCATGAAAACAAATGAGCTTACACATTTAATACCTAGGTCTTAAAACCTACATTTGGGGTTGGCAACACACAACCTTCAACTTCAGTGAAGTTACTTTTAACAAAGACAACAGAAGCTTTCAAAAGACTCTTAGCATTCTAATTTCTGGAAGCTCGAAAAAGCATTTGTGTAGCGCTTATCTGAACTTTGTAGGTGTTAGATTGGTACGTGTGCATTAGACGTCACTTGGAACCTTAGAGAAACAACATTTTAGTGTAAAGAAACAAAAGAAGTATGCAGAGCAATTAAACACAACTGCCATGATACAGGCCCGACTCTCCATCATATGAAAAATCTTTACCAACCAATTCAGCTTCATGTCTTACACATTCGATCAAGGACTTTCCTTTCAATGCCCTTCCCATCAACTGAGCAGCCGTCTACATAGAAAAGGGCAACATAAATAAATATCCAAGACGAACCAACCTTTAGGGATAAAACAAAATAAATTCTAAAGAAAAAGAACTAAAAAGAAAATAATGCTTGTCAGAACTGGAAGAACTGCCAGTCTGACTTCTTGACATTTACTTTGGATTGATTCATAAATGACCTATTTTTCATTACATCATGATTGAACATTCCATAACTTGATATATACGCAGTACTTTGCAGTTGTTGAATCAAGAAGCCACATCTAAAGAAACAGTACAATCATAAACCATTACTTTTCCAAAATATACATAGATCATTATAAAGATGAATAAGACAATGAATATTTCATAGAACACCTTAGCCACTGATATCATCATCAAAATAAAAATTACACCATCAACCTTAAGCCACACATAACAACTTATTACTAATGAAAAAATGAGCTCATAATTATTTATTCTAAGAAAGATAGCACCTATTATCCTTAACTTTACGCATGAGGATGAGTTTAAGCAGTTTGTTAGAAACTTTCAAAATTGATCCATAATAACATCCCTTAAAAGAACATGAAACTTTCAAATTGAATAAATAAAAGCAATGAGAAAATAGATAATGGAAAAAATGGATTAATATGTAGATGGAATATAATGTAAGGCATCATCTCATATTTGAGCAAACCAACTATAAGATATATTTTGTGATATAAATGCAAGATAGATCAACAAGTATTAAGCATACGTAGTTCAGAAAAATATAACAGCAAAAGATGTTTAAAATGCATATAACATTTTTAAATACTCCACTTATAACATAAGGTATCATCTCATATTTGAGCAGACTAACTATAAGATATATTTAGTGATCTAAATGCAAAATAGATTAACAAGTATTAAGCATACACATTTCAGGAAAATATAACAGCAAAAGATGTCTAAATTGCATATAACACTTCTAAATACTCCAGTTGACCACAATATATGATAGGAAAGGGAAAGGTTGGAGTACAATCATGCCTAAATCTAGTCAATCTACCCACCAATTATAATACAATTAACGTACAGATGTTAACATTATCATCAGTCACCCAAATCAAAGGAAAATGCACACCCATGTATTATTATGAGTAAAAACCTATGGCATCCCATTGTGAGCATTATGTTTGTGGCATGTAGCAGAACTTTAGAAAATAAAAATGCTCACACACACAAGAACAAATTTCACAAGGGGGCAGTGTACAAGATTTTCACATGTAAATTGACTAAGTAGTAAGACTTAATCTTTTTCCATCTCTTGTAATACCTTATTTTAAATAAATTTGTGGATACTACACAGAGGCAAAAGGCACAAGAAAGTTTTTGTGAAGGAGGTAAAGGGTGTTGCTGCAAAGAGAACAGAGTACTACGCAATGCACAACAGTACCAAATACTCCCTCCGTCCCATAGCAAGGGTAGTTTTTGCTTTTTGGCACGTGGATTAAGGAGTATTATTATTTAATGTGTAGTGGGTAGTTGTATTAGTGGGAGTATGGACCCCATGTTTTAATTGTATTAGAGGGAATGAGTGGGTCCCATGTGTGTAAAAAAGGAAAGAGGACTCTTTGGGTGGGACGACCAAAATGAAAAAAAGAGACCCTTGCTGTGGGACGGAGGGAGTATGTGTTAATCCCGTAACTTGGAATAAACCTTTAAATAAGGATGTAGAAAACCGGTCCCCAGGTCCACCTCGTACAGTGAACTTAACTTGGATTCAAAGAGGTTATGGTAAAAGAGAAAAGTACTTATTTTGACTAAATCCCCCAGATTCAGCTCATTAGAAGTGAACTAAAACCCCTTACACATGGAGGAGATGCAACAACGAACACGTGGGAGGGAAAACTGCGACGTTATCTCCACCAAGCAAATATATTCTTTTTAATCAACAATTTAAAGTACGAATAACAATGTATGCGTGAATAGGTATGGATGTAAAGATAGTGTAGAAGGAGCAGAATGTGCGGCAATCATAATATGTCCAAACTTTGTTACACCCAAAACAAGGTGATCATTATATGTAAGATAAATTAAAATAAATAAATCAGCTAAACAAAGGAGGGGATGCTCACATATGTTGAAGAACAGGGCAGAGCACATGAAAATGTAGGAGCATGGTACGTGGAGACGCAGGCTGAGTAAGAAATTAAAAATTAGAACTTCGGTCAGGAGTTATGTAAGAAAAGATCAGAGAAAGGAAATGAAATTATAATTGTTGTGTAAATCGAAAAAGAACCTCACCGATTGAAGGGTTGCTAGAGTCGAACACAATAAGTGTAGTTTAACAGTCAGTGAACAACGCAGAGGCAACGTTTAGAGTTTCATATGAATAGAATGCTTATCAAGCAGTAGAGAATTATAGTATGTTAAAGTCAAATAGCTCACTTACACAGAGGAGAACCATGCAAAATAAAGAGAAAATATTATGCATCGAAAGAAGAGGGTAAGCAAGATTACTTATGTGGAGAATGTTAAGTGAATCAGGAAACAAAGAGAGGTGACCTAGAGATCTCTTCACCATGTCTATATTCTCTACCAAATCACCAACTGCTTCTCTCTCTCTTCTTTTCTATTTTACTACATTTATTTTATATAGTTTCTTATTTATACTACAAAATTATCAATTGCTTTTGCTGTCTTAAAAATATTCACTAACTCATTTTTACCTCACTCTCCTACTTACTAATGTTCTGCTGCTAACTACTGTACTTTACATATTCTCTTCCTCCCAATCTTTCTCTGTCTCAAGTGATACACACAGTCCAATAGGTGGTTTGGTGTTCCTATTGTTGTCTTAAAAATGCTTAACACCCATGTGGCACCGAATAAAATTTAAAAGATAAACTGAAATCTTTACCGTCAAAATATGAGAGAAGACAAACTCCGTAGGTGTGTTCACTCTTCATTATTCCTTTGTGTTTCTTTTTTCATCATCTTCTCTTTTTTCCTTTCTTAATTTCCTGCTATGATTTGAAGTGTAATGTAAGAGAATAGCGAGAGTTAAAAATTATTCATTGCACTTATTCAGAATATGTAAAGAGTCTTGACTTTTAACCCTCGCATGTTCTCTCAAGAATTAGGAATCCAGTATATTAAAACAAATTCACACTTAGACAGTACATTAAAACAATTTCACACTTACATTTCATCAAGCATCTCATAGGCATGAGTTCAAACAGGCAAGTTCTTCACAAATCATAACAATTACTAATTACCATTTTCTCTAAATCGCCTGCCATTTTTTCCAGTCATATAAACAATTAAATTTAACTGTTCTCTCAAGAATTACGAATCCAGTACATTAAAATAAATTCGCACTTGTATATTTGATGAAGTATCTCATAGGCATGCATTTAAACAGGGAAATTCTTGACAAATCATAACAATCACTAATTAACATTTCCTGTAAATCAACTACGAATTTCTGTTGCATAATCTCATCGAAAAGAAATAGCCAAGGAAAGTGAGGGTAAAATGACTGTGATACATTAAAGTGGGCGAGATACAATGGGAATTCGCAAGAGCACGGTTGCCTACCTAGAGACGTCAGTTGAGAGGGGGAAGAGGTGTAGCAGTCGGTGGAGCAAGCCGGAGCGGTAGCCACAACAATCAAATGGCAGTTTGAGGCGGAGACAGCTTGAAATCGCAGGTAAAAGAGGAAGAGAGAGGTAAGGAGTGTACCGAGATTAAAGAGCAGAACCCAGCTCTGTTTGTGCCATCAAAACTCCAAAGAAAATAGCCCAGAAAAATGAGGGTAAAATGGCAGCATCTGAAGAGTGAGACATGCAATAAAATTTTGCATTTGAGTACAGTAATCAAATTTAAAATAGACCGTTCTTTGATGAAGAAAGTGAAAAGTTACGTACCAGAGGTCGTCGGTTGAGAGAGAAACTGTCAGGCGGTGGAGGGAGGCCGAGCAGTAGCCACGAAGAAGCAGCGAACGGCGATCGTAAAGAAGATACGGCTGGGACTGCGGGTAAAAGGGGAAGAGAGGTAAGGGAGGGAATGGATTAGTCACCAGCAATGCGTACATCTCAAAGCAAAAAATAGGCAAATCACTTTCCTCTAGCTAAGAAACAAACTTAGAATTAGCTACAATGGACGTTCAGTGAGAGAAAAGTAATTAATAGGCAATCTTTTGATGAGATTTTTTTGCAGTTCAAGCTACCACATACGTGCGCTGTGTACAGGAAGCAGAGACAAACATAAAATATAGAGAGAGACCTCAATGAGAATACCTTGGTAAATAGTCGATTCCTCGAGTGAAGGGGCTACAAATAAGAAAACAAAGGCAAAGTTAGCATAAAACCAAAATTTTCATAATTTTCAGCCACCAATCAAGTTGGACCTCTGTCAATCGGAGGATTTACCAAAACTTACAATACTGAACAGATAGACATTGTTGAGAGTGGAATTTCACGCATTTTATGTGTGCACATTACACCATTTTGCTTAGGAAATTGATCGTTTTTGCATGGAATTGTGTATGTTTAAGTATTTACACGATTTTAAGGCTATTAAGGTGTTTTTGTGAGTTTCGAAGGCAGGAAACAGGGTAAAACAGGGCAGGATCGGAAGAGGAGCAAAACAGACCCGGAACGGCCCAGCTCGGGAGCAGCTCGGCGAGCCGCTCGAGCCGAGCTGGGTGCCGAGCGGCGGTAAACAGCGCCGAGTGGGGTCCCACTTGGACCCCAGTGACGTGGCAAGTTCGAGGGCAGGCCGCTCGGCCGGGTCAGGACCCAGCTCGAGCCGAGCGGCCCAGTTCTGGCCCAGACGACGCCTGTTCGATTCAGCAACGTATATATATGTGTATTTCGTCATTCAGACGCAAGATTCGTCGCGAAAACAGCCCTGCATCCATCTTAGAAACAATTAGGGAGATCGAGACGTCAATCGGAGAGAGCCCAGCCATAAACCATCATCAATCCACACTCCTTTCATACCCATATCAGATTACAACCTGATTCCACCATCCATCCAATTCCACAAGGGTTCCAAGTGCTAATCGAGGGAGAATCAAGCAATTGAAGAGACGGAGAAGGAACGTGAGATTGCTCCTACACTAGGGTTTCACAATTCTTATCTATTCCTTTCTATTACTTTGATTATTGTTATGAATTGCTTAGCCATGAGGATTGCTTGTAATCTCATGGGCTAATTTCCTATACAGTTCTAGGGTTTGATGGATTGATTTAATTGATTTGGGGATTTAGACCAAAGATTGGGATTTTATGCAGTTGAGCTTTTGATTTTACTTATTTTACTAAGACATATTAATCTGCTTCGTAACGTCTTCATAATATATTCATGACATCCGCTATAATGCTTGGATTATTGTGTTAGCTTGTGTGCGTTCATGATTGGTATTGTCTATCTGTTAGGGATTAGAGTAGCTCCGCTATAAGCACTTTAATTCCATGAACTGGTAAATCAAATACTTGATTAGTTTAGTGGAACAATGCAATTAGACAATCAAGTAGGAAGTGAATAGAACCTTGTAGTAATTCCAGAAAATATCTTGTTAGTCGGGCTTACCATCCGGAGGTATTGTTGCTTGCTTTGATTAGTATCTAGGAATAAGGCTTGGTAATATTTGCGCACCTTAGGATTTAAACCAGATTATACTGTTAGCTTTGAATCGAATCATATTCGGTGGGATAACAGTGAAACTGCATGAATGAGCAATCGTAAGTTTAATAACCCAAATTAATTGGTCAATACCTGATACCTTAGAACTGTTTGTCATCTCTTGATTAGACACTTGTTTTTATTTTTCCTTGCTTTTAATTAATTCAGTTATTTAATATTTCGTTAATTAGATTAATTCACAACAAAACATTGGAAATTGGTTACTCAATTCTGATTAATTAGTAATTAATAGTAAAATAAATAATTAGCTGTCTCAGTGGGATCGATAATTTAACTTGGGTGCTTGCTGCTACAATTGATATCCTTACACTTGAGGATTTAATTATAGTGCGCAGAAAAAGCCTAACAAGTTTTTGGCGCCGTTGCCGGGGACAATTTTAATTATTTATTTTCTTTTATTACTTAGTTAATTAGAATATTTTCTTTGGGATTTAATTGTTTTACTTTGGATTTTTCTTGAAGTTGCATGCAAACTAGGTCAAAGACGAGAGCACAAGATCTCGAATTTGATCCGGAAATTGAAGCTTCTGCGAGGAAAAGAAGAGTAAAATCAAAGAATACCAAGACACCTCCTAAAGCAATTTTAGAGGAGGAAGAAGTGCAGATTGAGAATCAGGCTATCCTAGAAGAGGCTGAATCGGAGTTTGAATCAGAATCTGAGACAGAACCTGAAACAGCATCAATGGGAGAAAGAGTCGATGAGGATGACATCGTCATCCGAGAAACATTCAAGTCCACCAATCTAGGAGGATCAGGCGTAGTTGGAGCCATTCAAGCTGATGAAACGAACGACATAAGGCCAGCCCTGATTCATATGGTGGAGAAAAACCCCTTTGCCGGAGGCGTTTTTGATGAGCCCTATGGCCATCTTAAGCGTTTCAACAGCTACATGGATACAGTGAAAGCTGCTGATGCTACTAATGATAGATGGAAGATGAGGCTTTTTCAGTTTTCATTGGTTGATAAGGCAAGGGAGTGGTATGATAAGCTAAAGGGAGACAGTTGCTCAAACTGGACTGAGTTGCAGCAGTTGTTCGTGGATCGATTTATGCCACCAGGAAAGGTTCTTTTACTGAAACAGGAGATCAATCAATTCAAGCAGCGGAGAGATGAGTCGTTTGGAGAGGCTTGGGAAAGGTTTACTGATGCGTTGAGGAGATGCCCTCAGCATGGATTCAAAAAGTCTCAACTCATCAGTGTCTTCTATAATGGCCTTGACAACGAATCGAGAGTGTTGGTTGATGCTTCTGCTGGAGGAACAATCTTTGGCAAGACATCCAATGCAGTAGAGAAATTGTTTGATGATATCTCTTTGAACTCAAGGGATTGGCCATCTGAGAGGATCCGAGGGACTTATATACTTGGTAAAGTTGCAAAGGTTGAAGAGAAATTTTCTGAAGCTGATAAGAATGATAAGGTTGTCGCTCAATTGGAACAGATGAATAAGAACCTGATTACTCTGATATCAGGTAATAATGGGGGAGGCAACCGAGGGTCTGCTAGTGATGATGTAGTGATGAACCTTCAAGAGGTCGAGGATGCTAATTGGGCTATGGGGCAGAGTCTTCAAGGTTCGAGAGCTCCTCAAAATTGGCAAGGAAATAGGTACCCTCAAGGTAATTCGAACCAGAGGAATATCCAAGGGGGAGGTCCTAATAATCAAGGAGGCAATTGGCAGAATCAGAGGCATGAGAACTTCTCTTATTCAAATCCGAATAATGCAGTTCCATATCCTCCTAATTTTGATCCTGGTGCTAAGACTGAAGAAGGGAAGTCCAGTATTGATGATGTGTTGGCCAGGTATATGAAGAAGACTGATGGAGATATTGACAAGATTAATAATTGCATTGTTCTCATGGATTCAAATATGACAAAGCAACATGAAGAAGTGAACAAGCAGTTGAAGAGTTTGTCATATAACATAGGGCAGATCTCCACTACAGTAAATCAGCAGCAAGTGCAGTTGCAGAAAGGGAAGTTTCCCTCGGATACGGAAATAAACCCGAAGGAGACTGCAAATGCGATCACTTTGAGGTCCGGGAAGCAATATAAAGGTACAACACTAATGCAGGATGTAACAGAACTTGTACAGCATGAAGCAGAACAGAAGCAGAACGAAACAGGGGCGGAGCAGAACGGAAAAGACGCCGCTCGGCCATCCGCTCGGGCCGAGCCATCTGCCGAGCGGACTCAATCGCCGCCGAGCGGCCCACCAGCCGGTTCAGAAGGTCCCTTCGGTTCAGTTGGAACCCTGCTCGGCTCAGTTTGTCCATCGCTCGGCTCGAGCGAGCCGACGAGCTGTCCTCCGGGGTTTCCTGCGTGTCCGAATTCTGTACAGAGTCAATCTGATCTGGAAATTTCTGATAAAAAGTGGCAGAGAGCGAAGAAACTGAGAGAAGCGGAACAGGTATTCGAGAAAGATAGTTTGGGACTACCGATCACAAAAGTACCAATTCCTTTCCCTCAGAAATTCTTGTCAAAGTGCCTTGATGAGAAGTTCCGGAAGTTCGCTGATGTCATGAGAGATGTCCAAGTCACTATTCCATTCTCAGAAGCATTGGAAGAGATGCCACATTACTCTAGGTTCATCAAGGAACTTATCTCCAGAAAGAGGAAGCTTAACAGTGTGGAGACAGTGAATTTGACAGAGAACTGCAGCTCCATTATTCAGAAAAAGCTTCCAGAAAAATTGAAGGATCCAGGGAGCTTCATCATTCCCTGTGAGATTGGAAAAGGGCCATCTAGGAGAGCACTGTGTGATTTAGGAGCCAGTATAAATTTGATGTCTTTATCAGTGTTCAAGAAGCTTAGTTTGGGGGAGTTGAAACCTGCGTCTGTTGCCCTACAGTTAGCAGATCGGTCGTTGACATACCCCGAGGGAGTGATTGAAGATGTGCTAGTGAAGGTATCGAATTTGACTTTTCCTGTGGATTTCCTTGTACTTGACATGGAGGATGAAAAGGATGGTGCGCCTCTGATCTTGGGGCGTCCATTCCTTGCAACTGGGAGAGCTCTAATAGATGTGTTCAAAGGAGAGTTGAGGCTGAGGGCTAATGATAAGGAGATTGTCTTTTCTTTGAATAAGGAGATGCAGTGGCCTACAGATCAGCAGCACTGCAAGTCTGTGGAAGTAGTAGAGGACTTCACCCTGCCTGATGCAGAGTTTGAGAGTTTGTCCAATGATGCATGTATTGACTATCTTGAGAAGTTACTTGCATTAGGTGATGCAAGGGATGAACAGATAAGAAAGACCACTGCTGACATAGTGAATCAGAATAAGAAGTCCACTGTTAAAGAGGAGATGCAGCCTGCTGCTAAGGAAGAGAAGCATGAGAGCCAAAGAGTTGAAGTGGTAGAGGAGATCGCAGGACCAGGCGTATCTCTTACTTTTCCTACTACTAACTCTAATGTGATATTTGATAATCTTTTGGTTGCAGGAACAATGGATGATCCATATTTGAAGCCTCCGAACATACCTCCCGATTTTTTTTCTTATATTGGTGTTATAATTTCTAACTTGTTTGATCCTTGTTTTGCTACACAGGGTGAGCCTACAACAGAATGGAAGATTGACAAGAAGGAACCAAGCCAGTCATGGGAGGAAAAGAATTTAAAGAGTCCTGTTTCAGTGACAAAGAAAGGTAAGGTGGTTGGAGTAGAGAATAAGAGAGGGAAGAAGTACTTGAAAGTAAGGATGCGAAAAGACTGTCCTCCGATCCAGTAGTTAAAAAGAGGTATCCGTCGTGACTCTTCGACGTTAAACATGAGCGCTTGTTGGGGGCTGTCCCTTCCGTTTTATTGCTTTTATATGTCTGTGTTGGTGTAGGAGTTTTATTAGGTATTGCTTGACTGCGGTATATACTTCTTTGCAAACTTAGTTTCTTACTTCGTTTAATCTAAGTTTGGGGGGAGGTTACGTACATACCTTGTCTTGTAGTACCGAAGTAAAATTTTTGCATTGTGTTGTTGCTTGGAGAGTCGATTTTTTTGCGGATTCTTAATATTTTTGATTTATTTGAGAATATTGAGGGTTCGATTTTTTGCGATTTTTCAGGTTTCGTGTTTTGTGGTGTTTATTGTTTGTTTTGTGTTAATCCTAGTGTCGGTGTAGTCGATTTATGGTTCTCTAGGATGATTTTTCTGATTTTTCTTGGCACTTGATTATATGTGTGATTGTTGAGAAGCAGTTTGAGATTGTGCTTGGATATTGAGATACTTGAAATTTATTTATGTGCATGAAAGATTAGCTATGTAACTTTATTAGGATTGCTCGTTCATTCCTACAGCCATGTGAGATTTTGATCCTTTTGAAATCATGACAAATTGCATGATTCAGTTTATTCTTGTGAGTGTCGTTCATACACACGTATTCTAGAACTTGGCTTTATATCTTGCTTGAAGCTACGTGTTTAATTGAATGATAGGAAATGATCTTAGGCCATCTTTGTTATTTATTAGTCACTAGCCAAATTATTATCCTACCTATTGAAAATATCCGTAGTCAACCCTTTTGAGCATAAAAGCCTTATTTGTTGGAAGCCTACGTGATTAGCCAATTGATCCCTTTTGCTAGCCTTTAAAAAATTCCTACCTAGTAGAGAGTTGAAGGAATCAAGTTGGTGTCTTGTGATGAAGTATATAAGGAGAAATAAGTTGGAAGTGATGAAATTTGTTGAAGAGAGTGGTTAAATTGTTGCATAAAGGGGTAGTGCCCGAAACTGGTACCCCATGAAAAGGGTAGTGCCTGAAACTGGTACCCTTATTTGAAAAAGAAAAAAAAAGAAAAGAAAATAGGGAAGAAGAAAAAAAATTTCTAGTAAGGATGTGGTGTTCAAAAGTGAAGGAGGAATCAAATTGCAAGAAGCATTGAAGAGCGTTGAAGAAGAAAGAAGAACGTAAAGCTGTTTGTTGAAAAGCTGTAAGTCTTCTTTGATTCTCTACTAGTGATTGAGTCACCTTATCCATATACTCCCTACCTTTACCAAAGAGCCAACATTACAACCTAATGCAAGACCTTTGTGATCCTATTGTCGAAATTATTCCTTTAGTCGAGAGTTGAGATGATTGCCAAGCTTATGGTTACGCGTGTGTTTGGATTGATTATGAGTGAAAACACCATACCCTAAAGTGTATATCTCGCACTTGAGTGTTGAGCGTAAATACTACCCGTGAGAATGGGTGAATGAGCATTCCGAAAAGGTGAATTAGTTGATTTGAATTGTATGTTTTTAAATGGATGGTTATCTTGTATCCAAAGTATGATATTTAAATTGCTATATTGTCTTGAATGTTTTCTGCTGTGAAATTTCCTCTCAGTTAATCTATTGGTTTTTGATGTTGTTGCCTCGGGACGAGCAACAGGTAAGTTTGGGGGTTTGTTGAGAGTGGAATTTCACGCATTTTATGTGTGCACATTACACCATTTTGCTTAGGAAATTGATCATTTTTGCATGGAATTGTGTATGTTTAAGTATTTACACGATTTTAAGGCTATTAAGGTGTTTTTGTGAGTTTCGAAGGCAGGAAACAGGGTAAAACAGGGCAGGATCGGAAGAGGAGCAAAACAGACCCGGAACGGCCCAGCTCGGGAGCAGCTCGGCGAGCCGCTCGAGCCGAGCTGGGTGCCGAGCGGCGGTAAACAGCGCCGAGTGGGGTCCCACTTGGACCCCAGTGACGTGGCAAGTTCGAGGGCAGGCCGCTCGGCCGGGTCAGGACCCAGCTCGAGCCGAGCGGCTAGCCGAGCGGCCCAGTTCTGGCCCAGACGACGCCTGTTCGATTCAGCAACGTATATATATGTGTATTTCATCATTCAGACGCAAGATTCGTCGCGAAAACAGCCCTGCATCCATCTTAGAAACAATTAGGGAGATCGAGACGTCAATCGGAGAGAGCCCAGCCATAAACCATCATCAATCCACACTCCTTTCATACCCATATCAGATTACAACCTGATTCCACCATCCATCCAATTCCACAAGGGTTCCAAGTGCTAATCGAGGGAGAATCAAGCAATTGAAGAGACGGAGAAGGAACGTGAGATTGCTCCTACACTAGGGTTTCACAATTCTTATCTATTTCTTTCTATTACTTTGATTATTGTTATGAATTGCTTAGCCATGAGGATTGCTTGTAATCTCATGGGCTAATTTCCTATACAGTTCTAGGGTTTGATGGATTGATTTAATTGATTTGGGGATTTAGACCAAAGATTGGGATTTTATGCAGTTGAGCTTTTGATTTTACTTATTTTACTAAGACATATTAATCTGCTTCGTAACGTCTTCATAATATATTCATGACATCCGCTATAATGCTTGGATTATTGTGTTAGCTTGTGTGCGTTCATGATTGGTATTGTCTATCTGTTAGGGATTAGAGTAGCTCCGCTATAAGCACTTTAATTCCATGAACTGGTAAATCAAATACTTGATTAGTTTAGTGGAACAATGCAATTAGACAATCAAGTAGGAAGTGAATAGAACCTTGTAGTAATTCCAGAAAATATCTTGTTAGTCGGGCTTACCATCCGGAGGTATTGTTGCTTGCTTTGATTAGTATCTAGGAATAAGGCTTGGTAATATTTGCGCACCTTAGGATTTAAACCAGATTATACTGTTAGCTTTGAATCGAATCATATTCGGTGGGATAACAGGGATATGTGGTGTATTTTCAGTGAAACTGCATGAATGAGCAATCGTAAGTTTAATAACCCAAATTAATTGGTCAATACCTGATACCTTAGAACTGTTTGTCATCTCTTGATTAGACACTTGTTTTTATTTTTCCTTGCTTTTAATTAATTCAGTTATTTAATATTTCGTTAATTAGATTAATTCACAACAAAACATTGGAAATTGGTTACTCAATTCTGATTAATTAGTAATTAATAGTAAAATAAATAATTAGCTGTCTCAGTGGGATCGATAATTTAACTTGGGTGCTTGCTGCTACAATTGATATCCTTACACTTGAGGATTTAATTATAGTGCGCAGAAAAAGCCTAACAGACATAGAATACAAAACATTGTATGCACTGTACACACACATTTCCATACCATAAAATCAATAAAAATAATAATAATAATAATCTGCACAAATGAACTGCCATCTCTAAGACCCATAGCCTCGTGAAATTCAAAACGATACACCAGCAAACATTCATATTTTTTAGTATTTTATTCCAACTTGCAATTTTATAATAATAGAAAATTTCCTCTACGTATCAATATCTTTGTTGACATGACTAACTACAATTAATAATATCAGACTGAAGTCCAATTTCCTATTTCCTTAGCAGCAACTATCAATTGCATATAAAGATCCTGATCCAGCAAGATGAAGAGAAATTCTTGTACAAATGTCACTGCATAATAGGTCATGCACAAGCAGGCTCCAAAATCTATTTTCCACATATTTAAAGCACAACATATGAACTGAACTTATGCTAAATTGCAGCTACTCCCAAATAGTAAACTTAAACTAAATGTCCATAATTGTAACTTGACTGCAACCTAAATTGGCATGTGAGCAGAAAAATCAAGCAACTCATATGTATAAAAGTTCTGGCAAGAGAAGCGCCAGTTTTAACTTCTTTAAAGGATGGATGCATATTTATGAAATAAATAAGATGTATTCAGTCATTTGTTAACTTACAGATTCTGTACAGCCAAATAAGAGACTCAATATATACTTCCACGGCAGAAATGCTACAATAGATTTTCCCATCTACATAGTTTACATACGATTTAATAAGTGGCAATATTCTCATGAATGGACCACATATGTCCAAGCATCATATGTAAAGATACAGCTTAATGCATTACCAGGAACGCAATGAATGCAAATTGCAATTCTGCCAGAAGTGCATCTTCATCACCTCCATATTCCTTCATTAATAAGCTTTCTAACAGCTGTATCTGAAATTAGTAGAATGAACTCATAAATCAGCATACCATAAAACACAGTGTAATGAAATACAATTTCAAAAACCTTGTCAAGATTCAACCGTGTAAGATCCTCTCCACATAAACACTTCTGCTTGACAACTCGAGGAATTGCAGTGTAATAACAACCTCCTTTTTGTGATTTATTTTCAAGAATTGAAAGTTCCTGGTTCTTTAGCTGCTCAGCTAAGGCCTCCTCCATGACTGTTCTAGAAAACTTTCTAACCATTTCAGATTCACAGGCAACAGAGATTTCCCCTCTAATAGGTTCTGAAAAGTAAATTTCGGCTATAGTAAATGATTAAACAAAAAGATAGACATCTTCAAAAATGGAGTATTTAAAATTACCGACGCATGAATTGAAATAATGAGAAATCTTAAACATTTCAACAAATAGGCCATGGATGTCAAAGGTAACCATGATGTCTTCACAGAAAAAAACAAAATAAGTTCAATCGCAAAATTGGTGCATCTACCATATGTTGGAGACATGACATGGCATTCAACAGAGGATGTGAGAACTGTACGCGTTGGAGTAGGTAAGTATAAAAAAAATTGTTTATTAAAAGTGCACTGAACCTGTATATTAATTATTATGCATGGGCGCATTAAAAAAGCATAGACCAACTATGCGATCAATTATTTTTTTTCCTGAGATCAAGAGTAAATTTTCTTCGTATAATGCTTAATGATGTCTCATTGACATAACTAAAGTTTAGTTATCTATCAAAAAAATTGTCCATTCGCCTCTTAGGCTTGTCTTAATAGCCAACAAGGGAGAAAAACTCTGTCTCATTGACATAACTAAAGTTTGGTTATCTGTTAAACAATTTGTCCATTCACCTCTCAGGCTTGTCTTAATAGATGCCAACAAGGGAGGAAAACTCAAACTTAAACATGAGAAACTTCACAGACTTCATGATTCCATTTCAATGTCAGGCAAAGCAAAAGAATCTTATAGTCAAGTGGCAAAAAATCAAATGAAAAAATATGTTCAAGCACAAAATTTTTGCTTATGCCTGATATATTATAACTCATACTCTTGAATCTCTTATCTCCTGAAAATTTTTCTTTGCAGTAGGATCATTCTTATTGGCATCAGGATGATGCTTTTTGGCAGAGACAGAAAACGAAAATGCAGAGAGTTGGGAAATAACGACATTCACATGAAAAGAAGGCATTCAAAATAAGTAGAGCAGGAATACCAAGACAACACAAGCTATAACTTACAACATGAAAAGGCTACATAATCTCACCCCCATGGAATCTTTTGAACTTCTTGGGACCATTAGCTCCTAATGAAGAGAGCAACATTATTACTGGCAGAGTCATAAATTATTTATCCATATGCACATTTTCAGAATTCAGAAAGAGTGTTAAGCTTCACAGGTAAATTAAAACAAATACACACTTAGACATTTTATCCAACAGGTCGTAAGCATGAGTTAGAACAGACAAATTCCACAAATCATAACAATTACTAATGACTATTTCCTCTAAATCAACTACAAGTTCTCTCATTCATATTAACAATACACTTAAACTTAATGAATTGATAAACCGTTTGGATTGGTTTCATAAACTTTCCCATCAATCATAAAACAATTTGTACAAGTAACATCCATGATTAAAGCAGAAATAACGAAGAAGTAAGCTTGAATTGATATTCTGACCTTGGCGTCTGGGAAGGAATTCGACACTGCGGAACTGAGTGAGGAGGATAACAAGAGAAAGAGGCGGGTGGGGCATAACTTATCCGTAATGGCGGTGGGAGAAGATTGCCACGTGGAACGGGTTACAGCATACCCGAGAAAGAGAGAGGGGCACACTAAAAAAGAGTGTATCAATTATTCATCGAGCTTCTGATGGACATAAACATGATTAGCCTGCTAGAACTTTTAAGATATAAGATATGCTATATGCATGTTACATCATAGACTCAATAGTTTTCTTTGATACAATTCCTCGAACACCCGGTGGACAACACATTAAATAAGTAAGTGCAAATGCTTGCTACTTGAAATCAAAATATGTATAGAGAATACGCTGAGGAGGGAATAGAAGATACCCCAAGTGTTGTCGTCCAGCGAATATGGCGAAGAAATGAAACGGGAGAAAGAGGGTAAGGACATTTAAGAATGATGGAAGGAAAATTCAAAGATGAACCAGAGTGAATTAAGATTAGAGACGATACATAGGAAGAATTGCTAATGAGGGAATGGAAGATACCCCTAGTGTTGTCGTGTTCTGTTCCGGCGAAAATGGGGAAGAAATGAAAGGGGTGAACTAAAAGCAGCCGGACGACACCCCGGCTGAAATTAGGCATCGCGGAAATGAGGATAACAAGAGAGGTGGGCGGACTGCGAGGATAACTCTTTGTAATGGCGGTGCGAAAGTGGCCACGTGGAACGGATTACAACATACCACGACAATGAGAGAGAGGAAATGATTACCGACTACCGATAGAAAACTGGCCGGGCAACGGGCTTGCTCCCTTTATATATATATATATATATATATATATATATATATATATATATATATATATATATATATATATATATATATATATATATATATATATATATATATATATATATATATATATATATATACTCCATCCTGACTATTTCAAGGCACCTGATGGACAACCTTGAGTTGCTCTAGAGGAAATTCGAGAACCTGTCACTCAATGCAACGCGTGTTGGAAAATTACAAGAAAGCGATAGGACCAAAGTGTCTAATCGTATACGAGTTTGTATTCCCAACAATGCGAATTTCTTCGAGTCCTTACGAGAGCCACTCCTCCGGGCTGTTGATGGCAATAGCAATCGACTAAAGGAGAGTAGTCGAGAACGGGGCTCTAAACCCGGAGCAGGGGATTCAAATACCCCTAGCACGAGTTCTAGATTGGAACCTCCAAAAGAGGAACCAATCCAAGAAAAAGTCAAGGCTTCTGAGTCACATCTTGAGCCTTCGAGTCAACCCAGCACCTCTGGGGTCAAAGAGGGAGAGATCAACCTTAGGCCTATGACAGGCACTGCTAAGGTTGGTATTAACTTAGCTGATTTCTCTTATTGGCAGGAATACCAGGCCAGCTGGGAGAAATTGAATATCAAACAAGGAATCCGACCGGAGAAATACCGGGTGGATATATCTGGGGAATACCCCCGAGTCTGGATGCGAGAAGGCTCAAACCCAATGGATGTAAAGTAGTGGTATGACTTTGGGGCACTAGCCTCGATCTATACTGTTGCACCAGGTTTCCCAGAACTTGCAAAACTTCCAAATTGGCTGGGAGAAAAGGTTTTCAAGGCATGGGAAAACAACTCGACTCTATCCAGAGGCGATGTATTAGAGCTGTACTTCACCAGTGAGGCCCCAGAACCAGTCGGGAAAGGCAACCACGAGGCCTTCCATTTCATCAAGCTAAGAAGACCCGATGTTTCAGCATCAAATAAGATCAAAGAGTCTTCTGGAAATGAACCAGTCTTGGTTTTCACATTTTCTGAAGAACATATCTCTACGCGGAGAGTGAGGGGTTTGTATGCCTGCATCAAAGCAATGGTGGAGGTGAAGTTCCCATTTAAATTCGAGCATAAGTCTTTGAATGAGTCTTTCCTGTTGAATACTTTAACAGGGAAGAAGACAATGTTCACTGAGAAGGCTTTCCAGGAAAAACAAGAACTTCTTTGGAGAAACAAGATTCCAGTGAGTAAACAAACTCATCGGAGATATTGCAACATGGCCCATTTTGGGCAATGGACGAATAAGGTATGCACAAGTTATTCCACCCAAACAGAACCAGAATTTGGGAAAGGGATAAGATTGGGCATAGGGATGATCAGAACTACTGATCCACCCCCAACAAAGGAGACAAGTGGAAAGAAGAGGGTGAAATCTCTTCAGAATGCCCAAGAGCCGGGAAAATCATCAGGCACCAAAGAGGACAAATGACTCCTCAAAAAAGCAAGTGCCAGGTGACCTTTTCGAAAGGGTAACAAACATATGACCGACAAGGAAGATGACCCACAAAAAGGAATCTAATAAAGAGAGACCAGCCAGCTGCTGAAAAGTTGACATCCAATGTAAAGTGACGCAAGCAGTGACGTCACAAAAAAAATTCAATAAAGAAAAAAAGACCAAACAGCTGCTAAAAGGTTGGCATCCAATGTGAAGTGACGCAAGCAGTGACGTCACAAAAGATTGAGAGGCTTTGAAATCCGGATTTTAAATCTGAAATCCTCTATAAATAGGTGTGTGGAGGAAGCAGAAGGGATGGACCATCACCATCTGTTTTCTCTCATTCAATAAGCATTGTATTTTCCTTTCTTTCCTTGTATGAGTGTTTTCATTTCAGCTACCATAGGTAGCTAGAGGAGTCTTCTCCTCTTGCTTAAGCAGTATGAGTGTATAATAATATTTTCATTCTATAAATAAATAATCTTGGGCTACTGCCCAAATTATGTAGCCTTCCATTATATTCTGCAATCTTAATCTCCATATTTTCCGACGGAAAACAGTAGCAGCATCCTGTATACCCGGTGTAGGAAACGAACCAAGGTTGCGCTGAGGTTCGCTGAAGGAATGGGATTGAACCATCACACTGCGGGGTGTGTGGTTGGTTGTGAGGAGCAGTCGTAAAATCTCCCGAATATCCGATGGATTGGCAGTCGAAAAAGGTATTGTTACTATTTCAAGTTGAATAATTACGAGATTAATGTTGTTTAATTAATGTACGGAAACATGATGGGCCTGATATGGTTATAATGGACTATGTCTATTTTGAAACAAATTGATGAAAAATTGGAAGGAAATTGAGTATATATATATAGGTATATAAGAAAATAAATGAACAAAAATTGGAAGTAATAAAAGGTGGGGAATTAGTCAAAAGGGGTTTATTTATTTAAGAATGAAAGGTGAGGGCCATATTTGATCCTTCTAAAAAGGTAAAGGGTTTAGGTGAACAAAAGATAAGTTCGAGGGTGTGGTTGATCCCAAGGGTAGAGATTAGGTTCAATGTGACCCTTTTCCCTTTAAATTAAGAATGGGACCCTCGTATATTACAGAGCATGAAAAGGGTTAGATTCATTATTAAAATATATTCTTTCTGTTTCATTATAATAATTATATATTATTTCTATCAATGTAAAGGTATTCATTTTATCATTTTGGGCGTTTAATTCAAAGGTATTCATATTTCCTTTTTAGCAAAAAAGTACATCACATGACACACCACTTCCCTCTAATACAACTATCCACTACACATATAATAATAATACTCCTTAATCTACACGTAAAAAGCAAACGATTACCTTTGATTTGGCTGAAGGGAGTATATTTTTTTATAATAATACGTAGTTACTAGTTGGTGGAGAAATATAATATTCTAATATATAATGGGTAGTTGTATTAGTGATATGTTGCATTCCATAAGGATATGCTCCTTTCGTCCCGTTTCAAACTTTACGCTTACTTTTTGTATGTAAATTAATGAATGTAGTATTTTAATTTGTAGTGAGGTGAGAGAACTAATATATTAATGTAAAGTGGATATGTGAATTAGTGTGATGTGTGGGCCCATAGAGAGAGAAATAATCAATCTGTATGTGTCCCATTTATTAAAAATGGAAATAAATATTGAAATGGAACACCCAAATTAGAAATATATAAATATTAAAATGGGACGGAGAGAGTATTTATTATTTTGTGTCAATCATATCTACCACAAAGGAAAACGTAACTATTGACATGAGACGTGATAATATGTAACTATTATGGTGGGACGGAGATAGTAGTTCTTATATAGGTAAAGTATGAAATTTGGATTGTTAAAGTATGATTTATTAAAATATTATCATTGTTGTCTTAAAGTATGATTTTAAATTATTATAATATGATTCACTACTCAATAATCATACTTTTGTGAATTATGTTATAACACGCTATAATTATACTTTAGTGTATCATTTATCATACTTTAATAAATTATACTTTAACCATAAATATCAAATTTTGCCTATATGATAATCATATTTTAATAATGGATTTTCCCATTTCAATTCGTATACAAGAACGGTCTTACAATAGATATTTGTCAATTAAGAATGATACAAATGAAATACTCTCTCCATCATGATGGAATTCACCATTATTGTAGAGGAGTTTTTTTTTAGAAAATCATGACAATTTAATCAACTCATTTTTATGGGATGTTTGATATTTTTAAGTAATAAATAAATAATAAAATAAATTTTGTAAATTGGAAATGAATAATAATTTTGAAATTAAAGTATAATATAAATTTATGAATTGAGTTTATTTTTTATTTGGATTATGAATAATAATTTTGTAATTAAAGTGTTATATAAATTTATGAATTGAGTTTATTTTTTATTTGGATTATGAATTTATTTATTAAACAAACAAAAATAGTATTAATTTTCTACGAGACTGTAGGACTAATATTTATTAGAGCCAGCTATTTGCACCCCAAAATTACTAAATATACCCCATAAATAATCCTAAAAAAATTATATAATTATTCCAACCGAACACTTACGATTCGTACGCTCCTTCCACCAAACAAATATATTCTGTTGGATCAGTATTATCGAACAGATGTAAAATATAAATTGTTAAAATAACCCCACGCATACTCGCACTCTCTTTAGCATTCTACTTCTAATAATTTGTCATGTAGCTAGAAGATTCCAGCATAAAAGTTGTCCACTCCATCTAATATGTGATTATCCAAATCTGCCGACATAATCTCCACTAGAGATTCTAGATTTATTGAAGTAGATGGTGATCTTCAACACCCTATCACTGCGAAGCAACTCTTACATCCTTCTCCCGTTGCTTGGGCGCCTTTGTCTGTCCCTCCGACCGTCTGCACACACCCCGGGTAAGGATTCGCGTAGAAGTTCTCCTCTCGTCTTGGTATTTCCCCTGCTACTCTTGAATATGGTGCTCCGATTCTGTCCTTGTGCAGATGCTTCACCTCCGAGGTGAAGTGATCCCAAGAAATCATCTTCTGTGCCACATGTTAAAGTGATTGACACGTAAGATGGGAAATAAATTCAACCATTGCCCATAGGATTTAAAGATTAGGGTATAGTTTATCTCTCTTATGTGTCGACCAACTAACGCTATGATACATGAGATGATATATAGAATCCGAGCCGGATGATATGGGGTATTTATTGTTATGGTTGGATTTGTGCTACATTTGCGCCACGGATCCTATTTCTTCCTCTTAAATATCATCATATAATAATTTCTTAACTAAACATTTCAAATATCCAACTTTAAAACAATCATTTTTTTTTACGTAAATTAAAAATGAGTTCTTCCTTCGTTCCATTTAAGTCTATGCTTTTATTTCGATACGGAAATTAAAAAAAGTGATAAGTACTTTTAGAGATATAATAATATTTTTTTATAATAAATAAATAATAAAATATGTTAGATGTGTTAATATAGGAAGAAATGTTTTATTTATAAATAAAGTAGGGAAATAGTGATTGTGTTTGATTTTTTTATTTTTTAGGCTGGTGCAAACTTTTGTGGACAATCCAAAATTAAAAGTGTGTCATCTAAAAGAAGATGGAGAGAATTTTATTTTATGTATCGTTGATAGTGGTACTAGTTGGATGTGAAATTTTCTTTAAAATATGAAATGAAAACTTTATAGTAAATACCAAAATAATAAAATTGATATTTTTTAAGTGAACGGAGTATATATTTTCAAAAGGCACTTCATCAAGTGTCACCGATGACGTCACGGTACAATCTTTTTTTTTTTCCTCTTTGATTTTTTTTATAACTAATTATTATTAATTATAATTTCAATAATACTCCTTTCTTTCAATACACTTTTTACATTTCTTTTTTGTAATTATTGGAATGGGAAAGTTTACATTTAGATTCATGAAACCTAATTGTTCACGTTCTATTTTGTTTATATGATTCAATCTTTTAATTTTGAGAAACTCTACTGTGAGACGAGATTTTTGTGAGACGGTTGTGAGAAGGGTTGACACATTACTAAGTATGTTTATTATATAGGTAAAGTATATTTATTTATAGTTAAAATATATCAATAATGAATCATATTATAATACCCTCAAATCATACTTTATTTCATCATTTATCATATTTTTAAAAACATACATTATCAATATAATATGCATAATTTAACACGTCTCACAGATCGTCTCATATATATAATGTCTCACAAGAAAATTTGTCTTTAATTTTTGGGTTTAGTAATAATTCTAAACTATAATTGTAATTTCATAGTTTTTATGATATCACTTCCTTATCCTTCATAATCTATTTTACAATATAATTTAATCATCATCTTTTAGAATTTATAATAATAAAATAATGAGACATCCGAAAAAATGTCACTTTTTAATACTTTATTACTTTAAAAAATATCGCCCACTAATTTTTTCTTTTTAGATGCTACTTTAATTTTTTAAATTTTGGATATAATTATCCTTATGTGACTATGTTTGTGCCTCCACACACAATTTTCATGCTACGTCTAATACGATTACATTTACAATTACACTAGAGATTTCATATACTCTCCTCGTATCATTCAAGGAGGATATTTTTTTTCATTTTATTCATGGAACCCACACACCTCTTCTAATATAATTAAAAATATGGGGTTCACACTCTCACTAATACAACTACCCACTATACATTAAATAATAATGCTCCTTAATCTACGTGTAGAAAAACAAATACCTTCTTTTGACGGAATCGATGAAGTACAATTTTTTCATGTTACGCTACAATGCAATTATATATGAGATGATATACCAATTTTTTTTTATTAATATATGTTTGACGCAACGCCGAACGGTATATGCGACTCTAACTATGCTTATATATCAATTATATAATTATAAGAAAGGGAAAAAGGTGACATTTAAAAATATACTATGTTACTCGACATTTTAATCAATTATTAATTAGAGCATTTTCATCCATTCAATAATTGTAATTTACCCCGTGTTCTTCACGTAATATTACATTAATTCATGTGATATAACTGTCTTTTCAACTTTTAATTTATAATTATAATTATAATAATAATTAATTTTATTTTTTTAAAAAAATAAGCAGCTGACTCATTAAAATATCTCCTGTATAATAAATTATAATGTGACCCGTATCTTTTTTTCAGGTTGACACGTTATTCCAGTTGCAGTGGCACCTCCACAAAATCTCTGCCAGCTCGTCAAATTAGATATGGGCACTTTTCAGATAGAATAGAGGGGTAATTCGTGATACTCCACCGTCTCGGTCAATTTGCTTTTTTACATGAATTAAAAATTATTATTTATATTAATAGTGAATGGTGATCATGTGTGAGTCTTTTTACGAAAAAAAAGAATGAGAATCTTTGAATGGGACACCCAAAATAATAAAATTGAGATATTTCGATGGGACGGAGAGTGTACAAGAATATTGATAAAATAATAAAAAATAAAAATGTTGATTAAAGTTGACTATTAAAGGATTATTCATGAGTCATTATCTATTAATATTTATCCGGTTTAGTGGGTTTACAGGAAAATTTTGTATTCTTATCAAATTCACACAGCGAATACGATAGAGATGGATAACCTCTCATGGATAGATGGTACTATATAATCAGGGTTAAAACAAAGCAACATGATATATATATCTTAAGAGGGTAAGGAGTAATATCGTACATAAATGTGGAAGCTAAAGATTGGGGAAGGGAAGGGTCCTTATTTGTACAGCACTAACAACTATGTCGGAAGGCAGATTTGGGAGTACCATCCGGACGGAGGAACGCCCGAAGAGCACCGAGCAATCGATGAAGCTCGTCGAGCGTGGAAGGACAATAGGGACAACCTCGGCTTTCATTGCTCCGCAGATTTGTTCACCAGAATGCAGGCCAGTCATAATATCATCATCTTAACTTCTTTTCTTTTCTTTTCAATAGAGAACACATGTTAAAATAAATAAAGGTACATGCATGTATCCTCCAGCTAAAAAAGGAAAGTGGAATAGATTTATTGAGCATGGGAGCAGTTAGGGTTGGAGAAGAAGAAGAGATGACGTACGAAAATGTCAGCATCTCTGTGGAGAAAGCGATTCGGCTTCAACGGGCGATTCAAGCAAGTGACGGCCACTGGCCAGCTGAAAATTCTGGCCCTATGTTCTTTACTCCCCCTCTGGTAAATTCTACTCCCTCTGTGGAAAATGCTTCTCCTTTACTCACGTTTTCACGTTATTTAAGAAAAATTGTTATTTTCAACCAAAAATGTTGGTTTTATGGGTATTTAATAGCATGATTAGTTCACAACGTGATTAGCTAATAGCGTGATTAACGTTTGCATATCTCTATCACATATATTTGATTAAGTATTAAACAATTCAACTCTCTATTAGTATTGTAACATTTTAGGTAATTATAGTACTCCCTCCATCGCATAATAATCTTCAAAATTTTTCATTTTCGTCCGTCCCACATTAAACTTTACCACAAAAAAAATATCACATCAATCTCCACCCTTAAAATTACATCTTATTTACAAATTTACCACTTCCACCTAACAAACATAACATACTTTATAATTTATTTATAACCTAAAAATATGACATTACCTTTCAAAAATTAATAAAGTTGATAAAAAAACTTTTCTTAAACTTCATATCTACAATAACAGTGAAGTTTATTATTAGACGGAGGGAGTATATGGTAATAAAAATAATAATAATGATATGTGTGTAAAAAAATGAGTAACAAATTTAAAATTAAAGAACCTTTTAAAGTTATTAAATAAAGTGATTTTTTTTGTGTGAAAAATTTTATGGGACAAACAAATAAAGAAAGTGTAAAAAGTTTGGTAGAACGTAGGGAATATATTTCAATGTTTCATCTCATATACTGCTGCTTATCATCATTCGTCATATTGGATTTACCGTGTTATTTTGCACGTGTTGTGCTTTTAGTTATATAAGTAACGTAAGAGTAAACATAAAATGGGTAGGTCTTGTGTGAGACTGCTTCATATAAGTCCTTACGTGAGAAGAGTTAGACTCTTGTAAATCGGGTTTACATCATAAACTCTTGTAAACCCTATGATTTCTATTAGTTTAAACACCCTAACAATACATAGGGTATATAGGATTGGAAGAGGATACCACAGAGTTTACACCGTGTACTTGGTTTACACAATTATTTGTTTTTCATAATGCGCTATTGTGTTATATTTAAAATGACAAAGTTTCTTGTGAGATGGTAATTATGTGAGATGAAGTGATATATCGTTAAAGTATACTCCCTCCGTCCCACAACTAGGCTTATATTTTTTCATTTTGGTCCGTCCCAAAATAAAGTATATATTTTCTTTTTTGGTTGATGTGACCTACATAAAACCATTATTATATCCACATGACCCCACACACTACACTAATACAACTACCCACTACACATTAAAATATTATTTCTCTCACTTCACTACACACATTAAAATATTATTCTCCTTAATATCTGTGCAAAAAATAAACATATACCTTGTTCCAGAACGGAAGGAGTATTTTTTAAAGTATGATGAATAATGAACTAAAATATGTTTTTATGATGTTATAATATAATTCGCTACAAATATATAAGACATACTTTACTTATATAATAATCATATTTATCATTTCTCTCACTTCACTACACATTAAAATATTATACTCCTTAATCTCTGTGCAAAAAATAAACGTATACCTTGTTCCGGGATGGAAGGAATATTTTTTAAAGTATGTTGAATAATGAACTAAAATATGCTTTTATGATGGTATAATATACTCCCTCTGTTCCGATCAAACTGCATCGTTTGACTGCATAAAGCTCTCACAAAAGTTACAGTAAACCATGCAATATTGGCGAGACGGAGGGAGTAATTCACTACAAATATATAAGACATACTTTACTTATAAAACAATCATATTTTTACTAACTGATTGCCCAGTCCTATATATATCCATCCCACACTAAAGTAATTCATCTAAAATTACATGGAGAATACAATGTCACGTAAAGAAGAAACCTCACAGATCGAGAATTAGTGGATTAAAAAATAATTTGCCTCTTTTTTATATTTTCATATTTACTTATTATTTAATTAATTTTAAATTTTACACTGGTCACATAAATTTCGTATCTCGTGTATCTCACAGATAATCGTCCTATACATTAGTGGAGCAATCAACACACTCTTTACATCCCAACATAAAAAGGAGATCATCCGCTACTTATACAATCATCAGGTACGTTCTCATTTAATGCCCACACTCGTATTATATTTTTAAATTAAAAGTGTAATAATTATCCAAATAAATTATTACACGAACAATTTATAGTGAAAAGTAATTATTAATTTATAAAAAAAAATTCACATTGTCTCATACAAAGATAAAATCGCTAGTGAAACGTTATTTATATGAAACTGTTTGTGAGACGTATTAAATAAAATATTATTATTATATAGATAAAATATATTTATTGCTAGTGAAAATATATTTTTTTTAAAGTATGATGATAGATCATTATAATATGATTTCAAAATGTTATAATATGATTCACTACTATTTAACATACACTCGTCTTATAAGAAAGTTTTCACCGCACAAATTCTGCTCCTAATTTTATTATAGTTTTAAGAAAAAATAGTACTTTTCATATATATTTAATGAATAACAAAATCATTATATTTCATGGTAATAAAATTGCAGAATGATGATGGTGGGTGGGGGTTTTATATAGAAGGTAAGAGTACGATGATAGGATCTGCACTGAGTTATGTAGCGCTGCGGTTACTGGGAGAGGGACCAGATGACGGAAACGGCGCCGTTTCCAGAGCCCACAGATGGATTATTGACCATGGTGGTGCCACGGGAATTCCCTCCTGGGGCAAGACCTATCTTTCGGTAATTATATTAGCTTTTCAAATTTCTTTATGTTTTTAAAATTTTCACATTAAATAAATTTTAACCTTTTATATATATATATATATATATATATATATATATATATATATATATATATATATATAAAAGTGTAACTTAAATTAGTAAAATATAATAAAAATTACAATGAATATATTAAATAATTATTTATTTAAAATGAACTAAAAAAATAGAATTACATATTTTTTAGATTTCATTAAAACTTTTAATATTTAGTTTTATCTTAATTTAAAAAACCATAATATATTTAAAAAAATATAAAATACTCTTCATTTAATTTTCTTACATTAATTTTATTCCCCTGTAAAATTTAAAATTAAAAGAATAATTCATTCAAATAATATAATCATAAAAATCATTTAAATAAATATTAATTATTTACTGTTTTAAAAGCGTAAAATATTAAATTTAACTTTGCCTTTTTTTATTAAATATATTTAATGTAATATATATATATATATATATATATATATATATATATATATATATATATATATATATATATATATATATTCGTGTATATTTAATTTAAATATATAAATATATTTTATATTTATTGAATAAAACATTTAAAAAGAAATTGTATACCTCACTTGCGAATTATATATTAAAATAAAACAAAACTTAAATCATAATTAAATAAAATGAAATTAATTGCCGTGTAATTAAAAAATAATAATAATAAAATTAAAAAAAAAACTTCTAATTCAAATTAATTACTTGTAGGTACAAACTTCCTATGTATAATTATGTTAAGATACATCCATAAAAATAAATTATTATTAGGTACAATTTTTAGAGTTAAAATTCCAAATTTATCCTTAATTAAAATATATCTCAATAATATCTCTTCCACTCTCAACGTATTTCACTTTAAGATTTCTTGACTTGCCATAATGAATTATGATTAATTCCCATGAATTCCTATTCATGTTGTTAGAAACCCCCAAACAAATCTGCATTTCGTGCAGAAAAATATCATTAATTGCGAGAATTGGAAGATAAATATGCATTTCGTGTAATTTCGTGCAGAAAATTAACTACAAAAAAAATCTGCATTTCATGCAGAAAATTAACTATAAAAAAATCTGCATTTCGTGAAAAAAAAAATCAACTAAACCTCCTTCAAATTGCATTTTTTTTAACCGGAATTTGCATTTCGTGAAAAAAAATCAACTTAACCCAACTCAAATTTGCATTTTTAACTAAAATCTACATTTCGTGCAGAAAAATCTGCATTTAAAATCTAAATTTGGATATTAGGGCAAAAAGGGAAATACATACATAAATTTTGTAGTTAGTAGTAAGAGTTAATTTAGAATGTATCTATCAGTTAATTACGCTTAGGGAGTGTAGTGGATAGTAACCAACTCAATTAATAAAGATTAAGAGGTATCAAATTCAAAGTCTTAGCCAGTATTTAATATCACCAATTATTTTACTAATATAAGGGGTCTCTTCATTAAATATTACAGTTGCACACAAATTAATTAATCATTCTCACCAACTAATATTTGATTAATTAATTGACTGATCAATTTATTATCTGTTTGGAGCAGGTTCTTGGGGTTTATGATTGGGATGGTTGCAACCCACTTCCCCCTGAATTTTGGCTCTTCCCTTCATTTTTACCTTTTCATCCTGGTAATTAAAATATTTTCCTAGTATATATCGCTTCGAATTCCTATTTCAAAATAGTATTTGATTTGATATTCTATGTTCAATTGAAAAACTAGACCTTTACACAAGTGATAACAAATTGAATATTGATGATAACACTGTGGTAAGAATCTAACCAATAAAATAGAAAATGAAATATTGTAATGGTATAAGTGATCCATTTTGTACAAATGGGGTAAAATAAATTATTTGAGCAAGCGGGAGATTGTCCACGGGTGACATCATTTTGTATTTTTTTTGTTATTAATTTCTTTTATTAAATACTCCCTCCCTCCCATACTTATCTGCACGGATACTGTAGATACGGAGTTTAAAAAAAGTTATTTTTTGACCAACTTTATTGACTGTTTAGGGGTATTGTGGTATTTTTAGGTAATAAATAATTATAAAGTATGTTATGTGTGTTAGGTGTGAGTGTTATTTTTGAAATTTTGATAACTTTTGAGGTTCTTGGTTAATGTGAAGTTTCCTTTTTGGGTAGTGAAGATAAGTGTGAAACGGACGAAAACGAAAAGTGTGAAGATAAGTGTGGGACGGAGGGAGTATTATTTTATCAATTTTTATTTAATTATACAATAAATAATTTATGAAATAATTTACTATATCATTATAATTTTTTATCAATTGAATACTAAATTTTTATTAAAATGTTATTACTAGTTCAGAATTCATCCAATTAAACAGTAAGTTTGCCAAATTTATTTTTTTTATTAGGAAAAATAATTCATTTTATTAAAAAGAGTTAGGTACGAGAATACTTAACTCCAAAATTATTATATGAGAATTTAACATTATCAAAATTTGTCAAATTGTTATTATCAATTTTTTATTTTTTTTAATGAAGAAATGTATATTGTGAGTGCAGCAAAAATGTGGTGTTATTGTCGAACAACTTATATGCCCATGTCATATCTTTATGGAAGAAAATTCCATGCACCTCTCGACCCTCTCATTGCATCACTGCGTCAAGAAATCCACGTCACACCCTATCACCTAATTGATTGGAATAAGGCACGCCACAATTGTTGTAAGGTTCATTCTCAAATCCCTCAACTTCTCTTTTTAATTTGTGAAATATATATATTAGGGTTGCGATGGATAAGAAGTGATACGTGATCGATAAAAAGTTATAATCGTTCAAAATTACTAATTAATTTGTGTATAATTTATAGCATAAATGAAGAGTGATAAACAATAGTATGTATTATTATACTCCTTTCGTCCTACGTATTTAGTCGCACGTTCCATTTTGAGGTGTCCCACGCATTTATTCACATTTCATTAATAATAAAAATACACTGTACATCTCATATACTTTTTATACTTTATTCATTAATTCCAATAATTTTATTAACTTTTTTTACACTTTATTCATCATTTCCAATAACTTTATTTACTTTTCTTTTTAAATTACCAATTTACCCATACTTTTTCTTACATTATATATTAAAAAATAATACTTCAAAATCTCCGTGCCTGTATAAACCACGTGGATGGAGGGAGTATAATATGATTATAGTTCGAAATTGAAAATATGTCAATCAATTGATTTTGGGTTGAGGCTATTCTAGACTCACCCTCCATTGGGTTTAGGCTATTCTAGGGCCCAATCATGTTTTTAGTGAGATTGATAAATGTTATTTCATTGAAAACGGTTACAAAGTATTTATATATAGTGCGAATACAAGTCCTATCCAACCTACTTAAGTCAGAGGCTTAGGGTACGCTGTTTGATTCTATCTGCTATATGGGTGGGGAATAGCATCCTCGAACGAAGTCTAGGGCCCAATCATATTGAACCTAAGATCTTTGATAGAACTATTGATCAAAAATTAATTTGGGAATTTCAATGCTCTAAGGTATAATCCAGCCCAAAGCCTATGGCAATTTTTTACCAAAGACAAGTCTTTGATATAATATTGTTCTCAACTTTCATAGGATTTTTTATATGTAGAAGAAGTTGGCGTGCAACCAAATGCGATCCAACTACAACGTAATACCTTGTAATTAATTAAATTTTTAATATTCATTAGCATAAAAATTAATTTTCTTGAAATTTTAAATTATGAAATTAATTTTCTTTGCCGAACATCAATACTACAATGCTCTTTAAATAAAAAAAAGGTAATATTCTATGGAAAGGAATCTAATATCATGGGCCCAGTAGGCCTCATCTTTCTATTGGGCTGACTCTTGCTGGACATACGTTCCTTATTAGGATTTATTGAAAATTTTAAGTTGGCTTAGAAAATAAATTTGGGATTATAAATAGTTACAAAAATTTCCCATTATTTTCATTGTGGGATTTAAAGATTAATTAAAGTAATGATCTACTCACCCAAATATAAAATATTCTGCACACCCAAATACAAAAGATACATACGCTTAAAAAAAAAACTTATTTTTTAGCAATGGAATTTACCAACAGAATTCAAATCGTTAATTACCAACAGAATAGCAACAAAAATGATATTTTTCCTTTAGCAAGAGAATGACAACGGATGTATTCTCTATTTTACCAATAGAATTCAATCCATTGGTAATTATCAATGGATTATCAACGGAATATATATTACCAATGAAATTATTAGCAACAGATTATCAATTGAATAATTTACCATGAATTGAATTTTTATTGCTAAAAATTTACCAACCACTACTTTATCAACAAAAATTTACCAATAGATTCCGTTGTTAATCCGTTTAACAATGGAATTAAGGCTTATACCAACGGAATATTCCATTGGTAAAAAATAATTTTTTTTAGTGATATTTATTAATAAAAAAAATACATTACTAATTAATAAAATTATACCGTTAGCAATTTTTAATGTTTTTAGCAAAATTTATGTTATTTTTTTAATAAAAACTTAATATTAAAAAAATAATACATTTAATATGAAACACATATATACATTACTTTATAAAATTAATAGAGATTGAGTGCATGAAAATTAACTCTGTGCACCGGAGTTTACAGATCAACTTTGTCGAAAATTCAGATTCGTGTATTAATTTTATTGCTCATGTATACTTCCTTCGTTGGAGAACTGTTCACACTTTTTTCATTTGTTTATTCAATAATATCCTTGACAATTAAAAAAATGAAATAAACCTTCATCAAATAATCAATTCCCACTTTATGTGAGAATCCTCTAGCTAGCTTTGAATCTGATGTTGCCACCCTTAACAATAACATGATTCTGCTAGAAAATCCACTTGCATCCAACTACAATCTGACCATTAGGTCTCTGTACTATCTTCCAATTAAGTCCAATTCTTATCTAATGACAGTAGCACTTCTTGCATTGCTAATGGCCTCTGTTCCATCTCAAGTGTTGTATGTAGTGCAAATGACACTACATCAACTTGTGCATATCTAGCAGGTATATCCCTTGCTAATTTCTAGTTGCTTAGCTCCTCATTGACCTTAGCTTGCTCCTTTTCCTCTTCTTGATCAGCAGCCTTCCTGGTCTGAAAATCCACCTCAACTACTATTCCATTGCTTGCAGTTGAAAGATATCCTTTCCTTATTGAAAGTTACAGGTCTACTTAAGATGAACTTTTGAGTCTCTATCCGGTAGCCCTTTACCTCTTTAGGATAACTATTGAAGGTTGATGCATATTCTAGAATTCCCTAGAATTAATTATTATGAATAGTCTAGAATATAACAGAATGGTCATGACCTTATAACATTACTGGAAAGTTCTAGTCTAAGGATAGAGATATCTAGTGGGACCATTACACCGACTTGTACCATTATAAATAGGGATATGTGCTTGTACATTTGAGTAATAGAAACCAATTACTATTTTCAATACTTAAAGTCTGCAACACCCACTTCCTATACTTCTCTCCTACACCAACACTACTAGCTATCTACCTTTATAATCCAACAATAACCAACCAAGACACACTTGAGAGCTCTGAGTTTTAGCTTACGTTGTTTCACATGAATATAAGCTAAACAACCTATAATTCTAAAGTTAGAGTAGTCTGCAGGTCTTCCATACCACACTTCCATTGGTGTCTTGAGGTTTAAAATAGTTATCAACTAAATATTAACCAATTCACCCCAAAAAACTCTTGTTGAAGCCTCCACTGATCATCATGCACCATACCCTTTCTAGTAAAGTCTGATTCATTATCTTAGCAATGCCATTATGTTGGGAAGTACCTGGTACAGTTCAATGCCTAGACATATATTCTCCTTATCGAAAGTGTTGAATTCCTCTAGTAAATACTCTTAAGTCATTATCAGTCCTGCAATGTTTCACTGGTGTTTTCCATTTTTTGCTAGCCATTACTTTAATGTCTTGAATGCAATTCATCTTTTGTCTTGAGTCAGACATCCATACTTTTCTTGAATGATCATCAATGAATGATATGAAGTATCTGTCTCCTCCTCTTGTCATGTTCTGAAAAGGTCCCTATAGATCAGAGTGTACATAATCCAAGATTGCCTCTATAGTGTGTGATTCAAATCTAAATCTAAGCCTCTTTGCCTTTTCAAGTATGCAACATTCACATTGCTTCATCTCTGTATCAGACAAATTTGCTAACATCTTCTGCTTGTGCAGTTTTTTAAGCCCCTTCTCATTTACATGAGCCAATCTTTCATGTCATGTATATGCATTCACACCCTTATTTGCAGTATAAGACTCCCAGAGAGTGTTTCTGATATCTAATCACCTTTTATTAAAGTTGTTATCGTTTTTTTATGAAAAATATTATCATTTATTTTTTTTACAATGAATTATTCATGAAATAGTTCACTACATTATTTTGGCTAGTGCAGGATGATTTATACTATGGTCACACATTGATACAAGATTTGATTTGGGATGGTCTCAACTATGTAACGGAGCCCTTGATGAGGCGTTGACCACTGAACAAGATTCGAAACAAAGCTCTACATCACACTATTAAGTACATGCGCTACCAAGCTGAACAAACCAGATACATTACCATGGGATGCGTTGAAAAAGTAGGCCATTTCCATCTCGTATACTCCTTTTGTCCTGGTGGAATTTTCACATTTACTTCTCCACGTTGTTTAAGAAAAATTACCATTTTTTTATCAACACTTTTAAGGATATAGATTTTAATTAAAGATTATTTAACTTCACATGTTATTTCACAAAATGTAAAAGAAATGTGTGTGAATTTAAAAAATAATGATACATTATTTAATTAAATATTGCAGTATATAGCTGTAAGGTTCATGCATTCCAGTGTTTGGAATTTTCCAATTTATAATAAATTTTGCGAGACCAAAAAAATAAAATAAAATAATAATAAAATCCTAATTATAATTATAGTGAGACGGTGTTTATGTGAAGTGTGATTGTTATATAGGTACTCGTTTTAGACAGCTGACCATTTAACAGAATTTAAATCAATGAAAGAAAGAGGATGTATATATATATATATATATATATATATATATATATATATATATATATATATATATGGCGTTGTAATATTGCAGTTTGTGGGTGAATGCAGAGTCTACAGATGATGTGCTGGTGGGCACACGATCCCAATGGTCTGGAGTTCAAGCATCATCTTGCTAGGGTCCCAGATTACATGTGGATCGCTGAAGATGGCATGAAAATGCAGGTACGACTGTACTTACGTATATATTATATACGCTCTGTCCCAAAAAACGCTTCACGTTGTAGATACTAGAAGATTAAAAGAAAGAAGATAGAAAGAAGATAAAAGAATTTATCAAATCAGGGATGATTTGGGAATCATTATTTTGTTATTATTATTAAAAAGTATGGTAGAATATACAAAGAGAAATTTCCGATACATCATCCGATCCAGAAATGCCACGTTGTTTCACATAAAACTTTCATGTTCCTTAATTTTATTAACTTTTTTGATTAATTTTTTATTTTTATAAAATAAATAAGTTATAAAGTATATTATGCTTTTTAGATGGGTATTAATTAATTTTAAAATTAAGTTGCCTAATTATTATTCATACACTATTTTAATTTTTATTCATATGTTTTCAATCCATAATTAAAGAGGTTTTACATGGAAATGCACACTGGACAACTCAAATTGATCGCCTCATCTAAAAATTTAAGCTAAAAATTTAAGCTAATAGAAAGAGAGTCATTTAATATTTAAGCAAATCACTCTCACATGCAGATGGGGTTAATTTTTGCGTTAAGTGATACCATATTAAACAATCGTCTTATTTAAAAGTTTAAGCTGATAGAGAAGAGAGTCGTTTAATACTTAATCAAATTACTCTAACACACCCCCTCACCCTCACATGTACTTTGGAGAGTTAGGTAATTATTAATGAATTGCAATGTGTTGTGTTGAATTAGCAGAGTTTTGGAAGCCAATTATGGGACTGCAGTCTTGCCACTCAAGCAGTTATTGCGAGTGGTATGGTTGACGAATATGGCGATTGTCTCAGAAAAGCTAACTTCTACATAAAGCAATCTCAGGTACAAAAATTGATTTATATATCGTCTCGTACAAAGGGACTCATAGTTTTTAATCGATCCCAAAAGCTACATTTTTTTATCTCAAAATCCTAACGGCTAACGTAAAAATGTAACTTTTTCATCAAAATCTCTATGGAATAGAAATGCACTAAACTAGTTTTAGATCATTTTTTGAAATATGGCTTTTTTGGGACTAAAAATGCATTTTTCCCAAGTAATTTTAAGTAGGTGTATACTGTGTTTGTGTAGATAAAGGAGAACCCAAGCGGCGACATCAGAAGCATGCATCGCCACTTCACAAAAGGCGGGTGGACTTTCTCCGATCAAGATCATGGCTGGCTTGTATCAGACTGCACTGCTGAAGCTCTCAACGTATGTATATGACTAATAAGAAAAATGCTTTTTTGGTCTCATAAGGAACTCCTTTAATGAAAGGTCATGCAGTTTTGAGTAAAATATAAACTGCCATTAAGGTCCCAAAATAGTTAGGACAATCATTATCGTCTCTAATCTTTTAGTTTTGCCCCGATTTTGTCCCAATACAATATTTTTCACCTATATTGTCCTATAACTTTTTTAAAAGCATCGATTCAATCTCATAATTCAATCCCATGCATGGAATTAGCAAGATTTAGACAATTTTAGTGAGAATTTAAAAGATATGGGACTATTTCGGAGATACTGAGTTTCTTGAAACTGTTTTAAATAAAGTAAAAAGGTACGAGACAATTTATATTTTAAACTCTGCAGTTTTAGAGCTTAAAACATTAATAATCCCGCACCTTTTTACTTAATTAAAAAAGGTCCTAAAATAGTTAAGATTTCAATTTTCATCTCAAACTTTTCAGTATTGCTCAGATTTCATTAAAAAAATCAATTTCATCTCGTAACTTTTTAATTGCGTTGATTTGTTCCCATTATTTAAAACGTTTACTATGACCAAACCCTTCCTTTTTAAGCAAAAAAAAAATATATATATATTTGGTGTCAATTTAAAAGTTATTGGACTATTTCGAAAGAACTAAGTTTTTTGGTACTATTTTTAATAAAGTAAATTTATACGAGACTATTTATATTTTAAAATCTCCCGTTTTGAATTGTTCTCAAAAGTGGCATTTTTCCTACCCGATAGAATTTGGAAAAAAATGCTGCATTTTTTTGTCCTAGTCGATCTTTAGGGTTTAGGGACAAAATATGTAACTTTTTGGTTCAGTATGAAACTTTTGGACCTTTACTAAATGACACTTCTTATGAGATCAAAAGTACATTTTTCTTATAAACTAATACTACTGACCTCTTTCTATTTATATATATAGTATACATTATCTCTTTCTTTTTTTTTATTTGCTCATATTAATAAAAGAGATACTATTATGAAACATTAATAAGCTACGTAAATACTGTTACTGCAGTGTCTGGTTTTGCTGTCAAAAATGACAAGTGAAATATCAGGAGAAAAGGTGGAGGCGAAGCAGTTGTACGAGGCTGTCAATGTGCTCCTTTATTTGCAAGTACTTGTCAACTATGTTTTTATTATAGTAAATTAGTAATACATATTTAGGCCAAATATATTCACACACCACTTTTATACTCTCTCCATCCCATAAATAAATTCACAGTTATTGCAGATACGGAATTCTAGAAAAATCGTTTTTCGACTTCTTTTTAAGGGTAATTTGGTATTTTTAGGTAATAAATAAATTAGTATAAAGTAAGTTATGTTAGTTGTAAAGGGATAGAAAATTTGAAATTAAAGTGTGTTGTGGGGGTTGTTGGATAGTGTGTGATTTCTTTATTTGGAGGCGTGAACTTGTTTATGGAACGGACAAAAGTAGTAAGCGTAAATTTGTTTATGGGACGGAGGAGTATTAGCTACATACACACATCACATTGCTTTGTATAGATTGTACTCCAATGCAGATTTATATACTCCCTTCATAATTATGCACGCTTTTCATTTTGAGTCGTTCCAAGTATTTATATATGTCCCATTAATAATAAAAATACGAGTTAAATGAACTTTTAGTCTTATAGCTTTTGCCAAATTTGATTTTGGTCCCAAATTACTTAAACTTTTAGGTTTAATCCCATAGCTATCTCAAAATTTTAGATTTCGTCACAAAACTAATTTTTTGTCAAAAATCGTCCCAAATTAACTCTACAAAAATTTTCAAAATTGTCCCAAATTACTTAAATTTTTTGGTTTAGTCCCGATTTGTTTTAAAAAAGTACATAGTTTCAAATTTAATCCTAAAACTGCATTTTTAAACCCACTAGACAGAGTTTTAGAAGGAAAAAAGCTGCATTTTTGTTGGAGTTTTGAAATAAACATACAATTTCTTAACCAATTTGAAATTATGGTATCTCTATTCATCAAAACTACATTCTTCCCTTCAAGCATTGGATGTTGAGTTGGTAAATTACTCTTGTATATGTGTGTGTGGTCAGAGCCCCCAGAGTGGAGGATTTGGCGTGTGGGAACCCCCCATTCCCCAACCATATATGCAGGTACGTAGGTTTTACATTTTAAGGTTAAATATTAAGCATATAAATATGTATATATAATTATAGTGCTATGTGTGGAGCTAGCTATTTGTTCTTAGTCGCATTTCTTGTAAAAATGTATAAGAGTAAGAGACTCTATCGTCGAGTAAACGTGTGACTAAGTACAAAATTTATGATAATGTCGTCCCAAGGGAAAGTAAACTCATGATTGTATCATGATTTTCCATTGATTTATGCTTTGTAAGAATGATAGATTGAAGGTTTGATTGTTTAAACTACTAATTATTGTTCTACTCAATTAATTAAGAATTTGAACTAACTAAGTAATAATTCAAACAACACACAAATGATGATTGGAATGGAGGTAGAATTCACTTGAGAAGAGAGTAAGACTAATCATAATCATGGTTAAGGCTCTAGCTAGATATGTATAACTTTTGATGGTGAGCTTCATTAATTTGTGGACTAAAAGCAATCACGATTTTACCCCTAATCCCTATGGCCAATGCAATTAAGTTCTCGACTCTTTTACAAGCCTAAATCTCCTAAGATTGATCTTAATCTCAATTCCCTTAAGGTACTATAATCTTAAGTTGGTTCTTTTCACTCAATTTCTTAAGTGTCCCTCTATGAATGTTCTAAGCATAAGAAGGGTATGACTTACCTCCCCTCACACTAACATGCATGCACATTTTAATATATGATTCAATTAAACATCCACTCATAACATTGGAATGGCCATCCTAATACTATGAATAGAAAATCTAATCACACAAGTATTGAAATGAAACATGATTCATATTTCATAAAAGGAATTCACAATTTAACTACATTCACTTCTCAAGTTCTACTCATCTAGCTTTTATCTCAACCATTCATATGATTAGCCCTACTATAGGACTAGCCACTACACATTGTGTTTAGATCAATACAAATCAAGTTTTGCTCCATTTGAGCCAAAATAAGAAGAAAATCAATAAATGAAAAATAGATTGGCTTCCCTCTCATGGAGAAACCTTCATTCTCTTCAATATGCTAACTCCTTCAATCCTTGATGCTTTCCTCTTCTCAAATGGTAGATGAATGGATTGGTTGATGGATTTATCGATTGATTGTGGAAGAACAAATGGAATTGGATGGATCTAATGGATAGAGGTGGATTTATGGATCTAGTGTGTTAAAATATGGTGTGGAGTGTGTGTAACTGCTCTTAATTCTGATCTCTTCTTCAAATTTCGCACAAGTCACCATTTTATATCACTAATGGACCTTCTAGAAGCTTCTGGAACATTCTGAAAACTGCACAGGTTTTTGCACCTACACGGCCCGTGTAGCAGCGCACGGCCCATGTAGGCCACACCTACTTCGGCGTATTGTGCGTGCTTCCGGATACGGCTCGAGCTGTGCTACACGGCTTTGGTCATGGCCGTGTAGCATTTTTTGATGACATGACACGGCTTCTTCTTACAGGCCCGTATCTGCACATGGGGCGTGCAGCAGCGCACGGCTCGTGCGCCAGAAAATGGCCTTCCTCCTAGGCGAGCTCTGTGTTCTGATGACAGTACACGGCCACCTCGGACAGGCCCGTGTTCCGCACACGGCCCGTGTCTGAGCGTGCCCTGTACTTCTGTCTCCGTTTTGCTCCCTACTTCGTTTTTTCTTCGTTTCTTGACCTGTTTTATACATGTTTAAGCTCATTTACACAATTCTATCAATTCATACCATATTTCTCATTATAACAATAACTCCACCAAAAGTCACACAAATACGGATAAAAATATCCGAAAATGCACAAATAAAGACACTAAAATCTAGGTGAAAATGACTACGATTTCTATTCAAAATATTTGATAAAACTAATGAAGAAGTAGCAATATTTTGGAATGTGTAGGTGTTGAACCCCTCAGAGCTGTTTGCAGACATTGTGGTTGAGCAAGAGTAAGACATGTTTATTAATTTGGATCTTCATCATTTCAATTATTTAATTATACATCTAAATACATATTAATTGTTGAATGAAAAATATATAGGCACGTAGAGTGCACTGGATCCATAATCCAAGCCCTAGTGTCATTCAAGCATGCGTATCCCGGACACAGAACAAAGGAAATCGAACTCGCTATCTCGAATGCATCGCGCTTCCTCCAACACAGACAGCGCCCGGACGGTTCATGGTCGCTACCTAGCATACCCTACCCTCAGCCCAGATCTCTCGTTGCATTTTGATGTCACATCTCTTGTAAATATTTGTTAAATGACACTTCTGTATGTAAGAGAGCAATAAAATTTGAGTTAATCTCTTATAAACCGAGTTTACATCATAAACCATATGGTCTCCCTTAATTTAAATACCCTAGTAATACATAAGGTATATAAGATTAGAAGAGGGACCACAGGGTTTACAGCATGAACCCGGTTTATATAAATGTTTGTGATAAAATTTATATCCTAAAAGGAACCAAAAGGGAAATGTTGTGACCCTCGTAGCGTGTCATGTTGTCACTCACCTAACTCGGAGATGTAATACTAAAATGCAAGAGGAGAACCTGTAAGCCTACCTTTTTTTAATTTTGTAATGTGATTGAACGTAGGTATGGATACTGGGGAATTTGCATCGTGTACGGAACATTCATGGCGATACGAGGGTTGGTAGCTGCCGGAAATACGTACGAAAACTGCGAGGCTATACGGAAGGGTGTGGAATTCTTGCTGTCAACACAGAATGCAGAAGGTGGATGGGGTGAAAGCCTTCTATCCTGCCCTACTATGGTAATTTATTCTTTAACCATCGTTCTATCACCATAATTAAATTAATTAAACTATCATGTCTCATCTCTTTCTATGACGACGAAAGTTAATAAGATTATGTACGCAAATTCTTCTAAAAAGAATAATTATAACTCTAAGAATCAGAGAGGTGCTAGCTAGCATCAAATCGGGTGTGGATGTCCTTCGAGAAAGTATTACTCTTTAAAATATTGAGTATTACTCTTTCGATAAGTTTTACTTGATACGTATTTTTTTTAAGTGCAAAACAACAAGTATACTCTTACAAGAAACAAAGTTTAACTATCAAACTATGAAAATTTAAGAGTTGTGACCTTCTAGATAGTTGTATTAGTGTTGTTTGTGAGCCTCATAGAAATATATTAATTATTTTGTGTGGATCTCATTTACAAAATGTAAAACCAAAAAATAAAGTAACTATTGAGGTGGCACGTCCAAATTAAAAATGTGTACTCCAAAATGTGTACTCCAACTATTATTAGGGGACGGACAGAGTATATTTTAGGGATTCTCGAAAATGTGCTGCAACACACTCAAAAGTATAGAATGAAGATCATGAAAAAAAAAAAAAAAAAAAAAAATATATATATATATATATATTTGAAATAAATGATTTCCAACCATTTTAATTAATATTTAATTAATTTATTAATATATACTTGACAGAAATACACACCCTTGAATGGAAACAGGACAAATTTGGTACAGACTTCATGGGCAATGCTTGGACTGATGTTTGCTGGACAGGTAATTAATTGGACACTACATTAAGTAAATACTCCATTTATTCTGCTAAATTATACTAACATTAAATAAAACTGTTTTTTATTATGGTTGTTAAAAGCCTTAATTTTATTGTTAAATTGGTTTATCAACGGATTATAACAAAGTTTATTGGTAATTTTCCGTTGGTAAAATGGTGTAGCTATAAATTTTATTCTTTTACTAAATATTTATTGAATCCGTTTGTATTCAGTTTTTATAATAAAAATATAATTTTTGCTTACAATATTTTGTTGGTAAATTCCGTTGTTAAAATTAAGTTTTTTTAAGTCCCACAGGAATTGACTTGGTCGATTTCGGTCCCAGGATAGATATGTTTTTTCAATTTAGTCCCGTAACTATGTTATTTGATCGATTTATGGACAATTTCTGCCGGAATCCCAATTCTGCCGGAAAAAGCCACGTCACATCACATTGTTTGGGGCTGTCATTGTTCTGATGGACTTGAAAGCCACGTCACCACCACCCGCCGTCTGATTCGTCTCTCCACAGCCGCCGCAAATCCCACCACGACCACCCTGACTACCCCACGAACAAAACCTCCAATCCCATATCACAATCATGCGGCACCACTCCCCTCATCGCCGGCGGGCCTACCGCCAAACACTCATTCAATGGCGGCGGCGAAAACGCGCGTTCTACCAGCACCACCCAGACTGACACAACTCCTCTCGCCCATCGTGCGGTCAGGTGCGCCTACGTGGGCTTTTTCCGGCAGGAATTGGGATTCCGGCGGAAATGGTCCATAAATCGATCAAATAACATAGTTATGGGACTAAATTAAAAAAATATCTATCTTGGGACTGAAATCGACCAAGTCAATTCTCGTGGACTAAAAATGAATTTAACTCAGTATAATATCAATTCCTTTTTTTCCGTTGGTTTTATAATATAAATATATGGAACACTCTCTCTTATTGGGTGTTTATTTTGAGATTTTTAGTAGGGTAACTATATATTTTAGTAGGTAACTATATATATCAAATTAATTTGACATAGGTAACAGACTAGGGTACACACAATATAAGGGAACATAGATTATTTAATTTAAGATAGGTAACAGAAGGGAACATGGATGAGTTTGAGATAGGTAACAGACTAACGTACACAGACAATATAAGGGAACATGGATGATTAGATGTTATCACATTTCGTTTTGTATGTTACATCACAATTTTGATCTTTTTTTATTTTTGTATTTTTATTTTTATTTAATTTTGATCTTTTTTTATCACTTTTATATGGAAAGTGAAAACAGAAAATTTTAAGAGTTCAATTTTAATCATTTAAGTTAAAGATGGTGTAGAGTAGAAATGAGAATGTAGTTTTGTGTAGTCAGATAGCTATCGGATGATTTGAAGTGTTTGGTTGGGAGGAGGAATTGGAATAGTTTAGTGGGTGTACATAAATGTAAATAGTTAATTGTTATTTCTTGATTTACACAACATGCTTCACCCTATATATTTATAAACAGCAAAGTCTGTTGCTGATCTTTCCAGATTATTTGAGGATATTTATTTATAATACATATCCTAAGAAATCTTTGGATAAGCTTTTTTTTTCTAGACAATTCGTCCACCTACTTCATACTTCCTAAACTATTCTAGGATTTTCTTTATTTTTATAATTTTTCATCAAATTTAATCATAGCCATTTTATATTTAATTTTTATTTGAAAAATCGTCAAAATATATTTAAATATCTTGAAAATATTAATAAATTTAATATTTAATTTATTATTTAATAAAACTTATAAAATTTAATATCTTAGGTGGAGAGAGATGTGTGGCCTCTACATAGATCTGCAAAGTTATTGCTTAATTCACAAATGGATGATGGGGATTTCCCTCAGCAGGTAATAATTTTATCTCTTATTACCACATTCTCCGTACCTTTCAAGGAGCTTAAAGCTTTGTTCTACCCTATTTAAGAAAAGTTATATTAGAAAAAAAGGGTAAATATGAATTTTAGTTCTTTATAATAGGCTAAATTAAATTTCAGTTCTAAGGATTGGTAGTTTTTCAAAAGTGGTCCTCCAATGTCCGAAATTAGTTCTTTTAGTTCACTTTTGATCATTTTTGTCCACTTTTGGTCCCTTTTTCCGAAATTTTTAGGACCAAAAGTGAACAAAAAGGACAAAAAGTGGACGAAAAGGATTAAAATCGGACACCGAAAAACCACTTTTGAGAAATTACCAAAGTTGAAGACTGAAGTTGGATTTTGTCTATTCCAGGAGAACTAAAATTGATATTTCCCCCACAAAAAATGTGAATTTTCTTATATTAAAACAAGGGGGCATGCATTTGTTAATAAAATTTTTTATTGGATCGCCTCATGGTATTTTATAAGGCGAAGCATTCTTTCTTTGCACTTTGTTGTATGTATCTTGTTTCCTCTCTAAGTTAATTTTTAAGGTATCTTTGTTACATAAATTAATACCCTTAATTTTTACATATTGATTTAACTCAAAACAAATATACCCGAGCTAATTTACCATGTAATTAAGTTCATGTCATATCTTATTGTGGTTTCTTATCTATTTTACCACTATAGTTAATAGCATATGTAAGAATATAACTATCTTTAAAATCTATAATTAAAGATGTACGTAAACCATATTAAAATAAATAAATAAATAATTCTTGTAATAATTTTACAGCATATTAGTATATTATTACAGGAGATCACGTCAGTGTATATGAAGAACTGCATGCTGCATTATGCACAATACAGAAATATTTTCCCTTTGTGGGCTCTTGGAGAGTATCGAAATCGAGTTTGGCCATAATCACTAGTTCATGCTTGCATATATACGACGTGGGTAATTTATATGTTTTCGTAATATTTTCAAGAAACTATTAAGCAGTGCATTCTATATATGAATTAATTGAATAATGTTAAAATAATATTTGGAACAGCATGTATAGGTAACTTATAGTCTTATAATGTGTACAATTTATCTTTACCATTTCCTTAAAACAAATTTATTACTACTTTTTTTTATAGGGTGAGTCTTGTACGAGACCGTCTCATGGATCTCCTTATGTGAAACGGATTATCCATTTATTAATTAGTATAATATAAAATAAAAAAAATTAACGAAAAAGCGGCCTGGCCGGTCACCTTGCAAACTGGAAAGTAATGGCACGTTAATATCACGAATATACATGCAATTAGTTAAGTGCGATATTCTTTCTTTTTCTTATACATTTTGAAATTAATTATTTTATTAATTATTAATTTTACTAGTAAAACTTTAAATATAGGCAAAGACTTGTTTGAGACCGTCTCACGTAAGGACTTACATAAGACAGTTAGAAAATGATAATTGAAGTATTAAACTTAATTTTTTAATAGATGACACTAGAATAATAGAGAAGATGCATATGTGAATGTTCTAGATGGGTGGAGATTGTTGTAGAGTAGAAATCTCTAGCATATAGATATAATTAAGAAAATGAGAGAATAATCTAGATTAATGTAGTGATAGAATTATCTAGAAGAATATGTGATCAAAATAAGTGAAATATCTAGATTATTAGGAGTTAATGTAGAATTATCTAGAATGATTGAGAATCCACCATTGGATAGTATAAATAGGTGGATGGTGTAAAATTTTGATGTAGAAGAAATGCAACCATCAAAGTTGAAACTTTATTCCAAACCTTGTTCTCTCCCTCAAATTTCTTGTTCACCCAACTAACAAATTCCTATACCCGTCCATAAATACCTACACATATCTCTCCAACCTTTTACTCCTACAAAGTGGTATCCGAGCTATAAGATCCTCCTGTGAGAGATGGCTAGCAACCTTCAATCCTTTCAAGTCCCGTTGCTCAACAAGAGCAACTTTGATAATTGGAGTATCAAGATGAAGGCACTCCTAGGTACTCATGATATTTGGGAGATTGTAGAGAAAGGCTACGAGCAACCGGAAGACGAGGCGATACTATCTCAACAACTAAAGGATAAGGTGAGAGATTCAAGAAAGAAGGACAAGAAAGCTCTCTTCCTCATCTACCAAGCTTTGGGAGATGATGATTTCGAGAAAATCTCGAGTTCAACTACCGCCAAGGAAGTATGGGATAAGCTCCAAGTGTCATGTAAAGGAGCCGATCAAGTTAAAAAGGTACGCCTTCAAACTTTAAGATGAATTTGAGTCTCTACATATGAAGGAGTCTGTATCTATTTCGGATTATTTTACAAGAGTTTTGGCGGTCTCAAATCAAATGAAAAGAAATGGTGAAAAATTGGAGGATGTTAGAATAATGGAGAAAATATTACGTTCGTTGACTCCAAAATTTGAGCATATTGTGGTGACTATTGAGGAGACTAAAAATTTGGAGGCGATGACAATTGATCTCTTGATGGGGTCGTTACAAGCTTATGAAGAGAAACAAAAACGAAAGCAAGATATGGTGGAACAATTGTAAAAATTGCAAGTGAGTGCAAAGGAGAAAGACGAAGGCCCAAGTAGCGGTCAAAGTTGTGGCCAAGGACAAGGTTGAGGTCGTGGACGTGGACGAGGAGGCTATGAAAATCATGAAGAGAAAAAAGAATTTGGTCGAGGAAGGAGCAACCCAAAATCGAGGTACGATAAATCTTCTATAAAATGCTATAATTGTGATAGATTTGGGCATTATGCTTCCGAGTGTTGGAAAGCAAAATAAAAGGTTCAAGAGAGTCCAACTTCGTTGAGAGCAAGAAGGAAGAAAATGCTAGTGTGCTCTTGGCGTATAAAGGAGAAAATGAAAGACAAGACGATACTTGGTACCTTGATACAGGAGCGAGTAACCACATGTGTGGCAAAGCATGTTCGTGGAGCTGGATGAATCGGTAAGTGGCAAGGTCTCCTTTGGTGATGAATCTAAAATTCCGGTCAAAGGAAAAGGGAAATTTTTGATTCGCTTAAAAAATAGTGGTCATGATTTGATCTCAAATGTTTACTATGTGCCTAACATGAAAAATAATATTTTGAGTTTGGGACAACTCTTAGAGAAAGGTTATGACATTCACTTGAAGGATTATAACCTTTCAATAAGAGATAAGGAAAATAATTTGATAGCGAGGGTGCCAATGTCGAAGAATAGAATGTTCCTATTAAATATTCGGAATGATGTAACAAAACGCCTTAAAGCTTGCTTTAAGGATAAGTCTTGATTATGACACCTACGGTTTGGGCACTTAAATTTTGGAGGATTGGAGTTGTTATCAAGGAAGGAAATGGTAAGAGGATTACCATCCATCAAGCATCCCGACCAACTATGCGAAGGATGTCTACTCGGGAGCAAGCTAGAAGGCCATTCCCAAAGGATTCAACCTCGCGAGCAAAGAAGCCATTGGAGTTGATCCATGCCGATGTGTGTGGGCCAATCAAACCAAGCTCTCTTAGTAATAACAATTATTTCTTGCTCTTCTTTGATGATTTTTCTAGAAAAACGTGGGTGTATTTCTTGAAGCAGAAATCAGAAGTATTTGAAGCCTTCAAGAAATTTAAAGTTGCCATTGAAAAGGAGAGTGGGCTAGAAATCAAATCCATGAGAACCGATCAAGGTGGTGAATTCACATCCAAGGAATTCATGGCGTATTGCGAAGCTAACGGGATCCGGAGGCCTCTCACTGTTCCAAGATCTCCTCAATAAAATGGTGTAGCAGAGAGAAAGAATAGAACCATAGTGGAGATGGCGCGCAGCATGTTGAAGACAAAGAGACTTCCAAAAGAATTTTGGGCAGAAGCAGTGGCGTGTGCGGTGACCTGTCCAATAGATCTCCAATTCGGAGCATATGGGGAAAGACTCCACAAGAAGCATGGAGTGGGAGAAAGCCCGGAATCGCTCATCTAAGAGTATTCAGGAGCAAAGCATATGCTCATGTGGCAGACAAGACAAGAAGAAAGCTCGACGACAAGAGTGAGCCATACATATTCATCGAGTATGACTCTAACTCTAAAGGTTACAAGTTATATAATCTCCTCACAAAGAAAAGTGTGATAAGTCGAGATGTGGAGTTCGATGAGGAAGGTGCTAGGGATTTTAGATCAATCATCAATGACCATAGCTTTATAACTCCACAATTTGAAGATGAAGAAGATTTGGAGCAAGCAGGTGAAGGTGAAGAAGCAGTGACTCCACCCGCTTCACCAGCAAGAGAAGTTGGAGACTCGCCACCATCTTTTCTGAATAAAAGAACCGCATCGCGTGTGAGGAGCCTACATGAGATCTATGAAGACACTTAAAGTTTAGAAGATCTCACATTACTTTGCGTATTTGCTAATTGTGTGCCAATATCTTTTGAGGAGGCTACACAAAGTAAGAGATGGAGAGATGCAATGGACGAGGAAATTAAGGCCATTGTGAAGAATGATACATGGGAGCTTGCAACGTTGCCTAAAGATCATAAGGCCATTGGAGTCAAGTGGGTGTATAAAGCAAAGAAGAACTCCAAGGGTGAAGTAGAGAGATACAAAGCAAGACTTGTCGCTAAAGGATATAGTCAAAGAGCCGGAATCGACTATGATGAGGTATTCGCTCCTGTCGCCCGCCTAGAAACAATCAGAATAATCATTTCTCTTGCAGCCAAAAACAAATGAAAAATCTATCAAATGGACGTGAAGTCAGCCTTCTCGAATGGTGTTCTTGATAAAGAAGCCTACATCAAGCAACCACCAGGCTACGAGGTGAAAGGGCAAGACGAAAAGGTGTTGAAGTTGAAGAAGGCCCTATATGGATTAAAACAAGCACCAAGGGCATGGAATAGCAGGATTGACAAGTACTTGGAGGAGAATGGTTTCACCAAGTGCCCACATGAGCATACCTTCTACGTCAAAGTCAAAGGTGATGATATCTTAATTGTATGCTTGTATGTGGATGATCTTATATTCACAGGAAGCAACACAAAGATGTTCGAGGAATTCAAGGAGGCCATGACTAAAGAGTTTGAGATGACTGATATTGGGCTCATGACATATTATCTTGGAGTAGAAGTCAAGCAGCTTGAGGAAGGAATCTTCATCACACAAAAAGGTTATATGAAGGAGATCCTCAAGAAGTTCAAAATGGAAGATTGCAAAGCAATCAACACCTCGGTGGAGTGTGGAAGCAAACTATCCAAGCATGAAAGAGGAGAAAAGGTGGATCCGATGCTCTTTGAAAGTTTGGTTGGAAGCCTAAGGTACTTAACTTGCACGAGGCCAGATATACTCTACGCAACAGGGCTTGTGAGTAAATTTATGGAGAATCCAACCACAACGCACTTGAAGGCGGCAAAGAGAATTCTTCGATATCTCAAAGGTACGCTAGACTATGGCCTACTTTATTCAAATACTAATAACTATGAGCTTGTGGGCTATAGTGATAGTGATTGGGCTGGAGATAATGATGATCGAAAAAGTACAAGTGGATTTGTGTTCTTCATGTGAGACACTGCTTTTACTTGGATGTCGAAGAAGCAACCGATAGTCACCCTATCTACATGTGAAGCCGAGTATGTAGCTACCACATCCAATGTTTGCCATGCTATATGGCTCAGGAGTTTGTTACAGGAGCTCGGATGGACACAAGAGAATCCTACGAGGATTTATGTGGACAACAAATCGGCAATTGCATTGGCAAAGAATTCAGTATTCCATAATCGGAGCAAACACATAGACACTCGCTTCCACTACATCAGAGAATGCATAATAAAGAAAAAAGTTCAAGTGGAGTACGTCAAATCACAAGATCAAGTAGACGACATCTTCACAAAGCCGCTCAAGTATGAAGAGTTTGCAAGATTACGGAGTATGTTTGGAATACAAAATCAAGTTTAAGAGGAGGTGTTTAAGTATTAAACTTAATTTTGTAATAGATGACACTAGAATAATAGAGAAAATGCATATGTGAATGTTCTAGATGGGTGGAGATTATTGTAGAGTAGAAATCTCTAGCATATAAGATATAATTAAGAAAATGAGAGAATAATCTAGATTAATGTAGTGATAAAATTATCTAGAAGAACATGTGATCAAGTGAAATATCTAGATTATTATGAGTTAATGTAGAATTATCTAGAATGCTTGAGAATCCACCATTGGATAGTATAAATAGGTGGATGGTGTAACATTTTGATGTAGAAGAAATACAACCATCAAAGTTGAAACTTTATTCTAAACCTTGTTCTCTCCCTCAAATTTCTTGTTGACCCAACTAACAAATTCCTATACCCGTCCATAAATCCCTACACATATCCCTCCAACCTTTTACTCCTACAATAACTCTCATGAAGGAAAGTGATAATAAATTAATGAAAAGTGATAATGCTCTTTCATGAACAATTTATAGTATATAAAAAAGTGATTACATTTTATAATGAAAGTGATAACGATTTATAGCAAAAGTGATAACTATTTTTAAAAGTAAAAAATAGTCTCACGTGAGACGGTCTCACACAAAATCTACCTTTAAATATATTGTAATCATTAAAAAACTACAAGTGATAGTCAGAAAAATTCAGAAGTGATACTTTTGATACACTTATTCTTGTGTTATTTTATGAAACTTTTATAAATTAAATAGTGATAATATTTTTTTTTAAATAATATTTGAACATTAAAAAGTGATATTCGACTAATTAAATTATTTCATGAAGTAATTCATAAGAAAAATAAAAATTAATAATATTTTTAATCAAAAATGATACTTGATTAAGAAAAAAGTGATACACATCCAATTAAACTATTTAATGAAAACTTTATTGGACGAATAAAAATTAATAATATTTTTAATAAAAAGTGATATCTTATCAAAAAAAAGTGATAAATGTCCAATTAAATTATTTAATGATTTTTTAAAAAAAATAATAACATCATTAATGAAAAGTGATACTCAATCGATAAAAAGTGATATTGACAGTGAACTATTTCATAAATAATTTATAATATTAATAAAAAGTTATAACATTTTATAGTGAAAGTGATAATATTTTATTTCAAAAGTAATAATATTTTATAACGATCCATCTATGTAAGGACTTACATTCACACCAGTATTTGACAAAAGTGAAATTATCATTCAATTTTTTGTCAATTATTATATTATTATTTTAACACAATTTACATTAATTGTATTCTTATGGAAAATATTTTTTTTACTTTATTTACAAATGGTAATATATAGATGTAATAATCAATATTAATAGTATATGTTGTAATAAAGCACAACTAATTTAATCGTTAAAAATGAAAAATAAAAAATACAAATGGTAATATATAGATGTAATAATCAATATTAATAGTGTATTTTCCTACTGTCAAATGGTGTTTGCTGTCAAAACATATTGTAATGGCTATAGCACCACTTGTGCTTGGAGATTTTCTATTTTATAATAAAATTTGCTTGATCAAAAAAAATAGTATATTTTATAATAAAGCACAACTAACTTAATCGTTAAAAACAAAAAATAAAAATAAAAAAATAATAAGAAGAAGTCAGCTGCATAAGTTAAGTTGATAGGAAGTAGTAAGACCATAGCACTTAGCAGGTAACATGCTAGGCAGATCCGCGCACCTTTTAAGTGGGTTAATATTTGATCTCGTACAATGCTTTTCCTTTTTTCTATGATAAATGATCATGTTACCACCCATTTTACTTTACCCATATATCCTATCCCACGTACGTATTGAATTTGTCATTTTTTTATTTTTATTATTATTATTTTTTTGTTACGGTTGAAGATATAATGATTGGACAATTTTTTATTGTCGTATGATATCACTACAAAAAAACTATTTTTTACTAACGGAATATTTCGTTGGTAGAAGCCTTAATTCCATTGTTAAATTGACTTACCAACGGATTAGCAACGGAATCCGTTGATAAAGTGATGGTTGGTAAATTTTTAGCAATGAAAAATTAATTGCATTGGTAAATAATTTTGTTGGTATTCGTTGTTAATAATTTTGTTGGTAATTTATATAATGATTCTCTTGATAATCCGTTCCTAATTGCCAACGAATTGAATTTCGTTGTTAAAATAAAGAATAAATCTGTTAGCATTATATTATTAAAACAAAAGTGTCATTTTTCTTGCTAATTCATTGATAATTACTGTAACGACCCAACTTTCTTATAACCGCTATATTTAATTATTTGAGAAAACCTTTATAAAAATAAACTATATTAATAAAATAATTAAATGATAAGCACACATCGTGGCAACAATTTTAAAAAGGATCAAATTAAGATTTTAAGATTCGTAAAAATATATTGACGTGTCATGAAAATTATCTAAAGTTCAAGATAAAATATCATAAAAGTCTACAGATCAGGTCCATTACTAAAGATTTAGAGAATAAAAATAGCAATTCTTCAACCAACGTTTATAGAAAATAATCAAAAACCTATAAGCATTTAGTTTATTTACTCAATTAAAGATATTATATCATATAACTAAAAAAGGAAACTTACATGATATATATTAGGCTGCAGATTTCTTTTACTCTACCAACAGCAACAAAACTAATGTTATCTTACCTCAAACTTTAAAATGAACAAATAAAATAATAATTAAACATAGAATAATAGGCAATTAAACCAAAGTTAAACAAATTTCTTGTCCTGTTGTCTCAACCAGCAACGTTCCCAACAAATAAATAAAATCTTTGAGATGTTGTCCACACACTATACCAAAAATACATTAAGACGTCTGCTAGCTTCTTTTTAGAAAAAATCTCTGTTGTCGAAGCCCCTGTTGTCGTAGGGCATTTGAAAAGACGCAAAACCACAACACATATTGTTGTGCATCTTTATGTGTTGTCATTGTTCTTCTTTTTAATTTCTTTTAAGAAAATAGGTTATATATATTGTCTTATTTGGTTAAGACAACAGATATATGTATATTCTATTAATGTAGTATTATTAAATTATTCATAGCGTCTACATTTCATACGTATTGTCGAACCAATTAATTACTCCCTCCATCCGCCGGAAAGGTGGACATTTTGCCATTTTGGCGTCCGCACCAAAGGTCTACATTTTTCTTTTTAAACACATGGAACCCACACACATCACTAATACAATAAATATATGGGACATATACACCCCACTAATACAACTACCAACTACACATTTAATAATAATACTCCTTAATCCACGTGCAAAAAGCAAATGTCCACATTTCGAGCGGACGGAGGGTGTATTATACAAAATATTTTATATTTAATTTATAAACAAAATAATAAAATTTAAAATGTATTAAAACATTCTAAATAATCCAAAACATGCTAAATATCAAATATCCCTCTCAAATCTAAATGTTGGCAAAATCCAAATACATCTCATAAGACATGACATAAATAGAATTGATTTAATAACTACAAAACTATGGATCCAAGTCTAGACAATTAATGAAAATCCAAATATATCAACAAGTCATGATCATTCCCCTTTAGCTCTTACGCCTCTTCTTTCAACTGTATGTGCCTGTCCAAACACAACCATAATCTTTATCATGAGAAGTTACACCTACCATGAGGCTAAAAATCCTGAAAACAGTTGAGGGCAACCATGTTAAATAATACAAAATCAACTAGAAAATTCCAATTTACAATATAACCATGTAAGAGTTTAGAAAATAAACACGAGGAAATAAATCAACTAGGCTAAATAAGCGATGGTCTAATGACCATTAAAAATAACAAATGGCTAAGATGCCATATAACAATAAGAAATAAGCCAAAAAGGTGGGTAGAACTACTTCAGGCAAAAAAATGAAATAAAAAATAAAAAAATGACACAGCTTTCAGAACTGAAATTACCTTTAAAGCATCTTCAGGTGGGTAGTCTCCATTTAGTCTAGCATCCACAACCCCCTTTACATCATACTTTTCGACAAATGGAATTACCTGATGTTATAAAAATTTGCCACTTATTGAATTACAACTAGTAACAATGTATACTTAATTCTTAAACATCCACGTTAAAGATGCCCTTGATAAACTTGAAAGAAAGACAAAGTAGTATTGGCATGCATGCTGAGGAGAACTCCATACCCATGCCACTGAAACATATGAATAATATGATCACCGATTTCCTGTCCTGTCAAGAGTTCAAGAAGTAGCACACCGAAGCTGTAAACATCCGTTCTCCAGCTTTGTTCATTCCACTTCACATATCTACCACACAAAATGAAATAGTTGAAGTCATGTGACAGTTATAAGTACAAATTCGAAATAGATATGTTCATCTGTAGCTTGGACAGAGTTGTAATGGAACATACTCTGGGGGATATGATACTGACGAGTATGGGGAGGTTCGTCATTACTAAGAGGATAAGGGGATTGAGTGAACCAACCAAAATCACTTAATTTAGCAACATTGTAATCATCAAAAAGTAAAATGTTGCTGGATCTGATGTTACAATGATTCAGTTTCTTCAGGTGAATGTATTCTAATCCCTTTGCAACCTCAAATGCAATTTTAACTCTGTGATCCCATGATAGAACTGGCTTTTTTGTAGTGGCTTTATGTCCTATTGCACTCAAAACATACATTTGTCGATATCAGGTGTTTTTTTGTACTAAAATTGATTTAAGAACAAACTATATAGAGTATTTCATTCAGGTTAACAAGTTGAAAAGCCATAGAAATTTACAAAGAAAGTAGCATTTACCATGAAGAACGTCGTATATGCCTGAAGATGGCACAGTCAATCTCTCCAGTTATTAGAGTTGCAACTTTATGACACTCTATTCTGTACATTCTTGCTGCTTTAAACACAGAGTAATGGGTCTCCTTTGATGCATACAAAATTCCATCAGGAAACACTTCTCTCCTGTTAATTTAATAATGAACGAATATCAGAATACGCAGCAAAGTCAGAGCCTACAAAAGAAACCCCTGTTATTAAAATTAGGGGCTCAAGAGACAAAAAGAAAACAATACTTACCCAACAAGGATCCCGTGAAGATTACCATCAATACCATAGTTTGTGATGAATCCCCAGTAATCATTCCTCTCAATCTCCCATAGGCGGGCAAACCAATCTAAGACACCCACTTCAAACTATCTAGAGTGCACACCATGGTTGCTTTCAATAAATGGATCACCAAGATTGTTAATAGAGAAATGCTGCAATTGACTTAGTGCCCCATAATCAAAGTCCAGATTGTATGGATATCCTGTATAAAACCAAAATGAATAGGAGTACGTTAGACCAATAAAATTCGAGAAGAGCTTACTAAGCAATTTGAACTAGGCACATAAACGTAACATAGGTAATTCTAAAAGTTTGATAAGACAGAGAGCCAAACTACTAATAGAGAATAAACAAAATGACATCAAAATCAAAACGGAAAGAACGTATCTCAAAAGACATAAAATGATTATCCTAGAGAAGTCAAAGTAAATTTAACAACTATGAAAGTGAGATCAAATACAGTCAATTTAAATGTAATTCAAACAACGTCACAAAAATACTTAAATTGGATCTTTTACCATCAAATCAAGCCCTAAAAACGACATTTTGTAAAAATAACCAACATCAAACACAGATAATTAATACGATTATACCTAAATGATGCTTGGTTCGTTCCATGAGTGTTTTCCGGTATCTCGCCAACACACTGGCCATTTGCGCCTCCTTATCACCGGTACTCTCGTCATCGGCGTCCGGCTCCGTCACCTCAAGAGAACTGGTATGCACGTTCCTACCAAGAACTATGTCTCTATTAATACCCCCAGCCACTTCGTTGGACTCCACCACCGGCGGCACCTCCTCCACCACCACCGCAAGCGGATCAAAAGATTTCACATCCGACATCATGAATCGATCCGCAGATTTTCCGTTTGCCAAAGATCCTTCTGCAACTCCGTTACCTCAACTCCAACGCCACTTCCAACCATTAACTTGACTACATTAATTCAAAGAAATGAAAGATCTCATTGTTACTTTCAATTGGAAACGGAACAACTTATTATTATCAGAAAAATGCAGGAATTAGTCAACACCTGATATAGAAATGCAAGCAAAGATTGGAGAAGAGGGAAAATCGGGTGGCTGTGTTATGGACGTGGGACGCGACCTTGCTCTTACAGCGTGATATTAAACAAAAAAAACGTAGGTCAGCGCCGAGGGAAGAATATGAGCAGCTGCCAGATCCCCAATTCAGGGGGGAATTTGGCCGATTTCAGAACCCAAACACACGATTAGGGCAGAAGGGAGGAAAAGCAAAATTTTCTCGGTCTCCTATTTATATCTCCCTAATTTTTATATTTAAAAAATGGCTAAATATAGTGTGCACCCGGGTGCACACGAAGCTTCGTGTGCATCCATGTACAAATATAAGCAAAAACATATACAATTATGAGTAAAAATGTATACAATTTAATTGTTAATTTTTTTAATAAAAAATTGAGTGTAAAAAAATGTACAATTATTAAAATACATGTATACACTATTGAATAAAAAGTTATACACATATGAATGCTTGTTTTTTTAATGAAAAACTTAGTGTGAAAAAAGTATACAAATATTACAAAACACGTATATAAAAGAGAATAACATGTATACAAAATAGAATAAAAAGTTATACAAATATGAGTGCAAGGGTACACCCGGGTGCACCTAATATACACTCTTAAAAAATCATATATGTATTCTTAAAATAAAATATTAAGATAATTTAAGACAACATAGATGAATATATGTTGTCTTTGTGCGTGAAAAATTTTACGTCAACATATGGTATCATATATGTTGTCTTATAGTGAATTCATTTGAAAAGTGGTATATATGACAACACAATAAGACAACACCAAATAATATGTGTTATTCTTGTGCGTGAAAAAAAATTTAAGCCAACATATATATTTAAGACTACACATATAAGGTATACGATAACACATATTTCTGATCTATGTTGTATATTTTATGTTGTCTTAGTGCTTTTTTTGGTGTAGTGACATTAAAAATCAAAAGAGACTATCCAAATGCTTAAACATGACAGTGTGAAGACATTTCAAATATTATCTTACAAATATTCTTAAATAAAATGCTTCGCTTATTTTAAAAGAATAAAAATAAAACGAGCACTTGAACTCCACCGATCTCAACCTGTGAAAATAATTTTATTGAAAGGGGTGACCCAGTGGGAAAAATATTTGTCTATCCTATTATGCACACATATTCACATAAACATAATCATACACCATGAAATATTCTGTGACAATGATGATCGATCATGGACTGTGAAATATAACTGTGATAGCACTACGAGAGTACTTTATGACTGTGGGACTGTGAAATAATTCAGTAAATGTAAACATGTAAGCACATAAAGTAGATAAAAGGTTTTAGAATTCCCCACCTCAAGTTTGCTGAAAAATGAGAATGATGAAATGCACGCCCTTCTCTAATCCTCACAGTTTATATACTCTAACAATTATAATGTATATACCGTGTAAGAGTAAATATAGATGGTGAATATAAAATCCAAATTTAATGAATAATCAATCAAACGGGTTTTCTTACGATGAAATAAGATAATTTGGATACAAAGATTACATTAAGAATGAAGGAAGGCTTACATGAGGATTTCATGATGCATACGATCAATTTTGGTGGGACAATGAACTCCCAATAAAAGTTAGAACTCACATGGAGGATTTGTGAGTGTAAAAGAAATAAAGAAAAAAAACTCCTTTAACATTAGGTGACCAGTAATGACTCGGAGTTGAGGATTTCATGAGCGAGTTGTGGATAGATGGGCTCCTAACTCTAAGGAATAAGTTAGGGAGTTGAGAAGCTTGCGTTGAGAGTTAAGTGTTTAAATTCGGGTTAAGGCGTATGTGGAAGGAAATAAAACTCTTATAAAATTGAGAATTTTACGTGCTTGGACTTGGTCACAAAATGAGTGAGATAGGATTTGAGAGGCTGAGAAATATATGGAAATCATAATTCAAATTTAAAAATTAATAATAGATAAAATATAAATATAAATAGTTTATGAATATATATATAATATGTATATAAGATATATGATTGTTACGTATGTGATGCGGTGAAATACCAAACAATTTCTATTTTTTAGGATGTACTTAGAAATCTCAAAATTTAATAAACAATACAAATAATAATATCATAATAAATAGATAAAGTATTTAAAAAAAAAAATATATATATATATACTCTTTTCTCAATTTTAGTAACAATTTATAAATCAATAATATCAACATACATATATAATTAGTGAATCACATGAAATTCAAATCTTTAAAATATCAATGAGAAAATTTTAAAATATAATAATGATATTTAAAACAGATGTAATTTGGTAAAATATAAATATAACTAAAAGAAAAAGGATTTCTTTATTATAATAAAATATGTCACTAATATGAATATAATTTTAATCATTTTATAAATGTCGATGTATAATACGCCAAAAATTAAATATGACAAATTTGTAGAAAGTTAAGCAACATTTTATTATGTACATTAACAGTGAGGTTATTACTATAAAACATGCTTCTAAAAATATTTATTAATGAGGAGTATATACATTTTATTATTAAAAATTTTGGGTTATTACATTCCTTTCCTGTTAAAAAAATATTGTCCTCGAAATTATACATGGAATATAACTTGAAAAATTCAATTTTACACTTCATAATGATGTTATCGGAAAAATCTCGTATTCAAAAGACTATGATATGCATACATTTCATGATTTTATAAATGATAAATTTATGAAAAATTTTCCAATGAGAATACATCAATAAATGTTTAAAGTGAATATATGTATTTTTCAATAGAAATACGGATATGCAGTGTCATGATTTTATAAATGATAAATTTCTTAAAAGTTTCCGTTGGATACATGTGATATGTGAAAAACTCAAAAATTTACTGTGAGTATAAGTGAATACTGTCGTGAAAATAAGAACATAAATATGCTCTATCATGATTTTATAAATGATAAATCTCTTAAAAGTCTCTTGTGAATAAATGATATGTGAAAAGTATGCTGTGAATATATGTCAATATATGTTGGGTAAATATCAAAATTAGTCATGTAAGTATGACATTTTCCAACTTTAGTCATTTTTCTTTTCAATTCTCAATTTTAGTCATTTTTTGTCCACTTTTAGTCTTTTTTGTCCAGTTTTGGTCATTTTGGTCCAGTTTTGGTCCTTTCTTCAAAATTTGGTCTTTTTTTTGTCCACTTTTGGTCCTAAATGTATACACTTTCGAATCATTTTTGGACTTTTTTTAACATAAATGACTAAATTTGGACCAAAATGACCAAACTGGACAAAAATGACTAAAAATGGACAAAAAAAGACCAAAATTGAGAATTGCAAATGAAAAAAGACTAAATTTGAAAAATGTCATACTTACATGACCAATTTTGATATTTACTCATATATGCTCAAGTGAATGATGTCTTAACAATAAAAATTATAAATATGCAATGGATATATCTCATAAAAATATAAATTTGTAAATAAGATTTTACCTCTGAGAGAGCTGACGTGTTATGACTGGAGTAGAGAGAATGCTCGATATCTTAACAAGTTCACATACATAAATTTAGGTAACAAAAATATTTATTTTAAAAATAAAAGTTTACAGAATCGTAATGGCTCTGATACCATTTGTAACGACCCGACTTTCTTATAACCACTATATTTAATTATTTGAGAAAACCTTTATAAAAATAAACTATATTAATAAAATGATTAAATGATAAACACACATCGTGGCAACAATTTTAAGAAGAATCAAATTAATATTTTAAAATTCGTAAAAACATACTGACGTGTCATGAAAATTATCTAAAGTTCAAGATAAAATATCATAAAAGTCTACGAGTCAGGTCCATTACTAAAGATTTAGAGAATAAAAATAGCAATCTTCAACAGACGTTTTTAAAAAATAATCAAAAAGCTATAAGAATTTAGTTTATTTACTCAATTAAAGATATTATACCATATAACTAAGAAAGGAAACTTACATATATTATGCTACAGATTTCTTTTACTCTACCAACAGCAATAAAACTAACGTTATCTTACCTCAAACTTTAAGATAAACAAATAAAATAATAATTAAACATAGAATAATAGGCAATTAAACCAAAGTTAAACAAATTTCTAGGCCTGTTGTCTCAACCAACAACGTTCCCAACAAATAAATAAAATCTTTGATATATTGTGCTTAAACATGGCAGTATGAAGACATTTCAAATATTATCTTGCAAATATTCTTAAATAAAATGCTTCGCTTATTTTAAAAGAATAAAAAAACGAGTACTTGAACTCCACCAATCTCAACCTGTGAAAATAATTTTATTGAAAGGAGTGAGTAAATAATGACTCAGTGGAAAAAATATTCATCTATCATATTATGCATACATATTCACATAAACGTAATTATACACCATGAAATATTCTGTGATTGTAATGATCGATCATGGAACTCTGCGGGTGTTACCCGAGGACCAATTAAGAATCCCGACACCTGAAAGTGCCCTAATTCATATAACTGTGATAGCACTACGAGAGTACTCTATGACTGTGGGACTGTGAAATAATTCAGTAAATGTAAACATGTAAGCATATACAGTAGACAAAAAGGTTTTAGCATTCCCCACCTCAAGTTTGCTGAAAAATGAGAATGATGAAATGCACGCCCTTCTCTAATCCTCACAGTTTATATACCCTAACAAGCATAATGTATATACCGTATAAGAGTAAATATAGATGGTGAATATAAAATTCAAGTTTGATGATTAATCAATCAAAAGAGTTTTCTTACGATAAAATAAGATAATTTGGAAACAAAGATTACATTAAGAATGAAGGAAGTCTTACATGAGGATTTCATGATGCATACGATCAATCTTGGTTGGATAATGAACTCCCGATAAAATTTGGAACTCACATGGAGGATTTGTGAGTGTAAAAGAAATGAAGAAAAAAAACTCCTTTAACATTAGGTGGCCAGTAATGACTCGAAGTTGAGGATTTCATGAGCGAGTTGTGGATAGATGGGCTCCTATCTCTAAGGAATAAGTTAGGGAGTTGAGAAGCTTGCGTTGGGAGTTAAGTGTTTAAATTCGGATTAAGGCTTACGTGGTGCTTGGACTTGGTCATAAAATGAGTGAAATAGGAGTTGAGAGGTTGAGAAACGTATGAAAATCATAATTCAAATTTTAAAATTAATAATAGATAAACAATAAATATATAGTAGTTTATGAATATATATATATATATATATATATATATATATATTATATATATATATATATAATATGTATATAAGATATATGTTCGTTAAGTATGTGATGCGGTGAAATACCAAATAGTTTCTATTCTTGAGGATGTACTCAGAAATCTCATATTTTAATAAACAATACAAATAATAATATCATAATAAATAGATAAAGTATTTAATATATATATATATATATATATATATATATATATATATATATATATATATATATATATATATATATATATATATATATACTCTTTTCTCAAATTTAGTAACAATTTATAAATCAGTAATATAAACATACATATATAATTAGTGAATCACATGAAATTCAGATCTTTAAAATATAAATGAAATTTTTTTAAAATATAATAATAATATTGTAATGATATTTAAAATATATGTAATTTGGTAAAATATAAATATAACTAAAAGAAAAAGGATTTCTTTATTATAATAAAATATGTCACTAATATGAATATAATTTTAATCATTTTATAAATGTCGATGTATAATACGCCAAAAATTAAATATGATAAATTTGTAGAAAGTTAAATAATATTTTATTGTGTACATTAACAGTGAGGTTATTACTATAAAACATGCTTTTGAAAATATTTATTAATGAGGAGTATATACATTTTATTATTAAAAATTTTGGGTTATTGATTGAATTCCGTTGGTTTTCGGTTGCTAAAAGATACTCCCTCTATTCGCTTCTAAGGTATCCATTTCACTATTCCTGACATCCGTTTCAAATGTATCAATTTCCTATATTTAGTAAAAAAAAGTACACCCACCATTTTCCTCTAATACAACTACCCAATGTATATATAATAATAATATTCTTTAATTCACGTGCAAAAGCAAATAAACCCCTTAGAATTGTCTACGTGCAAACAGCAAATAATTACCTTAGAAGCAGACGGAGGGAGTATTTTTTTTAGTGATAAAAATAATCCATCATGGTCTTGCTCATAATTTGTTGTTCTTTAAATTATGTGAAAATGAAAGTAGTAATATTTTTAGGAAATTACATACTCCATACACTTATAAATGAGGTTCAAATATGCATACGCGAACCATAATATTATTATAATGAGGAATTTTTGTGTGAGATTATTGTTTCATGAATTTTATTATTTCATAAAACGAATTAATTTATTCCATTTAAAATCAAGTTAATCACACTCAATTTTAATGCGGTTTGAAATTCTTTTGTAATTAATACTCTTTCCTCCTCCCAAAAAAATCTTATTTTTCCATTTTGACCATTCATTCTTAAAGGTTTTATTTCCTTTTTACATATATAAGTACACCCACTAATATAACTACTCACTAAATATTAAATAATAATACTCTTTAACAACATGAAAAAAACAAATAAATTTCTTTAAAGTGGATGAAAAGAATATATAATATTTTCCATGTCACATTGCTAGATTAATGACATGCAAGCAAGAAGAAAAATTATTCTAAAAAACGTAAAAATCTTATAAATAATAACTGAATTTTTTTTTTTCAATTTCAACGTGTCGTCTATATAAATAGTGTCATATGAGATGGTACAAGATAATATTATAGAAAAACGTGTTGTGGAAGGAGACTTTATTTAAATTAGGATAGACAATATGAAAAGATATTTTCGGCACAACGGAAATCTCAATAATATCAATGTTCCAAACTTTTTTCTCAAATATAGCAATAGGCAAAAAACCAAATAAATATGTAGAAATATACGGAATCACCACTAAGAATTTAATGTAGAAAATCCCTCAACCTGAGGGTTAAAATTACAAGACTTCTTTTAATGCACAGAACAGAAAAGTACATAGTTCAATGTTTTTATCACAAGTAGATGAATACAAATCTCTTTATCACAAGTAAAGCAATAATATCACTCTCTATCACAAGCAGAGAAATATTAAATTTCTCGTTAATATCACTGATCACACTGTCAGCGCTTCCAGACGGATTTACACTACTCTCACCGGTTGTGTCTTATTGAAGGGTTTAGCAACCCATTTGGCGAATCCACAACTTAACCTCTCACGCTGGATGCTCTTTTAAATAACCCCTCAAATGGGCTATTTAATCATGGGCCACTAAGCGCCCTTAATTTCTATAGTAACATGGGCTTCTATTAATAAGTTAACAGGCCTTCTATTGATTATCAATTTGGGCTTCTTTAATAATTATTATTTTAAATAATATATTGGACAAATCCAACAATACGGTTTATTTTAATGGGCTGGCACAATATCAACCCCTTTTTTTTTTATCTTATACATTATTCATTAAATTATTTAATTGAATATGTACATTTTATTTTTATTAATCGTGTACTCCATATATCATTTCTTATTGTTATAATAACGTCACCTTGTAAGTTTTATAATCAACAATTCCACGTGAATAGCATTGTACAGGTAATATTCACAGGGCACAAACTTTAATCTTTAATTAATTAAGAGGTGGTATTGAGTGGGACGTTTCCACGTGAACTCCTTTTTTTTTAGTTTTATTTATTATAAATTGAAAAGGCAATTACATCCTTAAATTCAATTAATTAGTGTGAAAATATATTGTATTAGCAATTTTTTAAAACACATTCAGTTTGTAAGTTTAACTTAAACCAAATACATTTTAAAAGAGCAATATCACAGTGAAACTATAATTATATTATTATAATCAACACTAAACTTTAAAAATAATAATTAAATAAAAAAATAAAATAGATCATAAACAACGAAGGTGTAATATTACATGAAACACAAGGTTAAAGGTAAATTTTCTTATACACTTGAACAGACGGATTCAAGTTTCACATTCAGAATTTATACACTAATATATATATATATATATATATTAAAGTGAAACTACAAGAAATTTAGATTATAGTTGGGTAGATAGTATTATATTATGATTCACTAGTCAATAGTCATACTTTTGTGAATCATATTATAATAACACCCTACAATTATATTTTAGTGCATTGTTTATCATATTTTAATAAATCAAACTTTAATAACAATTATCAAATTTTATGTATATAATAATTATATTTTAATAATGAGTTAGACACCTTTCATAATTGGTATCACACAATTAGTACCGTCTTACAATGGATATTTGTCAATTAAAAATGATACAAATTAAATACTGTCTCCATCTCTGATGGAATTCACCATTATTGCAGAGGAGTTTTTAGAAAATGACTTTTTTAACTTATTTTTATTGAATGTTTAATATTTTTAGATACTAAATAAATTATGTAAATTGGAAACGAAATAATAATTTTTAAATTATTAAAGTGTAATATAAAATTATGAATTGAGTGTATTTTTTATTTGTAGTATGAATTTATTTATTAAACAAACAAAAATAGTATTACGTGTTAACTTTTTCTATGAGACTATAGGACTAACATTTATTATTGTGGTTGGTTGATATGGGGGTATTTATTGTTGTCGTTGGATGTGTGCTACGTTCTGCGCCACGCGATCCTTTTTCTTATTCTTATCAACACATATTAATTTCTTGACTAAACATTTCAAATATCCAACTTTAAAATAATATTTTTTTAACTTAAATTAAAAATTATTTCTCCATTCCATTTAAGTCGTTGCTTCCATCCGCGGGAGATTAAGAAAAGTGATATTCCCTCGGTCTCAAGAATACATTTGCGTATTTGGTGGCACAAGTTAAGTTTAAGAAAAGTAATTTTTTGTTGTAGTGATGTTAGAAAGAGGGAGATATTTTGGGTAATTGAATAGAATAAAGTTTATAGTTGACTTTGACTAGATAGTGTGTAAAAAAATGGTGGCATTTTCCTATTAGTTACAGTTTTGCAACAAAATTGCATTTTTTAAACTTTTTTTTAAACAAGTCCCTTCAATTCGTACTAGATCAAAACTCAGTACATTTTTTCCTTGTCAAGCATTGGATGTTGATCGAGTTGGAAAATTACCATATGCATTATAATTATATATACGCAAATACTTGTGTTAATTGCACTACAAGCAAAAAAGACTTTTAATGAAAGAGATCCCATCATTATTGCTTGACAGGAAATTGGTCTTTAATGACAGGTCATGTCATTACCGATCACTTTCCTACCATTAAAGACCTTTAAATACTGAAGCAATAATAACAGGACGAAATTAATAATGACAGGATCTCTGTCATTATAAATCATTTTTCTTGTAGAATTAGGTTTCTTGGTGTAAACTATATGGTCCCCCTTCCAATTCTAATATACCTTACTCCTTCCGTCCCAGGTTAAGAGGGTCATTTTTCCATTTTGGTCGTCCCACCCAAAGAGTCCCCTTTCCTTTTTTATACACATGGGACCCACACACTCCCTCTAATACAATTAAATGTTGGGACCCACACTCCTACTAATACAACTACCCACTACACATTAAATAATAATACTCCTTAATCTACGTGCCAAAAAGCATTTGGCCCTCTTAAGGAGGGACGGAGGGAGTATGTATTATTAGGGTTTAAATTAAAGGAGTACCACAAGATTTACAGCGTAAATCCGGTTTACAAGACTAACTCTTATATATAAATGTGGTTAGAGTCCACAGAGTGGAGGATTTGGCGTGTGGGAACCCCCATTCCCCAACCATATATGGAGGTACGTAGGTTTTACATTTTGAGGTAATATTAACTTATTAAGTTGGTTAAGTATATGGCAAAAACTCCTGCGCTCCCGGGACACACCGTGCCCCTCATGGGAACACTCTTCCTCCATATTCAATTTAAACCTATGTATTACTAGGGATTTAAATTGCAAAGGGGCACAGTGTCCTTAGGGTACAAGAGCCTCACTCAATGAATAAATATCTCATTTATTTTTGGCAAATGCTAGCATGAAATCGATTTCACCAGAGTTACTCTTCAATTTTTTAAAGGATTACTCTTTTGTATAAGAAACGTTACTTTTCTATATAAAAGTAATATTACTATTAATATTTAAAGAGTAATCCTAATCGGATGGGTAAATCGCACAACCAGTTCCACCCTAGCACTACTCTTTATTTTTCGATTTTAGGGTTTAATAATATATTCCATTAAATTTTATTGTATTTTTTCATTTCAGCTTCTTTACTGACTTTTTATTTTCGTCTCATTAATTAATTTGCATTTTTCTTATTTATTTATTTCAAAATTTTCTTCATTGTCAATCACCATCTAACACACAAGAAATAATTTACTATTTATTTACTACCAAAAATATCAACTACCCTTAAAAAAAAGTCAAAAACAACATTTTTATTTTTAAACTCCAAATCTACCGTTAAATTGTCAAATTAATTTCAATGATTTCCAAAATTCTATGGATGTACAATGTATGATATATAGAGCTTAAAATATAAATAGTCTCACAATGTATGATAAATGCGTTGATTTGTTCTCATGGCTCTAAAACTTTTGTTATGTTCCAACCCTCCCTTTTTAAGCAAAAAGGGCCATTGCTGTGTGATGTTTAATGTTATTATGGAACTATTTCAGATAAATGAATTTATTGGGATTATTTTCAATAAAGTAAATTTATATAGGACGTTTTTTACTTCTTCTAAGTGTTTGTGTTTGTGTGTATTTATTCCTGCCTAAAAATATAGGTACAACATTAGAGTGAAGTGTATGCAACCTATGTAAATATTTGATAAAGAAAATGAATTAAGTATCATTTTGGCATGTGTAGGTGTTGAACCCCTCCGAGCTGTTTGTAGACATTGTGGTTGAGCAAGAGTAAGACATTTTTATTAATTTGGATCTTCATCACTTAATTAATTAATTACACATCTAATTAATTACATATTGTTGAATGAAAAATATATAGGCACGTCGAGTGTAGTGGATACATAATCCAAGCCCTAGTGTCATTCAAACATGTGCATCCCGGACATAGAGCAAAGGAAATCGAACTCGCTATCTCGAATGCGTCGCGCTTCCTCCAACACAGTCAACGCCCAGACGGTTCATGGTCGCTACCCTACCCTCAGTTCGCATCTCTCGTTTCATTTTGGTGTCACATCTCCTGTTTCAAATTGTTGGTTGAAGGACACGTACGTAGGAGAGTAATAAAATGTATACCCTAAAAGGTGTCTCCCTCGAACGTGTCATGTTTTTCACTCACCTAATCCGGAGATGTAACACTAAAATGCAAGAGGAGAACATGTAAGGCTACCTTTTTAATTTTGTAATGTAATTGTACGTAGTATGGATACTGGGGAATTTGCTTTGTGTACGGAACATTCATGGCTATACGAGGGTTGGTCGCAGCCGGAAATACGTACGATAACTGCGAGGCTGTACGGAAGGGTGTGGAATTCTTGCTGTCAATACAGAATGCAGAAGGTGGATGGGGTGAAAGCCTTTTATCCTGCCCTACTATGGTAAAGCCTTCTCAGATCTTGTTCAAGTGACAATGAAAGTTAATTGGGAAATTATCAAAATTGGTCCTTTATGTTTGGCGTTATCCAAATTCAGTTTTCAAGTTTGCTAAAATTTCAATTTTGATCCCCTAGTCTCTGATTTTGGTCACTTTTGTCCAAATTTAGTCATTTTATCAAATTTTTCTGTAATTTTGAACCAAAATTGGACAAATTCTAACATAAATGACTAAATCTGGATAAAATTCTGACATAAAGGGCTAAATTTGAACAAAAAAAATTGGATTAAATTTCATAAAAATGACTAAATTTGAACATAAAGAACTAAAATCGATCGGACATTAGAGGATCAAAATTGAGAATTTAGCAAACTTGAGGACTAAATTTGAATTACATCAAACGTAAAGGATCAATTTTGATATTTTCCCAAAGTTAATACTCGATCCCTCCTGTTAATAACATAAGAATTCCATGAAATACATGGATTAAGTTTGCAGAAATAACCCATTGGAAAGGAAATTTTATTTAGAAGACTGTACACGTGAATCCAAGATTACAATATCCCATATATAGGCTAATTACCCGCAAATCATACTCCCCAAATCTTGCTTCATAACTCACCATAACATCACATTTTTATCATATTATTGCACCATAATTTACCATGATCCCTACACCTCCGTCTCAATAAGCTTTTTTTTTTTTTTCTGGTTGAAATAAATTATTTCCAACTGTTTTAATTAATATTTAATTTAATTTATTACTATATATACTTGGACAGAAATACACACCCTTGAATGGAAACAGGACAAATTTGGTACAGACTTCATGGCCAATGCTTGGACTGATGTTTGCTGGACAGGTAATTGGACACCATTAAGTACTAATTAATACTCCATTTATTCTGCTTAATTATACTAATACTATAGTAAGTAGATCTTGCGCCATTTTCGTACATCATTTTTTGTGTCACACATTATATGAATAATAAGTAAGAGGAAAAAGAAAGGGTAAATATCAAATTGGTCCTGTAAGTTGGCCTTTTTCAACTTCAATCCTTTTTTTATTGCATTTTTCACTTTTGGTCATCCGTTGTCCTACTTTAGTCCTTTTGGTCCAAATTTAGTCCTTTTTCACCGAAAATTTAAAAAACTTGCCGGGAAATTATGCGTGAGTTGTACGCACTCAAATTTGGTCATGTAAGTGTGGACTGTTCCAACTTCAGTCTTTTTTTAATGCAATTTTCACTTTTGGTCTTCCATTGTCCGATTTTAGTCATTTTTATCTAAATTTAGTCATTTTTCTCCGAAAATTTAAAAACTCATCGAAAATCATGCATGAGTTGCACAGTCCGGTGAAAAATGACTAAATTTGGACCAAAATGACTAAAATTTGACAACGGAGGACCAAAAATGAGAAATGCAATAAAAAAGGATTGGAGTTGGAAAAGATCATACTTATATGACCAATTTTGATATTGCTCCTTAAGGGTTAAGTTTTTCTTTTTAAGATATAATTTAACTCTCTCCAATGTACCATACATTCAATGGTATAGTTGCACGCAAATATTGATTCCTTTATTTCCGGTTCGTTTTATAATATAAATATATGGAACACTCTCTCGTCGGGTGTTTATTTTGAGATTTTTAGTAGGTTGAGATTTAACTATACATCAAATTAATTTGAAGTAGGGAACATAGACAAACAATTACTGGCAACATGTCTAATTAGATGTTATCATATTTAGTTCTATAGGTATAAATATGTTCAATTAAAATTTTGATCTTTTTTTGTGTTCTTATTTTTATTTTTATTTATTTTTGTCTAATTCTGGTTCATTTTTATATTTTTTATGGGTTGTGAAAAAATTCACTATGGAAAACTTTAGAGTTCAATTTTAATCATTTATCTATTTACTTTATCAATTTTAGCTATTTTATATTTAATTTTTATTTGAAAATTCCTCAAAATATATTTAAATATTTTGAAAATATTAATAATTTTAATATTTAATAAAAATTAAAAAAATTAATATCTTAGGTGGAGAGAGATGTGTGGCCTCTGCATAGATCTGCAAAGTTATTGCTTAATTCACAAATGGATGATGGGGATTTCCCTCAACAGGTAATAATTTTATCTATTGCCAAACTCTCCATCCTTTAAGGAGTTTAAAGTTTTGCTCCATTTCTTTTTTTTCTTTTGAGAAAAGTTATGTTAAAAAAATGTGATTTTTTTTAAATCAACAAAGTTGAGTACTAGGGGTACTCATCCTTAAAAAAAATAAACAAAAAACAAAAAAAAAAATTGCCAAGGGGGCATGCATTTATTGTAACACCCTAAATTCTTTAAATAGGATATTCTCATCATTTTTTTAAAAAAAATAAATAGAAAGACAAATAAATAAATAGTAAAATAAATAAAAAGAGTTGCCCTAGAACATGAGCGTCACTGAAAGTAGCACGTAAGTGGAAGTCATAACATGATGTTCCAGGACAAGAGCTACAACATCAAGCAGTTTATTTTACAAAACATGCAAATATCGTCAAGATATAAAATTCCACTTAAGTCATGCTTCTTCACCTTCTGTAGAATTTGAAATTCAAAATAATAGGGTGAGCGTCTAAAATACATTCAGTAGGGGAACATCAATGATTGCACTTGTTAATATATATAAGTAACATAAATGTATAAAATGAAATAACGTGGCAGTCGATAAATATGTGTCAACGATGGCTCAAAGTCCGCCAATATATCAATTAGCACCGGCTCCGGTGGCGTCCGACAATATATCAATTAGTATCGAGCTGCAAATGTGGAAATATTTTCCAATTGTACATACATGTCTATTACGTACACACATTAACAATAGCAATCATAATATGGAATGTAATAATACTCGGTGAAGAGTAGAAGTTATCTCTACCTTAAAGTGAATAGAAAATTATGAATGATAACTGATATCTTGAATTCCTCAGAGAATATGCTGAATTAAGTTTAAATTAATATTTAATAAACTAGGTTTATGTCTAAAGTAATAGTTAAATAAATTCTCAAGAATTTTGGATTACCATAATATGAAGTTTTAATAAAACGTAAATTTTAATAAAATTTTCAATATGCATGATTAAATTTATAAGTAAATTTCTATTCCTAAAATCAAGTATATTTACGTACTAATATTTCATGATGGAAAATTTAGAGTTTTTCTTAAAGTGAAATTAATATTTGTAATCTTAAAATGTAGATACTAATAATTTACTATATTTAAGTTGGATATGAAGACAAGAATTTTACTAAAAATTAAAAAAATCAAATGTTTAACACGTTAAAAGAAAACATGCATGAATTACTATTTTTATAAAATTATCTATATTTATGCACTGAATTAATGTTTTATGGGTGTCACTAAATGCAATCATCTAAATAGTACACTAAATATTCCACTTATAATTTAATTATTACTATTTATCTATTTCTCCTTTATTATTCCCTAACTCTAATCTTATTGCAAATTATTAAAACTAGGTTTATACAACTCTAATTAAAAATTCGATAACATTTTTGTGTTCCTCTTGAGACGAGGGTTAAAACCATGTATTAAAATATTATAAGAAAATGAGACCAAAATTCAACCCTTCGTGTACATGCATGCTTCATTTTTACGTCCAAAATTAAAAATAAACTATATGGTTGTATTCCTTGTGACAAATGCTTCAAAATGGTATATAATGTAAAGTATCATGCATGAAAACTTTAACAGAAAATATCTAACAATTAAGACACCGAAATAACAAACGATTTTAGTATTTGGAATCTACGCTAAGAGACGATCATTTTAAGATATAACACTATAAGATTTTATTTCCGTCGATGAAAGTTTGGGACACACATATTTAATATTTAAAGTCTACGTGATGAGATGATCATTAGAGTACACCAGGATGTCGTCAATGAATACGATCACAAATTGATCCAAATAGGAGTGAAATACTAGATTCATTAGGTCCATGAATACTGCAGGTGCATTACTTAGTCCAAAAGGCATTACAATAAACTCATAATGTCCATAACATGTTCGAAAAGCTATTTTTGGAATGTCACTATCCTTGATTTTTACTTGGTGATATCCAGACCGTAGATCAATTTTTGAAAATACGCTGGCACCTTTCAATTGATCAAATAGATCTTCAATTCTTGGCAATGGATACTTGTTCTTGATGGTGAGCTAGTTGAGTTCTCTGTAATTAATGCATAATCTGTATGTACCATCCTTCTTCTTTACGAACAACACAAGTGCTCCCCATGGGGAAACACTGGGTTGGATAAAACCCTTGTCCAACAATTCCTACAATTGCACTTTCAGTTCTTGCAGCTCTTTTGGTGTCATTCTGTAGGGTGCTTTAGATATAGGTGCTGCCGCTGGGACTAAATCAATGGTGAATTCCACTTGTTCCGGTGGTAACCCAGGTAGATCTTCAGGAAATACATCCTTGTATTCCGTTACGATAGGTATTCCATCAATATCTTCTTATTTATTTGAATCCACAATATTGACCAAATAAGCTTGATAGTTGCCTTTTCTCAGCATTTTAACTGCTTTCATAGCTGATATTATTCTTGGCATATACCTGCATTTTGTGCCTCGAAAGGTAAATTCATCATTGTCTGGCATATGAAAAATGACTTCCTTTTCATGACATTGGATATTCGCATGATTACCTCTAAGTCAATCATTCCTAAGATAATATCGAAATCTTTCATTCTTATCACATGTAGGTTTGCTAATACAATCTTGCCATCGAAGTTTAATTCCAAATTTTTACATAACCGTTCAGTTTGTATGGATTTTCCTGACGGTATGGATACTTCAAGGACATCATTATCTATTGTGATAAACTTGTCCTCTATCTTTTTATAAAGCTCGGAAGATATAAAAGAATGTGTGGCTCCAGTATCAAATAACACGATTACAGGTATACCATAAATTGTCATCATACCTGTCATCATGTTGGGTTCATCTGTAGTTTCAGATTATGTCAGAGCAAAAACGCGAGCGGTCCCTGCTGTTTTTCCTTGGACAGTTCGCAAGAGTGTGCCCAGGTACTTTGCATCGATAGCAAATGCCGGATCCATAAAGACATTCTCCAAAGTGTTTCTTCCTACATTTTGGGTAGTTTGGAGTGACATTTTGCGTACTTTGGATTGGATTCTTCCCTACTTTGAATTGCCTCCCTTGATTACTGTTGGTCCCTTTCTTGAAATCTTTTTTCTACCCATTTTCTTATAGCAGGCATACTAACACTTTTCTCTTTAGTGTGCATACGGGACTCGATTTCTTGGGCTCTAGCAAAATTTTCGGCAAATGTTCTTTCTCCTTGTCTGGCAAGAATTGTACTAATCTCTGGATGTAATCCTTTCTCAAATCGTCTTATATTCTTGCCTTCGTTTTCGACCAAATGTGATGCGTACCTTGAGAGTTGATTAAATTTATGTTCATACTCTAGTACCGACATGGATCCTTATTTTAGATAAAGGAACTTATTCTCCTTATGGTCTTGATACGATTGAGGCATGTAGTTTTGGATCAACATCTCCTTAAATTCTTCCCAGGTAAGGTTACTTATTTGATCGGTTGATTTGGTTCTACTGTTGGATTCCCACCAGTAATCAGCTTCATCGACCAGCTGGAACATAACACAAGAAACCTTCTGAGCATCCCTTAATTCCATGTGGTTAAAAATACGTTCCATGGATCTAATCCATATCTCCGCTTCAGTTGGATCTCCTTTGCAATTAAATATTGAAGGGTTGAATCGTCTGAATTATTCTATTACCGTATCATGCCGAGGTTCAAGACATTGTGGTGGCGGTGTAGGATTCCTTGTAATGTGTTCAGCTAAACCTCTGAGTACAGTTATTAGATCGTCACCAGGGTTAGTTTGTGAGTTTTGCGCCTCCTCTTGGGATTGATTGTTTCGTGAGGTTCCACGTCTCATGATCTATATCAATACATACGTATAAATAACTTATCATGTGTAAGATACAGTTCATAATATAAAAACTAAATGAAAATCAAGTTATACCAAAATCGGTGACTTTGCACCATTATATACATTAATAGGCATCATAGAAGTCTTACGAAATAGTCATATACATAACAGTCATCCTAGTAAGTAAACTACTTAGGTCTAATAGGCATCATAGAGGTCATACACATGACAATCATACTAGTAGGTCAATTACTTGGATCTATCTTTTTTTTTAAAAAAAATAAATAGAAAGACAAATAAATAAATAGTAAAATAAATAAAAGAGTTGCCCTAGAGCATGGGCGTCACTGAAAGTAGCACGTAAGCGGAAGTCATAACATGATGTTCCAGGACAAGAGCTACAACATCAAGCAGTTTATTTTACAAAACATGCAAATATCGCCAAGATATAAATTCCACTTAAGTCATGCTTCTTCACCTTCTGTAGAATCTGAAATTCAAAATAATAGGGTGAGCGTCTAAAATACACTCAGTAGGGAAACATCAATGATTGCATTTGTTAATATATATAAGTAACATAAATGTATAAAATGAAATAACATGGCAGTCGATAAATATGTGTCAACGACAGCTCAAAGTCCGCCAATATGTCAATTAGCACCGGATCCGGTGGTGTCCGACAATATATCAATTAGTGTCGAGCTGCAAATATAGAAATATTTTCTAATTGTACATACATGTCTACTACGTACACACATTAACAATAGCAATCATAACATAGAATGTAATAATACTCGGTGAAGAGTAGAAGTTATCCCTACCTTAAAGTGAATAGAAAATTATGAATGATAACTGATATTTTGAATTCCTGAAAGAATATGCTGAATTAAGTTTAAATTAATATTTAATAAACTAGGTTCATGTCTAAAGTAATAGTTAAATAAACTCTCAAGAATTTTGGGTTACCATAATACGAAGTTTTAATAAAACGTAAATTTTAATAAAAATTTTAATATGCATGATTAAATTTATAAGTAAATTTGTATTCCTAAAATCAAGTATATTTACGTACTAATATTTCATGGATGGAAAATTTAGAGATTTTCTTAAAGTGAAATTAATATTTGTAATCTTAAAATGTGGATACTAATAATTTACTATATTTAAGTTGGATAAAAAGACAAGAATTTTACTAAAAATTAAAAAAATCAAATGTGTAACACGTTAAAAGAAAACATGCATGAATTACTATTTTTATAAAATTATCTATATTTATGCACTGAGTTAATGTTTTATGGGTGTGGCACTAAATGCAATCATCTAAATAGTACACTAAATATTCCACTTATAATTTAATTATTACTATTTATCTATTTCTCCTTTATTATTCCCTAATTCTAATCTTATTGCAAATTATTAAAACTAGATTTATACAACTCCAATTAAAAATTCAAAACATTTTTGTGATCCTCTTGAGACGAAGGTTAAAACCATGTATCAAAATATTATAAGAAAATGAGACCAAAATTCAACCCTTCGTGTACATGCATGCTTCATTTTTACGTCCAAAATTAAAAACAAACTATATGGTTGTATTCCTTGTGAAAAATGCTTCAAAATGGTATATAATGTAAAGTATCATGCATGAAAACTTTAACAAAAAATATCTAACAATTAAGACACCGAAATAACAAACGATTTTAGTATTTGGAATCTACGCTAAGAGACGATCATTTTAAGATATAACACTATAAGATTTTATTTCCGTCGACGAAAGTTCTGGACACACAGATTTAATATTTTAAGTCTACATGATGAGAGGATCATTTTAGCATATAATGTGATAAAAATTGACAATTAAAAATAAACTAACCTCTTAATCCCGTAAGCTCTTCCTTGTGTATATATATATGAAGTTATATTTAGTTGTGCTTGAGTGCTTAGTGATCGGTCCTATTTATAGTAAAATTTTGAGGTTAGGTTACTATAGGTAATCTATGTACTAGCTGCATGTACGTGGTGGAATGCATGAAAAAAAAAAACAAAATAAAATTTAGGACGTGGTCTTATATATGCATGTTAATTTGTTTAAGCAATTCACGTGTCTACTCCCTAACCAAACATTTATTCCCTCTGATTTGTTTGACTATGAACTTAGTCTGTACACTACTTTTATTATTATTATTATTATTATTATTATTATTATTATTATTATTATTATTATTATTATTATATAAGTATTAATAATACTTTTAATAATAATAACTATAAATATTATTACTATATATTATTCTCTAAATATATTATTATTAGTACTATTTTTTTATCACGTAGATATTAGGGGTTTTATATTTATTGATAAAACTTTGTGGTATTTTAAAAAGCAAAGCATTAGGGTATTTTAAAAGGGAAAGCATTCTTTCTCAACACTCTCTTTGTATGTAGGCTCCACGGTTGACTTTGCCAGTTTTCTCTCTAGAGTTGTTTTAGTTGTTGAGAACCGGTTTTAGATTTTAAAAAATCTACATCAGTCTAGCTAATTAGGAATTTTAAAATCAATGTTTAATTTAAGAGTACAATGCACCTAATGCACCGGTGCATCTAAACAATCTTAATAGTTAGATAAATTTTAAGGCAAAAGCTCCTGTGCACCCGGGCGCACGGAACACTTTCCGTGCGCCTTTAGAAATTTGTGCTAAATTGTATACCTTTTAGTATACAGATGTGTACCCTTTATTTTCTAAAGAAAAATCTGGGCGCACGAACAACACTCCGTGCGCCTTTAGAATTTTGTGTTAAATTGTATACCCTTTAGTATAAAAATGTGTACCCTTTACTATTTTCTAAAGAAAAAAAAATATTAATGAAAAGTGTATACCATTTAGAACAAAATTGTGTACCTTTTAGTAATTAAAGTGTATACCCTTTAGACCAAATTAATGTGCCCTTACCCATAATACAAAATTTCTAAAGGCGCACGGAACACATTCCGTGCGCCCGGGTGCACGCAAGCCTCACTCAAATTTTAATTCAATTTCTACCATTATATAAAATAAAATATTTAAAATTTTAAAAAATAACCACCCATCATACCTTACTTTTAACACATTTACCCTAAGTGCACCAAATACACCATAGAATCACCCTTAAAATAAAAATCACTTTTTCAGTTAATATATTTTTTCTATCTCTCTCTTCTCTTTACTTACATAAATTAGCACCCTCTTACATACTGATTTTCAAAGCAAATATACTCGTGTTATATCCTCTATTCCATTTGAGATTGCACCTCTCACAATTTGTATTTTCATGTATTATATATATATATATATATATATATATATATATATATATATATATATATATATATATATATATATATATATATATATATATATATATATATATATATATATATATATCCTTTTTATTATTTTACAGTATATTAGTATATTATTACAGGAGATCACATCTGTGTACACGAAGAACTGCATGCTGCATTATGCACAATACAGAAATATTTTCCCTTTGTGGGCTCTTGGAGAGTATCGAAATCGAGTGTGGCCATAAACTGTAAATATAAGTAATTGTTGAAATAATATACAGAACAACATACGTATTTTATACTCTTCTAACCAGCTGTATAATTTCTAAGCTTGCTTTAAAACAAATGGAATTATTACTCCACTACTTTTCTCTTCTTTTATTTTTTTATGAATGACCATGTCACAATATTTTACCAATCAATCCCAGTAAATTTTACCCTGATTTCGAAAATGTAATTTTTAGGATTAATTCAAAATTATGAAACTTTTTTAAAATGAAGAAAGCCTTCGCATGGAACTCAATATGCTTTTTTTTCAATAATAATACACTCACTAAAAAAATAGTAATAATAATAATACTAATAACTTTTAGGAAAGATAGATTTCTGTTGGTAATTCATTGATTTTCATTAATGACCAACAAAAAATTAAATTGTAGTTTAAACTTTAGCAACACAATAAAAAAGACAAGACTATTTTTATTTTATTTTTTGTGTTAATTGAAAAAAAAATACAAATTTTAGTTATATTACATTTCTTAAAATTGAAAAAAAAAACCCTTACCTATTATATTGTGGTATTTTTGTTTAAATTCGTCGCAAATTTTATTTTATGAAACAAATTAAGTGTAAATATCAAAATTGGTCCTATAAGTATGACGTTTTCCAACTTTAGTCCTTTTTCTTTTGCAATTCTCAATTTTGGTTCTTTTTTCTCCACTTTTAGTCATTTTTGTCCAAATTTAGTCATTTTTGTCCAAATTTAGTCTTTTATGTTAAAAAAGTCCAAAAATGGTCCGAAAGTGTATACATAAAGGACTAAAAGTGGACAAAAAAAGGACCAAATTTTGAGAAAATTACCAAAACTGGACCAAAAGGACTAAAAGTGGACAAAAAATGATCAAAATTGAGAATTGCAAAAGAAAAATGACTAAAATTGAAAAAACATCATACTTACAGGACTAATTTTGATATTTACCCAACGAATTAATTTGTTCCATTTAAATTCAAAATAAGCAGCGGTAGTGAAGTCACACTCAAATGACTCAATTTGATTGAGTCCGAATAATATGTGTAGTGTAAACTCTTCCAATTTTTAATTTTAAATCAATTATACCCTTAAATAATTTAAATCTTAAATAAACGTTGAACTTTTAAAGTATAAAAAACTTGAACGAGCAGAATTCACATTACTAACCATGTAAACATGGTTCACACAGGTGTTTGTTATATGGGATGTAGTGAATTTCCAGTATCATATATTATGATCCCTCCATTTCATATATTTAAGCACACTTTGCATTTTAAGTTGTCCTATTTATTTATGTACATTCTATTAATAGCAAAAATAAATTATACATTTTATTTACTTTTTATATTTTATTCATCAATTTCAACAATTTTATTTACCTTTTTTATACTTTATTCATCATTCACGACAATTTTATTTTGGGGCCACTTGGTTCGTATTCTTCAATCGAAATGATCGTAATGGTAATGGGTATCATTAAGAAAGTCAATTACAATGGGATTAAAAGTAACTAAGGATGAGGAGTAATTATTAAATTAATGAGAATGATTAAAAAATTTTTATTATCACTAAATCAAACAACAATCAATAATAAGATTCAGTGTACCTCTCCAAATCTATTAATTTCATCCATTACCCCAATCAAACATCACCTTATTTTTTTTCTCTTTAACTATCAATATAATCCTATTTATCCTTACATTATTTTTTCTCTATAACTATCAATATAATCCTATTAATCCTTACATTACTATATTAAAAAATTTACAATTATTATATTAAAAAAAACTTTTCTTAATCTTATGTCCGTACAATGAGAGTGAAGGAGGGATTATATATTATTAAGTTTTTAAAATAAGTGTCGCGTCTTACGTAATTGGTTGCTCAACCCCTTACAAGTTACAATGGCTAAAGTCGATTGGTCCTATAATTGAATCTCAGTAAAAAAAATATATATCAATTTTTATTTTTACCCTTGATGGATATACGAATTGATTTATTATTAATGAATTATATTATAACATCTTAAAATTAAAATAGGTAAAGTATGCTTATTAATAGTTTAAGTAAGTTAGTAATGAATTGCTACCTCCATTCTATAAAACCTTTCACACTTTTCTCATTTGTTTGTCCCACAAAACCTTTCACAGTACCCCAAAAAAGGAAACACCACATTATCAAACAATTTCAAAAGTTACTTTAATCACAAATTTGTCACTCATTTTTCACACTCATATCATTAATTTATATTTTTTTATTACCTAAAAATACTACAATACCCTCCAAAATCAATAAAGTTGGTCAAAAAGTGTGCACATTTTCTTAAACAACGTGGAATAGTAAACGTAAAAAGTATTATGCAACGGAGAGATTATATCATATTACCTTAAAATTAAAGTTTGGTGATAATTAATCATATTTTAGAAAAACATATTTTAATATAGACAAAAGCTCCTGCGCCTCCGGGACATGCTGTGTCCCCATGGGAACACAACCCTCCCCCTCCATATGTTATTTAAACCTATGTATTGCTAGGGATTTAAATTGCAAAGGAGCACGGAATTGCAAAGGAGCACGGTGTCCCTGGCACAAGAGCTTCACTCTTTAATATATAGTGTATATATTCTAAAATAAACAATGTCTAACAATAGATGATCTTGTTTTTATTTTTAGTTTTTTTTATTAATATTTTGAAGAGCCTGTTCGTTCCTTTAGACTAATCAGATTGACTTCTTTTCTTTGTCTTAATTTTATACAAGTGTACCCTTGCGGAGGGCTAGACTATGTGCAACATTATCGGCCTTATTGCCGGAGGTACTTAGCAAGCTGCGTCTTGGACACGTGATGGGAGACAGTAGCACGTGGGATTTCACGTGACAATTAATTAGGGCAACCGTGAAATATAATTAATGAATATTTTTTTTTGAGAACTACTAATTAAAATAGAATCTGTGGTCATCGTCCCCTAATTAGTAATTAAATTTTGAAATCCCCCTAATTAATGCTATCCTTAGTACAAGAAACTCTCACTTCTTTAAAATTATTCAACAAGTGAAAAAGAATTCTCAAAGCTTCATGTCATAAACTGAATTTTGAATTACTTGATGATTTTGTGGGATTGGATCTCGAAATCATTTAAATTATTAATAAATTTGGGTAGACTATTTTCTGAGTTTAAATTTGGATTTTAATGAAGTACACGGATTGGAACACGTACATCAATATCTATAAAATAAAAATAGAGTTTATATCCGGTGCACTCGGGTGCAAGGGTGCACACATATGTGTATAACCTTTCATTCTATATTGTATACATATTTCTCAATAATTGTATACTTTTTTCGCACTCAATTTTTCATTAAAAAAACTAGCATCCATATGGGTATAACTTTTATTCAATAGTGTATATGTTTTTTAATAATTGTATATTTTTATACTCAATTTTTCATTAAATTAACAAAAAATTCACTGACAAAATGTATACATTTTTGTTCATAATTGTACTCTGAGGGTGGGTGCACGGTACCATGTACACCCAAGTATTAGCCTTAAAAGATAAAAAGTAGTAACAAACTCAGAATAATTAATCAGAACAGAACAATTAATACAGTTTATTTAAAGAGAATGCCTGCATGGTACGTAAAAAAAAAGTGTGAAAAAAAAAGCTTATTAATTAGGTTGGACATGCTATAAGCAAAGGGCAAGGTGAGAAAGAAAGGAATGCAAGAGAAAGTTGAGGTCATTTGAGGCAAGACAAGCCTTTGGGAAGCTTGTCCTTGCATGCTTGTCGTATGTTGTCGGCAATCAAAGTGCCGACACGGCGACACGCCGCGTGCCAGGCCCAAAATCGGGTTCGAGCAAGGAGGAGTAGAGATTGCAGATGCAGGTGAATGCATCTGTTCCGTCAATGCATCTGTTTTCACGCACTCCGCTGCTGACCCGCCGGAAAAATACAATCCCACCAACAATATTACTGCTAATTCCACCTTCATTGTGTGTTGCTCATATATGTTCATCCAACCCTAATTTATACACTCTATTCTATTCTTGTGTTTTTTAATCACAATCATAAATTATTTTGGTACATCTTCTGTGGCACACCATTAGATGGACGACACGTGGGAGAGAGAAATTATACCCTAAACCTTAAACCTTAGAGGGCAATGGTTGGATTTACTCCCCCTCTTACGTGTCAATGTGTGGCAGAAGATGATGCACCAAAATGACGCAGAAAATCTGTGGAGATGCCCAACTTGTTCATGGAATCCTGCAACTCACGTTTCACGTAGTTAGACCAACCATATATAGTAATATTGATCTTGATTTCAGGAGATAATATGCTCTTTGGTCAAAAATTTTTTTTGCAATTCTTTAACACGTTCTACCCAATCATCATTAATTTCATCTATATATATATATATACAATATATTAAAAAATATTTTTATTATAATGAAATTAATATGTATTATTCAAAATAAATTTAAAAAAATTTGAAAAAAATTAAATAAAAAAGTAACGAAAATAATCAAAAGATATATTTTTTAAAAAGGTAAAAGCTTGTGTGTGCTCGGGTACACGGGAGCACATTCCTTGTACCTTTAAAATTTTGTACTAAATTGTATATCCTTTAGTATAAAGATATGTACTCTTTATCTTACAAGGCAAAAACTTGTGTGCGCCCTGGTGCACGGAAGCACACTCCGTGTGCCTTTAGAATTTTGTGTTAAATTGTATATCCTTTAATATAAAAATGTGTACCCTTTATTTTCTGAAGAAAAATAAAAAATATAATGAAAAGTGTATACCCTTTAGAACAAAATGGTGTACCCTTATTAATTTAAGTGTATACCCTTTAGAACAACAAAATATACCCTTATCCATAATACTAAATTCTAAAGGCATACGGCGTGCGCCCGGGAGCACACAAGCCTCACTCGAAAAGTATCACAATTTAACAAAAATTTACAAAAATGTAATCAATTTGATTGGGGTTCTCTTCTGCTAGTGTATCACATTTTAACAAAATTTTATAATTCAATTATTGATAAATGTAATCAATTTGTTTGCGACGTCTTTATAAAATGATAAAATTTTATAAAATTCGTTAGAGTGATTTGATTAAGTAAAAGGAAAATTTTATCTTTTTATTTTTATAATAATTAGATAATTATTTTACTCAATATATTATTTCATAGAGTGTATATTAGGTGCACCCGGGTGCACCCTTGCACCCATATTGTATAACTTTTTATTCTATTTTGTATACATGTTATTCTCTTTTGTATACGTGTTTTGTAATAATTGTATACTTTTTTCACACTAAGTTTTTCATTAAAAAAACAATCATTCATATGTATATAACTTTTTATTCAATAATGTATACATGTATTTTAATAATTGTACATTTTTTTACACTCAATTTTTTATTAAAAAAATTAACAATTAAATTGTATACATTTTTACTCATAATTGTATATGTTTTTGCTTATATTTGTACGTGGGTGCACACGAAGCTTCGTGTGCACCCGGGTGCACACTATATTTAGCTTATTTCATATTATCCCTTTCAAACTAGAAGACTGCATCTACTTTTTTAGAAGTAGATACACATATTTTTGTTGACATACAAAAAAGCTAATCACCCAATCTAATATTGAATTTAAGCACAAACTAGAAGACTGCATCTATTTTTTAGAAGTAGATACACATATTTTTGTTGACATACAAAAAAGCTAATCACCCAATCTAATATTGAATTTAAGCAAAAGCTACCAAAAAACTAATGGAACTCATAAAGATATCCAATCCACCTTTTACAATCAATCGCATCGTGTTTTTATATTAGTTTATTTAATTTTAATATTTTAAAATTTTATCAATATTATAATTACTTACCTATAATATTGAAATTTATTCTAAAAATAAATTCAACAGATATATGAAAAAAGATTTTGTAAATAGGTATTATCACATATATCTAAACAAAATTCAATCCTCACTAGAGGAAAAAATATGTAAGGAAAAAAATTTGTTTGCAGCAGTATGTGCAGTAGTAGGGATGGAAGGAAAGTGCGAGTGGGAGTGGAGTATCTATAGGTTGGAAAACTTTATCACTCTTTTCTCTTTTTATTAATTTGACAATATCAAAATAGTGATGTATTAACTAAAAAGTGTATTTTGTTAATTTAAAATGTTAAAAGAAAATTTTAGGGATTGATTTGTGTGATGCGTTTCATATGACATCATTTTACACTTTTATAATTAGTTATGACTTTTTATTAAAAAATTTATTATTTTTTTATAATATAAATTCTTTAGGAAATAATTTAAAACATATCATTATCAATTTTCACCAATTTATATCACTTTGGATTATAAAAATTATAATTTCTTATTTATCTCACGAAATCGTGAGAGGATGTAATACAAGATTTTTTTAATTATAATAATAATCTCCTACGAATAAATTAACATTAAAAGTGGAGGCGCCATTTAGATGAGAGAAAAAATTGAGCTCCAATTTTTCCGTCTTTATTTTATTAATTAATGAAAAATTAAAAAAATAAAAAGGAAAGTAATACATCTAATATATTGATATCTCTTGCATGAAATATGAAAGGTCAAAATTGTATGTCAATCTCAATTCTCAACCTCCTCACATCAATTTAAAATGTTTGTTATCAAACATCTCACGAAAGTTATTCTGGGTCTAACACATAGGAGGTTTCCCAAATTGGCATAAAAAATTAAGCAATTCAGGTGGTTGGGGTGAAACACCTTCAGACATCGGTGGTGTTCATCTGTGCAATTCATCAGCACATAAATGGGACGGAAAGGGTCAACGTTCATCAAAAACCCCTCACCATTCTCTTTGATCGTATAATTTATACTCATTGAATAGAAGCTCCTCGCGAATGACAAAACCATGCTTCTCTTTTCAGTTCTCTTTTCAGTTGCCAAACTCACACAACTCCATAAAACCCTTTCTCTTATCCATCATCGCTACGTAAAAGATCGTCTGAATGAACAAATAGATTATCACCTTAAAAAAATATATATCATCTTAATTTAATAAATAAACTCAAAACATACCCTAATTTCAAATTTATTATTTGTGCTTAACGGTACAACGTACTATTCAATTAATTTATTAGAGAAAATATAAAAAAAATTCATTTTAGAGATGAACGATTTTAATTTTAGTTATTTTTATTTGCAATTCTAATTGATCATGTTTTGTTCGATTTTTGTCATTTTGTTCAAATATAAAAAAAAATTACAAATTCAATTATTGATTATAAATGTAATCAATTGTATTGGGGTTCTCTTCTGCTAGTGTATCACATTTTAACAAAAATCTATAATTCTATTATTGATAAATGTAATCAATTTGTTTGGGACGTCTTTATAAAATGATAAAAATTTATAAAATTTGTTAGAGTGATTTGATTAAGTATTTAACGTTGGCTAAATATAGTGTGCACCCACGTACAAATATAAGCAAAAACATATACAATTATGAGTAAAAATATATACAATTTAATTGTTAATTTTTTTAATAAAAAATTGAGTGTAAAAAAATGTACAATTATTAAAATACATGTATACACTATTGAATAAAAAGTTATACACATATGAATGCTTGTTTTTTTAATGAAAATTTTAGTGTGAAAAAGTATACAATTATTACAAAACACGTATACAAAAGAGAATAACATGTATACGAAATAGAATAAAAAGTTATACAAATATGGGTGTAAGGGTGCACCCGGGTGTACCTAATATACACTCTTTAACGTTTCAATTCTCTATCAGCTTCAGCTTCAGCTTAAACTTTTAAAAGAGGTGGTCGTTTAACTTCAGTGGGGGAACCAGCACTTTCTGCAATTTTCAAAATGCATGGACCGCAGCATCACGGGGAGCCCGTCGCCGCCGGGAATTTTTGTTATATAATTCTGAATTAAATTGAGAATTTTTGTTATGTAATTCTGAATTAAATTTCGATGTAAAATGTGTGTGAACCTCTCCAAAGAACATAGATTGATGGATTGAATTGTTATTAAAGTTGTTTAGAATTTTCCAATTTTTGCAGTTTGGAGAATTTTCTATTTTGGACGATGTTCAAGATTTTTTATTTTGAGGATTTTGAAATTTTTCACAGATTTGAAAAGTTTTTGTAGTTTTCAGAGTGTACAAATAAAGACTGAATTTGTCACTGTATAAAGAATGTTTGAACTCTTGAGATGTGCTCCCCAATCCTCAAATTCATGAATCATCATGTTCACATGTTATATTATTTTTGCATCATGTCCGAACAAATGCGTTCGCCACATCTGATAATAAATTGAATAACCTGGTTTGGTTGCAATGATTCACCATAATGTTTCTAGAGTGTGAAGGAGCTCATCCATTACCAATGTTCCTACGGTGTAAGGAGCACATCCAGTACTCCAGAGTGGGCAGGAAACAATTCAATGATCAAATTACGCATAACTGCAGAATATTCCCACATAAACTAAAAAGGATGATTTCAATAACAACATTCCTGGGTTGATCAATACTAACATTTTCTTCTTGTCTATTTAATTCATTTTGATGAATTGAATTATTATTACAGTTGTTTGAGGATTTTCCTATTTTCGTCAGTTTGGAGGATAGTGTAGTTTTCGAAAATTTGGACGATCTCGTAGTTCACAAATTTTGAAATTAAGTAATTGGTCCAAGAATCGATCCAGTCAAACATTTTTGCATTGTTATTTTCTAAAGTTTATATCAGTTCTTTCATAATCCCTTACTTATATTTATTAATCCTTACTTATAATCCCTTACATATTTTATAATCCTTTATTATTTATTCAAACATTTTTGCATTGTTATTTTCTAAAGTTCAATTCTTTTATAATCCCTTTACTTATTTATTTTCATAATCCCTTTACTTATTTATTAATCCTTCCAAGAAATCGTATTATTATTATTATTATCAGAAATTCATATCAACTCCTCTCAATCCCCTTTTATTTTTAGTTTTTTTAAAGTCTTTATTAATACCTTTTCCTTTAATTTTTTGTTTTTTAAGTCTTTACTAATCCTTCGAAATACTTTAGGCTAGTACGTCTTTTCTCCCTCTTTATTTTATTATTTATTTATTTATTTATTATTTTACTATGAATCTTTTTAGCAACAAATGACTATATTCCAAAATTATCTTATCTAGTAGGTCTGTTTTAATGGAAGAAAAAACTTGATCTACAGAAATATCCAATTTTTGTAATATTATACACATACCAAGTATGTCTTAAAAGTTTGGTTAGTGTGGGGAGTTCGAAAACAGAAACCCAAGGAAACAGAAAAATAAATTTATACCAAACACACAACTCATAATATTGCACAACATTATGGAACAGAAACTGCAAAGTCCAAATAATGAAACAGACAAAATTGTTGCACACAATGTCCACATAAGTTGCAGCTCATTGTTCTGGTCAACCTATGTAAACTTTACCTTCTAAACATAAACGACAAACGGAAAACAGCAAAGGAGTTCTCTGTCGAACTACATGACTTGATTATTTCTGCCCCTTGATCTGCCATAGCCGTAACCTCGCCCTCTTCCCGTCCCACTACCTCTGCCTCTTTCGTATCCAGCTCCTGTTATAATAAAAGGAGAAGAAATCAACTCAAACAGGCTAAAACGCTCAGAGGGTAAAATGCAAATCAAATTGCATAAAGCACCAGCTTTAACGCAGTCAATTGGATGACTTAAAATGCCCTGTTACCCTTTTGAGTTAGAAGACTAAAACTTGAGAGAAATGAGAAAACTTAAACCCCAAGTCAAAATCATACTTAAATACATAAAGCGTTTATGCTATGTTGCTATCTACATAGTTCGTGGTTCATCTTGTCGCTCACATTTTCATTACTTTATTTTTAATCAGTTCCCCATATTTACATCATATTATTAAGGCAAAAAGACCTGGTAGAGCACTTTAAATCTGGACTAAGACACCCTAATTTATTATTTATGGTAATTGGCAACTCCAAATGTTAGTCCCGATCATTTAGTTTCTTATTTAAATTATAGGCCACAATAAAAACACAAGAACCCCGCAAGATGAAAATCAGTGCCCCTACGATTATGCAGACTTACCACGGTGTCCCCAGCCTCTGCCTCGTCCACCTTCTTCACCCCAATTATAATTTCCACCATTTTCTGCCAATAGAATATATTAGCATGGAGAAACTGCAAAACTAACTTCACCAAAAATCATGTATACAGTGTACTTCATATAGAACCACACCTTGATAGTTACCGTACCCGCCCCTCCCTCTACCACGGCCTCTACCTCTACCTCTTCCTCCCGCACCCCAATCATAATATCCACCGTTTCCTGCAAGTATTGTGGATCAATAAATGCACGCAAGCAAAACTAACTTCACTAAAATCATGGGCAAACAATACTAGAACAGTACCTTGATAGTTATCATAACCACCCCAACCTCGACCACGGCCTCTGCCCCTACCTCTGCCTCTGCCTCTCCCTCGACCTCTACCACCAACTCCATCTCCACCTGCATCTTGCAATTGTGTGCCTACATCATACAGGTATCATAATTTGCAGTAAATACTATAAATATGATAACTGGTTAAGAAGCTGAACCTTTGTGGACAATATAAGCAAGATAAATACACACAGAGAATGGCCACTTATATTGTTAAAATAAAGAACAGTGCCCCTACTGCTAAATCTAAAAGATCCAGTCGAGAAATTAACCTACCTACAGTAACATCTCTATATTGAATGGATTGTGCATTTGGCAGCTCTTGCTGATCTTCACCGTTTTCCTGCTTCACAGTTGGAGCTTGATACCTATACACGTAGGTTTCTAAAACTTTACCAATGCAACACAAAAAGGAAATATAACTAATATTGAAACAGAACTTCTTCACCTATACAAAATTTGCAGCTATTGCTTACCCTGGTGAATCCTTGTTTAGCTCATTAGTTGATAAAGCAATAGTAATTAGAGAGACTTGCCGCTTCATCTCCAAGCTGCAAGGGAGTAACAAAATTTATTTACCGCCAATCTTGGGAGTTTGAGTAATTGAATGCAGGAACTTACGGATTCAGGCCCTCTTCAATGGGTTCATAGGCATCAGTGATAGTTGTTGAGCTGGTTGATATATTTTGATGTAATCCGGGGATCCTCTTCTGTATTTATACAAAGATATAAATATCAATCTTGATGCAATCTCATAAATGGTAAAAATGAAATTTGAAGAATGCTTGATAATTTTTGTATTATAAGATTGACTGACAAACATAACAGCAGGAGGAAAATCAACATAAACTTTTAGAAGACCTTGATAATCTCAGCAATGCCCACAGCCTTACTAATTGCCTGCCCCATTGCCTTCAGTATGATCTCCTTCTCCTGCTTGTCCTGAACAGGGAAATAGGTGTTGTAATTTTCCTTTTCTCTATTAGTGAAATAAATAAGAATGTATCAAAATTTAGTTTGTTGAAATGATAAGGAGATAGGTGCAGTGTTAACATGCAGAAGAACGAGAGCAAGTCATATGACACTTGCAACAATTAAACCAAAAAATGGAAAGCTGAGATTTAAATTAGATTTTCAGACGTGACATTCCACCTTTGGGGGCTTTTTCCACTTAAAAATCGTGCTATACACACACAAGCATAGTATACATCTTAAGCATATGGCAATGCTCAAATGTCTCTTTTTTACCCCTCTATTTTCATGAGTCTGGAATTATTTGTTAAATACACTACACATAATGTTTTTCTAAACGGAAGCACAGATAAACACAAAATATAAACTACACCAAGGGCAATTATGCAATAAAAGTAAACTTATTACAAGTAAATTTGATCATTTTCATAGATGTGTAATCTCAAATTCAACTTAGGATACTGGGACCTTCTTAAATCAATTTTCAGTTCACATAGCCCACGTAAGATGAAATCACATGGGCATTCTGGCTGCACAATATTCTTTTCTTCTAATACATATATGTTCTTATGATAAAAAGATTTAACGATAAATATATTATATGCTATTGGAGCATGTGCACCTGGAAGAGAAATTGCAGCAGTTTTTGGTTACACTAACTGAATATTTACCTTATTTCTCACTGGGATCAATCGTGTCAATGTAATCTAAAATAAATTAATATAATATTATGTTTTAAATTTGAACTAATGATGTTGGCCTAAAGTAAAGGTTGAGACAAATCAGATGTTTTGAATAAATTTCATAATGTTTCTTTTTTAGATCAATATGTTAATTGCAATATCATAATATTAACTTAACCAAGAAATAAAAAGCAAGTGGAGCATATGCAGCACCTTTGATCCGACAAAAGCTTTAGAAAAGATACTAGATACAAATGTTTCACCATATCAAAGCAAATTTGAAAAATCAAAATATATTCAAACAATTTAGACAAATGTTTTACATAATACGTTTCAGAAAAGTATTTCCCACAAAAACTGAAATATAAAATCAATGCTTCATTAAAAGATTGCTGCACCACTGTCAATTTCAGGATGAAAGCACTAGTGGCATTATCATAGTTGAAACTAGCCGTTTCGCCTCCTACTCAATCAAGAATAATTAAAATCTTAATCAATATATGCGATAAACACTTAAACTAGTAAATGAATACGCCATTAAGAGAAAGTATGTCCAACTTATACAACAGAAAACAACAGCTCAGTGCCCTATCAACAAAGCCCTATAATTTTTCTCTTTTGGCTCAGGCCATTACGGTACATGTCTGTTAATCTTGAGAGCATCCACTTATTAAACCTCCACCACTGAGTCTTCTTCTCTTTGAGGCTGCTTCTTTCATAGGCAAGCGACTAGCTCTACCTTCCCAAACATGTAACATGTACTCATAACAAATATTTCACATACTAAGACAATCTTCAGGACAATAAGTAGTATAACACATGTTCACAGATAAAATTTCTTCTACTTGAACTATAATCCTAAGTTGCCAAGGCTCAAAACTTTTTCTTTCAGAAAATTAGACCAAATGCAAGAAAGATCATATAATATCTTGCCATATTCAATTTCTGAAGTCATCAAAAAAGTTTTCCATAGAAATTAAAAAAGCATTACCTTTCTGATCTTCAGTTTCTACAGAAGTTTGAGTACGACGACCCCTTCATGTTATTCAAGCAAGGAAGCACCATATCAAATATTTCATATTGGTTTTCTCCTTATTATGTAATTGCATGAAATTTTAGTCCTATTCTGTACAAGTGAAAAGAAAAGGAGTCTGTCACACTACTTCCTTACAACAAATAGTTGACTGATGAAGATGGACATATCTCTTAAATATGTATAAAAGAACTGTCACACATAGCAAAACATGCCTAAAATGGATTTATAGCACACATTAAAGTCAAGAATTAATTAATTTCCCAGCTGATATTCAACCCCATGAATATAAGCTATTAACAGCATGAATTCATTCACCTCACATTAACACGTGCAAACAGCTCAGTAAAAAAACAGGTCTTAATCATTATTCAAATATCTATATCACTTTTCGTGCATTTTATACATCGTGAAATACAAATACAAGCATAAACTCCATTTCTATTTCCTTTTACTTCAACTGCTGAAAATTACAATCGAACTTAACTAGTCCTTCAAATTCGAGAATTCATACTCTAAGGCCTCAAAAAGCTAAAAACACCCCTAATATCACATATATTCATCCATAAATTTAAATTCATAAGAACTTCGCATGAATCTGCAGAAAACAAAACACACACACACACACACACAAAAAAAAAAGGATAGAATCAAAACCTGGAACAAGGAAGTGGCATAAGTAACGTAGTTACGAATGAGACCTTGAGCTGTGATTCTGATTTCATTTTCGTTAATTGGTTGCTCTGGTTTCGGCTTCACTACCCTCTGGTATCTCTCCATTATTCAGCGCTACTCTCACTCTCACACTCACTGTGTGTGTTTTCTGGAGGGTTCTTAATTTGCTTCTTTTTGCCTGGGAAATAGCGGCAAGGCAGGTGCTTTAAAGACTTGTACTTTGAGCTTTAACGTGTGGACCACTCACACAAGCTACCGATTTTACAGATATGCCCTCGGCGCGGTGGACAAATGAATCGTTGAAATTGTGGCATATAGTCGCTACATACGTGTCAGCGCTTTTTAACCATTGAACACGTTTTTTCTCCGGTCGTTTTTTCTGTTCTTCTCTCAACCCTTCTTTCTTCCTTGATTGAATCTCGCTGAAGAAGATGAATCGAATGGCAGCTGCTTCTGCAATTCAACCGTTTCGAAGACGAATTGCGGCTGAATTTTCTCTTTATTTCGGTAATTTTCTCATTCATACTCTTCGAATTTGGGTATCAGCTCTGTTAAAGATGTTGATGATGCTGTCTGCTTGTTTCGTGAAATGGTGAGAATGCGACCACAGCCTTCTCTTCCTGTATATACCGCATTGTTGAGTATCGTCATTAAGATGCAGCAGTATTCTGTTGCCCTCCATGTGTTCGACGAAATGCGTCGAAAGGGTATTCCTGCAAATGTGTACATCATGAATGTTGCAATTAATTGCTATTGTCTGTTTAATAGGGTAGATCTTGGGTTTGCTATGTTGGGCATCATCATCAAGAGTGGTTACGAAACCGATGCCTCGACATTCAGTACACTCATGAAGGGGCTCTTTTTAAATCATGAGGTTGTTGAAGCAGGGGCATTGTTCAAGAAGCTTTTGGTTTTGAAAATATGTGAGCCTAATGATGTTATGATTCTCACTTTGATTAATGGGCTTTGCAAAGCTGGCCAAACCATTAATGCCTTTGAATTGCTCCAAACATTGGGAAAAACCCGATGGAAGTCGGGTGTTAAGTCTTATAATGCTGTGATTGATGGGTTTTGTGAGTGTGGACTGGTGAATGATGCTCTACAGCTACTCTTTCAAATGACTGAAAGGGCATTTCACCCGATGTTGTCACGTATAATTCGACAATCTTGGGATTGTGTGATGTTGGTCGATTTGACGTAAAAAATTTGTTGAATGATATGACTAGTCATAAAATTTTCTCAGATTCTATAACCTTCAGTATTTTGTTGGATGCATATTGCAAGCATGGAAGGATGAAAGAGGCGGAGGGTGTTCTTGAAGATATGATGCAGCAAAATATATGTCCTACTATAGTCTTTTACAGTGTGAGTGTGCTGATAGAAGGGTTCTGTGTAGAAAGGAATATGGAAAAAGCTAAACAAGTATTTGATTCTTTAGCTAAGAAGGGCCTTAAGCCATCTATTGTCACCTATAACATTTTGATGGATGGGTATTGCAAGAATGGAAAACAAGTTGAAGCTTGGAATCTTTTTCTTGAAGTCCCTTGCAAAGGTTTAAGCACGATATATTTACCTATAGCATTTTGATTGATGGGTATTGCAAGGAGGGAAAAATAGATGAAGCTTGGAATCTTTTTCTCGAAATCCCTCGTAAAGGTTTAAAGCATAGTGCATTTACCTATTAGCATCATGATTCATGGATTATTTAGCAAAGGTAGATATGTTGATGGGTGGAATCTTTTTAATGACATGGAAGATCAACAAGTACATCCCAATTCACATACTTATAATATATTATTGGATGGCTTGTGCAAGTCTCGGGAGATTGAAAAGGCACTTTCTTTTCTCCACATAATGGAGGAAGAAGCATGATTCCTAATATAGTTACATATGGCACTCTCATTAATGGATTGTGCAAAGATGAAAAACTGAAAGCTGCAATAGTTCTTTTTAATGAACTACCTTCTAGAGGCTTGCAACCAAATGCTGTAATCTTATGCTATGATTGTGGGTTCTCTTTGTGAAGAAGGGTCAATGGAGGAGGCAGTGAATTTAATTGATAAGATGAAGGAAAGTGGTTGTTCACCTGATAGCAGTGTATACAATGTTATCACCCGAGGTTTGTTAAAGAGAAACCAGCTTTCAAAAGCAATATCATACTTTGAGGAAATGCGTGAAAGAGGATTGTTGGGCGATACAAATACAATATACATGTTATTAGATCAGCTGCAACTGCATGGAAAAAGTGCAAGTGATGAGCTTGTGAATTTGATTAACAAATTTTGTGTCTAAATATATCATATTACTTGGTTTTGTTTAGTTGTATAACTAGGATTTAGGGACTTGTTGGTTTCCAGGATTATGTATGTTTTCACACCTTGATTAGTATCTTCATTGTATTGAGAAAGGGGTACAAGACAATTTAGTTGGCTAGCGAGTTACTCATGCTTGAGTCGGAAAAAAAAAATAAACTCGACGAGTTTGCTCATTTAATCAGGCTTTCATATGAAACTATTTTATTATCCTTCCATTGTTATTATAATTTACATTTATTTATATATTATCAGTAAGTTAGTAACATGCCTATTGTATTATTATTTCTTTATTAATAATTTTCATTTATAGACTATTGATGAATGGGCCTTCTTGGTAGTACATTTTCGTTATGTCCGGCCTTAATGATTGAGTTGTTAGCCTTGAGTCTTGTTGGGCTTCTACTTGGGCTTCAGCTTGGGCCTCGGCTGGCCCCATCTAGTCTTCGAAGTCTTGGGGGTTGTTTGTGCTTACATATTGGGCCTGTCCCAGTGAGTATGAAGTACTCACAACATATAAGAGGAACTAGTGTAGAACCAATTCTACTTATTTCTACGTAAGGGAGAACGTGTGGTCCTCCTTCAATTAATTCTTAAAATTAATCCTAAATCTTAAGAGTTAAATATACCCTAGACTATTTGGATAAAATTACAATTACATCATTTAAAACAATCCTAAAACTTTATGGGCAAAATATGTCCAAATCACAGGGGTGAAATTAATTCTAAACCCTAAATTTTAGAGGTAAAATATGTCATAAATTATAAGGATGAAATTACATTTATACTTCAAAATAATCTAAAATCTTAAGAATAAAATATATTCTAAACTACGAGAGTTAAATTATAATTATACCCAAAATCCTAAACTTTAGGGATGAAATATTCTCGAAACCAAAAAAAAAGAAATTGAGGAAGTAGATGAGAGGGGGCTAGTCCTATCATAGGACAGAACCGGTTTTGTTCCAATGATTGTCTTATTTAGAAATTACTCTTGAATACATAAAAAATTACTCTTTAGAAATATAAATTATTACCTTTTCTAATTAAAAAAAATTATTGTTCATATTATTGTAAACCCTAATTTACTCTTTTGTATATGAAAATATACTCTTCAAACACTTCAAAAAATAATTTTTTATATACTAAATGGTAATTTTGTAAAAATAGGTTCACACATAAATTAAATACACCGGACTCACACAATAAAAAAATATTACTTATTTTAATAAGAACATGAAAATCACAGAACAATTAAAATTTGAATAGTAATACCATCTCCTACTATTTAAAATGTAATAGTCCATAATTCTAAAGGATATTTTCTTATTAGATTAGCGTATGAGGTGAATTTAGTTCATACGAATGCTTATGTAAATCGGATTTACGATGTAAAGACTATTGTTCCTGTTCCAATCCTATACTCCCTCTGTCCTCTTCAAAGATGATCTTTTTTTATTTTTGGCGTCCCACTTAAAGAGTCATCTTTTATTTTTATACACATGGGACACACACACACTAATATAATTAAAATATAGTGTCCACATTCACACTAATACAACTACTCATTACACATTCTCTTACTATGAAACTGAGAGAGTATACTTTATGTATTGCTAGGGTATTTAAATTAAGGGGAACATAGGGTTTAAAAGGGTTTATGATGTAAACCCGATTTACAACAATAGAGTAACTCACACGAAGGATTGTATGAGACCGTCTTACACCCTTACGTGAGAGACGTATAAAAAATGATAATATTATTAATGAAAAGTGATATTCAATCGATGAAAAGTAATAATTGTACAATAAAATGTTTCATTAACAATTTATAATATAAATACTCTCTCCGTCCCATTTAAAGAGGTTTTTTTCCATTTTGGTCGTCCCACCCAAAGGGTCTCATTTCCTTTTTTTTTACACACAAGGGACTAGAGCTGTTAAATTGAACGAGCAGCTCGTCGGCTCGGCTCGAAAAGCTCGAACTCGGCTCGACCCATTTTCTATTCGAGCTCGAGTTCGAGCTCGTTCATATACTCGTTCAGTTAACGAGTCGAGCTCGGCTCGTTAAGGCTCGAAAATAATAATTAATAATATTAATATTTTTAATGATTATTATATAATTATAATAATATATAATAATATAAATAAATATAATAAAAAATATATAATATATTAATTAATATTGGGCTGGACTAGACTCAGCTCGAAAATTCATCATTTTTGCTTAATGAGCCGAGCTCGAGCTCGCTCGACTATTTTTCGAGCCGAGCTCAAGCTCGGGCTTGTATATAAGCTCGTTACCATAACGGGCCGAGCTCAAGCTCGTTAAGTACTCGAGCCGAGCTCGAGTAAGGGGTACTCGAGCTCGCTCGGCTCGTTTGACACCCCTATATGGGACCCACACACTCCCTCTAATACAATTAAAATATGAGGCTCACACTCCCACTAATACAACTATTCACTACACATTAAATAATAATACTCCTTAATCTACATGCAAAAAAACAAAAGCCCATCCGTAAGTATAAAGTGACATTTTACTTTATACCGAAACTAATAACATTTTATAACAAAAGTAATAAAGAAATTATCACATTTTATCCGTAAAAGCTTACATGAAATTCACACAAGTTTTGCCATATACTCCCTCCGTCCCATTTAAAACTTTATGTTTGTTTTTTGCACGGAGATTAAGAAGTATAATATTTTAATGTGGAGTGAGCTGATATTTTAATGTAAAGTGGATAGATGTATTAGCATTGGATGTGAGTCATATTGTGATATATTAATTATTTTAGATGTGACCCATATACCAAAAAAAATATAAAAATTAAAATAAGACGCTCAAAATAAAAAAAAATGTAAATATTAAAATATGACAAGAATATATACGAGTATACTGTTAATTTATTCACCTGAAGAGAATCGGAGCCACGAAAAATCCGAGACTCATAACACATGAAACCACACAAAATAAGAGTGTTGCATAAAAATGAACGGCTACATATAACTCCCCGAATTGCGCCAATACACCACCAAAATCCTACACGTATCTTCCTAACAGCCAGAAACCGCCATTTAATTATTCACGCTCTCAGCATTCTCACCCAAAAGACACACTCTCACACTACCTCTCCCCCTTTTCCTAATTACATTCTCTCACTCTCTCCCCTTCCCCATTTTTGTTTCTTCCCCATTTTTGTTTCATTTGGTAATCTTCCCACACTCGGACGCGCAGATTGTGTTTTGAATTTCTATTTATTTTCTTAATTTTCTGAAAATTTTCCGCCATGGACGCTGCTTCTCAGCTCGTCCACTGCGGAATTGATCCTCTACGCCGCGTCTCGCCGTATTCTTACGCCACCTGGAGTAGCAGTTCGATTGATCGCCGGAATTTCACTAGAACTAAACGGAACGCCGTCGTCAGAGCCATTGCCACTGAGCCTAGGCCATCGGAGACTAAACCTGCGAAGGTCGTTAATGGCTCCTCTAAAACGACGTCGTACAAGATGGTTAACGGTGCATCAGCTGTATGTGTTGATTAATTTCTTGTTGTATTTGGTTAGTTATGTGTTTATTAATTTCTTGTTGTATTTGGTTAGTTATGTGTTGATTAATTTCTTGTTGTATTTGGTTAGTTTTAGTTTTATTGAGTGACATTGAAAAATTACTTCTTTTAATAGATTTTTTTTTTGGGGTAAAAATTGATCATGCTGAGTGGCCAAGAATTTAGAGTGATGTTCCTCGTTTCTGTTGATAGCTGAATGATGATATATTTTCTTACTATTATTTATGTTAGTTAATTGACTGGAAAGTGGGGAGAGAGAGCGAGAGAGGGAGGGAGGATAAATAATCAGAATTACATGAATATTTCGCACCTGAATATGCATAAACGTATTATGAATTCAAGTAATAATATTAAAGTAATGGAGAAATTACCAAATACTTTAGGAAGTAGGAAACGGAAAGGTTGGATTGCTGTAATACGCATCCATCTAGATGCATAAAGTGGATCCCTGTATCCCTAATCCAGTCAGTTTAAATCATCAGAAGTGTGAGTGAGCTTTTCTTTTTACGTTGTGTGCATTCTTGATTACTGAGGTACTGATTTTTGGCATTGATTTGGAAATGGCAGAGAATGCAAGATGTTTCGCAAGAGATTAAAAGGGTGAGGGCACAAATGGAAGAAGACGAGCAGTTGGCTACCCTTATGAGAGGGCTTCGGGGTCAGAATTTGAGGGACACTTTGTTTGCTGATGATAATATCAAGCTTCGTCTAGTGGAGGTCAGTCAAATGATTACAATGTTTTATGCCATACTATCACTATGTAATCTTCCTTTTCTCTTCCTCTCTATGAAATTATCTACAATGAGAGGGTGCACTTTTGGTGATTTCATAAGCACTGTTTTATCACATGTATCACATTTCATGTGCCTCCCATAATAATGGCTAGAGCATCACAAATAATTCAATTATTTCCATTATTCTGCTACAAATCAGAGAAATTTGAAAAGCAATGGCACTGATCCTCACAAAAAAAAGCGATGATGCTACATGCCTTTGGACTCATAATACTTATAATTCTGTATTGTTACATTAATTACTAAATACGTGAGCATGCACATAGTTCTGTTGATATATCCTGTGATTTAAGTTACTAACAATATGCAGAAGTTCTAAATTTTAAAAAATAAAATAATAATAAAAAATAAAATAAATAATAATAACATCAAAATAAATTCAGTAGGCACTTATCTTCTCATAATATTTGTTCAAACTATTGTGTTGGCTCAAAATTGGGAAGGAGCTTTCATTTAAACATGAAAATATTGATGACATAAAACTATATTCTCCTTCAGGTTGATGAGAGCAGCGAATTTTTACCATTAGTGTATGATCCTGATACGATTGCTGCTTATTGGGGCAAACGACCACGTGCTGTTGCAACTCGTATTGTTCAGCTATTGTCTGTTGCTGGAGGCTTCCTGTCTCGTCTTGGTTGGGATCTCGTAAATAATAAGATAAAGGAGGTAAGACTCAGTCCTGTTTCTCTCCTTTAATCATAAATATGCATTTTGTTATACAATAAATTTAAAGGTATTACTATTTATCGAAGGATTTTATGCATTCTGCATGTTATAGGCCAGAAGTCCCCTGATTTCCAGTTTGAAGTTGGCTTTAAAAATTGTATAATTACCTACCTGCCGGTACCTAAAACTGCTGAACAATTATATAACAGGAGCCTATGTGAAAACCGTATTGTTTCTTACAGTGCATATATTTTTATTCTCTGTTACCTTTTAGGAGTGGAAATTACAGCATAAAGAGCTGTCTGTGAATAGATTAATACTTAATATACTTGCATTTTGTGGATTTCTTTTTTCAACAGGAAAATAGAAAGAAAAATAAATAAATTAATGAAACATATTCCCTTACTTTCTGAGATTGCTTGAGCTCAGATTACTTCTCTTCTTCTAGTGATCAGAAATGAACTATCAATATGCAAATATCAGGAGAAAACTGTGTTGCAGTAACTCTGTGAACACACGTGGGTATCAATAATGGCACATCATGTTTTGCACAGACGGTGAATATATGATAAGGGATGTGGCAAGGAGTAGGAAATATATGTTTCATTCATATATGAATAGGTTCTTTATTCAAAGAAGTGCTTATCATAATTATTCCACCTGCTTCATGCATTCATGACAATCTAAGTTTATTTCTTTGTTTCCACGCAGAATGAGGTGGCTCGAGCTATTGAATTGAGGGAGATAGTTACCTCTTTAGGTCCAGCATATATAAAACTTGGACAAGCATTGAGCATCCGGCCCGACATATTATCACCTACTGCAATGACTGAACTACAGAAGCTTTGTGATAAGGTAACAAAAAGTTAACTTTCATCATTTCTGAGTTTAAATGCCAACAATATTCGTAGTTATCCACTACTGATTGCAATCATCCTACCCTTTAGTGACAATATATTTAGGAAACTTAAAATTTGTTTTTATAGAAATCTAAGTACATTTGGGACTTTTTCACCCACTCTATTAGGGGCCATCTTGTGTCACTCATGTAATTGATCGATAAAGTGTTTAATTTTTTTTGTCTAGTTTATCAGGTTTTGGAATTTATTATTGCAGCCAAATCTCACTTTACTTTCCATGTCAATTACAAGAGATATAAAGTGTGATTTTGGAACTCTATTTTTCTTTCTATGAAGCTTGGTACATATGAAGATTAGAACTCTAACTTCTTCACTATCCTGTGCTGTCACTTGTACAAAATTTGAGTTTATCTTGTCCTTGTTCATTTATAAATCAGAATCTCAATTTCATGACTGAGTTCATTATATCTTGCCTAAAAGCCTTTTCCCGTACTAAAGTCGACCTTAGCTTCTTGTTCAAGTAAGAGATATTTAATGATTAAACGAATCAAAGATTGAACTATATTCATTTTCTAATCTTCGTTATCAATTACTTAAAACTTATTATTTTTGTAGGTTCCATCCTTTCCAGATGATGTGGCTATGGCACTTCTTGAAGAGGAGCTTGGACAGCCGTGGTATAACGTCTACTCTGAGCTTTCTTCTTCCCCTATAGCTGCTGGTAATGTCAAAGGATTTGAACTTTCCCTAATATACTAAAAAATATTGTTTCTTAATTTAAATTTCCTATTCTTTGTGCAACTACCTGATAGTTTCTGAAAAATTAATTGCAGCATCCCTCGGTCAGGTGTATAAGGGCAGGCTTAAGGAAAATGGGGATCTTGTGGCTGTTAAGGTGCAGAGGCCATTTGTTCTTGAGACTGTGACCATTGATCTGTTTATCATTAGGAACTTGGGTCTTGCTCTTCGGAAATTCCCTCAGGTATTGATTACGCATGCCCTAATATTATATTATTTGTGAAAGAGAGATTTGAATTTTTAATACTATTCCTTTCAGGTCTCAATTGATGTCGTTGGATTGGTTGACGAGTGGGCTTCTCGATTTTTTGAGGAGCTGGATTACATCAATGAGGGGGAAAATGGAACATTATTTGCTGAGATGATGAAGAAGGACCTCCCTCAGGTAATTTACTGTGAAATAAGATTTTTCTCCAAAACATATATAGAATTCTGCTTATTTACTTCAATAATCTCATGGAATTTTGATTCATAGGTAGTTGTGCCAAAAACATACGAGAAATACACTGCTAGGAAGGTTCTAACAACACAATGGATAGATGGAGAGAAGCTATCACAAAGTACTGAAAGTGATGTTGGAGAACTTGTAAATGTTGGAGTAATATGCTACCTTAAGCAGGTAATTGTGTTAACTATTTTTAGAAATTCTAATTTGGGATTCTAGATGGTTTCATGTTTCAGGGTCAGTCATTTTGGGTTTGTTGGTATGCCATATGCTTTTGGCCATATTTTCTAATCTTAGAATGTCATTAAGTGAATTGATTCAACTTTTCATGAGCATTCATTTTATATAATGATGATTTTAATTGGATAAGACTTCACATTAGAACATAATGGCTGCACCTCTTTATGTAACTACTTAATAGATCACATAGTGGCTTCTCCAGATGATTGTTTCTGTGCCCATATTGAGAAGATTGTATAAACATGATTTGAAACCCTAATGTGATACCTGCTAATGAGACAAGTTGGTTCAGTTAAAGATGATGGGACACTCTTAAGATAATTTCACTGTGCATGTTGCTCTTTGAGCGCCCCAATAATGTATGTATGCATCAATTTAATTTTAGATATCTAATGTTTTTCATTTCTATTTGGATCCACAGCTTCTTGATACGGGTTTCTTCCATGCTGATCCACATCCTGGAAATTTAATCCGCACTCCTGATGGGAAGCTGGCTATACTGGATTTTGGTAAAATCTTCGTTACCTACTAGGCTTACATGGTTCATGCAGGACAATTTACTTTTAATAGTATTGTCTTATTTTAAGTGCATGTGCCTATTCATACTTCTGTTTGTTGCAATCTATATGTTCTAAATACAATGTTCGCTTTTAAGTCAATCTACCAGATTCCTTTCGTGTCTTCTTACTTTGAATCTTCCTTTTCTCTGTGCTCTTATTCTTTAATAACTGGCTAAAAATGACAGGTTTGGTCACAAAATTGACAGACGACCAGAAATATGGGATGATTGAAGCTATTGCTCACCTAATTCATCGAGATTATTCTGCTATTGTAAAAGATTTCGTTAAACTTGGTTTTATTCCAGAAGGAGTTAATTTAGAACCCATTTTGCCTGTGCTGGCCAAGGTTTTTGATCAGGCACTTGAGGGCGGGGGAGCCAAAAATATTAACTTTCAAGAGTTGGCATCAGATTTGGCACAAATAACCTTTGATTATCCATTCAGGATACCACCGTATTTTGCACTTATAATTAGAGCTATTGGGGTTCTGGAGGGCATAGCTTTGGTGGGAAATCCTGATTTTGCCATCGTTGATGAAGCCTATCCATACATAGCTCAGGTACAAATTTAGAGTGTGATCTGACTTTTCTGTTGGTTATAATTCATTTACTTGGAAGATTTGATTGATAAATAGTTTTCCAATCTCCATAAGCTCTCGATAATTTTATGTAGTCAATATAATGTCTTTGTAAATATATACCAGGTATCCCCACCCCCATACACAACATTTATAATATCTAGATAGTCATTACCCTAGTACTGCCTGCTGATATGGTATTTGCGTTTCATTCGCACATCATCAACTGCCCACAGAGATAGTCATGAGTGTGTGTTGGAAAGAATCTTCTCTATATATATTAAAAAGATTGAATACACACACACAAACAAACATGAACTCAAATTTATGAAAGTGATTTTTGGTTTTCCATTAGCATCTATATATTTGATCTTATAGAATCATGACTTGTAGTGATGTATTATGTGTTAACCATGCTCATTATATGGCTTTTATCTGTGGTAATTTTAAATAAATACAAAGTGTTTTGTTCTTTTTCTTGGTCACAACAATAATTTTCTCATCTTAGTTTCTTTGTTTTGTGGATATCAGAGGCTACTAACTGATGAGTCTCCACGTCTAAGGTCCGCATTGCGATACACAATATATGGAAAATCTGGAGTCTTCGATGCTGAAAGATTTATTGACGTAATGCAAGCTTTTGAGAATTTCATAGATGCTGCAAAGAGTGGAGGTGGGGAAAATTTGAATGGAAGAATGGCAGAGCTTGGTGTCTTAGAAAACCAACCGAATAATTTGCTTCCTGTTTTTATGGGTGCATCTCAGACACAGCCAATCCAAACAAGAGCAGCCTTGGGATTTTTACTCTCTGATAAAGGGAACTTTTTTCGAGAATTTTTGTTAGACGAGGTAATAATTAACCTGTATATCAATTATCTAGGCTATTATTATGTTTGTGATGCATCAATTTTTCTTTATTGTGTTGCGAAAGGTTCTTTTGTTTATAATTTGTGGTTTTTGGAGGGTTATTAATATTATCATTCAAATTTTGCTTGAAAGGAATTGAGGGTGACCTGTAACTGAGAGGGTTTCACTCACAAGTGGTAGCAAATTGGAGGTTTATTGATTTTATTCTAGCTATTTAAAGCTATCTTTAAGTTTCCTGGTACGTGAATGTGCTGACTGAATCCACAATCTTATGATTGAACTTATAATTCCCGTCAAATAATCCGCTCGCCTACAAGTATAAGTTATCTTACGAAAACCTCTTTGAAGTTCTTTACACTGAATATGTACCTACTCAGTAATTGATTTCCTGTTTTGACCATCTAGCTTCTCTTATAATTGGTAAAACAATGCATTATATACTTATGTCATATACATTGATTTATGGGGCAATTGTAACACAACAAATGGTCAAGATATTATAAGATGGTGATAATCAGACAATTATTTCTTACAGGCATTTGGTTACAGTGAAATTTAGTAAGAAATCCTGCATTGAAATCATTTATTTTCATTTACTGTCAACAGTCACTGAAATAAATAGGTTATTTTTATTAATAGATCCAGGTTCTAATAATGTTATTTTTGTTGATCTACAAACAGATTGTGAAGGGCATAGATGCTGTTTCAAGGGAACAACTGGTGCAGATAATGGCATTTCTTGGAATGAGAAATGTAACCCCGGTTTTTAGCTTGGTTCCTTCTCTTGGTCCCTTCAGGACAGCAGCACTTCTTCCCACGATAACTGAGGAAGACAGAGTCATATTGAACAATGTTCAGAAAATCATGCAATTCTTGGCTGCCGGAACTGTAACTTCTTCGAATGGGGTAACTACATGTTTATAGTCATACATGCTAGTCTTCAGTTAACACTAATAATGCTAAGGGATTTAATGGGTCACCTTATCTATGGGCTTTATGCATGCATTGTCATTAAGTCAGTATGCATGCATTGTCATTAACTGTAACTTCTTCGAATGAATTCACTATTTGCAAATGCTTTGGAAAATGTTCACAGTAAGCTCATACAAATAAGAACCAACATACTAGTTTTCAGGAATCCCGAAGAAAAGATGGATTTTTTCAGGCATCCCATCTATTTTAACTAGTGCTCATACATTCTCAACTATTAGGAAAATGTTTGGGTTTGAGTGGTTTGTATTAGTTGAGGGAGTTCAAGCTACAGAGCAGAGGATTAGAATATATAAACTATAAAGTAACAATCTTAATTTAGGACATTGCAGGTTTCTGACTCGTAAAAATTGTCAAAGTGATGGATTCATCGATCTTGTTTGCTGCATTTAACTGTATGTAGAGTCTAATTGTAAATTAATAGGAAATCCATACAGCCCGAGTTTTAACTTTATCTTGAGGAAAAACACAATCTAGTACTTTATTTTGTAACTTTGGCTTTTCTTTTGTATATATCGACCGTCGTTCCTCATTTTTCATTTTTTCACCTTTGGTTCACCTTTGGTCCCCATGAACATTCATTTCTACCCTTTGGTCCTCTGCACTTTAATTTCATTTATTTGGCCCCTTGGACTAGACCTTTAATTTTATGAAAGGGTGCAAAAAGAAAAAAAATAGAAAGTACATGGTTAATTATGTAGTGTAAAAGTAAAATCACTACTTCTTCGTCCCGGATTAAATTGCACCAATACTGTAGATATGAAGTTTAAGAAAAGTTTTTTTTTTACTAATTTTATTGACTTTTGGGGGGTAATGTAGTACTTTTAGGTAATAAATAAATTATAAGGTATGTTATGTGCGTCAGGTGGTAGAAGTTATAATTTTGAAATTAAGATCTATTTTGAGGTTATACGATTGAAGTGCATTGGCCATACACTTGATGAATATTTGTCTATTAAAAGCAATTTCACAGAGAACGCATATGATATGCATGAGTTGCAACTTAAAGAACACACTCTCTGCTTCTACAGGGTGTTAACATACCTCAGGTGATCCAAGAGCTTCTTCCAGTGTTGCCAGGGCTCTCTGCCAAAGTGCTCCCAGAGGTGCTCAATCGGTTAACTTCACGGATATTGGCCCGTTTAATCAGAGATACTTTGTCGTAACCAGGAAATGGTGTTCTCTTCTTCAAACTAGCTGTTACTTGCATTCAATTGCGGCCATATATATACACACACACTAGTAGTTATTCCACATCTGACTCTACAGAATATAATTGATATTGTATAGTAGTCACCTAACCCAAGTGTATCCTTATTTCCTGTATACACTTACTTGGATGAATTCGCTTTGGGATATTATAACGAGTGCCCAATGATTTACTGTTCATCTTTTGGAAGACAATATTCTTTTTATTGTTCTCAGCATTTTGGAAGCAGTGTTCTTGTATTTTCACTATAAATCCCAATTAATTTGGATTTGAAACACAGGTAATTTAAGGGGGCGCTTGGCAAGGGGTAGTGGGAGGAATGAAAGGGTATTGATTCTCATTTCTCATGCTTGGTAAAAGGTAATGAGAATCAAAATCCTCGAGCATTCTTGTTAATTCAATGTATACCTCTACTCTTTCAATCAATTTCGTTCTCATTACCATTACTCCCATTAATGATTTTCATTACCATTTCAAAAGATAATGAAATTTTATATTTTCCAAGAAACTAAGTATGGTCTGCAAAGAGTTATATTACACTTATGTATGTGTAACAACAAATATTGTATTTATGATGAAATAAACATAAAAGAATTACAATGATAATCCAAAGGATTAAACTTGAAAATTTAGGAACAATCTCTATCAATCATCTGATTCTTCTCTCGAACCAATTTGACTTGACTTTGACTTTGACTTTGACTGCGTTGATCGCGTTGACTGTGTGTGTGTTGAGTCGGATCTTCAGTTGAAGCTTGTCCGAACTCGGATTTGGGACCTTATAACGTTAATCCAGAAGCGTCGAGTCTTTGTTTGGATTAAACGTACTTGATTCGAATAATACTCGATCTGGGGGGCTTAGCACCTTAATCCCGGGTCGTATGCTATTCTTGGCGCGAAGAACACCGAAGAACTCAGTATATGAACGCTTGATTTGGGGGGCTTCGCACCTTAATCCCGAATCGTTTGTCGTTCTTGACTTGAAGATGCTTGAAGATCTCAAGAGAGCATTGCTCGTATTCTTGATCTTTTCAGAGCGTTTATGTCTTCAAGTATTTGAGTGTGTGTCTCTGGAATGAATGGAGGAGGACTCCTTATATAGGTGAAGTATGAGGATGCCCCATAAATAACTCGCAGTCTGATTGGTCCGTTTTGACCTAATTATGCGGGCTTGGGTCTTTCACTTTCTTAGGCTTTAAGTCAGACTTATTTGACTGGATCTTACCCAATTATAAATTATTTACTAATTTATTTTAGGAATTTATTTATTTAAATCCCTTAATAAATAAATAATTAATTGATAATTATTGCATTAATTTGCCACATATTTTCCTTAATGGGCAATAAAATTCAAGTGCCTACAGTATGATAAGTTATCTTGGAAGAGTAATACTTAACACTGCATTTTAAGGAGTAAAACATTTTGGAATGAAAAACAATATGTACTCCTGTGTATAGTATAATACTTTCATGGCAGAGCTGCATTTGTCAAAGCTAATGCTTTTTTAAGGTCCAAGTTCTACAAATAGAATAACATTGCATAAGTAGTACAAGAAATTAAATTTTACTAGACTATGAAATCAATTTCCCCATTTTCATTCCATTACATAACAATGTAAGCATAAATAATTGAAATCAATCAATTAATTAATAGGATGACAAAGATACTAGTTCGTCTCTCCACATCTCGTTCGTTCCTTGTGGTAAGTCTTCGTATTTTCAAATGCTTTCTTCGTGGTAATTGGACTGTGAGTCTAATTTTCTCCACTGTCTCCGTGACTAGAAGTTGTGTCTTGGTTACTTATTCATATGAACTTTTTATTCTAGGGGCTGGTTTGTTCGAATTCTTCAATTGGAATGACAATGGATATTATTAAGGGGCTAGGTTAATCAAAATGAGATTGAAAGCTGAGAAATAATTATTGAATCAACGAGAATGATCGAGGAATTTTGATTCCTAATCGATCAAACAAGCATTAACAATAAGAATCAATATATTTCAATTTCAGTTAACCCCACCCAATACCCCCAACCAAGCACCTCATTACTCTCTATAAGTCACTTGAGATACATCCTACAATTTATCTACTTTACCGATCCCGATGACAGGGGCAGTGGAGACCCCTAATGGTGGGATATACTTTTTTTTTTTTTTTAATGATAATACATTTGGATCTTTGAGTCCTTGCATTTTATTCCTTTTGACTAGAGTCTAATTGATCTCTGTGATGTATTCTAGTGATACTGTCAATATGAGTATAACAACTTGACTTGTATCAATTCCTTTGGCTAACTTTATGTTCAACTTATTAGGGCAAAGAACATTTGCAAGTGTTAAATGAAGCAATAAAGTGAACTTGAAGCTAAAGGGTGTTAAGGGTGACAACAAAGAACTGCATCACATGAGAGAAAGGAGAGCTACTCTCATATTTCATATAATAGTTGATACAATAACAATCTTGTTCATCTCATAGCTGATTATATGTGTTTCTTTACTTACACATTATAATATCTTGTATGAATAAATAGTAGTAAGAGAAATGAAATTCTGTAATATTTTTGAAAATAGATTCTTCCACTACAAAGGTTTCATGGCTGAGATCATCACAAAGAGTCTGTTTCTGGTGCATGTGAAGTTGACAAGCCCACAAGATGTGCACAAATCCTCAAGTTCTTTCTCTGATAAAAACACATGACTTCCTGACAGTTGTGCAATGTTCTGCAACAAGGATAATAAAATATCACCAATAAGAATCTTAACTCATCTTCAATTTAATCCACCAACAAAGGTTACTAACTATTAGGTCCGGGTTTCGTGTGCCATTACGATGCAACACTTGACATTTCACGTGTCACCCCGTTGGATGAGTGACTCATATTATAACTGCTAGGCAAAAACTTATACCCTAAAAACGAGTTTAGATTTCTTCTCTCTCCGACGTATTAGTCATCCTATAATTTATCCAAATTTATCCAAATCACCAACATACTATGGAGCTAAACAAGATTCCAACTACACAAATTCATGCATCATACTCTAATTTTGATAAACTTTACCTGGCGAAGAGGTCGGCGGAGAGGAACGTACGAAAGGAGGCCATCTAAAATGTAAGTAGTAGCGACGAACATCCCTCCAGGCTTCAGAACTCGGCTTATTTCTGCAACCTAGTTAAGGTGAAAAACGAAGTCAATAGCAATATAAATATGGCAGAGTAGGTCTCCCTGTTTATTCATCTCAATTAACGTCTCAACCAGAACATGGAAACACAAGTATCCTAACGCTGGAGACTAATCCAAACTCACTCGTCTCATTTCAAAACTTCGTAAATTCATAGAAATGACTAGAAAATAGGAACAGAGGCATATGAGGTCAGTAATAAATAAAGTATGCTCACTGCAGCAGATGGTGAAGGCCAACAGTGTAAAGCAGCACCAGCATGAACAGCATCAACACTACTTGAAGCCAATGGAAGCCTGGAAATATCAGCTCTAACCAGGACTATGTTCCTACACGAACGAGCCACGTGATAAATTGAAAGACTGCTAAGAAAATAGATTCAAATGATACTCGTACATGGAACATACTCTTCGGGGAAGTTGTCCTCCTGCTTAATAAAGTCGTAACATTGGCGCAGCATTGCTTCGGAGAAGTCCAAAGCAACTACAAGGGAAAACAGTCCGCTTTTGGCGAATAGTCTCGAAAACATACCACTTCCACAACTTGCATCAACTATATTTCCACCTAAGACTGGTTTCAGGTAATCCTTTATCAATTCAAACTGCATCAAATTCCATCAGGAAATAAGCTCATATATTTACACCAAGACAATAGGTAAAAAATCAAGACAATGAACTAGAATAGTGTGATCTAAATCTGGTAAATAATAGTTCTTCAAGGATTTTAAATGTTGAAATTGCATACTAACATCCTAGCTTTTCAAAATGCCACAATAGATATAAAATTAACTAAATGCACCTTTGGAATTATGCTTATCCTCCTCAATGAATAACCTATCAGCATAAAATATAGGTATTCTGTACTCATTATTCTTCAAGATTATAATTACTAGCATGATGCAACACATTGTAGAGTATACAATCAAGCAAAGGGGATATATCGGGGTAATGTAAAACGTCGATCACCTCCTTCTCCGGGCCGGGAAAACCACCCCAAAACCAAAAACTTTGCCGCCATCCTCTTTCGTAGAGGAATGATACCAAAGGCAACCTGTAATTAGTATCGAGTTAAGATTACTCAATACGAGTCGGCTGAAATTTGATACGGACGTCCTGAGACATTTCACACATAAGCTTTTGGACAAGGAGAACCTTACTATACTAGAATTATTGTTTTCAAACACTAATATAGAATAATGGGTGAACTCCATGAAGCTAACCTCTGTTTAGATACTCTGCAAATATTCTAGAGATTTTACCAAACAATTACCACTGAAATTCTAACAAATTCAGATTTTTTAAGTCCATCACAATTACACTTTCTAACTCCAACCTCAGTACCTTCAATGACATTAACAAAATATGCTCCTACATAACTCTATCAACTCTAACCTTGATTAGAATTGACATTAAATAACAGATACACTATGGAAAAGTTACGAAAGCGTTAATCAACTACCTGAAAAGCTCAGTAGAGGCTGCCATGGGTTCACCATACACCCCGTTGCCACTAGTAACTGTTAAACCGAGATGGGAACCCGTTCCAGTGTACGACTTCCTGCATGCGACACACTGCAGTGTCGTCTGAGGTATTGCTTCCCTGAAACACATCTAACACAGTAAGCATTCCTTTTGCTCAGTTAAGAACATGAACCATATGATAGGTCATGTAATAGAAGCACTCACAATGATAGGTCAGTGACATCATTCCATGTAACTTTCTTGTAACAAATGGGACATGCAAAAATATCCTTGCGAATCTTCAGTTTTGTCTCATCAATAATAGGTACCTACATTTAACAAAACAGTTTACACAACATTTAGTTATTTGAACTTTGAAGTATAAATCTGAACAATCCTAACTCATATAATGCCATATTTTGAGTGTTGGTATACCAATGTAAAGGTTATAGAGCACCTTAGAGTGACTTGAATAAGTATTAAACGTACTTCCTTTGTAACGACTTAAACTTTTAGACGAAATGGTCTGTTTAACATGATATCAACTAACAAAGGTGCAGGGTTCAAACCTCACTACATTTATGAAAAAAATCTACCCATATTAAACGATACTCCCTTCTAGCAGCTTAAACTTTTAGATGAGGTGGTCAACAAAAATAAGAGAAGTACACACATCCCCTATCAACTCATAATTTCTCAAATAGACAAAAACTGAATAATGTACCAAGAAAAGTGCAAATATTTAACTCATATACTCAAATTCCCTCCCATCTTATGACATGAAACATAACTATCTCCTTTGAAGTCCCAAGGATCACATCTTAGTTTACAAGAAACAATGATGCAATGGACTAGTAATCGGTGCCCTCAGCTCAATCCTTAGATCTTCATAGAAATTTAAAAAATATTTTGGAATCATGAAATTCAATTTTACGTTTCTGAAAAATTTAAAAAGCATTGTAAACAAGAGGTCGAGGAGACGTAACAGACGAGTTGTATACTAGTTAACACTAGAAACAAGAGGTCGAGGAGACGTACATGGTTGCTCATGGTTTCGACAACAGAAGCATGAGTGAAAAATCGATTGTGAATTCTTGCAGGGATTAAGAGAGACATTTTCACAACATACAACATTGGGTTGAAGTTAAGTCGACTCGGAAGCAAAGCATGGCGTCGTCCCCTGTGGTCGTAGTCGATCGCCATTGCCGAGCTCTCTCGGAAGACTTTATGACAGCCATGGACATGCCATATATATGCAGTGAATTTGAAATATACATGTCTGTCCTTATTTATATGTAAAAATGGTTGGAGATTGATGATGATTTGTTTAACTTCTACCCATTGATTGTGTGTGCTTGCCTAACTTTTTCCATGTATTAAGGGAGCACAAAACTTGTGGTAACATTCACTTTGGTGCACAAGAAGGCTCAGCTATCCTTGTTTTGATATTTTTCATATTATTATTAGAGGAATTAGTGTTTGTGAGAGTGTATAAAAAGTTGACATACTTTAATGACTATACTTTAATTCTACGTACTATATATTTAAGTAAACTATTTCTTGCACTAGGGTGTACATATATATATATATACATTTTTTTTTAATAAGTGAACGTTACTCTTTAAAAGTAATGAATTATTACTCCCTTAAAATAAAAATATTTATGTTTGTGATTTTTTCACATTCATTTTCAGATGATTCAGCTGAATAATAATTAGAATAAAATTCAAGTGTATCGTATAACAACTATAAAAAGTATTAAAGAGGAAAATTTTGGATGTAATCAATATTATACTTAAAAAGAATTACTCATTCCATCGTGTCACCAAATATAAAGTTAAGAAATGTTGTATTTTTAAATTTTGAGGGCAATGCAGCCTTTTAGAGTAATATATAAAATATGTTCCTCCTTCGTTTCACAATAATGATTATATATTTTTAATTTCGACGTTCTTTTCTAATAGGTATATTTCTCTTTTTGGTAGATGAGATCACACACAAAACAATTAATATTTCCCCATAAAATTCACACACCAATACAATTACTCAATAATATATTGACTCTTGAGAGGTTATTTATTTTGAAATTTTGAAATTTTTTTTTTTTTTAATTTTTTGGCATGAGAGTGTACTGACACAAATGAATGAAGATAACTGTGGAAAGTATAAGGAGAAGTTTGCTTTGAGCTTTCGAACTCAAAAACCTACTACACATCACCTCTCCTAAATTGATATTATTTTTAGGGTTAATTGAAAAAAAATCACAAACTTTACCTCTATTACAAATTAATCTTCATGTTTGAGAAATTGTAAAAAAAAAAAAATAACCATCTTTTAGCATTGTTGCAAACCATTCCTAATTTCTAAAAAAAAAACCACTTTTAATCACAAATTGGGTGTGTTTTGCAACAATACTTAAATATAATGTTTTTTTTTTCAATTTTTCAAAAGTGATAATTAATTTGCCATATGAATAAAGTTTGTGATTTTTTTTATAGTTAACCCTTATTTTTATTTTATTTTTTCTATTATATCAATTGATATTCTTTTACATGTATCATCATCCAACTCTTATACAAATTTAAATAACATAAATTCATCCCACCAAAACTCAAAATAATTATAAGTTATCACTATTTATAATTTTAACCCACCAAAACCTCGAACAGCCATAATAGAATGGGGGAGATCACATTCTAAGACATCTCAAATCATACTTTAACCATAAGAAAAATCATACTTCCCTCATTTTAGACTAATGTACACATGTTAGTCATTTTCTTAGACTCATTATGTAATTCATTAAAAGCGTTTTCAAAATCACCTTATACATATTTATAAATTTTATTAATTTTTAATTATCTTATACATATTTACAATCTTATTAATTTTTAATTCACCTAACTTTCATTAGCTCCGTATTTAACACTTATTAAAAAGATGTTGACATTTTTAGATTTTTCGAGTCAGTAATCTTTGTAGGTTAAAAACTCTAGACAATTCTAGTAAATAAATGAGATTCATTGAAAAAGTCTAGAAAATGGAAAAACCTAGATTACACTATCAAGCTCCATTACAGCGGTTAAGCAGCAAATTAACCGACGTAATTAGGTATAAATAGTTGATGTAAACAACCAATCATATTCCACCAAATTTCCAATTCAATTTTTACTCCCTGCTGCTACTCACACCTATTTGATTGCCGATATGAATATACTCGTTCCGTCCCGTTTAAATATTTACGTTTGGTTTTTGCACGTTGATTAAGAAATATAATATTTTAATAGATAGTGGGTGGAAAAATATAATATTTAATGTAAAGTGGGTAGGTGTATTAGTGTTGGATGATATTTAATTGATATATTTAATCCAAAAAGGGAAAAATTAAACATTGAAATGAGACGCGTAAAATAGAAACATAAACATTGAAACGGGGCGGAGGGAGTATATATATCAATTAGGCTTCCCACATTAGAAGTTTTTTCATAATTTTTTAAGAGAGAGAAGGGAAGAAGGGGAGAGAGAGAGTGAAAAGGAGGAGAGAGGGGAGAGAGAATTTATAGTTTTTAAAATTTAGTATATTGCAAATCGGGTTTACATCATAAATCCTTGTAAATCGTGTGGTTCTTTTAATTAAACATCCTAACAATACATAGGGTATAGGATTGGAGAGGGATCACAAGGTTCAAATCGTGAACACAGTTTACACAAGTATTCTTTATTTTTTAAAGACAACTATGCTATGAGAGAGGTGAGAAGTGAGAGAAGGTGAGCCCAAATTTAAAAATAAAAATAAAAATCTACTTTACTGAAGTTTATGAATTGGGAAGGTTTTAGGTAAATACTACTCCATGTAATACCCTACTAATTTAAAAAGAAAATTAATTTATTCAACACGAGTTTATGTTAGACAGTTGACTCGTTATTAAAGTATACTTGCTATGTAGGTAAAGTATATTAATTTGTAGTTAGAGTATATATAAAAAAAATCATACTATAACATTTTAAAAATATACTTAAATTTATTATTCATCATACTTTAAAAAAATGTACTTTAACAACAAATTAACATACTCTTTGACTTCATGTTGAAGCATTTCATTAAAAATATAGTAGTATTAATTATAATATTTTTTTAAAACTAAACTATTATACCTAAGATGATGTTCGTTTCTGGGTTTTTTAAATTTAAGTTTTGGTTTCAAAACTCACACCTAAAAATCACTAATATATATACCTATATATTCTCTCCGTCCCATTTCAGGTGGTACACTTTCTATTTTGGGTTGTCTCACAAAAGTTTGCACCTTTCTATAAAAGCAAAAAATTAAACACAATCACTCTTCCTTATACACTTTAATTACAAAAAAACCATCTCTATCTAACACACCTAACATACTTTATTATTTTATTAAAAAAAAACATAATACAATAAAAGTTACTCCCTCCGTCCCAAAATTGATTGCACACTTTCCAAATTTATCAGTCCCAAAATAGATTGCACATTTCCAAAAAAGGAAATATCACATCAATCCCCACCCTAAAAGTTCATCTTAATTACAACTTTGCTACACTCACCTAACACACATAACATACTTTATAATTTATTTATTACCTAAAAATACCACAATACCCCTAAAAAGTCAACATTTCTTAAACTCCGTATCTACAGTAACAGTGCAATCAATTTTGGGACGGAGGGAGTATCACTTTTCTTAATTTATGTGGATGCAAACATTTGTGGATTGGAGGGAGATATTCTTTCTCCTTAATTATTGCACTTTCACTCTTTATTTCTCATCTCCCCTACTTTTCTTTTAGGGAAGATTACTACTAGGTACAAAAAAAATCCTTAATTACTATGAGATACAAACATACAAAAATATTATTACTACTAACTACAAAAATATATAGTGATATTCCAATATTATTCCTACAATGTGCTGCACATAAATGTTGTGTGCAGCAAAAATTCATGTGCAGCAAAGTGTGTGCAGTAAAAAAAGTGTGTGCAGTAAAAAAAAGTATGTGCAGCAAAAAAGTGGGGTGGTCCGGCGGTGGTCTGGCGACCGGCCGACGGAGCTCCGGCGGCGGCATCAGGTTTCTGGCGGCGGTCCGGCAGAATTCCGACGACCGACCGCTGTCCGGCGAAGCTCCGGCGATCGGCCGACGTCGGTCCGGCGGTGGTCCGGCAGTGGGTGGGGGATTTTGGTTTGTGGTTTAATAGTGTATGAGTTTAGGGTTATATTTGGTATTTTACTCTAATATTTTGTATGTGATAGTAATTATTTTAAAATAATGTATCTAATAGTAATTAGGGGTACAAAGTATGTACCTAGTAGTAATTTTTCATTTCTTTTATAAATTAACATATTTTACACCTTAATTTGATATAAAATTAAAAGAGTGTATATTGGGTGCACCCGGGTGCAAGGATGCATCCATATGTGTATACCTTTTTATTCTATTTTGTATACATATTATTCTATTTTGTATACGTGTTTTGTAATAATTGTATACTTTTTTCACATTAATTTTTCATTAAAGAAATTAACATCCATATGTGTATAACATTTTATTGAATATTATATACAATTTTTCATTAAAAAAATTAACAATTAAATTGTATACATTTTTACTCTTAATTGTATATGTTTTTTATTAATAAAAATAACAATTAAATTGTATACATTTTTACTCTTAATTGTATATGTTTTTGTTTATATCTGTTTGTGGATGCACCCTATAAATTGCCAAATTAAAAACTACACCACCAAAAATTCAAAATTAACAAACAATTACTGTTCATAATGGTTTTCAAACTTCACGGAGTCAAATATATATATATATATATATATTTCACACAAGAAACCAATTCATTAATTAATTAATAACTTTGGTCCCAAAATTGAGAGATTACCAGAAATATGGAATGATTGAAGCTATTGCTCCAGATTATTCAGCTATTGTGAAAGATTTCGTTAAACTTGAAGGATTTGATTTAGAACCCATTTTGCCTGTGCTGGCCAAGGTTTTAGATCAGGTAGCAGGGGAGCTAAATATCAACTTACAGGAGTTAAATTAGCATCACATTTAGCACAATTAACCTTTGATTAATTAGAGCAATTGGGGTTTTAATTCGAGGGCTATCCTGATTTTGCTATCGTGTATGAACCTTATTCATCCATACATTGCACAGGTACAAAATCTTAAGTGTGATCTCACTTTACAGTTTTTGTAATTCATTTTACTTCGATGATTTGATCGAAAAATAGTTCTCCAATCTCCATAATTTTATGAATTATGCCTAATCGATGCGAATTTTTTGGTAGTTCACTCACTCTACGATCTACGATTCCCAAATCACCCCCCCCCCCCCCCCCCTCAAAAAAAATCACATTAACAGCAAAAAACGAGAGATGGAGGAAGAGAGAGAGAAACGTACAGGTTTGGGCATGGTTTCGACAACAGAAGCATGAGTGAGAAATCGAGCGTGAATTCTTGCAGGTATTAAGAGAGACGTTTTCACTACATACAAACAGCAACGCATCGGGTTGAAATTGATTCGACCCGAAAGCGAAGAAGATGATAGCGTCATGGTGTTGCCCCCTGCTATCGCAGTCGCCATTACCGAGCTCTCTCGGAAAACTTTATGATAGCCATGGACATAAACATGCCATATGTAGTGAATTTTAAATATACATGTGTCCTTGTTTATGTATATAAATGGTTGGTGACGTGTTTCAACTGCTACCCATTGATTGTTTATCTTTTGTTTCTTAATTTGAATTTCGTATTCTTTGTCCTTTACTACCTGATAGTTTCTCAAAAACTTATTGGAGCATCAAGAAGGATCTTGAAGCTGTTAAGTTGCAGTGGCCATTTGTTCTTGAGACTCTTGAGTATTGATCTGTTGTTTATCATTAGGTGCTTAATACTTTTATACTATCTTTTGATTTTGACTAATGTGCATTAGTTTGTCCTTCTGATGCTTTTTTTTAAAATGGCACTTTCATTCATCTCACTCCTGCCTTACTAATTTTTGTGGGAACAATCTGATAGAATGATTTTAGAAATCTTTGTCTAGACTCATACTCGACTTTCACCTATTTCTATTTTAAATGTGTTTATCTCTGTATGCTATTTCCATTTAGGATTTATCTATATGGGAATGGTTGGATAGTTATTCCTATATATTTTTGTATGCAGTTATATTGCTGTTGAATTTGCCTCAATATGGCGAGGAAGGGTGCAACTGTTGATCTGTGTAGTAAAGAACTTCCTCTAAGGTTATAAAGTGAGATCAAGCAGTTGAATTACATACACATTTAGTTATATATTGCTTCATGAACAATTTGTATCCTATGTTAGTCCATCTTTTATGTTCAAATCCTACCCCATTGGGTAGTGCCCGATTGGGTGAAGGAGCTGTTGGGCGTACATGATAAAGGTCATGCATAATTATTAATAATTTCAATAGAGACTAGTAAACCCATAGAGTACATTAGACAGATTACAAAACTATACTCCAGTCCCTTTCCAATTCAAATAATAAAAGTCTTGATCAATTTAGTATTCTACACTCAAAAGGCTGTCCTGTCCCTATACTTAAAATTTCCCCCAAATGTATTCTATAGATGCAAAATAGTCCTTTGAAGATTCTCCTATTTCTTTCCAGTCAAATGAGACCATAGAACATCCAGAACCATGGTTCTCCACTAGATTTTACATCTTTTTTATGTGAGCATCCAAAATCAATCTGTAAAGGTCCTAAGATATGTTACTTTTTGGACCAACTTTATTTTCTTTTGATCTTTTTTAGTAATAAATAAATGATAAAATAAGTTATATGTGTTAGGCTTGAGTGACAGTTTTTAAAATTAAGTGTATTGAGAGTTTATTTGTATCAAAACTTTTACTGTCTTTTGGGTGTGGAAAGTATAATGGGACAATCAAATGTGGAAGTATGAAATGTGCTAGGGGATAGAGGGAGTACATTATTTGCGAAAGAGCAATCTGAATCTTAATTCTATTCCTTTTAGGTCTCAATTGATGTTGTTGGATTGGTTGACGAGTGGTCTTCTCGTTTCTTTGAGGAGCTGGATTACATCAATGAGGGGGAAATGGAACATTTTTTTGCTGAAATGATGAAGAAGGACCTTCCTCAGGTAATTTTTCCATGAAATAAGACATTAACTTTTCCAAAACAAATTAAGAAACCTGCTTAGTTACTTAAATAGACTTGTGGAATTCTGATTCATAGGTTGTTGTGCCAAAGACAAACCAAAAATTCACTGCTAGGAAGGTTCTTACAACACAATGGATAGATGGAGAGAAGCTATCACGGAGTACTGAAAGTGAATCAGGAGCACTTGTAATTGTTGGAGTAAAATGCTACGTGAAGCAGGTAATTAATGTTGTTGACATTTTGTAAAACTTATTATTCGGGATGCTAGACAGTGTCATTCTTCAGGGTCAGTCATAGGTTTGTTGGCTTCTACGTGGTTCTAAATGATTGATCAGTTATTTCCGCCGAATCTCTGTCTAATTTTGATACACATGCATGGTCTTTTCAATGAAACTCATTTATTTTGAAGTTCATGTCCTTCGGATGATAGAACTATTGGTATGCCATATGCTTTCAGCCACTTTTTCTAATCTTAGTATGTCATTACGTGAATTGACTCAAACTTTTCGCAAGCATTCATTTTATACAACAAGATTTTAATTGGATAAGACTTAACATTAGTACGTGGCAGCTGCACCTCTTGATGTAACTACTCAATTGGTCAAAGAGGACCAAATGATTGTTTCTATTGAGAAGATTGTATAAACGTAATATCTGCTAATGATACAATTTGGTTCAGTTAAAGATGATGGGACACTCTTAAGATACTCGCATTGTACATGTTGCTCTTTGAGATGATGGGGCAGCCCCATATGCATCAATTTATAATTTAGCTATCTAATATTTCTCATTTCAATTTGTATCCACAGCTTCTTGATATGGGTTTCTTCAATTCGTATCCACATCCTGGAAATTTAATTCGCACTGCTGATGGAAGCTGGCTATTCTGGATTTTGGTAAAATCTTCATTACCTTCTAGGCTGACAAGCTTCATGCAGGACAAGTTGTTTTAGTTGCATAGTCTCATTCAAAGTGAACGTGCCTATTTATACCTGAATTCTTTGCATGCTTCTGTTTATTGCAATTGGTATGTTCTGAATAGAATGTTCCTTTTTAGGTCAATCTACCAGATTCTTTCTTTAGCCTTTTTCCCCCTTTTTTTTTTGTACTTACATTTTTTCTCTGTGTTCTTGTTCTTTATTAACTGGCTCTGAAAATGACAGGTTCAGTCACAAAATTTATCAAAAATGATGTTTGTTGCTTTTGGTTGGTTTTCAGTATCAGATAGTTGATCCTATAGCATCAAGACTTGTTGCTATGAATTTTGAATTTCATGTTCATTTTATGATTTTATCTGTGGTAATTTTAAATATAAACCAGTAGTGCTGTGTTCTTTTTCTTACTCATTAATAATTTCTCAATTTGTTTTTTTTATTTTGTGGATATCAGAGACTACTAACTGATGAGTACCCATGTCGAAGGTCTGAATTGCAATACAAATATATAGAATGTCTGGGAGTCTTCGCTGCTGAAAGATTTATGGATGTAATGCAAGCTTTTGAGAATTTCATAGACGCTGCAAAGATTGTTGGTGGGGAAATTTGATTGGAAGAGTGGCAGAGCTTGGCGTCTTAGAAAACCAATCGAACAATTCACTTCCTGTTTTTATGGATGAATCTTATGCACAGCCAATCCAAACAAAAGAGCAGCCTTGGGATTTTTACTCTCTTAGAAGGGAGCTTCTTTTCGAGATTGTTTGTTGGATGAGGTAATATTTATTCCACATCAAGGCTATAATTATGTTTGTGATGCATCTATATTTCTTTATTGTGCTGCGGAAGGTTCTTTTGTTTATAATTTTAGGTTTAGAGGGTTATTAATATAAGCATATGAATATAGCTTGAAAGGAATTGAGGGTGACCGTAGTCCGTACGCTGAAAGAAAGTTACCCTCACAAGTGCTGACTGAATCCACAATGTTATGCTAGAACTCGTATTTCCATAAATATAATCCACACACCTGTAAGTATATGATATTTACAAAGACCTCTTTGAAGTTCTTTAAACTGATTATGTACTTAGTGATTGATTTCCTGTTTTGACCATTTAACTTCTCTATTTAATTGGAAAATTAATATAAACTCAGGTCATATATAGTAGATTTATGGGGCCATTGTGACGCAATAAATGGTTAAGATATTATAAGATAGAAATACTCAGACACTTGTTTACGTCAAAATCATTTCTTATCATTTACAGTCAATGAAATAAATAGGTTACTTCTATTGATAGATCTGAGTTGTTCTAATAATGTTATCTTTGTTGATCTACATACGTATTGTGAAGGGCACAGATACTGTCTCGAGGGAACAACTGGTTCAGATAATGGCATTTCTTGGAATGAGAAATGTAATCCTGGTTTTAGGTCGGTTCCAGCTCTTGGTCCCTTCAGGATAGCCACACTTCTCCCCACGATAACCAAGGAAGAGAGTCATATTGAACAATGTTGAGAAAATTATGCAATTCTTTGCTGTTAAGGAAAATGTTTGGATAAAGAAAGTTTCAGACTCATAAAAAATGTATGGGTGATGGACTCATTGATCTTTTTTGCTGCATTTAACTGTACGTAGAGTATAGTGGTGAATTTTATTTGAAATAATCTTCTTCGGCTATTTTCACTTATTTTGACATTTGTACTTGACCTTTTAACTTTTTTGAATTTAAGGTCGTGAAACTTAAAGAAATAGAAAGTACATGGTTTAAGGAACCTCTAGTTCATAAGTAAAAGCACTATAAGAAGTAGCAATTTAAGTGCATTGGACATATACTTTTTCCCTCAAATTAAACGATGATCTGAATATTCCCTTGTATACATAAGTTGCAACTTAAAGAACACACACTCCGCTTCTACAGGATGTTAACATACCTCAGGTGATCCAAGAGCTTCTTCCAGTGCTACCAGGGCTCTCAGGCGAAGTGCTTCCAGAGGTGCTCTATCGGTTATTCTTGCGGATATTTTTCGTTTAATCTGATATACTATGTCATAACCAGGAAAGGTGTTCTCTTCGTCACACCAACTGGTTATTCCACATCTGTTTCTACAGAAAAATGATATTGTATAGTAATCACCTAACCCATGTGTATCCTTATTTCCTGTGTACATCGTATGTATTCTCTTTGGGATATTATAAGAATAGCCCAATGATTTACTGCTCATCTTTTGGAAGACAATATTCTTGTCCTAGTTCTCCTCAGCATTTTTGAAGCAGTGTTCTTGCATTTTCACTATAAAATCCTGAATAATTTTGATTTTGGAACACATGAAGCAACAATCTAAATGCTGCACTACTCATAATGCAGAGGATCGGATGCACGGGAGTATATCTCTGAAAGGCAAACATAATGCTGGAAGCTAGGCTTCAAACCATAGCATTCGACCATATAGGAGAAGTACCGACGACCCTTCTCAATATCGCCTATTTGCAGGCAAGCAGAGAGCACGCCTGCAAAGGTGATTGCATCGGGCTTCATGTTCGTTTTCTCCATTTGTTCAAAAAGCTGGAGGGCTTCTTCGCCTCGGCCATGAACACCAAGGCTAGTGATCATCGCGTTCCAAGTAGCGACGCTCCTATTTTCCATATTTTCAAACACTCGTTTCGCATACTCTATGCTACCACACTTGCTATACATGTCAATGAGAGCTGTACCAAGAAAAACTCCAATCTCGAATCCATTCTTGATGGCGAAATCATGTACCCAACGTCCCAATTTGAGGCTACCCAATTCAGCAGACGCCATTAGAAGACCAACCAACGTGTACTCATTCGGCTTCGCGTTATCACTCTGCATCTCCGCAAAGAGTTCAAAAGCCTTCTCGGGTTTCTTACTTCTGGCGTAGCCATTCAGCATTGCAGTCCAAGAAACCACATTTCTTGTCGGCATTTTGTCGAACAGTTGTTGCGCTAAATCCATCCTCTCGTGAACAACAAGCCCTGCAACAATGGAGGTCCAAGAAACAACTGTTCTGTAACGCATTTTATCGAACACCTTCAATGCATCATCCAAAACCCCACACTTAACGTACAGATCGATCAAAACGTTATCCAAGTAGACATCTCCGGAGAACCCAGTTTTCACTGCAAATCCATACACCTCTCTGGCCTTCTCGACGCCGCAACACTCCAAACACGCTTTCATAACAAACGGAAACGTGAATTTATCCACGCCAACGCCTTCACAAATCAGTGAATTGTACAGAAGAATAGCTCGCTGCGAGCAATTATTCACAGCGTGTGCTCTGATGAGTAAGTTCCAAAGAAAAATGGAGGGGTTCTCCATTTGTTGAAACACCAAAGAGGCGTAATCCAGCTCGTTGTAGGAAGAACAGAACCTGATCAATCCTGCGACGATTACTTGATGCTGGTGGAGGCTGTTTCGGACGATTCTCGCATGAATTTGCTTCATCTGCTTGAAAGTGGCGCATTTCTGGAGAAACAAGAGGGCTTCTTCGGGATTCAAACTTGATTTGAAGGTGGTTGGATTGATTCTCTGTGGAAAAATGTCGATTGAGCTGAATGAGAAGCATGCAATCATGATTGAGTAATGGTGTTGGAAAAATATCTTTTGAAGAGGGAAGGATCAAAGGTGAGATAACCATGGGTTAAAGGTAGCATCCGCTGGGTTCGGTTGGGCCCGATCGATGCATAATGTAATTGGGCCTTTTGGGCATTCTTGGGTTATTGAGCCTTTTGAGTGTAGTGGATCAACTTTTATGGGCCTATTGCCCGCAAGATCATTGGAACTGAAGAGTGAGGCTCTTGTGCCCCCGGGAACATCGTGATCTTTTGCAATTTTCGTGACCCTTTGCAATTTAAACCCCCTAGAATTATATAGATTTAAATAAAATATGGAGGGGGAGAGTTGTGTTCCCATAGGGGCACGGTGTGTCCCCGATAGCACAAGAGCTTTTGCCTTTAAAAAAGGGGTTACAAATAATTTATCATCTTCACACCTAATTTTATTAAGCCAATAGTATATATTATAAAAGCTACTCCAACTGTGGTATACTCCCTCCGTCCCAGATTAAGAGGACCATTTTTCCATTTTGGTCGTCCCACCCAATGAGTCCCCTTTCTTTTTTTACACACATGGGACCCACACACCCCCTCTAATACAATTAAATGTTGGGACTCACACTCCTACTAATACAACTACCCACTACACATTAAATAATAATATTCCTTAATTTACGTACCAAAAAGCAAATGATCCTCTTAATTAGGGAGGAGGAGTATATCTTTAATTACCAATAAATCCGCTTATAAAAGTGTGTAGCAGGCAAGGGCCCACCTGAAAGATAAATTCCATCAGTCCTCACTTCCCAATATCATATCCCACGTTTGCATTTATCATTCAAATGACGATTGTATACATCAAAAACAACATTGTTGTTATTCCACCAAACATGGCAAAAGAATAAGGTGTTGCCAAAAAAGTTGGTGCAAAAATGAAAGTTGTAGTCCCCGTTTATAGTGAGTTTATGATATCCAAGATCGTTGTCTCCCGATGCGCAATGCAGCTTAGGTATTTCGCTCGGAAGCTTGTTCACCACATGAACCCAAATATCTTCTGTGAACTGGCAAACTGCTGATGTTTTTCTTACAGCCATGAAGAAAAAGAGAGCCAAAAGAGTAATTTTGATATTTTTCATCATGGTGAGGTTATTACTGATGATCATAAGACTTGGTTGCTCTATGCTGACATGTGAATTTTAAGACATTATTTATAGGGTTTCAACTGCCAAGTTATTATGGGAGGAATTGATTTATTTCTGTGATTATCTGATTGTATTCTACTTTAGGATTAATTGTTACCATGACAAAAAATTGTAGGTTGTTTATATTAATTTGCTCATTTTAGAATATTTAATATCCATATCAAGAAATGTGATAATGATGTTCTGATCACACGGGATTTTTTTCTCCTATGTCACTTTTTTTTTTTTCAAAAACTTGTGTGCGCTGGGCGCGCGAAGGACTTTTCGTGCACCTTTAAAATTTTGTGTTAAATTGTATATCCTTTAATATAAAGATGTGTACCCTTTATTTTCTAAAGAAAAGTAAAAAAATATTAATGAAAAATATATACTTTAGAACAAAATGGTATATCCTTATTATTTAAAGTGTACCCTTTAGAACAAAATAATATACCTTTATTCATAATACTAAATTCTAAAGGCGCATCCTCACTCTTTTGTGTGTGTGTAAGGGGAGAAGTTAATCTGATCATGGTGTTCGTTTTGGGTTTGAAATTTCAAATTTAATAAACCTCCCTTAAACCTCTCATAATATTAAATATTTTTTTTGAGTTTTTTCAATTCAAAATTTAAAAAATGGGTGAATTGTGGATTTTGAACTGAATTATTTTTTCTATTAATTAGGGACTTGAAATATATAAAAATATCAATAAAAAAATTGAAAATTCAATTCTCGAATTGATAATTTTTTAGTATATTTCAGGTCCAAATTGGTAGAAAAATAATTTAGACTCTAAATCTGTGTGTTTTTATAACCGGATCGGAGATTGAACTGGTCCTCCACCAATTCGAGGTCCAATCGATTGGATCGGCGGTTCAACCGGAAAAACTAAATTTACCTATTTTTAATTATATTTATAATAACAATTAAAAAAACATATAAATAATAAAACTACATATATTATTAATTTACACTTCACAATACTATTTTTTTTCTCAGATGACCCACTTAAAGCAAGCCAACTTTCATCAATTATAATGCATCAATTATAATGTTAGGCTTTAGAGTGAATCTCATTCACTCATTATGTTGACATGACATTGATCAAATACAAATGTATAATGTAAACATCCTATTCTGTTATCAGCGAAATGAAAACTATGACTCTATAACCAACATAAAAGAGAGTACAAACCTAATTTTTGCTCAGTGATTGTTCAGGTTGTCTCCCATCGATCAAACACAAAGCCTATCGATTCTTGGAGTCAAAGCGAATGAAGGTAATATTGACGGAATATTAGTGAAGGGAGATTGAGGTAAAAATTTCAGTCTGGAAACACCATTACGAAGCTTTCTTCAGGTGGGCGGCTTGCAGCTAGCTTTTCTGCCTTTGGTAAAGTGAGTGATTCACTGATTCTGTGAATCTGTAGACATATATTAGGGTTTTACTTAAAATAATAAGCCCAATATAAAGTGATAGTGATTCTGTCTGTCAATCGGTAGATCTATTAGGCATATAGCCCAATATCATGTGGGCCAATAAAATAATAAGCCCACTAGACCACAAAATCTATTAATCAAAATATATGTCCATAGACTATATAGTGATATATATGTTATAGTATAATATAAAATTAGTAAATATACATAATATTGGTGCGGTGCGGTGCAATGCAGTTTTGTCGTAAAACTGAAACTGCACTGTTTGATCGGTTCGGTTTCAACAAATATTATTAACCGCGGTTTTTCCTTAATAATTATAATCCTCGGTGCGTGCGGTGCGGCACGAGCGGTTCGAGCGGTTATAAAAAATATATGCTCACCCCTGGGATATACCGTTATAAACAAGTGTACGTACACAGGACACAATAAACTAACTCTTTTTATTCAATTTTAATTCTTTGTTCCACATTTGGTGTTTCACAACATAAAAAAACTGTACCATATAATGACCATTATACCTTTGGCGCATGTGTTGAATTTTAGACATTGATTATGACACGTGACAAATATTTAATTTGTGAAATATGAGTTGAAACACCATTATGGAATAGGTGATCATATCTGCCTTTTATTGAGGTTAACATTTACTTACCTGTTAAATCAAAGAGATCCTCATAAACCCAATTCACCAGATCTAATTTAAAAATAATGAAATAAATTAATATATAAAAAATATTCCCTCCTGTTAAATGACCACCTCATTTAAAAGCTTAAATTTTTAGATGAGGTGGAGCTTTTAGATGATGTGATCATTTAACATGGTATCAGAGTCATTGCCTAGTAAAGGTCCAAGGTTCGAACTTCACCACCACTCATTTATGAAAAAAATTCCACCTGCAAGACTTGAGGCAAAAATTCTCTGCCTGCATGTGAGGGGCATGTTAGAGTGTCTTGATTAAATATTAAACAATTCATTTCTCTATAAGCTTAAACTTTTAGATGAGGTGGTCGTTTAACACCTTCGTTCCATTTCATATGACACACCTTCTATTTTGGTTGTCCCACAAAAGTTTGCACCTTCCTAAAAAAGCAAAAAAATCAAACACAATCACCATTCTCATACATTTTATTTACAAAAAAACCACATTTACCTAACACACCTAACATACTTTATCATTTATTTATTACCAAAACTATTATAATACCCCTAAAAGTTATCATTTTTCTTAATATACGTGCAAAGTAGTGTGCAAACATTTGTGAGACGGGGGAGTACTTTTTAGAGACATTGATTATTATTTTTCTAAATGAAAAATATTATTCATCTCAAGAATATAAAAAATCATAATATATTAAAATTTGAGAAATTATATTTTTGAATAGAAGTGTAATAAGAGTAATAATTTTTTATATATTAAAGGAATAATTTTGATAAAAATTTGAGTGCAAGATAAACTTGGTTCAGTTGCTTTAAATTATGGAGTAATCTGCATTTTGTGTAAGACCGTCTCATAGTGTAACAATTTTACGATTTCATAATTAGTTATCACTTTTTATTAGAGATGTTATCAATTTTCATTTAAAATGTTATTACTGTTCATTTATACTATAAATAGTTCCTGAAATAACTAACAGGACACTCATCACTTTTCATCCATTAAATTAAAAATTTTCTTATCATTTCCTGTTAGTCTGACGTGGTAACGGGAAATGTAAACTTTATGATGAGACGCTAAAAATGAAAATTTGTAAAGGCTATGTCGGGATGAAAATAATAACTTTTAAAAAAACTGATAATATCTTTAATAAAAAATAATAATTAATTATAAAAATGATAGCGTAAAATATGTTACGTAAGGGTAATAGACAAAAGTTTAGAGCAGGGTGTGAAATAGTTGTACGTAATATTTTAAAAACCGAATCGGGTCGGCCAGTTGAACCGGGAACCGGACCCAAAATCGATCCAGAAAGCCTATAAAATTATTTCTGAAGTTGAACCGGGTTGAACCGAATTGAACCGATCAAAATCGAAAAAATTGATTGAACCGGTTCATCCGGTTTCAATATTTTATACTTTTTACTTTTTTATCTTTTTTTTATATGTTTTTAACTTTTATGATATTTTACTTTTTTTTTAATTATTTTAAAATATAATATTTACATTTTAAATTAAAATTTGAATTATACTCCCTTCGTCTCGTTGAAAGATCCGCGTTTACTTTTTGCACCTAGATTAAGAGATATACTAGTTTAATGTATTGTGAGATGAGAGAAATAATATTTTAATGTAAAGTGGATAGGTGTATTAGTGTGATGTGTGGACCCATGGAAAGAGAAATAATTAATTTGTGTGGGTCCTTTTACCAAAATGGAAAATGCTCACTTTATATTGGGAGTTGGGATGGACGAAATGGAAAAAAATGCGTACGTTTCAGTGGGATGGATGGAGTAATATTAAGTGAGTATATTATGAACTATGTATAAAGTATAAATTATAAACTATACATATTTTTATTCAATTATATTTTGATTTTAAATTGTATTTTAAATTTTAAAAAATTATTTAAGTAATTATATATTTTTATAATTGGTAATTTTATAAAATATAATTGAAAATATGTAAAATTCAATTTTCCGATTGAACCGCCGATTGAACTGATCTGATCGGTTGGACCTCGAACTTTTCCCTCTTTTGGTTCATTCTCCAGTCCGATTTTCTAATAAGACCTCCCCCAACGGGGAGGTTTTTAGTGACATGGCAATGTGAAAAAACTTGGGGGGAGGTTTTTATTGTTGAGAGAGGTGGGAGGTTTTTTGGGAGGTCTTTATTTCACTACCTGGGTTTTTAAGAAATGAGGGAGAGTGGAGAAGAAGAAAGTGGCAGATACTACCCAACAGCATGGCGCGTGCCATGCACGCGCGCGTGAAAGAATGAAAGTGGTGGGGCCCGCTGTGCAGGCTTGTTCCCAAAGCTTTTCTTTTTTTTAATAATACACATAATAATAAAAAGAGCAGTTGGAGGACACGCCTGTTTTGATTTTTTTTAAAATAGTCAAAATTCAATTTGACAATTCAATGTCACATATTAAAGTTGATACGCGTTAAATTCCACACGTTAAATTCTAGCCATTGTTTCTTTTATTTTTTTTAATTTTTTTTTATATTAAATTCTCACTATAAATATAACTTCCAATCCATTTTTTCCTACATTATCTTTTATTCTCCATTTCAATCTTATATTTTATAACTCAACATATATCTTCTCATTCACAAAAAAAATGGATAAAGATCCATGGATGCATTTCCGGTTAAACTCTTCAAACTCCGGAGTAAATTCAATGCCTCCAAATATGAATTTTCATCCACGTACCAACATCTATCCCCAAAATCCAAAATTTCCAACTAATCCTCCGACAAATTTTCTGAGTAATTATCTACCCCAAAATTTTCCAGCTAATTTTTCAAATTTTCCAGAAGGTAGTCTCCTTCAACTCAATTCTTCTAATCCGTATGACGTACTATTTTTCATGTATCCAAATCTTTTTATGTCTCCTCATCCTCAATATGGATTTCGTCCGCCAATTGGCACAAATATTTCGGATACAGACAGAGACATAGACTCTGCATCTCCAAACTCTCAGCATTCGACTTTCTCGTCTCAATTCTCTCCAACAGGACTAGAGCGGGTAAATCTCGCTGTAGATTTTGAGGACGCCGAAGATCCACCAAAGGCTCTCGCTACTAAAAGAAATCTTTATTCTTTTGATGAAAATGCTCTTCTCACAAGTTGTTGGGTTGATATCAGCATGAACCCTGTGGTCGAAAATGATCAAAAGTCAGAGCAAATATGGATTCGGATCGCCAAGACATACAACGGTAACCATTCAGGAGACATGATATATAGAACTCCTGATAAATTGAAGTCACATTACTACGCACTTCAGAAATAAGTGAAACAGTTCAATTCTTGCTACAATTATGAGAAAAAGACATGGGGGAGTGCGTGCAGTGATGCTGATATTGAAGACAAGGCCAAGGTTTAATTTAAAGTGAAATATAGGGTTAATTTTTTACAAATCAAAGCATGGAAAGTATTAAAAGACAGTCCAAAGTTTGTCGATCTAGATTAGGAGAAAACGACAGAGCTCTTAAGAAAAGGCTTAAGAACTTGGAAGAGCAGCTTAAGACAAAGAACGAAGGAATTACTAAGATTGTCAGACATAAAGATTATAAGATACTCATGAAAGATACGTCGAACATGACAGAGGATCAACTACGTATCCATCTCCACGCTGTGGATCTAATCAAGAAAGAATGGGGGTTGTAAATTTGAAGAATTAGTCATTGTATTTTTCAACATTGTAATGTTAGTTAATGTATTTCATTTCGTATGAAAATTCATCAATGTATTTTGATTAGCCATAACTTGTAGTCGGGTTGACCAATTCAAGAATTTATCGAACCACAGGGAGGTCGATGCTAGCACTTAAGCGATATCACGTTTATCACGATTTTATAGAAACGAATCATAGATGGATGGTTGGGTAAACAAGTAATTAAATGCAAACAAATGAAAGTAGACAAGCAATAATCAAATGACAAGATAAAAATGATGAATGAGTGGTTTTCCAAATTGAGTAGAAGTGAGATTAACAACACTAATGAAGTGGTAACTTATGGACTCATGCATTAAACTCATATGTATCAAGGGTTAAGACTAAGGGCCAACACATATACCACCTAAACTTCCTCTCGAAATGAATAGGATGTAGATCATTTGCACAATCTCAAAATAGCTCAAAGGTTGGTTCTCAACTAAACTATTCCAACTAGGTACTAAGTTCAATTAAAGAATCCCTTCATATAATTAATTGACTTCTCAATCTAACTAATCACATGTTCTATCAAAGGGTTCTAAATAATAAATGACTTCTCAATCACTTTACAATTTATAATGCACATGAGGTGTTTGATGAAATGATTCACTTGACTATCCTAAGCACATAATTGATTTCTCAATCTAATCATATAATTAGAACAATCAAACACACAAAACATCATAGATCTCAAGATATATAAGCACCAATGATAGAAAATCAAATATCCCCTTCAACATATGAATTTAATTACATAGATCCACAAATTAACCAACAACCTTCATGTTGCTAATCTCACAAGGGAGATTAGCCTACAATCTTCATAAGATCCATAACATAGATATTAGAATTCTTACAAATCATGGTAAACTAAAGGATTAACACAAAATTGGAATGAAAACTCCCTTGGAAATGGATCCAATTGAATCTCCCTTCTTCCTTTGGTGATCACCCAATCTTCCTTGCTTCTTCACTTGATTTGGATGGAAAAAATTATGGAGAAATGATGTAGATCTAGAAATGGATGAATGGGATGAAGAGTATGGTGTAAAATCAAAAGAAAAGTGTGTGAGGTGTGTGGGAACAGTAGAAAATCGGATCTCCCTCGTTTCAACTCCGAATTGAGATCCGCTTTTTCCTACGTCTTCCTTATCATATCTAGCATCAAATAAAAACACAAAACACAACCAAATAGAACATAAAATACGGATAAAATAATACGAAAACACATATAAAAAGACACTAAAATTTAGGTGAAAATATCACTCATCATATTTCTTTTCGTTTTGAAAACTAGTCGTTGTGAAATTATCCATTCTGAAACTAGCCTTTATAAAACGGCTACTTTGTGACAGTTAGTGCTTAATATATCTTCTGAAACATTAACATACTTTTTGAAACATTAATATATCTTTTGAAATGTTAATCTATTAGCTGAAATGTTAACTTATCTTCTGAAACAATTATCTATCTTCTGAAATATTAACATATCTTCTGAAACGTTAACCTATCTTCTAAAACATTAATCTATCTTCTGAAATGTTAATTTATCTTTTGAAACAATTATCTATCTTCTGACATATTAACCTATCTTCTGAAACGTTAACCCTCTGATTGAAATTAATGAAAGAATCAAATAAAGTGGTGTGAGAAAATATTATATAAGTAAGTGGGACCCACTTTTTTTTTTACATTTTCCAGGTACAAAGTTTTGTACCTCAAACTAGCCGTTACGAAAATCTACTCTATTTAAAGGATGTAATTGGATTGTTGGAACTCCTACCTGAGACCAATACACTCATAGAAACTCTTTATCCATCTATTTCTTTCCTTCTTTCAAACATTTCTTCTTTTTCTTCTTCTGAAAATGATAGTTGTCTTGAGTACATGTTTGATAACACCATAGAGGAAGAAATAATACCGGTACTTAAAAAAATATGAGTTACGTGGCGGTGCTGGGTCTTCTACTGGTGGTGCCAAAAAGCGAAGAACGTACGTGGACCGAAATCATAAAGCGGGGCACGCAAGATTCTACTGCGACTACTTTTCTGAAGATCCGATATACAGAAGCGAGACGTTTTGTCGTCACTTCCGTATGTCAAGAGAGTTTTTCTTGCGCATATTTGATGCACTGGAGTCCCATGATGAGTACTTTCGGTGGAGGGTAGATGCAGCTGGGAAAAAAATATCCTCTCCACTACAAAAGTGCACGGTAGTCATTCGCCAATTGGCATATGGTGGACCTGCAGACCATTGGGATGAGTATCTACGTGTTGCCAAAACAACCGCTGTAGAATATCTCTTTAATTTTTATCGGTGTGTGATCGAACTCTTTAGCTAATACTACTTGAGAAAGCCTAATGCCCTGGATTGTCAAAAGTTGTTACAAATGCACGAAGAAAGACATGGATTTTCCAGAATACTGGGGATCCTTGATTGCATGCATTGGGAATGGAGGAACGGTCCGACAGCTTGAAAAGGCCAATTAACACGCGGTGACCATGGGGTTCAAACAATCATGCTCGAAGCGGTTGCCTCTGCAAATTTATGGATATGGCATGCCTACTTTGGAGTAGCAGGATCCAACAACGACATAAATGTGCTCAACCAATCTCCGTTATTTACAGATACTCTGCAAGGACGCACTCCATCTGTTAATTTCACAATCAATGGTAAGCAATATAATCAAGGATATTATCTTACTGATGGAATTTATCCAGAATGGGATGTTTTTGTGAAAAGCTTTTCATGTCCTCAAGATCCAAAGAGGCAGCATTTCAAATGACTGCAAGAGACTGCTAGGAAGGATGTCGAACAAGCCTTTGTAGTGCTTCAAGCTCGTTGGACAATGGTTAGCGGTCCAACTCGTTTCTGGTACAAGAATAACTTGAAGAATATAATATTAACTTGCATTATATTGCATAACATAATAATCGAAAATGAAGGAAATGCAGCAATCGATTAGTCCGACGATCCAAATGTGGCCATTCTGCCTCCACAAGTAAGTCAAGGATCAACTGGATCATTCAATGACTATGTCAGGAGGGGTGTTCAACTACGAGATAAGTAGAAACATCTCTAGCTTCGACAAGATTTAATTGAGCATGTTTGGACCCAATCCAGAGAATAATTATCTACACATTAAATTGGTCAGATCGAAATTTACTTTGTTGCTTTTAGAAGTTTTACTTTATATTTTAACGTGTGTCTTTTTAATTTGTATTTTTATGTATTATGTAATTCAAAAAAATTAATAATATTTTTTTTATTTTTATAAAATTTGTATAATTGGAATATATAATTATTTTTATAATTTATTTGGAAATTAGATAGATATAGTTGATAAATTAAATGAGAATAAAATAAAATTGAGGTGGGTCCTATAAAAACCTACTTTTTAGTTTTATTGTTGGGGAGGAGTTTTATTTTGGAGGTAGGATTTTTTACTTTAGAGGTGGCGCTGACGTGACACTAAAAAATTTGCTTTTGGACGCGGAGGTAGATGCTGACATGGCATCTAAATAATACCTAAAGAAAGGAGGTAGATGCGTTGAGAGAGGCGTGAGGTAGATGGTTGGGCCCGCATTAAAGATGTTCTGTCCACCACTATCTTTTGTCGTGAGAATTGAATTATCCCATATATATATTGATTGTTAAATCTGTTGAATTATCCCATATATATATTAAATATATTTGTGAGAATTGAATTATCCCATATATATTAAATCTGTTTGTGAACGTTATCCCATTAATTTAATTTTTTTCATATATATATATATATATATATATATATATATATATATATATATATATATATATATATATATATATATATATATATATTGCGCCATAAAATGTCTATTATTTCAGTATTTTTTTCAAATCAATATGTGCCATATATTTTTTTCGCCATATTAAATCAGTTTTGCTACAACGTCTATATGACCGTTACAATATTACCATTCAATATATGACCACTACATTTTATATTTTTTTTAATAAATATCCTTATAAATATATCATTCACTCCATTATTTTCCTACCTTCTTTTCTATTCTCAATCTCAACATTTCATATTTGATTTGCAATATATTTTTCTGAAAAAAAATCCAACTCCTCCAAATATGAATTTTCGTCCACGTGCCAATTTCTATCCTCAAAATTCAAATTTTCTAACTAATCTTCCGTCAAATTTTTCAAATAATTTTCCTCACCAAAATATACATACTAATCTCCTAAATTTTTCAGAAGGCTGTTTCCCTCAATCTAATTCTTTTAATACATTTGGCGCACCATTCTTCATGTATTCAAATCCCTACATAGCTCCTTATTCTTAATATGGATTTTGTTCGACCATCGGTACAAGTTCACCAGATACAGACAGAGACACGGCATCTCCGAACTCTCAGTGTTCGTTTTTTTCATCTCAATTCTCTCCAACAGGACTTGATAGGGTAAATCTGGCTGCCGACTTGAGGCCACCAAAGTTCCACCAACGGCTCCTGCTGCCAAAAAAATGACTCTTTTGATGGAAATACTCTTCTCGCGAGTTGTTTGAGAGATATCAGCACGGACTCCGTCGTCAGAAACGATCAAAAGTCGGAGCTAATGTGGACTCAGATCACCGATGCTTACAACAGTAACCATTCAGATGATATGACATTTAGGTCTGTCGCTAATTTGAAGTCGCATTACTACACACTACAGAAAGCTGTGAAGGGTTTCAACTCCTGCTACAATCAGGAGAAGAAGAATTGGGGATCTGGGTGTAGCAATGCTGATATTATAGAAAAAGCGAAGGTTCAATTTAAAGAGAATTATGATTCTAATTTTGTACAAATCAAGGCATGGAAAGTTTTGAAAGACGGTCCGAAGTTTACCGATCCACATTGTGATATTCGCGGATCGAAAAATCAAGACTCTCGACAACTAGAGAGTATGTGGTGTCTTCAAACACTGACTCTGAACCTGGAGATGAAGCTAGGACAAAACCCCCTCGCCCAATGGGGAGAAACACAGTAAGACGTACCGGAAAGGGTAAGGAAAAAGCGACAACATCCACTGGAGAAAGTGACGCTATTGAGAAAAGGCGTCGTGAGTTGGAAGAGTTTAACAAGGAAAAGCTTGAGCAGCTGAAAATCCTTAACCAATCTAAAAATTATAAGATATTTATAAAAGATACCTCGAATATGACACCTGATCAACTACGTGTCCATCTCCAAGTTGTGGAGAATATTAAGAAGGAAATTGGGTGGTAAACTTAAAGAATTATTCGTTGTTGTACTTCGTTTAAACTTTTTCAATTTTCATTATTATAATTTGTTTCACCATTTTCAAATATTTGTTGTAATTTGTTTCACCATTTTCAATATTCGTTATTGTACTGGAATTTTAGCATTGTGAATATTCATTGTTGTACTTCGTATTGTATGAACACTTATCAATGTGTTTTATTTTATTTTGAAACTAGCCATTATAAAACTATCCGTTGAAAAGAAGTCGTTGGAAACTAGCCATTGAAAAGTAGCCGTTAGAAACTAGCCGTTGAAAAACTAGCCGTTGTGGAACACTACTTTATATAAAGGATGTTATCGGATGCTTAGAACTCCTACCTGAGAACATCACAGTCTTGTAATTGATTATCCTTCAATTTGTTTCATTCTCTCAAACATGTCTTCCTCTACATATTCATCATCTTCCAAAAGTGATAGTCTTCATGAGTTCATGTTCGATAATACCATCGAGAAAAAATAGAGTCCTTGTTCAAAAAATAACAAGATGCACTTGGTCGTGTTGGGACTTCTGCTGGCGGTACCAGAAAGCGAAGAACGTATGCGGACCGAAATCGTGAGGTGGGGCATACGAGACTCTACCTCGACTACTTATCTGAAGATCCAGTATACGGAAGTAAGATATTTCGTCGACGTTTTTGTATGTCGAGAGAGTTGTTCCAGCGCATAGTTGATGCACTAGAGTCCCACGATGAGTATTTTCAGTGGAAGGTAGATGCAATTGGAAAAAAATGATTCTCTCCACTACAAAAGTGCATGGTGGCCATTCGCCAATTGGCATATAGTGGACCTGCCGACCATTGGGTCTACATGTTACTGAAACAACCTCTATAGAATGCTTCTTTAAGTTTTGTCAGTGTGTGATCGAAGTATTTGGCGGGTGAGAAAGCCTAGTGCCCTAGATTGTCAAAAGTTGTTACAAATGCACGAAGAAAGACATAGATTTCCTGGAATGCTTGGGAGCCTGGATTGCATGCATTGGGAATGGAGGAACTGTCCGATAGCTTGGAAAGGCCAATTCACACGCGGTGACCATGGCGTTCCAACAATCATGCTCGAAGCGGTTGCCTCTGCAGATTTATGGATATGACACACATACTTTGGAGTAGCAGGATCCAACAATGACATCAATGTGCTCAACCAATCTCCTTTATTTACGGTTACTCTGTAAGGACGCGCTCCATCTGTTAATTTTATAATCAATGGTAGGGAATATAATCAAGGATATTATCTTATTGATTATCCAGAGTGGGCTGCTTTTGTAAAAAAGCTTTCCATGTCCTCAAGATCCAAAGAGGCAGCTCTTCAAACGACTGCAAGAGGCTGCAAGGAAGGATGTCGAACGAGCCTTCAAGCTCATTGGGCGATGATTAGCGGTCCAACTTGTTTTTAGTACAAGAATAACTTAAAGGATATAATGCTAACTTGCATTATATTACACAACATGATAATCGAAAATAAAGAAAATGCATCTATCGATTGGTCCGACGATCCAAATGTGATCATTCCGCCTCCACAAGTAAGTCAAGGATTAGCTGGAGCATTCAATGACTACGTCAGGAGGGGTGTTCAACTACGAGATAAGCAGAAACATCTTCAGCTTCGACAAGACTTAGTTGAGCATGTTTGGGCCCAATTTGGAGAATAATTATTTACACATTAAAATTGGTCGGATCGAACTTTACATTGTTGCTTTCGGAAGCTTTGCTTTTATTTTTTAATTTGTGTGTCATTTTAATTTACGTTGTGTGTCATTTTAATTTGTGTTTTTATGTTTTATGTAATGAAAAAATAAATAATACTCCCTCCGTCCCAAAATTTTTTGCACACTTCCTTTGTAATTTACAAAGGAAGTGTGCAAAAAATTTTGGGACGGAGGGGGTAGATTTTTCGATTTTTTTTCTTAAATTTATTAAATTAAATAATTTAAAATTTTAATTATTTATTTATAATTTATTTTGAAAATTAAATAAATGTAGTTTTGAAAATTAAATAAATGTAGTTGATAAAATAAATGAGAATTAAATAAAATGAAGTGGGTCCCCCAAAATACCTTGCTTTTTGGGTAGATGGTTGGGGAGGAGTTTTGTTTTGAAGGTAGAGGTATTTTACTTTTGAAGTGGCGCTGACGTGGCAACCAAAAAACCTGTTTTTTGGGTAGATGAATGGGGAAGACCTAAGGCTACCCAAATCCCAACTTGAATCCCCTGTCATGTTTCATTGGTATTTCATAAAGTAATAAAATTATATCCTACAATTTATCATTAAACCCTTGGAGTAAGTATTGAATTTTGGCCATTGATTGTGACACGTGTCAAGATTCTAATATATGAAATATTAGATGAAACATGAGAGTGTAATAGGTGATTTCATTTGACCCAAATCCACAACCTACAACAACCCAACCCAATATTATAATATTCATTTCTCTCTCTTCCGCATATGCAACCTATAACTCAACCCAACTTTAATTTTTTTATACTCCATCAACAACCCAACTCAACCTACTTTTTTAATAAAATATTTATTTCTCTCTCATTTATATACATACAATAATTATATATTTAAATTAAAATAATATTATATTCTTAAAAATATTTAATCCCGTAATTATAATAGAAAAAACTTTTGAAAACACATAAAGAAAGAAGAAGATATAATTTGAGATTGAAAAAAAATCGAGTTTTTTTTAATCCAAAATATATCAATATTATACTCTATTTATAGAGAACAAAAAATTAAGAATTTTTATTATTTAATTATTTTTTTTAAATAATTTAAATATTATTTATTAAAAATTTAAATTATTTATCTATAAAAATAAATTAAAACTAATCATAACATGACATCTGTCAAGTTATGAGATAAAAGTGAAAGGAGGGAATGGTTGAAGTACAAGTTGCAGGATGACTGTCGTCGCAACCGATTGCTCCATTATTTTCTTTTTTTAATTTTTTTAATTCCTACTTTCTTTGTCTTATGTGCACGACCGAATCAAATGGTCATCAATGGGGATAGTCTAAGTGGTTGTCCATACTTGTACCGTACTTTACCCCACGCTTTGACATCCTACTTATAATACCATTACCATTTGAGTCCCGTTTAAAATTCCATCTTTCTGAACACTGAAATGAAATCCTACTACAAAATTGGGAATTTTTGAAGCAGCAGATTGGGAATTTTTGAAGCAGCAGGGTTTTAGTCCAACATCCTCAATCAATGGAGAAGCGTAGAAGAATTGAAGCCATTAATGGCGAATTTTCACTTCCGAAGCCACCATTCAATACATACAATCTTATTTGATAGGCATCGTACCTATATTTTGTGGGTGAAATATTTCTCTACAACTGATTGTATTTGCGTTCTTTTGGTTCATGTCTCTTATGTCACTTGTTGCATGTGTGACACGTGAGAGGAAAGAGTGATTTGACCATTGCTCTTGTTGTGCTTCTCTTTGAGGGTTAATCATCTTCTTATATTCTGTGCAAGCGTGACTTCGTATGAGAGGAAAAAATGATTTGAACATTGCTCTTAGGTATGTGCTTTTCTTTGATGGTTTATCAGCTTCTTATATTCTCTGTCACTCCTCCAATAATAACAATGTAACATAGGAGATATATACCAAGTAACATTAGAAATCTTGATAGGTTTAATCAGTGGTGGACGCAGGAATTCGACTCAGGGGGCCCAATCAGTAAAGAAAATATTATACAAAAAAAAATATAAAATATTATAAATTATAGTAAATTTGACAAAATCAATATATTATATCATAACAAGAAAATATTCAAAATAAATAATTCCAGTACATCCCAACATAAGAAATAGAAAACATAACACAATCACAACATCTCTCTTCTATTCTTCATATTTTGAAACCTCGGCATAATTGCTTCATTACTAATACTTTGAAATACCTCTTTTTCTATGTATGCTATCAAACAATCATTCAATAATTCATCGCTCATTCGATTGTGAAGTGAACTCTTGATGATTTTCATTGCCGAAAAGGCTCTTTCCACTGTGGCAGTAGCAACTGGTAAGATCAATGACAATTTGATTAGTAGATAAACTAATGGAAAAACAATGTGCTTTCTTGTAGCGATCATCTTTTGAGCAAGTTCTCCTATTCCCTTGATTTCAGAGAAGTTTCCATCCAAACGAACATCAAATACAAAGTTCTCAAGTTGACATTCAAGTTCATATAGAGCAACAACAGAAAACTCAGATGGATAAAATTCTGCAAGACGAAGTAGCTTGCTTTTGTCCAACATAGCAAATGAGTCTCTTGGATCAATGCACGCCATGCATAAAAGCAACTCAGTGTTCACTTCATCAAAGCGGGCTCTTGAGCTTGCATGTCTATCATAGTAAAAAACATCTCAACTTGATAATAATGAAGATTGGTTGTTTTTTCAACTCTTCGTCTTGATCTTCCTCTAGGAGAATAGAATTCTTCCATGACTAGTAAAGGTATGTCATGTTTACCACAAAAATTTGAAACATCATGTAACAAAAACATCCAACCATCATCTCTCATTGTCTGCAAGCGAGCTTTCGATGCTTTTACAAGATTCATTGCATTGACAATATCTTGATCTTTTCTTTGTAGAACTTGTGATAATTCATGTGTAATTCCCAAAATCTTTTTCATAAGATGTAGCAAAAAGATAAACTCAAACTGAGTTACAATCTCTAGCAAATCTAAAGCTTCAGCTCTTTGTGAATGATCATTTCTATTCTCCCCAAGATTCTCAAGAACATAAACCATAGAACCAAATAAAGACAACAAGTTTATGAGAGTACCATAATGAGAACTCCAACGTGTATCTCCTGGTCGTTTAATTCCCATTTCTTGATTTAGTCCTTTTCCAGTTTTGATTTCATCATTTGCAATCCCTTTTATGACCATTTCTATTTGTTTATCTCTAAGGATATCTCTTCGCTTACAAGAAGCTCCAATAACATTACACAAATGATTAATAGTATTAAAAAAAAAACCAACACTTGTATGTTTTTTTACAACAGCAACAAGTGTTAATTGGAGTTGATGAGCAAAACAATGAACATAATAAGCAGTAGAATTTTTCCTCAATATCAAACTCTTTAAACCCTTAAATTCACCCCTCATATTGCTTGCTCCGTCATAACCCTGACCTCTCAAACTAGAAACACTCAAGCCATACCTAGAGAACAATGACTCAATACCTTCCTCAAGTGAAACTGCAGTTGTATCACTAACATGAATGAGACCAAGAAAACGTTTAATAACATATCTACTGGTATTCACATAATGTATGACTATTCCCATTTGCTCTTTCATTGATATGTCTCGGCATTCATCAACCATAATGGAAAAAAATCACTACCAATGTCACTAATGATAGCATTAGTGTCTCAACTGCAGCTGCTTTAATAATATCCTTTTGAATTCTATGAGATGTAAGCTTGAGATTTTCGGGAGCATTATTTAGCACAACACTATTTATTTCTTCATTACATGAAGCAATAACTTTTAAAAGCTCCAAAAAAATTTTCCGATTCACTGATTCTTCAGACTCATCATGCCCTCGAAAGGCTAATCCTTGCATTATAAGAAAACGCAAGCAAACAATTGATGCATTCAATCTACAACGATACTCATTCTTTGATTGTTCAGAAATCTTAGAAAAAGACACTTCAATGTGTTGTGATTGATTCATCAGATCACGACAAGCAAATTTGCATCTGTTATGATCACTATTTTTATCCCCAATATGAGAAATTACTCTTTCTTTCTTATGCCATGCATTAAAATCTTCAGTTACAAAAGCATCATGCCCTTTTTCAGTACGACCCGTAGAGAAAAGATAACAATACAAGCAAAATACTACATCTTTTGCAATACTATACTCCAACCAATCACCATATTCATCAAACCAAGTGGCAACAAATTTACGTTTTCTATCTCCATCCATCACTTGAGGAAAATTATGTTGACGCGATTGACATGGACCTTTTAAAAGATAAAATCTACGAACCTGTTCAATCAAATTAGGCGGATAACTCTTTATTTTAGGTCGTAATCCAGGGTCACTAGGAAGATTTTCCAAATCAACCACAATATTGACATATTGGCTTGATGGTTGTTGAGGTTGCATATTAGGAGCTGGAGCATTCACCGTGGAAGATGATGTTTCAGCGATAGTTGTAGTCTTCTTATAATATCGCTCCATTATCTAATTAAACAAAATTACATTAAAAATTAAATAATAGAAAAAAAATTGCATAAAAATGAGCCCTAAGTCTCCCTTTAAATTCTCTCATTTAATTTACCCTTTAAATTTAAAGTCCTAATTATTCCTCAGCCTATTCAAATTTAAATAAATTTCCCTTAACAAAAATAAATTATTCTAATCTCCACTAAATAAAAGTCCTAATTTTTAAATATAACAATAATATATTCCATGTTAGAAGAGTACAAAAATTTAATCTAACAAAATTTACAACAATGACTTTAAATAAAACTTCTCTAAAAAAATAAATTAATCCAAACCCTTATACTAAATAAAAGCCCTAATTTCTAAATATAATAGTATTACATTTTATAGAAGAATAGCATAACAAATTTAATTTAACAATTTCCAAGTTTATAATAATACATTAGAAATAAAAGCCCTAATTTCTAATATAATAATATCACATTTCATATAAAAATGCATAATAAATTTAGATTAACAATTTAAAATAATACCTAAGAAAAGAGAAGAAAGATGAGGAAAACAAATTGAGAGATTAATGATGGGGGAGGGGTGAGTATTAGTGGGATTGTGGGAGGAAGAAGGAGAAGTGAGGGAAGGAGGGGGAGTTGTCGAAGGGGGTGCAGAAAGATAGGGGGAAAATGGGTTATTGACTTATTATTATAAATTAAATATATTTTTTAATTTAGTTAAATTTTATTAGTGAAATTACTATTATACCCCTACTTTTTTAAAAAATTTTAGGGGGCTCTGTGCCCCTGGGCCTTCTTCATGTCCGCCCCTGGGTTTAATTTATTTTTTTTGAAAATTATTTGAAAGAGAATATAATAAATTCTGAGATCTTTCATAACTAGTTCTTTTTGTTGAAAATTACTAGAAATAGAATAAAATAAATTATGAGATTTTTTTTTTAAATTTGTAGAGTATGGGATAGATAAGCTAACATTTATAAATTATCGCAAAATAAATACCCTTAAAAAATTTCACCTTTGATTTTGAATGTAAATTAAGAAAAGTGTAACTTTATGACATTATTATGTGATATTTTTTGTTATTAATAAATAATAAAGTATGCTATATGTATTAAATGTGATAATTTATTTGTAAATAAAGTGTATGATTAAGATTAGTTAGCTTGGTCGTACGTTGTGTTACACTTAGTCAAGCCTTATACTTGAGGGTAATCCACTATGAGAGAGGGAAAAAAGAGTGAACAGATACATGCATTTGAATTTGTTAAAATATTTTATTCGATTTTTTCTCCAGACATGGGTTGTTCGACCAACGTCAATTTTTTTAAAAAATTTTTGCCACCATTTGTCGAACAGAAGAATGCCGAATAGGAGGAGCTTGACACCTTTATCTTTGATCGGAGGCGGATGGCTGGAAGAACACCGGATCGGAGGGGTTTAGCACCTTGATCTCTAATCGGCGATCATTTATATCCGAACAAACTAGTGTACAATGTTCGACCCATACCGGTTGAAATAGCCTTACTATTCGGCAGCCCTTAGACGACTCTATGCACAATTTTTCGATCAGCATTGCTTGAACACTTCACGCAATTCCGCCGAACTAGCCTGACCTTGGTCATGAGATTATGAATTCCTCGCTTACAAAACCATTGTTTATACTACTCAATTCATTTTTCATAACACATGATTTCAACATAGTTGGGCTGTATACTCCTATTAATTGATTATTAAATTTAAACCTAAGAAATTAAACACCTACAAGGTTTTGGTTCAATAACTGTTGGACTTAAACCGTAGAAATTAAACACCTACTCCCTCCGTATTCGTCTATGTCCTTCAAAGTATTTCACAGTTTACTTTAATAAAAAATAGTAGTAATAAATACACTAAATAATACCTATATTTTACACAAATCCCAACAAAATACCCATTTTTTTTATACATCCAACAAATTTAGACACATTTTTCGTTAAATTAACTAAAATAAATTTTCTCTTTCTTCCTTTATTACATAATAAAATAATTTTTTTTTAAAATTTTGCACACAAAAATACGTAAAATACAATAATACACTAAAAAAATACTCCTACTAAGTACTCCGTAAGTCTTAAAATACTACTCTTTCTGTCTCAACAAGATTTTCACATTTTCCTCATTTGTTTGTTCCACTACATTTATTACCCTCCAATAGTAAAAAATTCAAAATAAATAACCTCTCACTAAATTAAAATTTTAAAAATGTCATTCTCACCCAAATACATAACTTACTTTATTATTTATTTATTATTTCAAAATATTAATACTCTAAAAGTCAATATTAGTAATAAAAAAGATAAGGCAAAAGCTTGTGTGTCCCGAGGACACCATGCGCCCACCGTACGCCCAGATATCATTTATTATTAAATGGTGTACCCTTTAGTATAAGAACGTGTAACCTTTATTTCCTGAAAAAAATAAAAAAATAAATAAACAAAAGTGTATCCCCTTTAAAACAAAACTGTGTACCCTTATTAATTAAAGTGTATACCCTTTAAAACAAAATATTGTATCCTTACACACTTTGTGCACCTGGAGACACAAGAGACCAACTCAAAAGATAAATTATCTTAAACTTCACCATATACAGCTAATCGGGGATGGAGGACATTTCAAATCCTCTGTTCCAAAATGGTATTCCACCTCATGTTTCATAACTAATTTTTTATTAAAATATTATACCTTACTATTTATCATTAAATCCTTAAAATATGCGGTGTTAGTTTAAACATTAATTGTAACACGTGACATGTATCTAAACCGTAGATGAAAGAGGAATAGGTGATCCATAAAACTTCCCGGGAAATTTTCCAAAAGTCTCACATCCTTTTCTCTTAATGCCACCACCAATTTTAAAATCAATCTTCCAACGTACGTTTGACATTAAATACTATACTATAAAATTGGGTAAATTCAAAGCACCAGCCCAACATCTCCAATCCAAAGTTTGCTATGGAGAAACGCAGAAGAATTGAAGCTATTAATGGCAAATTTTCATTTCCCACAGCCACGATTCAACACATACAGTCTTTTCTGAGTGGAAAAGAAGCCGCAAAAACGAGCATACTATCCAAATCTTGGCACATCGCCTGGTCAACTCGGCCCAACCTAGTTCTCAATCGACTCGACTTCGGATCCGATCCTCGGAATTCTGGAGATGAAGACCGATTCTGGGAATTCGCGAAGAAGACTATGCGAAGGTACGAACAATCGAACCTAGAAATTTCGAGTTTCATGCTATTGATAAATGGTGAAGGTTCTGTTAGTGTTGAACACTATTCCGTTGCTGAAGAATTGATTGTGAAAGCCATGAAAATGGGTACCATAGATTTCAATTTTGAAATTCGAGACTGTGATAGTTCATTCATTTTACCTCGTGAGGTGCTTGAATCCGAAACCCTAATCGAATTATCTGTGACTGGGTGTAAAATTACTGTAGGGGATGGTAGAAAGATTAGGTGCTCGAAACTTAAATCTCTTAGTTTGGATAAAATCTTCGTAGAAGATGATTTACTTTGTGATATAATTTCAAACTGCCCCTTAATTGAGAAATTAATTCTGCCAATAGATTGGGGATTGTCTTTGGGATCGGTTGTTGATGGTGAGCCAATCAATGTGTACCGTTTATGTAAGCTCAAGTCTTTGTGGTTGGGTGGTGTTGTCGTCGATACCTTGTTTTTCAGTGACCTGTTGTTTAAATTTCCTTACTTGAAGGATTTAACTCTCGATTATTGTGGTGGCTACCATGGGAGCTTAATTGTGGTTCGTAGTCATTCGCTTGAGTACCTAAGTTTCAGGCAGCAGACACCCTTGACTGCGAATTTCGATGTTCCAAGTATTCGTAAGTTTGAGTTTAGAGGTGAATTCATTCCTTTGGTTTCTTTTGAAACAACTTCAAGGCAATGGGAATCTGATGTATTCTTACAATATCCTTTTGGCAGTACTAAAGGGTTCCTAAAGTTGAATAAATTGCTAACATCTCTGAGCTTATCGAAAATCACTCTTTCTCTCATTATTGATTCTATTGGTGTGAGTGAAAGCATGAATTTTCAAGGTTTACAGAAACCTGCAGTGGAGCATTTGACGATGAAAGCACCCTACTCTGTTTGGTTTGTGCTTATGGAATGTGTGTTACGGAGTTGTCGCCCTAAATTCATTATGTATGATCCGGTTTCTATTCCTTACACGGTGAGAATGCAGAAAAGGTACAATGATTCCCTAGAAAGTCTTTGCAAGAGATTTGCGCCGGGAACAAAAGTTTTTAGTTCAATCATAAATCAAGACATGTTTAGTCTGCAAGAACTCGAGGAACTCAATGTGGAACAGTTTGAAGAGAGTCTTGCAGACTGGCAGCCTCTATCTTGGAAAACATTGTTAGACGATACATCTCGTCCAAACAAGTATCTCGGAACACTTCCCTTCCAATTAAGATGTGAGCCAGAGCCATACACTAAAAAAATTCGACTCCAATTGAGATGGGCACAGTAGCCTGTCACATTCGGGTGATGCGAATTTGAGGCTACGTTTTGAGATGTTTCTTGTTTAAAGAAATTGCTTTTGGGTAAATATGTTGTGAGTTTGTGTAAATAGGTTATGCCCCTTTCTCAAAGGGAGCAAAATGTCAATTTTCTTTGTAATGGTATGTGAAAGCTGTAAATGTAGTTGCAATATTCATGGTATTGAAAGGCATCGAACATTTATTTTGTGGTTGAACAACTCCACAACCAATTGTACCCACAATATTCTTGTGGTTCATATTCTAGTTTTATTTTATTTTATTATTTTTTTTTTGTTTTTTTTTTTTTTAAGGATTTAGTGTATTCGGCTTTTAGTATTTTTCATTTAAAATTTACCTCAACTATGGCCAACTAACTGATCTTGAATTGTAGCCTTGTAGCATAACACCGAAACCGAGCTAACAAAACTGCATCAGAATCGAGCTTAGCTTGACATTTTGAATGATACCCCTTCCGTCTCAAATTCATCTTCACTTTTATTGTAGATACGGAGTTTAAGAAAAGTTACTTTAATAAAAGTTACTTTTTGACTTACTTTTAGGGGTAGTATGGTATTTTTGGGTAATAAATAAATAATAAAGTATGTTATGGTATTAAAAAGGTGATGACAAATTTGAAATTAAAGTATGTTAAAAGGAATATAAGTTAGTTGCTTTTTCCTTTTATGTAAGTGTGAAGTTGAATTTGGTACAGACCAAAACAGAAAGTGTGAAGAAATTGGAATGGAGGGAGTAGTTAAGTTAAGAGAGCAACTTGGTGGTAGTTCCATCCATCTTGGAGTCATTAATTTCTACTTCTTTATTATTGTTGTTTTCATGTTTATTTTTAAATTTATTATACTTAAGTGACTATTATACCCTAAATCTTAAAAATAAAATATACCTTAAATCACAAGGGTGAAATTACAGTTATATCCTAAACCTTAAACCCTTGGCGTAAAGTATATCCTAAACCACAATGATGAAATTATAATTATACCTTAAACTCTATAGGTGAAATATACCCTAAACCACACGGGTGAAATTACAATTATATCCTAAACCCTAAACCCTAGGGGTGAAATATACCCTGAACCATAAAGGTGAAATTACTATTATACCCTAAACTCTAAGAATTATATACTCCCACCGTCCCGCAACAAGAGTTACATTTTACTAATTAGGGCGTCCCGCTACAAGAGTTACATTTCCTTTTTAAGTAAATGGAACCCACATAAATCAATCACTTTATTATCATGGAGCCCACACACAACACTAATACAACTACCCACTATACATTAAATTATTATATCTCTCAACACATTACACATTAAAATACTATATTTCTTAATCTCCTTACAAACAGTAAATGTAACTCTTTCTATGGGACGAATAGAGTATACCCTAAACCATGAGGGTGAAATTATAATTGTATCCCTAAAATTAAATAAATAAAAAAATAGAAAATAAACAAAAAAAAAAAAGAAAAACGAAAATACAAACAGCAACGTAACTGTATAACAAAAAAAAAGAGAATAAAAAAAAAACGAAATTAGACGAAACAACGCAACACACAATAAGGTCCAATTCTGAAAAATAAGCCTTGCATATAGTACTAGTTATTCTCGTCAACTTATAACTGCTCTCCAGCTAATATTCTCCCATGCAGCACGTTAGATCCCTTTTCGACACATTGATCAATAATAACTTTGCTCCCTTGCAAAATCAATATGCATGATTCAATGCTATACACACTTCAGCATATATAATGAAGGAAAAAGTGTAGTCTTTAACATCTTATTTGAAATGATATCAATCATATAAAGGAGTGATTGCTTCTTTAGGGCGATGGATGATTTCTAATTTTCTACCATAGTGTATTGCCCAGTTTTGGATCTTAAACTGATGAATCTTTATTAGGAAAATCTTTCCACTTTGTGCTATATATTGATTGAAATGTCTTAATACTGTACATACAATTCTCTTTTTAAACTGTTTGGGTGTTGAGTTTATTTTTCGATGTTTTGTGAGTATTGATTGTATTGTACTCCCTCTGTCTCATACTTATATTCACACTTTCCGTTTTCGTCCGTCCCACACTTATGTTCACCACCCAAAAAAGGAAACTTCACATTAACCAATAACCTCAAAAGTTATCTTAATTTCAAAAATACCACCTCTACCTAACACACATGACATACTTTATAATTTATTTATTACCTAAAAATACCACAATACCCCTAAAAAGTCAATAAAGTTAATCAAAAAGAGAATTTTCTTAAACTCCGTATCTACAGTGTTGGCGAACATAAGTCCATGACGGAGGGAGTATATAACAATGTATTTCTCTCATCATAATCAGTGATGATCACATATCAATTCTCATAATTCTCACATGATATCAGAGCCCATGGTTAACAAAGGTCCATAATTTGAATATCACCGACACCCATTTATGTAAAAATTCCACCCATTTATGAAAAAATTCCACATGCAAGACTTGAGGCAAAAATTAACCCCGCCTGCATATGAGGGAGCGTGTTAGAGCGATTTAATTAAATATTAGACGATTTACCTTAATTAAATATTAGACGATTTACTCTCTGTAAAATTAAGCTTTTAAATGAGGTATTTAACAGCGAGGCTATAGAAAATTGTGTGGTGTGAATCTGCTGTACAGACGTAGATGGATGAAATGGAAATGATGTTGTTAGTTTATTTATTTATTTATTTATTATAGAATGGAATAAGAGAGATGATATATGTTAGTATTGAATTTTTGGTAGAATATATTTTAACTTCATATCAAATTACTGTGTAAAAAAATATTAATTTATACTACTCACTACAATAGAACCGGTTCCATGGATTGAATCCATGCAAGTATGTAACCGTCTCCTTCCTTCACACCCCAGGTATTCACTGTTTTTTTTTAAATTTATTATTAATATTAATTATATTTTAGTACCTGACAAATTTAATATTTTCTATACTAATTTACAATTACTTCTTTAATTAATAGAGCGTTTAGATTTATTTTGATTTAATTTTAATTCTAAATGTATAATTGTAATTTTATACTTGTGGGTTATAATATACTTATGTTTTAACCCTAGTTTTTATTATTTATTTTAATTTTAAGGGTAGAATTGTAAAAAAAAAGAGATAAATTGAGAATGTTGAGAGTTAAAATTGATATTTTCTCGTTATAAGGTTTAGGGTGGTTTTGTATTAGCTTTGAAAATCAAATTCCTTTAAAAATCAAAACCGAACATCACCCTAATGATAGTACATAAAATCTAGATAGGATTCTTTTATTGAAAATTACTAGAAAGAGAATAAAATTAACAATACTGCTTTCAGGATACAGTATATCTGGAGATGAACATGTCTTTGTTTTTAGTTTTCACGTAAAGAGAATGATAAAATATTCTTTATGTTAATGAAATACCTTCACTTACCATTTTCAAGAAGTAATAACATAAAAAGTAAATAACTTTGGATTTTAAATACTCCTCGTACCATTCACCATTCAAAGAGTCTCTTTTTTTTTTTTCATTTTGGGTATAGTAGGGCCCCAAAGCCCAACAAGGGCCCCAGGGCGCCCAAAATTACAAGGGGAGTAAGACGCGTCCACCTCACAGCCCAGAAGTGAGAACTGCTTGGCCACTTGCCCCATTTTCAAGATACGCAGATATCTCCAGAGATATCTGCATAGGGGATATTCTAGATTGAATCCTAAAGATAGTCACGTGAGGCTAAACGCATTTAATGCTCACACTGTACGAGTATATTGTACAGTAACCTGGAGATTTATCCAGATCCGGGTGACGTCAAGTTACCTACTATAAATATGGGGATAACCCATAACAATAAACATCACTCATTCACCCCCTTAAGAAGGCACAAGATCGCCTAGAGAGCAACCCTCTCTCCATATTTTATGTTAGCTCAGCACTAATAATCTCTTTATTATCCTTTAACAGCCACATTAACTCATTATTAGGAAGGGATCGAATCTGATAAGCTACATTTGACGCTAGAGGAAGGGCGACTCTGCTCACCCTAACCCCCCCGTCGCCAAAGTTCCGGCAGGAATCCGTCGCTACCAGATAAAAATCCTGTTGGGACAAGCCATTTCTACAATGACAAATGATCGGGAGGAAAACACTCCCAGTCAGGCTGACACCATGACCAGTCGACATCGACAAGAAGACCCGAACTCCTCTCGCACGGTAGAAAAAGAGATCCCACCGCAAGACGTGGATCCAGAAGAAGACAACCCACAAACCGACTTTCGTCAGAAGTATTTTGACCTTCTTAAATGAATGAAGGAAAAGCAAGCAGCAGTGCCGAAGACCACCAGTCGAAGGCTAAGTTTCAGCCTTGAGGAGAACTCGACAGAACAAATGAACGAATGGCAGCATGAACGAACTCCGCCTAGGAGGCCAGTGCACGAGCAAGTGGGGCAAAAGGACGTACAAAAGGAGCCGAGAAAGACCCAGAAGGTGGTAGACGAAGGGCACGCGAACGGAGAAAGACGGCATTCCACGCTAACTCGGTCACTAGCTGATCCCCCGCGCACACTACTGAACGCATAAGCGCCAAAGATCGGCTGGGACCAAATACAGTCAAGTCTCGATAGGAGCAAATTGGAGAAAGTACGGGCGACGATCCCATAACCCGACTTAAACGACATCACGACACGAAAATAAATGCGCTAAGGAGACGACTCGATGAGATGGAAAGAAAGAACGAGGCTGGACTCCATAGCATTCCTGACCCAGAATCTGGGAGAACCCCATTCACCCATAGGGTCATTACGGCTAACACCATGAAAATGATACGAATCCCACAGATCCCCCAATACGCCGGTAATTCTAGTCCAATCTCGCATCTTATTAAATATGTCGGGTGGATGCTGGCACAAGGGAGTTTAGAAGAGGACCGATGTAAGATGTTTCCCTTAATATTGGGAGATAAGGCACACTCGTGTTTCGAATCTCTTCCCGCTAACTCCATCGACTCATGGGCACAACTCGCTATAGCCTTCTCGTCCCACTTTGCATATTTGGGGCAAGGAAAGGAGCCAAAACAGAAGTTGGCTTCCCTAAGACAGAGATCGAAAGAGTCCCTAAAGGATTTCATGAAGAGATTCAATGAACAGCGTGCCAACACAGAAGAAGTCTCGGATGAAACGTCGACCATCTTGGCAACCGCCGCCTTGCTCCCTGGATCACCCATGTGGACCAGCTGTCAGCAAAAGCTACCAGACAGTTATGCTGCCTTCATGGCCTCGGATCAATCGTTCATCCACAGCGAAAAAATTCTTTAATAATATAAGAAGTCCAAAGGTGACCTCAAAGAAGGTGATAAGAAAATGAAAAAAAGGAGAGAAAGATTATAGGACTCCGTCTTCCTTCAAACCATTTCCGGATGATGACCAAATTCAATAAATGACCGAGGTACTTGAGCTCACTCCTGAAGAGATATTTAGCAGAATACAAGACACCAACCTACTGAGTCCCCCGCCCAAGATACGAGCGGATTCGGCCAAGCTGAATAAGAAGAAATTCTGCAAGTACCACAAATATATCGGCCATGACACCAACAAGTGTCGTGACCTGTTGGCCTAACTACTAAGACTATTCAAAGATGGAAAGCTGGACCGACTGGTGTCTAGTCCGAAGCGAAGGGGAGAGCAATCTGTCATGACGGGCGAATGGTTAAAAGGGCCAGCTAATCCGCAAGGGCAGGTAGGACCAGGAGACCGTCCACCTACACCGTCTCGAGAAGTATACATGATGGACGAAAGATATATGGGGACGTCACAAGCTGTGACCACTCAATCGCGAAGGAAACAAAAAGCTGAGCTGCGAGAGCTCGACAGATTCCAACATGTGTTCACAATGATCCCCCAGCTGCCGCTACACGAGTCGGACGTATTATTCTCCGAGGAAGACCTAGCGGAGGTGCGAGCCCCCATAACGACCCGCTAATGATTTCGGCCACAATTTCAGGAGTGAGAGTGCATCGATGTCTGGTCAACACAGGAGCATACACGAACATTATATTCAAAAAGGCATTCGAAGCCATTGGGGAGCCTCTCACCACAAGGCCTCCCCGTGTAATGATGAGATTCGAGGCTTCAGCAATACCATCACTACCCCTCTAATGCAAACGGATCTATGGGTCCAGATGGCAGATGAAAAACAGGCAGTAAAGGCTCAGTACACCATCGGATTCAAAGTAGTGGACCTCCCTTCACCGTACAATTGCATTCTCGAAAGAACATTTATACGTGGTTTCAAATCCATCCCATCCACGCTCCACCAATGCCTGAAGTTTGGTCGGCACCGTCAGAGGCAGCCAAAGAAAGGCAAGAGTGTGTTCGTTCATCGAAAGGGGAGACGGACTCAACTGTTACTACCAGAGCTTCCAGCTAATGATGATGGAGCAACCGAACCAAGCGGAGAGGGCAAATCATGAAGAAGCCCCTCTGGATGGCCAAGTAACGATAGATCCGGAGCCAAAGAGCGCCTAAAAGTTCCTACCTTTCGACGACAAGGAAATCAACCTACCCCCGATAACCGATGAGGATCCAAGATCGAAAAAGAAGAGGAAAAGAGGGGAACCGGTTGAGAAAGTCGAAGCGATAAGAATGGAACCAAGCAACCCAAACCTGGAATTGTATATCGGATCGCAGTTGAAAGAATCGCACAGAACGGCCCTGATCGAATTTCTGAGATCAAACTTAGACGTGTTTGCCTGGGTACCGACCAACATCCAAGGAGTAGACCTAAAAACGCTTGCCATCGACTCAATACAAATCCATTCTGCCGTCAGTGGAGCAAAAGAAAAGGAAGTACAACCCCGAAAAATATGAGATCATCGAGACGGAAGCCAGGAAACTGTTGAAAAATAATTTAGTGAGGGAAGCGCTATTCCCCTCATGGGTTGTTAACCCAGTCTTGGTGCAAAAGAAAAAAAATCCTAGAGATCATGCATCGATTTCACGAACCTCAACAAAGCATGCCCGAAAGATAGCTTTCCATTGCCGTACGTCGATCAAATGATTGACGCCACGGCCGGCCAAGAATTGATGAGCTTTATGGATGCTTATTCGGGCTACCACCAGATCCCTATGCACCCAGATGATATAGAAAAAATAGCCTTTTACACTAAAAGGAACTTATTATGCTGGGTAATGATGCTATTCGGGTTGAGAAATGCAGGCGCCACATACCAAATGCTGGTAAATAAGATGTTCCGAGAAGAATTAGGAAAAACTATAGACGTATATGTGGACGATATGCTGGTCAAAAGTATAAATAAAGATGATCACGTACATCTCCTAAGCAAAGCGTTGGGATGAAACTTAACCCTAAGAAGTGCGCCTTCGGGGTATCCGCAGGGAAGTTCCTTGGTTACATGGTGAGTAAAAGAGGGATAAAGGCAAACCCGGACAAAGTGAAAGCAATACAAGACATGAAACCTCCAAAGCACTCCAAGGGTGTGCAAAGACTGGCTGGAAGAATCGCATCCCTTAGCCGTGTTCTACCCAGAGCATCCGACAAATGTAAATCCCTCATGGACGTGTTCCGAAAAGATAAATTTGATTGGACACCTACGGCCCAAGAGGCCTTCGAGGAATTAAAGAATGAACTGGCTAACACTCAGACCTTGTCAAAACCACAATCAGACGAATCCCTTAGCCTGTATCTAGCAACCTCATAATCGGCATTGAGCGCGGTGTTGGTCCGAACCGAGAGGAAGCAACAGGAGCTGGTGTACTACGTGAGCCAGATGCTTCGCGACGCTGAACTCAGGTATCCAGCAGTTGAGAAGCTTGCCTACGCCCTGGTAATGAGCACATGAAAATTGAGACCCTACTTTTTGGGACACCCAATTGAGGTGGTAACGTCCTTCCCACTGAGGCAAGTACTATAGAAACCAGACGTGGCCGGAAGACTAATGAAATGGGCTGTGGAATTGAGCCAATTTGATATTAAGTACGTTCCCAGAATGGCGATAAAGGCGCAAGCCCTAGCCGAATTTATAGCGAAACTCACCATCCCTGTCTTACCAGGAGAAGTGACCAATAAACCTTGGCAAATATCGGTAGACGGATCATCCACAACCTACGATTCTAGAGCTGGCGTGGTACTCATAAGCCCCAGCAGAGAGACGTTCTGTTCGAAGATCAGGTTTAGATTCCCCGCAACCAACAATGAGGCTGAATATGAAGCCTTACTCTCTGTAATGAGAATGGCCCTAACGATTGGGGTCAAGAATATAATGATCTTCAGTGACTCAGAATTGATGGTTAATCAAATAAAAGGAGATTACGAGGCCAAAGACCAGCAACTAGTGGGCTACCAGAATATAGTAGCGGATATGATCTAAAAATTCGATCATATTTATATCACGCAAGTCCCCAGATAACAGAACACACAGACGGATGCACTCGCTCGGTTGGCAACCTCGGAAAATGCCCAACAATAGGAAGCATCAGCGTGGCAAAGCAAGAAACTCCGAGTGAAATGACAATCTGGCAGGTCGATGAGGGAGAGACATGGATGACTCCCATCAAGGCTTTCCTAAGAGAAGGAAGGGAGCCGGAAGACAAGATGGAAGCTCGGCGGCTACGACTCCGAGCCACAAGGTATACCATGATAAATGATATGCAGGTGCTGTATAAGAAGGGATATTTAATGTCGTTGCTGAGATATTTGGACAAGGAAGAAGCTGCCAAAGTATTGGCAGAAGTTCACGAAGGAGTCTGTGGGAACCATTCTGGAGGTCAAGTTCTGGCATTAAAAATAATTCGGCAAGGGTATTTCTGGCCTACTCTTAGGAGGGACGCCATCGAATACGCTAGGGCGTGCAGGAGCTGCCAAATGTATTCTCCCATAATCAGAACTCCCTCCACCGAGTTAGTCATGACAGCGTTACCATGGCCTTTCGCAAAATGGGGAATCGATTTGATAGGCCCATTCCCTCCCGGTAGAGGAGGCGTCAAGTATGTCGTGGTCGCAGTAGATTACTTCTCAAATGGGTAGAGGAGGAAGCATTGTCCACCATTAATGAAACAAATAAGATAACCTTCATATGGAAAAACATCGTTTGTCCTTTCGGGATACCCAACGCCATCGTAACAGATAATGGAAAACAGTTCGAATTCATGCAACTCCAAAGATTCTGTGATAGATTGGGATAAAAAAATTATTCTCTACATCTTATTACCCCAGTCAAATGGGAAAGTTGAAGTAGTAAACAAAGTGATTAAGCATACTCTCAAGACCAGACTGGAAAGCCTCAAGAGAATTATGCCCCGTAGTTACCCGGAGTCATTTAGTCATACCGTACCACAACTCGAACATTGACCGGAGAGACCCCCTTCTCATTGACGTACAGCACAAAAGTGGTCATACTAGCGGAAGTAGCTTGTCCAACCTTTCGAGTGTCTCACGAAAAAGAAGACACCAATCCAGAAGCCATTGAACTTAACCTTGACCTGTTGGAGGAACTTCGGCTATAGGCGGCGGAAAGACATGCGATATACAAATCAAGGCTAGAATTCCAATACAACAAAAAAGTGCATAGTAGGGATTTTACAGCCAGAAATCTGGTAATGAGGAGAGTCTGTCAACAAGGTGGTGGAGTGTTCGGTGCGAATTGGGAAGGCCCATACATAGTAAAAAGAAACTTGGGTAATGGAGCGTATGAGCTCAGTGAACTCAATGGCGAGAGTATCAAGCACCCATGGAATACCCAGAACTTAAAGTGTTTCTATGCTTGAAGATACTTAGCCAAATCACCACTTGTGTATGTTGTAGGAAAGGTGGTAAGGCCGCATGAGTGTAAGGTCATAATAAGCAAAAGTGCAAGGAAAAGTAAAAATGCGCATTACACCACAAAAACCTACTAAGACATTATAACCCAAGAGACAAGTTCATAATATGCCCCTCAGAAAAAGGCCCAAAAAACAAAAACAGGAAAAAACACTCAATGAGGCCCCCCCTCAAGCTCCATTGGGACCAACGCCGCTAGGTCCGGCACTACTGGGACCACCAACGCCAATAGGACCGGCACCATTACCACCGCCAGAGAAGTTGCCAAGACTCCTCATCCACGCCACCTCTGTCTCCAGTTGGGCGACGCACTCCCTCTCCCGTTCTAATTCGTGTTCGGCCAGATAGCAAGCAACCTCCAACTGATGAACTTGGCTCTCAACCAAACGTGCTCTCTCTATAAGTTGTGGCCCGAGTATTAGCAGCAGTGATAAGCTGTTCTGCCACCATAGCCTATCGGGTTTCCGTCATAGAAGAGAGCCCCTCAACACGAGTAGAAGTCCCCGCACTGAGGCTAACCCCAGGAGGAATGGCCTGCCCAGATTCTATCAGAAGAAGGAAGCGTCACAAAAATGTTAGCGCGTGTCCAACACTCACCAAAACAACATTTCCAATCTCATAAGGCCCAGCACTCTGCAACCAGTGAGACAGCACAGGATTTCATGAACGAGCGGGAATGAAGCCGGCTTCCGAAATGCTTAGTTCCATTTCAATGGCCGACCAAGCATCACCCATGCTCCTCAGTCGTAATAATTCCTCCAGAGCAACTAGGGGAACACCTCCTAACTAATACCGTCTTCTGAAGCGTGAGCTTTCCCTGCCAGAGGAGTCTGCTGATGGGAGCCACCATCAAGCCCTCCCCTTCTGAGGATTGGATCGCTGTCAGGACGAAGAGGTTGAGGCTGGCTGGTGCTTGGCGGGTCTTCAATTGGATTAATCCAAACGCCGGCACCCCAGCTAGCACGACGAGTAGCCTCCAAAATATCATCTTCTTGTGTTTTGATTTCCTCCTAGGGGCTTTCCCCTTGTTAGATGGGCGAGCGCACATCATTTCGCTAGCATCCGCGAAAACCCTACCCACCGTTCCAACTATACTCTGAGTCGCCTCCGTTACAGCCCCCTCAGTTCCGTCAACATTGACAGCCACTACACCGCGGAGCCTTGACATGCCCCTCACTGCCGCGGAAGTATCTTCAGCCACAAGCAGACTCGGGCTGACTTCTTGATGGGTTCTTCGAGGCAGAGGATACATGACCTGGTCGAAAAAATATTCATCAAGGGCGACGTCCCAAGATGAGAAATTATCACTTAACCTCCCCTCGAAGCTTACCGGCGAAGCCCAAGTTGGATCTTGATAAAGGTTCATCCCCGAGAACCTCTCGTCAGTCAGAAGTGATGATATGTTACGAGGAAGAGTCATCTGATTGATCGCGTCGAAAGCTCGACGAAATCCCAGAGACAGTTCTTCCTCAGCCAGACAAAACGGAGCTACCGAAAGGTACAATACAAAGAAAAAATCACAAGTAAGAAATAATATAGGTGCAGAAAAAAGAGGCGGTAATAAGAATTACAAGACTCAGGAGTCCGAAAGGCACACGTCACAAGCAAATAATTTCCAAGTGGGTCTCGGCATTCGAACCCTCGCACCCAAAACTATTGGCGCCTCCAATGCTGGCCACCAATGGAGTTCCTATTGAATATAAGACGATCGCCTCGCTGCACCTGCAGATAGTAATGACCGTGGCCTCCCGGGTCACGAACATAGCGATAAACATAATCAATATCCCGGGCGGAAGGAGAAGGGCATCCATTCTCATGAAGAAATACCAGCAAACCTATCAAATTAACCCAGGCTGAAGGGATTATCTGCATTGGGGCCAGATCCCAATTGATCAACACCCGGCCGATGACATGAGCCAGAGGCACCCTAACACCAGCAGCAAACATACTGTATTGAAGGCGGCATGGTTAGGCTCACCACTCCAATGACACTCGCGTTGCCCAGGAGTACCAAACTCAATCCCAGGATAACTGTATAGAATGAAGACTCCATCTATATCCTCGCCCCGCATACTAGTGGAGTAACCCCTCAAAGTAGAGTTAGTTACCGCACGGCCCCGACTGGAAGGATGGCTCACACTGTCAGGATCGGCGGAATCCTCTAAGTTCACAAAAGAATTGGAGGCCCGACTTTCAATCTTGGGGACCACGCGCTACCGCGACGACCCTTCCCCATGAGGAATGGGCTCCCAAGGAATTTTATAATGCGGCGATGGCAGAACTGAACGACGACCACTTCGCGTCACGGGGGCAGCGGGATGAGCCCTAGCATTACTGGCTTCCTCATCCTCTTCTGAACTGAGGAATTCTTGCGAAGATCTCGAATCGACGGCCATGAGCGGAGACATTAGAACAACGAAAAGCAGGCAAATAAGTACGAACACTCCAGGAAAAGGAACAATTGCCATTTTTTTTCACAAGAACAAAAGAGAGAAAATTTTGCAGAAGGGTGAGAAATTCAAGTGTTGCCTTAGGCATTCACCTGGCCAATCTATTTTATAGAAGGAGAAAGTGGGGGCCCAGTAACTGTTCCCCCTCCCAGAGCTCAAAGAGCCCAATTGGAAGAGAGATCGTGGGGCATTAGATCAAGACACATGGACATAATCGGGCTTGAGATCGTGGGAAGAATGATGTCCGACGTGACAATTCGAAAAAACTGGCAGCGAAGATATGGGGGGATCAAGTGCATTAAATACGTAATTAATGCATGTCAGAATCACTATTAAGTGTAATCTTTGCCATTGAAGAACAAAAATATAAACCAAGTGAAACCAACAAAAAGAGAAACTGGAAAATTACAAAGGAGTTTTACCCTAAAAAAAAAAACTAAGTCCCAGCTGTTGGCGTTCGATCGTTTGGTTAACGTGAACCGTTAGCATACCATGCGTTTCTAACACAGTGGAAGCAATAAATCATAGAAACGATTACCGTTCACCAGGGTATGTTGATGAAGATTAATTCTCGCAGGCAGACTGCGCAGTCCCACGAGAATGGCCATAACTTCCTCGTCTGATATCGGAATTGAGTGATCTTTGCGTTCAGACGATCCTCTCTTCGATGGATTTTCGTCAGTATATTGATCATCAAATTCTGAGCACTGTACGAATTTATACAAATTTCGCAAGGTCGCAGACAGCAGCAACAAACTACCTTCTGATCTTCTGTTGTATGTACCAAGTCCGATCTCGACGTCGTGTGGGCGACGATCTACGAGACTTCCTCAATCTGCTCTCAACCCTCATCACACATGAATCATCAATTAGATTAGATTAGGGTTCCAGATAAGTTGAGGTGACTTATATACATGGGCTACAGTAGGGACCAGGAGGAGAAATTGGGTTGGGCCTCCATTGGGCTTAAGTATCCAAGCTTAGCCCAAAGCTTATACTTAAGTCCAATAATAATAATATATTCTACTAAAATATTATTACTACACTGCCTTTCCAATCCCAAAATTACGTTTTGGGCTCCTTCTTATTATGAGTCCATTAGTCTCCCCATGTTTAAGATATACAATGTCCATTAATTAATTAAGTTACTGACAACCCAATTAATTAATATCTCATCCAAGAGTAGTACCACTCAACCTCATTATCATGCCGGAATAAATTCCACCTGCAGGGTTTACATGATAATCCTTATGAGCTCCTCAAGGGGACATCATCAACCTATGACGGACACGGATTCCTTCTACAATCAACAGCACACCATAGAGACAGCACTACTTCCCAACTCATCGAGTTTGTTGATTTAATTACATGTAAATCTCACCCATTGATGAATCAAAGAAATACATACTGCCCTACGTGTCGAGGTTATTGTATAGGGATTAAGAGCACGAACTTCCATAATAACTGAGATCAAGTTCTCTTATAAGTCAGTATAAGTCGAACGATCTCAAGCGGTCCTGCTCAATACACACAAGTGCACTAATGTGATTCTATAGCCAAGACAAACTAATACCAAACCACACTACAACCATCCCAAATGAGAGTCCCCGTCTATCTCGGTTGTGAGCATCAGTTTATACTTTATAAGGAAACTGATAATATGATCTTCCGCGTGTTGTCGCACAACATATTATCTACAGTATAAAGTAAGTGGACTATTGCATCGAACATATAAATAAATTATAAGATGCAATCATTTGATCATATGATTCTCATTTCAAATTAATTGTTACAATATTGTTCATACAAAAAGCTAGACTTTTAGTATACAATCCAACAATCTCCCACTTATACTAAAATACTATGCTGTCATGTCTTCTGCCATACATCTGATTTCCACTACCAGTACACGACCATCAAAAGCTCTCGCCTTAAGTGTCTTGTAAATGGATTTACTAGGTTATCATCCGATGCAATCTAGGTGACAACAACCTTCCCCTCATCATACGAATTCTCATAATAGGTGGTATTTGCACTCCATGTGTTTAATTGCCTTATGGGCTCGTGATTCCTTCAAGTTTGCAACTGCACCAATATCATCAATATAAATTGTGATATCCTTGGGCAAACTTAGAAACACTTCAAAGTCCATCTTGAAGTTTCTAGAGTCATACAGATACTTTGGCTGCCTCATAGGCTCCAATTTATCATCTTTCCATGATGGAGTCCGGAGTCTGAAATATATTTCTATATAACACTCCTCCACATTATGACTCAACTTCCTAAAATTAAACGCATAACCTTTGAGGTAGATTTACTGTCGTCCCTATCTGATTTGAAAAATTTGAATCTATGTAACCCATAAGAATCAGTGAATCTGTTCGGTAAGCCCACATATAGTTTCTAGTTCTTTTCAGGTACATAAGTATATGTCTTACCACAGTTCATCATTCTTGTTCCGGGTTACGTTGATACCCACTGTTCATGCCATTGGCAAAACAGATATTCAATCTCGTGCATAGCATTCCTTAGATTAAGCTTCCTCATTTGCCGAAGCATAAGGAACCGCTTTCATCTTCTTTATCTACTTTTGTGTCACAAGACACATTCACTTAGATAAATTCACATGCTAAACGAGTAAGGATCGTATCATTATATGAAACTTGAGATAAGCATAACATCCTTTCTTGTGATCCGTATTACCGTGATTAAAAGGATATTTTTGCTCTTCTTAAGTCCTTCATCTCATACCGCTTTATCAACCATACCCATACGCCCGACAATACTCTTTCATTGTCTCCAATGAGCAAGATACTATCTACGTATAGTACAAGAAATACCACCACGTTTCCATCACTCTTTTCAATACACAAGACCCATCCGATCATTGATTAGATCCATGTCACTGGATTACCTCATCAAAATGGATGTTTCATGATCTTGAAGCTTGTTTTAGTCCATTAATGGACACTTTTAAGCTCACTATCACAATGCTCTTAGCTCTTTGCAATGAATCACTCTGGTTGCTTCACATAGATGTTTCCCTTAAGACTTCCAATCAGGAAAGCTGTCTCGACATCTATTTGCTATCCCTCATATTTTATATGAGTAGCAACAAATAAAAGAGTTCGGATCAACTTAGGCATAGCTACCGGTGAACAGGTTTTCTCATAATCGAACCTTTCTTTCTGAGTACACCTTTTCTTAACAAGCTTGCTTCCAAGGTTTTCACCTTATTCTATGATCCTCTTTTATTCTTGCATGCCCGCTTCCAATGGCTTTTACGCCATTTAGCGGTTCAACAAGCATCCAGACCTAATTTAAAATCCATCGATTCTATTTTAATATTCATTGCACTTACTAAGATTCCGCATTTTAATTTTGTAGTGCAACGTCGTATCCCTGGGATAATACCATGTTTACTAGGGATCAAGTCTTACGACTTTCCCAAAACATGTATCTCACGGGTTGTCGAATAATCCTCCCACTGCGACAAGGCACTACATGTAATTGTGTATCAGACGTGACACGCATTGCAGTTTACCTTGTGGTATATCCTCTTGTACACTTGGTACTTATACTTTGTGTTTTCTTCTCACTACCTTTAGAACAACTCATACATGGGTTTGTGATTTATTACATAGTCCCTTTCCAAAAATCTAGTGTTTGTGTTAACAATCATCCTTCGATCTTTTAGACTAAATAAATCACCTTCATTTTTATAGCATATCCCACAAACAGACAAACATTCAAATGAATTACTGTTTCTAGGGCTTATCCATAAAATGAATTAAGTAATTTCAAATAATTCATCATCTATCTAATCATTACCATAAGAGTCTTATTCCTTCTATCCACCACACCATTCAGCTGGGGCATGCCCGGTGTAGACCACTTGAGATTTAATCTCAACCTCTGATTAATAGTTCCTAATTATCCTAAGAGGTACTCGTAATGACGATTAAATCGTCATTACTTGATATATTTTCCATGATGCTTTACTGTACCAACCTTGTAATTCTTGAATAAATCAAAGAATTTAGACATGCAGTGCATCAAATAAATATATCGGTATCTAGAATAATCTTCGATTATTCATAACCACCTCTCGCCTAGATAATATTAGGCCCGCTTGAATCAGAATGAACCAATTCTAACATATATATCTTTGGCTCTACACCCCTTTACCTTGAAAAGGTAATTAATCATTTTTACTTCCAAGTAAGACTCGCAAGTCCGATAGTTTCCACTTCAGATAAACCTTACGGTCCATCTGCTATCAACTTTTGAGTCCTACTCAAGTAAAATGATCTAGTCTTAGACGCCAAATGCATGTTTAGTTCATCTCCGAAGGTTACTTTCTCTTACTAAGATCAGAAGATGCATTATTAATTACTATTTGTTGCATCTGTGGAATATACATAATTTAAGAGTATACAAATTGTCCATCAACGTACCATAATAGATTACAACTCTATCCTTCATTATAATGACCATGTCATTTAAATGAAATGGAGTATTCATCTATTAATGCATAGAAACCAAAATTAAATTCTTTCTAAGAAAACGTAAGTAAAGACAATTTTACAAAATCAAACGTTTATTCATATCGTAAGATAAATAAACAACTCCCACTGCAATAGCCACTAGTCTTGTAGTTTTACCCATGTCATAACAATCTTATCCTCACTTAGTAATGAACATTCAGTGATTCCAGTATCTACACACTTCGTGTCAGTAGATGCCATCACTAATCATGTTTAAACAACTAGTAGTCTTGTAGTTTTACCCATGTCATAACTATCCTCACTTAGTAATGAACATTCAGTGATTCCAGTATCTACACACTTCGTGTCAGTAGATGCCATCACTAATCATGTTTAAACAACTAGTAAGTAAGATTCTATCCTTGTTCACTCCTTTTATGAAATTGAATTTCCTTTACCACATGTTTTGTCAGAAGTTTCCCACCATATACAACCTCTTGTAATTCATGAGAAACTTACTCAAAACATCTAGGCAATTATGAAGAATAAAATTGACTTAGGTTTCCCCTTCAACTTCTATTCCATGTATTTCCAATTCATTCATCAAATTCAATCATGACCTACCGCCTTTTAAATTACTCAAGTATCCAAAGAGTTACATGAGACCATCATATTTCTATGAACCTCTCATCTCTTCACTAGAGACTTTAATAGGCATCATGAGACGTCCTTTGTGAGAACACACATGTATTTTCTTAAGCAGTAAAATTCAAAACCAAGATTCTTTTCTAATCATCTAATTTGGACAAGTAAATATAATTTCTTTTAGTTAATAATAAGTGAGATAAAACCATTTGAAAATCAGAGAATCACAAATAAATATACCGATCAAAACTTTAAATTTTATCCTTTTATATTGATTCCCTCAAAACAATATAAAAATAAAATTCACCGACATCTCAAGCACCGTGAGTCTGCAAGCCACGATAGTGTGGACGTTTACAAACCCGAACATTTACAAGAGAAGATTTTACCCATTAATTTCATTTGTCAACCTAACTTTATGACAAAATAATTAATAGTCGGTTCCTCTTTAGCCATGCAAATAAAAGCAGTGACTCCGATGGGGAGGATACTTATTATTTACACCTAAGTGTACACCATTATTTGACTCCAAGTCCGCGGCCCAAGCTTATGTGCCTTACAGATGGAGAAGTACACACGCGCTCGGATAACTTCCTACAGTCATCAATTATAAGTCTGTACAGTGATCCGCACATGAACTCATCCGATAGGGAGGAAGGTCTATGCCAACGCGCAAGTTCATATGCATCACATTACAAACATAATTATTTAAAGAAGTCTGTCCCAGCAATCCATGAATAAACTCATTCGATGGGGAGGAAGGCTCTAATGCCGACGCGCAAGTTTATTCACATTGCTAACAAACCAATAATGGAGGCCGCGAAAATTTTTATCAATCCCCTCTCCCACTTAGTTATTCAACACCGAGGGTTTTTACATGCATATAATATTTAAAAATAAAATACGCAACCTAGCATGCTCATACTTCCAAATATATAACAATAATTGACCAATAAAATAATTATAACAGTTATATATAAGGAAATAAATTGCCAAAAATAAGTTGACTTGATCAACACTCCAACATACATGCATATAATATACCAAATATAATACGCAATCTAGCATGCTTCTATTTAAGGCAATAAATCATAGAGAATCATGCATACATGTATAACAATAATCAATTAATAAATCAATTATAAAAGTTATATAACAGCGAATTCGATTATTCACCACCAATCATGAATGCGGACAACTGCGATGGGGATCGACCTCCCCGCAGCTTGCTCCACCACTCTGGCATCCTGCCCGATCATATTGTGAAGACTCACGCGGAACCTGATGCAGACCAGTCGAACTTGATGCAAACCCGCTCGAATCTAGTGCAGAGTCGATCGAACCTGATGCAGACTAATCAAACCTGATGTGAATCCACTCGAACCTGGTGCATCATTGATCGAACCTGATGCAGACCAATCGAACCTGATGCAAATCTGCTCGAACCTGGTGCAGCATCGATCGAACCTGATGCAGACCAATCGAACCTGATGCAAATTCGCTCGAACCTGGTGTTGCATCAATCGAACATGATGCAGACCAATCAAACCTGATACAAATCCGCTCGAACCTGGTACAGCATCGATCGAACCTGATGCAGACCAATCGAACCTGATGCAGACCCGCTCGAACCTGGTGCAGCATCGATCGAACCTGATGCAGACCAATTGAACCTGATGCAAATCCGTTCGAACCTGGTGCAGCATCGATCGAACCTGATACAGACCAATCGAACTTGATGCAAATCCGTTCGAACCTGGTGCAGCATCGATCGAACCTGATGCAAATCTGCTCGTCCAAGGGCCTACTTGCACGGAACCAAGTTCAGCCCAACGCGCAACATCAAACTACACCAACTGTCGTTTAGGGTTCGCAACTTTAAAAACCTGGGAATCCAATCTCCACCGTCCAGAATCTACGTCTGTGGGTTTTGAACATGTTGTCCAAATTACAGATCGATCCAACGGTTAGATTGTGAGAAACAGCTCTTTTCCCTCGACTGCGCAGAACAGAATCGCCCAAAAAACTGCTTTTATTTTCGGCGTATTTCCAACAACGTAAAGCTCCAAATACGATCTTCACCGTTCAGAATGTACATCCACAAAATCCAAACGTGCTGACCAAAATTCAGCCTGATCCGACGGTTGAAACTCTGGTTATTGCCTCTGTAATATCACTGCGCTGAATTTTCTATCAATTTCTTCCTTCCATGTGAAATTGACGAACAGTTTTCGTCGAATCCTCTCACACACAACCATCAACGAACAGATATGATATAGGGTATATTTCACATAGGGATATTCATGGTTTGTGCAGTAAAACCAAAACCCTAAACATGCGATCCTAATTTTGAAAAATTAACCACATAAACCCTAGTCTAACGTGTCACGCTTCACCACGAAACCGAAGCTCTGATACCAATTGTTGGCGTTCGATCGTTTGGTTAACGTGAACCGTTAGCATACCATGTGTTTCTAATACAGCGGAAGCAATAAATCATAGAAACGAATAAACTCATCTGTTAGGGAGGAACGCTCTATTGTCAACGCGCAAGTTTACTCACATCACTTACAAACTTCTTTAAATAATTATTGTTGGTGTTCGATCATTTGGTTAACGTGAACCGTTAGCATACCATGCATTTCTAACACAGCGGAAGTAATAAATCATAGAAACGATTACCGTTCACCAGGGTATGTTGATGAAGATTAATTCTCGCAGGCAGACTGCGCAGTCCCACGAGAATGGCCATAACTTCCTCGTCTGATATCGGAATTGAGTGATCTTTGCGTTCAGACGATCCTCTCTTCGACGGATTTTCGTCAGTATATTGATCATCAAATTCTGAGCACTGTACGAATTTATACAAATTTCGCAAGGTCGTGGACAGCAGCAGCAAACTACCTTCTGATCTTCTGCTGTATGTCCCAAGTCCGATCTCGACGTCGTGTGGGCGACGATCTACGAGACCTCCTCAATCTGCTCTCAACCTTCATCACACGTGAATTATCAATTAGATTAGATTAGGGTTCCAGATAAGCTGAGGTGACTTATATACATGGGCTACAGTAGGGACCAGGAGGAGAAATTGGGTTGGGCCTCCATTGGGCTTAAGTATCCAAGCTTAGCCCAAAGCTTATACTTAAGTCCAATAATAATAATATATTTCTTTAAAATATTATTACTGCACTGCCTTTCAATCCCAAAATTACGTTTTGGGCTCCTTCTTATTATGAGTCCATTAGTCTTCCCATGTTTAAGATATACAATGTCCATTAATTAATTAAGTTACTGACAACCCAATTAATTAATATCTCATTCAAGAGTAGTACCACTCAACCTCATTATCATGCCGGAATAAATTTCACCTGCAGGGTTTACATGATAATCCTTATGAGCTCCTCAAGGGGACATCATCAACCTATAACGGACACGGATTCCTTCTACAATCAACAGCACACCATAGAGACAGCACTACTTCCCAACTCATCGAGTTTGTTGATTTAATTACATGTAAATCTCACCCATTGATGAATCAAAGAAATACATACTGCCCTACGTGTCGAGGTTATTGTATAGGGATTAAGAGCACGAACTTCCATAATAACTGAGATCAAGTTCTCCTATAAGTCAGTATAAGTCGAACGATCTCAAGCGGTCCTGCTCAATACACACAAGTGCACTAATGTGATTTTATAGCCAAGACAAGCTAATACCAAACCACACTACAACCATCCCGATAGAGAGTTCCCGTCTATCTCGGTTGTGAGCATCAGTTTATACTTTATAAGGAAACCGATAATATGATCTTCCGCGTGTTGTCGCACAACATATTATCTACAGTATAAAGTAAGTGGACTATTGCATCGAACATATAAATAAATTATAAGATGCAATCATTTGATCATATGATTCTCATTTCAAATTAATTGTTATAATATTGTTCATACAAAAAGCTAGACTTTTAGTATACAATCCAACACCAGCAGCAGGACCAGTCGGAGCAGGAGCTGGACGAGAGGGAGCCACTGTGGAAGTCGACGTCGTAGATGGCTGGGAAGTCACTCGACTGGAAAAACCCGGAACGCGGAAAAAGTCAGAAACGAGTCCCAATGGGGCAAGGTTCATCCCCTCTGATTCCCAGTCAATGCCAGCCGGCAATCCAGAGGCAGCAATACGGGCGTGTAGCATTTGGCGAAAATTTTTTCAGGAGAACCGTCTCACTAATAATGTTAGCCAACCGCGTCGAGTGCGCCAAAGCCTTGGCGAAACCCACTATTTAAGCAATTTTCCTCTCGAAATTGATTAAGAAGAAGAAGTCCGCCTCATATTTGTGGGTCAGGGCAGCCGCCACATAGCTCTTCCTAATAGTCGGCCAGTCGCCTCATTGCTTCGCCCAACTCCTTGACGAGTCGACCCTTCTCCTCCTTCGACTCTCTTAAGGCTTCCTCGGTGGCCCTTAATGACGCTTCACTAGGGAGAAGTTTTCCTTCGCCCAGCCTCAACTCCTCTTGGATGGCCTTTAAAGCATCCTCTAAAACCTTACACTGGCGGACTGCCTCCTCCTTAATCGCCGCAACATCTTTCGAGTGTCTTCGCTCCGCTTCCTCCATCCCTTCCCTCATCCGGGCTAGCTCTGCTTCTCTCTGGCGACCCAGAGCAACAGACTGAGCTGCCTCCTGGCCTCGGCGAGCCAAGATGAGAGACGCATGGCTTGAGTAGCTTAAAGCCCGTACATGATACCCGGTCACCGCATGGATAAGATCGTCAGGATTCAAAGCTCCGATGATATCACTTTCTTCTTGAGTGAAGCTAATAGGGATGGACTCCATTGCTCTCAACATGTATGCGGGAAGAGTAGGTTGATTGGGATCATACGGATTTGACCCATATAGGCTGCGGAGCACTGGTGGCAGAGAGCGAACCTCCGGAGTAGAGGCACCAATCTTAAAACCAATATAAGGGGTCTCGGTCGAAGGCACTCCAAAGGCAGCCCCACTAGAAAAAAAACCATAACTATCAGCCCGAACCCTCTTGCTTGGGGGCTCAGAAGGTCCGCTCATAGGCACCGACTGATCCTTCACATCAATCCCACTAGAACTCCTGGGACGCCGTTGCACCATACAGACGACGGGAGAAGAACAGCCGAAATCGTGAAGCAAAAAGTCCTTTTCACGCCCTTCCTCCAAAGTGGCCATCACGTCATCAAACCCCTCATGTGGCACGGCGTTCACTGGCTCATGACTCGCAATAACATCTTCTTCCACGAGAGCACTAGTTCCTGAATCCGGCGCGATCATATCCTCCTGAGGAGCCCGGGGGCTCGCCTCCGCCGGTAAAGACTCGTCCACCTCTATTATTTCTAATAAGGCGTTCGACCTTGCAACCACCTGACCCAAGGAAGCGGACGACCACATAGAAATTATCGCCACCCCAATGGGTATGACCGAGGGCTCTAAACTCGGTTCGATGTAAGCAGTCACAGTTACCGCCGACGAAGCAATCGGCACACTCGGATCCACTATGAGCCCATACTTTTTCAAGAGCTCATCGGTAATGATGTCGGTGCTTCTCTCATGGGCATTCATTTTACTGATGATGCCCACTAGCTCCAAGAACTACTTGGAAAATGGAGGCCCCGGACGAGTATCCCTATCTGCAAACCAAGGTTAGGAGCACAATTACTATACCTCTCAGATGAATAAAGTCAAAAAGAAACATAGAAGGACGTACCTCCACGAAAGCAGATCAGCTGGAAGGAAGAGGGAACCCTAATTTGCGGCGGCTTTTATGCGTCCACCACCCAGCACCACCATTCCTTCCAATTCTTTATGGAGGTAGACTTCTCTGAGAAGGTCAATCCACTAGAAGGGTTGGCTCGATAAAACCCTCTATGCAAATTTTTCTTCAAAGGACGGCATAGATAGTCGATTTCCTTAGGAGACAGATGGTGATACCCCTTCTTACAAAATAGGAGTATAAACCCAATTATTGTAGCCCAGACATTCGTAGATAGTTGGTGCGGTGCCAAATTCCAATAGTTAAGGAGTTCCGCCAAACAAGGATGAAGGGGCAGATGGAACCCTAGTTTCAGCATATGGACATTCACTGCCACTCGCCCCTGAGTCGGCTTGCTCGCTTTCTCATTCTCAATCGGCATAATGAATTCCTCCCCCGACGCCGCATACTTCGAAGATAATTCCTCAAATTGAGAACGAGAAATTATGTTATCCTGGAAGTGTGCCCACATCCCATTGTGGGCCCATCTTGCAAAGCAATGCGTGCTCAGATATTTTCTGGATCCGGCACATCCTCTGCTGTAGCAAATGAAGAGGGTAGAGAGCAGGTCACCGCCGGAAGCCTTCGACGCGACGAAGAAACTTCAGTTTCTTCATGCAGATCCTGGAATGCCCTCTCTAGGGATTTCGATACCCCTTCTCCACCACTCATTGCCCGCCTGGGATTCGACTGGCTCATGGAACGATCACTTGGATTCATGCTACAAATGACTGAAGGAAGAGAGTCGGCGGAGGATTACGAGTTGGAAGCGAAAACGATAAAAAGGAAAATAAGAATCAAAGAAAATGAAGGCCTCCTTTTTATAGCACACCTCTCCAGTCGACGTGACCCCTGATGAGAAAACAATCAATGCGGAGCATACCCCAGGTAGTCTAATGATGAAAAGACGCATCGAAAATATATCCCAAGATCTTGAAACTTCGCCTCAACATCCCTAAGCCCTCCCAAGACGTCACTTCAAAAATTTGAAATTCAAAATTAAGTCACGCGCATGTATTGAGAAGGTTCCGCCTCCACTCGCCACGCGCTAGTGATGACGAAACCTGGGGGCTAATGTAATAGGACATCGAGAATTGGGCTTTCATTCCCTTTATTCAGCTACTGGGCTTTATGGCCCTAAAGCCCAACAAGGGCCCCAGGGCGCCCAAAATTACAAGGGGAGTAAGACGCGTCCACCTCACTGCCCAGAAGTGAGAACTGCTTGGCCACTTGCCCCATTTTCAAGATACGCAGATATCCCCAGAGATATCTGCATAGGGGATATCCTAGATTGGATTCTAAAGATAGTCACATGAGGCTAAACACATTTAATGCTCACACTGTACGCGTATATTGTACAGTAACCTGGCGATTTATCCAGATCCGGGTGACGTCAAGTTACCTAATATAAATATAGGGACAACCCATAATAATAAACATCACTCATTCACCCCCTCAAGAAGGCACAAGATCGCTTAGGGGGTAACCCTCTCTCCATATTTTATGTTAGCATAGCATAGATAATCTCTTTATTATCCTTTAACAGCCATATTAACTCATCATTAGGAAGGAATCGAATCTGATAAGCTACATTGGACGTTCCGCTTGAATCCCCTTTTATTTTTTACACATAATATGAGACCCACATACACACCCACTAATACAAGTAAAATATGAGGCCACACTCCCACTAATACAACTATCCATTACATATTACTCCCTCCGTCTCTAAAAAGTTGGCACACTTTCCATTTTGGGCTGTCCCACAAAAGTTTGCACATCCCGAAAAAAGCAAAAAGTAAAAAACAACCACCCTTCCCCATACACTTTAATTACAAAAAAACCATCTCTACCTACCATACTTTATCATTTATATATTACATAAAAATACCATTATACCCCTAAAAGTTAACACTTTCTTAATCTCCGTGCCGAAAAGAGGTGTGCAGACTTTTCAGAGACGGAGGGAGTAAATAATAATACTCATTAATTCACGTGCAAAAAGAAAAAGGGACCATTTGGATGGTCACCCAAAATGAAAAAAATACACTATTTAAATGAGACGGAAGGAGTATACTTTATTTAAAAAATTTCAAGAAATTTAATTTTTCCACTCATAATTTTTAAATTCTCACATATCATTTTTAAGTAAAAATAATCGATTTTCAAATTCTATGGAATAGGATCATATCATTTAATACTACACAAGTTCATGGATTACGGTGTCCGGGAGACGCACAAATTTGAAGAAAATCCATATCAATCATATAAATTGTAATGTAAGGACGAAAGGTAAAGTATGATATTATTATTCCATCATAGTTTGGCTACAATGTACATGTCAATATATAGAGATTATCGAAGATGTAAAACTGCAGCAATAATATCTATAATTTAGGAAGTAAATGCGGAAATAAATCCCATGATTATTGGAAATCTTAGTTTACTCCACTTAATACTCAAACAAAGTTTTAGCCCTAAATGAAATACTAGTATAAAATTGGGAAATTTTGGAAGCACCAGCACAACATCTCCAAACCAAAGTTTTGCTATGGAGAAGCGCAGAAGAATTGAAGTCATTAATGGCGGATTTTCACTTCCCGAAGCCATGATTCAACACATACAGTTTTTTCTGAGTGGTAAAGAAGCCGCAAAAACGAGCATACTATCCAAATCATGGCACATCGCCTGGTCAACTCGGCCCAACATAGTTCTCAATCGACTCGACTTCGGAACGATTGTCGGAATTCAGGAGATGAAGACCGATTCTGGGAATTCGCGAAGAAGACTATGCGAAGGTACGAAGAATCGAACCTAAACATTACGAGTTTCATGCTATTGATGAATGGTGAAGGTTCTGTTAGTGTTGAACACTATTCCGTTGCTGAAGAATTGATTGTGAAAGCCATGAAAATGGGTACCATAGATTTCAATTTTGAAATTCGAGACTGTGATAGTTCATTCATTTTACCCCGTGAGGTCCTCCAATGCGAAACCCTAATCGAATTATCTGTGACTGGGTGCAAAATTGCTGTAGGGGATGGTAGAAAGATTAGGTGCTCGAAACTTAAATTTCTCAGTTTGAATAAAATCTTCTCAGAAGATAATTTAATTTGGGATATAGTTTCAAACTGCCCCTTAATTGAGGAATTTATTCTGCCAATAGATATGGCATTTGCTTTGGGATCAGTTATCTTTGGCTAGTAAATTTATTTCCTTACTTTGTTTTAGGGCTTGTTCTGGCCCCTTTAAATAGTTTTTTCTTCATTGTTGAACGCATACTTTGATTACTCTGATTCTCAGTATTATATTTTCCTCCTGTACGAAGAACATTTGTCTTCTACGAATATCGTTCCGTGTCACATTATGTATGATCCGGATTCCGTTCCTTACACGATGAGAATGTAGTAAAGGTACAATAAATTCCCTAAAAGGTCTCTGCAAGAGATTCGCACTGGTAAGAAGAGATTTTAGCTAAATTATTAATAAAAATACGTTTAATTTGCAAGAACTTTGAGGAACTCAATGTGGAAAGTTTTAAGAGAGTCTTGCAGATTGGCAGCCTCTATTTTGGAAAACATTATTAGACGATACATCTCTTCCAACACTTCCCTTTTTCATTAAGATGTGAGCCGGAGCCGTACACTGAAAAAATTCGTCTCCAATTGAGATAGGCACAGTAGCCTGTCACATTCGGGTGATGCGAATTTGAGGCTATGATTTAAGATGCTTCTTGTGTTGGAAATTTAAGGTGAATGGAAAAGTTACCTTAAATGGTACTCCCTCCGTCCCAACTTAAACTTCACACTTTCCATTTTGGTCCGTCCCAAATTCAACTTCATACTTCCATAAAATGAAAAAGCAACAAACTAATATCCCTCTAACATACTTTAATTTCAAATTTGCCATCACCTTTTTAACACAAATAACATACTTTATCATTTATTTATTACCCAAAAATACCATTCTACCCTCAAAAGTAAGTCAAAAGTGACTTTTCTTAAACTCTGTATCTACAGTAAACGTGAACTTGAATTTGGGACGGAGGGAGTATCTATTAGATTAAAATGTGTCTATGAAATTAGAAATTTAAGGTGAACGAAAAAGTTACATTAAAATGGTGTCTATTAGATTAAATTGTGTCTATGAAAAGGTGTGATCAAAGGTTGTGATTGTTGAATAATTATGTCTTTTCAAAGAAAGATATTTCAATTTGAATTCAAAATCAAATCCAATGGTCGTAACAATTTACGAAATGATACTTTAAAATCTATAAATAGGTCATTCATTTCCATAATTCATCACTTGAACTTGACTCCGAAGTACTTGAATTTGACTTGATCAAACATTCTAAAAACATTTCCGTACTTAGAGTCTTGTCTCTAAATAAAAAAAAAGTTTTACTCCTTAGATGAGTTCATAATACCGGTTGGTTCGCCGTATCTTGTGATTTGTAGTTCTACTATCACAAGATTTGAGTCGTATCTTGGAGATGATTGTCGTCGAACCGTAAGCACCAGAGCGGGGCAACCTCGTCTTAAGGAGAAAGAGTGTAACTTTTGACTCGACTTAAATTCCGTTCTTATTATTTTTTGTTATAGTATTTTTTAGTTAACATATTACTCCATCCGTCCCCTTGATACGTTTCCATTTTTTTATTTTGGTCCATCCCATTACAAAGAATCTATTTTTCTTTTTGGATTGATGTGACCCACAACCACTACACATGGCCCCACACTCAACACTAATACAACTACCCACTACACATTAAAATATTATTTCTCTCACCATACTATACATTAAATTATTATACTCCTTAATTAACGTGCAAAAAGTAAACGAACACCTTTCAAGGGGACGGAGGGAGTATTTCGAAACCCAAATATACCCAACATCTTGTTTAAAGAAAATTATGCTTTTGGGTAAATATGTTATGAGTTGTGTGTAAATAGGTTATGTTTGTTTTTCAAAGGCAACAAATGTCAATTTTCTGTGTAATGGTTTGTGAAAGCAGTAAATGTAGTTACTATATTCATTGTATTGATAGGCATCAAACATTTATTTTGTGGATTAAATATGTGGTTCATATTCTAGTTTACGTATTTGTTCTTTTATTCTTGTTCCGTAATATCTTGACTAAAAAAGTTTGTAGATGTATATGGGGTTGTTTTAGTATTTCATAAAAAAATTTACCTCGACTAATGGCCAAATAACTGATCTTGAATTCTAGGCTTGTAGCATAAAACCGAAACCAAGTTAACAAAACTGCATCAGAATCAGGATCATAGCTTGACAATTTTTGAATGATAGTTAAACTTATAACCAGTGGCGGATCCAGGACACCGCAATGGGGTGGGCTAAGTTTATTAAAGAAAATAAATAATAATAATAATAATTAAAAAAATAATGAAAAATATATATATATATACGAATCACCTTCTCAAAAGTGGACGGAGAATGAGTTAAATTTTAATATTTATTTTAATTGGCTCATAGAATATATATAATTTTAGAAGAAATATTTATTTTTTGGCTTCATTTGGTGGGCTTAAAATATTTTTAGATTGGACTAAACTTAAAAATACAAATTATTTACATACCCTCGTAAATCCGCCACTGCTTATAACTGCTCTTCAGCTGATATTCTCCCATGCAACACGTTAGATCCTTTCGAGAAAAGATATCAATTGTATAAAGGAGTGCTTGCTTCTATAGGGCGATCGATGTTTTCTACCATAGTGTATCACCCAGTCTTGGATCTTAAACTGAAGTATCTTTTATTAGGAAATCTTTTCCACTTTGTGCTGTATATTGATTGAAATGTCTTTATACATACACTTCTCTTTTTTTTTTAAACTGTTTGAGTGTTGAGTTTATTTTCCAATGTTTGGTGAGGCTAAAGAAAATTGTGTGGTCGAGACGTTTATACAGGTGAATATGCTGTACAGTAGATGGATGAAATAGAAATGGTGTTGGTAGTTTATTTATAATAGAATGGAATAAGAGGGACAATGAAGAGAGGCTATGCCAAGAGCCAAAAGTTTTTTAGTTTCTTGGAGCTGATAAGATATCCTCCATTTTGACCCTTTTTCTGCACTGCCACACATGTGCATTTGCTCTTCACTATCAGGTACTCTGCTATGTCCCTCAATGGCCCCCCTCTTGTAACCCTGCACATATATACCCCAAAGAACGTTACGTTGAACAAACTCGAATCGCATCGTCTCATCTGATAATGTGTATAACATCCGGGAAGAAAAATCATGCTTCTCAAAACAATTTGAATGCACACTTTTTTGAAAAGTGTTACTTTGATGCTTCTTAAGACAGGATGAATTGTACATACTTTTTAAAAAAATGTTTCTCTTTTCTTTTCACTATAACCAACATTTGAAGTTATTAATGAGAATATGATGATGAAAAAACCAATGCATTTTAGTTAGCTTTTTGTTAAGAGTTCCACATTTCATGCATGCAGTTGAATAGATAAAAGATTAATCATAAATCTTGATGTGAAACTAGTTATATATATACTTGCATATAGAGATTTCATTTAAAAATAAAGAGAAGAAAAACTAACCCCATTATTGAATTGGAAAACCCTCTTTTATGTCCAATTATGAGGAGGTCAATCTGATAAGCAGTACTCTTTGCAAGAATCACAGCAGCCTTATCCTTCCCCTCCGCCATCTCCGCCTTCACCACCACCACCTTCACCTTCGGCTTTCCAGCCGCGCACGCCTCCTTCATCGAATCAAGAAACTCCAAGTCTCCGCCTCCCTCCGCCTGGTAGCCGGAGGCGGGAATGTTGCCGGGCCTGCGGAACAGCCCACCAAAGGGGTTTATATTCCTCCATGCACTGGAGTTCTCCACGTGGAAGAGGATCAGAACGTCCTCGTCCACGATTGCATGGGCGAGGGCGTACTGTAGGGCCCCGGCTGACTCGCGGGTGGGGTCTGCCACCACCATCACCTTGCGCCCCGCCGCAGTGCTGCCGCATTCCATGCTCCACCTCCGATAGTTATGGCCGCCAGTTTACCGGCCACCACCTCTTGAATTATAGGCCTTTCGCTTGTGTGGGGATTGAATTCATATGATGATAAAAACATTGAGGATGTGTGTTTTGCTGAGGTGTCATGAAGCCAAACCCTTGATATTTGCATTACCTAATTTTAGGAGATTAAGGTTTTATTTATCATTTTTTAAGGCCAACCATACGTTTCATCTCACTGAATTTTGTAGTTTATTTGGTAATTATAAATAGTTATAAAATTTTTTAAGTGTATAAAAGTAGAGAGATCGATATTTTAAAAGTCCTGTAAAATATTGGATCCTTATTCGGGTTAAGTTATTTACTTTATTTATTTTTAGTTATTTTTGTTCAATTTAAGGGTGATTTTCAACAAAATACTTGATGCATATTCATGTAGTAGTTTTATGTCGTGGATTTTGCCATCCCTAGCCTAAAACCTAATTATGCTTGTCTAGTTTCATAAAAAATAATCACTGTAGTGATAAAATAAAGGTTTCATTGATCCTTCAGCCACTCATTCACTCTCAAAAGCCAAATATCAGGTATTGAGAGTGGAATGTTGTGTTTTGTAGTAAGATTTAGCACCTCTTAAGGCTATAATTGTCTTGTTTTAGTGCACAAGTCTCGTTAATTTTCCCAAATTTTGAGAAATTGGTGCAGTTGAGATGTTTTGTCTTGTTTCATGTGGAAATCTTGGGAAAAATGAAAAAAAGATGGAAAATGAAAAATGGCCAAGAAGAGAGCCACTCGACCAGTCGAGACAGCCAACTCGGGTCGAGGGGGATTACAAAGTTGTCCAGAATGTCAACTCGACCCTACTCAGAGTTTACTTGAGTCTAGCCATGCCACTCGACCGGTCGAGTCATCCAGCTTGGGTCGAGCGGGGAACATCAGAGAAGACCAGTCTTAAGTTTTGCAACTCTTGCCCACAATGAATACTATTTCTAACACACAAACATATACTAACTAATTGAGTTTCAAATGGAGTGTAATGTTCGATCTGATACAAAAAACAGTAAAAAAACTACACGCAGACCCTCTTGAAACCGAATTAAAGTGAGTAATTCAAAACCATTCCCAAAACAAATCTTTATAAATTGTCCATTGAATTGTATCTCCTAATAAACCTAAAGACTTTAGTATAGCAGATAAAATAGCTAAAATGCTCTTTTGTTAACTATAACATCAACAGCTGTTGGTATCAGTAGTCCAAACTTCGTTTTAACAATATTATGTAGAAAGGAAGATGAATTCATGGCATGACATGGTTCTCAGCAACTGGGATGATAATATTCAAGAGGATTCCTTTCCATTTCAGGGTTTTGCTTTCAACTTTTCAAGAAGTATCTTGTTCAAAAGCCCGGGATTCGCCTTGCCTTTGGTTTCTTTCATTACCTACGATTCATGGTTCGAAAATCTTAGAATCTATTACACGGAGAACAGGATACGAGCATTAATCAGTGTTGGTAAGAATGGTACCTGGCCAGCGAAATAGCCCTCTAGCTTAGTTTTGCCAGCTCGATACTGCTCTAACTGTTTTGGACTGTCGGCAAGGACTTTGTCCACCACTTTCTCGATCTCAGCAGGGTCTACAATCTGATTTAGGGTTAAAAGCAGACATGAAACTTATTTCCATCAGTCTATTTCTTTATCCCATACGCATATGTTATTTAATAACAGGCATCTTTTTGCATGAAATAAGTTTATCATCCTTGAAATTTCACATAAACTTAAAGTGTAACACGGAAGATCTAGCCTATAATAGAATGACACTGACTATTCCGGTTTTAAGGTTCAAATAATGAAAATGTGGGAAGATGGTCTTCAGAGAAACATATTGACAAATAATGTAGCAGTTCAGAGTGAGTGAAAGAATGCGAAACAACATGCCTGAACCAGATTCTTTTCTTTAATAAGTCCTTTAACGGTTCCACCTTTCGCCATTAGCTCGAACAGAATCTGCATATTTCAAGCACAAATAAAGATCTTAAATAGAAATTTTCAAAAGCAATACCTACAAGAAGAATAGCACATATATTCTCACACACATTTCTATTGGCCTCTATGCTTTTATGCATACATTTCTCTTCTTATCAAAGAATCTCTTATTTGTTTCCTTTTCATTAGCAATTATCTAGGTAGAGCATATTGATTTTTTAGGTATGAAATTAAGAAAGTGGATGGAATTTATAATAGTTAGTAACCCCAAAAGCTTAATTCCAAATTAGGGCTCCAACAAGATTAGTTTTGAAGGAGATATTATTACAACTCCTAAAACATGTCCATATGGAGGAGTGCAGCTACCTGTTTGCCAATCTTTCCACTAATGGTGCCCCCTTGAATTGAGGATATGAGCTCGCCCAATTCTTTGGGAGTAAGTTTGATGTCGTTAATAGACAACTTCTCGTCATTCATATAACGAGCAATGTCACTCATTAACCAGTTAGCAACTACTTTAACATCAGCCCCAGTTGCAGTTGCAGCATCAAAAAATGCTGTAACCTGAAATAGACATTTATTAAAGCTGATCAGAGCGACAATAGAGAGTACGTGGAACACATATAACAGAGCATAGACACACATCATCATGATGTCAAAGCACACCAGTGAACTTATTGCTTACTGAAGGTAAAGCATGAGCCAATCTATGGTATACTACACCTCACACTTATTTAAAAAAACACTATCTCAATTAGCATGTCATTGATACTGATATTAGGCAGTTGCGAGTGGATGATTTGCTGAAGGATCAATGAACCTTTATTTGACTACTACAGTGATTATTTTGATCAAACGACTAGAATTAGATTTTAGGCTAGGGATGACAAAATCAGCCAGACATAAAAGTATTACATGAATATGCATCAGATATTTTGTTAAAACATACTCCCTCTGTCCCATAAATTTCTACACACTTTCCGTTTTCGTCCATCTCAAAACTATGCGCTCTTCTAAAAATGGCAACCTACAAAATAGACACCCTCACAATACCACATTACTACAAAAAGCACCAGCCACTTTTTGACTTCATTAACTCGCATAAATAACTTTATGCACCTTTATTTATTGAATTACCCAAAATACCCCTCCATTATCATACTTTATACACCTAAAAGTAAAATTTCTTAATATGCGTGCATAGGAACACGTGACTTAAAAGATTATCTAAATTGAGCAGAAATTCAAAGGAGATCAGGTTCGAGCTCTTCATGAATTCACCCTGGTGCAAACTAGCTCCAATCCTTTGTGAAGAAGGATGGGAATGCCAAAACACAACACAACCAATTGCCACCTCTAGCTTTAGGTCCACAGAAAGTTTGCACATAACTATAACTCATATAACTAATGGGTGGAGGAATTAAGTAAAAGAACCTCAGGAGGAAGCATATCCTGCAGTGGCATAACATTCAAAACCACTGCATGGCTGCTAATCCATCTGTAATTTATTCATCTTCGAATGGCTTATCATTCCCAAGATGATAAAATAAATCCTCATTTATCTTATTCCATTCACTCAGAGATAAAAGAACCAATAGACATAAAAATATATGTTTTCTTGAGAGGTCAAAGTCTAATTATATAAGAGTAAGTGATACGACTCAGGTGAACCCAAGCCCAATGTGAGGATTTGGAGTAAAAAAGGTATGCAATCCACCCAGATCTCAAATTTGGTTCAAAACGAGAGTTGAGGATATTACATTCAGATAAATCCAAACAACGAAAAAAGAATCCAATTATACTAATTTCAAAACCATCCTCAAACCCTTTAATCGAAACTCAACCATAAATTGTTAACCTATAGACAACAGTTAAATAGGTAAAACATCCTGAAATTAGCTGAAGCTAAAGTAATGTACCAAAATTGGGAAAAACTAACTACTAAGTGGACTTACATTGACATCATTAGTGAGATAAAGAACATCCTGCATGCTCAGTCCCAGTTTCTCATATCTCCGGCGTTTCATTTCAGGTAGTTCAGGTAAGGAATTTTTAATCCCATTTATGTACTCATCACTGAGAATAACTCCTGGAAGATCGGGCTCTGGGAAGTACCGATAATCAGCAAGTCCTTCCTTCTTTCTCATTGTAACTGTTTTCTAATTTGCAAAACAGAATAATGAGTTATTTCAACCTGTTATGATATGATAGTTACTCTGTTCCAGGAAAAATATAGGAAAAAAATGAAACATAGTCGTTAGACGCAAAAGGCGCACAGAGGTGCAAGGGCCATGTTGGAGCCTGAGGCGTGCACCTCTTGTATGCCTGCTCTGGTTTTCTCAACAGCTTATATACATAAATACACCAAACTAGGCACATAAATACCTACCAAATAAAGGTAAATATCACATAATAATACATAATAACTCATAAATACTCAATAACAAACAGAACACATGCATACACAATCAACTTCAAAGATGAAAAAGACTTTAAACTGATAAAATAAAGTTAAAATACACATAGTATTACATAATAACTCATAAATAGCATATTAAACATGAACACTTAATGTAAATACTAACAAAAGAAAAAATGAAAACCAAAGTTGAAAGTAGCAAAGTGCATCAAGTAAAATAACTAGCAAAGTTGGAGCACAATAGAAGGTACGCCTCTAACAACTACAGAACGAAATATGACCTGAGCTCCTTCTTCCCATTGACGAGTTTCCTGTACAATCTGATCAGCCTGACCTTGACTGCAAAGTTGCACCTGCCTTGATATCTCATAATCAATGGCCCTACTCACTGAAGAGAACGAGTTCAAATTTTTTATTTCAACCTGTTCATGAGAATTCAGATTTATATCATGTGTACTTCATAAAAATAGGCAAATAAACAATGCGGTTCAACTCAATGATAACTACATAAGAAAGCCAACATGTCTACTAGTTATAAAAGTGCAAAGATCTCTAGTACTAATCTCTACTACATCCTAAATCACACCCCATGTTCCATATTTTCTCTGTGTCAAGCACTTGCCCAACCAACATAATTCCAAATTCATGAATATAATGAAATTAAAGGGCCACATTGATCAAATTCTTTTTAACATAAGGCTCTTTACACATGAACTGACGATAGTTTGTTTGCCTAGATAGAATGAAAGGATGGCCAAAGTATAGAGGGGCTACATTGTTTCAAATCCTTGTTAACAACAAAGTTGTTTCCAGACTCGCTGACAATAGTGTGTTTGCTTTCTTTCTAAACTAAATCTTATGACACATCCACAAGACATTTGTAACAAAAGGAATTGATTTTATTTTTAACTTCATTACCAAAATAGACTTACAACAGGTATGACCATATGAATACAAACAGAGAATCATGTGAACATATTCCACTATTTCAGGGTACACTCTCCAAAAATCTAAAAATGAAACACAAGATATGCATCTAAACAATATCAACTTTTCAGCTCATAATTGGATCCACTTGTCAGTACTTACTAAGTAAAGCAACTGTCTCATTTAGGCATTTGAGAAGTAGACAATTGGGCTTTCGAAAGCTTACTGTTAAAGCACTCAAAATGAAGCCTAGGCCCTACCTGATGTAGGAATCATAGGTTTTGTGCTGTAGGCATAAATCATTTGGCCCAATGAAGGCAAAATATATCTTGCTTATTCCCTGAACCTGAGACAGCCAAATCCTAAGTATAAATTTGTTCAGTTTCAGAGAAATGTAAGTATGTACAAAAATCAGTGATCCAAGACTCTGTTGAGGATTCTCGTGTCTTCCATGTGACATCTTCCCATCAGTTCTCTTATTTATTGTCGATCAATTCACAGACAAATGACTTTTTAACAGCTCAAGTTGACTATAAGCACTAATAAGCAGCACCATCAGGTTTTTAGTCACACTAGGCATCATTTAGCATACGTCATGTATAAATTGCTGTCATAAGTCGCATAAAGTACTTGGTTATAATGAAAATCCACGGATCAGAGGTAATTTGTCAAAAGTCGCATCAAGAATTTAATATCAGTTCATTTATCTTGGCAAGGCAGTTAGAATTTAATAACCTTTGTGCCAAACTCCAGCTGCCCAAGCGGACGAACTGAGATATTAACATCGCAACGAAGAGATCCTTCCTGCATATTTCCGTTACTCACTCCAAGATATCTAACTATTCTCTGTATCTCTGCAGCGTATTCTGCTGCTTCAATACCTGTTCTCATATCGGGTTCAGAGACAATCTCAAGCAATGGAACTCCTGCTCTATTCAAGTCAACCTGTCCCAAAAAATGATAAATAAAACAACATAAATTTAAGGAAAATAACTTCAACGAATCATTGAGTAAATGGCAAACATAACAGAAGCGCAAAAAAGTGCAGACTTATATATGTGGAACAATGTGTCTTATAACATTAAATATCTGTAACTGGTGTCAGAATTGCTGAATGAAATTTTATAAAACTACTTAAACTAGTTGCATAGAAATTCTGCCCACGGTATAATATAAAGCCAAAGTGAAGTTACCTACTACATACTTAAATTCCATGCATCATTAAGTGGTTTCAAAACGTAAGCCAGAGAGATTAAGAAGCAAAGAAAGAAACAGTGTTGGGAAAATGAAAGTTTTCGTAGAAGAGAATTGAAGCGTGATTTTTTCAAGCATAGCAATTTTGAAATGGAAAATGATCTTGATGATGAGAGAACTGTAATTTCCTGAGAAAAATCTCCATTTCCTGTGTGAAGCAGCTTCCCAGCATCTTCTTCCATATGAACTCTGGTGATACCAAACTTCCTATGTCCACCTCCAAATTCAACTGGAAGATCAACATCAATATAACCACCCAAGGCAATTGGGATGTCAAACTGCGATATCTGGTACCCTTTTGGAAGGTCTGGATAAAAGTATTGCTTCCTATCAAACTTCGAGCTAAGAGAAAGTTTACAGTTGAGTGCAAGACCAAGTTTAACGGCATACTCTATAACCTTGGAGTTGAGAACTGGCAAGGCCCCAGGCAATCCCATGCAAATTGGACAGATGCTACTGTTTGGCTGAGCCCCATAGTTATAAGGACAGCTACAAAAGGCCTTTGTAAGAGTTGAAAGCTGTACATGTGTCTCAATTCCTATGACAGCCTCATAATGTTTCAGAATTTCTTCGAGTTTTGCAGATTTCAAATTTTCTGAAGTTTTCAGCTGAGTCTGTTGCTTTTCTTGAGTTGCAGTTTGTCCTTGTGCACTTCCCATGGTACAATATAATACTCCATGTTTTCTAGCAGCATACACTGATGGGCACAATGGAAAGCAATTCGTTCTTAAGCCCCTGAATAATGTCAAAGCCATGAAGACTTCAGTCGACTACAGTGCTCAAATGAAGAATATACCTGCAAAACATGTTGGAAACTTTAACAATTGATCAGATTGAATCCAAATTCAAGTAAAAAAAAAAACACAGTCAAACAAGCAAGATACCGAAAGATCCCAACTTTATATAGGAAAAAAGCGAGGGCACAAAGATTACGTTTAATGGTGCTCAAAGCTCATTTTATACTGACAGTAACGATTTTATATTCGAGATTTCAATACTATTTAGCACCATCCCATTTTCCAACCAAACAAACACAGCCAACATAACATCATTTAAAAAAAACTAGGTTTCGCCTCAATTCAAAATACAAACACAAAGAAAGAAATATACATTCGAAGGAGCGATTGCATAGAACAATTTTTCAAACACCTGGTGTGCAGCCAGAAATGGAGAAACCACCAAACCTTGAACAACAACAAAATTAAATTCGTTGAACGTGAAGAGGAAGCAACCCCACATAAATGGAAGATATAATGAGAACAAATACACAATGAAAACGTCATACTCAGTAGGTTTACTACGCAATGACAACGTCAAAGTATTCTGCAATGAAACAGAAAACACGCAAATGGAGAAAAAACAATTTCAAAGATTTAAAGCAGCTGAAAGGAAAAAATCCGCTAACCTTAATCCATGGACGAGGAGCAGCTGAACAGCAAACCGTCGTTGCAGATAAACTATAAATCACTGAGCTTGCCCGAAAAAGATAAAGCATCAATATATTAAGATTGCAGAAGATGAGCAATCCAGTGGTCGTGCCGGAGTGGTTATCGGGCATGACTAGAAATCATGTGGGCTTTGCCCGCGCAGGTTCGAATCCTGCCGACCACGGTAATAATTTTTTACTTTTTTCTATTTATTTATTTTAATATATATTCTACTTTTTTCTATATATTTTAATATTTTTGGTTATAGTTTTTTAGGGAGTGTGTAGTTAAGTATGCAGTTAACTATATGAATTAACAATTTTGTTATTATATTTAAAGTTATAATTATTTTTACAAATTTTAAATAAAAAAATTAAAAAAAAAAGTTTTTACACATAGACTCACTTAATTTTATTTTATTTTTTATAATTATATTACAAGGGTAGTTTTAGTTTCTTTCTAATGCTCTTTTTCATTACATGGGTAGTTATACTCCATTTCTGAATAATGCGTTTATTTTATTTTATTTTTGGGAGGGACTAGCATGGGACCGGTCTTACCAAATATTGGTGGAACCGGATCCTCTTTGTGCGTTAATTTCTTATTGGACATCTATCGGGTCCACATGGACAGGTAAAATTCTCTCTCTTCTCCCTCCTCCCTCCTCCCTCCTCCCTCCTCTCTCCTCCCGTGACCTTCCATCTCCAATCCCCCCCATGTCTTCCTCCACCGCCATCCCCACCTCCCCGCTCCTCCGCCTGAGCACCGCCGCCTCCCTCCCCTCAACCATATCCCTCCTCCTCTCTCGCGCCGCCTCCACCTCCCAGCGCCGGGGTGGAGCCTCCATGCTGGTTCGCGAGATCGCCACACGCGAGCTGGAGGAGCGCTGCGCCTACTTGGGGTACTCGAAGCCCGTCGTCGCCCTCAACATCATGTGGAATTCGGCCAAGTCAAAATTCTGGAGAACAATTTGAGGTTGCAAACAAGCTTGAGTCAGATAGGAAAGTGCAATTGTTTCTCCAATCTTAGTGTTTGATTGATTATTAGGAGTTCTGGGTTGTTTCTATCTGTTCTTAATTTCTACAAGCAATTGGTGTTCCTGGAAAATAAATTAAATCAATTATTGGTCATAGAAAGCCTTCTGTTAATGTTACTGTAAGCTAAACGAAATGCTTAATTTTTTGTTTATTTTATGTTCTGTTTAATGATTTTGATTAACAAGAATGTAAGATTATTCCTTTTTGTAGTTTGAACATCTATTAATTGTTCCCAATTTTCCAATTTACTTTATTTTTGTTATTTAGGTTCCAGTTTTGATTCATAATGCCTCAAAATATTTTTTTTCTTTTAAATTTTTATTTTTGTTCATTTATACAATTCAAACTCTCAAATCATATAGTGATTTAATTCATTTCAAGGAGTGACCCTATTAAATTCAAAGAGTAATCTAATTGTTCCTATAGAGTAATCTATGAACAACCAAATTACATACAATTTAATTTCTTCACAAATACATGATTTCAGGTTTAGAAGACCCGAGTCTCAAATCAAAGTGTAATCTAATTTATTACCAAGAGTAACTCATAAAATTTGAGTCTCAAATCAAAGAGTAACCTAATTCATAACAAAGAGTAACCTAGAAAATTCGAGTCTCAAATCAAAGAGTAACCTAACTCATTACAAAGAGTAACCCAGAAAACATGAGTTTCAAATCAAATAGTAACTTAACTTATTACAAAGAGTAACCCAGAAAACTCGAATCTCAAATCAAAGAGTAACCTAATTCATTACAAAGAGTAACCCAAGTAATAGGAAAAAATAACCTTGTTATCCAAACAGAACATAACATATCAAATCAACATAAAGGGTTTGTTCATAGTAATTCAATAATTATAAAGAATAACTCAATTAATAGAAAAGAGTAACTTAAAATATATTGACCATACAAAACAATATATAAACAAATCATATTAAAAATTAATGAGTTGGCCCTAATTCAATGGAGGAATTTAGGGTTTGGGAGGCCCAAAATAAAGCCAAGTGGTTTAATAAGGGGCCCAAAAATTGTGAAGCAAAGTTGATATCCAAGTGGTTGATTCTTTAGGTCAAGCAACACGTGATTGAAGTCAAAAGAGGAAGTAGGAATTGATTTTCTCTCTCTTCCTATGAAAATAGCGCCCATCTTCACCGTCTGTCTCCCAAGAACGTGAATTTGCCCATTTCTCATCCTTCATGAGATCAAGATCTGTCACCACTCACTGGGAACGCGACTCCGCCGTAGTTGCCGCTGTCTCCCGCCGTTCCGACGCCGTGAGCAACCGATCTATCTTCACCCAGATCGGACGAACGCCGCACCCGTCAGCATCGCCAAGCCGCTGCCGGATCTGACTCCCGTCATCGGCAACACGCTCCTTCCATGTCTCTCGCCGGAAATGCGACGCCGCCATCCGCCACTCGCCGGAATCTCAGTTCGTCGCGACTCAATTCCACACTCCACCGCTCCAAGATTTGAGAGCCCCGAGCCACTACGGATAGCGAAAAAGTCAAGCAATTGTGGATGGGGACTGTTGACAGAGGCGGTAGAAGAAGTGTGGTGCGTTGAATGACGTGGAGAAAACCTTAAGAAAGCCTGACCCGAATTTTAAAAAAGTTGATCCATTTGCTTTAAAAAAGTCCGATTGTATGATTTTTTTTTAAAAAAAAAGGCCTACCCAGTTTTTGCCTTTATTTTTACTAATACTTTTTTATTACAATGTAGTTCATATCATATACTGCCTCCGTTAAAAAAAAAAACATGGAAATTTCAAAAGTGTAACTTTTTTAAGGGTATTATGGTATTTAAAAAAATAATAATAATACTCCCTCCGTCCTGGGTATTTTTACCCGTTTGTACGGGCACGGAGATTAAGACGTTTTATTTTTTTAATATATAATGTAAGAGAAAGTAGGGATAAATTAGTAATTTGAAAAGAAAAAGTGAATAAAGTTGTTGGGAATGATGAATAAAGTGTAAAAAAGTAATTAAAGTTATTGGGATTGTAAAAAGTATGTAATAAAATATTATGTATTTTTTCCAAAAATGAAATGGGTAAAAATACGTGGGACACCCCAAAATGGAAAGTGGGTAAAAATACGTGGGACGGAGGGAGTATAATATATCAGATGTGTTGGATAATTTTTTGATAAATAAATAATTTTTTGTTGGGATTTATTATTACCCAGTACAAAATTAACATTATTAATAGATACAAATTATTAGGATGAGATATCTAATATATATCTAGATGCTATAAAATTAAATCTTATATATATATATATATATATATATATATATATATATATATATATATATATATATATATATATATATATATATATATATATATATATTATAAGTAATAATAAAATATAATTTATATGTAAAGAGAAAAAAAAGGAAAAACTATTGCCATTTCGGCCTAGTGGCCCATATATAGTCGGACCAAAGCCCTAAAGTCATTAGTACAGATGAATAGTATTGGGCCAGTCCAGCTTAGCTCAAATCATTTGCCAGACCGACAAAATTATACATAAATGTAAAAAATTATATTTTCATATAATAACAAGAGTCATATTTACAAAATTATAGAGTGTTTCAAATTCATTTAAATTATTAAATAGGTTAATAAAGCTTAAAAATATCATAAATAAGGAAAGAGTATGTGAGTTGCGTTAATTCTTTATTAGTTCATGAGATATTATAATCTACCTTACCTCTAAGTTGTGATCCACCGGAGCCTTGCTTTTAACTAACGGGCTTAGAAAAATTTAAATCTGTTTTATTGTAATTAGTGCGTAAAATATCTTATTTTTAATAATTTTTTAAGACACATTAAGTATTATTGACTAATGTGTATCGAATATTTTTTAAATATAAAAGAATATAGGGTGATTTTAAGGTGTTCATAGTGCATCTTAGAATTGATAGGCTAACTAGGGTGTTAATGGGAAGTTATTTTTATTTAATTTTAATAATTTTATTTTATTTAATAATGAAGATTAAACAAAAAATTTAAATAAACGGTTAAAAATCTTCCTAGCACCCCGATACTGAGATGCAATTCCTAAGTATAATTATGTAATGTAAAATGAAAAATGCATGTGATTTAATATGGTTTATGAAAAGATACTTATGGGATTGGAGTGAATTGATAGAATTAACCACAGTAATAAAATTATGCTTAAATGGTCTCACTAATTATATATTTCTTGAGTCCAGGGATATGAATCTCTTCAAAGTATGTCTTCCAATTTATATTGCTTGCATCCACTTCAAACTCAAGTTGCTCCTTTTTCGACATTTCTTCCATTAATTTCTGAGTAGTGTGGAACCTAGAAAACAATTTTATTTAAATTAGAAAAAGAAAGTGGAAGAGAAATATGCATTAATTTGAGTTAATATCAATTTTAGTCACTTTTCCAGAATCCAATATTTTTTGAATTGATGCTTTCTTTTGGTTTTCTTTTACTTTATTTTATTTATTATTAATATTATTATTAATATTATTTTGTCAATTTAACTGTTGTAACTCTATTTTAGTCCTATTTATAAATAATGTTGGAATATATATATATATTTTTGACGAGAAAGGACTAAAACTAACATAAAAATGACTTCAAATGAAAATTTTTAATATAGGATTAGATTGACATAAAAGTACGAAATTGAAATATAAAAAATTATAGAAGTCAAACTGAATGGAGAGAGTATCAGTTTCAGTTCGTGTAATTTTTAGTTGAATCCAAATTTATTCCTGTATTCTTTTAGTTTTCAATTTTAGTCACTTAAATTTTTAGTTTTTAAAATTTGATCCTGTTTCAAATTTTGTCCAAAACTTACAGGATTTTCAAGAATTTCTAGGGACATGCAAATTTATTGATATAAGTTTAATTTCTTTTCTACAAAGACTTAAACTAACGTAAAAAGGCTAAAATTAAATAAAAAAAAGTTACATGATTAAAACTAGATTCCAACAAAATTATAGAGTTGAAATTGATATTATATCAAATGAATTCAATAATAAAAACTGCACTAAAATTGATATTAATATATGCATTAATTATATCATACCTTGCGTTGAAGAATCCAACAAATTCATAAAACTTGCATATTTGCGCAGTGTATGTCGCTTTGGCATTACATTGTTTTCTGATCCTCTGAATCATTTTCTCATCTTGAACTTTATTCATGTTGCAACGGAATAGTTCCTCTCTTGTGTAGTCTAAGAAGTTATTGAAAATTTTGATGAATTTGATTAGGGATATTACATGCGAATCAACCATAGATATATTCAAAGAATTCACTAGGTGTTATCGGATTTGTATTGCTGGATGCCACATGGTACACGTTGATTTTGCGTAAGTTCTGTAGATTTGCATGCTTTGCGATGGCTGCAATTGTTGTATTTGCTACCAGATCCACTGGAATCTGATTATATGTACTTCCAATTAATGAAATTCAATTTTAAATAAAAAAAATAAACCAAATAGAGAGAGAAGAAGTAGAAGATAAAGTTATTAACATTTCTTAACAAGAAAATTGCAATTCTGATCCTATAAGTTGTATCTAATTCCAAAACTAGTTCTATGTTTTTTTAATTTTATCAATTTTAGTACTTTTAACTTTTTTATTGCTCGATTTTTGTCCTTTTTAGATTAAGATTTCATAATTAGTTGAAAAATTAGGAACTCTGTATTTTTGGGGATTTGGATGACTTGGACATGGTTATGTGGAACATGGGGATTAGCAAATTAAAATCCACCTAAGCATGTTCCTGTCATCGAAGTTCCCAAAAATTATACTCCCCCTGTCCCATAGTTAAGTTCACGACACTGTAGATATGGAGTTTAAGAAAAGTTGCTTTTTGACCAACTTTATTGACTTTTTAGGGGTATTGTGGTATTTTTAGGTAATAAATAAATCATAAAGTATGTTATGTGTGTTAAATGAGAGTGGTATTTTTGAAATTAAGATAATTTTGAGGTTGTTGATTAATGTGAAGTTTCCTTTTCTGGGTTGTGAACATAAGTGTGAAACAGACGAAAACGAAAAATGTGAGCATAACTGTGGGATGGAGGAAGTATAAATTAATCCCCAACTATCAGTGAATTTTAAACACTCAATATCAAAAGAACTAATATCGAGCATTATAAAAGTTGAATGACTAAAATTAATATAGTTAAAACATAAATTATTAGTTTTGAGAATGGTTTGATATTTAAAGTACTGAAATTACTCAAGGTGTTAATTATATACTATGGAGACCAAAATTGCACTTTTCTCCTTTTCACTTAAAGCATGCTGGGGAATATAATGGAGAAAATCTCAATTTTTATCCTTTAATTTTGGTTAAATCTAATTTTCGTCCTTTAACTTTTTTTTAAAAAATTTTATTCCTTTTGCATCAATTTTAGTTATATAACTTTTAACTTTTTTAATTTTAGTCCTTTTGTAAAAAAAAATTCAAATGTAAAGGACTTCCAAGTCCTTTAAGTTTTGCAATAAAATTAAAAAAAAATTGAAGGACTGAAATTGAAAAAGTTAAAAAGTTAAAAGATCAAAGTTTGATTCAACAAAAATTATAGAACTGAAAATAATATTAACTCGAATATAATGTGTACTTACAAAATGCAGAACCGATTGGGGATTTGCATAGTAAGCAGGAAGCAGTCCTTTTCCGTAGGATATAATCACGGGATCAACCTGTTAGGAAATTTTTATTTCCTATATAAACTAATTGTGGACAATATATTATTATGTAATTATATTAATTATTTAATTATTTTATGAATTTAATTAAGTGAGCCAATTAAGGTGAAAAGTCCATGGGCTATAATAATAATGATATGGGCCAAATGAGTAGATACCCAATACTACATGATTAGGTGATTATGAGTAATCTAGTCAAGTAGTATATAAAGGCTCTCAGGTTATGGTCCCCAAGATATTACGCTGCACATGGTCTTCCCTTCTCCCATCGGGAGGGATTACTGCGGTCCATAAAGGGAGGGATTACTGCGGTTCATAAAGGAATAAGGAGACTTAGTTGAAGAAGGCCATAAAACCACTGATCCCGAGTTTGTGTTCCGCCTAGAGAACTCATTGAATCAGCCATACTTCTAATTTATGGTTTAAATCTCGTTAATCATAATAGGGTTAAGGTTTTATGGATTTATGGATTTATTTCCTACAAGTGGTATCAGAGCATTTAAGAATGTCCAAATTTAGAATAACGATATGACAATGTCAATAATATTTAAAGCATAACAAATTCAACAACCTCAAGAATAATGTCACTTAGGAAACCACTAGAGTTGGGAGACAAAACAATTCGGATGATTATGTAGTTTTCTCCTAAATAATGAGGACACTATGGAATTAATGGTAGAACATTCAAACAATGTTCATCAAGCCATGCAAGGTCTAAATAGTTTAAAATAGATTAATACTATAAGTTACGAGTTTAAATCAATACAAGGTTATTAGGTCCGCATCTTGGTAAATGATTATACTCAAAAGGAAAAGAAGACATTGCTTTAAGTGACTTTCTATTCGATTATTGAGAAAGGTTCTTTTAAGATAATCGTGATATTGGTAGCACATTTTGGTCTTAAATCACATTTGATGGATGTAAAGATAAAGTTTCATAATGGTAACATTGATGAAACGATTTCAATGATTTAAGAACTAAAATGAAATCCATCTTCATTCAAGAAAGCATTCAAGAAAACTTTCTCGTAAAGGAATCACAATCATCATCATGCAGTTTTTTTGTCTCATTTGGTTTTGATACAAATGTAGATGATTATGTGATTCAGTGGGAGAATGTTTAAGTTAAACTAAAGGAGACAAGTGCAGTCTCAATTAAGTGCCATAAAGTTAATCTAAAGATTTAAGAAATATAGAAATATTTTATATGTTTTGATTGTTGGAAGTTATTGTATGATGAGGTCTGTACAAGACCTAATTTAGCTTCTATTGTTGGTATATTAGTAGACATTTAAGTAACTCTAGTATGGATCTTTATTAAGTATTTACAGAGAACTAAGGATAACATGCTTGCACATCAGGAATCAGATTTGTAGGAGATCATAAAGAATTCTGATTCTGAGTTTGTTGGATGCCAATACAGTATAAGATCCACTTTAGGCTACATTTTTTATTGGTCGGGACAGTTATATTATGATGAAGTGTCAAGCAAAAACTTGTAACTCATTAACCATGACAACGTAAATAATAGCACTCTAAGGGGCATCCAATCATGAATAAAGGTTGCGAAACTTTATCACATAAAGTTTATTATGACAGTTAGTTCGCAGTAAAGTATTAACGACAAGAGTACTTAAGTCAAGCATATTGATATACAATTCTTGGTTGTTAAAGAAAGTATTTTTATAGATAAATTTTAGTAGAGCATATTATGATAGACTCTAAATACGGATCCGCCAATCATGTATTCAACACCCTGTAATTTTTATGAGCTAGCTACTCATGTGGGTGTTATTTGGTTTTAGAATGCATTGGTTCAGTGGGAGTCTATATTTATTGCTTTTTAAATTTTTTAAGACACTTTGTTTTAGAAAATCAAATTTTCCGCAGAATAAAGTTGATGACTTTGAATTCATTGTGAATTCACTTAAGTAAATTTTTATTTTATAATATTTTACATTATGAATTGATCTCGTTGATTAGCCATAACTTGTAGTCAGGTTGACCAATTCAAGAATTTATCGAACCACAGGGAGGTCGATGCTAGCACTTAAGCGAGATCACGTTTATCACGATTTTATAGAAACGAATCATAGATGGATGGATGGTTGGGTAAACAAGTAATTAAATGCAAACAAATGAAAGTAGACAAGCAATAATCAAATGACAAGATAAAAATGATGAATGAGTGGTTTTCCAAATTAAGTAGAAGTGAGATTAACAACACTAATGAAGTGGTAACTTATGGACTCATGCATTAAACTCATATGTATCAAGGGTTAAGACTAAGGGCCAACACTTATACCACCTAAACTTCCTCTCGAAATGAATAGGATGTAGATCATTTGCACAATCTCAAAATAGCTCAAAGGTTGGTTCTAAATTAAACTATTCCAACTAGGTACTAAGTTCAATAATAGAATCCCTTCATATAATCAATTGACTTCTCAATCTAACTAATCACATGTTCCATCAAAGGGTTCTAAATAATAAAGGACTTCTCAATCACTTTACCATTTATAATGCACATGAGGTGTTTGATGAAATGATTCACTTGACTATCCTAAGCACATAATTGATTTCTCAATCTAATCATATAATTAGAATAATCAAACACACAAAACATCATAGATCTCAAGATATATAAGCACCAATGATAGAAAATCAAATATCCCCATCAACATATGAATTTAATTACATAGATCCACAAATTAACCAACAACCTTTATGTTGCTAATCTCACAAGGGAAATTAGCCTACAATCTTCATAAGATCCATAACATAGACATTATAACTCTTACAAATCATGATAAACTAAAGGATTAACACAAAATTGGAATGAAAACTCCCTTGGAAATGGATCCAATTGAATCTCCCTTCTTCCTTTGGTGATCACCCAAACTTCCTTGCTTCTTCACTTGATTTGGATGGAAGAAATTATGGAGAAATGATGTAGATCTAGAAATGGATGAATGGGATGAAGAATATGGTGTGAAATCAAAGGAATGGTGTGTGAGGTGTGTGGGAACAGTAGCAAATCGGATCTCCTCTCAAAATGTTGAATGGATTGGTATTTATACCCCATGGAGATCTTCAAGAAGAATTAGAAAAAATATCCTGTTTTGGTGCTGACACGAGTCGTGCTGCGTGGCACGAGTCGTGTCGTGTCAAGGTTACTTGGTCAACAATACTCAAAATGGCACACGAGTCGTGCCGCGTCGCACGGCCAAAGGGTGGTCGTGTTGAATGTTTAGACGTCGTCGCACGGCTGCCGCTTATAGGTCTGTGTCTGGTACACGGGTCGTGTGATGCAACACTGGTCGAGCTCCGCAACACGGCCAAGTGGTGGTCGTGTTGGATAAATAGATGTCGCCACACGACCATTCTGGACAGGCCCGTGTCTGGTACACGGGCCGTGTGCTGCAACACGAGTCGTGTTGCCAGCACCGCCAGCCGTGTTCTTGCACTTTTGTTTCTTCTTCCTTGTTTGATCTCCCGTTTTCATTTTTACTCCATTTTCACCTGTTATACATATGTTTAAGATCATTCTCACACATTCCCATGAAAACACATAACACCACCAAAATACACGAAAATACGGATAAAACAATACGAAAAATACACACAAAAAGGCACTAAAATCTAGGTGAAAATAACGACAATCACACCCCCAAACTTAAAGTATTGTTCGTCCCCGAACAATGAAAATGATAAACCGAGGGAGAAGTTTTCACCTAGTAAAAAGACTAAACGAACACAAGTAATAACACATCATTGGCAACAAGAATTTCAAATTATGTTAAGCTAACCTACAACATTAGATTTATGATAAGAGAAATTAACAAGTTCAATCAAAAGAGAATAAAGAGCAATATAGTCCTTTTAGTCTAAGCCTCACATAAGTTTATCAATGTCACTCGACACTCTTTAAATAAGGTAAATCAATACTCTTCAATCAATTGGTTCGAATCACCATACACTTGCTCGTAGACTCTATTCACAAACCACCAAAATTTTAATCAATGATCAAAAAGGTCTTTAATTAAGGATGTAATGATGGGCTCTTTGGTAGGGTAGGAAGAATATAGGTAAAATTGACTAAACGAGTGTAAGTAATCGAAGAGGTAGCTACTTTCTTCCATCCCTTCACATTCTTTTTCTTCCATTCTTTTCTTGATTGATCACAAGCACTAATCATCACTTCCTTGGATTTCTTGAGCTTCTTATAGATTCATGCCTCTTTTCTTTGATTCTTAAGTACTTTAGCATATTATTGTTGCTTTGCTCATTTTCTTGTTTTGAAATTGCATGTTCATTCTTTCTTGTGCTCTTTTCATCCTTTTTTCTTACTTATTTGTCATTTCCTCATTTTCTTTTGTTATCTCATCACACCTTTCTAGCCACCATCTTCTTTATTACTCACACAAAAGGTATATATCTTAGGCTCATGTGGGTAATTAAAGCTTGTAATGTGCTATCTTCACAATAAATAGGCTTATAGGCTCAAAGTGGTTGACTAGGGATGATTTTAAAGGTAAGGAAATATTTGGCAATGGCTATACATGACAAGGATGGCCTTAAATCATTTCATTGATCTCCACTAATCGGATTCATTCCTAAAGTCTTTGAGCAAGTATTTAGTTTATCAAAACTCAATCGATCCACTCATGAAAAGATATACCATGTATACATGGTCGAGGCTCAAATTCTCACAAGTTTATGCTCGACTTAAAAGGACTTATTACAACATATTCATCTTTTAATTGAATTAGTTAAATAAAACATATCACAATTCGAAAGTGTAGAGTTCCTTAATCATAATTCGACCTCACTTATCACCATAATGCATCATCACTCATATTCAAAACGACTCACAACCTCCCAAACAAACCACCAAAATCAAACCTAAACACAAAAAATAAAAACAACAACACACAAACACAAATAAACCAAAGATAACACAAAGACAAAACTAAAAGAAAAGACACAAATAAAAATCACCCCATCCATGATCAATACACATCAAAAATCATCTTAATCCTTAATTGAAAGAAAAGTACGAAATTAAACATCCCAAAACAAAACAATAAGAAGTCTCAAATCCAACACAAATTAAATCAACTAAAATAGATGAACTAATGAAGTGTCGAGCACCAAAAGTACTCCCTTAGTTATCCGGAGGCGGAGGGGGTTGATTTTGCCATGATCCCCAAGGGGTATAAGCACGAGGTGTGGTAGGGAATTGGAAATTGAACATCCTTGTGATCATCTCCTCCATGTTGTTCGAGCGTGATCGCGTATTCTCTTCATAGTACTCCCTACGACGCTGCCCCTCATGGATCTCCCTTATCATCGCACCCTGTCTCTGCTGCTCCTCTTTGAACTCTCTCATCTCATCTCCAAGCGCCTGCTGCGTCTGCCTGATATCCCTGAGTTCGTTTTCTAGAAAATTCCATCTTGCATTCCCTTCTCTTGGTCCATCTCCTTCCTCTTGTTCTTCTTCTTCTTGCTCAAATGCTGGAGGCTCTGGTGCATGCTCTTCAAATTCCACCTGATGATGTTGCTCTTCCTCTCCTACATCCATGTCCACTGGCTCAGCTCTCAGATTCCTTAGCTCAGGATTCTCATCTACTCTCATCTGCTGGAGCACTGCTTCCACTCCATCTCTATTCTCTCTGTAGAATGCTCTCACAACTGCTGAGTGGTTAGGACTCGCCATTGCTAGATTCTGGTGCTTTCTTTGTCCTCACAGTGTGGTGAGCTCAGAAGCAAGTAGAGGAAATGGAGCTCCCTTATCTTGCTTCAAGCAATACATGTTCCCTATGAATGATAGGAACTCCATCCTTATGAGTTGATTATAAGTGAGCCCTTCACTAACCATCGAGTGTTGCATCCCTCTGAGGTCGATGCCTAACCCTTGAGCAATCATTGTCACCATTCCTCCAATCATAATCCCTCGATTGTTTTCTATCTTCGCCACTCTCTCAACATGCTGAATGAAGTGAGCTGCAATATTCACTGTGAACTCCTTGAACATACTGTACATGATGTACAACTGCTTCTCACCAACAGCTCCACTCTCAAACTGACCCAGAATAGTATTGGATACTATCTTCTCAAGGTACCTCATGACTGGGTTCCTTATAGCTGTCCCTTTAGACGAACTTGGAATGTACTCTGGAGGCTCAGTCCCATCCTCAACCAATTTTCTCCACCAAGTCTGTTGATTGAAACCCCCTTGTGGTAAGAAGTTCTGATGACCTCTCATGATTGGGCACCCAAAGAACCTATTTAGCTCATTCACAGGTATCTTCTCCCACATCTCATTGTTCAACTGAAATGTGATAGCAATAGAAAACTTGTTCCTATCTCTATGAACCTCCAATGTGCTCATGAATTCGGCTGTAAGATGGAGATAAGTGGGAGGTCTCTTATCGAAAAACTCTTCCATTTCCACTCGACGGAATAGAGTCCTCAGATCACCTTCTATTCCAAGACCCTCCATGGTTGCTTGATCCTGGAATCGAGTTGCCCTAATCTTGGGGATTATGTACTCCCACCTCAATGCATACTTCTCCCATTCCATGAACTCTACTCCGAAATTCTCAGGGTATTGGTCCTTCATTAGCAGTTTGGCATCAAGGTTGGACAGTTCCATATCTGACTCAATAAAAATGAAGTCCTCATTGCGTTTTCTCACTCTTCTTTCAGCCATCTACAATTTCCAACATAATTCAAATTAGTTTCAATTTAACTCAAAGCAAAATGTCTCATATTAATTAGAATTATCACTAGTTATTCAACTAAGTGTTAATTCTAGCACATATTCAAGCACAATAAACAATGTGTTTCAAAGACTAACATTTTGATCCAACCAACTTAGCACAAAGTTATTCCAAAAATTTCATTCAATCAATCAATTTCAACATCCTAATTCTTCATTCTTTCATAACATTTCACTTCTTCAATGGGCACAATTCAATTCAATAATGCTTCATGCAAAAATTTTGAATTCCAATTTGAAATTTCATTTAGGCATTTCATCAAACACTTGGCATGCACATATTTCACACTTCAATTCAACAAGTCTTAACTATGCCTTCATGCTCAAATCCTCAATACCTAAACTAATTCACATCAATACAATCATCATAGAAGCATTATTAATCAATTTAACAATCACATGCCCTAAATTAATCATCCTAAAACAATTATCCCCAAATTCTTCCTTCATGAACCCTAATTCTTCCCAAAATTCAATCAATCCAACAATTAAATATGCAAATTCATGTTTCACAATCCTAAACATGCTTCATACATACTATCATTCAAAACCCATACATGAATTTTGACATTTATACCTCGAATTGAAAATTAGGGCACAAGAATACATACCTTGAATTTTCTTGAACAAAATGAAGGGGATAGTTGTTTAAGCTTTTAAATTCACCTTTTAATCTCACAATCTTACCACTCTTTGATGTTTAGAAGATAATTTGTAGAGTTTCGACTGGATTATCACGATTGGGATGAGTTTTAACACGAGTGGTTGTGTCCAGAATCTGACTTTTAAAAGCTGCTTCAGACCCGACACGAGTTGTGTCACGCAACACGGCCATAAGGTGCCCGTGTTGCGTGATCTGATGATCTCGCACGGCCAAAGCTTACAGGGTCGTGTCGGCGACACGACTCGAGTCTCGTGCTTGAACACGACCCGTGTCACGCAACACGATCAAAATCTACTCGTGTTGGGCAAACTGATGTCGCCGCACGACCAAAGCTTACAGGGCAGTGTCGGCGACACGAGTCGTGTACCTGCTCCCCTGAATTTTCCAATTTTCATCTTCAACTCTTGTCTTTTCCTTTTTCAATGTTTCCAAAACTCCCTATTCATGCTCACACTCATAAACATCATTAGTTCAGCCTTAATATCAAAAACAAAAGGATTATCAACTTCAACACCACCAAAACGAACCAAAACTAAACCGAACTTATGAGAAAATTTCAAATTTGGCTCAAAAACATAAGAATGCATGTCAACATAGAATATAACATATCGTATCACATCATATCCCCCCAAACTTGAATTGAAACAAGAGTTTCAAAGAAAGTTTGCAAAAAGTGGTACGATATACCGTTCACATCAATGACGCACACTTTGAATGTTCAAGAAATCTTCTCCTCATAAGCACAATCCACCTACAAGACCAAAATAAAGCAAAACAAGAAAAAGAAATATTTACAAACCTAAACTACTAAAAGGATACGGATCTCATGAAAAGAAAGTGTCAACATATACCAACTCCCTTTGAGAGGGAGAATGGTAATGCTTAACCCTATGACCATTGACAATAAAAGAATTCACATCCGATCCTTCAAGCATTAAAGATCCATTTTCTCTAACTTCAATCACCTCATATAGACCGGTCCATTTTGAACGAAGCTTTCCGGGAAACATTTTCAATCTAGAATTGAATAAAAGTACTTTATCCCCCGGTATAAACTCCTTTGCTTTGATTCTTTCATCATGCCATCTTTTAAGCTTCTCCTTGACAATTCGTGAGTTTGAATATGCTTCCTCACGAAATTCTTCAAGCTCAATCAATTGAAGACATCTTTTCTTTCCGGATTCTTTCTCCTCAAGATTCAACTTCCTCAATGCCCATAAAGCCTTGTGTTCTATTTCAACCGGAAGATGACATGCTTTCCCATAGACAAGTTTATACGGAGAAAAACCAAGAGCGGTCTTGTAAACCATTCGATAAGCCCAAAGCGCATCATCTAGCTTAGAAGACCAATCCTTCCTATTTCCATTGACAGTCTTTTGAAGAACAAGCTTCACTTGTCTATTGGACACTTCCGCCAAACCATTTGTTTGCGGATGATAAGGTGTTGACACCTTGTGCTTCACTCCATAGCCTATCAAAAGCTTCTCAATGATCTTGTTGATGAAATGAGTCCCTTGATCGCTAATGATCGCCTTTGGTACTCCAAACCTTGCAAAAATATTCTTCTTCAAGAAAGCCTTGACAACTAAAGCATCATTCGTTCTTGTAGGAATTGCTTCTACCCATTTAGACACATAGTCTACCGCAAGCAAAATGTAAAGAAAACCATTGGAAGGCGGAAATGGTCCCATGAAGTCCATCCCCCAAACATCAAACACTTCAACTTCAAAGATATTCCTCATAGGCATCTCATCTCTTTGTCCAATACTTCCAATTCTTTGGCATCTATCACACCCCTTGACGTATTCTTTGCAATCCTTGAACAATGTTGGCCAAAATAATCCTGACTGTAAGATCTTAGCTCCCGTCTTTTGAAACCCAAAGTGTCCTCCACATGGTAAACTATGGCACATCTCCATGACACTTACTTTTTCTTCCTCCGGAATACACCTCCTTATGATACCATCCGGACAATTCTTAAACAACAAAGGATCATCCCACAAATATTCTTTAACATCATGGTAGAACTTTTTCCTTTTTGACTCGGTGAGATGGTCCGGCTTGATACCACACGCTAAGTAGTTTACCAAATCCGCGTACCACGGTCTTCCGGTCTCACACAAAGTGTACATCCGATGAAAATCCACTTGAAGTATCTCTTCATCTGGGAACATATCATTTATGAGCTCCATGGTTCCTTTTTCATCAACATTCTCCAATCGTGACAAGTGGTCGGCTATGACATTTTCGACTCCCTTCTTATCACGTATCTCTACATCAAATTCCTGCAACAAAAGCACCCAACGAATTAGTCTTGGTTTAGCATCCTTTTTACTCATCAAATACCTAATGGCAGCATGATCCGTGTAGACAATGGTTTTCGTGCCAACTAAGTATGGACGAAATTTTTCAAAAGCATAGACTACGGAAAGAAACTCCTTTTCCGTTGTGGTGTAATTCTTTTGATTGGCATTGAACGTCTTTGATGCATAATAGATAGCTCGAAATTTCTTCTCTTGCATTTGTCCAAGCACTACTCCCAAGGCACTATCACTTGCATCACAATGGAGTTCAAAAGGCTTGCTCCAATCGGGAGAGACAATGATTGGTGAAGAAATCAAGGCTTCCTTTAACACCCTAAAAGCATCAAGACATTCATCATTAAAGTCAAATGGAGCATCTTTTTCAAGCAATTTACACAAAGGTTTGGCTATATTAGAAAAATTCTTTATAAAACGTCGATAGAATCCGGCGTGACCAAGAAACGATCTAACCCCTTTTTCATTTTTAGGAGGGGGAAGATGTTCAATGGCTACAACCTTCGCTCTATCAACTCTCAAACCTTTTTCGGAGATATGATGACCAAGTACGATACCCTCTTGAACCATAAAATGACATTTTTCCCAATTCAAGACTAGGTTCGTATCTTGACATCGCTGCAAGACCATGGACAAATTAGTTAAGCATTTATCAAATGAAGATCCAAACACGGAAAAATCATCCATAAAAACTTCCATCACATTTTCAATCAATCCTCCAAAAATAGCCATCATACAACGTTGAAAGGTGGCGGGTGCATTGCATAACCCAAAAGGCAATTTATAGAAAGCGAATGTGCCATACGGACAAGTAAAAGTTGTTTTCTCTTGATCCTCGGGGGCTATCATGATTTGGTTGTACCCTGAGTAACCATCTAGAAAACAATAATACTTGTATCCCGCCAACCTATCAAGCATTTGATCAATAAAAGGCAAAGGGAAATGATCCTTATGAGTATTGTCATTAAGTTTTCTATAGTCACAACAAACTCTCCACCCCGTTTTCACCCTTGTTGCAAGGTCTTCATCAAATTCTGTTTTAACAATGGTTAATCCTCCTTTCTTAGCCACAACATGCAAAGGACTTACATGAGGACTATCACTAATGGCATAAACAATTTTAGCATCCAACCATTTTAAAACTTCCTTCATAACAACTTCTTGCATAATAGGATTCAAACGTCTTTGAGGTTGTATACATGATTTATTCTCATCAATCAACCTAATGTGATGCATGCAAATTGTGGGACTAATTCCCTTCAAATCATCCAAACTCCACCGTATAGCACTCTTATGATCTCTAAGTACCCTCAACAATTTATCAAGCTCTAAAGGTGAAAGGGATGATGATACAATTACCGGAAATGTCTTCTCGTCCCCCAAATATGCATACCTAAGGTGATCGGGTAGAGGCTTCAATTCTTCTTTTCCTTTATCAACCTTTGACTCTTCATTCTCCATCTCTAATGGAAGATATTCCCTCTTTCCATAGTATGCCAACTTTGCTTCATCCTCTTGCATTTCCCTACAAGCATTCAATTCATGTAAACAATCATTAATATCTTCATCTTCTAAACAATGAAAAGAATGGTTAGAGTTTAAAGATAAAGTAAGAGAATGGCTTATGCTCATTTCAAGAGGATCTTTAGCTAAGATGAATGGTAGGTTCTCTTCAACAACTTCATCAATCATGTCGATCCTTCTACATTCTTCTTTTTCATGTGGATACCTCATAGCACTCTTCAAAGAGAACACCACTTCCTCCTCATTTACTCTCAACTTCAACTCCCCTTTTTGTACATCAATTAAAGCTCTTCCCGTGGCTAAAAATGGACGCCCCAATATCAATGGAACATTTGCATCCTCGTCCATATCAAGCACTACAAAATCAACCGGGAATATAAACTTTCCAACTTTGACTAACACATCCTCCACTATTCCTCTAGGGTAAGTTAAAGACCTATCCACTAGTTGCAATGTAACGGATGTAGGTTTCACTTCCCCTATACCAAGTTTCTTGAAAATGGACATAGGCATCAAGTTGATACTTGCCCCAAGATCACAAAGAGCTTTATGAACCTCACTTTTGCCCATTTCACATGTAATAACAAAACTCCCCGGATCTTTGAGCTTTGGAGGCAACTTCCTTTGAATTATTGCACTACACTCCTCCGTCAAGTTGACGGTCTCATTCTCTATCAAGCTCCTTTTCCTTGACATAATGTCCTTCAAAAACTTCGCATAGTGAGGCATTTGTTTCAAAGCATCCGCAAAGGGTATATTAATGTGGATTTTCTTGAAAATTTCCAAAAACTTTGCAAACTTTTCATCCAAGCCCTTCTTCAAAAATCGATGTGGAAAAGGAATAGGTACTTGTGTTTTTTGAATTCCCCAACTATCCCTTTCCACTTCAATTTCCTCCTCCTTCTTTTTCATTGCCTTGGTTCTTTCCCATTTCTTTTCAACAATCTTGTTATCAATCAATTCCGGTTCCTCATTTATTTTAGCCTCAACTTCACTTTCAACTTCTAATTCTTCTTCAACCAAGTTTTTCTCCATCTCCTTCTCTTCCACCTTATCATCTTCCATTGGCATAGACGGTCCATCATAATTCGTTCCACTCCTCAAGGTAATTGCCTTGCATTGTTCCTTTGGATTTACAATGGTGGTGGAAGGAAATTTCCCTTTCTCATTAGCACTCATTGAGCTCGCCATTTGACTAAATGAATACTCCAAGGCTTTGAGTCTTCTATCACTATTTTCTTCAATGGCTTTGAATCGTCTTTCAATATTTTCCTCTTGAGTCTTGTTGGAAGCAATCAACTTTTCAAGAAGTTCTTCGGTAGTCGCCTTCCCTTCATTATTTGGTGCTTTAGCTCCCGGATGATACCCCGGAGGATAAGCAACCGCATTACTTGGGTTTGCATAAGAAAAATTATCTTGCCTCCTTTGTTGTTGTGGATAAGAACTTCCACTTCCTTGACCATTGAATACTCCTTGCCTTGGTTGTTGTTGTGAGTGTGAACTTTCACTACTTTGAGTATTGAATCCTCATTGCCTTTGTGGATAACTTCCTTGATTTTGATTGAAATTACCTTGGTAATTGTTTTGATAATTACCTTGGTAATTTCTTCCTTGCATATATGACACATCCTCAACACGTGGCATAGAGTTGGTCCATTGTTCACCATTCACAACATTCGAAGGTAGCACACCTTGCTCGATTTGTAGCCCCTCAACCATATTCGCTCCTTGATTGTTCACACTTTGATTCAAGCTCATTTGTTTAACGACTTCCGCCACTATCTTTTCCATGCTTGGCATACTTGGTTCAACACTTACACTCTTCACACTAAACTGTTGCCCTTTATCATAGCTCTCAAACCCATAGCTTCCACTAATCCTCTCCGATGGCCATTGGTAAATATTTGTAGCAATTTCATCAAAAATTCGAATAGCCCTTTCCGGAGTTACTCCGAGTACGGATCCTCCTGCCGAAGCATCAACAAGCACTCTTTGTCCATTCACAAGTCCTTGATAGAAAAATCCAACTTGTTGATTCTTCGGGAAACCATGTTGTGGACACTTGCGTAGCATTTCCTTGAACCTTTCCCACGCTTCATAAAAACTCTCTTGAGGCATTTGCTTGAATTGAGTGATCAAGCTCTTCATTTGAAGTGTCTTTGAAGGTGGAAAATATTTGTTCAAAAACATTTGTGCTAGCTCGTCCCATGTGTTGCACGTACCGGGAGTAAGAGTGGAGAGCCATGTTCTTGCTCTATCCCTCAAAGAAAATGGGAACAACCTCATCTTGATGCAATCTTCACTCACTCCATTCATTTTCACGGTGTTGGCAATCTCCACAAATTGAGCTAGATGAGCATTAGGATTTTCATTCGGAGCTCCACCAAATTGTTGCTCTCTCACCAATGAAATCAAGCCCATCTTAAATTCAAAGTTGTTGGCATGAATTGGTGGTCCCATCATTTGTGGAATTGCCCTTGGCATGAAGAAATCCCGGATCACTCTTTGATCATTTTGCATTCCATGTTGCACCGGAGGTGGAGGTACATATGCTTGTTGTGGAGGAGCATAAGCTTGTTGAAAACCTTGTTGAATCATAGCTTGTTGCACCATTTGTTGAATTAAAGCTTGATTGTTAAACTCCCCAAATTGTTGATAACCTTGTTGAGGAAGATTGGCATTGGCTTGATCTTGCAAATTTTGCATTCCGCCTCCATCATTCCTAACATTGCCATGTTCATCTTGATTGTTTTCCATTTGATCACTCTTTTTGGTATTGCTCTCCTTTCTTCTTCTTCGAAAAGTGTGTTCAATTTCTAAGTCAATAGGTTCAACTTGTTCCCCTTTTGATCTTGTTTGCATACACCTTCAAAATAAAAGAAGTTAGAACAATATTTTCAAAGCAAAATACAAATACTAAATACAAGAAAAAAAAATGTCTCTAGTAAGATCGCTCTAAACGTTCCTTCTTTAAGCTACTAGCAACCGTTACCTCCCCGGCAATGGCGCCAATTGATTAGCCATAACTTGTAGTCGGGTTGACCAATTCAAGAATTTATCGAACCACAGGGAGGTCGATGCTAGCACTTAAGCGAGATCACGTTTATCACGATTTTATAGAAACGAATCATAGATGGATGGATGGTTGGGTAAACAAGTAATTAAATGCAAACAAATGAAAGTAGACAAGCAATAATCAAATGACAAGATAAAAATGATGAATGAGTGGTTTTCCAAATTAAGTAGAAGTGAGATTAACAACACTAATGAAGTGGTAACTTATGGACTCATGCATTAAACTCATATGTATCAAGGGTTAAGACTAAGGGCCAACACTTATACCACCTAAACTTCCTCTCGAAATGAATATGATGTAGATCATTTGCACAATCTCAAAATAGCTCAAAGGTTGGTTCTAAATTAAACTATTCCAACTAGGTACTAAGTTCAATTATAGAATCCCTTCATATAATCAATTGACTTCTCAATCTAACTAATCACATGTTCCATCAAAGGGTTCTAAATAATAAATGACTTCTCAATCACTTTATCATTTATAATGCACATGAGGTGTTTGATGAAATGATTCACTTGACTATCCTAAGCACATAATTGATTTCTCAATCTAATCATATAATTAGAATAATCAAACACACAAAACATCATAGATCTCAAGATATATAAGCACCAATGATAGAAAATCAAATATCCCCATCAACATATGAATTTAATTACATAGATCCACAAATTAACCAACAACCTTCATGTTGCTAATCTCACAAGGGAGATTAGCCTACAATCTTAATAAGATCCATAACATAGACATTATAACTCTTACAAATCATGATAAACTAAAGGATTAACACAAAATTGGAATGAAAACTCCCTTGGAAATGGATCCAATTGAATCTCCCTTCTTCCTTTGGTGATCACCCAATCTTCCTTGCTTCTTCACTTGATTTGGATGGAAGAAATTATGGAGAAATGATGTAGATCTAGAAATGGATGAATGGGATGAAGAATATGGTGTGAAATCAAAGGAATGGTGTGTGAGGTGTGTGGGAACAGTAGCAAATCGGATCTCCTCTCAAAATGTTGAATGGATTGGTATTTATACCCCATGGAGATCTTCTAGAAGAATTAGAAAAAATATCCTGTTTTGGTGCTGACACGAGTCGTGCTGCGTGGCACGAGTCGTGTCGTGTCAAGGTTACTTGGTCAACAATACTCAAAATGGCACACGAGTTGTGCCGCGTCGCACGGCCAAAGGGTGGTCGTGTTGAATGTTTAGACGTCGTCGCACGGCCGCCGCTTATAGGCCTGTGTCTGGTACACGGGTCGTGTGATGCAACACGGGTCGAGCTCCGCAACACGGCCAAGTGGTGGTCGTGTTGGATAAATAGATGTCGCCGCACGACCATTCTGGACAGGCCCGTGTCTGGTACACGGGCCGTGTGCTGCAACACGAGTCGTGTTGCCAGCACGGCCAGCCGTGTTCTTGCACTTTTGTTTCTTCTTCTTGTTTGATCTCCCGTTTTTATTTTTACTCCATTTTCACCTGTTATACATATGTTTAAGATCATTCTCACACATTCCCATGAAAACACATAACACCACCAAAATACACGAAAATACGAATAAAACAATACAAAAAATACACACAAAAAGGCACTAAAATCTAGGTGAAAATAACGACAATCACTCGTTAAAGATTAAAGTTGGACCAGTTGGAAATAGACATGACGTTGATCACATTGCATGAAATTTTCATGCTACTCACCATATTTGATTATTGAGTATATTGATATGGTGATTGTCGGGATTTAATCACGATTTGTAATGTGGTGAATGCCGTGGTAATTCCATATTAGTATATAAGATGGACCAGATTGTTAAGTATAGCCTGAAGAGGAATAGCATAAAGTTGCGCAATTAAGGACTCTTGATATAATTGCTTTGAGTACTAGCTGGATACTCTCTCCATCTCATATTAATATTTATAATTATTATTCGCTTGTTTTAAAAGAGAAAACATCACATCAACTAATAATCTTAAAAATCATCTTAATTTTCAAAATATTGCACTCACCTAACACAAATAACATATTGTTTACTTTAGGATAATTTTAGATACACTCCCTTTTATATTAATTAAATACACATTCCATTATTAAATAATTAAAAAAATATATTTTAAAAAGTCTAAATTATTCTTAATTTATTAAATACATACCCGTTAATTTATGAAATTAACGGGTATGTGGATACTCTCTTCATCTCATATTAATATTTATAATTTTTATTTTCGCTTGTTTTAAAAGAGGAAACATCACATCAACTAATAATCTTAAAAATCATCTTAATTTTCAAAATAGGAAACATCACATCAACTAATAATCTTAAAAATCATTTTAATTTTCAAAATATTGCACTCACCTAACACAAATAACATATTGTTTACTTTAGGATAATTTTAGATACACTCCCTTTTATATTAATTAAATTCACATTCCATTATTAAATAATTAAAAAATATATTTTAAAAAGTCTAAATTATTCTTAATTTATTAAATACATACCCGTTAATTTATGAAATATACGTAAAATTAATAAAATAAAATTAAACTTACCTAATATATTGGTTCTTACTACTTGTCACCGTCCTCCTCGATTCATCCAAGATCATACATAAAAGTAATAAGAAAATAACAAGAGCATCTAATGAGTTAGATCGAATGGAATTGTAAAAGAACTATAATTATACCAAATTAAGAATACAATTAATTGTAACAATTCGAGTTAATAGACAACCGATTATATGCACTGCCAAATTAACTCTAAACTTTAAGGAAAACATTATATTTTGGGAAATAATAATGAGTTATTGCATATTTAGGATAATATATTTTATATTTGACGTAATTCAAATTCAATCCATAAGTTTGCTAAATTCACAGTTTTGATCTTTTAGTGTCCGAATTTGGTCATTTTTGTCTAAGTTTAGTCATTTTATAATATTCAATACTCCCTCCGTCCCGTTGAAATGTGGGCGTTTGCTTTTAGTACATTGATTAAATGATATAATATTTTAATGTGTAGCAAGGTGAGAGAAATAATATTTTAATGTAAGGTAGGTAGGTGTAATAGCATGACATGTGGGCCCATGAAAAAAGAAGTAATTAATATGTATAGATCTCTTTTACTAAAAAGAGAAATTCACACCTTGTATTAAAATAGAACAAAATAGAAAAACATGCACGTTTGAATGGAATAGGGGGAATACTATAATTTTTGACCAATTGTTCGCGCTATTGTTTTTGATACATATGTCATTAGAACTTGTAATTTGATAGGACTTAAGGGCGAGTTTAGAACTCATTATTATTTAAACAATTGGATTTGCAGTCCAATTCTTTGCCTCACGAGCGAGTGATGAGTACCCTTGTACTCAATTTTGTGATTAAAAAAAGTGTTACAGTTTTGTGTTATATAATAATCCCTCCGTTTACCGTAAATCTATCAATTTTATCATTTTGGGATGTTCATCCTTAATTTATCCATTTTTTTTTTTGGATTATGGGACCCACAACCTCCACTAATACTAATAAAATATGAGACACACACTCTCCACTAATACAACTACCTACCACACATAAAATAATAATACTTTTTAATCCACGTGCAAAAAGCAAATGGATACATTGAAGATGGACTGATGGAGTATATAACAGTGTTATGTAAAGATACGTAATTAATCATTATTTACATTAATTTCTTATTGCGACTTCTCAAATTTTGAATAATATATATCATATTACAAGATTATTATGTTGTATATTGGAGAAAGAATAATATATTTTTAACATTAATATCATTTAATTATTAATAAGGTAAACAATATTTTATAATAATACATTAATATATATATATATATATATATATATATATATATATATATATATATATATATATATATATATATAATAAAATATATTTTATACATAAAGAAAAAAAAAGATAATAGGCAAAAGTACCCAAAATTCCCACATCAAATATCAATACCAAACCTTTTCAAAAATCATATCTTTTCTATACATTAGGATCAAGCTGAGTTCGAGGATCTAGTCTACACAGCACCCCATATGGTCGGTCTTACCTTGAACTGATAAATCCATACAGGTTGATCTTGAACCTCAACACCCTAGACTTCAAGAACAAAGAGACTCTGATCGACGAGTGGACCAATGTAATGAAGATTACAGGAGGCGCGCTGGAGCTGGATAAAGAAGGATTCATAAGATTCCTAACTATGAGCCTAGAAGGATCAGTAAAGTACGCCTGGGAAGAGCTCTCAGACGAAGTAAAAAAGGAGGTCATGGAAGGCGAGGACCTAGGCAATATTGTTGATCGCATGGCCAAAATATTCAAGATCCACTTTATCGGAGTAGGTTACTTCGAAGGAATGTAGGAAGAAAAGAAGAAGAAGTATAGGAATGCCCTATACAGCCTGGAACTACTTGACATTTGTCACGTAGATGAGTACATCAACCTCTTCACAGAGTATAGATGAAAGTCGAAGATCAAGAGGGAGGAAGTATTTCACCTATTCTTTGCTAAGATTCTAAGTCCATGGGAGAAATGCTGATCAAAGAGTATGAACCATGCGAGCTGGATTCGATAGCAAGGAGAATGTCCTTCCTCAAAGCCAAAATTGCAGAATGGTGTCATCAAGCATCACTACACAAGAACTACAAGATATTAATGAGATTCAACTAGACAGTCCCCTTATGCTGCGAAAGTAATGATCTTCCAATCATCGTTGGAAGAAATCCGAGGAAACAAAAAAGGGTGAAGAAGAGTCATCCTTACACAAAAAGAAGCGGAGGATGAAGGTCCAGAAGACCAAGATCTTTTTAGTCTAAATAAAAAGCCCGAAACTATAAATCAGGGCAAAGATCTGGACCATCAAGATGGAGTTCAAGAAGTCAGACCTCATCCTCAGGATCGAACCAGAGGAGTACATGAAGAACTCCCACAAGAAAGACGTTCCAAAGAACAACTACATGAGCTAACGAAAGATTCAAGGATTGTAACTGCTACACTTATGGAGCGAGAGGGCATATCTCACCAGATTGTCCAGAGAATCAGAAAAGGGGAGTACGACAGTTCGAAACAACTCCAAAAATGGAGGAAGCTGTTTACTTCCAAGATCTGGTACATGTATATCAATTTGAAAATATACCCTCAGACGAGAGTATCTACGAGGAAGAATTCTTCAGCCAAGATGAGTCGGAGTGAAGAAGAAAACTTCAGATGGGAAATGCAAGAAGACATGTCGGGATTATTTTCCCAGACATCCATCTCTCATAAAACTCTTATGAGAATCATGAAAGAGGACCCAATGCTCGATCTATATGACGGATTCACCGTAGGATGATTAGAGCGGATCCTCAGCTTCAAAAAAAGAAAGCATAATATCATATACAAGGTAACCGAAGGGAAAATTGCCATCCCTATGGAGCTTACCGGAAATATGATGGAATGCAACTGGTTCCTTATGATGAGATCAAAAGAGAACTCAGTAAGCTCCCAAAAGAAGTATCTAAGACCATGTCTTAGGTCCATATCGGAGCTATTCGGATCCTTATTAAGGCGACATTCAAAGAAGAGATCGATACACCAATCGATATTGCTATCTTTGACAAGAGGATCAAGAATACAAGAGAGGCATGCCTCGGAGGACTCTCGGGTAACTTGTACGCAGGAAAAGTGGCATCCTATATTTACCCAAGGATTGCCTACAACCTAGCGGACCGAGATTTCAATAGGGCACTCACCCTTCATCAAGATTTCAAAAACAAAGACTTGATGAAAGAAGGGAATAGACCTTACTCTATCACTTACACTATCTCGTATGCTCTGTCAAATACTCATCATTCAGATTTATTCCAAATGTAGGAGTATATTGAGATACCAGATGTGTTCGAAAGGGTTGCATGTGCAACTAGACCAGATATAATGGAGTTACCGCCAATCCATGACATGGATTTGCGAATCAGAGACAAGCCATTCTGGAGCAGACAATATAGCCTCAGATTTGAGCAAAGAAGGATTTATTTCCAAGAAGACAGAATGATCAGTGAAAAATGGGGAAAGAAGCCGATCGTGGAGGTAATCCAAGAACCAAAGAAGTTCACAACTAAAGGTGAACTAAAATGCCCAGAAAGATGGAGAGGTCCCTCAACTGAGATCTCTAGGGAAGAGGATCAAGTTGAGTCGAAGTAATATTCGATATCACCAAAAAGAAAAACTTTATTCCTTGTGATGCTTATATTATCTTCAACAGCCAATGACCGGGAGATACCAAAGACATCTCAAACTTGGTGATCTTGAACTGATCATCGAAGGAGTTGCAGGAAGATTTTCAGAAAAACTAGTGCTGGGTTTGGAGTTTCTTGAGGATCATAAATCTTGGGAACGATTACAAGATGGAATGGAGTTCACGGTCAAAGGGAAGAGATATAAAGTTCACTAGAAATGGCTTTTATAAGCTCTGATCTACCCATGACCACTAGTCCATTCTCGATATATATCACCATAGGGATGATATATAGAGAGCATCGTCCGAAATATTTTGCGGCATATATTGATTCAGGAGCCGGTATCTGCACAGCAAAAGAAGGAGTCTTTCCTAAAGACTTTAGTGAAGAATTGCCAACCGTACTAGGAAAGGATTTCTCACAAAGGGTGCTAATCCTTAAAAGAGGAATCAAGCAAGCAGAGATCATGATCGGAGGAGCGGATCGTACCCCATGGTACAAGGTGAAGACTCCATCAATATATTTTCATGATACTGGAGCAGATATTCTATTAGGAAATAATTTCCTACAGATATTCAAGCGATTTACCCAAGAAAACACAACAAGAAGGCTTATTTTCGCAACCCTTTGTGAACATAAGATCATCGCATCAAGACTGTGGAATACATTTCAAAGAAAAATGCCAATCAAATTTCGCAGCAAGCATGGTGATAATGAAGGAAAACTTAGCCATCCAAGATGAATGATCGAAGGAAATATGTCAAAGCAGTCCTTCAAATAAGAACCGAGACTAGAGGAGGATGGAAGATGGAAAACCTAAAGGAAAATACAATCCACCTTCTCAAAGCAAGCTTGGGAGAAATCCTACAGAGAGACGTCACAATCGAAGAATAAAGATCTTTGGAGGACATCAAGAAGAAGATACAGAGGAACTTCAATGAAGATCCTCTAGCCTGGTGGGATAAAAACGAACTCAAAGCTTCACATAAAGTAAAAGAAGGAAAGGAGCATGAGTTCGTGAGATACAAGCCTATCCTGATGAACCAAGAGGATCGAAAGGATATGCAGCTAATACTTAAGGAACATCTGGACCTTAAGTTGATATCACCGGGAGTATCTCCATACAGCAGTACAAGATTTCTAGTTCGAAATCATGGAGAAGTCAATCGAGGAAAGTGGAGACTTATGATCAACTACAAAGGGATCAACAACATCTTGGAGTTTGACGTATACTACATACCAAGTAGGGAACACTTGGTCAACTGTATCAAGAATGTCAATGTATTCTCAAAGTTCAATTGCAAATCTGGATTCTACCAGATTATGAAGAAGGAAGCAAGAAGTTCATAGCCTTCTCCACACCACAAGGCCATTATATCTGGAATGTCATGCCAATGGGCATGGAAAACGCACTCCAGATATACCAAAGGAAGATGGATAATCTTTTCAAATATTATTTCTCATTCATGTTCGTTTATGTGGATGACATCCTCATAGCCTCAAAGAACATGAAGGAGCATTTGGCGCATCTGGAAGTATTTTTAAAAATATGTCACAAGGAAGGACTAGTGCTTTCTGAAAAGAAGGCAATAATTACTACAAGGAAAATCGAGTTTCTTAGAGTAGAGATTGATGAGTCCGGGATTATTCTACAACCACACATTATAGAAAAAGTTCAAGGATTTCCTGAAGATCTCAAAGACAAGAAGCAACTCCAAAGCTTCTTGGGAGTTGTCAACTTTGCTGGAATGTTCATCAACAATCTAGCACAATACAGAAAGGTGTTCAGTTCTCTATTGAAAAAGGATGCTGAGTTCAAATGGGAGGAGTCACACGATTGATCGTATATAGTCGGGATGACCAATTAAAGAATTTATTGAACCACATGGAGGAAGGTACTAGAGTCTAAGCGATCTCGTGTTCATCATAGTATTATAGAGATGATCATAAAGGGGATATAATCAAGAAATGGCAATAAAATAAATGGATAGATGAATGGGCGATGGATGAATGAGCCAAGTAGATAGAGATGAGACTAGCAATACTTAAAGCATGAAAAATCTAGGTATCATACAATGAACTCATATGTGTCATGGGTATAGACTAAGGGCCAACACTAGTTCACTTAAACTCCCTCTCGGAATGAATATGATAGGTTCTAAACATAGCTCAAACGATTGGTTCTCACTCAAACAATTCCAACTAGGTACTAAGCTTGAAATAAGAGTCCCTTCACACGATTAATCAACCTCTCGATCAAACCAATCGGATGTCCTATCAAAGGGTTCTAAATTCTAAAGGATTTCTCAATCTCTTTACAATTTATAATGCATATGAAGTGTATGATAAAATAATTCAATTAATTATCCTAAATATGCAATTGATTTCTCAATCTAATCACATGTTTAAAACAACAAACCACACAAATCATCATAAACATCAAGATCTAAAGCATCAATGATAGAAAATCAATAAACCCAATCAACATATTCATTCAATTGCAAAATACTCAAAATTATCCAACACAATTCATATTGCTAATCTCACAAGAGAGATTAGCCTCTCATGGTCACAAGGAGTTCAACATAGACATTAAAATCCTTACAAAACATGATAAACCCTCGACCAATCTTCCTTAGATGTCTCCAATGGTGATCTTCTTCTCCCCTTTGCAATCCTCATCTCTTCCTTACTTCTCTAACTAATTGGATGAAGGATTTGATGGTGGGATGATGGTAGATGATATGGATGAAGAATGAATGAAGATGAAGGTGAAAATGGAGGAAATGGTGTGTGAGGTAGGTGCAGGGGTGAAAACCCTCGACCAATCTAATCAAATATTGGAGTATGGGATGTTTATACCCTTGGGAAGCTTCTAGAAGGATTCTGATTTTTTTTTACAGATTTTGCATCTATACGGCCCGTGTACGGTACACAGCCACAGGGGTGGCCGTGTAGGTATTTCGAATGACAGAACATGGCCAACCCTTACAGGGCCGTGTTCAGTACACGGCTGGCCTTGTTGGTGCATCTCCTGTTTTTCTTCATTTTGTTTGGCCTGTTCTCCCTCGTTTCAACTCCGAATTGAGATCTGCTTTTTTCCTACGTCTTTCTTTTCATGTCAGGAACTATTTTTACTTGGAAATCATATGTTAAAGCTCATTCCCAAACATCTCCATAAAAACACAAAACACAACCAAATAGAACATAAATACGAATAAAATAACACGAAAATACACATAAAAAGATACTAAAATTTAGGTAAAAATATCACTCATCAAGCAATGGTAAAACAACTAAAGGAGGTTTGTAAGAAGCTCTCCAAGATAGCTATACCAAATGACGAGGATGACTTGGTACTCTACACAGATGCCAGTGACCATTGATGGGCAGCGGTTCTAACTAAGTCCACACCAGAAGGAAAAGTGCCATGTAGATACTGTAGTGGACTCTTTGCGGAGAATGAAGCGAAGAGGTGGCACATCAATGAAAAGGAGTTCTTTGCGGTTGGGAAGGCGTTCAAAAAATGGCCGCTATTTCTTCTCGTGAAAAATTTATCCTTAAAATTGATAACACAAGCGTCAAAACCTTTTTGAAAATAAAATTAAATCTAAAGTAGAAAAGGCTAGACTTTTAAGATGGCAAGCAGAATGTCAATATTATGATTTTAATATTGTCATTATTAAATCTGCTGATAATGTTGTGGCAGATTTCCTGACGAGAGATGGAAGGAGCTAAAATAGACTCCATCCTGACTGTTTCAAGACACTTGATGGACAATCTTGAGTTGCTCCAAAGGAAATTCGAGAATCTAGCACTCAATGCAAAGCGTACTGGAAGGATACAAGAGGGCGATCAGACCAAAGTGTCCAATCACATACGAGATTGTATTCGTAATAATACGAGTCTATTCGAGTCATTACGAGAGCCACTCCTCCGGGCTGTTGATAGCAATAGCAATCGACAAAAGGAGTGTAGTCAAGAACGAGGCTCTAAACTTAGAGTAGGGGATTCAAATACTCCTGGCACGAGTTCTAGATTGGAACCTCCAAAGGAGAAACCAATCCAAGAAAAAGTCGAGGTTCCTGAGTCACATCTTGAGTCTTCGAGTCAACCCAGCACCTCTGGGGTCAAAGAGGGAGAGATCAACCTTAGGCCTATGACGGGCACTACTAAGTTGGTATTAACTTAGCCGATTTCTCTTATTGACAGGAATGCCAGGCCAGCTAGGAAAAGTTAAATACCAGACAAGGAATCCGACCGGAGAAATGCCGGGTGGATATATCTGGGGAATATCCCCGAGTTTGGATGCGAGAAGGCTCAAATTCAAATGATTTAAAGCAGTGGTATAACTTCAGGGAGCTAGCCTCAATATATACTGTTGCACCAAGCTTCCTAGAGCTTTCAAAACTGCCAAATTGGCTAGGAAAAATAGTTTTCAAAGCATGAAAAAACAACTCGACTCTATCCAGATGAGATGTATTGGAGCTTTACTTCACTAGTGCTGCTCCAAAACCTATTGGAAAAGGCAACCACGAGGCCTTTCATTTCATCAAGCTAAGAAGACCCGATATTTCAGCATCAAACAAGGTCAGGGAGTCTTCTGGAAAGGAACCAGTTCTGGTTTCTACATTTTCTGAAGAACAAATCTCTACGTGAAGAGCGAGAGGTTTGTATGCTTGCATTCAGGCAATGATTCAGGTGAAGTTCCCATTCAAGTTCGAACACAAGTCTTTGAATGGATCTTTTCTGTTAAACACTTTAACAGGGAAGAAGACAGGATTTGTTGAGAAGGCCTTCACCGAAAAATAAGACCTTCTTTGGAAAAATAAGATCCCAGTGAGTTAACAAACTCATCGAAGATATTGTAACATGACCCATTTTGGGCAATGGTCAAACAAAATATGCACAAATTGTTTCACCCAAACAGAGCCGGCATTTGGAAAAGGAATAAGGTTGGGCATAGGAATGATCATAATTGTTGATCCACCTCCAGCAAAAGAGACACGTGGAAAGAAGAGGGTAAAATCTCTTCAGAATACCTCAGAGCCAGGAGAATCTTCAGGCACCAAGGAAGACAAATGACTCTTTAAAAAAGTAAAAGCCAGGTGACCCCGCAAGAAAACAAAGGCATGTGACCCTGCAGCAAAGGGGACCAAAGGAAATGGACCTGGCCAGGTAAAAGGAGTATCTAATGTAGCCAGCTACTGAATACACCCAAGAAATGTGACATAAGTAGTGACGTCACAAGAAGTTAGGAGGTTTTGGAATCCGGATTTCAAGTCCACAAGCCTCTATAAATAGATAGTATGAGGAAGCAGAAGGCATCGACCATCATCCTCTGTTTTCTCTTTCAATAAACATTGTAGTTTTTTTCTTTTCTTTGTATGAGTGTTTCTGTTTCAACTACAATAGGTAGCTAGAGGAGTCTTCTCCTCTTGTTCAAGTATTATGAGTGTGTAATAAGTATTTTCATTCAATAAATAAATAATCTTGGACTACTGCCCACATGCAACCTTCCATTTTTCTGCAATCTTGATCTCCATACTTTTCGACGAGAAACAGTAGCAGCATCCTGTACACCCGGCGTAGAAAACAAATTAGGGTAGTGCTGAGGTCCGCTGAAGGAACGAGATTGAACCATCACACTGCGGGCATGTGCTTGGCTGTGAGGAGCAGCTGTAAAACCTCCTGGATACCCGGTAGATCGACGGTCAAAAAAGGTACTGTTACTATCTCAAGTTGGTTAGTTATGAGATTAATGTTGTTTAATTAATGTACGGAAGCATGTTGGGCCTGATATGGTCGTAATGGATTATATCTATTTTGAGGAAAAAAGGAATGTTAATTTTTTTTTTGAGTAAAGTGTAGGTCACCCACGTTGGTACCCACACCCACACTAACATGGGATATATTGGGCAGAAGGTTCCAAATAGTAAGGGTATAAGGATCCGAAAATGAGCTATTATTTAGAAAAGATATAAAACAAAAGGGATGGTTGGTATTGATAGGTGATGTTTGACTTTTGGATATTTTTGCAATCCTCCAAAAAAAAGTATGGCCTTTGAACCTAGTGGCCCATATACAGTCGGACCAAAGCACTAATTAAAGACATTAGTACAGAGGAATAGTATTGGGCCAGCCCAAATCAGCTCAAATAATTTGCCAGCCGACAAATTTATAAATAAATGTAAAAAATTTTACACTGCATATTCATAAAACAATATAAGAGTTATAAGATAGTTTAAATCATTTAAATTATTAAGTGGGTTAATAAAGTTGGAAAATGTCATAATAAGAGGTGAGTATGTGAATTGCTTGATTTTTTTATTAATTTCATGAGATATTGTAACTCACCTCACCTTGTAATCCATTGGGCCCATTGCTTTTAACTAACGGGCTAAAAAGAAAATTATGCCCATATAAGTGCGATAAGTGTGTAAAATCCCTTATTTATAGTAAATTTTTAAGGCCTATTAAGTATTATTTACTTAATGTGAACTAAATACTATCTAAATATATAGGAATTTTGTATATATATTAATAAGTAATAATAAAATATATTTTATACGTACAGAAAAAATAAAAATAAAAAAGTATGGCATTTTGGGCCTAGTGGCCCATATATAGTCGGACCAAAGCCCTAAAGTCATTAGTACAGAGGAATAATATTGGGCCAGCCCAGCTTAGCTCAAATCATTTGCCAGCCCGACAAATTAATACATAAATGTAAAAAATTATACATTGCATATTCATAAAATAACAAGAGTTATATTTACGAAATTATATAGTGTTTGGATCATTTAAATTATTAGATAAGCTTGAAAATATCATAAATAAGGAATGAGTATGTGAATTGTCTTAATTCATTATTAGTTTCATGGGATAATCCACCTCAACCCTAGGTTGTAATCCACCGAGCCCATTGCTTTTAACTAACGGGTTTAGAAGAAAATAAGCTCGCATTAGTGCAATTAGCGTATAAAACCCCTTACTTTCAGTAAATTTTTAAGTCACATCAAGTATTATAAACTCAATGTTAACCAAATATTTCCTAAACATATGTGAAATTTTGGGATTATGTATGTATACCCAATTTCATATTAAAAATGTAATATGTCTAAATATAGGGTGATAAAAAAAAAAAGAAGAAGGTGATTCTAGGGTGTATGTAGTGCACCCTAGAACTCATAGGCTTAATAGAGTGTTAATAGATAGTTATTTTATTTAATTTTTAATTATTTTATTTTATTTAATAATAGAGATTAAACAAAAATTTAAATTAACGGTTAAAATCTTCCTAGCAGCCCGATGCTCATGTGCACCGTGGTTTGATTCCTAAGTATAATTATGTAATGTAAAATGAAAAATGCATGTGATTTAATATGGTTTCTGAAAAGATACTTATGGGATTGGAGTGGATAATGGATTGATAGAATTTAACCACAGTAATAAAATTATTCTTAAATGGTCTCACTAATTATATATTTCTTGGAGTTAAAATCATTTTTAGTCCCATAAAAATATGAAATTTTTGAATCTGTCCCAAAAAAGATATTATTTTAAATTTAGTCCCCTAACTTTCGACATTGATCAATTTTGGTCCCAAAATCGCCGAAAATTAATTTTTTCGCCGTAATTAGGCATGTGCCTCCCACGTGATGATTTAAATTGGGGTTTCCAACCAGATTTTCCTATGTGGCACTAAATAATAAAATTTTGCTAATTATTCTGCCAATTCACATATTAACACTCAATACTTATTTGATTTATATTTTCCACATCACCTTTAATTCTAGAATTAAGTAGTATATGGTATCATATTCTAATTATTATCAGATTCTAATTCTAAATTCTAAAAAGGATTTAAAATGTCAGAAATCCTATAAGATCAATTAGCTGAATTAAAACTTCTTATCGAAAAACCTAAATCACGATCTTACCTTTAATTAAAAACTTCCAGATTTCCCCCAAATTGAAAGATAGGGTTGCCAATATCTAAAAACCTAAATCACGATTTTTCCTCTAAATTAAAAACATCAAGATTTCCCTCAAATTGAAAGATAGGGTTCTCGGCAAGACTAATTATTTAAGGCAACTGCGGATGATTCAAGGGAGTTGAAACTCATCCACTCTAGAATTTTGATTCTCAACACCACCAATGGGACTGTGTGGCGGTTCGATTCGGACCGACGTGTCCGAACCCCGATTGCCCAATTGCTCGATTTGGGCAATTTGGTTCTCCGAGATGGGGGGATGATTCACCGGAGAATTTCCTGTGGCGGAGCTTCGATTACCCGACGGATACCTACTTACCGGGCATGAATTTGGGGGTGACCTTGGTAACGGGTAGGGATTAATATCTCTCGTCATGGAAGAGCAGCGAAGAAGCTTCCACCTGGATCCGACTGGGTATCGGCAGATCGTGATGAGGAGGGGTGCAGCGGTGGTGCATCGGATCTGGCGATTCCCGGGCCGCCCACCTCGAACTGCTTGTCCATTTCATCATCGGTAATTGCTTGCAATTGGGTTTGGGTCCCTACTGTTCTTCGTGATTTTGGTGAATTGAATTTTAAATTGATTTCGATATAGAGATTAGGATTCTTATTATCACAGTAAACGTATTTATTTGGAATTTTAATCTTATCCTTTTTAATTCGGAAAATAGGATCATTTATTTTAGAATTAAAAATATGATATGATATATGATTTAATTTTAAAAGAGATGGTGACGTGGAAAATGTGACAAAATAAATAAATATTGTAGTATATTGTAGTATATGAGTTGGCAATATGATTGGTTAAATTTCATTTTCCATATGCCATGCAGAACGAACCACCTCAAACCCCAAATTTAAACCATCACGTGAGTCACATGCCTGATTCCGGCGAAAAAATCAATTTCCGGCGATTTTGGGACCAAAATTGGCCAATATCGAAAGTTACAGGACTAAATTTAAAATAATATCTTTTTTGGGACATATTCAAAATTTTCATATTTTTATGGGACCAAAAATGATTTTAACTCTAAAAAATACCAATAACTCCTGAAAGCAAGTCAAAAAATTATTTTATAAATCTTCCTACATATATCATAAATGAATTCTACCATATACGATAAATCGTAAATGATTTTATTAAAAATAAAATATTATTGAAAGTATCGTTCTAGTATGATCTACACGAATAGTATAGGAAATTCTGATATCATAACTTATATTTTTGTTGTCCGCATCATTTTTTTCGATACAAAATCTTTCGAAATGCTAGTATTGTTGGATTAATATAGGATCAATGAATTGAGAAAGTAACTACTTTATTAAGAGCTAAACACAATATTTTCCAATACTCACACTCAAGACACACCTTGCTCTGAAGCTGCTACACTCTGTTTTCACTATTCTCTCAATTACTCACTAATTCACTCATCACTTATTATCTCTCTCTTTTGTGCCTACCACTAATGATGCATATATGCTTAACATTTACCAATTTCACTAATGATGCCTATATGCCTATTTATAGCAAACATCCGGCCCTTTTAGTATGTCTGTTAGCTGGACACTCCTACACAATTCCATCATTCTAGAATTAAGCTACCAACTATCTTTCACTACTTGCTAGAAGATTCTAGCACAATAGCTCTCACTTCAATTTTCGCCCGAACCCTCAATTTTCGTCGAAAACCCCAAATTCATCCGTCATATGCAACGCACGTGACAATTTCCAGTGAAATTTGGGCAAAATTGAAATAAAACTCATAGTTATAGGACAAAATCGATACAAATATCTTTTTTGGGACAAAATCTAAAGTTTTAAATCAAAACTATCACTTTGGTTAAGTATGATTCTATCTCAATTGCTTTCGATTTTGGGAATAAATTTTGCAAAGTCTTTTTTCTTTATATATCACAATTAAAGAATTTGTTAATTTCTTGGCAACACTTCTACGGAACTTCTCAAGGTAAGACTGTTAATATACCTTTTTTAAAAGAGTAAGACTCATATGATATCGTCTCTCGCTTGAGATCTTTTTTCATTTTTAAAATAGTTATTACTTTTTTTACCATAACTTTCATTACATGCACAACAAAAATATTCATGTTTTGTGAAGGCTTGACGGGTTTAGTAACAGTTTTTGTAATGGCCTAACAGCCATCGTAAACAAGTGGTCACAAATTTCTTGTGATGGGACGGTCTGTCACAATTGTGATGGCTTTTATGACAAACTTGTCTTCTAACGTTCGGTAGCATAATGCCTGTATTAATCACAATTATAACATTTTACAGAAGAGTTATCATACCTCGATTCTGGGTTGCTCCTTCCTCGACCAAATTCTTTTCTTAATTTCTCCATTATTTCCATAACCCCCTCATCCACATTCACAGCCTCTACTTTGTCCTTAGCCACGACTTTGACCACTACTTGGGCCTCATCTTTTTCCTTTGCATTCACTTGCAATTTTTAATAATTGTTCTACCATATTTTTTTTTCTCTTTATATACTTGTAAAGAGTCTATTAAAAGATTAAAAACATCTCCTCCAAACTTAAGGTTTGGTGAGTAGGGTGAATAGTTTAAAGAAGATCTCATACACTCCCTAGAATAATCTAAATAGCTACCACTATTAATTTTGTTGGAACATTCTATCATACTCACAACATTTTCCTCATGATATTTCTAGATAATTCTACACCATGTATGGGGAAAAAATGAAAGGTCATGATGGATGACCGCTTGATTGATCCGAGTTTGAGTCACTTATCCATTCTTTTCCTACCTTGTCCAAAGAGCCTACGTTACAACGAAATAAAAAGACCTTTTTGATTCATGATTTGCTAGCTATAAGTAAAAGGAGAGTTGAGACAATAGGCAAGCTTATGGTTATGCATGCACTTGAATTGAATTTGAGAGCAAACTTATATATATAACCCAAACGGTGTACACTTTATACACCATGAGCGTGAGAGTTACACTATATATATTCTGTGAGCATAGGTGGATTGAGCACTTGAATGGTGAAGTAATTGTCTTAACTTGCATGTTTCGAATAAATTGATACTTTAGAATTTAAAGTTATGTGAACCGAGTTAAGATTGATTACATCTTTTGAAGATGTTTTGATCGTTTCTTTGGAACATGACTTTCCATCTCATTATTTTTTCTTGGTTTTTCATTTCGTTGTTCGAGAACGAACAACACCTTTAGTTTGGGGGGTTTGATGAGAGTAGAAATTCATGTATTTTCGGGTCTAATTTGATACCTCTTTTAGTGTATAATTGATATTATTTGCACAAATATTAATACTTTGAGTTGTTATTGACTAAAAGTTGCTTGAGAGGTATTTTGTTGTGTTTTGATAGGAAAAAGGATCAAAAGCGTAAAGTTGGAATGAGGTGTGAATTTGTGCAATATGCAAGAAAACAGAGGACCACTTTTTATAATTTTTCTGTATTCGTGTGGAGGTTCGAATCAGTCTTTTGATATATGGTTGGAAAGCCACAGAAGAGAGGAATGCGTGAGCGCAAAAATCACCTCAATCGGAGTTTAGATGAATAAGTTATGATCAAAAAGGTGAGGTCGCGCAGCTGCCGACGGAATTTTCGAAACTTTCGAATTTTGGCGATTAATAACATTTTGATGCCACGTGTAATAATACCATTGAATGCACGGAGTTCACACCCAATTTGATGCCATGTCATCACGCAATTGTGGATTGTTACCGTGAACTCTAATCAATAGGTGGGCCAACTTGATAATTGAAAAAAGAGGTAAGCCTATAAGTTAATAAATTGCTGGGAGCAATTTTGCTATGTCGGCCCAAGAGGGAATGTATTTAGTGGGGTGAGAAGCCCAATACCAGCAAAGCAATTATCCGGGAAATTCAAAGATGGATGATGGGCCACGCATATAGAATTTATTTATTTATTCCTAGCCCATTTGTATAGCAAAATTATCATATCAGATCCCAACTATAAATTGGGGGTGAACATCATAGCTTACGAAAATATTTCCCTCTGGCGTAAACACAGCATCGTCCCCATAGCATCATTAAGCCCTAATTCCACCTTCTATCATCCACCCATTGGAGACGGAGATTCCGACGGAGATCGTAATTGAAGAGACGGAGTCCTCCAAAAGGGTTCTTTATTTTTAATTATTTATTTTTTTATTTTAGCACAATGATTAGGGTTAATTACATTTTTGTGATTTGTCCTCGTAATTCCATAGGCTAAGTTTCTTTGTTGGTAATGTTAGGGTGTTAAAACATATTTGACTATGTGATTTGATTGCCCTAGACTTGAATTTATTATTCTGCAAAATGTTTATTTCCTTATTGAAGAGAATATTTTGAGACTTCATATTATTATGTTTTTGGGTTTTGATTCCTTTAATTATTCTTGACTGTATCACTGATTGATAGTTAATATGATTTTCTATTTCTGCATAATAATTGTTGTTTCCTGTGACAGTTTTAGGATATTGGCATATAATTCCTAAGAGTGTTAGACAATCAATTTGGAATAATAAGTACCTGTTAAAACATCATTATTAAGTAATTGGTAATGAGACAAAAGGGGTTAATAATTGCGTACCTAGAAAGGGAAGTCTAGTGCTCTAACCTTTAATGAAATTTAGCATGAAGTACCTATAGAGGGAGAAAGAATTAATTCCTTATTGATCCTAGGATTATCAACTCATTATAAGTGTTAGATCCTACACGATCAAGATGATTTAACTAGGCTTAGTGATCCTCTTATAAACGTCTGCAGGTAATTAATTTGGGTTTAGATAAATTAGTGACATAGTTAAGCTGTTTGCGCGAGCATTACCAATTCTCCATTCTTGAACTCTTAAATCGTATTCTCTTGTGTGATTTATTTTCTTTGCATTAGTTAATTATTTTATTTCAGTTTTTATTAATTAATTAATTATCCTTTCAAAAATTCCCGGATTTGTCTTGCAATTGAATTATCATATAGAATTATTATTAAATTTATAATTATTTCGGGGGAACGATATTCACTTGGTCACGCGCACTACAATCGATCCCTTACACTTGAGGGTGAAAGAAAATAGCGATCATGAGACTAGCATCATGAAGAGCTTAGCATATTTTTTTTTATTAATTTTAAGGGGAAAAATGCACTTTTGGTCTCATGCAAAAATGTCAATTTCATTTTTGGTCCCTAACCTTTTTTTTGTCCCAAAAGTTGCAATTTTGAGTTGTAATTGATGAAAAGATCACCCCACATGTTGGGACTGGGAGAGAAATTAAGATAGAGGCGATCAGTTTCGTTTGCTCCGATTTGCGTAGGCATATTCACAGCTGAAGAAGACGATAAGATAACTGCTGGGCGAAACTGTATATTTAGTGGAGAAATAAGTGAAATTTACTTGGGGCACTCACCCTTTGAGATAGAAACGGTGAGACGAATTGTGAAATAGTACTCAAACCCATAATGTGATTTAGTTGATGAATTGAATCAATTGAGTGACTTTTCACGAAATGATTATTTTGAGACAAATAAAGATGATGTTTTTTATTTAATAAAAAAGAAGAAGAGAAAATCCATTGAGAAAAATTAAAACAAACTCTCTTGTGAGACGGTTTATGAGATGTGTTAAAGTATGTGTATTTTATAGATAAAGTATGCTTAATGGCTGTCAAAATATGTTTTCTAAAATATAATAAGTGATGAATTAAAGTATGATTTTAGGGTATTATAATATGATTCATTATTGACATACTTTAACTACAAATAAACATACTTTACCTATATAATGAGCATATTTTAGTAATGGGTCGACCCATTTCACAACCGTCTCACAAAAAACCCGTCTCATAAGAGAGTGTCGAAAATTAAAGCAATGCCTATCCTACAAGTGTAAAACATATATTGTCCCATATCTTTTTACTTTTATTCGAAAAGGTTCCAAATTAGTTAAGACGTTCAATTTCGTCCCAAACCTTTCAATTAAGACATAGCAAATGATTTTCAAAATTCTTAGATGTTTTGCAAATGGCTTTCGTCTACTCCAGGCTTTTATTGGTGTTTTATTTTGTACAGCCATTATTGGACATCTATTCAGCAAATAGACTGCGATGCAGACATCTTCTGCCCAAAACACTCTAGGCATATATACCTTTTTCTACTAGCATTGTTCTTGCCATCTCCATTACTTTACATTTGTTCTTTTTGAAATGTCATTTTGTTTTGGAGCATAGCCGATTGTTAGCTGATGGTTGACTCATTTTTCTTCACAAAATTTGTTGTAACTCATTGGATATGTATTATGTCCCTCTATTACTCAGAAGAACTTAGATTCTTTGTCTGTTTTAATTCTCCACTAAATTCTTGAATTTCTCGAAGATAGAGAAAACTATGGTATTTCTTTCAAGAAGCATACCCATGTCATTCTTGTGTAGTCATCAAACGGATATGTCTAGACTTTTCGTTGTACATATCACTAAGAGCTCTTCCAATTATGGCTTGACTGTCATAATGTACCATTATTGTAGGGACCGATTTGTTCCAACATGGAATGTCCTCCAGGAAATTACGAAGCCATTATGCTTCTTCCCCGACTTTATTTAGAGCTATGAACTCTGATTTCATTGTGGATCGGGCTATACAGGTCTGTTTTGTAGACCTCCACGACACTGCTCCTCCTCCAATAGTGAATACATATCCACTCGTGGAGAACGAGTCTTTTGTGTCAGATATCCAGTTTGCATCATTGTACCCTTCGAGTACTGCTGGATATTTTGTGTAGTGTAGCCCCACATCAATAGTGTATTTCAGGTATCTCAGCACTCTTCTCAATGCTTTCCAGTGCTCATTGCTTGGGTTACTCGTGTATCTATTCATTTTGTTAACTGAACATGCTATGTCAGGACACATACAATTGGTTATATACATTATGCTCCCTATAACCCTTGCATACTTAGATTGAGCCACTGATTCACCTTTATTCTTACTAAGGTGTACACTTGGATTCATGGGTGTCTTTGCCGGAGAATCATCTAATGCATTAAATTTCTTCAACACTTTCTCAATGTGAAAAGATTGTGACAAATCAATTTCATCAGATATTCTTTGAATCTTGATTCCAAGTATCACATCCGCTATACCCATGTCCTTCATGTCAAAGTCCCGATTCAACATTCGTTTAGTGTCAACGATTATGTCATTACTGCTTTCCATGATAATCATATAATCTACATAGAGGCAGACCATGACAAATCCCTTTGGTGTATTTCTCACATACACGTATTTGTCACACTCGTTGATTCGAAAACTATTTGACATCATTGTGTTGTCAAACTTAACATGTCATTGTTTTGGAGCTTGTTTAAGTCCATATAATGATCGCACGAGTTTACACACCTTTTTCTCATTTCCAGGTGCCATAAAACCTTCTGGTTGGTCCATGTATATTTCTTCTTCCAACTCACCATTTAAGAAGGCTATCTTCACATCCATTTGATGGATCTCTAGATTGTGCAATGCAGCAATTGCTATAATTACACGAATAGACGTAATTCACGTCACTAGTGAGTAGGTATCAAATAAATCATACCCTTCCTTTTGCCTGAAGCCTTTAGCCACCAACCGGGCTTTATATTTGTCTATGGACCCATCAACTTTATATTTTATTTTAAGGATCTATTTGTATTCTAAGGTCTTGCAACCCTTTGGTAAATCTACCAATTCCCATGTATGATTTTGCATAATGGAATCAATCTCGCTATCTATAGCTTATTCCAGAATAGTGCATTTGGACGAGATAGAGCTTCAGATACGGATTTGGGCTCATCTTCAATCGCGTAGGTGAAGAAGTCTTGACCAAAGTCCTTTTCTACTCTAGCTCTCTTACTACGTCTTGTTTCTACACTCTCTTGTGTAGATTGAACCGCAGTAGTATCTACATGTGGTCTCTTAGAAGATGTCACTTATTTATTTCTTTTGCTAGGAAATATATCTTCAAAGAATATTGCATTCCTTGATTCTATCATAGTGCTTTCAGTCATGTCAGGTACTTCCAATTTATGAATCAGAAATTTGTAAGTGATGGACGTTTTCTCAATACACAACTTTAATCCCCAAGTATGAAGGATATCAATTGTAGTTTCGAAGGTGACCAAGTTAAATATCGAATCCACGGGACGGATAAATATTACTTTTGTTATTTTCTAGCAATTATGACTATGTTGAGAATTGTAATTGTAGGTTTGTGAACTAAGTAACAATTAAAATAACAAATAAATAACAAGAACAAGAAAATAGTAGTTGTGATCAAATAAGATGATAGGTAGTTCGTCAGGCCATCCAGTTTCATTCGTTAATTCATACTTTCGTGTGTCGATGTCCGACTCTGCCTTGTGGTTTATGGACGCATCGCTATACCATGCAAATCTATTCTATAGACACAAATAGATAAGCTTTTGACACGTGTGAGTATCCTCAGAGCAAGACGTAACCTTTACCTCCCTTTCTAGGTACTATCATAATCAATTATTTCCCGTGCACTTAGTACTCTAACCCGATTTGATCTCCCTTTTTAGGTACTATAAAGTTATACTCTTAATCCTACTTGTTAACCCGAATTTAATTCAATTAACAAACATTCATATAAGACGGTTCTAATAAAACCTCGGAATCCCTTCACTTAGAATTATAACAATAAACCATGCTCATTAGTGAACGCACTCAATCACTAACCATGTTATGCATTCAGACTCTACACAACGATTATTGATGCACAAAACAACTATGAGTATGGATTAAAAACGCACAATCTTATATAAACTAAACTACAAGTAGTGTTGTACGGAGTATACACACGAAATACAAATCAACTTCGTCTCTTCGATTCTTGGCACTTTCACTCTGATTTTGCTATGAAAACCACTTAAATAGCTCCACTAACACCTGATTCATGCTAATTCACAATATATATAGGTTTTCCACCTATTTCCACCTCAAAACTCTCCAAAACTAGCACAAAACATGGTGCCAAACTTGTGAATTTACACACTCATCAAACTCTCAAACTTACATGTTGCTCGTCCCGAGGCAACCAAATCAAACCACAGGAGTCGTGTATAATTCACCAAGATCAAGTACAACACATACTATATATGCAACTTCTTTAAATCAAACAAGTATTAATTGCTTCATATATATCATTCGTACAAAACCAACCCAATCACACACCATTCGGAGTACTAAGTAATCTAGCTCACAAGATAAGTATTTACTCTCTTTCACTCAAGTGCGTGAGGCACTATATAGGTTAATATAAACACTCATATCAATCCATATTCACGCGTAACCATAATCTTGGCAAATGTCTCAAAAATCAACTTATAATCAACTCTTCACTAGCATCACAAAGGACTTATTTTCGGGTTGTAATGTTGGCTCTTTGGAAAAAGGTAGGAAAATTTGGACTTAGTGACTTAAGACCCTAGTAGAGAGTTACCTTGGAGGTTCTCGATTTCTTCTTCTTACAGCAAGTTCTCCTCCAATGTCGTCTCTTGAACTTGTAAAATTCCTGAATTTTCCTTCATTTCATGGCATCAACATCATCTTTTCGTTGGACAACTCAGGTACCGATTTTAGGCACTACCCTTCTTCTCATGTATAGGCCATCAGCTGCTAAGCTTCATGCACCATGTATAAAAATAATCGGGGTACCAGTTTCGGGCACTACCCCTAAACAGAATTTAACCATATTCTTTTCATCCAACCATATTCTATCTTCCTTTTTCTTCTTGCAACACTTACTCACCTCAACTCTCTCTACCAGTGAATAGGTTAATCAAAGCTCAAGTAAAGGTTTATAAGGTTATTTACTTTGGCTACCAAAGAAAAGGCTTTTAACGGCTCAACGGGGCATTCCAAGGTTAATAAGATCATTAGGAAGGACAAAATTTGGTTAAGTAACTTAATCACAAAATAATGGCCTAAGATCATGTCCTAGCAATTTATCAATCATAAGTCTCACACAATGCTCCAAGCCAAGTTCTAGAATACGTTCATATGAATGATCCTCTCAAGAATAAAATAATCATGATCACGCATGATTATCAAGGCTCAAATCCTCACATAGGTAATTAGAATCCTAAGTACTCCTTATAGCACATAATTAAGATCAATTCCACAAGAACTCTACATACTTATCAAATTATACATGCTTTTCATCAATAGAAATTAACACATGAACATATGAATGCACAAAATCAATAAGCTCATACCCAATCAACCATACAAGTATTCAACACAGCCCAACTCATGCATCATAGAAGGACGGAATTAAAAACACACTTTCCTGGCTTGCTTCGACCTTGATTCGACCTGTGGAAGAGGTCAAATCATGACTGATGAGGTCGAACCAACATCCTGAACACCTTCTCCTTCGGTTCGGCTTGGGTTCGGCCTGCTGACCAGGTCGAACTATATCGGCTTAAGTCGAACCACCTTTCTGTAAGTTTCATATCACCGGTTCGACCTCGGTTCGACTTGTTAAACAGGTCGAACCAAGAACGTCGTGGTCGAACCGTACTTCTGGAATTCTGCTATCACTGGTTCGACCTTGGTTTGACCTGTTGATCTGGTTGAACCATTTTGCATGAGGTTGAACCACCTCTCTGGACAACTTTTGCCTTGCTGGTTCGATTTCTTCAGCTAGGTTCGACCTCCTGGCACTGGTCGAACCTACCCTGGCTTTGGTCGAACCACCCTTCTAAGCTTCAAAACTGAGTGTTTTTCAATCCCTACACACTTCAAACTTTAATACGAATCATTAGGTACCAACTAGAACACAACTTCATCAAAAATTGTTCCACAAAATATCATTCATGAGTAACTCCATAAAAGAAAACACAACCAAAACTCACTAAACATTAGGCAAGTTGTAAAAAAAATCGTCACATCAAAATCGATTAAAATTTTAAATATGGCGCAAAAACCAACTTCCCTAACAAACATCACAAAGAAAAGATTATACTATCGGTGCTTATTGAGGTAAGTACATCACACCCCCCCAAACTTAGTAGAAACCATAGTTGAAACTAAGTTTACAAAGAGATGTCATTATCGATAAGTAAGCACTTCAAATATAAAAATTTTTTACACACACGAATGAAATAAAATAATAAAACGGGAGGGAAAGCCCCCAACAGGCGCTCATGTTTAACGTCGGAGAGTCACGACGGTACCAACTTGGATGACTACTTGATCAGAGGATGATCATGTCGCATCCTCACCTTCCAATACTTTCTCCCCCTCTTATCATCCACAATTACCACCTTACCATTCTTATGCACCATACGATCAGTAGAATCTCGTTCCGCAAACTTTCTCTTCTCATTCCTGTCAATCTTCCACTCAATTTTGGAATAACTCTTATCTCCATCAAGATCAAAATCAGGATAAGAATGAGAACAAGGACTTTCAAATTTGTTGATATCCGGTAGTAAGTTAGGAGGCTTCAAGTAGGTATCATCTTCTCTTCCTATGTCTACAGTCAGCACGGCACCTTTCTCGCTCACAACTCCTCTGGGTCAATCTTCCTCTTGAATTCCGAATCACCTGATGGATCTTTTTCATTGTCACCAAGATAAGCATACGTTAAATGTTTCGGTAACGGTTTCAGCTCCTCTTTCTTTTCTTCTATCGGAGAGCTCTCTCTCTCCAACGGCAAGTACTTCCTAGACCCTTTCGCTTCTTCAGCCTTAGCTTTCTCCAATGCATACCTAGCTTCACCGAAAGCAAGTAAGTTCTCAAGATAATGAATACAGTCCTCATTAGAAAGACCATCAAGCTCCGTAGTTGAATAAGTAAGAAACTACATCAAACATGTCTCAAGAGGATCCTTAGACAAGATCAGGGACATATCCTCCTTCACAATCTCCTCCACCACGTCAATACTATGACACTGAGACTCCATGGGCAACTTCATTGCTTTGTTCAAGTTGAAAAGAACTTCTTCTTTGTCCATCCGCAATCTAAGCTCTCCTTTTTGAACGTCAATCATAGCTCCAGCAGTAGCAAGGAAAGGTCTCCCCAAGATTAAAGGGATATTATCCTTGTCTTCTTCCATCTCTAGCACAAGAAAGCCTACAGAAAAGACTAGCTTCTCCACTTTGACGAGAACGTCTTCAATTATACCTTTTGGAAACGTCATCGACCTGTCCGCCAATTGGAGAACCACTGTTGTAGGAGTCAACTCCCCCAAATCAAGCCTCTGAAAGATGGACAAAGGCATCAAATTGATGATTGCCCTTAGATCGCACAAAGCTCGCCGTGCCGGCCCCTTTCCGATCTCACATAGAATAGTGAAGCTCCCCGGATCTTTCATCTTTTGCGGTAGCTTCCTTTGAATGATTGAGCTATAATTTTCAGATAAATTCACCGTTTCAATTCCGGTTAAGCTCCGCTTCTTCAACAATATGTCTTTAAGAAATCGGGCATAGTACGGCATCTCCATGATTGCCTCTGAGAAAGGAATGCTCAAGCTTATCTTGTTCATTATCTCTGAAAACTTCTTGAACTTCTCTTCCAATCCCTTCTTCACAAGCTTGTAAGGAAACGGTGGAGGTATCTTTTTTTTGGGAATCCCCCATTCATCACGATCAACCTTCTCCGCTTTCTCCTTTTCGGCTCTCAAACGCTTGGCTCTCTCCCATTTTTTCTCAGCTATTATGTCTGTACTTTGCTCATTCTGAACCACTGGAGTAGCATCAACATCATCGAGAGTGTTCAGAGTAGCAACAGGTAATTTCTGGTGGGGTTCGACCAGGGTTCGACCAGGTCGAACCAGGCACGCACTGGTCGAACCTATCTTCTGGACAATGGCTCTCTTTTTGAATTTGAGGTTCGACCTGGGTTCGACCTATTGAGGAGGTCAAACCATGGGCACCTAGGTCGAACCGACCTACTGTACTCCTTCCGCCCTCCGATTCGACCAAGGTTCGACCTGTTTGATAGGTCGAACCATGACCGTCGTGGTCGAACCATTGCTGCGACAAAACAGAGTGTTCCAATTGGTGCGATTTGACCTGGGTTCAACCTGTTAGATAGGTCGAACCATGATTAATTTGGTCGAACCGTTGCTGCGATAAAACAGAGTGTTCCGAATTGTGAGGTTCGACCATGGTTCGACCTGTGGAACAGGTCGAACCATCTGTAGTTTGGTCGAACCAATGCTGCAATGCCTTCTGATCGTGTCCAGTGCGTTGGTTCGACCTCTCCTGTATGGTTCGACCTTTAATGTTGGTCGAACCATGGTCGAACCGGGCCCAAGACATGTCCAAATTTGATTCCGGCCTCATAGGTCCCTCGTACTGCGTTCCCGACCTCAATGTGATGGCGTTGCAGGACCTTGGATTCTCAATACTTTGAGACAGAAACTTCCCCTTCTCAATAGTTTGAGTAAGCTTGTTAACACTTCCTGCCATCTCCCCCATCAGCAATGTAAGGTCCTTCACCTGCTTAGATATAACCTCATGGTTTGCATCAATTTTCTTTTCAAGTTTAGCCTCAAGACGGTTCACTCTTTCATCATTCTTGGCCATATACCTGTTCACAGTATCCTCAAGACCCGTTTCCCTTCTTCCACCTTAGCACCCGGATCAACACCCATCGGAGGTTGAATCGCATTATTCGGATTGCTCCATGAGAACTCCGGCCTTCTAGGTTGTTGATAACCACCCGGGGGACCATGATTATTAAAGTTTCCTCGATAGTTCCCTTGGTAGTTTCGGTTTTCTTGATCTGGATACCTAGTCCCTTGAATACTTTGACCCATGGCATAGTGTGCCTCTTCCAACTCCTCTTGGATTGGTCCATCATTCTTCAACTCCTGCATGATTGGTACGCGCTGAGATAATTCGCTGATTTGCTTCTGTTGGGATTCAAGTAGCTTGTTGATATTGGACAAGCTAGAGACGATCTCATCCTCTCTACTTGTTTTCACCATTGCTTGTTCAACCTTAGCTACCTTCCCAAGGACATAAGTACCTCTAATTCTATCAGTTGGCCAATCCCTCGAATTCATCGAAATATCTTCAAATAACTCTTCGACCTCTATGGATGACTTTGTAAGCAATGCTCCATTAGAAGAAGCATCCAATAACACTCGTGAATCACAGTCCAATCCATTGTAGAATATACTGATATATTGAGCTTTAGATAGCCCATGTTGAGGACACTTCCTAAGCATGTCCTTGAATCTATCCCATGCTTCATGAAATTTTTCACCTCCACCCATAGAAAATTGGTTAATGTCTTGCTTCATCTTAAACACCTTTGAAGGTGGCATGTACATCTCCAAGAACCTTAACTGCAGTTGCTCCCAAGTGGTGCACTCAGCTGCGTTGATAGTGTCGTACCAATCTCTCGCCTTTTCAGTAAGTGAGAATTTGAACAAAAGGATCTTCCTAGCATCCTCATGTTCTCCTGCGTCTTTTTGAGTATTTGCATAGTCCAAGAACTTGTTCAGATGCTGCTGCGGATCCTCGAAAGACCCTCCTGAAAAGGAGTTCCTTTCTATCATGCTAATAAGAGTGGGATGAAGATCGAAAGCTGAATTAGTTCCCCTCGCTCCTAGAAGCCCAATATTTCCAACCCCATTATTTCTGAAAACCTCTCGGATGGCTAGATTATCCGGATTCGCTGCTATGTTGACTGTCCTTACTCCCGAATTAACTTCAGTTGTAGCTTCAATCGTCTGTGAATTCTGCTCGTCAACTTCAACTCCAAAATTCAGAGCTTCAGTTGGATCAATAGTCTTTGCCTTGCTCTTCTTCTTCTTCTTTCTTGACGATGCTCCGATTTCAGGATTATAGGGTTCAAGTTCACCTTTCTTTGATCTCGTGAGCATGCACCTAAAAAGAACTAGAATTAAAACAGCAAAACAAGAAAAATAGCCTTAATAAACTAGAAATAACAAAAAGATATTTTAAGCCATCCCCGGCAACGGCGCCAAAAACTTGATGGGCGTTTTCTCAACACACAACTTTAATCCCCAAGTATGAAGGATATCAATTGTAGTTTCGACGATGACCAAGTTAAATATCAAATCCACGGGACGGATAAATATTACTTTTGTTATTTTTTAGCAATTATGACTATATTGAGAATTGTAATTGTAGGTTTGTGAACTAAGTAACAATTAAAATAACAAATAAATAACAAGAACAAGAAAATAGTAGTTGTGATCAAATAAGATGATAGGTAGTTCGTCAGGCCATCCAGTTTCATTAGTTAATTCATAGTTTCGTGTGTCGATGTCCGACTCTGCCTTGTGGTTTATGGACGCATCGCTATACCATGCAAATCTATTCTATAGACACAAATAGATAATCTTTTGACACGTGTGAGTATCCTCAGAGCAAGACGTAACCTTTACCTCCCTTTCTAGGTACTATCATAATCAATTATTTCCCGTGCACTTAGTACTCTAACCCGATTTGATCTCCCTTTTTAGGTACTATAAAGTTATACTCTTAATCCTACTTGTTAACCCGAATTCAATTCAATTAACAAACATTCATATAAGACGATTCTAATAAAACCTCAGAATCCCTTCACTTAGAATTATAACAATAAACCCTACTCATTAGTGAACGCACTCAATCACTAACCATGTTATGCATTCAAACTCTACACAACGATTATTGATGCACAAAACAACTGTGAGTATGGATTAAAAACGCACAATCTTATATAAACTAAACCACAAGTAGTGTTGTACGGAGTATACACACGAAATACAAATCAACTCATGAAACCTTCATAACCCTAGAACTACCGAAGTGGCTCTAGCCCATGATTGATCTAGGAACAATCATGGTTAGTTGGACCAATCTTACTTGAATCTCCAACTGAACCTCTGTCACAGCTCTCCTACTCTTCTCTTGTAATGTGTTGTTGATGATGATCCCTTTCTTCTTTCTTTTCGTGATGTCTTCCTTGACTGCATGAGCCTCCTTTTATACTTGTAATCACGTCTCTAGGGCTTGGAATGGGCTTTTCAAGTGATCCCATGGCCTCGAAAATCGGGATAAGGTAAGTTCCCGCACGTCGGTTCGACCTCGTCAAACAAGTCAAACCACTGGCTGCAGGTCGAACCACAGGTCGAACCCACCTACTGGAAGTACTCTGCACTTGGTTCGACCTCTTGTACAGGTCAAACCTATCCCTCTTTGGTCGAACCACAGGTCGAACCTCACCACTGGACAATTTTTGCTCCTGGTTCGGCCAACCGTCAGGTCGAACCCCCAACGTCGTGGTCAAACCCATCTTCTCGCGAACTGGTTCGACCATGGTTCGACCTGATAGACAGGTCGAACCCCTTGAGTCGTGGTCGAACCCTCTTTCTACACACTTTACAACGCTGGTTCGACCTGTAGGAGAGGTCGAACCTGTTGGATTGTATACTAAAAGTCTAGCTTTTTGTATGAACAATATTATAACAATTAATTTGAAATGAGAATCATATGATCAAATGATTGCATCTTATAATTTATTTATATGTTCGATGCAATAGTCCACTTACTTTATATTGTAGATAATATGTTGTGCGACAACACGCGGAAGATCATATTATCGGTTTCCTTATAAAGTATAAACAGATGCTCACAACTGAGATAGACGGGGACTCTCTATCGGGATGGTTGTAGTGTGGTTTGGTATTAGCTTGTCTTGGCTATAGAATCACATTAGTGCACTTGTGTGTATTGAGCTGGACCGCTTGAGATCGTTCGACTTATACTGACTTATAGGAGAACTTGATCTCAGTTATTATGGAAGTTCGTGCTCTTAATCCCTATACAATAACCTCGACACGTAGGGCAGTATGTATTTCTTTGATTCATCAATGGGTGAGATTTACATGTAATTAAATCAACAAACTCGATGAGTTGGGAAGTAGTGCTGTCTCTATGGTGTGCTGTTGATTGTAGAAGGAATCCGTGTCCGTCATAGGTTGATGATGTCCCCTTGAGGAGCTCATAAGGATTATCATGTAAACCCTGCAGGTGGAATTTATTCCGGCATGATAATGAGGTTGAGTGGTACTACTCTTGGATGAGATATTAATTAATTGAGTTGTCAGTAACTTAAATTAATTAATGGACATTGTATATCTTAAACATGTGGAGACTAACGGGCTCATAATAAGAAGGAGCCCAAAACGTAATTTTGGGATTGGTACGGTAGTGCAGTAATAATATTTTAGTGGAATATATTATTATTATTGGACTTAAGTATAAGCTTTGGGCTAAGCTTGGATACTTAAGCCCAATGGAGGCCCAACCCAATTTCTCCTCCTGGTCCCTGCTGTAGCCCATGTATATAAGTCACCTCAATTTGTTCTAAACCTAACTCTGCGCCTAACATACGAGAGAGAGAGTGAACAGCAGATTGAGTAGGTCTCGTAGATCGTCGCCCACACGACGTCGAGATCGGACTTGGGACATACAGCAGAAGACCGGAAGGTCGTTTGCTGCTGCAGTTCGTCATGTTCCAAAATTCATATAAAATCGTACAGTTCTCCGATTTTGATGTATTATATACTGACGGAAAGCCATCGAAGAGAGGATCGTCTGAGCGCAAAGACCACTCAATTCCGATATCAGAAGAGGAACTTATGGCTATTCTCGTGGGACTGCACAGTCTGCCAGCGAGAATTCAACCTCTACATCAACCCTTGGTGAAAGGTAATGCGTTTCATGTTTACTTGCTTCCGCTGCTTGTTAGAAATACATGGAACCCTAACGGGTCACGTTAACCAAACGATCGAATGCCAACAATTGGTATCAGAGCTTCGGTTTCGTGGTGAAGCGTGACACGTTAGGCTAGGGTTTATGTGATTAATTTTTCGGAATTAGGATCACATGTTTAGGGTTTTGGTTTTATTGCGCAAACCATGAATATCCCTATGTGATATATACCCTGTATCATATCTATTCGTCCATGGTTGTGTGTGAGAGGATTCGACGAAAACTGTTCGTCAATTTCACATGCAAGGAAGAAAAAGAGGGCAAAAATTGAATCACGTTTTTGAGAGAAAATCCAGCGCAGTGATATTGCAGAGGCAATAACCGGAGTTTCAACGGTCGGATTGAGCTGTAATTTGGTCAGCACGTTCAGATCTTATGGATGTACATTCTGAACGGTGGAGATCGAATTTGGAGCTTTTTCGTGCTAGGATTACGCTGAAAATAGAAGCAGATTTTTGGGCGATTCTGTTTGCGCAGTCGGGGGAAAAGAGCCGTTTCTATCAAACTATCCGTTGGATCGGGCTGTAATTTGGTCAGAACGTTCATACCTTGTGTATGTAAATTCTGAACGGTGGAGATCGAATTTGGAGCTTGTTCTTGCTGGGATTACGCTGAAAACAGAAGCAGATCTTTGGGCGATTCTGTTTTGCGCAGTCGAGGGAAAAGAGCCGTTTCTCACAAAATAACCGTTGGATCGACCTGTAATTTGGACAGCATGTTCAGGACTTACAGTAATAGATTCTGGACGGTGGAGATTGGATTCTGAGAGTTTTGCAGTTTCGAACTACGAACGACATTTGGTGTAGTTTGGTGTTGCGCGTTGGGCTGAACTTGGTTTCATGCAAGTAGGCCCTTGGACGAGCGACAGTCCGGGCGAGGGGCGCTCGTCAAGGCACTTGGAGCGCTCCCTGACACGATTGGCGGTGGGATATGGCGATGGACGTCTTGGTGCACAAGCAATCCTGCTTGTTGCGTAAGGCATCGATTCCACAGTAGGAGTGTCGGACAAGACATTAAAATTTAGAGGCGTTTTTATTCCTAATATATATAACTGTCATAATTGATTTAATTGTCTATTATTGTTATATATATATGGATGCCTGATCTCTATGATTTATTGTCTTATATAGAAGCATGCTAGATTGCGTATTATATTTGGTATATTATATGCATGTATTGCTAGAGTGTTGGATAAGACATCCAATTTTAGGAAAACTAATTCCTAATATATAACTGCCATAATAGATTGTATATTATTGTTATATATGGATGTCGAATTAATTCCTAATATATGACTGCTATAATTGATTTAATAATCTATTATTGTCATATATGGATGTCGAATTAATTCCTAATATATAACTGCTATAATTAATTGTCTATTATTGTTATATATGGATGTTGAATTAATTCCTAATACATAACTGACATAATTGATTTAATTATCTATTATTGTTGTAAATGGTTGCTCGTCGATATCGATGATTTCGATAATCTAGACGATATCGACGATCGGTATCGATATTTTTCGAATATTTGATAATCTAATCGATATCGATGATTTTGATAATCTGGACGACATCGACGGTCGATATCGATGGTTTCGAAAATTGGACAATCTGGAAATTTCAAAATTTTGATAGTGTGGAAGTCTTTGCTGATATTCGTGCCTGATGGCGAACAATCGAATTCGCTGATATATAACTGTTAATGATTGATTTAATTATTAATTATTGTTATATATGTATGCATGACTCTCTGGGATTTACTGCCTCATGTGCCGTGATAGGAGCATGCTAGAATTGCGTATTTTATTTTATGAATATTATATGCATGTAAAAACCCTCAGTTTTAAATAACTAAGTGGGAGAGGGGATTGGTAATTAATTCCCGCGGCCTCCATTATTGGTTTGTTAGCAATGTGAATAAACTTGCGCGTCGGCATTAGAGCCTTCCTCCCCATCGGATGAGTTTATTCATGGATATTGCTGGAACAGGCTTCTTTAAAATTATGTTTGTAATGTGATGCACATGAACTTGCGCGTTGGCTTAGACCTTCCTCCCTATCGGATGAGTTCATGTGCGGATCACTGTACAGACTTATAATTGATGACTGTAGGAAGTTATCCGAGCGCGTGTGTACTTCTCCATCTGTAAGGCACATAAGCTTGGGCCGCGGACTTGGGGTCAAATAATGGTGTACACTTAGATGTGAATAATAAGTATCCTCCCCATCGGAGTCACTGCTTTTATTTGCATGGCTAAAGAGGAACCGACTATTAATTATTTTGTCATGAGGTTAGGTTGACAAATGAAATTAATGGGTAAAACCTTCTCTTGTAAATGTTCGGGTTTGTAAACGTCCACACTATCGTGGCTTGCAGACTCACGGTGCTTGAGATGTCGGTGAATTTTAATTTTATATTATTTTGAGGGAATCAATATAAAAGGATAAAATTCGAAGATTTGATCGGTGTATTTATTTATGATTCTCTGTAATTTCAAATGGTTTTATCTCGCTTATTGTTAACTAAAAGAAATTATATTTACTGGTCCAAAATTAGATGATTAGAAAAGAATCTTGGTTTTGAATTTTATTGCTTAAGAAAATACATGTGTGTTCTCACAATGGACGTCTCATGATGCCTATTAAAGTCTCTAGTGAAGAGATGAGAGGTTCATAGAAATATGATGGTCTCATGTAACTCTTCGGATACTTGAGTAAGTTAAAAGGCAGAAGATCATGATTTAATTTGATGAATAAATTGGGAAAGCATGGAGTATAAATTGAAGGGAAACCTAGATCAATTTAATTCTTTGTGAATTGCCTAGATGTTTTTGAGTAAGTTCCACCTGAATTACAATAGGATGTATATGGTGGAAAACTTCTGGCAAAACATGTGGCAAAGGAAAGCCATTTTCATCATAATGTGAACAAGTTTTATATCTTATTCACTAGTTGTTTAAAACATGATTAGTGATGGCATTTACTGACACGAAGTGTGTAGATACTGGAATCACTAAATGTTTATTACTAAGTGAGGATAAGATTGTTATGACATGGGTAAAACTACAAGAGTAGTGGCTATTGCAGTGGGAGTTGTTTATTTATCTTACGATATGAATAAACGTTTGATTTTATGAAATTGTCTTTACGTACATTTTCATAGAAAGAATTTGATTTCGGTTTCTATGCATTAATAGATGGATACTCCATTTCATTTAAATGACATGGTCATTAAAATGAATGATAGAGTTATAATCTGTTATGGTACGTTGGTGAACAATTTGTACACTCTTAAATCATGTTTATTCCCTGGATGCGACAAATAGTAATTAATAATGAATCTTCTAATCTAGTAAGAGAAAGGTACCTTCGGAAATGAATTTCCCACCTTAATGGTGTGACGAATAGAAGGAATAGCACTCTTATAGTAGTGATTAGATAGATGATGAATTATTTGAAATTACTAAATTCATTTTATGGACATGCCCTAGAAACAGTAATTCGTATGAATGCTTGTCTGTTTGTGGGATATCCTAGAAAAATGAAGGATGATTTATTTAGTTCAAAAGATCGAAGAGTGATTGTTAACACAAACACTAGATTTTTTGGAAAAAGGACTATGTAATAAATCAAATACCCATGTATAAGTTGTTCTAAAGAAAGTGAGAGGAAAACACAAAGTATTAGTACCAGGTGTACAAGAGGATATACCACAAGGTAAACTGCAACGCTTGTCACGTCTGATACACAATTGCTTGTAGTGTCTTGTCGTAGTGGTTGGTTGTTCGACAACCTGTAAGATACGTGTTTTGGGAGTGTCGTGAGACTTGATCCCTAGTAAACATGGAATGGACCCACAGAAACGACGAAGCACTACAAGATAGAAATGCAGAATCTTAGTAAGATGCAATGAATGTTTAAATAGAATCAATAGATTCTAAATAAGATCTGGATGATTGTAGAACCACGGATGGTGTGAAAACCATTGGAAGTGGTCATACAAAATAAAAGAGGATCATACGGTAAGGTGAAAACCTTGGAAGTAAAGCTTGTTGGGAAAAGGTATACTCAGAAAGAAAGGGTTCGATTATGAGAAAACCTGTTCGCCAGTAGATGTGCCTATATTGATCCGGATTCTTTTATATGTTGTTACTCATATGGAATATGAGGGATAGCAAATAGATGTCAAGACAGCTTTCCTGATTGGAAGTCTTGAGGAAAACATCTATGTGAAGCAACCAGAGTGATTCATTGCAAAGGGCTAAGAGCATTGTGATAGGAAGCTTAAAAGTGTCCATCGATGGACTAAAGCAAACTTCAAGATCATGAAACATCCGTTTTGATGAGGAAATCCAAAGATATGGATTTATTCAATGCGCGGATGTGTCTTGTGTATTGAAAAGAGTGATGGAAACGTGGTGGTATTACTTGTACTATACATAGATATTATCTTGCTCATTGGAGACAATGAAAGAGTATTATCGGGCGTATGGGGTATGGTTAATAAAGCGGTATAAGATGAAGGACTTAAGAGGAGCAAAAATATCCTTTTGATCACGGTAATATGGATCACAAGAAAGGATGTTATGCTTATCTCAAGCTTCATGAAATGATACAATCCTTACTCGTTTTAGCATGTGACTTTATCTAAGGAAATGTGTCTTGAGACACAAAAGGAAGATAAAGGAGATGAAAGCAGTTCCTTATGCTTCGGTAAATGAGGAAGCCTAATCTAAGGAATGCTATACATGAGTATGGATATCTGTTTTGCTAAATGCATGAACAGTGGGTATCAACGTAACCTGGAACAAGAATGATGAGCTGTGGTAAGACATATATGAAGTGCCTGAGAAGGACTGAAAATTATATGTAAGCTTACTGGACAGATTCACTGCTTCTTGTGGATTACGTAGATTCAGATTTTTTAGTCAGATTGGACGGCAGTAAATCCACCTCAAGGTTATGTGTTTAATTTTAGGAAGTTGAGTCATAATGTGGAGGAGTGTTATATAGAAATGTATTTCAGACTTCGGACTCCATATGGAAAGATGATAAATTGGAGCCTATGAGGCAACCAATGTATCTGTATGACTCTAGAAACTTTATGATGGACTTTGATGTGATTCTAAGTTTGCCCAAGGTTATCACAATTTATATTGATGATATTGGTGCAGTTGCAAACTTGAAGGAATCACAAGTCCATAAGGCAATTAAACACATGGAGCGCAAGTACCACCTGTTACGAGAAATCGTATGATGAGGGGAAGGTTGTTGTTGCCTAGATTGCATCGGATGATGACCTAGTAAATCCATTTACAAGGACATTCAGGCGAGAGCTTTTAATGGTCGTGTAGTGGGAGTGGGAATCAGATGTATGGCAGAAGACATGACAGCATAGTCTTTTAGTATAAGTGGGAGATTGTTGGATTGTATACTAAAAGTCTAGCTTTTTGTATGAACAATATTATAACAATTAATTTGAAATGAGAATCATATGATCAAATGATTGCATCTTATAATTTATTTATATGTTCGATGCAATAGTCCACTTACTTTATATTGTAGATAATATGTTGTGCGACAACACGCGGAAGATCATATTATCGGTTTCCTTATAAAGTATAAACAGATGCTCACAACTGAGATAGACGGGGACTCTCTATCGGGATGGTTGTAGTGTGGTTTGGTATTAGCTTGTCTTGGCTATAGAATCACATTAGTGCACTTGTGTGTATTGAGCTGGACCGCTTGAGATCGTTCGACTTATACTGACTTATAGGAGAACTTGATCTCAGTTATTATGGAAGTTCGTGCTCTTAATCCCTATACAATAACCTCGACACGTAGGGCAGTATGTATTTCTTTGATTCATCAATGGGTGAGATTTACATGTAATTAAATCAACAAACTCGATGAGTTGGGAAGTAGTGCTGTCTCTATGGTGTGCTGTTGATTGTAGAAGGAATCCGTGTCCGTCATAGGTTGATGATGTCCCCTTGAGGAGCTCATAAGGATTATCATGTAAACCCTGCAGGTGGAATTTATTCCGGCATGATAATGAGGTTGAGTGGTACTACTCTTGGATGAGATATTAATTAATTGAGTTGTCAGTAACTTAAATTAATTAATGGACATTGTATATCTTAAACATGTGGAGACTAACGGGCTCATAATAAGAAGGAGCCCAAAACGTAATTTTGGGATTGGTACGGTAGTGCAGTAATAATATTTTAGTGGAATATATTATTATTATTGGACTTAAGTATAAGCTTTGGGCTAAGCTTGGATACTTAAGCCCAATGGAGGCCCAACCCAATTTCTCCTCCTGGTCCCTGCTGTAGCCCATGTATATAAGTCACCTCAGTTTGTTCTAAACCTAACTCTGCGCCTAACATACGAGAGAGAGAGTGAACAGCAGATTGAGTAGGTCTCGTAGATCGTCGCCCACACGACGTCGAGATCGGACTTGGGACATACAGCAGAAGACCGGAAGGTCGTTTGCTGCTGCAGTTCGTCATGTTCCAAAATTCATATAAAATCGTACAGTTCTCCGATTTTGATGTATTATATACTGACGGAAAGCCATCGAAGAGAGGATCGTCTGAGCGCAAAGACCACTCAATTCCGACATCAGAAGAGGAACTTATGGCTATTCTCGTGGGACTGCGCAGTCTGCCAGCGAGAATTCAACCTCTACATCAACCCTTGGTGAAAGGTAATGCGTTTCATGTTTACTTGCTTCCGCTGCTTGTTAGAAATACATGGAACCCTAACGGGTCACGTTAACCAAACGATCGAATGCCAACAGAACCCTCCTCCATCAGGTCGAACCACCTCTCTCCTTGGCGGTTCGCGTGGTCTCAACTTTGTCTCTTCGATTCTTGGCACTTCCACTCCGATTTTGCTATGAAAACCACTTAAATAGCTCCACTAACACCTTATTCATGCTAATTCACAATATATATAGGTTTTTCACCTATTTCCACCTCAAAACTCTCCAAAACTAGCATAAAACATGGTGCCAAACTTGTGAATTTACACACTCATCAGTAAGCATTGTTGTTAAGTGCGTACCCTACAAATACACAATCAACCATTTTAGGTCAGATTCTAATTTGTTTAGGTAGAGGCACTTCAAACTTAGCCAAATGCCCCCACACTTTGAGGTATTTGTATGACGGTTTACGTCCTTTCTACATTTCATAAGGAGTTTGATCCTTAGATTTGTGTGGAATCTTATTCAAAATGTGGTTAGCTGACAATATAGCTTCCCCCCACAAGTTCTGAGGCAACCCTGAACAGATTAACATTGCGTTCATCATTTCCTTTAAAGTTTTATTTTTACGCTCAGCAACGCCATTTGATTGAGGTGAATAAGGAGTCGTTGTTTAAAGTATGATACTGGATTCAGCACATATTTGTTCAAATGGTGCTACATATTTGCCACCTCTATCACTCTGAACTGCTTTAATTCGAGAGTTAAGTTGATTTTAAACTTCATTCTTGTAGCGTTTGAATGCTTCTAAAGCTTCATCTTTGCTTCTCAAGAGATACACATAACAGAATCTTGTGCAGTCTTCAATAAAAGTAATGAAATACTTTTTCCCCTCTAGTTTGCACAAATTTTAAATCACACGTATCAGTGTGGATCAACTCTAGAAGTTTAGTGCTCTTTTCCGTTGTTGGAAATAGTTGTTTTGTCATAACAACACCAACTGTCGTTCAGTGTTGGCAATTCTAGGAACCTTAGAATCTAATCTCCACCGTCCAAAATTTACTCTTATGAGTCCTGAACGTACTGTCAAATTATAGCTCGATCTAATGACTGATTTTTGAGAAAAGACTCTTTCTCCTCGACTGCACAGAACATAATAGCCCAAAAACCTAACTTCTATTTTTGGCATATTCCCATCAACACAGAGCTTCAAATATGATCTCCACCATTCAGAAAATAGTTCGACAAGTTCTAAACGTTCTGACCAAAATTCAGCTCGATCCGACAGTTGAAACTTTTGTTATTGCCTCTGCAATATTACTGCGCAGAATTCTTAAAAAAACGTGAAATTTTTTTTCTTCTATCTTCCCTCAATCACTTCTAGGGTAAGATAAATTGGGCCTACTTGGGCTTTTCCATTGGCTTTCTTGCCCTTTTCGTCGGACATCTTCCTCTTTTTGGAAAGTCCCGCATGATATTCAGTTAAGTTTGTTTTTGCTTCAATTGAGGATTGGCCAAACTTCCCATTCATCTTCCTATTGTCCTCTTCGATTCTCATTTTGACAATTAAGTCTTCTAGAGACATCTCCTTTCGCTTGTATTTGAGATATCATTTGAAGTCCTTCCACATTGGAGGCAGCTTCTCAATCACAGAGCTGACAACGAATGCTTCTGGTAGCATCATCCCCTCAGAGAGGATTTCGTGCACTATTAGTTGGAACTGCTGCACTTGTTCAACCACAGATTTAGAGTCCACCATCATGATCTCTAAGTACTTGGCTATCGCATACTTCTTCGTACCGGCATCTTCCGCCTTGTACTTACTTCTTCTCCAAGGAATCTCACAGTTTCTTGGATGTCTTCGTTCTTAGATACAAGTTGTACAGCGCATCACTAAGTCCACTAAGGATATAGTTCTTGCACAAGTAATCAGCGGAGGTCCATTGATCCAGAGCTATACGCTTTTGCGTATCAATCTCATTCTCATCCGCCACTGGTGCAGACTCCTTTAAGAAGTTTACCAGATTCAGCGTAGTGAGGTAGAACAACATCTTTTGCTGCCATCTCCATTGAAGGATACATCCTTTGGGAATCAGTCCCAATAGGAATCTCAGCATCAACTCTCTTGGAGTTATTAGCATTGGATGTTTCAATCCCGTCATACTACAACAAAAAAGCATTAAGAAAACAGTAAATACACTACATAGATAAGAAATATGTGTTGACGTATGCTTTATATATGTAGTCTTAAATATATATGTTGTCTTAAATTTTTTTGCACGAACAAAAATAACACATATTGACTTGTGTTATCTTAATGTGGTGTCATATATGTTATTTTTAAAGATAATTTATTATAAGACAACATATATGACAACATATGTTATCGTAAATTTTTTATACGCACAAAGACAACATATATGACGATATATGTTGTCTTAAATTATTTTATTGATTTTTTTTATTTTTTTCATAAACTCCATACTATATGACAATATATGTTGTGTATAATATAATATATTTTTTAATTAATTTTTTTGAATACATATATATTTGACTATGTTGTTACTCATAAATTTGTGAATTTATTTTAAAACTAATTAAAAATTAAATATATAACAATAAATTCTTTAATTTTAATTAAATATGAAATAAATTTTTAAAAAATTACTCCCTCCGGCTACTTACAAGGTAACCGTTTGCTGTTTGCACGTGGATAATTCTAAGGTCTTTATTTGCTTTTTGCACGTGGATTAAGTAGTATTATTATTATAGGTAAAGTGGGTAGTTGTATTAGAGAGAAGTGGTGAGTCATATTGTGTACATTCTTTACTAAATAGAGGAAATTGATATCTTTGAAGCGGACGCCAGGAATAGTGAAATGGATATCTTGTAAGTGCCCGGAGGTAGTATAAAATTAAAGATTCAAATTATATATATATATATATATATATATATATATATATATATATATATATGGCAAAGACTCGCGTAAAACTGTCTCACGTAAGGGCTTACGTGAGACCGTCAGAAAGTGATAACTGTCATATTAAAAAGTGATACTAAATTAATGAAAAGTGATAATATTATTTCATGAACAATTTATATTATAAATGAAAAGTGATAACATTTAATAGCGAAAGTGATAACATTATATATATATATATATATATATATATAATTATTTTATTTTAATTAAATATGAAAATATAATTATAAAATATAATATTCAAACTTAATTTCTTTTAGAAAAAATTACTTAGGCAAGTCTTGTGTGAACCGTCTCACGGTGGGACTATTATAATCATAGACAAAGTCTCATGTGAGACGTTATTTACATGAGACGGTTTGTGAGACGTGTTAAAGTATGTCTATTATTTAGATAAAGTATGTTTAATTATTTTTAAAGTATGTTTTCTAAAGTATGCTGAATCATGTATTAAAGAATGATTTTAGTGTGTTATAACATAATTTATTATTGACATACTTTTACTACAAATACAAATAAACATATTTTATCTATACAATAAGCATACTTTAGTGATGGGTCAATCCGTCTCACGCCCGTCTCACCAAATAACCCGTCTCACAAGAGAGTTACTCATAATCATAATTAGTTATCACTTTTCATTTATACTACTCCCTCCGTCCCGAAAAACTTTTCACCTTTACTGTTCCACGTTGTTTAAGAAAAGTTGCACTTTTTGACCAACTTTATTGACTTTGGAGGGTATTGTAGTATTTTTAGATAATAAAAAAGTATAAAGTAATGATATGTGTGCGAAAAATGAATGACAAATTTGAAATTAAAGTAACTTTTGAGATTGTTGGATAAAGTGGTGTTTTCTTTTTTGAGGGTGAAAGGTTTTGTGGGACAAACAAATGAGGAAAGTGAGAAAAGTATTATGAGATGGAGGGAGTATAAATTATTAATGAAATAACATTGTCACTTTTTATTAATAGAGTATCATTTCTCAATATAAAAGTTATCACTTTTTATTCGTATCACGTAAGCCATTACGTGAGACGGTCTCATATAAGATTTTGTCAGTTACTAATTATACACTTGATAAGATAATTTTAATTTTGCTAAATAACTTTAATAATTAAAACTATTTAATTAAAATACAATAAAATTAATTTAATTAATTTAAAATTCATTAAAAAAAAATTAATTTAATTAAAAAAATATTTTTATAACTCATTAAAACTTAAAAAAATTTATGAATTTTAAAAATATCAAAAGAAACGTGTTGTCGGATAAATCGTTGTTTAGTCTCTCTTGCACAAAATTCATTCTACAGTTGCACAAAATTGGCTAACTCTCATCGTGAACTAAACCCTAATTCAAAATCATTGAGCAAAACCCATGAACACCAAATTCCCAAAATTCGAGTCTGTCCTATACCGTTCATTAAGTCGAGCCACCAGCGAGGAAATCAACGAGGGATAGTGAATCCTTTCACGAGTAAAAGACATTGAAGCTCGGTTGGTGAATTGATAGATTTACAGTGCGGCGGCGCGGGACGACGATTTCTCTCAGCAACGTAATGCTGACTGGTTGTAGAGGTCGGAGCTTGGTTCGTCGAGGACAACACCATCGGTTCGTGGAGGAGGCTCAGCCCAATCGAGACGCGGCGTTTCACCCCTGTCGGAGAAGCCGCGTTCGAGCCTAATATCCGCCACGTGTTTGAGGAGGAGCTCATCGAGAAGGGCGGCGACGATGGCTGCGGTATCGGTCTTTCCCTTTTCTTTTCCTTCTTTCGCTCAGTAGATTCAAAGAACTCACGCTCCTTATCTCTCTTTGCTCATGGTCCACTACGGTCTTCCCTTTTCCTTTTCCTCTCTTTTGTATTTATGTTTCAGGTCAAAGATTACTTGGATTAGTTGAGGAGGTTTTTGCCTTTGGTGTTTTGAGCTGCAGTTACTTTAAGTGATTGATATTTGATGTTCTTTGATGAGTTTAGTTTGATTATCTAATGAAATATGTGATGGATGTGCTTGCTGGATGGATCTATTGTTGATTCTTGTTGCATGTGTCATTTTTATTATTTTTTTTTGGTATCTATTCTTTCTGCAATGATCTTTGGTATGGAAAATGGTAAATTTATATAGCTGTAGTGGTTCGAATTTTTAAGTAGCTACAAATTGATTTTAAGTTAAGAGGTTTGGCTATAATGATGTGAAGAGTGGGATCAGAGTTGTTTCTATATTTTAGTGCATTTAATTGAAGGAAATGTATATAAATGGAAACCCAAATGGTCAGACGACCGAACGAGAGTGTCTAAGCTCTAAGCAGTTTCACTCTAGGATCTTTAACTAAGGTAAAATTGATGCTTCTTTGCTCGTATTGTTTTTAATATTTGAGTGTATGAGCATGAACCCAGATTGGGATATATTTTATCTAGAAAAGCTAGCAGTTTTGGAACCATTCTATACATTAGTCTTCGCATAACTGCTTCTAGAATTTATTATACTGTCTTCCACTACTGATGATCAGGGAGACTAGAAGAGCCCATGCAACCAAAGTTAAGAATGGAGTTCATATCCATGGTTTAGTTCATTATAAAATCGAATATATGACTGTTTTTTGTTGGGTGAAATATGTATATTGGATTCCTTTTTTGAATGAGAATTCCCCTAAGTCAGAAGGTTATTGTTTAAGCTCCTGATGAGTTGAAACTTGACTTTTTTAGATTTCATTAATTGCATAGATTTGTAAGTTCAAGCTTTTCTTTTATCTGTATCATCACGTTAGTATATTTAACATTTTAATTTTAAGGGAATCTTATAATATGTGATAATGTTTCAGGTGAAAGCAGATTGGACTGAGGGTTCAACAAAATTGGCCGGAGCTATTAATGATGATTCGGATAGCCTTGATGGGCATTGGCAAACACATTGACAGCGAAGAATTCACTGTGGGAGGCTATTGGAAACACACAGCCTAGATGGGCATTGGAAATTCTGAGTGAGAACCAATTAAAACTCTCAAATTCTATTGGAAACATCGCCTACAATACGAGTGTCGATTGTTGTTTCAGTTTTTCTTTCACTAATTTAATAGGTAGTTTATTGTTCTCTCTTGTCCCTGTTTCTTCTTTTCAGTTTTATTCATATAAAATTATGCACTTGTTCAGCTACTTGTTTGACATGTCTCGAAATTTATCGTATATCATGTCACCATTAGTTGCATCTCATCATAAATCTTAGGTTCATGTGTTTTTTATCCTTCAACCCTTATTTCTGTTTTTCAGTGTGTGAAGTATAGTCCTTGTTTATCTATGAACTAAAATCTCCTTATTTACAATTAGTTTTGGAAAGAACACTGGTAGAGGAAGGAATAAAAAGAGTTGATATGGCGGCAGGTAGATTTATTCTTATCATGCACATAATCCACTATAATTTTCTTCTGATCTTTGCAGTGGAGTTTTCTGACATGTCCATTATTAATTTCATATGGCAGCAGGTTGATTTATTCTTAAATGTATCAAGAGAATTTGTAGAGGAAAGAAAAGATGTGTTTTGGAATCTTAACTTATATCATGCTCATGCTCATGCTCATGCTCATGCTCTGCAGTGGCTTAATTTTCAAAATACTTGATGAGAAATTGGGAGGGACTCTTTATGTGTTCTCAATGTAGAACTACATTGCTCTAGTTGAATGAATGAAGAAAATTCTTATATCTGCCATTCCATCTGCTTGTTTTTCTCATACACGGTCTATTCTTTTAATGAAGAAAATTGTCTGATTTGGTCCTAATGTGGCAGGTTCTGAGGTGTTTTCTTGAAGGCTCTCTGCTAGAATAGGTATCACTTACTAAATTGCGAAACGTGAAATGGTTGTTTTGTGAATTATTTGGGTTCTTTTTGTATGCACGGTTTACTACAGCAGATGGACAGTAGTGGATATAATCATTTGCTTCCAGCTAAATGTATTACTGCTGCAGCCAATCTCTTTTTATTGATTGTTGAATCTGCACTGAAGTCTAATTTCTGCAATGTTGTGGGTTTCTTTTCATTTAGCAATTCATATTTTGTGCTAGTCTACGATTTCACTCTCTACATAGTTTTGCCAAGGTTATCTTTCCTCCTAATATTGCAGATTAATTTTACGTTGTTTTCATGCTGCAGTAACCTCTAGTTCCTACAATAATGCAAGAAAACAAGAAATGAGAATTTATTCTACTAATACAATTCTTATGTCTTAATTTCAGGTGATGATTAAGTATTTGGAACAAGTGGTCATGGTTTTGAATCCCTTTCAACATCCACATACACGCGCGAGAAGGGTCTCCCGATTAATGCAATTGGTCTGCTTTCAACAGACTTGGGTTAAGATTTGGATATTCAGTATCATTAGCAGCGTAGCTGCAGGTATGGATGGTTTAAAAAAATCGTAAGTACAGGTTTGTTGTTGATTTAATATATCCTATTCCAATTTCTTATTAGTTTGTATGAAATGCCTACCTGCTAATAGTTCTTGTCAAGAAAAGCTGAAGTGGGGGCCCACCTTGCCAAGGAATTAGTGGCGTTCGGAAATACAAGTGCGCCACTTCAAGATCCTAAAAATTAGCAAGTAGTTGTTTACATGGATATTGTAGACTATCTAGCCGAAGTTTGTTCTTATGGAAAATGTGGTGGATATTGTGAAATTTGCTTATTCCAAATACTATTTGCTTTATGATGTAGTATTTGGTTTTTTTGTTGACATTTGGATTTGAAATGGTTATTTAATATTGTGTATTGTGGATCATTTAGAATGTATTTAATTCTTTTTAATTTTATTATCTCTTTTATTAATTAATTAATAAATTTAGTGTGTAATATTTTTTGTTAAGGGCAAAATGATAGGTTAATAATTAATAATAAAAAGAATTTAATAGATTCGAAAAAGCAATAAGAAAATATATACTCCCTCCGGCCACTTACAAGGTATCCATTTCATTATTCCTGGCGTCCGTTTCAAATGTATCAATTTCCTCTATTTAGTAAAGAAAGTACATAATATGATCCACCACTTCTCTCTAATACAACTACCCACTTTACCTATAATAATAATACTCCTTAATCCACGTGCAAAAAGAAAATAAAGACCTTAAAATTGTCCACGTGCAAACAGCAAACGGTTACCTTGTAAGTGGCCAGAAGTAATATAGTTTAACGTCATTTTAAAAATAAATAGAAATAAAGATGTATAAAGACTACACATATAATTTATTGTCATTTTAAAAAAAATAAAAAAAAGCACAAGGACAACATATATAATCTGTTGTCTTTGTGCGTAATTTTTTTGATAAAAGACACATAATGTGTTGTCTTTGTGCGTCTTTTTTAAGAAAAAATGCACAAAGATAACACATATAATGTATTGTCATAAATAGACTCTAAGACAACAGGAGTTTTGACTATATAATATTTTTTCAAAAACAAGCTAATGGACAACAGATTATATATGTTGTCTTAATACTTTTTTGTTGTAGTGTCAATATCCATTGGATTAGTCATAGTGATTGTAGGGTGTGGAGGCTAGATGTTTTTTCTTGCGTTTGTTGGTTTATAGGTGCACCAATCAATCACTATTACAATGAATATTGGAATAAAGTAGAGAATTACTAACCTTTCTTATAAATCTGGATCTCAGATCTTGAACGTCTCGGGATGATGGGTGAAGTCGAGTCGAGTAGAACTCTTTCGGCAAGAAGAAACACGCCCCAGTAGTACTCCGGTCTTGGCGGATCTTCCCCAAAGGTGAAACAACTTCTCGTTTCCAGCAAAGCAGCACCGCTATCGCAGGAACTCCGACGAACTAAGAAAGAATGGAGGACTAGATCATCTAGACTATGCACTATGCAAGTATATGCAGATGCTTTGTGTTTTTGATGTATCAAAGATATTTTTCATGTGTTTTGAATGAATGCACAATGACCCTATTTATAGGTTCCAGGGACCACTCTCATATGGTAGGATTGTTATATTAAGTAGTGATTGTGATCACTACCATATTTGATCAATTACCATATTTGATCAAATTTACCTTATTTGATCAATTTCACATGTGAGACTAATTTTACTCACTTTAATTATTATTTAATTGATGATTAATTTATTAAATTAATCCTTACCAACCAATTAAATTCCCCAACACTTACTATAAAAGAAAATGTAAACTCCCCAACATCTTTATGGAACTCATAAAATGAAAATGCCTAAATAGTATTGTGTGACGGGGAAGTAACACGTTTTGCAAGCTTCAATATTGAAGCATCAATTCACAAACTATATATATATATATATAGTTGACATTGTATTGAAAAAACCTGTTAATATTAGGTCGGCGCAGTACCTAATCTAAACGGGAATATTAGAAATAGGTCGGTACATTAGCAGTACTATATTCGTAAAAACGAACTAATAAAAATAGACATAGGTTTTTCGTTGTGCAATATGTAAGTCCATTTATAAAAATTAAAAAAAATTATTAGAAAAAAAAATTTACTATGATTTTGTAAGTGTTAAACATTTCAATTAGTGGCTAATAATAATAATAATAATAATAATAATAATAATAATAATAATTTTAGAAACTGACTGATTTCATCCAATGAAATCACTCCACACCATCCTATGCCAACCTATCACCATTTGCCTTAGTTTCAGCTTGTAATCCAAACATGATCCGTATAACAACCCCTCCATACACCATATCAGGCTGCAAAGAGTTAGTATCATGTGAATCGGATTTAGTGTTGTTGGGTTGGGTTTTCAAATATGTGAAAGAGTTAATGGCCAACAAGGTTGTAAAGCCCAAGTAAGCCCGATACTTGGTGTTATTTTGCCCTTGAAGACAAAAACAAAATATTTTGAGAGAGTCCAAGAATGCAGAAATATTTCAGAGATCATATCCAGAGTTTCAACCATTGAATCAACAGTTTGGAGATCGCGTTCAGAGCTCTGTGTTAACGGAAATATACCAAAAAAAGAAGTCAGATTTTTTGGCGATTCAGTTCTGCGCAGTATAGGGGTAATAGTCATTTCTTATAAACCAGTCGTTGCGGGACTTTGTTTGAGGGGGAAATGTTGATTGAGTGTCAACCATAGTCCCATATCTGTTAGAAGTGGGGATGGCGGAGGGTTTATAAGTGCGGACAAGACTCTCCATAGCATGAGGTCTTTGGGGCGATCAGCCCAGAGTGGTAAAACCATGCAGGTCAGTGGGCGGCCCAAAGCGGATAATATCATGCTAGTGGATTGAGTGGGCCGACTCTCTGGGCGGATAAACCCAACAAGGTTTGTGGTAGAGCGTCTGTGGTGACAAATTGTAACACTTGGATTTTTACTCATAGTGAATTTTTTGGTGGACTTCAGTTCCATAGTTTTTACTCCTCATATTAAAAAGGTTTTCCACGTTAAATTGTTTGTGTTGTGCTTTGGTGATTACTTGTTTTATTGTGCATTATATTCTTAGTATTATTTCCTACTAGATTCACTCAAAAGAGGGATAATTGATCATTCCGCTACGTAGACGAATACTTGTTGTTTAATTATTCATATATTTATCCCAATAGGTGCAAATCATGTGGTCCCATTTAATTTAAACATTTGCAATACATAATCTTATAATATAATATTAGAAGGGGACTACAAAATTTACACTATGAACCCAGCTTACATAAAATTTCTCCTACAGTTAGCGTTCTGAAAAAACTAATTTTCATTCTCATGTGAATTCTAATTGGTATTTTCGTTATTTATGTGATAAATTTCTCCTACAGTTTTAGAAATACACGTTGATCACGTGATTATATTTTGGAAATATAAATTCCTGTTTTTTTTTTGTCAAGTTTTGTTCTATTTTTTAATGTCTTTTCATTTTTTTAATGGTAATTGATTTTAACATATAAAGAATAGGAGTATTTTATGGGACCAGTCGCAGGTTGTGTATGTATTTAATATGTATTATTAATTAATGTTAAATATAATTACATCCTTATGATTAATATTAAAATCTACATATATGTAATATTTATTATTAATTAATGTTAAATATAATTATATTCTTTTGATTAATATTAAAATCTACGAATAAATATTAAATTTTTTGTCATAAAATAACCATGAACCACAAGAGTGTTATATACATGAACCACAACGATAAAATTATAATTATATCCTTAGAATTATTACTAAACCCTATCAATAAGTATTTAATCCTAATTAGGCCAAGACTTGCGGTTTGATACCGTCCTTAAGTCATTCTATGTGCATGATAAAGAGTGATATTCAATTGATGAAAAGTGATAATGATGCTATGATGTATTTCATTAACTTTTTTGGAATGTATCAGCAGCTTAGTCAACCAACTCAAGCCAAGCTAAGAGCCAAGTACAGAATATTTAAATAAGTTTAAATTTCAAAGGGTAAATAAAGAGAAAAAAATATAGGTATGAGAATAAAATAAAGACCTAGGAATTAATTAGTAAGTCCTATTGAGAACATTTCTTAGTGGGAGTGTTTCACTCTTTCTTACTTAGGTATTACTTTTTATCAAAGATTTATAACTTAATATCTAATCTACGAATTGTTCATTGAACACTTCAATCAGAAGTTACCACTTTCCATCGAGTAGTTAACACTTTTTTAATATTGTATCACTTTTTCTTCTTATTACTAATATCAATATTAAATTTTAATGCTAAAATGTATATGAAACACGTGTATAACCGAATGCACATAGAAACTTTATCTTTTACTTAAGCTGGGAAACATTAAATATTGAAGCATCAATTCACAAGCTATGTCTCATTGACATTGTATTGATAAAACAATAGCCGTCAAAAATGGGTTGAGTCTATTGGACCAAACCGCCACATTTCACTTTAACTTATCAATTTCTCAATCCAAGATTAACTCATTCCATAAAAGCCCGCTCCACTCAAACTCACTAAAGTGTGGGCTAACTCGTACCATCCCACCAACCCAACATCAACCTACTTTTATAAATTAAAAATTAAAATCTTTACCTACAACTTTTAGATTTTAATATAATAAAAATATTATCACCTAACTCTTCCCCTATCCATCCCCGACCACCCACCCACCTCACCCCACCCCACCCCACCCCCAACCACACCCCTCCCAACTCCTGGCCACCCGCCAATTTTTTTTAATTTAAATTTTAATGTTTAAATATTAAAAATATTATCACCCATCCCACTCCCACCCACCCCTCAACAAAAAAAAAATTTAAATAAAATTTTAGATTTTATTATTTAAATAATAAAAATATTACCATCCCACCCTATCCTCCTAACCCAACCAACCCCCCCCCCCCCCCCAAAAAAAAAAATTATTTTTTAAATTTTTTAGATTTTAATAGTTAAATAATAAAAATATTACCACCCAACACTAATCACCCTACCCACCCACCCACCCACCCCTCCACAATTTTTTTTAATTTTTTTTTTAGATTTTAATATTTAAATAATAAAAATATTACCACCCAACCCTACCACCCTATCCACCCACCCACCACCCCATTCCATCCTATGGTTTATTCACACTTATTGTATCAAATTGTTTAAGAAAAATAATTTTAGTATAGAATTTCTTAAAGTAATAAATAAATTATAAAGTTATGTGTGCTAGATGCATGGAGTAAAAATTTTAAATATAAAGTGTATTAAAGATTATTTGTAATGAAACTTTTACTATTTTTAGGTGAGAAAATATCACATTTAGTCCAATAAGTATGTTGGATTCCTAATTTGGTTCTTTTTTTGTTCGCATTCTCAATTTTTTATTTTTGTCTAATTTTAGTCCTTAAGCTATTTTCTTTATCAATTTTAGTCCTTTCTTGATGACAATAGATGCATGCATGAAAGGGTTCGACCTGTACAGATGGGTTCGACATGCACAAAGAGGTCGAACCATGGTCGAACCAGTTCATTAGAGGGGGGGTTCGACCACGACACTAATGGTTCGACCTGTTTAGAAGGTCGAATCATGGTCGAACCAAAGCACCAGGAAATGGGTTCGACCACGACACTAGTGGTTCGACCTGATCAACTGATCGAACCAAGGTCAAATCAATGCTGATAGTGTTCAAATGGAGTGTTTAGCTCTGTCTATCACTTGGATGAGCTGATATACACGTAGATAGTGATCATTGGAGACTGAAGAATGATTATAACGTGTTGCATGACAGCTGGAAGCTTAAAAGGAACGATTGAAACTGTTGAGAGTGGAATTTCACGTATTTTAGGTCTCACATTACACCGTTTTTGATAGAATGTAGCCATGATTTTGTATAAAATGACATGGTTTTCATATCTTCCATAATTAAGATGCTATTAAGGTGTTTTGTTGAGTTTTGAAGGGTAAAACATGATCAAAAGTTCAAAGTTGGAATGAGGAGTGAAAGTGAGAAGGAATGCTGAAAAATACAGTCCATGTTGCACAAATTTCTGTATTTTTATAGAAGTCCAAATTGATCATATGATATATGGTTGGAAAGACACAGAAGAGAGGGTCGTTTTGACATAAAGAACACACCAATTGGATTCCAAACGAGAAAGTTATGATCAAAGTGCTAACGTCGCACATGCTGTACCGAGCAGCCACTTTGCATGACTTTTTACATATTCAAATGTTGGAGTTTCTCAAAGTTCTTTATATGGATAGAAAGCCAAGGAAAATAGGAACACGCGAGTGCAAATATCATTCAAATTGGAGTCCGTATGAAGAAGTTATGCTCAAAACGGTGAAGTCGCGCAGTGCAGTCTCCGCAGCTCGGGAGGCCGCTCGGCTCGAGCGGGACCAACTTTTTGCGAATTTCCAGCCGAGTTTTGTTGCTTCAGAATCTAAATGACGGCCCCATTCCAACCATATGCTGCTCGGCTGGTTTGGGGGCCGCTCGGCCATGAGCTCGGCCCGAGCAAGGTGCCGAGCGGCCCAGTTCAGGGCCCAGACATGACCTGTTCGTTGCAGCAGCGTATATATACCCTCAAGTCGCGATTCTGAAGCAGTTTCGATCGCGAAAAAGCCCTGCATCAGTCCAAGAAATAATTAGGGAGATCAAGACACAAATTGGAGAGAACCCATCCATAACCCATCATCAATTCACACCTCCAACACCTCCATATCAGATTAACAACCTGATTTCATCATCCATCCACTTCCAAGAGGGTTCCAAGTGCTAATCAAGGGAGAATCGAGCAATTGGAGAGACGGAGAAGGAACGAAAGACTACGTCTACACTAGGGTTTCATAATTCCTATCTTTCTCTTTCTTTTACTTTGATTATTGTTATGAATTGCTTAGCCATGAGGATTGCTTGTAATCTCATGGGCTAATTTCCTATACAGTTCTAGAGTTTGATGGATTGATTTAATTGATTTGGGGATTTAGACCAAAGATTGGGATTTTATGCAGTTGAGCTTTTGATTTTACTTATTTTATTAAGACATGCTTTTCTGCTTCGTAACGTCTTCATAATATATTCATGACATCCGCTATAATGCTTGGATTATTGTGTTAGCTTGTGTGCGTTCATGATTGGTATTGTCTATCTATTAGGGATTAGAGTAGCTCCGCTATAAGCACTTTAATTTCATGAACTGGTATGTCAAATGCTTGATTAGTTTAGTGGAACAATGCAATTAGACAATCAAGTAGGAAGTGAATAGAACCTTGTAGTAATTCCAGAAAATATCTTGTTAGTCGAACTTACCATCCGGAGGTATTGTTGTTCGCTGGATTAGTATCTAGGAATAAGGCTTGGTAATATTTGCGCACCTTAGGATTTAAACCAGAGTATACTGTTAGCTTAGAATCGAATCATATTCGGTGGGATAACAGGGATATGTGGTGTATTTTCAGTGAAACTGCATGAATGAACAATCGTAAGTTTAATAACCCAAATTAATTGGTCTCTACCTGATACCTTAGAACTGTTCGTTATCTCTTGATTAGAAACTTGCTTTTATTTTATTTTATTGCTTTTAATTATTCTGCAATTTATTATTTAAGTATTTTAGTTAATTCGCAACAAAACATTGAAAATCGGTTACCTTATTCTGATTAAGCTAGTATAATTAGAAAATAAATAGTTAGTTGTCCCTTGGGTTCGATAATTTAACTTGGTCACTTACCGCTACAATTGATATCCTTCATACTTGGGGATTAAATTATAGTGCGCAGAAAAAGCCTATCAAGTTTTTGGCGCCGTTGCCGGGGACGGCTTAATTATTTATTTTTCTTTTATTGCTAGTTTAATTAGGACTTTTTATTGCTTTTTTTTATTTTTCTTATTTGGACATATTCTGACTATTAATTATCTTTGAGGTAAGTGAGATGGATGAAATATTGAAAAGATATGGAAATCAGAATGCTATGGAGCCTTCTCCATGCATAGACGAAATATTGAAACGCTATGAAAATCAGAATGCTATGGTTCCTTCTCCATATTACATGGATGAGAGAAATTATGGTTATGATTCTCTAGTGAATCAAGTTCCATCTCCACTTTATAATCAAGTCAGATATGAAGATGAATGGTCATGTGATTACAATGCAAATTCATATCAACCTTATCAAGAGAATTACAAGACGCGTTTGATACTTCCATCAAGAAGCATGAAGAAAACATGGGAATATTGGAAGCTCTAGAAAGAAAGATGAAAGTTCAATCGCAGGAGAGGGAAGTTGCATCGCAGGAGTTTGATCAAAGAACGAGAGACATAAACAATCTTCTTGCAAACATCACTTCAAGTTTAAATTCTCAAGGTCAACAAGAGGAAAGAATGGATGAAGAGGAGTTTGAGGAAGATATTGTTGTTCCATTGTGCCCTGGAATGCAATTTGAAGGTCCTATGCTGTCGTTTGAGGAAATAGAACTCGAAGAGGAGTCCACTCGATTAAGTCAAGTGGTTCCACTTGAATTGAGCTATCAACTGGAGTCAATTGTTGAGGAAGAAAAGAATGAAGAAGCGCAAAGCCATGAAGCAACCGAAAAGAACTTGAAGAATGAAATGAGCATTTCTAAATCTTTAAACTCTTTAAGTTGCATTGAATTTGATGATATTGTTTCTATTGACTTTGTTTTACCTAATGATTCCTCACATATTTTTAGGGATAAAAAGAAGTTAGAAGAGAGGTTGGGAATTTTCGTCGGAAGAAGGAATAAGTGGTGGAGTAGAATGAAGAAGTTGATGAAATTTGATCTTAACATGGTTGGCAAGGTCAAGATAAATTTTAAGATTGCCAACGAGGCTATCCCTTGCCATAAGTATTGGATTGATGAAGAAGCACAGCGATTAGAATACGATGGAAAGGATGAAAGATATCCATGGCCATTCCGATGAGCTTGAGGTATTACGTCGTGACTCTCCGACGTTAAACATGAGCGCCTGTTGGGGGCTATCCCTCCCGTTTTATTATTTTTATATGTCTGTGTTGGTGTAGGAGTTTTATTAGGTATTGCTTGACTGCGGTATATACTTCTTTGCAAACTTAGTTTCTCACTTTGTTTGATCTAAGTTTGGGGGGAGGTTACGTACATACCTTGTCTTGTAGTACCGAAGTAAAATTTTTGCATTGTGTTGTTGCTTGGAGGGTCGATTTTTTGCGGATTCTTAGTATTTTTGATTTATTCAATAATGTTGAGGGTTCGATTTTTTGCGATTTTCCAGGTTTTGTGTTATTTTTGTTTGTGTTTATTTGTTTTGTGTTAATCCTAGTGTCGGTGTAGTCGATTTATGGTTCTCTAGGATGATTTTCTGATTTTTCATGGCACTTGATTATATGTGTGATTGTGTTTGAGAAGCAATTTGATATTGTGCTTTGATATTGAGATACTTGAAATTTATTTATGTGCATGAAAGATTAGCTATGTAACTTTATTAGGATTGCTCGTTCATTCCTATAGCCATGTGAGATTTTGAGCCTTTTGAAATCATGACTAATTGCATGATTCAGTTTATTCTTGTGAGTATCGTTCATGCACACGTATTCTAGAACTTGACTTTTTATCTTGCTTGAAGCTACGTGTTTAATTAAATAATAGGAAATGATCTTAGGCCATCTTTGTTGTTTATTAGTCACTAGCCAAATTATTATCCTACCTATTGAAATTTTTCGTAGTTAACCCTTTTGAGCCTAAAAGCCTTATTTGTTGGAAGCCTACGTGATTAGCCAATTGATCCCTTTTGCTAGCCTTTAAAAATCCCTACCTAGTAGAGAGTTGAAGGAGTCAATTTGGTGTCTTGTGAAGAAACATAAAAGGAGAATAAGTTGGAAGTGATGAAATTTGTTGAAGAGAGTGGTTAAATTATTGCATAAAGGGGTAGTGCCCGAAACTGGTACCCCATAAAAAGGGTAGTGCCTGAAACTGGTACCCTTATTTGAAAAAAAAAAAAAAAAGAAAAGAAAAGAGGGAAGAAGAAAGAAAATTTCAAGTAAGGATGTGGTGTTCAAAAGTGAAGGAGGAATCAAATTGCAAGAAGCATTGAAGAGCGTTGAAGAAGAAAGAAGAAAGTTAAACTGTTTGTTGAAAAGCTGTAAGTCTTCTTTGATTCTCTACTAGTGATTGAGTCACCTTATCCATATACTCCCTACCTTTACCAAAGAGCCAACATTACAACCTAATGCAAGACCTTTGTGATCCTATTGTTGAAATTATCCCTTTAGTCGAGAGTTGAGATGATTGTCAAGCTTATGGTTACGCGTGTGTTTGAATTGACTTTGAGTGTAAACACCTTACCCTGAAGTGTATATCTCACACTTGAGCGATGAGCGTAAATACTACCAGTGAGAATGGTGGATGAGCATTCCGAAAAAGTGAAGTAGTTGATTTGAATTGTATGTTCTTAGATGGATGGTTGTCTTAGTATTTGAAGTATGATTTTTGAATTGTTATATTTTCTTGGATGTGAAGTTGTGAAATTTCCTCTCAATTACTCTATTGGTTTTATATGTCGTTGCCTCGGGACGAGCAACAGGTAAGTTTGGGGATTTGTTGAGAGTGGAATTTCACGTATTTTAGGTCTCACATTACACCGTTTTTGATAGAATGTGGCCATGATTTTGTATAAAATGACATGGTTTTCATATCTTCCATAATTAAGATGCTACTAAGGTGTTTTGTTGAGTTTTGAAGGGTAAAACATGATCAAAAGTTCAAAGTTGGAATGAGGAGTGAAAGTGAGAAGGAATGCTGAAAAATACAGTCCATGTTGCACAAATTTCTGTATTTTTATAGAAGTCCAAATTGATCATATGATATATGGTTGGAAAGACACAGAAGAGAGGGTCGTTTTGACATAAAGAACACACCAATTGGATTCCAAACGAGAAAGTTATGATCAAAGTGCTAACGTCGCACATGCTGTACCGAGCAGCCACTTTGCATGACTTTTTACATATTCAAATGTTGGAGTTTCTCAAATTTCTTTATATGGATAGAAAGCCAAGGAAAATAGGAACACGGGAGTGCAAATATCATTCAAATTGGAGCCCGTATGAAGAAGTTATGCTCAAAACGGTGAAGTCGCGCAGTGCAGTCTCCGCAGCTCGGGAGGCCGCTCGGCTCGAGCGGGACCAACTTTTTGCGAATTTCCAGCCGAGTTTTGTTGCTTCAGAATCTAAATGACGGCTCCATTCCAACCATATGCTGCTCGGCTGGTTTGGGGGCCGCTCGGCCATGAGCTCGGCCCGAGCAAGGTGCCGAGCGGCCCAGTTCAGGACCCAGACATGACCTGTTCGTTGCAGCAGCGTATATATACCCTCAAGTCGCGATTCTGAAGCAGTTTCGATCGCGAAAAAGCCCTGCATCAGTCCAAGAAATAATTAGGGAGATCAAGACACAAATTGGAGAGAACCCATCCATAACCCATCATCAATTCACACCTCCAACACCTCCATATCAGATTAACAACCTGATTTCATCATCCATCCACTTCCAAGAGGGTTCCAAGTGCTAATCAAGGGAGAATCGAGCAATTGGAGAGACGGAGAAGGAACGAAAGACTACGTCTACACTAGGGTTTCATAATTCCTATCTTTCTCTTTCTTTTACTTTGATTATTGTTATGAATTGCTTAGCCATGAGGATTGCTTGTAATCTCATGGGCTAATTTCCTATACAGTTCTAGAGTTTGATGGATTGATTTAATTGATTTGGGGATTTAGACCAAAGATTGGGATTTTATGCAGTTGAGCTTTTTATTTTACTTATTTTATTAAGACATGCTTTTCTGCTTCGTAACGTCTTCATAATATATTCATGACATCCGCTATAATGCTTGGATTATTGTGTTAGCTTGTGTGCGTTCATGATTGGTATTGTCTATCTGTTAGGGATTAGAGTAGCTCCGCTATAAGCACTTTAATTTCATGAACTGGTATGTCAAATGCTTGATTAGTTTAGTGGAACAATGCAATTAGACAATCAAGTAGGAAGTGAATAGAACCTTGTAGTAATTCCAGAAAATATCTTGTTAGTCGAACTTACCATCCGGAGGTATTGTTGTTCGCTGGATTAGTATCTAGGAATAAGGCTTGGTAATATTTGCGCACCTTAGGATTTAAACCAGAGTATACTGTTAGCTTAGAATCGAATCATATTCGGTGGGATAACAGGGATATGTGGTGTATTTTTAGTGAAACTGCATGAATGAACAATCGTAAGTTTAATAACCCAAATTAATTGGTCTCTACCTGATACCTTAGAACTGTTCGTTATCTCTTGATTAGAAACTTGCTTTTATTTTATTTTATTGCTTTTAATTATTCTGCAATTTATTATTTAAGTATTTTAGTTAATTCGCAACAAAACATTGAAAATCGGTTACCTTATTCTGATTAAGCTAGTATAATTAGAAAATAAATAGTTAGTTGTCCCTTGGGTTCGATAATTTAACTTGGTCACTTACCGCTACAATTGATATCCTTCATACTTGGGGATTAAATTATAGTGCGCAGAAAAAGCCTATCAGAAACTAACTCAACAATATAACTGCCATAACTGTCAATTTTGGGCAGTTATGATCAGCCGACTTTGAGGCGGTTTAAGAGCAGTTATCAAGCTACATAGAACCGGCTAGATGGCTGTATCTCATCTACTAAGTGAGGGCTATCAAGTGGAGGTTTAACCGGATCAAAAGGTTGAAGGAGTAGCATGATATAAGGGCTCAAAGTCACCTTGTTGAAGAGGTTCAACATTTAGGGTTTTCACAGTTTCACAGAATAGTTTCTTTTCTTGTTTGTTCTTCGATTCAAACTGTTCTTGGTTGTATTGGATCAACAATAATAAAGTTTTTCTCCCCAAAGTGGATGTAGGTTATTCATAACCGAACCACTACACATCTTTGTGCAAAAACTTTACATTTCTTTTTAAATTTTCATATCAAAGTGTGTGTGTGTTTCTTGAGAGTTTGAGAGGTATTGTGTGATCGAATCACGTCAATTGGCACCGTCTGTGGGAAACAAACACACGAGGAAGCATTCAAGATGAACACCACAAGATTTGATGTTGAAAAGCTCACAGAGAAATCAGATTTCAATCTATGGAAAATCAAGATGAAGGCAGTTCTTATGCAGCAAGGTTTAATGGATGCATTGAAGCCTCCTCCACCGGTGAAGACTGAAATCATCAAGGATCCTCAGGCTGCAACAGGTCCTGTAAGAGCTCCAGTGGATGATCAGGTACTTCAAAAGGCATATTCTACAATAATTCTGTCTTAGTGATAAGATACTTAGAGAAGCATCAAAGGAGACAACAGCTATTGGAGTATGGAATAGATTGGAGGCTTTGTTCATGGTAAGAACATCTGCCAATAAGAAGCATCTCAGGCAAAGACTTCATGCTTTCAAGATGACTGATGAAAGGTCTCTGATGGAACAAGCTGATGAATTCTGCAAGATCATAGATGATCTGGAAAGTGTGGATTTCAAGCTATCCAGTGAAGACAAGGCCATCATGTTGCTGTCAGCATTGCCAAGATCACAAAGGCACTTCAAGGATGCTGTTGTTTATGGAGGTAAGGATGTTGTGTTGCTTGAAGATGTGCTGAGAGCACTTAGATCAAAAGATCTGGAAGAAGGTACTGATAGAAAAGAAAAGTCAGGGGCAGAAGGACTCTTTGCCAAGAAAGGGAATCAGAACAAGAAATGGAACAAAGGTGGAAACACTGATCAAAAGAAAGGTGCATCAGGACAGTCTAATGGCAAGAGGTGTTACTTTTGTCATGAACCAGGGCACTTCAAGAAACAGTGTGCAAAGTGGAAGGCTAGCAAGTCCAAGAAAACTGAAACACCTGCTGAAAATCAAAAGAACCAAGTCAATCAGGTTGGTGAAATACAAAATAATGCTGGTATGGAAGGTATTGAAGCTCTGTCCATCACTACTTCAGATGTATCTGTTGAGTGGATATTAGATTCAGGGTGTATATTCCATATGACACCTATGAAGCATTGGTTTGAGTAATTCAAGCATCAGGAAGGAGGATCAGTACTTTTAGGTGATGATCACTCTTGTGAGATAAAGGGAGTAGGATCCATCAGATTGCTTATGTTTGATGGAGTTCAGAGGCTTCTTAGGAATGTAAGATATGTTCCTGGATTAAGAAGGAACCTCATCTCTCTTGGGATGCTTGATACTCAAGGTTGTGATTCAAACCTGAGAAAGGGAATCCTCACTGTGACTAAGGATGATAAGATTATCATGAGAGGGACCAGGAGATCAGATTTGTATTTCTTGGATGGGAGTGTTGTTGTAGGACAGATACACAACACTGGTCAGCAGGATGATGCCAAGCTTTGACATGGCAGGTTGGGACATGTTAGTGAAAGAGGAATGCAAGAATTGGCAAAACAACAACTGATCAAGTTCAGTGAAGGTGATAAGATCAGACAGTGTGAGCATTGCATTCTTGGTAAGTCCAAGAGACTTAAGTTTGGTGATTCAGAACATACAACCAAAGCTAGAATGGATTATGTTCATTCAGATCTCTGTGGACCTTCAAGAACTGTAACCAGAGGTGGAGGGAGATACATCATGACCATAATTGATGATTACTTAAGGAAGTTATGGGTATATGTTCTGAAATCAAAGGATGAAGCATTCACAACCTTCAAAGGTTGGTTGACAGAAACTGAGAACATCACAGGGAGTAGTTTGAAGTATTTAAGGACAGACAATGGATTGGAATTTGTGTCTGAAGAGTTCAATTCGTATTGCAAGGAAAAGGGGATTAAGAGACACAAAACTGTCCCTGGTACTCCTCAACAAAATGGCATTGCAGAAAGGATGAATCAGACACTTTTGCAAAGGGTCAGATGTATGTTGAGCAGTACATGATTGAGCAAGGTGTTTTGGGGGGAGTTAGCTGCAACTGCAGCTTATCTAATCAACTTGTGTCCTTCAACAGCTCTAAACTTCAAAACTCCAGATGAAGTATGGTCTGGTAAGGTCCCTAATTACTCATACCTTAGAGTTATAGGTTGCTAAGCTTATGCACATGTTAAACAAGATAAGTTGGAACCTAGAGCACTCAAATGTGTTATGATAGGTTATCCTAAGGGAGTAAAGGGGTACAAACTGTGGTGTTATGATGAGAACAGGCTCATGGTCAGTAGAGATGTTATCTTTGTTGAAGATAAGATGCCATTGATCAAGGATGATCAAAGAAGAGAGTCTGAGCTTGAGGTGGAGCCTCAAGATATGGACAGATCAGGAGAAAGTGAAGAGAACTCCACTGACAGAGGTACAGATGAAGTATCAAGGGTTAAAGAACAACCTAATACCTATCAACTTGCAAGAGATAGACAGAAGAGGACTATAGTACCACCTGCAAGGTATGTACAGGCTGATATACTGTCTTTTGCTCTATATACAGCTGTTGATGTTGAAGCTTATGAACCAAGAAACTATACTGAGGCATTGGCTAGTCAAGACAGTAATAAGTGGCTTATAGCCATGGAAGAAGAATTGTTGTCTCTTAACAAGAATGGGACATGGAGAATAGTTGACAAGCCAAAATCTCAGAAGCTAGTTGGATGTAAGTGGATTTTCAAGAGAAAACCAGCACTTGCAGCTGAAGGTGGAGTCAGATACAAGGCTAGACTAGTTGCTAGGGGTTTTTCACAGAAAGAGGGGATAGATTACAATGAGATCTTCTCACCCGTGGTTAAACATTGTTCAATCAGGGTGTTACTAGCACTAGTAGCTCAGTATGATCTTGAGCTTCATCAGATGGATGTAACTACTGCATTTCTACATGGGAAGTTGGAGGAGAGCATCTATATGAAGATACCAGAAGGTGTTACAGTTGAGAGAGCTGATTTAAAGGCTTGTTTGTTACTCAAGTCTCTATATGGACTTAAACAAAGTCCAAGGCAGTGGTACTTGAGGTTTGATGAGTACATTGTTGCCAATGGTTTTCAGAGAAGCTATTATGACAGCTGTGTATACATCAAGGAAGAAAACAGCTGTTACACTTACCTACTTCTCTATGTGGATGATATTTTAATAGCTTGTAAGAGCATTCAAGGGATTGATGCAGTAAAGGAAGTTCTCAAGTCTGAATTTAAGATGAAGGACCTTGGTGAAGCTAAGATGATCTTAGGGATAGAAATAAGCAGAGACAGATCAGCTGGAACACTTGTATTGAAACAGCAATCCTATCTTGTTAAAGTACTCAAAAGGTACAATATGGATCAGTGCAAGTCTGTTACAACACCTGTCAAGCAAGGATTGAGTCTGTCACTGCTTAATGGAGCAAAATCAGACATTGAGATAGCTAAAATGAGCAGGATTCCATATGCAAGTTCAGTGGGCAGTCTTATGTATGCTATGGTGTGTAGTAGACCTGATCTTGCTTATGTAATGAGCTTGATTAGTAGATTCTTAAGTTGTCCAGGGAAGCAGCATTGGGAGGCAGTCAAATGGGCATTGAGGTATGTAAAGGGAACTGAACCTGTTGGTTTGAAATTTCAGAGAAGGGAAGCAAAGTCAGAAGTTGTCACTGGTTTTGTTGATGCTGATTTTGCAGCAAATCTGGATTCTAGAAAGTCTCTTACAGGATATGTGTTCAATATGTTTGGTACTTCAGTAAGTTGGAAAGCAAGCCATCAGTCTGTAGTAGCTCTATCAACTACAGAGGCTGAATTCATTGCATTAACAGAAGCAATCAAGGAAGGAGTATGGCTTGTTGGTTTACTGAAAGAATTGGGAGAGTATCAAGAATCTGTAGTGGTGTATTGTGATAATCAAAGTACAATACACTTAGCTAAGCATCAGGGATATCATGAGAGGACCAAACACATTGATGTAAAGCTATACTTTGTCAGAGACATGGTGGACAGTGGATTTGTGGAAGTGAGGAAGATTGACACAGCTGTGAATCCAGCTGATTCACTTACTAAAGCATTGCCAGCTGCAAAGTTTGAGCTATGCAAAACTTTGGTTGGAATGTGTGGAGACATAGAGGTTGCTGCTCCTTAAAAGCAGCAAAGGTGGGGAGAAGAGATGAAGTTGTTCATGCATACATCTAAGGTGGAGATTGATGACAATAGATGCATGCATGAAAGGGTTCGACCTGTACAGATGGGTTCGACATGCACAAAGAGGTCGAACCATGGTCGAACCAGTTCATTAGAGGGGGGGTTCGACCTGTTTAGAAGGTCGAATCATGGTCGAACCAAAGCGCCAGGAGATGGGTTCGACCACGACACTAGTGGTTCGACCTGATCAACTGATCGAACCAAGGTCGAATCAATGCTGATAGTGTTCAAATGGAGTGTTTAGCTCTATCTATCACTTGGATGAGCTGATATACACGTAGATAGTGATCATTGGAGACTGAAGAATGATTATAACGTGTTGCATGGCAGCTGGAAGCTTAAAAGGAACGATTGAAACTAACTCAACAATATAACTGCCATAACTGTCAGTTTTGGGCAGTTATGATCAGCCGACTTTGAGGCGGTTTAAGAGCAGTTATCAAGCTACATAGAACCGGTTAGATGGCTGTATCTCATCTACTAAGTGAGGGCTATCAAGTAGAGGTTTAACCGGATCAAAAGGTTGAAGGAGTAGCATGATATAAGGGCTCAAAGTCACCTTGATGAAGAGGTTCAACATTTAGGGTTTTCACAGTTTCACAGAATAGTTCCTTTTCTTGTTTGTTCTTCGATTCAATCTGTTCTTGGTTGTATTGGATCAACAATAATAAAGTTTCTTCTCCCCAAAGTGGATGTAGGTTATTCATAACCGAACCACTATACATCTTTGTGCAAAAACTTTACATTTCTTTTCAAATTTTCATATCAAAGTGTGTGTGTGTTTCTTGAGAGTTTGAGAGGTATTGTGTGATCGAATCACGTCATTTCTTATTTGAAAAACTGAATTAAAATTAGACAAAAAAAAGACTAAATTGGACCAAAAAGATCAAGTGGGAATTGAGCGTACTTACAAAACTAAACGAGACTCCTTTTTTTGGGCTGTAAAGAGTGTAATAAACGAATTAATGAGGAAATGTGAACAATCTATTGTTACCGAGGGAGTATTCTAAATTTTCTAGGCAAGTACGCCCACCATCTTGTCCGAAGGTTTACATTTGTTTTTTATATGAGGATTAAGGAATATAATATTATGATATGTGCAGTGGGTTGAGAATATAATATTTTAATATATAATAGATAATTATTGTAGTATTATGCGTGACCCCATGGAGATATATTAATTGTTTTGTGAGGGTTCCATTTACTATAAAAGAAACTATAAACCTTATAAAAGGACACCTAATATGAAAATGCGTAAACGTTGTAGTGGTACGGAGGGAGTTATATATTATACTCCTTTAGTCAAGGATAATAAATTACATAATTAATATAGACATGGAGTTTAAAAAAGTTATTTTTATTAATTTTATTGATTTTGAGGGTAAATAATTTTTTAGATAATAAATAAATTATAAAATATGTTATATATAAATGGTGGTACAGTGACGGACTCAGATTCCACTTCAGTCCCAAAAATGTAACGGGGTATATCTATCTTGACTAGAGCATAATAAAATATTTATTTTCTTTTTAATAAATACGTGTCTTACATTAAGTAACAAAACCTCCCAAAAAAATTATTAAAATTCTCAATAGTATTCTTTAAATTAGAAGACGAAGACAAAAAGAGTAAATAACATTCAAAAGTCACAAAACTACATCTTTAATATATTAAAGGTGAGTTTAATTTTGATGATGTGTCATCTCCACAATTTTTCTTAATTATTTTAATTATTAATTAATATAGATAATTACATATATTTATTTAAGATTTGAATAAAATATGATCACATCAAAATTAATTGTTAATTAAAATTTAATGAAGATAAATGCATGTATTTAATTAAAGATTTGAATATGGATTTATTTTAATTATAAATTAATATAGATAATTACACGAGAGACTATCTTGTGAGACGGGCTATTTGTGAGACGGGTGTGAGACGGGTCGACACATCATTAAAGTATGCTTATTTATAATTAAAGCATGTCAATAATAAATTATATTATAACATGTTAAAATCATACTTTAATACATAATCTAGCCTACTTTAACAAAACATACTTTAACAATCATTAAACATACTTTATCTAAATAATAGACATACTTTAACAAGTCTCACAAACCGTCTCACCTAAATAGCGTCTCACAAGAGAATTTGTCTAATTACATATATTTATTTAAGATTTGAATAAAATATGATCAAATCAAAATTAATTATTAATTAAATTTAATGCAGATAAATGCATGTATTTAATTAAAGATTTGAATATGAATATAATTAAATCATATTTGAAAGCAAAAAAAATATATTTAATTTTTTCTTTACCTATAAATAAGACATATTATTCATTCAATTCACACGCACATGAATTATTATCCCGAAGCTTTCTTCAAGTTAGTATTCAATTTTTCATTATCTTTATTTAAATTTTTTAATTAAAATTGTTATATTTTATTTTTAATTTCTTTTGATTAATGCATAATTATTTCTTTTGAATTTCTTTATGCTTGATGTCAAATTTTTATATATTATTTATTTCGTCAAACATTATTATGATTTTATCATTAAACTATACCAGAGTACAAAAAAAAATCTTTTTAAGCTTTCTTCATGTTGTAAACCTTTTTATACGCAAATTATTCTCTTTAAACTTTTTTTTCAAATTCTAAATAATTGATGATATCTGAATTTTTATTTTTTAATTTAGTTAAATTTTGGTATAATTTTATTTTTAATTTCTTTTAACTTTTATTTTTTATTAATATAATTTAGTTTATTTATTTTTATTTTATTTAATTTTGTGATGATCTTTTTTAACTTTCAAATTGACTTTATTTATTAATTTTTTTTTTTGTTAATTCGTTATTTTTTTTAATTCATTTTGATAAATTTTAGTATAATTTTATTTTAAATTTCTTTTAGATTATTTTTTATTAATATAATTTAGCTTATTTATTTATATTTTCTTTAATTTTGTGATAATTTTTTTTAACTTTTAAAATCACTTTTTTTGTTGATTCCATTATTTTTTTAGCTACACATTTATTTATTTTATTTATTTTATTTCTTAAATTTATTTATTTTATTTCTGTTAATTATCGCACACAAATATATATGGATTTCGTTATATCTTTTTAATAAATAGAAATATTAAATTAGTTATTTTAAATGTATTGATTGATTTGTTATAATTGGTGATATTTATTATTATTTTGTTATATTTTTTATTTCTTTTTGTTAATACATAATACTAAATTTATTTATTTTAGGGTGATTTGGAGTTTACCTAGGTTTAATTGATTTGGTTTAACTGACTTATTTTAGGGTATAATAAATAATTATTTTTCACAAATTTTCTCAATTATTTTAATTATGAATTAATATAGATAATTACATGTACTTTTTTAAGATTTTAATACGAATATGATCGTATCATAATTAATTATTAATTAAATTTTAATATAGATAAATACATGTATTTGCTTAAAGATTTGAATATGGATATGATCAAATCATATTAGGAAGTACAAAATATATTTAATTTTCTCTTTACATATAAATAAAAACTTTTATTCATTCATTTCACACACACATAAATTATTCCCTCGAACTTTTCTACAAGTTAGTATTCATTTTTTTTATTTAACTTTATTTTGATTAATTATTTTTCTTTTTAATTTCTTTATTTTTTTTTCAAATTTATTTTAATAAATTTTGGTATAATTTTATTTTAAATTTCTTTCCACTTATATTGGTTTATTAATGTAATTGACTCTTAGTTTATTTATTTTAATTCTCTTTAATTTTGTGATAATTTTTTTAACTTTTAAATTCACTTTATTTATTTATTTATTTATTCTGTTAATTTTTTTATTAACAAGTTTATCTATTTTATTTCTATAATTTATTAATTTAATTATTTTATTTCTGTTATTTAATACATATATATAAATGGATTTGGTTATAATATTTTAATAAATAGAAATATTAAATTTTTTATTTTTATTTTTATTAATATATGTATTAATTCGTTATAATCGGTGATATTTATCTTCTTTCTTTTTATAATAATTTCCTAATATTTTTTTATTTTTTTTATTAAAATGTAATATTAAATTTATTTATTTTAGGGTATAATAAAATAAAATATTATTTATTTAAAATTTTATTTATTAAATTATATTTTTTAAAATTGTAACTTTAAACCTATTACACGCGATTCATACTAATATGGAATATAATACTCAAGTGCGAACAACAAAATGAATACATTGTGAAAGATTGAGAGTATTAGTATTTTAAAATAAATAAACTAATTATAAAAAATATATTGGCTAATGAATACTGTGTGGACTGACCTAATTGCCCCACAAGTTTTTATACAATACAACATATTACAATATTGGGCAATTGGGCACAGACGCACGAGTTAATGGTGCAGCTAGATTCTAATATATTAACATGCGTGCTTGACTTAGTACAAGAATTTTATCATATATTACATTTTATTTTATCCAACAAATTTTTATTATAAACAGGAAAATTCAATAGCACAAAATCAGGTATTTAACCCTTATAATTAAGATTAGAATTCATCAAAATCAAAATATCAAAATTTGGTCCTTTAAGTTTTGCATAAATCAAATTCAATCCCCTAATTTGCTAAATTCGCAATTTTAATCTTCTAGTGTCCGATTTTGGTCTATTTTGTCCAAATTTAACCCTTTTATCAAAATTAGTCCTATAATTTTGAGCCAAAATTTGACAAATTCTAACATAAATTTGAACAAATTTTAAAATATTGGACTAAATTTGGACAACAAAATGGACTAAATTTTATAAAATAACTAAAATTAAACACTCAAGAATCAAAATTACAAATTTAGCAAATTTAAGGATTGAATTTGGATTATACCAAAAATGAAGGACCAATTTTGATATTTTCCTGTAGCTCTACCTACCCACTGTGAGACTATTTGAAAGCAATTTAAAAAACTATTACAGATATTGTCCCAAACTTGTAACACAGGCACGTGAAAAAGAACATGTTGCTTGCTTAATTATAGGGATAATTTCAGATTTAGTCCCGTAAAAATTGCTCAATGCCAAAAAGGTCTCAAAACTAGCAGATTCAGTTCCGTAGGAATTTTTAATCAAAATCTGTTAATTGTTGACGAAATATTCTAAACCATTAACAAGACCAAAATGGACTATGTCTATTTTGAAAGATAGAAAATAATATAAATCTGATAGTTTATAATAATATAAGTTAATTTTGGATGAAAATTTTTGAAAATTATGATTATAATATTCTTATGAGACCAAAACCGCTAGCTATGTGACCAGTGTATTCCTACGAACTATAATTGAATTGAAGGAATTCTTATAGGACCAAATGTGATATTTTCCCAGTTTTAGCACATTACGTGTAAAATTGTTTTCGCTTAATTTGAACTAATTAATGCAATCTCCTTTGAAATTAAATAAATGAGAGGGTGGATTGGACTCTAGCATTATGGAACTAATTAATTAACGTAGATGCTCATAGATTAGAGTAATTGGAGTAAGTTTGAATATTAGGACTATAATAAATGAAATTAATCCACATTTCCATGTGTAATTCCGACACGCGACAGAGACACGTATTAAATACGAGTTAAAATCATTTTATGCTCCACGACAGGATGCAAATTCGATTTCAAACTCAAAATAATTATTTTTTTTAATTTAGTACCCTAACTATTAATATTTCTCTATTTACATGAGACCCTGATTTCGACGAATTAGTTATTAGAGTTCAATTTTAGTCCCAAATAGTTTTTTTTTCCAATTTAGTACCATAATTCTTTTAATTGTTCAATTTACGTTCAATTTATTTTGAAAATTCTAAATTTCGTCGGACATCAAATGTGAACGACGTGACACGTTGTTAAAATTCACATCTGTAGCATCATATAATGTTCAACGTTTCATATTAAAAATAATAATAAATTAATTGAGTTAAAAATGAAAGAGACCTGAATAATTAATTTTTTCCTGCACTCCACAAACTCCAAGATCACTACAAAAAAGATAGCCGACAGTGACGGACTTTTGTGACGGCGAAAGTTCCGTCACAATTGTGACGGATTTTCTGACGGCATTTTAAAAATAGTGACGGAAAATAGGTGACATTTTACAATTTCGTCATCTGCTGGAATTTGTGACGGAATTTGTGACGGGATTTATTGTGACGGACAATTTCCGTCACAAAATATTTTTTTTAATTTTTTTTTTCGTCAGGTAACGAGTTTCTGACGGACACCGTCACAAATCATGTAATAAAATTCCCCCTTTCTCGTTTTCCCTTTTCGACCCTAATCCTGTTGGGCAACAAATCCTTCCCGCAGCAATCTCTTTTTCTTCCCTAATCATTCCCGCGCCGTTCGTCGGCGGAATCAAACAGGAAACGGGAGCAAAAGAGTCACCTAAGGTACGCATTGCTCTGTATTTTCTCTTTCTTTTGCTTTCATTAATAATTTTGTTGTTTTCTCTCTGTACACTGATGGTAGTGTCTTGGAGTTGAAAAAGAGTGGTCAAATATTATTCAATTGATTCCGACGAAGCAGTGCCACCCACGTTTCCGCTTCATTGCCGACACCTGAGGCCCACCACACAAACCCACCCACTAGGTGAGGCACTCCTACTCACTTTAACCTTTTCTACTCCGCAATTTTGGGTTTCTGCTTCGCCATTGGATTAATTTATCATTTCGCTGTAACTGTAACCCATGTTTGGTGTAATTTAAAAATAAAAATAAAAATTTGTGGTTGATTGCTACTTGTTCCTTGAATTTAATGGGTTGTAAATGAAGAGTATGATGTAAATATTTTTTGAACATCATCACGCATTAGAGTGATGTTGAATGTAGACATGGATTCGCTTTCTGGGACCTAGCTTTCGTGGAACAAAGTTTTGATCGTTACAGTCACTTTGATTTTTAATTTTTATTTTTATTTTATTTTTGAGAAAAACCTATAGCTACAAGATTCTCTTCGATTTTTCTATTGCTTCCTTCGAGAAATTAATTTATACCAACTAAAGAGCACATTGAATATTTGTTTACATTATGAACTGAATCAATAACAGCTCCCAAGAATGGGAAGTGACGTATTATGTTGTGATAGGAGTATTAGTTTCTGTGGTAGCATGTATTGATATACAACTGATTAACTGAAGACACTCTGTAGAAATATTTTATTTATGTTAATATTGGCTTTAAATAGTTATATGGAGTAGTATTTTCATTAGAGCTTTGCCCATTTGTTGTATTTCTTTCCTCTTACGAAACTGTTCACATTTTTCATTTGTATCTTAAAAAAAAAAAAAGTTTGAGAACACATCTGAAGTTCTGAACAAACAAGTCCTTGGAAATTAGCAAACTCTCATTGTTGAGTAGAGCTCTTAACTTTTTAAAAGACCAAATTGATACTTTTTGTTCTTGTGGATGATCTCTATTCGACCTTTCGTACTTCTTAATGGATGCTTCTTAATGGATGAAGGGACATTTGATTAAAAAAAAAAAGAAAATGTCATTAATTTTAAAAACATATACGGTTTTTTTTTTATTATTTAAAATGCTATATTGTGGTCTAAAAGCTACTAGAAGTAAAATACATTCCTTACTACTAGAAATATTAACTCCCTTTTCTTCTCAGTTTTCAATTTCTTTTTGTTTTTGCGATGCATATATGGCGATTTGTGAAACATATATAAGTATGCTTATTAAAAACTCATTTTATGGAATCATATAAAATGATCTATTGATATTTGGAATCACTCACTCTCTCTCTGACAAAATTTACAAAATTTTAATCCTTTCCAAGAGCTACTCTTTAAAAACAAATGAGACTATGTTGAAATGTTTAATATTTATTCATGAGTATATATATTAAATTCCTTTATAGAATACTAAAACAATATAGTTCAACAGAGAATGAGTTATTTAACCAATCGGGGGTGGATTTATTCTCCTCGTGTAATTGGTGGGGAACTTAACCTTGACTTCTGCAACGGTCTTGAACAATTCATTCAATTTGCACGTAGTCATCCTGAATGTATGCAAGATGACAAAATTAGATGCCCGTGCAAAGGTAGAAAATGTCGTAATAAAAATTGGGTTACACCAAATGAGATTAGAGATCATTTGTATCAGAAGGGGTTTATCGAACACTACTATAATTGGAATCTCCACGGCGAAGAGATATGGAGTCCAGAGCATTATAACACTGTTAGGAACACTGGTTTAGGTGAGGGAACTTCCCATTCACATGCTGGGGCTAGGCAAGAAGTTCCCATTTCTGAAGAGGGATATGGAGCTGAATCATCCAATAATTATCCCTATCACGAGATGGTGAGGGATGCCGCCGGACCAAGTGTTATGGAAGATGTGAGACATGAACCCAACCCAGAAGCTAAAAAGTTCTATGACATGCTCAGCGCTGCAGACCAGGAGTTATATCCAGGAAGCTCTCTCACACAATTATCAATGAACGCTCGTCTAATGAGTATTAAAGCGGAGAACAGGATATCTGAGAGGGGATACAATCAGATTGCAGGTTTATGCAGTGAATTATGTCCACCCGGCCATAAAGTTCCAAAGACCTTTTACGAAAGCAAGAAACTAATGAGTGGTATGGGACTACCGGTGGATATCATTCATTGTTGCATTCGTGGTTGCATGATCTATTGGGGTGAAGACTCACTACGGGAAAAATGTAAAGTTTGCTCATTCCCACGCTACAAAGACCATAGTGGTAAAAAAAATGAAAAGCGACCACATAATAAGATGTGGTATTTTCCTCTTACTCCGAGGCTTCAACGGTTGTATGCATCGTCAGCCACCGCAAAAGATATGACATGGCATACAAACTGCAGAGGAAATGAGACTGGTGATCAAGGTCATCCCGCAGACTCCCCGGTTTGGAAGCGACTGGATCAGAGATACCCTGACTTTGCAGATGAGGCAAGGAATGTACGATTGGGCTTAAGCGCAGATGGATTCAACCCATTTGGCTCATCGGGCCAACAATACTCAATGTGGCCTGTGGTGATCACACCTTACAACTTGCCACCCTGGATGTGCCTGAAAGAACAACATTTATTCTTAACCGTATTGGTTCCAGGGCCAAAGAATCCCAAAGACAAACTCGATGTATATCTTCAGCCTTTAATGGCCGAGTTGCTCAAACTGTGGGAAATTGGGGTACCCACGTATGACTGTCACAACAAGCAAAATTTCATAATGAGAGCTGCAATTTTGTGGACAATTTCAGATTTTCTAGCCTATGCGATGTTGTCCGGTTGGAAAACATCCGGTTTGCAAGCTTGCCCGTGGTGCATGGGTGACACAGATGCTTTCTATTTGGAGAATAGTCACAAATGTTCTTGGTTTGACTGTACTCGTAGATTCCTCCCGGATGAACATGATTGGCGGGATGATGATGAATCATTTAGGGTTGGTGTCACAGTAAGCAAAGGTCAACCGCATGAATACACTGGGGAGGAGTTGTTGCGGGAAATACATGATTTTGGGCTTACCAAAGTTACAGACGAGTATTATGAAGAGGCTCCAATAGGAATCGGGTGGAAGAGGTTAGGCATCTTCTGGGACCTCCCATATTGGAAAGATCTTTTGTTACGACATAATCTGGATGTGATGCACATAGAAAAGAACGTGTTTGATAACATTTTTTATACTGTGATGAACATTGACGGTAAGACAAAGGACACTCCTAAATCCAGACAGGAGCTCAATTTATATTGCAATCGACCCGAGCTTGAAAAAGGTGATGGTGCAAAGAAATATCCAAAGGCATGTTACACGTTAGATAATGACAAAAAACGTGTACTGCTCGAGTGGGTCCAGCAATTGAATTTTCCAGATGGTTATGTTTCGAACTTAGGATCTCGTGTCGAGTTAACAAAATTGAAGATGTTTGGCATGAAGAGTCATGATTGTCATGTTTTCATGCAAAGATTATTACCTGTTGCATTTCGTGATCTTCTGCAGGCACCAGTCTGGAGGGCCCTCACAGAGTTGAGTTTTTTCTTCAAAGACTTAACTGCTACAACTCTGAAGCGTGATGAGGTGGCACGACTTGTGCGAGATATTCCCGTCATACTCTGTAAGCTTGAGCAGATCTTCCCGCCTAGTTTTTTTGATTCGATGGAGCATCTTCCAATTCATCTTGCACGCGAGGCTGAAATTGCAGGCCCTGTTCAACTATGTGCTTGACTTTGAAATTTTCTTGAAGTTCTTAACATATAATACTTTTCTAAACATGAAGCATATATATGAGAGCTAGACATCACGTACCACCTGGAGAAATCAGCCGTCTTCTACAAGTCGAATTTCCGAAATGGTTCAAAGAATATGCGAGTCTTTAAAAGAATTTATTTCTAATTAAGAAAATATATTACATCTCAATCTTGCCATAATCATCGATTTACGTAATTTATATAGGTGCAAAATCCTGTCAATGCGATTACGAACCCCTTTATTGTAGCATTATCTCAAGAACCAGTAAATTTTGTATCTACTTGGCGCGGATACTACATTAATGGGTATAAATTTCATACCGTGATGTACGGGAAACGTAAATCAACTTCTCATAGTGGAGTGTGCGTCAAAGGGAGTGTATATGTAGGGGAAGATGGTGATTATTATGGTGTATTGGATGATGTGGTAAGATTACAATACCCAAACATGCCCCCAAAGTACGTAGTACTATTCAAGTGCACGTGGTATGATCCATCTCCTCAAGGTACGAGACCGAATCCCGTTTTTCCTCGGATGGTGGATGTTCATAAAGACTCTAAACTGCCAAAATATGAGCCATTTATTTTAGCTACACAGGCCTCACAAGTGTACTATTGTAATTATCCGGGACGAGATTGTGAATGGATTAACGTCATGAAGATCAAGGCCCGATCGTTGATAGATACTCGGTTTGAATCTGAAATTGAGCCACCACTGCAAGAGGAAGCCACTGAAACGGTGACACCGATATCAACAGATGATCTACCAGCGACACTAATCGATGAGCTCTACGTAATGATAGAGATTGGAAATGAAACACCCGTGTCTGATGATGAACGTATAGAAACTCTACTAATGTATGAATCAAACGAATTAGATGTTGAATCGACTGAGGATGATGATACAAGTGATGAGGATTATTTGTAGTTTCTCATGGTGAATTATATATTATGTTTACATACTTTATCTGTACATATTTCAGTAACAAAAACCTTATAGTCCTTTTTTTTATTTCAATACAGATGGATCGAGGAAGGAGACGTAGGATCAGGCTGCGTCTGACACAGGAGGAGCCAGTCCCTGAATTACAATCCCAGCCACCACCGGTTCAGGCTGCATCTGCTTCGCCACCACCCATTCAGGCTGCATCTGCCCCGCCACCACCCATTCAGGCTGCATCTGCCCCGCCACCTCCCGTTCAGGCTGCATCTACTCCGTCTCCACCCGTTCAGGCTGCATTTGTCCCGCCAGATGTTGAGGATGATGATGAAATGGAGTCACATCCAGATCCACCTCCAGCCCACTCCAACAACGAACATGATTCAAGAACGTTCGTCCATATGTACAAAGGGGGGTTAGTGTGTTTATAATTGTGTATATAGTTAGTTAAGTCAATTTATAATATTGATTAACATATCATAAAATTTGCAGGATTTATAATCCGAAGGTGGTCTCTACATTTATCACTCATACGATAAAGACTGAGCTCCCCACTGACATCTATACATGGGGTCAAATGAAAGACGAAACGAAGCTACGCTATTGGAACTCTTTTACGGTAATTATTAATTGATATAAATTATATTATTTTGATGTTGGATTAACTACAACTTATTGTCATGGTTTGTTCGACATAGACTGCATTCAGGTGGAATGAAATCGAGGATAAGCTCATCCATAAGGCTTTCCATAAGCTTGCACAAGACAAATACAGACATGTCATAAACAAGCTAAAGACCATATGGATAGATACTGGTAACCGTCCATCCTACATCCAACCTGATACATGGGACTCTCTAGTGCGCCACTGGGAGAGTGATGATGCACAGGCAATTTCTGACCGCAACCAAAAAAATCGTATGACCACTTCTGGGGAAGATGATAGGGTGCCGTGTCACTGGGGGGGATCGAAGTCAGCACTTGCCTATGCTTACGATCTTGTGCGTTTGAGTTTAATTCCATGAAATTGGTATTTATTATTACCTTATTCTATATACTTGAATTGCGGTGATTGAATAAAATTTTATAAGCAGGAGAAAGCTGGCTCACAATCTACCGTACTTAATGTGGCCAAGATATTCCACAATAAGAAAGCAAACCAGATTACCTACAAGCGTTCGAGGAATCTCATCGTATGTCTGTTAATGATATTGTCATGTTTTTTGTGAATAAAATACTAATCTTTACACCATATATATGTAATTTTTGTTACTCATTATAGGATCACGTTGATTCATTGGCTTCTCAAGCAACTTCACCATCACAGGAGGGGGGATCCGAGGCCTCTGTACGAGGCTCCCTGAATGTTGATCGTCTCTACCTTCAGCACGCTGGGGTATACAAGGGTAGAATCATAGGGACTGGGAGCTTGGGCCCCAGTCTTAGGGATGAGGCAAATGCTGCTCGGGGCTCCCCTCAGACACCTACCTCGCAGCTGAATGTTCACGACATAACCACCCATCTCGAGACATTGGAGGAGAGGATAGAGAGGACAGAGAGGGAGCGTGACGAGGGGTTACAAAGGGAGAAAAGACTACATCTCTTTGTTGCTGAGTTGGCCAAGAAGGTGGGGATGTCAACTCCTGCATTCTTTCCTGATTTCGACCCATCGGATCCTAGTGCATCTGGTTCTGGTTTTGGAGGCAGTTGTGGCTAGACATATTTTACTTGGATTTTAGTACTATTGTTGCTTTTTTTATTTTGTTCTATTACTTTTGACTAATTCGCACAACTATACTTTTGCGGTCATTGGATGAACTAAGTATTTTGAACAGGTTTTCATGATTTTAGAAATCTATTGAAATATTAGAGGGAGTTCTGTCGAATTTTTCACTAAATTTACTCTCTTCGGGCCACAAATGTTTGCACCCCTTTTTTGACACGGAGATTCAGAAAATTAATAACTTTTAGGGGTATTATGGTATTTTTTTAGTAATAAATAAATAATAAAATATGTTAGGTGTGTTATATGGGTGATTTTTTTTAAATTATGAATTATAATTTAAATTCCAAGAAATATTGGAATGATATTTAAAAACACAATTTATATAAATATGATGAAATTCATTATAAAGTTATGTAAAATCATATAAAGTTAATAATTAGTGTTGTTAATTAATTATTCTATTATTAATTAATATATTAGTTAATACTACTTAGATTTATTTATGTGATAGAATATCGAAGTATTTTTATTCGTAAGCGAGTCGAGTACTATAATTTTAGAAGAGAGATAAGAACAATATTTCTAAGAGATAATAAATTTTTTACACATTTATATATAAAGATTGAAATATTAATACACTAAACATTATTATAATTGAAATATACTTATAAATTATAAAAACACTATATAAAAAGAGAAAATATTAATTAATATACATAAATCATGCATACTAATTATTTAGTACTTTTCATGTTTATCTTCAAAATAAATATCACCTTTAATCATATTTTTTATCAGATAGAATACTACTTTTATTTATTTATTTATTTATTTATTTATTTATTTATTTATTATTATTTTTAAATTATGTATATCTATAAATTAAATACCCCCTTTAATTATATATTTTTGACTGATTATAATAATTCATCCGTATATTACGTGGGAATCTGTACTCGTATTAATATATTTACATTAATGAATATTACTACTATATTTATGTTGAAATTTGATTGATGTCAATTTAATACAAAATAATTGAATATATAAAATATTTGATAGAAACTAACACTAACTACAGCTAGCCAAATTGGCTAAAGACATGCCACAAGCGCTCATGCGCTTCATCCGCCCGAGTTCGAATACCCTAGGGGGTGGGGACTAAAGATATGTGTTCTAAAAAGTTATATGGCATAAATGCAATAAAATAAAAATGTGAAGAGGAGCCTTGGGGTTGAGCTGTATGTCAACCGTGAAGAGGAGTTGGGTTCGATTCAACACCACCAAAATTTTTAGTACTAAAATTTGTGACGGACAATTCCGTCACAACAATTAAAATATGTTTTAGATAAAATTTAAAATTCTAATATTTTTTTTATAAAATCCGTCACAAAAGTCCGTCACAAATGAAATCTGTCACAAATATCCGTCACAAAAAGTGTCAGAAGAACCCGTCACAATATCCGTCACAATATGTTGTCCGTCACAAATTCCGTCACAAATTTTGACGGGACCGTCACAAAAACTTTGTGACGCATGTTCGGGTGACGGGCATTTTCCCGTCACAAATTCCGTCACAACGTCCGTCAGTCCGTCACAAAGTCCGTCACTGTCGGGCAACTTTTTTGTAGTGGATTACGAAAAACAAAAGGTTTAAAATCTTTGTCAAGGTTGAAAAAATAAATTCTTATTATTAAATTCTCCTTTAAAACCCCAATTATTAAATTATAAATAATTAAAAATTAAAAAAAAAATCATCCCGTTAAATAAATTGGGTATAATATGGAATCTCAAAATTTCTCCAAGGTATCGTAGCCCCAACTTATGATGTCGGTATCCTATGTCGGGGTTCGATACCCTAATCGACATTGAATCCGACATTTGGTGCTAAGATTATAGTGTCGGAGATAATGTTGGTATCCTGTGTCGAGGTTTTAACGCCTTGATCGACACTGAATAAATAAATTATTAAATAAAAGTGTGGGGGCATTTTAGTCCAAAAATTGTCCTTTGTGTATAAATGGTGGAAAGTTAAGTTGTTAGGATAACAATGATTTTTAACAATTCAAATTGATTATTTTTTACAATTAACAAATGGTATTTTATAGGGAGAATTTAAAATATACACAAATTTTACACTTAAATATCCTTTCCAACAACAAATAATTTATATATCAATTTTAATTAAATGACACTTTTTAGACTTTAATATTCTTAACTTGCAACTCGTCATTCCTAATGTGTCCTGTGGGTAAGTGTGTAGGTGAATATTTCAATTCCAATATCGATCGGTATGAATGTCAAGTCCAATTCGGGACAAATGTCGGAGTATATCGGTACTCCTACCTTCACCTACACATGCTTCTAGTATGGGTAAGAATGCCGGTGAGAATAATTTGGTCCTTTTATATATTATATTGGTTAAAAATGATAGAAAGTTATTTTTTGTTAATATTGATATTTCACTATTGGTTATTGTGTGTTTTTTACTATTGGCGCAAGTTTATTTTGAGCATTACATACAAATTAAGTACATTATTGTTTCAACTTGTATTCCATATATTATATACGAGTTAAAAGTATTTTTTGTTCTATAACTTTTTAAAATATTAAATTATATCCCAAAAAAGATTTTTGTATCGATTTAGTACCATAACTATGAAATTTCGTTCAATTTTGTCCAATTAAAATATCACGTGCTGGTAAGACTTTAATTTTTTTTGGATTGACATGCCAGCCGATACCGCCGATTTCCCCAATTAAAATATCACGTTCCGTGCACGTGATGTTTATCCGGCCAAAATCAAGAATTCCGGTGAAAATTGAGTAAAATTGAACAAAATTCATAGTTATGGTACTAAATCGTTACAAATATTTTTTTGAGACAAAATTTAAAGTTTTAAAAAGTTGTGGGAAAAAAACTCTTAACTCTAATAGATACTTATCATACTATACCGCCGGTTTCCCCAATTAAAATATCACGTGTCGTGCACGTGATGTTTATCCGGCCAAAATCAAGGGTTCCGGCGAAAATTGAGCAAAATTGAACAAAATTCATAGTTATGGTACTAAATCGTTACAAATATATTTTTTGGGACAAAATTTAAAGTTTTAAAAAGTTGTGGGAAAAAAACTTTTAACTCTAATAGATACTTATCATACTATACCGCCGGTTTTCCCCAATTAAAATATCACATGCCGTGCACGTGATGTTTATCCGGTCAAAATCGAGGGTTCCGACGAAAATTGAGTAAAATTGAACAAAATTCATAGTTAATGGTATTAAATCGTTACAAATATTTTTTTTGGGACAAATTTAAAGTTTTAAAAAGTCGTGGGAAAAAAAAACTTTTAACTCTAATATATACTTATCATACTATCGTCACAGCATACGTATACTTAACATCCCATTTCCATGTGACTATAAAATGGTTGCAGTTGTTTTGGCATTTCACAACATTATCAACCATACTAGCTGTAGAAAACACATATACAACAATGGCTGCTGTCACTGCTAGTGTAGTTGATGTGAGGCCTCCTGTCATCATTCATCCCCGTCGCGAAGATATTTTCTCTGAGTTTTCTTTGGACAATCAGGTGTGTGTATATATTGATTGACATCTTTTTTATGTTTTAAAATATGCTCGCTGCATCTGTCAGTTCGATTACGTAAATATATAACAATTTGGATGGCATGCAGCTTCAGAAGCAGTACGCACAAGGAATTGAAGCTCTGAAGAAAGAAGCAAGAACCATGTTAATGGCTGCAAAATCAACCAAACTCATGATACTAATCGACACACTCGAGCGTCTGGGATTGGCGTATCATTTTGAGAAAGAGATCGAAGAGAAACTCCAAGAAATATATGAACAGGAAGATGGAGACTATGATTTGTTCACCACTGCGCTTCGATTTCGTTTGCTCAGGCAGCATCAACGCCATGTTCCCTGCAGTATGTATATATGTTGTTTAATTATCAATTCAAGTTATATATATAGAGAGAGAGATTAAAACATAACGTCCCATATCTTTTTAGTTTATCCGAAACGTTTCCACAATAGTTAGGACATCAACATTTATTTTCGTCCCAAACCTTTCAATTTTGCTTTGATTTCGTCCCAAAAAACAATATTTTTTTTATCAATCTTGTCTCATAACTTTTGTAAAAACACCGATTCAATCTCATCCGATAGAATTAGAAACTTTGAACATTTTTTAAGTAAAAATATCATTTTGGTGAGATTAAAAATAATGGGATTATTTAGGAGAAATTATGTTTCTTGGGACTATTTTGAATAAAGTAATATTTTATGGGACGATTTTGATTTTAAATAACAGGTGTATTTGACAAGTTTAAGAACAAGGAGGGCAAGTTTGATGAAGACTTGGTTGGTGATGTGGAGGGACTACTGAGTCTGTATGATGCAGCCTACCTGCAGATCCATGGTGAAAACATCTTGGAAGAAGCCCTGATATTTACAACCCATCATTTAACTTGTATCGCGCCACAATTAGACGATGCCTCTCCCCTTACACTCAAACTCAAGAGAGCTTTGGAATATCCTCTCCATCGAGAGGTCCCCATCATTCATGCCCACGTTTTCATCTCCATTTACGAGAGGGATGACTCCAGGGATGAACTCCTTCTCAAACTGGCAAAATTGAACTTCAATTTCTTGCAGAATACCTACAAGAACGAGCTTTCTCAACTCTCCAGGTAGTTTTTGTTACGATATCCCACATCGATTTCACATGCAAGTGTGGAAGGGCATATAAGTGGGGTCAACCCTTCACCTTCCGCCATGGTTTTGCTGAAGTTAAGGTTCCCTAGCATATATGCCTAACAATTTGATCCGACCTGCGGATTCTGACGGGCCACGGGAAGGGACTATCCGATGGTGGGCCCAGGGGTTGCCACCCCAGATGTGGGCCCGAGGGGGTTTGCCACATGGAATTGTGGGCCTTGGCATGTGGGTTGCCACCCGAAGTGTGCCGTCCGTGTGGGGTTGCGTGTGGAAGGGCAAATAAGTGGGTCATCCCTCCACCTTCAGTCATGATTTTGGATGAAGTTAGGGCTACTTAGCTTATATGCCTAATAGTTTTCCTTCTTTTCCAAATAAATCTTTATCTTTTCCAAATAAATTTTGCATACGATACGACAAATTAATTCATTTTTCTCTTTTGAAGATGGTGGAATAATATTGATATGAATTCAAAGCTTCCATACCTAAGAGACTGCTTGCCGGTGTCCTATCTTTGGGCTGTAGGGTTCCATTTTGAACCTCAGTATTCTGATGTTCGAATAGCCGTTACCAAAGGCATACAAATTCTCGTAGTGCTTGATGATACGTACGATAACTATGCTACCCTTGGAGAAGCTCAACGTTTCACTCAAGCTTTAGAAAGGTGTCATAGCATTTCTATTACTCCCGCCATTTCGTACGCTTAATCTAAAAAAAAAATATGCTTCATATATTAATCTTTATTTGATCGATCTCATGTATCGTTCATAATGAATATTCCTCAGTCCCGGGATTTACTTTACCGAGTTTTGACTAATTTTAGTGACTTTTGAGTGGTAATGTATTATTTTTAAGTAGTAAAAGAAATGTAAAGTGTGTTATGTGTGTCAGGTGGAATTTGGATGAAATGGATAGCCTCGGTGATGATTATCTGAAAATTGGTTATCGTTTTATTTTGGGTGCGTATGATGAATTTGAAGGTGTTGCAACAAAAGAACAAAAGTTTACTGATGCCTTACATATATTTATGAATTATAGTTGAGAAAATTGTATATTCATGTGTATTGTGCGATAGCTGAAGAAAAGTGCAAGGGCTTACAACCAAGAACTGAAGTGGGTTACGGAGAGAACATCAATGCCTTCATTTGAAGAGTATGCCAAGAATTCTGAGATTACAAGTGGCATTTACTATATACTCGCTGCTGCTTTCCCATTCTTGAAATCCAATACTAAAGAAACGATTGAGTGGTTAGTGAGCCAGCCTCGTATCGCCGTATCCCTTTCCATGCTCGCACGATTCGGCAATGACTTGGGCAGCCACCAAGTAAGCTTGCTTGCTACTCTACATTTTATTTATGGAAAACACTTGTATTTATATCATCTCAATTATTATTTATTAATTGAGGGGAGGAGTATGATGGAATTAATTATTATAGAGTTAGTCTCTTATAAATCGGATTTACATCATAAACCCTTATAAATCATGTGGTTCCCTTAATTTAAACACCCTAGTAATACATAGGGTATATAGAATTGAAAGGGGGACCACGGGGTTTACACAAGTATTTGTGAATTAATATTGCATATTTGAACCTAGCGTGAGAGCAAAGGAGGCAAAATCCTGACTGTTGTGGATTGCTACATGAAGCAATATGGTGTGTCGAAGCAAGACACTGTATCCAAATTCAGACAAGAGAATGAGGATGAATGGAAGAATTTCAACGCGGCATGGATCAACGACGACACCGCTCGTTTCTCAAAGGAATTGGTAATCATGTTTCTCAACATTGCACGGTTGATGGATGCCAGTTACAAACACGATGAAGATGCATTTACTGATCCCACACGCGTCCTTGGACCCGATATTAAGGCTCTGTTTGTTAATCCACCCTACTCCATTTAACATGCATGTTAATTTTCCTACTTCTAATTTCTTTAATAATCAAACGCTGCACCTATATATGTATTACTAGTACAACGTTGTTACTTTTTCATGAGCAAAAAATGAGAGATTAATGAATGCAATAAGAACATATGTAGCCTTATTTGTTTGAGCTATTATGAGCTGGAAACACTTACAAATTAAGTAACTCGCTACAAAAAAATATTGGGTTACCAAGGGATTAACAACGGAATCTGTTGGTAATTTTTCATTGGTAAATTAGTGGTTGGTAAATTTTTAGCAACAAATTTTAAATTCCGTTGGGAATCCGTTAATAATTATTATGTTGGTAATTTATTTTATTTCATTGGTAAAAACATAAGAAAATTCGTTGGTATTCCATTGTTAAAAAAAATGTAATTTTTATTGTCGATCCGTAGATAAATTCCATTGCTAAAAATGAGTCTCTAACCACAAATGATAAGCCTACTCTTCCTATTAAAAGATTCTAACTGAATCATACTGAAGACGTTCAAGCTATATTTGGATCGAAGGATTTGAGGACCTTCCCTCAAATTCTTCCTCCTTATTTGGACGGTAAATGAAATTCATGAATTTATAAATTCATAATTTTAAATTAATGGATTCGAATTTTTGAATTTGAATTTTATATTTTTTTAGTTGTTTGGAAAGGATTTTCAAATTCTTACTTAAACCGTATCATTTGAAATCCTTCCGATGCACGAAAAATATTTTGAAATTAATAAAATAAAAATAATAATAAATAAAGTTAATAAAAAGAAAGAAAATATTTTTTTTTTAAATATTAATATCTTCCCCCAACCCCCCCCTACCCCCCCCCCCCCCCACCCGCAAAAATCCCATATTTTTTAAATAAAATTTTAAATTTTAATATTTAATATAAGAAAACATTATATTTTTTATTTGTCATAAATAAAAATAAAAAATAATGGTTGAACTATATATTTAAAAATTCTTTTATAAATTCATAATTCACCCAAACAATATAATTCAAATGAGATTTAAAATCCATACAATGTAAAAGCCAATTATTTTTAAATTCGTAGAATTTGAAATAACTCAATCTAAACGTATTTGTAAATGGTGTTAACTCACTAACTGCATTAACGTATATGGTGGAGGTGAGTCATAATATCTTCCTCCAATTTTTTAATAATAAATAATGTGTTAGTTAAGTAAGTTATGAGTTATAGGTGTTAATAAATATCTTCCTCCATAACTCCTTCATTTTTTATCAATAAAACTTTTACATTTTCCAAAAAAAAAAAAAGGGGGTAAATTATGAGTTGTAGGTGTAACAGTTGAATGTCCTATTAAGGAGTAATAAAACATTTTCAATGTGTTTAATGAATAAGACACTCTCGTTGAATGTGTTTTTCCTCGAGTCACAACATTTATAACATTAAAACACTTTATATAAATAGAATGATCAAATGTGTCTTACAACGTGTTCATTAAAAATGAAAAAATATGATGCTTTAAAGTGTCCCAATATACTATGATTTTATAAGAGACTATTATTAAGTCAAATATTAGAAAATAATAATAATAATAAATATTATATTTTTTATTAAATATAAAATATTAACTGAAATTCATAAATAAGAAGCATGAGATTAATTTCAAACTAAACCTATCATTACACAATTTAAAATTAGTATTATAGGACATACATGTAGGAAAAACACGTTTCCTCTACTCGCCAATTTGCTTCATAAACACGCCATTTCGAGTTGGTCCATCACAATATGGTGGTGAAAATCCACTACTCTATAACGGTTCCAATTACGGCAAGTGAATCGATGTTCCACAATGTGGTGACTGTGATAATAATAATTAAAAAAAAAAACTATTTTGTTTAATTTTTTTTATCAGACAAATATATTTCATATAAAAAGTGGAATACAAGGGTACTATTACATATTTTTTTTGAATGTGCAACCATTGATACACCCAGCCAATATCATGAATTATAAATTACAATAGATTATTATTATAAACTATTACATCTTATTTATATTTTGAATTCTTATATTAACTTCTCCTCTCACTTTAGTATTTCTAACATCCATGATATATATATATATATATATATATATATCCATACACTTCAAATTCTGAACAACGCATTTTCTCTATTCGAGTGATGTTATTACTCAAGATTAGGACTTTGGATTTTCACTTCATCAATTTCAAAGTGTGGTGAATTCCAACTTTGATCTTTCGACTATAAATTTTTGTGCCAATGAGTCATTGCACAGTCCCATGATCATTAATCATGTACTTTATGGAGTACTTGATGATTGTGAAAATCTATATATTTTAAAATCCGATATAGCACTATTTTGTGAGATTTGCAGTCGTATTTGAGCACTAAATTGTTACGTTTCATATTCTTAAAGAAATTGATGCATTTGAGGTGTTATGTCATGTTTTAGGTGGAAAATGTGTTGGGTTGGGCTTCCAAATATGTGAAGAGCCCAATAGCCAACAATTTTAGGTTAGCCCAAGTAGGCCCGATACTTTGTGTTATCTTGTCCCATAAGTCATTAAGGAAAGAGAGAAGAAAAAAGAGAGCAAAAACAAAATTCACGTTTTGAGAGAGAATCCAGCGCAGTAATATTGCAGAGGCAATAATCGGAGTTTCAACCGTCGGATCGAAATGAATTTTGGTCAGCACGTTCAGAACTTGTGGAAGTATATTTTGAATGGTGAAGATCGTGTTTGGAGCTTTGTATTGACGGAAATAGGTCAAAAACAGAAGTAGGTTTTTGGGCGATTCAGTTCTGCGCAGTCGAGGGAAAGTGCCGTTTCTCACAAACTAACCGTTGGATCGAGCTGTAATTTGGACAGTACGTTCAAACTTATAGGGTTGATTCTGGACAGTAGAGATCGGATTCTGATGTTCCTACAGTTGTGAACTCATAACGTCAGTTGGTGCAGTTAGGTGAGGTCTTTCTAATCTCGTTGTTTGTTATCAAGTATTAAGTATCTTGATACGTTTGTGGTAGTACGTCTGTGGTGGCAGATTATAACTCTTGGATTTTTATCTTATAGTGAAGTTTTTGGTGGGCTTCGGTCCCGTGGTTTTTTACCTTCTCACATTGACAAGATTTTTCACATTAAATTGCTTGTGTTATTTTTGTTGATTGCTTACTTTATCGTGCATCATATTATTAGGATTATTTCCTGCTAAATTCACACAAGAGAGGGATAATTGATCATTCCGCTGCGTAGACGAATAGTTTATTATTTGATTATTCATGTGTTTATCCCAACAAAGTGGTATCAGAGTGGGTTGCTGCTCTGTGCCTTGTGGTGAATATGAAAACCAATACTAATAGAATGGTGAATCTCAATGGTTCTAATTATCATGTGTGGAAAGGCAAGATGGAGGATCTTCTCTATGTGAAAGATTATTATGTGCCTATATTTAAAACTAAAAAGCCTGATGATAAAACAGATGAGCAATGGAATATATTGCATCATCAAGTATGTGGTTACATTAGGCAGTGGGTGGATGATAATGTATTTAACCATGTTAGTAGAGAAACACATGCACGGACATTGTGGAAAAAGTTGGAGGAACTGTATGATAGAAAAATTGGGAACAACAAGTTATTTCTAATCAAGCAGTTGATGAATCTGAAATTCAAAGATAGCACTCCTATGACTGATCACTTGAATTCATTTCTGGGCATTATTAATCAATTGTCATAAATGAATATCAAGTTTGAGGATGAAGTACAGGGCTTATGGCTTCTTGGTACATTGCCAGATTCATGGGAGACATTCAGGATATCTTTGTCTAATTTAGCCCCCAATGGTACCATTACGATGGATTTGGTTAAGGGCAATGTTTTGAATGAGGAAACGAGGAGAAAATCGCAGGGGCCTTTACAGCAATCTGAGGTTTTGGTTACAGAGAAGAGGGGGAGAAGTAATAGTAGAGGTCCAACAGGCAAGCATAAAGGCAGGAGGAGTAAATCCAATAGATACAGCAAGGTTAAGTGTTGGAATTATAAAACTCCAGGACACATAGCAAGGTATTGCAGAAAACCCAAGTAAGATGACAAGAAAGAAAATGGGAAAGAAATGAAGAATGAAGAAACGAAAGATAATGATCGAGTGTCTGCTGCAACAGGTGATTTTTTTATCTTTTGGATTATGAAGTTGTCAATCTTGCATGTCGTGAAAACAGTGGGGTGGTTGATAGTGGTGCATCCATACATGCAATATCTCATAGAGAGATGGTCACATCCTATATGTCAGGTGACTATGGAAATGTTAGGATGGGTGATGATGGCTTAGCTAAAGCCATTGGGGTTGGAGATGTATGTTTGCGGACTAGTAATGGTGATAGACTAGTTTTGAGAAATGTGAAGCACGTGTCTGATCTTCGGTTGAACTTGATATCTGTTGGGAGACTTGATGATGAAGGTTTCTGCAATGTGTTCTTTGATGGTCAGTGGAAGCTCACAAGAGGTTCTTTAGTTGTTGCTAGAGGTCAAAAACATTCCTCATTATATTTGATGCAAGCAAAGCTACTTGATGGCTATATTAATGCAGTTAAGAATGAAGGGATAGTTGAGTTGTGGCATAGCAGAATCAGTCATATCAGTGAAAAGGGATTAAAGATTTTAGAGAAGAGAAATCTCATTCCAGACTTGAAAAATGCATCTTTGAAGAAGTGCTCTCACTGTTTGGCAGGAAAGCAGACTCGAATTGCTTTCAAGACCTCAACTCCTACCAGAGCATCAGGTATACTCGATTTAATTTATTCTATTGTTTGTAGTCCTATGAAAATAAGAACTCTTGGTGGTGCTTTATATTTTATTACTTTTATAGATGATCACTCAAGAAAGACCTGGATCTACACGTTGAAGACGAAAGATCAGGTGCTCGATGCATTCAAACAGTTTCATGCCTTAGCTGAGAGACATACTGGGAAGAAGTTGAAATGCATCAGTTCAGATAATGGAGGGGAATACATTGGTCATTTTGATGAGTATTGCAGAGAGCAAGGTATCCGATATCAAAAGACTCCTCCAAAGACTCCTCAGTTGAATGGGCTTGCAGAAAGTATGAATAGAACATTGTCGAGAGAGTAAGAAGTCTGCTATCAGAAGAATGATTGTCTTCATCATTTTTGGGTGAGGCTCTGAGTACTGTTGTACATGTTTTAAATCTTACTTCGTGTGTTCCTTTAGACTTTGACGTTCCAGATAGAGTCTGGCCAGAAAAGATGTTTTCTATAATCATTTACGGGTCTTTGGATGTAAGGCATTTGTGCATATTCCCAAAGATGAGAGGCTAAGTTGGATATGAAGACTCGACAGTGTGTGTTTCTTGGTTATGGCCAAGATGAGTTTGGTTACAGACTTTATGATCCCGTAGAGAAGAAGCTTGTCAGAAGTCATGATGTTGTGTTTGTTGAGGATCAAACCATAAGAGATATTGAGAAGACGGATAACTCAGTTTCTACACCTGCTGATGACTTGATTGACTCGAAAATTGTTCCTCACGATCAAGGTCAAGTAGAAGCTGAAGAAAAGAATCAGAATCAGTCTGATTTTGGTAATGATGAGCATGTCAATCATCCTTTGCTTGATGAAGAGCATATCGATCAGCAGCAACCACCTGATGTTCCAGAACAGGAGGTTCAAGAACCACCTAGAAGAAGCAGTAGAGCTCGTGTACCTTCTAGGATGTATCCTCCTGATCAGTATGTACTCTTGACCGATGGGGGAGAGCTTGAATGCTATGGAGAACACAGAAATGAATGGTTGGAAGGAATGCAAGATGAGATGAAGTCCTTGCATGAAAATGGCACATTTGATTTGGTGAAACTACCAAAGGGGAAGCATGCTTTGAAGAACAAGTGGGTGTACAGGATAAAACAAGATGAGCACACCTCAAAGCCTCGATTCAAAGCTAGATTGTTTGTTAAAAGTTTTAGTCAGAAAGAGGAAGTTGATTTTGAAGAAATTTTCTCTCCGGTTTTTAAAATATCTTCCATCCATTTTGTGCTTGGTTTGGCAACTAGTCTTAACTTGGAGATTGAGCAGATGGATATCAAAACTGCTTTTCTTCATGGTGAGCTAGATAAAGAAATATACATGGTGCAACCTGAAGGTTTCAAGGTGAAGGGAAAAGAAGACCATGTGTGCAAACTGAAGAAAAGTCTCTACGGTTTAAAGCAAGCACCTAGATTGTGGTATCAGAAATTTGAGTCAGTTATGGGGGAGCAAGGCTACCAGAAGACTATTTCTGATCATTGTGTGTTTGTTCAGAAGTTCTCGGATGATGATTTCATTATATTATTACTGTATGTTGATGATATATTTATTGTTGGAAGGAATGTTTCAAGAATTGACAGGTTGAAGAAATAGTTGAGCAAATCCTTTGCCATGAAGGATTTGGGGGCCAGCAAAGAAAATCCTTGGTATTAACATCACTTGAGATAGAGCAAACAAGAAGTTGTACTTGTCACAGGAGAAGTATATTGAGAAAGTGCTTGAGAAATTCAACATGAGCAAAGCTAAAGTGGTTAGTTCTCCTATTGCCACTCATTTTAAGCTTGGTGCTCATCATAGTCCTTCAACTGATGAAGAGAATGAAGCAATGAGAAGAGTCCCATATGCTTCAGCCGTGGGAAGCTTGATGTATGCAATAGTGTGTACGAGGCCAGACATAGCTCATGCAGTTAGTGTTGTTAGCCGTTATTTCTTTAATTCGGGAAAGGAGCATTGGAATGCTGTGAAGTGGATAATGAGATATCTACAAGGTACGTCTAGTTTGAGACTCACCTTTGGAGGTGGGAAGCCCGAGTTAGTTGGCTATACCGATTTAGATATGGGATCTGATGTGGACACTAGAAAGTTAATTTCTACCTACCTAGTGACATTCGCAGGTGGCGCTATGTCATGGCAATCAAGATTGCAAAAGTATGTTGCACTCTCCACAACAGAATCAGAGTACATCGCTGCAATAGAAGCATGCAAAGAGGTGTTATGGTTTAAAAGGTTTATGGAGGAGATTGGATTGAAGCAACAGAGTTATGCAGTATTTTGTGATAGTCAGAGTGTTATCCATCTCAGTAAGAATGCTGCATTTCATTCAAGATCGAAGAATATTCATGTGAGATATCATTGGATGAGGGATGTCATCAATGATAAGTTGCTTGAGTATGAAAAGATTCATATGGATGATAATGGTGTTGACATGATGACGAAGGCTTTGCCTAGAGAAAAGCTCGATGTATGTCGTGTGATAGCTGGAATGGCTAGTCTCTCCACATAATCAGAAATGAGGAGATTTGTTGAGTTGGATTTCCAAATATGTGAAGAGCCCAATAGCCAACAATGTTAGGTTAACCCAAGTAGGCCCGATACTTGGTGTTATCTTGTCTCATAAGTCATTAAGGGAAGAAAGAAGAAAAAAGAGGGCAAAAATGAAATTCACATTTTGAAAGAGAATCCAGCGCAGTAATATTGCAGAGGAAATAATCGAAGTTTTAACCGTCGGATCGAGCTGAATTTTGGTCAACACGTTCAGAACTCGTGGAAGTACATTCTGAATGGTGAAGATCGTGTTTGGGGCTTTGTATTGATGGGAATAGGCCGAAAATAGAAGCAGGTTTTTGGGCGATTCAGTTCTGCGCAGTCAGGGGAAAGAGCCGTTCTCACAAACTAACCGTTGGATCGAGCTGTAATTTGGATAAAACGTTCAGGACTTATAGAGGTTGATTCTGGACGATGGAGATCGGATTCTGAGGTTCCTACAGTTGTGAACTCTGAACGTCAGTTGGTGTAGTTTGGTGAGGTCTTTCTAATATCATTGTATGTTATCAAGTATTGAGTGTCTTGATACGTTTGTGGTAGTATGTCTGTGGTGGAAAATTGTAACTCTTGGATTTTTGTCTCATAATGAAGTTTTTTGGTGGGCTTCGGTCCCGTGGTTTTTTACCTTCTCACATTGAGGAAGTTTTCCACGTTAAATTGCTTGTGTTATTTTTGTTGATTGCTTGCTTTATCGTGCATCATATTATTAGGATTGTTCCTGCTAGATTCACATAAGAGAGGGATCATTGATCATTCCGCTGCATAGATGAATAGTTTATTATTTGATTATTCGTGTGTTTATCCCAACAAAATAGATAAAAAGAGGGAAGTTGCGAAAAAGGCCGTCATCATGCATTACACTGTTAAAACGCACAATCAAAAGAAGGGTCGTCGTGCGTTGTCTTGCAAGACATCGTGCATTCACACTTTGAAAACACACGACCATGGAAGAGTTCATCATGCATTCACATTTTGAAAGCACACGATCATACTGAAATTCCTCGTGCTCTTTCTGCTCTCTAATAAAGTGATATTTTATCTTGATGGTCTTGATTTTGTTGTGGAATACCGGATTTTTCACCATAGCTATAGTTGATTTACTGTCGCAGTAGATGTTTGTAGCTTCATCTTGTGACTATCTCATATCTTCAAGTATACGGTTCAACCATATTAATTAGCTCGTAGTATTCGCTTCAACCATATTGCTTGACTCCATATCGGATGATTATAGCCACACATCCCACTAGATCATTATCCCTTAGGCCATCTATTCCTATTTTACTATTTCAAATACAAACAGTAATATAAGAGCCCAGTTAGATTATTAACTGTGTTAAAATATGCTTCCGTACATTACTACCCAAAACCTTCACTATTCTACTAATCCATTTTAAAACTTTAAAAAATATCCTCTCTACCAAATACCCACCAAATTCAAATTCCATTAACCTTCTCAAGTGAAGGCTACAACTATTGGGCCATTAAACTGAAGACATATTTTATGTCTCAAGGCCTATGGGAAATCATTGATAATGGATACGACATCTCAACGGATACATCATCTTGCCCACCGCGGACAAAGAAAAACTAGACAGAAGCATGGAGAAGGACAACTTGACAATTTATACTACAAATGGCTGTGGCGGAGTATCTATTTCCATGAATCGATGGAGCTAAGACGTCTAAGGAAGCCTGGAATATTATAAAGGAGGAGTATCAAGGGAGTGACAAGGTACGAAATCTCAAATTCCAAACTCTTAGGAGAGATTTCGTGAATATGAAAATGAAAGAAGAGACTATGCTCAATTGATAGAAGTGGTAAATCAACTAAAATCTTATGGGGAATATATTACATATAATAAAATAGTGAAAAAGATTCTAATATCTCTCTCTACTAAATACAATTCAATTGTCACTACCATAGAAGAGACTAAAGATATAAAAAAAATTGGCAATGACTAATTTGATGGGTTCTTTAGAAGCCTATGAAAAAAGACTGAGCATAAATGAAGATAAAAATATAGAAAATGCATTTCAGTCTAAACTAATAATACGGTCTCAGAATTCTATAAATGGGGGGAGAAAAGTTAGAGAAAATGATAATAATAGGAAATGAAAATATCCTCATGTGGAATTTGTAAAAGAACCAATCATCTAGAAAAGGATTGTTGGTTCCAACGTAAATCACAATGCAAAAGTTGTGAAAAATTTGGACATCTGGAGAAAGATTTCGCTCCAAGAAAAGTCACTAGGGAAATTACTTTGAAGAAAAAGAAGATGGAAATAATCTCTTCTATGCGAACAATGCCACCTCAGAAGTAAAGAATGACCCGTGGTGTGCAGACAGTGGGTGCAGCAACCACATGACATGAGATGAGAAGATCTTTCAAAATGTTGACAAAATAGTCAAATCACAAGTGAAGCTAGGCAACAGAGACCTGGTGGAAGTTGAAGGAAAAGGCATAATAGCTGTCAACATAATAAAAGGTACGCGGTACATCCATGATGTGTTATTGGTTCCAAAACACCACACTAATATACTAAGTATAGGTCAAACGATTGAGAAAGAATATTCTCTACTATTTAAAGATGACTCATGCACCATCTATGACAAAAAGAAAAAAATTCAAGTAATAGCTATATATAGTCAAAATGCAGCAGTAGAGGAATTTTCCTATCTAGTGGCACTATATGGAGACATCACTAAAAGCCCAAGAAGACTGATCCATGATATGGCGCCAGAGGTTTGGGCACTTCAACTTCTATAGGCTAAAAATGCTTCATTAGAAGAATATGATGAGAGATTTTTCACTAATACAACCAAAGGGAGGATATAAGTGACAAATGCATGGAAGGAAAGCAATGCATCCATTCCCTTCGAGATAATCCTAGAGAGAAAAACAAGCTTTGGAGCTGGTTCATACAGATGTATGCGGGCCAATGAGGATGCAAACATTCGAGAAAAATAGGTGCTACATTCTCTTCATTACGACTACACAAGAATGACTTGGGTGTACTTCATGAAAGAAAGATCAGAAGTCTTCTCTATCTTCAAGAAATTCAAGAATCTAATGGAGAATCAAAGTGGTCAAAGAATCAAAGTTTTATGGAGCAATAGAGGGACAGAGTATACATCTAAGGAGTTCAACAAATTCTGTGAAGAAGAAATAGTCAACCATCAGCTAACAGCTAGCTACGCTCCAGAACAGAATGGTGTCTCAGAGAGATAGAAAAGGACTGTAATGGAGATGGTAAGAACAACGCAAGTAGAAAAAGGCATGCCCAAGGTATTCTGGGTAGAAGCTATCTATACCGCAGTATATTTGCCGAATAAGTGTCCAACAAAGGTCGTATAAAATAAAACACTAATTGAAGCCTGGAATAGACGAAAGCCGTCAGCAAAACATCTAAAAGTTTTTTAGAGTATTTGCTATAAGAGACACGAGTTAGAAGAGAAGACCGAGAAATGCATATTTCTCTAATACAGCTCTCAGTCCAAAGGCTATCGGCTCTACAGCCTCAAAACAAAAAAAGCTAATCGCCAGTCGAGACATTGAGTTAGAGGAAAATACCTCATGGAACTAAGATGAGGAAAAAGTTGAGAAACAAAATATTATGATACCACAAATATGATTCCCTAGTAAATGTCAAGAAGTTCAAGAAGAAGAACCAAAAACTCCAGAAGTGCCTCCACTACCTCCAAGTTCAGAGCACCAGTTCCTAAAGTTCAAGAAGGACAGGCCCCAAATGAAACACCAAGAAAGGTGAAGACTCTAAGAGAAATTTACGAGACTTGCAACCACGCAACTATAGAGCTGAAATTTTTTTGAAAGCATTACCAAAAAAGAGCCATGGAGAAAGAAAGTAAGGTTCAAGACATGAAAAACTCATAATCATCTGAATAAGTATCAAGGGAGAGTAATAAGTATTGATACTTATTCTTGAATAGTCTAGAATTAGTTTAGATAAGCTTTTAAATAGAAAGTCACGTGACTAAATAGAATTATACAGAATTATCTAGAATTATAACATAAGTTAAGAAAAAAATTAAGTTGGTAGAATAGTCATGAAAGGAAGTGATTCAATCTAGAATGGTGATGAGAATTCCCACCGTCCATTTCGTAACTATAAATATGTAAGTGCATGTATAAAATATATAAGAAAGAAACCCACTGGTAGTGGAGATGGGCATTTAATACATTCAAAGTGATCATGACTGTATTCAAAGCACCACTGATGCTAAATTTTATCACTTTAATAAATTCATTTGCTTGATAAAAATAAATAAAAATAAGAAAGAAACCCACTTTCAAAAATTTGCTGCAAATCATTCTCACTTCCTCACTAAAACCACTGTTAAAAGTTTTTTTGTCCTATAACTATTTAAAACTTTAGATTTTGTCCCAAAAAATATATTTTTATCGATTTTATCTCTTAACTATGAGTTTTCTTTCAGTTCAAATAAGTTAATTTTTTCAATTTAATTTCATAACTTCTTGATTTCGTCGATTTCAACCCAACTTTGACCGGAACTTCAAATTTCACCGAAAAAGGTCACCTGCGGGATGGACGAAAAATTTTGAGTGAGAAAATTTAATGGAACAGATGTAAAAGAAAGTGTAAAATTTAATATGAGATAGAGGGAGTAATAGGTTAACATGTGTGCTCGACTTAGTAGAAGAATTTTAGTATATTATTATATAAGCAAACACTACTGTGGGAACTGTTCTATTGTAGAACCGTCCCCCTCCCCTTTTACCCCAAATTTATACAGCTACCCAGGTATGTGTTTTTCGTGATTTTTTTTTTAATTTAATTTTAGGGGTATAATTGTAATTTTGAATTAGGGTATACTTTATCCTACTAGTTTAGGGTATATTTTATTCCTACGGTTAATTATTTATCTTTACGGTTTAGTGTTAATTTTAAGAGTATAATTGTAGTTTTACTCTTATAGTTTAGGGCATATTTCATCCCTAGGGTTTAATATTTAGGGTATAATTGTAATTTCACACTTGTGATTTAAGGTGCTATATTTTACTCCTATGATTTAGAGTATAATTGTAATTTCACCCTTATAATTTAGGGTATATTTTATCCTTAGGATTTAGAGTATAACTATAATTTTCACTCTTATGGTTTAGGGCACAATTCATCCTTAGGAGGAGTAGGATAAATTTAAAGGGTATAATTGTAATTTCACTCTTGTGGTTTAGGACATGTTTCACTCATAGGGTTTATGGTATAATGGTTAATTAAATATAAATAAATAAATAAATAACACATAATAAAATTTTTTGGTCGGAAAAAAAATTATTAAAAAAGTATCGGTGGTACTCAAGAAGTAGAGTTACTTACATATTAATCACATTTTGAAAAGGATCAAATATAAATACATGATTGTCATATGGAATCACGTATTCCATTTCCTTGTTTCATCTTTCATTTCATATATTAGATATTTGTTATGTGTTATAATCAATATCTAATTTATCGTCACATTTGCAAGGATTAAATTGTCAAAAATAGGGTACAAAATATTTTAATAGAAAACTAGTTATGGGACGTATGGTGGAACATCAATGTGGAAAAGGGAATCCATACAGTACAGTAAAAATTTATTAAAAGAGTATCGGTGGTACTCAAGAAGTAGAGTTACTTACATATTAATTACATTTTGAAAAGGATCAAATATAAATACATGATTGTCATATGGAATCACGTATTCCATTTCCTTGTTTCATCTTTCATTTCATATATCAGATATTTGTTATGTGTTATAATCAATATCTAATTTATCATCACATTTGCAAGGATTAAATTGTCAAAAATAGGGTACAAAATATTTTAATAGAAAACTAGTTATGGGACGTATGGTGGAACATCAATGTGGAAAAGGGAATCCATATAGTAAACATATGGAGTACTTAGCATCCCATTTCCATGTGACTATAAAATGATTAGAGTTGCTTTGGCATTTCACAACGTCATCAACCATACTAAAACTAGCTGCAGAAGACACATATACAACAATGGCTACTGTGACTGCTAGTGTTGTTGATGTGAGGCCTCCTGTCACCATTCATCCCCGTCGCAAAGATATTTTCTCTGAGTTTTCCTTGAACGATCAGGTGTATATATTGATTGATTAACACATCTTTTGGATTACGTAAATAATGCTAATAACAATTTGGATGGCATGCAGCTTCAGAAGCAGTACGCACAAGGAATTGAAGCTCTGAAGAAAGAAGCAAGAAGCATGTTAATGGCTGCAAAATCAGCCAAACTGGTGATATATACTAATCGACATACTCGAGCGTCTGGGATTGGCGTATCATTTTGAGAGAGAGATCGAAGAGAAACTCCAAGAAATATACGAACATGAAGATGGCAACTATGATTTGTTCACCACTGCGCTTCGATTTCGTTTGCTCAGGCAGCATCAGCGTCATGTTCCCTGCCGTATGTATATACCCCTCCGTCTCATTTCAATCTTTACATATTTTCAATTTGGACTTCATCTTTTCTTTTTTGGTAGATGGGACCACACAAAATAATTAATATATCTCCATGGGACCCAATTACAAACACTAATACAACTAACTACTCACTTTACATTAAATATCCGCGCAAAAAGCAAATATAAAGATTAAAATGAGACGTAGTGAGCAGTAAGTTGTTTAATTAACAATTCAATTAGATATATATATATGGTTTGAAATGAACAGGTGTGTTTGACAAGTTTAAGAACAAGGAGGGCAAGTTTGATGAAGCCTTGGTTGGTGATGTGGAGGGACTACTGAGTCTGTATGATGCAGCCTACCTGCAGATCCATGGTGAAAACATCTTGGAAGAAGCCCTGATATTTACGACCCATCATTTAACTCGTATCGCGCCACAACTAGACGATGTCTCTCCCCTTACACTCAAACTCAAGAGAGCTTTGGAATATCCTCTCCATCGAGAGGTCCCCATCATCCACGCATACGTTTTCATCTCCATTTACGAGAGGGATGACTCCAGGGATGAACTCCTTCTCAAACTAGCAAAATTGAACTTCAATTTCTTACAGAATACCTACAAGAACGAGCTCTCTCAACTCTCCAGGTAGTTTAATTTCCAAATAAATATTATACTCTCTCTGTACCCCAAAATCATTCACTGTATCACGGATATCAAGAAAATGTTGCTTTACTATACCACGGATATCAAAAAAATGTTGATTTTTGACTCACTTTATTGACTTTTGGGGGTAATTTGGTATTTTTAGGTAATAATTAATAAACTGGAGACGGTTCATATTCCAAAGAAGAAAGCCCATTGATCTCAAATATTCCTCAACAACAAGATCAGATTAGTGAGTAAGGCCCAAGTGAAAGAAACACAGCCCAAGAAAAGAACTCAAAAATAGAAATTACACAAGCCCAAGACAGAAAAAAAAAATATGCCTAAACAGACGAAATTTAAAATGATACAAGTATATAAGCCCATACTAAGAACAGATTGGTTCAAACCTGCTGAGATGAACACACAGTCCCCTTAACCCTTTTTATTTTATAATTTCCTTTTTAACTGCTCTCCTTATGACACCTTCCTTTTTGTTCATTTGAAGTACAGCTAGCCTGTCTTGTCACTACTAAGGAAGCAAGAAAAATCAATCTCCTTTCTTTTTGTTTGGTTTTTTTTTTATTAAAACATAACGGGGATCCCTTAATGCAACATGGAATCACCTTTGCGGTGAGTACTTGCTAGCTTCCTCCTCACAATTCATTTTTTGTGTACGTAGCTCTTTCTCTAGAAGAGATGCTTTCACAGTACATCATTTCATTGTAGGTAGCCCTCTGCAGTACGAGAAAGGTTAACAACAGTTTGAACCAACCCAATCCATATTGACCTAGGATGAAGCATATAGAATGTAACAATTTTAAAGAATCAATGCCTAATGCAACCCTAGATGCATGTCATGCATGTCAATTAAATGATCAGATAGCACAAATTCCCAACGACTTGCGGAGGGTATTAAACCTAGTGATGTCTAAGGGCTTGGTAAAAATATCTGCCAGTTGGTTTTCTGTGGGGACATGTTATAATACCTTCCTCAACCAGATCTCGATTGAAGTGAAATCTGAGATCAATGTGTTTTGTCCTTTGATGTAGAACTGGGTTTTTTGAGATATTTATGGCACTAGTGTTGTCACAGAAAAGATGAAGAAACTCAGGTTTTAAGTTGTGATCTACAAGCAAAGCACAACTTCCAGCAGCAATGTATTCTGCTTCAGCTGTGATAAGGACACACAGTTTTGTTTCTTGCTGAACCAGGAAACCAAGTTATTTCCGGTAAAAAAAATCCTCCTGAGGTACTTCTTCGGTCATCCACATCTCCGGCCCAGTCAGCATCACTGTAACTTGCAACATTGAGATTAGTATTATGAGTGTACCAATTATCGTGGTTTAGTGTACCTTAGACGAATTTAATAATCCGTTTCACTGCCTTCAAGTGTGTTTCTTTTGGTCTCGCTTGATAGCGAGCACATAGACCAACATTGTAATTGTAAGCTAGATCAGGTTGACTTGCAGTAAGATAAAGGAGACTCCCTGTCATGGAGTTAAATTCATTTTTTACCCTATAACTAAGCAAAACTTCGATTTTTGCCCCTAAAAAGATAAGTGGTTCAATTTTGCCCTGTAACTAACGAAAATTTTCAATTTTTGCCCAATTTTCGTCGGAAAATGCAAATTTCGCCGGAATACGCCATATCATGCTTCAATTTGGGGGTTCCGGCTGATCAATCCGACGTGGCAATTTTGTCTTTTTTTTACACTAGAGTTAAATCATTTTTTGCCCTTTAACTAATCAAAACTTCGATTTTTGCCTTAAAAAAGATAAGTGGTTTAATTTTGTCCTATGACTAACGAATTATTTCAATTTTTGCCCAATTACATGACCTTTCCTTATTTTTTTAATTGAATCACGAATTTCTATTTTTATCACGAATTTTAATTTTTATTCTTTTAAATTAATTTTTTTTTGTGTTTTAGTTTAATTACAAATTCTTCTATTAATAAAATATATAACTATCTTAATTAATAAATAATAATATTAAATATTAAATATTTAAAATAAAATTAATTAATTAAATATATTAAATATTAAAATTTATTAAAAAAATATCCAGACAAAAAAATAAATGGGAGTGATAGTTATTACGTATATTTTAAATATTATTATGTTTTAAATTTTGAATATGTTAAATGTGTATTGGTTTTTATTCATAGGTAAAAATTTGTGTGCATCCGAGCACATGGGGCACACACCGTGCGCCTTTACAATTTTGTGTTAAATTGTATACCCTTTATTATAAAGATGTGTACTCTTTGTTTTCTAAAGAAAAATAAAAAATATTAATGAAAAGTGTATACTCTTTACAATAAAATGGTGTACCCTTATAAATTAAAGTGTACACCCTTTAGAATAAAACAATATACCCTTACCTATAATATTAAATTTTAAAGGCGCACGGTGTGCCCGGGCACATTAGGAATATATTTAATTAATAAAAGATAATGTATTAATGTGATCAAATTGTGAAAAAGAAACATATATTTAATTGGATAAAAATCGTGTATTAAATTATGAAAATAAATTAAAGTCATATATTTAAATGATATAAAAGAAAAGTTTGTGATTAAATTGACATAAAATGAAAAGGTCATGTATTTTTTTTTAAATAAAATAGTTTGTGATTAAATTGAGAAAATTAGTAAAGGTCATGCATTTTATTGTAATTAACCTTTTAATGAATAAATTGAGAAAATTAAAAATATATTCCTAATGTGCCCTCGGGCACACCGTGCGCCTTTAGAATTTAGTATTATTGGTAAGCGTACATTGTTTTGTTCTAAAGGGTATACACTTTAATTTATAAGGGTACACCATTTTGTTATAAAGGGTATACACTTTTCATTAATATTTTTTATTTTTCTTTAGAAAATAAGGGGTACACATCTTTATACTAAAGGGTATATAATTTAACACAAAATTATAATGGTGCACGGTGTGTGCCACGTGTACCCGGGTGCACACAAGTTTTTACCTATGAATAAAAACCAATACACATTTAATATATGCAAAATTTAAAACATAATAATATTTAAAATATAATAATATTTAAATTATAACCCATAAATTATATATAATATAAAAGATTTATAAATGCGTAATAAATTACTCTCATCCCATTTTTGTTGAAAATAATTTTTTTTAATTTTTTCTTATATTCATATTTAATTTTTGTTAGTTGATCGACACACCATTTTTTTTTCTTTGAAAATATACGTAATAACTATCACTCCCATTTTTATGTCGGGAATTTTTTTATAAGTTTTAATATTTAATATATTTAATTAATTTATTTTATTTTAAATATTTTATATTTTATATTATTATTTATTAATTAAGATAGCCATATATTTTATTAATAGAAGAATTTGTAATTAAACTAAAACACAAAAAAATTAATTTAAAAGAATAAAAATTAAAATTTGTGATAAAAATAGAAATTCGTGATTAAATTAAAAAATAAGAGAAGGTCATGTAATTGGGCAAAAATTGAAATAATTTGTTAGTTATAGGGCAAAATTAAATACTTATCTTTTTTAGGGCAAAAATCGAAGTTTTGATTAGTTACAGGGCAAAAAATGATTTAACTCTAGTGTAAAAAAAAGTCAAAATTACCACGTTGGATTGACTAGCCGGAACCCCCAAATTGAAGCATGACGTGGCGGATTCTGGCGAAATTTGCATTTTCCGGCGAAATTTGGGCAAAAATTGAAATTTATCGTTAGTTACAGGGCAAAATTGAACCACTTATCTTTTTTAGAGCAAAAATCGAAGTTTTGCTTAGTTATAGGACAAAAAATGAATTTAACTCCCCTATCATGCTTCTGCAATGGGTTGGATCCACATCAGTTCCTTCATCATCTCGTCCCAATTTGGTTTGAGTTCCAATAGGAGAATTTGTTGTTTTAGCATTCTCCAGTCCAAACCTCTTGACCAGATTTGCAGCATACTTTGTTTGATGAACGAACATCTTATTCTTCATCTGTTTGATTTGGAGGCCAAGAAAGTAGTTTAACTCACCCACCATGCTCATCTCGAATTTTGACTTCATGAGTTCAATAAATTCTTGAACCTGATTCCTGCAAGTAGATCGAAACACAATATCATCAACATATATTTGTACCATAACTATGTTCTTACCTGCAGAGTAAATGAACAAAGTTTTATCCACTCATCCACGCTCGTAGCCTTTATCAAGTAAGAACATGGTCAGTCTTTCATACCAAGCTCTTAGAGCTTGTTTCAATCCGTACAAGGCTCTCTTCAGTTTGTAAACATACTCTGGATGGTTTTGACTGACAAATCCTTTAGGTTTCAGAAACCCATTTAAAAAAACACTTTTGACATCCATTTGATAGACTACAATCTTCCGTTGACAAGCTATAGCCAAGAGAATTCGAACTGCTTCCAATCTTGCAACAGGAGCAAATGTTTCATCAAAGTCAATCCCTTCGACTTGGGTGTAGCCTTGTGCAACCAGTCTTGTTTTGTTGTGGGTGATTGTACCGAACTCATCTGACTTGTTCTTAAAAATCCATTTTTTGCCTATGACATTTGAGTTTGAAGGTCTTGGCACCAGCTCCCATACGTCATTACGTTCAAACTGATTGAGTTCTTCTTGCATGCGAGAATCAAGTTTGGATCACTTAAAGCTTCAGACACACTTTTGGGTTCTATCATTGAAACGTGGCATGATTGCAGGGATACATTGATCATTTTCCTGTAATCCTTTTTGGGTAAGTTAATGATAAGATCTAAGGGATGATCATGCTGTATTCTGAGTGGAGGTTCTTTTCTTGTAGCCGTGCAGCTCTAGGTTTCCTCAGTGTTGGTTACTTCTTGAATTTCTACTGCAGCTTCTGAATCATTCCCTTCTTCAGTGTATTCATCTGACTGAGCTGTATTTTCTGTCACAGATTGCATTTGTATATTTTCTGAGAACAACTCAGATGTAACTCTTGCATCCATGACAGGCTTACTGAAGTCATCGAAATCAACATTAGAGGATGTTAGGAAATTTATATTTCCTATATAATTTAATTGTGGGCAATATATTAATACTCAATTATATTAGCTATTCAAATAATATATTGGGCTTAATTAAGTGATTAAAATAAAGTAAGAGCCCATGGACTACACTTATTTGATATGGGCCAATGAGTAGATACTCAATATTACGTATCAGGTGATTATGGGTGGCCTGATATGGGTAATATATATATATACCTAGGTTATGGTCCCCAACACTAAGTCGCACATAGTTCTCTATTTCCCCATCTGAAGAGATTACGAAGGTCTTTACGGAATCCAGAGGCTTTAGTGAAGGAAGACCTTAAACCTGCTGCTGATCTTCCGTTTAATTCCGCATAAGAAGATCAATGGATCCAGGTATTCCTCTATATAATTATTTTATGGATCTTGTTGAATCATGTTAGGGATTAAAGATATTTGGATTAATTGTTATATTTTCAACAAGTGGTATCAGAGCCACCCTAATTTTGATTCTCTGAGATTTGTAAAATTAAGTTTGATTTTAAATATTTTTATTTAAATCACGTTGTGCAATCACTTATTGGATGACTTATTCGGACGATTTATTTGGCAATTAAAGTGATGATAATTGTTTGCCTGAATTGATGCAATAAGTTTGTTATGCCACTAATATTTTTTTTGGATCAAGTAATTTCCAGAAATTAATTTTTAAATATAAGCACTTGTATGATTGTATCTTCTGCCCATTTTGAGAATTGATTTGGAATTGCAAATTGTGTCAGGATATAGTCAAAATCAACAAGTCAATTTATTAATTAAATGAATTACGTGGCATAAGCCTGTTATTGGTTACTGTATTTTGCAACATTTTGGATTTGCCTCTCAATTTTCATGATGAGTTCATCTCGTTTTCCGTGATAATAATAAAAAAAAGTGTGGATCCAGTAATGTGTATGTGTGCTATGTACTCACAACAGTCATCAATAATTAATTATGTACTGAGATTACATTAAGAATTTAATTTGTGACATTACCAAAAGGGATTTCAATATCTTTTACAGTATTAATATAAATATTTCTGCAATGGTTTTTGTTACGCCGGAGTGATATACACGTGTATCCTATATTATATTTGGATATTATTATTATCATTATTTAGTACACCACTTTTATGGTAATGTTGGTGTATAAATAACCATGGATTTATCAAAAGCTATTTCATATTTTGGTTATTTGATACAGTAATGGTGTTACTTTATTTATTAATTTGTTGCCATTACATTTTCAAATATGTGATGATAAACTCAAATATGGCAGTAATCTTTATTAAATTTGAAAGGCATTGAATTAAATTAGTTGAGATTCTAATTACGTGATTATGTAAATTATTATCATTTGGTGATTTGGATATGAATTGACTGCAAGGATAGACTGCTAATATGATTACCATTATTATGCTGTTAATTTTATTACTAAATTAATAGAGATTTAATTTATAAATCTCATTCAGAACCCATAATGAATTTATTAGAATTGGAGAGACAGTTCAATGTCGTTTAATTAAATTAAATATTTTAATATTTAATTAATTAGTCTAGTAAACTTTCAATCTAGTCAATCGAAGCACCATGTTGCCACAGCAATATCGTGTGTGGAGAAAAGCTTTATTGAAATTACATAGATGGGTGTGGTATTATTTATGTGTTCTGTGTTCGACCCACAGGTAGGCACAGTTTGACAGAATAATAACACACATGTGATAATGAGTATGTGATAATTATTTGGATTATTCATGTGAACATGAGTCGGTCCACAGATAGACTCTTGTTTGACAGAACTTATTGTCAATACTTGATTGTTGCACCAAGATTACCACTGTAGTTAATTTTTTGTCCACGAACGAGGTTAATGTTACACTTGGTGTCTTGAGATGGGCCCCCAATTTGTTTTACTTATTCGTTCATAATTTGATTTATGATATGAATGTTATGTGAGTATACTTAATGTGTTCTCTATTTAGTTTCTGTTGCTACAGCTCCTAACTTTACTCAACAAATCAATAACATCCTAATGCTTAATGGGACAAACTTCAAGAGCTGGAAAGAAACCCTTGAGATCGTTCTGGGCTGTATGAATTTGGACCTTGCTCTTCGATCTGATCGACCCACTGCTACTACTGAAAATCCAAATGAGGCTAAAATTTAAAAGTGGGATCGGTCAGACCGAATGTGCTTGGTGATCATGAAGCGCTCCATTCCGGAGACGTTTCGGGGCTCTATTGCTGAGAGCAAAAATGTCAAATCGTTCTTCGAGGCTGTTGAGCAGTACTTTACCAAAAATGAAAAGGCGGAGGCAAGTAGTCTTTTGGCTAAACTTGTCTCCATGAGGTATAAAGGCAAAGGGAACATAAGGGAGTACATCATGGAAATGTCTAATCTCACATCAAAGCTTAAGGCACTCAAGTTAGGCATTTCTGATGATCTGCTTGTGCACTTGGTTCTGATCTCACTTCCTGCACACTTTGGGCAATTCAAAGTGAGCTATAACACTCAAAAGGACAAATGGTCCCTCAATGAGCTTATATCTTACTGTGTGCAAGAGGAAGAGAGAGTGCAGAGAGATAGAGTTGAAAGTGCTCACTTGGCTATAAATGCTCGAGGCAAGAAAAGAAATCAACCTAATGGTACTGTTGTTACTGCTGCTTCAAAGCAGAAGAAGCAAAAGGTTGAACCTAAGGATGATAGATGCCACTTCTGCAAGAAGCGGGATCATTTTAAGAAAGATTGCTCCAAGTATGCTGCATGGCGTGCTAAGAAGGGTATACCTCTTACTTTGGTTTGTTCTGAGATTAATTTATCCTTTGTATCTAAAGATACTTGGTGGGTAGATTCAGGTGCTACTACTCACATAAGTGTGTCTTTGCAGGGTTGCCTGCATTACCGGCTGCCAACTGATGCTGAAAGATTCATCTTTGTGGGCGATGGCAATAAAGTTGTAGTAGAGGCTATTGGAACCTTTAGATTACATTTAAAGAGTGGTTGTTATTTAGACTTGTTTGAGACATTTGTTGTGCCGTCTTTTAGACGGAATTTGGTTTCTATTTCTACTTTGGATAAACTGGGATTTTCCTGGTCTTTTGAAAATAATAAAGTATGTCTCTTTCAAAATTCCAATTTTATTGGTGATGGCCATTTAATTGAAAATCTTTACATGCTTGATCTTATAAATTCCAATAATGTTGTTCTGCAAACACATTCAAGAGGTACAAAGAGAAAATTTTCGGAGGATTCTGCCATTTTGTGGCACAAGCGCTTAGGCCATATTTCTAAACAAAGAATTCAAAGGCTTGTGTCTGATGGAATCCTTAATCCCTTAAATCTTGTAAATTTTCAAGTCTGTGTTGATGTATAAAAGGGAAACAAACTAATATGAGGAAATTAGGAGCCGAAAGAGCTAAAGAAGTCTTAGAACTTATTCACACTGATATATGTGGTCCATTCCCTACGGCATCATGGAATGGACAACGTTACTTTATCACGTTCATAGACGACTATTCTCGTTTTGGCTACCTATATTTGATTCATGAGAAATCTCAATCGTTGGACATTTTCAAGTCTTTCAAAGCTGAAGTAGAACTTCAACTTGGTAAGAAAATTAAGGCTGTCAAATCTGATCATGGAGGTGAATAGTATGGTCGATTTGATGGATCAGGAGAACAACGTCCAGGACCCTTCGCACTTTTCCTCAAAGAATGTGGAATTATTCCGCAATACACTATGCCAGGTTCTCCTTGCATGAATGGTGTTGCTGAACGTCGGAATCGGACTCTTAAGAATATGGTGAGGAGTATGCTAAGTCATTCCTCCTTGCTAGAGTCTCTTTGGGGAGAAGCTTTGAAAACAGCAGTGTACATTCTCAATAGAGTACCAAGTAAAGCAGTTTCGAAAACCCCACATGAACTTTGGAAAGGCAAGAAACCTAGCATTAGGCACTTACACATTTGGGGTTGTTGTTGAGAGTGGAATTTCACGCATTTTATGTGTGCACATTACACCGTTTTGCTTAGGAAATTTATCGTTTTTGCATGGAATTGTGTATGTTTAAGTATTTACACGATTTTAAGGCTATTAAGGTATTTTTGTGAGTTTTAAAGACAGGAAACAGGGTAGAATAGGGCAGGATCAGAATAGGAGCAGAACAGACCCGGAACGGCCCAGCTCGAAAGCAGCTCGGCGAACCGCTCGAGCCGAGCTGGGTGCCGAGCGACGGTAAATGGTGCCGAGTGGGGTCCCACCTGGACCCCAGTGACATGGCAAGATCGATGGAAGGCCGCTCGGCTGGGTCCAGGCCCAGTTCGAGCCGAGCTGGGTACCGAGCGGCCCAGTTCAGGGCCCAGACGGGGTCTGTTCGATGCAGCAGTGTATATATACCCTCAAATCGCGATTCTAAAGCAGTTTTGATCGCGAAAAAGCCCTGCATCAGTCCAAGAAACAATTAGGGAGATCAAGACACAAATTGGAGAGAACCCATCCATAACCCATCATCAATTCACACCTCCAACACCTCCATATCAGATTAACGACCTGATTTCATCATCCATCCACTTCCAAGAGGGTTCCAAGTGCTAATCAAGGGAGAATCGAGCAATTGGAGAGACGGAGAAGGAACGAAAGACTACGTCTACACTAGGGTTTCATAATTCCTATCTTTCTCTTTCTTTTACTTTGATTTTTGGTATGAATTGCTTAGCCATGAGTGTTGCTTGTGACCTCATGGGCTAATTTAGGGTTTGATGAATTGATTTAATTGATTTGGGGATTTAGACCAAAGATTGGGATTTTATGCAGTTGAGCTTTTGATTTTACTTATTTTATTAAGACATGTTTTTCTACTTCGTAACGTCTTCATAATATATTCATGACATCCGCTATAATGCTTGGATTATTGTGTTATCTTGTGTGCGTTCATGATTGGTATTGTCTATCAGTTAGGGATTAGAGTAGCTCCGCTATAAGCACTTTAATTTCATGAACTGGTTAATCAAATACTTGATTAGTTTAGTGGAACAATGCAATTAGACAATCAAGTAGGAAGTGAATAGAACCTTGTAGTAATTCCAGAAAATATCTTGTTAGTCGAACTTACATCCGGAGGTGTTGTTGTTCGCTGGATTAGTATCTAGGAATAAGGCTTGGTAATATTTGCGCACCTTAGGATTTAAACCAGATTATTCTGTTAGCTTAGAATCAAATCATATTCGGTGAGATAACAGGGATATGTGGTGTATTTTCAGTGAAACTGCATGAATGAACAATCGTAAGTTTAATAACCCAAATTGATTGGTCTCTACCTGATACCTTAGAACTGTTCGTCATCTCTTGATTAGAAACTTGCTTTTATTTTTATTACTTTTTAATAATTCAGTTATTTAATATTTCAGTAATTTAGATAATTAATTCACTACAATACTCTGAATATTGGTTACTCAATTCTGATTAATTAGTAATTAATAGTAAAATAAATAATTAGCTGTCTCAGTGGGATCGATAATTTAACTTGGGTACTTGCTGCTACAATTGATATACTTACACTTTAGGATTTAATTATAGTGCGCACAAAAAGCCTATCAAGTTTATGGCGCCTTTGTGCCGGGGACAGTTTTAATTGTTTATTTTTCTTTTATTACTTATTTAATTAGAATATTTTTGTTGAGATTTAATTTGTTTAACTTGAATTTTTCTTGAGTTGCATGCTTACTAGGTCAAAGAAGGGAACGCAAGATCTCAAATTTGATCCGAAAGTTGAAGCATCTGCAAGGAAAAGGAAATGAGCAGTTAAAAATCTCAAAGCACCTTCCACTGCTACTAAGGTTCCACTTCCGAAGAAGAAAACAGAGATACAGAATCCTAAAGTAGTCATTGAGGAGGAGAAAGAGCAGATAGAAGATCAGGTTAACCCAGAAAACACTGAATCATAATCCGAATCAGAATCAGAAACAGCAAGTATGGGAGATAGAACTGATGAGGATGACATCGTCATCCGAGATACATTCAAGTCCACCAATCTAGGAGGATCAGGCGTAGTTGGAGCAATTCAAGCGAATGAAGCGAATGACATAAGGCCAGCCCTGATTAATATGGTGGAGAGAAATCCCTTCGCCGGAGGCATTTTTGATGAGCCCCACAGTCATCTTAAACGTTTCAACAGCTACATGGATACAGTGAAAGCTGCTTTTGCTACTAATGATAGATGGAAGATGAGGCTTTTTCAGTTTTTATTGGTTGATAAGGCAATGGAGTGGTATGATAAGCTCAAGGGAGACAGTTGCTCAAACTGGACTGAGTTGCAGCAGTTGTTCGTGGATCGATTTATGCCACCAGGAGAGGTTCTTTTACTGAAACAGGAGATCAATCAATTCAAGCAGCGGAGAGATGAGTCGTTTGGAGAGGCTTGGGAAAGGTTTACTGATGCGTTGAGGAGATGCCCACAGCATGGATTCAAAAAGTCTCAACTCATCAGTGTCTTCTATAATGGCCTTGACAACGAATCTAGAGTGTTGGTTGATGCTTCTGCAGGAGGAACAATTTTTGGCAAAACATCCAATGCCGTAGAGAAATTAATTGATGATATCTCTTTGAACTCAAGGGATTGGCCATCTGAGAGGATCCGAGGGACTTATATACTTGGTAAAGTTGCAAAGGTTGAAGAGAAATTTTCTGAAGCTGATAAGAATGATAAGGTTGTCGCTCAATTGGAACAGATAAATAAGAACCTGATTACTCTGATATCAGGTAATAATGGGGGAGGCAACCTAGGGTCTGCAAGTGATGATGTGGTGATGAACCTTCAAGAGGTCGAGGATGCTAATTGAGCTATGGGGCAGAGTCTTCAGGGTTCGAGAGCTCCTCAAAATTGGCAAGGAAATAGGTACCCTCAAGGTAATTCGAACCAAAGGAATAACCAAGGGGGAGGTCCTAGTAATCAAGGAGGCAATTGGCAGAATCAGAGGAATGAGAACTTCTCTTATTCAAACCTGAATAATGCAGTTCCATATCCTCCTAATTTTGATCATGGGGCTAAGACTGAAGAAGGGAAGTCCAGTATTGACGATGTGTTGGCCAGGTATATGAAGAAGACTGATGGAGATATTGACAAGATTAATAACTGTATTGTTCTCATGGATGCGAATATGACCAAACAGAATGAGGAAGTGAACAAGCAGTTGCAAAGTTTGTCATATAACATGGGACAGATCTCCACTATGGTAAATCAGCAGCAGCAGCAGATTCAGAAAGGAAAGTTTCCTTCGGATACAGAAATCAACCCGAAGGAGAGTGCACATGCAATCACTTTGAGGTCCGAGAAGCATTGTAAAGGTCCAAAACTGATGCAGGACGTCACAGAACAGGTACAGAATGATACAAAACAGAAGCAGGATAAAACGGGGGCAGAGCAGAACGAAGATGGTGCCGCTCGGCCACCCACTCACAATGAGCCACCTGCCGAGCGAGCTCAACCACCGCCAAGCGTCCTACCAGCCGGTTCAGAACCGATTCGTCTGGAACCCAGCTCGGCTCAGTTAGACCGCAGCTCGTGGCGAGCGAGCCGACGAGCGGTCCTCCAGGATTTCCTGCACGTCCAACTTCCGTACAGAACCAATCTGATCTGGAAATTTCTGATAAAAAGTGGCAGAGAGCGAAGAAACTGAGAGAAGCGGAACAGGTATTCGAGAAAGACAGTTTGGGACTTCCAATTACAAAGGTACCAATTCCTTTCCCTCAAAGATTCATGTCAAAAAGCCTTGATGAGAAGTTCCATAAGTTCACTGATGTTATGAGGGATGTCCAAGTCACTATTCCTTTCTCGGAAGAATTAGAAGAGATGCCACATTATTCAAGGTTCATCAAGGAACTTATCTCCAGAAAGAGGAAGCTTAACAGTGTGGAGACAGTGAATTTGACAGAGAACTGCAGCTCTATTATTCAGAAAAAGCTTCCAGAAAAATTGAAGGATCCAGGGAGCTTCATCATTCCCTGTGAGATTGGAAAAGGACCATCTAGGAGAGCACTGTGTGATTTAGGAGCCAGTATAAATTTGATGTCTTTATCAGTGTTCAAGAAGCTTGGTTTGGGGGAGTTGAAACCTGCGTCTGTTGCCCTACAGTTAGCAGATCGATCGTTGACATACCCCGAGGGAGTGATTGAAGATGTGCTAGTGAAGGTGTCGAATTTGACTTTTCCTGTGGATTTCCTTGTACTTGACATGGAGGATGAAAAGGATGTGTTCATTCCTTGTACTTAACATGGTGCGCCTCTGATCTTGGGGCGTCCATTCCTTGCAACTGGAAGGGCTCTAATTGATGTGTTCAAATGAGAGTTGAGGCTTAGGGCTGATGATAAGGAGATTGTCTTTTCTTTGAATAAGGAGATGCAGTGGCCTACAGATCAACAGCAGTGCAAGTCTGTGGATATAGTGGACACAGAGCATGATGAGAACTTTACCCTTTCTGATGCAGAGTTTGAGAATTTGTCTAATGATGCATGTATTGATTATCTTGAGAAGTTACTTGCATTAGGCGATGCTAGGGTAAATCGGAATAAGAGGTCCACTGTTGAAGTGGGGATGAAGCCTGCTGCTAAGGAAGAGAAGCAAAAGAGCCAAAGCATTGAAGTGGTAGAGGAGATCGTAGGAACAAGCGTATCTCTTACTTTTCCTACTACTAATTCTAATGTGACATTTGATAATCTTGTGGTTGCAGGAAAAATTGATGATCCATATGTGAAGCCTCCTAATTTACCTCCAGATTTTCATTCTTATATTAGCATTGAAAATTCTAACTTGTTGGATCCTTGTTGTGATATGCAGGGTGAACCTACAGTTGAGAGGGAGATTGAAAAGGACGAATTGCGACATTCATGGGAGAGAAGGAAGTCAAAGAGTCCTGTTTCGGTGCCAAAGGAAGGTGAAGTGGTCGGAGTAGAGAATAAGAGAGGGAAGAAGTACTGGAAGGTAAGAATACGAGAGGACTTCCCTCAGATCTAGTAGTCAAGAAAAGAGGTATATGTCGTGACTCTCCGACGTTAAACATGAGCGCTTGTTGGGGGCTGTCCCTCCCGTTTTAATTGTTTTTCTATGTTTGAGTTGGTGTAGGAATTTTATTAGGTGTTGCTTAACTGCGGTATATACTTCTTTGCAAACTTAGTTTCTCACTTCGTTTGATCTAAGTTTGGGGGAGGTTAAGTACATACCTTGTCTTGCAGCATTGAAATAAAATTTTTGCATTGTGTTTGTTGCTTGGATGGTCGATTTTTTGCGAATTTTTAATATTGTCAATTTATTTGATGATGTTGAGGGTTCGATTTTTTTGCGATTGTCCAGGTTTCGTGTTATTGTTTTGTTTCGTATTTGTTGGTCCTAGTGTTGGTATAGTTGATTTTTGGTTCTCTAGGATGATTTTCTTATTTTTCTTGGAACTTGATTATATGTGTAATTGTGTTTGAGAAGCATTTTGATATTGTGCTTTGGTATTGAGATGCTTGAAATTTATTTATATGCATGAAAGATTAGCTATGTAGCTTTATTAGGAGTGCTCGTTCATTCCTAAAGCCATGTGAGATTTTGAGCCTTTTGAAATCATGACAAATTGCATGATTCAGTTTATTCTTGTGAGTGTCGTTCATACACACATATTCTAGAACTTGACTTTATATCTTACTCGAAGCTACGTGTTTGACTAGACGATAGGAAATGATCTTAGGCCATCTATGTTGTTTATTAGTCACTAGCCAAATTATTATCCTACCTATTGAAACTATCCGTAGTTAACCCTTTTGAGCCTGAAAAGCCATATTTGTTGGAAGCCTACGTGATAAGCCAATTGATCCCTTTGTTAGCCTTTAAAAATCCCTACCTAGTAGAGAGTTGAAGGAGTCAATTTGGTGTCTTGTAAAGAAACATAAAAGGAGAATAAGTTGGAAGTGATGAAAATTGTTGAAAAGAGTGGTTAAATTGTTGCATAATGGGGTATTGCCCGAAACTGGTACCCCATGAAAAGGGTAGTGCCTGAAACTGGTACCCTTATTTGGAAAAAAAGGGAAAGAAAAGAAGAAAATGAAAAAATTCAAGTAAGGAAGTTGTGCTTGAAAGTGAAAGAGGAATCAAATTGCAAGATGCATTGAAGAGCGTTGAAGAAGAAAGAAGAAAGTAAAGCTGTTTGTTGAAAAGTTGTAAGTTTTTTTTATTCTCTACTAGTGATTGAGTCACGATATCCATATATTTCCTACCTTTACCAAAGAGCCAACATTACAACCTAATGCAAGACCTTTGTGATCCTATTGTTGAAATTATTCATTTAGTCGAGAGTTGAGATGATTGCCAAGCTTATGGTTACGCGTGTGTTTGAATTGATTATGAGTGTAAACACCATACCCTAAAGTGTATATCTCACACTTGAGCGATGAGCGTAAATACTACCAGAGAGAATGGGTGGATGAGCATTCCGAATGAGTAAAATAGTTGATTTGATTTGTATGTTTCTAGATGGATGGTTATCTTGTATCCAAAGTATGATATTTAAATTGTTATATTGTGTTGAATGTTTTTCTGCTGTGAAATTTCCTCACAATTACTCTATTGGTTTTTAATGTTGTTGCCTCGGGACGAGCAACAGGTAAGTTTGGGGGTTTGTTGAGAGTGGAATTTCACACATTTTATGTGTGCACATTACACCGTTTTGCTTAGGAAATTTATCGTTTTTGCATGGAATTGTGTATGTTTAAGTATTTACATGATTTTAAGGCTATTAAGGTGTTTTTGTGAGTTTTGAAGGCAGGAAACAGGGTAGAACAGGGCAGGATCGGAAGAGGAGCAGAACAGACCCGGAATGGCCCAGCTCGGGAGCAGCTCGGGAGCAGCTCGGCGAGCCGCTCGAGCCGAGCTGGGTGTCGAGTGGCGGTAAACGGTGCCGAGTGGGGTCCCACCTGGACCCCAATGACGTGGCAAGATCGATGGAAGGCCGCTCGGCTGGGTCCAGGCCCAGCTCGACCCGAGCTGGGTGCCGAGCGGCCCAGTTCAGGGCCCAGACGGGATTTGTTCGATGCAGCAGTGTATATATACCCTCAAATCGCGATTCTGAAGCAGTTTTGATCGCAAAAAAGCCCTGCATCAGTCCAAGAAACAATTAGGGAGATCAAGACACAAATTGGAGAGAACCCATCCATAACCCATCATCAATTCACACCTCCAACACCTCCATATCAGATTAACAACCTGATTTCATCATCCATCACTTCCAAGAGGGTTCCAAGTGCTAATCAAGGGAGAATCGAGCAATTGGAGAGACGGAGAAGGAACGAAAGACTATGTCTACACTAGGGTTTCATAATTCCTGTCTTTCTCTTTCTTTTACTTTGATTTTTGGTATGAATTGCTTAGCCATGAGTGTTGCTTGTGACCTCATGGGCTAATTTTATATACAGTTCTAGGGTTTGATGGATTGATTTAATTGATTTGGGGATTTAGACCAAAGATTGGGATTTTATGCAGTTGAACTTTTGATTTTACTTATTTTATTAAGACATGCTTTTCTGCTTCGTAACGTCTTCATAATATATTCATGACATCCGCTATAATGCTTGGATTATTGTGTTAGCTTGTGTGCATTCATGATTGGTATTGTCTATCAGTTAGGGATTAGAGTAGCTCCGCTATAAGCACTTTAATTTCATGAACTGGTTAATCAAATACTTGATTAGTTTAGTGGAACAATGCAATTAGACAATCAAGTAGGAAGTGAATAGAACCTTGTAATAATTCCAGGAAATATCTTGTTAGTCGAACTTACCATCCGGAGGTATTGTTGTTCGCTGGATTAGTATCTAGGAATAAGGCTTGGTAATATTTGCGCACCTTAGGATTTAAACCAGATTATACTGTTAGCTTAGAATCAAATCATATTCGGTGGGATAACAGGGATATGTGGTGTATTTTCAGTGAAACTGCATGAATGAACAATCGTAAGTTTAATAACCCAAATTGATTGGTCTCTACCTGATACCTTAGAACTGTTCGTCATCTCTTGATTAGAAACTTGCTTTTATTTTTATTGCTTTTTAATAATTCAGTTATTTAATATTTCAGTAATTTAGATAATTAATTCACTACAATACTCTGAATATTGGTTACTCAATTCTGATTAATTAGTAATTAATAGTAAAATAAATAATTAGTTGTCTCAGTAGGATCGATAATTTAACTTGGGTACTTGCTGCTACAATTGATATCCTTACACTTGAGGATTTAATTATAGTGCGCACAAAAAGCCTATCAGTTGTCCAGCTGAAGCACGGCCTTATAAGCCACATGAAGGAAAACTAGAATCAAGAACGGTAAGCTGCTATTTCGTTGGTTACTCTGAGCATTCACGGGGGTTTAAGTTTTACCATCCCACATCAAGAACCTTTTTCGAGACGGGAAATGCTAAATTTCTTGAGGATATTGAGTTTGGGAGGGAAAAAATTATGAGGAAGGTTATCTTTGAGGAAGATTCTGGAGTAGATAATGATTCAATTACTTTACCGTTCATAGCTCAATAAATAACTCCAGAGTCTCATATGTAAATCACTATTCCAAATCAAGACAACATTGAAATCCTTCCTCCATTAGCTGAAGAACAAACTCAACCACCTCAAGAAGTGCCATTAAGGAGATCCACTAGAGAGAGGAGAAATGCTATTTCAGATGATTATATAGTATTCCTACAAGAACATGAGGATGGCGTTGGTTTGACCAAAGATGACCCTGTCACTTTTAGTCAAGCCATCCGCAGTTCTAACTCTCAGAGATGGATTGATGCCATGAAAGATGAGATGAAGTCTATGAGTGATAATGATGTTTGGGTTATGTGTTTACGTTGGCTGGAGGGGCTATTTCTTGGAAGTCTGCTAAACAGACTCTTGTAGCTTCTTCCACCAAGGCTGCAGAGTTCATTGCTTGTTATGAAACATCTAATCATGCATTGTGGTTGCGGAACTTTGTCACTGGGCTGCGTGTGGTTGACGGTATCAAAAGACCGTTGAAAATGTATTGTGACAATAGTTCAGCAGTGCTATACTCCAATAACAACAGAAGTGCTACTAAAGCAAAATTCATTGAAATTAAGTACCTTGTTGTTAAGGAGAGAATTCAGAATAAACAATTACTGTTGAACACATAGGAACAAATAGCATGCTAGCAGATCCGCTAACTAAGGCATTGACCCCGAAGGTATTTCATGAGCATACTGCTCAAATGGGTGTTGTTTCTGATGTTACCTTAGTTTAGTAGGAGTTTATGTTCTATGTATTGAACTTCATATTTAAGACATTCGGAATTCTATAGAATAAAGTTTATGACTTTTTGGTTTATTCTGAATTCACTTAAGTTAATTTCCATTTTGTGATATTTGCATTGAGGATTGATCTTACTAAAGTTGGACCAGTTGGAAATAGACATGTTATTAATCACATTTTACATGTAATTTCCATGCTACTCATCATATTTGATCTATGTCATTGAGTATATTAATATGGTGATTGTCGGGGTTTAACCACGAATAATAATGTGGTGAATGCCACGGTGATTCCATTGTTAGTATATGAGATGGACCAGATTGTTGAAGGTAGTCTGAATGAATAGCATAAAGTTGTGCACTTAAGGATCCTTAATATAATTGTCTTTGGAAAATAATATATAGCCCAAGTGGGAGATTGTTAGGAAATTTATATTTCTTATATAATTTAATTGTGGGCAATATATTAATACTCAATTATATTAGCTATTCAAATAATATATTGGGCTTAATTAAGTGATTAAAATAAAGTAAGAGCCCATGGACTACACTTATTTGATATGGGTCAATGAGTAGATACACAATATTACGTATCAGGTGATTATGGGTGGCCTGATATGGGTAATATATATAGATACCTAGGTTATGGTCCCCAACACTAAGTCGCACATAGTTCTCTCTTTCCCCATCTGAAGAGATTACGAATGTCCTTACGGAATCCAGAGGCTTTAATGAAGGAAGACCTTAAACCTGCTGCTGATTTTCCGTTTAATTCCGCATAAGAAGATCAATGGATCCAGGTATTCCTCTATATAATTATTTTATGGATCTTGTTGAATCATGTTAGGGATTAAAGATATTTGGATTAATTGTTATATTTTCAACAGAGGATTCCATCACAGTTTGTGTTCGATCTGCCCGGCTATTTAGAGCATATCCAAGAAAAATCCCTTGATCACTCTTTGGATCGAATTTTCCAAGAAGTTCCCAATCATTCAATATGTTGCAACCAAAAACATGTAAACATCTGAGATTTGGTGACTTACCCTTCCACAGTTCGTATGGAGTCTTAGTGGTACCTGCTCGAAGATAGACACGGTTCAAGATATAACAAGTTGTGTTAACTGCTTCAGCCCACCATCTATTAGAGATGTTCTTACCAATCATCATAGCTCGGCTCATGTCCTGAAGGGTTCTGTTCTTTCTTTCAACAACTCCATTATGTTGTGGAGTTTTAGGTGAAGCAAACTCATGTTTGATTCCTTTGGTTAAACACATTTCTTTGAAGAGTTTGTTTTCAAACTCCTTCCCATGGTCTGATCTGATTCGAACCACACTGGTATCTTGCTCGTTTTCAATCCGAAGACACAATTCCTTAAAACAGTTGAAGCATTCTGACTTTTCTCTCAGAAAGTTAAACCAGGTAAATTTTGATGTAATTCATGTGAGCTAGCTGTTGGTGCCATAATTCAAGTTGGTCCAGGTCAACTTTCAGGCAGGTTCTTTCAGCATTTAGGAGATAACAGTTGTCAAATGAGCGAGAAGTAGCTCTTCCCTGAGAGAAGCAAGGTACCTGTTATTTTAAGTAGGTTCTTGTCTCTAAAGTCTGTCCAATTCTGTTTCATGAGTTCGTTGACCTGTTCCTTCAATTGCTTGTTCTCCCACTCCTTTTTGTTCAGGAGTTTTATAGTTTCTTCCTCTTTGGTTTTGAAAGAGCGGATTTGTAGTTCCATGTTCTTGGTGATCTCAGAAGCTAAATGAGTTTCAAGAGCTGTAACTTTATCTCTGAATCTCTTTAGCATTTGGCATTTGTTCCTAAGAGAAGTATTCATCGATTGTTTCATCCTCCTTCATACGTATGCTGTCGTATTCTATCACCAACAATTGGAGTTTTGGTACCTTCGAATTGAATTAGGTTGCCGTGTTGTCTGCTATCTCTCCGATGTGCCCCAATGGAACCAAAAATAGAGATTTTTAATTTTCTACGAAAAATACACTGAAGCCTTACAAAATTCAATTATTCTAATTTTAGCGAAAAAAGAAAAAGGTCATCTTGTACCTTTGCTCTTCTTGAGCCTAGGCTTCCCAGTGTAAAAGTTAGATGAAATGGACCTGGGTTGGAACTAGTATTTGGGTTCTTAGTCCATTATTGATTTTTTTCTTGATATTGTTTTCTTGGATTCAATGGGTTAGTAAGTTTTTGTTTAATCGATTTTCTTGGATTATTGTGGGTGTGATTTAGGAACCAATTCCATGAAATATTCATATGTTGGTAAAGTGAATGCTACTCTTTTGAGGCATTTCAGAACTTTATTACTCCATTTAGCCTTGAAAATTTATTTTTTATTTTATTATTTATTCATTATGTTACTCTTTTTTATTAATTATGTTACTCTTTAGAATGAATTAGGTTACTAAGAACAAGTTTTTGAATTACTCTTTTATGTTGATTTCTTTATATATTGTTATGTTTGATCAACATTTTTAAATTACTCTTTTCTATTAATTAGGTTATTTTTTATAATGAGTTGGGTTACTATAAACAAGCTTTCGGATTACCCTTTATGTTTTTGTTTGTGTTCTTTTCTGTTTGGTTAATAATGTTGCTGCTTTTATTAATTGGGTTACTCTTTATAATAAATTAGGTTACTCTTTATAATTAATAGGTTACTCTTTATAATTAATTAGATCATTATTTGAAATTGGTTAGATCACTCTTTGGAATTAATTATATCACCCTTTGAAATTAATTAAATTATAAAAATAATTAGAATATTCTTTAAAAATAATTAGATTACTCTTTAAAATGAATTTGGCCACTTTATAAAAATAATTATAGGTTATTCTTAGAAAATAAATTAAGTTATTCTATAATGAATTAGGTTACTTTATAAAAATAATTAGGTTATTCTTTGAAAATAATTAGGTTACTCTGTACAATAAATTAGGTTAACCTACAGAAAATCAACTTATACTCTTTATAATTAGGTTACTCTTAGTATTAATCTTTTGCAATTAGTTGGATATAAAATCAGCTTCTATAGATACTCTTTATAATTAGGTTACTCTTCGCACTAGTATCAATCTTTGAAATTAATTGATATAAAATTAGCTTATTCCTCTTTTATCTCTACTATTCTCATTCCAATGCTAATTAGTAAAAAAAAATTATCACACTCATTGCTCAATTGCTCCTCCCAAATCCCAATATTAAATAATATAATTTATCTTTCCAAAGCCATTGTACCAATCAGTAGTCTCACAGCAAATTCAAATTTCCCCTTTTCCAAATAAAAGATCATATTCATCCCTATAAATTTAAAAAAAATTTAAATCTCAGCACAGTGCAGTGTTTACAACCAGAAAAAAAATCAGGAGTCAACACATCACTCCACTCCAGGACATCCTTCCCCCTCTCTCCCCCACTTCATTCTCCCTTTCTCTCACTAAATTCTTTATCAGATCGAATTATATTCAAATTACTAACAATATATCCACATGTAAATTCTTCCATAACAATTAACAAAGTACCTTCTTCTCCAAGTATATCACTCAACCATCAATATTCCTCCATTATTCCTCAAAACCCACGCAAAATCTTCTCTTTCCACGGTTTAATTAAACTATGGCGAACAAATTGAGCGGATTGAAGACCACAATTTCCATTACTAGGGCCAAAGCTCTTCCAGCGGTGGCAGCCGATCCGGCGGCTGACGTACCACAAATGCTAGCTGAGATTGACAGGGAAGCTCTGGCTAAGAAAAACGGATTTGATTTTGTAACACCCCAGAATTTTAATAATTTATTTAGATTAATATTTTGGCCCAAATTATTTCAAAGCCCAATTATTTTACCAAACCGTGTGAGTAAGAAGGGAGAAATTAGATTCACAAAATTTCCTTATTTAAGAAGATTTTCTCTTCATCAAAATCAAATCATATCTCTATCTTCATAGAATATATTTTCCTGCAATCAATCACAAATTTGACTCTCCTAATAAGGGAAGATTGGCAAACTGTACGCGTTAATTATTTGTTTGAGATTTGGCTCATTCATTCAAGTATAAAGTTGATCATTCCTTCGTTCCTACACATCCAACTTTTATTTTTCACACGGCTGCTCTTATACGAAGAGAGAAGGGTTTCGACGGGACGGATCACAACATTCAACTCTTGAATCCAAGGCTTTTACGTGATCGATAGGTGGGATTTATTATGTGTTATTTATTTATTTAAAATCCTACATGATATGATTATACATGAACATGCTATGTTATCCATGAATTATTAAGTACAAGTCAAGGGTATTGAATCGCGATGCTTGCCAACATGGGTATTGAACCGAAAGGTGCTTGCCAACATGGGTATTGAACCGAAAGGTGCTTACCAACATGATTTGAAATTTCAAGTTACAAGTGTAAGAATTTCAGTTTCACTCATAGTAGTGTTTGAATGATAAATGGTGCATAATTTATTTCACTGAGCTGTGGTTTGCTCACCCCCCCAATTACCCCCTTTCAGGTTAGCGTGGCGGTAGCGTACGAGTGGAGGCATATGGGCAAGAGGAGACTTAATAAGAATTTTGAATATAAGAGCAATACATACACTGCATACTTATGAAATTTTATTTGAAAGTATTTCGTATATTTGAGTTCTTGGTATAGTGTTTGTGGCATGAGATTCGAGTTGGTATTATATAATGGAAACTTGCGAGCGCTGGGATTGTTGCAATAAATTAATATCATGTGTTTTTTTTTTTATTGGTCGCATTCTATACGTGTGTATGTTGAGAGTTGTGTGTAAATGTGTTAGTCTGTATAGTTTCCTAGTTTAATCAGAATACATGTCCACTAAATACCTTTTAAATAATAATTCTTATTGAGATTTTGTGAGTAGAAGCATACTGTTGGTTAGTAATATTTTGTGAAGTATTTCACATCTTTATTTGAATATCAGAAGTGATTAAAACAAAATTATATATGCTACTAAATTCCACCAGTTGGGTTGTGATATTATGCATCTTCGGATACATGTCAAGTCCTGTGGGTTATGAGTTTTCAAAATAAGCTTGCAGTCCCCTTTTCTTTAAAGGCTCGTGCAGTAAATACTCTTCATAAAATTTAATTTACAGAAATTTATAGGATCTACACTTCATTTAAACCTTTTTACTATGATTTATTTGCTTAGAATTTTACTAAACTTATGGGACTTGTCCCCTATTTTAAATCCTTTATCTTTGGATGCTCATTTATTTATTTATTCAATAACTAAAACATTTTATTACGCCCTATTTAATGCTCTATTTATGAAATAAAATGGGAATTTCTTTATTTAAGAAAATTGGGGTATGACAGAATGGTATCAGAGCAGGTATGCGATTCTGCATACTTGTTCAAAATTTTTATTAAATTCCGCATATACATGATTTAAATGAAATGCATGACATGATTGAGTTCATTGGAAATTTCATGATATGAATTACAAGATTTAAATAAATTACATGATGAATTACATGATATGATGATATGATTTCATAATTGAATAAAATTTTTAAACAAAAGTAAGTCTCTTGCTACGCATCCACCGAGTACGACGCCCGCTTCAAATGAGGTATGAAAGTATTTATGATTTACAAGAAAAGTTTTAATTTCAAGATTTACACTTACATGTTGATGCAAGATTTGACTCATGCATGCTATAGAACTTGAATTGGTTTACATGCTCATTTATATATGCTATAGAAGAACTTGTTTATGTCTCTTTATGTTAGCACATGATAAGATGTTTTAAAGAGTTAGTATGGCCTTATAGTTTCATAAATAACAGTCGTCATTGGGAAGCAAGAGGTTATTGGAAATTTCGAGGACGAAATTTTTATTAGGTGGGTAGAATGTAACACCCCAGAATTTTAATAATTTATTTAGATTAATATTTTGGCCCAAATTATTTCAAAGCCCAATTATTTTACCAAACCGTGTGAGTAAGAAGGGAGAAATTAGATTCACAAAATTTCCTTATTTAAGAAGATTTTCTCTTCATCAAAATCAAATCATATCTCTATCTTCATAGAATATATTTTCCTGCAATCAATCACAAATTTGACTCTCCTAATAAGGGAAGATTGGCAAACTGTACGCGTTAATTATTTGTTTGAGATTTGGCTCATTCATTCAAGTATAAAGTTGATCATTCCTTCGTTCCTACACATCCAACTTTTATTTTTCACACGGCTGCTCTTATACGAAGAGAGAAGGGTTTCGACGGGACGGATCACAACATTCAACTCTTGAATCCAAGGCTTTTACGTGATCGATAGGTGGGATTTATTATGTGTTATTTATTTATTTAAAATCCTACATGATATGATTATACATGAACATGCTATGTTATCCATGAATTATTAAGTACAAGTCAAGGGTATTGAATCGCGATGCTTGCCAACATGGGTATTGAACCGAAAGGTGCTTGCCAACATGGGTATTGAACCGAAAGGTGCTTACCAACATGATTTGAAATTTCAAGTTACAAGTGTAAGAATTTCAGTTTCACTCATAGTAGTGTTTGAATGATAAATGGTGCATAATTTATTTCACTGAGCTGTGGTTTGCTCACCCCCCCCAATTACCCCCTTTCAGGTTAGCGTGGCGGTAGCGTACGAGTGGAGGCATATGGGCAAGAGGAGACTTAATAAGAATTTTGAATATAAGAGCAATACATACACTGCATACTTATGAAATTTTATTTGAAAGTATTTCGTATATTTGAGTTCTTGGTATAGTGTTTGTGGCATGAGATTCGAGTTGGTATTATATAATGGAAACTTGCGAGCGCTGGGATTGTTGCAATAAATTAATATCATGTGTTTTTTTTTTTATTGGTCGCATTCTATACGTGTGTATGTTGAGAGTTGTGTGTAAATGTGTTAGTCTGTATAGTTTCCTAGTTTAATCAGAATACATGTCCACTAAATACCTTTTAAATAATAATTCTTATTGAGATTTTGTGAGTAGAAGCATACTGTTGGTTAGTAATATTTTGTGAAGTATTTCACATCTTTATTTGAATATCAGAAGTGATTAAAACAAAATTATATATGCTACTAAATTCCACCAGTTGGGTTGTGATATTATGCATCTTCGGATACATGTCAAGTCCTGTGGGTTATGAGTTTTCAAAATAAGCTTGCAGTCCCCTTTTCTTTAAAGGCTCGTGCAGTAAATACTCTTCATAAAATTTAATTTACAGAAATTTATAGGATCTACACTTCATTTAAACCTTTTTACTATGATTTATTTGCTTAGAATTTTACTAAACTTATGGGACTTGTCCCCTATTTTAAATCCTTTATCTTTGGATGCTCATTTATTTATTTATTCAATAACTAAAACATTTTATTACGCCCTATTTAATGCTCTATTTATGAAATAAAATGGGAATTTCTTTATTTAAGAAAATTGGGGTATGACAGATTTAGGGCAATTTCCGTCAGAATTGATTTGTAATTTCTCCATTGTTGCCCACATTGATCATGGAAAATCCACACTTGCCGATCGCATGCTAGAGCACACTAGAACCATTCAGCGCGGCTCAATATCCCACAGTATCTCGATAAATTGTAGAGCGAATCGGGTGGGTGGTGGTCGTCGCAAGACAGCCGCATGGTTTGCAATCTCCGGCAGTGCGAGCGGTTCTAGTGGTGGGGCTCAACAGTTGAGGGCTGTCGACGGCATATGGAGGTAATACTGGTGGAATTAGCACAGATTTAAGCATCGACTTGAAGACTTTTCAATTTCTTGAGCATCTACATTTTTTCTTGGAGAGAGAGAAATTCATGATTTTTAAGGAGAAAACTGTCTACAGTCTATATAGGATACGCTATGGATTATGAAAAGAGAGGACAAATAATTAAAGAGTGCAGTCTACGTGAATCCGCGAGATTTCAATTTAGGATCTGGTTCCACCAAAATATTGGTAGGCCCGATTCCGCCCTAGTCTCTCTCTTAAAGAAAAATGATAATTATTAATTTGAATTATTCCATAAATAATTTGTAGAAATATTTTTAATTAAAAGTGACATTTTAAATAAGGAGAAGTGATTTAGGGGATGGTAAAAAAGTTATAACATTTTTAATAAATGTGATATTTGATCAAGAAAATGTGATATTTGTCCAATTGAATTATTTGATAAACAATTTGTAGGATAGATAAAAAGTTATAATATTTTTAATAAAAATTTTAATATAATAAAAGAAAAGTGATAATCATTTCATTGAACTTTTATATGAATAATTTGTATGACTATTAAAAAGTGAAAAAATTTTAAACAAATGTGAAATTCAAGTAAGTGATAACCGAATAATTAATCATTATTAATTTAAGAAAATAATAAAAAGTGATAATCTTTTTAATTAAAAGTGATAATTGATCAATAAAAAGTGATAATAATATAACCGAACTATATTATGATTAATTCATATACAAATAAAAAGTTATAACATTTTTTAAATAAAAAGTAATATTAAATTATGAATAAGTGATATAAAAAATAAAATAAAAATGTATATTATTTTTAATAATTAGATATAATTAAGATTAAAATAATATATTCCCTCCGTCCGCTTTTAAAGTATCTATTTTAATATTTTTGGGGTCTGATTCAATAGTATCTATTTTCCCTATTTAGTAAAAAGGTACGCAATATAGCACACCACTTCCCTCTAATACAACTACTCACTTTATATATAATAATAATACTCCTTAATCCACATGCTAAAAGCAAATGGATACCTTAGAAAGGACGGAGGAAGTACTATTTTAAAATTTAAAACAAAAAAATATTAATCGACGATGCTTAACAGATAATACAGCGAAGTCCATTCATTTGCCTAAGCCGCCCGCCTTTTTGTTATCTAAATGGATAATCCGTCTCTCGGATAGGATCCATGAGATGATCTCACACAAGACTCACCCTATCACATATCTGTATACATATCCTTAAAAATATTTTAGTCATTTTAAATTTTTATGTACCATTTAGGTAATTTTAATAGATAGTTAATATGGACGTAATAATTTTTTACATGTCTATTTTGAACATTTTTTATATTTTAACACTAAATAAAAAATAATAATATTTTTAACAAAAGTGATAATATCTTTAATAAAAAGTAGGATTTATTACTCCTAGATACACATTTTTAACCTAAATTACTATTAGATACATGGAATTTAAATAATTACTCTCAACTACATAATATTAAAGTAAAATACCAAATATAACCTTATACTCAATACACTTTTAAACCAACAACCCTACCCCACACCCACCCACCGGAGTTGACCGGTTGTTGACCTGCGTTGACCAGCCGGTCAACGGCGTTGACCGGCCGTTGACCGGCGTTGCCCAGTGTTGACCGGCCGTTGCCCGGCGTTGACCGGCGAAATTGTGCAAAACAATTATGCAAAATTAAATTGTGCAAATATATAGGAGATCGGCCATTGACCCAGCGTTGACCGGCCGTTGACCGACGAAATTGTGCAAAACAATTATGCAAAATCAAATTGTGCAAAACAATTGTGCAAATATATAGGGAACCGGCCGTTGACCACCGATGACCAGTTGTTAACCGGCGTTGACCACCGTTGACCGGCGAAATTGTGCAAAACAATTGTGCAGAATCAATTTGTGCAAAACAATTGTGCAAATATATAGGGGTATTTATGGTACTACAGTCATAATTATGTAGTTATGAGTAATAGTGCTTTAAGTCATGTAGTTAATAGCAATTATGCATTTTTTTTTGTAGCTAATAGTAAGTGACCCTAAAAAGTAATAATTATTTAAAAACCTTACAAACAATTTCAGGGACATGTCACACAAGACAAGCCCTTAAAAACAAAGGTTTTAAAAACCCAATTAGAGCAGATGTAAGATTTCAAAAACCTAAAAACAGTTATAAAAATCGAAAACAAATATCAAGATTTTTGTGGCCGGATTTTGAAGTTAGAAATCTCTGCACACATTCTTACAACTGCACAACTTCTTTAATTCACTATGAATACCATCTTTCTTATCTTATCTTATTGTTCTTCATTTTCTTTTTCCACATTATAACACTAATTAACCCTAGCATATGAGATTCTCAATACTAATATTCTCAAATATCAAAGCATAAATTTTCCACTGCTCCCCCAATAGACCAGAACATGCTACTTTAGTGAATTTGGAGTTAATGCAATGGCCATTAGACAAGATCATAATATCCCAAAAACTACAAAAACCCATTCATCGAATTCTGCTTAATCGATCCTATAACAATTCAATCGAGCAGGGCACCTTGCCATAGCAAGTCTTGTACATTTACTTCAAAAGATTAACGTGCGACTCAGAGATCAATACACATATATTAGTGTTAACATTAACTATCATTTTTTGCCTTATGGCCAAAAGCTTTTACATATAGTTAGGACATAATACTCAGTTTCAACATCCATCATATGATGATGCTCACTAAACATAATAGTGGATCAGGAACCTAATGAAGAGTAAGAGTTTTCAGACAAGTATGTATCACCTAAATAACACATGTATTTAACATGTTAACCATAACAACAAAAGTAAAGATTCAGTTCCCTATTCTAAGGGCTGGGGTTTCAAACCTGTGCTGTGAATGCTGCTCTCATGAATTCATCTTGTATCCTTTTCTCCGTTCTGTATGAAATCCAACCGAGCAAATAGAGAGCCTCAGCTTTTTTGAAGAAAAAAACTGCCTCCTACAGCTCCAAGATTAGAAACCAGATGTCGAATTACAAACACTTATATCATGTACATTAACAAGAGAATTTAATTTTCATATATACAGGCTTTTAAGATGAGACAAACTCCTCGTGAACGCTCTTATCTCTGCTGTACGAATCGTGATGCAGCATCTATTTCTTTGATTAAAATGACACCATAATCATCAAAAAATTTGAGCACAAAAACGAGTAGTAATCTATCATTTAGCAAATCCAAGCAGCACGAGTAATGTGCTGTTAGAGTTTCTCCGCAGACTGTCAAAATGCCTGCAAAACAAGACAGTCAAGTAAGAATCAACTAAAGACGAGCCCAATCATGCATATTGAGTCTTTTCTTCCTTGCAAATGATTACCCATGACATTTTTTCAAACTCTGATATGAATTAAGAAGCATGTGTACAAGTTTTCCTCAAACGACTTGCATTCCATAACACAAGTTATGAATATTTCATAAAATAGATGGGAATATGATGAATCAACTATGAATAATGAGTATAAGCCAATTCCAATGTTGAGTATACTGTATACCAGAAAGAAAAACAGAGTACATAAGTGAAGTTATTGATGCAGAAATTACTGGTAAGGTATGATTTATTCAACATAAAGAACCACTGAAATATGCTTATGATAACCCACCCATCTCCATCAATGTGATGATTGCAGATTGGAAGATTGTCGTTTCCAAATGGGAAAAATCATTCAAAAAAAAATTGAGCACCCAGTTATCTTTTTATTTGAATTTGCAAAGTAAAATTTTACTTTGCAAGCCGAAAATTAGCTTTTAAATTCACATAATCCTACTCTAATCTATATACCTACATACGTCATTTATGTTTTTTATGTAACCCAGTTACGTTTTTCATATTCTCTCTCATACTTCTTGCCTTCGCTCCCATGCTTTTCAATCATCCAAACATTACCTCACTACTTTCCACAACATTTATAAGGCAAGTCTAACATAACCTTAAGAAGAATTGTATGTTGTCTACATGGAAAATTGATTATCTTTGAATATTGATTGTCATGTTTTAAATCACTATATGCTTACATACATAATGTCTTCCAAATTTTTTATCATGCAGCATACCAAGTTCATTCTACAGTGCAAATATTGGATAGGGTAACAAATCTTATTGAAAACCCCTACAGTACTAACTGTTACTACTAATAAATTAAAGCATGTCTTTAGTGAACATATAAAAAGTAGGATCAAATTATGTAAAGAGTTTACATGCAACAAATAGGACTCAAATAAAAGATGTGTATCATTATATGAGACCCAATGGCCAGTGGTATAAATAATAACCATCTCAATTAGTTAAGATTAGATTTTTAATGAAGAGCAACTTGATTTATTTGATGCAATTTAAGAATTTTGGAAACATAAAACAAAGCATTTGTTTTACTTCATCGTTATTTGGAGATTAGGACTGGAAATGTTCAATGAAAGTATATTTTCACAGGAAAACTTATATATTCACAAAATAACTTCTATAAACGGAATGTCTTATCAAGCATTGATTGATTGTGGTAATTAGTATAAGACAGATAAGATAGTAGATGTCAGGTTAATGCTGTTATGTTGTAGTATGGGTTTGAAATAAATTCTATTTCAAATTATAAAATCTCAAACATGCAGACACTCGGTCACTCTCTTTTGACTAAGGAGAATAAAATTGAATAAAAGGGATGAAAGCAACCAGAAAGTCTTTCAACCAGAAAGTAAGATTTCCATCAAAAGTTAAGGTCAACTTGCGATAAAATTATATCCCTTAGTACTTAAACGACGGAATACATTTAAAACCAGAGTAATAAGCTCTACTTGTCATATTACAATTTCTAAACACGTTACGGCTGAATACTTTTTAGATCCATTTCCAAACTCCAACCACTCCCATTTTTAGCTTCTATCTTTACAGAAGTACTGTTCACCTTAGCTTTCAGGCAAAGAGTAAAATAAAATAGTAACTAGTAACACGAAGAAAGAGGTCGTGTAAGCATAACTGAATCTAAAGGAGATGGCTAAACTGAAATCACATAATTATTAGATAAAGATAGACTGAAAAAATGCAAAAGAAGGAGAAAAACAGGTTACATCTAATTGTTCCATATGCATAACTAATCCCGAATTTGATACAAGGACATTAGAGCAGAAACAAAGATTCTAAAGTAAACATATTTTCATAGTTTAGTTCTAAAAGAATTACCAATATACCTATCACATGTAACATAGTATATGCTTATCTCATTACATTTAATAGTTGATAGCAGAAGAAAAACCAATTATGATGGATGCAAGTGTCATAGCAAGGTAAAATGTGTTTTCAAGTGAGGATGTATATGAAATTAGACAGATGTACTAAATAAGAGACAGGCAATGGAGATTTCACAACCAAAGACTCTCTTTTATAGCTTTGCGTCATTGAAATTTTAGGATAGCTTAGATAGTTCATACGATGGATGAACTACATATGTAAGTGTCTTAACTGTAAGATGGAGAACCTACGAGGACTAAAATGGTCAAATGACAAAAGAATATGAACTGACTTGGTATCTTGTAGAAACTGTTTCTGGATTTCTTACAGACAGTAAGACCAAGTTTGCATACAACATTATAAATTTCAAGAGATCATTTTTGTTATGACAGTGGATATTAGCCCACAAAAGCTTATCAATATTAAGGTTTTAGGCAAAACTTCAAGGCTCCGTGGAAAATCCATGACTACCCATAAAAGGAAAAACATGCCCATCTTATATCTTACTAGAATTCAAGCCAATGGCATAAACAAACTTGATTAGGAAGCCACAATTTCCCCTCTAATATGTTGTTGATAAAATGAATAAAGTGATCCCCATAGGATAAAGAAATAGAATCAGCAAAATATATAAACATCTAATAGTTTTCTCCAGCAATAAAGTTTTGTCCCCTTATTGAACAGCTGTCTCCAAGGATTAACAACTCAAGTCTGAAAGAAAGTAATGCTGTAAAAATGTTGTTTTCAACATAAGAATAATACAATCGTCACTCAAACTAAATCAAGAAAATAGTAAATAAGCAAAACGTAACATAATATCTCTCTTTTTCTCCTGCAAGAACATCTTGTCCAGTTGTCCTCTAACTGAGTAACACTCTTTAAGTATTTATAACTTGAGTCTTGAAGTCATTCTTAGCTAAATGAAATTGCTTAAGTAATTTGTCATGGGGAAAAAAAAATAGCATGTGCAAATTATAATATTAACAACTGCTTCATGCCCAACAAAGAAAACTATAAAGAAAGGGGCCCAATAAAATCAATGTTTAGAAATTAGAGGCATAAAAAAAAATAAACTCATATAATGGAGTGGTACAAATAAAACCAGTCATCAACCAAAAGAGACAGGTTTAACATACCTGAGCAAAACACCTTCCAAAAAGGTCATATTGTATTGAGTCAACTTAATGAATTAGTTGCAGATAGCAAGTTTCCCAGTTGATTCATCAGCCACACCATAATCAAGACAAAGCTCTCTCATAGGAGGGATATTCTCCGTCGCAAATAGCATAAGGTGTGGAAAAGATATGTTATTGTGATCATACAATACAAGCTGCACCATCATATTTGGGCTACAGCTATGGCTCATATAGCAAGAGACGTTCCTCATTCTCGAGACATCCATGGCAAAATCCAAAGGAGGGACGGACGGGTATGTTGGGCAAACATAGTCAGAGAAAACTTGAGATAAATTGCCCCACTCTTTCCATCTTTCAGAAAAACGACTCGGGTAAATCAACCTATCACCATTCATTGTGAATAGCTGTGCTTGATCACGAGTAAGAACAACACCAGCATACTCAGAAATGAAAGAACCAGCCTGGATCAAGTCCAATGATCTCACTCCCCAACCAGTTTCCCTTGACCTAAACACTTCCAAACGATTCTTCACCCCCCTTTGCGTCACACGATTCCGGCAAGTAGGTGGGCAACAACAATGCGGCCCACACTCAAAAATCAAAGGTTTTCCCCTCACCAAAATTCCATTCAAGTCATAAGCAAACTCACCCCCATTTTTAGCTGCACAAAAGCAATCCTCCAAACATCCTCCAACACAGTTACATCCACCTGTATTCCCAACATTATACACAAATGGAGGATAAACAGTTCTAATGAGGTATTCGTAGTACATAGGGTCATTATCCCCATCTACATCATTGAAGAAAAAAACAGGGAAGTTCTCCTTTTTCTTGGACAAATCAAGTGACACATAACCTGCAGGTCGAACTTCCAGCGGCCTTGTCCTCAAATTCAAAGCAAACTTCATCATCACACTCCCCATTTCAGCCTGATTTTCAATCCTAACAAGCTTGAACTTAAAAACCCCAAACCCTGATTTCCCCACATCAAACCAAGTTTCAACAACCCTATACAATCCATCATAAACATAAACTTTTCCACTAGCACTACCTTCGTACCTAAAACCCCGAATAACTCTTACCTCAACTCCATAGTTCATGCTTCTCTCCATTGCTAAGTTCCCACATTCCAGCTTCTGGTGTACCACCTGCCTGTTGTTTTTGTCCTGCCCACCATGCCCCGTGTAAACAATCACAGCCCCTGCATCTTCATCGTCCTCATAACCCCCGGAAACAATCACGCTCGTGGCTATGGGTTCCCCGTTCGAGCTCTGGCTCGACGGAACGTAATCGATGCCAGCTTGCGCCTGCCCGTGCAGTCCAATTACGCACAATTCCATCCTGAAGAAGAACACGTCCCCCACTGAAACCCCCGGCAAACTCCCCACGATTCTCTTGTCGCGATTCAACCACAACCCGCGGTCCCTCATCACCGCCGCCGCTTTCAAATCCCCTCTCGTTCTCCGGTGGTGGAAAGACATCGCGTCCCTCCGCTTCTCATCCTCCGCGATTGCGAACACGCGCAGGGAGTCGTACAGCATCCGGGTCTTCCTCACCACGTCCCTGAAATGCACCTCGTCTTCGGTTTTGAGATCCATGATCCGAACCAGCTCCGACGAGCGGGGTAGGTTCTTCCGGGAGCCTTGAGGAGTGAGGACAACCTTCGAAAGCTGGGATTCAGGGTTCGGAACGGAGACAAGCGCCATTGAATCAGGATGCGAAGCTGGTAGAGCAGAGCTGTTGTCGTTAGTCTGAGGAATGGTCGAGCGGAAGAGCTCGGCAAGGCGGTTGAATTCGGACTGCAGGTCGAAGCAGAGTGAGGGGGCGGCGGCGGCAGCTGCGGTGGAGGGGGAGGAGGAGGTAGGCGGGTGAAACGGCAGCTGAGATGGAAAGGGTTCATCGAGGGGCTCTTGTTTAGGCTCGAGTTTAGGGACGAGAAGCGGAGTGGAGTTGGCAGGGAAGTTCTGCCTTTGGTTCAAGTCCTGAAATGGAACCAAATAATTGGAACCCATTTCTGGAATTGTTGATTTTCGAAGAGAAATGGGAGGATTGGAGAGGTTGAAGAAGGTGTGAGTGAGAGGTATGAAAATGGCGGAGAGAGGAAGAAATAGAGTACTTGAGCGCGTGGGTTTGCAAAGGGCGGAATGGGTCGAAAAATCGAAATCTTTCAAATTCATTTTCGTCCCGCATAGTTTCGTATAATAACCTTTTTCGCCTGAAAAGCCAAGCATATGTTTTGAGTATAAAAACGCTTTCTTATTATAAAAATACTTTCAACCCTTTTTCTTTTTTAAGTGAAAGACGTATTAAAAAATAATTGTTATATAATAAAATACTAGTATTATTAGTTAAATAATATTTTTTTAAGTATGAATTATTATAGTAATCCCTCAGTCCTTAAAAAAGTATCTATTTTTTACTATTTTTGGCGTCCGCTTCAAAGGTATTCATTTCCCCTATTTAGTAAAAGGTACACAATATGTCACACCACTTCCCTCTAATACGACTACTCACTTTACATATAATAATAATACTTCTTAATCCAAATGCAAAAAACAAATGGATACCTTATAACCATGCGGAGGGAGTATTATTTTATAATATTATAATATAGTAACTCATTACAAATACTCCATAATACTTATCACGTTTACTATTCCACATTGTTTAAGAAAAATTACACTTTTTGACCAACTTTATTGACTTTGAATTGTATTGTAGTATTTTTAGGTAATAAAAAAGTATAAAGTAATGATATGTGTGTGAAAAAGAATTGACAAATTTGAAATTAAAGTAACTTTTAAGGTCGTTAGACAAAGTGATTTTTTTTGTGTGAAAGGTTTTGTGTAACAAACAAATGAGAAAAGTGTAAAAAATTTTATGAGATGGAAAGAATATATAATAATCGAATAAATATATTTTACTTATATGATAAATATATTTTAATAATAAATTGATCAGTCTCAAAAAGTCATCTTACAAATATTTGTTTCATATAAAAGAGTGTCCCTCCAACTTTATCAAAATTCTCTTTTTTTTCTTTTCCCATAAAATTTTAACATACATTTATTTTCAGTTTTGAAATTTTAAATACACTCTTGACGGAATAATTGGTATGGTAGAATCAAATAGAAATAAAATTATTGTTCCTTATTTAATTGTCAATCAAATAATTGGTATAATTCATGGGGATTGATAGGATAGAATCAAATAGAAATGAAATTATTATTCCTTATTTAATTGTCAATCACATGATTGATATAATTGATGGGAAGAAATTATAATTCCATTTGAAACCATCACCTCTTAAAACAAGGAATAGTGATTTCTCCACCTCCATAGTATTGTGTATTCCCATATCTCTATTTATAAAATATCATATGTTAGTATTTTTTAATACATTCACTTTTTATACATTATCCCTCTTTAATTAACACCCATTTTTCTATCTCTTTCTTTATCTTTTTTCTTTTCTCATATAAAGGGAATTTTGTTATTTTAGTTCAACCCAATATAAGAGGTGCATTTCTCTTTTTAGTAAATGAGACTCATTCAAAATAATTAATATATTGGGGGATTATTACTAGATACACAAAAAACCCTTAATAAATATGAGATACAAATATACAAAGTATTACTACTAACTACAAAAATATATAGTGATATTTCGATATTATCCCTACAAATGTGCTGCGCATAAATATTGTGTGTAGCAAGAGTTCGTGTACAGCAAAGTGTGTGCAGTAACAAAAGTGTGTGTAGTAAAAAAAAATGTGTGCAGCAAAAATGTGTGGTGGTCCGACGAAGCTCCGGCGGCGGCGGCGGTCCGCTCGATCGTCGACGAAGCTCCAGCGGCTGTACGGAATTTTCCGGCGACTGGCCGCCAGCGGTAAAAAAATTTCGACTACCGGCCGACGGTACGTATTTTCCAGCAGCAGCAGCTTTCCTGCGGTCCGGCGGCGGCGATGGGTGAGGGGTTAGGGTTTGTGGTTTAAAAGTGTATGGGTTTAGGGTTATAATTGGTATTTTACTTTAATATTTTGTATTAAGTAATAATTATTTTAAATCAATGTATCTAGTAATAATTAGGGGTACAAAGTGTGTACCTATTAGTAATTAATCTTAATATATTTTTATGAAACTCACACACCACACTAATACACCTACCCACTATACACTAAAATATTATTTCTCGTTCTTCATATATCCATTAAATATCTTTTAATTTACGTGTAAAAAAAAAACGTCATCCTTGTGGTGGGGCGGATGAAGTATATTAGTATTTCCAATTGAGTCACATGTTTGTGTTCAATTGTAATTCAATTAAATACAAATATATACTTCCTCCGTCCCACATATTTTTATCCACTTTCCATTTTGGGGTGTCCAACGTATTTTTACTCATTTCATTTTTGGCAAAAATACATAATATTTTATTAACTATTTTTTACAATCCCAACAACTTTAATTACTTTTTTACACTTTATTCATCATTCTCAATAACTTTATTCACCTTTTCTTTTTAAATTACTAATTTATCCATACTTTCTCTTACATTATATATTAAAAAAATAAAATGTATTAATCTCCGTACCCGTACAAACGGGTAAAAATACCCGGACGGAGGGAGTAACTTTTAATTGAGTTATATATTTGTATTAAATTTAGTTATATTGTTTATAATCAAGTCATTTAGTAAATAATCGAGTAACATCTTTGCAAGCTCTTTTTTTTTTTTTATAGTTAGATCGATTTATGAATATATAATCAAGTCAATTACCGAAATAAGAACTTTTACAAAACTTAGTTATCATTTTGGTTTATTCTGAAATGAACATGGTGTACCTGAAGATTTATAAAATATAAAATTGAGGGTGTAATTGATAGTTTTTTATTTTTTTTAATTATTTTATTTTATTAAGTGATGAGGATTAAATAAAAATTTGATTTAACATTTGAAATTATTCAGATACATCGATGCCCGAATGCACTACAGTTAAACTCTTAAATTTGATATACAAGAGAATTTCTAAACTTTTTGGGGGTACAATAAAAAATTTTACCCTTTTAATATTACCCCCTTTTTATTCCCCTTTTCGTCCCATCATACTTTTATACAGTATATACTAAACATTTAAAACATCGACAACTATAGTTCGCTATTAATTACATGTAGTATTTGCCAAGATATTCTTTAATATAAACCCTAAAAATCTAAATACTATAACCTATAAACTCTAAACCGCCCCCAGGACATAGCTCAAGTGGTAGAGGGGAGGGTGGAAAGGCCTTCCAACTGAGCTTGGTTGCTGCAGGGTGGGGGTTCGAATCCTGCCTTTGGCATGGATTTGGCCCCTTGCAAGCACAAGTTTAACAGTGAGCCATCCCTATAAGCCACTTGAGGCACATCCTGCGATTTACCTCTTCCACCAATCCCCAGGGCAGGGGCGGTGGGAGCCCCTAATGGTGGGGTACACCATTTATAAACTCTAAACCCCTAAAACCATAAAGCCTAAATATCAAGTTTAATTATATTTTTAATATATTAATATAAATATTTTTTTATTTAAGCTCTATGTCCATATTCTGGACATGTATCTTTACTAATATCATAATTTTGTATGAATTGCTTTCTTGTACAATCAGATATACAAAGATATTACTCCCTCGTGTTCACACTTTTCATTTTCGTCCATCCCACACTTATTTTTATCATCCAAAAAAGAAAATTTTGCATTAACCTACAACCTCAAAAATTATCTTAATTTCAAAAATATCACCCTATACTAACAACTGACATTTACCGATCAAAAAAAAAAAATTTATAATTTATTTATTACATAAAATTACTACGTACAATACCCTTAAAAAATCAATAAAATTAGTCAAAAAACTTTTTTTTAAACTCCGTGTCTATAATATCAATGAACATAAGTTCAGGACGGAGGAATGCATTTTATTTAAAGGTATTTATTTTAAGAGAGAATTGCAATTTTATGTGAAACTTTTATGGTTCACATCATTTTCTTGTGCTCCACACTTTTTTTTTTTATTCTAGGTTATGTGGTTCCACTCTTTTTCTTTTCTTTCAAAGCAATTTGGGTGGAGAAGTCCTACAAGTGAATGGATGTAACTTGTCCCCACCTTCCTTAATTAATTAATAATTTATTTATTTATTTATGATTACTTAAAATTCCATCAATTACCAGAATAAGAAGTATACATTTTCCCCCTGCTTCCATTAAATCCCACCTGAACCACAATATCGTCCATCATCTCCCAGTTGGTATAGGATGAACATTATACATGGGTTTTTTTGCAGAATTTTGATTTTAAAAATATAATGTTGAAAAAATAGATGATTGGGTTGTTGTAGAGAAGATATGGAGTAGTAAAGAGAGAAATAAGAAAAGAGGACGTGGTGGGTAGGGGTGATCACGGTGCGATTTTGGCGATTTTTCGACGAAATTTAAATTGTCTTGCTATAGGCGGTTCGATTCTACGTTTAATTTAAAACCATGATTTTTCAATTATAATTCATCGATCGGTTTTAGCACTTTGGCGGTCGGTTTTGTCGGTTTAACGATTTTAATAATAAGATAGAATATAACTATATAAATAATATGAAATTTAAATATAGATAAATATGCATTTTTAATAGATGTACTTTAGAAACCCATGATAACAATTACAAAATGTATAATTCTAAACTATTCTAAAATGTCAAATTCTTAGTATTAAGAACTCATTTTTTATTTTAAATTTATTGTATCTCATTATAATCATGAATTTAAAAGTCTCTATAGAGTCTAAATAAGTAATTATCATTAATGTTTTTTTAAACTATCATCATTTGTTAGAAATTTAACAATCATAAGTTTTGATAATGAGCAAAGGTTTACAAGAATATAACAAATTGAGATTTCAACATTTAAATAAGTTTAAATCACACATATATATATAATATAAATGTACATAATATATGTTGGCGGTGCGGTGCGATGCAATTTTAGGGAAAAATCAAAATTGCACCATTATGACGGTACAGTTTTCTCAAATATAATTAAACTACGGTTTATGTAAGAAGATCATTAGTGGCGGTGCAGTTCGGTGCGGTTCAGGCGGTTTGAGCGATTTGAAAATTTTATGCTCACCCTTAGTGATGGGGAATTGGTTGTGGGCGGAGGGGGAGAGATACAGGTAGAGGATGGTGGACTAATTTTGGTGCAGATGGGATAAATTTGAAAGTCACATGTGACATGTCAGATTCTTAATTTATCATTTTGACACGTAGGATGTAATGTACGAGTCAGAATGACACGTCATTTACGGGCAGATCTCCAGTTGCTTGGTGGTTTAATTTGCAATATGAATTTAAGATCAAGTACTTATTTGTAAATATTTAAAAATTTGAACTAATTCGGTGGAAAGTTAAAAACTTTTAATGTTTTTAGCCCCAAGTTATTTGATTAATTAATGTCGTACTTATTTTTCAGATGATGCGTGAAATACCGTGTTTACATAAACAAATAAGTAACAAAAAGTGAAAAATATGTTGGAGGTTGGAGGGGGAGAACTAAAAAATTCAACATTTTTGAATGCGATGAAGGTGGGGGTTGGGGTGGATCGTGGGAGCACAAGTGATAAGTGGGCCCTTGTGTTGCATACTCCAATGTGGTGGGTTTCTCTAGGGTACCCTACATTCTCTATTCCTTATAAAGAAAAGGGCTCGGGCATAGCTCAAGTGGTAGAGGGGAGGGTGGAAAGACCTTTCAGCTGAGCTTGGTTGTTGCAGGGTGGGGGTTCGAATTCTGCCTTTGGCATGGATTTGGTCCCTTGCAAGCATAAGTTTAACAGTGAGCCCTCCCTATAAGCCACTTGAGGCACATCCTGCGATTTACCTCCTCCACCAATCCCCAGGGCAGGAGCGGTGGAGGCCCCTAATGGTGGGGTACACCATTTTTTTTATAAAGAAAAAGGTTCTCATGCTCAACATAATATGGGTTTCTTACACCCAAGGAAGTCTTCCGTTGAGACGATGTTTATGTGAAATAATTTCTGTGTGATGTATTTAAATAATAATATTGTTATATAAGTAAAGTATATTTATAAATTATTATAATATAGTAAAGTATATTTATAGATTATTATAATATATTTTTTTAAAGTATAATAAATGATACATTAAAGTATCACTACAAAAAAATTGCTACTATTTTTTAGTATCTAAATTTACTAATAGAGTTCAAATAGTTGGTAATTACCAACGAATTAGTAACAAACATGACATTTTTCTTTTAGCAACGGAATACCAATTGATTTATTCTCTATTTTACCAATGAAATCATTATATAAATTACAACGAAATTATTAGCAACGAATTACCAACGAAATTGAATTTTCGTTGCTAAAAATTCATCAATCACCCTTTACCAACGGACAACTGTTAATCAATTTAATAATGAAATTTAGACTTTTACCAATGAAATATTCTATTAGTAAAAATAGTTTTTTATAGTGTATGATTATATGATGTTTAATATAAAATTCATCATAAATATATTTTAATTACTAATAAACATATCTTATTTATATGATAGACATATTTTAATAATGAATTGTTCCATCTCACACATATGTATATATTTATCTCACTAAGTACTCTGATTCCTCGCATCTCTGTTTCGAAATTTTTAATCATGTTTACTTTTCACCTATTAAAACTGACACATTCTCTATGTTTTGGGTTTATATATAGTTTGAAAATAATTTAATTATGATATATGTTTGTTTTGGGATTTTAATACGGTAAAATTTATGTTATATAAGTGATGCAATAATAAGTGTAAAATTATATTCTCTCCATCCCATTTCAACATTTACATTTGCATTTTGTGAAGAGATTAAAGAATATAGAATTTTATTATATAGTTAATTGAAAGATGTATGTAATAATGTTTTAATGTAAAGTGGGTATATATATATATATATATATATATATATATATATATATATATATATTAATTGGTTTGTGTGAGTCTTACCTACCAATAAGAGAAATGTAAAGAATGAAATGAGATGGAGGGAGTATTAATTGATATGAGAGTAGAGAGAAATCTATTAATTAAGAAGAGATAATGTGAAGAAAAAAAATACATGAGTTAGGAATTATTTAGTGCTGCTTATAGGTAGAGCTACTCTGAGACGGGTAAATATGAAGAGACGGGTAAATATGAGACGGATTGTGAGATGGGTTGACCCACTGTAAATTATGTTTGTTATATAAGTAAAATATGTTTATTAATAGTTAAAGTATATTTGTAGTGAATCATACTATAACACTTAAAATTATACTTTAATTCATTATTCATCATAGATTAGAAAAACATACTTTAACTAATGTAAATAACCATACTTTACTTATATAATAATGATACTTTAACAATTAGTCGATCCATCTTACACCCGTCTCACATAATAATCATTTCACAAAAACTTTGTCATATAAATATATATTAACGAATGACTTTGAAAATCTGTGTAGATTTTGAAAATCAAGACTATATTTAAAACCCAAGACAAACACATGCATATCATTAGATCATTAATGATTCTTTTGTCTCATATTTTTGCACGAGCACGTAGATATGTGGATTTAAAAAATCATATTATATTTATAATGTAAGATAAGTAGAATTACATTGGATAATTTACAGAGAAAATTTAAATAAATTTATTTAATTTGATCAATAAAAAAATAGATGACATTTTTAACATTTTTATGATATTATATGATACATGAGACAGTGAGATGTTAATATTGTACAATGGTAAAATTTTAGAAAAAATGCAAAACATTAATATTTCAGATAAAAATGAAAAGGGTAAAAAATATATTTTTTTCCGTTTTATTTAAGATTGAATTCCTCTCCGGAGTGAAGATTAAGAAATGTGATAAATTTTCAGTGTATTATGATTTTTTTTAATAAAAATATAATAAAGTATGTTAGATGTGTAAGTGTACGTTAAGTATGGACTTTTTTTTTTTTTAATAAAGTGTATAGGTAATATGAAATTCTAACAATGTCATGGCATGCTCAATTATCTCTTAACCTAATCATGTTAGGCTTGTTAACCATTGTTGTAGCTCACCATGTGTATTCCATGGCCCCTTATTCATATTTAGCTATGAAACATAATTGTCATTTATCACCTATCAAATGTGGATGGGTGGATTTCTCATGTTGCACATGCAACCTTAATTTTTGTAAGACAATTCAAAATAAAAAAATATATTTAAAAAGAGAGGGGGGGGGGGGGGGGGGGGAGTATTTAAAATAGAGGTAGCAATATTTATTGAGTCTTATACTCCATTTTTTTTTAATTTTTAAAACATTGCATAATTATATGTGTAAAATTACTAGTACTTGACATATGACAACAAACTGGCACACTAAAATATGCTGAATGAAATTATGTGAAATGTTTTCTAGTCAATTTTTCATATGACGGGTGTATGTAAGAGATATTATGATTAAGGAGTGAGGCTTGCGTGCTCCCAGTCGCACGGGAAATATTTCGTGCGCTTTTAGAAATTTAGTATTATGGGTAAGGGTACATTATTTTGGTCTAAAGGGTATACACTTTAATTAATAAAAGGTACAACATTTTGTTCTAAAGGGTATACACTTTTCATTAATATTTTCTTTCTTTAGAAAATAAAGGGTACACATTTTTATACTAAAGAGTATACAATTTAACACAAAATTCTAAAGGTGCACGGAGTGTTGTTCATGCGCCCAGATACACACAATAATTTTCTTTAGAAAATAAAGGGTACACATCCGTATACTAAAGGGTATACAATTTAACACAAAATTCTAAAGGCGCACGGAATATGGTCCGCACATAAATTTTTGCCATGATTAAGATGCGGGTATATATAAGACATGGTATGATAATTATATAGGTAATATATATTAAATAATATTTAGAATAGGTTTGTAGTTAATTTAACTACACCATTCTAAAAATATACTTTAATACATTATTTTTAATATTTAAAAAGAAAATACTTTAATTATTAATAAATATATTTTTATTATATAACCATCATACTTTAATATGTATAGTAATCTATCTCATATAAATATCATCTATCTCACAAGATACTTTATTATATTTTTTAACTCAAAGGTAAAGTAATACTACTTCCCACAATTATCTACTAACTTTTTTTTCTTGAGCCTCATAATAAACTGCAACAAAAAAAAATTATATCACATCAATTAAATAATTAATTCAAAATACATTAATATTTATTTTAATTTTAAAAACATTATTTTCTCCTGACATATAATATATGTTACACTTTATGTATAATTATATGGGCAATACTTGTGTGAGATCTATAATATTGATTTTATATTTTCTTAAATTGTTACCATCTTTTATTAAAGGTATTACTCCCTTTGTTCCGGAAAACTTTTCACATTTACTGTTCCACGTTATTTAAAAAAGTTGCACTTTTTGACCAAATTTATTGACTTTGGAGGGTATTGTAGTATTTTTAGGTAATAAAAAGTATAAAGTAATGATATGTGTGAAAAAGGAATGACAAATTTGAAATTAAAGCAACTTTTGAGCTTGTTGGATAAAGTGGTGTTTCCTTTTTTGGAGTGTGAAATATTTTGTGGGACAAACAAATGAGGAAAGTGTGAAAAGTATTATGGGACGGAGAGAGTATTATTTTCTATTTATATTACGAGTTGTTCATTCAATAATTGATTGCACCATTATCATTTTTCATTAATTCGAATATTACTTTTTTATAAAAATGTTATTAACTTTTATTCATTTAATGAGAAAACTTTCATAAGATGATCCCACACAATTAATTACTTTATTACATGATTATATATATATATATATATATATATATACTCCCTTCGTCCCGTAGTAAGAGGATCTTTTGCTTTTTACATGTGAATTAAGGAGAATTATTATTTAATGTATAGTGAGTTGTTGTATAACTGGGAGTGTGAGCCCCATATTTTAATTGTATTAGTGTGGGCGCGGGGGGAGGGAGGGTCTCATGTGTATAAAGAAGGAAAGAGAACTCTTTGGGTGGGACGTCCATGAAAAAAAATATCTTTTCAAATGGGACGGAAGAGGGAGTATATATTAAAGTTAGTCAAAATAAATTTTTTTTTAACCCTACTTAGTACAAGCAAAACCAAAGAGATATTATATTCATTTTTATAATATTATTAATTTTTAAAATATAATTATATAAAATTTGTTATTCACAATTTATTTTAACTTTACATTTATCCGGAACGCAAGAACGATTTGACTAGAAAGTCATTCAAAACTTGATCGAAAAACCAGCATTTATTGAAGAAGGTGTAGAGTCAATTACAAAAAGTACTAGTTTTAAAAACTTATTTTTCTCTATTCCTCTCGTATATCGTCTTAACGCCCTTAATGCTAGGTTTTGACATGTCATTCCTGTAACAACAAAATTGTATTTATTAAAATAATAAATACAAAAGAAATTACAATGATAATCCGAGATGGATTGAACTTGAAAATTTTAGTGAACAGCTTCTATTTATCCTCTGATTCCTCTCTTGAGTTGACTTTCTTGAATTTTACCAACTTTCTGAGTCGGATCTTTGGATGAAGCTTGTCCGATCTCGGGTTCGGGACTTGAAGCTTTAAAACGTTTATCCGGAGGCGTCGAGCCTTTGTTCGGATCGAACGTTGACTTGAAGATTTGTTGTGAAGAACGTCGTTCAATTTGGTAGAACACCGTTGACCTCACGATTTTTACTGGATGAAGAACGCCGGATCGAAGAGGCTTAGCACCTTGATCCTTGATCGGAGGCAGTTCTTGACTTGAAGTTACTTTGAAGTTGCTTGAAGACTGGCTTGAAGCCTTCGATTTGAAGCTTTGAAGATTTGAAGATCTGGAGCTTGAAGACTCGAAGATTTGAAGATCCTCGAAGGTCTTGAGCTTGAAGATTCGAAGATTTGAAGATCCTCGAGTGTTTTTGAGCTTGAAGATTCGAAGATTTGAAGATCCTCGAGTGTTCTTGAGCTTGAAGATTCGAAGATTTGAAGATCCTCGAAGGTCTTGAGCTTGAAGATTCGAAGATTTGAAGATCCTCGAAGGTCTTGAGCTTGAAGATTCGAAGATTTGAAGATCCTCGAAGGTCTTGAGCTTGAAGATTCGAAGGTCTTTGAGTGTTCTTGATCTCTTCAAGAGCGTCTTGTCTTCGGGTGCTTGAATGTGTTTTGAATGAGGACTGAAGGCCCTTATTTATAGGTGGAGAAAATAACCACCTGAGAGATATTTTCTCCTTCGAAAAGATATGTTGGGCTTCTTCCTTTAATTAAGCCTGCTGGACTGGATATGGGCCTATTTAATTAAGCCTGTAGAATTTGATTTGGGCCTATTTAATTAAATTAGGCATTTGACTTGGTGGAGTTTGTTGACTTGAATCAGGCTCACTTGTCTTGGATTAAACCCAATTAATTTAAATTGAGCCCATCTGGCTTGGATTTGACCAATTTAATTTAAATTGAGCCCATTTGTCTTGGATTTGACCAATTTAATTTAAATTGAGCCCATTTGGCTTGGATTTGGGCTCAATTTAATTTAAATTGAGCCCATTTGGCTTGGATTTGACCAATTTAATTTAAATTGAGTCCATTTGGCTTGGATTTGGGCTCAAATAATTATATTAATTATTAATTATTTATTTACTTATTTTAGGAATTAATTTATTTAAATTCCTTAATAAATAAATATTTAATCAATATTTAATATATTTTCTTTGCATTTATATTTATTAGGCAATAAATTTTAATTGCCTACAAATGCCCCTTGCATTTTGTTCACTGAAATATTTATTTGAAGTGAATAAATTGCAATTTTTAATTTCTTACTTCTTGTATCCTTCCCCTTTTTACCCATTAATTCATTTTATTTGGCCCATTAATTCTTAATATTAAGAACAACAGGATGGGCTAAAAAAAAGAATGTTATGGCCCATACTAATCCATCTCCACGATTTGGGCTTGTTATTTTCCGAAGTTTATTCATTTTTTTTGATTTGGGCTCTCACTTCCTTTTCTTACTCCCTCTTTTGGCCCAATAGATGATAAGCATATACGTTCTTCCTCATACTTGGAGAACAAGAAATATACTGGATCCTCAACAAAGATAACATGATAATCTCAGATTACACCAAAACGAATCCAAAGAAATATTTGGGTAATCTTCACGTACTTATCCCCAATTTTCCAACCCCTATATAAGAAGAGGTCCTGCCCTTCAATTCTCACATCTCACCTGATTTGCTTCTCTCTTTTTTTACAGATTCTCTTCTCCGTTGGAAGCTGCTGACTTGGCAAGAGGTTGTGGTATTGTATCTTCTTTCTTCCTTATTTTCTTCTTGAACTATTGCTTCTTATTGCTTCTATATTGATTTCTGCATGTATTTTTTTTCTTGGTTCTCTTTATTTCTGCATATGCTATCTCTCTTATTTTTTTTGAAACCAAGAAGCCAAGCAACATCCTTCCCTTCTCGGAACGATCCAAATTGGTGTTTACGATCACTCATGAATCCTCGGACTGATCGAACGAGTGCCAATTTCCGTCAACAAGCAACTATCCACGTACTCCACCGATCAGCCTCCGTTTACGATCAACAATCAACAGCCATGTCTCTCATCAACTGCCTCTGCCAACAGAACATCTCAACCTCCTTCAACAATATATCTACAGCCTCCATCGATAGCCGTCAACAATCTGCCGTCAATAAGCAACAATCAACAGCCCTTTCCTGTTTCTCATCAACTGCCTCCGCCAACATACCAACATCCTTCAACAAAAATCCATCCAGTCTCTGTCGATAGCCATCAACAATCTGCCGACTACCTCCATCACCCTTGGCTCGATCTTACGCTATCCACACCGGTTCGATCATCTTGGATTTCAGGCTGGAAGCGCTGGAGATATCAATATTTTCAGCAGCAGCAGGCAGAGCGCGTGGCTGCGACGATTATAATGTGGCAGGAGCTTGGCGTGGATTGTGCTTCTGGCGCGGGGCACCATGACAGATCCGGCGATAGCGTGATTTCGGCTGTGGACGACGAGCGGCGGGCGGCTCTCGGTTTTGGCTGGGTGAGCAGCAAGTTTGATGAGGCAGTGATGCGGCTGGATTTTGACTATGGTTTCAGAGGCGGGTGGCAGATCCGGCATCGAAAGATTGGAGCAACGGTTGGTGGCGCGACGGCCGTGTCGTGGCGGATCCGGTGGTCGAGATTCGGCAAGGGAGAACGATCTTTGGCAGCATCGTGGTGGAATAGAACCCCAGCGGCGCGAACTCGATCTGCAGCGGTGAACAGTGGCTTGAAGAGTGAGCATGATCAGCGCAGAAGATGGACCTCGGTGGTGCGTGTGGCTCGATTTCAGCGGTGGATCTCGGTGATTGCAGCAGCAAATGGCGAGCGGGAGATTCGGTGGCAGCCACGTGCAGCGATTGGTGGCGAGAGGGCTTGATGGGATTGATGGAGGCGGCCGGCTGATGAGGCGTAGCGATGTCTAACAATCCGCAGCGGCGGTTGATGGCGAAGACTCTGGAGGATGATGGACACCCCCCCTTTCGGTTTCAAGGGGAGCAGTGGCTGGAGGTCGTGATCGCGCACGACGGCGCGACTGGCAAGGCAGATCTGGCGACGAACGGTTCGCACATGGTGAAGAAGCACGGCGTCGCAATCGGCGCTGAGATTTATCCAGTGGCAGGGATCGCGGCGGCCTTGGCTTCTTGGATCTGCAGCAGAGATGGACTATGGGGCTTCGGCGACAATCAACGTGACTGGGCTCGCATCCTAACAAAGCCGACGGCGGAAAATGGGGACCGATCCAATAGTGGTGGCACAATTTCTTCCAAGGAAACTGGTGGCTGGCGGCATGGCTGGATCCGTTGCGGCGTTATTTTCCGGCGGTGGCGGTGCGGCTACCGATGACAGACGCTTTCCGGCGAGGAGACTGACCAGCGACATGGCAGCTTCAAACTTTAGGGGAAGGAGAAGGAATCCTTTTTTTCCAGAAAGAATTGGTTGGGAGCAACTTTGGGAGAGGAATTTACGTTACTGCAATCAATCAGGGTGAAAAGGGAGTTGACTTTAACCCTTGATTTTGACTTTCAAATTGGGTTATTTTATTGTCAATTAAAACACCAAATATCAGGCCCTTGTTCTAGATTATGATTTGGGCTCATATTTAATGAAGTTGGGCCCAAGTTAAATCAGCAAACTTAGCCATTTTTATTTAAAAATTCCATTGCATAAAATGCTTATCAAACAAACTCATAACCTCTCAATGCATTCTGATCGTTTTTTTTTACAGGGCTTCAATCAAATTAGGTTGCTCCAATCATTTGGGCCAATAATTACTTCCTTTATTTGTTCTAGGCCCATTGTAGTGAGATTATTTTACCTTGGGCTTCAATCAAATTAGGTTGCTCCAATCATTTGGGCCAATAATTACTTTGAATCAAAGAGTGATATTTTTGGGCTTTGACTGCATCAACTTTCTTTGATTTCTTTACTCGAATTTTCAGCCACCGTCTTCTCTTTGTCAACTTTTTGCTTTTTATCCCTTTCATATTTCAATTTATTGCTTGCCTCACCGACTTGATGGGAATGACCTAAATTATGACTGAACTTAGCAGAGTGCTAAGCTGCCTACGTACCTCATTGCAGAGGATCAAGTCATAACGTAGTTCAAAGGAACATGATCTGTTTTGAATGAGAGGGTGTCGTACACAGTTTATACTCGTGCGGGCCAGGAGTGACTATTATTTAACCACTTTAGACAAAGTAGGGTACTTAATGCTTTTACCACTTAAAATACCTGAGTGGGGTGAATTAACAGTTTAACCACGTATAATTACCTTTGGTGGGTGTTGTACACAGTTTATCCTCATGTGGACCAGGAGTTCGTCGTACACAGTTTATACTCATGCGGACTAGGAGTAACATGCAGTTTAGGCTCGTGCGTCACGGAGCGTTCCTTAGGTTTGACTGGATTACGCGTAGTAGCGTTTCAGGAATTTGCCATTTATGGGGCCAATTCCCACTCCATCTTCAGATATCAACTTGTATGCACCATTTGTATATACTTCTTTCACAACATGTGGGCCATCCCACTTGGGCAAGAATTTATTTCCCACTCGGTGAGTGATGACAATAGGCCTTCTCACAGCAAGGACTAAGTCTCCGACTTGAAAGGAACGTATCTTCACTTTCTTGTTAAATGTTCTGGAGAGGCGAGCTTGATAGCACTCAAGTCTCTGTTGTGCTTCCAACCTCTTTTCATCAAGTGCCTCTAATTTTTCGAGACGCAGTCGTGCGTTCTCTTCTTCAGTCAAACCTTCTTGAATAGCTATCCTCAAAGATGGAATTTGCTTTTCAAGGGACACAACAGCTTCAACCCCATACACTAGAGAATACGGAGTAGCTTGAGTAGGCGTTCTATAAGTAGTTCGATACGCCCATAAAGCTTCATGAATCCTTTCATGCCAGTCTCGTTTTGACTTGGAGACTACCTTCTTCAATAGGTTACACAGTGTTTTGTTGAAGGCTTCAGCGAGCCCGTTAGCTGCTGCATTGTACATAGAAGACTTCCTTTGCTTGAAGTCAAACTTCTCACAAAGCCTATCAATCAAAGAGTTACTGAACGGCCTCCCATTATCCGTGATGATGTATCGAGGCACTCCATATCTATATATGATGTTGATGCGGATGAAATCAGCAATATTTTCCTTCTTCACTTCTCTCAAGGGTACAACTTCCGCCCACTTGGAAAAGTAATCAGTGGCAGCCAGAATATAAAGATGGCCTCCAGAAGATTTTGTTAATGGGCCCACCACATCTAAGCCCCATGCATCAAATGGCCACGAAGAAACTGTTGGATGTAATGGCTCGGGAGGCTGATGAATGAGATTTGCATGAAACTGGCATGGCTGACATTTTTGTGCATAATCTATGCAATCCTTCACCATAGCAGGCCAGTAATATCCCATCCTCTTGATTCTGAAATGTAACTTGGGTCCAGACTGATGGGCGCCACATATTCCAGAATGAGCTTCCTCCATAGCTTGAAGAGCTTCTTCATCACTTAAGCATCTTAAGAGAATACCATCAAACGATCTTCTATAAAGTATATCTTTGTAATAGAAGAATCGCGGTGCTCTGCGCCGGACATCAACCCTTAGGTGTGGATCATTGGGGAGCTTATCATACTTCAAGTATTCCACGAACGGTTGTCGCCAATCTTCCTTCCCAATATCGAACACTTCTATGGCACAATACCCAACTTCTTCATCATCTTCCTTTTCGAAGAAGGGAGGTACCACCCAACTTTTGCAGATCGGAACTTGGAAATGTGCTTCAGGCATTGCTATGGTTGATGCTAGCTTTGGCAAAGCATCGGCTTGTTTGTTCTTGCTCCTTGGAAGATGTTCAATCTCTACATCTCCAAGCCAATTCATAAGTCTTTGAGCATAGTCATAATACGGACGTAGCTCGGGTTTCTTAACCTCATATAAACCAAGCAGCTGGTTGATTATTAACAACGAATCTCCATATACCTTCAGGTGTCGTTGCTTTACATCTACTGCCATCTCCAGACCAAGTATAAGAGCTTGATATTCGGCTACATTGTTAGAGCAATTTTCAGTTAGATTAAAGGAGTATGGCAGAACTTCTCCATCTGAGGTCACAAATACCACTCCTGCGCCGGCTCCTTCTCTGTGAGCAGCTCCATCGAAATACATCTTCCAAGGAGGAGTGATTTCAATAGCCAATATATCTTCATCGGGGAGATCATCAGATAACTCCCATTCTGCAGGCATGGGATGATCAGCTAAGAAATCCGCCAATACTTGCCCTTTCCCTGCCTTTTGAGGGGCATATATAATCTCGAATTGCTGCAATTGAAGATACCACCTTGCAAGCCTATCAGAGAGCACTGGTTTCGACATGACGAATTTTAATGGGTTGGCCTTTGAGACCAAGTAAACAGTATGAGCTTGAAAGTAGTGTCTTAACTTCTGAATTGCAAAGATGAGAGCCAGACAAATCTTTTCAATTGGTGAGTATTTTAACTCATTTGGGGTCATTGTTCTACTCAAATAATACAATGCACACTCCTTTCCTTCATCATTATTTTGTGCAAGTAGAGCTCCAACTGATCTTTCTTGAGCAGATATGTAGAGAATTAATGGACGTCCGACTATCGGGGCGACCAATACTGGCGGCTTCATCAAATATGCTTTAATGTTGTTAAAGGCATTAGTGCAAGCTTCATCCCATTCAAATGGGCTGCCCTTCTTCATAAGATGACTGAATGGTTGGCACCTACCGGATAGGTTTGATATGAATCTTCTTAAATATGCCAATTTTCCTTGCAAACTCTTAAGCTCATGTATATTTCGGGGTACCTGCATCTTCATGATTGCATCTATCTTTGCTTTGTCAATCTCAATACCACGATGTCGGACAATGAATCCAAGGAACTTACCAGAAGAGACTCCGAATGCGCACTTAAGCGGGTTCATCTTGAGTTGAAATTTCCTGAGACGCTCAAATATTTGCCTTAGATCCTTAAGATGATCATTTTTCTTCTTTGATTTCACTACAATGTCATCCACATAACATTCGACATTCTTATGAAGCATGTCGTTGAATATCTTTTGCATAGCTCGTTGATACGTAGCGCCAGCATTCCTCAAGCCAAACGGCATAACATTATAGCAGTATATTCCTTTAGGAGTGCGGAAAGCTGTTTTCTCTTGATCTTCCGGAGCTAGGCTAATTTGATTGTAACCAGATGATCCATCCATAAATGAAAGTACTTCATGCCCGGTCGTTGCATCAATCATAAGTTCTGTGATTGGTAGTGGGAAATCATCTTTTGGGCATGCCAAGTTTAAGTCACGGAAGTCAACACATACTCTAAGCTGCCCATTTGTCTTCCTTACTGGCACAATGTTAGAGAGCCAAGTGGGATACTTGACTTCTCGTATCTTTCCCGTTTCAAGAAGCTTATTAACCTCAGCTTCAATCAATGGAACCAGCTCTGGTCGAAATCGACGCTGCATCTGCTTAAATGGCTTAGCTCCTTCCTTTACCGCTAAATGATGAACTGCCATTTTTGAATCTAATCCGGGCATCTCCTTGAATGACCAAGCGAACACGTCTCTAAACTCTCGAAGAAGCTCAATGTAAGCTCTTTCTTCACTAGCTGTCAATGAAACACTTATATAGGTTGGACGTGGATCGTTATCATCCCCCAAATTAATCTCCTTCAATTGATCAATATTGGATTTGACACCCTCTTCAAATTCTGGAGGAGCATCATCAGCGTCTTCCTCTTCGGTTGAGGTCTCCTCTCGTATAGTGATATGATTCACCGTGGAAACTTGTTCCAAGAATTCTTGCCTTCGAAAATGTGGGTTGGACCCAACTTGTTCATTCTCTCCCACTTTAACAATGCTCCCCACTTTATAGCCATCTCTCCTCATCTCGACGATCTTGCTTTGTAGATCTCTTTCTGCACTTTGTAGATCTGTTTGCATGATGATGGAATGAACAACATCTGATGAGCCTACACTTTCACGATCATCTTCTTCACTTCGGGTGAAGATTATTGTTCGTTTCTTAGCTTTCAACATTGTGCCACATGATATAGTCAGGAAATGTCGTCTTTTCATGCGAGATGGGATCCGACTATGTATCTTTGGGAAACTTGGGAACTTGGTAGTCCTTTTAGCTCCAGCTGGTTTGAGTCTCTCGAATACTGAGATTCTTTCTGTCTTTCTATCTCCCTCATGAGACTCCTCTTCTTCAGAGAGAATTTTATCTTCAGTGATGTAGTTTGTGTTTGCCCTCTTTATCGCAATGCGAACAGGTTTTTGCGGAACATATCCTATACCTGTTCTAGTATACTTGGGAGTACGGCCATTACTCTTCAATTTCTCTTGGGTGGTTCTACTAGGAGTCTTATGAGACAGTTCATTTGCCGCACCTTTTTCTTGAGGGTCATAACCAGCTTTCACAAGAAGTTTGTAAGCTTGTGGGCTATACGATTTGGAAACTGCCGCCTCAAATACATCTCCGTGCTCAGTTTTAGCCGCTTGTGTTGGGCGAGTGAATCCTTTGAGTGGAGGGGGAGAGGGCTTCTCAGCGTCAACCTTAGTCAGAGGTAGTGTCAACCTTCTACAGTTTTGATCAACTGTTTACTTTTATTAGAATGTGTGGATGAAACATCATCTGCATTCTCTTTTTCTTGTTTATCATCACCTTTATCTTGTGATGAAGTTCCTTCTTGCTTATCGGCCTTGATACTTTTCAGAAAATATCTAGCATCTGCGAAGTATGACTCTGCTTCTGTAAATGGCTTTTCATCGCCGAGTACCTTCTTTATGTTACCTCCATCGCAGTATTTGAAGCACTGATGCAGCGTAGAAGGAATCACTCCATTTTCATGCAACCATGGGCGCCCCAAGAGCATGTTATATGATGTTTTAGCATCAATGACATGAAACAGAACTGTTGAGGCCATCTCATCTATTATCAAGTTCATGACTATCGTACCAAGTGTTCTCTGGCCCTCTTGATTGAACCCATGAATCGTCAATCGGCTACTGCCAAGTTCATCTGTTGAAATCCCTAACTTTTTCAACGTTATTAGAGGTAGGATATTGACCACTGAACCTCCATCAATCAGTATTCGATTCACCCTTTGCTCTTGAGTGTAACCAGCTACGAACAAGGGTCGGTTGTGAGATTGTGAACCGAGCAGTAAGTCTTCCTCAGTGAAGGTAATCTTCATAGCATGGGCCTTGCTTTCAACTTTAGGCACAACAGCTTCGCCTGCCATATGGCATGAATAATTATTTCCACCGTCTGCAGAAGTAGAGTTTGCAGTTGCATCTTCATCTAGAAAGATCTTCCCTTGCTCAACCAATTGCATAACTTTGTCTTTAAAGACAAAGCAATCTTTGATAGAATGTCCCACCAGTCTATGATACTTGCAGTATTTCGGATTGTCCGTTTGTCCCGCTTCTTCTGGTCGCTTCATTTCAGGAAGCTCGATAAGTTTATCTTTGAGCAGATCATCGAGTATGCCTGGGACATCCGAATCAAGGAATGGGTACTTCCTTTCTTGCATTTCTTTCAAGGTCAATCTTCTTTGCCCCCTTTCTTGGGACTCATTCTTCACTTTATCATCTTTTTCATTCTCATTCCTTCGGAACTTGACAGTTGATGCATTGGTTGCCATAGACCCTTTTTCGGAAGATTTGTTGTAGGGTTTGCCCCATTTCCTTGCCTCTTGCTTTTCTTTATACTTGTAGGATCCAGGAATCGGTGGTTCTACAACTCCACTTATCCCCATACTTAGCTCCATGTCGTGAGCTCTTGTGGCCAAGTCTTCAAAGGTTTTAGGCTTAATCCCTTGAAGTATGTAACGAAGGTTCCATTGCATTCCTGCTGTGCACATCTCAATGCCAGAAACTTCAGACAATCGATCTTTACAGTTTAGGCTCAAATTTCTCCATCGATTAATGTACTCAATTACTGGCTCTTCTTTTAACTGACGGGTGTTAGTCAACTCTATCATGCTAACCGTCCTCCTAGTACTATAGAAACGGTTAAGGAATTGATATTCCATCTGATCCCAACTGTCTATAGAATCAGCCTCCAAGTCAGTGTACCATTCAAAAGCATTTCCCTTCAGAGAGCGAACGAATTGTCTCACCATATGATCTCCGTGAGTGCCAGCATCATTGCACGTTTCTATGAAATGTGCTATATGTTGCCTTGGATTACCTTTGCCATCAAACTGTTGGAACTTGGGGGGTTGATAGTTAGGTGGCATCCTCAAGTTGCCAACCCTCCTAGTATAAGGCTTAGCATAAGCGAATGAAGGTTTAGAGCTCTCTTCGAATTGGTCCTTCATTGTGCCAAGTATAATGCTTTTTAGCTGGCTGATAGGAACCATTCCATCATGGGAGATGTTCAATTTTTCTTCAATCACCCTTTTCCCCACCGACTGACGCTTCGCAGACTCATCTACTTCATTTTCAGCATCTTCTTCTTGCTTTTCGTTCGCATGGCTAGTTTCAGCACCAGCCATTTTCTCCATCAGTTTGAAAATCAAAGTACTTTGTTCTTGGTTCTGTTTGGCAAGTGCAGCAACGGATTCAGTTAAGCTTGCCAACTGTTCTTCGACAGACGAAGTGTTTATTGCCATCGTCGAGGCTATGGATGAATCAGACGATGAGCTTTCTTCAAGTATAGGAGTTGAGCTAGCTGAGTTATTTTTCTCATCTTTATCATCATATGGTATTACTCCAGAGGTAACTCCAACTGAAGAATTTATCTCTGAAGAGGCTTCAGATCGTGCCATATTTGACATGCTTCTAGTTGTCACATTAACGTCTTCCACTTGTAATTCTGAAGACTTGAAGACAGAAGCTGATCTGTTGACTTTGATTCTTAGTGGAACCATCTTACTTTGCTCAAAGAGGAGATGAGAGGTAGAAACTGTCCCACTGGGCGTGCCAAAATTTGTAACAACAAAATTGTATTTATTAAAATAATAAACACAAAAGAAATTACAATGATAATCCGAGATGGATTGAACTTGAAAATTTTAGTAAACAGCTTCTATTTATCCTCTGATTCCTCTCTTGAGTTGACTTTCTTGAATTTTACCAACTTTCTGAGTCGGATCTTCGGATGAAGCTTGTCCGATCTCGGGTTCGGGACTTGAAGCTTTAAAACGTTTATCCGGAGGCGTCGAGCCTTTGTTCGGATCGAACGTTGACTTGAAGATTTGTTGTGAAGAACGTCGTTCAATTTGGTAGAACACCGTTGACCTCACGATTTTTACTGGATGAAGAACGCCGGATCGAAGAGGCTTAGCACCTTGATCCTTGATCGGAGGCAGTTCTTGACTTGAAGTTACTTTGAAGTTGCTTGAAGACTGGCTTGAAGCCTTCGATTTGAAGCTTTGAAGATTTGAAGATCTGGAGCTTGAAGACTCGAAGATTTGAAGATCCTCGAAGGTCTTGAGCTTGAAGATTTGAAGATTTGAAGATCCTCGAGTGTTCTTGAGCTTGAAGATTCGAAGATTTGAAGATCCTCGAGTGTTCTTGAGCTTGAAGATTCGAAGATTTGAAGATCCTCGAAGGTCTTGAGCTTGAAGATTCGAAGATTTGAAGATCCTCGAAGGTCTTGAGCTTGAAGATTCGAAGATTTGAAGATCCTCGAAGGTCTTGAGCTTGAAGATTCGAAGGTCTTTGAGTGTTCTTGATCTCTTCAAGAGCGTCTTGTCTTCGGGTGCTTGAATGTGTTTTGAATGAGGACTGAAGGCCCTTATTTATAGGTGGAGAAAATAACCACCTGAGAGATATTTTCTCCTTCGAAAAGATATGTTGGGCTTCTTCCTTTAATTAAGCCTGCTGGACTGGATATGGGCCTATTTAATTAAGCCTGTAGAATTTGATTTGGGCCTATTTAATTAAATTAGGCATTTGACTTGGTGGAGTTTGTTGACTTGAATCAGGCCCACTTGTCTTGGATTAAACCCAATTAATTTAAATTGAGCCCATCTGGCTTGGATTTGACCAATTTAATTTAAATTGAGCCCATTTGGCTTGGATTTGGCAAATTTAATTTAAATTGAGCCCATTTGGCTTGGATTTGGGCTCAATTTAATTTAAATTGAGCCCATTTGGCTTGGATTTGACCAATTTAATTTAAATTGAGCCCATTTGGCTTGGATTTGGGCTCAAATAATTATATTAATTATTAATTATTTATTTACTTATTTTAGGAATTAATTTATTTAAATTCCTTAATAAATAAATATTTAATCAATATTTAATATATTTTCTTTGCATTTATATTTATTAGGCAATAAATTTTAATTGCCTACAATTCCCATTTAGGTTCGATTCGAATCCCTACATCGTTTCCTTTTCCTTCCGCACCTTTTCCTCGAAATGAGAAAGAAGTAACGGCTAAGAAATTTAGTGATCATATAATTGTTTATGAAAATGTATACTGCTGTCCAATTTTTAATTTTATGCATTATTTTTTGCCATATTTTAATTTATGGGCCATTCTGGTGTGGACCCTAAAATTTAATAGTTTAGTGTATGATATGATAATAATTACATAATTTAGAAAGTTAGAATGTTCAAACTCAGTTGGATGAGCTAGACTGAGAATATAACTGATGGAAATTCATTTCTCTTTGTAAGAGTAGAATGGAAAAAAAGAAATGGATATTGCATGTGTAATGGCTATTAGAGAAGGAGAATTAAAGGACGTAATAAGTGGTTGCACTATTGCATATTATTATATAATCTAAAATCTAAAATAACGAGAGACAAAAATTCATGTACTTTTAATGGTTTGCAATTGATAAGAGTTATCATTTTTAAATGTCAACCGTTTAATGATTATATTAAAAATATGTATGTACAAAAAAGCACAATCCAGTGCTTTTAATCAAAGTCATTAGTAAGATTTGTCATCTTTAAATCTTAATTATTGGATGGTTATCTTGAAAGTACAGAGATTTAAAAAAAATTAAATTAAAAAAATCATGTACTTTCACCATAACCATTCACAAGATTTAAGATCTTTAAATATCAATGGATGATTATCTTGAAAGTGTAGAAACAATATTACAGTTGCAACTCCAGTTTGCTGCCATACTGAGCAATCCCTTAGTCTTATTTATAATTGCACCGGCAAAAAATGTAATAATTTTTAAGAGTATTATGATATTTTTTAATGGTAATTTTTATAATAAATAAATAATAAATTATGTTAGGTGTGCAGTAGGATTTTTTTTAAATAAAATGTATAGGGAATGATGATTGTATTTGATTTTTTTTGCTTTTTTTAAGAAATGAAAATTTTTGTAGAACAATTTAAAATGAAAAGTGTGAAATATGTAAAAAGAGGGATATATATGACATAGAACTTTAAGAAAAGGAAAAATTTCACTCCTTTATTGATTGTTGTCGATATATATATATATATATATATATATATATATATATATATATATATATATATTTTTTTTTTTTTTAACACCTTTTTGCCATAAATTGAACCAACACGTAAAAAGCATGTATGACATAGAACTTCCGACTTTGAAAAGATAATTATATTCTAGGGTTAGTGTTTGATTCACAAGTTATAATATATGGCCATTAATGAAGCTTGTAAAATGGAGTATAAAATAATACGTGTAAATGAAGATTATTTGATTTATTAACAATTTATTCACACCACCCATATATATATATGTTGCATTTTATTAGGTGGGTTCGTTTTTTTTATTATTATTAATTTTTTTTTTTTGAAACACGAAGAGAAAAAATAAAAAAAATCATATGTAATTAATGTGTAATACTATACTACTACTATATTTTCCTTTTAAAAATTATATACTTCATTCCTCTCGTAAAATTCACATTTTTTAATTTGTAATTTTCAGAGAAAACGTGTCGTTTAAAATTACAAAGAAAACTTGTCTATTATTCAAAGACAGCAAGCGAAAGACACATTGAATAGTATCAGCACAATATGAACCTAATATAATTTAGGAATGAGCACGATGAGTTCTTTTATTTATCTTTTATTAATTATCACTTGCAATGAAAAATGTTATTTCGTTTGTTCCGAGTATTCCTTTTGGAAAAATTACTAAGATATACACTTTGTACCCTAATTACTATTAGATACATTGATTTAAAATAATTACTATCACATACAAAATATTAAAGTAAAATACTAAATATAACCCTAAATCCATACACTTTTAAACCACAAACTCTAAACCCCCACCCACCGCCGGACCGCCGGCCGGCCGCCATCGAAAAATTTTTGTGCTGGAGTTCCGCCGGCCGACTGCCGGAAAAGTTGCCGGATCGCTGCCGCCGCCGCCGGAGCTCTGCCAGACCACCACACTTTTTTGCTGCACACGCTTTTTTTTACTACACACACATTTTTTACTGCACACACTTTGCTGTACACGAACTTTTGCTGCATACAACATTTATGTGCAGCACATTGTAGGGGTAATATTGGAATATCACTTTATATTTTTGTAGTTAGTAGTAATATTTTTGTATGTTTGTATCTCACAGTAATTAAGGGTTTTTTTTGTGTATCTAGTAATAATCCTCCCATTTCTTTTCATATAAAAATGCATGAAGATTAAGACATTATATTTTTTTTTTGGATGTATGATATAAGACCAAGTAAGAGTATTTAGATAATTAAAAATAAAAATAAAAACTGGACCTTCAGTAAATATAAAGTATAAAAAGAAAGTGATATTTTTATGTCATTATAGTACTGAATGTGATGGTGTTAATATGTTATAACATTATTTTAGAGATATGTATAATAAATAAAACGGATCGAAATATAAAGTGTGGAAAAATACATAAGACAGAGTCACAAAATAAGTATTTTTTTTATTTATTCTATAAATTATTTATAAAATAATTTAATTGTAAACTTGTAACTTCTCATCAATTACATAAATAACTTCTTATCATTTCACAGAACTTATTTTCTTCTCACACAAGTTTGCATCTAGGAATTAATATTATCTGGTTCATCTTCATTTATTATTTCGTAAATTATTTTGAATCTCCATTATTCATTAATATCTATGCACATTCATTTGCCAAGTCATTATGCAGAAAAACTGAGATTTACGGAATGTAATCATCCTTCAAAATTTAACTAAATAAAGAAGTTATTTATTATAATAGTTACATGAAATTTACGTGAATATTAAATGAAGAGGATCCAAATCCCATAAAAGTATACTCCATTAATCTATGAGTAAAATAAAATACGATCAACAATGCACTCCCTTCTCCTCGCCACCTTTTTTTTTTTTTCTCATAGATTAAATGGTATTTTAATGTGTAATGTATGATTCACTTGACAAAGAGAGAAATGTAAATATTAACCCAAGTCAAATCAAAATGACAAATGCAAACCTTTGCTTGCTACATAAAGAGTATAATATAATATCATATAAACAACAAAAATTATAATTATATTCTTATAACTATCACTTGACCCGAGAATAAAGATGAAACTATACTAATAAAATAATAGTACATGTTACAAGATGGATCAAAAGGTAAAATATAAACTATGAACCACAAAAGTTTTTTCAAAAAAGACCCTCACCAATTAAACAATGTAATGTGAGATTATATTTTATCCATTTATTCAAAAACTAACCAAAGTGAATTTTTCTCTCTACAGGAGAAAACAAAGATTCAAACACAACTATTCTAAATGAACATAGTGAATTGTAAGGACATAGTGAAAGATGGAATAATATCTAAAACAAGACAAACGGATCAGACATCCGAACCCCTGCAATTAAATTCCTAATCCTGTTGAGATATATGGCTGATTGGCTGATCAATATGTAATAAAGTAATGGCTGATGCTTATGAAATATTTGACAATATTAACTAGCATTTACAACTCTGAACTCATCCATCAACTCCGTCGCGTGCAAAATCAAGTTTAGCCAGCGAAACGATACAAAATCACCAGTAAAGAAGCAAAACAAGGAACTGCCAAGCTCTCCATTCAACAAAACTAGACAAGTTGATCCATGTTGAGTATCGTATTCGCTGTAGTTAATTAGTAGATATCTGCCTTTCAAAAGCATTGTTAGACACATGATATACCTGATGAAGTTGTTGCTGGAAGCAATTCATCACGCATACTTATCCAATCTGTATGATAATAAACCGAGCAACATAAGAGCCTCGGTTTTATGGCAGCAGAAAACTGCCTCCTACAGCCTGAGGATTAGAAAGAAAGTGTTGATTTAACAAGCACATATATACTGTACAATCACGTGCGTATTTCCATATATACAGGCTAATGGCGAACAAGCTCTACATACACCTTCCTTGTATCTCTATCGCCGTGCAGCGTTTACATTGATGGAAACTTGTCGACATGCAGAAACAACAGTATGCTCCACATCCATAAAAAAATTGAGCACAAAAAAGGGAACATATTCTTTCATTTAACAAGCCAAGCAGCATGAGTAGTTTGCTGTTTGTTGTCCAGGTAATGCCAGCTTCATATCTGCAAAATAAAACTAACTTGCATAAGAACCAGGAAAAGATGAGTCCAATCATGCATGTTTCTTATACTTATTTAAAACACGACATAGAATCAGCTAAAGACGAGTCAAATCATGCATGATCACATTTCCTTTAGCTCCACACCAGGTACAATTATGACCAGCAGAATCAGATAATCACGAATCAAATCAAGTTTATTTCCTCAATAACATTTCAACATGACCTAGTCAATACTTTTGTCTTTCAGTTTAGATTTATTTTCCTTTTCTACACTAGGTACAATTTTGATCAAGGAATCTGCACAAATCTATTTATCATGCAGTATGGAAAAAAAAAAAACCCAAGGGTAAAAGCTTCAACGTTGTTGCAATCATTATCTTCGCAGCATGACTGGTGAAGCACCATATATGATTCTTGAGGTAATATTTAGCAACTTTTAATGTACGATGGGGAAACAAAAACGAATGATGAGTAAAATCCAATCTCCATTTTATGTATACCACACTGTGAAAAAGAGTGCATAGATAAAAAGAAAAACAAATATTAATGATGAGTATAAACGAACATTTGATTCTATTAGGGATATTTTTACTAATCTCAGTACATTATAAGATCACTTCATTAGATATGTCAAACATCCAATTTTGCAATATAGCCTAATAAAATCATGATTTTTTAAGATTATTTATCCACTTTCTGAAACTTCGCCTGGATAAAATCCTAAACTTGAATTTATAATCAGATAGACTTTGTTTAGTAATGAAAGGGCACTACATCCAGACTGAACACTGCAAAACTCGAAAAATATATTTACGGCTGCTATTAAAACTTATATCAACAAGTATCTTCTACAGGTATGGCATGAAATATCCACTACGTCACAGCAAAAAAATAATTATAATAATGACAACAATTCGATCAAAAGTCGCAGAAGTACAACTTAATTAATCAGGCTACAATACACCAGAAGTTTAATCAAAGTGATGATGTGGTACTTCATTATATAAAGGAGAATTGCAGAACCAGTATTTAATAAACTTAACATGCACATTACAATTGATAAGGTGAACTAATACTATCTCAAAATATAGCCATAAACATTTGCATCTAAACTTGTGACCTGCTGGTTGTGCAAAATATCCTACATTGGCTAGACAAAAAGCACTCTTGTTTTACAAGATGACAATTACCCCACTAGTACAAGGTCCTTTTGAGAAGACCTAAAAACAAAACCATAAGGGGTTCGTTTAGTTTGGGTTTTAAAACCTGGTTTCGGATTTGAAAATCTCAAAAGCATTGCATTTCAAAAGTTGAAATACGTAATTTTTTTCCTTAAACCGAATACATCCACCCCAAAAATACCAATAAACTCTGCTAATACCCAACCCACCCAACTAATATCTATTCTCCCTCTTCAATTAATGCTCTCTCTCTCATCCAATAATAATATTATACCTTCATATACGCCTCACCACCCCCACTTATCATTTTGCTGAGAATCAGAGTTTCCAAACAGACCAGGGACAGCATAATTGGTATGATGTGGAAGACTTACTTTGGTTTCACCCACATAGAGCTCAATGCGAAGAAATTTTACAAAACTAAATATATAAAGAATTTATGATGCAGGGAAGAGATTGTAATATAGCTAAACAATTCACTACTGTCTATAGTGCATCCTAAGATTTTAACATAAAAGCATATGATAGATATGCATAATATAGTTTAAATTAAAAAACTTGTGAGCACAGTGCAAATCATGTGCATTTGTAAAGAGTATTAATTGGTATACAACAAGGTATTAATTGCGTCAGTAAAGAGTTGGATTTTAAAAAATAAATGCTTTTTAGCAGAACAAATAACACTTCATAGTAAAAAACTAATACTCTTTAAAAATACAATTGGATTGCAAGGTGCAACTAGTGCACACAAGAGTCACTCTGGTTTAAAATGTGCTCTAATAGCACATCCGCCCCATCAGCATGCAGGTTGGGTCAAAAGACTGTAGCATTAGAATTAGAAAAATAAACTCCATAGATTTTGTTTATGTTATAATCACTTATAAATAACAAAGATTTAAGAAAAATTGCATCTGATAGGGAAAAAAATATTCCAATAGTCTTACCTATAGACGTATAAAAGCCTCAAAAATAGAAATTGTATCATACCATGAGCCTCACAACTTCTCTTAAATACTCCCCCTGTCCCGGATTAAATTACACCATTAATGTAGACACGGAGTTTACTAAAAGTTGTTTTTTACCAACTTTATTGACTATTGGGGGGTAATGTAGTCTTTTAAGTAATGAATAAATTATAAAGTATGTTATGTGAATTAGGTGAGAAAGACAATTTTGAAATTAGATGTATTTTGAGGTTATTGGATTGATATGATGTTTCCATTTTTGAGTGGTGAACTTTATTGTGGGATAGACGAAAACAAGTGTAAAGGATATTATGCGACGGAGGGAGTAATTAGCATCTCCATTAGTCAAGCTTAGATTTTCATTCAAGATAATATGCCTCACTTGACCTAAGAATATACGAATTTATTAGCATTAACGCTTCCGTTTCTATTTCTAGTCATTCTTGGGAAGAATGCCACAGGAAAATGTTCAATGAATGAAAATATTTACGAGACATAATTGAAATTTGTGATGTAATCACAGGTCAGGTTTTCAAGTATGAGAACAACTAACCTCATCTGACCTTGAAATATATGAATTTTGGAAACATTAACACTTTTTTTTTAATTTCTAGACATCCTTGGGATAGAAAATGTTCAAGAAATGAAAATGTGCTTGATATATTGTTTAGGAATTTTTTTGTAATAAATTCACTGGAGACAATTTTAATTCAGATGACTTGTCAGCATTTCTTGTAATGGTAAAAGGAAAAACAGCTTAACAGTAGATGTCTTGTTGCTGTTGTGGGATAAAACCAAACAGATAAATAATTCCCATCAAGTTAAAAGGTAACTTGCATTGGTATCTATTCATAAATGTTGGTGCAAGTTTTCCATCAAAGTTCAAAAATAAAAAGTTTTATTTGTAATAACACCTTATCCATTTATTTTATGGGTACATAATTGTCAACATCCAGTTCTAGACTCCAACTACTCCATTTCAGCTTTCAAGCTTCGAAGTAGCACTATTTATTGCAGTTCCAAGGCTTGCATGCTATGAGTTTTTATTATTAAAACCTAATCAATATGCAAATTATTAGACGAATAATAGTTCATTAACCCAGAGAAAGAAGCCACATAGCAAAACTAGAATTCAAGAAGATGGTTACCCCGGCAATCACAATATCACAGGGATTAATATTTCCACAAATGCAAGCTACTTAAGATTTTAGAAAAAGGCTTCCTGGGCGAAATGTCAATATTAATAAGTAGGCCACAGAGTTTGGACAAATTAAGATTCAAAAGTATAACACCAAAATATCACAAATCACAATATAATCCTAAATTCCTAATAGGCTAACCAATATATTTATCACGTAAAAATCATGTGCTGATTCCATAAGGAACAAATAAGAATAGGTTGTCTAAACATATCAATGATTGATGGTAGGAACGAAAATTGATTACGAAGAATGTCCGATAATTTCATTGTTTTTGCTTTAGGTCAAGATATGGTAAAGGGCGAAAAAAATTTGGTCTGCAAGAAAAAAGTATGAAGAGAGCAGCATCTTTTAGACTATACAATATGCTTGAATGGTTACAATTAAAATGAAAGAGAAGTGAATATATTGAAAACTTTTGTCATGAAAGTAAGGATAAACACAAACGAAGGGGGTGGCAAATGCTAAAATAGATAGATATAGTGAGGTGTAATTTGCTTTAGAGTAACGAATAACGATGGATCAGAAAGTACAATAAAAATCTAACTTACCAAATGAAAGACTAGGAATTGAAGATATATTTCACTTTATTAGTTTGATGGAGTTACTTGTTATTGTCAATTAAATACGTATGAAAATTTTAAGGTCCGTAAAGCTGTTGAATTTATAGTTTAAAGATAATTAGTTTCTTGAGCTTTGGTAATTTTATGTTAATTGTTATGATTACCATAGAACTCATAAGGAATCACTAGAGCTGGCTTATTGTTTTGTTTCTTGTTTTAAAGAGCAGAAGAAAATGATTAAATTTGGAAAGATGGGTAGAATTAAAACCCTACTAGACCAACCACATAAATATATTATACTACTACTTCGTCAAATTTCAAATGAAAGATTAAGGCTTCTAAATTACTTGATGGAGATTAGCATACCTTTGTCAAGCATCCTTTTTGTATGGGTCAATTATTGTTAACGAGACAAGTTTCATGCCAGCAGAAAGAAGAAAAGGATAGACGCGATAATGTCTGTTTCCTCACCAGCTTGACAAAATAATGACAATAGAATGATAAGCAGAAAATACTAAACTGACTGTCGGTGCCTTATATATGTTGTGTTTTTTCTTTAAGAATTGCCATAATTCATGTTTTCAAGACATGTTTCGTCAAAAGATGACAATGACCCACACAAGAAAGAAGAATACGTAAAGCATAAGGAAAGCTTTTGTTGAATCAAAATTGACATATAGTCAAGAACAAAATAAGCTCAAAGAGAAACTACTAACAATTATTATAGTGTTAAGACTTGTGTCAAAGTGTAATTGGATACCTTGTATAATGTTTATAAAAATTACAAAGAGTAAAATGCCTACGATCGGACTAGTCACCAAAGTTTTCACGTGAGATAACAAAAAAATTGTTTATGGATATTCAATTGTAACAACGACAAATAGCTCGGAATCACAAGAGACAAGAGAATAACAACATGATTTTGATGAAAATCTCAATAATGAACCTTAATCTTATCTTATTGGCTACACAATTAAAAATAAATTACTCTTCTTAAACTTCAAGGCTTCAAGCCCACATCAAAAAGACCAACTACAGCATGAATTCATGAATTTTGAATTAGCTTCCTGTCTTCGAATTTTTTTGGGATAATTTATATGGTGAATGAACTACAGGCGCGTAAATATCTAACATGTAAAAGGTGAAACTACAAGGACTATAATGGTATAATAAAAGGGCGTAGAACAAACGTCTTTGCATCTCAGAAAAATCATGCCTGGATTTCTAAAATAAAGCAAATGAGAAAATATCTTTTTTCAGATCAAACCCCAAGGTAGAAATGATGACAATCCCTGATAGGAAAGCTGGTATGTCAATCAATGTTTTTCCTCCCAATAACTCAAGCCTACAGCATACACAAACAGAAAAGGAAAAAAACAATTTCCTCTCAAATACATTGTGCTTTTCATGCCATAGGATTCTATTGATACCGACAGGATCAAGAAATAAATCAGTGAAAACTCAAGATCTCATAGTTTTCTCCTGCAATTATATCTGTTCCACTTACTGAGTAGCTGTCTCTAAGAATTACTTCGCGAGTTAAAAAGAAAGTCGTTTTACAAAATAAGCAAACACAATGAAATAAAACAACGATCTCACCCTTTTTTTCTGGTCAAGAACATCTTGTTTGTCTACTGAGTAGCTAAGTATTACTCCCTCGATATCCCGCTAAAAGTTTCACACTTTCTTCATTTGGACGCCCCACTAAAAGTTTCATACTTGACACACAATTTTATGTAAAAGCATCCAACACAAATAACACCTTAACACATCTTACTTACAAAAATGTCATCCCTAACACAAATAACATAGTTTTTTCTTTACTTATTAGCTAAAAATACTACAGTACCCCTAAAAAGTCAAAAAGTTAGTAAAAAAAAACAACATTCCTTAAACTCAGTGTCTGTAGTAACGGTGAAGCTTTTAACAGGATGGAGGGAGTACTAATAACTTGAGTCTCAAAGCAAGTCATGCTTAACTAAAAGAACTGATAAGAAGCTCATTTACATATGCAATGGCAACAGTACATGAGATAACAAGACATATAAGCAGGGGGTGGGAGAAGAGAACAGTCAATCCATTCATGTCCAACACAGAAAGTCACAAGAAAGAAGCTGAAAGTTCAATGTAAAAAATTTTAGAGAGCCAAATCAAGGAAAACTAATGACATCAAGTAAAAAAAAAAAAAAAGAAACAGTCATCAACTATAAGAGAGAAATTTTTAAATACCTTAGTACAGGATCTCCAAGATGCTCCCCCAGCTACAACAGGAATTAGCCAACTCAACAGGATTAATTAGTTGCAGATAGCAAGTTTGCCCACTGATTCATCAGCCACACCATAATCAAGACAAAGCTCTCTCATGGGGGGGATATTCTCTGTCGCAAACAGCATGAGGTGTGGAAATGATATATTATTGTGATCATACAAAACAAGCTGCACCATGACATTAGGGCAACAGCTATGGCTCAAGTAGCAGGCAACATTCCTCATCCTAGAAACATCCATGGCAAAATCCAAAGGAGGAATTGACGGGGATGTTGGGCAAACATAGTCAGAGAATACTTGTGATAAATCTCCCCATTCTTTCCACCTTTCAGAAAAACGACTGGGGTATATTAATCTATCACCATTCATTGTGAAAATTTGTACTTGCTCTCGAGTAAGAACAACTCCAGCATACTCAGCAATGAAAGAGCCAGCCTGTATCAAGTCTAGTGACCTGAGCCCCCAACCAGTTTCCCTAGATCTAAACACTTCAAATCGATGCTTCACCCCCTTTTGTGTTACACGATTCCGGCAAGTGGGTGGGCAAAGACAATGCGGCCCGCATTCAAAAATCAAAGGTTTTCCCCTCACCAAAATTCCATTCAAGTCATACGCAAACTCACCCCCATTTTTCATTGCACAAAAGCAATCATCCAAACATCCCCCAACACATTGGCATCCACTAGTCCCACTATTATACACAAATTGGGGGAAAATAGTAGTAATAAGGTAATCATAATACATCGGGTCATGATCACCGTCTACATCATTGAAGAAAAAAACAGGCAAGTTCTCTTTATTCTTGGATAAATCAAGTGACACATAGCCCATAGGCCGAGCTTCTAGCGGCCGTGTCCTTAAATTCAAAGCAAACTTCATCATTGCACTCCCCATTCCCACCTGATTCTCAATCCTAACAAGCTTGAACTTAAAAACCCCAAACCCTGATTTCCCCACATCAAACCAAGTGTCAATAATCTTATACAATCCATCATAAACATAAACTTTTCCACTAGCACTACCTTCATACCTGAAACCCCGAATAACTCTCACCTCAACTCCATAGTTCATGCTTCTCTCCAATGCTAAGTTCCCACACTCCAGCTTCTGGTGCACCACCTGCCTGTTGTTTTTGTCCTGCCCACCATGCCCCGTGTAAACAATCACATCCCCTGCATCTTCATCGTCCTCATAGCCCCCAGAAACAATAATGCTAGTGGCAATAGGTTCGCCATTCGAACTCTGGCTCGACGGAACGTAATCAATACCAGCTTGAGGCTGCCCGTGCAATCCGATGACGCACAATTCCATCCTGAAGAAGAAAACATCTCCGACCAATACCCCTGGCATGCTCCCCACAATTCGTTTGTCTCGATTCAACCACAAACCTCGCTCTCTCATAATTGCCGACGCTTTTAAATCCCCTCTTGTCTTCCGATGGACAGACGTCATGTCCTTCCGCTTCTCATCCTCCGCAATTGCGAACACGCGCAGGGAATCGTACAGCATCCGGGTTTTCCTCACCACGTCACGAAAGTACATCTCGTCCTCGGGTCTAAGATCCATGATCCGAACCAATTCGGATGAGCGGGTTTGGTACTTCCGCGAGCCTTGTGGAGTGAGGACAACGTTCGATACTTGGGCTTCAGGGTTTGGGACTGAGACGAGCGCTAGCGAATCGGGATGCGATTCGGGTAAAGATGAGGTATCTCCATTTGCCCCAACATTTTGAGGAACGTTGGAGCGGAAGAGCTCGGCGATACGGTTGAATTCGGACAGCAGTTCAGAGGGGGTGGGGGTGGGGGTGGCGGAGACGGGCGGCGGAACGGCGACATGAAATGGCGGTGGAGATGGAAAGGGTTCATCAAGGGGTTCGAGTTTAGGTTCACGTTTTGGGACCAGAAGTGGAGTGGAGGTTGAGGGGGGATTGGGGGTTTGGTTCAAATCCTGAAATGGGACCAAATAATTGGAACCCATAATCGAAAGTTTCGATCTCGCTAAGGATCGATCTTGCTTTGGATGGAAAGAATTTGGGAGGTTAGAGTGCGTTTGGTGTGGAGGTTGAAGAAGGTGAGTAATAGGGGTGAAAAATGAAAATGGCGGACAAAACGGCAAAAGGAAATGGGAAATGATTTTAATGTAACACCAAAAAGCAACAGCTGTTCTTTAAACAAATATTATCACACACCCCAACAACTCTATTTATTACTCCACGCGGATTATTTGCAACCCTTTTTAAATTTGTTTTTTTAATTGAATTGGCCTTTTGTGTAATCGAATGCATTAAAATCGTTTAACGGTTACACTTTATAAAATACTCCTTATATTTCGTCTTTATACTTATATTTGTTTTTGGATTAATGAAGATAGTATTTTAATGTATATTAAGGCAAAAAAAATAATTATTTAATGTAAAGTGGTAGGTGTATTAGATGTGTGGGCCCATGAAGAAAGAAGTAATTAATTTTGATGAATCTCATATGCTAAAAAAAGAAACATAACCATTAAAATGGGACGACCCAAATGAAAATATATAACCATTAGGATGAGACGAAGGGAGTATATTCTCTCCATCTCATCCAAAGGGTAGCGTAAAAATCATTTAAGAATATACCCCACATTTTGTTTTACTCCGTAAGATATACTCTCTTCGTCTCATTCAAATGTAGTTTTTTTTTACATGGATTATAGATTATTACTCATATTTAATATGTAGTTGGTAGTTGTATTAGTGGGAGGATGGACCCATATTTTAATTATATTAATGGGGTGTGTGGGTTCATGTTTGTAAAAAAGGAAAATTAACTATTTAGATGAGACGGCCAGAATTGAAAAAATAAACTCTTTGGGTGGGACGAAGGGAGTACTTAATTTTTGTTTTATAAATATATACAACCTCCGTCCCGAACTTATTTGCACAGTACTGGAATTTAAGAAAAATTATTTTTTGACCAATTTTATTGATTTTTAGGGGGTATTGTAGTATTTTTAGGTAAAAATAAATTATAAAATATTTTATGTGTCTTTTAAAGATATTGTGATATTTTTAGGTAATAAATAAATTATAAAGTTTTTTATGTGTTTTAGGTGAGAATGGTATTTATGAAGTTACGACAATTTTTGAGATTGTTGGTTAATGTGAAGTTTCCCCTTTTGGATGCTGAAAATAAATGTGAGAGGAACAAAAATGGAAAATGTGAAGATAAGTGTAGTAAGTGGAGTATATTTTAATTCGTAGGTAATAATTTTTAAAAATAAGAGTAGATTGAAATATAAATGCTATTAATACTTGATTAATAGCATTTATATTTCAATCTACTCTTATTTTTAAAAATTATTACCCTACAATATATATATATATATATTTTTTTTTTTGAAAAAATAGTACAAATTTTTATGAGTATTAATTTATAAAACATTTAATATCAAATGATTCACATTTTGAGATAATTGGATCTGAGCCCTGAAAACAAGCAAATTTTATCCTTTTATATTTTAAAAATCGAATATTGATTTTCATAGGTTCATTTTACACTTTTAAAATTGAAATTTTATACTTTCATATTTTAAAAATCATCAATTTTATCCTTTTATATATTTTAAAAATCGAATTTTGATTTTCATGAGATAATTTTACATTTTATTAAATGGTTATCACTTTTGTTATAAAACATTATCACTTTCATTATAAAATGTTATCACTTTTTATTTATATTATAAATTGTTTATGAAATAACATTATATCTTTTATTAATAGAGTATCACTTTTTATCATAAAAATTATGACTTTTTATTTGTCTCATGTAAATTTTTACGTGGGACGATCACAAATCTTTCTCATTTATTTATTTTTCTCTCTTTTTCAAATCAATTAATATTTTCTCTTTCCAATTAGAGAGTTCACACGATTTATTTTTCTCTTTTTCATATCAATTAATATTTTTTCTCATTTTTTTTCTTTTTCATATCAATTAATAATTCTCTTTCCAATTAGAGGGTTGACATGTTTATTCTATCATTTTGCAATAACTTTTATATTCCAAAAAAAAAAGAAAAATATATTTATGCAATAACGTTAAAATTATTTAAATTTCAAATTTATCATTTATTTTCGTATCAATTAATATTTCCTCTTTACACGTTCTTCGTCCGACGTCTTGCAAGAACTTTCACTCTAAAAAAAGTTAATATTATTTTAATTTCAAATTTATCATTCATTTTCATATAAAATTAATATTTCCTCTTTCCAACTACAGGGTTACACGTTCTACCTTCATCAATAACTTTTCTACTTAAAAAAAGGAATAATATATTTATATAATAGCATCTTGCAATAACTTTCATACTCCAAAAATACAAAAAAATATTTATGTAATAATATCAAAATTTATTTTAATTTTAAATTTGTCATTCGTATCTAACACACGTAATATACATAATATTAATTTATATTTTATTTACGTATCGACTAAATACAAATCCTTTATTATTATCATATTATTAAAATATTATATATTTAAAAAAACTATATTACCCTTAAGATCATTAAATACACACTCTTTATATTTTTAATTAAATTATATTTTATTCACATCTTATTTTATGAAATTTTTAATATCCCCTTTTCGAATTTGTTCCTCTTTTGTCGTTGAATTTGATAAGAGTGGTTTTTAAAATGTAGGTGTGGAAATTTGAATTCCATATCCCCTGCATAAACATGTTATGTAATAAATATATTTTAATAATGGATTTACTGGTCTCGCAGTTCCTCTCAGTTTTACAATTGAGTACTCCACTTTTATATAATGCCCCAATTTAAAAATATTTTACTCAAAAAATATTTTAAATAAAATGAAACAGAAAATAATTAAAATTAATAAAGTATAAAATAAAATAAATTAAAAAATTGAATGTAAAAAAAAAACCGGCATTTCCTTTCGTTTCCATAAAAAAAACTAAAATTGATGCAATATGACACCAAAAAATATGACATGGTCAAACTATGATATTACTGACAGGTTTTACGAGGATGGAATGTATTGATTTTTTGAAAACGAATTTTAAAATCCTAAATTTCCAAAACTGATTTATAAACCAAATAAAATAAATAAAAGGTCCAGAATGTCTGATTTATTATCACAATGATCTAAATGAGAGAGAAACCATGACACTTTGTATATAGTGTGTATCTTCAGTTACCGTACAACAGAGTAAACAGAGTGGTGATTTTTTTGGAGATATCCAAAGATTCATGTGAATAAATCAGCAATATCTTATACATTGCAAGATAAATATGATCAGAAATACAGAATGTCACAAATTCTCTCAATTTTTACCAATCAATTCCTAATCCTCTTGAGATGAAGAGCTGATCAATGTACTTAACCACCGGAGCTGCAGACGCCACGTAACTCTGCATCTGAATTCTGGCTGATGTTTCTGAAAGATGAACAACATCACCCGTAAGAATACCACCATTCGATAACTCAGAGTTCATCAAACAGTTTGGGAGTTTTCGATCAAATTTTGCTGGAGCAACAAGGAACTATTAAGCTATGATTTCAACCAAATAAAATATGTTGATCTGAGTCGAGAATATTCTCTGTGGTTAAGTTGGCTAATTGTAGGTTTGATGTAGATTGAGTGTGCTAACAAATCCATAATCGACATGGTAGATGCGTTTCATAGGCATTGTTAGATATAGGATCTACTCAAACAGGTTACTGCTAACAGATCAGAATAAATTGTTGCATACAGATAAAATGCATGAATAATTGAACGAGTCGAATTTGTAGTTAAAGCTTAGGATCTGAACAATGAATATGAAACTAACCATCTTCGTTGAGTTTATTCAATAGCTGTGCCTTTGAAGGAAGAGCATACATTCCTGCAGCCACAGCTTTTCTAATGGCCCATCCATGGTATGGAGCAAAAACTTGTGCATAAGCTTTCGAAGCTGGATCCTTAAGGGAATTTCCCCTGTTAAAATCAAGGTTTGAAGTTTTAGATGATCATATATGGTGCTACGCGTGGTTTGGATGACTCCATCCTAAAACCAAGTGATAGTTTCAGAAAATAAGAAAAACAGGGAAAAGAAAGAGTCTTAGAGGTCCCAAGAACATAGAACACTTAAAACTAACGAGATGAATGGATAAGCACTTGATAAAGCAAGTATATATAGAGTAATAACATATAAATTGAGTTCATTAAGACAACAGATCCATGTAAAGAACATTTTTTGGAAATTGTGAGGTCTACTGCATAGCACATTTTGACAAGCAAAGTTTAGGATAATTTAGTGAGTCGTCTTCTGAAAAAAAAGTCTATTAAATGCGCATCAGTTTAATAGTTTATACTTGAGGACAATCATTTCATACTAATTCTTCATCCAAGTATGCCCTATCAAACTGCTTCATACACACATAGGAGATCTGCAAGCTTTTCTCGTGTCCCAATGTGATTCCCATAAAAACATGAAAATTATGCAATACAAATAATTTGTTGAATTTCTAACTAGAGGCACGATTAATTCAACACAAAATCACCCCAATTGGTAATTTCAAATACTAAAGTCCTTCCAACTTCCACCTTTCCCCACTTCTAGTTACATGTTCCAGAGATGACCACATGCATTATAAAAAGCAAAAGTAAGCATCTCACAGAGCAAACTCACACATGGATCAAGTTTAGGTTAGTATGATGATATGATCCGATCACACACAATATAGTATCTATTAAAGATTGAGAGAGAAGATTAAGAACACTAGCACCAATGAAGAAATATCAATCACGAGGGTTCTAGAAAGTGGACATACTCTAAAGAAAGAATATGCTCAAACAAAACCTTGACCATGTCGACTCCACGCTTCACTCTCAGAAGATTCCTCGTGTGGCTTCCTGCCGTCCTCACACAATCAGATTTAACATCCTCATTTATCATCACAGGCAAAACTGTTATTGATTTTGATGTCTCCACAAGATCATTCACCTTCAAGGAGTTGCAACAAATCAGAAATTAGGAAATCACAATGAATATTACTATATGCACCAAATGTCAATCAGCTTTTGATCACTCTTGCATGTTAAGAACTACAGCATAATAAATCTATATGTTGCTTAGGCTCCAGGAGGGGGAGATGCAAGAAAAATAATCAACTTGACCTTAAGCCAAGCGTATTTGGTTATTACCAAAAATACTCTTTGGCAGATATGTGCAGATTGTTAGTGTGGACAATTTTGAAATTATAATTGGGGAACATGTATGATCAGGTTCCATCTGTATAATCATTGAAATCTGGCATATCTTAACTAAAACTTTCACATGGGTTCAACACGCCCTTGTATGGTCAAGGGAGGCTTACTTATCTTATAGCTAAGGGCTTTATCCATTTCGGTTAAATTGCTTGTTGTTTAGTCTGGTTCAATAATGCTACCAACCCCAGCGTAAGAACCTGCTGGACCAGAAGCTTCTCAGGCTCAAGCATTTACTTCAGAAACAGGACATGGAGTGAGAGACTTTGGTATGTATACACTTAGCTTTTAAACACTCAGCAATATAACATTTTCTAAATTGTAAACCAAACAAGATTATACGTCTAATGAATCCCTTGGTTGATTGTAGGACTACATTAACACATTAAAAATTTGTAAAATTGCCAAGTTCATCAAAGATTCTGGTGCAAACAGAAAACTGTATCGATTAAATTCACAATTCAGTATCTTGCGCTTTAATATAAGCAAGACTACAGGTTATTATGAGTGTTCATTCAAGCACAGGAGATTCAATTAGTCAAGCAAAATTAGGATACTGAAAAAATTCAAACACATAAATCCTAAGAATGTCTAAAATTGATGCATAGACAGAACAAAAATAAACAATTATTAACAAAAAACCACTTTCTAATCATATAAAACTCATCACCCAACTCAAAAACAAATCCAACAAAAAATGTATTGATTCCGATACGCTAAAATACATAATCAAAAGAAAACAAGGGAATAAAAAAAATTACTTTTGCTACGTAATCGAGTTCTGCGAACTTGAATGCGATGCCGAGGCATCGAAAGAGAGGAGAGACGAGAGAACAGGCGTGAGAGAAGGGGCCGAGTTCGAGGCGGGCTTCTTCTCCATCTGGGCACTGACTTAAACTGGTGGCCAATTCCTTGAAGGCCTCCGCCATTCTGCGGAGAGTTTTCTCTTCCTCCATTGGTTGATCCGCGGCAGAAGACGGTGGCGACAAGGCGGAAGATGGAAGAACCGTGGTGGAATAAGGGGGCGTGCGATCGACGCCTATTTACACTTTTTAGGATTTCTTCTTTAATTTTATTTTTAACGAAGAAATGATAGTGTCTTTTTTTTTTTTTTTTTTGGGTAATTATACAATGTATCCGGGTGCACTCTAAGATAAGGTGCACCCATATTAAAAAATGTATACAAATATAAATAAAAATATATACAATTTTGAACAAAAATATATATAATTTAATTGTTAGTTTTTTTAATGAAAAATTGAGTATAAAAAGATATACAATTATTAAAAACATGTACTCCCCAAGAGTCTCATTTGCTTTTCGACACAGAGATTAAGGAGTATTGTTATTTAATGTGTATTGAGTAAGTAATGTGTTAATTTTACTTTTTTACCCCTCTACTTTATTTATCTCTAATCTAACAATTTAATATCAAAAAGCAGGAGAGAGAAAAAAAAATTAAATTCATTGTCTGAATTGAAGTACACCAGAGGAAAGACTTCCTAAAATAACAAACGAAAATGAGATTCCCTCCAATCACTAATTCCCTCCTAAATTTATCACTAATTTCCCCCTAAATTTACATGATAAATACTCCTACATTAATTCCACAACCACCAACAACAAAAGAGAGGCAAAACATAAATGACCAGAAATGAGAAAAAAAATCTGAGCACTCGGGAATTAAATGCCATTACTCAGTTTTTGTTGGAGGACTCTTCAAATGACAACATTGCACATGGTAGAATCAATGAAGTTGCTTCCAAATTCTGTGTGAGCAGAAAAGCCATTAGAAAGACATGATCAAGTGCAAAAGAACAGTTGTTAGCAGATATTTCGATCTTTTTACAGAATAGAAAAAAAGGTACTGCATAATTTCCTCTCAAATTTGATAAAGATAAGTTGCAACTTATTGAGTTCATAAGAGGGGAACAATTAGAAGTATTGCAACTGAGTTGAAGGTAGGTAAAAGTACAGTTGGAGAATGGCAAAGCGGGGACTGATCAGATCTCATTCCAATGCAATTAAACTAGCATTGACCTATGAGCATAAGATTAGTAGGATGAAGCACAGTCTATTAGCATTGGAGGTTAATGCAGATCTTAAAATTATTAAATTCAAGAGCATGCAACACATAATTCACATAGATGAGAAGTGGTTTTATATTACAAGAACTACAAAAAGATATTACTTGGTACCAGAAGAAGCAGAACCATATAGAGAATGCCAAAGTAAAAATTTCATCACTAAGGTTATGTTTATATGTGCAGTGGCAAGACATTTGTATGGTTCAAGTGGGGAATGCTTATTTGATGGGAAAATAGGCCATTTTCCATTTACTGAACAAGTAGCAGCAAAGAGAAAATAAAAAAACAGAGAAGCTGGTATACTAGAGACCAAAGCTATGCAATCAATCACAAAAACGGTGACTAAAGATGCCCTGATCAATAAGGTAAACTCTCATTACTCTATAAAACACCATTATCTATGAAATTTCAGAATACTTGCAGCATTGAATTATGAAACATAACATACAACTCACATATAAATTGTTGTCATTTGGTGTATTTTAGCTTATACCATCCATTAAAGCTAAGTGGCCTACTGGAGCAAGTAAAGACATACTTATTCAACAAGACAATGCCCCGCCTCACATTGATGATAGTGATCCAGAGTGGAGAAAGACAGCAAGTTCAGATGGATTTAACATACACTTAGTATTTCAACCTCCTAAAAGTCCAGATACTAATGTGAATGATCTAGGATGGTTTAGGGCTTTGCAATCATTGCAAGTGAAAACTTCAGCTAGCACAGTTGATGAACTATTGGCAGCAGTACATAATTCATTTGAAGAATTGTGTCACAAGAAACTCAATTCAGTTTTTCTAAGCCTACAAGGATGTTTGAAGGAAATTTTGGTATGTAGAGGATCAAATAACAACAAGATCCCTCACATGGGCAAGAATGCATTACTAAGGGAAGGGACTCTTCCTACAGATTTAGAGGTGGAACTTGAGCTAGTTCAATCAAGTGTTGACTATCTAATTGAAGAAAGTGCAGAAGATGGCTTAGAAGAACTCATAGAGAGTGTGGAAGCGATGGTTTGAGACATAGAATGGGGTTTTGGAGGGACATAAATTAGAGTATATATTTTGCAAGTTGGAAGTAGCCTACATATTTTGACTTTCTAGCCTTCGGAAAGATACTAAGGGTAGCTATTTTGCAAGATATGAGGGCTTTTGCATATATAGATATGGGAAGGGATAGTGGTGTGATTATAGATAGTTTTGTGCATGTAAAAGTGATTGTTTACAGCTGTAAAACAAACCTAAATAGGGTTTGTTTTAAGTAGTAAACATTCTACTCCATGATATAAATATAATGATATTAATGTGATGGCACTCTCTATTGCAAGTAGTAGTCAATTAATGCAACACATCACTTGCAAGCAATAGTCACTTAATTCAACACATAACAATTAATCACCTTACTTCCATAAATGTATGCATTCATGTCAAAAAAGTGAACCAACAATGTTTCCTAAGCACACAGGCTTCATTTCAACCAATAACATACTGCAATTCATTGATATGAAGTACACATGCTTCATTTCAAACAACCATTCAACACTTAGCCAACATACATAGCAACAAACATCATAAGATAACAACAAGTACACACTATCACAGTACCAAACCTATTAATTCTTCACCCTCAGAACAAGTTCATCATAGGGTGATTAATTCCTCCAAGCAATTCACTGAAATGAAGCACACAGGCTTCATTTCAAACAACCATTCAACACTTAGCCAACATATACAACAACAAATATCATAAGATAAAAGCAAGTACATACTATCACAGCACCAAACCTTATTAATTCTTCACCCTCAGAACAAGTTCATCATAGGGTGATTAATTCCTCCCAGCAATTCACTGAAATGAAGCACATAGGCTTCGTTTCAAACAACCATTTAACACTTAGCTAACATACACAACAGAAAACATCATAAGATAACAGTAAGTACACACAATCACATCACCAAACCTTATTAATTCTTCACCCTCAGAACAAGTTCATCATAGGATGATTAATTTCTCCGAGCAATTCACTGAAATGAAGCACACAGGCTTCATTTCAAACAATCATTCAACACTTAGCCAACATACACAACATCAAATATCATAAGATAATAGCAAGTACACACTATCACATCACCAAACCTTATTAATTCTTCACCCTCAGAACAAGTTCATCATAGGGTGATTAATTCCTCCCAGCAATTCACTGAAATGAAGCACACATGCTTCATTTCAAACAACCATTCAATGCTTAGCCAACGTACACAGCAACAAACATCATAAGATAACAGCAAGTACACACTATCACAGCACCAAATATCATAACAGAACATGCTGCAATTTATTTTGACTCTTTTCACCCTCAGAACATTCTCATCACTGGGTGTGTGCCTCCTAATGCATAACGGTGACATGGATAAGAAATCCAATCTCCAAAAATCATGCATGGTGATATTATTTCATCCCTTTCCTCCCCCTCTGATTATAACCATCAAATATTTCAAAAAAACCCTAAAATCCAAATGCACATTGAGGAGGGAAGGATCAACTATTGTACCTCAACAGAATACTCAGGTAAGGTTGCGATTGCAGGGCAAAAGAGCTTTAAAAATTCAATCGCGAAGGGATAGGCGACAGGATACAAAAAGGTTTCAGCGAACGAGTCGGTGATAGAGCCACTGACCGCCACATCCTCTGAATTCGGCACCACTAACCCTTCGAATAAGTTAATAGATTCAGGATCCACAGATCCGAAGGGATCTGCTTCATCTTCGGAGTCTGGCACCACAAGCCCTTCGTATACGTCAATCGACTCGGGAACCACCGATTCGAAGGGATCTGCTTCATCTTCGGAGTTCGGCACCACAAGTCCTTCGTATACGTCAATCGACTTGAATACCACCGATCCAAATGGATCTAAAGATTCGGCCACAGAATCGTTCACAGAATCGAAAAAAGAGACAAAACTCGAACTGAAATCACCTGGAATCGCATCCAAAGGTGAATCGGCCTTCGCCGTCACCATGTTTACAGACTCATCAACAGGATTTGGGTTCATAAGAAGGTTCGGATTTTAGGTGACTGATATGTGGTCGATCGGCACCGAAGATGAATGAGTGGAATAGGATTTCAAGAACAAAAGGGTTTGGATCGTGGGATATGGTGTCTCATTTGTTAATTGATTTTGTGAGATGAGTAATTTTTTTTAAATTTCATTTGTGTCCACACAAATTAATTTTGGATTAGTTAAATTTGCATTATTTAGTGTATTAATAAGAGGAGGGCAAATGGGTAATTTGCAAATATATTTAGGGTTAGTGGGAGTATTATTAGTGGGTCCCTCATGTACAAAAATGAAAACGTCCTTGGGCACGGACACCGTAAATGGTAAAATGGACCCTTGAAAGCGGACGGAGGGAGTACTCTATTGAATAAAAAGTTATACACATATGAATGCTAGTTTTTTTTAATAAAAAACTTAGTGTGAAAAAAGTATACAATTATTAAGAAATACGTATACAAAGTAAAATAACATGTATACAAAATAGAATAAAAAATTATACACATATGGATGCACTTTTGCACCGGGTACACCTAATATCAACTCTTTTTTTTTTCAATGGATGGTCTCTAGTGTATCGACTGGGGTACTTTTTTTCTTTTATTTATTTATTTTTTAACCTGTACCTGATTATATTATTATTATTATTCATATAAATGATTTCCTTCCCATAAAAAATATTAATTCATCCGTTCTAAGATTAAATTTATCATTTTTGCATTCATCCGTCCAACAACAATAAGGTTCACCCAAAAATAAAAAAATAAAAAATATTTCAATTCAAAAATTAATATTTTTTCTAGGGATTGATTTTTACCACTGTTGTTAATGTATTTTCGAATCAATATAGATGCATAAAAGGAGTTTTGATGAAAGCTAACATGAAGGATGCAGGACCCAAATACACCCATGGTGACTAGTCCAATTTTGTCCAAGTCTGGTGGACAATCATTAGAAAATAAATACCTGTATGAGAAAAGTGTTGGAGCTCTACAATATGCAACAATCACAAGACCAGACTATCTTACAGTGTGAATGAATCTAGTCCTTCATTCTTTCTTGTTAAACGAATATTAAAATATCTAAATGAAATTTTGGACCACGAAATGAAATTTAGCAAGAATTTCTTAAATGGAGTTGGTAGCCTTTTCAGATGCGGATTGCGCATCTAATTTAGATGATAGAAGATCCACCACTAGTTATTGCATATTTTAGGAAATAACTTAGCTTCCTGAAGTTCGAAGATATAAGAAACTGTTTTAAGAAGTGTACAGAGGTAGAATACAAAGCACTTCCTACTGCCACAAGTGATGTGGTTTGGCTACAATATTTTCTTGATGAATTGGGAGTTATACAAAAAAATTCCAGAAATATAGATAGACAACTAAGGAGCAATATCGCTTACTACAAAACGGGAGCAATATATTCCAGTAATATAGATTCGTCGTATGTCGTCCTATCGTCCTCACAAAATTAATAACTCAAGAACAAATTACTTGGAGTTGTATGTACAATTAAACATCAATTAAATAATGATTAAAGTGAGTGAAATTAGTTTTACATGTGGAGATGATTAATTATAATAAATTAGAAATTATGGGCCTTGAGCCTAGCCAATAGTCCATTTTAATTTTGGGTATAAAATGGGTCGTGATTAGGGAGTCTACGAGGCCCAAATCCTCTCCAGCAGGTACAACATGTGATACATTGTAATCTGGACGGAGGTTGTGTGTGAATAGAATCAATGATAATTCTGTGTGTTAACATAATCAATAACAAATCAAGCAATTCTGCCATATGAAAGTGGTATAAATAGGGTCATTCAGCACTAATTTCATACACCACACGACAACACATCCAAAGCATTTGCATATACAAATACTTGCATTACGATCTAGTCCTTCATTCTCAGTCGTTTTACGTTTGAGGAAGATCCGCCAACACCGGAGCACTACGGGCATGTTTCTTCTTGTGGGACTTTGCCATCAAGAAAGGTTAGTAATTCTCCTTTCTATTTTTATATTTATTGTAATAATATTGAAGGGGTGGGAAAATACGGCATACAGAAAATACCGACACCGTACCAAAAATTTTGGTATGCTTATTTTATACCGATACCGAAATTTCAATATACTGGGTATACCGAAAATACGGTATCCTAAAATGCATACCGTTGCCAAACCATAATTCATACCATACCCAATTTTCAGTATATACCGCATCATATACCGAAATATTGAAATTTTATTACATGCCGAAAATTCAATATACAATTCATATACCGAGAAATTATCATTTGCTGAACCATACCAAAAATTATAAAGAGAAGTGTTTACAACCATTTCTCTGGTTTGTTTTTGGCGTGCCCCTTCAGAAAACCTAACCTGGACCAAGTTCAATCCATCAGATACAGTTTTCAGGGACGTTTCTTCTTTTTTGATTTATCAGATGATATTAGTTTGTGTTGTTATGATGATGTTTTTAGTATATCTTGAAGTTCACCTGCGGCTGTGTTTTAATTATCGAGATATTTTTATCTATTCTAACTCATATTTTTATCTATTCTAACTTAAGCAAAAACCACACCTTAGAGTGTTTTACTTATAATGTACACTTATTGTTTATTTATTTATTTTTTATATTCGAGGTTTATTTATTTATTTCTTTTAACTTTAAAAATTATGCATAAATAGTAACACACAAATACACTTATTTATTTTAAAGTGCTACGTCCAATTATTACACATTATCACCCATATTTATAGGAGTACAAAGGTGCATGTAATATTATATAGTGTTCTAATTTCACCGCCTCCTACCCGTTATCATCAATCCAAAATTGTCTAGAAGATTTAGATTCTTCTACACTAATTACTATCTTTTCATTTTGTAGATTTAAATAACATGTTCTAGATTTTTCTAATATTTTACCATTTTCCAATTGATTTTATAACATTTTATAGAATTTTCTAATAGTTTACAGAATGTGCATCAATAGTAATTACAGTATTCAAGCATTTAAACCTTTTCACTTTGGGTAAGGATACTCGACTCCAAATATGGGATTTTACCAATTTCAAATTTTAGTGGGGAGGGGGTTAGTAGAAGTTCTATGTTTGGGTGGAGGGAGATTTTTTGACTTATTTTTTTCTATCAATCAAGTATCTTGGTTTGAATCAAATTTGTACAAAAAATTAGGTTGTGGTATGCAAACTAGTTTTTGGAGGGATTCTTGGGTTGGAGATGTAAAACTTATGGTTTTATTTCCAAGACTAAATTCTATATGTAACAATAAGGATGCAATGATGGGGGAAATGGGTGTTTGGTTAGATAATAGTTGGAATTGGAGTTTCTCTTGGAAAAGATCTCTTTTCACTTGGGAACATGAGTCTGTTGATAACTTTCTTTGCATTGTAAATACTATAAAATTGCAGGAAATGGTGGAAGACAAGTGGATGTGGAAGCAAACAACTAATGGAGTATATTCAGGCAAGAGTGCCTATGATGCTCGATCACTATCCATCCCGGTGAACTCAAACTTTGAGGGAGAAATTGCCTCAGCCTTTTCTAAAATCTGGAACCCGCTGATCCCATCCAACATTTCAGCATTATCTTGGAAAATCTTGAGAGAAAAACTACCCACTCGAATTAACTTGAAGAAGAGAAAGGTTTTGAAAGATGGTGATGATTTTACTTGTGGTCTTTGCGGGCAATTTGAAGAGGGCACTCGTCATCTTTTCTTTGAATGTGCTTTCTCGTATCAGGTATGGTGTCTTTGCTATTCGTGGTTAAGTACTCCCATGGCGTTGAACAACCAAATCAGCATCACACTTTTTGCAACATTTGGGGATACTTGGCCAAAAACTAAAGAATCATATGTTGGAGTGCATTTGGTCATGTGTTGTGTGGTATATATGGAAAGCAAGGAACAACAAAATCTTCGAAGGTGTGGAGACGAATCCAACAAAGCTTTTTGAAGAAATCAAAATATGAGCGTGGTGTCTTTGCATTTTTAGAAGTAGGAAAATTACTCATATCTCTTGTCAAGATTGGTGCACTAATCCTAGGCTATGTTGGGGTTATTGAAATTGCTTGGGAGACTACTCTCATTTATTATTTAATTCTTAATATGTAAGTAACTCTACTTCTTGAGTATCACTGGTACTATTTTAATAAATTTTTTTTTCCGACAAAAAAAAAAAGATTTTGGATGTTCAAGTATGCTTTGAATGTGTGTGTGTGTGTGTGTGTGGGGCTCCTTTTATTATAAATGAAGGATGATAAACTTTCAATCTATAATCTCTAATCTGATTGATCAATACTTGATATGACCGGATTCCACAGGTTTGATCCTTCAACTTGATTGGACTTTAATCAAACTTATTTGACTTGTCTTGATTTAATTTGCTTGGATTAGTTTAACTTAGGTCAGACCTCATTTGACTTAAGTTTATTTAACTTGACTAAGTTTTTTGGGCTTGTTTGACTTAAGTCAGACCTAATTTAATTTACTGAGTTCAAATTAATTATAAATTATTTACTAATTTATTTAAGAAACTAATTTATTTAAATTACCAAATAAAATAGTAAATAAAATTGATATTTTAATTATAAAAATTCACATATCGCAACTCTATTGGATCGTGAATTTTGTTTGATTAAGGAGATGTGTCCCATATGTAAACAAATAAAATTTATCATCCAATTTAATGGTGACACATGGATTTTCATAATTAAAATATCAATTTTAATTTATTATTTTATTTTGATATATAAATAAAATAATTCTATAAAAATTAACAAGAAATTAATAACTAATTTAAGTCCAAATTAAATGAGACATAACACAATTCTGAAATCACTGCTTTACTATACAAGCGTTATAATCTTTTTTTTTTAGTTCCATATCCATCGATTTCATGAGTATAAAAAAAATAATTCTTTCAATTTTGTTCTATAATAATTGACATACTAAAAAAATAAAAAATGGGCAAGAAAACATTAGGTGCACTGCACGTGACACCTCAATTTAAAAGAATCGAGCGATTCAAAATGGCGTAGCAATTAAATTACAATTCGATCTATGATTTAGCCACATCAGTGTCAATAAATTTTTTCATTAATGAAACCCAATTTCCACATCAGCATTTACTAGCTAGTATATAAGAGTATGCTAAAAATATAAAATACAACTTTATATTACATTTAAATATTGTACATATTTTGCTGAAGTATATTATATACTATATGGGACACCTTATTATAAGACGGATTTTTATGAGATGAGTTGTGAGACGGGTCGACTCATTATTAAAGTATGTTTATTATATAGATATATTATGTTTGTTTATGCTTAAAATATATCAATAATAAATTATTTTATAACACCCTAAAATACTTTAATGCATTATTTATCATTCTTTAAAAAAATATACTTTAATTACAATCATTAAGCATAATTTATCTAAATAATAAACAGTTTAACACATCTCACAAATACGTCTCACATAATATTTTGTCTATATATGAGAGTCAGACACCCTCTTATGAGATGGGTACGTACATATATTAGCTGTAGACGTACTTTTTATTTTCTTTTCATTTTTAATAAAATTTTGCTACCTTGATAACCCGTACACCTTCATATGTATATAGTAATCGAAGAACGTTCTTCATTTTCTTATATATATGATATATAAAGTCGGATATATGTAAGACCGCCTCGCACAAAATGCTTTCCGCTAGAAGGATAAAAAGTGATAATATTGAAACAAATTACTTTATCTAATCATTTATAGTATACATAAAAATGTTTATAACATTTAAAAAAAAATGATAACATATTTTAATAAAAATAATAACTAATTACGAAAATATAAAATAGTCTCAGCGTGATATAATTTCACCTAAAACTGCCTCCAACAATAAAAGCAAAACCAATATTTATATTTATTAAAAAAAAAATAAAAATTAAAACTTGACCATGCACAAGTTGATTTTCTTATCTATAAATGTCATTATTATTAATTCTGTGTACACCAAATAAAATGTAGATAAAATTAATTTATTAAATGAAGAATTCGTTTTACTCTGAGTTTTCTTTTTTATTATTATTTTTTAAATGAGGATATTACTAATCCTACTCTAATAAATTAAATAAAGAAAACTTTAATAATTGCGTTTTTTCCCCAATGCGCAATAGTGCATACCTATATATACCAACGTGTTCTCATTTATTCTCTATATATAAATCAAATTTATTAAATAGAACTCCGATTTACTCTACTTTAATCTTTATTATATTTTAAATTTAAATGTGGATATTGTTTCTACTCTAATCTAATAAAAGAAAAATTTAGGTCTAGGGTATCTTATTTATTTGATAATAATAATAATTTCTTTATTAATTTTTTTTTCAACGAGCAATAGGGTATCCCTATATAGGGAAAACAAATCAATTATCAAATTAATTAATTACTAAAAAATTTTGGAAGTATGGATTGATCTAATTGATTGGTCCTTATAAATTTAATTAATATACGCAGAATTTTTTATTACATACATCTAATTTTTAAATACATATCCTCTTTTTCTTTTTCTTTTTCTTTTTCTTTTCCTTTTTTTTCTTTCTATTATTAAATCCACACCCTTTTTATTCCAAAATACCATTTTTAATTATAAATATACACGTCTCTATTTCGCATGGAATAAATGTTCGTTTATTTTCTCCTTCATATTACATGTTGTTCAGGAGGTTTAGTCGAACGATATCCATTTGTAAGCTTATTTTTGCATGCTTAATGCAATATTTTAAGTTTAGAAATTTTTGAAGAACTTGAAAAACTTGTCAGAGTGATTTTGATCCAACTCAAAAAATACGAAAAGAAAATCCATTTTGAATTAATCTAAAATCCCTAAATTACAAAAGTGTCGTGTGTTTAATATTTTTTAAAATATATTTTTTATTTATATTTATAATAAAGTGCATATTTAATAAAATCTGCCGTCAAAATTTTAGTCAAACAAAGAACTTATTTATGCTATCCAGAGATAGTTATTATTATATAATAATATATATTTATGTTGGCTATAAATGAGTGAAATTTTGGTCAAACAAAGTATTTATTTATGATATCCAGAGATAATTATTATATAATACTCTCATGAAACACAACTTACGTTGATTGTTTCACGTTATTTTGAAGAAAATTATTATTTTTAACCAATTTTATTAATTTTAAAAGATATTATAGTATTTTTAGATAATAATAAGTATAAAGTAATAGTACATATGCGAAAAATAAGTGACAAATTTGAAATTTAAGTAACCTTTGAGATGATTGGATAAAGTAATTTTTCATTTTCAAATATGTGAAGAGTTTTGTGGGACAAATAAATAAGGAAAGTATGAAGGATCGGAACAAAGATATTATTTATTTATGTTGGCTATAAATGAGTGATCAACTACACCCAATTGGTGTGCATTGTGGGGGTGGTTTTCTAGAACACAATAATGTTATCCTCACTAACTCAAATATCAATTTTGAGGCTTCCAATAGAATCTATCTCTTATGCCCACAATGCAAAATCTATGCTTTCCAAAAATAAGTTTGTCAGGGTTAGGAGAAGTGCAAAAATGGGAGTCAGTTATGGGCATTTGACTTCTTCTTCAAAAGAGTTTCCAGGGTTAGAACAGTCATTTAAGGTGAAGTCCTATAATAGTGAAGGTGGGATTGGGATCCATGACTTCTTTCATGGCAAAACCGTATTTATTACAGGTGCTACTGGCCTCCTTGGAAAAGGTACGAACTTTACAAATACAGTTATATTATTAGTAGGAAAAAAATATTTTAATTTTGGCCGAGGCTCATCGCACGGGATGGGCGGCATGGCATACCAAAATTCTTTTACTATATCATATATTGTGTCGAAAACTTTAATTTATAAAAAGTCATACATACGGTTATCCTACTTAAATTTTCGGTATATTGATAATTCAGTATTGGAAAATCGTGTACCTGCTGCTTACAGTTTTTTTGATATACTATAGCATATCTAAAATATCGGTATATTCCGCCCTATGTAGAACGTTTAGTATACCGTTATACAATTAAATTCGACACTAATTAAAAAAATGTATAAAAAAAAGTGAAAGATATCTATAATGAAAGAATGATAACATCTTTAGTAATAAAGGATAACAATAGGGTGATCAAAATTTTTTCAAGATTGCTTGAACCACCCGAATAGAAACCGTGCATGCATTGCGTTTTCATTGATAGTTTTCTATATTAAATGGCGGTTAGTTTGTTTGTGCAAAATTATACCGCATAGTAAGGAAAATTATGTTTTTTTTTATATTTTTTTTATTATTTTTTAACTTATTGCACCATCTAATTTTATATATGGTTGATATTAATTACTTAATTAATAATCATGCATTATTAATTAAGTTAGTGATATATATATATATATTACAAATGACTTATATTGTTGCTCTTTAATATGTAATCCCTATTATATTAATTCTTCGATAATGCCTCTTTTCTCACTGCGCAGAACTCTTCGATAATTATTCATTATTATAATATTGTATATTTTAATTATTTTTTCATTTCATTTATACTTTTTTAATTTAAAATATATATAAAATTAATTTAGTGAATTTAAATGTTATGATGTGTTAACTAATCATAATACTTACATTAATTTAAAGTCTCAAAACCGCAAAATAATCGACCGAAACCGTTTGAAATCACACATTTTTTTAATAAATCACCACATTTGTATTTGATAAAAAAAAAACTAACCGTTTTTAGCAATGCAATTTGAATTTTGAAAAAAATACATGTGAGCTCGCACTGTGAGCACTCCATAACATCTTTTATAAAATTGACAACTAATTAAGAAAAAATAAAATAATCTCCCCTTAAAACGATTTCAAACAAATGTTGCTCTCTTCTCATATGGATTCAAAACGGAAAAATGAGTAAAAGGATTCTAGATTGCTTGTTTCATAGCCCTTTTTTTATCATTGCATATTACTTCACGTGTATTGTGATTCTATCATCTCAACCTCCATCATCCCTGTAAAATGTATAGGGTGTTTTAAATAATAATAAAAAATTGATAACATAGGACGTGATATACACGAATCTGAGACAAGAATCCTAATATAAAATGATTGAAAATTTAAATCAAAGTCAAGCAAGAGTTTTAGTAATGTACATTATAGAGCTTCATTTTACATACAACTTTTTTATAATGTTTTATATGACATTTTACTTGCATGATCATATACAGAGTAAATATCAAAATTGGTCCTGTAAGTATAACCTTTTCCAGTTTCAGTCATTTTTTATTGCATTTCACACTTTTGGTCCTCCGGGTCCGTTTTTTGTCCTTTTGGTCCAAATTTAGTCATTTTTCGCCAGAAATTCAAAAAACTCGCCGAAAAAATTATGCGTGAGTTGTACGCGCTCAAATTTGGTCCTGTTAGTATGGACCGTTCCAACTTCAGTCCTTTTTTTTATTGCAATTTTCACTTTTGGTTCTCCATTGTCCTATTTTAGTAATTTTTGTCCAAATTTAATTATTTTTTGCCGAAATTTTATTAAACTCGTCGGAAATCATGCGTGAGTTGCATTAATCTTCCCACTTTCCATTTCTCTCTTCATTTCTCTTTTTTCTTTTTAAATTAAATTACAAACTTTACGTAATTATTACTTATTCACTCTAAAAAGGATATAAGCAAAATTTTACATTAAATTATTCTAATTAAAATGAAATTTTTGAAAATAAAATTAGATCCGATTTTCGTTAAAAGAAATATTACAAAAATATTGATAAAAAATGAATTTGACCCATAGACCAATCCACTTTCCATTTTTCTCTTCACTTCTCTTTTTTCTTTTTAAATTAAATTACAAACTTAACATACTTATCACTTATTCACTCAGAATTGGATTTGAGCAAATTTTTACATTAAATTGATCTAATTAAAATGAAATTTTTGAATATAAAATTAGATCCGATGGTCGTCAAAAGAAATATTATAAAAATATTGATAAAAAATGGATTTGACCCATAGACCAATCCCAACTAAATCAGTCCATTCAATAAAACCCAATAAAAAATTTCATCCTCTTGAAAATTTACGTGTACATCTTAAAAAGCTTTAAAATTATATATCAAGACTCTAGAAACTTTATTGAAAAGATTAATAAATAAATAAATAAATAAAACAACATTTATATTATTATGTATAAAAATTAAAGCTAAAATTGTAACACAAAATTAATTAAATAAATAATCTAGAACATGTATATTATTTAATTAATTGTTAGTCCCAAAATAATATTATTCCCCATGTGATTCATAACAAATGTAAAGTGAAATTGTGTTTTTACCTAAATATTATAGCTTTTGGTATTTTAATTAATCGTATCATATACAGATGAAGCAAATGGGTATTTTATTAATTTAGCAATTTTAAGTTTAATAAATATAAATTACAATTTTGAAATAATCTGTTTTCTCCGCCGCAAACATTAAAGGTTTCTTAAATCGTGAGCATGGGGATTTTGAGCGCATTCAAATTATGCATGATTTCTAACGAGTTTTTTAAAATTTCGGCAAAAAATAATTAAATTTGGACAAAAAAATAACTAAAATAGGACAACGGAGGACCAAAAGTGAAAATTGCAATGAAAAAGGACTGAAATTGGAGCAATCCATACTTACAGGATCAACTTTGAGCGCGTGCAACTCACGCATAATTTTTTCGGTGAAATTTTTAAATTTTCGGTGAAAATGGACTAAATTTGGACCAAAAAGACAAAAAACGGACGCTGGAGGACCAAAAGTGAGAAATCCAATAAAAAAGGACTAAAATTGAAAAATACCATACTTACAGGACCAATTTTGATATTTACTCTCATATATATATATATATATATATATATATATATATATATATATATATATATATATATATATATATATATATATACTGGAGTTTAAAATCAAAATCGTCCTATACAATATATTTTATTTAAAATAGTCTTAAGAAACTTAATTTCTTTGAAATAGTCTCATAGCTTTTAAATTCTTACCAATATGGTCCTTTTTACTTAAAAAAATGTTCAATCAAATACCATGGATGAGACTGGTTTGGTGCTTTTACAAAGTTATGAGACAAAATTGGTAAAAAAAATATTTTTTTGGGATGAAATCGAAACAAAACTGAAATGTTTGGAAAATGTCCTAACTATTTTAGGATATTTGGATAAAATAAAAAGATACGGGACGTTTTATATTTTAAAATTTATATTCTGCCTACAGTGCTGGTGGAGAAGTTATTAAGATCAACATCTGTGGCGAAAATATACGTGCTTGTAAAAGCAAATGATAAGGAGGCTGCCCATGATAGATTATCAAAGGAAGTAAGTTTCCCAATTTATTATTCATCCCCTAGGACTTATTTTGTCATAATGTTCTCGAAATTAATTTACATATCACTCTTGATTTGATTAAATATTAATACACTTCTTTACCAATTTAAGCTTTGAGAAGAGGTGTTCATTTAACAATCACATTGTTATAATAGAATATATCAAAATTGATCTGTAAGTATAGCATATTCCAACTTTAGTCATTTTTCATTTGTAATTCTCAATTTTAGTAATTTTTTTTGTCTACTTTTAGTCTTTTTGTCCAAATTTAGTCATTTTCTAAAATATAGTTATTTTTTGTCCAAATTTAGTCCTTTATGTAAAAAAATATTCAAAATTGGTCCGAAAGTGTATAAATTTTGGACCAAAGTGGACAAAAAGGACCAAAATTGGATCAAAAGGACTAAAATTGGACAAAAAGGAACAAAATTTGAGAATTACAGGAAAAAATGACTAATATTGGAATTCATCATACGTACAGGATTAATTTTGATATTTACCCTTGTTATAATTTAAAATAATTTTCTTGGGTGGCTTTAGAGATTTAACATCAATTTTAGTTCTATATTTTTTGTCGAATTAAAATGTTGTCTTATAACCTTTTACATTTCAATTACAATCCCTTTTTAAGAGTTATTGGGCTGAATTTTTTTTAAAAAAAGTAGGAAATATATTTTTGAATTTCCTAAAAATAAAAAATAAAAAATTGAAGTCGACTTAAAAATGATTGGAATTGAAAATCTTAGAACTAGAATTGAAGAAGTGAGAGAATAGTACATGGTTAAATCTTCCATAACAAGCTGAAATTGAAAAAGTAAATTTTAAATCCTGTAATTTATATATCATAATTAAGAGTTATTCTTATGTGAACCGGGTTCACAGTGTAAACCGTGAAAGAAATAAGTTTTTTTAATTTACTGGACCAAATTCACAATTGGATTGAGTTTAAGATCGCTAAAAAAAAATTATTTTTTACCAACGGAATATTCCATTGGTAAAAGCCTTAATTCTATTCAAATTGGTTTACCAATGTATTAGTAACGAAATCTGTTAGTAAATTTCATTGGCTAAAGTGGTGGTTGATAAATTTTTAGCAACAAAAATTCAATTTCATTGGTAAATAATTTTTTGGTAATTCGTTGCTAATATCTCCATTGGTAATTTATATAATAATTCCCTTGGTAATCCGTTGGTACTTACCAACGGATTGAATTCCGTTGGTAAAATAGAGGATAAATCAGTTGGTATTCCGTTGCTAAAAGAAAAATATTATCTTTGTTGCTAATTCATTGGTAATTACCAACGGATTGAATTCCGTTGGTAAATTCCATTGTAAAAATAAATTCTTTTTGTAGTATTTATTCAGAATAATCTCAAGAAACTTAATTTATTTGAAATAGTCTCATAACTTTTAAATTGTCACAAATACGGTATTTTTTACTTAAAAATGTTCAATTTTTTTAATTCCAAGGGATGAGACTGAATCGGTGCTTTTACAAAGTTATGAGACGTAATTGGTAAAAAAATTGTTTTGGGATGAAATCGAACAAAATTGAAATGTTTGGAACGAAAATGAATGTCTTAACTATTTTGGTTTTCGAATAAAGTAAAAAAGATGTGGGACGGTTTATATTTTAAACTCCAATTGGATTTGACAAAAGTTATAGACTTAAAATTGATATTAGTTAACTCTGGTTTCAGATTATAGAGTCCAATTTGTTCGAATGCGTACGAGAAGAACTAGGGAAAGAATTCGTCGGAGCAAAGCTGATACCAGTAGTAGGGAACATTTGTGAAGCAAACATGGGAATGGACTCGTATTCTGCAAATGCAATTATGGAGGAAGTTGATGTGATCATATCATCTGCCGCTAATACAGAATTTAATGGAAGGTCACTTTGGGGCACTTCAACCTTGCTCCAATAATTATATTTAAATTTAAGATTTAATTCATCCTTAATACATACACTATGTAACATGGTAATGGTAATGGTGTTGTGTATTTTCCTTGTGTAGGTATGACTTGTTACTTGATGCAAATGTGAATGCCCCTCAAAGGCTAATGAGATTTGCTAAAAGATGCAAGAATATAAAGATCTTTGTGCATATTTCAACTGGTACTCAATCAAACCTTGGCAAAGTATACCTTGAGGCGGGTTCATATAATTAATGAGTTTAAAATATAAACCGTCTCATATATTTTTATTTTATTCGAAAAGGGTCCAAAATAGAAATTAGGACATTCAATTTCATCCCAAACATTTCAGTTTTGCTCCGATTTTGTTCCAATACAATATTATTTTACCAATTTTGTCCCACAACTTTGTAAAAGAATCAATTCAGTCACATCCCATGAAATTAGAAAAATGTGACCTTTTAAAGTAAAAAAGGATTATTTTGATGAAAATTTAAAAATTATGAATCTATTTTGGAGAAACTAAATTTTGAGACTATTGTGAATAAAATAAAATTGTATGAGACGATTTTAATTTTAAACTCCATAATTAGTTATGTGCACTCCATGATTTATGTTCTAATTTAATATTCTTTGTTAAGGATTAAAATATTTAAGGGTATAAGTTTCCTTTACACCCGTATCACAAGAACCTGTATCACAAGAGACTAGCTCATTAACCTTTTATGAAAGCAATTTTTCTTACCACATAAAGATAATGAAGAAATTACAATAAGTTTTAACTTGCTTCAATGCAGCATATGTTAATGGGAAAAGAGAAGGACTAATCTATGAGAAACCATTTACCATGGGAGAGCATGCAAGAAACTATAATGCTGATGATGAGGCTTCTTCGTCTTCGTTTCCTTGGTTGGATTTAGCCGATGAAATGATCCTCGCCATGAAATCACGCATAGCCTCAAGGAATCAGGATGCAACTAACGTTCTGAAAAAGCTCGGCCAAGAAAGGTCTTCCTACACAGTCTCAACGTTTTCTTTTAATTTAGGGTTTCGTTTTGCAGTACGAGTAAGAAATGTATGAACCATAACAATTCACTCCAAATGTGCAGATCTACGTACTACGGATGGAATAACTCGTATACATTGACAAAAGCCTTGGGAGAGATGGTGATCAATGAAACGAGGGAGGATGTGCCAGTGCTTATCATGAGGCCCTCTATTATTGAGAGCTGCTATAAAGAGCCTCTCCCTGGATGGATACAAGGAAACAGGTATACTTGTTCGTTTCAATTAACTGGGAAAATGCACTTTTGGTCATCATAAAATGAGACTCGTTTGGAAAAAAGCCTCATAGTCTTAAAAAGTTCCCAAAAGTTACAATATATATATATTTTTTTGTCTCACAACGAGAAAAGTATGATTTTTTTGGAAAAAGCCAAAATTTTATTAAAATGAGTAGAGCATTTTAGTCAAAAATTTTTGTCTCAAAACAAGAAAATATCAAAATGCATCCTTCAAGTATGACAGATTCCATTTTAGTCATCATTTTTTATTTGCAATCCTCAATTTTGGTCATTTTTTGTTCGATTTGATCATTGTTGTCCAAATTTAATCTTTTATCAAATTTAATCAAGTTGTCTAGTCCGAATTTAGTCCTTTATGTCAAATTTATCTAGTTTTGGTCCAAAATGTAGACAAGAAAAGGATCAAATTTGATAAAAATGACTAAATTTGAACAAAAAGAACCAAAATTGAGAATTTTAAATAAAAAAAGGACTAAAATTGAAATCGGTCATACTTAAAGGATGAATTTTGATATTTTCTCGTCTCAAAATCCTTACAACTAAGACCAAAAGCTCAACTTTTTCCAAATTGAAAACTCTATCAAATGAGACTGAAAATGTAACTTTTGGGAACAGTTTGAAGTCACTGGATCTTTTCTGAATTAAGATGCTTCATTTGGGACAAAAAAGGCATATCCCTAACTTAAATTATCAATAGTTTTGTTTAATTTCCATCTCTAATTACAATATCACCTACTAATTATTTTCTTAAATATGGTTTCATTGGATGTAATTAGGATGGTTGATCCAGTGATTATTTCTTATGGAAAAGGACAGCTTCCAGCTTTTTGTGCAAATCCCCAAGTGGTTGTGGATTTTGTGAGTGCAAGCGGATTATAATATTTCACTCTTAATTAATTTTCCATCAATTAATTTAAAATCTTATTTTTTTTTTAAAATGTATTGTCAGATACCCGTGGATATGGTAGCAAATACAACAATTGCAGCAATTGCAAAGCATGCAAAATTTCTTAAACCACGCCAAATCAACGTCTACCACGTGGCATCTGGAGATACAAATCCTTTGACAGTTAACGAGTTCTTCGAATACATTTATGAATACTTCAAAGAAGAACCTTTGGATGATTCACAGAATATCACCCAGGTTAAGCTCTTTAACGATTTCAATGACTTCTCCGAATACACGAGAGACGAAATCCTTCGGCGAAGACAGAAGGGAATTAATGGTGAAGATGATGAGAAGACAATTCAGAGGATCCAAAGGAAATGCAATGTCATAGCTGCATACGCTAGCCAAATGTGCAGGGCTTATGAATTTGTAGGATTCTTCAATGCAACGTACGTATGCACGGCAAATCCAATTAAAGTTATATATATATATATATATATATATATATATATATATATATATATATATATTCGTGCCAATATAAAAAATATTCAATGTCAAAAATATTACCTCCCCATCACCTAACTTTTTATCAAAATAACCAAGATGGTATCTGAAAGGACCAAAATATCATTAATAGTGTGTGCACCGACATGACAACCGACGAGGTTACCGACTTGGAAACCAATATGATTATATAAAGAAAGGGGCATTAAAGTCCAAGAAGTACTTATTGGGTAAAATTGATAGAAAAGTTGTTGGTTTGTCGGTAAAAATTTTGGAATGTAAAATTTGGTTATTTTTTAAATTTCCCCCCTTTTTTTTAAATTTCAATTTATTTGTAAATCCAGGTTCCACACAGGCAATACTCAGAAACTGATGGGAGAAATGTCAGAAAGGGAGCAACTTGAGTTTGGTGTGGATGCAAGAAATGTAAACTGGAAGAAGTATTTTCAAGAGATTCATATCCCTGGGCTCATAAAATATGCATATCATTAGTAAAAGAGCAAAATCATCTTTCCAAGACAATGTTTAATTTTGTATGCAACCGTGACACGTGGAACTTATTTTTTTTACTTTAGCGATCATTGAATGACGTTTATCCCTAAGATTTATTACTAAATTTTGGGATATAATTGTAGTTTCATCAAGTGGTGTACAAACACTCAATATTTTTAATTTATATTTTCGTAATTTTTTTTAAAAATAAAATTATTTTATTTATTTAAATGTATCATAATTACTAATTAATACACATTTATTATTAATAATAATAAAAAAAGAAGCAAAGTGCCTTATATTCTGTGTGGTTAAATAAAAGTACACGTATGGGATATATCTTCATATAATAAAAGAAAAGGTGGAGGGTAGGTATAAACTTACACTCTTAAGGCTAATTAAACATAAGCATATATACATGCATACTTACATGTATGCCTATTAAAGTGCTAGGGTATAGGGTATGATTTAACATAATAAGTTAATATATATATATATATATATATATATATATATATATATATATATATATATATATATATATATATATATATTAAATGACTATCTAGTCTAAAAGCTTAAACTTATGGAGATGATCATTATTTAATACTTAATCAAGTTATTCTAACACGCCCTCTCATACGAGAGAGGGTTAATTTTTGGCTCAAGCCTTGTATATGGAATTTTTTTATAAATAGGTGGCGGTGAGGTTCGAATCCTAAACCTTTGCTTGGTCCATATCCTTCTTGACCGGTTTCCGACATCCTGAATCGAGGTGGCTAGGCAGACATGCCCGTGGTTAGGCAGATATGCTCATGTGAGTTATGTTTGTTTGGCTCTATAATGAAAGATGGGGAGCGTATTTTTTGTAATTTTACGAGAAAAATGTAAAAAGTAGTTGAGTACTTCAGTGTAAAAATTAGGTTACAATGTTGTGAGTTTAAAATCAAGACAGTCTAATTTAAATTTACTTGATTCAAAATAGTAAATTTAATTTCTCCAAAATAGTCTCATAGCTTTTAAATTCTTACCAAAATGATCATTTTTACTTAATAATGTCCAAAATTTTTAATTACATGAGACTGAACCTGTGCTTTTACAAAAGTTATGGGATGAAATTGGAAAACTATTATTTTGGGACGAAATCGGAGCAAAGCTGAAAGGTTTGAGATAAAAACGAATGTCCTAACTATTTTGGTACCTTTTCGGATAAAGTAAATAGGTACAGGTCGATTTATGTTTTAAACTCCAATATTGTAGTATTGTGGAGACGACGAGAGTATTTAATTAAAACTATTTTGGGATCAAAATTGAACACTTATAAATATCTTGTCAGAGTCAACGTGTCATGAGTTCACGTGATGAATTCCGACAAAATATCAACTTTTTGAGCAAAGTTTGTTGAAAATCGACTAATGTCGAGTGTTATATGACAAAATAAAAAAATAATTATTTTGAGATTGAAATCAAAATCTCGTTCCGATGCGAGATTGAGAATGATTTTAACTCAACAAATTTAATTGATAGTATAAAGTTAATTTATATTTTATCTGTAGATCATAGAGATAATTTATTGCTCTTTCAACAAATTTAATTGATAGTATAAAGTCAATTTATATTTTAACTGTAGAATATAGATAATTTATTGCATTTTCAACAAATTTAATTTATTTATATTATAAAGTCAAATTATATTTCAACTCTAAAATAGTGATTATTGCTTTTTAATCATACAATAGTAGGGAATCCCTATCAACATAAAATCATTGCCCGCAAATTTGGAAATATGGCATGTAGGGATATATCTTGAATTAATTATTAATAAATGTTACATAATAAATTGTGCCGTTCATAATTTGGTAGGTAAAAGAAAAGTATTATTTTATTAATATAAGCTACTATTACTGTTTAACTTTTTATGTATATAATAATCAGGTATCCCATTTGAAAGGGTATGCATAGTGAGTAGGTACAGTTGAACATAATGCTGTCCTCCCTAACTCAAATTTCACTTCTTGGGCCTCCTTTGGGGTTGATCTCTTCCAGAAAATATTACCAAAAACCAAGAATTAAGTTTATCGAAAATAACAAGATGAGATTAGAGAGGAAATACTGTATGAGACCGTCTTACCGTAAAAATGTTTCACTTATACGTGTTCAGATATAAATTTTTTTATTAAAGATGTTATTACTTTTTAAGACCGTCTTACCGTAAAAATGTTTCACTTATACGTGTTCAGGTATAAATTTTTTTATTAAAGATGTTATTACTTTTTATCTATTCTACTTATAACAGTGCATTAAATAGGTCAATTTGAGAGAAAATATCACATTTAGTCTTGTAAATATGTCCTTCAATTTGTTTTAAATACATGTTCTCAATTTTGATCATTTTGTCAAATCTTGATTTTTTTTGTCCAATTTTTGTCATTTTAGCATGGAAATTAAAAAAAAAAAAAGGCCGAAAATTTTGGAAAATCTGGCCATAATCTAATTTTAGTCCTTTATCCAACTATTTTTAATTTTAGCTAGTCATTTGTCTATTTATAATTTTATCAATTTTGTTATTCTTTATTTAATTTTTATTTAAAATTTTCTTAAATATTTAAATTATATTAAAAAGTAAAAAAATCTCAATAGTTGATTAAAAATCACAAAAAATAAAAAAATAAAGTGGATATTTTCCACAATTATATAACTTATAAATAATCCATAATATGTTTAAATTTCTAAAAAATGTGCAAGAATTCTGAAACGTAATTTATATATTTTAAAAATAGTAAAAATTTGTGCGCATTTGATTACACTAGTCTAGTTTATGTGTAATTGGATCTACCCCACTTTTTGTGATCCGTTCTGAATTTACCTGATAGTTTAATGTTAAGGTTAATTTGCTAATATTGTAGGCCTAAATTTACTTTTTGGCCCATTGTTAGGATAAAATTCGATTTCTGTTTAAAAAATAAATGATTCAAATTTGTCCCACAACTTATGGATTTGTTCAATTTTTGATCAATTTTCATCAGACAACGCTAATTTCGCCGAGAAGCCCCACGTGCACCGCACGTGAGACTTCAATTTGGGGATTTCCGGCAAAATTGGCCTAAAATTGGACAAATTCGAGAGTTATGGGATAAAATTGAAACATTTATCTTTTTTGGGATAGAAATCGAAATTTGTTTTAGTTATGAGACCAAAAGTAATTTTAACTCAATTACTTAACTCATATGGAAAACGAGTTCTTTATGTTTCTCTCTTTTCTTCTAACGTAGAATTTAGCTTGCACTATTTCTTGTTTATTTATACATAACTCATTTAAAAAAATGAGTTTTTTTATCTATTAACTTCATTTAAAGAAGAGATAATGAGTCTTGTAACGTAGAATCAAACATACCTTATATATTTCATGATTATTCTTACTTATTCCCTCTGTCCCACTAAAGTAGTATAATTTTTTTTGAACACGTAGATTAAGGAGTATATAATTTAATGGAGTGGGTTGAGGATATAATATTTTAATGTGTAGTGGGTAGGTGTATTAGTGGTGTGTGTGGAGTGTGTGTGGCCCCCATGTGAATATGTTAATATTTTTGGGTGGGACCCATATGCTTAAAAGGGAAATGTGACAACTTATGTGGAACAACCCAAAAAGAAAAATATTACAACTTCTATAGGATGGAAGAAGTAAATAGTATGGAGAGCGAGTTCATTATCCAATGGTTTTATTAAAGAAGAGAGAACGAGTTTTGTAACTTGAAACCTAAAATGCACTATTTCTTGGTTATTCTTACGGAAAATGAGTTATTTATCCAGTGTATCTATTAAAGAAGAGAGAATGGGTCTTATTACGTGAAACCTAGCAAGCACCATTTCTTGGTTATTTTACTTAACTCATATGAAAAAGGAGTTTTTTTATTCAATTTTTCTATTAAATAAGAATAATGAGTCTTGTAACGGGCACAATATAGTTAAAATCAGTTTTTGTCCTATAACTAAACAAATTTTTATTTCCATCCCAAAAAAGATAAATGTTTCAATTTTGTCCCATAACTCTCGAATTTGTCCAATTTTAGGCCAATTTCGCCGGAAATTCTCAAATTGAAGCCTCACGTGCGGCTGACGTAGGGCTTACCGACAAAATTAGCATTTTCCGGTGAAAATTGGTCAAATATTGAACAAATCCGTGAGTTATGAGACAAAATTGAACCGTTTATCTTTTTGGGGACATAAATCGAATTTTTGTCTTAGTTACAGGGTAAAAATGAATTAAGGCCTTGTTTAAGACCAGTGTGCTAATACTCTATCTAAAAACAAGTTAGAGATATATACATATATTAAAATTATAAGATTTATGTGCAAGTATTTTATGGTTAATATACTAATATACTAACTAATATACTAACTAGCTATAAGGCGCGAAAAAAAGAAAATTACGAAAACTGTTGCCACTGTCAACCTGAGGGCGTGTCTTGGGCGCGTTAAAATTGATAGAATAATAGATAGATAAGGGATTAAAATTTATTTATAGCTGAATATTCAATTTTTTCGGCGACTTATTTTTTTCGTACAGTAAGGAACAAAATGTGATATTATAATACTTTTTATCGTCACACGGAAAGATACAAGTTTTTGCCTTAAGAAAGATGTATAAACATGGAAGCCATTTATAGCATTAATTTGACTTCTTCCAAAATCGATGTTGCATTAAAACAGTCGACATCAAAGGTGGAGTGTGATGACAACAATGGTGGTGGAATTGGGATCCACAAGTTCTTTCATGGGAAGAACATCTTCCTTACTGGTGCAACTGGTCTTCTAGGAAAAGGTCAACTATGCATGCATATAAAATGTTTGAATTATAATAATTTCTTATTTTTTTCATGAACAAATAACTTTGTATGTGATCTCAGGAATTTAAATTTATACGGAAATTATTTTCATAGGATAGGGGTACCCTCTTATGAGATGGATATATTTGAAACGGATTTTTTTTTAAGAAAAAAGTTAAATATTATTATGAGTAAAAGTAGTTCTAAAAAATCAAAAGTTATCAGAGTTTACAGATCATAGAGCACCAATATTAATGAAGAGAGACCTCATCTAATTACAGCACATTTTGGGGTTGCTACACCAATCTAAAAATGAGTAAGAGCAATTATAGTGAGTGGAGAAAATGCACCACGATTTGATTCTGATTTTCTCGAACGTCTTTTCCAAATTAATTTCCTTGTCTTCAAAGATTTTCTTATTTCTGGTCTTCCAAATGAACCAAACTGCAAAGGACCAAATGCATTCGATTTTGTATTTTTTTCCCTTCATGCCCAGCGCGCAAAAATGTTGTAGAAAATGCATCGTTGGATCAGAAGCAAGAGGCATCATAGATTTTAGCCAAGAATAACAAAGACACCAAACTTGATAGGAGAATTTGCATTCAAAGAACAAGTACTTCACCGTTTCTTCGTGATTACCGCAAAGACCACACGAGAGATCATCTCCATCTTTGAGAACGTTCCTCCTTTTAAGAGCAGCTCTAGTAGGAAGCCGACATAGAAGGATTCTCCAAGCAAGCCCCGAAAATTTTGTAGGTGTTAATTTATTCCAAATCTTTGAGAGAGTCTTGTAAGTATCTCCACTTAGGTTCACGGTAGGCGGAATCTGAGCTATTTGGCAATGATAAGCACTCTGTGTAGTGAATTGCCCATCATTTGAGAGTTTCTAAGTCCAAGCATCATCACCAAAAACCTTCATATGAAATGTTTCAAGAGAAGACAATAATTGGGATCCCAAGTCCAACTCCCATGATAAGAGTTCTCGTCTCAAACTAAGGTTCCACTACCAAACACCATCAACCCAACATCCCGACTCACCTTCTTTTACTTCTTTGTTAGAGCAAAATAAAAATAATCTAGGAAATGACTCTTTAAGACAAGACTCCCAACCCACTTATCATACCAAAAATACGTAGACATTCCATTATCAATTTTTTTGGACATGTTAATCTCAAACCAAGTACATTTCGAGGTGGAGAAGAAGAGATAAAAAATTTGTCTCCATCAAGTTTACATATACTTCCTATTAATACAAACACCTGATAAAAGAGAAAAACAAACACCGTATTTGGAGTCGAGTATTCTTACCCATAGAGAGTTGGGTTCAACTCTAATCCTCCAAGCCCATTTTCTAAGTAAAGACTTATTGAATAAATCCAAGTGTTTCACACCAAGACCACCATTCTCTTTAGGTTTACAAATGTCATCCCAAGAAATCCATCGAATTTTTCTCTCATTCACACCCCACCCCAAAGAAAATCACGTAGCATTTGGTAATTTTTCTCAAGATGTGATAAGGTAGGCGGTAAAAGGAGAGATAATAGGTGGGTAACGAGTTTAAGACTGCATTAAGAAGGATGATTCTACCACCGAATGAGATTTTTTGTCTTCACAATCCTTCAATCTGTTTTTGATTTTTTGAATTACTCCAGACCAGATTTCCAAGCTACGGTTGCCTGCCCCAATATGAATGCCAAGATAACACATAGGAAGTGATCTAATTACGCAACCAAGAAAGCTGCCAACATCTTTTATAATCTCCCCATCGACATTAATACCAAATAGTTGGCATTTAGAGTAGTTAATACAAAGTTCGGTCAACAACTCAAAATTTACCAGAATGCACTTTAAGGCCCAAATATTTTTAACACACGCTTGACCAATAAGAATTATATCATCAGCATATTGAAGATGAGAAACTGAAATGCACTCACTCCCAACAGAGATGGCATCAAAGAGACCACTATTAAAAGCCCGTGAAAGCATCACACTCAAAGCTTCAGCCACGATAAGGAAGAGTAGAGGTGAGAGAGGATCACCTTGTCTAAGACCACGCTCCAACTGGAATTCTTTAGTAGGGCTACCATTCACAAGAATGGAAGCAGAGGCAGTGGAAACACATTCCATGATCCAACCACACCATTTTGAATTGAATCCCATACTTTCCATCATCACCCTCGAAATGCCCCAGTCAACTGAATCAAAAGCTTTTGCAAAATCAATTTTGAAGAGAAGCATTTCATGGTTCTTCTTCTTTGCCTCGTCAATAATTTCACTAAGCACAAGCACCCCGTCTAAGATTTGGCAGCCTTGTATGAAAGCTGTTTGAGCATCAGAGATGACATTCCCGATAGTTTTGCTAAGCCTCCGAGCAAGTACTTTGAAAACTATCTTATAAGCGATGTTGATCAAGGAGATGGATCAAAAGTCGCCGATGGTGGTGGGAGAACGCTTCTTAGGAATAAGTGCAATGAAGGACGGATTGAAACCTTTAACAAACTTTCCATTTTAATAGAAATCTTCAAACAACAACAGAAAGTCGGCTTTAAAGAAGGACCAATACTCCTTAATGAAAGCAAAAACCCATCAGGTCCGAACTTTTGGATGAGTCACAATTCCAAACAGCTTCTCTAATTTCAAATTTAGAGAAAGGTTCCACTAGCATGTAGTATTCATCAGCGCTTATCTTTTGCATTGCAAACTCAGTGACAATTGATGGCCTGCACAAGTTACTAGCTTGGAAATAGTTTCTGTAGTGTGAGAAAGGATGGTAAGACGGGTCGAGAGTATGTACTTATTATATAGGTAAAATATACTCATTGGTTTTAAAGTATGTTTTTAGTGAATCGTACTATAACACCTTAAAATTATACTTTAATGCATAATTCATCATGCTTTAGGAAGACATATTTAACTACCAATAAACATACTCTATCTACAACAATCATACTTTAACACGCCTCACAGGAAACTTTATCTTTAGGATATTAAGCAAGAGGTGATTGTATTTTAGGTGATCATATTTTCGGGTTTACAATTTTAAAATATTATATTTTAAGTTAAATTATTCAAGAATAAAAGAGTTAAATGCATTTTTTCAGTTCCATAACTTTTGCCAAATTTGATTTTCGTCCCTAATTACATAAAATTTTAGGTTTAGTGCCGTAGCTATCTCAAAATTTTAGATTTCGTCACAGAACTAGTTTTTCATCGCAAATCATCCCATACCTCTTGAAATTTTTTTAAAACCGTCCAAAATTTTGGAAGCTTTTAAATTTTGGGATGATTTTGAAAATTTTCAGGAGTTACTTTGGTACGATTTTGAAAAAATTTCGGGAGTTATGGGACGATTTACGAATAAATTGAATGTCCTACCTATTTTGGAATCTTTACAAATAAAATAAAAATATGTAGGATGATTTCTGATTTAAACTCCATTATAATCAGGGCTGACAATTTTAAAATATTAATCAAATGTTAAATTTTGTTACAGAAGGACAAGATAAGTCCAAGTTAGATGATTTTACGATCCTAATTTGCATTTTTAATCAAAATTAGTTGTAGCCCGGAGATATAGCATCCTAAAAATCCCTCATTTGGTAGTGTCCTAAAAAGACAAATTTTCGAAGAGTTTATAACGTTGATATAAAAATACATTATGAAATACTGTGTTAATTTATTATTGAAAAGGATTATCATGTATTCAAATTGCACTATTTTAATCCTTTTTCTTTATCATTTTTTCTGCCTAAAGAGAGATGAATATGCATTTTGTAGTGCTGTTGGAGAAGTTATTGAGATCGACATCTGTGGGCAAAGTCTATGTACTTATAAAGGCAAATGATAAGGAGGCTTCACAACATAGACTTTCAAAAGAAGTGTGTTTCTCAACTATATACATCCAGAACATACTTTATATATAAGAAAAATACATTTTTGGTCCCGTATAAAAAAAAAAGGTCTTGTAACTTCAAATCAATCCTAAAAGTTACATTTTTTGTCCAACTCGATCATATTTGGATGAAAAAATTATATTTTTAGTCCTTTTGTTAGGGCTTTGGGACAAAAAAAATGCAACTTTTGGGACCAATTTATAATTATGGGACCTTTTTAAATGAGTTCCCTCATATAAGACCAAAAATTCATTAACCATACTTTATCGTAAACTTGCAAGAATACTAGTTTACGCTAACATTGTCTCGAATGTGAACATGTCCATTTGGGGTTGTTTTAGATTATAGACGCGGAGTTGTTCGAATGCATAAGAGAAAAACAAGGGAAAAAATTCGTAGAATCAAAACTGATACCAGTTGTTGGGAATATTTGTGAAGCAAATATGGGAATGGACTCATACTCTGCAAATGCAATTATGGAGGAAGTGGATGTGATCATAGCATCTGCGGCAAATACAGAATTTTATGGCAGGTCATTTTGGGACACTTCAACCTTGCTCCAATAAGAACTAAAAATAAAATGGTCCCACAATTTTTAACTTTATTATGGAGCATAAACTGCATGTCCCTGTATTTTTTTATTTTATTAAAAAAGTTCCGAAATAGTTATGACATTCATTTTCGTTCAAAATCTTTTAATTTTTCACCGATTTCGTCCCAATTTTTTTTTACCATTTTCATCCCATATCTTTGTAAAAACACCAATTCAGTCTCATCCATAGAATTGAAAAAAATTGTATATTTTTAAGTAAAACGGACAATTTTGATAAGAATTTAAAAGTTATGGGACTATTTCGGAGAAATTAAGTTTTTTGAGACTATTTTGAATAAAAGAAATTTTTATGAGATAATTTTGATTTTAAACTCTAAGAAATTGTCTAAGAAAAGTAAAAAAAAAAACTCAATTTAGTCCAAGTTCCTCTGGAGATTGTAATTTTTGCCGGAATTGCACACGTGCCACTCTTCCATTTGGGCCATGTGTGCGGTTCTGGAAAAATAACTATTTCCGGCGAAATTTAGTTTATATTGAAGCAGTTTTAAAAATTGTGGAACTATATTAAAAGGCTCAACTTTTTGTGGATAATTATAAGAAGTTATGGGACTAATTTGTGTTTTAACTCCTCAGATAATTAAAATTTAAGATTTAATTCATTCTTAATATATAATATGGTAATGGTGTTGTGTATTTCACCATATAGGTATGACATGATACTTGATGCAAATGTAAATGGCCCTCAGAGGCTTATGAGATTTGCCAAAAGATGCAAGAATCTCAAGCTTTTTGTTCATTTTTCAACAGGTAATTATCTCATTATAAAACCAATATCTTTATCAACTAATGAATCAGAATCAAATCTGAAATTGTCTTAAAAAAATGCAGTATATGTTAATAATGGTAAAAGAGAAGAGATGATCTATGAGACGCCGCTGACCTTTGGCGAACACGGCAGGAGATGTAATCATGACGACGAGGATTCTTTGTCTTTGTTTCAATGGTTAGATTTAAGTCATGAAATGAACCTGGCCATGAAGTCATGCATAGACTCAACCAATAATCAAGATGCCACCAAGGTCTTGAAGAAACTAGGTCAAGAAAGGTTTATATTCTATTCATTCTCATGTACATAGTTATAACTTTTTATTTTAATTTAGGCTTGCATTCTTTAGTAAAGTAAGAAATGCATGAATATCATGACAACAATGAACTCTTTTTCCTTTTTCTTTTTATAGGAAAAAGAAATTATATTTTAACGCAAAGTCCTGCGTGCATCCGGGCGCACAGAGCGCTCAAATCCAGTTTTATACCCTTTAGAATAAGAACTTATACTCTTTATTTTTTGAGAAAAAAATAAATTTTTTAGTCAAATATTTATTTATACACTTCATATTTCAGCCAACCTTTTTAATGAAAAAGTTATACTCACTTGTACATCTAATGCATCTGGGGCACAAGAGACCAGCTCATATTTTAAGGTTCACCATAGATATTCAACAAAAAAATTACACAAGAGTACTGGGAAAGTAAGAATAAGCTCCTATTTAGCACACCAAAGATTATTTTATATGCAAATAATCAATCTTTAAATGATGAATTAAGTATTACTCTGTGCTTTTAACAATATTACAATTTCTGAAAATTTTCAAATGAGTGCAGATCTAAGTACTATGGATGGAGTAACCAGTATAGAATGAGTAAGGCATTGGGAGAGATGGTGATTAATGAAATGAGAGAAGATGTTCCGGTGCTTATCATTAGGCCTTCCATAGTTGAGGGTTGCTATAAAGAACCTCTTCCTGGATGGATACAAGGAAACAGGTATGGGGAAGTCAAATATTACAAATTTTGATTTCAATCCAAAATTAATTTTTCAATTACATCCTTTATATTATCAAATACTTTTTTTTTTCCTCGAAAAATTGGACTTAATAGAGGATTTAATGAACATATGAGATGAGTTTTAAAAATTACATATATTATAACATTGAGTTAATTACCAAAAAAACCACGAACTTTACTCCTATTGCAAAAATATCTCAACCTTTGTGAAATTGTAAAAAAAAATCCCAGCCTTTAAGTATTACTTCAAAACGCACCCAACGTGTGATATATTTCTCAAAGATGGGATTAAAAGTAGAATCTGTTTAAAAAAAATTAGTGTACTTTGCAACAATGCTTAAAGGTGGGAATTTTTTTTGCAATTTCTCAAAAATTAGGATTAATTTACAATAGAGTTATAACATTATATTAGAAGTGTGAAAGGGACCACGGATTAACTCAAGTTACCAATAGATAAATTTAAATAGTTGATTTTGATCAGCTGCTTAATTATACTTTATAAAGTGTTGAGGATTTGCAAATAAAAAAATAAATATTATTTTAGTTTTAGTATATTTTTAATTTATTATAACAAAATTCTTTCTTTTTAAATATATGTTATATATAATATAAAATATTTAAACAATTTATCTTTTTGTTTTAAAAAAAAACAAATTTTGGGAATAATTTGAACTATGAGATCTTTTTCTTGTGATTAGCCTTTCGAACATGACCAAATGCATTTTCCCTTTATAGTGAAACATGTGTCATATCTAATTTTACTAAATGTTTTCAATTATTGGATGTAATTAGGATGTTTGATCCTGTGATTATTTCTTATGGAAAAGGACAGCTTGCAGCTTATTTAGCAAATCCTCGAGCGGTTATGGATTTTGTAAGTGCTTCATCTGTTTAAAATCTAACCAAGATTAAAAAGGAGTTTAATTAAAAGGAATTATATAAAAGGAATCTATCTATCCTTTGTATTGCAATAAATATTTGGATGCTTTTCTATTTTAAATTATTGAGGGCAATATTTGAAATTGTACATTTTTCTCTCTTGGGCTTGTAAATAAATCATAAAAATATAATTTGAGACAAAATCCTTTCTTAACGTCAGGGTGTATTTAAAATGGTTCTCTCTCGGGTAATATAAAATAGAACAAATATTGCGTTGTAACATTTGACAAAGTCTCTTGTGAGACGTTATTTATGTGAGACCATTTGTGAGGCGTGTTAAAATATGTCTATTATATAAATAAAGTATGTTTAATGGTTGTTAAAGTATGTTTTGTTAAGTATGATGGATATGACTTAAAATATCATTTTAGGATGTTATAATATGATTCATTTCTGACATACTTTAACTACAAATAAGCATACTTTACCTATATAATAAGCATACTTTAATAATGGGTCAACCCGTCTCACAATCGTCTCACAAGAGAGTCTCTCGTGACATTTAACCATCTTTTTCTTTAAAAATGTTATCACTTCACATCTATATATCCTATAAGTTATTTATAAAAAAAAAATCCAATTAGATGATAATCATCAATTAGGTATCATATTTTATAAAATATACTATAGTCTTTTGTGAGACAGTCTCGAATAATTTTTCTCCTTAGAAAATGCAGTTTAATTAATTTTAATTTGAGATATGAGCAGATACCAGTGGATATGGTAGCAAATACAACAATTGCAGCAATCGCAAAGCATGCAAATCAGCAAATATCACGTCAAATCAATGTCTACCACGTGGCTTCTGGCGATACAAATCCTTTGCTACATAGTGAAGTTTTTGAGTACTTGTATGAATACTTCAAAGAATCACCTCTGGTTGATTCCAAGAGAATTTCCAGAGTTAAATTCTTCGACAATTTCAATGACTTCTCAAATTACACGAGAGAGGAACTCTTCCGATGTAACATGATCGACGGTCAAGATGAGACGATGACTTCGAAGATCCGAAGAAAATGCAATGCCATTGCTACATACAATGCCCAAATGGGCAAGATTTATGAATTTGAAGGATTCTTCAATGCAACGTACGTATATATCGAAGAAAGAATTGGTCTTATGCATACCTGAGTGCATAGTGCACATTAGTCTTGAAAAAAAAAAAAAGAAACATTGCCTTCAAATTAATGCATACATCTTCTATCAAGTACCCTTTAAAAAAAAACATTTTGTTGTCCTGCAGGTTTCATACAGGGAATAATCAGAAATTATTGGAAAAAATGTCGAAGAAGGAACAATTTGAGTTTGACGTGGATGCAAGAAATGTTGATTGGAAGAAGTATTTTCAGGAGATTCATATTGAGGGAGTAAAAAAATACTTAATGCATATAGCATAATTTTTTTGTTGTGTTCATTCCATCCATTCTATAAGTCATATATTAATTATACTTATTTAATTTAGGCAAAGACTTCCCTAAATCAGATCATTTAGCCCGACACTCCCACCCTTTTCTCTTTCGCTGCCCTCTTCTCTCTCCTCTTTCCTCGCGATTTTTTTCTCTCCCCTATTCTCTCACAATAACTGTGGCTTCTTTTTTATAATGAATTAATTGAATTACTCTATAAAATTAATTAGATTACTCTTTAAAATTTATTAGGTTACTCTTTATAATGAATTGGATTACTCTTGATTGGAGACTTCAATTTTCTAACAATAAAATCTTTTAAAAATTACATTATAAAAAGTTTAGAATCCATCAACCAACGTTCACTTAATTTCAATCTTTATCATATTTGATGAGCCAGAAAAAAAATTGGCCACTGTGGAATCAATGTCTCGATCCAAAAAAGTAGCGCTCGACACAAAAAGGGTCAGTATCAAATTGCAATTTCATTCAAATTCTTGCGAGATTGTCTAGATCATTTCTGTTAAACAGAGATTCAAACCCAACAATTTAATTAAAAATAAATAAATTTATAAATTGTCTATAAGTGCTCTTTCCTCTCTAATTCTATTTCTCTTGTCATCTTTCTTGCGTATGGAGAATCTTGAGGTTGCTTCCTTGAGGATTACCTGCAAAAAGGATTTCTTTTGGATGTTAATAGGCTTAATTGTGAGCCCATGAAGGATGGGTACAATAGAATACATGAAGAAGGATTGTAGAGAATGGCAGACATATAAGAAAAGAAGGCTGAGTCGCTGACAAGTATGAAGGTGATTCAATTTCAATCATCCCTCTCCCTTTCCTCAACAAGACCTAAGCATAAATGAGTTGCAGATGTAATTTGGGTCTCCAAATCTTCTTCTTATTCATAAGAACGAAGACTTTCTGCAAACTCTAGAAAGAAATCAAGGTTATCACTCAGACATTGAATTTGAATGTTCCTTGAAATTCAATAGCCACCACCTTCAAGATAATCAGCAAGTGTCGTCCCACTGCTGCACCGACCCTTCCACCTCCAATTCTCCTGGGCCGCGGCTGATTCGGGCTCGGGGAGGCTGGACTGCGCCAGCGCTATCCCCCGGCCTCACTAGCAGAGTTCACTCTCAACGGCGATTAGGGCTTCGACTTCTACGACGTCAGTCTCATCGAAGGGTGAGAAGAAAAAATTGCCAATTCACCGACGCTGCGCAATACATAGTGGAGGATTCCGTTGACATAGATGGAGAAGAAAGGACAACAAAGAGAATTGGAAGAACGATATAGAGAGAAAGAGAAGGTAAGATCCGGCAAATCCAAAACCCGCGAGACTTCATATTGGGTGTGAATTGGGATCCGGTTCCATGAATATTTTATGGGACTGGTTCCACCCTAGTCCCTCTCTTTAATTTAAAAAGGTTTTATTTATAGGGCATAAAATATTATTTGAGTTGAATTCATTTTTCAGTCTTGTAACAAAGAATAAATTCGATTTTAATCCAAATTTTTTGTTTTTTGTTTTTTTTCAATTTTGTCCCACAACGGCTGACATCGCTCGATTTTAGCTAAATTTCTGTCGGAAATTTGAATTTTCACTGGAAAAAGGTACGTGCATCTCACATGTTAGGTTCAATTTGCGGGATCCGATGGTGTTGTCCACCTTTTGCCTCTAATATATTACTTGAGTCAGTACATCAGAGACTGAAGATCCCCCAAATTTCGATTATATCTTACGTACATTAATTTGAACAAGTACGTGTCTTGGATAGCACTGAGGCTACACAATGCAAAAATTTTCCAGACCAATGGAGTACAAAAGATGTTTTTGAATTGTTGAGAAGATTTGGCAGATCTTCATTGCTAAAGGAAGAACGAAAGTAGGTCGCAGGTTTGGGTTTGCTAGTTTCATTGGAGTTGAGGATTGTAGTAGACACACAAACGTAGCAAAATTTTCGAGCCAAACAACAGGATAGTCCACCACCTAAACAAACACCATTTGTGTCCAAGTTGTACTCAAAGGAGAGAAGCTTTGCAGAAGTCACCAGGGGAGGTAGAACTAAGTCCATCAGATGAAGACATGAAATGGGCAGAGAAGTGTCTTATTGGAGTGTGCAAGGAGTCGATATCAATGGAAGAAATTTCACAAGGCTTATTCCGTTTGACACAAACTCAATCTTGATTCAGACGGATGAGGCTAAAACCAAGCAGCAAGTATTGATTCAATGGTTCACTTCTATTCGCCCTTGGAACAAGTTAGATTCTGTTAAGAACAGAAGGGTGTGGGTATCTCGCAAGTCTTTTGAATTGGTGTGGGTATCATCAAAATATGCTCCATCGTCTGAATCAGAGTTTGAATCCTTTTCTTCAAAATTTGACGGAGATATTCACCGGAGTTCTTTGATAGTTTCCGACTCCGAAATGGATGAATCCAGGGGAGATGAAAGTTCACATCTATCTCGAGGCGATAATGATGATTTGACAGAGAAACGGTACGAAAGAGAGGCATAAATCTAAAGAATCACCGACGGACAGTGATATTCTACATCATTTTGGAAAAGAAGCACGGGTGAAGAGGCTTTGGGCTTAAGTGAGGTAAGTAATCAATTGGGTTTCATTGAACCTCATTCAATAGCTGAACTGATAGATAAATTAGTTGAGTTGGAGAAGAGAGATAGAAAAGCTTTTTTATTGGGTGTTGCAGTTGGCAAAGGAGAAGGATGTGAGGGGGAAGGGGAGAGAATTGAATCAATAATGAACATTCTAAGCTTCAACGCTAGAGGTATAGGAGGGAGGAATAAAAAAAAACTCACGATTAGAGAGTTGAAAATGAAAGAAAAGATTGATTTTGTGTGCATGCAGGAAACGAAGATGAAGCTTATTGATCGGAAAACATGTGCCGAGATTTGGGGTATTGGTGAATTTGATTGGTTATTTGTTGGATCTAAGGAGTATTCGGGAGGTTTATTGTGCATTTGAGATTCCTCGAAATTTCAAAAAACAGCTTTGTGGAATGAGGATGGGGTTTTAGGAGTCATTGGTAAAGGATTCCTAAAAATACAGAGATAAACATTGCAAATGTTTATGCTCCTTGTAATTCAGACAAAAGAAGGGTGTTATGGAAGCAAATGGTTGATAATATCAGAGCGAGTTCAGGTGATAAATGGTATGTTTGTGGGGATTTTAATGCCGTTATACATGAGTCTGAGAGACAAGGAAAGCATACTCATCTATATAGAAAAGATATGGATGATTTTTGAGAATTCATCTCAGAGGAAAACCTCATGGATCTCCCTCTCCTTCGCCGTAGATTCACATGGTATAGAGGCAAGGGCAGTTCATGCAGTAGATTGGACAGATTCTTGATTTCTCCCGCATGGTTGTCAGAGTGGCCTAATTCGAAGCAATCTGGGCTTAAAAGATCTATATCAAACCATGCTCCTATCCTACTCTCTATGGATCCTCCCATTAATTGGGGTCCAAAACCATTCAAAATGATCAATTGGTGGCTGAATGAAGATAGTTTCAAGAAATTAGTTACATCAGAGTGGTCGTTGATGAGAGTGAAAATAAGCGTGTTTTAGTGTCCAATTTAACACCTTTTTATGGGAATTATTGTCATATATTAGCACAAGTTTCTTATATTTGATATATGTGAGAAAAATGTGCACTTGAGGTATTTTACTGTGTTTTAGGTGGAAAAAGGAACAAAAGTGCAAAGTTGGAGAAAAGGTGCAACTGTGTATGAATGCTGAAAAACACACATCCAATTTGTATAATTTTTTTGTGTTTGTGTGGAGCTCTGAATTGAAAGTGTGATACATGGTTGGAAAGCCACAAAAGAGATGATCGTTTTTGTGTAAAGAACACTCAATCGGAATCCAAATGAGAAAGTTATGATAAAAATGGTGACGTCGCGTAAGCTGTTCCTATTCAGCATGAATGTTCAACTTTGCATGACTTGTTACATATTCAAATGTTAGAGTTTCTGAGAGTTCTTTATATGGATAAAAGAAATCCAAGAAAGAGAGGATTGCGTGAGCGTAAGAATCATTAAAATCGGAGTTTGGATGAGGAAGTTATGCTCAAAATCATGATTTACCCATATATTTTATTTCCTTATTTAAGTCCCTTCTCACACCTATATATATTTTACATCATTATTTTTTGTGAGGGGAGAGCCACATCCATCCTATACCACCCCACAAGGGGATCACCCCCAACCATCATCCACATCCTTTCCTCCATCCATCCATCACTTTGAAGATTCGTCTGCTGAATTAAGAGGAGAACCAAGAGGAGAATTCAAGACGGAGAAGGACGCGACGACGCCCAAATTTAGGAATTTTATCGTTTCTTAATTTATTATGTATTTTCTAGACATTCGGATAAGATCTATCCAACACCCATGATTGTTCTTCTCAACATCATGGGCTAGAATCATTTTGGTAGATCTAGGGTTTTGAAGGTTTTTATGAATTAATTAAACTTTCGTGTGTATACTCCGTACAACACTACTTGTGGATTTATTTTATATAAGACAATGCTTTATTAATTCATACTCAGAGTTGTTTTGTGTATTTTTAACTGTTATGTAGAGTCTGAATACATATCTTGGTTATTGATTGAGTGCGTTCACTACTGAACATGATTATATGTTATGATTCTAAGTGAGGGGACTTCGAAGCTTCATTAGAACTATCTTATATAAATACTTATTAATTGAATTGGATTCGAGTTAATAAGTAGGATAAAGAGGATAATTTTATAGTACCTATAAAGGGAGATCATATCGGGTTAGAGTACCAATCCTAGGGGGAAATAATTGATACTGATAGTACCTAGAAAGGGGGTGAAATTATATCTCTTGCTCCAAGGTTATTCACACATGTTACACGCTTATTTACTTGTGTCTATAGAGTAAATTTGCATGGTTTAGTGATGCGTCCATATTCCACAAGGCAGAGTCGGACATTGATACATGAAAGAGAGATTAATGAGTGAAACTGGATTATCCTAGAGCTACCTATTCTCCATTCTTGAGTCACTTTCGTATTCTTCTATTGTTTATTTTATTTTAATCTTTATTTAATTTTCAGCATATTAGTTATTAGAGAATCAACCTTCAACTTTTATTGTCACTTGTCTTAATTAATTTAGATAATAATTAAATACGCCATCCTTTGGGTTCAATATTTAACTTAGTCGCTTGCTTAAGCTGTAACTGATATCCTTAATACTTTGGGATTAATTTTACGTACAAAGAAAATACACATCAGTCGTCTATTGAGGCAAAAGGATGGGGATGTTTCGTTATCAAGACGAAGCTGATGATGCTAAAATACAAAATCAGAGAATGGAAGTCAGCATTTGCTAGGAGGTCTGATAAAGAGATTAGGATGCCAAGGAAAGAATATTTTCCTTAGATAGGAAAAAAGAACAAAGGAATTAGTCCACAACAGACCATGAGCAGTACTTAGAAGCTTACAATATCATTGAAGAAGGTTTGAGAAAATCTGATGTGTTGTGTTTTCAAAGATCAAGATCGAGATGGCTTCAAGAAGGGGATTCAAACTCAAAGTTCTTCCATGTTTGTGTCGATGGCAGAAACAGAAATCAAGGGTATTTATTTTACTACAAAATGGGTAGAAGAAGTGGAAGATCTGAAAAAATTGCATTTTCTCTTTCTTCAAGGAGAAGTTCGCTGTACAAGATACATTTCATCTTAAAATCAGAGGCATTTCAGGTACATGTATCAGCGAACCAGTAAATGTTGCTCTCGTGGCCCCATTTACTAAAGACAAAATCAGAAAGGCATTTTGGGGATGCGGAAGTAATAAAAGTCCAGGCCCAGACGGATTTAATTTTCAGTTCTTTCAACAAATTTGGGAGGTTATGGAGGAGGATTTCTACAGATTCTTTTCATAATTTCATGAACACGCAAAAATTTTGAAGGGTGCTAATCCATCGTTTATCACGCTGATACCTAAGGTACGTAATCCAAACACAATCCAAGATTACAGGCCTATTTCTCTCATTGGTAGCATGTATAAAATTCTTTTAAAGGTGTTAGCGAACCGAATGTCAAAGGCTATGGAAGAGTGCATATCCCCCAATCAGTCTGCATTCATTAACAATAGAAATATAATGGATATCATTCTTGTTGCTAATGAGACAGTGGATGAAATAAAGAAAAAATATGGGAGGGCTTTTATATTGAAGATTGACTTTGAGAAAGCTTATGATTCAATTAAACTGAACTTCTTGTGGGAGATGTTGGAATTTATGGATTTGATGCAAAATGGTGTGCTTGGATAAAAGAGTGTAATTCTTCAGCTACTGCATCAGTATTAGTTAATGGAAGTCCTACAGAGGAGTTTAAAATGGGAAAAGGGATTAGACAAGGGGACCCTTTATCTCCTTTTCTTTTCCTATGTTTGGCTGAATATTTGAGTCGTATGATGGGAAAAGCTTGCTCTAAAGGTTGTTTTACTCCAATAAAAGTGGGTAAGGAAGCGGTGGAAATTTCGCACCTCCAATTTGTAGATGATACAATATTTTTTGGGGAAGCATCTATGGAGAATGTTTCTACATTGAAAAATATTTTGTGGATCTTCGAGATATGGTCAGGCTTAAAGATTAATTTTAGCAAAAGTGTTTTGGTGGGAGTTAATGTGAAAAAAGACACACTTATTGAGATGGTGCATATCTTGAATTGTAAGATGGGATGTCTACCATTACAATACTTGGGCCTGTCAATTGGGATAGACTACAGGAAGAGGGAAGCATGCTCTCCAGTCCTTCGTAAGCTTGAAAGTAGATTAAATCGATGGGAGAATAGGAAGCTACCTTTTGGTGGAAGAATAATCCTTCTGAATGCTACTCTTTCTAATATCCCTATTTATAACCTTTCCTTTACAAAAGCTACGAAGAAAATCATCAAGCACATCACGTCTTTGCAAAGAAATTTTTATGGGGAGGAGGTGAGCAAGGTTCAAAAAGAATTGCTTGGATAAAATGGGAACAAGTGTGTAAAGGAAAGGAACACGGAGGATTGAGTGTAAAGAAAATTGTCCTTTTTAACAATGCCCTTCTAGGTAAATGGGGTTGGAGGATTTTAGAAGGAGGCGACTTACTTTGGATAAAATTGATTCAATCAAAGTATGGTGATCTATTGAAGTGTGTTGAAATGTGGAATATGAATAAAAAATCGTGTAATACATGGACAAAATGGTGGAAGTCTCATCTCCCTTATAGCTGAAAATGATTGGTTTCTTGAAGGAAATGTTCGAAGTATTGGCAATGGGCAAACTACTAGCTTCAGGCATTGCAATTGGTTGGATGGGAAATCTTGCTATCCAAGACTTTTCTCATTAGAGATGAACCCCCTATGCTCAGTTGTGGAAAGAATGAAGAGGGTGAATAGGACTATCATTGAAAAGTGGAGTTGGATAAGGCCACAATTCTCATGGGAGGAAGAAAGGTAAGAGATTTATGTTCAAAAGCCAACAAATACATTTTCTCATCACAAGACAATGATAGATGGATCTGGAGATACTCAAATTGTGGAAGCTATACAGTGAAATCTGCATATAGCAAGTTGGCGGAAATACATGGCTTGAGGTCCGAAAGTCCTAATTTTATTAGTGAAGTGTGGAAAAAATATGTTCCACTCAAAGTTGTGGCATTCTCTTGGAAGACAATCCAAAACAGGATTCCTACTATATTGAATCTTGTTAAGAGAGGAGCTTTCAATCAAAACTTCTCAAGGATATGCCATTTATGTGGATCTTTCGAGGAAGAATTGAACCACTTGTTTATTCATTGTGTTGTAGTAAAACGACTTGGAAGAAAATCTATCAGTGGTTCAACATCAAATATGCAGCTCAAGATACATTGATGGAGCATTTCACTCATCATAGTGAGAAGATATTTGAAAAAAAAAATAGATTTTGGGAATTGATTTGGCATGGTGTGATATGGCAAATTTGGAGAGCGAGAAATGACACAGTGTTCAATGGAAGGACCGTTGATTGTGAGAATATAGTGATGAAAACTAAAGTCAACACATGGCTTTGGATTAAACATTAGGGGCACGTAAGATCAGGGTACACGTTTAATGAATGGTTGAGAGAACCCCAAATATGCATTAATTTGTACAGAAGGCGAGGAGGGAAAATTGGTTGATGTTTCATGCAGTTTATCCTCTAAGTTTATTTTGTAATATTTGCACCATATTGAGTACCTCTTATGCTCAACTCATTTTAATAAAATTTTGGCTTTTTAAAAAAAAAGGCATATATTGACCGCTTCAAACATGTTTAGCAAGGCCAAACGCGCGCTCACCCATACGTCGAAGGTTTGGATCTCTCTGGGGTGAAATTTCAGTTATATTCATTCTTGTCCAATTTTGGTCTTTTTTGTCCAATTTTGGTCATTTTTTCAAAATTTGGTCATTTGTTGTCCACTTTTGGTAAAAAATTTATACACTTTTTTGAAAATTTATACACTTTCAGACCAATTTTAGACTTTTTTAACATACAGGACTAAAATTGAAAAAAATAACTAAAATCTAGAAAATGACTAAATTTAGACCAAATGGACTAAAATGAGATAAAAATCAATTCAGTCTCATAACTTTTCCATGGTCTATTTTAGTCCCAAAAAAGATAAGTTTGTCAATTTAGTCCTATCGGTGAAGCAATAGGGCCAAACACGTCCTATTTTCGCTGGAATACGCTAAAATCACCGAAAAATACCACGTGATTGTCATGTGACAATCGGAATCGCCAATTCCCGACAGGGAGGATGATGTGTCGCCCTGATGGCAGGTGAGTCAACAAATTAAATTTTAATGCAAACAAGGCATTTTTATTTTCTAAAATTATAAATAATTAGAAAATAAGAAACATACTAAAAACTTAATTAATAAACCAGGAGATTAATTCAACCTCAATATGCAGACCACCTCCAACAATCAAGGCTTCCTTAACCTCATCAGCTTCTGCCGTAGTCAGGTCGGACTCAATAACGATTCAAACCTCGAAGACCTCAAATTATTCCAGAAACACGTCACCTCAGATTCGCCGACCTCCTATCCTTCCCCACTCCCCCACCTCCGCTTCCGAATTCCCCACCGCCGCCCAAGATGCCTACGCACTGCCGCCACCTCCACCCCTCCTCTCTCTCTCCTGGCTGTGCAACCTCCTCAATAATTTCCTCTACTGCGAAGCAAAATTTAAGGCCATCCTCGCTTCATGCCACAAGATCTCACAGTTCTTCTAGCCGCTGTTGGAATGCCTCATCCCAAATCTCTACCGCACCGTCAAGGCACTTGACATCTGCAATGCCGTGAGTCACGACGTTGAGCTTGTGCTCCATCAGCATAAGCTGGTGGAGATCGCAATGACGGCCTTGCAGCAGAATTCCATCGACGAGGGCCAGGTTCGACGGGCCCAAAAATCTCTCACCACGATCTTGACTTCAATAGTGTTCGATGATAAGGAGAACAACAACAATATCTCCCACAGGAAATCAACGGAGCAAACTGGTCGTTGGGCCTCCGCGGCACCGCCAGTAACAAGGCCAACAACAACGGGCAATTCCGGAAGCTGTCATGGTCAGTGGTGAAATCATGGTCGGCGGCAAAGTTCTGGTGTTTGTGATGTGGGCCTTGGTGGCGACGATTCCGTGCCAGAAGAGAAATGAGCCGATGTCCCTTATTAATTAGGTTTTTAATACGTTTTTTGGTTTTAATTTTTTTTATAATTATTTAAAATTTTAGAAAATAAAAATATCTTGTTTGCATTAAAATAACATTTAATTTGTTGACTCACCTTCCATTATGCCACCATGTCATCGTCCAGGCCGCAAATCGGCAATTCTGATTGTCACGTGATAATCACATGGCGTATTCCAGTGATGTCAATGTATTCTGGCAAAAATAGACCGTGTTTGACCATATTGCTTCACCGGTGGGACTAAATTGACAAATTTATCTTTTTGGGACTAAAATTGACCATAAGAAAAGTTATGGGACTGTATTAGTTTTTGTCCCGCTTACTCACCTGCCATCAGAGTTACACATCATCGTCTCGGCCAGAAAATGGCAATTCCAATTATCTCACATGGCATTTTTCGGCGATGTTAGCATTTTCTGACAAAAATAGGATGTGTTTAGTCCTATTTCTTCACTGATGGGACTAAATTGTGTTTGCCTATTTTTATAGCACTCACGAGTAAGAATACTCGATCGTTGTAGTAGTATATCCCAAGAAAAATTATCAATCCAATAAGGAGTTATGTTCGGACTAGCAAAATACGTGAGCTCATGTTCATGTTGTTTTTGTAAAGATGATCGGGGGTTTTGAGATTGATTAACAACTAAAACAAGTAGCAAGTAAATAAGATAGCAAATAAGATAAATGACAAATAAAGAAAATGGGTGTTAAAGTTCAAGTATGGAAAAACATGGGATTAGAAACATCCAAGCACACTCGATTCATATTATCATGCAAACGGAATTCAACTCAATTGATGTAGACTAAGGGTGATCACGATTGTATCCTAAGCTCCCTTTCGGGTTACAAAGGTTGTTGATCCATTTTAGACTCCCAAAAGCACTTAAGATCAAAGCCCAACATTAACCCCTTCCATCTAGGTACTAGTTAGATTAAACTCTCCCTTTTTGTGTACTAAGGCCAATGAATGGATTGGTTCCCCTCATTGAATTCAAATATCCTTTCGGTCAAATTCAAACTCAATGTCTATTCATGCATTCCTAATACTATAGAGGGTCGTTTCCGTCTCACTCCAAGCAATACATACATGAACATCATGATAGCATTTAATTACCACAAATAATCCATTGATCAACAATCCATTAAACCAATAAACATTCATGAATAACAAACCATGCCATCACAACATCAAGACAATTAAACTCCATGAATAGAAATCAACATCAATTAAATCAAAAACCAATTTAATCCACATGATAATATAAATCTAATATGCTCTTCATATTCTTAATCCCACTAGAGGGATTAGCCTAACATGATAAAAGTAATAAAACAAATAAATGATTCATTACAAATACCCATAGTCTTAGATCTAAAGAAATACAAAATGAATGGATTCTTCCCTATCAATTTCTTGAAGAGAATCTTCTATGCTTCTTGATCTCGACCTCTAGCTCTTGATTCCTTGAGATCTCTCACACCCAATGGAAGGGATGAAGTTTTGATGGAGAATTAATGGAGATGATGAAGATGGATCAAGATGGATGAAGGTGGATGAAGATGATGGTGGAAAATAGAAGAAATGGTGTGTGAGGTGTGTGTAGAAGATGGGAATTTTGGATCTTTGCCAATTGTTGAATAAAGGGGTATTTATACCCCTTTAGAGGCTTCTAGAAGGATCTGGAAATTTCTGCAGGAAAATACACAACACGAGTCGTGTTCTGCAACCGCACGGCCTCGCCTTACAGGGCCGTGTTACGCAACACGGCTCGTGTGCTGCAACACGAGTCGTGTGTTGTAACACGGGCACAGGGTGATCGTGTTGGCTCTTCTGATGTCGGCACACGGCCAACTCTTACAGGGCCGTGTTGGCTACACGGCTCGTGCTCCCAACTCGACTCGTGCAACTGGACACGACCAGAAGTTTCCCGTGTTGAATGACTAGATGTCGCCGCACGGCCAACTCTTACAGGGCCGTGTTGGCTACACGGCTCGTGTGCTGGCTCCTGCATTTCTTCACTGTTTTGGCTCGTTCTCCCTCGTTTCAACTCCGAATTGAGATCCGTTTTTTCCTACATCTTCCTTATCATATTTAGCATCCAATAAAAAGTGAAAATCTTAAGTTTAAGCTCATTCACACACATTTCAATAAAAATACAAAACACAACCAAATAACATATAAAATACAGATAAAATAATACGAAAACACATATAAAAAGATACTAAAATCTAGGTGAAAATAGCTCTAATCAAATTGACAAACTAATTTTTATTTGGACTAAAAAAGACCATCAGTAAAGTTATGGGAGTGAATTGGTTTTTATCCCGACTAAAATTGGATAAAAAAGGACTAAAATTAAGAATTGCAAATGAAAAAAAGACTAAAGTTGGAAGGGGAAATATTAATTATAGTCCTTTAGGATAGGTCAAATCCATTTTCAATCCTCATGTTTGGTAATTTCACAAAAGTGGTCCTCTAGTGTTCGAATTTAGTCATTTTCGTCCACTTTTGGTCATATTTGTCCACTTTTGGTCCATTTTTCTGGCAACTTTAAGGACCAAAAGTGAACAAAAAAGACCAAAAGTGGACGAAAAGGACTAAATTCGGACACCAGAGGACCACTTTTGAGAAATTACCAAACCTGAGGACTGAAAATGGATTTGGCCTATCCTAGAGGACCAAAATTATATTCTCCCAAGTTGGAATAGACCATATTTACATGAATGATTTTAATATTCTTCTTAATAAAAAATCGTTGAAGGTGACATTTTCTGTCACAAAAACAGTCACAAATGAACGAATCCATTTCTATAGCTTTGTGATGCATAAAAAGGTGACGGACGTATTCCCCGCCACAAAGTTTGTCATAAACCTCGTCACTCTATCACAAAGTCTGTTGCATCCACTAAATAAAATAAAAATTCAAGTAGAATTGGATAAAAAACTTGTTGGTTGGGTATCAACCAAAGTTCCACATCAGTTAGAAGTAGGGATGACGATGGATTTATAAGTATGAGAGGAACTCTCCCTAGCATGAGACCTTTAGGGTGTGATACCCAGAGTGGTAAAATCGTACGGGTCAGTTGGCGACCCTAAGCAGACAATATCATGCTAGTGGATTGAGTGGGCCTGATCACTATTCTAGGGGCCCACATCGGCCTGACTATACTAGGGGCCGATAAAGCCAACAAGTGGTATCAGTGCCAGATCCTAGACTTAACCGGCCCGGCCCATCCCGAGATTGGTAGGATGTTCGGACCTCAAACTGGATGGTCAAGCTGCGGGACTTTGTTTGAGGGAAAAACATTGGTTGAGTGTCAACCAAAGTCTCACATTGGTTAAAAGTGGGGATGTCGATGGGTTTATAAATGAGGAATGGACTCTCCCTAGCATTAGGCCTTTTGGGTGTGATACCTAGAGTGGTAAAACTGTGAGGGCTAGTGGGCGACCCAAAGTAGACAATATCATGCTAGTGGATTGAGTGGGCCTGACTATTCTAGGGGCCAACATCGGCCTGACTATACTAGGGGCAGATAAACCCAACAAGTGGTATCAGGCCAGGCCCCAGACTTAACCGGCCCAACCCGAGATTAGTGGGGTGTTCGGACCACAAACTAGATGGTCTAACTGCGGGACTTTGTTTGAGAGAGAAATATTGGTTGGGTGTCAACCAAAGTCCCACATCGGTTTGAAGTAGGGATGGCGATGGGTTTATAAGTGTAAGATGGACTCTCCCTAGCATGAGGCCTTTTGGGCGTGAGCCCAAAGTCGTAAAACCATGCGGGCCAGAGGGCGGCCTAAAGCGAACAATATCATGCTAGTGGATTGAGTGGGCTTGACTATTCTATAGGAGCCCACATCGGTCTGACTATACTAAGGGCCGGATAAACACAAAAAGTGGTATCAGAGGCAGGCAACAGAATTAACCGGCCCGGCCTGGGATTGGTGGGATGTTCGGACCTCAAATTGGATGGTCTTGCTGCGGGACTTTGTTTGAGGGAGAAATATTAGTTGGGTGTCAATCAAAGTCCCACATCGGTTTGAAGTAGGGATGGCGATGAGTTTATAAGTGTGAGATGGACTCTCCTTAGCATGAGGCCTTTTGGGCGTGAGCCCAAAGTCGTAAAATCTTGCGGGCCAGTGGGCATCCCAAAGTGGACAATATCATGCTAGTGGATTGAGTGGGCTTGACTATTCTATAGGGGTCCACATCGGCCTGACTATACTAAGGGCCGGATAAACCTAACAAGTTGGTGTAGAAGTGGAACGGAGAAATGGATATTATAGAGAAAATTTGCAGCGGCATTGGAGTGATCCATATGCCAACCACACTTACAATCAAGGGTGGCATAACCCTCATGCTTCTTGGCATGTAGACTACCTATTCAATCAACCTTATGAAAATCAAAGTCATGGCTATTATGAGCAAAGACCACAATCCTTCAATAATAGTGAAAATTATTATGAGGATGATAGGTATTATGATGATGAAGAAAGTTCGAAAGCTTCATTAGAGTCCTTGTTGAAACGGATGGAAATTAGTAATTTGATATTTCAACAAGGAACCCAATTGAGTCTTTGGAATTTGGAGCGACAATGTAGCAAATTAAGAACTGAGGTTGAACATTTGGTGGCACAACAAGGTGTAAACCAAGAGGAATGTATTGAGGAGTCCACCCATGATGAGAAATTCGAGTTTGAGGCAGAAATTGAAGAGGAAGAGTATGCTGAAAATTCTACAAATTCTATACAGAAAATTCAGACTGCAGAAACTGAAACTGAAGCCCTCAGTGTCAGTTCTGAAAATGAAAATTAGGTAAAATCATCCGAATCAGTTTCCATTCATTTTGTTATTTTTCAATATTTCTACAGGTTGCCAAAGGTTGAAGATCCTCAAGTAAAAGAGACAATTGAAGTGTTTCGCATTGATGAGATTAAAGATCCTTTTCTTGAGGCGATCAAATAATTTTCTGTGGAGCTTGACATGTCAAGGCTGAGCAAGAACCATACAATTTTGAAAGGAGAGAACACTTCTCGCAAACCAATAAGATCATTATATTAGTTTGAACATTTTACTCCTATTACGTGAAAGGGAAGTAAACATCGAGCCAACGACGTTAAGAAAAGACGCTTGTTGGGAGGCAATCCAACTTAGCTTTATTTTTCTTTATTTTATTTTTATTTTCTTAATAAATAATCTTGTTCTTTTGGTGGGTGTTTATTTATAAGTTATAGAGTGAAACGATGATGGTGTTGATGGCGTTCTTGAAGAAAGTAAAAAAATCCCAACTTGTGATCAATCAAATTGAGCTTAACCCGGTAATTTCTTTCCACTCTTGCACTTGATTTTTCCTTGAATTTTATTGTGTTTTGTTTGCTTGAGGGCAAGCAAAATAATTAGGTGTGGGTAGGTTTGGTGTGTTAAGTGGTGTTTGAAGTTGAAATGTTTTTGGTTAGTAGATGTGCATATGGTAATTCATTTGGAATAATATTCTTATACATGTGCACATGTGAAGTTGGTGTTGGATTTATGGTGAAATTGTGCTTTTGATATGTGAAATTTTTGGCATGATATGAGAGTTGAATTTAATGTCTTATACTTGTGAGTTGTTGGATTTATCTTATTATTTTTGTGATAAATGTGGAAGAATTTTTGTTTGAGAATTCATGGCAAAATTACCCTATTCTTATGAGCTTTGAGACTTGAAGAGCTATCATCTATATAAGCTCTATATTTTTCTTGATTGAGTGCAAATTGAACTTGATATATACATTCTAGAACTTGCTCCTTTAATGCATTTTGAGATCTTACATTTGAGCATGTGTAATTAAATGATAAAGGCACTTAAGTAACCATATTTTGGCTTTCTTTTTACCTACGTAGTCATATAAATCCTTTAGAAGAGCCAAGTTGAGCCTAATCTTTTCTTTGATGAATGAGCATATTAATTAGCCATATTTCATTTCTTTCTTGAACTCTTCCATTTGAACCTCCTACTATTTTGCATATTGTGGATTTCATTGAAAAAATATTTATAGTGATTGAATTTTTGATGAAGGAGAGATGATGGTTGAGAAAAAGAAGAAAAAAATATGGAGAAAGCAAAAAAAGAATGGAGAAAGGAAAGAAAAAAAAGGAAAAGAAAAGGAAGATTGAAAAAAATGGTTGAAAAAATAAGAGAAAAGAAATTGGATATGAAAAAAAGAAACGAAGCTGGAAATTATAGCAGAATTTTTCTGTAAAGACACTGAACCCTTCAGTGTTACCCTGTTTTTTCGAAAATATTAAAGAAACAGGTGTGGGTAGGGGATGTATTGATGAAAAATAGAATTTTCATATAAGAAAATGAAGGAGTAGATGTGGAAAATTGTTGAGAATGCAAGATGTATCCCTTTGATGTACGTTTTATATGATTAACACAATTTGCAAAGTGGTAAATTTAGCCTTTCTAATCTTTTTTATCCCACCTTCTCCCAAGCCCCATTACAACCATATTAATGTCCTTTTGATATTTACACAACACTCATTGAACTTGGTGGAGATTTGATTTAGGAGCAAGCTTATGGTAATGTCTTGTCTTGTTTAATTTTGAGTGTTTGCATATACTTAAGCATTATTGAGCGAAACTATTGTGAGGCCATGAATTCTTAAATTCCTTTATCCTACATAAGTTGCAAGATTTTTGTGAGGCATTCTACCACTCATTTGAATTTGGTGGACCTTATTTAATCTCATTTGAAAGTGTCATTATTTTGCTATCACTTGCATATGATTGTCATTTTTCTTATACTTTGTTTTTGGTCTTGTTTTGCTTGAGGACAAGCAAAGGTTTAGGTGTGGGTAGTTTGATAAGTCGTAATTTTACATGATTATTTTGGATGAAATTCACTTCTTTACGCTTGAGTTGTGAATTATTTAGTGTAATTACTACTTATTTATATTTTTCATAGTAGAACCTTAATTATTTTATTTCTTATTGAAACAGGCCAAAATTGAGATAAATTGTACAGTTACATAATTTATTTTATGGGACAATTACAATAATTTTAACTGCAGGAAAATAAAGAGTTGACCAAGATAATTAAGGAAAAGAAGGATTTGGTGATCAACAATAAATAAAAACTTACCAAAGATGAGATACAAGGAATCTGGACACACATTCAAGAAGGAAGGTCAAAGATAAATTAATTCAGGATCATTATATTAATCTGGAACATCATTCACGCAGGAACACATCACTTCTGGACGTTGGTAGCAGATGGCTTCAACGCAGATTGAAGGAGCCCACCATGAAGAACATCGGTTCTTTTATTTAATTTTATAGTTTTAATTATGTAATTTGTTTTCTAGTCCGAGGATTGTGAACCTTCGTAGAATAATTTATATGTTTGATTATGAATTAAATTACTAACTTGATTTATGAATTTATTTTGTGATTGGCTTTGATGTTAATCTTGACTTTTCAATTGCTTGTGTAGACTACCTCTCTCATATGTGATTGATTATTCAATAGCTATTTTACATATTATAATCCATAATTATTATAATATTGTGAACCGAGTAGCAAAGTGAGGAAGTACCTCTTGAAATCACGAAATCTAGGTTGTATGAATCCTAGCCGGTTTTCATAGCCTAGTAGTCCTAATATCTAAATCTTTATGCATTGTCGAGTTCGAATCCATAGGGTCACTCGGGAATAGTTTAATCTAGAGGTCGTACCCTAGGTTATTAATCTTAAGGATATTTCGAGTTAATAGGTCGTACCATTAGCTTAGGGGCTAGAGTTTATGAACTTGTTGGTGTTTTAGGAATTTGATACATGTGAATTAGGATACGGGAGGGGATCAAATCCTTGGACTAGGTTGTTATTTTATTTGTTTATCTTATTTTATATTTACTGCAATTTTAATTATTTATATTTTTATGTTTATTAGGTGTTAATTCAATCCAAACCCCCCTCTGGTTACTCATTTGAAAACACATTAAATTCAATTTAAATTCAATTACTCATTTGGGTTCGACCCGTACTCGTCCTACTGTATTTTAGTGGATTTGTTCGAAAATTTTATAAGTATTATTTTTGGGTGCCGGTGATAGCACACCAAATTTTGGGGGTTCGACCTATTTTTTTTATATTTTCGAAAAAACAGGGTAACACTGAATGGTTCAGTGTCTTTACAGAAAAATTCTGCTATAATTTTCAGCTTCGTTTCTTTTTTTTTCAGCTCCAATTTCTTTTCTCTTTTTTTTTCAACCATTTTTTTTTTCAATCTTCCTTTTCTTTTCCTCTTCTTTTCCTTTTTTTTTCTTTCCTTTCTCCATTCTTTTTTTTGCATTCTCCATATTTTTTTCTTCTTTTTCTCAACCATCATCTCTCCTTCATCGAAAATCCAATCACTATAAATATTTTTCAATGAATTTCATAATATGCAAAATAGTAGGAGGTTCAAATGGAAGAGTTCAACAAAGAAATGGAATATGGCTAATTAATATGCTCATTCATCAAAGAAAAGATTAGGCTCAACTTGGTTCTTCTAAAGGATTTATATGATTAGGTAGGTAAAAAAAAGCCAAAATATGATTACCTAAGTGCCTTTATCATTTAATTACACATGCTCAAGTGTAAGATCTCAAAATGCATTAAAGGAGCAAGTTCTAGAATATTCGTACATATCAAGTTCAATTTGCACTCAATCAAGAAAAATATAGAGCTTATATATATGATAGCTCTTCAAGGCTCAAGGCTCACAAGAATAGAATAATTTTGCCATGAATTCTCAAACAAAAATTCTTCCACATTTGTCACAAAAATAATAAGACAAATCCAACAACTCACTAGTATAAGACATTAAAATCAACTCTTTTGTAATGCCAAATATTTCACATATCAAAGGCACAATCTCAACATAAATCAAACACCAATTTCACATGTGCACAAATGTAAGAATGTAATATCAAATGAATTACTATATGCACATCTATAACAAAAATTAATGCAACTTCAAACACCATTCAATACACCAAACCCACCCACACCTAATATTTTGCTTGCCCTCAAGCAAACAAAACACAATAAAATTTAAGAAAAAATCAAGTGTAAGAGTGGAAAGAAGTCACCGAATGAAGCTCATGAATTGACCATATGTTGGGTTTTTTTTCTCTTATCCAAAAACGTCACCAACACCATCATTGTTTCACTCTATAGCCTATAATTAAGCACACACCAAAAGAAAAAGATTATTTATTAAGAAAATAAAAATAAAAATAAAAATAAGAACCTATGTTGGGTTGCCTCCCAACAAGCACCTTTTCTTAACGTCGTTGGCTCGACGTTCACTTTCCTTTCACGTAATAGGAGTAAAATATTCAAACCAATATAATGATCTTATTGGTTTGCGAGAAGTGTTCTCTTCCTTCAAAATTGTATGGTTCTAGGTCAGCCTTAACATGTCAAGCTCCACAGAAAATTATTTGATCATCTCAAGAAAAGGATCTTTAATCTCATAAATGCGAAACACTTCAACCGTCTCATTTTCTTGAGGATCTTCAACTTTGGCAACCTGTATTGAGATGAAAACAAATCAAAATTAATGGAAACTGATTCGGATAGCTTTACCTCATTTTCGTTTCCAACAGAACTGACACTGAAGGCTTCAGTGTCAGTTCCTACTACCAGAATTTTCTGCACCAATTCTGCAGAATTTTCAGCACACCCAACCTCCTCAGTTTCTGCCTCCATCTCAAAGTTCACATCATTGGTGGACTCCACAACACATTCCTCATGATTTACATTTTGTTGTGCCACCAAACGTTCAACCTCGATCTTTAATTTGCTACATTGTCTTTCCAAATTCCAAATACTCAATTGAGTTCCTTGTTGGAATATCAAATTTCTAATTTCCATCCATTTCACCAAGGACTCCAGTGAAGTCTTCGAACTATGTTCATCACCATAATATTAACCCATTATCCTCATAATAGCATTCACTATTATTGAACGATTGAGATCTTTGATCATAGTAGCCACGCCTTTGAAAATTGTGTGGTTGTCCGTGTGAATAGTCCACATATCCAGAATTATGGGGATTATGCCACCCTTGATTGCAAGTGTTGACATATGGTTGATTAATCCAATGCTTTTGTTGATTAGCACTCCAATATTCATCTCTTTGTCTCACCGCTAACTTATCAATCAAGGATGGGCAATCATGAGTGGAATGGAGAGTAGTTGCACAAACTTTACATGGCTGAACATTCTGACCATAATAACCATGATATCGATCCATTAAAGTAAGCCTACAAGGTGAGAAAGTGATTATCCATGAAAATTAGGAAAAACGAAAATAGGGCAGACTTGACACTGAAGGGTTCAGTGTCAGTGCACTGCTGGGCAAAAATTAAAAAATAAATAAAATAGAAATATATAAAATTCAACAAAAATCCGAGATTACTTCCCGACAACAGCGCCAAAATTTGGTGTGTTGTCGCCGAAACCTAAAAATATGATTTGTAATTTTTCCAAACAAGTCTACTAAGAATGTAATAGGGTAAGTAAGGGTCGAACCCACAGGGAGTAATCAAATTTAAATTGAATTTAATGTGCTTTCATAAAAGTAACCAGAGGGGAGATTGGATTGATCTACTAACTAATAAACATGAAAATAAATAATTAAAATTACAGAAAATAATAAAAAGAAGATAACAAATAAGTAACAACCTAGCCCAAGGATTTGATCCCCTCCCGTATCCTAATTCACATGTATGAAATTCCTAAAACACCAACAAGTTCATAAACTCAAACCCCTAAGCTAATGGTATGATCAATTAACTCGAAATATCCTTAAGTTTAATAACGTAAGGTACGACCTCTAGATTAAACTATTCCCGAGTGACCCTATGGATTCGAACTCGACAATGTATGAAGATTTAGATATTAGGACTACTAGGCTATAAAAACTGGCTAGGAATCATATAACCTAGATTTCGTGATTTCAAGAGGTACTTCCTCACTTTGCTACTCGATTCACAATATTATAACAATTACGGATTATAATATGTAAAATAGCTATTGAATAATCAATCACATATGAGAGGGGTAGTCTACACAAGCAATTGAAAAGTCAAGATTAACATCAAAGCCAATCACAAAATAAATTCATAAATCAAGTTGGTAATTTAATTCATAATCAAACATATAAATTATTTTACGGAGATTCACAATCCTCGGACTAGTAAACGAATTACATAATAGAAATTAAATAAAATAAATAAAAGAACCCGTGTTCTTCAATTGGTGGTGCTTCAACCTCCTCCAGGCCAATCTGCCTTCTGCTCCTATCCGTGTAGCATGTGATGATCGATCGTCGGGTGTCTGATGAATATATCCTCCTTATTTATCTTCTTGTTCCCCAAGAAACCTAATTGATTTCTTTCCTTCTTGAAGAGTGTCCAAGTTAATTGGATTTCATCTTTGGTAAGTTTTTATTAATTGTTGATCACCAAATCCTTCTTTTCCTTAATTATATTGGTCAACTCTTTATTTTCCTGCAATTAAAATTATTGTAACTGTCCTACAAAATAAATTATGTGACAGTACAATTTATCTCAATTTTTTGGCCTGTTTAAATAAGAAATAAAATAATTAAGGTTCAACTATGAAAAATATAAATAAGTCGTAATTACACTAAATAATTCACAACTCACGCGTAAAGAAGTGAATTTCATTCAAAATAATCATGTAAAATTACGACTTATCACAAGTGGTATCAGAGCTAGGCCCCAGACTTAATCGGCCCGGCCCGGGATTGGTGGATGTTCGTACCTCAAACTGGATGGTCTAGCTGCGGGACTTTGGTTGAGGAAAAAATATTGGTTGGGTGTTAACCAAAGTCTCACATCGGTTAGAAGTAGGGATGGCGATGGGTTTATAAGTGTGAGATGGACTCTCCCTATCATGAGGCATTTTGGGTGTGATACCCAAAGTGGTAAAATCGTGCGGGCCAACAGGCGGCCCAAAGCGGACAATATCATGCTAGCAGATTGAGTGGGCCTGACTATTCTAGGGGCCCACATCGGCCTAACTATACTAGGGGCCGATAAACCCAACAAGTGGTATCAGAGCCAGGCCCCAAACTTAACCGGCCTGGCCCGGGGTTGGTGGGATGTTTGGACCTCAAACTGGATGGTCTAGCTGCATGACTTTGTTGAGGGAGAAATGTTGATTGGGTGTCAACCAAAGTCCCACATCGGTTAGAAGTAGGGATGTCGATGAGTTTATAAGTGTGAGATGAACTCTCCCTAGCATGAGGCCTTTTGGGTGTGATACCCAAAGTGGTAAAATCGTGTGGGCCAGTGGGCAACCCAAAGCGGATAATATCATACTAATGGATTGAGTGGGCCTGACTATTCTAGGGGGCCACATCGGCCTGACTATACTTGGGGCCCATAAACCCAACAAAACTTCTAATGTAGAGAGTTATTTGACAAAATTGAAAAATATAAAAATTTTAAAACTTAAATCAAAATCTAATTTTGGTGCGAGATTAATACATCATATAAATTTTAAATCTAATAAAACAGAAATAAATTATTGTTTTTTCACAAATTTAATTGACTGTATTAAAATCAATTTATTTTTAACTCTAAAATAGAGGTAGTCTATTGCCTTTTAACCATACCATAGTAGGGAATCCCTATCAACATAAAGTTATTGCCCAAAAATTTTGAAATATGGCATGAAGGGGCAAATCATAAATTAATTATTAATAGATGTTTCATAATAAATTGTGCGGTTCATAAATTTAAAATTACGTAAAATAAAGAAATAAGAAAAATATATCTAATATACACATAGTATTGTAATTACTATAAGATACATTCTTTAAAAAAAATACTCGTAGATAAAAAAGGTAAAATCAATTACCGAATAATCAACTTAATGTGAGAAAAAAACTTTTATGCCACATAACATTTTTTAGCTGCACGCACATGACACTTATAATTTTTTTTATTGCATATAACATAAATGTTATGTACAATTTAAAAGTTCGTATACAACATAAAATATTATATGCAGTACATTGCAATGGCAATACTAGAATATCACCATATTTTTATATAGTTAGTAGTTATGTTTTTTTTTAATGTTTGTATCTCATAGTAATAATGAAGTTTATAATGTGTCTTATAGTAAGTACTCTTAAAATAAATATTATTGGCAAAGATTCATATGAAACCGTCTTACAGAATGTATTTCGTGAGAGGAATAAGAAGTGATCACATTTTAATATTAAAAAGTGATTATCAATTGATAAAAAGTGATAATAATGCAATGAACTATTTAATAAAGTATTTATTGTATAAATAAAAGTGACAATATTTTTTAAAAATTCATAACATCTTTAAATAAATGTGATTACTATGGTCTCACCCTCAAATAGTCTCACGCATGTGTGGTCCAATATCATTTTATGAAATACTTATGTGAAATCGTCTCATGAATTCCACCTACAAACTATTCAGATGAGAATCATTAATGAGGGTAATGTTAATGAGAATGAAATTAATTGAACAGTGGATATATATTGAATCTATGGGAACAATTCAAGATTGAAGATTCCCATTATACTCTCTTCGTCACATTTCAATATTTAAATGTTCTTATTTTGGGCTTTCCATTTAAATTTTATATTCCCTTTTTAATATATGAGACTCACCTAAAATAATTAATATACACTACATCCAATACTAATACACATTTTTATTTTACATTAAATATTATATCTTTCAACCTACTATTCATTAAAATATTATATTCCTCGATCAACATGAAAAAAATAAACGTAAGCATTGAAACGGGATGGAAGGGGTATATCTTTTGCCTAACATAAAAAATCAGAATCAATTTTATCCCAATTGTGTCCTTTTCCACACACCCTACCTATCTCCTCATGGAAAAGGAAAAGCGGCGCCAGAATATGTAAAATTAATAGGCCTAATGCGGAACTTGTAATTTATGTTATAAATTTTTTTAGATTTTAAAATAAATTATTTTATTAATTTTCTCATAATTAAACATAATATATATTTTTATTTTATATAAGAAAATGTTTTCACCTTTTTATATTCAGGTATTAATTAATTTAAAAATATATATCATATATTTATATTATTTTACGAATCGTTCATTAAATAATATTATTACTTTTGATTAATCAAAGACAAATATTTGTTTATATATTCTTATAGTAGTCATATTAATTGCATAAGTTTTATTTATTTCAATTAATCGGTTATCACTTTTTATTAACAAGTATTTATCACATTTTCTAAGTCAAATTAATTGTTAAGAGATAGCTCAATTATATACCCTCCATCTACTTGAAAGAAGGTCTTTTTCCATTTTTAGCGTTCCACCCAAAGAGTCCCCTTTCTTTTTTTATACATATGGGACCCACATACCCCACTAACACAATTAAAATATGAAACTCACACTCCCATTAATACAACAACCCACTACACATTAAATAATAATACTCAGTAATCCACGTGCCAAAAAACAAAAGACCCTCTTATTTATAGACGGAGGGAGTATATATATATATATATATATTTTTTATTTAGGTATCACTTTTTATTCATTTTAAAAAATATTAATTGATTAAATAATTTAATTGAACGAATATCATTATTTTTTGGTGGACATAACTTATTACTAAAAAAATTATGATCACTTTTTATCCCTGCAATAAATTATTTGTAAAATAGATCAATTTAACTAATGTCACTTTTCCTTTATCAAGTATTATTATTTTTATTAAAAACGTTATATATATTGTTTTGTATCAATTTAATCAATAACGTCTAAAAATTTATAAGTAATGCATTAAATTATCAGATCAATTTAAATATATTATTTTTTTAAAAAATAATTATTATATTTTTAATAAATTTGTAATTATATTATGGAAAGAAAACATAAAAAAAATTCGAAAAATTCGAAGAGAAGGCATCAGGCGGTGAGGGTCCAAGTAATTAATTTCCAAGTACGCTTAATTAATGAGTTAATAAATAAAATGGGTTATATTTGATATATATTACTCTTACTAATCTTGTTTGTTTTATTTTTACTTACAAATGAGTAAAAGCTCTATCCCAAATTCATCTTTACATTTCCCAGTTTGTATGAATATTAATAAAAATCACCTTTTAACTTATTTTTGGGTAGTTTAATATTTTTGAGTAATTAATAAATGATAAAATATGTTATTATGTAGTATTAAAAATATAATGACATATTTAAAAAATTAAAGTATGTTAGAGAGATATTTATTAATTATTTTTTCCTTTATGGAAGTATGAAGTTGAAGTTGGGACGATCGAAACAAAAAGTGTGAAATTAAAATTGAGACGTAAGGAGGTACTATTTAGAGAGCAACTAGTATGCAACCGGCTTTAAACTTTTTTATTTTTGAAAATTTTATTATAATTAAAAGACAATTACAACCTATACTCTAGATTCTAGGGATAAAATATGTTCTAAACCATAAATGTGAAATTACAATTATATAATTTTTTATATTTAACATTAAATCTAAAAGATAAATTACGTCCTAAACTACTAGGATGAAATTACAATTCCTTATATTTAACCCTAATCCCTAGAGATAAAATATGCCCTCAATCACAATTGTGAAATTACAATATTACCTTTATAATTATCACTAAATTTAAAGATAAATAATAATTTCTATGGATAAAGTATGCCATAAACCTCCTTAAGGAAATTAAAATTATACTATTATAATTAGCACTTTATAACCCTAATGATAAATTTAAGGGTAAAATAAATTTTAAAGCACAATGTTCCATAAAATAGGTTATGGTAAAATATTAAATGTATTATTAAAATTGCAATTAATAATTCATTAAAAAATTTTTACCTGAGCAGTGCCGGTTTAATTTTTGCCTACTGTAAATATAAATAGTCACCCAGTCAGGTATCCCATTTGAAAGAGTATTCACTATTCATACACAGTGGGTAGGTACAGCTGAACATAATGCTGTCCTCCCTAACTCAAATTCAATTCTTAGGCCTCCTTTGAAGTTGAACTCTTCCAGAAAATATTCCAAAAAACCCAGAACTAAGTTTATCGGAAATAACAAGTTGAGATTAGCGAGAAATTCTTGTGTGAGACCATTTTACAGTGAAATCGTTTCACTTACATGTGATCAGATAAATTTTTTTTATTAAAGATGTTGTCACTTTTAACTATATATATCCTACTAACAGCTCATTAAATAGGTCAGTGTGAGAGAAAATATCACATTTAGTTTTGTAAATATGTTTGATTCCAACTTATCCCTTTTAGATTCTCATTCATAATTTTGATCCTTTTTTCTAATTTTATTTTATTATTAATTTTTTTCAATTTTGATCATTTTAATATGAAACATTAAGACCATATAATCCGAAAAAATACTAAAAAATAAAGTAGGTATTTTCAAAATTGTATAACTTATTTAAATAATCCATAATATGATTTAAAATTCTAGAATTTAAAAGGATTTTGAAACGTTGTTTATAATTTTTTTTGATGATGTGCAATTGACATGCACCAGTCGAACTCTTAAAAAATTATATCGATGTATAAGACAATAATCCATGTTTTTAAATTCTTTTTTTCTATTTTACATATCAATACCATTTTAATTGAATTTTGATGTTCTTACAAAATTTTAAATTTTGTAAAGTTCTCTTTCATCAAATTTAAATATTTTAATTATATTATATTTAAAGAAATGTTAAAATTTTGAACAAATTTATTTTTTTTATATTTTTTAAATTAAATCATCATTTTTTAAAAATATTTTAAGTATATATTTTAATTAAATTTTTAGTAAGAATTAAATAGAAAAGGATTAAACTAGAAAAGACAGATAAATCATTAAAATTAACAAAACAGATAGATAACAAATTTATTTTATTGAAAATGATTATATTTTGGTACTTTTTCGAATAAAAAAAAGATATGAGACTGTTCATATTTTAAACTCAATTAGCTAACTTGCATTTGATTATAATAGGATATCCCATAATTTTCGGAAATTTTTCCTTAACTTTTACGGTATTAATCCAAACTCAGTGTTGCATTAAAACAGTCGACATTGAAGGAGGAGTATGATGACAAGAATGGTGGTGGAATTGGGATCCACAACTTCTTTCATGGGAAGAACATCTTCCTTACTGGTGCAACTGGTTTTCTAGGAAAAGGTCAACTATGCATGCATAAAATGTTTGAATTATAATAATTTTTTATTTTTTTTCATGAACAATTATCTTTTATGTGATCCCAAGAATTTACAACTAGAATTAAGGCAGTAACAAAGAGGAGTGCAGAGCAGGTAATTTTAAGACAGTATAATTTAGCTGACAATTTTAGAATTTACAACTAGAATTAAGGCATTAACAAAGAGGAGTGTAGAGCAGATAATTTTAAGACAATATAATTTGGCTGACAATTTTAGGACATTAATTAAATTTTAAATTTTGTTCCAAAATGATAAATTAAGTTTGATGTAGGTGATTTGTGTTAAATGACCACCTCACATGCAGGCGAGGTTAATTTTTTTTGCCTCAAGCCTTGCATGTGCATGTGGAATTTTTGATAAATGAGTGGCGGTGAGGTTCGAATCCTGGACCTTTTCTAGGTCATGGTTCTGATACCATATCAAATGACCTTCTCATCTAAAAGTTTAAACCGATAAAGAGGAGAATCGTTTAATATTTAATTAAGTCGCTCTAACAATTTGGACCTAATTTGTCATTTTTAATCAAAATTAAAATATAATATCATAAAATTTTAGTCAAGGATATCTTGTTCTAAAATCCCCCATAGGATCCCAAATAAAATACATTATAAATAGTGTGTTAATTAATTTATTATTTTTAAATTACATTATATTAATCCTTTTCTTTAATCTTATTTTTCTCCCTTTCAATTCTTATTTTTCTCCTAACTCCTAAAGAGATATAATGCATTTTGTAGTGCTGGTGGAGAAGTTATTGAGATCGACATCTGTGGCCAAAATCTTTGTACTTATTAAGGCAAATGATAGGGATGCTGCACAACATAGACTGTCAAACGAAGTGTGTTTCTCAACTTTATACATCCGGAATATACTTCATCGGAACATTTTTGGTCCAGTACGAAAGGATTCATTTATAAAAAAAAAAGTCTCGTAATTTCAAATTGATTCTAAAAGTTACATTTTTGTCCAACTCGATCATATTTGGATGAAAAAATTACATTTATGGTCCTTGTTAGGGCTTTAAGGGAAAAATGCAACTTTTGGGATCAATTAAAATATTGGAATTTTTTTTAAAATGAGATCCCTCGTACAGGACCAAAATTACATTTTTCCCAAACATTATCATACACTTGCAAGAATACTAGTTTACGATAACATTGTCTCGAATGTGAATAATTGTCCCTTTGGGGTTGTTTTAGATCATAGAGTCAGAGTTATTCGAATGCATAAGAGAAAAACATGGGAAAGAATTCATAGAAGCAAAGGTGATAGCAGTTGTTGGCAATATTTGTGAAGAAAATATGGGAATGGACTCATATTCTGCAAATGCTATTATGGAGGAAGTGGATGTAATCATAGCATCTGCAGCAAATACAGAATTTAATGGCAGGTCATTTTGGGACACTTCAACCTTGCTCCAATAAGAACTAATAACGAAATGGTCCCACAACTTTTTACTTTATTCGACGGTCCCACAAATGTTAAAAAATAATTTAATCCTATAACTTTTGAAATTTTGTAAATTTAGTCCAATTTTTTCGGGTTTAAAACATAAATCGTTCAGTACCTTGTTACTTTATCCAAAAAGGTCCTAAAATAGTTAGTTAGGACATTCATTTTTGTCCCAAACATTTTTGTTTTGTTCTGATTTCGTCCCAAAACTTATATTTTTCACCAATTTCGTCCCATAACTTTTTTAAAAGCATCGATTCAGTCCCATGAAATTAGAAATTTTGACTAACTTGGTAAAAATGATCTTTTTGTGAGAATTTAAAAGTTATTAGACTATTTCGAAGAGTTAAGTTTCTTAAAACTATTTTCTAAGAAGTAAATTTTATGAGATGATTTTGATTTTAAACTTAATTTTTTCTGGAGATTGGATTTTTTGCTAAAATTATACATGTGTCACTCCATCCAGGCCATGTATGCGCCACGTGTGCGGTTCTGAAAAAATTACTATTTCCAGCGATAATTAGATTAAATTGAAGCAAGTTTAAAAATTGTGGAACTAAATTGAAAGGGTTAACTTTTTTTTACCCTTTCAAAAGTTATGGGACTAATTTGGGTTTTAATTCTAATAATTAAAGTTTAAGATTCAATTCAACCTTATTATATAATATGGTAATGGTGTTGCGTCTTTCATTTTATAGGTATGACATAATATTTGATGCAAATGTGAATGGCCCTCAAAGGCTAATGAGATTTGCCAAAAGATGCAAGAATCTCAGGCTTTTTGTTCATGTTTCAACAGGTAATTATTTCATTATTATATAATCAATTCCTATGTAAACTAACGAATCAAAATCAAATCTCAACTTGTCTGAAATACAGTATATGTTAGTAATGGTAAAAGAGACGAGATAATCTATGAGACGCCGCTGACCTTTGGCGAACACGGCAGGAGATGCAATCAGGACGACGAGTCTTTTTCGTCTTTGCTTCCGTGGTTGGATTTAAGTCATGAAATGAAACTGGCCATGAAATCATACATAGACTCAACCAATAATCAAGATGCGAAAAAACTAGGCCAAGAAAGGTCATCATTCTATTTATTGTCATTTACATAGTTGTAACCTTTTATTTTAAGGGCAAATTTCACTTTTTGTCCTGTGAGAATTCCTCCATTTCAATTTTAGTCCCGTCGAATAAAATTGGTCCCGTAGCTAGTACTTTTAGTCCCCTCCTTTCACTTTTGGTCCTTTTCCATTAAAAACTTGGATGGACTACTTAACGGTGACGTTTTTGGTTCTATAAGAATTTTAAAATCATTTATTTTTGGGACTATTTTTGCAAATATCAGAAATTTATGGTATCAAATCTGCACGTTGCATTTTTGGTCCCACTAACGGTTCAAAATATTCTGTTAACTTTTAACAGATTTTGGTAAAGAAATTCCAATGAGACTAAATCTGCAAGTTTTGTGATCGTTTTGACATTGGGCAATTCTTTCGGGACTAAATTTGAAATTATCACAGTATTTTAATATAGGCTTGCATTCTTCTGTAAAATAGAAATGCATGAATATCATGACAACTATAAGCTCTTTTTTCTTTTTTATTATTATTTTTTTATTGGAAAAAGATATTATATTTTAAAGGAGTACCATAGATGCTCAACAAAAAAAAATACACAAGAGTACAGAGCAAAGAAAATATCAAAACTCATCCTTTAAGTATGTCCGATTTTAATTCTAGTCATTTTTTATTTGTAATTCTCAATTTTGATTACCTTTTGTTCGATTTTGGTCATTTTTGTCAAAATTTAATCATTTTATCAAAATTAGTCCAATTTTTTGGTCAAAATTTAATCTTTTATATCAGAATTTGTCTAATTTTGATTAAAAGAAAGGATTAAATATGATAAAAGGACAAAATTGACAAAAAAAATGACAAAACTGAGAATTACAAATAAAAAAGTACTAAAAATGGAATCCACCATATTCAAAGGACGAATTTTGATATTTTCCCGTAGGAATAAGCTCCTATATAGCACACCAAAGATTATTCTCTGTGCAAATAATCCTAATTACAATACCAATCTTGGAATGATAAATAAGTATTACTTCTATATTTTTTTAGCAATCTTGCAATTTCGAAAAAAAAAAATCAAATGAGTGCAGATCTGAGTACTATGGATGGCGTAATCAGTATAGAATGACTAAGGCAATGGGAGAGATGGTGATCAATGAAATGAGAGAGGATGTACCAGTGCTTATCATTAGGCCTTCCATAATTGAGAGTTGCTATAAAGAGCCTCTTCCTGGATGGATACAAGGAAACAGGTATGGAGATAATTAACTATTACAAATTTCGATTTCAATCTAAAAATAAATTAATTTTCAATTACATCAAATACTTTTTTTTGCTAATTAAATTGGTATCAATTATCGGATGTAATTAGGATGGCCGAACCTGTGATTATTTCTTATGGTAAAGGACAGCTTCCAGCTTATTTTGCAAATCCTCAAGCGGTTGTGGATTTTGTAAGTGTTTCATCTGTTTTAAATCTAACCAAGATTAAGTAATAGAGCAATCTTGCCTAAAAAAGATGCATTTTCAATAAATAAAAATAATCATATTCTAACTTGAAAAAGAAATATATACCCATTCCTATTGAACTATTTTATGAATAAATGAGATTTTTTTGTATATTATCTTTTATGCCATTTAATATGTAAGTGACATGAAAAAAAAAAACTTTTTGCCACTGTTTGCGCTTTTCTTTTAAGATCTAGACCGGGTACAGAACAAGAGATTGATATTGTGGGTTGGATGGACAACAAAAAGTCCCACATTGGTTAGAAATGTGAATTTTTTTTTTGGAAAAAGCAAAAGTATTATTGATGAAAAAAGTAACTCACTAACTCATACAAGTACAAGTGAAATTTGTTACCAATCAATACATAATTGTGGTTTCCTTATTCATTCGCTAAATGAACTCTCAAATCTATGCCTCTCCCATGTTTTAATCCACATCCAAGTGATAACTTTGAATCTCATAACTATTATATTGGTTAGAAATGTGGATGAATTTGAATTTATAAGTTTGGACTAGACTCTCCTTAGCTTGAGGCTTTTTGGAGAGTCTAATCAATTCTTGTAAATCCAAAGTCATTTCCACCTCGACTTTGGTTACCCATCCAACCCACATTACCCCGTTGAAATAAAGTTCATGGAGCAACCCAATGAATACACCAGATCACTGGTGTCACTAAGTTGTTGGCCTAGCCCATTCATTGGCTGGACTCATTAGACTTTGTTTGAAGAGAAAATGTGGGTTGAATGACAACCAAAGTCCTACATAGGTTAGAAGTGGGAATGACTATGGATTTATAAGTTTAGATTAGTTTCTTCTTAACATGAGACCTTTTGGGTGTGAGCCCAAGAACAAAACCATGGATGCCTGTGATGACTCTCAAGCTGAGGACAGTCTAGTCCATACTTGTAAACTCAAAGTCAGAGTCATGGCCCAAACATAATCGGTGGGATGTTTCTCACCTCCACTATGGTCTAGCTCATTCGTTGAGTGGCTCAGTGGAATTTGTTTGAGGGGGGAAAGTGGGTTGGATGGGTAATCAAATTCACACACTGGTTGAAGTGGGGAGGACTTTAAATTTATAAGTGTGGACTAGAGACTCTCCTTAGCATGAGACTTTTTGGGTGAAAGCTCAAAAACAAAACCGTGCGGGTCTATGGTGGTCCAAAGCATATAATATTGTGCTAATGGATCGAGTAGTCCACTAGATATTCATGATTCCTGACTCTCCGTGGGCCTATAAACCCGACAGATACATCAAATGACACAGGAAATTTGGATCATTCCAAAATCAATTTGTGGAATGATAAAAATGTTGCATTTTAATGATTGGGTATCACTTATAATTATAAAAAATGATATCACTTCTTATCCGTTTAATTTGAAAGCAGATACCAGCGGATATGGTAGCGAATACAATAATTGCAGCAATCGCAAAGCATGCAAATCAGAAAAACTCACGTCAAATCAACGTCTACCACGTGGCACTGGTGATACAAATCCTTTGCCGCACAGTGAACTCTTTGAATACCTGTATGAATACTTTAAAAGAACACCTCTGGTTGATTCCCAGAGAATTTCCCGACTTAAATTCTTCGACAATTTCAATGACTTCTCAAGTTACACGTGAGAGGAACTCTTCCGACGTATCACAATTGACGGTGAATATGAGACGACGACTTCGAAGATCCGAAAAAAATGCAATGCCATTGCTACATACATTTCCCAAATGTGCAAATTCTATGAATTTATAGCGTTCTTTAATGCAACGTACGTGAGTTAGTCTTATGTGAACTCGAGACATTGCTACATACATTTCCCAAATGTGCAAATTCTATGAATTTATAGAGTTCTTTAATGCAACGTACGTGAGTTAGTCTTATGTGAACTCGAGTGTATAGTGCACAATAGTCTTTAAAAAAAAAACATAAAATTTAATTAATTAATTGATGTATATATCGTATATGAAATACCCTTATAAAGAAATATATTGTTGTCCTGCAGGTTTCATACAGGGAATAATCAGAAATTATTGGAAAAGATGTCGAAGAAGGAGCAATTTGAGTTTGACGTGGATGCAAGAAATGTAGACTGGAAGAAGTATTTTCAGGAGATTCATATCGAGGGAGTAAAAAAATACGTAATGGATAGAACATAATACTTTTGTTGTGTTCATTCCGTCCATCTATAGGTCATAAATTAATTGTACTTCTTATTTAATTTTAAATTAAAATCTAAAAGGATTTATTTTGGGGAAATATTTGGGTGAGTCCGTCTTAGAAACGAATAAAAAATAATAACATTTTAATAAATAAAAGTGATATTCAATTGATGAAAAGTTATAATGGTGCATGGAACTATTTTATGAACAGTTAATAATTAAATTAAAAAGTTATAACAATATTTTTTTTAAAAAAAGTGATAACATTTTTAATAAAAAATGATAATCAATTGAGAAAGTATAAAATAATCTCATCGTGAGACGGTTTTTCGTAAGAATCCCCCTCTAAGTGTTGTATATATAGACCATGCATGCATGTGTGTGTGTGGCATATATCAACTGATATACACATGAAAGGTGATGATTGGTTTAGCAGCAAGTTGAATGAGAAGTTAAGATCAACATGCTGCATAAGGTAAGCAAGGTGAAGCCATAGGATCAGAAGTAAGGATTGGATGATATATTGAATGCATAAATTAGTCAACATTGTTGTACATACAACATGAATCAGTTTAAGTCATACATCGGGTGTATGGTTGATCAAATTGGGTGTATGTGGTGGTTAATCAGTTGTAGCTGATTAATGACAGCTGGAAGGGGTTGGTGATCGGTTGTAACCGACTGCTAGCTGGTTGGTCACGTGAAGAATACATGTATGGTGTTAGTTAAGAGGATGCATGCTGTATATATGCGATGATGCATCAGTTATCAGATGATCATCATCATCATATCAGTTAGATTCAGCAATTAGGGTTTCTTGGAAGCTTAGTTCATCATCATCTTCAAGTTTGTAACCTGTTTTCAATCATAAAGTGATCTATCTCCTTAAGAAGTGGATGTAGATCTTTAAGATCGAACCACTATACATATTTTTCTTCCTTCTTCGTTTTATTTCTATTTGAATCAATACATAAGAAGTAAAGAGAGTAGGATAGAGTGTGTGAATTTGTTCAAAGTAGTGTTCAAACTTGCATGCATTCATAAGAATTTGCGCCGTCTGTGGGAAGCCAAGAAGAAGAAGATTCAGTGGAGAAGAAGATAAACTGGTTACTACTAAGTTTGATATTGAAAAGTTCACAGAGAAGGCAGACTTCAGTCTGTGGAGGATGAAGATGGAGGTCATCTTGGTTCAACAAGGATTATCAGAAGCAATCAAACCACTTCCTGTAGGTCAGGCTGTAGGAGTTGATGCTGCTGCCCTTGCAGCAGATCAAGAACAACAAACCAAGGCTAGAAGTGCTCTTATTTTGTGCCTTGGAGATAAAGCTCTGAGGGAAATCTCAAAGGAAGCTACAACCAGAGGAGTTTGAAAGAAATTGAAGGAGTTGTACATGGTTAAAAGCTTGGCCAACCGCTTGTATATGAAGCAGAAACTGTATTCCTTCAAGGTATCAGAAGATAAGTCAATAATTAGTCAATTAGATGAGTTTAATAAGATCATTGATGATCTAGAAAATATTGATATGGCTCTGTCAACTGAAGAAAAGGACTAAATTCGGACACCAGAGGACCACTTTTGAGAAATTACCAAACCTGAGGACTGAAAATGGATTTGGCCTATCCTAGAGGACCAAAATTATATTCTCCCAAGTTGGAATAGACCATATTTACATGAATGATTTTAATATTCTTCTTAATAAAAAATCGTTGAAGGTGACATTTTCTGTCACAAAAACAGTCACAAATGAACGAATCCATTTCTATAGCTTTGTGATGCATAAAAAGGTGACGGACGTATTCCCCGCCACAAAGTTTGTCATAAACCTCGTCACTCTATCACAAAGTCTGTTGCATCCACTAAATAAAATAAAAATTCAAGTAGAATTGGATAAAAAACTTGTTGGTTGGGTATCAACCAAAGTTCCACATCAGTTAGAAGTAGGGATGACGATGGATTTATAAGTATGAGAGGAACTCTCCCTAGCATGAGACCTTTAGGGTGTGATACCCAGAGTGGTAAAATCGTACGGGTCAGTTGGCGACCCTAAGCAGACAATATCATGCTAGTGGATTGAGTGGGCCTGATCACTATTCTAGGGGCCCACATCGGCCTGACTATACTAGGGGCCGATAAAGCCAACAAGTGGTATCAGTGCCAGATCCTAGACTTAACCGGCCCGGCCCATCCCGAGATTGGTAGGATGTTCGGACCTCAAACTGGATGGTCAAGCTGCGGGACTTTGTTTGAGGGAAAAACATTGGTTGAGTGTCAACCAAAGTCTCACATTGGTTAAAAGTGGGGATGTCGATGGGTTTATAAATGAGGAATGGACTCTCCCTAGCATTAGGCCTTTTGGGTGTGATACCTAGAGTGGTAAAACTGTGAGGGCTAGTGGGCGACCCAAAGTAGACAATATCATGCTAGTGGATTGAGTGGGCCTGACTATTCTAGGGGCCAACATCGGCCTGACTATACTAGGGGCAGATAAACCCAACAAGTGGTATCAGGCCAGGCCCCAGACTTAACCGGCCCAACCCGAGATTAGTGGGGTGTTCGGACCACAAACTAGATGGTCTAACTGCGGGACTTTGTTTGAGAGAGAAATATTGGTTGGGTGTCAACCAAAGTCCCACATCGGTTTGAAGTAGGGATGGCGATGGGTTTATAAGTGTAAGATGGACTCTCCCTAGCATGAGGCCTTTTGGGCGTGAGCCCAAAGTCGTAAAACCATGCGGGCCAGAGGGCGGCCTAAAGCGAACAATATCATGCTAGTGGATTGAGTGGGCTTGACTATTCTATAGGAGCCCACATCGGTCTGACTATACTAAGGGCCGGATAAACACAAAAAGTGGTATCAGAGGCAGGCAACAGAATTAACCGGCCCGGCCTGGGATTGGTGGGATGTTCGGACCTCAAATTGGATGGTCTTGCTGCGGGACTTTGTTTGAGGGAGAAATATTAGTTGGGTGTCAATCAAAGTCCCACATCGGTTTGAAGTAGGGATGGCGATGAGTTTATAAGTGTGAGATGGACTCTCCTTAGCATGAGGCCTTTTGGGCGTGAGCCCAAAGTCGTAAAATCTTGCGGGCCAGTGGGCATCCCAAAGTGGACAATATCATGCTAGTGGATTGAGTGGGCTTGACTATTCTATAGGGGTCCACATCGGCCTGACTATACTAAGGGCCGGATAAACCTAACAAGTTGGTGTAGAAGTGGAACGGAGAAATGGATATTATAGAGAAAATTTGCAGCGGCATTGGAGTGATCCATATGCCAACCACACTTACAATCAAGGGTGGCATAACCCTCATGCTTCTTGGCATGTAGACTACCTATTCAATCAACCTTATGAAAATCAAAGTCATGGCTATTATGAGCAAAGACCACAATCCTTCAATAATAGTGAAAATTATTATGAGGATGATAGGTATTATGATGATGAAGAAAGTTCGAAAGCTTCATTAGAGTCCTTGTTGAAACGGATGGAAATTAGTAATTTGATATTTCAACAAGGAACCCAATTGAGTCTTTGGAATTTGGAGCGACAATGTAGCAAATTAAGAACTGAGGTTGAACATTTGGTGACACAACAAGGTGTAAACCAAGAGGAATGTATTGAGGAGTCCACCCATGATGAGAAATTCGAGTTTGAGGCAGAAATTGAAGAGGAAGAGTATGCTGAAAATTCTACAAATTCTATACAGAAAATTCAGACTGCAGAAACTGAAACTGAAGCCCTCAGTGTCAGTTCTGAAAATGAAAATTAGGTAAAATCATCCGAATCAGTTTCCATTCATTTTGTTATTTTTCAATATTTCTACAGGTTGCCAAAGGTTGAAGATCCTCAAGTAAAAGAGACAATTGAAGTGTTTCGCATTGATGAGATTAAAGATCCTTTTCTTGAGGCGATCAAATAATTTTCTGTGGAGCTTGACATGTCAAGGCTGAGCAAGAACCATACAATTTTGAAAGGAGAGAACACTTCTCGCAAACCAATAAGATCATTATATTAGTTTGAACATTTTACTCCTATTACGTGAAAGGGAAGTAAACATCGAGCCAACGACGTTAAGAAAAGACGCTTGTTGGGAGGCAATCCAACTTAGCTTTATTTTTCTTTATTTTATTTTTATTTTCTTAATAAATAATCTTGTTCTTTTGGTGGGTGTTTATTTATAAGTTATAGAGTGAAACGATGATGGTGTTGATGGCGTTCTTGAAGAAAGTAAAAAAATCCCAACTTGTGATCAATCAAATTGAGCTTAACCCGGTAATTTCTTTCCACTCTTGCACTTGATTTTTCCTTGAATTTTATTGTGTTTTGTTTGCTTGAGGGCAAGCAAAATAATTAGGTGTGGGTAGGTTTGGTGTGTTAAGTGGTGTTTGAAGTTGAAATGTTTTTGGTTAGTAGATGTGCATATGGTAATTCATTTGGAATAATATTCTTATACATGTGCACATGTGAAGTTGGTGTTGGATTTATGGTGAAATTGTGCTTTTGATATGTGAAATTTTTGGCATGATATGAGAGTTGAATTTAATGTCTTATACTTGTGAGTTGTTGGATTTATCTTATTATTTTTGTGATAAATGTGGAAGAATTTTTGTTTGAGAATTCATGGCAAAATTACCCTATTCTTATGAGCTTTGAGACTTGAAGAGCTATCATCTATATAAGCTCTATATTTTTCTTGATTGAGTGCAAATTGAACTTGATATATACATTCTAGAACTTGCTCCTTTAATGCATTTTGAGATCTTACATTTGAGCATGTGTAATTAAATGATAAAGGCACTTAAGTAACCATATTTTGGCTTTCTTTTTACCTACGTAGTCATATAAATCCTTTAGAAGAGCCAAGTTGAGCCTAATCTTTTCTTTGATGAATGAGCATATTAATTAGCCATATTTCATTTCTTTCTTGAACTCTTCCATTTGAACCTCCTACTATTTTGCATATTGTGGATTTCATTGAAAAAATATTTATAGTGATTGAATTTTTGATGAAGGAGAGATGATGGTTGAGAAAAAGAAGAAAAAAATATGGAGAAAGCAAAAAAAGAATGGAGAAAGGAAAGAAAAAAAAGGAAAAGAAAAGGAAGATTGAAAAAAATGGTTGAAAAAATAAGAGAAAAGAAATTGGATATGAAAAAAAGAAACGAAGCTGGAAATTATAGCAGAATTTTTCTGTAAAGACACTGAACCCTTCAGTGTTACCCTGTTTTTTCGAAAATATTAAAGAAACAGGTGTGGGTAGGGGATGTATTGATGAAAAATAGAATTTTCATATAAGAAAATGAAGGAGTAGATGTGGAAAATTGTTGAGAATGCAAGATGTATCCCTTTGATGTACGTTTTATATGATTAACACAATTTGCAAAGTGGTAAATTTAGCCTTTCTAATCTTTTTTATCCCACCTTCTCCCAAGCCCCATTACAACCATATTAATGTCCTTTTGATATTTACACAACACTCATTGAACTTGGTGGAGATTTGATTTAGGAGCAAGCTTATGGTAATGTCTTGTCTTGTTTAATTTTGAGTGTTTGCATATACTTAAGCATTATTGAGCGAAACTATTGTGAGGCCATGAATTCTTAAATTCCTTTATCCTACATAAGTTGCAAGATTTTTGTGAGGCATTCTACCACTCATTTGAATTTGGTGGACCTTATTTAATCTCATTTGAAAGTGTCATTATTTTGCTATCACTTGCATATGATTGTCATTTTTCTTATACTTTGTTTTTGGTCTTGTTTTGCTTGAGGACAAGCAAAGGTTTAGGTGTGGGTAGTTTGATAAGTCGTAATTTTACATGATTATTTTGGATGAAATTCACTTCTTTACGCTTGAGTTGTGAATTATTTAGTGTAATTACTACTTATTTATATTTTTCATAGTAGAACCTTAATTATTTTATTTCTTATTGAAACAGGCCAAAATTGAGATAAATTGTACAGTTACATAATTTATTTTATGGGACAATTACAATAATTTTAACTGCAGGAAAATAAAGAGTTGACCAAGATAATTAAGGAAAAGAAGGATTTGGTGATCAACAATAAATAAAAACTTACCAAAGATGAGATACAAGGAATCTGGACACACATTCAAGAAGGAAGGTCAAAGATAAATTAATTCAGGATCATTATATTAATCTGGAACATCATTCACGCAGGAACACATCACTTCTGGACGTTGGTAGCAGATGGCTTCAACGCAGATTGAAGGAGCCCACCATGAAGAACATCGGTTCTTTTATTTAATTTTATAGTTTTAATTATGTAATTTGTTTTCTAGTCCGAGGATTGTGAACCTTCGTAGAATAATTTATATGTTTGATTATGAATTAAATTACTAACTTGATTTATGAATTTATTTTGTGATTGGCTTTGATGTTAATCTTGACTTTTCAATTGCTTGTGTAGACTACCTCTCTCATATGTGATTGATTATTCAATAGCTATTTTACATATTATAATCCATAATTATTATAATATTGTGAACCGAGTAGCAAAGTGAGGAAGTACCTCTTGAAATCACGAAATCTAGGTTGTATGAATCCTAGCCGGTTTTCATAGCCTAGTAGTCCTAATATCTAAATCTTTATGCATTGTCGAGTTCGAATCCATAGGGTCACTCGGGAATAGTTTAATCTAGAGGTCGTACCCTAGGTTATTAATCTTAAGGATATTTCGAGTTAATAGGTCGTACCATTAGCTTAGGGGCTAGAGTTTATGAACTTGTTGGTGTTTTAGGAATTTGATACATGTGAATTAGGATACGGGAGGGGATCAAATCCTTGGACTAGGTTGTTATTTTATTTGTTTATCTTATTTTATATTTACTGCAATTTTAATTATTTATATTTTTATGTTTATTAGGTGTTAATTCAATCCAAACCCCCCTCTGGTTACTCATTTGAAAACACATTAAATTCAATTTAAATTCAATTACTCATTTGGGTTCGACCCGTACTCGTCCTACTGTATTTTAGTGGATTTGTTCGAAAATTTTATAAGTATTATTTTTGGGTGCCGGTGATAGCACACCAAATTTTGGGGGTTCGACCTATTTTTTTTATATTTTCGAAAAAACAGGGTAACACTGAATGGTTCAGTGTCTTTACAGAAAAATTCTGCTATAATTTTCAGCTTCGTTTCTTTTTTTTTCAGCTCCAATTTCTTTTCTCTTTTTTTTTTCAACCATTTTTTTTTTCAATCTTCCTTTTCTTTTCCTCTTCTTTTCCTTTTTTTTTCTTTCCTTTCTCCATTCTTTTTTTTGCATTCTCCATATTTTTTTCTTCTTTTTCTCAACCATCATCTCTCCTTCATCGAAAATCCAATCACTATAAATATTTTTCAATGAATTTCATAATATGCAAAATAGTAGGAGGTTCAAATGGAAGAGTTCAACAAAGAAATGGAATATGGCTAATTAATATGCTCATTCATCAAAGAAAAGATTAGGCTCAACTTGGTTCTTCTAAAGGATTTATATGATTAGGTAGGTAAAAAAAAGCCAAAATATGATTACCTAAGTGCCTTTATCATTTAATTACACATGCTCAAGTGTAAGATCTCAAAATGCATTAAAGGAGCAAGTTCTAGAATATTCGTACATATCAAGTTCAATTTGCACTCAATCAAGAAAAATATAGAGCTTATATATATGATAGCTCTTCAAGGCTCAAGGCTCACAAGAATAGAATAATTTTGCCATGAATTCTCAAACAAAAATTCTTCCACATTTGTCACAAAAATAATAAGACAAATCCAACAACTCACTAGTATAAGACATTAAAATCAACTCTTTTGTAATGCCAAATATTTCACATATCAAAGGCACAATCTCAACATAAATCAAACACCAATTTCACATGTGCACAAATGTAAGAATGTAATATCAAATGAATTACTATATGCACATCTATAACAAAAATTAATGCAACTTCAAACACCATTCAATACACCAAACCCACCCACACCTAATATTTTGCTTGCCCTCAAGCAAACAAAACACAATAAAATTTAAGAAAAAATCAAGTGTAAGAGTGGAAAGAAGTCACCGAATGAAGCTCATGAATTGACCATATGTTGGGTTTTTTTTCTCTTATCCAAAAACGTCACCAACACCATCATTGTTTCACTCTATAGCCTATAATTAAGCACACACCAAAAGAAAAAGATTATTTATTAAGAAAATAAAAATAAAAATAAAAATAAGAACCTATGTTGGGTTGCCTCCCAACAAGCACCTTTTCTTAACGTCGTTGGCTCGACGTTCACTTTCCTTTCACGTAATAGGAGTAAAATATTCAAACCAATATAATGATCTTATTGGTTTGCGAGAAGTGTTCTCTTCCTTCAAAATTGTATGGTTCTAGGTCAGCCTTAACATGTCAAGCTCCACAGAAAATTATTTGATCATCTCAAGAAAAGGATCTTTAATCTCATAAATGCGAAACACTTCAACCGTCTCATTTTCTTGAGGATCTTCAACTTTGGCAACCTGTATTGAGATGAAAACAAATCAAAATTAATGGAAACTGATTCGGATAGCTTTACCTCATTTTCGTTTCCAACAGAACTGACACTGAAGGCTTCAGTGTCAGTTCCTACTACCAGAATTTTCTGCACCAATTCTGCAGAATTTTCAGCACACCCAACCTCCTCAGTTTCTGCCTCCATCTCAAAGTTCACATCATTGGTGGACTCCACAACACATTCCTCATGATTTACATTTTGTTGTGCCACCAAACGTTCAACCTCGATCTTTAATTTGCTACATTGTCTTTCCAAATTCCAAATACTCAATTGAGTTCCTTGTTGAAATATCAAATTTCTAATTTCCATCCATTTCACCAAGGACTCCAGTGAAGTCTTCGAACTATGTTCATCACCATAATATTAACCCATTATCCTCATAATAGCATTCACTATTATTGAACGATTGAGATCTTTGATCATAGTAGCCACGCCTTTGAAAATTGTGTGGTTGTCCGTGTGAATAGTCCACATATCCAGAATTATGGGGATTATGCCACCCTTGATTGCAAGTGTTGACATATGGTTGATTAATCCAATGCTTTTGTTGATTAGCACTCCAATATTCATCTCTTTGTCTCACCGCTAACTTATCAATCAAGGATGGGCAATCATGAGTGGAATGGAGAGTAGTTGCACAAACTTTACATGGCTGAACATTCTGACCATAATAACCATGATATCGATCCATTAAAGTAAGCCTACAAGGTGAGAAAGTGATTATCCATGAAAATTAGGAAAAACGAAAATAGGGCAGACTTGACACTGAAGGGTTCAGTGTCAGTGCACTGCTGGGCAAAAATTAAAAAATAAATAAAATAGAAATATATAAAATTCAACAAAAATCCGAGATTACTTCCCGACAACAGCGCCAAAATTTGGTGTGTTGTCGCCGAAACCTAAAAATATGATTTGTAATTTTTCCAAACAAGTCTACTAAGAATGTAATAGGGTAAGTAAGGGTCGAACCCACAGGGAGTAATCAAATTTAAATTGAATTTAATGTGCTTTCATAAAAGTAACCAGAGGGGAGATTGGATTGATCTACTAACTAATAAACATGAAAATAAATAATTAAAATTACAGAAAATAATAAAAAGAAGATAACAAATAAGTAACAACCTAGCCCAAGGATTTGATCCCCTCCCGTATCCTAATTCACATGTATGAAATTCCTAAAACACCAACAAGTTCATAAACTCAAACCCCTAAGCTAATGGTATGATCAATTAACTCGAAATATCCTTAAGTTTAATAACGTAAGGTACGACCTCTAGATTAAACTATTCCCGAGTGACCCTATGGATTCGAACTCGACAATGTATGAAGATTTAGATATTAGGACTACTAGGCTATAAAAACTGGCTAGGAATCATATAACCTAGATTTCGTGATTTCAAGAGGTACTTCCTCACTTTGCTACTCGATTCACAATATTATAACAATTACGGATTATAATATGTAAAATAGCTATTGAATAATCAATCACATATGAGAGGGGTAGTCTACACAAGCAATTGAAAAGTCAAGATTAACATCAAAGCCAATCACAAAATAAATTCATAAATCAAGTTGGTAATTTAATTCATAATCAAACATATAAATTATTTTACGGAGATTCACAATCCTCGGACTAGTAAACGAATTACATAATAGAAATTAAATAAAATAAATAAAAGAACCCGTGTTCTTCAATTGGTGGTGCTTCAACCTCCTCCAGGCCAATCTGCCTTCTGCTCCTATCCGTGTAGCATGTGATGATCGATCGTCGGGTGTCTGATGAATATATCCTCCTTATTTATCTTCTTGTTCCCCAAGAAACCTAATTGATTTCTTTCCTTCTTGAAGAGTGTCCAAGTTAATTGGATTTCATCTTTGGTAAGTTTTTATTAATTGTTGATCACCAAATCCTTCTTTTCCTTAATTATATTGGTCAACTCTTTATTTTCCTGCAATTAAAATTATTGTAACTGTCCTACAAAATAAATTATGTGACAGTACAATTTATCTCAATTTTTTGGCCTGTTTAAATAAGAAATAAAATAATTAAGGTTCAACTATGAAAAATATAAATAAGTCGTAATTACACTAAATAATTCACAACTCACGCGTAAAGAAGTGAATTTCATTCAAAATAATCATGTAAAATTACGACTTATCACAAGTGGTATCAGAGCTAGGCCCCAGACTTAATCGGCCCGGCCCGGGATTGGTGGATGTTCGTACCTCAAACTGGATGGTCTAGCTGCGGGACTTTGGTTGAGGAAAAAATATTGGTTGGGTGTTAACCAAAGTCTCACATCGGTTAGAAGTAGGGATGACGATGGGTTTATAAGTGTGAGATGGACTCTCCCTATCATGAGGCATTTTGGGTGTGATACCCAAAGTGGTAAAATCGTGCGGGCCAACAGGCGGCCCAAAGCGGACAATATCATGCTAGCAGATTGAGTGGGCCTGACTATTCTAGGGGCCCACATCGGCCTAACTATACTAGGGGCCGATAAACCCAACAAGTGGTATCAGAGCCAGGCCCCAAACTTAACCGGCCTGGCCCGGGGTTGGTGGGATGTTTGGACCTCAAACTGGATGGTCTAGCTGCATGACTTTGTTGAGGGAGAAATGTTGATTGGGTGTCAACCAAAGTCCCACATCGGTTAGAAGTAGGGATGTCGATGAGTTTATAAGTGTGAGATGAACTCTCCCTAGCATGAGGCCTTTTGGGTGTGATACCCAAAGTGGTAAAATCGTGTGGGCCAGTGGGCAACCCAAAGCGGATAATATCATACTAATGGATTGAGTGGGCCTGACTATTCTAGGGGGCCACATCGGCCTGACTATACTTGGGGCCCATAAACCCAACAAAACTTCTAATGTAGAGAGTTATTTGACAAAATTGAAAAATATAAAAATTTTAAAACTTAAATCAAAATCTAATTTTGGTGCGAGATTAATACATCATATAAATTTTAAATCTAATAAAACAGAAATAAATTATTGTTTTTTCACAAATTTAATTGACTGTATTAAAATCAATTTATTTTTAACTCTAAAATAGAGGTAGTCTATTGCCTTTTAACCATACCATAGTAGGGAATCCCTATCAACATAAAGTTATTGCCCAAAAATTTTGAAATATGGCATGAAGGGGCAAATCATAAATTAATTATTAATAGATGTTTCATAATAAATTGTGCGGTTCATAAATTTAAAATTACGTAAAATAAAGAAATAAGAAAAATATATCTAATATACACATAGTATTGTAATTACTATAAGATACATTCTTTAAAAAAAATACTCGTAGATAAAAAAGGTAAAATCAATTACCGAATAATCAACTTAATGTGAGAAAAAAACTTTTATGCCACATAACATTTTTTAGCTGCACGCACATGACACTTATAATTTTTTTTATTGCATATAACATAAATGTTATGTACAATTTAAAAGTTCGTATACAACATAAAATATTATATGCAGTACATTGCAATGGCAATACTAGAATATCACCATATTTTTATATAGTTAGTAGTTATGTTTTTTTTTAATGTTTGTATCTCATAGTAATAATGAAGTTTATAATGTGTCTTATAGTAAGTACTCTTAAAATAAATATTATTGGCAAAGATTCATATGAAACCGTCTTACAGAATGTATTTCGTGAGAGGAATAAGAAGTGATCACATTTTAATATTAAAAAGTGATTATCAATTGATAAAAAGTGATAATAATGCAATGAACTATTTAATAAAGTATTTATTGTATAAATAAAAGTGACAATATTTTTTAAAAATTCATAACATCTTTAAATAAATGTGATTACTATGGTCTCACCCTCAAATAGTCTCACGCATGTGTGGTCCAATATCATTTTATGAAATACTTATGTGAAATCGTCTCATGAATTCCACCTACAAACTATTCAGATGAGAATCATTAATGAGGGTAATGTTAATGAGAATGAAATTAATTGAACAGTGGATATATATTGAATCTATGGGAACAATTCAAGATTGAAGATTCCCATTATACTCTCTTCGTCACATTTCAATATTTAAATGTTCTTATTTTGGGCTTTCCATTTAAATTTTATATTCCCTTTTTAATATATGAGACTCACCTAAAATAATTAATATACACTACATCCAATACTAATACACATTTTTATTTTACATTAAATATTATATCTTTCAACCTACTATTCATTAAAATATTATATTCCTCGATCAACATGAAAAAAATAAACGTAAGCATTGAAACGGGATGGAAGGGGTATATCTTTTGCCTAACATAAAAAATCAGAATCAATTTTATCCCAATTGTGTCCTTTTCCACACACCCTACCTATCTCCTCATGGAAAAGGAAAAGCGGCGCCAGAATATGTAAAATTAATAGGCCTAATGCGGAACTTGTAATTTATGTTATAAATTTTTTTAGATTTTAAAATAAATTATTTTATTAATTTTCTCATAATTAAACATAATATATATTTTTATTTTATATAAGAAAATGTTTTCACCTTTTTATATTCAGGTATTAATTAATTTAAAAATATATATCATATATTTATATTATTTTACGAATCGTTCATTAAATAATATTATTACTTTTGATTAATCAAAGACAAATATTTGTTTATATATTCTTATAGTAGTCATATTAATTGCATAAGTTTTATTTATTTCAATTAATCGGTTATCACTTTTTATTAACAAGTATTTATCACATTTTCTAAGTCAAATTAATTGTTAAGAGATAGCTCAATTATATACCCTCCATCTACTTGAAAGAAGGTCTTTTTCCATTTTTAGCGTTCCACCCAAAGAGTCCCCTTTCTTTTTTTATACATATGGGACCCACATACCCCACTAACACAATTAAAATATGAAACTCACACTCCCATTAATACAACAACCCACTACACATTAAATAATAATACTCAGTAATCCACGTGCCAAAAAACAAAAGACCCTCTTATTTATAGACGGAGGGAGTATATATATATATATATATATTTTTTATTTAGGTATCACTTTTTATTCATTTTAAAAAATATTAATTGATTAAATAATTTAATTGAACGAATATCATTATTTTTTGGTGGACATAACTTATTACTAAAAAAATTATGATCACTTTTTATCCCTGCAATAAATTATTTGTAAAATAGATCAATTTAACTAATGTCACTTTTCCTTTATCAAGTATTATTATTTTTATTAAAAACGTTATATATATTGTTTTGTATCAATTTAATCAATAACGTCTAAAAATTTATAAGTAATGCATTAAATTATCAGATCAATTTAAATATATTATTTTTTTAAAAAATAATTATTATATTTTTAATAAATTTGTAATTATATTATGGAAAGAAAACATAAAAAAAATTCGAAAAATTCGAAGAGAAGGCATCAGGCGGTGAGGGTCCAAGTAATTAATTTCCAAGTACGCTTAATTAATGAGTTAATAAATAAAATGGGTTATATTTGATATATATTACTCTTACTAATCTTGTTTGTTTTATTTTTACTTACAAATGAGTAAAAGCTCTATCCCAAATTCATCTTTACATTTCCCAGTTTGTATGAATATTAATAAAAATCACCTTTTAACTTATTTTTGGGTAGTTTAATATTTTTGAGTAATTAATAAATGATAAAATATGTTATTATGTAGTATTAAAAATATAATGACATATTTAAAAAATTAAAGTATGTTAGAGAGATATTTATTAATTATTTTTTCCTTTATGGAAGTATGAAGTTGAAGTTGGGACGATCGAAACAAAAAGTGTGAAATTAAAATTGAGACGTAAGGAGGTACTATTTAGAGAGCAACTAGTATGCAACCGGCTTTAAACTTTTTTATTTTTGAAAATTTTATTATAATTAAAAGACAATTACAACCTATACTCTAGATTCTAGGGATAAAATATGTTCTAAACCATAAATGTGAAATTACAATTATATAATTTTTTATATTTAACATTAAATCTAAAAGATAAATTACGTCCTAAACTACTAGGATGAAATTACAATTCCTTATATTTAACCCTAATCCCTAGAGATAAAATATGCCCTCAATCACAATTGTGAAATTACAATATTACCTTTATAATTATCACTAAATTTAAAGATAAATAATAATTTCTATGGATAAAGTATGCCATAAACCTCCTTAAGGAAATTAAAATTATACTATTATAATTAGCACTTTATAACCCTAATGATAAATTTAAGGGTAAAATAAATTTTAAAGCACAATGTTCCATAAAATAGGTTATGGTAAAATATTAAATGTATTATTAAAATTGCAATTAATAATTCATTAAAAAATTTTTACCTGAGCAGTGCCGGTTTAATTTTTGCCTACTGTAAATATAAATAGTCACCCAGTCAGGTATCCCATTTGAAAGAGTATTCACTATTCATACACAGTGGGTAGGTACAGCTGAACATAATGCTGTCCTCCCTAACTCAAATTCAATTCTTAGGCCTCCTTTGAAGTTGAACTCTTCCAGAAAATATTCCAAAAAACCCAGAACTAAGTTTATCGGAAATAACAAGTTGAGATTAGCGAGAAATTCTTGTGTGAGACCATTTTACAGTGAAATCGTTTCACTTACATGTGATCAGATAAATTTTTTTTATTAAAGATGTTGTCACTTTTAACTATATATATCCTACTAACAGCTCATTAAATAGGTCAGTGTGAGAGAAAATATCACATTTAGTTTTGTAAATATGTTTGATTCCAACTTATCCCTTTTAGATTCTCATTCATAATTTTGATCCTTTTTTCTAATTTTATTTTATTATTAATTTTTTTCAATTTTGATCATTTTAATATGAAACATTAAGACCATATAATCCGAAAAAATACTAAAAAATAAAGTAGGTATTTTCAAAATTGTATAACTTATTTAAATAATCCATAATATGATTTAAAATTCTAGAATTTAAAAGGATTTTGAAACGTTGTTTATAATTTTTTTTGATGATGTGCAATTGACATGCACCAGTCGAACTCTTAAAAAATTATATCGATGTATAAGACAATAATCCATGTTTTTAAATTCTTTTTTTCTATTTTACATATCAATACCATTTTAATTGAATTTTGATGTTCTTACAAAATTTTAAATTTTGTAAAGTTCTCTTTCATCAAATTTAAATATTTTAATTATATTATATTTAAAGAAATGTTAAAATTTTGAACAAATTTATTTTTTTTATATTTTTTAAATTAAATCATCATTTTTTAAAAATATTTTAAGTATATATTTTAATTAAATTTTTAGTAAGAATTAAATAGAAAAGGATTAAACTAGAAAAGACAGATAAATCATTAAAATTAACAAAACAGATAGATAACAAATTTATTTTATTGAAAATGATTATATTTTGGTACTTTTTCGAATAAAAAAAAGATATGAGACTGTTCATATTTTAAACTCAATTAGCTAACTTGCATTTGATTATAATAGGATATCCCATAATTTTCGGAAATTTTTCCTTAACTTTTACGGTATTAATCCAAACTCAGTGTTGCATTAAAACAGTCGACATTGAAGGAGGAGTATGATGACAAGAATGGTGGTGGAATTGGGATCCACAACTTCTTTCATGGGAAGAACATCTTCCTTACTGGTGCAACTGGTTTTCTAGGAAAAGGTCAACTATGCATGCATAAAATGTTTGAATTATAATAATTTTTTATTTTTTTTCATGAACAATTATCTTTTATGTGATCCCAAGAATTTACAACTAGAATTAAGGCAGTAACAAAGAGGAGTGCAGAGCAGGTAATTTTAAGACAGTATAATTTAGCTGACAATTTTAGAATTTACAACTAGAATTAAGGCATTAACAAAGAGGAGTGTAGAGCAGATAATTTTAAGACAATATAATTTGGCTGACAATTTTAGGACATTAATTAAATTTTAAATTTTGTTCCAAAATGATAAATTAAGTTTGATGTAGGTGATTTGTGTTAAATGACCACCTCACATGCAGGCGAGGTTAATTTTTTTTGCCTCAAGCCTTGCATGTGCATGTGGAATTTTTGATAAATGAGTGGCGGTGAGGTTCGAATCCTGGACCTTTTCTAGGTCATGGTTCTGATACCATATCAAATGACCTTCTCATCTAAAAGTTTAAACCGATAAAGAGGAGAATCGTTTAATATTTAATTAAGTCGCTCTAACAATTTGGACCTAATTTGTCATTTTTAATCAAAATTAAAATATAATATCATAAAATTTTAGTCAAGGATATCTTGTTCTAAAATCCCCCATAGGATCCCAAATAAAATACATTATAAATAGTGTGTTAATTAATTTATTATTTTTAAATTACATTATATTAATCCTTTTCTTTAATCTTATTTTTCTCCCTTTCAATTCTTATTTTTCTCCTAACTCCTAAAGAGATATAATGCATTTTGTAGTGCTGGTGGAGAAGTTATTGAGATCGACATCTGTGGCCAAAATCTTTGTACTTATTAAGGCAAATGATAGGGATGCTGCACAACATAGACTGTCAAACGAAGTGTGTTTCTCAACTTTATACATCCGGAATATACTTCATCGGAACATTTTTGGTCCAGTACGAAAGGATTCATTTATAAAAAAAAAAGTCTCGTAATTTCAAATTGATTCTAAAAGTTACATTTTTGTCCAACTCGATCATATTTGGATGAAAAAATTACATTTATGGTCCTTGTTAGGGCTTTAAGGGAAAAATGCAACTTTTGGGATCAATTAAAATATTGGAATTTTTTTTAAAATGAGATCCCTCGTACAGGACCAAAATTACATTTTTCCCAAACATTATCATACACTTGCAAGAATACTAGTTTACGATAACATTGTCTCGAATGTGAATAATTGTCCCTTTGGGGTTGTTTTAGATCATAGAGTCAGAGTTATTCGAATGCATAAGAGAAAAACATGGGAAAGAATTCATAGAAGCAAAGGTGATAGCAGTTGTTGGCAATATTTGTGAAGAAAATATGGGAATGGACTCATATTCTGCAAATGCTATTATGGAGGAAGTGGATGTAATCATAGCATCTGCAGCAAATACAGAATTTAATGGCAGGTCATTTTGGGACACTTCAACCTTGCTCCAATAAGAACTAATAACGAAATGGTCCCACAACTTTTTACTTTATTCGACGGTCCCACAAATGTTAAAAAATAATTTAATCCTATAACTTTTGAAATTTTGTAAATTTAGTCCAATTTTTTCGGGTTTAAAACATAAATCGTTCAGTACCTTGTTACTTTATCCAAAAAGGTCCTAAAATAGTTAGTTAGGACATTCATTTTTGTCCCAAACATTTTTGTTTTGTTCTGATTTCGTCCCAAAACTTATATTTTTCACCAATTTCGTCCCATAACTTTTTTAAAAGCATCGATTCAGTCCCATGAAATTAGAAATTTTGACTAACTTGGTAAAAATGATCTTTTTGTGAGAATTTAAAAGTTATTAGACTATTTCGAAGAGTTAAGTTTCTTAAAACTATTTTCTAAGAAGTAAATTTTATGAGATGATTTTGATTTTAAACTTAATTTTTTCTGGAGATTGGATTTTTTGCTAAAATTATACATGTGTCACTCCATCCAGGCCATGTATGCGCCACGTGTGCGGTTCTGAAAAAATTACTATTTCCAGCGATAATTAGATTAAATTGAAGCAAGTTTAAAAATTGTGGAACTAAATTGAAAGGGTTAACTTTTTTTTACCCTTTCAAAAGTTATGGGACTAATTTGGGTTTTAATTCTAATAATTAAAGTTTAAGATTCAATTCAACCTTATTATATAATATGGTAATGGTGTTGCGTCTTTCATTTTATAGGTATGACATAATATTTGATGCAAATGTGAATGGCCCTCAAAGGCTAATGAGATTTGCCAAAAGATGCAAGAATCTCAGGCTTTTTGTTCATGTTTCAACAGGTAATTATTTCATTATTATATAATCAATTCCTATGTAAACTAACGAATCAAAATCAAATCTCAACTTGTCTGAAATACAGTATATGTTAGTAATGGTAAAAGAGACGAGATAATCTATGAGACGCCGCTGACCTTTGGCGAACACGGCAGGAGATGCAATCAGGACGACGAGTCTTTTTCGTCTTTGCTTCCGTGGTTGGATTTAAGTCATGAAATGAAACTGGCCATGAAATCATACATAGACTCAACCAATAATCAAGATGCGAAAAAACTAGGCCAAGAAAGGTCATCATTCTATTTATTGTCATTTACATAGTTGTAACCTTTTATTTTAAGGGCAAATTTCACTTTTTGTCCTGTGAGAATTCCTCCATTTCAATTTTAGTCCCGTCGAATAAAATTGGTCCCGTAGCTAGTACTTTTAGTCCCCTCCTTTCACTTTTGGTCCTTTTCCATTAAAAACTTGGATGGACTACTTAACGGTGACGTTTTTGGTTCTATAAGAATTTTAAAATCATTTATTTTTGGGACTATTTTTGCAAATATCAGAAATTTATGGTATCAAATCTGCACGTTGCATTTTTGGTCCCACTAACGGTTCAAAATATTCTGTTAACTTTTAACAGATTTTGGTAAAGAAATTCCAATGAGACTAAATCTGCAAGTTTTGTGATCGTTTTGACATTGGGCAATTCTTTCGGGACTAAATTTGAAATTATCACAGTATTTTAATATAGGCTTGCATTCTTCTGTAAAATAGAAATGCATGAATATCATGACAACTATAAGCTCTTTTTTCTTTTTTATTATTATTTTTTTATTGGAAAAAGATATTATATTTTAAAGGAGTACCATAGATGCTCAACAAAAAAAAATACACAAGAGTACAGAGCAAAGAAAATATCAAAACTCATCCTTTAAGTATGTCCGATTTTAATTCTAGTCATTTTTTATTTGTAATTCTCAATTTTGATTACCTTTTGTTCGATTTTGGTCATTTTTGTCAAAATTTAATCATTTTATCAAAATTAGTCCAATTTTTTGGTCAAAATTTAATCTTTTATATCAGAATTTGTCTAATTTTGATTAAAAGAAAGGATTAAATATGATAAAAGGACAAAATTGACAAAAAAAATGACAAAACTGAGAATTACAAATAAAAAAGTACTAAAAATGGAATCCACCATATTCAAAGGACGAATTTTGATATTTTCCCGTAGGAATAAGCTCCTATATAGCACACCAAAGATTATTCTCTGTGCAAATAATCCTAATTACAATACCAATCTTGGAATGATAAATAAGTATTACTTCTATATTTTTTTAGCAATCTTGCAATTTCGAAAAAAAAAAATCAAATGAGTGCAGATCTGAGTACTATGGATGGCGTAATCAGTATAGAATGACTAAGGCAATGGGAGAGATGGTGATCAATGAAATGAGAGAGGATGTACCAGTGCTTATCATTAGGCCTTCCATAATTGAGAGTTGCTATAAAGAGCCTCTTCCTGGATGGATACAAGGAAACAGGTATGGAGATAATTAACTATTACAAATTTCGATTTCAATCTAAAAATAAATTAATTTTCAATTACATCAAATACTTTTTTTTGCTAATTAAATTGGTATCAATTATCGGATGTAATTAGGATGGCCGAACCTGTGATTATTTCTTATGGTAAAGGACAGCTTCCAGCTTATTTTGCAAATCCTCAAGCGGTTGTGGATTTTGTAAGTGTTTCATCTGTTTTAAATCTAACCAAGATTAAGTAATAGAGCAATCTTGCCTAAAAAAGATGCATTTTCAATAAATAAAAATAATCATATTCTAACTTGAAAAAGAAATATATACCCATTCCTATTGAACTATTTTATGAATAAATGAGATTTTTTTGTATATTATCTTTTATGCCATTTAATATGTAAGTGACATGAAAAAAAAAAACTTTTTGCCACTGTTTGCGCTTTTCTTTTAAGATCTAGACCGGGTACAGAACAAGAGATTGATATTGTGGGTTGGATGGACAACAAAAAGTCCCACATTGGTTAGAAATGTGAATTTTTTTTTTGGAAAAAGCAAAAGTATTATTGATGAAAAAAGTAACTCACTAACTCATACAAGTACAAGTGAAATTTGTTACCAATCAATACATAATTGTGGTTTCCTTATTCATTCGCTAAATGAACTCTCAAATCTATGCCTCTCCCATGTTTTAATCCACATCCAAGTGATAACTTTGAATCTCATAACTATTATATTGGTTAGAAATGTGGATGAATTTGAATTTATAAGTTTGGACTAGACTCTCCTTAGCTTGAGGCTTTTTGGAGAGTCTAATCAATTCTTGTAAATCCAAAGTCATTTCCACCTCGACTTTGGTTACCCATCCAACCCACATTACCCCGTTGAAATAAAGTTCATGGAGCAACCCAATGAATACACCAGATCACTGGTGTCACTAAGTTGTTGGCCTAGCCCATTCATTGGCTGGACTCATTAGACTTTGTTTGAAGAGAAAATGTGGGTTGAATGACAACCAAAGTCCTACATAGGTTAGAAGTGGGAATGACTATGGATTTATAAGTTTAGATTAGTTTCTTCTTAACATGAGACCTTTTGGGTGTGAGCCCAAGAACAAAACCATGGATGCCTGTGATGACTCTCAAGCTGAGGACAGTCTAGTCCATACTTGTAAACTCAAAGTCAGAGTCATGGCCCAAACATAATCGGTGGGATGTTTCTCACCTCCACTATGGTCTAGCTCATTCGTTGAGTGGCTCAGTGGAATTTGTTTGAGGGGGGAAAGTGGGTTGGATGGGTAATCAAATTCACACACTGGTTGAAGTGGGGAGGACTTTAAATTTATAAGTGTGGACTAGAGACTCTCCTTAGCATGAGACTTTTTGGGTGAAAGCTCAAAAACAAAACCGTGCGGGTCTATGGTGGTCCAAAGCATATAATATTGTGCTAATGGATCGAGTAGTCCACTAGATATTCATGATTCCTGACTCTCCGTGGGCCTATAAACCCGACAGATACATCAAATGACACAGGAAATTTGGATCATTCCAAAATCAATTTGTGGAATGATAAAAATGTTGCATTTTAATGATTGGGTATCACTTATAATTATAAAAAATGATATCACTTCTTATCCGTTTAATTTGAAAGCAGATACCAGCGGATATGGTAGCGAATACAATAATTGCAGCAATCGCAAAGCATGCAAATCAGAAAAACTCACGTCAAATCAACGTCTACCACGTGGCACTGGTGATACAAATCCTTTGCCGCACAGTGAACTCTTTGAATACCTGTATGAATACTTTAAAAGAACACCTCTGGTTGATTCCCAGAGAATTTCCCGACTTAAATTCTTCGACAATTTCAATGACTTCTCAAGTTACACGTGAGAGGAACTCTTCCGACGTATCACAATTGACGGTGAATATGAGACGACGACTTCGAAGATCCGAAAAAAATGCAATGCCATTGCTACATACATTTCCCAAATGTGCAAATTCTATGAATTTATAGCGTTCTTTAATGCAACGTACGTGAGTTAGTCTTATGTGAACTCGAGACATTGCTACATACATTTCCCAAATGTGCAAATTCTATGAATTTATAGAGTTCTTTAATGCAACGTACGTGAGTTAGTCTTATGTGAACTCGAGTGTATAGTGCACAATAGTCTTTAAAAAAAAAACATAAAATTTAATTAATTAATTGATGTATATATCGTATATGAAATACCCTTATAAAGAAATATATTGTTGTCCTGCAGGTTTCATACAGGGAATAATCAGAAATTATTGGAAAAGATGTCGAAGAAGGAGCAATTTGAGTTTGACGTGGATGCAAGAAATGTAGACTGGAAGAAGTATTTTCAGGAGATTCATATCGAGGGAGTAAAAAAATACGTAATGGATAGAACATAATACTTTTGTTGTGTTCATTCCGTCCATCTATAGGTCATAAATTAATTGTACTTCTTATTTAATTTTAAATTAAAATCTAAAAGGATTTATTTTGGGGAAATATTTGGGTGAGTCCGTCTTAGAAACGAATAAAAAATAATAACATTTTAATAAATAAAAGTGATATTCAATTGATGAAAAGTTATAATGGTGCATGGAACTATTTTATGAACAGTTAATAATTAAATTAAAAAGTTATAACAATATTTTTTTTAAAAAAAGTGATAACATTTTTAATAAAAAATGATAATCAATTGAGAAAGTATAAAATAATCTCATCGTGAGACGGTTTTTCGTAAGAATCCCCCTCTAAGTGTTGTATATATAGACCATGCATGCATGTGTGTGTGTGGCATATATCAACTGATATACACATGAAAGGTGATGATTGGTTTAGCAGCAAGTTGAATGAGAAGTTAAGATCAACATGCTGCATAAGGTAAGCAAGGTGAAGCCATAGGATCAGAAGTAAGGATTGGATGATATATTGAATGCATAAATTAGTCAACATTGTTGTACATACAACATGAATCAGTTTAAGTCATACATCGGGTGTATGGTTGATCAAATTGGGTGTATGTGGTGGTTAATCAGTTGTAGCTGATTAATGACAGCTGGAAGGGGTTGGTGATCGGTTGTAACCGACTGCTAGCTGGTTGGTCACGTGAAGAATACATGTATGGTGTTAGTTAAGAGGATGCATGCTGTATATATGCGATGATGCATCAGTTATCAGATGATCATCATCATCATATCAGTTAGATTCAGCAATTAGGGTTTCTTGGAAGCTTAGTTCATCATCATCTTCAAGTTTGTAACCTGTTTTCAATCATAAAGTGATCTATCTCCTTAAGAAGTGGATGTAGATCTTTAAGATCGAACCACTATACATATTTTTCTTCCTTCTTCGTTTTATTTCTATTTGAATCAATACATAAGAAGTAAAGAGAGTAGGATAGAGTGTGTGAATTTGTTCAAAGTAGTGTTCAAACTTGCATGCATTCATAAGAATTTGCGCCGTCTGTGGGAAGCCAAGAAGAAGAAGATTCAGTGGAGAAGAAGATAAACTGGTTACTACTAAGTTTGATATTGAAAAGTTCACAGAGAAGGCAGACTTCAGTCTGTGGAGGATGAAGATGGAGGTCATCTTGGTTCAACAAGGATTATCAGAAGCAATCAAACCACTTCCTGTAGGTCAGGCTGTAGGAGTTGATGCTGCTGCCCTTGCAGCAGATCAAGAACAACAAACCAAGGCTAGAAGTGCTCTTATTTTGTGCCTTGGAGATAAAGCTCTGAGGGAAATCTCAAAGGAAGCTACAACCAGAGGAGTTTGAAAGAAATTGAAGGAGTTGTACATGGTTAAAAGCTTGGCCAACCGCTTGTATATGAAGCAGAAACTGTATTCCTTCAAGGTATCAGAAGATAAGTCAATAATTAGTCAATTAGATGAGTTTAATAAGATCATTGATGATCTAGAAAATATTGATATGGCTCTGTCAACTGAAGACAAAGTTGTTATCCTCATGTCAGCTCTTCTAAAGTCCTTTGAAGGTTTAAGAGATACACTTTTGTTTGCTAATGCTGAATCAATCTCCCTTGAGCAAGTCTTGTTGGCAGTTAAGGCAAAGGTGCTTCACAAGAATAATAAAAGCAATGTTGATAAGAGGAAGCCAGAAAAGAATTTTAGTACACCATCAGATGAAGAAGAAAACAAGAACTGCTTCCATTGCAATAAGCCTGGACATTTCAAGAAACAATGTTTCAAATGGAAAGCAATGGTGGCAAAGAAGATAGCTGAAAAGGGAGGAAATAAGAGGTCTTATGCAAATCAGGTAACAACAAACCGAGTTGGTTCAGATTCTGATTTCATTGAAGCAATGACAGTGTGTTCTAGTTCAGTATCAGAAGAATGGGTTATGGATTCTGGATGTACATTTCATATGACTTCTAGAAAAGATTGGTTTACTGAATTAAGGCCACAAGATGAAGGATCAGTAATGCTAGGTGATGATCATACCTGTAAGATTATAGGAATAGGTTCTGTCAAACTTAAAATATTTGATGGGAAAATCAGGATGTTGAAAAATGTTAGATATGTACCAAGTTTAAGGAGAAATCTAATATCTCTTGGAATGTTAGTTTCTCAAGGTTATGAGTGTCATTTGAAGGGAGATACACTTACTGTCATAAAAGGAAAGTTAGTAGTTGTTAAAAGTTTTAAGAGGTCTGATCTGTACTTCTTAGATGGTTCTGTTGTGACTGGACATATTAATGCAACTAAGGATGATAGTAGTGATAATGTTTGGCATGGAAGGCTTGGTCATATAAGTGAAAGAGACTTGCAAGAACTTGCAAGACAGAAGCTGCTTGAGATCAGTTCAACATGTAAGTTAGAGCAATGTGAAGCTTGTATATTAGGTAAGTCAAAGAGGTTGAAATTTGGTGCAGCTGAGCATAATACCAAAGCTAGGTTGGAATATGTTCATTCTGATCTTTGGGGACCTTCCAAGACCTCAACAATAGGGGGTGGGAAATACTTCATATCATTCATTGATGATTATTCAAGAAAGGTATGGATAAGAATTTTGAAGACAAAGGATGAAGCATTATCAGTTTTTAAAGTGTGGTTGACAGAAACAGAACTGCAAACTGGAAACAAGATTAAGTGCTTAAGGATAGACAATGGGCTTGAGTTTGTATCACATGAATTCAATAAGTTTTGTCAAGAAAAGGGTATTAAGAGGCACAAGACAGTACCAGGTACACCACAGCAGAATGGAGTGGCTAAAAGAATGAATCAGACACTTCTTGCAAGAGTTAGGTGCATGATGAGTAGTGGAGGCTTCTCAAAAGGTTTCTGGCGTAAGTTGGTGTCAACTGCAGCTTATTTGATTAATCTGTCACCATGCACAACACTTAAATTTAAATCACCTGAACAAGTGTGGTCTGCAAGGATACCAGATTATAGTCATCTAAGGGTGATAGGTTGCCAGGTGTATTCACACCAAAAGCAAGACAAGTTAGATCCTACAGCTGTTAAGTGTGTGCTTGTAGGCTATCCTAAAGAAATAAAAGGGTACATGCTATGGTGTTATGAGAATAACAGGTTTATTGTTAGTAGGGATGTAATATTTAATGAAGATAAGATGCCTTTATTGGATAGAGGTTCTGATAAGGTCATAACTACAGATAAGTGTGAGTTTGAGGTGGAGCATGATGACAAAACAATAGTACAGCATGATCAGGAACAAAGAAATGATGATGTACATGAGGAAGTTGCTGTTGAGGAGAGAACTGAGTCATCTGGTTCAAATGAAAGAAGAACTCTTAGCAGCTATCAACTGGTTAGGGATAAGTTGAGAAGACAGATCAAAACCCCTATTAGATATATAGAGGCAGACACTGTGTCATATGCACTCTATGTAGCATCAGACTTTGATATCTATGAGCCTAGAACATACTTAGAAGCAGTATCAGGTAAGGAGAGTTTGCAGTGGTTGGATGCTATGGAAGAAGAGCTACAATCATTAAAGAGGAATAACACTTGGATGATTGTTGACAAACCTGCTAATCAGAAGCTTGTAGGTTGTAAGTGGATATATAAGAAGAAACCAGTGACAAGTAAGGAAGGATGAATCAGATATAAGGCAAGGCTTGTAGCAAGAGGTTTCTCACAGCAAGAAGGTGTAGATTATAATGAAATTTTCTCACCAGTAGTCAAACATTGCTCAATAAGGATTTTACTATCATTAGTTACTCAATTAGATTTGGAATTACATCAGATGGATGTAACAACAACTTTCTTACATGAAAATTTAGAAGAAAAGATTTACATGAATATTCCTGAAGGTGTTATTTTAAAAGGAGCAGACTCAAAGGCTTGTCTGTCACTTAAATCACTATATGGTCTAAAGCAAAGTCCAAGACAGTGGTATCTCAGGTTTGATGATTACATTACTTCAAATGGTATTGTCAGAAGCATGTATGATAGCTGTGTATACATAAGATGTGATAAAGGGTGCTATACTTATCTACTACTTTATGTAGATGATATATTGATAGCATGCAAGGATATGACAGGAATCAATGCAATAAAGGATACTTTGAGAAAGGAGTTTGACATGAAAGATCTAGGTGAAGCAAGAATGATACTTAGTATGCAAATTGAGAGGGACAGATCAGCTGGTCTGCTGTGATTGTTTCAAAAATCATACTTGGATAAAGTTCTGAAAAGGTATAATATGAATCTCTGTAAGAATGTATCAATACCAGTTAAGCAGAGTTTAAATATGTCATCACTTCAAGGTCCTCAAACAGACAAGGAAAAGACTGAAATGAGCAATATACCATATGCAAGTGCAGTTGGTAGTTTGATGTATGCAATGATATGTTGTAGGCCAGACTTGAATTATATTATGAGTGTGATCAGTAGATTTATGAGTAATCCTGGTCTTGTTCATTGGAATACAGTGAAGTGGGCACTGAGATATATCAAAGGTACTATGTCAGTAGGATTGGAATTTCAGAAACAAGATACTTGGGACAAGGCTGTTGTTGGTTATGTGGATGCAGATTATGCAGCTAATCTTGATACAAGAAAGTCAATAACAGGTTATGTATTCAATTTATTTGGTACAGCAATAAGTTGGAAGGCTACACATCAACACATAGTAGCACTCTCCACCACTGAAGCTGAGTTTGTGGCTCTTACAGAAGCTATAAAAGAGGGTGTTTGGTTGATTGGTATTTTGAGAGAGTTTGGTGTTCAACAAGATGTTATTGAAGTATATTGTGACAATCAAAGTGTTGTACATCTCTCAAAACATCAAGGATATCATGAGAGGACTAAACACATTGATGTGAGACTTTACTTCATAAGAGACATGATAGAAGAGAAGTTGGTTGCTGTCAAGAAGATTAAAACAGCAGACAATCCAGCTGATGCATTCACTAAGGCTCTACCTGTTCAGAAATATGAATTGTGTAAGAGTCTTATTGGTCTTCACTAAAGGGGAAGAAAAAAAAGGTGTGCTGCAGCCTATAATTGCAGCAAGGTGGAGAGGTTTGATTACTTGTGATGATGCATGGTCTAAGGTAGAGATTTGTTGTATATATAGACCATGCATGCATGTGTGTGTGTGGCATATATCAACTGATATACACATGAAAGGTGATGATTGATTTAGCAGCAAGTTGAATGAGAAGTTAAGATTAACAGGCTGCATAAGGTAAGCAAGGTGAAGCCGTAGGATCAGAAGTAAGGATTGGCTGATGAATTGAATGCATAAATTAGTCAACATTGTTGTACATACAACATGAATCAGTTTAAGTCATACATCGGGGTATGGTTGATCAAATTAGGTGTATGTGGTGGTTAATCAGTTGTAGCTGATTAATGACAGCTAGAAGGGGTTGGTGATCGGTTGTAACCGACTGCTAGCTGGTTGGTCACGTGAAGAATACATGCATGATGTTAGTTAAGAGGATGCAGACTGTATATATGCGATGATGCATCAGTTATTAGATGATCATCTTCATCATATCAGTTAGATTCAGCAATTAGGGTTTCTTAGAAACTTAGTTCATCATCATCTTCAAGTTTGTAACCTGTTTTCAATCATATAGTGATCTCTCTCCTTAAGAAGTAGATGTAGATCTTTAAGATCGAACCACTATACATCTTTGTCTTCCTTCTTCGTTTTATTTATGTTTGAATCAATACATAAGAAGTAAAGAGAGTAGGATAGAGTGTGTGAATTTGTTCAAAGTAGTGTTCAAACTTGCATGCATTCATAAGACTAAGTTTAGGGCATAAAATATTTGAGTTAAATTCAATTTCAATTCCATAACAAAGAGCAAATTCAATTTTAGTCCAAATTTTTTTTTTATTTCGTCCCACAACTAGTGATCGATTTTAACCTAAATACTACCGAAAATGTTAATTTTCATTGGAAAAAAGACACGTGCATCTCACATGTTGGTTCAATTTAGGGGAATCCGATGGTGTTGTCCTACATGGCGTGGAACACTGAAATAGAGCCAACCAATTTGCCAACTAAGATTTTAACACAATTATTTTCCACAACACCTAATTTTTAAAAATTTAATCTTACATCAAAATTTAAATTCTAAAATAATCTAAAAAATAAAAAAATAAATTTAATAACACAATAAAAATAAGAATAAGACGAGATCTGTCTCACAGATCTCATTCGTGAGACGGATCTATCCACACCCATTATCACCGACAGCAATACACGCGCCACGTAACTCAACGCTTAATTCATCGAATCATTATTCATGCGCCGCTAATTACTAAGGAGTAACGATTGTTTCGCTGTTCAATCAATTAATTTAACTTTCTTTCTTTAAAATAATAATAATAATAATAATATTTTTCTTCGAATATTGTACAGAAATTCTCCTATATATTTATTTATAAATTTATTATTATTTTTTAAATTCTATTAAAAAAATATTATTCTTTAAGATTTTTACTTAATGTTTAATTTTATAATTTTAAACGTCATTATTTTAAAAAGTGATACTTTACGAATGAAAAGTGAAATAATTCCATTGAGGCAAAGACTTGTATGAGACCGTCTCACATAAATCTTTACGTAAGACGGTCAGAAAGTGATAACTTTTATAAAGGAAAGTGATAATAAATTAATAAAAAGTGATAATATTATTTAATGAACAATTTATAGTATAAATAAAAAGTGATAACATTTTATAGCGAAAGTGATAACATTATATAGCGAAAGTGATAACTATTTTAGAAAGTGAAAAATGGTCTCACTTGAGACGGTCTCACGCAAGACCTACCCTTCAATTGAACTATTTTTAATAATAAATTATTAAATATATAAGGGTGGGTCTTGCGTGAGACTGTCTCACGTGAGACCATTTTATTCTTTTTGAAATAATTATCACTTTCGCTATAAAACGTCATAACTTTTGCTATAAAATGTTATCAGTTTTTATTTATACTATAAACTGTTCATGAAATAACATTATCACTTTTTATTATTTTAATATCACTTTTCAGTATATAAGTTATTACTTTCTGACCGTCTCACGTAAGGGCTTACGTAAGACGGTCTCACACAAGTCTTTGGCAGTATATAAAAGATGATAGTAAATTTTTAAATAAAAATTAACACCATATAAAAGAAATGATTATTATTTAATTGATCTATTTTATTACTCCCTCCGTCCCAACTTCAACTTCACACTTTCCGTTTTGGTCCGTCCCAAATTCAACTTCACACTTCCATAAAAGGAAAAAGCAACAAACTAATATCCCTCTAACATACTTTAATTTCAAATTTGCCATCACCTTTTTAACACACATAACATACTTTATCATTTATTTATTACCCAAAAATATCATGCTACCCTCAAAAGTAAGTCAAAAAGTGACTTTTCTTAAACTCTGTATCTACAGTAAATGTGAACTTGAATTTGGGATTGAGGGAATAATAGTTTATAGATAAAAAGTGATATTTGATGAAAGATAAGTGATATATATTCAATTGAACTATTTCATAAATCATGCATATACATAGAAGGCAAAAGCTCCTGTGCACCCGGGCGCACGGAACACTTTCCGTGCGCCTTTAGAAATTTGTGCTAAATTGTATACCTTTTAGTATACAGATGTGTACCCTTTATTTTCTAAAGAAAAATCTGGGCGCACGAACAACACTCGTGCGCCTTTAGAATTTTGTGTTAAATTGTATACCCTTTAGTATAAAAATGTGTACCCTTTATTTTCTAAAGAAAAAAAAATATTAATGAAAAGTGTATACCCTTTAGAACAAAATTGTGTACCTTTTAGTAATTAAAGTGTATACCCTTTAGACCAAATTAATGTACCCTTACCCATAATACAAAATTTCTAAAGGCGCAAGGAATGTGTTCCGTGCGCCCGGGTGCACGCAAGCCTCACTCTACATAGAATATATAGAAAGCGATAATATTTTTAATAAAAAGTGACATTAGATAAAAGTAATGTGATTACCGTTAAATTGAACTATTTCATGAATACTTCGTAGAATAGTGAAAGTAATACGGATAAAATAACAGTGATATACATTCACTTGAACTTTCTCATAAACAATATGTAGAATATATAGAAAATAATAATATTTTTAATAAAAAGTGACACCAGATAAAGGGAAAGTGATTATCGTTGAATTGAAGTATTTTATAAACAACTTGTAGGACAGATAAAAATTGATAACATTTTTTAGTAAATAGTGATATATGAGAAAAGAAAGTAACAGTGAACAATTAAACAATTTAATGAAAATTAATATGACGAAAAAAAAGTGATAACAATTTTAATAAAAAAATAATACCTAATTAATGAAAAAATATAATTGTCCAATTATTTGGAACATTTAATTAAGGCAAAGACTTGAGTGAGACCGACAGATAGAAAGTGATAACTTTTATATAGGAAAGTGATAATAAATTAATGAAAAGTGATAATGTTATTTCATAAACAATTTATAGTATAAATAAAAAGTAATAATATTTTATAGCGAAAGTGATAATGATTTATAGCGAAAGTGATAACTATTTTAAAAGGTAAAAATGGTCACATGTGACGGTCTCACACAAGACATACCCTTTAATTAATAATTGAAAAGACAGAAAATATATAAATGTGGTAAATATTTATGCGAAAGCATTTCATGAATTTTTAATAAAAGATAATACTTCATTATAAAAAGTAATAACGTTAATAAATAAAATAAAATATAGTTTTATTAGTTTTAATAAATTCTTAATACTTTAAAATCTAACTAAAAAAGTAAAAATTAAAAAGAGTAGTAAGATTTTTTTTTTAGTCAGCAAAAAGCAATTTATTTATGGTTTTGAGTAGTAAGATTGTAAGAATGGTTGATGATGGTATGAGCGACTGAAAACTCCACTTCTACGCGCCAATAGAATGGTTAACGAGCAGCGAGCTCCACGCAGGCATTTGAGTGGATGAATTCAATTAATTGGGTAATTGGATAATCCATGTCACGAAATGGATTCGTGAGACGGTCTCGCGCAAGACCTACCCTAAAATAAAAATAAAAAAACATACTGAACGTTAAAAAAAAAATCGGTTACAGAAATTAAAACTCATTTCTTAAAACTAAAATTGCCAATTTCACCTAAATTAACCTGTCAATCTCCCCTAAATTGAAATTTTGGGTTCTTGGAGAAAACATTGCAGATGAAGTTGATGAAATCATTGCGGGCAGAGTAGCGCTTGATGCAGAAATGGACATATATTAAGAACGAGAGAAAATATCAATTTTAGTCCTATATCTTTTACCAAATCCAATTTTAATCATGTAACTTTTAGTATTTTCAATTTTAGTCCTTTTAGTTTCAATTTTGGTTTTGTAACTTTTAAATTTTCAATTTTAGTTTTATAAGTTTCAAATTTAGTCCTATGTCTTTTTGAATTATCAAAATTAGTCATGTATCTTTTGAAATATGATATAATTTATAATAGAACTAATTTTGATAATTAAAAAAGATATAGGACTAATTTTGAAACTAATAAGATTAAATTAAAATTTTAAAAGATACAGGATAAAATTAAAACTAAAAGGATTAAATTTGAAAATAATAAAAGGTACAGGACTAAAATTGAATTTGGTAAAAGATATATGATCAAAATTGATATTTATTAATAACGACTTTTCTTCTTTTTAGATGTATAACTTAAAACATAAATAGTTCCGAGCCTTTTTATTTTATTTAAAAAGGTACTAAAATAGTTAACGTTTTTATTTTCATCCCATTTTTTTAAATTTTGTGCAAGTTTCATCCTATAAATAAAAAAAAAACCAATTTCCTCCTCTAACTTTTGAAATACGTTGATTTGTAGCAATAGTGTGAGTTTTTTTTTTATAATTTCTTGGTGAAGATTAATTTGAAATTGAAATAATGTTTGTGATTTTTCTTGCCATTAACTTTTTTTTAAATGGTTATGATCTTTTGTATGGAAATCATCACTTAAATGTGTGAGTCTTTTTTTATAATTTGTCAAGGGTGAAGATTAATTTGAAATTGAAATAATGTTTGTGGTTTTTCTTGGCATTAACTTTTTTAAATGGTTATGACTTTTGTGGAAATCATCCATTAGGCCAGATCCTATATCATTAGGCCCACTGGTCCAGCCTGTTTTCTTTCTATAACAATAAAAATACTTTTTATGGTGTCAAAATCGAAATGGCTCGGTAGGTCAATTAGTTTATTTTAAGAAGCAAGAATCAAAGTCGGAATCAATTTGTAACCCCCTCAATAAATGTTTTACCTTTATTTGTGTCAATTTCATAACTTAATATTTTAATTTTGAATTTAATAATATTATATTGAGTGGTTGATGTGAAGCATGATATTATTATTTCGATGGAATCTTCTATAGAATTGATCCAACCTTTTAATTTTTGACTATGTGGCTCCATCGATTTAATCTCCCATTCAATTATAACACTAATTTTAATAACAAATTTTTAAGTATAAAAAAAATAAAATGAGATAAATTATAGTATTATACCAAGTAAACACTTGTATAAAGTGAGTTTACATGTAAATTCTATTTTCACTTATTATTATTTAGTATATGAAAAATTACTTCTTAAAAACTAAATTATTATTCTTTTAAATGAAAAAATTACACTTTAAATATTGTAAATCCTGATTTATTGATTACTCTTAGTACATGAAAAATTACTCTTTAGAGACATAAATTATTGCTTTTTTGAATAAAAATTATTACTCCATAAAGAGTAATTTTTTTTATGTACTAAAAAATAATTTTTAAAAATAGAATTTACATGTAAACTCAATATACACCATACTCATTTACTATACTATTCATGTTAATTACTCCCTCCATCCATGGCAAACGTATTCGTTTGCTCTTTATACGTGGATTAAGAAATATTATTATGATATATAAAGTGAGTAGTTGTATTAGTGGGGAGTGGTGGGCCATGTGTGACCCCTTTTGCTAAAAAAAAATTGATACTTTAAGAGTGGGCGACTCAAAATGGAAAATGGATACATTAATGACGGACGGAGAGAGTACAATTTTTTTTCTTTTGTTGTACAATTATAATTTCACAACTCAATTTAAATTTTTGCTTAACACACTTAGTTTTAAAAAAGAAAATCATACTCACCTAAAACATACTCCCTTTGTCCTTAAATTTCACATTTTTTATTTTATTCCATCCACCTTAAACTTTATCATTCAAAAAATAAATATCACATCAATTCCTAACACTAAAAGTACATTTTAATAATAAATTTACTGCTCTCACCTAACACACATAACATATTTTATACTTATTTATTACCTAAAATATTACATTACCCTTTGAAAATCAATAAAATTGATCAAAAGATAAATTTTCTTAAATTTTGTGTTTAAAGTAACGCTGAAGAATAATATGGGACGGAGAGAGTATAATTTACTTAATGTTTTACTTAATACTCATCTATATTAAAAGGATACATTATTCCCCACGTAACCAATAAAAATACGAGACAATGAATATCAATAGTTTTGTTTGTGGAATGGAGAGAGTAACATTTTCACCTATGCCACTTTCGTATGACATCTCCTGTGATACTCTGTTGGATGAGTGACACGTAGAAGAGAGAAGGGAAACTGTACCCTAAATCAACTAGTAAATCCTAGGGATAAGGGATTGGATTTCTCAACCCCGCTACGTGTCAATCAATAGGAATATGTCACATGAGATGTCACACCAAAGTGTTACTGGACATCCAGTGCCAAAAAAGAGTAAGAAAAAAAATCTATCTCCCGTAAAACATGGTTTGTTGTAAATAGTACTGTTAAAATAAATGAGTTACTCGAGAGCTGACAAGCGTAGAAATTGCTAGAAAATATGGTTAATTTTTAGCTAGTTTTTTATGATTAAGGTTACTTTTAGTTATTAATTTCTTTAAGTTCTTAATTTTTTTGGAGAGGAATCTTTTATTGGAATTTAGAGGATTTATATTTGAAATGAGCTTCTTTAAGAAATTATGAAGACATGAGAAAAAATGAAGCTCGATTCAGAGTTAAAACGACGAAAAATGTGCGCATTTTGGATGCATATTTGCGGCCGAACTACTCATCAATGCTCTTTTTCCTAAGCCCAACATTGAAGCTTCAACCCAAATTAAATTAATTTGAAGGACCAAGTCTTGGAATGTCAAGCCCAACAATAAATTAAGGAGAGGCCCAACTGCAAATGCTTTTGGACATCAAATGGGACATCCTTGCATCATGAATTACTTAATTCCCAATTTTGAGGGCCCACTTGTAATAAGCAATGTGCTACGTGATGGCAGCAGAACTTTTGGAAGTATAATGGAAATTAGTCACACTTAATCTCTTCAAGTCGGCCCAAATGAAAAGTAATTGATTAAATGGGCAGAAACAGGGGAGGAGCATTCATTCATGAATTCATTCACCCATCCAATTCTGTCACTTTTCCCTTTTTCCATCAAATACCACCAATTTTATCTATTTAATTCACTAAATTCCTCCACCATTCACTTCATTTGATCAAGAAAGTAAGGAAAATTAAAAATTGCAAGAAAAGATAAATGCTCATATTGAAAATATTTATAGGGGAGAATTTATTTATTTTGTAATATTCTTTAATTTAATCATAGAATTGTGTAATACAGTTTAGAATATAATTTTGCATCTATTAATAATTCTTTAAACTCAATATATTGTATAACTTCTGTAATATATTTTATACATGTTAATTAGTGACCCAAAATATAAAAATAACTTTTACGCAAATTCTCAAATTAAAAATAAATGATATAATATTGATGGAACTAGTAATTACACATTGAACAATTTCATACTATTTAAAGATTTGTTCTGCTTTATTCTTATTTCCACGGGTATGTTAATTATTAATTATCCACACCTTAAACACTAAATCATAGACCATACAAACCTAATTTGAATTTAATAAAGAGTGAAATGCACTTATAACGTGTTTATAAAGCTATTTACTCATTATGTATTAATTGCACGTTCTTCAGATAATTTATTTTCTGAATATACAGCTGATTTATATTTCAGACAAAGGAAACATCACCGAGGGGCTTGACCCACCCACTTTTGAAGACCAAATCCAACAACATTATGGAATCACCAAATACTACAGCCTCTAAAATTTCAGAAAACATATTCACCAACAAACACATAACATATGCTATCTACTAATAATATTTAGGCACTACTTTCTTAACTAATTTCATAAGCGCTTCATTTTCTCGATCGCAATGCAATGCATCGATTAACATGGACATGATAGCTGTATCAGCCGAGAATCCTCTTTCACCCATTTCCTCCAAGAATGGTATTGCTTTTGAAACCTCATTTCTCCTTAACAAACTCTGCATAATAACATTGTATAGACAACTATTAGCTGCACAACCATTTCCCTCCATAATTACGAGCAATTGTTTTGCCTCCTCCAAAGACCCTTCTTCACAAAGCGAACCAATAATCATGGTATACGTTTGAACATTTGGTTGCAGGCCTTTAGAAGGTAATTCATTCAAAAGATCTCTTGCAGCTTCAAGTTTTCCATTTCTGCACAATCCATTAATGATAGTACCATACGTAAATATATCAGGAATCATGCCTTCTTCCTCCATTTTGTGGAGAAATGAAACTGCTTTACTAATCTCCCAGCCTTGCACAAGCCATCCAACAATATAGTGTAAGTATGCATATCAGGAGTTACTTGTCGAGATTCCATATTATAGAAAAGCTTCCACCCATCATCATATTTACCTTTGCTAAATAAACCATGAATCATTATGCTATAGGTACGTTCATTATGCTTTAAACCTTTAGGAAGGACTTCGAGAAAAAGATGCCAAGCTTCCTCTATCTTCCCCTCTTACAGTACCCATCCATCAAAGTGTTATAGGTGATGATACAAGGCTTCAGGCCCTTCTCAGCAATGGAGTTAAACATTTCTCTAGCTTTATTCATGTTCCCTTCCACAAGATACCCATCTATCAGCGCATTGTAAGTGACTATATTTGGACAGACATTTTGTTGCATCATATCTTCTAGAACACCCTCTGCCTCTTTATCCTTCCACTCTTGCAATATCCATCCACTAATATATTGAACGTAACCACATCCAAAGAGATTTTACGAAGCCTATAGCATCATCCAATCGATCGGCATCAGACAAGCCCTGAATCACCGAACTATAAGTGACAACAGTGGGTGAAATGCCACTATAAATCATTTGAGAAAGCAGCTGTAGGGCATCATCCACCTTTTGAACTTTGAAAAATCCATCAATCAATGCGCTATAAGCGAAAACATTGGGTTTCCATCTAGTTTTTTCCAAAGTAGAGAGTAATTCATAGGCTGGAATAGGTTGGCCAGCTTTGCAGAGCCCATTAATTACAGTGAGAATCATAACATCATTTGGCTCACAGATTTTCATGCTCTTGAAGATAGTACCCAACATAGCAAACCCAAAGTCCACCCGATTCACAAGGCAATAGCAATTAATGGCAATATTCATAGTGTACATATTCACAGCAATACCTCTTTGACGCATTTCGTCGAGCATGTAGAGGGCAGCGGAGTGGTGCTTCATCTTCACAACGTGACTCAACAGTTTGTTGTAAACAGGAATAGAAGGTTGTGTTCTCATTCTCAGCATTTCACGAAACAAGCAATCAGCGCCATCGACATCTCTAACAGCGCTGAAATCCACAAATCTGAGCTTAGGAGAACCGCGCTTTTCTTTTCGACACAAATTGTGTAGATTTGAAGAAAAGAAAGAGAATGGATGAGTAAGAGAACCCAATTCATGAGAAGATTTGGGCCCAAATGCTGTCGGAATGAACTGAATTGCAGAAGTAGCTGCATTTCGATTCATCTTCTTCAGCGAGATTCAACCAAGGAAAGAGGGAGAGAGTGTGTGGTGTTCAGAGATGGAGTGAAGAACTTGGGTAAAAAAAAGCGCTGCCACATAAGTAGCGACTTCATCCTTTTCAGTCTATATACCCAATTTTTAATTATTTCATTTTATTAGCCAATTTTATTTATGGACAAATTCAATACAGAGCCCATCAATATTTTGTAAAATCTTCTATGTCCTAATTTGATAATTTTTTACAGAGAATGCATGAAATGATTAAAAAAAAAAAGTCCTTGGTTCATTTATTGATGACTTGATTTAAAAATTTAACTGATCCACACGCATCTCAACAATTAAGTCACCCCACAAATACAAATTACAATCGATTTACATTCCAATCGATCCAATAATAATTCAATTGAGTCAAAATTTTATCTCTAATTGAATCGTACATTGGTGTCAAATTGTGAGGCTAATTTAATTAAATATAATAGTTCTAGTTTTTATTTAACAAACTATGACAAGTAGAAGGGGATTTAATTTTTTTTGAGTGGAAGCGCTAGTACGATTGGCGACTCTCCCACAGTTCACATTGAGTCGACAGTTATACTGCCGCTTTTAATAAATAATATTTAAAATAATTATATTGATATATTTAAATAATTTAATAGTTAAAATTGTAATTAGTAGTATTATACTTTTTTAACTTTAAGATAATGTATACATTTTACTATTTTGTTTGTTTTAAAATAAAATTTTAATTTTTTATAAAGATAAAAATTTATATGAGATCGTGTCACAGTAAGTAATAACTATCACATTCTTATAGAAAAATAATACTGAAATTGATGTAAAATTATAATTGTACAATTAATTATTTTATTAATTATTTGTAATATAAATAAAAGTGATAACATTTTTTATAAAAAAAGTAATAACTAATTAATAAAGCTTGTAAAAAGGACAATCTTGCGTGAGATTTCTACTGCATTACGTTTTATTAATTAGTTATTACTTTTTTATAAAAAATGTTATCACTTTTTCATAAAAAATATTATCACTTTTTATTTATACTATAAATTATTAATGAAATAGTTCATAACAGTATTATCATTTTTCATTAAATTTTGTATTATTTTTCTTTAAAAATGTGATAGTTATCACTTCTTATTCGTGTGACGGAAGATGTGACACGATCTTATACAAATCTTTATCCTTATCAAAAATAAAATAAAAATTTTATTTTTGGGACAAACAAAATAGCAAAATGTATATATTACCATGAACCTGAGGAAGTATATTGATCGCTATTTTCTTTTGGAAAATATGAATCTCACCCTCAAGTGTAAGGGATCAATTGTAGTGCGCGTGTGACCAAGTTAAACTATCGAACCGACGGGATAGTGTCAGAGTGACAAATAAATCTAATTATGACTATTTCTATTTAAGACAAACTCAAGTTTTATTAACGAAGAAAAGTGAAAATAATAAATAAAATAAGATATGCTGTCGAGAAAACAATCAAGCATTCCAAGATAAGAGACTGATAATGCTAAGGACAATCCAACTTAATCATGTGATAGATTTTTCTAAATCCAAATTAATTACCTACAGATATTTATAAGAGGATCGCTAAGTCAAGTTAGACCACCTTGATCGGGTAAGATCTAACACTTACAATGAGCTGAAAATTCTAGGATCGATAAGGAATTAACTCTCTCTCCCTCTATAGGTACTTCATGCTAAATTCCATTAAAGGCTAGAGCACTAGACTTCCCTTTCTAGGTACGCAATTATTAACCCCTTTTGTTTCCTTACCAATAACCTAATAATGATGTTTTACCAAGTAATTAATATCCCAAATTGATTGTTTAACACTCTTAGGAATTATAAACCAATCCCGTAAGATTGTCATAGGAAACAACAACTATCATGCAGAAATAAAGAATCCTATCAACTATCAATCAGTGATACCGTCATGAATAATCAAAGGAATCAAAACTCAAAATACAATAATATGAAGTCTCAAAATATCTTCTTCAATAAGAAAATAAACATTTTGCAGAATAATAAATCTAAGTGTAGGGCAATCAAATCATATAGTCAAAACTGTATTAAAGCCCTAACAATACCAATAAGATACTTAGCCATGATGTTACAAGCAACAACCATGTCTATGGAAGAAGACTTACCCATGAGTCTAAAAACTAGAAAGAATAAAGTAAAAAAAAGAAAACTTATTTGTTTGGTTCTCCTCCTTCAACTTTGTCCTCTCCAGAATTCCCGTCTCCGATCAAGTAGACGAATACTCTCTTGAATCCTCTTCAGATGGTGGATGGCGGATGATGGATAGAAGATGAAAGGCGGATATGGTAGACTAGGGTTAAAAACCCTAGGTGATGTGGTGGTGGTAGATTAGGCGGTTTTTCCACACCTTTATGTGGTGATGAGAATGGAGTATATATATAGGTGTGAGAATAGAATAAAATAAGGAGTAGAAAGGATGTGGGATCTTGAAAAATCAGGAAAAATATAATTATGGAAGATATGGAGGGATATTATATTAGGAAATAACTTGGCCACCAAGAAAATAGGAAATAGAGGGTAATTTTTGTGAATTTTCGGAATTATCGCTGGCAGCTGCGCGACCTCACGATTTTGAGCATAACTTCTTCATCTGATCTCCGATTGAGGTGATTCTTGCTCCCACGCGACCCTCTCTTCAGTATCTTTCTAATCATATATCATTTGATGAATTTGGACTTCTACACGCATACATAAAAATTATGAAATGCAGTCCTCTATTTCCTTGACATATTGCACAAATTCACCTTTCAATCCAAATTAGCATTTTTTATCCTTTTTCCAATTAAAATACAACAAAATACCTCTCAAGCACCTTTTAGTCAATAATCATTCAAAGTATTAAGATTTATACAAATAATAGCAATTAAATACTCAAAGAGGTATCAAATTGGACCCAAAAATTCATGAATTTCCACTCTCATCATATACTAATTACTTCCTCCGTCTCATTTCAAATGAAACACTATTCATTTTGAGCTGTCCTACAAAACTTTGCACCTACCTAAAAATATAAAAATCAAACACAATCATCCTTCTCCTTGCATTTTATTTACTAAAAAAATCACCCTTACCCAACACACCTAATACACTTTCACTATAAAAAAACTGTTTTAACAACGGAATATTCCGTTACTAATTCCATTGTTAAATTGGCTTACCAACGGATTAGCAACGGAATCCATTGGTAAAGTGGTGGTTGGAAAATTTTTAGCAACGAAAAAAAATTTCGTTGGTAAATAATTCCGTTGGTAATCCGTTGCTAATAATTCTATTGGTAATTTATATAATGATTCTCTTGGTAATCCATTGGTAATTAACAACGGATTGAATTCCTTTGCTAAAATAGAGAATAAATCCGTTGGCATTCCGTTGCTAAAACAAAAATATCATTTTTGTTATAATTGATCGGTGTCGTTTTCACCTAAATTTTAGTGTCTTTTATTATATATTTTTGTGTGTTTTTATTCATTTTGTATATCATTTAGTGGTGTTATATGAAGATATGGAGATGTGTGCTTTGAAATGATAAATGTGTGAATTTCATGATTAAGCGCCTTAAATTGTGCTACATTTGTGAATATTTAAGAAATTGGTATATTGGTGTAATTTGTGTAATTTTTAGGTAAGAATAGATTCTAGACACGATAAAAAAGATGTGGGAAAAACAGAGCTCAATTTGGAGTTGAAATGGGGGAGAACGATCAAAACAAAGCTGAAAAACACATGTCCAACTTGTATAATTTCTGTATTTCTATGGAGCTCAAAACTAGATGTGTGATATATAATTGGAAAGCCATGGAAGAGAGGATCGTGTGAGTGCAAGAATCACTTGAATTGGAGATCGGATGTGAAATTTATGCGCGAAATGGTGAGACTGCGCAGCACGCGATGCACTACACGGCCAGTGTACCGAACACGGCCCTGTAAGGGGAGACCGTGTTCTGACACCAGAAAATGCTACACGGCCACTCCTATGGCCGTGTTCCGCACACGGCCCGTGTTCTGATAAAAGTCAGTTTTATAATTTTCACACGTTCTAGAAGCTTCCATGGGGGTATAAATACATGTTTTGACCATAAAATCCGAGAAGAATCACTTGGGATCAGTTTCCACACACAATTAACACCTAAATCACACATATTCATCTCCATCTCTTCCACCCTTCACTTCATCCATCCAATCCACTTGATCTTCTCAAATCTATCTATAAATTCATCCATCCACCAATCTAAGAAGAGGAATTTATTATCGATTGAAGATTTTAGCATGATTAAAGAGGAGGAAGTTCACCATCAAAGGGGAGTCAACTTACCTTAATTTTGTTATTTTCTTCATTATTTTGCTCAATTGGAGCAAGCTATGGAATGTATTGATTCTATTATGATTTGTAGTGACTAGTCCTTATGTGAGGCTAGCAATATTATTGGTTAGGTATTATGTAGATTTTGCACACCACATGTTTGATGAATTGATTGTTATGAATATTTTCTATCATGAATGCTTATTCTCATTTTATGTATGATTTGTGTGGTTAAATTCTCTATTCATACTGTTAGGATGACCATTCCAATATTATGCTTTGTGGTTTAATTGAATCATTAATTGCATGAGATGACTTGGTTAGTATGAGGAGAGGTAAGTCATACCCTTCAAGTGCTTAGAACCTCATGATAGGACATTAGTGATGAACTAGTGAGGGAAACCCAACTTATGATCATAGTACCTTCATAGGAATTGAGAGTAAGAGACAATCCTAGGAGATTTAAACTTGTAAAAGAGTTGAGAACCTAATCACCTTTGCCATAGGGGTTAGGGGTACAAACGTGATTGCCCTTAATATCATAACATGAAAACTATCAATGCATGTGTGTGTGTGAGTCTATATATACCTTACCATGAATGTTGCTTGCCTTACATACTTCTTAGATTGTTCACCTTCATCAATTTTCCATCACACTTGGTACATGTTCTATCTTTAATTGCTTTTCTAGCTTAGTTTGTAGTATAATCAACTCCCTCCTTCTTTGGTTAGTCCTACTAGAGTGAAATATCTTTCAAATACGGCTACTCACTTTCGCCCTTGGGTTCGATATCTTATAAATTTTGCACTTTGTCACTTACGTGCTACACACGATAGAGTACACTTGCTCTAAATCAATTTAACCAAAATTGAAACCAAGTTTATGGCGCCGTTGCCGGGGCGAAAGCCTTCGGTGTAACGTGTTTGAATTTGTTAGCTCTACTTAGAATATTTTTTTTCTTATTTTTGCATCTTATATTTGTTTTGAAAATTTTTGTTCTTACTTGTTCTTCTTGATATGTACATCAACCTTGAAAGAAGAGGAGAAGGAGCAAAACCAAAATAGTAAGTGAAGGAAAGTAGTAGCAAGCCTTGAAAAGAAGAGTATGAACATGGATGGGTGGAACCAATACTTGGGAGGAAATTATGGAAATCTACTTGGTTTGGTTCCACCACAACAATCAAATGGCTACAAGGATGAGAGCAACTATGGGTATAGTAGTCAAATGAGTCAAACAAGCTCTCAAAGCTACAACAATGGGAGCTATGAGGGATGGCAAGGATCTTACAATGCAAATACATTTCAACCTCATCAAGCACACACTTATTCCGTACCAAGTTCTTCAAGCCAAATTCATTTGCCTATATTTACTCCTTTATCTGAAAATACAATGGAGTTGCTTAGAAGATATGCTTATGGAAATGATACAAGGCAAAGTTTTCAACCAAATCTTTCAAGCTATGAGCCTCAAAATTCCTATTCAATGCCTACTTCCAACTTTAATGTGGGACAAATGTGGAATATGCTGAATTACCTAATGGGGAATGGAACATGTATGCAAAACGGGTATGATCAAGAGAATTTCCAAGAAGAATATCCACCAAATGATGATGGAAGACCTTCATTGCCAAGTTCCTACAACCAAATGCCTAAGGTTATTCCTTTATCCGAAAATAGTGCCTTAATGGAGTTGTGTAGAAGATATGTTCAAGGGAACAATACAAGGCAAAGTTTTCAATCAAGTCTTCCTAGTTATGGGTCTCAATGTGTTCAAAGTATGCCAACTTCTTATCCTACGGTGCAACAAGAGTGGATGATGCCAAGTCCTCAAGTGGAGGATATTTCTTATATGAAAGGGAGTAATTTCCAAAATCAAAGGAATTATCTCCAAGAACAAAGATGGCAACCACCGAGTGAAGAAGAAAAGTCATCCGTAGAAGAAAGATTTGGTCAACTCATGAAGAAGATTTATGAAATAACTGAAGAAAGAAAGAGAGAAGATGAGGAAAATGAGAAGAGACTTGAGGCCTTAGAGCATCGAATGAGTCAAATGATACAAAAATGGAACACTCTTCATAAAATGGAGAATTTTGATGAAAAGATTGAAGAAGAGTTAGATGTAGAAGAGTGTTCGGGGGATAATGAAGAAGACTCAAGAGATGTTGAGCTTAGTGAGGATAAGGAAGACAAGGTAGAAGGAAGCTTGGAGGATGATAGTGAAAAGGATAAAGAGCCTAAGGTAGAAGAAAGCTTAGAGGAGGACGAGATTTTCTATGATTTCGTGTCCCTTGTTGATAAGAAAAATTTAAGTGAATATGAAGAATCAAGAGAGGAGTATGAATTTGATGAAGTGGAACAAGGTCTAGAAGCACTTGATGATGAGTTCGGGTGTGAAATGAGCATTTCTTCATCTTTTAACTCTTCAAGTTGCATTGATTTTCAAAATATTGTTTATATTGACTTTGCTTTACCTATTGATTCTTCTCAATGCCTTAGATACAAAAGAGAGCTTGAAGAGATGTTGGGGACATACTTGATAAAAATAAATAAGTGGTGGTCTCGAAAAGAAAGGTTAATAGAATGCAAGCTTATGCGAGTTGAGTTTTTAAAGCCAATCTCGAAGGATGCTACTATGGTCGTTACTTGCCACAAATGCCTAATAGAGGATGAAGCACAAAGATTAAAATTTGATGGCAAGAACGAACGATATCCTTAGCCATTCCGATGAGTTTTCCATGATCCGTCTGGCTTGAAGACATTAAACTTAGCGCTAGATGGGAGGCAACCCATCATTTATTTTAATGCTTTCATTTAAATGCTCTGATCTAGTTTTCTTGTATTTTTGGCATGTAGGTTGATTGTGCTCATGGAGAAGGATGCGTATTCAAAAATACGAGAAGTGTTTGATTTGAAGTGTGAAGGGACGTCTCACCACTTTTTGCAAACTTAAATCGAAACTCTTATTTTAATTTAAATTTGGGGGGATAGTGCGTGGTGGACGTACCTTGAGTGTTGTAATGCATATGCTTCTCTACAAGAAGATCATTGTTGGAAACTACAAGGGTAAGTCCCACCACTTTTTGCAAACTTAATTCTCAACTTATTTCGATTTAAGTTTGGGGGGAGAGTGCGTGGTGTGACTCACCACTTGAGTGTGCTTATTATGATGATTGAGAGGTCTTCTTGTAAAATGGGTAAATTTTAAAATTTTTCTCATAAGTATTGGTATGATTTTGGATCGTTTGATTGTGTTGAAGTGTATGCTAGTTCATTATTTGCTTGTAATTGTTGTACTAATGGTTTTGATGAGTTTTTGAGCACAAATGAAGTGTAGTGGAAGCATGAATTGAGCCCAAAAATCAATGTCGAGATTCATTGTGCATGCAATCTGGAAGCTTGTGCTAACCATTTCCATTACCAAATGTCTTTTCAGGAAGTTTATTTTACTACTCATCATTTCTAGTTGCTTAGCATATACTTGATTTGATTTGGATTGTTTGGATTAGTATGCAACTTCATGTGTCATATACTTGGGAGGTTTACTTGCTTTATTTTGGTAGTTTTACTTGCTTTATTAGTTTCTCTTATTTTTGAATAAGGTGGCAAAATCTTGAGCTTAAATGATATTGGATGATGAGGATATGTGCTTGATTTTCTTTTGATGAGTGAATTGTCATTTTTGCATGTTGTGTGTTGTTGTCTTATTCCTTGTTTGGTGAGTCTTTGCTCATGTGTTTTGTTTGTATTTTTATTCTTGTATAGGGTTGTTTGGTGGTTTGTTTCGGGAAGTTGTGAGTCATTTTTGAATGTGAGTAATGACATGTTGTTTGTGATAAGTGATGGCGAACTATGTTGAGAATCTCTACTCTTTAAAATTGTGACATGTTCTATTTAACTTGTTCAATTTTGAGATGAATTGAGGTATAATAGGTTCCTTAAGGTCCGAGCAAAAGCTTGTGAGCGTTTGAGCCTCAACCGTGCATCCATGGTTAAATTTCTTAATGAGTGGATCGATTGAGCCTTGATAAACTAGAACTTGCTCATGGACTACGGGAATGAGCCCGATTGGTGGAGGTTAGTGAAATGATCTTAGGCCATCCTTGTTACTTTAAAGTCATTGCCATATATTTCCTTACCTTATGCATCATCCTTAGTTAACCACTTTGAGCCTTAAAGCCTATTTTTGTGATATAAGCACATTACAAGCCGTGATTACCCACTTAAGCCTTATATATATAACCTTTGTGTGGGTGATTGAGGAGGTGATGGTTTACAAGGTTTGATGTGAGAATTGTGCTAGAGAAGAAAGGAAATGGTAAATAAGCAAGAAAATAATGAAAAGAGCTCAAGCAAAAATGTACATGCGACCTCAAAATAAGAAAAATGAGCAAATCATCAAAAATATGTTCAAGAAATTCAAAAGTCGAAAGAAATGAAGCATGCAAATTAAAAGAAGCTCAAGAAATCCAAGGAATAATAATGATTAGTGCTTGTGATTAGAAAAGAAGATAGAAACGTGAAGAAGTTGAAGAAGCTGATTATCTCTTCGATTACTTACACTCGATGAGTCACTCATATCCATAATCTTCATACTCTTACCAAAAAACCTAACATTACATCCAAAAGATAAAGACCTTTTTGATCATTAATTGAAGCCTTGGTGGCTTATGAATGTAGTCCGTGAGCAAGCCTATGGTGCGTCGGGTTCAATCAATTGATGAGTGAAAATTACCCTACTTCATAGAGAGTTGAGTGCATTTTGATATCCGATGTGAGGTTTGGACCGGAAGAGACTTTATTACTCTTAATTTTCTTAGACTTGAACTTGTTAATTTTTTATGTCATGATTTTAATGTTGTAGTGTGATTTGATATGATTTGGAGTCCTTGTTACTTATGATGTGTTGTTACTTATGTTCTTTAGGTCTTTCTCTAGGTGAAAATTCCTCCTCTCAATTTTTCATTTTCGTTGCTCGAGGACGAGCAACACTTTAAGTTTGGGGGGTTGATCGGTGTCATTTTTACCTAGATTTTAGTATCTTTTATTATGTATTTTTGTATGTTTTTAATCATTTTGTATATCATTTGGTGGTGTTATATGAAGATATGGAGATGTGTGCTTTGAAATGATAAATGTGTGATTTACATGATTAAGCGCCTTAAATTATGCTACATTTATGAATATTTAGAGAATTAGTACATTGGTATAATTTGTATAATTTTTAGATAAAAATGGATTCTAGACACGATAAGGAAGATGTGGGAAAAAACGGACCTCAATTTGGAGTTGAAACGGGGGAGAACGATCAAAGCAAAGCTTAAAAACACACGTCCAATTTGTGTAATTTTTTCATATTCGTGTGGAGTTCAAAACTGGACGTGTATTACATGGTTGGAAAGCCACGGAAGAGAAGATTACGTGAGCACAAGAATCACTTGAATTGGAGATCGGATGTGAAAGTTATGCGCAAAATGGTGAGACTGCGCAGCACGCTATGCACTACACTGCCCGTGTACCGAACACGACCCTGTAAGGGGTGGCCGTGTTCCGACTCCAGAAAACGCTACACGGCCACTCCCATGATCGTATTCTGCACACGTCCCGTATTCTAACAAAAGTCAGTTTTATGATTTTCACATGTTCTAGAAGCTTCCATGGGGTATAAATACATGTTTTGACCACAAAATCCGAGAGGAATCATTTGGGATTAGTTTCCACACACACTAAACACCTAAATCACACACATTCATCTCCATTTCTTCCACCCTTCACTTCATCCCTCCAATCCACTTGATCTTCTCAAATCCATACATAAATCCATCCATCCACCAATCTAAGAAGAGGAATTCATCATCGATTGAAGATTTTAGCATGATAAAAGGAGAGGAAGTTCACCATCAAATGAGAGCCAACTTACCTTTATTTTGTTATTTTCTTCATTATTTTACTCAATTGGAGCAAGCTATGTAATGTATTGATTCTATTATGATTTGTAGTGGCTAGTCCTCATGTGAGGCTTGCAATATGATTGGTTAGGTATTATTAAGCGCCTTAAATTGTGCTACATTTGTGAATATTTAGAGAATTGGTACATTGGTATAATTTGTATAATTTTCACATAAAAAAGGATTCTGGATACGATAAGAAAGTTGTGGGAAAAAACGGAGCTCAATTTGGAGTTGAAACGGGGGAGAACGATCAAAGCAAAGCTTAAAAACACACGTCCAATTTATGTAATTTTTCTGTATTCATGTGGAGTTTAAAACTGGATGTGTGTTACATGGTTGGAAAGCCACGGAAGAGAAGATCACGTGAGCACAAGAATCACTTGAATTGGAGATCGGATGTGAAAGTTATGCGCAAAATGGTGAGACTGCGCAGCACGCGATGCACTACACGGCCCGTGTACCTAACACGACCCTGTAAGGGGTGGCCATGTTCCGACACCAGAGAACGCTACACGGCCACTCCCATGATCGTATTCTGCACACTTCCCGTATTCTGACAAAAGTCAGTTTTATGATTTCCACACGTTCTAGAAGCTTCCATGGGGTATAAATACATGTTTTGGCCACAAAATCCGAGAGGAATCATTTGGGATTAGTTTTCACACACACTAAACACCTAAATCACACACATTCATCTCCATTTCTTCCACCCTTCACTTTATCCCTCCAATTCACTTGATCTTCTCAAATCCATACATAAATCCATCCATCCACCAATCTAAGAAGAGGAATTCATCATCGATTGAAGATTTTAGCATGATAAAAGGAGAGGAAGTTCACCATCAAAGGAGAGCTAACTTACCTTTATTTTGTTATTTTCTTCATTATTTGACTCAATTGGAGCAAGCTATGGAATGTATTGATTCTATTATGATTTGTAGTGGCTAGTCCTCATGTGAGGCTAGCAATATGATTGGTTAGGTATTATGTAGATTTTGCACACCACATGTTTGATGAATTGATTGTTATGAATATTTTCTATCATGAATGCTTATTCTCATTTTATGTATGATTTGTATGGTTAAATTCTCTATTCATAGTATTAGGATGGCCATTTCAATATTATTCTTAGTGGTTTAATTGAATCATTAATTGCATGAGATGACTTAGTTAGTATGAGGAGAGGTAAGGCATACCCTTCAAGTGCTTAGATCCTCATGATAGGACATTAGTGATGAACTAGTGAGGGGAACCCAACTTATGTTCATAGTACCTTCATAGGAATTGAGAGTAAGAGACAATCCTAGGAGATTTAAACTTGTAAAAGAGTTGAGAACCTAATCACCTTAGTCATAGGGGTTAGGGGTACAAACGTGATTGCCCTTAATATCATAACATGAAAACTAGCAATGCATGTGTGTGTGTGAGTCTATATATACCTTACCATGAATGTTGCTTGCCTTACATACTTCTTAGATTGTTCACCTTCATCCATTTTCCATCACACTTGTACATGTTCTATCTTTAATTGCTTTTCTAGCTTAGTTTGTAGTATAATCAACCCCCCTCCTTCTTTGATTAGTCCTACTAGAGTGAAATATCTTTCAAATACGGCTACCCACTTTCGCCATTGGGTTCGATATCTTATAAATTTTACACTTGGTCGCTTACGTACTACACACGATAGAGTATACTTGCTCTAAATCAATTTAACCAAAATTGAAATCAAGTTCACTAATACATTGCTAATTACCAATGGATTGAATTCTATTGCTAAATTCAGTTGCTAAAAAATAATTTTTTTTGTAGTGTTTATCATTTATTTATTACAAAAAATATCATTATACACCTCAAAATTATTATTTTTCTTAATCTCCGTACCGGTATGATAGCGTAGATTTAAATGAGGCAAGGAAATTATAGTTTAAACTATTAAATATTTAAATATACCAATTTAATTATTTAAAATATTATTTTATTATTATTTATTAAAAGCACCAGTTGTACTGGCGATTCAATTTGACGGATGGGTTAACAATGGAAGAGGCATATATACTAATGGCGCCTCTACTTAAAAAATTATAGCTTCTTCAAACTGCTATACTTTGTTAAATAAAAACAAAAACTACTATATTTAATTAAATTAGCCCAATTGTGACTCAATTAAATGACTTAAGTCATACATTTTTGTGCAGTTGAGTTGATAGTGTTTATAATCTAGTCATTGAGTAAAAATTCGTTTCATGTTTATATAAGTACTTTTATTCTTGTTGGGTCGATACTTTGGATCAATTTATAAGTATATAATTGAGTCAAGAATTTTTGCGTAAATTTTAGTATTTAAAGTGTTGTGCTTAAATTTGGGATACGAAAGAATAAATATTTAAATGATTATTCTCTCTTTTAAAAAAAAAAACTCATGTAATTGATTATTCTCTCTCTTTTTAAAAAAAAAAATTTATGTAAAATGTAAGGACAAAGTCCCTTGTAAGACCATATTTATTTGAGATGGTTATAATGTGTTTATTATATAGATTAAATATATTTGTTGGTAGTTAAATTTTATTTTTCTTGTACAAACAATAAAGAAATAAATTAAATTAAATGAGAAATTGTACCGATTAAATAGCAAAATATTCAACGGGAATTGAACAATGGGATGCCACGAAAACAAGAACACCCACGCCAGAGTCCCCATCATCGTTCCATCGCCAGTGGAGGAAGAATGGTCGGTGGGTTCGCGGGGAAATTCCATCTAAAGGAAAGGAAGGGGAGAAATGGAGGAGAATGGGATTCTGTAAATGAATTTTTCCATATTTTGTGATGGTTTTTGTGACACTCAAAAGTCAGTCACAAAAGGGTATTAAGTAAAAGCAATGTTGTTTCTGTAAGATAATTATGGCATAGTGCCATTAATAATAAATATATATAAGATATTTATTATGATCAAATATCTTAAATAATGATATGGTTTAAATGAATAATATATATGAGATAAATAAGGTCATATATATTTATGGATAACAATCACATTGATAGAATGTGATTTGATAAAGATTTAATATCCCGATCTGGTCCTCTCTCCACCTATTAAAGAGGAGTGAGGCTTGCGTGCACCAGGGCGCACGGAACACATTCCGTGCGCCTTTAGAAATTTTGTATTATGGGTAAGGGTACATTAATTTGGTCTAAAGGGTATACACTTTAATTACTAAAAGGTACACAATTTTGTTTTAAAGGGTATACACTTTTCATTAATATTTTTTTTTCTTTAGAAAATAAAGGGTACACATTTTTATACTAAAGGGTATACAATTTAACACAAAATTCTAAAGGCGCACGGAGTGTTGTTCGTGCGCCCAGATTTTTCTTTAGAAAATAAAGGGTACACATCTGTATACTAAAAGGTATACAATTTAGCACAAATTTCTAAAGGCGCACGAAAAGTGTTCCGTGCGCCCGGGTGCACAGGAGCTTTTGCCATTAAAGAGACACAATTTTATTAATTCTCTATCACATTAAGTCTTACGTAATGTGCCATAAAGAAAGGGTGAGGAGAGAGAAACTAGTTCCCGGCGTAATTGACAGGAACGTATCGTTGGAGGACCGCCATTAGTGGCGTCTCAAAGTAAGTCTTCTAATCGTGTTTATGTGGTGTGAAAATCATGAAGATCTAAGATCCATGTCAATTAATAAATTAATTGTTTATGAAATTATGCTTACATGTGGTATCAGAGCATGGTTTTGGATCTCATGATTTTTCATCGAATAATTAACATTAAATTTGGATGTAGTAAATTTACGTATTACGTTCTTGATTAGATGTGAGATATATTCTATAACCAAATTATCTCAATTTTAATTTACACTTTATTATCAATATATTATGATGTGTGAGTATTATGTTTTATGTATCATGTATTAAAGTGATGTGAAAAAGTAATTATAATGAGTTGATTCACGTTAAAAATTTACAAGATTATTAAATTGATATATTGAAATCTTATGACTCATGCGAAAATTATAGTGATATGATTTCCATATTAAGAAAATATCAACTGCCCTATTTAGTTTTTGGGACTGAACAATTAAAGATTGATTATGGAAGTTAATTATGTCAGCATAAGATATAAAAAAGTTAATTATGTCATGAGATTTTAATATAAAATTACATGACTCCCTTTAATTTTGGGAGTATAATGACTGATTAAGAATAATGACAACTAATTATAGTCAATAAATCAACATGCCTTATTCATAAAATGGCTTGAATATCACACTTTAATGCCAGTTATTAACATAATTATAATAATAAAGTGACTCATGTATTCCTCAAACTTTTCAATTAAAGTGATTTAATAATGTTAATGAAATCGATCCATCACTAACGTTTATGACTTATATTATTATTGATAATAATTAAAGATTATGTTATTATTGATACTAATTTATTGGAATTAAAATATCTCACTTATGTTATGTATGTTTGAGTGCTCATGGCATTTATAATGTTAAGATGCCAAATTTATTATAATATGAATACAAATTATACATGATATCTTTATTAATGTGATATATATGGATATATTATGTATATATATGATGACAGTCTTAAGATTTTAATTAATGATATTGACTGTGATTTATGAATATTTATGAAATAATGATTTGATTATTACTCACTTTCCTATTGAGTATAATCTAAGAGTCTTTGATAAGATTAATAATGATTTGATTATTACTCACTTTACTATTGAGTATAATCTATTATGATAATCTTTGATAAGATTATAAAGAATGATTTTATGATTTAAATTTATTTAATGTTGGTCTGTTAATCACCAAAGTGGTCTGATCTGAAAGAATAATAAAATTAAATCGTATAGTTAAATTTTAATTTTCCATATTTAAGTGATGCTTGAATAAAGAGAATTATTATATGGGTTATTAAAAATTTCACAATTATAAGACTTTAAATTCACCTAAAGGTGATTGCTAGTCTTTATAATTCATGAATATGAAGATAAATTGATAATTAATATATTATGACAAACTATTTTGTATGTCCAAAGATGACAAAATAGTTTTAATGAAAATATTTAATTATCAAATTATGTTATATTTGAAAGCATCATTATGATTATGATTGTATATTGTTGTATCACCCAAAGGAGAATTTCAATATACATTTATTGCTTTCGATCCTAAATCTATTATTAAATTACTCAAGGTATTTATAGGAATAAATTATATTATTCTTATTCTTAAAATTACTTATATTATTTAGTCTCTATTCGCATGATGCATCTGTTCCATTACAAAATGGATTAAAGTAATTTAAATAGTGTGGATAAATCTAATTTCACCAAAGTGTTTTGAATTTTATTTATCACTTCAAGATAAATTGCTCATTTGCTTTGTAATAGCAATAAAGCTAAGTAATCTGACTATAATACTCGGGTTAGATCAAACAGACTGGGCATAATGTTTATGTGAATGAATGAGACTAATAAATTAAGTCTAACATACCTAAATTACTAATAAATCTCTTGATGAGATGCTAATGACTACTTTAACTACCATAAAGTTTGATGGTTCTCATGGCACACATGAACTCATCATTAAAGATAATAAATATTGCAACAAGATTAAAGCCTTCCATAATGAACGTAGTTTACAAATTCATTACCTTCTAAGTATGACATATTCCTAATAAACTATAACACCATGAAAGACAAATGGAATGTGAATTAAATTCACGTAATTTAATGATGGTTCAAAAGGAAAGAAGGTTTAAGAAACAATTTAAAATTTAAACATTATGTTCGTTTAAAAGTAATGAAGTTTGAACTAAACGTGGCTTTAATGTTTGGGGAAACTTTCCAAAAAAATTATTCCAAAAAGATTAATTAAGAATAAAGCCTTTCATGAGATAGGCTTTTACTGATCTTGATATTTGTGTGAATTGCATTAAAGAAAAGCAAATAAAACACACAAAGAATAGAGACACGATAACTACACAACTTCTTATAATAGTTTACACCGCTAAATGTGAATCTTATGATAATACCCTCCTTAAAGGAATAATAATATTCCATCATTTTTAATTTTAATTTTAATTTTTCACATTATGATTATATTTATCTTTGCAAGAAAATTCTCATTCTATAAATACTCGATAAGCATTTATTAATGATGTTAAGAAAATTAGATAGAAAAGTGAAAATTACAAAGATTGGAAAAAGTGATGAATTTTATGGAAAGTGTGATGGATTATCATGCCCAATCACTTAATTACAGGAAAAACTGACATTTATACTAAATGTTGCACACCATAATAAATTGGTGTAGCAGAATGACATAATCGTACTTTATTAAATATGGTTATAAGTATGTTGAATGATTAATTTATACCCATATTTTGTGGATTTATACATTTAAAGCTGCCACTTACGTGATGGTCGAGTTTTTAGTAAAACAGTTTTCAAAACACCTTATAAACTTGTAGAAAAACTCGATCTTAGGCAGTTGAATGTTTTAAATTGCCCGGCGGGAATTATGATTTATATCCACATATAAAGAATTTGGATATAAGAAACTAAAGTGATTTCTTTATAAATTATCCTTGAAGTCTAAAGGGTATGGATTTTATGGTCTTAACCATAGTACAAGAATTTTAAAACTAGAATGTCAAATTCATTAAGAATTGTAAAATCAGTGGGAGTATGAAACCATGAAATGTGGTTATTGAAGAAGTTGGGTGGAGAATTTGAAAATACATTCATCTAAACTTCTTCTAAAGTTGTTATATAGTTGTTAAATAGTCAAACAACTTTCAAGTACAACATTAAGTTATTCTACTCTCTTAAAGGATCTGATTTTACTAAATCAATTATCAATGAGCTTTCATTTGATATATCACATCAAATAGCATTAAGAATATCTGAAGGACAATATATCCGCTATTTCTAACGATTGCATATGTGGTATAATAAAATGAGCTAAATTTGACATTATAATAGAAGCTAAAATTTCAGTTTTGGAATAAGTCATGGAAGTACTAATTCTATTAAATGAGTAAATTCAATGAAAGGCGAGTTGAAATCAATGGCTCATAATGAAATTTAATATCTTGTTAGAATTGCCAAAAAGTTATAAAAGAATTTGAAACGGATGTATCTTTATGATGGCGATTTCCAAAGATATAAAATTAGAGTTGTTGCTAAAGATTTTACTCAAAAAGATGACATAATTATAAGGAGATATAACAAATTATTTCTTTAAAAGACTCTATTAGAATTATCATGGCTTTGGTAACTCATTATGACTTAGAGTTGCACCAAATAAATGATATGCCTGCTTTTCTTAAAGGTGATTTGGTGAAAGATCAAGTTAAATAGATCAACTCAAGTTTTTTTTTCCATTAAAGGAAAATATCACATGGCGTGTAAACTTAAAGAATTAACATACAAACTTAAGCATGCTTTCCTATAAAGATATCTTTTGGATTTAAGAAAAACATCATAAACGGTGTACATATATATCTGAAAGTTAGTGAGAGCACATTAATTCTATACTTGATGATAAACTTGCTTGCAACTGATGATCTTGGTTTATTATGTGAAACCAATAAATTTCTCTCAAAGAACTTTAAAATAAAACATATGATGAGACAATTAAAGATGTCTCTGTAAGTATATGTTAATAAAGTTCAATAGAGGTTATGGATGGAAAAGTGTTTGTAAAGAACGTTCCAATCCGAAAGGGAGATAAGTTTAACCTTATGTAATTTCCAATAATGAATTGGAACGTACTACAATATTCCTTATATGTATATTATTGGTAGCTTAAGATATACAAGATTGTATAAATACCAAATATCAGTCTTACTGTTAGAATGCTTGGTCATTATTGAAGTGATTCATAAATGAATGACCAGAATGTTGCATAAGAAAATATTATAAGGTATTCTAATGAACTAAAGCACTCGTGCTTACTTATCGAAAATTTAATTACTTAGATGTAATTAAATATAGATTCAGATTAAGATGATTATATGATGCAAAAAAGTTTACTTTAACTTTTACGTTTCCTAATCAGGGATATTGTGTCATGCAATATTGTGAAGAAGTTTCTAAACACTACATTCACTATTAAAGTTAACTTGTGGCATGATTTGAAGCTACAATTTAAGGACATTAAATGTGGAGTTTAATTTCAGGACTTGAAATAAGTTGACAATAATGTCAAGTCGCTGAAAACTTATTATGATTATTCCGCTGCATTGTTCTTCTTTAAAACGATGGATATTTCAAAGTTACTAAAACATATGGAATGAAAGTATCTATCGTTAAGAAGAACTTTAGAAACAAAGATGTCAATTGAGCATAATGGAATCAATCTTATGATTTTGGATCCGTTACACAAATGATCTTCTCTAAAACATTCATTGAACGTTACATGAATATGAGATCATTGAAAGGCTCTAACAAGCTTATGATGAACAATTGACATTAAGAGCTCATTATGTTTTGTTTCTAATTGATATATCTTGTTTTGTCATTTTAGTATACATGAATGTTGACATTAATAAAACAAGATTTTATCTCAAATTTGAGATACTTATGTGGACCATTATTGATCTTTACGAGTTATGTTGAGTAGAAAGCTAATATCAAAGTACATGAAAGGAACTATGTCGAGTAAATGATATAGAACCGCTATGACTTGTGTTAGTCTATACTCAATATTGACTTTATGAGTTGACCAGTTAATTTATCTTATGTCGCGCATATTATGTAAATTATTTAAACCTTTACGTTTAAAGTTTAATTCTGTCACTCGGCCAAGTGGGAGAATGTAAGATAATTATGGCCTAGTGCCATTAATAATAAATATATATAAGATATTTATTATGATCAAATATCTTAAATAATGATATGGTTTAAATAAATAATATATATGAGATAAATAAGGTCATATATATTTATGGATAACAATCACATTGATAGAATGTGATTTGATAAAGATTTAATATCCCGATCTGGTCCTCTCTCCACCTATTAAAGAGACACAATTTTATTAATTATCTATCACATTAAGTCTTACGTACTGTGCCATAAAGAAAGGGGTGAGGAGAGAGAAACTAGTTCCCGGCGTAATTGACAGGAACGTATCGTTGGAGGACCGCCATTAGTGGCGTCTCAAGGTAAGTCTTCTAATCGTGTTTATGTGGTGTGAAAATCATGAAGATCTAAGATCCATGTCAATTAATAAATTAATTGTTTATGAAATTATGCTTACAGTTTCATCCACTCATTAGTTTGTGATGGTTGGGCAAAAGCCATCACAAAAAAAAAATGTGACAGCTTTTAAATCATCATAAAAAAGAAGCCGCCAGTAATGCCGTCACTGAGAAGTTTCGATCACGATTCAACAACGATCATCAATTTGTCATCACTATTCAAATTTCCCATCAAAAAGGCCGTCACAATTGTGACTGTTTCAAAGCAGTCACAAATCAACAACATTTTTATAGTGTACCAAAGTCCAAAACAAACATATACTACTATTCACTGATTTTTAAAATTCAGTTAACCGAAAACAAACATAGTTAGTGCCCACTCCTTTTCTCTTTGTTTGTTTGTTTTTTTTTAATTCTTTTATTAATTAATTACTGCTAATTATAACTATACCATTAAAATTAACCCTAAATATTAAATGTTATAAGCAAAATAGACCATGAACCATAAATCAATGGGTAATTTATATATGTATATAGCATAAAAATAAAAATGTTATCAAGAATTGTGGAAAATTAAAAAAAAAAATTAAACTAAATTAAATTAAACAGGTAATTAATTCTCGAATTGCACAATCAATACGATAAGAATTAGATACCGAACCGTGTGGGCATCTTGCATATATAGTATAGTATATAGCTTACTTTCCCACTAAGTTTAATAATGTTCATGTGCATATAATTAATAAAATACATTCAACTTGCAAAACTATTTTAAGAAAAAGAAAAAAATTTAGGATCATTGACGTCTAAATTTCTAAAACACAGAATTAAACAAGTGTTATTTTTCAAGACCCAAAACAAACCTACGCAAAAGAGATGGCAGTTGCTGTGTGCCATGTGCATTTCAGTCTAGATCATATATACAATCACATGATCTTATTGTAATTTGTCTTTTACGTTTAAGTCACCTCCACAGGACTATCTTGGTTGAGACTACTCGAATCAGCGAGATGAAACAACGAGCTTCGAGATAAGAAATGAGCATCGAGATGAAGGAATTGAATTTGGTTTGTGAGGAAAAAGAGCTATTATGCCTTATCATCTCAATAATTAGGGAGAAAACTTCTTTTTTTATAAATTGAATCAAAAACATTTTTACGTTTAAGTCACCTCCACATGACTATGTATGGTACATTTCTGAACTTATTCAAATCCTTAATCATGAATGGATTTTGAAAGCAATGTCCTTAAATAAATAGCAAGCAAGTGTTATCATAATTCCTAAAATAGTAACCTAGCTAAAATGCTCTCTCTTCTTCTCCTCTTACCTCTTCCAATATTGATCATATTCTTTCTCTTGAGACTTAAACATCACAACCCTACTCGAAAATGTGGTTATAATCCTCCACTTCCAGGGCCAAAAGGGCTTCCATTAATTGGAAACTTGCACCAATTTGATGTCTCAAAACCTCACTTATGCCTCACCCAACTTTCAACCAAATATGGCCCTCTCATCTCCTTAAAATTCTGTCGGAAGCAACTAGTCGTGATATCTTCGGCTGATGTAGCTAGAAAGGCTCTAAAGTTCAACGACATTGCATTTTCTGGCCGGCCACATACGAAAGCAGCGTTTCGATTTTCATACGGCAACAATGACCTCATCACTTCACCTTACAATGAGTACTGGAGACAGGTGAGGAAACTGGTGGTTCATCATCTCTTCACACCCCAGAAAGTCCGAATGTTTCGCCACATCCGGGAAGATGAAGTTTCCCGAATGATCCGTGAAATCGCCAGCAAGTCCAGCCCCAACAAGGCCATCAACGTAGGGGAGATCTTGTTGTCTTTCGCGTGTTGTCTTTCGTGCAGAGTCGCATTCGGGAAGCGACTGGACGAAGGCACGAGACGATTTGGGAAGATGTTGGAAGAGTTTGCTTCATTTGCTATACTGACATTCTTGGAGGATTGTTTCCCTATATTGGTTTGGATTAATAAAGTAACAGGTGCTGCTAATAGACTTGATAATCTTTTCAATGAGTTGGATTGTTTTTATCAGGAGCTTATAGACGAACATCAATGTCCAAACAGACCAGAGTCTATGAAAAACGACATTGTCGATATCTTGATTAATCAAATCATGGAAGATGACTCAGCTCCCACTAGGATTGATTTCAACCATGTCAAGGCACTACTTATGGTAATTAACAACAGCCTTTGTTCAATTCATTTAAGGTATACATATTTGTTGCCACCTGATTGTACGGACGCTAGTTTCGTACACCCACATTTAACTCATATACATTTATTAATAAAAACATTATCTGTATGTTCGAATTGACACATTTAAATCCGAACGAATTGATTCTAAAATATTAAAGAAATAATGTAAGGGCAAGTATCGCTTGAGACCATTTTACCCATATTTTAAATTAGTTATCATTTTTCTTATAAGATGTTATTACTTTCGCTATAAAATGTTATCACTTTTTATTTTTACTATAAATTATTAATGAAATAGCATTATCACTTTTTTATTAATTGAGTAACTTTTAATCCGATCTTATGTAAATTTTTATGGAGATGATCTTACACAATTCTTTGACATAATGTAATGATCTTCCCACAGGCTATACCCTAAACCATAAGATACATAAAATGCAGCAGTTCTTTGACGAATTTAATTAAATAGTTATTTTCAACATTAGTTTTGTCCTTCATTGTTGTAAATACTAAATAATGATTATGTATCATTTCCACAGAATTTATTTGTCGCGGGAACAGATACAAATGCAGCCACAATAATCTGGGCACTCACTGCACTAATGAGGAATCCTATGGTAATGAAGAAAGTGCAACAAGAAATCAGAAGTTTGATTGGAATGAAAGGATTCATTGATGAAGATGATCTTGAAAATCTAGCCTATCTCAAGGCCGTCGTAAAGGAAACTATGAGGCTATATCCGGCGGTGTCGATTGCGCCAAGAGAAACGACAGAGAAGTGCATCATAAACGGCTACGAAATCCCACAAAAAACAATGGTGGTCGTGAACATATGGGCGGTCAATAGAGACCCAACATGCTGGGAAAATCCAGAAGAATTCTTGCCCGATCGATTTTTGAATGCTTCCATCAACTATAACGGGCAGGACTTCGGTTTCATTCCATTTGGATCGGGCCGAAGGATCTGCCCCGGAATGCATCAAGGAGTTACCACAGTGGAGCTGGCCCTGGCTAATCTTCTCTACACTTTTGATTGGGAAATGCCCCAAGGGATGACGCCAAATGATATGGACACTAGTGCATCCATGGGACTAATCATGCATAAAAAAGAAGCTCTGCATCTCATTCCCACGCCAAAGTATTCCTCACAACCTGTTGCATGTAAATCCTAATAGTTTATGTCTATTTCACCCTCAGAGTTAATGTTTATGTTTAGAGTTTAAAGTTAAATCTTATTGTATTATTTTAATATTGTCACGATGAGACCGGATGCTGTAACACTTGGACCAGCCCAGATTATGCAGCAAGAAATAACTGAATGTAAATGTTGAAGACTAAATTTATAGTGGTTCTATTATGATCAAGATCTACATCCACTTGAGGCTGGGAGGTTATTTTATTGATCGATGGGTTTACAAGAAAGAGAATCACTCAAAAATAAAGGAAAAATACATTTAACACTCAAAACTGAAATTTTAGAAAACTAAGCTAGATTGCTCTGTTTTGTGTTAGGTTTTGGCCACTTATATGATATCCAAATAATTGTTCCATATATACCAAGGAAAGCTTGGAATCCCAGTTTCAATCTTGAGCTGATAACCGTCCAAAACAAACCCTTTTAAACTGCCAAAAAATCACCTTAAACAGGCCCATCTGACTTGATTTCAAAATATCCAAAAACTGACTTCTAACCATTTTTTGCTGCACTTGATTGTTTTGCATGCGTTTCCAACCATGTTGAAAGTCCAAACTGATCCAGCAACCTTAGTTATGATGTCCACGTCATTTATGACTCATTGAATGAAGATTTTACATCCAATCTTTACAAATATTATAATTATAGTTCATCATATATTCGCATAAGATAAGGATACACTTTTAGTGAATGGTTGAGAGAATCATTAGCTTATAAAGAAGGTGAGGAGGGGGAAATGTAATTTGGTGCTCCATGTGAGTTGTCCTCTAAATTTTGGTTTTTTTCCAAATAATAGTTCATCACATATTTTACACTTGGTTAATAGCCTATTTTACTCTTTGATTTCTGACATATCTTACCTTCTTCATGAGATGTACTCCCTCCCCCATCCCATCCTAATGGTTACATATTTTCATTTTGGGCGTCTCATCCTAATGGTTACATTTTTTTTTTTAGCATATGAGACCCACACAAATTAATTACTTCTCTCTCCATGGCCCCACACATCCCACTAATACACCTACCCACTTTACATTAAGTTATTATTTCTCTCACCTCAATATACATTAAAATACTATATTCATTAATCCCTGTGCAAAAAGCAAACCTAACCATAAGGACGGGATGGAGGGAGTATATTTAAAGGAGAAGAGTTGATATTCGTTGCATTCAAGTGCACACGAGAATTTATATGTGTAAAAAATTTTATTCAATAGTGTATACTCCCTCCATCCCGTGTTAAAATTTGCATTTTTCATTTTGGTTGTCCCACGTTAAGGTTTATATTTCCTTTTATATCAAGTTGGACCCACACAAAATAATTAATTACTCTATGTAGGGCCCACACACAACACTACTATAACTACCCACTTCAAATTAAATATTATTTCTCTCACCTCACTACACATCAAAATATTATATCTCTTAATCTACATGCAAAAAGCAAACGTAAACATTAACGCGGGACAGAGGGAGTATATGTTTCCTCAATCACTCACACTGATTCAATAACTACTACTCACTCTTTAATGATTATCAATCTCATTGTGATTGACTCTCTTAATGATATCCATTATCATTACAATTGTTGAATTAGGACCAAGCGACCACTAAAAAAAGTCTCTTTTTATGACTTACTTTTGGAGATAATCTGGTACTTTAGGAATAATAAATAAATGATAAAGTATGTTATGCGTGTTAATATGTTATGACTATTTGTAAATAAAATACATACTAAAAGAATATTAGTTAAGTGTTTTTTTTTCTAATATAAAAGTGTGAGGTTAAAATTGGAATAGAAATTGATTTTGAGACTGTAGGAGCACGAGAATATCGTCAAAACATGCCCACCTTAATTATTATTATAATTATAAGCAATGACAATTGAACCTGTAAGGCCTGATCTTGACCTCAGACAGGGACGGAGGTAGGGATGGCAATGGGGCAGACCAGGACGGGTACCTGTGTACCTAGGCCCGCCCCGTGCACTGGTTAGCCGCCCCGCCCCGTGACCCGCCTCGGGTCAGAATATTAGTACCCAAACTTGCCCCTATGCGGGGCAGGTCCGCCCCACCCTGCCCCATCTAAATAGCTTCTGAACCCTCTTCTTTGCACAATACTGTCGATCAAAATGCTTCTCCTATCAACCAAAAACACCACGAATTCAATCAAGAATAGATCTATTTAAATTTTGATAATTGGCACAACAAATGCATAAAATTTCTTCAAGTTTATAAAAAATTACCCAATTAGGTCTGCAATTCTTCATGTATTCTGTCCTATTTTTCTCGCATTCAATTGGGTAAAGAAGACCTACTGACTCAATTTCTGTGCTACTAACTCAATATCTGTGCGTTGGCGAGGGGCTGGTGGAACGTGAGGTACCAAGATAGTGGTTGAGATGGAGGTGCCGAGCAGTCGAGGTGAGTGAGATAATAAGATTTGAAAATGAGAGTTGGAGCGTCTAAGTGAGAGATGAACGGCTAGGGTTTAGGTTGAATGGGGAAAACTTAATTATTGAATGGAATGTAAATAATAGGAATTATATATATTTTTTGAATATATAAATAAATAATATAATTTAATATATTAAATTAGTACGGGGCAGGGCGGGTCAGGGCGGGGCGGGCCAACAACAACACCCATATTTGAACTGCCCCATGTACAGAACGGGGCAGTTCCGGCCCGTTCTTTGTGTGGGGCGGGTCTGGCCTGGCCCAACCGGGGCGGGGCGAAGCGGGGCGACTTCAGGTCGGGGAAAATTGCCATCCCTAGATGGAGAGAGATAAGGACCAGGGGGCGTTGGCCCCCCTGGAAATTTAGTAATCTTTAGTATATATATAAAGTTTAATAATTTAATTGATGTGTTTGCGGGCTTAATGATTCATCTCTCCTTTTCGAGACATGAGGTCTCAGGTTCGAGTAATGTGAGAGTAATAATTATTGCTTTTATTTTTTAAGAACATGTTTTATTTTTTTTTAAAAGAAACTTTTCTTTGGTATTTTATATTTGTTTTCTTTTTTGATCTTCTTTCTTTCTGATAATTTAATTCTTTTTTTCAATAACTTTTATTTTACATATAATAATAATAAATTTATTTTATTTATAATATACAACATAATACTCTTTATCTAATAAAATTATTTACACTTTACTCATTTATTTGTATTATATTTACCCAAAAAAATAACATCAATAATAAATTTAAAGATTACTTATATTTTAATTTTAAAAATGTCACAATATTAACACACATTAATGGAGTACTTTATTTTATTTGTTATGTAAAAATATCAATTTACTCGTAAAAATCAATAAAAGTTCGTAAAAAAAATTAAATTTTCTTAAACTACATAAATGATTTCACAAGACGGGAAGAACTTGTTATAGTTTTAGTGTCATTCTGGCCCCCTCTGAGCCCAATTCTGGCTCCGTCATTGACCTCAGATAACCTTTTATTTATTCATTTATTAATATTATTTTAAAAAAGAAAAAAAAAAGGGCTTGACCACATTGTTGATTTAATTGGGCCTAATAATATAGGATTTGGCCCAATGGATGTCCGTACAAAACTTCCGAACCATAAAGATCGACTCGTGGGTTGAAAAAGTGTATATGGATATGGATATTGCTACTCCAATCCCTATTTTCCCTTCTTGATCCCCGGCGAAGGAAATGAGCAGGAAGGCAGCTCCTTCTGCAATCGAGCTTATTCAAACAGGAATTATGGCAAGTTTTGTAATGGATTCGGTAATTTTTCTCATCCATTCTCTTTCATTCTCTTCGAATTTGCATAATTTGTGTCAGAGTGATGGGCGTTCTTCAGTCCCAACTGATTTCAACAGTATCAATGAATTAGATGATGCTGTTTGGTTGTTTAGAATGCGAGCACGACCTTCTCTTCCTGTTTTCACCAAACTGTTGGGTGAAGATGAAGCACCACCCTGTTGCCCTCTTCATGTTCGACGAAATGCGTGAGAAGGGTATTCCTGCAGATGTGTACACCATGAATATTGTCAGTCATTGCTATTGCCTCGTGAAACGGGTGGACTTTGGGTTTGCTATGTTCAAGAGCGGTTACGAACTCAATGCCTCGACATTCTGCACGCTCATGAAAGGCCTCTTTTTCGATCATAAGTTCGTGGAAGCAGCGGCATTGTTCAAAAAGCTCTTGGTTTGAGAATATGTGAGCCTAATGAAGTTGTGATTCTCGCTGTGATTAATGGGCTGTGCAAAGCTGACCAACCTATTCCAAGCCTTGGAATTGCTCTCTTTGGAAAAAACTATGTCAAGGCTTATAACATCTTCCATCGCCCCGTGAAGGAGGATGTGTGCAACGGAAAAAACATTAAAACATTTAGCAAGGAAAAATAACCATCTCGAACAGAAAAATCAGCGCAAAGGCTACCAACACAAGGACGAAAACATCCTTCTCCATCACCTTTTCGTCAACAATACGGGGGGCCTTCTGGAATATGGTGTATGGCGTTGTAGAGCTTCAATTTCCTCGCCGTTAGCTTGCGCTTCGCAGCGATATACCTGAAACCAGTATAAACCACAAGCAAAAAGTAGAAAAGGGAGATGAAAAAACTCAACGTAAAGACGGAAAAAGGCATAATCGCAGTATGGGGTCTTGGGTGGGACGGTGGTGTTTCCAAAAAAAGGAAGCCTGTTGGTTGCATGAGAATCTTGAATTAGGAGTTTATGTTGTTGGTTCGCTTTGTGAAGAAGTGTATTTGAAGGAGGCAAAACAATTGCTAGTATAAGCGGAGGGAAGCGGTTGTGCACCCAATAATTGTGTTTATAACGTTATTATCCGAAGTTTGTTGGGGATGAACGAGCTGTCGAAAGCAAAACCATTGTTGGAGGAAATGCATGAAAAAGGATTGTGGGCCGATACAGCCACCATATCCATGTCGCGTGATCAGCAGCAACTGCAAGGATAAGATGAAAGTGATGTGCTTTTGAAAATGATCAGCTACCATATTCATTCTCTTTCTTCTCTTCGAAGTTGGGTGAGAGTGATGGGCGTTGTTCAGCAAGAACGCCCACAATTGATTGTGATTTCAGCAGCATCAATGAATTACGCGATGCTGTTTGGTTGTTTTGTGAAATGCCACCACAACCTTGTATTCCTGCTTTCATCAAACTGTTGGGTGTCGTAGTGAAGATGAAACCCCACCCTGTTGCCTTCCCCATGTTCGACGAAATGCGTCACAAGGGTATGACTACACTATGAATTTCGCCATTCGTTGCTATTGCCTTGTGAATGCTTGGATATTCAGCAAAGGCCTCTTTTTGGATCATAAGGTTGCGGAAGCAGCAGCATTGTTCGAAAAGCTCTTAGTATTGAAAACGTGTGAGCCTAATGAAGTTGTGATTCTCACTGTGAGAATGAATGGGCTGTGCAAAGCTGGTCAACCTATTCCTGCCGTTGTTACGGTTGCCCAAAGTAAACGGATCGAAGTTCTATTAATTAGAGCCTTTTTTTATTTTCGAACAGGTAAAAAATTAAACAGTTAATTCTCGTATTGCACAATCAATACAATATGAAGATTCCGAACCATGCATGTGGCTTCTTGTATATACTGTGTAGTATATAGCTTACTTTCCCACCAAGTCTAATCTAATTAATGCTGCAGTATTATAATATGAAAAGTGCATATAGTTATATATTTTAAATTTTAGATTGAAAAAATATAGAATCATTGACGTCTAAAACACAGGACTAAAAGCATGTGTTATTTTTCAAACCAAAACAAATCTACGCAAAAGAGTTGGGTGTAGTTGTGGGCATGTGTTAAGTCTAGATCATATAATCACATGATCTTATTGTAATTTGTCTTTTACGTTTAAGTCACCTCCACGTGAATATGTTGATTGAGACTAACCGAATGAGCGAGGCGAAGAAAATTAGTTTGCAAGGCAAAATTTAAAATAAGTACTATTATTATGTCTTTTTATCTCAATCGAGTAGAGAACTTTTTTAATAAATTGGATAAAGAACATTTTTTCTTAAATATAGTAGTATTTGAAATTCGGCACTCTCTTATTTTTCTATTATCATTAATATAAATGGAAAGATTTGTGTGAATTCATCCTATGGAATGACTTTTATGAAAATCCATCCAAAGCAACTAAAAAATTCAAAATCAAATCCATAATTTGAAATCAATTGCTTTAAAATCTTAAATTTATAAATTCATTGATTTCAAGTTACATCCAAACACCCTAATGTTTTCACCGTGAGAAGTTACTTAACGTGTAACTTTTTCAAATCCTAATTCTTGAAGCAATGATGTCCTTCTATAAATAGCAAGCGTCTTCAAGATTCCTAAAATAGTAACCTAAAATGCTATTTCTTCTTCTCCTCGTACCAATTCCAATTTTGATCCTATTCATTATCTTGATACAAAAACATCACAACTCTAGTCGAAAATGTGGTAATAACCCACCACCCAAAAGGGCTTCCATTAATCTGCAACTTGCACCAATTTGAAGTCTCAAAACTGCACTTATGCCTCACCCAACTTTCAACCAAATTGTGTAGATTTGAAGAAAAGAAAGAGAATGGATGAGTAAGAGAACCCAATTCATGAGAAGATTTGGGCCGAAATGCTGTCGGAATGAGCTGAATTGCAGAAGTAGCTGCCTTTCGGTTCATCTTCTTCAGCGAGATTCAACCAAAGAAAGTGGGAGAGAGAGTGTCAGTGTGTGTGGTTCAGCGAAGGAGTGAAGAACAACTGATGTAAAAAGCGCTGCCACGAGTAGCGACTTCATCCTTTTCAGGCTTTACCAAAATTTTTACTATTATTTAATTTTATTAGCCAATTTTATTTATGGGCGAATTCAAATTCAAATCAGAGCCCACCAATATTTTGTAAAATTCTTTTATGTCCTAATTTGATAATTTTTTAAATTCATGAAATGATAAGAAAGTCCTTGGTTCATATATTCATAACTCGATTTAAAAATTTAACTGATCCACACACAGGTCAACAATGGAGTCACCCCCACAAATACATATTACTGTCGAATCACATTCCAACCGATGCACTAATAATTTAATTGAGTCAAAATTTTATCTCTAGTTGAGCAAATGGGATCACCTATTTCACAATGGTGTTTCATCTCCTATTCTACGAATTAAATGATTGTCACATGTTATAATCAATGTCCAAAATTCAACACATGCTCCAAGGGTTTAATGGTCATTTATAAGGTATAACTTTTTTATATTGTGAAACACCAATGAAACACCGAATATGAAATAGGAAATTCAACTTTTTTATATTTGTGTCAATTGTGACTCAATTAAATGACTTAATTATAATTAGGGTCAATTACTATTACGTATAATCTATATATCAATATTACTATTAGATACATAAGGAAAAAAATATTACTGATCAATACAAAATAAATACGTGAAATACCATTCTTATCCCTCTTTTAATTGTGTTCAAAGATTAATATAAAAGATGAGTTCATATTCTAGTAGCTCACTTCCTGGAGTGAGGAATGAATTAAAAAGAAGGAGCATAGCGTATTTCTACTTTGTTATGAGATATCCTATAGTTGGTACGGGTCTTACTTGAGAGGAAGGAGGCCTAAGCCATGTCTGTTGTGGTCTAAGTCAACTATTATTCTCAAAGATTCCAAGTCCATGGAGAGAGATGTTGATCCGAGATGATATGTAATATAATAATAGAAAGATAAAAATTCCCACTAATTTTTCCACAAAAATAGGTGGAATATCAGTTCAATCTCTCCATAATCCCTAAAAGTCGCACATAATTGATCAACTTCAGAATATTTCGAAACTTATCGACAGTGCGTGTTTAAATATTTCTGTAAATTTCTGAATACATTTCTAAAAATTTCTGAATACAGAGTGATAATCTCATAAACTTATTTGTATGTATTTTGAATACATTATTGAAAATTTCTGAACACATAGTGATAATCTTATATACTTGTTTGATGCATAAAATAGGAATCCCCACCCACAAATATTGAAACTATAATGAAGTTATTTTTGCATACATATAAAAAAAACATATATTTACATTTCTGAATACGCATCACATTTTTGAAACACATATATTTACATTTCTAATCACTCATCCATGGCCAGTGACATCCAGTTTCTTCTTGAATTCTAAATTAGGATTCATAACCTCTTTTGATGTGGTGGCGAGGCTGTGTGAGGTATAGCATGTGTGGTTGTATCGGTATTCAATTTGTGATTTTGGAATTTTTAATGTTCAATCAACGAAGCTCGTACATAGCATTTTAGGGTTCATATGAGTATAAAATAAATCCTGTTATCCAAAATTCAACCCCCATTTTGACTAATCGTAATAGAGTATTCAGGATTCAGATTGAGTTATTCGTATTCAGGATTCAAAACATGTTGAATATTTTAAAATTTAATTAACCTCAAAGTCATCATCTCCTCACTCATGTCCACTCTCTGTATTATCTCATCCAGCACTCACTGCCCATGAATCACTTCGACAGACCCGATTTGCTCGCCAACATGATGTCATCTTATGGCTACTGCTGCCCCCGGCTTCCAGCACCAGAGTTATTTTTCTTTTATTTGCTTCGATCAAATCTAGTATTACAAATGGATGCAATTTTCGAGGATTGGGATTTCTTGTATGAATTCGAGAGCGTGAGTTCGAGTATTGGGATTTCTTGTATGAATTCGAGAGTGTGAATGAACGATGAATAATTCTTCACGAAAAATAAGATCTTCGAAGTGGTATGTCGATTTCCTGAGAAAAAGAGCGAGAAGAGTGAATTATGTGGTGGAGAGAGTATTCAGATGTGTGCAATAATTTGAATATGGAAAGAGAGAGATTTATAATATAGGACATGACCTTGTCTTTTCAAAGTAAATTTTTACTTATTTTGTCTAATTGATGTATTTAGGGGCAATTGAGACTTTATATAAAATAATTTTGTAGTGGATAATAATAAATTATATAGTTTGTATCTACTAATAATATAGTAGTATATCTTATAGTAGTTAGTAATAAATCCTTATTAAATTAAGTCATACATTTTTGTGCAGCTGAGTTGATAGTGTTTATAATCTAGTCATTGAGTAAAAAATCGTTTCATGTTTATATAAGTACTTTTTTTCTAGTTGGGTCGATACTTTGGATCAATTTATAAGTATATAATTGAGTTAGGGATTTTTGCGTAAATTTTAGTGTTTAAAGAGCTGTGCTTAAATTTGGGATACGAAAGAATAATTATATAAGTGATTATTCTCTCTTTAAAAAATTAATAATAATAAATAAATAAATAAATAACTCATGTAATTGATTATTCTCTCTCAATATTTTTTTTAAAAAAATCTTATGTAAAATGTAAGGACAAAGTCTCTTGTAATACCATATTTATGTGAGATCGATTATAATATGTGTTAAAATATATTTATTATATAGATTAAATATTTGTTGGTGGTTAAATTATGTTTTTCTTATACAAACAATAAAGAAATAAATTAAATTGTACCGATTAAATGACAAAATATTCGAGTGGAATTGAACAATGGGATGCCACAAAAACAAGAACACCCAAGCCAGAGTCACCGATCATCATTCCGTCGCCAGTATAGGAAGATTGGTCGGTGGGTTCGCAGGGAAATTTATAACACCTGTAAATTTACATGATAGTAATAGTACTTATAATATAGAATAATAGAAATCATATTTATATAATCATTATTATAGTATTATTAATATTTATATATTATTATTATTATTATTATTATTACTATCATTATTATTATTATTATTATTATATACTAATCACACATATGGGAGTATAATGGATAAATAATGAATGTTGTATGACCAAAAAGGAGGATACGTTTAAGGTTAAAACATCCAATGTATTTGGTTGGAGGGGGGTTCACCACGTCACCAAGAAACAAGCATACACAAACAAGTAGTAATTCTACTTTGTAGGATTAATGAGTAGCCTATGTAAAACTTTACTATAAATAGCCTCAACTACATATGGATTGAACACACACAAATATTCACAGACACCTCATAAGTATATATGTTGACTTGCACGTTGAAGTGAAGAGGTAAGTTTGTCGAAAAAGTTTTCAATTTTATCACTCTTATCACGTAGACTTTAAATATTAAATTCTCATATTTCAAACTTCCGTCAACAGAAATAAAACCTTATAGTGTTATATCTTAAAATGATTGTCTCTTTACGTAGATTCCAAATACTAAAATTATTTGTTGTTTCGATGTCTTTATTGTTAAATATTTTCTGTTAAAATGTCCATACATGATGTCTTACATTATATACCATTTTGAAGCATTTTCACAAGGAATAAAACCATATAATTTGTTTTAATTTTGAACGTAAAAAAAAATTATTACAATAAATTTCTTTTAAAATAATAATAATAACGAAATAAACTTATTAATCATTCATTGTTAAATGCCTTCCTAAATCACTTTATACTTCCTAATTTTAAAATTTAAAACATTCTGTACGTATTAAAGTTGATTTCTATTTAGCTCATATTTTATTCTCGTTTTTTTTTATATATTTATTTATGTTAAGTATAGTTACAATTATTAGTAATCATAATCGGATTAAAATTAAAATATAAAATTTTTATTTATTTTAAGAAAATCCATATAGCTAATTTTATTAAACATTCTAAACTTAGTCTAGCAAATTCTTTCAGGTTTTCAAGATATCAGTTATCATTCATAATTTTCTACTCACTTTAAGGTAGGGGTAACTTCTACTCTTCACCGAGTATTATTACATTTCATGTTTATGATTGCTATTGCTAATGTGTGTACGTAATGGACATGTATATACAATTGGAAAATATTTTTACATTTGCAGCTCGATACTAATTGACATATTACCGGACTCAGCCGGAGCCCGTGCTAATTGACATATTGGCGAACTTTGAGCCGTCGTTGACACATATTTATCGACTGCCACGTTATATTATTTTATACATTTATCTTACTTATATATATTAGCAAATGCAATCATTGATGTTTCCCTACTGAGTGTATTTTAGACGCTCACCCTATTATTTTGAATTTCAGATTCTACAGAAAGTGAAGAAGCGTGACTTAAGTGGAATTTTAATCTTGGCAATATTTGCATGTTTTGTAAAATAAACTACTTGCTGTTGTTGCTCTTGTCCTGGAACATCATGTTACGACTTCCGCTTATGTACTACTTTCAGTGACGCCCATGTTCTAGGGCAATTCTTTTATTTATTTTACTATTTATTTATTTGTCTTTCTATTTATAAAAAAAAATGAGGATATCCCATTTAAAGAATTTAGGGCGTTACAGGTGGTATCAGAGCCTGGTTTACAATCTAGGTAAACATGCGATAAAAATATATGTCTTTATATGTTCCTACTTTGAAGATATTTGCATTGTTCTATTTTGACCTTGAGTGTATTATGTAAGGGGGGTTATGTTATTTGATCTAATTTTTTTTATATAGATGGATAATGTCCTACGACAGTGGAGACTAGATAGGGTGCGTCTTACCGGGCGTTCGGAGGAGGATGATGTTGGTCATCACCTCGTACATGCCGTTCTTCTTCAGCGGGGTTTGATTGCACGCGGAGCCCCATATGGGGACATGGAGTTCAGCCTCTACGTTGCAAACTCACTTCCTGAAAACTGGAAGGTGCGTGCAAATGCCTTGATTGCTCAGATGATGTACCTACCTCTGGATGGGAGTTCTGTTACGATCGATTACCGAGGACTCATTTTCATGTTGTTGACTGAGTGGATGTATTCTGATTTGCCTCCACCTGCTCCCACTGGAGTAGTGATACAGGAGCTAGATGCGGTGGTACCTGAGATGGAGCCAGAAGTTGAGGAGGATTATCTGGTTGATGAGGCAGCAGTACCGAATGGACACACCCCGATATATCACGAGTTCTTACCATAGACGCTAGACAGTATATGGGTAGTAGAATTTCATAAAACTATCTACTTATCTTTATATAAAAAAAAAAGATAGACCTAAGTAGTTTACTTACTAGGATGACTGATATGTATATGACTATTTTGAATGACCTCTATGATGCCTATTTAGACCTAAGTAATTTACTCACTAGGATGATTGTTATGTATATGACTATTTTGTATGACTTCTATGATACCTATTAATATATATAATGGTGCAAAGTCCCCAATTTTGGTATACCTTGATTAATTTATCTTAATTGTCACTTAGTTTTTATAATATGAATTTTATTTTGTACATGATAAGTTATTTATATATACGTATTGATATAGATCATGAGACGTGGAACCTCACGAGACAATCAATCCCAAGAGGAGGCGCAAAACCCACAAACTAACCCTGGTGATGATCTAATAACTGTACTAAGAGGTTTAGCTGAACACATTACAAGGAATTCCGCACCGCCACCACAATGCCCTGAACCTCGACATGATACTGTAATAGAACAATTCAGACGATTTAACCCTCCAACATTTAATGGCAAAGGAGATCCAACTGAAGCGGAGATGTGGATTAGATCCATGGAACGTATTTTTAACCACATGGAATTAAGGGATGCCCAGAAAGTTTCTTGCGCTATGTTTCAGCTAGTCGATGAAGCTGATTACTGGTGGGAATCCAACTGTAGAACCAAATCAACCGATCAGATAAGTAACCTCACCTGGAGAGAATTTAAGGAGATGTTGATCCAAAACTACATGCCTCAATCTTATCAAGACCATAAGGAGAATGAATTCCTCTATCTAAAACAAGGATCCATGTCGGTACTGGAGTATGAACGGAAATTTAATCAACTCTCAAGATACGCACCACATTTGGTCGAAAATGAAGGCAAGAAAGCAAGGCGTTTTGAGAAAGGTTTACGCCCAGAGATTAGCATAATTCTTGCTGGACAAGGAGAAAGAACATTTGCCGAAACTTTTGCTAGAGCCCAAGATATCGAATCCCGCATGCACATTGAAGAGAAAAGTGTTACTATGTCTGCTAAAAGAAAATGGGTAGAAAGAGATTTCATGAAAGGAGCCAATAGTAATCAGGGGAGGCATTTCAAAGCAGGGAAGAATCCAATCCCAAGTACGCAAAACGTCACTCCAAGCTGCCTAAAATATGGGAAGAAACACTTTGGGGAATGTCTTTATGGATCTGGAATTTGCTATCGATGCAAAGTGCCAGGGCACACTCTCGCAAACTGTCCAAAAGAATAATGCAAGAGAAGGAAAGACAGCAGGGACCGCTCGTGTTTTTGCTCTGACGCAGTCTGAAACTGCAGATGAACCCAACATGATGACAGGTATGATAACAATTTATGGTATACCTGTACTAGTATTATTTGACACTGGAGCTACACATTCTTTTATATCTATTGAACTTTATAAAAGAATGGAGGGTAAGTGTATCACAGTAGATAATAATAATCTTGAAGTGTACATTCCATCGGGTGAATCCATACAAACTGAACTGTTATGTAGAAATTTGGAGTTGCAATTCGATGAAAAAATCCTGTTAGCAAATCTACATGTGATAAGAATGAAAGACTTCGATATTATCTTAGGAATGGATTGGCTTAGAGCTAATCATGCGAATATCCAATGTCATGAAAAGGAAGTCATTTTCCATATGCCCGACAATGATGAATTTACCTTTCGAGGCACAAAATGTGGGTATATGCCAAGAATAATATCAGCTATGAAAGCAGTTAAAATGCTGAGAAAAGACAACTGTCAAGTTTATTTGGTCAATATTGTGGATTCAAATAAATCAGAGGATATTGATAGAATACCTATCGTAAAGGAATACAAGGATGTATTTCCTGAAGATCTACCTGGGTTACCTCCAGAACGACAAGTGGAATTTACCATTGATTTAGTCCCAGCAGCAGCACCTGTATCTAAAGCACCCTACAGAATGGCACCAAAGGAGTTGCAAGAATTGAAAGTGCAATTGCAGGAATTGTTGGACAAGGGTTTTATCCGACCCAGTGTTTCCCCATAGGGAGCACCAGTATTGTTCGTAAAGAAGAAAGATGGAACATACAGATTATGCATTGACTACAGAGAACTTAACAAGCTCACCATCAAGAACAAGTACCCATTGCCAAGAATTGAAGATCTTTTTGATCAACTGAAGGGTGCCAGCGTATTCTCAAAAATTGACCTACGGTCTGGATATCACCAAGTAAAAATCAAGGATAGTGATATCCCAAAGACAGCTTTTCGAACACGTTATGGACATTACGAGTTCGTTGTAATGCCTTTTGGGCTAAGCAACGCACCCGCAGTATTCATGGACCTAATGAATCGAGTATTCCACTCATATTTGGATCAATTTGTAATTATATTTATTGACGATATACTGGTGTATTCTAAGGATCAAATGCAACATGAAGAACACCTTAGAACTATCCTAGAGTTACTGAAAAGAGAAAGATTGTATGCAAAATTCAAGAAATGTGAGTTTTGGCTAGATCGAGTTAACTTTCTTGGGCATATCATCTCAGCTCGTGGAATTGAAGTAGATTCAATAAAAGTGGAAGCTATCAAGGGATGGAAGGTCCCAACAAATGTAAATGAAGTACGAAGTTTCCTAGGGTTGGCAGGATACTATAGAAGGTTCATTGAAGGATTCTCAAAAATTGCAAGGCCGCTGACCCAATTAACACGCAAAGGAGTAAAGTTCCAGTGGATAAAAGAATGTGAAGACAGCTTCCAAGAGTTGAAGAAAAGGCTTACAACTGCCCCTGTACTAACTATTCCAGATGGCACGGAAGGATTCGTGATCTATAGCGATGCCTCGAAGCAAGGTTTAGGATACGTGCTAATGCAGAAGGGAAAGGTGATCGCCTATGCCTCAAGACAACTAAGAACACATGAACAAAACTACTCCACTCACGATCTAGAGTTGGCTGTTGTAGTTTATGCTTTAAAAATTTGGCGACACTATTTATATGGAAGTAAGTGTGAGATTTACACCGACCACAAAAGCCTAAAATATTTCTTTGAGCAGAAGGAGTTGAATATGGGACAAAGAAGATGGTTGGAGTTAGAGAAAGACTATGATTGCACAATATTGTACCATCCAGAGAAAGCAAACGTGGTGGCTGACGCCTTAAGCAGAAAAAATAAAGGAGAGTTAGCATACTCTATAACAACTCAAAAACCACTGGTGGATGAGTTTTCTCGGATGAATCTAGAAGTTATAATACCTCCAAGTAGTATTAAGGCAATGATCAATGCAATTATAGTTAAGCCCTCATTAAGGGTGTTAGATTGTATACTAAAAGTCTAGCTTTTTGTATGAACAATATTATAACAATTAATTTGAAATGAGAATCATATGATCAAATGATTGCATCTTATAATTTATTTATATGTTCGATGCAATAGTCCACTTACTTTATATTGTAGATAATATGTTGTGCGACAACACGCGGAAGATTATATTATCGGTTTCCTTATAAAGTATAAACAGATGCTCACAACTGAGATAGACGGGGACTCTCTATCGGGATGGTTGTAGTGTGGTTTGGTATTAGCTTGTCTTGGCTATAGAATCACATTAGTGCACTTGTGTGTATTGAGCAGGACCGCTTGAGATCGTTCGACTTATACTGACTTATAGGAGAACTTGATCTCAGTTATTATGGAAGTTCGTGCTCTTAATCCCTATACAATAACCTCGACACGTAGGGCAGTATGTATTTCTTTGATTCATCAATGGGTGAGATTTACATGTAATTAAATCAACAAACTCGATGAGTTGGGAAGTAGTGCTGTCTCTATGGTGTGCTGTTGATTGTAGAAGGAATCCGTGTCCGTCATAGGTTGATGATGTCCCCTTGAGGAGCTCATAAGGATTATCATGTAAACCCTGTAGGTGGAATTTATTCCGGCATGATAATGAGGTTGAGTGGTACTACTCTTGGATGAGATATTAATTAATTGAGTTGTCAGTAACTTAAATTAATTAATGGACATTGTATATCTTAAACATGGGGAGACTAACGGGCTCATAATAAGAAGGAGCCCAAAACGTAATTTTGGGATTGGTACGGTAGTGCAGTAATAATATTTTAGTGGAATATATTATTATTATTGGACTTAAGTATAAGCTTTGGGCTAAGTTTGGATACTTAAGCCCAATGGAGGCCCAACCCAATTTCTCCTCCTGGTCCCTTCTGTAGCCCATGTATATAAGTCACCTCAGTTTATTCTAAACCTAACTCTGCGCCTAACATACGAGAGAGAGAGTGAACAGCAGATTGAGTAGGTCTCGTAGATCGTCGCCCACACGACGTCGAGATCGGACTTGGGACATACAGCAGAAGACCGGAAGGTCGTTTGCTGCTGCAGTTCGTCATGTTCCAAAATTCATATAAAATCGTACAGTTCTTTGATTTTGATGTATTATATACTGATGGAAAGCCGTCGAAGAGAGAATCGTCTGAGCGTAAAGACCACTCAATTCCAACATCAGAAGAGGAACTTATGGCTATTCTCGTGAGACTGCGCAGTCTGCCAGCGAGAATTCAACCTCTACATCAACCCTTGGTGAAAGGTAATGCGTTTCATGTTTACTTGCTTCCGCTACTTGTTAGAAATACATGGAACCCTAACGGGTCACGTTAACCAAACGATCGAATGCCAACAATTGGTATCAGAGCTTCGGTTTCGTGGTGAAGCGTGACACGTTAGGCTAGGGTTTATGTGATTAATTTTTCGGAATTAGGATCACATGTTTAGGGTTTTGGTTTTATTGCGCAAACCATGAATATCCCTATGTGATATATACCCTGTATCATATCTATTCGTCCATGGTTGTGTGTGAGAGGATTCGATGAAAACTGTTCGTCAATTTCACATGCAAGGAAGAAAAAGAGGGCAAAAATTGAATCACGTTTTTGAGAGAAAATCCAGCGCAGTGATATTGCAGAGGCAATAACCGGAGTTTCAACGGTCGGATTGAGCTGTAATTTGGTCAGCACATTCAGATCTTGTGGATGTACATTTTGAACGGTGGAGATCGAATTTGGAGCTTTTTCGTGCTAGGATTACGCTGAAAATAGAAGCAGATTTTTGGGCGATTCTGTTTTGCGCAGTCGAGGGAAAAGAGCCGTTTCTCACAAACTAACTGTGAGATCGAGCTGTAATTTGGTCAGCACGTTCGGACCTTATGGATGTACATTCTGAACGGTGGAGATCGAATTTGGAGCTTTTTCTTGCTGGGATTACGCTGAAAACAGAAGCAGATATTTGGGCGATTCTGTTTTGCGCAGTCGGGGGAAAAGAGCCGTTTCTATCAAACTATCCGTTGGATCGGGCTGTAATTTGGTCAGAACGTTCATACCTTGTGTATGTAAATTCTGAACGGTGGAGATCGAATTTAGAGCTTGTTCTTGCTGGGATTACGCTGAAAACAGAAGCAGATCTTTGGGCGATTCTGTTTTGCGCAGTCGAGGGAAAAGAGCCGTTTCTCACAAAATAACCGTTGGATCGACCTGTATTTGGACAGCATGTTCAGGACATACATTAATAGATTCTGGACGGTGGAGATTGGATTCTAAGAGTTTTGCAGTTTCGAACTACGAACGACAGTTGGTGTAGTTTGGTGTTGCGCGTTGGGCTGAACTTGGTTTCATGCAAGTAGGCCCTTGGACGAGCGACAGTCCGGGCGAGGGGCGCTCGTCAAGGCACTTGGAGCGCTCCCTGACACGATTGGCGGTGGGATATGGCGATGGACGTCTTGGGGCACAAGTAATCCTGCTTGTTGCGTAAGGCATCGATTCCACAGTAGGAGTGTCGGACAAGACATTAAAATTTAGAGGCGTTTTTATTCCTAATATATATAACTGTCATAATTGATTTAATTGTCTATTATTGTTATATATATATGGATGCCTGATCTCTATGATTTATTGTCTTATATAGAAGCATGCTAGATTGCGTATTATATTTGGTATATTATATGCATGTATTGCTAGAGTGTTGGATAAGACATCCAATTTTAGGAAAACTAATTCCTAATATATAACTGCCATAATAGATTGTATATTATTGTTATATATGGATGTCGAATTAATTTCTAATATATGACTGCTATAATTGATTTAATAATCTATTATTGTCATATATGGATGTCGAATTAATTCCTAATATATAACTGCTATAATTAATTGTCTATTATTGTTATATATGGATGTTGAATTAATTCCTAATATATAACTGACATAATTGATTTAATTATCTATTATTGTTGTATATGGTTGCTCGTCGATATCGATGATTTTGATAATCTAGACGATATCGACGATCGATATCGATAGTTTTGGAATGTTGATAATCTTGATATTTTTTGAATATTTGATAATCTAATTGATATCGATGATTTTGATAATCTGGACGACATCGACGGTCGATATCGATGGTTTCGAAAATTGGACAATCTGGAAATTTCAAAATTTTGATAGTGTGGAAGTCTTTGCTGATATTCGTGTCTGATGGCGAACAATCGAATTCGCTGATATATAACTGTTAATGATTGATTTAATTATTAATTATTGTTATATATGTATGCATGACTCTCTGGGATTTACTGCCTCATGTGCCGTGATAGGAGCATGCTAGAATTGCGTATTTTATTTTATGAATATTATATGCATGTAAAAACCCTCAGTTTTAAATAACTAAGTGGGAGAGGGGATTGGTAATTAATTCCCGCGGCCTCCATTATTGGTTTGTTAGCAATGTGAATAAACTTGCGCGTCGGCATTAGAGCCTTCCTCCCCATCGGATGAGTTTATTCATGGATATTGCTGGAACAGGCTTCTTTAAAATTATGTTTGTAATGTGATGCACATGAACTTGCGCGTTGGCTTAGACCTTCCTCCCTATCGGATGAGTTCATGTGCGGATCACTGTACAGACTTATAATTGATGACTGTAGGAAGTTATCCGAGCGCGTGTGTACTTCTCCATCTGTAAGGCACATAAGCTTGGGCCGCGGACTTGGGGTCAAATAATGGTGTACACTTAGATGTGAATAATAAGTATCCTCCCCATCGGAGTCACTGCTTTTATTTGCATGGCTAAAGAGGAACCGACTATTAATTATTTTGTCATGAGATTAGGTTGACAAATGAAATTAATGGGTAAAACCTTCTCTTGTAAATGTTCGGGTTTGTAAACGTCCACACTATCGTGGCTTGCAGACTCACGGTGCTTGAGATGTCGGTGAATTTTAATTTTATATTATTTTGAGGGAATCAATATAAAAGGATAAAATTCGAAGATTTGATTGGTGTATTTATTTATGATTCTCTGTAATTTCAAATGGTTTTATCTCGCTTATTGTTGACTAAAAGAAATTATATTTACTGGTCCAAAATTAAATGATTAGAAAAGAATCTTGGTTTTGAATTTTACTGCTTAAGAAAATACATGTGTGTTCTCACAATGGACGTCTCATGATGCCTATTAAAGTCTCTAGTGAAGAGATGAGAGGTTCATAGAAATATAATGGTCTCATGTAACTCTTCGGATACTTGAGTAAGTTAAAAGGCAGAAGATCATGATTTAATTTGATGAATGAATTGGGAAAGCATGGAGTATAAATTGAAGGGAAACCTAGATCAATTTAATTCTTTGTGAATTGCCTAGATGTTTTTGAGTAAGTTCCACCTGAATTACAATAGGATGTATATGGTGGAAAACTTCTGGCAAAACATGTGGCAAAGGAAAGCCATTTTCATCATAATGTGAACAAGTTTTATATCTTATTCACTAGTTGTTTAAAACATGATTAGTGATGGCATTTACTGACACGAAGTGTGTAGATACTGGAATCACTAAATGTTTATTACTAAGTGAGGATAAGATTGTTATGACATGGGTAAAACTACAAGAGTAGTGGCTATTGCAGTGGGAGTTGTTTATTTATCTTACGATATGAATAAACGTTTGATTTTATGAAATTGTCTTTACGTACATTTTCATAGAAAGAATTTGATTTCGGTTTCTATGCATTAATAGATGGATACTCCATTTCATTTAAATGACATGGTCATTAAAATGAATGATAGAGTTGTAATCTGTTATGATACGTTGGTGAACAATTTGTACACTCTTAAATCATGTTTATTCCCTGGATGCGACAAATAGTAATTAATAATGAGTCTTCTAATCTAGTAAGAGAAAGGTACCTTCGGAAATGAATTTCCCACCTTAATGGTGTGACGAATAGAAGGAATAGCACTCTTATGGTAGTGATTAGATAGATGATGAATTATTTGGAATTACTAAATTCATTTTATGGATATGCCCTAGGAACAGTAATTCGTAAGAATGTTTATCTGTTTGTGGGATATCCTAGAAAAATGAAGGATGATTTATTTAGTCCACAAGATCGAAGAGTGATTGTTAACATAAACACTAGATTTTTGGAAAAGGACTATGTAATAAATCAAATACCCATGTATAAGTTGTTCTAAAGGAAGTGAGAGGAAAACACGAAGTATTAGTACCAAGTGTACAAGAGGATATACCACAAGGTAAACTGCGACGCGTGTCACATCTGATATACAATTGCGTGTAGTGTCTTCTCGTAGTGGGAAGGTTGTTCTAACACCTGATAGATATATGTTTTGGGAGAGTCGTGAGCCTTGGTCCCTAGTAAACATGGAGTTAACCCACGGATACGACGAAGCACTACAAGTTAGAAATGCCTAAATCTTAACAAATTGCAATAAATGTTGAAATAGAATCAATAGATTCTAAATAAGATCTGGATGATTGTAGAACCACGGATGGTGTGAAAACCATTGGAAGTGGTCATACAAAATAAAAGAGGATCATACGGTAAAGTGAAAACCTTATAAGTAAAGCTTGTTGGGAAAAGGTATACTCAGAAAGAAAGGGTTCGATTATGAGAAAACCTGTTCGCCAGTAGCTATGCTTATGTTGATCCGGACTCTTTTATCGGTTGCTACTCATATGAAATATGAGGGATAGCAAATAGATGTCGAGACAGCTTTCCTGATTGGAAGTCTTAAGGGAAACATCTATGTGAAGCAACCAGAGTGATTCATTGCAAAGAGCTAAGAGCATTGTGATAGTGAGCTTAAAAGTGTCCATTAATGGACTAAAACAATCTTCAAGATCATGAAACATCCGTTTTGATGAGGTAATCCAGTGACATGGATCTAATCAATGATCGGATGGGTCTTGTGTATTGAAAAGAGTGATGGAAACGTGGTGGTATTACTTGTACTATACATAGATATTATCTTGCTCATTGGAGACAATGAAAGAGTATTATCGGGCGTATGGGGTATGGTTAATAAAGCGGTATAAGATGAAGGACTTAAGAGGAGCAAAAATATCCTTTTGATCACGGTAATACGGATCACAAGAAAGGATGTTATGCTTATCTCAAGCTTCATGAAATGATACAATCCTTACTCGTTTTAGCATGTGACTTTATCTAAAGAAATGTGTCTTGAGACACAAAAGGAAGATAAAGGAGATGAAAGCAGTTCCTTATGCTTCGATAAATGAGGAAGCCTAATCTAAGGAATGCTATACATGAGTATGGATATCTGTTTTGCTAAATGCATGAACAGTGGGTATCAACGTAACCTGGAACAAGAATGATGAGCTGTGGTAAGACATATATGAAGTGCCTGAGAAGGACTGGAAATTATATGTAAGCTTACTGGACAGATTCACTGCTTCTTGTGGATTACGTAGATTCAGATTTTTTAGTCAGATTGGACGGCAGTAAATCCACCTCAAGGTTATGTGTTTAATTTTAGGAAGTTGAGTCATAATGTGGAGGAGTGTTATATAGAAATGTATTTCAGACTTCGGACTCCATATGGAAAGATGATAAATTGGAGCCTATGAGGCAACCAATGTATCTGTATGACTCTAGAAACTTCATGATGGACTTTGATGTGATTCTAAGTTTTCCCAAGGTTATCACAATTTATATTGATGATATTGGTGCAGTTGCAAACTTGAAGGAATCACAAGTCCATAAGGCAATTAAACACATGGAGCGCAAGTACCACCTGTTACGAGAAATCGTATGATGAGGGGAAGGTTGTTGTTGCCTAGATTGCATCGGATGATGACCTAGTAAATCCATTTACAAGGACATTCAGGCGAGAGCTTTTAATGGTCGTGTAGTGGGAGTGGGAATCAGATGTATGGCAGAAGACATGACAGCATAGTCTTTTAGTATAAGTGGGAGATTGTTGGATTGTATACTAAAAGTCTAGCTTTTTGTATGAACAATATTATAACAATTAATTTGAAATGAGAATCATATGATCAAATGATTGCATCTTATAATTTATTTATATGTTCGATGCAATAGTCCACTTACTTTATATTGTAGATAATATGTTGTGCGACAACACGCGGAAGATCATATTATCGGTTTCCTTATAAAGTATAAACAGATGCTCACAACTGAGATAGACGGGGACTCTCTATCGGGATGTTTGTAGTGTGGTTTGGTATTAGCTTGTCTTGGCTATAGAATCACATTAGTGCACTTGTGTGTATTGAGCAGGACCGCTTGAGATCGTTCGACTTATACTTACTTATATGAGAACTTGATCTCAGTTATTATGGAAGTTCGTGCTCTTAATCCCTATACAATAACCTCGACACGTAGGGCAGTATGTATTTCTTTGATTCATCAATGGGTGAGATTTACATGTAATTAAATCAACAAACTCGATGAGTTGGGAAGTAGTGCTGTCTCTATGGTGTGCTGTTGATTGTAGAAGGAATCCGTGTCCGTCATAGGTTGATGATGTCCCCTTGAGGAGCTCATAAGGATTATCATGTAAACCCTGCAGGTGGAATTTATTCCGGCATGATAATGAGGTTGAGTGGTACTACTCTTGGATGAGATATTAATTAATTGAGTTGTCAGTAACTTAAATTAATTAATGGACATTGTATATCTTAAACATGGGGAGACTAACGGGCTCATAATAAGAAGGAGCCCAAAACGTAATTTTGGGATTGGTACGGTAGTGCAGTAATAATATTTTAGTGGAATATATTATTATTATTGGACTTAAGTATAAGCTTTGGGCTAAGTTTGGATACTTAAGCCCAATGGAGGCCCAACCCAATTTCTCCTCCTGGTCCCTGCTGTAGCCCATGTATATAAGTCACCTCAATTTGTTCTAAACCTAACTCTGCGCCTAACATACGAGAGAGAGAGTGAACAGCAGATTGAGTAGGTCTCGTAGATCGTCGCCCACACGACGTCGAGATCGGACTTGGGACATACAGCAGAAGACCGGAAGGTCATTTGCTGCTGCAGTTCGTCATGTTCCAAAATTCATATAAAATCGTACAGTTCTTCGATTTTGATGTATTATATACTGATGGAAAGCCGTCGAAGAGAGGATCGTCTGAGCGCAAAGACCACTCAATTCCGACATCAGAAGAGGAACTTATGGCTATTCTCGTGGGACTGCGCAGTCTGCCAGCAAGAATTCAACCTCTACATCAACCCTTGGTGAAAGGTAATGCGTTTCATGTTTACTTGCTTCCGCTGCTTGTTAGAAATACATGGAACCCTAACGGGTCATGTTAACCAAACGATCGAATGCCAACAAAGGGATAGGGTGATAAAAGCTCAGGAGGAAGACGAGTTCTTTACAAAGATAAAAGAACGCATCAAGTCTGGAGAAGGAAAGGGATTTTTTTCTAACTAATGAAGGAACATTGGTCTATGGAAAAAGATTATGCGTACCTAAAAATGAGGAACTTGTGAGAGAAATTTTAGCTGAAGCTCACAATACTCCGTATGTTGTGCATCCAGGAGGTACCAAGATGTATCATGACTTGAAGAAGATTTTCTGGTGGAAGAACATGAAGAAGGATATTGCATCATTCGTGCAAAAATGCATGACATGTCAGCAGGTAAAAGCAGAACACCAACGACCCTCAGGGCTTCTGACGCCACTCGAGATTCCTGAATGGAAATGGGAACACATCACGATGGACTTCGTCGTTGGCCTACCAAAATCAGCACGAGGATATCAAGCTATATGGGTTGTAGTTGATCGCTTAACAAAGTCAGCACATTTTCTGCCTGTCAAAATTACCTACGGATTGGATCGACTTGCACAAATATATATAGAAGAGATCGTCAGACTACATGGAGTACCAGTTTCTATCGTCTCGGATAGGGATCCAAGATTCACGTCAAAATTTGGGTATAGCTTACAAAATGCAATGGGAACAAAGCTGAATTTCAGCACAGCTTTTCATCCTCAGACTGACGGACAATCTGAAAGAACCATACAAACCTTAGAAGACATGCTGAGAGCATGCATACTGGATTTTGGCGGAAACTGGGATAAATACTTGCCATTAATTGAGTTTGCTTAAACAACAGCTTTCAAGCTACAATCGGCATGGCCCCTTATGAAGCACTTTATGGCTGGAAATGCAGATCACCTCTATATTGGGATGAAGTTGGAGAAAAGAAAATTTTGGGGCCAGAATTAATAGAAAAGACAGTTGAGGCAATCAAGAAAATCAGAGGAAGGATTGTAACGGTTCAGAATAGGCAAAAATATTATGCAGATAAAAGACGAAAGGACCTGGAATTCCAAGAAGGAGATAAAGTTTTTCTCAAAGTTTCACCAATGAAAGGAATTTCTCGTTTTGGAAAGAGAGGAAAGCTCAAGCCGAGATTCATTGGACCATATGAGATATTGGAAAAAATTAGCAAATTAGTTTATCGATTGGCATTACCTCCGGAGCTGGCAGGAGTACACGACGTGTTCCATATATCAATGCTACGAAAATACGTGTTCGACCCAAGCCACGTGATCAACAAAGAAACAATACCTGTTGGCGACGATCTCGTTTACGAAGAATTTCCTATAGCTATTCTTGATAGAAAAATTCACAAGTTAAGAAACCGCGACATCACTCTAGTCAAAGTACAATGGAGTGGACACAATCAAGAGGAAGCAACATGGGAACGAGAAGAGGATGTGCGAGAGAAATACCCAAATCTCCCTACGTTTGGTAAGTAGAATTTCGAGGACGAAATTTATTTTTAGTAGGGGAGGATATAACACCCGTAAATTTACATGATAGTAATAGTACTTATAATATAGAATAATAGAAATGATATTTATATAATCATTATTATAGTATTATTAATATTTATATATTATTATTATTATTATTATTATTATTATTATTATTATTATTATTATTATTATTATTATTATTATTATTATATACTAATCACACATATGGGAGTATAATGGATAAAGAATGAATGTTGTATGACCAAAAAGGAGGATACGTTTAAGGTTAAAACATCCAATGTATTTGGTTGGAGGGGGGTTCACCACGTCACCAAGAAACAAGCATACACAAACACGTAGTAATTCTACTTTGTAGGATTAATGAGTAGCCTATGTAAAACTTTACTATAAATAGCCTCAACTACATATGGATTGAACACACACAAATATTCACAGACACCTCATAAGTATATATGTTGACTTGCACGTTGAAGTGAAGAGGTAAGTTTGTCGAAAAAGTTTATAATTTTATCACTCTATCACGTAGACTTTAAATATTAAATTCTCATGTTTCAAACTTCCGTCAACAGAAATAAAACCTTATAGTGTTTTATCTTAAAATGATTGTCTCTTTACGTAGATTCCAAATACTAAAATTATTTGTTGTTTCGATGTCTTTATTGTTAAATATTTTCTGTTAAAATGTCCATACATGATGTCTTACATTATATACCATTTTGAAGCATTTTTCACAAGGAATAAAACCATATAATTTGTTTTAATTTTGGACGTAAAAAAAAATTTATTACAATAAATTTCTTTTAAAATAATAATAATAACGAAATAAACTTATTAATCATTCATTGTTAAATGCCTTCCTAAATCACTTTATACTTCCTAATTTTAAAATTTAAAACATTCTGTACGTATTAAAGTTGATTTCTATTTAGCTCTTATTTTATTCTCGTTTTTTTATATATTTATTTATGTTAAGTATAGTTACAATTATTATTAATCATAATCGGATTAAAATTAAAATATAAAATTTTTATTTATTTTAAGAAAATCCATATAGCTAATTTTATTAAACATTCTAAACTTAGTCTAGCAAATTCTTTCAGGTTTTCAAGATATCAGTTATCATTCATAATTTTCTACTCACTTTGAGGTAGGGGTAACTTCTACTCTTCACTGAGTATTATTACATTCCATGTTTATGATTGCTATTGCTAATGTGTGTACGTAATGGACATGTATATACAATTAGAAAATATTTCCACATTTGCAGCTCGATACTAATTGACATATTACCGGACTCAGCCGGAGCCGGTGCTAATTGACATATTGGCGGACTTTGAGCCGTCGTTGACACATATTTATCGACTGCCACGTTATATTATTTTATATATTTATCTTACTTATATATATTAGCAAATGCAATCATTGATGTTTCCCTACTGAGTGTATTTTAGACGCTCACCCTATTATTTTGAATTTCAGATTCTACAGAAAGTGAAGAAGCGTGACTTAAGTGGAATTTTAATCTTGGCAATATTTGCATGTTTTGTAAAATAAACTACTTGCTGTTGTTGCTCTTGTCCTGGAACATCATGTTACGACTTCCGCTTATGTACTACTTTCAGTGACGCCCATGCTCTAAGGCAATTCTTTTATTTATTTTACTATTTATTTATTTGTCTTTCTATTTATAAAAAAAAATGAGGATATCCTATTTAAAGAATTTAGGGCGTTACAAAATTACACCTGAAGGAAAGGAAAGGGAGAAATGGGAGAGAATGGGATTCTGTATCTAAATTTATCCCTAATTTGTGATGGTTTTGTGACACCCAAAAGTCATCACAAAAGGGTATTAAGTTGAAGCGATGTCGTTTCATCTACTCATTAGTTTGTGACGGGCAAAAGCCATCACAAAAAAAAATGTGACGGCTTTTAAATCATTATAAAAAGGAAGCCTACAGTAAGGCCGTCACTGAGGAGTTTTGATCTTTTGATCACGATGCAACAAATGATCACAATTGTGACGGCTTCAAAGCTGTCACAAATCAACAACATTTTTATAGTGCCAAAATCCAAAACAAACATACACTACTATTTATTTATTTACAAAATTCAGTTAATTGAAAACAAATATAGTTAGTGTCCACTCCTTTTCATTTTGTTTGTTGATTTTTTATTAATTAATTATTATTAATTACAATTATATCATTAAAATTAACCCTAAACACTAAAATTATGAACAAAATAGACCATGAACCACAAGTTACATAAATCAATGGGTAATTTATATATGTATATTTCATAAATAAAAAAATAAAAAAAATGTTATCAAGAATAGTGGGAAATTAAATTTAAAAAATTAAACTAAATTAAATTAGACAAAACCTCCTGTGCACTCGGGCGCGCGGACCACATTCCGTGCGCTTTTAGAATTTTGTGTTAAATTGTATATCCTTTAGTATACAGATGTGTACACTTTATTTTCTAAATAAAATTATTGTGTGTATTTGGGTGCATGAACAACACTCCGTGCGCCTTTAGAATTTTGTGTTAAATTGTATACCCTTTAGTATAAAATGTGTACCCTTTATTTTCTAAAGAAAAAAAAATATTAATGAAAAGTGTATACCCTTTTGAACAAAATGGTGTACCTTTTATTAATTAAAGTGTATACCCTTTAGACCAAAGCAATGTACCCTTACCCATAATACTAAATTTCTAAAGGCGCACGCAAGCCTCGCTAATTAAATTAAACAGGTAAATCTCGAATTGCACAATCAATACGATATGAAGATTCCGAACCATGTGGCTTCTTGCATATATATAGTATAGTATATAGCTTACTTTCCCACTAAGTCTAATGTTGTGCATATAATTAATAAAATACATTCAACTTGTAAAACTATTTTTAAGAAAAAAAATTAGGATCATTGACGTCTAAAACACAGAATAAACAGGTTTTATTTTTCGAGACCCAAAACAAACCTACGGAAAAGAGATGGCAGTCTATATATATATAATCACATCTTATTGTAATTTGTCTTTTACGTTTAAGTCACCTCCACATGACTATGTTGGTTGAGACTGCCCGAATGAACGAGATAAAACAACGAGCTTCGAGATGAAGGAATTGAATTTGGTTTATGAGGAGAAAGAGCTATTATGTCTTATCATCTCAATTAGGTAGAAAAAATCTTTTCTTATAAAATATTGAATCAAAAACATTTTTTGTTAATATTGATAAAGAACTAATTCAGTACTCTTATTTTTTGTTATCATTCAATATAAAATGTACAACACTAATGAGTAACTTATGTGTTTAAAACAAAAACCAACTCGTATCATTTTACTTTATTCGAAAAGGACCTTAATGTATTAATACATTCATTTTCATTTCAAACCTTTCAGTTTTGCTTCGATTTTGTCCCAAAATATTTTTTTTTACAAATTTCATCCCATAACTTTATGGAAGCATCTATCTAGTCCCATCCCATTGGGATTAAAAAAAATTAAAAATTTTTAAGTAAAAAATGACAATTTCGGTGAGTATTTAAATGATATGACAGGAGAAATTAAGTTTGTCCACTATTTTGAATAAGATAAATTTGTATTGGACAATTTTCAACTTATTCAAATCCTAAATGATGAAAATTTCTTTCAATATTTTGTAAGCAATGTCCTTCAATACATAGTAAGCAAGCTGTTATCATGATTCCTAAAATAGTAACCTAAAATGCTATCTCTTCTTCTCCTCTTACCTCTTCCAATTTTGATCATATTCTTTATCTTGAGAGTTAAACATTACAACCCTACTCAAAAATGTGGTTATAATCCTCCACTTCCAGGGCCAAAAGGGCTTCCATTAATTGGAAACTTGCACCAATTTGATGTCTCAAAACTTCACTTATGCCTCACCCAACTTTCAACCAAATATGGCCCTCTCATCTCCTTAAAACTCTGTCGAAAGCAACTAGTCGTGATTTCTTCATCAGATTTAGCTAGAAAGGCTCTAAAACTCAACGACGTTGCATTTTCCGGCAGGCCATCTACAGCTGCAAACTTTCGATTCTCATACGGTAACAACGACATCATCACTTCATCTTACACTGAGTATTGGAGGCAGATGAGGAAACTGGTGGTTCATCATCTCTTCACCCCCCAGAAAGTAAAACATTTTCGCCCCATTCGGGAAGATGAAGTTTCCAGAATGATCCGTGAAATCGCCAGCATGGCCATCCCCAACAAGGCCATCAACCTAGGGGAGATGTTGTTGTCTTTCGCGTGTTGTCTTTCGTGCAGAGTCGCGTTCGGGAAGAGATTGGACGAAGGCACTAGACGATTTGGGAAGTTGTTGGAAGAGTTTGTGTCTTTTGCTAACCTGACATTCTTGGAGGACTGTTTCCCTCTATTGGGTTGGATTAATAAAGTATCAGGTGTTGGTAATAGAATTGATAATATTTTCTACGAATTGGATTCTTTTTATCAGGAGCTTATCGACGAACATCTGTCTCCAAACAGACCAGATTCTATGAACAACGACATTCTTCATATCTTGATTCAGCTGAGGGAAGATGACTCAGCTCCCATTAAGATCGATTTCAACCATATCAAGGGACTACTTATGGTATTTAACTCTATCATTGCTTAATTTTGTTCGATTCATTTATTTCCATTAATTTGCACAATGGATTTCATTTTTTTTTATCGGTAAATGTTATATAGTTAGTAGTTAGTTCACCAAATACTCATACTCCTCCATTCTCCAAGCCTCTTTATAACTCCCCTCCTAATTTGTTCCCAATATAAATCGAACATGGGTCACTCACTTTAGCGAGGAGTCTAGTGGACAAGTGAGCTAGCACATCTGGTTTCAATGAATTTCATGTGTGACTAATTAGGGATGAGAGAATTTAAATCCTAATCCAATCTATAAATTTTAGGGTAAAGATATCGATTAATTTCTCTTATATCGTGTCACTCGATTGATAAAGGGATATAAAATTGAAAGCCACTCTCTTTCACATTCGAATGGACCCTTTCTAATTTGAAAGAATTGATGGCAGAACCCTAAAGAAATAGACAAAGTCTCTTGTGAAACGGTGTGTGAGACGTATTAAAATATAATTGTTATATAAATAGAATATGCTAATTGGTTGTTAATGTATATTTTTCTAAAATACGATGAATGATGCGTTAAAGTATGATTTTAATGTGTTATAGTATGATTCATTACAAATATACTTTAAGTTACAATAAGCATATTTTCCTTATTAATTTTAATAATTAATGAACCCATCTCATATATATCATCTCTTGTAAGTGTCCATAGAACTAAAGGTTTTTCCCTTAAACCATGAGAATAAAATGAGCAATATCAATTTTCATTTATTTATTTTTTTGGAAGAAGCCAAGAGTAGAGCATAAGTAAGAGGTGCTCACGCTCAATTGAGTAAAAGTATTACAAGTTAAGGTAAACTTACAATACGATATGATGAAGCAACAAAAACATGTATCTTTCCACCTTCTTTACAAACTAATGCATACTTGTGGTTCTCTCAACCATTCAATACTAAAAGTATATCTAATATTACTCGACCTTTATGTTTAATCCAAAGTCATGTGTTGATTTTAATCTTCATCACTATATTTTCGCAGTCAACGGTCCCTCCATTGAACACTATATCATTTATTAACCTCTATATTTTCCATATTACACCATGCCAAATCAATTACAAAAGACTTTTATTTTTTTCAAGAACACCTTACTGTGATGAATGAAATGCTCCAATAGCGTATTTCTTGCCTACATATTTTTCATTAATTCAATTAAAAGGTACTTATCATCATTAATTTTGTCCTTTAACTTTAGGGTTAAATTCATTAAATGTCCCATTCGATTTTCGTACTTAAATAGTTAAAACTTTAGAAAAAGTAAGAAATTTTCCTTTTTGGGAATGTTTTAGAAATTTTTAGGAGTTATGAGACGATTTCAATCAGTCTCATAAAATTTTGGAAGTTCCAAAAATTTGGACGATTTTGAAAATTCTCAAGAGTTATAGAACGATTTACGACTAAAATTAATTTTGTGAAGAAATTTAAAAGTTTGAGATAGCTATGGAACGAAACCAAAAACTTTTAAGTAATTTGGGAAGGAAATCGAATTTTGGCAAAAACTATGGAAATGAAAGTGCATTTAACTCTTTAACTTACTGTTGTTAATACTACAATAATTATGTATCATGCCACAGAATTTATTTATCGCTGGAACAGATACAAATGCAGCCACAATAATATGGGCACTCACTGCTTTAATGAAGAATCCTATGGTAATGAAGAAAGTTCAAGAAGAAATCAGAAGTTTGATTGGAATGAAAGGATTAGTTGATGAAGATGATCTTGAAAATCTAGCCTATCTAAAGGCAGTCGTAAAGGAAACTATGAGATTATATCCATCGGTGCCTTTTCTGCCGAGAGAAACTACAGAAAAATGCATCATAAATGGCTACGAAATCCCACAAAAAACAAATGTGTTCGTCAATGTATGGGCAATCGGTAGAGATCCGGCATGTTGGGAAAATCCAGATGAATTCTTGCCCGATCGGTTCTTGAACACTTCAATCAGCTACAGTGGGCAAGACCTCAAGTTCATTCCATTCGGATCGGGGCGAAGGATTTGTGCCGGAGCGCATCAAGGAGTTACTACGGTGGAACTGGCTCTGGCTAATCTTCTCTACTCTTTTGATTGGGAAATGCCCAAGGAATGACACCAAATGATATGGACACTAGTGCATCCATGGGACTAGTCATGCATAAAAAAGAAGCTCTTCATCTCATTCCCATGGCAAAGTATTCCTCACAACGTGTTGCATGCAAACCCTAATAGCGTATGTCTATTTCACTCTTACGGTTATTGTTTATGCTTAGAGTTTAAAGTTAAATCTTATTGCATTATTTTAATACTATAATTATAGTTCACGACATATTTTACTAATAACCTATTTTACTCTTTGATTTCTGACATATCTTACCTTCATGAAGATATATATTTAAAGAAGGATATATAAAGCGGAGACAAGCTCCATCCCCAAAACCTTATTCTGCACTGCTATCACTACCATATTGATTTATGAGTTAAATATCATGAAATACCGAAAATTCTGTGGTCCCCCTTGTAAATCACTGTAAATCTTGTGGTTCCCCTTGTAAATTTTTGTAAACCATGTAGTCCTCCTTAATTTAATCATCCTAACTAAGCATAGAGTATATGCCTTGATTCAAATGTCTTAAATGCTTTTTTTTTCCTCAGTGGCATTTGAAATGATTAACTATTTATATTAATTTACTTTGCAACCTATTGAACTATATATGCTGGACCTTGCATTTTTATTGTTTATGTAAATTATTTCTCTTGTGAGAAAAGTGAAATACAAAAATATTATGGCAATGGATTTAAGTGCTAATTGGTAAAACTACACAGTAACACAATTCAAATATCTTTACCAACACTCTAAAATGATATACCTGGTAATAATTACATATAGTAAGTGTATATTAATTAATAATAATTTCTATTTATTTAAAGTTTTATCATTAATTTATACACAATTAAATGATTCAGTGTATCCATATTAGGAGTATAACGTTATGGAAAAGTTTTACTTGTGCTCATTCCACTCTTGATCCATATGTTTCTCCAATCCCTATTTTCCTTTCTTCATGCAATCGAGCTTATTCTAACAGGAATTATGGCCAAGTGTTGTCATGGATTCGGTAATTTTACTCATCCATTCTCTTTCTTCTCATCGAATTTGCATAATTTGGGTCAGAGTGATGGGCGTTCTTCAGCAAGCACACCCACGATTGATTTCAGCAGCGAATTAGACGATGCTGTTTGGTTGTTTCGGGAAATGGTGAGAATGCAAGCACGACCTTCTCTTCCTGTTTTCACCAAACTGTCGTGTCTGGTTGTGAAGATGAAGCACCACCCTGTTGCTCTCTACATGTTCGACGAAATGCGTCATAAGGGCATTCCTGCAGATGACTGCACTATGAATATTGCCATTCATTGCTATTGCCTGGTGAATCGGGTGGACTTTGGGTTTGCTATGTTGGGCATTATCTTCAAGAGCGTTTACGAACTCAATGCCTCGACATTCTGCGCGCTCATGAAAGGTCGTGGAAGCAGCGGCATTGTTCAAAAAGCTCTTGGTTTTGAAAATATGTGAGCCTAATGAAGTCGTGATTCTCACCGTGATTAATGGGCTGTCCAAAGCTGGCCAACCTACCTATCCCTGCCTTGGAATTGCTCTCTTTGGAAAAAACTAGATGGAAACCCAATGTCAAGGATTATAACATCTTCTATCGTCTAGTGAAAAAGATGTCATCTCGTTGACTTACATGCTAAAGGCTTAAGTATTGCATGGGCATAGCCAGCAAGCTCTTAATCTATTTGAAGAAATGAGCTCTGTATGATTAGTGCCAAAAGAGATCACTTTCTTGAATGTGGTCAAGGCTACTTTGAGCTTATGGGGAAGTTCAAGTTACAGCCTAAAAACAAACATTATGGCATTAATTGTCGATACACTTGGTCAAGCTGGCCACCTGGATCGTGCAGAGAGATTTATCAAAGAAATGTCAACCATACCTACAACTTTTGAATAGACAACTTTGTTGGGAGCCTGTTGGTTGCATGAGAATCTTGAATTAGGAGCTTATACTGATGACCGTGTTTTCGAGCTCGACTCCCACAATCCCTTAAGAGTGTTGTAAAAGATGTATATCGATACTGGTAGATTTAGCGATGCTGCAAAAGTGAAGAAGACTATGCGAAGACGTGACCCATAGATTATTTAGCATAGGGAAATATGATGTTGTGTCGCACCCCAATTTTAATAAATAAGATTTATACATAAGGGGAATGACCAAACACTTGAACAAATAATCCGTTAATAATAAAAAGAAAAATTAAATAAGGCACATGTTCTATAAGTTTCAGCAAACTTTAAGCATATAATTCAAGTAAAAGAGGATAACTAAGGTGTAGGTACTTTTAAGTTTCTGCAACTTAAACCTAAAGGAATATTTTGAAGAATTTCTGCAGATTTCAAAGATAACTAAATTTATCAAAGTATACCAAACTTGCAAAACAAAACATACAGGATAACCATATTACTTATTAAAGCAAATAAATAAAATAATGAATGGATTAAAACTTATCATAATAGTCACACTGTCAAATAATGACAGAAATAAATAATAGAACCCTGTTAATTTAAACACACTCATTTCTGCCGAAATGGACTAGTGGCGTAAGCATCATTTGACCATCCACACTCTTAACTTCCACATTTCATTATTCCGACAAAAGAGCATAGACATAAATATAGGTTTTCTCTTTTATTTATTTTTTAAAACATGAACCACCCAAAACTCAAGTTAATCTACTGCAATATTTTTATAAAATGCACAAATTAAAGAAACAGAGTCATTAATGATTAAACATAAAAATCTCCAAAATGATTTCATTAAGATTTATTCGTCTTCCCTTGCCATCACACCCGCCACAAGCACGCTTCCGCCACGCTAAACCTGAAAGGGAGGTAATTGAAGGGCTGAGCAACCACAAGCTCAGTGAAAATAACTCATACTCATATAAATCAATATTTCATATACGAAAATTTAAATCACTTACAATACAATTTCCTCACGTATTAATAAGGCACCTTTCGGTCCATATCCATACCACAAATAATGACAAGACATCGCGATTCATTATCCGTAACATTGGTAGGGCACCTTTATGGTCCAAACCCGTATTGCATATATTTCAATTCACATACTCCAATTAAAAATTCATAAACATGGTAGTAATTCACTTATGACATAAATAATCACATACAAAATAATTAACGTATACAAGATAAGAAATCCCCACCTCAAACCTTGCGACAAGAATTGAATTTTACACGTCTCGATCCGAATCTCTTGCGAAACCTATAATCATACAACTATACGTTACTACCCAAGACGTTATACGATAATAAAATCCAAAGAGAATGAGGGTAGAAGAATAAGGGGAATAGAGCAAGAACTTAAATCGATGGAAGTAAAAGGAGAAGAGAAAGAGATTGAAGGCACTGTTATCCTTTTCTCTTTGTATAAGTGCAGTCGCGTGAAGAAAAGCAAGAATTTAGAAGTGTGATCGATTGAAAGATGATCTAAATTTTATCGTAATGTGGCTGGCCCAAAAACCCCAGAAAGAATAAACGCGTGGGATTTGTCAAATTTTCCTTAATAAGGAGAATAAATTTAAGATTGATTGCAGGGAGATATCCCTTTGCAGAATAGACGAGATATGGTGACATGAAGAGATTTCTTAAATAAGAGAAGTGTATAAAATTCTGATTTTCTCTTCTACATTCACGCGGTTGCAAGCAAACAAGTGGGCTGGATCATGATTTTATGCTTGTATTGGGCTTCTAAGAGTTGGGCCACGTATAAAATTTTAAGGGATGTTACATGTTGGCTGGAAGCTTTTCAATGATATGGAAACTTGACAAGTATCTACAAATTTACAATACATTGGTTGATGGCTTGTGGAAGACTGGGTAGAGTGATAAAGCACTTCCGTTTGTACGCACAATGGAAGAAGAAGGTCTACTTCCTTATATAGTTATTGTAATGTTCTCATTAATGGATTGTGTAATGGTGGAAAACTCAAAGCTGCAACAGATCTGTTGGATGAATTAACTTCGAAAGGCATACAACCAGGTGTTCAAATGTATATCATGATTATTGGTTCGCTTCGTGAAGAAGGTTATTTGGAGGAGGCAAAACATTTGCTCGTATAAATGGAGGGAAGAGGTTGTGCACCCAATAATTGTGTTTATAATGTTATTATCCAGAGTTTGTTGGGGATGAACGAGCTGTCGAAAGCAAAACCATTGTTGGAGGAAATGCATGAAAAAGGATTATGGGCCGATACAACTACCATATCCATGTTGCTTGATCAGCTGCAACTGCAAGGATTAGCTGAAAGTGATGTGCTTTTGAAAATGATCAGCTACCATGCATATTCATTCTCTTTCTTCTCTTCGAAGTTGAGTAAGAGTGATGGGCGTTGTTCAGCAAGAACGCCCACAATTGATTGTGATTTCAGCAGCATCAATGAATTAGACGATGCTGTTTGGTTGTTTTGCGAAATGCGACCACGACCTTGTCTTCCTGTTTTCACCAAACTGTTGGGTGTCGTTGTGAAGATGAAACCCCACTCTGTTGCCTTCTCCATGTTCGACGAAATGCGTCACAAACTACACTATGAATTTCGCCATTCGTTGCTATTGCCTTGTCAATGCTTGGATATTTTGGATCATAAGGTCGTGGAAGCAGCAGCATTGTTCGAAAAGCTCTTGATATTGAAAACAGGTGTTCAAATTTATAGAATCAATGGGCTATGCGAAGCTGGTCAACCTATTCCTGCTGTTGTTACGGTTTCCCAAAGTAAACAGATCGATATTCTATAAGAGCCTTGTTTTTATTTTCGAACAGGTAAAAAATTAAAAAGTTAATTCTCGTATTTCACAATCAGTACAATATGAAGATTCCGAAACATGCATGTGGCTTCTTGCATATACACTATATTATATAGCTTACTTTCCTACCAAGTCTAATTAATGCTGCAGTAATATAATATGAAAAGTGCATATAGTTATATATTTTAAAATTAAAAAAAAATTAGAATCAATGACGTCTAAAACACAGACTAAAAGCATGTGTTATTTTTCAAACCCATAACAAATCTACGCAAAAGAGTTGGCTGTAGCTGTGTGCCATATGCTAATTAAGTCTAGATCATATAATCACATCTTATTGTAATTTCTCTTTTACGTTTAAGTCACCTCCATATTAATATGTTGGTTGAGACTACCCGAATGAGCGAGACGAAGCAACGAGCTTCGTGATGAAACAATGAGCTTCGAGACGAAGGAAATTGGTTTGTAAGGCAAAATTTAAAATAAGTACTGTTATTATGTCTTTTTATCTGAATCGGGTAGAAAACTTCTTTTTTAATAAATTGGATAAAAGAAACATTTTTTCTTAAATATGTTCGTATAGAAATTCAGTACTCTCTTATTCTTTATACTCAATTGATGAAAAGGTGTTGTGGACTAGTATTTAATTAACAATTTATATTATATACATGGAGAGTGATAACGTCTTAACTAATTATGAAAGAGTTAAATGTTTTCACCGTGAGAAGGTCACTTAACGTGTAACTTTTTCAAATCCTAATTCTTGAAGCAATGATGTCCTTTTATAAATAGCAAGCGTCTTCAAGATTCCAAAAATAGTAACCTAAAATGATTTTTCTTCCTCTCCTCTTACCTCTTCCAATTTTGATCATATTCTTTATCTTGATACAAAAACATCACAACTCTAGTGGAAAATATGGTAATAACCCACCACCTCCGGGGCCAAAAGGGCTTCCATTAATTGGAAACTTGCACCAATTTGATGTCTCAAAACTTCACTTATGCCTCACCCAATTTTCAACCAAATATGGCCCACTCATCTCCTTAAAACTCTGTCGAAAGCAAATCGTCATGATTTCTTCCGCAGACGTAGCTAGAAAGGCTCTAAAGCTCAACGACGTTGCATTTTCAGGCCGGCCATATATTACTGCAGCTTTTCGGTTTTCATACGGCAACAATGACCTCATCACATCACCTTACACTGAGTACTGGAGGAAGATGAGAAAACTGGTGGCTCATCATCTCTTCTCCTCCCAGAAGGTTCGACTGTTTCGCCCCATTCGGGAAGATGAAGTTTCCAGAATGATCCGTGAAATCGCCAGCAAGGCCAGCCCCAACAAGGCCATCAAGGTAGGGGAGATCTTGTTGTCTTTCTCGTGTTGTCTTTTGTGCAGAGTCGCGTTCGGTAAGAGATTCGACGAAGAAGGTCCAAAACGATTTGGGAAGATGTTGGATGATTTTGTGGCATTTTTTTTCCTGACATTCTTGGAGGATTGCTTCCCTTTGTTGGGTTGGGTTAATAAAGTATCAGGTGTTGGAAATAGAATTGATAATATTTTCAACGAATTGGATTGTTTTTATCAGGAGCTTATAGACGAACATCTGTCTCCAAACAGACCAGATTCTATGAACAACGACATTATTGATATCTTGATTCAGCTTAAGGAAGATCACTCAGCTCCCATCAAGATCGATTTCAACCATATCAAGGCACTACTTATGGTATTTCACTCTATCATTGCTTAATTTGTTCAATTCATTTATTTCCATTCATTTGCACAAAGAATTTCATGTGTGACTAATTAGGGATGAGAGAATTTAAATCCTAATCCAATCTATAATTTTTTAGGATAAAGATATCGATTAATTTCTCCTTCCTCGTACGTGTCACTCGATTCATAAAGGGATATAAAATTTAAAGCCACTCTATAGCACATTCGATGGACCCTTTTTATTTGAAAGAATTGATGAGAAAACCCTAGAGAAATAGAGTATTTTGTGAGATGGTACTTAAGTGAGGCGTGTTAAAGTATGATTTTTATATAAAAATAAAGTATGTTTATTGATTGTTAAAATATGTTTTTCGATAAATGATATATTAAAATATGATTCGCTATGAGCATACCTTAAATAACAATAAACTATTCCTGTATACCGACCCGTCCTACAAGAGTGTCCCATCATCATTAATTTTGTCCTTTTAACTTATTGTTGTTAATACTATATAACAATGATTATATATCATTCCACAGAATATATTTATCGCGGGAACAGATACAAATACAGTCACAATAACATGGTCACTTACTGCTCTAATGAAGAATCCTATGGTAATGAAGAAAGTACAAGAAGAAATCAGAAGTTTGATTGGAATGAAAGGATTCATCGATGAAGATGATATTGAAAATCTACCCTATCTAAAGGCAGTCGTAAAGGAAACTATGAGACTATATCCATCCATTCCGTTTGTGCCAAGAGAAACTACAGAAAAATGCATCATAAATGGCTACGAAATCCCACAAAAAACAACTGTGTTCGTCAACGTGTGGGCTATCGGTAGAGATCCGGCGTGTTGGGAAAATCCAGATGAATTCTTGCCCGATCGATTCTTGAACACTTCCATCAGCTATAATGGGCTGGACTTGAAGTTCATTCCATTCGGATCGGGGCGAAGGATTTGCCCCGGAATGCATCAAGGAGTTACCACAGTGGAGCTGGCCCTGGCTAATCTTCTCTACTCTTTTGATTGGAAAATGCCCCAAGGAATGACCCCAGATGATATGGATACTAATGCATCCATGGGGCTAAGCATGCATAAAAAAGAAGCTCTTCATCTCATTCCCATGGAAAAGTATTCCTCACAACCTGTTGCATGAAAAACCCTATAGTATATGTTTATTTCACCATTAATGTTTATTTTTAGAGTTTAAAGTTAAATCTTATCTTATTGTATTATTTTAATATTATATGTTTACACTTGTGGTTAATAGCCTATTTTGCTCTTTGATTTCAAACATATCTTACTTTCATGAGATATACTATATTAGATTCAAATGTCTTAATTAGTTTTTTTTTTTAATTGATTCCTCGGTGGCATTTGAAATTAGGTTTGGAATAACTAATTATATTAATTTACTTCCCAATGAACTATACTGGACCTTGCACCAAATAATAACACTAAAATTTAATAGTAATTCTTAATAAAAATGATAAAATATATTCACATATGTCGTATAGTAAGATGTTGGGTTGTTTAGGATCGATACGTTGTTGGGAAAGGAACTCTTTTATTAATGGGCTCACACAATATTATACGAACACTCTTTCTACACTCAAGACTCACTCTATATTAAGCTCTTCTCACTATGCACTTATGTGCATACCACACACTCTTAACCTTATTGTGGACACTCTGTTATTGTCACACACACATCTAACTATTTATAGTAACCAATGGATAATTCTAGAGTGGCGGTGCCACTTCCCTCTAGATAATTCTCCAACTATCTAATCTTATCTCCATATGATACATAGATTATTCTAGACATGAACTAATTTAGCTTATGCTAATAATCATATCTAGAATGCTCCAAATTCTTTGAGTTACTTGCAATCTGCTGGAGTCTCCACATTCCTCTAGTGATTCCATCACCATTCCTCCAAGCTGTCATGAATAATCCTTTTGCTTCTAGAACCTTCCAAGTCGGTGTTGCTCTTCAACATAAGCAATCCCAAATGAACCATAAGATTAAGCACATGCTATAAAAAGACATACTCCCTCCGTTCTGCAAAAAGAGTTACACTTTCTTTGTAACATGTAACTTTTTTGCGAGAAGGAGGGAGCATGTTATAAACTTATTATCATGATTTTTAATTTATCCCTATTAACATTATGATTCTAAACTAATGTATCCGGTGCACCGATGCTTTATAGGTATAAAATAGGGTATAGTGGGTAGTTATTTATAAAAAAATATTATTTTAATTTATTTAATGATGGAGAATATTCTACCTGTTAAAATCTTCCAAATACACCAATACAACAGAGACACACTAACTAGTTGAACTCTAAAATTATAAATAATTAAAAGAGCATGTGTCTTAAAAAGTATAGAAATCGATCAATAATATATGATCCCAAAACCCAAATAATATTTCCAATGACACTAAGGGATGAATTAAAAGAAAAACAACATACAAAATGTAGTCAATATGGTAGTGATGGCAATGCAGAATAGGTTTTGGGGATGAGATAAAGAGCTTCTTTCTTATGCATGATTAGTCCCATGGATGCACTAGTGTCCATATCATTAGGGGTCATTCCTTGGGGCATTTCCCAATCAAAAGAGTAGAGAAGATTAGCCAGGGCCAACTCCAATGTGGTAACTCCTTGATGCATTCCGGGGCAGATCCTTCGCCCCGATCCGAATGGAATGAACTCCAAGTCTTGCCCGTTATAGTTGATGGAACTGTTGAGGAATCAGTCGGGCAAGAATTCGTCTGGAGATCGCCCATATGTTCACTAATACCATTGTTTTTTGTGGGATTTTGTAGTCGTTTATGATGCACTGATCTGTCGTTTCTCTCGGCACCACCGGCACCGCTGGATATAGTCTCATAGTTTCCTTTAGGACTGCCTTTAGATAGGGTAGATTTTCAAGATCATCTTCATCAATCAATTCTTTCATTCCAATGGAACTTCGAATTTCTTGTTGCACTTTCTTCATTACCATAGGATTCGTCATTAGAGCAGTGAGAGCCCATGTTATTGTTGCTGTGTAAATAATAATTTATTATTATTTATTTTTCCACATAAGAAGTGGATAAGAGAGAAAGAGAGGGAGTTAATAAAAACCGTTAATTAACTCCCATCTCTGTGTACTCTATTTCTTCTGTGTAGAAACATGCAGAATGGTGAGGAGAATACATTAAGACACGGTGGGGCATGAGAGATACGCGTGTGTATTCAGAATGCGTTTGAGTACACGGAACGCTAAAACAAGCGTATACGCATGAATTACAGAACATGCAGAACGCAAACTAAGAACGCCTAAACATTTTATCTCTAGTTCTCTCTCCCGGATTCACATACAAATCCAGTCATCATATTCCACAGTTAATACACATTCGTGGAAATATATTCTCTCAACCCCGTGTTGAAGGATTGATCCAGAGATCACGGTTTAACAACGTGAGTATCAACAGGTTCGTACGTGTTTCTTCCGCTGCAACGAGAACTCCAAGGAGAAAGGTATGATTTCTCCCTATGTTTATGATCGTGAGTTTTCCAACATTGGTATCAGAACCAATGGTTGGTACTCCGTTTGATGTTCTGGAATTTAGATATTTCATGTGTTTTAGTTTTCTGCTTTTTATCTTGCGTTGATTTTACTCATACATATTTTTGATGGACTGGTATGATTGTTAATTTATGGGGAATTTACTGATCATACGTATGAGTTAAAGGCGGAATTTTAAACTTCCAGTGGCTATGTGTATTTTGACGTTGATATTCACCATGAATGCTTAAGGGTGTTAATTTTTGTTAATTTTTTCGTGCATAGAAAACATGTTTTGTTCATACTACTGTATAGGTCTCGTCAAGAGGAGTCTGTCAGTTTTTTGTGTAATTTTTGGCCTTCTAAAATTCAAGATATGAATTTTTAAAGTTTTTTTCGTTCTTGGGGCTAAACTGCAAACGTTCAGAAACTTCAGGGGTTGATTATTGAAAATTCGATAAAGTTTAGGGACTTGATCGCAATTTTAAAAAACCTGAAGGTGGACAGGGTCAATCAGACAGATCCCGGTCAGACCCGGCGAAATCGGGTTGGTCCAGTGGGTCAACCTGTGACCGGAACAACCGGAGAACAGGGCGGCAGTGGAGGCACGTGTCTCCCACGCTCCGACAATGGCAAGGCCAGCGACGGCGTGTGAATCACATGCGCTGGTAACTAGAAGTGGCGCGTGTGGACCACGCGCCGTCGGACACCATCTTGTGTGGTGGCGCATGTACCACACGTGCCGAAATTCAGTCAACTAGCAGCCGTGCATGGCGGCGCGTTGAAGCGCGTGCAGGCGCGTGGGTGGCACGTGGAAACTCCTGCCTGTGCGTGGCGGCGCGTGAACTGTCCAGCCGTTGCCTGGCAGCGCGTGGAGGCGTGTGGAGATGTTTTTCGGCGTCTGTCCGGGGTATTCTGACCTGTTTTCGATGCGTTGAGTCCAATGGTGACGTTTCCGAGAGTGTTTGACGTCTTCTTAAGTGTGTATTTGTAATTTTACTTCATTTTGTGACATATTTCTTGAATACAAACCTATGCGGTGGTTATTTGGTTGCATTTTTTGAACAATATGCACCTTAATATGTCATTTAATTCTAAATTCATGGTGTTGAGTGATGTTATAATTGTTCAAACTCCTGTAGCCTATGGAAGTGGGAACCAAAGTGAGTTGGACTTATTCACTTGTGAATGTGCCTATTGCATCTTGGGAAGTTGTTTCCATATGCATTAAATAAAGAGGAAATTCATGTGATATAGTTTGAGTAACGCTGGTATGTTTGCTTTTGGTTGCTCGTTTCTCAGAGGAACGTCAGGACGAGAAACAATTCCAGAGGAAGACATTAGGACTTATAATAAAGTCCTCCATGAATTCTTTAATTATAAAATGAAGCCTACACACAACATAAGGGACCACGCAATTAATCTGATTGAACTATACAACCAATTGTTGCATTTAATTTATAGCAATACGATTCCACATGATAAGTATTTCGATGTATTTCAGTCCTGAGACCTAGGCGAACACTTTGCCTCCTAACCTATAAAAGGATTTTTAGGTTCAGTGGGAGACTTATAAAGTAAAACCTAATGGTCGTCAAATTATGCTAGATTTGGCCGATGCTTCTGAAGCAGAAGATAGGACACAGGCACTAAGATCAGCCTGCTTAAGGATGGGAATGATTCGACGTTCTGATTCTTTAAGACTAAGTGGTCGAGAGAAGCGTCGGATAAAGAATCCTCATATAGATCCTTTGGGGCAAGCTATCTATAGTGTGGGGACTAAGAAATTTGATTATGAACATCGATAGAAATCTAGTAATGATAAATTAGGGAGATTAATCCGTAGATTTCCTTAATTCATTTCCATTGTATTTCTAATTGGAAACTCAGGGAGTTCATTAGAATTTTATTCATGACTTGTCAGACTTGGTGTTTTTTGCTATTGTGGATGGTTGTTTAAGTTCAATTTACAAGTGGCTGTTCAATGTTATTGTTGAATACTTGAACATTGTGATTTTACATTTTGAAGCAAGAATTTGGTATTATGACACTTGATGAGATTGATGATTAGTAGTCTCCGAGCTATTTTTCGAGATCAAGTCTTATGTTATTTATTGAGATGTTTATGTTTGGCTTAACGTAAAACTTAATAAAACATTAATAACATACTGAATCACTATAATCTCTATCAAAGAAATGAACATCGAAATCTATTGTCGTTGAGTTGAACAAAGGTGAGAAACTCAATAGTGACAATTATGACACAGACGTCATAAAATTTGGTACATATTGTATGAACAAGATGCATTGGATGCTATAAACCAAGTGATGGCTGATCCAGGTGTGGGTATTGGAAACCAAAGGAGGTGTGACCAAGGAGCATATCAGGCATGGAAAGGGAAAATTTCATTGCACGAGGTATTCTTATAAGCTCAGTAATCGATACGATGATTAATAAATCTCACCGCTTATGATATCTGGGTGTATCTGTGTGAGAAGTATGGTGGTACATTAGTTACGAAGCTTAGGCAGTTCTCTATTAAGTTCGATATTTTCAAAACGAAACCAGATCATATCATTAGACAATATCTCAGGGAGATTTCTAATATGATAATCGACCTTAAGACTGCCGGTCATGCTCTTTGATGAACAGCAAATCCAAGCCCTGATCCGCTCTTTACCTGATCGTAGGGAACATCCTAAAAGCCAACATGACTCATAATGAAAGCATTAAAACTTTCAATGATGTTACTCGTCATGTTGAGTTGGAAGATGAGAGGCTCAGAGCCTCAAAAACCTTCTTCTTGGTTCTATACTGTTTCTACTTCCAAGGGAGCTTCGGGCTTCAAAAGGAAAAGAAATTGGAAGAAGGGAAAGAAGAGAAGACGATCTGACGGTAGTGGTGGTAAGCCTGGTGATAATCCAACAACTAAAACTGATAAACGGAAAAAGAAAAAGAAGCGTGACAAAAAGAATAAGAAAGATAAAAACAAGATGCCATGTTACAATAATAGTAAGCTTGGTTATTATGCTCATGAATGCCCTGAGCCCAGGAGGGACAAGGTATATTGATCTTATTCTGTTTTGTGTGAAATTAATGTCTTGAGTACTATCTTGCTGCCTAATTTTTATCCTTTGAGGATTATAGACTCAGGAGCAACAGACCATGTGACGAGAGACAGAGGAGTTTTTTGTAGATTTTTGCCATGTTCCGAAGGGGACTAGGTAGAAATATGTGGGAAACAATGCATAAGTTGAAGTCAAAAGGACTTAGGACTTGCATATTGGATCTTGATGATGGTCCGGACTTTATCCTACATGATGTTCTATATGCTCCGTAGAATCACGCAAAATTTAATTTCTGTTTCAGTTCTACTTAATTTGGGTTATATATCTCTAAAGGCATTATGGTAATGAGCATCAATGATACTTGTTATGCATCTGAATATATAACTGATGACTTTATGGTTTTAAATTGCAAAGAATGACGTTTAGTAGTTATGATGATCATTCATATTCGCTAAACACTTGTTCTTCTAGCAATGCAAATGTGAATGATGTTTGGCATGCTAGATTAAGTCATGTTGAGCAAGATGGATGATAGACTTGTGGAAGGATTGTTGAATCTTTCTTCTAAGGTCGAATTATCCAAATGCGAATATTATCTTGCTGGCAAAATGACTAGAAAATCTTTTGGTAAAGTCATTGTGTCTTAATCTCCATTAGTAGTAATCCATTCTGATATATGTGGTTCTGTAAATGTGAGAGCAAAACATGGAGCTTACTATTTCATTACGTTCATTGATGATTATTTAGTCTATACAATATCTCAAATGTCTGAAGCATTGGATTATTTTAGACGATACTTGAGTGAAGTAGAAGACATGAATATCTATCAGAACAATTCAAGGAATTTTGTAATGAAAAACGTATAATCCGACAATCAACTGTTCCTTATACACCTCAACAAAATGGTGTTACTGGAAGAAGGAATAGAATTTTGTTGGAGATGGTTAGATCCATGATGGCACAAGCTAATCCAACGAGATACGTTGCTTACGACAGCTTATGTGCTTAATCGCGTGCCTTCAAAGTCAGTTGCTTTGACTCTATATGAATTTTGGACGGGTAGAAACCTGACTTGAGTAACCTTAGAGCTTGGAGTTCAGCAGCTTAGTATATGATTCATCGAGTCAGTATGAAAAGTTGGGTCCTAGAGGCAAACATTCTAAGGGTTACGTGTTCATAGGAGATGAGGATGAGAGCTTAACTGAGACAGAATCGCGTAATGCTCATTTTCTGGAAACATGAACTTCCTAGTAGAAGGGGCATCAGGGATGCCGGACCTATTTTCGACATAGTAGAAAACCAACACTTACAAGATCCAAGTGGGAGTAATAAGCTGATGGTGTGGATCTTGATGGTGTGGATCTTAATAGACTGATGGTGTGGATCTTGATGGTGTGGATCTTAATAGATATTTGCCGATTGAGAATCAGGTGATTCCCAATAAGAGCATTTTGTCTACAGAAGACCATTATCTCTCGATCTTGATAGATATTTGCCGATTGAGAATCAGGTGATTCCCAATGAGAGCATTTTATCTATAGAAGACCATCATATGGTGTGGATCTTGATCATCATAAGTTATCTCATCTCGAAAAGTTCTAGGAAACATGTGCACTAAAGGCATTATGACATTGAAGGACATGCCTTCTTGGTTTCACCAGAAAGTTGAGATGTTTTTTTCTGCTGATGAGGAAGAGCCCAGAAACATTAAAGAAGCTCTAACTTGTCCGGCAAAGGAGAAATGGATGAAAGAGAAGATGGAGTCTATGAAGTCAAATCAAGTCTGGGGACTTGTAGATCTTCCAAAGGGACGAAAGAAAATTGGAAATAAATGGATTCTCAAAATCAAAAGAATCTGATGGCTCAATAGAGAGGTACAAGACTCGCTTGGTGGCAAAAGGTTATACTCAGCAAGAGGGTATAGACTACGAAGATACTTTTTCACCTGTAGTGAGGTTTGCCTCGATTCGTCTACTATTGGCTATAGTGGCTAGTATGGAATTAGAATTACACCAACATGGATGTTAAGACCGCATTTCTCAATGGAGAATTAGAAGAAGAGATCTACATGCAACAGCCTGTAGGATTTATTCTTTGAGGTCGAGAGGATAAAATTTGTAGATTATAGAAGTCGTTCTATAGACTCAAACAATCCTCCAGACAGTGGTATTTGAGATTTCATACTACGGTCATCTCATAAGACCACTGTATTTACATTAAACGATCCAACAGTTATTTTGTGATTCTATCCTTGTATGTGGATGACATATTTCTAGCTTGAAATAGCAAAGAGTATCTTGAAACCATAAAAGGATGGTTGCCTTCGAATTTCGAAATGAAAGATATGGGTGAAGCAGAGTACATACTTGGTGTGAAAATCCATAGGGATTGTTCAAAGAAATTATTGGGTTTGTCTCAAGAGACTTACATAAAGAAATTTTTAGAACGGTACAAAATTGGACACCGGCAAACCTATTGATACTCTCATTATGAAAGACGAATCATTGAGTCAGCAAATGTGTCCCAAGGCTCAAGATGAGAAGAATAAAATGGCCAGAGTACCATATGCCAATGTGATTGACTGCAGATTATTCTTTCTGTTATCACTGAATGGGTATACAGACGTTGACTGGAGTGGTGATTTAGATAAATGTAAATCAACTCCTGATTATGTCTTCTTGTTCAATGATGGAGCAATCTCATGGTGTAACAAGAAACAGACTTCATCTGCAGTTCAAAAGACTATTTGGTTGAGAAGATTCATGAAATATTTGGAGGCCTCAAACACTCCAGTGGGAGCTGTTTTAATTAATTGTGATAATCGGGCGGTTATTGCTTACACAAAAGACCCCAAATATCATGAAGAGATCAAACACATTGACATGAAGTTCAATTTTGTTAGAGATATTATAGATAAGAAGAAAAGTGATTCTTAATTAAATTTCTACTCTTTTGAGTCTGTGAAGGATTTAAAACGATGTATTGAATATGTATATGTATGTTAATGGAATAGTTAATAGCTTAACTATACATATATGTTTTATAAATTATTTGTGATGGTTCACATATAATAGTATGTCGGCAAGTAATGATTGGCTCTCTCATACGAGCAATCGCCTCTGGCTTAGTGGGAGCGTAGAGATGAGATTACTATGATTAAGGTAATCCAGATAGATTTTGCCATGAATCTAATCCAACTTGTTGTAAAGCTAAATCGATGGAAATCCTATACCTTGGAGTGAGGATATCCGAGTTAAAGTATATGGGACATACTTGAACTCTGATTTACACAATGTATAAATTAGATGAAATACGACATACGCTTTCTTGGAAGGAAGTTAAAGACATTGTGACATGTGTTTTAGGAAAACGACATGTGCTAAGTTGACCCTAACAGGATTGAGAAAATTATCCCTATTTTCTCAAAAGTATGAGTCCTTATCTATTGGTTACCCTTATGACTTTCTACTATGTTCTAAGTCTTCACTTTGGTGTTGCTACTTTAGCATGCTACCAAAAGAGCTATGGTTAATAACGGCGATGCGGTACATGTCTAGGAAAGCAGCTATAGTGGGAGACTGTAGATACTTAGTAAGATGGGAAGAACGTCTTAATTTAACATATACTATTGTGATTCATTGACTAGTCAATCAAGCAGGGTCTTGATTATGAATACATAGTTATTTTGCAAAAGGATTGAATATACTCTGACAAATTCAGGGATTGAAAAAGAGATATGTCAACTTATGTTAAATGTTTAAGAGTTCTGGGGTATAGCGAGCTTGTTGAGTTTCATTGATAAACTGGTTGAGTTGATATATATCTCTAACAAGTGTATAGCGATTAAAACTCATATCTCGTGGGTCACACGATGTATTAATCTGTACGAGAATATGATTCATAAAGAAAATGAGTCAGACGACTTTTGACTTCATATGTGAGTGGGAGATGTAAATAATAATTTATTATTATTTATTTTTTCACATAAGAAGTGGATAAGAGAGAAAGAGAGGGAGTTAATAAAAACCGTTAATTAACTCCCATCTCTGTGTACTCTATTTCTTCTACGTAGAAACATGCAGAATGGTGAGTAGAATACATTAAGACACGGTGGGGCATGAGAGATACGCGTGTGTATTCAGAATGCGTTTGAGTACACGGAACGCTAAAACAAGCGTATACGCATGAATTACAGAACATGCAGAACGCAAACTAAGAACGCCTAAACATTATATCTCTAGTTCTCTCTCTCGGATTCACATACAAATCCAGTCATCATATTCCACAGTTAATACACATTCGTGGAAATATATTCTCTCAACCCCATGTTGAAGGATTGATCCAGAGATCACGGTTTAACAACGTGAGTACCAACATGTTCGTACGTGTTTCTTCCGCTGCAACGAGAACTCCAAGGAGAAAGGTATGATTTCTCCCTGTGTTTATGAACGTGAGTTTTCCAACAGGCTGCATTTGCGTCTGTCCCCGCGATAAATAAATTCTGTGGAATGACACATAATAATTTTATAAGCTACAATCAAGGACAAATTTAATGATGACAACTTTTTTATTAATTAAATGCAATAGAAACGCTGCATTTTATCCCATGGTTTCAAATGGGCAAACTCAAATATACAGATTATGATTCTTGTGTGGATGTAAAAGAGAGTGGCTCTTAATTTTATATCCCTTTAGTTTTTATACCTCCATTTGCTTTCGACAGAGTTTTAAGGAGATGAGAGGGCCATATTTGGATGAAAATTGGGTTAGGCATAAGTGTAGTTTTGAGATGTTAATTTGGTGGCCCTGGAGTAGAAGGGTTATTACAACCATATTTTGGTGTAGGGTTGCAATGTTTAAGTATCAAGATAAAGAGTATGATCAAAATTGGAAGAGGTAAGAGGAGGAGAAGAGATAGCATTTTTGGTAAGTTACTATGTTGGGAATCTTGGTCACATTTTCTTGCTATTTATTGAAGGATGATGTTTACATAGAGACACCTTCTCACTTAACTAGGATTGGAGAAAATTGCATGCACTTCGTTTCAAGTTATTGGTGTGGATATCTTATTATAATTTAGTATTACATGTTTTTGTTGTTAAGCATTTGATGAATGACATGATGAAAGACAAAATTTATATTATAAAGGAAAAATATCAACCCCAATAGAAAAGATTAATTAGATTTCCCTTCTGTGTATGTGTGTCACATATTCGATGTGTGTAATACGATATGTAATATAAAAATATAATGGAACATTTGATCATGTCATGTTAGATGTTATAAGTATGGCAAAAGCTTGTGTGTGCCCGGGTATACGGGAGTACATCCCGTGTGCCTTTAGAATTTTGTGCTAATTAAATTGTATACCCTTTAGTATAAAGACGTGTACCATTTATTTTACAAGGCAAAAACTTGTGTGCACACGGAAGCACACTCCGTGTGCCTTTAGAATTTTGTGTTAAATTGTATACCCTTTAGTATAAAGATGTGTACCCTTTATTTTTTGAAGAAAAATAAAAAATATATTGAAAAGTGTATACCCTTTAGAACAAAATCGTCTACCCTTATTAAATAAAGTGTATACCTTTAGAATAAAATAATGTACCCTTATCCATAATACTAAATTCTAAAGGCGTACGGCGAGCGCCCGGACACACGCAAGCCTCACTCTATAAGTATTTACTTCCTCTGTCCCATAATAAATATCGCTTTCCTTTTTCATCTATTCCACAATAGATGTCACAAAAAAAAAAAACATCACACCATCTAATAATCTCAAAATACATTTTAATTTCAAATTACCGCTATCACTTAACACTTAACATGCTTTTAATAATATATATTCATTACATTACATAAAATTACACTATCATCTAAAACTCAATAAAATTAGTAAAAAACTACTTTTCATAATTCCGTGTTTTCAGTAATTATTCCTAAAGGAGTATATTTTATTACTTATTCTTTTATTGTATTATATACGGAATTAATAAGATACAGTACCCTTTAGGCTTTAGTTAATATTTTCTTTACTTAATTAATTAGAGTAGAATTAGTAAAAAAAATGTCTCATTTTAAATAGTAAAAAATAAAAAAGTAGTGGAACCCGAAATCGTCTTTAATAACTTTGATCTACATTTAATTTGGTGTATAGAATTAATAAGATAATGTCATATATCGAATTGTGTAAGAAAGTCAACTGCTCAAGTTTCAAAAAAATTTTAATGAATGTAAATATTAATGGCTTGAGACATCCATATGTGAGAAAAATCAAATATGTATGGAAACATACAAATTAAATTTCCTTCAACCTCCTCCGCAGTATACGTCGTGATCCACACGGTCGTTCGACCGCCATCATTTACTCTGTTATTTGACTTTTGTCGTAAATATATTTTTCGCGTTATATCGTGATTGAAATTACCATAATTCATGAATATTGTTCTATGAGAGAAAAAAAAAATGAATGTATTTATTTTTATGTTATGTAAAAATATTTTTAGTTTAGACTAAAGTATGTCAGATTTGTGTAAGAGTATATTGTTAAATACTATAAAGTGGGCAATTATATTGTATAACATTATAATATTAAAAAAAATTCTCTGTTCTATGTTAATCAGTTAGTATATGGCGGTTTTGTGTTAAAGTATTTTTAATGTATGCCTAAAGTATGATTTATTTTTTTTTGTGTAAGAAAATATTGGTAAACATTATTAAGTAATGCATTATAATACAAAACAAACATGCTTAATTTTAAAATAATACTTTATCAAGTAATATAAAATTTATCAATTTTGCGTTAGAGTATGTTGTTTAATATTGTAAATTAGGCATTTAAAGTATCTACAATGAATCAATAAACTAATTAAAAATTTATATTTTTAAAGAGTAATTAACTAAAACATCACTCCAACATACTTTTTATTTTAACTATTTTTTACTTTAAAGAGTGCTCATGCTCTTATTCTAGTACTTATACATGGACTAGCTAGTAAATGCGGATGTGAAAATTAGGTTTCATTAATGAAGACATTTATTGATAATGGGGTGAATTTTAATTTGCCTAGTCAGTATTTTAGAGTCGTCGAATTTGGATTCTTTTAAATTGAAATGTCACATGCACTGCAGTTTTCTTGCTCATTTTCGAATTTTCGGATAAGATAAATTAATGACAAGTAATGTCAATAATTATGAGATAAAATTAAAAAATTAATTTTTATTACTGAAATCAAAAGACATGGAATTAAAAATGGAGTTGTACAATAATTGCATACTAAAAATATATTCATATATTTTGTAATGCGTTAAAGTAAAAAAAATTGCAACTCGGATGCTAACGTCACTCCAATCTTCATATATCTGCTCATATTTCTTTCTTTTCATTGTATACTAATACAATGTTATTAATAAGTATATAATTATTAATAAAATATTATATACTTGTTCAATAAAACTTATACACTTTAAGTATAAGCTCGAGTTAAAATCAATAATTTCTCTAATACAATTCTCATAATAAATATGTTGAAACTTTTCATAAATTACAATCAAATGACTTTTCAAACACCTAAATTATTTATTAATAAAAATGTTATACAGTTGTTAAATAAAGAGTATATACTTTATGTTTAAAAAGTGTACATTAACAATCATACAAATTCACAAGCAGCGAAAATCAGGAGGAAATCCTTGAAAATAGTAGTAGAAACAACGCCGCCCTAACACCCCTCGGCTTCCTTCATGCCACCCAAGGAGAAGAAATCAAGATCACCACAAAACCCTATATTCTTAAACATCATCATCTTCTCACCACAAACACAAGCTTGATGTTGGATTATAGATTTAACAACATGAAAAGACCATACATCACCCACCTGCTAAACACATGAGCAAATTTGCGAGGACATTCTCCATTTGGTGGCGCGAAGGACAAATTTGTGAAGGATGGTGACACGCAGTGGACAGATTCCGAACAGATCTAGACAGCTTGCCGATGGTGAATCGGAGGCAAAAGACCATATCTGGAGCAACAATCTCTTCTAGCATACAAACCTATAGAGGGCGGTGGCGTACGATGGACCAGATCTAGACGACTCGCGTGACAGGGAAGGAGATGAAAGTATTTTCATGGCGGAAGACAAAGCGAAGACGAGATTAGATCCGGACGACTCACGCGACGGGGAAGGAGATGAAAGCCTTTTCACGGCAGAAGACAAAGCAAAGAGGAGAGACAGAAAGCGAAATTAGAGAGAAAGTTGAGGAGAGAACTCTAGAGAGCGAAGAGAATCAGCGATAAATTAGGGCTCTTGATTGAGTATAAGTATTTCGGGTCATGGATAATTTTTAACTGGTTACATCTTAAAAACTATTGTACAGTAGTATTTGCCTTAAAAATGATTTTAACACTTGCATGGTTTTCAATCAAGGTTCAAGATTTTTGAAAATATCCTTCATATTTCTAAAAACCAAATTATTATGTATACTCAATTTCAAAAGTTTATATACTTATAAATAAAAATGTATACACTTTGTTAGAGAATTTACTATTAGTGTTTTTAATGAGAAATTGAATGTAAAAAAACTATACAATTATTAAAAAATACTTCATTTTACCATTTTGGGCGTCCAATTCAAAGGTATCCTGATAGGCTGTCGCCGGCATACCAAAATAAAATTTATTTCAGACTCACTCTAATACTTAGTATAGTAACGAGTACGGGTCGAACCCAAGAGAATAAAATAAAATTTTAATTAAGTTAAACTGTTGAAAACAAATAAAATAAATTAGGGGGGTTTTGTTTTGATGACAAATTGAAAATAACAATGATGAGAATAAATTAACTCAATTCCAACAACAAAGTATGTAGACGAATTTTAATTAGAAAATTTACCAAGTGAGACAAACTTAGTTTAGGATGACGATCCCCTCCCGTTTACTAAATTAATTAATTACAAGAATAAAACATCTAGCCTAGTGTGCAAACTCAAATCACTAGATTGACGGTACGGCCAATCAACCCGAATGTTCTTAAGTTTATCAATTAGGGTACCACTAAATTGAACTATTTATGAGTGATCATATGGATTCGAACTCGTAAACGCATTAAAACTCTAAACATAGAATTACTAGGCTACAAAATCCGGCTAGGAATCATACAACCTACATCCTATTACACCTAGAGGGAATAATCTCTATTTGCTACTTAATTCAATTCTTACAACAATTACAGATTGTAGATCATGGAATAGCAGTAAGCAATAAAATAATTGCACTAGTTAATTAGGCTAAAATAATTATTAAAATGCTATAAAGAACATCAAAGCATGTAATAGAATAAACTTGCACAAAAGATTCAATGAAAAACCCTTAATAATTAATCTACGGATGGGAGGTTCACGAAATCCTAAACTAGAAAATGGGATTAGCCCCGCATGTTCATGACAAAAATAGAATTAAAAATAAAGAACCGAAGATGTCCGATGATCTTGAATCTTCACGCCTAATCTGTCTTGGAGAGGGATAAGACCACTGATGCTTCTTCCAGGAATTAATTCACGTTCTGATCGTGTATATCTGCCCCCAAAAATAAATAAATATCTCTCATATATATTTGTCTTGATCCCTAAGTAATCCTACTTGATCTCTTTCCTTATTTCTCTCTTTCAAAAATATCTCCAGGATCTCTTCTTTTTTTACCGTGCCTTCCACAAGATATGGACCTAATTTGGGATGATTCTGGAACGTGAGAAAACGTGTGAGAATATTTTCAGCTACCACTTTTCTTATTTATTCTGAATGTTCATTCGTTTTCACTGACACTAAAGGGATCAGTGTCAACTTATCTGGCAGTAACGAATTTCCTCCACAAAACAGTCTATTTCCATATTAATTTACAACAGTAAAGCTCTAATTTATCAAAGACAAGATAAGTCAATTTAACACCCAATTAGCACATAAATCGATCAAATAAACATGAATTTCAACTAAATAATCATGCTAAAATATGACTTATCATATCCATATTCCCTTTTCATTCAAAAAGTAGATCACATGGCCCATCATTTCCTTTTAATACAACTATCCACTACACGTATAATAATAATACTCTTTAATCTACGCGTAAAAAGCAAACGATTACCTTTAGATTGGCCGGAGGGAGTATATACTCTTTCCATCCTACCTAAAAATGGTCTTTTTTCCATTTTGGGTGTCCCACCTAAAGAGTCTCATTTTATTTTTTACACATGTGGAGTCCACACACACCCACTAATACAATTAAAATATAGGACTCACACTCCCATTAATAGAACTATCAACTACACATTAAACAATAATATTCCTTAATCCACTTGCAAAAAGTAAAATACCCTCTTTGAATGGGACGGAGAGTATACATTATTGAATAAAATTTTATAAACATATGGATACATATATAAATTCGAATGCACAAGACATCAACTCTTCTAAAAAAATATCCAAGATTGGAATGATAATTTTTTCAAAATATCAAGGAAATATAGAGAATTATTTATATCAAAATCGATATTAATATGGACAAGGTTTAAAATGTTTCAATCAATAAAAATATCGGTAACTCAAATTTATGAATATATCGATAGATATATCGAATATTGATATCAGTAAAATTTAAAAATTTACGGAAACTTGAAAAATAAATATAATTTTATAGTTTCAGAGTATATATTAATCCCCCTGTCTATCAATAAGTTATCTATTTGTTTTTTATACGTGGGTGGATTAATGAGTATTATTATTTTATATAAACTAAGTAATTGTGTTAATATTGAGTGGTGGAACATGTGTGTCCCTTTTGCTAAAAAAGAAAATTGATACATTTAAAGTAGACGATCAAAATAATAAAATAGATCATTTATCGGTGGACATTGGGAGTAACTAATTTTAATATATAAAATGCAATTTAAAATCTCAATAAAATCCATAATTTATGATAGAGAGCAACTAGTATATAACCTTTTCTATCATATTTTAGGTATAATTTGTGGTCCCCATCGCCCTTAATTAAATAACATGTGGTCCCTCTTTTAAATAAAAGATATTATACTTTCCTGTCCACTTGATACGTATTTATTTTTTATCTTGGTTCGTCCCAATACAAAGTATTCATTTTTCTTTTGGGTTTGATGTGACACCTAACAATATTATTATACTCAACCCACTACACATGACCCACACTCAACATTAATATAATTACTCACTACAAATTAAAATATTATTTATCTCACATTATTATACATTAAAATATTATACTCCTTAATACACGTCCAAAAAATAAACGAATACCTATCAGCAGGACGAATGGAGTATTATGTGTATTGAAAAGATTATGAAATTTTGTAAATTAAAGTATATTAAAAAATATTTTTTAAGTGTCTTTTTCTAATATATGGATGTTGAGGTTGAATTTGGAACCGATGAAAATATAAAGCGTAAAATCGAAAGTAGAAAATGGAGTATGAGAATATCAGCTAAACATGGCCACCTTAATTATTATTATAAGCCATGACATTGACAATTGAACCAATTAGGCCCGATCATGACCTCATATAATTTTTACTTAATTCATTTAAAATAAAATAAAAAAGAAAAAAAAAAGAAAAAGGGGGCTCTACAACATTGTAGACTTAATTGGGCCTAATATAAGGATTTGGCCCAATGGATGATATCAGTACAAAACTTCTGAACCAAGAAGATCGACTCGTGGGTTGAAAAAGTATATGGATATTGTATTTCTACTCCAAACCCTATTTTCCTTTCTTTATCTCAGGCGAAGAAAATGAGCAGAGGCGCTGCTCCTTCTGCAATCGATCTTATTTAAACTGGAATTATGGCCAAGTTTTGTCATGGATTCGGTAATTTTACTCATCCATTCTCTTTCTTCTATTCGAATTTGCATAATTTGGGTCAGAGTGATGGGCGTTCTTCAGCCACAATTGATTTCAGCAGCATCAATGAATTAGATGGTGCTGTTTGGTTGTTGAGAATACGAGGACGACCTTCTCTTCCTGTTTTCACCAAACTTTTGGGTCTGGTTGCGAAGACGAAGCATCACCCTATTGCCCTCTACATGTTCGACGAAATGCGTGAGAAGTGTATTACTTTGGGTTTGAAGAGCGGTTACGAATCCGATGCCTCGACGTTCTGCACGCTCATGAAAGGTCTCTTTTTGGATCATAACGTTGTGGAAGCAGCTGCATTGTTCAATAAGCTATTGGTTTCGAAAATGTGTGAGCCTAATGAAATTGTGAGCCGACCTATTCCTGCCTTTGAATTGCTCTCTACTCGGGAAAATACTTGATTGAAACCCAATGTCAAGGCTTATAATGTCTTCCATCATGGGGTGGAGTCAATGTTGTCGAGAAAGAGAAAAGATGACGACAATGTTGGTGTTGCATTGTCGGTGTTGTTGTCTGTGGTGGTGGTCATACAGAGAAGAAGAAGAGAAAGGCCGTAGCCGTGAAGAGAAAAAAACAAGATGGATGATCCCTCCAATTCTACTTGAAAGAATGTAGAGTAGACCACAATTTTGTATCAAAAGAAGTTGACAATGTCGGGACATCGACAAACAACAGAATAGCTATTCATCGTCAAAGATGGCAAGAGTATAGTGATGGGGTTCTTGAGCCCGGACGAGGTTCACAGGGTGAAGGGGATATGATCTAGGCAGGGTGAAGGGGATATTCAAGACCTTGGATGGAGGTGGGGAGTATAACTTGGGGTTGACAACATGGATTGGTGTGGAGAGTCAATTGGTGATCAACAAAGATTGGCACAAATTGGTTGATGCCAACCGTGCTGAGGAGGGAGATGAAGTTCAGATTTGGGGGTGGAAGAATGAGATGGATAAAACATGTTTTGCAATCAATTTCAAGACCTCATTGGAGTTAGAGAAAGAGATTTAGAAGATGATTGAACCATTAGATTTGTATATTCCCTCCGTCCCTCCTTAAGAGGGTCATTTGCTTTATAGCACGTAGATTAAAGAGTATTATTATTTAATGTGTAGTGGGTAGTTGTATTAGTAGGAATGTGGATCCCAACATTTAATTGTATTAGAGGGGGTGTGTGAGTCTCATGTGTGTAAAAGAGGAAAGGGGACTCTTTGGATGAGACGATCAAAATGGAAAAAAAATGGCCCTCTTAACATGAGACGGAGGGAGTATTTACTTTACATGTACATCTATTTACCAAAATTATGTAAAATAGATGAGAATGAGTTGCATATAATATAGGAGAAGTTAACGCTTTTTTTTTTGCACGAAGATTAAGGAGTATAATAATTTAATGTAAAGGAGTATAATAATTTAATGTAAAGTGAAGTAAAGTGAGGTGAGAGAAATAATATTTAATGTGTAGTGGGTAGTTGTATTAGACGGAGATTAAGGAGTATAATAATTTAATGTAAAAGAGTATAATAATTTAATGTAAAGTGAAGTAAAGTGAGGTGAGAAAAATAATATTTAATGTGTAGTGGGTAGTTGTATTAGAGGTGGTATGTGGGCTCCATGAGAATAAATTAATTGTTTTAAATTGTGTCAACTTCTATGGGATGGAGGGAGTAGTAATTTTTTTGCCTCACGAAATGCAATCGAACTGTTTGATTGAATGCTTGAACGAAAGTGAACCCATGTTTCCCATAATTTGGCAGCCAGTAGGACAATAGATGATTAATAATTTGCAACCAAAAAGAGGCAAAGAACTCTTACAAAAACCAACTTTGTCTCCAGAACCAGTGGCGGACGCAGCTAGGTTCATGGGTACAGCTGTACCCCCAAATTTCAAAATAATACCTATATATATTGTATTTAATATACAATATTTGTGTATGGTTTAATGGTCGAGGGATCAAATTTTGAAGATGAGGTCGCGTGTTCGATTCTAACATCCATAAAATTTTATTTGAATTTGTCAATTTTTTATCCTTCTCCTTTTTTTTTCATATATATTTATTTATTTCTCTGTGCCGTACCCCCAATAAAATATTTCTGGGTCCGCCACTGTCCAGAACAACAAGCCATACAGAAGCAGGTATAATTTCAAAACCCAGAAAAAACTGTGCAAGAAAGGAGAAAATTTGGGTAAGAATTGTGCATATACAAGAGCCGGCATGATCCGAGTGCCTCGCTCACAGCCCAAAGTAGAAGAAATATGGTGAGATATGCTGTTTCTTTTGTTGCTTTTTGTAAGTTCACTATTAAATGAACTCCAAGAAATCAGCCTGACTTGTATGGAGAATGTTCGCCCGAATACGTCTCACAGAACCTAATTCTTTGCTTAGGTGTGCTCGGTGACCTTGATCTGGCCTTAGCAGATTCTGTTGCAGCCATGTAGGTTGGGAAAACCGGAGATTTATCTCTGTTTTATATGACAGAAGGATCTTCTTGGATGTGAAAATGGTGAGTTTACTTGTTCCATCCTTTCCTGTTTGCATGTGGTTCGCAGCTTCAGTTGTGCTAGTCGACTTGCATCAATTGATACCGCATTCGAATGTCCATAGTGCTTCATCTTCTCTTTTTCTGCATGTTTATCTGCCTCTAGTTCTACGTATTGATCGAATCGATTGCTCTTTCTGGCTCATTGATTCCTGCAGGCTTTGGTTACTTCTCCTCTCCTTAAAATGAGCAAAGAATGAAAGAATGAGAGAGAAGAAAAAGATGATGAATTTTCAAGCATACTCGATGTGAAAATGAATATATTTATTAATGGCTTCCTGTTTCTGCAAAAACAAAGCTTCCATATCTTCTCTTGAAATCAAGCTCAGATCCCATGTCCTCTGTGTCTTGCATTGAAGCTGCCAGAAAACACTGAACATTACTCCATTCTAAACTCATTAAATAACTACAGATTCCCTCGAATTCATGTAGTTTGAAAGAAGAGAAATCTACCTACAGACAACTTACCTTTAGTTCTTCAGACTTTGTCCCTTCCCTCTGGCTAAGATTATTTCTCTTTTCACTCTGATTAAAATCGAGCAGAGTCGGAACTCTGCTCTGATGCATCCGTGTGTTCGTTCTTGTGAACGAAAACACCGATGGCAAGGTCTTAATGACCCTCCGCCTCACTAGCTCCCCTCGAACTACTGCTTGAAGTTTCATCTTCGTAATTCAGGTTTAAGAGAGAAAAAGAAAAACTCACTAGATGTCCGCTGTAAGCACTTTGAATCTTAATAGCAGAAATGCGCTCGTTCTTCATTTGTTGTTCGTATGGAATGTTAGTGAGCCGGACAACCTCTGCTGTTTCTACGGCCACAGCTAACGCGCTCATCCGTTGCTCTTCCATGGCCTCATTTAGTGATTTCTCAGGTGCTTCAATGGCAGGGTGTTGTTTGAACTTGAACACATGGAAGAACCACCTCCACTTGTTTGATTTCTAAGTAAGAGAAAGATGAGAAGAGTGAAAGATGCTGGGAAATTCATTACAGAACTGAGAATTCTTACCTCCTCAGATTTAAGTTTTGTATGAGAGGAAGGTGAACCAGCATTTCTTCTTTCCCATATGGATGATTCTTGGAAGCTCTCAGAGGTTAGATTACATTCCTTTCTGCAGATACTCTTTATGGTCATTTTTGTACATAAAATGAAAATTATAATCTTCCCTGAAATTGTAAATTTCTCAAACTTAGTAAAGCTCTTTGCAGAGATTTTAAACATTGAATAAATTGTCACAATTATAGGCATAATCTTGTTTGAACTCAAATTCAGTTTGTGCAAGCGAAATGCTGCTTCCAATGTTTTGTAACTTTATTTAACTAGTGCTGCATCAGATGTTCTAATTAAGTATGGTGACATGATGAGCTAGCTTCTTCTCCCACCAGTTTGTCCTCCATATGTTAGCCATATTATGACAACATCCCACTGGCATTACTAAGTAGCTAATGGATGGTTGCTGTATATTGTCATGTTTCAACTTGTTTCTATGATTTTATCTTTTTTTGGATTCACACATTCATCTATCCCTGAACCATTGTTTATAGATTCCCAAACATATGAAAGCTCCAATATACATCTACTACAAGCTTTTTTTTTTTTTTTTTGATCGGACAAAGTTAGTTGTTAGTAGTTAGTTCACCAAGTCTCCATACACCCTTATTCTCCCAAGCCCTCCTTATAACTCCCCTCCTATTCGTTCCCAATAGGAATCGAACCCGGGCCTACTAAGAAAGTGGAGAAATTAGTATGGTGTATTAATGGAGGTTGTGTAATCCATTTGTGTAGAGAAGTGAGAGAATATTGGAAAGGGTGATGAGAGAGAATATATATTTGTATACTCTCCTGTGTGCAATCATCTCAGAATAAGTCAAGAGACATCTTCATCTTGTTCAGTTTCCATTTGGGCAACTTGTTGAAAGCACTCTTGCTCATCCCGAATTTCTCATTGAATTCTTTCGATGATAAATAAGTCTGCAAGAGGAATATGTCCAAATTTAGAGAAGCTCAAATCTATTTTCCATGTCTCAAGCTTCAAGGCATGGATGTGATTGTATGAAGCTCGAGATTGTCTATTTCGAGCTTCAGTATGTTGTAGTTGTTTTGGTCACATCAGTATCTTCAGCAGGGTTATCTGATGATGTTCTAAGGCGTTCGCACGGATGAATTGTTGGGATCAGGACAGATCCCCATTCATTCCTAAGGGACAAACAAAGAAGAACATAAAAAGCACAACACAAGAATTTACGTGGAAAACTCCAAAACCGGAGAAAAACCACGGACCGAGAAAATAGCACTATGTGAAAATTTTTTACAATCACACAGAATTTCTCTCTGCCGACCCCAATCCCTACACCCTTACAAATCTTTGACTAATTCTCATCTTTCTTCCCATTCTCACAACCGAGAATCAAAGAAAGGAATTTAACTAGAATCAAATACAAAGATTAAAGTGTACTTGATTGGTGCACTTAACATTGAGACAAGGGGCCTCCTTATATAGCCTAAGGAGCCCCTCCCCCTTTCTCTCCCACCCGATGTGGGATAGAAAAACTCCCTCTTTTATTTGACAAAATTCCAACAATCTCCACCTTGTCAAATAAAAGAAGACTCATTGTCTTTACCGACTATCATTCTCAACCCGAGAATCCTACTCCACCATATGAGTAGACCACTTAGAATAAATCATTCTAAGAATTTCCTGCGACACATATCGAAAATACCTGCTGATATTTATGGTGCTACTTCCAGCTCTTGTCTACCCCTGGAAGTCCATCAGCCATCGATATACATCCACCACACACCCTACATCACCTGCCAAGTCAATGTCCGTGTGCAAACTTGTGGACCAGCTAATATTATTACACCTTTTCCATGACAACTGAACATGTCACAAGGATCCCCAATAATATTAACTCAACATTCAGAACTGTTGCCGCAACAGCTCCTCCTTGACCAGAAACGTCACCATTGCTCCACCGTAAGCAATTACTGTGCCATTGCTCCACCGCAATTACCGCACCATTGCTCCACCTTGAGCAAAACCCGTCTGTACCAATATGACGTCACTGCCTTTTACCGCCAGCTACACCAGGTTTGTCCGAACCCTCTTTTCCTACTGAAAGTGTCGTCACTTGAAGTCGATTCTAACCCTCCGGAATAAACGATGCTTTCCCCACTTGTCGGTTGACTCCACGCCATTCTTTATCGATCTAGCGACACCCAATACCAAGTACCACATCGCCATCTTCCCCGTTGAATCGCCACTTCCCACGCCACCAATCATTACCGAAAACATGTTCCTTTCAAACCTCCTTGAGCCGACATCCATGAAAAACCCCATGCCGCTGTTAAGCCAACTCTTCCACCGGGAGTCCCAGCAATTCACATTGCTGCAGGTCCAAGAACTCCGCCACTGCTGACCTACAAATCCTACCCCTTGCCACGCCATTGTCGCCATAGTCCGGCGTATTTCACCGCAAGAAAGGAGATGTCACCGCATCCGGCTGTTCTTCTGACCCCCTTGTGCCACTAGCTTTTTCCCACTTCTTCATGCCACCCTTAGCCTAATGAATAACCCTCTTCCTCTCATAAAGTCTTTTCTGATGTGGAAGGTCAGACTATGCTGCAACCACAGAGCATACTAAGAACTTTATAAGCACCAGAACTGGGCTCTGATACCACTTGTTGGGATCAGGACAGATCCTCATTCATTCCTAAGGGACAAACAAAGAAGAACATAAAAAGCACAACACAAGAATTTACGTGGAAAACTCCAAAACCGGAGAAAAACCACGGACCGAGAAAATACCACTATATGAAAAAATTTTACAATCACACAGAATTTCTTTCTCCCGACCCCAATCCCTACACCCTTATAAATCTTTGACTAATTCTCACATTTCTTCCCATTCTCACAACCGAGAATCAAATAAAGGAATTTAACTAGAATCAAATACAAAGATTAAAGTGTACTTGATTGGTGCACTTAACATTGAGACAAAGGGCCTCCTTATATAGCCTAAGGAGCCCCTCCCCCTTTCTCTCCCACCCGATGTGGGATAGAAAAACTCCCTCTTTTATTTGACAAAATTCCAACATGAATTGGAAGTCCTTGGTCGTCATCAGCTTCAACCTCCTTCACATCTTCGTGTATTGCGTCTGGCTTTCTTGGTGCTCATGACCAGGGCCGGCTTGAGCATTGTCAAGAAGGGCGACGGCCCAGGATCCCAAAATCTTAGACCCTAAATTATACCTATGTCTCATTGTATTCTTAACGTATTCTTAATTATTATGATCGTTTTATACTCAACTCATCAACATTTCTCCTCTTTTCAATGTTACAATCTTAATCTTAATTTATTTTTTTTGTTAATTTATTTTATAACGATGGTGTACTCCGTCTATATAAATCTAACATTTTAGTAAATAATTTTACCATTCTCATTCTTAGCGAATTTCTATTTCTCTCTCAATTCTCTTTCTTATTATATTTCATCAACAATTTAAATATTCAATACTCTTAATTCTCTTTTTTAGTATTGTCGTGTTGGAAGTTATCTAGCTAGCTATTATTAGTACGAATAGCTCCTTAATGCATTGCCAGTACGAATAGCTCCTTAATGTATTGATGTTGGCAAGGTGATGGTGCTCTAATTTTAAATTTAAATCAATAATTTTTCAAATTAGGTTTTATCATTCTTTTATTATTATTTTATTTATTTTGTTAATTAGATTTATTATTTATTTTATTATAATCATCAAAGAAAATATGCATCGGGTATAAAAAAAGAAACAAAAGAAAAAAAACTTTGAGGCTAATTCTCAAAAAGGTGTGATAAATTTATAAAGGTGAGTTCCTAAAAAAAATGATACGAGTTCTTAAAAAAAATAAAGAACATGTAGAAAATTATATATATATATTGGTTGAGAAATGTCCTAAAAGAGAAAATGATCTCAAATTTCCTAAAGATGAACTGTTTAAGACACTTTTCATACACACATTATACAAGAAAATTATCAAATGGTGAGAATCAAGATAAAAAATGATTTGTATATTCAAAAAAGTGCAAATAAATAAGAGCTTATTAGCGAATGAATGTCTTAATGATTGGGCCCCATTTTTTTATTTCGCCTAGGGCCCCTAAAATCTCAGGGCCGGCCCTGCTCATGACTCGCTTTAGTATGATGTGAAAGAAACAAATTAGAATGTCCAAGAATCGAGCATTCTTGATAGTTGAGAAACATAAACGAGTTGTACCTTTGATAGAAGGAGGGAAGATGAAGGGACGAGTTGTCGTTTGCTATAGCTGCTGATCTTGAAGCCTGGCTACTACCTGATTCCGTGGTCCCTGATCTCGGGTAAAGCTTCCCCACCATTGGAGGTGGAGTCCACAAATTCCTCAAATGTAGAAGCTAGAGCCATTGAATGCATCCTCTTACACGAGCTCCGTCAGTACTAACCGAAACACGCTGCGATTTCTCTGCTGCATTCGACCTCCCACCGATTGAGACTAGCACTCTTCTACCAGAATGATCTACACTCTTCCATCTCGATTCACATTGCTGCTGATTACCTCATTGATGAAAAAACAAACACAGTAAATCTTGATTTCATACCATTTTTATATTAAGAGTCTTGCTCTGGTGATTTCATACCGTTGTACCACATATCTAATGTTTGTGACTGACAATGGAATGATTTCAGCTACAGGAATGAAGTAATTGCTCTGGTGATTTTTTTAATCGAATCAGTTATACTTGTTCATGAGATGGGAAAACCATTAGTGGCTTGAATGATAAAATTAGGCATCAGATTTTCTACATTAAAAGAATCTAGTTTTTTCTGGAGTAGGAGTTTTTGGAATCTTTCCACTTGGTATGTTATGAGAGTTCTTGCAATGATTTGTTTTCTAAGTGTCATCCCAACTTCGTATGTTTTACTTGCCCACAAAACTCCTTTCATTTTTGCAAGTCACTAAATTTCATTCACTAAATATCCCTCCTCATTCTTAGAGCATCTCCAAAAGATCTTTAAATTTTAGAGAGGATTTCTACAAAATAAAGAGGATTTTTTATTTTAAAGATTCATATTTTTATTAGGCTCCAACAAGCTCTTTATATTATCATTTCCAATGTACATTTATAACATATTTTCTCTTTTAATTTATCAAAAATTACTTTTTTTTAAGCAAAAACACACAAAGAAGTCAATAACATTTAATGCTATTTAAGTTTGAAGAATGGATTTGGCTCTTCAAATTTAGAGAGTGAAAAAGGTTATGTAATTTAATTGTTAAAATAGAAAGTGTGTTGTATCTTAATTTTATTGAAATCCTCTTTATAAAATGAATATTATGTACTCCCTCCGTCCCGCCCATATTGCATCGTTTACTGTAACTTTTGTGAGAGTTTTATGCTGTCAAACGATGCAGTTTGACCGGGACAGAGGGAGTATTTTACATTACTTTTTGGAGTTTCTCTTACAGCATTACAACAATAAAAAATGACTTTTCTTAAACTTTGTGCCCCAAATACGTGCATGTACTCGTGAGACAGAGGGATAATTATTTTTAAGTGTATTAAAAAAAATAGGAGTAAATTGAGTAATTAAAAAGAATAAAATAAAGGTAAAATTTCAAGATCCCTACAGAAAGATTTAACTATTTTTTTTCTACCCATGATAAATGTTTAAATGCACTAAATGACGAGGAAAATACTTTTCACTTGATTTGTGACTTGATTTAAATATTTTAATCGAGTCAAAAATATATATAATCAAATCATAAATATTTATAATTGAGTTAAAATATATACAACCTGACTCATTTATTTTAACCGAATTAATCGAGTCAAGATTATTTTGTTAGATTTAACATTTAAACAAATACCGTCGGTAAAATAAAATCCTAAAGTTTATTAGGTCAATGTCATGCATTACTACAAAATAAATAAAGTTATTATTGATAAATAAAGTGTAAAAATAAGTTAGTTTTCTAGGAGTATATTTTTATTATTAATGAAACGTGAAAAATACTAAGACGGCTCAAAATGAAAATTTGTAAAAAATACCCTATACGGAAGAAGTATTATTTTTTTACGATTTAAATATTAGTTAGTAAATCATATTGACTCTTATCTTATAAAAATGATACTCTCTCCATCCTGCTAATAGGTACCTATTTGTTTTTCACATAAATTAAGTAGTATAATAATTTAATATGTAGTGAATTGAGGTATATAATATTTGAAAAAATCACTAATAGATACACACTTTTAACCTAAATTACTATGAAATACAAGGAATTCAAATAATTACTCTCACATACAAAATATTAAAGTAAAATACCAAATATAACCTTATAATTCCATACACTTTTAAACCACCAACCCTACCCCTCACCCATTGACCGGCGTTGACCGATCGTTGACCGCCGGCGGGGCAGCCGTTGACCGGCGGCCAGACAGCCATTGACCGCCGCCTGCTGCCGGAATTTAAAATATGCAAAAACGAAATTGTGCAAAACCAAATTGTGCAAACAAATTATGCAAATACATAGGGGTATTTATGGTATCACAATCATAATCGTGTAGTTATGAGTAATAGTACTTTGAGTCATGTAGTTTACAGCAATTATGTATTATTTTATGTATCCAATAGTAAGTGGTACTTAAATCTTTTTAAATAATAGTTATTTTTTAATAAAAGGTGATTCATGATAAGAGAAAAAAATATTATGATTGTTCTATTAAACGATTTCATGAATGATTAAAAAAAACTAATGAAAAAATAATATAATTCTTAATAAAAAAAATATACCACTGAAAAAGAGATATTAGCTAGCCTCATTGAACTATTTTAAAAATAATTTTTAGAATAAAAAAAATGATAAATATTTTTAATGAAAAATAATAGAAAAATGAAATAGCTTTAGTTCACATTAAATTTCTAAATTAAATATATTAAAGAGAATATAAAAACTACTCTATGTATATATATATAAATTTTATAATAATAATAATAAAATTAAGGATTTATTACTAATAGATACCGACTTTAACATCTTAACTAGTATTTACCCGGATCCGTGCGTTGCACGGTCATGGATTTTTATAATAGAACTATATATGTAATGGGTTGTTTAATTTTAGTGGAAATATGAAGCATTACAATCCAATTATGCGATTGTAAAGTTTTAATAACTGGATAATAAAAAAACATTTAGTCAGATTGTATAAAAAAAATACATACATAAATGAAAATTTGATTATGAAAAATTTAGTAATTATTAAAAAAAATAGAAATTTCATAAAGTAGTATCATTTTCAAAATCCATATAAAATAGAAAGTCATAAATTTCTAAAAACTTCTCTAAAAACAACATTCTTACAGGTACTGCTGTCAACGTCTTTCTTATCACAAAGCATGATTTTCAAACCTTTACGATTTGTAACTCTAGATACCGCAACGTACAACTGATCATGACCAAAAATTGATCTCTTTAGGTAGATGCCAACGTGGTTCAATGATTGTCCCTGACTTTTATTTATTGTCATTGCGTAAGAGACTATTATTGGAAATTGTCTCATTTGGAACCTAAAAGGAATTCTAGAGTCTGAAGGTGTCAATGTTAATCTTGGGATTAGAACACGTTGACCTGCACTGTTACCTGTTAGGACTTTAGCCTGCAAAACTCTGTCTCCTGGTTTCGTAATCACCAGCCTTGTCCCGTTAATCACCAGCCTTGTCCCGTTACACACCTAAAGAGAAAATTGTAATTCTTAAATAATAAAGGATTATGATTAAATTAAAAGGTTTCCAAAATAGGTAAAATTAGAAAAGGGGGGAAGAATTGAGTCCAATTTTAGCAAAATCATTTTTCTTTTATATATGTATATGTTTAGTGGTAAAGATGAATTCTTAAATAATAAAGGATTATTAAATTAAAAGGTTTCCAAAAGAGGTTTTTTCTGATCGGCTTTGTTGTACATTAATTCAATTGATATCAATCTGTTATGATGGTTTTGGATTTCTTCATCTTTAGGTACAGACATCCCTTCAAAGTCCTCAAGGGTTTATTTGAAAACTTTCAATGCATGATCAATCTCACGAAGACAACCATTCTTAATTTCATCTTCAGTCATGACCAATTCTAAAAAATAAGTATTAAAATTTATTGAATAAAAATATATAAATAAATTAGAAAATGAGGTACTTAAAATTTGTTGAATAAAAATGTCAAGGAATGGGTAATGGTGAAGATGAATTCTTAAATAATAAAGGATTATGATTAAATTAAAATGTTTTCAAAAGAGGTAAAATTAGAAAAGAGGGGAAAAATTGAGTCCAATTTAGCAAAATTATTTTGCTTATATTTATTTTTTAATTTTTTTCGGGTGTTTATGATTTGTTTAAGAAAAATGAGGTACTTAAAATTTGTTGAATAAAAATGTCAAGGGATGGTTAATGGTGAAAATGAATTCTTAAAACCCTAAACCCTAAAATCCTAAACCCTAAACCCTAAATCAGACTGAGATTTGGTTTTAAACCCTAAATGAGGTACTTAAATTTTTAAATGATAATTAAAAATATAAAAAAATTTAAATGACAATTAAAAAATATAAATAAATTAGAAAATGAGCTACTTAAAATTTGTTGAATAAAAATATATAAATAAATTAGAAAAGGAGGTACTTAAAATTTATAGAATAAAAATGTCAAGGGATGGTTAATGGTGAAGATGAATTCTTAAATAATAAAGGATTAGGATTTTTAAATGACAATTAAAAATATAAATAAATTTAAATGACAATTAAATTAGAAAAGAAGCTACTTAAAATTTGTTGAATAAAAATATATAAATAAATTAGAAAATGAGGTACTTAAAATTTGTTGAATAAAAATGTCAAGGGATGGTTAATGGTGAAGATGAAAATTTTGTTGAATAAAAATACTTAAAATTTGTTGAATAAAAATATATAAATAAATTAGGAAAGGGGGTATTTAAAATTTGTTGAATAAAAATGTCAACGGATGGTTAATGGTGAAGATGAATTCTTAAATAATAAAGGATTAGGATTAAATTAAAAGGTTTCCAAAATAGGTAAAATTAGAAAAGGGGAAAAAATTGAGTCCAATTTTAGCAAAATCATTTTGCTTTTATATATGTATGTTTAGTGGTGAAGATGAATTCTTAAATAATAAAGGATTAGGATTAAATTAAAAGGTTTCCAAAAGAGGTTTTTTCTGATCGGCTTTGTTGTAAATTAATTCAATTGATATCAATCTGTTATGATGGTTTTGGATTTCTTTATCTTTTGGTACAGGCATCCCTTCAAAGTCCTCAAGGGTTTATTTGAAAACTTTCAATGCATGATCTATCTCACGAAGGCAACCATTCTTAATTTCATCTTCAGTCATGACCATTCTGAAAAAGAAGTATTAAAATTTATTGAATAAAAATATATAAATAAATTAGAAAATGAGGTACTTAAAATTTGTTGAATAAAAATGTCAATGGATGGTTAATGGTGAAGATGAATTATTAAATAATAAAGGATTAGGATTAAATTAAAATATTTCTAAAAGAGGCAAAATTAGAAAAGATGGGAAAATTGAGTCCAATTTAGCAAAATCATTTTGCTTATATTTATTTTTTAATTTTTTTCGGGTGTTTAGGATTTGTTTAAGAAAAATGAGGTACTTAAAATTTGTTGAATAAAAATGTCAAGGGATGGTTAATGGTGAAAATGAATTCTTAAAACCCTAAACCCTAAAATTCTAAACCATAAACCCTAAACCCTAAACCAGACTGAGATTTGGTTTTAAACCCTAAAGGAGGTTGTAGGCACCTGAATTTTATTGCCTATTAAATAAAATATATGGCAAATTAATGCAGTAATTATCAATTAATTATTTATTTATTAAGGAATTTAAATAAATTAATTCCTAAAATAAATGAGTAAATAATTGATAATTGAGCCTTATCCAATCCAGCAAGCTTAATTAAAGGAGATAAGCCCAACATATCTTTTAAAGGAGAAAATATCTCTTAAGTAGTTATTTTCTCTACATATAAATAAGGGTCTTCAGTCCTCATTCCGGACACACCAAAAACATCTGAAGACGCGCTTCTGAAGAGATCAAGAATACGAGCAGTGCTCCCTTGAGATCTTCAAGCATCTTCAAGTCGAGACTTAAGATCTTCAAGCATCTTCAAGTCAAGAACGGTCTGCAATCAGAGATCAAGGTTCTAAGCCCCTCCGATCCGGCGTTCTTCCATCCAACCGTCTCCGATCAGAGATCAAGAGCTTATGTGCCTTACAGATGGAGAAGTACACATGCGCTCGGATAACTTCTGACAGTCATCAATTATAAGTTTGTACAGTGATCCGCAAATAAACTCATCCGATGGGGAGGAAGGTCTAAGCCAATACGCAAGTTCATTTGCATCACATTACAAACAATAATTATTTAATGAAGTATGTACCAGTGATCCACAAATATACTCATCCGATGGGGAGGAAGGTCTATGCCAACACGCAAGTATACTTCCGGCGTTCTTCCATCCAACCGCCTTCGATCAGAGATCAAGGTTCTAAGCCCCTCCGATCCGGCGTTCTTCCATCCAACCGCCTCCGATCAGAGATCAAGGTTCTAAGCCCCTCCCATCCGGCGTTCTTCCATCCAACCGCCTTTGATCAGAGATCAAGGTTCTAAGCCCCTCCGATCCGGCGTTTTTCCATCCAACCGCCTCCAATCAGAGATCAAGATTCTAAGCCCCTCCGATCCGGCGTTCTTCATATCAAATTCATCCAGCAGTCTCCGTGAAGTCAACGTTCTACCAAATTGAACAGTATTCTTCACAACAAAATTTTAAGTCAACGTTTTATCCGAACAAAGGCTCGACGCCTCCGGATAAATATTTTAAAGCTTCAAGTCAACCCCGAGCACGGACAAGCTTCATCCGAAGATCCGGCTCAGAAAGTTGATAAAGTCAAAGAAGTCAACTCAAGAGAGGAATCAGAGGATAGATAGAAATTGTTTACTTAAATTCTCAAGTTTAATCCATCTCGGATTATCATTGTAATATCTTTTGTGTTTATTATTTTAAATACAAATTTTGTTGTTACAAATTTTGGCACGCCCAGTGGGACAGTTTCTACCTCTCATCTCCTCTCTTCGAAAGTTTGAAAGTACAAAGTATGGCTCCTCTCAGGATTGCCATAAGAAGATCTTCTACCTTGAAGCCTTCAGAGCTGCAGACTGAAAAGATTCAAAGAACAACTCCACTCAGGATTGCGATACGAAGGTCTACTGCCTCAAAACCTTCAGAGTTGCAAACTAAAGATGTTGAAGTAGTTATAAGGAGTATGTCTGAAGTCTCCTTAGAGACAAACCACGTAGTGGGGACTGTTCTCGATAAGCCAATGCACGACGACAAAGATAGTGAAGAGGACTCTATCTGCCCAACTCCTCGATCCATAGAAAGTTTGGCGTATGACTCATTCATAGCCTGCGCCATGGCAACAAATGCTTCGTCTGTCGAAGAACAACTGACAAGCTTGACTCAATCTGTTGCTGCACTCACCAAACAGAGCCAAGAACAAGGTCTGTTGATATCCAAACTGATGAAAAAGATGGAGATAGCACAGACAAGTCATGTAAATGAGAAACGAGTTGAGGATGAAGACGAGGAGGAGGACTCCGCGAATCACTATCCATATGAAATAAATCCAGTTGAGGAAGTGATACAAATTTCAGCTGACGGAATGCTCTCTATGAATCAACTGAAGAATATCGTACTAGAGACGATAAAAGACAAGTTTAAAGGGAGCTCCAAATCTTCTGTTGCTTACAATAAGCCATATACGAAGAGAATTGACAACTTGAAGATGCCAGTTGACTACCAGCCTCCTAAATTTCAACAATTCGATGGTAAAGGCAACCCAAGACAACACATAGCGCACTTTGTCGAGACATGCAATGATGCTGGAACCTTTGATGATCACATGCTCAAACAATTTGTCCGCTCGCTGAAAGAAAATGCTTTTGATTGGTATATCGACTTGGAAGATAACTCCATCGACAACTGGGGGCAAATGGAAAACGAGTTTCTCAATCGCTTCTACAGCACTCGAAGGACTGTTAGTATGATCGAATTGACTAACACTTGCCAGTGGAAAGAAGAGCCAGCACTCGATTATATTAATCGATGGAGAAATCTAAGCTTGAATTGCAAAGATCAATTGTCTGAAGTCTCTGCCATCAATATTTGCATTCAAGGGATGCAATGGAGTCTGTGATACATCCTTCAAGGGATTCAACCAATGACTTTTGAAGAACTAGCTACAAGAGCTCATGATATGGAGTTAAGTATGACATCAAGTCATTTCGAATTGCCAAGAAACAACTCTTATGAATTTGAAGACATTTCACTTGATGAACCTCTCGAGGAGGAATCACATTCAAAGAAGCCGGTGTCAATAAAGATTCAAAGAAATGAAGTTAAAGTAAGAGAAAGTAATGCACCCGATGATTGGGGGCAATGAACTATTAACAAAGTCAATGCTCCTCGACACGAGCATAAACTGTCCACATGTTATACTCCTTGATACGAGTTAAAACTATCTAAAATTTCTCAAGCAATGCTCCTCGACACGAGCATAAACTGTCCACATGTTATACTCCTTGATACGAGTTAAAACTATCTAAAATTTCTCAAGCAATGCTCCTCGACACGAGCATAAACTGTCCACATGTTATACTCCTTGATACGAGTTAAAACTATCTAAAATTTCTCAAGCAATGCTCCTCGACACGAGCCTAAACTGTCCACATGCTCCTTGACACGAGCTAAAACTGTCTGCATTACGCTCCTTGATACGAGCTTAAACTATCTAAAAACTCTCCAAATGTTATGCTCCTTTGATACGAGCCTAAACTATCAAACTCAAATCAAATCTCCTTGAGAAGAGACAAAACTCTCTACATGTTATGCTCCTAGATACGAGCTTAAACTATCTAACTCAAATCAAATCTCCTTGAGAAGAGACGAAACTCTCTATATTTTACACTCCTTGATATGAGTATAAACTGTTTAACTCAAATCAAATCATCTTGAGAAGAGACGAAACTCTCTATACTCCTTGATATGAGTATAAATTGTCAGCAAAATTAAAGCTCAAGACTCCTCGGGAAGAGTATAAACTGTCTACAAATTCAAATTGAAGACTCCTTGACATGAGTATAAATTGTCAGCAAGTTCAAGTTCAAAGCTCTTTAACGCACGAGCATAAACTGCATGTTACTCCTGGCCCGTATGAGTATAAACTGTGTACGGTACCCCCATTCAAACCAAATCATGTCCCTTTGAACTACGTTATGACTTGATTCTCTGTGAAGAGGTACGTAGGCAACTTAACACTCTGCTAAGTTCAGTCATAATTCAGGCTATTCGTATCAAGGTGCTGAGGCAAGCAATAAAATTCAGTCATGTTGATCAATAATGGAGTGTCGCAATTTGTTCACTTCAACACAAAGGCGTTCGTGAACAAAATGCGAGGGGGCATTTGTAGGCACCTGAATTTTATTGCCTATTAAATAAAATATATGGCAAATTAATGCAGTAATTATCAATTAATTATTTATTTATTAAGGAATTTAAATAAATTAATTCCTAAAATAAATGAGTAAATAATTGATAATTGAGCCTTATCCAATCCAGCAGGCTTAATTAAAGGAGATAAGCCCAACATATCTTTTAAAGGAGAAAATATCTCTTAAGTAGTTATTTTCTCTACATATAAATAAGGGTCTTCAGTCCTCATTCCGGACACACCAAAAACATCTGAAGACGCGCTTCTGAAGAGATCAAGAATACGAGCAGTGCTCCCTTGAGATCTTCAAGCATCTTCAAGTCGAGACTTAAGATCTTCAAGCATCTTCAAGTCAAGAACGGTCTGCAATCAGAGATCAAGGTTCTAAGCCCCTCCGATCCGGCGTTCTTCCATCCAACCGTCTCCGATCAGAGATCAAGAGCTTATGTGCCTTACAGATGGAGAAGTACACATGCGCTCGGATAACTTCTGACAGTCATCAATTATAAGTTTGTACAGTGATCCGCAAATAAACTCATCCGATGGGGAGGAAGGTCTAAGCTAATACGCAAGTTCATTTGCATCACATTACAAACAATAATTATTTAATGAAGTCTGTACCAGTGATCCACAAATATACTCATCCGATGGGGAGGAAGGTCTATGCCAACACGCAAGTATACTTCCGGTGTTCTTCCATCCAACCGCCTTCGATCAGAGATCAAGGTTCTAAGCCCCTCCGATCCGGCGTTCTTCCATCCAACCGCCTCCGATCAGAGATCAAGGTTCTAAGCCCCTCCCATCCGGCGTTCTTCCATCCAACCGCCTTCGATCAGAGATCAAGGTTCTAAGCCCCTCCGATCCGGCGTTTTTCCATCCAACCGCCTCCAATCAGAGATCAAGATTCTAAGCCCCTCCGATCCGGCGTTCTTCATATCAAATTCATCCAGCAGTCTCCGTGAAGTCAACGTTCTACCAAATTGAACAGTATTCTTCACAACAAAATTTTAAGTCAACGTTTTATCCGAACAAAGGCTCGACGCCTCCGGATAAATATTTTAAAGCTTCAAGTCAACCCCGAGCACGGACAAGCTTCATCCGAAGATCCGGCTCAGAAAGTTGATAAAGTCAAAGAAGTCAACTCAAGAGAGGAATCAGAGGATAGATAGAAATTGTTTACTTAAATTCTCAAGTTTAATCCATCTCGGATTATCATTGTAATATCTTTTGTGTTTATTATTTTAAATACAAATTTTGTTGTTACAGAGGTACTTAAATTTTTAAATGACAATTAAAAATATAAATAAATTTAAATGACAATTAAAAAATATAAATAAATTAGAAAATGAGCTACTTAAAATTTGTTGAATAAAAATATATAAATAAATTAGAAAAGGAGGTACTTAAAATTTATAGAATAAAAATGTCAAGGGATGGTTAATGGTGAAGATGAATTCTTAAATAATAAAGGATTAGGATTTTTAAATGACAATTAAAAATATAAATAAATTTAAATGACAATTAAATTAGAAAAGAAGCTACTTAAAATTTGTTGAATAAAAATATATAAATAAATTAGAAAATGAGGTACTTAAAATTTGTTGAATAAAAATGTCAAGGGATGGTTAATGGTGAAGATGAAAAATTTGTTGAATAAAAATACTTAAAATTTGTTGAATAAAAATATATAAATAAATTAGGAAAGGAGGTATTTAAAATTTGTTGAATAAAAATGTCAACGGATGGTTAATGGTGAAGATGAATTCTTAAATAATAAAGGATTAGGATTAAATTAAAAGGTTTTCAAAATAGGTAAAATTAGAAAAGGTGGGAAAAATTGAGTCCAATTTTAGCAAAATCATTTTGCTTTTATATATGTATATGTTTAGTGGTGAAGATGAATTCTTAAATAATAAAGGATTAAGATTAAATTAAAAGGTTTCCAAAAGAGGTTTTTTCTGATCGGCTTTGTTGTACATTAATTCAATTGATATCAATCTGTTATGATGGTTTTGGATTTCTTCATCTTTTGGTACAGGCATCCCTTCAAAGTCCTCAAGGGTTTATTTGAAAACTTTCAATGCATGATCTATCTCACGAAGACAATCATTCTTAATTTCATCTTCAGTCATGACCAATTCTGAAAAAGATGTATTAAAATTTATTGAATAAAAATATATAAATAAATTAGAAAATGAGGTACTTAAAATTTGTTGAATAAAAATGTCAAGGGATGGTTAATGATGAAGATGAATTCTTAAATAATAAAGGATTAGAATTAAATTAAAATATTTCCAAAAGAAGTAAAATTAGAGAAGATGGAAAAAATTGAGTCCAATTTAGCAAAATCATTTTGCTTATATTTATTTTTTAATTTTTTTTCGGGTGTTTATGATTTATTTAAGAAAAATGAGGTACTTAAAATTTGTTGAATAAAAATGTCAAGGGATGGTTAATGGTGAAAATGAATTCTTAAAACCCTAAAATCTTAAATCCTAAACCCTAAACCCTAAACCAGACTGAGATTTGGTTTTAAACCCTAAAGGAGGTACTTAAATTTTTAAATGACAATTAAAAATATAAATAAATTTAAATGACAATTAAAAAATATAAATAAATTAGAAAATGAGCTACTTAAAATTTGTTGAATAAAAATATATAAATAAATTAGAAAATGAGGTACTTAAAATTTGTTGAATAAAAATGTCAAGGGATGGTTAATGGTGAAGATGAATTCTTAAATAATAAAGGATTAGGATTAAATTAAAATATTTTCAAAAGATGTAAAATTAGAAAAGAGGGAAAAAATTGAGTCCAATTTAGCAAAATCATTTTGCTTATATTTATTTTTAAATTTTTTTCGGGTGTTTATGATTTGTTTAAGAAAAATGAGGTACTTAAAATTTGTTGAATAAAAATATCAAGGGATGGTTAATGGTGAAAATGAATTCTTAAGACCCTAAACCCTAAACCAGACTGAGATTTGGTTTTAAACCCTAAAGGAGGTACTTAAATTTTTAAATGACAATTAAAAATATAAATAAATTTAAATGACAATTAAAAAATATAAATAAATTAGAAAATGAGCTACTTAAAATTTGTTGAATAAAAATATATAAATAAATTAGGAAATGAGGTACTTAAAATTTATTGAATAAAAATGTCCAGGGATGTGTAATGGTGAAGATGAATTCTTAAATAATAAAGGATTAGAAATTTTAAATGACAATTAAAAATATAAATAAATTTAAATGACAATTAAATTAGAAAAGAAGCTACTTAAAATTTGTTGAATAAAAATATATAAATAAATTAGAAAATGAGGTACTTAAATTTTGTTGAATAAAAATGTCAAGGGATGGTTAATGGTGAAGATGAAAAATTTGTTGAATAAAAATATTTAAAATTTGTTGAATAAAAATATATAAATAAATTAGAAAATGAGGTATTTAAAATTTGTTGAATAAAAATGTCAAAGGATGATTAATGGTGAAGATGAATTCTTAAATAATAAAGGATTAGGATTAAATTAAAAGGTTTCCAAAATAGGTAAAATTAGAAAAGGGGGGAAAAATTGAGTCCAATTTTAGCAAAATCATTTTGCTTTTATATATGTATAGATTACTATACAATACATTTATTTATAGAATTAGTATTAGATACAAAATTATATTATCTATTACCCAATTTACCCCTATTAACACCAATGTGCAAAATTAATTTAAAAGGAATGTTAAGTAACTTATTTTGATCATTTACACTACTGTTTGCAGCGGAATAACGTGAAGATGGTGAACTCTAGCATTGACGACGAACGGTGCCTGGTAAAAACTCCTAAATCAAACATCAGACTGACTGTTGCGGCTGTGGTTGTAGATGTGACGTTCATCGGGGTTGGAATCGGCGAGTGGCGAAAAAGCTGCAGCGATTACTGGGGGAAAAGAGTCGCAAAACTGGACGCGGTAGCTTTTGCCAGCAACGACGATTCAACGCAGTTGCAACTAGGGGCAACTGACCCTGGCTGGATGGTGGGGACTGCAGTAGATTGGTGTGTGAACATAGGTCAATAGATCCCCTTAACACTGGACATTGAATATTTATGTACACTTCAACCGATTTCATTTGAACATTGGTGTATTCTTAAAAGCGGTGTCGAATCTCTACAGTTAGGCTAGGATTCTTGGGTTTGTCGTCAAAGAATTCACCGAATTTCTTGGGTCTTCGGTTTGAGATGACTTGGCGAGAGAGGGGTAGTGATTTGGAATGTGCAATCGCAGGACTTACAATTGAAGTTCATAGATGTGTTTTGTATTAGAATGTTGAAAGCTAGTGTTGGATCATTGTGGTGGTGGTTGATTTTCGCAAAATGCAGGGCGTTAATCATGATTTGGAATAATACTTGGGTTTGACACTCCATCCAAATTTCAATTCATCATTTCTATACACTTAATTTGAAGTCAGCAGTACTACGGCGATTTCTATTTAATACAAACTCAATTTATGAAAATCAAATAATAACTAATAAAATAAATAAAATACGCTGGTGAGAAAACAATCAAGTATTCCAAGATAAGAGACTGATAATGCTAAGGACAATCCAGCTTAAACATGTGACAAATTATTCTAAATCCAAATTAATTACCTGCAGATATTTATAAGAGGATCACTCAACCTAGTTAGAATCTAACACTTATAATGAGCTACAAATCCTAGGATCGATAAGAAATTAACTCTCTCTCCTCTATAGGTACTTTATGCTAAATTTCATTAAAGGTTAGAGTACTAGACTTCCCTTTCTAGGTACGCAATTATTAACCCCTTTTGTCTCCTTACCAATTACCTAATAATGATATTTTACCAAGTAATTAATATTCCAAATTGATTGTCTAACACTCCTAGGAATTATAGGTCAATCCCTAAGACTGTCACAGGAAACAACAATTATTATGCAGAAATAAAGAATCCTATCAACTATCAATCAGTGATACCGTCAAGAATAATTAAAGGAATCAAAACTCAAAACACAATAATATGAAGTCTCAAAATATCCTCTTTAAAAAGGAAATAAACAATCTGCAGTATAAGAAATCCAAGATTAGGGCAATCAAATCAGACACAAATTAAACCATCAAAACTCTAATTACACTACCAAAAAGATATTTAGCTCACGGTGTTACAAGCAACAACCATGTCTATGGAAGAAGACTTACTCATGAGTCTAAAAACTAGAAAGAATAAAGTAAAGAAAAAACACTTGTTTGTTTGGTTCTCTTTCTTCAACTCCGTCCTCTCCAGAATTCCCGTCTCCGATTAAGTAGACGAATACTCTCTTGAATCCTCTCCAAATGGTGGATGGCGGATGATGGGTAGAAGATGAAAGGCGGATATGGTGGATTAGGGTTTAAAATCCTAGGTGATGTGGTGGTGGTGGTTGTGGTAGATTAGGCGGGTTCTCCACACCTTTATGTGGTGATGAGTATAGAGTATATATAGGTGTGAGAATGGAATAAAATAAGGAGTAAAAGGAAGTGGGATCTTGAAACAGGAAAAATATAATTATAGAATATATGGAGGGATATTAGATTAGGAAATAACTTGGCCACCAAGAAAATAGGAAATAAAGGGTAATTTTCGTGAATTTTCAGAATTTTCGCTGGCAGCTGCGCGACCTCACAGTTTTGAGCATAACTTCTTCATCTGAATTCCGATTAAGCTGATTCTTGCGCCCACATGACCCTCTTTTCTGTAGCTTTCTAATCATATATCATATGACCAGTTTGGACTTCTATACACATACAGAAAAATTATAGAATGTAGTCCTCTGTTTTCTTACGTATTGCACAAATTCACATTCATTCCAACTTAGCATTTTTTTTTTTATCATTTTTCCTATCAAAACACAACAAAATACCTCTCAAGTACCTTTTAGTCAATAATCATTCAAAGTATTAAGATTGTACAAATAATAGCAATTAAACACTCAAAGAGGTATTAAATCGGACCAAAAAATACATGAATTTTCACTCTAATCAGGATGCTTCTTCTGCTCTGATAATTACGAATTTGCCAATGAAACCGTCGATTTGGCTGTGGATACGACAAATTGTAATAGCACGGTGGGGAAGGGGATGGTGGTCGACTCGAAATTTCAAAAAAATGTCTGTGAGCTAATTGATAATTTGATTGCTAGTACGGTGGCGAATGGGAGGTACGCCGTGAGGGGGAGTAAAGAGGTGTTTGGATTAGCATAATGTTGGAATAGTGTGAACAGAAAGCTCAAAAGAATGCATACCAATATACATTAGTGTAAATATTGTGATCGTGATTTAATAGCATTTTTTTTCTCTTTCCAGAATTTGTTTCTATCTTAAGAATGTAGGATGGATTTTAGGATTATTGTAACATTCCTTTTTAAATAAATTATGCACATTGACATTAAAAGAAAATAATTTAAAAAGGCATCATTAGTCATTAGGGATCAGAGATGCATATTAAGTTTTTCAAATATGCTCATTAATTCCGTTCAAAGATTGACGTTCAGCGATGTTCATGAAGTTTTTCAAAGATGCACATTCGTTCAAAGATTCCTATTAGATAACAAGCACATAAAATTACTATTACACTACAAAAAAAACAGTTTTTTAGCAACGAAATATTACGTTGCTAAAAGCCTTAATTTCATTGTTAAATTGGCTTACCAACGGATTAGCAACGGAATCCGTTGGTAAAATTCCGTTGGTAAAGTGGTGGTTGGTAAATTTTTAGCAACGAAAAATCAATTCCGTTGCTAAATAATTCGTTGGTATTCCGTTGCTAATAATTCCGTTGGTAATTTATATAAGGATTCTCTTGCTATTCTGTTGGTAATTAGCAACGGATTGAATTCCGTTGCTAAAATAGAGAATAATTCCGTTGGCATTCCGTTGCTAAAACAAAAATATCATTTTTGTTGCTAATCCATTGCTAATTACCAACGGATTGAATTCCATTGCTAAATTCGGTTGCTAAAAAATACTTTTTTTGTAGTCTTACTAGTACAGTGACCGCGTGCAACGTGAGTAATCGTATTTTATAATTTTTTTATTATTTTAAATTTATATTTTTTTACATATAGTCAATCGTATTAATTTATAATAATGATTTTTTTAATTTTATAAAAAAGCATTAAAACTATTATTTATTAGAATCACAGTGATTAGAATGTATAAAACTCTTAATTAAGTAATTTAATTCATTGTACTAATAAGAATAATTAATTTAAGGATTTGTATGCACCATTAAAATTATAATAAAAAGAGAAAAAATAAATTTTTTTATTTTTATTTTTGGTTCAAGCCACGCTTTATTGATCATGCTCTTAATTTAATTTAGAAATATTAAGTTATAATAATATGTATTTAGACAACTTTGATAAATTATGACTAAAATAATGGCTTATACTTTGATAAATTATAACTAAAATAATGGTTTATATGTAAAGAAATTTTAAAAATTAAGGTCCAATCAATTTACCGATGATAACAATGGATAAAACTCCTTATTGAGTAATTTAATTTATTGTACTAATGAAATGAATGGGAATAATTTAAGTTTTATTATACACCATTTTAATCATAATAATAATAATAAATCAATCTTATTGTTGATTCAAAGGCTTAATTGATCATGTTTTTTTTTTTAATTTTAAATCTAATTTATTAAGTTATACTCCCTCCATCCCACTAAAGATGTAATATTTTTTTTTGGCACGGAGATTAAGGAGTATAATAATTTAATAAGTAGTGAGTTGAAGATATAATATTTTAATGTGTAGTGGGTAAGTGTATTAGTGGTGTGTGTGGGCTCCATATAAATAGATTAATTATTTTTGGTGGGTCCCAGATGCTTGAAATGAAATATAACAGCTTATGTGGGACAACTCAAAAGGAAAATGTCACAACTTCTGTGGAATGGAGGGAGTATTAATTTGAACTTGAATATGTTGGATATGTTTGATTTACATGAAAAGTAAGAAAAAATTAACTCATCAATTAACATTTGAAAGGTTTAGAAATTCTAAGACTATATATTATCCTTTTCAATTAGTTACATTTTATTACACCTAACTATGATTTAATATAAAATAATAACATTTGAAAACAAATAATATAAAAGAATTCACTAAGTGAATCAAATATATTATTGAAATTTTGATCCATTCAAAATAATAATAAATAAAATAAAAAAAATCATTCCTATATCCAATAGTGAATGAAGCAATGATTATAGACAACGTTGCACTTAAAATTTTTTGACTTCTAATCTTCGTAAGTCATAGTTATAGATGAAAAAAAATATTAGAAAAAATAAATAAAATTGACTCAATCATTGTTATTATTATTATTAAAATTAAATATTTTTAAAATAAATGAATAGACTAGATAGATTCAACTAAATTTATCATATAATTGGAATTGTGTATAAATTAAAAGATTTTATCAGATCAAATATATTGAATCGTGCATAGCTATATAACTTACTTATTCATTATTAATATGGAGTCATGATATTATACTGGAAATAATTGTATACGATATTTTATCTTGGTTTTAAGACAATTTAAAAGTAGTATAATAAAATAACTTATAGTATACTTGGATTATTTGAAATAATTTTAAAAATTATTTAAAAATTGTGTGAGAAAATTAAATTTGAATAATTGTAATAAAATCATATTTTTAAAGAGATGTATAAAATAATATATTTATACAAAATTATGTTTTAAAATAGGGCAAAATAATAATAATAATAATAATAATAATATAATAATAATAATAAATCGGGTCATGGAAAAATTGAGCCCATAATGAATTAAAAAAAAATCAATCAACTATTTAAATTTTGAAATCCAATACAAACGAAACAAAATAAAAAACATAAATATTCATTTAATCTTGTCATGACACATCATACTTTTACAAAAATTATAAATACATATTTAACCTTATGATGACACCTAACATTTTTACAAAAATTATAAATACACAATGAACCTCATCATGACACATCACATTTTTCAAAATTAAATTTGGTATCTTATTTTGCTTTAATATATAAGAAGATTATTTGAAATAATTTTAAAAATTATTTAAAAATTGTGTGAGAAAATTAAATTTGAATAATTGTAATAAAATCATATTTTTAAAGAGATGTATAAAATAATATATTTATACAAAATTATGTTTTAAAATAGGGCAAAATAATAATAATAATAATAATAATATAATAATAATAAATCGGGTCATGGAAAAATTGAGCCCATAATGAATTAAAAAAAATCAATCAACTATTTAAATTTTGAAATCCAATACAAATGAAACAAAATAAAAAACATAAATATTCATTTAACCTTGTCATGACACATCATACTTTTACAAAAATTATAAATACATATTTAACCTTATGATGACACCTAACATTTTTACAAAAATTATAAATACACAATGAACCTCATCATGACACATCACATTTTTCAAAATTAAATTTGGTAGCTTATTTTGCTTTAATATATAAGAAGATTTGTGTATACAATGCACAATAATGTACATTAAAAAGAATGCACACTGATAATCTCACTCCGTCTGCACACCAATGTATATCAACGAATCTTAATACATATAATTCACAAGTATTTGTCTTATTTAACTTTTTAAAAAGTACACGTGTAGTGATTAGAGAGAATTTCTACCATAAATTTATATGTGTAAGCATTTCATTGGTTAAGCATTAATTAATTAGTTTCCATTTTATTTGTTTAGTATTCTACACTTCATACTTTCTATGATTTATAAGGAGTATTTTTATATTATTTAAAAACTTAAAATCTTACTATTCTTTTTATTAATTGTTGTTTTGTTTTGATGTTTTTAATTAATTAATTATTTTTTAGTCACCCTTGAATTGTAAAAAATATATAATGATATTATAATTAAATGTAGGGTTTCGATTATTTTAATTTTTATATATTATTTTAAATGTTATTCTTAATCAAATTTTCATTAAAAGAGATCATTTGATGATTATTTTAACTTATATACATTATTTTAAAATTTTGTTGTATGTTCAATTAAAAGGTGCATTACATATTATGAATGATATAATTTTTTTTGTGTGTATTTTTGAAAATATGTGACATTGTTTAAAAAGGTGTTCTATAGTATTTTGATTAAAATTGATTTATAAGGTAATTTTTTTATAGTGTATTTTAAATCACATTATTAATACTAAGAGTAGAAGAAATATAGTACGCAAAATTTTTAATTATTCTTTAAAAAAAAAATATTGATTATAAATTTTAGTTTAGTATATTTCATTCAATATGTACAATATATAAGTGTACATTAAATATAAATATATTTTATATCTATTAAATAAAATATTAAAATAAAATTTTAACTCCCCACATGCACCTATATATATGTATTAATTTTTATTTAATATTGTATATATTTTTCTTAATTATAAATTTATAACTTTTATTATATTCGATTTTACATTCAAAAAGTTAATAGAAAATTCCCTAATAAAGTGTATAAGTTTTTGTTCATTAGTATATTTTAATTCATGAATATATATATTTTGAATGTAGGTACACCGTACATTCGGGTGCACAAAATAATTTGCTTTAATATATTAATATATTTATATTTATTAAATAAAATATTTCAAATTCAAAATAAAATTTCTCTAACCCGCGTAAGACGCGGGTACTATTCTAGTTTAATGTTAATTGACGTTTCCTTTTTGTGATGTTATGAATATTAAATGTATAGTAAAGAGTGTACAATACATTTCTTTTTGTTGATTAATTAATCAAAATTAAGATGGATTAACTACATTATGCACACGTGTGTACAAATTAAGAGTTTTTCATTGTTTCTTTCTGAAAATTATTTATCGCACACGAATGTACAATGATTTATATTCATATAAAGAGTATTCTTTGTTTCTCTCTCTGAAAATTATTTTTCTCACATGAATGCACAATGATGTATATTCATATCAATACTTAATCGCGTTCTTTTTATTTTTTTCGGACGATGCACACTGATGTTCATTAAGTATGGGTATTATGGGTAAAACAAAAATAAATTTTGTATTTGTGGATAATTTTCTATAGCGAATGTATGAATTAGTAATATTTAAATACGTTTTGTACATAGTATTTATTGACCCTAAAATTAATTTAATATTTTTAGAGACACTTACATCATGATTATTTTTTAAATATATTATTTCAATAAATTATTATTAATTTAATAATTTAACTTTTACTTCCTCTTGATATTCATAAATTTCTTAAACTCCATTCCTCATACGTATATTTTCTTGATTATTATTTAATGGAGCTTTTTTTTTCTTTTATGTATAATATACTATAAAAAATAGTATTTCATTAAAATTACACACAAAGAAAATTAATAAAAGAAACCTAATTGATATATATATATATATATATATATATATATATATATATATATATATATATATATATATATATATATATATATGTGTGTGTGTGTGTATGTAAGAAATTTAAATGATTCCAACGAACCTGATAACACAAATCATATGTATAATAGTTAAAAGAAAAATGAAATATAATCACCAATCTCAAAAATAGAATCGTTGAATTTAAATCAACAAATTTGATTACACAACTCATATATGTAAAAGTTAAAAAATTAAAACTTACACAATCATATATGAATTCATCAACAAAAATTATTTAAACGAACCTGATTACACAACTCACACGTGTAATAGTTAAAAAAATTACACAAAACTCATATATGGGTTCATCAACGATGAAATATAATCACCTCTCTCAAAAACATAAATCGTTGAATTTAAACTAACAAATTTGATTACACAACTCATATATGTAAATTTAAAAAATTAAAAATTACACAATCTATATGAATTCATCAACAATGAAACACAATCACTACTCTAAAAAATAAAATCATCATTTTTTCTCCTTCGATGTCTCATTCGGCGGAACAACATCGTCATCTTCTCCTTCAATGTCTCATCTTACCTCGTTGTTGTGCCATCCTCATCTAATCGAGAATGTGAGAAGCTTTCCATGGTCATCGAGGATTCGTCAGGGACTCCGCTTTTAGTGTCTTCATCGCCACCACAAATCCTTCACATTTTATAATATTTTATTTGCCTTTTCATATTACTCATTAATTATTAATTATTAATTATAATTAAATATAATTTAAGTAATATATTGGTAATATTATTAATTATTAGTAATACCTAGAAGTCAATTGAAGAAAATGAAAAGGCTTAAATATAGTTCAAGTAATATATTAGTAATATCTAAAAGTGAATTGAAGAAAATGAAAAGGCATTATTAATAATAATGAATTAATTAAATATATAATACATTATAATAATAAATAAGGATAAAAATGTAAGTTAAGAAATATAAGTGAGGATAAAGTTGGAAGAAAATGTTAACACTTGCTAAGCAACTTTTCATATATTATAATAATTATAATTATGATTATGATATAGACATCACTAAAAGATATCAGCAGCCAATAATCGATATTTATTTGAATAATCTTATCATAATAGATATTGGTCATTCATTCAATAAATATAAATTTTACAGATAACTAATATTTATTTACTGTCATCTATTCACAGTTTTTTAGTATTGTAGTAGTATGGTTTGAATTTTCTGTATCCATTGTGCCAGATCTTATATAATTAGGCCCAGTTAAGTTGGATCTTCTTTATTCATTGGGCAAGTGAAAACCAAAACATGGGATTAAAACCCGGAAACGAACATCAACTTAGGGTTTATATTTTTTTTATGGTATAGTTTATCTTTTCTGATATTCGAACTTGTATGCAATTAGGGATATAAGCGAATATCATTAGCCCAACTAAGTCAACAATGTGGTTAGCCCGTTTTCTGATTCTTAATTTTCTTTTTAAATAATAATGATAATAATAAATTAATAAATAAAAATTGGACTCGGGAAAGAAAAATGATAATAATAAATTAATAAATAAAAATTGGACTCGGGAGACCAACCAAAATCAATACCTAGTTAGTTCCATTGTCATGGCTTATAATTCATTTCTGATTACATTGTTTAATTTTACATGAATTCACTGATGATAAAATTTTAGAAATATAATATAATAAATTCAATAAGATTTAAAATACTCTCAACGTGACATTTAATATTTTTGTCATTTTTATTCGTCTTATATTATAAGATATATATATATATATATATTTTTTTTTGCTGATATTTGTGTGAAAACGTCTTACACACGAAGAATTTCGTAAGACTAATAAAAAATTAATAATATTTTAATAAATTACAATATTTAAATTAATGAAAAGTGAATTATTTTAGGGTTAATTCTTAAAAAATTCATCATCTTATTGGGGTTTTCAATTCTATCACGACCTTTTATTTTTGTCAATTCAATACGCGATCTATTTAATATTTTCAATTTTATTATAACTTTTATTCTTTTTCAATTTGATACACTATTTATTTTATATTTTCAATTCAATTTATTATTACTTGCTTTTGACTCGTGCGTTGCACGAGAATAAATTATCACAATATTATTTATTATTTATTTTTTATTTAAAATTTTATTTAAACTATATCATGTGTAATATAACTAATAGTTAATACTCCCTCCGTACCACAAAATATTGCACCCTTAATTCCGGCACGAAGATTAAGAAAGTGATAACTTTTAGGGGTATAATGGTATTTTTTTTAATAAATAAATGATATAGTATGTTAGGTAGAGATGATTTTTTATAAATAAAAGTGTATAGGGAATGGTGGTTGGTTTTTACTTTTTGCTCTTTTTGGAATGTGCAAACTTTTGTGGGACAACCCAAAATGAAAAGTGTGCCGTCTGAAATGGGATGGAGGGAGTAATTTTTTAATATAACTTGAATTTTACGTTGTTAGTATTTGGATTTTAAAATGTATGATATGAAGTACTTCACCTATCCTACGAATGTTGTTGCATTTACTGTTTGCACGGATATTAAGAAATATTATATTTAATGTTTAATAGGTTGAAAAATAATATTTCCTCCGTCCCGAAGAAATTGGTATATTTTTTTTGGGCACGGTGATTAAGGAGTATAATAATTTAATGTAAAGTGAAGTAAAGTGAAGTGAGAGAAATAATATTTAATGTGTAGTGGATAGTTGTATTAGTGGTGATATGTGGGGCCCATGAGAATATATTAATTATTTTGTGTGGGTCCCATGTATTAAAAAGAAAATGTGTCAACTTTAGTGGGACAAACCAAAAAGTAAAGTGTGTCAACTTCTATGGGACGGAGGGATCAATATTTTAATGTATAATGTGTAACTGTATTAGTGTTATGTGTGGGTCTCATGGAGAAATAGTGGTTATTATTATTATTATTATTATTATTATTATTATTATTATTATTATTATTATTATTATTATTATTATTATTATTATTATTATTATTATTATTATTATTATTATTATTATTATTACACCCTTCATCCCACTTATTTATTCGAACTCTTCATTTTAGCGTGTCCCACGTATTTATTCACATTCCATTGATATTAAAAATACACTATACATCTTGCCTACTTTTTATATTTTTTTCATCAATACCAATAACTTTAGAGTCCGACTGCTGTGCACCTGGACGATCTTAACCATTAGATTATATTTTAATTCGATCTCTACCATCAAATAAAATAAAATAATTAATTTTTTTTTTGAAAAAAACTACCCACTCCCCCTATTTTTAACCCACTAACTGCAGGTGCACCACAGAATCACCCTCAACGTTATTCACTTTTTTTACATTTTATTCATCATTCCAAATAACTTTATTTATGTTTTCTCTTTAAATTACCAATTTACCCCTATTTTTTCTTACATTATATATTTAAAAAAATACATCTTAATCTTCATGCCCGTATAAACGTGAACAAATACGTGGGACGAAGGAAGTATTATTATTATTATTACTACGATCTTGATTGAAAAAATATTAATTTTTAGGGTAATTCTGGGGTGCACCGGTGCACCTAAGGGTTTAATGGTGTAATTTAGGGTATAATAGTAATTACATAAATTAAAAAGTTGGTTACTAATTAAAATCTAAGGGTGTAGATTAATTATTTTAAATTTTAATGGGTTAGATTTTACAGGTCCATCGGTGCACAAGGTGCACCCTATTAAGACTCTAATTTTTAATCTTTTATTAAAATATGACATTATTTTATAATTCAAAAATTAAACAAAGCACTTAATAATAATAATAATAATAATAATAATAATAATAATAATAATAATAATAATAATAATAATAATAATAATAATAATATTTGTGTCTGTTCCTAAGCAGAAGGTTGGGGCATTGAGTGCAGATACTCAGCTTAGATTTTCGGACTACACTGATCTCACCACCAGGGGGAAATGGATGAGTTTCCAACGCTACTAAATAGTGTTACGCATAAGAAACGAGGTAGGCCTAAGAAGGATTTCTATCAACCAACAATTAAGCCCAACACTCGTCTACAAGCAAAGCTCAATATTCTAAAGGTGAATAAGCATGAGCTCATGAATATTCTAGCGCTGAAGCAGAAGCGAGAAAAATTAGATGATATTGAATAGATTTATCCATGGGTCACTTGTTTTGACCTTTTTTGCAACTAATTGTTTTGGCTTTTTTCACTGATTTTATCATTTCGGTAAACATCTTTACATTTCTGTTCTCACACCCTCTCTTATTTTCTTTTAATCTTTAATAATACGCTATCTATTAAATTTGTAGGTTCGACCTTTTTTTTTTTGGATTTTATGTTTAACTTTGAAAATTTTGGCAGTTAAATTTTAAATTGTTTAATTGTTTTTAGCTTTTGTTAGTGTATTCAACAGAAGTACAAATTTTATTTGATTTAATTTTTTGGAAGTCATTTTATAAATTTGTTTAATTATTCACAATTTTAAAATTTGTAAGTCAAAGTTAGTTCATTTTTAGCTTTTTATTTATTTATTTATTTTTTTGCTCAATGGAATAATAATAATAATAATAATAATAATAATAATAATAATAATAATAAAATAACGAATTGAATTGAAATTTTAAAATAAGTGATGTATTAAATTGAAAATTAAAAGTTGTGATAGAATTGAAAATGTTAAATAGATTGTGTATAAAATTGACAAAAATAAAAAGTTGTAATAAAATTGAAAATATTAGATAGATAGTGTATTGAATTAAAAAAATAAAAAATGATAATGGATTTAAAAATTCCTAATAAGGTTGTGAATTTTTTTAGGAATTAATCCATTATTTTAAAGAATTTGCGGTATAAATAGAAAAAAAAATCATGAGAGCTTTAGAAAAAATAGGAAAAAGAAAAAAGAATGCTCTTATAGAACTTTGATCCATTTACTTAGGAAAACCATAATATCAGGAATAGATTGGCCATCTTTGCATTGCCCATTAATTCTCACAACGAGAATCACAACTTCATTAGGCTCACACGTTTTGGAAACCAAGAGCTTCACAAGGCAATAGCAACGAACGCAAAATTCAGTGCAGTCATTTGTAGGTATACCTTGTGGAGCTTAGGCATTCACATGGCAATAGCAACGATGCCAACGAATGGCGAAATTCATAGTGTAGTCATCTGTAGGAATACCTTGTGCCTTGTGACACATTCTGTCGAACATGTATAAGGCAACAGTGTGGTGCTTCAATGTCACAACAGTCACCAACAATTTGGTGAAAACAAGAAGACAGGGTCGTTGTCGCATTTCGCGAAACAACCACACAGTAATGTCTAATTCATTGATCCGAATTAGATGCTGCTTAAATCACAATCAATAATGATGAACAACGCCCATCACTCTCACCAAAATTCAAAGAGAAGAAAAAGAATGGATATGGTAGATGATCATTTACATAAGCACATCACTTTCAGCTTATTCTTGCAGCTGATCAAGCAACATGGATATGGTAGCTGTATAGCCCTGCTTTTGACAACTCGTTCATTCCCAACAAACTCTGGACAATAAACATTATAAACACAATTATTTTGTGCACAACCTCTTCCCTCCATTTATTAAGGCAATTGTTTTGCCTCCTCCAAATACTCTTCTTCACGAAGTGAAGAAATAATCATGGTATACGTTTGAACATCTGGTTGCATGTCTTTAGAAGTTAATTCATCCAAAAGATCTATTGCACATCTGGTTGCAGGTCTTTAGAAGATAATTCATCCAAAAGACTATTGCAGCTTTGAGTTTTCCACCTTTGCACATTCCATTATTGAGAGCATTACATATAACTATATTAGGAAGAAGACCTTCTGCTTCCATTGTGTGTACCTATGATAAATAATCCATGGATTGATCGTCTTCTTCACTTTTGCAGCATCACTAAATCTACCAGCACTACTATACATCTTTTACAGCACTCTGTGAGCACTCTGTGAGCAAAGGGATTGCGGGGGTCGAGCTCAAATAAGCTCTAATTCAAGATTCTCATGCAACCAAAAAGTTATCCATTATTTGAATGTTGTAGGTATGATTGGCATTTATTTGATGAACCTCTCTGCACAATCAAGATGGCCAACTTGATAGTGTATCGACAACTAGTGCGTAAAGTAACTTGAACTTCCTCATTAGCATTCCTCCATGGCGGGAGTGATCAAGGGCTTTAATCCGTATATCCTTTACCTTATCTTTGAGCGTTGTTCCCATTTTTTCCAGTAATTTTTTCTTCCAGTGCCTAATGCAGTAAATAAAAAGTAAATAAAAAAAAAAAAAATTGATAGTTTAATATGTTAGGGTTGAGGCAAAAATTTAATGAAAAAAAAGCAAAAATACATAAAGAACTAAATATTACCTTGATTTTCTTTTACTTTGTAAATAAAGTGTCGTATCATCATAGATATCGAACTGCTGTGGAGACTTATGCGGTGCATAGAACGCACATCTCATATCCGAACATCGGGATAATTGCACTCATTTCCTTAAAAAAAATTAAGAGCTTGCTGGCAATGCCGCCCATGAATTACTTAAGCATCAACTTCTTCGCCGGAAGATGGAAGACGTTATAATCCCTGACATTGGTTTTCTATCTAGTATTTTTCCTTGACGAGATTAACGCTCGAAGAAGGTTCAGGGCGCAACATTCAGGACAGACCGAAGAACAAGACTTGGGGGACACACATTAATTAGATGACACTTATGCAACTCGCAACTCCTAGATGCCCAAGGAAATCGTGAGATGGATGATTCTGGCCATTGCATTCTCTTAATTAAGAGTGTACCTGAGTCTGGACTGATATTGCGCTTAATCTATACAAGTGTAAAGTGCGAATCAAGCAAAGCGACACTTTAAAGACAAGTAGAGAGCAATTCAAAGGCCGGAATAGTTTGACTCACAACTTCATTAGGCTAACACATTTTCAAAACCAAGAGCTTATTGAACAATGCCGCTGTTGTTATGATCCAAAAAGAGACCTTTCATGAGCGTGCAGAATGTGGAGGCATCGGATTCGTAACCGCTCTTCAAGATAGTGCCCAACATAGCAAACCCAAAGTCCACCCGATTCACAAGGCAATGGCAATAGCAATGAATGGCAATATTCATAGTGTACTCATCTGCAGGAATACCCTTCTCACGCATTTCGTCGAACATGAAGAGGGCAACAGGATGGTGCTTCATTTTCGCAACCATGGTGAAAACAGGAAGAGAAGAACGTGCTCGCATTCTCAACAACCAAATAGCATCATCTAATTCATTGATGCTGCTGATTTCAATTGTGGCTGAAGAACGCCCATCACTCTGACCCAAATTAAGCAAATTCAAATAGAAGAAAGATAATGGATAAGTAAAATTACCGAATCCATTATAACACTTGGCCATAATTCCTGTTTGAATAAGCTCGATTGCAGAAGGAGCCGCCTTTCTGCTCATTTTCTTCGCCGGGGATCAAGAAAAGAAAATAGGGTTTGCAGTAAGTGGCGGACCCAGGATTTTAAAATTGGGGGTACGAAATTGTCAAAGTCACATAGTCCCTCCGTCCGAGGCTAAGGGACCCATTTTATCATTTTCATCGTCTCATTTAAAGGGGGTCATTTATATTTTAGGAATGTGAGGGATCCACCACTAATACTTCATAATAATATTTTATATTTTCAAAAGACAAAAATATCCCACTATAAATAATGGATTAATTAGGTAGAATGATATAAAATTAATTAAAAAATTCCACGTACCAATTACACATTAAACAATAACATTCCTTAATTTGTGTGCACAAAAGCATTTGTCCCTATATTAGCTTGGCACGAAGGGAATATAAACAAGACACACCACATCTGAAGTTCAGAATTAGAAATTTTTGGCAGCATATATTTTCTTCTGCCTAAAATCATTAAATTAGTATAATTTAAATGAGCAACTCAAAATATTTTATAAATAATATATACATTATACTCTTTCCCTCCCTATGTTTATATTTATTTTTTGCACGTTGATTAAAAGATATAATATTAATATATAGTGAGGTGAAAGAAATAATGAAGTGTATTAGTGTTGTGTGTAAGCCCTACATGAAATAGTTAATTATTTTGTGTAGGTCCAACTTAAAAAAAAACATGTAAACTTTAACCTGAAACAAACTAAAATGGAAAATATAAACGTTAATATGAGACAGAAAGAATATTTACTAATTAATTTATAATTGAATGAACAATTTAAAAAATATTTTAAATTTATGTACTAAATATTTCATTTAATACTAGTATAATTAAATAACCTCAACAATTAAGGTATCGTAATTTATAATCATAATTTGTAAAGTTAATTATTTGAAAATTACTTAAAAAGGTGTATACGCTATTAAGTTATATAAGCGTTAAAATAAAACTAATTAAATGATTATCAAGTTAATACTGTAATTATTAGTAACATGTAATTGTATTTACATAATTTCTCAGTATATAGTAGAGGGTATATTTTCAATTTGGGGTACAACTGTACCCATGAACCTTATTGCGTCCGCCACTGTTTGCAGTAGGAATATCCATTTACTTTTTCAACCCACGAGTCGATCTTCTTGGTTCGGAAGTTTTGTACTGATATCATCCATTGTGCCAAATCCTTATCATTAGGCCCAATTAACTCAACAATGTGGTCGAGCCCATTTTTCTTTTTCTTTTTTCCTACCTAATAAATAAATAAATAAATAAAAAGTTACCTGAGCTTTGATATCACTCCTAATTGGTACAATTGTCGTACAACTTTGGTTTGTTCCAATTTCATCTTTACCCTGAAAAAATAGTTTTATCTCCATCTATTGTCATTGTATTTATTTATTTTTTTCACATAAATTAAGGAGTATTATTATTTTATGTGTAGTAAGTAGTTGTATTAGTGTAGGATGTAGGACCCATATTTTATTTGTATTAATGGAGAGTGTGGGTCCTTGATCGTCGCTATTTTCACCTAGTTTCTATTTTCTTTTTTATGTGGATTTTTCTATGTTTTTATCCGATTTGTATATCTTTTGGTGGTGTTTTATGTTAATGAGGAGAAGTGTGTTATAAACTGATAAATGTGTGAAAATAAGCTTAGTAAAACAGGTGAAAAATAAAGTAAAACGGAGTCGGAAGTTGAAACGAAGAAAGGAGGGCAGAACTCGACGGGACTCGAGTCGAGCTCGCGCACAAAGCCCGAGTCGAGTTGCGGAAATCAACTACCGATGGTCGATTGTACACATCAGAGGCATCGACTCGACTATCCCCTATTGCTCGAGTCTAGGACTCGAGTCGAGTTCCGTTTGAAGTTGAAATCTATCGAGAAATCTTGTCCCGACTCGAGTCGAGCTTCTGAGCTCGAGTCGAGTTCAGTGATAAGTTGGAAACGTGATGTGCACGTGTTCTAGAAGCTTTCAGGTGTTTAAATACCTCACTTGAGCGTGAATTACGGGAGATAGACCATTTGGGGCAGTTTTTATATCAAAACACACAATTCCACACCATTTTTACACATACACTATCTCCCCCATCTATCTTCCATCCAAATTCACTCCATTTCACCATCAATTTCCATAGATCACTCCATAGATCATCTACCCATACCATCCATAAGAGGAATTGAGACTTTGAAGATTAGAATGCAAGTTGAAGGAGGAGATCTACCAAAATCAAAAAGTGAAGAGATTCATTTTTTGATTTGTAATTTCATTAAATTGTTTGCAACAATGGATTCATGTTATCATTGTACTGATTGTATGATGAAGTTTGTTGGCTAATCCCCTTGTGAGATTAGCTACATGATGGATTGAGGATATTCTAGACTTGTTGGTTTTTAATGGTTTAATTGATTTTATATTGGATTTTCTCTTATGATTTATGATCCTCGATTCATGTTATTAATTGTGTGGTTAAATTCTCTATGCATTAAATTATGATGGTCATTCCAATGTTGTGTGTAGGGTTTTAATCCCTCAATTGGTAATTTGATCATGCATGTTAGTGTGAGGAGAGGTAAGTGTTAGAACATGGTGTGTGTGCATAGTGGAATTCTGACAAGGGTGTACGTTGTTCTACAAAATATTGCAACAAATACAGTAATAGTGCACAGTGAAAATTTAAAATGAGAGATTAACATAGAGATTGCAAAACTTTTCTACTGGATTTTTCACCAGTAGAGCATTCAGGACAAAAGACACACCATCGCTGATGCGTTTATTAAAATACAAGACAACACCTTTCTTAAAGTGAAATCTAAAACTATGATCACTCATGAATGATGTGATCAAACACACAAAGAATCTGTCTACCCAATCCTAACAATCATCCCGATTGCTAAGAGATTCCCAATCGAAGAGAAGTTTCCAAACTTTCTTCTCTACGATACAAAAAGAATATAATAGAATCTCTAAAGTACAAACGTATGAAACTCTCTCTCAATCTCTGCATAAATCTGATCACACATCCCTTATTTATAGACAATTAGATATGGATAGATCTTTATGATAGTTGTGGTGGTTAGAGGTGGTTATCATCTCAACTCCTACCAACTCTTGCCAACTTCCTTGTAAAATCCGATCCTGAAGGCTTTAACAACATCTGAAAAATTTCAGCAAATAATTATTTCTGACCTTATCCATTCAGAAAAACAGATATGTTGCCGATAATGTTGGAACATCCTGGATAACAACACACGAAAAAATAGGAAAAGACAAAACTAAAAAGATTGTGATAATATTACACCAACAATCTCTCCCTTTATGTCTTTCTCCATATATATTAAAATAATAACACATAAACAAAGAAAAAATAAAATAAACATGAAAATACAAGGAAAGGCAAAACGAAAAAGGATTGTGATAATATCACACCAACAGTAAGCAATATTTTTCTTGTGCTTAGAACATTTATAAGTGAACATTTAAGTGATTAAGTGAGAAGAACCCAACTTAAGATCATAGTACCTTCATGGGAATTGATAGTATGGTACAATCTAGGAGATTTAAACTTGTAAAAGAGTTGAGAACCTAATTGCCTTGACCATAGGGATTAGAGGTACATAAGTGATTGCTTCTAGGTTGCCATTATAATCTTGCATGTCTAGGTTGTTTCCTTAGTCTTGATTGTGGTTAAGCCTTGCATCTTCTTAAGATTTTACTACATCCATTCCATCATTGTTACTTGATACTTGCTTGTTAATCTTAGTTGTTACTTGCTCTTATTAGTAAATTTCTTAGCTTAATTGGTAGCTTTAAACTCAAAATCCAAATTCGATCACTCTTATAAAGTATGGTTAAAAACGAATCTAAATACACTCTTGATTTTACTTCTCCTAGGGATTTATAATTGCACTTGGTCATTTACGTGCTACACACGATAGAATACACTTGCTCTATACATTTTACACCAAAAATGAAACCAAGTTCAGTCCTATAGTTTAAAAAGGGAAATGGATAGATTAATAGTGGACGACCCAAAATAGTAAAATGCATAGATTAAGGACGGATGGAGGGAGTACTACTTATTGATATATTCTTTTAACATACTTTAACATACAAATTGTCATAAAATTTTTAATATAAAATAATACTTCCTCCATCCGCCCCAAAGGGGTACATTTACTTTTTACACGTGAATTGAAGAGTATTATTATTTAATGTGCAGTTGGTAGTTATATTATATTTTGACTGTATTAGTTGATATATATGATCCCATGTGTGTAAAAAAAGAAATGAGACCCTCATGAGCGAACACTCCAAAATAAAAAAATTTGACTCTTTGAGGCGAATGAATGGAGTATATTTTATTATTTGTTTATTATTCAAAAGTATCATAAAATCTTCAAAAATAACTCTTAAAGTGATTTTTATTAGTAGTCACTTAATACAAATTCCACAATTACAATTACAATGGATATCATTAAGAGTGTCAGTCACAATAAAATTGATAATGATTGAATGGTGATTAGTAGTAATTGAATCATTGTGAATGATAGATGGTTTTTTATTCCCACCACACAAACTAAGGATCAACGATGAAAATCACTATTTAATTTGAGTAACTTCTTAATTAATTATTACGTTTCTATTAAATTTGTTTTATACTACAAATTGTTCATAATACTATTATGAGTATCTTTTATTAATCTAATATGATTTTTTTATTAAAATATTATCACTGTGTTAAAAGAACTCAAGATATTCCCGATATTACTCTTTTAACACTTTAATTGAGATATGAAGGGTGTTAACTTTTTACTTAAAAAATATTATTATAAGAATATAGCATTCGGACGGATCTGAGCAAACACAAAACTTTTCAATAATATTATACTCCGAATAACTTGAATCATTTAATTGTCTATAAATTAATGATAAAAATTTTAAATAAATAAATAATATAATGAACCCTAAAGATAAAATTAAAAATAAAATTTAAATGAAAGTTATACCAACATAGTTTGGATCTGTCTGTCAAAAAAAAAACATAGTTTGGATCTGCCAAAATATTGATATATATGTTAAAAATGATACCATTATTATAAAGAAAGTTCCGAGTTACTTATATATATACCATCTTTTTGGTATATGATGTTAATACCTACGTTGATTTATCATTTATATCAGGGCATGAGGGGTGGCAAAGTGGGCTTTTGGCATGGATCCCAATATTTTTAATACCCTTTATGCCCTTTATATATATTTTTGTGTTGTATTAAATTTTAGCCCAACAACAACTATCATTTTATATATTTATTGAGTTTCATTAAATTTTAGGCCCAACAACTAATAACAAATTGAGTTTTAGATTTATTTAATGTAATATCTATCAAATCAATTTAATATTAAAAAAAAGCCTAATATGATTGAATAAATAATCGATGAGATTTTATAATATCAATTCTAAAAAAAAATACAAAGATAGTCCTTTTTTATTTTGGAATCCAATAATAATCATGCATAAATTATCCTAAAAAATCTTAAACACAATATCATACTTCTATTAGTGTAAAATTATTGATTTAAAACACCTAATTTCACATGCTAATTTTCAATTATCCATTTTACAAATTTATATACATACTTCCTATTAGTGTAAAATTTGTGATTTAAAATACCTAATATCACATTCTAATCTTCAATTTTCTATTTTACTAATTTATTTAAATACTATCTATTCTATATGATCTATTATCAAAATTTAGAGGTAAATTATTTCTATTTTTTAAATTTTTCTTATGAATTTATTTTTCCAATTTATATTTTATATAAAAAATTTATTAATTTAATAAAAAAATAGGGACTCATTTTTTTATTTTGTCATGGTTCCCGGATTTGCAGGGCCGACCCTGATTTATATTAATATTCCGTACTAAAATGAAACACTCATCAATCTCACGTCAGAGCTCGCCGTTTGGGCCTTGTGCAATTCAGAAGCTTATCTTCTCATTCTGTCATTATGTATGGTAGATGTGGTGTTTTGGTGATGCTTTGAAGATGTTTGATGAAATGCCTTTTAGGAACTCTGATTTCTGGTTAATGTGGAAAGCTCGAACAAGTGGATTGTGGGATATTGTGAAGGGTGTGCAAAATGAGGGGTTGGTATTTGATGAATTCACTGTGTGGTGGGAATTCTGGAAATGATGATTGCTGGAACAAATTTGAGCAATGAAATGAACTAGCTGCATTCTTACCACTTGATAAAGAGATGGATCATGAGATCTGAAATGGGATTGACTTTGGAAACATCAAGTCTCTACTTGTATGAGCCAAAACAGGGAATGGTATGACTACAATTTTGAAGAATTTTGATTATTTGAATTGGTAAAATTAATATCTATGAACTACTTAAGTACTACACCATGTTTGCATTTCTAAGATTATTTTGTTATGTTATGTTTTTTCATAATATTTGTTGTGTCACATGGGTGATTATTCTTCTGAGTTGATTCCAAAATGGCAAATTATGTTCTATCACATAGTTTGGGGGGTGCACTAGCTACTCCACTGAGAAGATATATGTTACATCCCAATTTTAAAAAATAGGATTTATACGTAATTTTTTTTTAATAAAAGTTTATTAATATGGAGTATGACCGAATATTTGAAAGAATAAATAATAATAAAATAATAGATTCATTGTTTAATTTGACAAATATTTGTGTGGCATCGTCTTATGAAAGAGATTTTTGTGAAACATATAAGAAATAATAATATTTTAATAAAATGTAATATTTGGATTAATGAGAAGTGATAATGATACATTTGAGCTGCTCTTTCATGGTAGAAAATCGTTCTCTCAACAAAAAACAGCACCTTGGACGGAAGTGCTATAAGAAGCTCCAAGAAAGAGAGTTGCATTGTAAATTGCCCCCAAAAGATTCTGAAAGTTATGCTGTCTTTCACTGTCATAGAGCGCAAGTTAATGCAATTTAGCTATGTACATATCATTTATCGATCTCACAAGAAATTAATTATTGCTCAACCTACATCTTTAGTCCCTTTTTCCAGAAAATGGCACAAAATATAAGGCCAAACATGATCGTGATGAAGAATCTGATGGCATTGTATTGAGTATTCCGCCAATATGACAATTATGGCTTCCAGAAGCAGGCTTTCCATGCCTCATGAAATGGTTGAGAGAAAGGCGTTGCAAAATTTAGGTCAAGATTGGATCTTGACATTTCTTTGATGAACCTATTTGCACAATTAAGGTGACCAAATTAATAGTGTATCAACAATTAATACGTAATGTAACTTGAATTACTTAAGCCTCAAGCATGAAAGTCAATGAGATGACATCCTTCTTCGCCGGTAGACATGCACATTTTAATCGGAATCGGCGGTTCCGAACCGGGAACCGACGGTTCCAACCAGAACCGGATATATTTCGGTTCGATTCCAGTTCCTCATTTTGTGAAACCGGAACTGGCCAGTTCCGAATCGGCGATTTTTTCAAATTTTTCTTTTTTTTTACATTTCAAGGCTAAAATTAAAAAAAAAAAAAAAGAGAACCGGAACCGACGGTTCCAAACCGGAACCGAAACCGGCCTACCCTCGGTTCGGTTCCGGTTCCATATTTTTCCAAACCGGAACCGGCGGTTCCGAACCGCCGTGCATGTCTATTCGCCGGAAGATGGAAGACGTTATAAGCCCTGAAATTGGTTTTTCATCTAGTATTTTCCCAAGTAGAGAGCAATTCAAGGGCAGGAATAGATTGACTCACAACTTCATTAGGCTCACACATTTTATAAACCAACAGCTTATTAAACAATGCCGACGTTATTATTAAAAAAAAAAAAAAAACCTTTCATGAGCGTGCAGAATGTCAAGGCATCGGATTCGTAACCGCTCTTGAAAATAGTGCCCAACATAGCAAATCCAAAGTCCACCCGATTCACAAGGCAATAGCAATAAATGGCAATATTTATAGTGTATTCTTATGCAGGAATACCCATCTCACGTATTTCGTCGAACATGAAGAGGGCAACAGGATGGTGCTTCATTTTCGCAACCATGGTGAAAACAGAAGAGAACGCCCATCACTCTGACCCCAAATAAAGCAAATTCAAAGAGAAGAATGATAATGGATAAGTAAAATTACCGAATCCATTATAACACTTGCCATAATTCCTGTTTGAATAAGCTCTATTGCAAAAGGAGCCGCCTTTCTGCTCATTTTCTTCGTCGGGAATCAAGAAAAGAAAATAAGGTTTGGAGTTAGCTATATCCATTTACTTTATCAACTCACGAATCGATCTACTTGGTATCATCCATTGGGCCAAATCCTTATCATTGTACTGACATTTTTACACTTAAAAAGTTTCAACATTTCATTTAAAAGGTTTATAGCATCATACAATTGATTAACATAAAACAAGCCCTAACTCATGAGTCATACGCAAGTGAAATGCAATTATCAATCATTCGAGATTGCAGTTGTAGATCACCATTCCAACTTCGCAAATCCATCAATCAAAGGGTTATAAAAAAATAATTAAAAAAAATATTACGAGAGCTTTGGGTTCAGGGGGATCACAAATCCAACAAATTTTAGATTGGGACAAGAATTAGAATCCTTAGATAGTGCTTTCACATTTAAACACTAATAAGTATTCATAAATACTCAAAATGTGCACATTATTCTCCCAATTTCAACATTGTCAACATTTTAACTAAAATATCCTCAAAAATCTATCAATTCAACATTTACATGTGGATAGAAAGCAGAACCAGCTAATAATAAAATAGAAATTTTAAAAAATGATTTTTTTCGATTGTGAGAATAAGAGATAGAATTGATGTTAGACAACGGAATTAGTTGATTAAAAAAAACATTGACGTAAACCAACCAGATACTAGATAAGGCATATAAATTTCTGATTTTTTTCAAGAAATAAAAGAAGGCTCTAATAAAACTTTGATCCGTTTATCAGCAGCCGTAACATATAGGTTGGCCAGCTTTGCATAGCCGAGTGATTCTCATTGTGAGAATCACAACTTCATTAGGCTCACACGTTTTCAAAACCAAGAGCTTTACGAACAATGCTGCTGCTTCCACGACCTTATGACCCAAAAAGTTCACAAGGCCCACAATCCTTTTTCATGCATTTCCTCCAACAATGGTTCTACTTTCGACAGCTCATTCATCCCCCAAAAAACTCCGCATAAAAACATTATAAAGACAGTTATTGGGTGCACAACCTCTTCCCTCCATTTATACGAGCAATTGTTTTGCCTCTTCCAAATACCCTTTGGCACTAAGCAAACCAATAATCATGGTATACATTTGAACATCTAGTTGCAGGCCTTCAAATACCCTTTGGCACTAAGCGAACCAATAATCATGGTATACATTTGAACATGTAGTTGCAGGCCTTTAGAAGGTAATTCATCCAAAAGATCTGTTGCAGCTTTGAGTTTTCCACCTTTGCACAATCCATTAATGAGACCACTACATGTAATAGACCTTCTTCCATTGTGTGTACAAATGAAAGTGCTTTTAGCAGTCTCCCTAGTCTAGGAATCTACTTGTCGAGCTTCCATATCATTGAAAAGCTTCTAGCCATCGGCATATCTCCAGCATATCTCCCTTTGCTTTGCTAAATAATCCATGGATCTACTTGTCGAGCTTCCATATCATTGAAAAGCTTCCAGCCATAAGCATATCTCCCTACTCCCTATGCTAGATCTACTTGTCGAGCTTCCATAAGCGTATCTCCCTACTCCCTATGCTAAATAATCCATGGATCACGCTCCGAACAACCTCTCTTTCAACACTAGCTTTGCCATTACACACCCGACCGACCACATATCTACTGCACACGAACACGTCTCCAATCCCAAAAGTAGCTCATGGATCACGCTCCGAACAACCTCTCTTTCAACACTAGCTCTGCCATTACACACCCGACCAACCATATATCGACTGCACACGAATACGTCTCCAATCCCAGAAGTAGGTCAGGAGCTCTGTAACATGGAGTGCCTACACCACTCCACCAAATGAGTAAGACCCGGATGAGGTCCGAAAGTGGCACGCCAACCCGAAATCACAGATCTTCAACCTCTTTCGTTGTTGATCAGAACAAGTATGTGAATACTTTTGCAGCATCACTAAATCTACCAACATTTTATACATGGGGGCGATGGGATTAATGTGTAATGTGTGTTTTTAGGCTGTAATTTGAACTTACGTATAAGCTCGCTCGCTCAAAGTAATAAAGTAATAAAATTCCTGTTCTTCAGTGGGCGATGGGAGACATAGAGTCCTTCGAGAATCCAATCACAATTTCATTAGGCTCACATAATTTCAAAACCAACAAGGCTTCAACGACATTAAGATCCAAAAAGAGGCTTTGCTGAATGTCAAGACATTGGTTTCGTAACCGCTGTTGAAGATAGGACCCAACATAGCAAACCCAAAGTCCACCCGATTCAACAAGCAATAGCAATGAATGACAGTATTTATAGTGTACTCATCCAGAGGGATACCTCTTTGGCGCATTTCGTCGAACATGTAGAGGGCAACAGGGTGGTGCTTCATCTTCACAATGAGACAACAGTTTGGCGAAAACAAGAAGCTAAGATCTTGGTCGGATTTTGCGAAACAAGCAAACAGCATCATCTAATTCATTGATGCTGCGGAAATCACAATCATTAGTGGGTGTTCTTGCTAAACAACGCCCATCACACAAACTATGCAAATTCGAAGAGAAGAAAGAGAATGGATGAGTATGATTACCGATTTCAAGAAAAAAGTTGTCCACAAGTCCTGTTCGATTGCAGAAGCGGCTCATTAAATACCCATATGCACTTTCAACCTTAAAGCCCAGCTTCATGATTTGGATCTTCTGTATCCATTGGGCCACATCCTATACAATTAGGCCCAAGTAAGATGGATCTGTATCTATTGGGCAAGATACTATATCATTAGGCCTAACTAAGTCAACAACGTGGTTATCCAGTTTTCTTATTCTTCTTTTTATTTATAAATAATAATAACAATAATAATAATAATAATAATAATAATAATAATAGAACTCGACGCCAACCTAAATCACGCGTAATTAGTTTCATTATCATGACTTATACTCCCTCCGTCCCATCACTATTGCTACTTTTGACTGCAAAAAGCAAGCTCTCACAGAAGCTACAGTAAAAGTAGCAATAGTAATGGGACGGAGGGAGTATTTCTGATTAAATTGTTTAATTTACATGGATTCATTGATGATAAAAATTTAAAAAGATAATTTCATAAATTCAATATAATTTAAAGAGTGTATATTAGGTGCACCCTTGCACCCATATTTATATAATTTTTTATTCTATTTTGTATACATGTTATTCTCTTTTGTATACGTGTTTTGTAATAATTGTATACTTTTTTCACACTAAGTTTTTTCATTAAAAAAATAAGCATTCATGTGTATAACTTTTTATTCAATAGTATATACATGTATTTTAATAATTGACCATTTTTTTACACTCAATTTTTTATTAAAAAAATTAACAATTAAATTGTATATATTTTTACTCATAATTGTATATGTTTTTGCTTATATTTGTACGTGGGTGCACACGAAGCTTCGTGTGCACCCGAGTGCACACTATATTTAGTCTAATTTAAAATACTCTCTACGTGACACATAATATTTTTGTCATTTTGTTTCGTTCATCATAAGATATTTTTTGGCAAATATTTGTGTGATATAATGTAACATCCCAGATTTTTGTGGGACATATATAAAATTAATGAAGAAAATATATTCATAAGCAGCGAAAATACTTATATTAAATTTAAGAAAAATAATTCTTTCATAAACACTTGACTAAAAAAATTTAAATAAGAATTTAAATAAATAATTAATTTGTCTAAACGAAAAGCAATTAAATCTAATTTAAGTAAAAATATTTAAACATTCTCTTTTTATTCATCATCCACCACCACGCCACGCGTACTTCCTCAATCGTGAATCCTGAAATTTGAAAACATTTTTGGGGTGAGTACAAAAATACTCTGTGGGTTACACTGTCTTAAAATATCAATCAACTTCTATCACATAAAAATCGCCATATCTTTATTTCAATCATAACACGTATTCATGAAACTGTGCCGTTGGTCAATTCATCAATTCAATGCGACATGTAAACCTTTTCACTTTTCATATTTTTCTTTCTTTTTTTTATGCAGTTGACCAACTCATTGAATCGATGTGAAATGCATGAATCATATAAATTTAAATGTCATGTATGTATCATGTATCAATATCAATCATATAATTCCCAATGTCACGTATCAATTCCAATATCACGTTTCATCAACAAATCATTCAACATTGATGAGAGTGGAAATCTACGTCTTTTCGGTCTCATATTACCTAGTTTTTATTAGGGGAAAGCCATATATTTGTGTCGGATAGCGTAGTTTATGTATTTTACATGATTATGGTGCTACTAATGGAATTTGTTGAGTTTTGAAGGTTAAAACAGGGTAGAAATGAAGCAAAAATGAAAACGAGCAAGAAATGGGACTGAAAAGACCCAACTCGAGTTGCAACACGACTTGCAACTCGAGTCGAGTTGGGGTTCGAAATGTGTCCAGAATTGTCCAAAGAGCTTACTCGAGTTGCAAGGTCCAACTCGACTTGCAACTCGAGTCGAGTTGGGGGCAGAGCAGCGTCCAAAAATCGTCCAGTAAGCCAACTCGAGTTGCAAGGCCTAACTCGACTTGCAACTCGAGTCGAGTTGGTGTACGGAGAGAATCTAGTTTCAGAGCATTGTAACACGACTAGACAGCGAGTGCTCGACTTGATGACACGACTCGTGTAGGGTGACTCGAGTTGCATTTCAATGTAACACTGGTCGTCCCAACTCGAGTTGGATTATTTTGGGCCAAAAATTGGGATTTTAATCCCCTGTACGTGACAATGAGTAAAAACAGCCCAATGGAGTCAAATTCGTTGCCCAAGGTATAAAAGGGGTCAGAACACCTGGAGAGCAATACCGATCATTCAACAGAAAAACAGAACGTGAATTCAATTCACGCACCATCCATCACCCAATTCACATCATTCCTTTCACCCATCCATCCCATCGGTCTACAGGAGGTTTCAAGTGCGATTTTGAGAGCCACTCCAATCGGAGAGACGGAGGAAAGAAGCAGACCACGTACTAGGGTTTTGTATCTTTTCTTATTCTTTTCAATTGTTGATTTGATTATGAATTTATCAGCCATGAGGGTTGTCTGTAGCCTCATGGGCTAAAAATCCTTTACAGTTCTAAGGATTGAAGGTTAAGGGTAGTTGATTTGGGAACCCTAGACAAAGTATTGTGATTTCATGTTGTTAAGATTCTTATTTATTTGATTAATTTTAGATTATATTATATGTTTGTAACGTCTTCATAGCATGCTATTGATGTTGCCCGTGATGCTTGGTATGTTGTGTTAATTTGTGTGCATACGTACTTAATATTATCTATTTGTTAGGGGTTATTATAGTTTGCCCGTGAACACGATAATCCTAAGGGCTGGTAAATAGGATACATGATATTCTTAGTAAAACAATGCAATTAGAAAATCAAGTAGGAAGTGAAAAGGTTTGAATATTACTTTCAGAGAATATATGTTAGTTGAATTGGTCATCCGGAGGTTTATAAAAGTTGGCTTATTAGTATCTAGGAAGGAGATTCAAAACTATTCGCGCATCATCTTGTGGTGTATTTTCATTAAAATAGTATGAATGAACAATAGGACGTCTGGGAGACCCAATCAATTGCTTTATACCTGAAACCTTAGAGCTGTTACTCCTCTCTTGATAAAATCTTGAATATTCCTTGCTTTTATTTAATTTGTTATTTATTATTTCAGCACTTTAGTAATTATTCATATTCAAACACTTGGAAATTGGTTACAATAGTTCTAATTGAAAAGTAATATTAATTAAATAAATAATTAACTGTCTCAGTGGGAATGATATTTATTTTAACTTGGGTATTTGGCATTACAATCGACATCCCTACACTTTGGGATTCACTACAAGAAACTGCCAGATTACCGACGGAATTACCGACGGATTTGATCCGTCGGTAATTACCGACGGATTCCCGATGGAATAGTGACGAATAATCAAAATAAGTCGATTCATATAGAAAAAAATAATCAAAAGAATTTTCTGACGTTTTTACCGACGGATTACCGACGGAATTTGTGACGAAAATTTAAACCGTCAATAAATTCGTCGCTATTTAGGAGGGATTTCTTCCTGAAAATTTACCGACGAAAATATTCCGTCGGTAAATATCTTATGATTTTTTTATGAATAACATTACCGACGATTTTTAATCCGTCGGTAATGTTTTTGCATTTTTGTGTGCGACCTTTATTTCAATAAATTACTGACGATTTATATTCGTCACAAGAAATAAATATAAAATAATTAATTTTATTTTAAAATTACCGACGGAAATAATCCGTCGGTAAAAAAGTAAATTTTTTAAAAAATAATAATACCGACGGAATATGTTCGTCGGTAAAATATAAAATTTTTTTATTCTTAAAATTTATTAATCATGTAGGAGTAAACGGAATGATGTATTTTTAGATATATTTTTAATTAAATAAATGTTACCGATGAAATATACCCGTCAATAATCTTAAGGTAATAAAATTAGGGATCTCATTAGTTTTCAACTAGAAAACTTCTCTGATCCCAAAAATTGAGAAACCAGTTTCTTTCTTTCGAAATGACGAGCCATCACTGCGATTTTTGTTGTCGGAGTGAGCATCCTCTCGCCACTCCGTTCGTTGCGCCGCTGTTGTAGAGCTACTGCCAAAGTCCCAAACCCAAACTTATTTTTCAGAAATCATATCAAATTCTAACTCCAAAAATCAAACAAACTGATCGAAGCCCTAATTCATCAATATTCCCAAAATCGTTACAAAATGTAACAGGATTCTAACTCCCCGGCCAAATCCCCCCTCCCACTGTCGGCCGCACTCCGCGACACCACCCTCGCGGCGTCACTATCGCCAACCATTCGCGACGCGTCCCAATCCAGCTCGCGACGCCACCAACGTGCGCCTCCTAGTCACCGCAGCACCTGGGCCACTGTTTCCGGCCACTCCAGGTCACGCGTTCACTGGAGCTTCACCTTCCTGATGTCGCAATTGAGGTTCTCGCCTATTTCCCCTTATCTTTTTATTTTATTTTATTTATTCCAGAATTTTAATCATCGTTTTGAGCATTGATTTCGTTTAAAATTTCTACATTAGTTTGGATATTGAGCCTTAATCTTTACTATCACTATTGATGTTCTTGAGCTATGTCATTTCTATTGAGTGGGAACCCCAATTTGGGGTTTCTTCTTAGGTTTCCTCCATGGCTTCTTTGCATAAAGCATGTAGGTTAGTTAGGCAATATCCAGTGTTTATGTGTTTTCTGGCTCTTCCTACTTCTAATTCATTCAATATCTTTGAACTTTTATGATTTGAAAGTGTATTCAAACTTTCAATCAAAATATATCCAAAAACATGGTACCTTGTTTACAAAGTTTTATGTAATCATCTTATAATATCTCGGTCTAAGAAGTTTATTTGACGTGTAGAGTTCCTGCTAGAAACTTTGATGCAATCACTCTTTTTCTCTCGGGTTTGTCTATGGTTTTATTGATTAATTAGTTTCTGCAATCTTCCATGATCCTAGGACTTTATTCTGTTGTTAAATGCATTACAAAATTACCAAATATATTTTTTTCTCCTTGTGTTTTGCCTCTTAGACAATGAACTGAGGTTGGTTTCTTTATTCATGCTAGTGTTTCTGATGGAGAAAATATTAAGCACTTGACTAAGGTTATGATTGGTGGATTATTTTTTAGGTAAGTTTATAATCAGTTTACCACAATCTAAGTGTAGCTAGCTATTATATGGCAGGCTATAATGAAAACTAATGTACCTATTTTATTGAATGTTTTTCAAGCCATTTTGTCTCTATTTTTTCTCTTACATAAGTGTCTATTTTAAAATATTCTAATTAATAAAATAACCTCATTGTTGGGGGTAGGGGGTGGGGTTACTGTAAACTCACATTTGTAGTTATGTTAAGTTCATGTTTATTAATTTGACACTTTAATCCAGTGATTGGTAACAGAGGGTGACCCACCTATTCATGGGATGAGTGAATGAGACTGAATGACTTCCTAAAATGGATGACTTGTGATTTAATGTGTTCTATTTTGTATGAATTGTTAAATACATGGCTATTTTATTTCAAGGCAGCTGCTATATGGTCGTTGTTCAAGTGGAGTCAACAAAGGATGTTACATTGCCTCTCAGAACTATTTAGGTATGTTTTTAGTTTAAATTAATTTCTCTTGAAAGTTGAAGCATATCAATTTTGGGTTGGACTATATTTTTGATAGCTTATGTTCACTTATTTAGCAAGCTGTAATGTAAAATTGGTATATTTAAGTCTGAAGATTCTGTTGTATGATTTTTTCTTCTTTTCAGGAGAAGACAAAGGCTCAGGAATGCTCATTAAATTCCAGTAAGAAGTTTCTTTAATCCATTGGGTGAACAGAATTCTTGCAGGCTGTGAAACCCTATTAGTATGTTGTTGTTCTTGGCTCTCTTAGAATGATATAATCATGAGTTGGCGGAGATCGGTATGATGTTTTGTGGGAAAAACTAAAGTATCTGCTCTTTAACTTTTGAGTTTTTTTCTATTGGTGTTTCTTAGCTAGTCATTGAAACTAATTTTTAGTAGATGAATTCTTGGTTAAAGCATATGAACTTGTTGGTGAATGGTTTACTCTTGAACTATTGAGCTTTTTACAGTATATAGTTTTGGTTGCTCCATAAGTAATTCATTGTGTGATTAACTCAGATTTATTTATTGTCACATTTGACTTTAGCAACTTCTTAGACATGACTTTTAGTTTGTTGATGTTTTTCTATTACTGTTGGGATTTTTCTGTTTTACTTCTTAATGATTTTCATGCTGGAAACCTGATAGATACTTAGGCGCACTGAAGCTTAAGAATGATGAAAGACTATTTTTTGCTTCTTTAGTTATGTTTCACTTCCAATAGCATGTTTGCCTTTTCTCTATAATTTATGTACTCTAATTTAGATTTCTTTATCATTAATATGGCTTTACGTAAGGTACTTTTCCTCGGAGTTTTGATCTTTTCACTGAAGTTGTTCTGCTTCTTTAAACATTTTTTTTTCGTGTCTGATTTTGTTACAGGTGACTAATGTTGATGATCAAGATTGATTAGTTCAAGGTATTGTTTTTCTCTCTTCATGAAGGCAGCCTATGGTTGATAGCTAGCTTCATCACTGTCTATTGAGGTACTCAAAATAAATATATAGACTCAGATGTTATGTTCATGTTTAATTGCTACTATCTAGCTGCCTATAAATGGGTAAATGAATACTCAATTGGTACAATTATCTCAGAAAAAGTATCTCACTAACTTTTAATTGGTATTATTGGATCAATGTTTATTTTTCTTTTGTCAGTTTGATTAGTTTTGTTAGATATATTTTGTCACTTATTATGTTCGTGTGTCCCATAAACTTCTATCCAGTCTCCCCACTACACACATATCCTACTATTCTACTTGGCTATTTATTTTGGCGGAGTAGGGATGGGGGCTGGTGTTTCCTCATCTAATTGCATTGTTGTTCACATTGTTATTGTCTTGTGCTCTGTTGTTCCCTCTACTTCCTGTAAAACTCTCTTTTTAGTTCTGATGAATTGCATGTGATTATTATATTTATATTCCTTCATTATGAATTTTATGATTTTTAGTGTGAAGGGGCAGTAATAAGAAGTTTCTTTTCAAGTTGGCTTTGCCAGGTGATAATACAGTTGCTTTATCTGCTAATCACCTCCAAAAGTTGAGGTTGTCCTTTTAGTTGAGCACTCCTTTTGGACATGCTTTCAAGCCTAACCAGGTTGTCATGTTTTTGAGTTATGCAATTAAACTCTTAATTAGTCATGTGTCTTGACTCTTGAGTAACATGTTTTGTTCAGGCGTTCTTCAAGTTGAGACATGAAAGTGGAGTTGAACACATCTTCTTGGTCTGGAACTCTGGAAAAAAGTGAGATTATAGTAGTTAAGTGCTCTATAATGATCTTAACAGTCTGGTTTGAATTAAATAATGCAGAATATGAACATCATTTGGGTGAAACCTTCATCAATTATCTGGTTATAATCGTTTATCTAGCATATTATGGCTTGATCCCTGTAATTGATCCCATTGGTTAAAATTATATTTTCCAGGCATGTGTGCTTTCGACTTTAGGTCTCAAATGGGATGATTAAGTTTGCTATATTGCTAAATATATCGATGTGCTTTGCTAAGACTGCAATTTATCTTGTAGGATTTTCTGGGGCTAGTTGAGAAGTTCTTCTACTTATCTGGTAGATATGACATTCAACTTACAGTTGGGGACTCGGACATGGTAAAGTTCTTTAAATGAAAGTATTACATTTTTTTTTCAATTTCCCTATTCACTTATTTTAACTTATTTTATGCAAAGTTTCCTGCTTATGGCCTCGTGTGCATGACGCAAATTCTTTTCTTTCATCCATGTCAGGAGAATTCTTTCTTGCAACCTTTGGGCTATATTATTTTGGATCTCCCAGAAGCACCTGAAAAGGCACCCCGGCCTCCATTACAACCTGTTGACCCATATTAAATTTAGAGACAACTTTTTGCTCTAGATATTTGAAATTATGTAGAGTTTTTTTGAATTTCAATGTTATATTGAGTGAATAATTTATATTAGGTGGTTTTTTGAAGATTTATTAAATTGAAAAAAAAAATATTTAATTAATTTTTTTTTTATTTTTTCTTTTGCATTTTACCGACGGATTTTTCCGTCGGTAATTTTACCGACGAAAAAATTCGTCGGTAAGTTATTATTTATCTTAATTTTGAATTTACCGACGGAATATTTCTGTCGATAAATTTACCGACGGATTTTTTCGTCGGTAAAAAATGTCACTATATTATAACTTCCGATAAATTGACATTGAATGATTACCGACGAAAATTTTTATTTACTGACGGAAAAAATCCATCAGTAATTACCGACGGATTTGATATTCCGTCGCAAAAAAATTACCGACGCAGGTTTTCGCGACAAATTCATTTTCGTCGGTAATCCGTCGGTAAATTGTTTACCGACGAATTTTTTATATGTTACCGACGGAATATTTCCGTCGGTAATTTTGAAGTTTCTTGTAGTGATTTAATTGGAGTACACAAATTAGCCTAACAAGTTTATGGCGCTATGCTACCGGGGACAATAAATTATTTATTTGCTTGTATTACTTATTTAATTAGAATTTTGCTTTGAGATTTAATTATCTTTACCTTGATTTTTTCTTGAAGTTGCATGCACACCAGGTCAAAGAATGGAGCTCAAAATCTCGAATTTGATCCGGAGATTGAAACGTCTGCAAGAAAGAGGAGAGGATTAGAAAATAATCTCAAAGCATCTCCGAGGGCTATTAAGGTACCTGTTCAGAAAAAGAAAGCGGACACAACATCACCTAAAGCAGTCATAGTGGAGGAAGAAGAGCAGAGTGAAAATCAGACTATCCTAGAAAAGACTGAATCAGAAGTTGAATCAGAGACATCAGTTATGAGAGAAAGAGTCACACATAAGGATGACATCTTCATACGATAAACTTTCAAGTCCACCAACTTAGGAGGATTAGGCGCAGTTGGGGCCGTTCAAGCTGATGAGGCGAATGACATAAGGCCAGCCCTGATATATACGGTTGAGAAAAATCCTTTTGTCGGAGGAACCTTATGGACACTTGAAGCGCTTCAACAGCTACATGGATACAGTTAAAGCCACAGATACTACCAATAACAGATGGAAGATGAGGCTTTTCCAGTTTTCTTTAGCTGACAAGGCGAGGGAATGGTATGATAAGTTGAATGGAGACAGCTGTGCTAATTGGACTGAGTTGCAGCAGTTGTTTGTGGATCGTTTTATGCCACCAGGGAAGATTCTTGCACTAAAGCAAGAAATCAATCAGTTTAAATAAAGGAGAGATGAATCGTTTGGAGAGGCCTGGGAAAGATTCACTGATGCATTGAGGAGATGTCCTCAACATGATTTCAAAAAGTCCCAACTAATCAGTGTTTTCTACAATGGCCTCGATAATGAATCCAGAGTATTAGTAGATGCCTCTGCTAGAGGAACGATTTTTGGTAAGACATCTATGAACTCTAGAGATTGGCCATCAGCAAGGATATGTGGGACTTATATCCTTGGTAATGTTGCAAAGGTAGAAGAAAAGTTTTCTGAGGCTGACAGAAATGACAAGGTTATCTCTCAATTGGAGTAGATGAACTAAAACCTGGTTACTTTGATATCAGGTAATAGTAGTGGAGGAAATCAAGGGCCAGCAAGTGATGATGTGGTAATGAATGTTCAGGGGGTTGAGGACGCGAATTGGGCTATGGGACAGAGTGTACATGGTTCAAGAGCACTTCAGAATTGGCAGGAAAACAGATATCCTCAAGGGAACCAGAGAAATAACAAAGGGAGAGGACCTAGCAGTCAAGGAGGTTCAAGCAATCAAGGAGGCTGGCATAATCAGAAGAGACACGAGAACTTTTCCTATTCAAATCCCAACAATGCAGTCCCATACTCTCCAAACTTTGATCATAGAGCCAAGCCTGAAGAAGGGAATCCCAGTATTGATGATGTGCTAGCAAAATACATGCAGAAGAATGATGCTGCCATCAACAAAATCAATAACTGTATAGTGCATATGGACTCCAATATGACAAAATAGAATGAGGAAGTAAATAAACAGTTGCAGAGTCTCACATATTCTATGGGTCAGATCTCTACTATGGTAAATCAGCATCAGCAGTAGATTATGAAGGAAAATTTTCCTTCAGATACAGAAATCAACCCAAAGGAGAACGCAAATGCAATTACTTTGAGGTCCGGGAAGCAGTGTAGGCAAGAACTGATGCAGAACATGACAGAAATGAGGCATGATGGAAGAGAAAAAGAGCGAGATAACTTGGTCACTAGTTCGGACCCTGTTCAAGCCGAGCCAGGATTGGGGGGTTGTAACAACAAAATTGTATTTATTAAAATAATAAACACAAAATATATTACAATGATAATCCGAGATGGATTAAACTTGAGAATTTAAGTAAACAGTTTCTAGTTATCCTCTGATTCCTCTCTTGAGTTGACTTTCTTGACTTTTACCAACTTTCTGAGTCGGATCTTTGGATAAAGCTTGTCCGAGCTCGGGTTCGGGGCTTGAAGCTTGAAAACGTTTATCCGGAGGCGTCGAGCCTTTGTTCGGATCGAACGTTGACTTGAAGATTTGCTGTGAAGAACGTCGTTCAATTTGGTAGAACACCGTTGACCTCACGATTTTTACTGGATGAAGAACGCCGGATCGGAGAGGCTTAGCACCTTGATCCTTGATCGGAGGCAGTTCTTGACTTGAAGTTACTTTGAAGCTGCTTGAAGATTGGCTTGAAGCCTTCGATTTGAAGCTTTAAAGATTTGAAGATCTGGAGCTTGAAGACTCGAAAATTTGAAGATCCTCGAAGGTCTTGAGCTTGAAGATTCGAAGATTTGAAGATCCTCGAAGGTCTTGAGCTTGAAGATTCGAAGTTTTAAAGATCCTCGAGTGTTCTTGAGCTTGAAGATTCGAAGATCTTTGAGTGTTCTTGATCTCTTCAAGAGCGTCTTGTCTTCGGGTGCTTGAATGTGTTTTGAATGAGGACTGAAGGCCCTTATTTATAGGTAGAGAAAATAACCACTTGAGAGATATTTTCTCCTTCAAAAGATATGTTGGGCTTCTTCCTTTAATTAAGCCTGCTGGACTGGATACGGGCCTATTTAATTTTAAATAAGCCCGCTGGATTTGATTTGGGCCTATTTGATTTAATTAGGCTTTGACTTGGGCCTATTTAATTTAATTAGGCCTGCTGGATTTAACTTGCTGGACTTGTTGACTTAAATCAGGCCCACTTGCCTTGGATTAAACCCAATTAATTTAAATTGAGCCCATTTGGCTTGGATTTGACCAATTTAATTTAATTTGAGCCCACTTGGCTTGGATTTGACCAATTAAATTTAATTTGAGCCCATTTGGCTTGGATTTGACCAATTTAATTTAATTTGAGCCCATTTGGCTTGGATTTGACCAATTTAATTTAAATTGAGCACACTTGGCTTGGATTTGACCAATTTAATTTAAATTGAGCCCACTTGGCTTGGATTTGGGCTCAAATAATTAAATTGATTATCAATTATTTATTTACTTATTTTAGGAATTAATTTATTTAAATTCCTTAATAAATAAATATTTAATCAATATTTAATATATCTTCTTTGCATTTATATTTATTAGGCAATAAATTTTAATTGCCTACAAATGCTCCCTTGCATTTTGTTCACTGAAATATTTCTTTGAAGTGAATAAATTGCAATTTTTAATTTCTTGCTTCTTGTATCCTTCTTCTTTTTATCCATTAATTCATTTTACCTGGCCCATTAAGAACAACAAGATGGGCTAATAAAAGAATGTTATGGCCCATACTAATCCATCTCCATGATTTTGGCTTTATTATTATTCATATATATTTTTTTTGATTTGGGCTCTCACTTCCTTTTCTTATTCCCTCTTTTGGCCCAATACATGATAAGCATGTACGTTCTTCCTCATACTTGGAGAACAAGAAATATACTGGATCCTCAACAAAGATAACATGATAATCTCAGATTACACCAAAACAAATCCAAAGAAATATTTGGGTAATCTTCACATACTTATCCCCAATTTTCCAACCATTATAAAAGGAGAGGCCCTGCCCTTTAATTCTCAAATCACACTGCATCTTAATCTGCCAGAGCAAGTTCATCATCCCAACTTCTTCTCTTCGTTTCTTCTCCTCTTTTTCTTGACAGCGCCTGAGTTTTTTTATTTTTTACAGGCTCCTCACTTTAGAAGTTGTTGATTTAGAGTTTGCTGATTTAGAACTTGTGGGACTGTAAGTATATCCTCCTTTAACTCTTGTTTACTCCTCCACTATTGTTTCTCTATTTCTTCTTGTATGTATTTGTTTCTTCCCCTGGTTCCTTTGCTCTTATTGAACTGCTCCTTATTAATATCAACAAAGAAGAGAGAAAAGACTTGAAACATGGGCAATTGTGACCAGCGTTACGCATTCCTGGCGACTAGGAATTTATTCCAGTCGGAGGTCGTGACGAGTCCAATGCTTGCACCATTTATCAAGCATTATTTGTGGCAATTTACCTCTTCGACTGCAGCGGGACTGTCGGGTGTTGGGAAAGAGAGGTGACGCCCTGCGTCAAACCTTCGATATTCCACAGCGACATCCTGCAATGGCGACGTTGTTCCGGGATCTCAGCGATAGCTGCTGTTAGCGTCATTGGTGGTGGTTTAGCGCAGATCGTCGGATCGATGGCGAGCAGTTCCGTGATGGTGGAGACGGACAACACTCGGCTAAGTGGCAGGCTGTCTAAGTGGATTATCCCTTAGCTGTCATCCAATTTCAACCACAGCTCTCAAAACCGCTGGAACATCTCTTGACACCTACACAACCCGATCAGACTCGTGGGTAGGCAAATCAGTAATAGTTACTCCAGAGGTCTTCCTCAAGTTTACAATATTTTGACCAGAAACTCCAATCAAATCACCTGCTTGAGAACCAGCTATCAGAAGCCTCACTGCATTCACTGCCTCCACATTTCCATCATCTTCCTCGAGGATGAGGCTCATAATTCGATGAAGAGCACTGGTGTGGTAGTGGGCGGCGATCCGACGCAGCTGAAGTGCGGCGTGAGGCGGCGCAACTTGCGGTGGCAGGGATCACGGTCTTTCGGAGACGGCGGCGCGCGGCTGGCGGGTCTCGGTGATGGGCAGCACTTGACACCTGCTTCCAGCGACAGCAGCGCCGTGACAGTACATCGATAGTCGGTAGTGGTTAGTCGACGATAAACGCTCGTTGGGCTGCGATTTTCCAGCAGCAGCAATGACAGATCCGATGGCGGCGAAAGGCTCCAGTTCGCGAGCACCGGTGTGGTGGTGGGCGGCGATTTACAGGGAGAGAAGCGGCTGCTTTCAGCATACGGCGGCTGGAGACGAGGCTACCGGCGCGGCTGCAGACTGCGAATGTCGACAGCTGGCTCGACCCTGCGCAGTGGCGATGCGGTTGAAGACGAGGCAATCGGCAGACCTGGCGAGGCTGAGCTTCCGGTGGAGCGTGGAACAGACGGCGGCAGCGCAGACTCCAGCGTTGGATCGATAGCGAGGCGCGGCGAGTGGCGGAGGCAGCCTCGATCTGCAAATCTGGCGAGGCTGAACTTCCGATGGAGTGGTCGCTGATGACTCGGTTGAAGGTGAATCCTTCGAGGACTGAATGGCAATCTCCTGAGGTGAGCGATGACGAGAACGCCGATTCGCGTTTCCAGCACCGATGTAGCTCAATTTCAGATGGCGGCGAAGCTGATCGGGTGGAAATCGGCCTGTCGAACAGCTGCGATGGGAAGTCTTTCTATGAACAAGAGAGGAGTTTTTTTGTTCAATTTGGGGGAGATGCACTTCACGTGTTCTCCTTGGGATGGGAAAAGCAATTGCCACTTTGACTTTTCAACTTTGGCCTCAAATGGTTAAATTCAACTTTGATTTGCAATTCAAAAGAAATTTCAAAATCCCAAATTAACTCATCATTGGGCCCTGAATGATCAAATACATTCAATTTGATGGAATTGATCTTGCAACAATTTACCTTACAATTCTGGGCTAAAAAAAAAAAAGCTTGGGCTTCAATTTTTAATTAAATTCATATTATCAAGTCTATTAAACTTGAATATGAATTAATTTAATCACTCCTTTTAGCATTTTGGACTTCACCCATTTTCTAAAGTTTAATTTATAGTTTTGAATTTAATAATTAATTGATCCCATAACTTTGTTTTTGGTCTTTTAATTAATTAAATTCATAAACTCCAATTATCTTCTTGCCCAACTTTTCTAACATTCCTTCTTTTGTTTTGCAGCTTATCCACTTCTCGTCATGGTTTTCTTCAGAAATATCACAGGGCAGTCCGGCTCAAACTACTTACTGATCCTTGATGACGAGCGTCAACCCCTGAATAAAGGGACTCGTCTTTTAGTCGAGAAATCTCTATTAGGGAATCATGCTGTAGTTCCTACTAATCTTAAGAACAACTTCTACCTTGAATGTTGGTCTCATGAGCTTACTTTGGGGAAGAATAATATAACCTGGACTTTGAAAGGAGCTGATATCGAGTCACATCCTAGCTTAGAACCCCTACCTTCCTTGGGGCGACGCATCTTGGAAGGGAAAGGTAAAGTGACTTGGGGAGAGCCGATTAAATTTCTTGGAGACTTCCGCTACACCAAAGGGTACTGGGAATGGACTGAGGATGTACTAAGTCGATGCCGATCTCTTCTTAAAAGCCTCAAGTTATATGATGCTGTCTTCGCGTCTCTCTTTACTTATGATTATAACTGTGAAATTATCAAAGCTTTTTGCGAAGCTTGGTGTCCTTCCACCAATACTTTACTCACGAAACATGGGGAGATGTCTATTTCTTTGTGGGACTTGTACAACTTGATGGGGTTGCCTATAGCTGGCCACCTATATGATGAAGCAGTGACGAGCCTAACAGAACTGTTCTCCACAAATAATGAGCCATGTATTCCGCGCAGCTGTAGACATCTACTTGGTGCTTATCACTTGCTCTGCAAGGATACTAATAAGAAAGGTGTGACGATTGATCAATGGGTAAGTTTCTGGTCTAAAAAGACTGTAACATACCCTGCGCCTCCGATGCGTGTTGAGAAAAGACCAACTAATCGACCCAAAAAAACTTACAATCCAACCGGCACCATCCCAAATCACCGTTCCTGGACATCTGCTGAATTGAATCAATTCAGAAAAGTGGGAATTGCGCCAACAAACCAAGAAGAGACATATCTCGCTGCTTATTTAGCATGCTGGCTCTGCATTTTTGTACTTCCGAGTAATGAAGTAAACTTGATACGGCCAAGTACTTTTAAAGCGGCGAGTTTAATGGCTGCAGGAAAAAAGGTGGGCCTTGCAATTCCCGTACTGACAAGCATCTATCGTGGTTTGAACAAAATCTCAAATTCATCAAATCCATCTGAAGTTAAATCAACATTTCCCGTTCACTTTGTTCATGCTTGGTTAGCTCATTATTTCAAGACTCACTTTCCGATTGGTAGCAAATTGTCTTATCCTCGCATGGTAACTTATTCTGGTGAGCAAGGTGCAAAATACTTTAATCCTGAGGAGGCTCGTAAACGAATTCAAACAGCTGATAATGCTTCGTGGACTTGCAACATTTTTTCCAAAGATGTAGCCGTTTATTATGTGGATGACGGGAATAATGACTGGACTAGTTGGACCCATCTTGTAGCTCTTCGTACCAGCTATCTTACATTGAGGCAAGGTGGTCATTGTATAATGGAGCCATATTCTCCTCATAGATTTGCTCGTCAATTTGGTTTTCTGCAAGATGTTCCTAACATGCTTAGAACAAACCTCCGCAAGGCCTCTTTAGAAGAAGGATTTGATTACTGGTGTCATTCCACTACATGTAACTCCAAATCTGAAGCTTATTTTCCCGGTGCAGCCTCAGCTCCTAAAAATTACTCCACTTCTGAATATAAGGAGTGGTGGAAGCATGTTCATGGCACTTACTTATCTGATCATGTTAAAGACTTGATTACCCCAGTATCAGCCCCTATAGAGGAAGAAGTGGACATCATAGATGATCTTAATGAAAATCACCAAGACGTCCAAGGTATTTCTCCAGTGCATGATATGGTAAAACCTATGGCGCATAAAAGAAAGAAAGGTCAATCTGTGGAGGATTGCAGCGCATCCAGGGATCAACATTGGAAGAGGAAGAAGTCCACTGCCTCCACTGAAAAGCAAGATGATGAGGTTCCCTTTACTCTCCCAATCCTCTTCTTCTTTTTTTTTATATTTCCCCTTTTTTTTTTACAAGGCTCTTTTTACTACTTTAGATTGCGCAGAGGATTTCTAACCCAACTTCCCCTCCTAAGGCCAATGAAGGAAAAGAATTAATTTCTGCTATCGCTTCACAAGACTTGGCCAACGAGGTTGCCCCCTTTTTTTTTGTCTTTAGCTTTTTTATCATCTTTCCTTTTCTATCTAAATATATATATTTTTCAATTAGGTCTCAGGCTTCTCTTCAGACTCTGAGGGCGACGGTTCTACCAAGAGTGATGCTTCTAACACAGGAATGGATTCCTCTTTGAAAGCATGCCCAGCAGTAACAGAATTTAAATTCAAGAAAGAAGCTCGAAGTCTCAAAGAGCAATTTGCCCAGAAAGCCTGGAGCCGTATCAGAAATAAGCTCCAACGGACTCCTATCGAATATTTATCATCTCTAAGGGAAGGAGTCTTCAACCTGATAGGGGAAGTGAAAGTACTTAACATCGATTGCTCTACATTAGAAGAAGCCTTGACTCCTTTATTTGATAAGGCTGATGCTTATACTGCTGCGAGATCGAAGTCTGATCAAGCGGCCTCCAAGGGAGATTACGTAAAAGTCTCAGCCGACATCAAAGGTCGTCTCCAAAGCTATAAGGACACCCATACGATGGAGATACAAAAACTAAAGACAACCTGGGAAGAATTGGAGTTGATAGGCAACGAGTTGGCCACCCTGAAGAAAGAGAAGACTTTATGTGAAGCAGCTGATCAACTCAAACAAACCATTTACCGTGCTAAGAAAGAAATTGACCTCATAGAGGAAAATATCTTTGCACTTGATACAGTGACCTCATTAAAGGAGTATTCATCTGAGAACGAGAAAGCGGCTCTGAAGGCTGAATTACGAAGCATACTTTCTGATAACTTTTTTGTTTAGTGTAGGGCTTCTTCTTTTTTTTTTACTCATACTTGTCTGTTTTCCCTACTATGCTTTGAACATTTAATTACCAATAAAGTTCATTTCCTTCACTGTCGCTTACTTATATTGCCTTCATACTTCGATTTATTGCTTGTCTCATAAACTTGATGTGATAAACCAAAGATATGACTGAACTTAACAAAGTGTTAAGCTGCCTACGTACCTCTTTATAGAGGATCAAGTCATAACGTAGTTCAAAAGAACATAATTTGGTTTGAATGGGGGGGGTGCCGTACACAGTTTATACTCGTGCGGGCCAGGAGTGACTATTCTTTAACCACTTTAGACAAAGTAGGATATTTAATGCTTTAACCACTTAAAATATCTGAGTGGGGTGAATTAATAGTTTAACCACATATAATTACCTTTGGTGGGTGTCGTGCACAGTTTATACTCATGCGGACCAGGAGTAACATGCAGTTTAGGCTCGTGTGTCATGGAGCGTTCCTTAGGTTTGACTGGATTACGCGTAGTAGCGTTTCAGGAATTTGCCATTTATGGGGCCAATTCCCACTCCATCTTCGGATATCAACTTGTATGCACCATTTGTATATACTTCTTTCACAACATGTGGGCCATCCCACTTGGGCAAGAATTTATTTCCCACTCGGTGAGTGATGACAATAGGCCTTCTCACAGCAAGGACTAAGTCTCCGACTTGAAAGGAACGTATCTTCACTTTTTTATTAAACGTTCTGGAGAGGCGAGCTTGATAGCACTCAAGTCTCTGTTGTGCTTCTAACCTCTTTTCATCAAGTGCCTCTAATTCTTCAAGACGCAGTCGTGCGTTCTCTTCTTCAGTCAAACCTTCTTGTATGGCAATTCTCAAAGATGGTATTTGCTTTTCAAGGGGTACCACAGCTTCAACCCCATATACAAGGGAGTATGGAGTAGCTTGAGTAGGCGTTCTATAAGTAGTTCGATACGCCCATAAAGCTTCATGAATCCTTTCATGCCAGTCTCGCTTTGACTTGGAGACTACCTTCTTCAATAGGTTACACAGTGTTTTGTTGAAGGCTTCAGCGAGCCCGTTAGCTGCTGCATTGTACATAGAAGACTTCCTTTGCTTGAAGTCAAACTTCTCACAAAGCTTATCAATCAAAGAGTTACTGAATGGCCTCCCATTATCCGTGATGATGTATCGAGGCACTCCATATCTATATATGATGTTGATGCGGATGAAATCAGCAACATTTTCCTTCTTCACTTCTCTCAAGGGTACAACTTCCGCCCACTTGGAAAAGTAATCAGTGGCAGCCAGAATATAAAGATGGCCTCCAGAAGACTTCGTTAATGGCCCCACCACATCTAAGCCCCATGCATCAAATGGCCACGAAGAAACTGTTGGGTGTAATGGCTCGGGAGGCTGATGAATGAGATTTGCATGAAACTGGCATGGCTGACATTTTTGTGCATAATCTATGCAATCCTTCACCATAGAAGGCCAGTAATATCCCATCCTCTTGATTCTGAAATGTAACTTGGGTCCAGACTGGTGGGCGCCACATATTCCAGAATGAGCTTCCTCCATAGCTTGAAGAGCTTCTTCATCACTTAAGCATCTTAAGAGAATACCATCAAACGACCTTTTATAAAGTATATCTTTGTAATAGAAGAATCGTGGTGCTCTACGCCGAACATCAATCCTTAGGTGTGGATCATTGGGGAGCTTATCATACTTCAAGTAATCCACGAACGGTTGTCGCCAATCTTCCTTCCCAATATCGAACACTTCTATGGCACAATACCCAACTTCTTCATCATCTTCCTTTTCGAAGAAGGGAGGTACCACCCAACTTTTGCAGATCGAAACTTGGAAATGTGCTTCAGGCATTGCTATAGTTGACGCTAGCTTTGCCAAAGCATCGGCTTGTTTGTTCTTGCTTCTTGGAAGATGTTCAATCTCTACATCTCCAAGCCAATTCATAAGCCTTTGAGCATAGTCACAATACGGACGTAGCTCGGGTTTCTTGACCTCATATAAACCAAGCAGTTGATTGATTATTAACAACGAATCTCCATATACCTTCAGGTGTCGTTGCTTTACATCTACTGCCATCTCCAGACCAAGTATAAGAGCTTGATATTCAGCTACATTGTTAGAGCAATTTTTAGTTAGATTGAAGGAGTATGGCAGAACTTCTCCATCTGAGGTCACAAATACCACTCCTGCGCCGGCTCCTTCTCTGTGAGCAGCTCCATCGAAATACATCTTCCAAGGAGGAGTGATTTCAATAGCCAATATATCTTCATCGGGGAGATCATCAGATAACTCCCATTCTGCAGGCATGGGATGATCAGCTAAGAAATCCGCCAATACTTGCCCTTTCACTGCCTTTTGAGGGACATATATAATCTCGAATTGCTGCAATTGAAGATACCACCTTGCAAGCCTATCAGAGAGCACTGGTTTCGACATGACGAATTTTAATGGGTTGGCCTTTGAGACCAAGTAAACAGTATGAGCTTGAAAGTAGTGTCTTAACTTCTGAATTGCAAAGATGAGAGCCAGACAAATCTTTTCAATTGGTGAGTATTTTAACTCATTTGGGGTCATTGTTCTACTCAAATAGTACAATGCACACTCCTTTCCTTCATCATTATTTTGTGCAAGCAGGGCTCCAACTGATCTTTCTTGAGCAGATATGTAGAGAATCAATGGGCGTCCGGCTATTGGAGCAACCAATACTGGCGGCTTCATCAAATATGATTTAATACTGTTAAAGACATTAGTGCAAGATTCATCCCATTCAAATGGGCTGCCCTTTTTCATAAGATGGCTGAATGGTTGGCATCGGCCGGCCAAATTTGATATGAATCTTCTTAAGTATGCCAGCTTACCTTGCAAACTCTTGAGCTCATGTATGTTTCGGGTACCTGCATCTTCATAATTGCATCAATTTTTGCTCTGTCAATTTCAATGCCACGATGTCGGACAATGAATCCAAGGAACTTTCCAGAAGAAACTCCAAATGCGCATTTAAGTGGATTCATCTTGAGTTGGAATTTTCTAAGACGCTCAAATATTTGTCTTAAATCTTGGAGATGATCCTTTTTCTTCTTTGATTTTACCACGATGTCATCAACATAACATTCGACATTCTTATGGAGCATGTCATCAAATATCTTTTGCATGGCTCGTTGATAAGTGGCACCGGCATTCTTCAAGCCAAATGGCATAACATTGTAGCAATATATTCCTTTAGGAGTGCGGAAAGCTGTTTTCTCTTGATCTTCTGGGGCCAGGCTAATTTGATTATAACCAGACGATCCGTCCATAAATGAAAGGATTTCATGGCCAGTTGTTGCATCAATCATGAGCTCAGTAATTGGCAATGGAAAGTCATCTTTTGGGCATGCCAAGTTCAAATCCCGGAAGTCAACACACACTCTAAGCTGTCCGTTTGCCTTCCTTACTGGCACAATGTTAGAGAGCCAAGTGGGATACTTCACTTCTCTTATTTTTTTCGTCTCAAGGAGTTTATTAACTTCAGCCTCAATCAAGGGAACCAGCTCTGGTCGAAATCGACGCTGCATCTGCTTAACTGGCTTGGCTCCTTCTTTTATTGCTAAATGATGAACTGCCACCTTTGGATCTAATCCGGGCATTTCTTTGAATGACCAGGCAAACACGTCTCTAAACTCTTGAAGAAGCTCAATGTAAACTTTTTCTTCATCGGCTGTCAACAAAGCACTTATATAGGTTGGCCGTGGATCGTTATCACCACCTAAATTAATCTCCTTTAATTGATCAACAGTAGATTTGACACCCTCTTCAAATTCTGGAGGAGCATCATCAGCATCTTCCTCTTTGGTTGAGGTCTCCTCTCGTATAGTGACATGATTCACCGTGGCAACTTGTTCCAAGAATTCTTGCCTTTGAAAACGTGGGTTGGACCTAACTTGTTCATTCTCTCCCACTTTAACAATGCTCCCCACTTCATAGCCATCTCTCCTCATCTCGACGATCTTGCTTTGTAGATCTCTTTCTGCACTTTGTAGATCTGTTTGCATGATGATGGAATGAACAACATCTGATGAGCCTACACTTTCACGATCATCTTCTTCACTTCGGGTGAAGATTATTGTTCGTTTCTTAGCTTTCAACATTGTGCCACATGATATAGTCAGGAAATGTCGTCTTTTCATGCGAGATGGGATCCGACTATGTATCTTTGGGAAACTTGGGAACTTAGTGGTCCTTTTAGCTCCAGCTGGTTTGAGTCTCTCGAATACTGAGATTCTTTCTGTCTTTCTATCTTCCTCATGAGACTCCTCTTCTTCAGAGAGAATTTCATCTTCAGTGATGTAGTTTGTGTTTGCCCTCTTTATCGCAATGCGAACAGGTTTTTGCGGAACATATCCTATACCTGTTCTAGTATACTTGGAAGTACGGCCATTACTCTTCAATTTCTCTTGGGTGGTTCTACTAGGAGTCTTATGAGACAATTCATTTGCCGCACCTTTTTCCTGAGGGTCATAACCAGCTTTCACAAGAAGTTTGTAAGCTTGTGGGCTATACGATTTGGAAACCGCCGCCTCAAATACATCTCCGTGCTCAGTTTTAGCCGCTTGAGTTGGGCGAGTGAATCCTTTGAGTGGAGGGGGAGAGGGCCTCTCAGTGTCAACCTTAGTCAGGGGTAGTGTCAACCCTTCTACAGTTTTGATCAACTGTTTACTTTTATTAGAATGTGTGGATGAAACATCATCTGCATTCTCTTTTCCTTGTTTATCATTACCTTTATCTTGTGATGAAGTTCCTTCCTGCTTATCGGCCTTGATACTTTTCAGAAAATATCTAGCGTCTGCGAAGTATGACTCTGCTTCTGTAAATGGCTTTTCATCACCGAGTACCTTTTTTATGTTACCTCCATCGCAGTATTTGAAGCACTGATGCAGCGTAGAAGGAATCACTCCATTTTCATGCAACCATGGGCGCCCCAAGAGCATGTTGTATGATGTTTTAGCATCAATGACATGAAACAGAACTGTTGAGGCCATCTCATCTATTATCAAGTTCATGACTATCGTACCAAGTGTTCTCTGGCCCTCTTGATTGAACCCATGAATCGTTAATCGGCTACTGCCAAGTTCATCTGTTGAAATCCCTAATTTTTTCAACGTTATTAGAGGTAGGATATTGACCGCTGAACCTCCATCAATCAGTATTCGATTCACCCTTTGCTCTTGAGTGCAACCAGCTACGAACAAGGGTCGGTTGTGAGATTGTGAACCGAGCAGTAAGTCTTCCTCAGTGAAGGTAATCATCATAGCATGGGCCTTGCTTTCAATTTTAGGCCCAACAGCTTCGCCTGCCATATGGCATGAATAATTATTTCCACCGTCTGCAGAAGTAGAGTTTGCAGTTGCATCTTCATCTAGAAAGATCTTCCCTTGCTCAACCAATCGCATAACTTTGTCTTTAAAGACAAAACAATCTTTGATAGAATGTCCCACCAGTCTATGATACTTGCAGTATTTCGGATTGTCCGTTTGTCCCGCTTCTTCTGGTCGCTTCATTTCAGGAAGCTCGATAAGTTTATCTTTGAGTAGATCATCGAGTATGCCTGGGACATCCGAATCAAGGAATGGGTACTTCCTTTCTTGCATTTCTTTCAAGGTCAATCTTCTTTGCCCCCTTTCTTGAGACTCATTTTTCACTTTATCATCTTTTTCATTCTCATTCCTTCGGAACTTAACAGTTGATGCATTGGTTGCCATAGACCCTTTTTCGGAAGATTTATTGTAGGGTTTGCCCCCTTTCCTTGCCTCTTGCTTTTCTTTATACTTGTAGGATCCAGGAATCGGTGGTTCTACAACTCCACTTATCCCCATACTTAGCTCCATATCGTGAGCTCTTGTGGCCAAGTCTTCAAAGGTTTTAGGCTTAATCCCTTGAAGTATGTAACGAAGGTTCCATTGCATTCCTGCTGTGCACATCTCAATGCCAGAAACTTCAGACAATCGATCTTTACAGTTTAGGCTCAAATTTCTCCATCGATTAATGTACTCAATTACTGGCTCTTCTTTTAACTGACGGGTGTTCGTCAACTCTATCATGCTAACCGTCCTCCTAGTACTATAGAAACGGTTAAGGAATTGATATTCCATCTGGTCCCAACTGTCTATAGAATCAGCCTCCAAGTCGGTGTACCATTCAAAAGCATTTCCCTTCAGAGAGCGAACGAATTGTCTCACCATATGATCTCCGTGAGTGCCAGCATCATTGCACGTTTCTATGAAATGTGCTATATGTTGCCTTGGATTACCTTTGTCATCAAACTGTTGGAACTTGGGGGGTTGATAGTTAAGTGGCATCCTCAAGTTGCCAACCCTCCTAGTATAAGGCTTAGCATAAGCGAATGAAGGTTTAGAGCTCTCTTCGAATTGGTCCTTCATTGTGCCAAGTATAATGCTTTTTAACTGGCTGATAGGAACCATTCCATCATGGGAAATGTTCAATTCTTCTTCAATCACCCTTTTCCCCATCGTCTGACGCTTCGCAGACTCATCTATTTCATTTTCAGCATCTTCTTCTTGCTTTTCGTTTGCATGGCTAGTTTCAGCACCAGCCATTTTCTCCATCAGTTTGAAAATCAAAGTATTTTGTTCTTGGTTCTGTTTGGCAAGTGCAGCAACGGATTCAGTTAAGCTTGCCAACTGTTCTTCGACAGACGAAGTGTTTATTGCCATTGTCGAGGCTATGGATGAATCAGACAATGAGCTTTCTTCAAGTATAGGGGTTGAGTTAGCTGAGTCGTTTTCCTCATCTTTATCATCATATGGTATCACTCCAGAGGTAACTCCAACTGAAGAATTTATCTCTGAAGAGGCTTCAGATCGTGCCATCTTTGACATGCTTCTAGTTGTTACATTAACGTCTTCCACTTGTAATTCTGAAGACTTGAAGACAGAAGCTGATCTGTTGACTTTGACCCTTAGCGGAACCATCTTACTTTGCTCGAAGAGGAGATGAGAGGTAGAAACGGTCCCACTGGGCGTGCCAAAATTTGTAACAACAAAATTGTATTTATTAAAATAATAAACACAAAATATATTACAATGATAATCCGAGATGGATTAAACTTGAGAATTTAAGTAAACAGTTTCTAGCTATCCTCTGATTCCTAGAAACTGTTTACTTAAATTCTCAAGTTTAATCCATCTCGGATTATCATTGTAATATATTTTGTGTTTATTATTTTAATAAATACAAATTTTGTTGTTACAAATTTTGGCACGCCCAGTGGGACAGTTTCTACCTCTCATCTCCTCTCTTCGAAAGTTTGAAAGTACAAAGTATGGCTCCTCTCAGGATTGCCATAAGAAGATCTTCTACCTTGAAGCCTTCAGAGCTGCAGACTGAAAAGATTCAAAGAACAACTCCACTCAGGATTACGATACGAAGGTCTACTGCCTCAAAACCTTCAGAGTTACAAACTAAAGATGTTGAAGTAGTTATAAGGAGTATGTCTGAAGTCTCCTTAGAGACAAACCACGTAGTGGGGACTGTTCTCGATAAGCCAATGCACGACGTCAAAGATGGTGAAGAGGACTCTATCTGCCCAACTCCTCGATCCATAGAAAGTTTGGCGTATGACTCATTCATAGCCTGCGCCATGGTAACAAATGCTTCGTCTGTCGAAGAACAATTGGCAAGCTTGACTCAATCTGTTGCTGCACTCACTAAACAGAGCCAAGAACAAGGTCTGTTGATATCCAAACTGATGAAAAAGATGGAGATAGCACAGACAAGTCATGTAAATGAGAAACGAGTTGAGGATGAAGATGGGGAGGAGGACTCCGTGAATCACCATCCATATGAAATAAATCCAGTTAAGGAAGTGATACAAATTTCAGCTGATGGAATGCTCTCTATGAATCAACTGAAGAATATCGTACTAGAAACGATAAAAGACAAGTTTAAAGGGAGCTCCAAATCTTCTATTGCTTACAATAAGCCATATACGAAGAGAATTGACAACTTGAAGATGTCAGTTGACTACCAGCCTCCTAAATTTCAACAATTCGATGGTAAAGGCAACCCAAGACAACACATAGCGCACTTTGTCGAGACATGCAATGATGCTGGAACCTTTAATGATCACATGCTCAAACAATTTGTCCGCTCGCTGAAAGGAAATGCTTTTGATTGGTATATCGACTTGGAAGCTAACTCCATCGACAACTGGGGGCAAATGGAAAACGAGTTTCTCAATCGCTTCTACAGCACTCGAAGGACTGTTAGTATGATCGAATTGACTAACACTTGCCAGTGGAAAGAAGATCCAGCACTCGATTATATTAATCGATGGAGAAATCTAAGCTTGAATTGCAAAGATCAATTGTCTGAAGTCTCTGCCATCAATATTTGCATTCAAGGGATGCAATGGAGTCTGCGATACATCCTTCAAGGGATTCAACCAAAGACTTTTGAAGAACTAGCTACAAGAGCTCATGATATGGAGTTAAGTATGACATCAAATCATTTCGAATTGCCAAGCAACAACTCTTATGAATTTGAAGACATTTCACTTGATGAACCTCTCGAGGAGGAATCACATTCAAAGAAGCCGGTGTCAATAAAGATTCAAAGAAATGAAGTTAAAGTAAGAGAAAGTAATGCACCCGATGATTGGGGGCAATGAACTATTAACAAAATCAATGCTCCTCAACACGAGCATAAACTGTCCATATGTTATACTCCTTGATACGAGTTAAAACTATCTAAAATTTCTCAAAATCAATGCTCCTCGGCACGAGCATAAACTGTCCACATGTTATACTCCTTGATATGAGTTAAAACTATCTAAAATTTCTCAAGTAATGCTCCTCGACACGAGCATAAACTGTCCACATGCTATACTCCTTGATACGAGTTAAAACTATCTAAAATTTCTCAAGCAATGCTCCTCGACACGAGCATAAACTGTCCACATGCTATACTCCTTGATACGAGTTAAAACTATCTAAAATTTCTCAAGCAATGCTCCTCGACACGAGCATAAACTGTCCACATGTTATACTCCTTGATACGAGTTAAAACTATCTAAAATTTCTCAATCAATGCTTCCCGACACGAGCAAAAACTGTCCACATTATGCTCATTGATATAAGTTAAAACTATCTAACTTAAATCAAATCTCCTTGAGAAGAGACGAAACTCTCTGCATGTTATGCTCTTTTGATACGAGCCTAAACTATCAAACTCAAATCAAATCTCCTTGAGAAGAGATGAAACTCTCTATATTTTACGCTCCTTGATACGAGTCTAAACTATCAAACTCAAATCAAATCTCCTTGAGAAGAGACGAAACTCTCTATATGTTATGCTTCTTGATACGAGCTTAAACTATCCCACTTAAATCAAATTTTCTTGAGAAGAGATGGAACTCTCTACATGTTACACTTCTTGATACGAGATTAAACTTTCCAACTCAAGTTCAAGACTCCTTGAGAAGAGTATAAACTGTCTACAAATCAAATTGAAGACTCATTGACACGAGTATAAATTGTCAGCAAATTCAAGTTCAAAGCTCTTTAACGCACGAGCATAAACTGCATGTTACTCCTGGCCCGCACGAGTATAAACTGTATACGACACCCCCTATTCAAACCAAATCATGTCCTTTTGAACTACGTTATGACTTGATTCTCTGTGAAGAGGTACGTAGCCGCTTAGCACTTCACTAAGTTCAGCCATAATTCAGGCTATTTGTATCAAGTTGCTGAGACAAGCAATAAAATTCAGTCATGTTGATCAATAATGGAGTGTCGCAATTTGTTCACTTCAACACAAAGGCGTCCGTGAACAAAGTGCGAGGGGGCATTTGTAGGCACCTGAATTTTATTGCCTATTAAATAAAATATGTGGCAAATTAATGCAATAATTATCAATTAATTATTTATTTATTAAGGAATTTAAATAAATTAATTCCTAAAATAAATGAGTAAATAATTGATAATTAAGCCTTATCCAGTCCAGCAGGCTTAATTAAAGGAAAAAAGCCCAACATATCTTTTAAAGGAGAAAATATCTCTCAAGTGGTTATTTTCTCTACATATAAATAAGGGCATTCAGTCCTCATTCCAGACACACCAAAAACATCTGAAGACGCGCTTCTGAAGAGATCAAGAATACGAGCAGTGCTCCCTTGAGATCTTCAAGCATCTTCAAGTCAAGACTTAAGATCTTCAAGCATCTTCAAGTCAAGAACGGTCTGCGATCAGAGATCAAGGTTCTAAGCCCCTCCGATCCGGCGTTCTTCCATCCAACCGCCTCCGATCAGAGATCAAGGTTCTAAGCCCCTCCGATCCGGCGTTCTTCCATCCAACCGCCTCCGATCAGAGATCAAGGTTCTAAGTCCCTCCGATCCGGCATTTTTCCATCCAACCGCCTCCGATCAGAGATCAAGATTCTAAGCCCTTCCGATCCGGCGTTCTTCATATCAAATTCATCCAGCAGTCTCCGTGAAGTCAACGTTCTACCAAATTGAACAGCATTCTTCACAACAAATCTTCAAGTCAATGTTTTATCCGAACAAAGGCTCGACACCTCCGGATAAATATTTTAAAGCTTCAAGTCAACCACGAGCACGGACAAGCTTCATCCGAAGATTCGGCTCAGAAAGTTGATAAAGTCAAAGAAGTCAACTCAAGAGAGGAATCAGAGGATAGCTAGAAACTGTTTACTTAAATTCTCAAGTTTAATCCATCTCGGATTATCATTGTAATATATTTTGTGTTTATTATTTTAATAAATACAAATTTTGTTGTTACAAATTTTGGCACGCCCGGTGGGACAGTTTCTACCTCTCATCTCCTCTCTTCGAAAGTTTGAAAGTACAAAGTATGGCTCCTCTCAGGATTGCCATAAGAAGATCTTCTACCTTGAAGCCTTCAGAGCTGCAGACTGAAAAGATTCAGTGACAAAATCGAGTCAAGTAGCGATCCTGCAAATCAAACAGCGCTTAAGGGAGCGGTTCAACCCCAGCTTGATACAAGTTCACATCCAGAATTCCCTGAGCTTCCAAATTCTGTAGTGAACCAATCTGATCAAGCCATTGCTGATAAAAAATGGCAGCGAGCAAAGAGGTTGAGAGAAATGAAAGAGGTATTCGAGAAAGACAGTTTGGGACTTCCAAAAACAAAGAGACTGCTTCTGTTTCCTCAAAGATAATTGTCGAAGAGCTTGGATGAGAAGTTCAGGAAATTTGCTAAAGTTATGAGGGATGTCCAAGTTACTGTTCTCTTTTCAAAGGCCTTGGATCAGATGCCACATTACGCAAGGTTTATCAAGGAAAGCATCTCGAGAAAAAGAAAGCTGAACAGTGTGGAGACAGTTAACATGACCGAAAATTACAGTTTCATAATCCAAAGAAAGTTACCTGAGAAGCTGAAGGATCCTGGTAGCTTCATCATTCCTTGTGAGATAGGAAAAGGACCGTCTAGAAGGGCATTATGTGATTTAGGAGCCAGCATAAATTTGATGTCCTTATCAGTGTACAAGAAGCTTGGTTTGGGGGGTTGAAACCCTCCTCTGTGGCCCTACAGTTAGCAGATAGGTCATTGACATACTCCAATGGGGTTGTTGAAGATGTGTTGGTCAAGGTTTCGGAGATGGTTTTTCCAGTTGACTTCCTAGTACTTGATATGGAGGATGATAAGGATGGCGTACCTCTGATCTTAGGGCGTCTATTTCTCGCTACTGGAAGAGCTCTCATAGATGTGTTCAGAGGAGAATTAAGGCTGAGGGACAATGACAAGAAAATTATCTTTTCTTTGAATAAGGGTTGCAGTGGCCTACGACTCAGCAACAATGCAAGTCTCTGGAAGTAGTGGACACGGAGTATGATGAGAACTTTACCCTGTCTGATGCAGAGTTTGAGAGTTTGTCCAATGATACATGTATTGACTATCTTGAGAAGTTACTTGCATTAGGTGATGCAAGGGATGAACAGAGAAGGAAGGGTATAATTGAAGAGGCAAGGACACCTACGTGCGAGGTGGTTAAATACGAGGAGAAAGGAGTTGAAGTAGTAGAGGGGATCAACAAAGCAAGCGGATCTCTTATTTTTCCTATTACTAACTCTACTATTATGTTTGATAATGTTTTGGTTACAGGAATCATGGATGATCCATATTTGAAGCCTCCGAATTTACCTCCGGATTTTTCTTCTTATATGGGTGTTGAAGATTCTAACTTGTTCAGTCCGTGTTTTTATATGGAGGATCCTATATCGGTGACAAGGAAAGGTGAGGTAGTTGGAGTTAACAATGATAGAGGAAGGACGTACTTGAAAGTATGAATGAGAGGACTGTGTTCCGAGTCAGTAGTCAGTAAGAGGTATCCATCGTAACTCTCCGATGTTAAACATGAGCGCCTGTTGGGGGCCGACCCTCCCATTTTATTTGCTTTATTGAGTCTGTGTCAATGTAGGAACTTTATTAGGTGTTGCTCGAATATGGTATACACTTCTTTACAAACTTATGCTCTCACTTTGTTTGATCTAAGTTTGGGGGGATACATGTATACCTGCGTCTTGCTGCACCAAAGTAAAGTTGCTTCATTGTGCTTGGGTGCTTGGGCAATTAATTTTTTGCGATTTTTTGGTATTTTTGAGTCATTTGATTATATTGAGAGGTCGATTTTTTGTGATTGTCCAGGTGTGTGTTTTGTTGCGTGTCAATCCTAGTATTGAGTGTGGTTAATTTTTTGTTCTTGATGATGATTGATTGATTTGTCTAAGCATTGGATTGAGTTTTACTATGGTTGATTTGAGTATTAATTTGGTGTTATGAGATAATTGTAATAATCCAGCTAGAGATGTATTTGGATGTTGGAATGCTTAAAGATTGTTGCATGTATTAAAATTGGTTCATAAGCCTATGAAGTAGTGCTCGTTATTTTGTTACACCCATGTGAGAATTTGAGCTTTGATAGATCATGAAATTACACATGATTGGTTTTATTCTTGAGAGCATCGTTTACATGCATGTATTCTAGAACTTGACTCTTAATCTGCTTGAAGCTAGATGATTGACTAGATGATGGGAAATGACCTTAGACCATTTTGTTCTTTATTGAGTCACTAGCCAAATATTTATCCTACCTTGAAATTTAATCCATAGTTTCCAGTTTGAGCCTTTAAGCCTTTTTCGTTGGAAGCCTATGAAGATAGCCAATTTAATCCTTTAAAAGCCTTTAAATACCTATCCTAGTAGAGAAATAAAGGAGACAGATTGGTGTAGTGTGAAAAGAAAGTTGGGAAGATGAACGTGGAGGAAAGTGATTGAAGTGCAGAATAGTAAATCTTGTAGAAGGGGGTAGTGTCTGAAACTGGTACCCTATTTGAAAAGTAGAGAAAAAAATAAAAAAAGGATGTGGATCTTTTATGTTAAGAGAGGATTGAATTATAAAAAGAGGTGAGAAGAAAAAGAAAAGAGAAGGAGATTGATTTGTCTAGTATATGTGTTGAAAATATATCTCTACAATTGATTCTCTACTAGTGATCAAGTCACTTATCATATATTCACCTACCCTTGTCCAAAGAGTCAACGTTACAACCCTAAGCAAGTCCTTTGTGATCTCATTGTTAAGTCTTTCAAGTTAGTGGAGAGTCTAGATAATTATCAAGCTTATGATTACGTGTGCATGTGAATTGATTTGAGTATATATATATTAGCCATGAGAGTGAATAGCTCTCACTTGAGCGAAGAGTGCAAATACTATCTGTGAGAGTGGAAGATGAGCATTCTGAAATGGGGAGTGACTGATTTGACGTGCGTATTTTCAATTGATAGGATTTTGACATTTGAGTATATTATCTTGGTTTGGATTTGTGAGTGATCCCTTGTTTGTATTAGAATTTCAACTCTCATCTCTCTCGTGTTTTGAAATCGTTGTTCGGGGACGAACAATATGGTAGTTTGGGGGGTTGATGAGAGTGGAAATCTATATTTTTTGGTCTCATATTACCTAGTTTTTATTAGATAAAAGCCATATATTTGTGTCGGATTGCGTAGTTTACGTATTTTATATGATTATGGTGCTACTAATGGATTTTGTTGAGTTTTGAAGGTTAAAATAGGATAGAAATGAAGCAGAAACAAAAACAAGCAAGAAACGGGGCTGAAAAGACCCAACTCGAGTTGAAAGACCCAACTCGAGTTGCAACACGACTTGCAACTCAAGTTGAGTTGGGGTCCGAAATGTGTCCAGAATTGTCCAGTGAGCTTACTCGAGTTGCAAGGTCTAACTCGACTTGCAACTCGAGTCGAGTTGGGGGCAGAGCAGCATCCAAAAATTGTCCACTGAGCCAACTCGAGTTGCAAGGCCTAACTCGACTTGCAACTCGAGTCGAGCTGGTGTACGGAGAGAATCCAGTTTCAGAGCATTGTAACACGACTAGACAGACGAGTGCTCGACTTGATGACACGCCTCATATAGGGTGACTCGAGTTGCATTTCAACGTAACACTGGTCGTGTTGCCAACTTGAGTTGGGCATCCCAACTCGAGTTAGGTTATTTTGGGCCAAAAATTGGGTTTTTGATCCCCTGTGCGTGACAACGTGTAAAAATAGCCCAATGGAGTCAAATTCGTTGCCCAAGGTATAAAAGGGGTCAGAACACCTGGAGAGCAAGAACGATCATTCAACAGATAAACAAAACGTGAATTCAATTCACGCACCATCCATTACCCAATTCACATCATTCCTTTTCACCCATCCATCCCATCGGTCCATAGGAGGTTTCAAGTGCGATTTTGAGAGCCACTCCAATCGGAGAGATGGAGGAAAGAAGCAGACCATGTACTAGGGTTTTGTATCTTTTCTTATTCTTTTCAATTATTGATTTGATTATGAATTTGTCAGACATGAGGGTTGTCTGTAGCCTCATGGGCTAAAAACCCTTTACAGTTCTAAGGATTGAAGGTTAGGGATAGTTGATTTGGGAACCCTAAACAAAGTATTGTGATTTCATGCTGTTAAGATTTTTATTTATTCGATTAATTTCAGATTATATTATATGTTTGTAACGTCTTCATAGCATGCTATTGATATTGCCCGTGATGCTTGGTATGTTGTGTTAGCTTGTGTGCATATGTACTTAATATTGTCTGTTTGCTAGGGGTTATAATAGTTTGTCCGTGAACACGATAATCCTAAGGGCTGGTAAATAGGATACTTGATATTCTTAGTGGAACAATGCAATTAGGAAATCAAGTAGGAAGTGAATAGGTTTGAATATTACTTTCAGAGAATATATGTTAGTCGAATTGGCCATCCGGAGGTTTATGAAATTTGCCTTATTAGTATATAGGAAGGAGGTTCAAAACTATTCGCGCTTCATCTTGTGGTGTATTTCCATTAAAACAGTATGAATGAACAATAGGACATCTGGGAGACCCAATCAATTGCTTTATACCTGAAACCTTAGAGCTGTTACTCATCTCTTGATTAAATCTTGAATATTCCTTGCTTTTATTTAATTTATTATTGATTATTTCAGCACTTTAGTAATTAGTCATATTCAAACACTTGAAAATTGGTTACAATAGTTCTAATTGAAAAGTAATATTAATTAAATAAATAATTAACTGTCTCAGTGGGAACGATATTTATTTTAACTTGGGTACTTGCCATTACAATCGACATCCCTACACTTGGTGATTTAATTGAAGTGCGCAAATTAGCCTAACAAATATCATGATAAATATAGGAAAAAGTAGATCTCAATCTCATATACACTTAAAAGTAACAACGTAAAAGTTGAAAGGATTTTACCCTACCTCAAACCTTTAACAACAGTCAAACCTTATTTCTTCCCTGCCTTCTCAAGAGTGGAGTCCAGTATAGCGTGAGTGAAAATAAAAGTTAAAGATTTTGAGTGAGAGTGAATTGTGATCTTTTTTGAGGAAGTTTGTGACTTTAAGGTTGATAGGCTCGTCAGTTACGGAAATAAAGGAGGAACGTGAGCAGATCACGTCAACAGACTTACTATGAATTTAGGATTTAAATTCAAATCCAAATGTAACCTCCAAAGTAAAATAAAGATTAAGATTAAATATATAAATATTTTATTTAAATTAAAATATTGATAAAAAAATATGGATAAAGGAAATATTAATAAGTGAACTTAAAAAATGATAATTTGGCGTAAATTGAGAAAAAAAATGTAGGGTGTTACATATAAAAATAATAATCTTATAATAAAATGTAATATTTGAATTAATGAAAAGTAATAATGATACATTGAATTATTTTATAAAGATTTTGTAGTATATAAAAAGAAATTATGAGCTTTGGAAAAAATAAAAAAAAGTACCAAAGAAAAAAGAAGACTCTTATAGAACATTGATTCTTTTACATTGGACAGCAGTAACTCAACAAGAATAGGCTGGTTAACTTTGCATAGCCATTGATTCCACAGTGAGAATCACAACTTCATTTTTTCAAAAAATAAGTGCTTTGCGAGCAATGTTGCTGCTTCCACAACCTTATGATCAAAAAGAGGCATTTGTTGAATGTCCAGGCATTCACAAGGCAATATCAACGAATGGAGAAATGAGAAATTCATAGTGTAGTCATTCGTAGGAATACCCATGTGACGCATTTCATCGAACATGGAGAGGGCAACAGGGTGGTGCTTCAATTTCACTATTACACCCAACAATTTGGTGAAAACAAGAAGCTAGGGTGTGTTGGGTTTATCCGCCCAGGGAACTGGGCCCACGACCCCACGTATGGCGGATAAACCCAACAAGTGATATCATAGCCAGACCCTAGACTTAATCGGCCAGGTTGGTGGGATGTTCGGACCTCAAACTGGATGGTCTAACTGCGGAACTGATTATCGTGAAAATTTAGTAAATTTTAGAGTCGTGTTAGTGTGATTTTTGCGTGTTTTTATATTATTTTTAGTATTTTATTATTTATTTTTATTGTTTTTATTTATGGTGTAAAGTATGTGAATCATGCTATTTTTCATGTAGGAATGGGGTGTATTTGAGCAAAAATTAAAAAAGAAAGAAATGAGAATTAAATCTGGATGAAAATAAGAAAAAAAAGAGTTGGAGTTGAAAAGACAACGAATTTAGAGGAGGGCTACCACAACACTTTTACTAAGTGTAGAGATATGAGTGAATAGACAACAGCCTTAAGTGTTGTCGTTTAAGCGTTGTCTATTTGAATTGAAGGAAGCAGAATGAAAAAAAAAGAGTTGGAGTTGAAAAGACAACGAATTTAGAGGAGGGCTACCACAACACTTTTACTAAGTGTAGAGATATGAGTGGATAGACAACAGCCTTCCTTAAGTGTTGTCGTTTCAGCTGTCTATTTGAATTGAAGGAAGCAGAATTTTTCATTCTGTAAGAGAAAATGCATGCGGAGGTGGGATTCAAACCCAAGACCTCACGCATGGGTGCACGCGCCTCCAACCACTAGGCTACAGTCGGTTCATGCAATAAAATTGTACAGATATATTATTTATTCTAATCTCCTGGAACCGAATTTTAAGCCAAAAAGCTCATTTCCACCCTTAAGCCCATTTTCTTCACTTAGGCCCATGAACCTATTTGTGCCCTAATTTCCCTAATCCTCCATACATTTAAATACACTCCTTCTCACCTTTGGACACCAACACCCAACACCCAACACCCATTCCATTCCCCTTATTTTGGAGGCCACACCCCATTCCACACACACTCCACTCCATCCATCCATCCTCATTTCATCCACCCATTTCATTTGGTTTCTTCAAAGTACATCCTTCATTCCACCAATCCACCAATCTAAGAAGGAAAAATCAAACAAGAAGTGAAGATTTGAGCATGTTGAAGGAAGAGTTTGTCAAGTTTGAAAGGGAGGCTTCTCAACCTTTAATTTGTGATTTTCTTCATTATTTAGCTCAAATGGAGCAAGCCATGGATTTTATTATTTTTGCAATGAATTGTAGTGGCTAGTCCTCATGTGAGGCTAGCCACAAGATTGATTGAGACTATTCTAAATATGTAGGATTTTTAATGGTTTAATTGAATTGATTTTGGAATTTATCTCATGATTTATGATTACTTGATTTATGTAATGAATTGTGTGGTTAAATTCTCTATTCATAGTGTTAGGATGGTCATTCCAATATTATGTCTAGGGTTTTAATTAAATCATTTTATTATATGATCATGTATGTTAGCGTAGGGAGAGGTAAGTCATACCCTTCTTGTGCTTGGGACATTCATGAAGTAACACTTAGTTAATGGATCTAAGTAGGTTATTAATTGAGTGAGAAGAACCAATCTTATAATCATAGTACCCTTGAGGGAATTGAGAATAAGGGACAATCTTTTGTGTTTAAAACTTGTAATGAGTTGAGAACCTAATTGCCTTGGCCATAGGGATTAGGAGAACATATGTAATTGCTTCTATTTCATTTTCAATGATGTTTACCATTAGAAACTTGCATGTTTAGATGATGTCTAGATCTTGATTGTGGTTAATCCTTGCATACTTCTTAGATTGCTCACCATCACCCATCATCCATTTCATATGTACATCTTCTATCTTTAATTGATTTCTTAGTTGATAGTTTGTAGTGTAATTAAACCCCTTCCTTTTATTGATTAGTTCTTCTAGAGTGAAATATCTTTCAAATACGGATACATCACTTTCTCTCTTGGGTTCAATATTTTGTTGCTTGGTCACCCCGACTATTACGACCAATCAGGGACTTTGTTTGAGGGGAAAATATTGATGGGTATCAACCAAAGTCCCACATCGGTTAGGGGGATGACGATGTGTTTATAAATGAGGGATTGACTCTCCCTAGCATGAGGCCTTTTGGGTGTGAGCCCAGAGAATAAAATCGTGCGGGCCAGTGGGCGGCTCAGACAATATCATGCTATTAGATTGAGTGGGCCCGACTCCCTGGGCAGATAAACCCAACAAGTGGTATAAGAACCAGGCCCCAAACTTAACTGGCCAGGGTTGGTGGGATGTTCGGACCTCAAACTGGGACTTTGTTTGAGGGGGAACTCTCACAACAAAAAGATATTGAAGAAAATTATACAAGATCAGACATGAAAAAAGGAAAAAAGAAAAAACAATCTTTGAATAAAAAATTTGAATCAATTTCAACAAGTTTTGCTTTTGAATTTGAAACTTGCTCGAATTGGATCCTTTCGATTCCTATATATGTAATTTTCATTTCTTCATTCTTCCTTGTTGCTTGTAACTGACCGGTTGGTTCATCGAAACCAGACTTAACCGGCCCGGGTTGGTGGAATGTTCGGACCTCAAATTGGATGGTCTAGCTGCGGGACTTTGTTTGAGGGGGAAATGTTGGTTGGGTGTCAACCAATCGATGGGATATTCGGACCTCGAACTGGATGGTCTAGCTGCGAGACTTTGTTTGAGGGGAAAATGTTGGTTGGATGTCAACCAAAGTCATATTAGAAGTGGGGATGACAATGAGTTTATAAATGAGGGATGGACTCTCCCTAGCATGAAGCTTTTTGGGCGTGAGCCGAGGGTGGTAAAACCATGCGGGCCAGTGGGCGGCCCAAAACGGACAATTTCATGCTATTGGATTGAGTGGGCCCTGCTCCCTAAACCCAACAGGGTCGTGGTCGCATTTCGCGAAACAACCAAACAGTAACGTCTAATTCATTGATGTGAATTAGATGTTGTTGAAATCACAATCAATGCTTTTGCTGAATTCAAAGAGAAGAAAGAGAATGGATGTGGTAGCTGATCATTTTCATAAGCACGTCAATTTCAGCTTATTCTTGCACTTGCTGTTGATCAAGCAACATGGATATGGTACCTGTATTGGCCCACAAATATTTACGCCGCTGATATATCACATCCATGCTCTGGCTCGATTCATTTAATGTTAGATGATGTATTTTTAAGCTAACTAATTATGATCTCGATTTCGTGTATTTGGTGCATTTTCTTTTTGTTCGACCCGGGCCTAGAAAATGTCAGGACCGACACTGATTTGGTGTAGTATGGATCACGAGATCTAAATGAAAGGGTTACCCCATGGATTGACTTTGGAAACGTGAAGTTTCTACTTGTACGAGCCAAAACAGGGCATGGTATGAATTACACAATGACTACAAGTCTACAATTTATGAAGATTAATTTTGATTATTTGAATTGGTAAAATTAATATCTGTGAACTACTTAAGTACTAAACCTTGTTTGCATTTCTAAGATTATTTTGTAATGTTATGTTTTATCATTGTATTTGTTGTGTCACATGGATGATTATTCTTCTGAGTTGATTCCAAAATAGCAAATTATGTGACAGAACACTAGCTACTCAACTGAGAATATCAACCGAGAATATTATCGCATTTGTTTTGCTACCCACTGAAGCTGTATTTATCTCATGTATGTAGTTATTTGTTGTAAAATTTACCAATATAAGTATTAGATAATTATAGTTATAACTTGTTGAAGTTCTTGCATCTTGTCTTACCTATTCATTTGAAAATACGACATTTAGCGTGGAGTTTCGTTCAGATTTGTTGACATCCCTTTAAGGAGCACTGATGAGCACATTGAACTATATCCTTGTGGCTGAGAGCCCTCACACCTTAGGCACAACGATACAATTACCAAAGGTGCTCTACCACATAGATAACAGCCTGTTGGGTGAGCCTTTCTTTTACATGATAATGACAACAAATTTGGGCAGCCTGTAGCATCGGCAGGAATAGGTTGCCCAACTTTGCAAATCCCATTGAATCTCACAATGAGAATCACAACTTCATTAGGCTCACACGTTTTCAAAATCAAGAGCTTTATGAACAACTTCCAGGACCTTATGATCCAAAAAGATGCCTTTGCTATTAGTTGTATTGGCCCACAATCCTACTTCCTCCAACAATGGTTTTGCTTTCCATAGCTTGTTCATCCCAAAAAAACTCCAGATAATAACATTATAAAGACAATTATTGGGTGCACTACCTCTTCCATCAATTTATACCAGCAACTGTTTTAACTCCTCCAAATACCCTTCCTCACGAAGTGAACCAATAATCATGGTATACTTTAGAAGGTAATTCATCCAAAAGATTTGTTGCAGCTTTAAGTTTTCTACCTTTGTACAATCCATTAATGATTAGACCTTCTTCCATTGTATGTACAAATGAGAGTGCTTAAGCAGTCTCCCTAGTCTACTACGGATCTATTTGTCGAACTTCCATATCATTAAAAAGTTTCCAGCTATCAGCATATCTCCCTAGCCATTAGCTTTCATATCATTGACATTGAAAAGTTTCCAGCTATCAGCATATCTCCCTAGCCATTAGCTTTCATATCATTGAAAAACTTCCAGCCATCAACATATCTCCCAAGCCATCTACTTGTCGAGGGTTCATATCATTGAAAAGCTTCCAGCCATCGACATATATGCTTCAGGCCTTCACTTTTGCAGCATCACTAAATCAACCAACACTTTTATACAGCTTTTAAAGCACTCTTGGGCAGTGGGATTATTGGGTTGAGCTCAGCAAAGTTGTTCATTCAAATGCTGGCATTTCTTTGATGAACCTCTATGCATGATCCCGATGGCCTGCTTGACCAAGTGTATCGACAATTAATGCCTAAACTTCCGCATATGTTCTTCTGGCACTAATCCTACAAAGCTCATTTCTTCAAATAGAGATTTCTTCAAATAGATTAAGAGCTTGCTGGCTTTTAATCACAGTGAGAATCACAACTTCATTAGGATCACATATTTTCAAAACCATGAGCTTTATGAACAACACCGCTGCTTCCTCGACCTTAAGATCCAAAAAGAGGCCTTTGCTGAATGTCAAGGCACTGGGTTCGTGACCACTCTTGAAGATAGAACCCAACATAGCAAACCCAAAGTCCAACAGATTGACAAGACAATAGCAATGAATGGCAGTATTCATAGTGTACTCATCTGCATGAATATCCTTCAGACGCATTTCGTCGAACATGGAGAGGGCAACAGGGTGGTGCTTCATCTTCACAACGAGACTCGAATGTTTGGTGAAAACAGGAAGACAAGGTAGTGGTCGGATTTCGCCGAACAAGCAATTAGCATCATCTAATTCATTGATTCTGCTTAAATCACAATCAATTGTGGGTGTTCTTGGTGAACCACCAAAACTATGCAAATTCGAAGAGAAGAAAGAGAATGGATGAGTATGATTACCGAATTCAAGAAAAATGTTGTCTACAATTCCTGTGCGAATAATCTTGACGGCAGAAGCAGCTTATACCCAATACCACGTACAAATTTTTGCCACGTCACTGCCACATCACTACCACATCAAAAGTAAAAAATTCTTTAAATTTGTATCTATACCTCCCCAATCATTCCAGGTACAATTAATACTATTTGAGGGTCCCACCATCAAATATAATTTATACACATTATTAATTTATTAATTTTTTTTATCTAAATTTCATTTTATGAAAAAAAATAATTAATTTTTATTTATATTTAATTAATTTAAATTAAAATCAAACTTTAAATTATATTTTTTATAATAAATTAAAATAATGTTTAAATACTTTTATTTAAAACGAATGATTTAACATAATCTATCAGTTGAAACATTAACATATTTTCTGAAACATTAATTTATCTTCTAAAATATTAACTTATTTTCTGAACGTTAACCTATTTTCTAAAACATTAATCTATCTTCTGAAACGTTAGCCTATCTTATAAAATATTACCTTTGAAATGTTAATCTATCTTCTAAAATGTTAATCTATTTTCTGAAACGATAATCTATCTTCTAAAACGTTAACCTATCATTGTTCAATCTTATTTCATTTTTCATTGTCAATAAACGTTAACTTATTATTGTTCAACTTTATTTCTGAAAACATTAGTCTATATTTTCCATTTCGATTTTTAATATGTAGTTTTAATTGTGCCATGGGCAATTTTTTATATAAATTTTGCAAATTACATCAAAATAAATATCAACATAAAATTAAAAAAAATTATATTTTCAAAGATATGAAATACAAAGGAAAATTTAGATAAACACCTACTCTCCCCATCGTTTCTTAACTATCTCACCCATGTGGTTATTTATTATAAATTAAATTAAAATTTTGATATTTAGTTTACGTAATTAAACCGCCTAACCGTGTTATTTGTTTTAAATAAAATAAAATGTAAAGGAAATAAAAAAAAATGTAGCTGGCCCACCATTTCATTTTTCTCTGCAGCTTTTTTGGGTGCAAAACTTTGTATCTAGGTATAAATTTCAAAATTTGTATCTCACATCCACAATGATAATTATATCTCAAATTAGGTACAAATAAACTGTCACCTCAAATTTGTACCTTCCATTGGAGGTGCTCTGTCTGAGGGCATCACCAATGATGTACTCAATCCCAAGTACAAACTTTTGCCACATCACTGCCACATCACTTCTACATTGTAAATATTTTTCCATCCATTGTAAATATTTTTCTTGCTACAAATTTATGAGAATGTGTTAATTTGAGAGTGGTGTAAAAAAATTATAACTTATACATCTATTTATAGAAGTATATATATAGAAAAAATTACAAAAATTTCCATGCCCGTTAAAAAGATTCTGACATTTTGCATGCCCGTTAAAAAAAATTCATGCCCATTAAAATTTAAACGTTTAAAAAATTCTGACATTTTTGCAATCATTCAAAAAAAAATTTTAATTAAAGTTGCATCTGTTTTACGAAAATTGAAAATATATGCATAGAAAATGCATGGATGACAGTTAAAAAACAACAAATACCATGATCAAAACATTTAATAATGGGTGGGGCTTACAAACCCACCACTTGCATTTAGACACACGTGCGCGTACATTTGATATATTTTGTTCTCCATTATTTTGACACACACGGCTGCTCCTTGAGAATGGGTAAGAAATTTACTTTATTTAATTTTCTTGGGTACAAATAAATGTACCCAACCCTCTCTCTCCAATTTGTACCCACATTGCCACAATGGTAATTATATCTTGCTATAGATATAATTTTTTTTCCACATCAGATTTGTACCTGTCATTGGATATGGCCTGAGTTGAAGAAAGGAAAATATGAACAATATGAGAATCGTATTCTTGCAACACTTTCTTGATTCTTGTTCCTTAAATACCCATACACACTTTCAACCCTAGAGTCCGTCTTAATGGTTTGGATCTTCTGTATCCATTGGGCCACATCCTATATCTTTTAGCCCAATTAAGTTGGATCTTCTGCATCCGTTGGGTTAGATCCTACTCCCTCCGTCCCAGGTTAAGAGGGTCATTTTACCATTTTGGTCGTCCCACCCAAAGAGTCCCATTTCCTTTTTTGGACATATGGGACCCACCCACACCCACTAATACAATTAATACATGGGGCCCCTACACCCACTAATACAACTACCCACTACACATTAAATAATAATACTCCTTAATCCAAGTGCCCAAAAGCAAATGGGACTCTTAGCCCGGGACGGAGGGAGTATATCATTAGTAAAAATAGAGTTCACACACGTGTTTCCTTAATTTAAAACATGTCATGATACATACTCTCTTAGTTACGCATTTTAATTTTATACGTCTCATCATTTTATTAGCTAATACTTTTATTATAAATAATACCCACACAAAATAATTAATATTATATCTTTATGGAGATCACATACAACTTTATACAATTACTTACTTTACATTAAAATATTATTTTTTTCATTTTATACATTAAAATATTATATTAGTTAATTCTCGTACAAAAAGTAAACATAACCAGTGGGATGGATGTACTACATTAAAATATTATTTCTTTCATTTTACACATTCAAATATTATATTCCTTAATTCTCGTATAAAAAGTAAACATAACCAGTGGGACGGATGGAGTACATCCATTACATATTAAAAGAAACCTAATAATAAATATAAAAAATTGATATCTGGTGCGCCTCGTACAAAGTAAACGTAACCATTACTTCGGAATGATTGGAGTACATCGATTGCATATTAAAAAAACCTAATAATAAATAAAAATAGTTTATATTCGGTGCATCCAGGTATAAGCACCACCCACATGTGTATAACTTTTTATTCAATAATATATACATATTTTTTAATCATTGTATAATTTTTTTACACTCAAACTAACAAAAAATTCCCTAAAAAAATATATACATTTTTATTCATTAGTATATAATTTTTTTTGAGTGGATGCACAATGCATTCGAGTGCACATAATAATTATCCAAATAAAAAATTGAACTCTATCCTCCTTATTATTATTATTATTATTATTATTATTATTATTATTGATACAACTCCTAAATCTATCACTCAAATCTAATTTATAAAATTCCTCAAAATTTTCCTTTGTATTGCATGCTTTATATGGGAATTTTGGGAGATGCGGTGTGATTAATAAATAATTACTCTATTTTTCTATTTGTGATTTATTAATTTTTCAATATGTCATGTTGTATTAAGTTCTGGAGAAAGAGGACAAGGATGTTAAACTTTTAAAGTTGTGGCCAAGTGATTTTGCAGCCTTTAGTTACAGGTTCGAAACCTGCTTAGTCATTCCTCCCTTTAATTTATTTTTCTTTTCTTTCTCTATTAATTCTTATTTTATGTAGAATTTCTGTTGATAATAGGATGGCAGTAATGTTTGACTCGTGCATCTTTATTAAACCATAGTTTTTAATACTCCCTCCGTCCCACAGAAATTGTGGCATTTTCCTTTTTGAGCTGTCCCATAGAATTTGTTACATTCCTTTTAAAGCATATATGACCCATACAAAAAATATTAATATATTCACATTGACCCACACACATTCCACACACACCACTAATACACCTACCCACTACACATTTAATATTATTTCTCTCACTTCACTTTACATTAAAATATTATACTCCCTAATCTCTGTGCCCAAAAAAAATGTTACTCCCTCCGTCCCGGGTATTTTTACCCGTTTGTACGGGTACGGAGATTAAGACGTTTTATTTTTTTAATATATAATGTAAGAGAAAGTAGGGATAAATTAGTAATTTGAAAAGAAAAAGTGAATAAAGTTGTTGGGAATGATGAATAAAGTGTAAAAAAGTAATTAAAGTTGTTGGGATTGTAAAAAGTATGTAATAAAATATTATGTATTTTTTCCAAAAATGGAATGGGTAAAAATACGTGGGACACCCCAAAATGGAAAGTGGGTAAAAATACGTGGGACGGAGGGAGTACAACTTTAATGGGACGGAGGGAGTAGTATTTAAACAGTTCACATCTTTATAAATTTAAAAGTTTATACTCCCTCCCTCGTCCCACCCAAAGCGTTTTTTTTTTCCATTTTGGACGTCTCACCCAAAGAGTCCACTTTATTTTTTTACACACATGGGACCCACACACACCTACTAATACAATTAAAAAATAGAACCCACACTCCCACTAATACAAATATCCATTACATATTAAATAATAATACTCCTTAATCCACGTGCCAAAAAGCCAAAACTACCCTCGAAACGGAGGGAGTATGAGTTTGATCATTTAACAATGTCCACAATACCCACATGTATTGGATATCTAGCAACAATTCAAGACTATTTCAAATATTTTTGTATTACATTGTGAAATTGAAATTCTTTAAATTAAAAAGGTTTTGATTGCAATATATTTTTAAACAATCTCAGTTTAGGGAGTATTACATGGTACACCTAAGACAGTAAATACAAAACAATCATACATAACCAAGAACTGAGATGCAAACATCAATTAGGTACCAACAGTAAAGCTATTTAAAAATTAAAATATTAATCAGTATAACTTTACAAATTTTTTCTGAGAAAAAACATTAATGGAATGCATAAAAAGACACACATAACAGAGAAAATTTTGGCTCAACCAGCATCTCTTTTAATCTTAACTAAAATATAAAGATCATCAGTGTACAATTTAGTAGAGATAAACATCCATTAATCATCAACAAATTTACAAAACAAAAAAGAAGAGAAAAATAATATTGAACGCTCCACATAGTTCACCAAAATAAAAAGAAGTTATTGACAAGACAACATACATATTTATCATTATATTAACCAGTACAACTTTTCAATTATCAAATATTAACCAGAGCACATAATCCTGGATTATATAATATCATTTAATATAAAGTAAGAAAAAAAAAACTCATTCTTTGTGAGAAAATGGATACTTAAAGTAATCACAAAAGTTCACAAAATCCATCCACCATTCAAACTTCACAAGATCCATCAAGCAGAGGGTTATAAAAACAAAAAAATCATGAGAGCTTTGAGAAAAATAGGTAAAGACAATAAAAAAAAGGCCCTTATAAAACTTTGATCTGTTTACTTTGGGCAGCCATAACCTCGGCAAGGATAGGTTGGCTAGCTTTGCATATCCTCACGGTAAGAATCACAACTTCATTAGGCTCACACGTTTTCAAAATCAAGAGTTTTTGAACAATGCTGCTGCTTCCACGACTTTATGATCCAAAAAGAGGCCTTTGCTGAATGTCTAGGCACTCACAAGGCAACAGCACCGAATGGCGAAATTCATAGTGTTTCTTCGAACATGGAGAGAGCAACAGGGTGGTGCTTCATCTTCACAACGACACCCAACAGTTTGGTGAAAACAGGAAGACAAGGTCGTGGTCGCATTTTGCAAAACATCCAAACAGCATCGTCTAATTATTGATGCTGCTGAAATCACAATCAATTGTGGGTGTTCTAGCTGAACAACACCCATCACTCTCACCCAAATTCGAAAAGAAGAAAGAGAATGCATATGGTACTTGATCATTTTCTTAAGCATGGCAGTTGCAGCTGATCGAACATGGATATGGTAGCTGTATCGGCCCACAATCCTTTTTCAAGCATTTCCTCCAACAATGGTTTTGCTTTCGACAGCTCGTTCATCCCCAAAGAACTCCGGATAATAATATTATAAAGATAACTATTAGGTGCACAACCTCTTCCCTCCACTTATACAAACAACTTTTTGTCTCCTCCAAGCGAACCAATAATCATGGTATACGTTTGAACATCTGGTTGCAGACCTTTAGAAGGTAATTCGTCCAAAAGATTTTTTGCAGCTTTGAGTTTTCCATCTTTGCACAATCCATTAATGAAAGCATTACATGTCCAAAAGATTTCTTGCAGCTTTGAGTTTTCCATCTTTGCACAATCCATTAATGAAAGCATTACATGTAACTATTAGGTTGTAGACCTTCCATTATGTGTACAAAGGAAAGCGCTTTGGCAGTTTCCATAGTCTTGATCCACCAATGTATTATAAATTGGTAAATCAAGACGTACTTGTCGAGCTTCCATATCATTGAAAAACTTTTAGCCATTAGCCTAAGCTAATAATCCATGGATCATTTTGTTGTAGGTATCTGAATTATGCTTAAGACCTTCACTTTTGCAGCATCACTATATCTACCAACATTCTTATACATCTGTTAGAGCACATGTGGACAACGAGATTGTGGAAGTCAAGCTCAAAAACATCAGCAAAGTAGATGCTGTATGTATGATTGGCATTTCTGTGATGAACCTCTCTGAACGATCCAGTCACGAAAGTAATTTGAGATGGAATATTCTCGAGGGAGATATCCGACAGACAACTTGAGGCTAAACCAAAACTTTGAGGAGGCCTGTCTACACATCTCCAACATCGAAGACAATAATGTGAAACATGCAGTTTTCCGAAGCTAACCGTGGGATGTCGTATCTCCCGAGTTGTGAGAACTTTCTATAAGGAGCATAGGTATAAGGAGCATAGGTAGGAGTAGAGGAAAATGAGTAGTTAGCTTGAGACAGCATGTTGAGTTTGAGGAACAAGGAACAAGCTGGGAGAACAATAAGAGTGCAAGCGTTTGGTAAAGCTTGCGACGGTGGGAAACAAAGTCCAGCTCAAGGCCTCTTCAGATTTGAACAATTGTTTAAAAAAGCCCAGAAGAAAGTCCAGCCAGAACAAGCGTTGGAAAATCCCAAGGAAAAAGTCCAGCCTCAGGCCCCTTCTCCGCTAGCCAGCCAATGTGAATTATAGAAGTTGCCCACGAGATGACATCCTTCTTCGCCGCTAGTTGGCCAACTTTGCAGAGTCCATTAACCGTAAAGGATTACAACTTCATTAGGCTCACATATTTTCAAAACAAAACCTTAAGATCCATACAGAGGCCTTTGATGAATGCCAAGGCATTGGGTTCGTGAACGCTCTTGAAGATAGAACCCAACATAGCAAACCCAAAGTCCACCCCATTCAGAAGGCAATAGAAATTGATAGCGATACTAAACGTGAACTCATCCACAGGGATACCTCTTTGGTGCATTTCGTCGAACATGGAGAGGGCAACGGCGTGGTGCTTCATCTTCACAACGAGACTCAACAGTTTGGTGAAAACAGGAAGACAAGGTCGTCGTCGGATTTCGCCAAATAACCAAACAGCATCATCTAATTCATAAAAAATAAAATAAAATAAATAATAATAATAAAATAAAAATTATTAAAAAAATAAACTGTGGGTGTTCTTGCTGAACAACGCACATCACCAAAACTATGCAAATTCGAAGAGAAGAAAGAGAATGGATGAGTATGATTACCGAATTCATGAAAAAAGTTGTCCACAATTCTTTTTCGAATAAGCTTGATTGCAGAAGCGGCTGCCTTTCTTCTCATTTTCTCGCAACAGTTTGTTGATTCTTGTTTCTTAAATATCTCTGTGCACAGTTTTCAACCAAAAGCCCATCTTCATGATTTAGATCTTCTGTAACCATTGGGCAAGATCCTATATAATTAGACCCAATTAAGTTGGATCTTCTGTATCCATTGGGCCAGATCCTATATCATCAGCCCAACTAAGTCAACAATGTGGTTAGCCCGTTTTCTTATTCTTCTTTTCTCTTTTTAAATAATAATAATAATAATAATAATAATGATGATAATAATAATAAAAAGAATAATTAATAAATAAATGAAAATTGGACTCGAGAGGCCAACCAAAATCATGCCTACTTAGTTCCATTGTCATGGCTTATATTTCATTTCTGATTACATTGTTTAATTTTACATGAATTCATTGATGATAAAATTTTAGAAATATAATATAATAAATTCAATAAGATTCAAAATACTCTCAACATGACATTCAATATTTGTGTCATTTTTATTCGTTTTATTATAAGATATATATTTATTTTTTTGACAAATATTTATGTGAAAACGTCCTACATGAAGAATTTCTAATTAGAAAAATATAATATTTTAATAAATTCAATATTTGAATTAATGAAAAGTGAATTATTTTATGGAGTAGTATAAATAGAAAAAAAATTCATGAGAGCTTTAGAAAAAATAGGAAAAGAACAAAAGAATGCTCTTATAGAACTTTGATCCGTTTACTTTGGAAAGCCGTAATAGCTAGATTGGCCAGCTTTGCATAGCTCATTGATTCTCACAATGAGAACCACAACTCCATTAGGCTGAGCTTAGGCATTCACAAGGCAATAGCAACCTTGTGACGCATTTCCTTGAACATGGTGGTGCTTCAATTTCACAACAGCCACCAACAATTTGGTGAAAACAGGAAGACAAGATCGTGGTCGCATGTCGCAAACAACCAAACAGTAACGTCTAATTCATTGATGTGAATTAGATGCTACTGAAATCACAATCAATAATGGATGTTCTTGACTCTCACCCAAATTCAAAGAGAAGAAAGAGAATGGATATGGTAGCTGATCATCTTCATAAGCACACCACTTTAATTCAGCTTATTCTTGCAGCTGATCAAGCAACAAGGACATGGTAGCTGTATCAGCCCTGCTTTTGACAGGGCGTTCATTCCCAACAAACTCTGGACAATAAACATTATAAACACAATTATTGGGTGCACAACCTCTTTCCTCCATTTATTAGGGCAATTGTTTTGCCTCCTCAAAATACCAGAGGCAGATCTAGCTAGGGACATGGGGGTATAGCTTTACCCCCAAATTGAAAATATAGTATCATATATATATGCAATAATTATTAATGATTATGTCTGGTCTAGTGGCTAAGGATTGGGTTTTCAGCGTTCAGGTCACGGATTTAATCTATTTTAGGCCGCGACTAGTTTTTAATTTGTCTTCTAATTTTTTTTATATTATTTCTTTCCTTTTGAGTATTATTTATTTTGCCTTTTTTATGTATTTTTTAATTGTTATATTTTATGAATTTTTTATATCATTTTTGTGTTTTTCATTTTTATTAATTATTTTATTTTATGTATAAGCACGTTTTCCTTAATATTATATATAGTTTTATTTTTTTTCTTCATTTATTTTAAACTTTGTGTATTTAACCAAACACACAAAATTATAATATTATAAATTTAAATAAAGTTTATTAATTTTAACAAAATTTATAGTACTTAATTCACTATTATTCTTATAAATTTATATTATACACTTTTGATAATAATCAATGATGTTTTATATTACTTTCTACAATGAAAATTTAATAGTCAATTAGTATAATTTATGTGTTTTAATTTATTTAAAGTATATTTTGGATAATAAAAAATATTTTTATAATTACATGTCGTACCCCCAATTTTTATATTCTGGATCTGCCCCTGCAAAATGCCCTTCTTTACGAAGTGAACCAATAATCATGGTATACGTTCAAGGTTGCAGGTCTTTATAAGGTAATTAATCCAAAATATCTATTGCAGCTTTGAGTTTTCTACCTTTACACAATCCATTATTGAGAGCATTACATATAACTATATTAGGAAGTAGACCTTCTACTTCGATTGTGTGTACAAACAATCCAGCCATCATATCTCCCTATCTCCCTATGCTAAATAATTCATGGATTACTTAGTGCTATACATCTTTTACAGCACTCTGTGGGCAAAGGAATTGCGGTGGTCGAGCTCAAAAAGACGGTTAGCTGCATAAGCTCTAATTCAAGATTCTCATGCAAGCAACCATCTCCAAGCAAAGTTAGTTATCCATTATTCGAATGTTGTAGGTTTGATTGGCATTTCTTTGATGAACCTCTTTGCACAATCAAGATGGCCAACTTGATAGTGTATCGACAATTAGTGCGTAATCATAGTTGTTAAAGGCGCGCCTAAGGCGCAGAGGCTCACAGGCTTACGCCTAGATTGGCCATTTTTTGCAGTCCAAGGCGTTTGTGACGTAGGCGCTTGCGCCCAGGTGCGCCTCATCGGGACCAAAAAGGCGCGCCTCTGCAACATCTTGCTTTTTTTCTTTTTTTTTTTAATTTTTTGAAGTTGCTAATTCTATTTTGAAGCGCTAACACGTTTTATTAAGAAAAGGGCAACCCACTTATAAAATATATATAAATTGAGAATTAGGGTTATGGTTTTAGAAGTAGAACTTTCAAAAGAGAGAAAGGTGGGCTGCCAGCCGCTGCCTTCACCTCCACACACCATCTGCCGCCGCAGCCGGGATCGTTGCCGCCGCCCAGCTGCCACCTGCGGGAAAGTTGATTTTTTTTATTTTCTTATTTTTTTTCTTATTTTTTCTGTTTTTCTAAGAATTATATCATTGTATATGAAATATATATGTTATTTTCTTATAGTTATTAAGTTATTATCACCTAGAAACACCTATACTTATATATTATTTGAGTAGTTATTTTTTTTAAATGATTTTTTTCTTTTTTTTATGTATATATATTATAATAAATTCAGTTTTAAGCAAAATGTAGCCCAAGCGCGCGCCTTGGGTCTCAGGCGCACTTAGGGTCCATGCGCCTCGGTGCGCCTCTCGCTTTTAACAACTATGTGCGTAATGTAACTTGAACTTCCTCACTAGCACTCCTCCATGGCGGGAGTGATCAAGGGCTTTAATCTGTATATTCTTTACCTTATCTTTGAGCACGCGTTCCCATTCCAGTAATTTTTTCTTCCGGTGCCTAATACAGTAAATAAAAAATAAAAAAATTGACAGTTTAATATGTTAGGGTTGAGGCAAAAATTTAATGAAAAAAAGCAAAAATAATAAAGAACTAAATATTACGTTGATTTCCTTCTACTTTGTAAATAAAGTGTCGAGGCAATGCACGTGTCATCGAGTTTAAGGCTCGAAGAAGGTTCAGGGCGTAATATTGGGGACGGACCGAAGAACAAGACTTAGGAACATACATTAGTGAGATGACACTTATGCAACTCCTAGATGCCCAAGGAAATCATGGGATGGATGATTTTGGCCATTGCATTCTCTTGATTAAGACTATACCTGAGTCCTGGACTGATATTGCACTTAATCTTACAAGTATCGAAGACGAGTAGAGAGCAATTCAAAGGCAGGAATAGTTCTCTCACAATTTCATTAGGCTCACAAATTTTCAAAACCAAAACCAAGAGCTTATTGAAGAATGCCGCCGCTTCCAAAACGTTATGATCCAAAAAGAGACCTTTCATGAGCGTGCAGAATGTCGAGGCATCGGATTCGTAACCACTCTTGAAGATAGTGCCCAACATAGCAAAGCCAAAGTCCACCCGATTCACAAGGCAATGGCAATAGCAATGAAAATGAATGGCAATATTCATAGTGTACTCACCTGCAGGAATACCCTTCTCACGCATTTCGTCGAACAAGAAGAGGGCAACAGGTTGGTGCTTCATTTTCGCAACCAAACCCAACAGTTTGGTGAAAAAAGGAAGAGAAGAACGTGCTCGCATTCTCAACAACCAAATAGCATCATCTAATTCATTGATGCTGCTGAAATCAATTGTGGCTGAAGAACGCCCATCACTCTGACCCAAATTAAGCAAATTCAAAGAGAAGAAAGATAATGGATAAGTACACTTGGCCATAATTCCTGTTTGAATGAGCTCGATTGCAGAACACAGGTAATTAGACGTTGCGGACAAATTGAGTTTAGTATTTGTTAATGAAAATTGGCATTTTAATTAATCGCCAAACGTGGCCCTTTTTTTCTGTTTATTTTTTTTATTAATTTAATCTTAAATATATTCTATTTGGTTAATGGAACATCCGTCTCATAAATTAAAATTCGTGAGACGTTCTCGCACAAACCTTCTTTAGTTCCAATGGCATGACTTATATTTCTGATTAGATTGTTTAATTTTACGATTCATTGATGATAAAAAATTAAAAGATAATGTCATAAACTCAATAAAATTTAAAATACTCTCTACATGGCACATAGTATTTTTGTTATATAGTAAATATTTGTGTGATATCATCTCACAAAAAGATTTTTGTGAGATATATAAAAAATAATAATATTTTAATAAAATGTAATATTTGAATTAATGAAAAGTAATAGTGATTCATTGAATTATTTTATGAAGAATTTTCATTATAAATAAATAAAATAAGAAATCATGAGCTTTGGGAAAAATAAGAAAAGTAAGAAAAAGAAAAAGGAAGGCTCTTATACAACTTTGATTCTTTTACATTGGCCAGTCAACTATGCATAACCATTGATTCCCGCGGTGAGAGGCCTTTATCGAATGTCCATGCATTCACAAGGCAATATCAACAAATGGCAAAATTCATAGCGTAGTTATCAGGACGGATCCAGAAATTAAAAATTGGGGTTACAAAATGTAATTATTAAAATAAATTTTATTTCTATTATTAAAAAAATTTATATCTATAAACTATAATTATAATTGCAAGCTATTTTTTACTTTTAGAAAACTATTTAAGACATTATCATTAAAAATATGTACAAATAATAGTGTGTAAAGAGTGAATTTAGGATAATACTTTATAATTAGGGGTACAAACTAATTTTTATTATTATTTTATATGGGTAATATGGTGAAAATTTTTAATTTTGGGGTACAACTGTACCCCTTAGTATGAAGTAGATCCGCCCCTGGTAGTTATATGTAGGAATACCCCTGTGATGCATTTCGTCGAACATGGAGAGGACAACAGGGTGGTACTTCAATTTCACGATGACACCCAACAATTTGGTGAAAACAAGACAAGGTCGTGGTCGCATTTTGCGAAACAACCAAACAGTAACGTCTAATTCATTTAAGTGAATTCGATGCTGGTTAAATCACAATTAATTGTGGATGCTCTTGCAGAACAACGCCCATCACTCTCACCCAAAAATTCAAAGAGAATGGATATGGTAGCGGATCATTTTCATAAGCACATCAATTTCAGCTTATTCTAATTTTATAATAACCAAACAAGACCCTTTAAAATTAGTTAATTGGGTTAATGACTAATCTATCTCACATAAAAGGATCCATGAGACAATCTCGTCCTTGCCAATCATTTTTTGCCTTATATGTTATAATGTACACATTTTATAATTTTTTATACATCTTACAATTTATTCAATAAATAATTTGATCATGCAAGTATCATTATTTTCAGGGTTAATTGCAAAAAAAAAAAAAATCACAAGTTTTACTGCTATTGCAAATTAATCCCCACTTTTGAGAAATTGCAAAAAAAACCATCACCTTTAAGTATTGTTGCAAAACACACCCAAAAATCCTACTTTTAGTCACAAATTTGGTTTATTTTGCAACAATATTTAAAGATGGTAGTTTTTTTCTCAATTTCTCAAAAGTGATGATTAATTTGCAATAGGTATAAAGTTGTGGTTTTTTTTTTTTGCAATTAACCATGATAAAGTTTCATTATTTTAAAATATTATTACTTAAAAGTAGCTAATTTACGTAATCTTTCTCTTATACAAGACTGACTTTAATACATTTATGTAAGTTGAATATACATGAAAAATTTAGCATTAAATCCATATTAAATCTTTTAAGTTTCATTAACTAGTACTAATAAAATAAGACATAAAATTGTATGTAACAAGCCTATAGAAAGTTATTATAGAACCGTTTCATTTTCATTCTATATAATAGAGGACTATATTTTTACATTTAAACGTTTGAACATTTCATTTAAAAGGTCTATAGCATCATTCAATTGATTAACATCAAACAAGCCCTGAATCATGAGTCATACTTAGGTGAAATGCAATTATCAATCATTAGAGATAGCAGTTGTAGAGCACCATTCCAACTTCGCAAAATCCATCAATCAAAGGGTTATAGAAAAAAAAAAATTGTGAGAGCTTTGGGTTCAGGTGGATCACATCTCCAACAATGTTTAGATTGGGACAAGAATTAGGATCCTTAGACAGTGCTTTCACATTTTAAACACTAATAAGTATTCATAAATACTCAAAATGTGCACATTATTCTCCCAATTTCAACATTGTCAACATGTTAATTAAAATATCCTCAAAAATCATCATCTATCTGTTCAACATTTACATGTGGATACAAAGCCGAACCAACTAATAATAAAATAGAAATTTTAACCAAAGAATTTTTTTTGATTGTGAGAATAAGAGATGGAATTGATTTTAGACAAAGAAATTAGTAGATTAAAAAAAAGGATTAATTAAAAAAAAACGCGACCTTTACTCCTATTGCAAATTAATCATCACTTTTGAGAAATTGCAAAAAAAACCACCACATTTAAATATTATTGCAAAAAAATCCAATTTTTCAATGAAAGTAAGATTTTTTTGAATTTTTTTTACAACAATACTTAAATGTGGTGGTTTTTTTTTTTGCAATTTTTCAAAAATGAGGATTAATTTGCCATAGGAATAAAGTTCGTAAATTTTTTTGCAATTACCCAAAAAAAAATCATTGTCGTACCAACCAGATACTAGATTTCAAGGGGGAAAGCAGACAAGGGAGATTTTTACTAAAGGCATATAATAGAACTTTGATCCGTTTATCGGCAGTCGTAACATATAGGTTGGCCAGCTTTGCATAGCCGAGTGATTCTCACAATGAGTCACAACTTCATTAGGCTCACAAGTTTTCAAAACCAAGAGCTTTTCGAACAATGCTGCTGCTTCCACGACCTTACGACCCAAAAAGAGACATTTGTTGAATGTCCAGGCATTCACAAGGCCCACAATCCTTTTTCATGCATTTCCTCCAACAATGGTTCTACTTTCGACAGCTCATTCATTCCCAAAAAAACTCTAGATAATAACATTATAAAGACAATTATTGGGTGTATAACCTCTACCCTCCATTTATACGAGGGATTGTTTTGCCTCTTCCAAATACCCTTTTTCACGAAGCGAACCAATAATCATGGTATACATTTGAAAATCTAGTTGCATACATTTGAACATCTAGTTGCAGACCTTTAGAAGGTAATTCATCCAAAAGATTTGTTGCAGCTTTGAGTTTTCCACCTTTGCACACCTTAGCAAAATCCATTAATGAGAGCATTACATTACATGTATTTATATTGGGAAGTAGACCTTCTTCCAAGAGCTTTCCGAGTCCACCAGGAATTGGATATGGACTCTTCCTTATGGTCAACTGTAAGATCAACGCATTAGCAGCTGTCTTTATAAAGACATCAAGCATGGATTTATGGTCGTCGGTTTAATTCCCTGCTTCTTGATAATTGTTTTCTCGGTCAGCTGCTGCAAAGTCCATTCCATTAGCATTGTAGAATGCTTCAATGTATGCAATGTGAACTTCACTCCTCAACCTCAAGTTTTCCTTTAAACTTTTATTTGTCATCGGGTGAATAGAGGTCAACCTTTTGTAAGGGAGTGGAAAACTACAATGCTTCAATGCATGCAATGTGAACTTCACTCCTCAACCTCAAGTTTTCCTTTAAACTTTTATTTGTCATCGGGTGAATGGAGGTCAACCTTTTGTAAGGGAGTGGAAAACTTGCTTCTGTTTCTTGAACGCACCATGTATTCCCCACTTTGTCTAGAAATCTCATCCTTCATATTCAAATCTTCTTCCTCCAAGGTTTGTACACTGATTCTTGTACTCTTTTCCACTCTTAGATTGATGGCATGAAAGTGCAAGGAATCTATTTGTCGAGCTTCCATATCATTGAAAAGCTTCCAGCCATCAGCATATTCCATGGATGTATGTGAATTATGCTTCAGACCTTCACTTTTGCAGCATCACTAAATCTAGAGCACTTTTATGCATGCTCTATGGCAAAGGGATTGTGGGGGTCGAGCTCGAAAACACACTCAGCAACATAAGCTTGTAATTCAAGATTCTCATGCAACCAACAAGCTCCTAGCAAAGTTGTTCATTCAAATACTGGAGGTTTGACTGACATTTCTTTGATGAATCTCTCTGCACAATCCAGATGGCCAGCTTGAACAAGTGCATCAACAATTAATGCGTAATGTGTGTTTTTAGGCTCTAACTTGAACTTCAGCCGGCGATGGGAGACATAGAGTCTTTTAATCACAGTGAGAATCACAACTTCATTAGGCTCACATATTTTCAAAACCAAGAGTGTTCAGCTTCCACTACTTTAAGATCCAAAAAGAGGCTTCGTACACGCTCTTGAAGATAGAACCCAACATAGCAAACCCAAAGTCCACCCAATTCACAAAGCAATAACAATGAATGGCAGTATTCATTGTACTCATCTGCAGGGATACCCTTCAGACGCATTTCGTCGATCATGGAGAGGGCAACAGGGTGGTTCTTCATCTCCACAACGAGACTCAACTGTTGCACATTAAATTAAAATATTTGGATAAATCGCATAAAATATCATTACTTTTATATTAATTGTAATTTAATTCTAACATTTGGAATAAAAAAAATATCAGATTATATAGTATTAACTTTATTCATTAAAGAAATATAAGTAATACTTTAATAATAAAAATACCTTAAATTGTTACTAGCAATATTTACTACACGCTAATTGATGAATACTGAAATTGATTATAAATACTATATTCCATATAAGCTAGTTGATTAATACTGAAATTGATTATAAATACTACTCCATATTGCTTTGATATGTACGGTGTACGTATTTTATACTATGACAGCAATGAAATGTACGGTGTACGTATTTTATACTATGACAGCAATGAAATAAAGCTATATAAACGATTAAAGAAACCAAAATGAGACTTTGGGATCAATATTACTTAACAAATTCGAAAAGAAGAAAGAGAATGGATGAGTATGATTACCGAATTCAAGAAAATAGTTGTCTACAAGTCCTCTTCGAATTAGCTTGATTGCAGAAGCGGCTGACCCTCTGCTCATTTTCTTGCAACAATTTGTTGATTCTTGTTTCTTAAATACCCATATGCACTTTCAACCCTAAAGCCCATCTTCATGACTTGGATCTTCTGTATCCATTTGGCCATCCTATATCATTAGGCCCAATTAAGTTGGATCTTCTGTATCTATTGGGCCATATCCTATAACATTAGGCATAACTAAGTCAACAATGTGGTTAGCCCTTTTTCTTATTCTTCTTTTTCATTATAAATAATAATAATAAATAAATTAATAAATAAAAATTGAACTCGAGGCCAACCTAAATCACGCCTAATTAGTTCCATTGTCATGACCTTATATTTCTGATTATATTGTTTAATTTTACATGGATTCATTGATGATAAAAAAAAAATTAAAAGGATAATGTCATAAATTAAATAAATTTAAAATACTCTCTACTTGACACATAATATTTTTGTTATTTTATTTCTTTTATCAAATATTTGTGTGATATCGTCCTACAAAAAGATTTTGGTAAGACATATTAAAAATAATAGTAATATTTTAATAAAATGTTTGTATTTTTCTACTGAATTTTTTAAAATAAAAGAGTATGTTTCATTTGTGTAATAATAAAAGGATATGAAAGGTGAGCCTTTATAGCTTTTGGAACAACCAGAGCAAAGAGATTTGAGCCACTAAGTAGATTCTCACTCAAAACAGATACGCACTTCACCTAGCACTGATGTAATAATACACGCAAGATTTATTGATTTCTTTATAACTATACTCAAGAAAAATGGGTCGAATAATAGGACAATTGAAACGGTGATCGACTGAGAATAAGACAGTGTACAAAGAGGAGATTCCAGCAGGATTGTAGCAGAGGATGCAGGATCAAATTCTTCACACTTCTTTGGATCAATAAGAACACAAACATGGCCTATTAATAGCAGACCTCTGTTCATTGTTCAACCTACTGAATAATAACAATAAACTACTCATTAGTTGGTGCTTATGATTGAACCCACGTTCGAGTTTCTTCAACCATCGTGGAGTGGCTTTCCATCCTCTCTAGGACGAAAGATTGCACTCACTACTTTTACGTTGTCAATGTGAGGTAATTTCTCAAGTTTCTGCGTACAACATGATCAGTAGTTAGTAGTTAGTTAATCACTATTGCTAGCTGTAATAACTCTTCACTTTACTCACCAACTCTGTCTTTACAAATCCTCATTTTTTCGTGCCAGTATGACAGACAGCTTATGAGTTAGATTTAGTATCTCCCACGACACAGACACAGGAATATTAATTCTGGTTAAACAATAATAGGAATATTAATTAACTCATTAATCAAGGCCGGGATATATACTATATAGAGAGCAGGACATACTGATGACCACTGAGTGTGGATGCACATACAAATGCACCAGTAGACGGCGGTGGTAATCTCCGGGGATTGAGGGCTCATGTACTTGGGGGGGAGCTCTTTGAACTCTATGATGCATTCCGTTACCTTGAGTATATATATTGGTCAAGAGATCTAGAACAGCTTTGTATTGATCTCAGGTAAATCCTTAAGGATTGCAATGTTCTTTGCCAGAGTGTTCTGAGTGTGGTGGTGCTCCACCAGCCAAAACTCGCCGTAGTGGATGGAGAAGGCGGCAAAGGCGATCACCACCTTGGCATCCCATGTGTAGCTGGACAGTGATTTAGGGATGCCTATTGTTACCACATGCGATTCTCCTCCACCACCACATTTGCAGATAATCTGTGTGATTCAAGGATGCATGTTGGAAGAGATAGTGATTATGCAATATAATGTATACACACTGACACACCTCGCATGAAACCTTGTTGATTGGGTGTGCTAGCACTCGAACAATCTCTGAGTTGACATAATTAGATGGCTCGTAAACCTTGCGATGAGTCTTGTCGAGCGACGTATCATCCAAATGTGTTGGTTCATGATGAGCAGATCCCTGCCATTTCAATCGGATGCAGCTTAGACACTCACTAATAATAGTACTAAATTTCATGTATGTAATAAGAAATATGAGCTAGTAAACTTATACTGGAAGAGCAACAGCAGCATTTGCAGTAAGAGTGCGAACATGATGGCTCTTAAACAGGACCAATATCAATTTTAACAGGGCATTTTTCCTTGGTGGCATTCTCAAGTTCAGTTACATTGTTGAAAGACTGAAACCACAAACATATATCATTCTCCAAAAGTGAATGAAAATTCGCAAGAAATATAGTTAACAAGTCAAGAAAAAAAAAAGTAATTAAAGAGGAAGTTAAGGAAGTTGATATGTCCTCTATATGGTGTCCACCGGAGATGTCACTTGAGGAAGTTGTCTTCATGCAAGGAAGGAACTTTCAAGGAAATTATGGTGGTAACTTTTGGTAATCATGGAAGGGGATATCCACAAAGACAAGGAGGATGGGGGCAAGGTAACTTTCAAGGAAATTTCAATCAACCTCGTAGGTATGAAAATTTGTCATATGAAAATCAAGGGAATGCTCTCACTCTTCCACCGGGCATCAATCCGGGGGAGAAAGCTCAAAATGGTGAAGAGAAGCCTACCATGGAAGATCAAATGGCTAAAGTGTTAGAATTTATGAAAGAACTTAAAGAGGAAAGAAGACAAAAAGATGATGTAAATGAGAGGAGATTTAAAGCAATTGAGACTCATATTAGTCAAATGGCAAGTGAAAAAGGGGATGCTCATCGTCAAGGGAAGTTTCCATCTACGACCATTACTAATCCTAAGGAGCAATGTAAGGCGATTGAGCTTCGTAGTAGAACAAAATACGAAGGGTCTTCTATGCCAACGGAAGTAGAGGAAGTAGAGTGCGAACTTGAGCCTATGGAAAGATTGGATGAAGAAGGGAAAGAAAGAAGTTGAGATTGTTGAAAAAGATGAAAGTACCCCTATACTTGAAGAAGAAAATGTGAAGTCTCCAAAGAAATGGAAAAGATGTAGAGAAGCGAAAAGAAAAGAGAGAGAAGAGAAGTTTGACAGGGATGAATGGGGAATTCTTAAGTTCCCCGTTGCAATTCTGTTTCCACAAAGATGCTTGAAAAATGGATTAGAAGAGAAATTTGCCAAGTTTGTTGAGATATTGAAAAAGATACATGTGAATATTCCTTTTGCAAATGCTTTGCTTCAAATGCCCAACTACTCCAAGTTTTTGAAGGATATTTTATCAAAGAAAAGAAGTTTGGGGAGTTTGAAATAGTGAATTTAACGGAGGAGTGTAGTGCGATCTTGCAAAAGAAACTTCCCCCTAAATTGAAAGATCCTAGGGAGTTTTACTATTCCATGTGAGATGGGAGAGCATGAAAACTACAAAACTTTATGTGATTTGGGGGCTAGCATTAACTTGATGCCCTTATCAATCTTTAAGAAGTTAGGTATTGGTGAGGTCAAACCGACGTCGGTCACACTTCAATTAGCCGATCGGTCATTGACACATCTAAAGAGAATTGTGGAAGATGTTTTGATCAAAGTTGACAAGTTTGTGTTTTCCGTTGATTTTGTGGTACTTGATATGGATGAAGATGATAATGTCCCGTTCATACTTAGGCGTTCGTTTCTTGCCACGGGAAAAGCATTGATAGATGTGGAGAAATGAGAGCTCACTTTGAGGGTGAATGAGGAAGAAGTGATATTTTCATTAAGAGAGGCTATGAGTGTTCTTAATCGCATTTTTCAATGTGTAAGAGTAAGAGCTCTATCGTCGAGTAAACGCGCGACCAAGTACAAAATTTATAGTAATATCATCCCAAGGGAAATGAAACCTAAGTGTGTATCCGAGTTATTCATCGATTTGTGCTTTGTAAAGATGATATATTTGAAGGTTTTGTAATTAAAACTATTGCTTACGATTCTACTCAATTAACTAGAGATTAAACTAGCAAAGTAAATTATCAAATAACAAGCAAATGTTTAATGGAATGGATGTAGAATACACTTGAGAAGAAAGCATGGCTAATCATACTTATGGTTAAGACTTGAGCTAGATATGCAATCACAAATTTACCCCTAGTCCCTATGGCCAAGGCAACTAGGTTCTCGACTCTTTTACAAGCCTAAATCTCCTAAGATTGGTCTTAATCTCAATTCCCTTAAGGTACTATGATCATAAGTTGATTCTTTTCATTCAATTACTTAAGTGTCCCTCTATGAATGTTCTAAGCCTAAGGAGGGTATGACTTACCTCCCCTTATACTAACATGCATGCACAATTCAACGTATGATTTAATTAAACATCCACTCACAATATTGGAATGATCATCCTAATACTATGAATAAAAGATTTAATCACACAAGTATTAAAATGAAATATGATTGATATATCATAAAAGGAAATCCACAAATCAATTCAAATCACAACTCAAGTTTTACATATCTAACTCTTCACCTCAACCACTCATATGACTAGTCCTACTACAAAAACTAGCCACTAAACATGGTGATTAATTCAATACAAATCAAGCTTTGCTCCATTTGAGCTATTTTGAGAAAAAAAATTAACAATAGAAAAGTAGAATTGCTTCCCTTGCATGTGAAAAGCTTTCCTCCTCTTCAATTGCTCAATTCTTTCAATAATTCTTCAACAATTGATACTTCAACCTTCTCAAATAGTGGAAGGATGGATGAAATGATGGATTTATGGAGTGAAAATGGAGATCAAATGGTGTTTTGATGGATCTAGATGGTAGAAATGGATTTTGGATCTAGTGTGTGAGGAAATGTGGTGTTTTAGTGTGTGTAACTGCTTGTAATCTGATCTCTCCCTCTAAATTTCGCACAAGTCATGGATTTATATCACTTATGGACCTTCTAGAAGCTTCTGGAACATTCTGAAAATTACACAGGATTTGACACCTACATGTCCCGTGCTGCAGTACATGATCTGTGTAGGACGCACCTACTTCGGCATGTTGTGCGTGCTTCCGGACACGGCTCGAGCTGCAATACACGGTCTTGATCATGGCCGTATAGCGATTTTTGACGACAATGCACGACTTCTTCTTACAGGGTCGTGCCCTACACATGGGGCATGCAGCAATGCACGGTCCATGTGCCAGCGCACGGCCATCCTCCTGGGCAAGCAGCGAGTTCTGATGACATTACACGGCCATTGGTTATAGGGTCATATTCTGCACACGGCCCGTGTAGCAACATACCATGTCTTTTCGACTCCATTTCGCTCCCGACTCCGTTTTTGTCCATTTCTTGACCTGTTTTACACATATTTAAGTCCATTTACACAATTCTATAAGTTCATACCACAATCCTCAAAAATAGCAATAACTCCACCAAAAAACAACACAAATACGGATAAAAATATCTGAAAATACACACATAACGATACTAAAATCTAGGTGAAAATGACAACAATCAACCCCCAAACTTAAGGTATTGTTCATCCTCGAACAATGAAAAATGATAAATAAGAGGAGTAATTTTCACCTAAAAATATCTAACGAACATAAACCACAACACATCACAAGTAATAATGATTATAAAATTCACAATAAGTATCCGTACCTCATCAAACTTATAACATGAAAGATTAACAAGTTCAATAGTAAGAATGACAAAAGAATAATCAAATCCCTTTCAATCCAAGCCTCTCATAGGATATAAAATTCACTCAACACTCTATAGAGTAAGGTTTTGATCATCATTCATCAATCGGTTAAAACCGACTCACCATAGGCTTGCTCATGGATTATGTTCACAAGCCACCCTAGTTTCAATAAGTGATCAAAAGGTCTTTATCTTTTTGATGTAATGTTTAGGCTCTTTGGTAGGGTAGGAGACTTTGGATAATAGTGACTAATCAACTGTATGTAATTTAAAAGATGATACCTTTATCCAACTTACTTTCAAGCTTCCTTTACTTTCTTCTTTAATCATAAGCACTATCCATTATCATTCCTTGGATTTCTTGAGCTTCTCTTGATTTTGCATGATTCCTTTCTTTCGGCTTTTGAATTCCATGAGCTCATTTTGTTGATTTGCTCTTTTTTTTCTTGTTTTGAGGTCGCATGTACATTTGCTTTAGCTCTTTTCATCCTTTTCTTGTGTTTACCATTTCCTTTCTTTTCGAGTACAATTCTCACATCAAACCTTGTAAACTATCATCTCCTCAATCACCCACACTTAGGCTATATATATAAGGCTCAAGTAGGTTGTAAAGGCTTGTATTGTGCTTGAATCACAAAGAAAAGTCTTATAGGCTCAAAGTGGCTTACTAGGGATAATGTTTTTGGTAAGGAACTTTTTATGGCTATGACTTTATTCATCAAGGATGGCCTAAGATCATTTTACAAATTTTCACCATTCGGGCTTCATTCCTATAGTTCATGAGCAAGTTCTAGTTTGTCTAAGTTCAACTGGTCCTCTCTTCAAGAACTAACCATGGAGGCACGGTTGAGGCTCAAGTCTCACAAGCTTTTGCTTGGACCAAAAAACATAATTACCCTTTATACTTCTCAAAATTGAACAAATTATATAATTCATGTCACAATTTCAACAAGTAGAAACCATTAACATGCTTGCCATCACTCATCACGAACAATGCATTATAGCACATATTCAAAAATCACTCAACTCATTCCCAAAAACATACCACCAAATCATCCCTACAAGAATAAAAATAACAACAAACACCACAATGATCAAGGAAACAACACCAAACAATACAAAAATATATAACATGCATAAATCAAATCATCCATCAAAAAATATCAACACATTAATTAACATCTATAGCAATAAAAATCAAATACCCATCGCATCCAAACAATAAAAATCAAACCAAAATATGAAAAATAACGAAAAATAAATCGCATAAAACTTAAAATAAAATCCTAAAATAAAGGAAACCTCCCAAAAACAAACAATCTAAGTACAATCTAATCGAATAAAATCAAATCAATCCAAATATTCTTCCAACAATCTAACAATAACTGAGATGAATGGACAAAAGTGCCAAGCACTCAAAATATTCCCTTCTTTGCTCTGGAGGCAGAGGTGGATGATAGGCATTCCATGGAATGTATGCACGAGGAGATCCGGGGAACTGGAAGTTGAACATCATCGTTAGCATCTCTTCCATGTTGTTGGCATGCACTCGTGATCGCTCCTCATAATACTCCCTCCGACGCTGTCCAGCTCTCAACTCTTCAATATGCCTTCCATGCTCTTGCTGAACCTCTCGAATCTCCCTAATCTGTGCCCCATATGTCTGCTGCACATGCCTCATGTCTCGCACCTCATCCATCATATAATTCCATCTATCATTCCCTTGCTCAGGTCCCACTGGTGGCTATGCCCCTTCTTTCTCAAACTGTGGTGGATCAGGGCCCTGTTCCTCAAAATCTACCTGCTCCAATTGTTCTCCTTGCTCATCGCCCTCCATTGGCACAGGCTCGGCTCTCAAGTTAGCTAGCTCGAGGTTCTCTTCCACTCTCAACTGTCTTAGAACCTCTTCCACTTTATCACGATTTCTCCTATAGAAAGCTCTCACGACTCTTGAGTGATTAGCACTCGCCATTGCCAAGTTAGCATACTTCCTTCGAGTGTAGAACGTGGTGAGCTCTAGAGTTGGAAAGGGAAATGGAGCTCTCTTTTCCTGCCTCAGACAATATTGGTTCCCAACCGTGGTCAAGAACTCCATCCGCATCAATTGTTGGTAGTTCAGCCCTTCACTCACCATTCGATTCTCCATACCTGCCACATTAACTCCCAATCCTTGAGCTATCATATTGATCATCCCTCCTAGCATTAGACCTTGAGATGATTGTCTCTTAGCAACTCTTTCCGCATGCTGCACAAAGTGTGCTGCAACGTTCAACGGTCGCTCATTGTAGATGCAAAACATGATGTAAAGCTGCTTCTCTCCAACAGCTCCACCTTCAAACCTCCCTAAGATGGTGTTTGAGACAATTTTCTCCAAGTATCTCATCACTGGGTTCCGAATTGCGGTCCCTTTTGAAGCACTAGGGACGTATCTTGCTCTTTCTGTCCCATCGTTCACCAAGCTCTTCCACCATTCTTGTTGGTTAAAAACACCTCCTTCATAAAAACTTTGATGGTTCGGACATGGTGGGCAACCAAAACACTCATTCAACACAGCCAGGGGAACCTTTTCTCTCAACACATTATCTAACTAGAATGTCACCCAAATAGGAAACCCATTCCGATCCTTCTTGACTTGCTATGTGCTCATGAATTCTGCAGTTAAGTGGAAGTAGGTTGGTGGCCTCTTGTCAAAAAATGCTTCCATCTCAGAAAAATGGAATATCTTCCTCAAATCCTCCTCGAGTCCTAGTCCTCTCATCGTTTCCGTATCTTGGAAACGAGTGGGCTTGATCTTCGGAGCCAATGTTTGCCAACGGAGCACATACTTCCCCCAATAATCCTCAAACTCAACCCCGAAATTGTCCAGATGTATTCCGTTTCCATCAACTGTGCATCCAAATTAGCCAATTTCCATGGATCGGTTATCACAATGAAGTCCTAGCTCATTCCTTGGTCTAACTCTCCTCTCGGCCATCTACAAAATAATAATTCTCAAATTATAACCAATTAACTAAATAAGATTGTTAATGCATCGTATAAATTCTACCCTAGTTATTCAACTTAGTTTAGAACCTATTGTGCATCAACATACTCATTCATAGCATTACAACTTCCATCTTAGACATAATATCCACTTCACCATCATTCATCTCAATTAACTATCATTCATAGCCAATTTCTAAGTATTCTCACACATATGAATTCCAAATTACATCATCATTAAACTTCATTCACATATGTTCTTCGAATTCTAACAAAATTCTCTATTAGATATTTCATCGAACACTTGGCATGCACAAAATTTAAATAACTTTTCAATATTCAATTCACATGGCCTCATGCCCAAATCCTCAATATCTAAGTCTACTTTCTCTCAAATAAACACCATACTCATGTAATTCATCAATTAGTACAACACAATTATTCAAACTTATGATTCTCACACAATGCCCAAATTATTCCACATGAACCCTAATTCAACTCAATTCAAAAATCAAATTGAAACATGTATGAGAATCACTCAATAAAGCATACAAAATTTACAATATAACAACTCACATGTATCAATTCAATCCATTATTATCAAAATTCTACAAGTTAGGGTTCAAAGTAATCATACCTTTCAATACTTGGAATTAGAGATGTGTTTTGGATGTGCCTAATCGAAGAATTTCACTCACAATGACTCCAAACTAACCTCGGGTGATGATTCGTGTGCTTGGAGGGATGAATTTGGATGCAAACGAAGTGTGTACGGATGAAGGAAAGTGTGTGAATGAGTTCAGAGCGGCTTTTTTAAAAAAACTGGAAGAAACTCTGCACGGCCCGTGCTGTGCTGCACGGCCTCAAGTGAGGCCGCGTAGCGTGTTCTGATGCCCTGCATAGCCTGTTGTTACAGGGTCGTGTGCGGAACATGACCCATGTTCCTGCTCTTATGCACGGCTCGAGCTGCGGAGCTCAGCCTTCCTCCTGGCCGTGTAGCATTTTCTGATGCTGCTACGCGGCCAACTGCTACAGGGCCGTGTGCGGAGCACGGCCTGTGTAGAAGTTTGTCATGTTTCTCCACTTCTCAAACACCCTATTCATGCTCAAAACACTAAAGCATCATTCACACTACAACTATGATCAAAATTGGATTGAAATGCACTAAAAACACCACCAAACATACCAAAAACTCAACTAACTCATGAGAAAATTTTCAAAATTGACCATTTTGCAAGACAACACAAGACACATGATTCATCATACCCTCAAATATAAACAAGGTATAAGTCACACCACGCACTCTCCCCCCAAACTTAAATCAAAACAAGTTGAGAATTAATTTTGCAAAGAGTAATGAGACATACCCTTGTTGTTTCCATCAATGCTTTTCATGAACCTTCTTCTTGTAATTTGTATGATCAAGTATGACCACCACACAACCTCCCCCCAAACTTAAATTAACACAAGTGTTAAAATTGAAGTTTGTAAAGAGTGGTGGGGCATACATCATCATTTTCATCTTTAGCTTTCTTGTCTTTCATCTTATGCATTTTTCTCACGAGCTTAACCGCCTACTCACCAAATCTAGAAGAAAACTAACAAACACAACAAAAAGAAAATAAAATCTACACTACTCTACAAACAAACAAAGAAGTTTAGGAAGAGAGAGTATCCACATACACTATCTCCTTTTGAGAAGAAGATAGGTAATGCTTCACTCTATGGCCATTTACCACAAACTCATTATTCGGACCCTTGAGCTTCAATGTATGTCCATTCAATACTTCAAGCACTTCAATGTATGTCCTTTTGAGGTCGCATGTACATTTGCTTTAGCTCTTTTCATCCTTTTTGTGTTTACCATTTCCTTTCTTTTCTAGTACAATTCTCAAATCAAACATTGTAAACTATCATCTCCTCAATCACCCACACTTAGATTATATATATAAGGCTCAAGTAGGTTGTAAAGGCTTGTATTGTGCTTGAATCACAAAGAAAAGGCTTATACGCTCAAAGTGGCTTACTAGGGATAATGTTTTTGGTAAGGAACTTTTTATGGCTATGACTTCATTCATCAAGGATGGCCTAAGATCATTTCACAAATTTCCACCATTCGGGCTTCATTCCTATAGTCCATGAGCAAGTTCTAATTTGTCTAAGTTCAACCGGCCCTCTCTTCAAGAATTAACCATGGAGGCACGGTTGAGGCTCAAGTCTCACAAGCTTTTTCTTGGACCGAAAGAAACATAATTATCCTTCATACTTCTCAAAATTGAACAAATTATATAATTCATGTCACAATTTCAACAAGTAGAAACCATTAACATGTTTGCCATCACTCATCACGAACAATGCATTATAGCACATATTCAAAAATCACTCAACTCATTCCCAAAAACATACCACCAAACCATCCCTACAAGAATAAAAATAACAACAAATACCACAATGATCAAAGAAACAACACCAAACAATACAAAAATATATAACATGCATAAACCAAATCATCTATCAAAAAGTATCAACACATTAATTCACATCCATAGCAATAAAAATCAAATACCCATCGCATCCAAACAATAAAAATCAAACCAAAATATGAAAAATAACGAAAAATAAATCGCATAAAACTTAAAATAAAATCCCAAAATAAAGGAAACCTCTAAAAAACAAACAATCTAAGTACAATCCAATCGAATCAAATCAAATCAATCCAAACATTCTTCCAACAATCTAACAATAACTGAGATAAATGGACAAAAGTGCCAAGCACTCAAAATACTCCCTTCATTGCTCTAGAGGCGGAGGTGGATGATAGGCATTCCATGGAATGTATACACGAGGAGATCCGGGGAACTGGAAGTTGAACATCATCATTAGCATCTCTTCCATGTTTTTGGCATGCACTCGTGATCGCTCCTCATAATACTCCCTCTGACGCTGTCCAGCTCTCAACTCTTCAATATGCCTTCCATGCTCTTGCTGAACCTCTCAGATCTCCCTAATCTGTACCCCATACGTCTGCTGCACATGCCTCATGTCTCACACCTCATCCATCATATAATTCCTTATATCATTCCATTGATCAGGTCCCACTAGTGGCTGTGCCCCTTCTTCCTCAAACTGTGGTGGATCAGGGCCCTGCTCCTCAAACTCTACCTGCTCCAGTTATTTTCCTTGTTCATCGCCCTCCATTGCACTGGCTCGGCTCTCAAGTTAGCAAGCTCGAGGTTCTCTTTCACTCTCAACTATCTTAGAACCTCTTCCACTTCATCACGATTTCTCCTATAGAAAGCTCTCACGGCTCTTGAGTGATTAGCACTCGCCAATTCCAAGTTGGCATACTTCCTTCGAGTGTAGACCGTGGTGAGCTCTGGAGTTGGCAAGGGAAATGGAGCTCCCTTTTCCTGCCTCAGACAATATTGGTTCCCAACCGTGGTCAAGAACTCCATCCGCATCAATTGTTGGTAGTTCAGCCCTTCACTCACCATTCGATTCTCCATACCTGCCACATTAACTCCCAATCTTTGAGCTATCATAGTGATCATCCCTCCTAGCATTAGACCTTGAGATGATTGTCTCTTAGCAACTCTTTCCGCATGCTGCACAAAGTGTGCTGCAATGTTCAACGGTCGCTCATTATAGATGCAAAACATGATGTAAAGTTGCGTCTCTCCAACAGCTCCACCTTCAAACCTCCCTAAGATGGTATTTGAGACAATTTTCTCCAAGTATCTCATCACTGGGTTCCGTATTGCGGTCCCTTTTGAAGCACTAGGGACGTATCCTTCTCTTTCTGTCCCATCGTTCACCAAGCTCTTCCACCATTCTTATTGGTTAAAACCACCTCCTTCATAAAAACTTTGATGGTTCGAACATGGTGGGCAACCAAAACACTCATTCAACACAGCCAGGGGAACCTTTTCTCTCAACACATTATCTAACTGGAATGTCACCTAAATAGGAAACCCATTCCGATCCTTCTTGACTTGCAACGTGCTCATGAATTCTGCAGTTAAGTGGAAGTAGGTTGGTGGCCTCTTGTCAAAAAATGCTTCCATCTCAGCAAAATGGAATAGCTTCCTCAAATCCTCCTCGAGTCCTAGTCCCCTCATCGTTTCCGTATCTTGGAAACGAGTGGGCTTGATCTTCGGAGCCAATGTTTGCCAACGGAGCACATACTTCCCCCAATAATCCTCAAACACAACCCAAAAATTGTCCGGATATATTCCGTTTTCCATCAACTGTGCATCCAAATTAGCAAATTCCCCTGGATCGGTTATCACAATGAAGTCCTCATTCCTTAGTCTAACTCTCCTCTCAGCCATCTACAAAACAATAATTCTCAAATTATAACCAATTAACTAAATAAGATTGTTAATGCATCGTATAAATTATACCCTAGTTATTCAACTTAGTATAGAACCTATTGTGCATCAACATACTCATTCATAGCATTACAACTTCCATCTTAGACATAATATCCACTTCACCATCATTCATCTCAATTAACTATCATTCATAGCCAATTTCTAAGCATTCTCACACATATGAATTCCAAATTACATCATCATCAAACTTCAGTTCACATATGTTCTTCGAATTCTAACAAAATTCTCTCTTAGACATTTCATCGAACACTTGGCATGCACAAAATTTAAACAACTTTTCAATATTTAATTCACATGGCCTCATACCCAAATCCTCAATATCTAAGTCTACTTCCTCTCAAATAAACACCATACTCATGTAATTCATCAATTAGCATAACACAATTAATCAAACTCATGATTCTCACACAATCCCCAAATTATTCCACATGAACCCTAATTCAACTCAATTCAAAAATCAAATTGAAACATGTATGAGAATCACTCAATAAAGCATACAAAATTTACAATATAACAACTCCCATGTATCAATTCAATCAATTCTTATCAAAATTCTACAAGTTAGAGTTCAAAGTAATCATACCTTTCAATACTTGGAATTGGAGATGTGTTTTGGATGTGCAAAATCGAAGAATTTTACTCATAATGACTCTAAACTAACCTCGGGTGATGATTCGTGTGCTTGGAGGGGTGAATTTGGATGCAAACGAAGTGAGTACGGATGAAGGAGAGTGTTTGAATGAGTTCGGAGCAGCCTTTTTTAAAAAAAACTGGAAGAAATCCTGCACGGCCTCAAGTAAGGCCGTGTAGCATGTTCTGATGCTCCTGCACGGCCTGTTGTTACAGGGCCGTATGCAGAACACGGCCCGTGTTCCTGCTCTTATGCACGGCTTGAGCTGCGGAGCTCGGCCTTCCTCCTGGCCGTGTAGCGTTTTCTGATGTTGCTACGCGGCCAACTGCTACAAGGCCGTGTGCGGAGCACGGCCCGTGTAGCAGTTTGCCATGTTTCTCCATTTTTCACACTTCACAATATTTTGCCCTGTTTTTCCACTTCTCAAACACCCTATTCATGCTCAAAACACTAAAGCATCATTCACACTACAACTATGATCAAAATTGGATTGAAATGCACTAAAAACACCACCAAACATACCAAAAACTCAACTAACTCATGAGAAAATTTTCAAAATTGATCATTTTACAAGACAACACAAGACACATGATTCATTACACACTCAAACATAAACAAGGTACAAGTCACACCACGCTCTCTCTCCCCAAACTTAAATCGAAACAAGTTGAGAATTAAGTTTACAAAAAGTTATGAGACATACCCTTGTTGTTTCCATCAATGCTTTTTGTGAACCTTCTTCTTGTAATTTGTATGATCAAGTATGACCACCACACAACCTCCCCCCAAACTTAAATTAACACAAATATTAAAATTGAAGTTTGTAAAGAGTGGTGGGGCATACATCATTATTTTCATCTTTAGCTTCCTTGTTTTCCATCTTATGCATTTTTCTCACGAGCTTAACCATATTCTCACCAAATCTACAAGAAAACTAACAAACACAACAAAAATAAAATAAAATCTACACTACTCTAAAAACAAACAAAGAAGTTTAGGAAGAGAGAGTATCCACATACACTATCTCCTTTTGAGAAGGAGATAGGTAATGCATCACTCTATGACCATTTACCACAAACTTATTATTCGGACCCTTGAGCTTCAATGTATGTCCAGTCAATACTTCAAGCACTTCAATGTATGTCCTTTTGAGGTCGCATGTACATTTGCTTTAGCTCTTTTCATACTTTTCTTGTGTTTACCATTTCCTTTCTTTTCTAGTACAATTCTCACATCAAACCTTGTAAACTATCATCTCCTCAATCACCCACACTTAGGTTATATATATAAGGCTCAAGTAGGTTGTAAAGGCTTGTATTGTGCTTGAATCACAAAGAAAAGGCTTATAGGCTCAAAGTGGCTTACTAGGGATAACGTTTTTGGTAAGGAACTTTTTATGGCTATGACTTCATTTATCAAGGATGGCCTAAGATCATTTCACAAATTTCCACAATTCGGGCTTCATTCCTATAGTCCATGAGCAAGTTCTAGTTTGTCTAAGTTTAACCGGTCCTCTCTTCAAGAATTAACCATGGAGGCACGGTTGAGGCTCAAGTCTCACAAGCTTTTTCTTGGACCGAAAGAAACATAATTATCCTTCATACTTCTCAAAATTGAAGAAATTATATAATTCATGTTACAATTTCAACAAGTAGAAACCATTAACATGCTTGCCATCACTCATCACGAACAATGTATTATAGCACATATTCAAAAATCACTCAACTCATTCCCAAAAACATACCACCAAACCATCCCTACAAGAATAAAAATAACAACAAACACCACAATGATCAAAGAAGCAACCCCAAACACTACAAAAACATATAACATGCATAAACCAAATCATCCATCAAAAACTATCAACACATTAATTCACATCCATAGCAATAAAAATCAAATACCCATTGCATCCAAACAATAAAAATCAAACCAAAATATGAAAAATAACGAAAAATAAATCACATAAAATATAAAATAAAATCCCAAAATAAAGGAAACCTCCCAAAAACAAACAATCTAAGTACAATCCAATCGAATCAAATCAAATCAATCCAAATATTCTTCCAACAATCTAACAATAACTGAGATGAATGGACAAAAGTGCCAAACACTCAAAATACTCCCTTCATTGCTCTGGAGGCGGAGGTGGATGATAGGTATTTCATGAAATGTATGCACGAGGAGATCCGGGGAACTGGAAGTTGAACATCATCGTAGCATCTCTTCCATGTTGTTGGCATGCACTCGTGATCGCTCCTCATAATACTTCCTCCGATGCTGTCCAGCTCTCAACTCTTCAATATGCCTTCCATGCTCTTGCTGAACCACTCAGATCTCCCTAATCTGTACTCCATACGTCTGCTGCACATGCCTCATGTCTCACACCTCATCCATCATATAATTCCATCTATCATTCCCTTGTTCAGGTCCCACTGGTGGCTGTGCCCCTTCTTCCTCAAACTGTGATGGATCAGGGCCCTGCTCCTCAAACTCAACCTGCTCCAGTTGTTCTCTTTGCTCATCGCTCTCCATTGGCACTGGCTCGACTCTCAAGTTAGCTAGCTCGAGGTTCTCTTCCACTCTTAACTGTCTTAGAACCTCTTCCACTTCATCACGATTTCTCCTATAGAAAGCTCTCACGACTCTTGAGTGATTAGCACTCGCCATTGCCAAGTTGGCATACTTCCTTCGAGTGTAGACCGTGGTGAGCTCTGGAGTGGGCAAGGGAAATGGAGCTCCCTTTTCCTGCCTCAGACAATATTGGTTCCCAACCGTGGTCAAGAACTCCATCCGCATCAATTGTTGATAGTTCAGCCCTTCACTCACCATTCGATTCTCCATACCTGCCACATTAACTCCCAATCCTTGAGCTATCATAGTTGTCATCCCTCCTAGCATTAGACCATGAGATGATTGTCTCTTAGCAACTCTTTCCATATTCTGCACAAAGTGTGCTGCAACGTTCAATGGTCGCTCATTGTAGATGCAAAACATGATGTAAAACTACTTCTCTCCAACAGCTCCACCTTCAAACCTCCCTAAGATGGTGTTTGAGACAATTTTCTCCAAGTATCTGATCTCTGGGTTCCGGATTGCGGTCCCTTTAGAAGCACTAGGGACGTATTCTGCTCTTTCTGTCCCATCGTTCACCAAGCTCTTCCACCATTCTCGTTGGTTAAAATCATCTCCTTCATAAAAACTTTGATGATTCGGACATGGTGGGTAACCAAAACACTCATTCAACATAGCCAGGGGAACCTTTTCTCTCAACACATTATCTAACTGGAATGTCACCAAAATAGGAAAAACATTCCGATTCTTCTTGACTCGCAACGTGCTCATGAATTCTACGGTTAAGTGGAAGTAGGTTGGTGGCCTCTTGTCAAAAAATGCTTCCATCTCAGCAAAATAGAATAGCTTCCTCAAATCCTCATCTAGTCCTAGTCCTCTCATCGTTTCCGTATCTTGGAAACGAGTGGGCTTGATCTTCGGAGCCAATGTTTGCCAACGGAGCACATACTTCCCCCAATAATCCTCAAACTCAACCCCGAAATTGTCTGGATGTATTCCGTTTTCCGTCAACTGTGCATCCAAATTAGCCAATTCCCCAGATCGGTTATCACAATGAAGTCCTCATTCCTTGGTCTAACTCTCCTCTCGGCCATCTACAAAACAATAATTCTCAAATTATAACCAATTAACTAAATAAGATTATTAATGCATCGTATAAATTCTACCCTAGTTATTCAACTTAGTATAGAACCTATTCTGCATCAACATACTCATTCATAGTATTACAACTTCCATCTTAGACATAATATCCACTTTACCATCATTCATCTCAATTAACTATCATTCATCTCAATTAACTATCATTCATAGCAAATTTCTAAGCATTCTCACACATATGAATTCCAAATTACATCATCATCAAACTTCATTTCACATATGTTCTTTGAATTCTAACAAAATTCTCTCTTAGACATTTCATCGAACACTTGGCATGCACAAAATTTAAACAACTTTTCAATATTCAATTCACATGGCCTCATGCACAAATCCTCAATATCTAAGTCTACTTTCTCTCAAATAAACACCATACTCATGTAATTCATCAATTAGCACAACACAATTATTCAAACTCATGATTCTCACACAATCCCCAAATTTTCCACATGAACCCTAATTCAACTCCATTCAAAAATCAAATTGAAACATGTATGAGAATCTCTTAATAAAGCATACAAAATTTACAATATAACAACTCCCATGTATCAATTCAATCAATTCTTATTGAAATTCTACAAGTTAGGGTTCAAAGTAATCATACCTTTCAATACTTGGAATTGGAGATGTTTTTTGGATGTGCAAAATTGAAGAATTTCACTCACAATGACTCCAAACTAACCTCGGGTGATGATTAGTGTGCTTGGAGGGGTGAATTTGGATGCAAACGAAGTGTGTACGGATGAAGGAGGGTGTGTGAATAAGTTCGGAGCGGCCTTTTTAAAAAAGCTGGAAGAAACCCTGCACGGCCCGTGCTGTGTTGCACGGCCTCAAGTGAGGCCGTATAGCATGTTCTGATGCTCCTGCACGGCCTGTTGTTACAGGGCCATGTGCGAAACACGGCCGGTGTTCCTGCTCTTATGCACGGCTCGAGCTGTGGAGCTCGGCCTTCCTCTTGGCCGTGTAGCATTTTCTGATGCTCCTACGCAGCCAACTACTACAGGGCCGTGTGTGGAGCACGGCCCGTGTAGCAGTTTGCCCTGTTTCTCCATTTTTCACACTTTACAACATTTTGTCCTGTTTTTTCACTTCTCAAACACCCTATTCATGCTCAAAACACTAAAGCATTATTCACACTACAACTATTATCAAAATTGGATTGAAATGCACTAAAAACACCACCAAACATTCCAAAAACTCAACTAACTCATGAGAAATTTTTCAAAATTGACCATTTTGCAAGACAACACAAGACACATGATTCATCACACACTTAAACATAAACAAGGTATAAGTCACACTACACACTCTCCTCCCAAACTTAAATCGAAACAAGTTGAGAATTAAGTTTACAAAAAGTGATGAGACATACCATTGTTGTTTCCATCAATGCTTTTCATGAACCTTCTTCTTGTAATTTGTATGATCAAGTATGACCACCACACAACCTCCCCCCAAACTTAAATTAACACAAGTGTTAAAATTGAAGTTTGTAAAGAGTGGTGGGGCATGCATCATCATTTTCATCTTTAGCTTCCTTATCTTCCATCTTATGCATTTTTCTCACGAGCTTAACCACCTTCTCACCAAATCTACAAGAAAACTAACAAACACAACAAAAAGAAAATAAAATCTACACTACTCTACAAACAAACAAAGAAGTTTAGAAAGAGTGAGTATCCACATACACTATCTCCTTTTGAGAAGGAGATAGGTAATGCTTCACTCTATGACCATTTACCACAAACTCATTATTCGGACCCTTGAGCTTCAATGTATGTCCATTCAATACTTCAAGCACTTCATATGGCCCCATCCATTTAGACTTGAGCTTTCTGGGAAACAACTTAAGTCTCGAATTGAATACAAGAACTTTATTGATGAGAGTGAAAATAAGATTGTTTTAATATCTAATTTAACACCTTTTTGATTGATATTGTAGTCTTATATGAGCACAAGTGTTTTATATTCGATATATATGAGAATAAGGTGCACTTGAGGTGTTTTATTGTGTTTTAGGTAGAAAAATGATCAAAAGAGCCAAGTTTGAGAAAAGGTGCAATTTGTGCAAGAATGCTGATAAACGAACGTCCAACTTGTGTAATTATTCTGTATTGATGTGGAGCTCTGAATTGGATTTGTGATATATGGTTGGAAAGCTACAGAAGAGAGGGTCGTTTTTTTGTAAAGAACATCCCAATCAGATTCCGAACGAGAAAGTTATGAGCAAAGTAGCGACGTCGTGCGAGCTGTACCGAACAGAACTGATGTGCTACTTTCCATGGCTTATTACAGATTAAATTCTTGGAGTTCTGGTGATATATTTATATTCAGAGAAATCCAAGGAAAAGATAATCATGTGAGCGCAAAAATCACTCAAATTGGAGGTCGGACGAGGAAGTTATGCTCAGAATTGTGAAGTCGCGCAGCTGTTGGCGAGAATTTCTGAGAATTTCCGAAAACTACCTTATTTATCTGGATCTCTTTTACCAAATTTAACGCATGTCTCTTGCCAAATTTGACATATGCCTAAATTTGGGTCCTTTCCAAGACCTACAAGGAGAGCTCACAAGTATAAAAATGGGTGTAGATCACATCATAACAACAAGAGAGGAACACAACACAACAACAAGAGAGGAGAAGAGAGGCCACAACATACAACACCCCACAAGGGGGGATCACCCTCCAACCATCATTCTTTTCTCCATCCATCCATCACTTTGAAGATTCGTTTGTGGAATTAATAGGAGAACCAAGAGGAGGATTCAAGAGCTAGAAGGACGCGATGACGCCACATTTAGGGTTTATTCGTTTCCTAATTTATCTTGTATTTTCCGGACATCCGGGTAAGATCTATCCAACACCCATGTGTGTTTCCTACAACACCATGAGTTAGAGCCTTTTTGGTAGAACTAGGGTTGTGAAGGTTTTATCTAGTTAATTAAACTTTCATGTGTATACTCCGTACAACACTACTTGTGGTTTATTTTATATAAGGTTGTGCCTTTTTAATCCATACTCATAGTCGTTTTGTGCATCAATAATCATTGTGTAGAGTCTGAATACATAACATGGTTATTGGTTGAGTGCGTTCACTGTTGAGCAGGGTTTTAAGTTATAATTCTAAGTGAAGGGATTCTGAAGTCTTATTAGAACTATCTTATATGAATACTTATTAATTGAATTGAATTCGGGTTAATAAGTAGGATAAAGAGGATAATTTTATAGTACCTATAAAGGGAGATCATATCGGGTTAGAGTACCAATCCTAGGGGAAAATAATTGATACTGATAGTACCTAGAAAGGGGGGTGAAATTATATCTCTTGCTCCGAGATTATTCACACGTGTTACACGCATGTTTACTTGTGTCTATAGAGTAGATATGCATGGTTTAGTGATGCGTCCATATTCCACAAGGCAGAGTCAGACATTGACACATGAAAAGAAAGTTAATGAGTAAAACTGAATTATCCTAGAGCTACCTATTCTCCTACTTGATCCACTTTCGTATTCTTCGAGTGGTACTTTATTTTATTTGTTATTTTAATTATTTGTTTAGTAGTTGTTAATTAAATCCATCAAATCTTATTGCCTTATCTTAATTAATTTAGATAATAATTAAATTAATAATACGCCGTCCCTTGGGTTCGATATTCACTTGGTCACCTTTCGAGACTACAATTGATATCCTTCATACTTGGGGATTAATTGTGTGTTGAGAAAACGCGCATCAAGTTCTTGGCGCCGTTGCCGGGGACGGCTATTATTATTGATTTTATTATTTCTAGTTGATTAAGATTTTTTTCTTTTTCTTTTATTTGTGATTATTTATTTCTATCTAACCTTGAATTTTTCCGAGTAACTTGTGCGCTTGTAAAAGGAGAGGAAGGAAAAAAAGGAATAACACATTAATCTAAACATGGCCGGAGCAAGACAGAATCCGGATAATATTTCCATTCGTGAAATTTTCACGAACTTTGGGAATGTCAACATGGGGTTGATAGGAGCAAGGGGGGAAGATGATGATTTTGAGATAAATCCTGCTCTTATTAACATGGTAGAGAAGAATCCATTTTCTAGAGGTTGTTTTGAAGATCCATATCAGCATCTCCGAAAATTTCTTGGTTATGCAAACACTCAGAAGGGAGCTGGAGCTAATGATAATGCTAGGCGGATCGCCTTATTCAAGTTCTCTTTGATTGATAAGGCGGAAGCTTGGTATGAGACTCTTGATGCCATAGATTGCACTACATGGGACCAACTGCAGCAGAAGTTCTTGGAGAGATACATGCCACCCTCAAGGATCTTAAGGATGAGGCAAGAGATCACCCGATTTGTTATGAATCAGGGTGAGAAATTTGATGAGGCGTGGGATAGGTTTAAAGACATGCTCAGGAGGTGTCCACAGCATGGAATGCCGAAGGCTGAATACATAAGCATCTTCTACTATGGATTGGATTGTGAGTCGCGTATTTTTATTGATGCATCATCAAGAGGAGTGTTGTTATCAAAGACAGCACTTGAAGCGGAAAAGTTGTTTGAAGACATCTCTATGAATTCACGTGACTGGCCAATAGAAAGAGATAGGGGATCATATGTACTTGGCGAGGTAGCGTAGGTTGAACATCAAGTGGTGAAGCCGAATAGGGATGATGAGATCGTTTCTAATTTAGCTAACATCAACAAGCTACTAGAGTCCCAGCAGAGGCAGATTATAGAGTTGACACTAAGGGGGCCTAGTATGAAGCAGCACGAAGTGAAGAGTGATGAAGATACCTTCAATCGATACATGGCTGAGAACGATGCAAGGATTGACCACATCGAAGCTAGAATGAATGTTGATCATGCAGATTTTTCTAAGCAGATGAAGGAGCTTACTTTGATTATGGGGCAGATGACCACGAACGTGAATCAATTAACACAAAAATTAGAGAATAAAGCCATCATGTTAAGGTTTGGAACGCAGTACGAGGGACCAATGAAGCCGGAGTCGAAGTTTGAGGCGAAAGGAAGCAGATTCAACCAAAAACACTATGATTCGACCTGTCCCACAGGTCAAAGCGTGCAGAGGAGGTCGAATCTAGCTACGGGAAGACATCCGGCAGAAGCTGCTCCTCGATTCAACCAACAGCCAGTCGATTCGACATGGCCCTCAGGTCGAATCCAGGTCGAATCCAGGTCGAATCACCCCATCTGGAGCACTCTATTTTCACAAATTCAAAATTCGACCACGATGCTACCGGTTCGACCAGTCCATCAGGTCGAACCCAGGTCGAACCGACGACCATAAATCTTACAGAAGGTCAGTTTGACCTTGGGCATTCCAGTTCGACCAGCACAACAGGTCGAACCGCACTCTGCGAAGCACCTTGTTTCATCACGGACTCGATTCGACTACGACATAATCGATTCGACCAGTACCCCTGGTCGAACCAAGGTCGAACCGGAGGGCAGAAATCCTTCAGAGAGCCGATTCGACCTGGGGGGAGTTGGTTCGACCAGTACCCCTGGTCGAACCCAGGTCGAACCCAACATGCAAGGTGAGATGGACTTCCAGGTGCTCGATTCGACCATGACATACCTGGTTCGACCAGTACCCCTGGTCGAACCAAGGTCGAACCCTGCCAAATTGCACCATTTTCCTCGCCGAATGCTTTACATGATGTTAATGTTACTCCAGTACCATTACATGAGTAGAATACTGAGCTTACAATGGAGAAGAAGTGGGAAAAAGCAAAGAAGTTGAGAGCGGAGAAGTTTAGACCGTAGATGGATAATGAAGATGTGGTTTTCTCTCTTGATCATGCAATGAAGATGCCCATGGAGACTCAATCGTGCAAGAGCATTGATATGGTTTCTAACTTGTTTAATCTTGATTTTTCTAAGACAGGTGATTCTGAATTTAAGTGGAAGATTGACAAGGGGGTGTATAGACAGCTATGGGAGGAAGGAAATTTCAATGATCATATACTTGTGACCAAGAAAGGTGAGGTGTTGAGTATAGACAAGAAGAGGAAAAGAAAGTATTTGAAGGTGAGGATGCGAGAAGACCGTCCTCTACCGTCGTGACTCTACGACGTTAAACATGAGCGCCTGTTGGGGGCTTGCCTTTCCGTTTTATTGCTTTTTTTCTTTCGTGTGAGTAAGAAATTTTTATATTTAAGGTGCTTACTAATCGGCAATTACATCTCTTTTCAAACTTAGTTTCGACTTACGTTTTTACTAAGTTTGGGGGGGTGTGATGTTATTACCTCATTGAAGCACCAGGAGTATAATCTTTTCTTTGTAATGTTTGCTAGGGGAGTTGATTTTTTTGGGTATGTTGAAGCTTTAATCGGTTTTGATGTGTCGATTTTTTACAATTTGCCTAGTGTTCAATGGTGTTTCTAGTGTGTGGAGTCGATTACATAGTCAATTAATTCTTTCTTATAGTTCTCCTATTTTATTATTGATGAATCATGTGATGATGAGTATGCTTGAGCTTTGATGATAGAAAAGGGTAACTAGGTGGCAAGACGAGTTCTACATTGAGGTTTTGACTCGAGGAGCTCGTGCGTACGTTGAAGAAAAATCAGGTGCCCTCGTTTCCTTTTTCTAATTTTTATATGTGCTTTTAATTCATGGAGTGGAAGGATTGAGTTTATGGTGGTGATCCATGTGAGCTTATACTGTTAAAATTATCTTTGAAATTCATATGCTCTTGAAATTGATGAAGGAAGTGTACTTGAGTTATATTGTGATATGAAGTTCTATGTGTACTTGTGGGATATTACCTACCATGAAAAGTGCTCTGTTACTTATTAAAAACCTATGTGAGATTTTGAGCCTCGTTGATCATGTACATAATCACATGATATTTCTTTTCTGGTGAGTATCGTTCTTGTGTGTGTATTCTAGAACTTGCCTCTTGTCTTACTTGAAACTATATGTGTGTTAGATGATGGGAGATGATTTTAGGCTATCCTTGAATTTATGAGTCACTTAGCCAAATAATTCCCCACCAAATAATTATATATCCGTAGTTAGCCCCGTTGAGCTTAAAAATCTTATTTCTTTGGTAACCTACGAAGATAGCCACTTTGATATCCTATTTGAGCCTTAAATTCCTATATCTAGTGGAGAATTAAATGCTGTCAAAGTGTGTGAATTGATTTTCATGGAGTTTGGAAGGAATAAAATATTTGGAGCTGTACAAGTGATTATGAGCAAAAACAAAAAAATGAGCTTAAAAATAAGTTGCTTAGGGGTAGTGCCCGAAACTGGTACCCCAAGATGTTAGAGGTAGTGCCTGAAACTAGTACCTCGGGAAAAAAAATGATGTGCTTGAAGAAAAGAAAAAGTATGTTGAGCTTGAAGGAAATGAGAGAAAAGAAAATTAGAAGAGCATGAAGCTGGATAGCATTGGAGTGTAAAAATCTGCAGTACATAAGATCTCCGGTTTTAATTCTCTACTAATTGAGTCACTTTATCCATATGTTTCCTACCCTTATTAAAGAGCCAATATTACATCCAAAAGAAAAGTCCTTTTTGATCTCATTATCGAATCATAATTTTAGTGGTAGAAAGTTTGAGACGTTTGGCAAGCTTATGGTTATGCATGCACTTGAATTGAATTTGAGCGTAAACAGTTTAACCCATAAGTGTACATATTTTACACTTGAGTGAGAGATCATATATATACTTCCCGTGAGAACATGTTGATGGAGCATTTCAATTGGTGGTGATTGTCTTAACTTGTATGCTATGAATTGATTATTACATATAATGAGAGTTACATGACCTAAGTTGAGAACAATTGTATTTTGAATGGGTATTGGTCATAGTCCTTATTTCCCCGCTAATTTTCATACTCTCTTTCTCTTTATCTTTATTTTGTTACCTCGGGACGAGCAACGGGTAAGTTTGGGGGATTGATGAGAGTGAAAATAAGCGTGTTTTAATATCTAATTTAACACTTTTTTGATTGATATTGTAGTCTTATATGAGCACAAGTGTCTTATATTCGATATATATGAGAATAAGGTGCACTTGAGGTGTTTTATTGTGTTTTAGGTAGAAAAATGATCAAAAGAGCCAAGTTTGAGAAAATGTGCAATTTGTGCAAGAATGCTGACAAACGCACTTTATCTCCCGGATCAAACGTCTTTTCCTTCACTTTAGCATCATGCCATCTCTTCATATTTTCCTTGTAGGTGATTGAGTTATCAAATGCTCTTCCTCTAAACTCCTCCAATTCCACTAACTTCAACAACCTCGCTTGACCACTCTCCCTTTCATCCATATTGAGGCGTTTGATAGCCCACAATGCCCAATGTTCCAACTCCATGGGGAGGTGACAAGCTTTACCATAAACCAATTGATACGGTGATACACCAAGGATGGTCTTAAAAGCCGTTCTATAAGCCCATAAAGCTTCATCAAGTTTGTCCGACCAATCCTTCCTCCCTCCATTGATTGTCTTCTCTAAAACTAACTTGATTTGGCGGTTTGAAACCTCCGTCAAACCATTTGCTTGAGGGTGGTAGGGTGTAGCTACTCGATGCTTGACTCCATATCTCTTCAACAAACTCTCCATCAACTTGTTGACAAAGTGTGATCCTCCATCACTCACTAAAGTTCGTGGAACTCCAAACCTAGCAAAAATATTCTTTTTCAATAACCTTTGCACAATCAAAGCATCATTTGTCTTAGTGGGGATTGCCTCCACCTACTTTGACTCATAATCCACGGCTAGCAAAATGTACACATATCCTTTTAATGAGGGAAATGGTCCCATAAAGTCAATGCCCCATACATCAAATATTTCCACATCAATTCTCAAGGTCATGGGCATTTTATCTCTCTGACCTATTCCCCCAATCCTTTGGCATCTATCACACTTAGCTACATTTTCTTTGCATCTTTAAACAATGTTGGCCAATAGAACTCCGATTGTAAAACTTTTGCCCTCGCCTTTTGATGAGCGAAGTGACCTCTACACAAAGACGAATGACAAAGTTCAAGAATTCCCATAACTTTTTCTTCGGCCACACATCTTCTTATCACTCCATCATTATAAATTTTAAACAAATATGGCTCATCCCACAAATACTTCTTCACTTCAACATAAAACTTCTTCTCCTTGTACTCATTAAGCAATGTGCTCGATTCCACAAATAATATAGTTGACATAGTCGGCATACCAAGGCGGCACATTCACAATTATAACACACTTGTTCAACCTCTAATAGCAAAATTTTCTCATTCGGGAATTCATCCCCAATTGGACTTATATCCTCATTCTCACCTCCATTCTCCAACCTAGACAAATGGTCCGCGATCACATTCTCCACGCCTTTCTTATCCTTGATCACCACATCAAATTCCTGTAAAAGCAACACCCAACGGATTAAACGAGGTTTAGCATCTTTCTTACTCATGAGGTATTTTATAGCCGTGTGATCAGTGTAAACAATCATTTGTGTTCCAACCAAATATGGTCGAAACTTCTCAAAAGCATATACAACAGCTAAAAATTCCTTCTCCGTTGTGGTATAATTGACTTGGCATGAATTCAACGTCTTCGAGGTATAATAAATTGCTCTAAACTTCTTCTCCCTTGTTTGGCCCAACACTACTCCTATGGATTGATCGCTAGCATCACAATGTAATTCAAATTGCAAGCTCCAATCCGGAGTGACAAGTATTGGAGATGAAGTGAGAGCATCCTTTAGCACCTGAAATGATACACAACATTCATCATTGAAGTGAAATGGACAATCTTTTTCAAGCAATTTACAAAGAGGCTTAGCAATTTTTTAAAAATCCTTAATGAAGCGTCTATAGAAGCCCGCATGACCTAAAAATGATCTCACCCCCTTCTCACTAGTAGGAGGGGGAAGACGTTCTATGGCTATCACTTTAGCTCTATCTACTTTTAGCCCATGCTTCGAAATATGGTGCCCCAAAACTATCCCATCGGTCACCATAAAATGGCACTTTTTCCAATTTAGCACAAGATTCGATTCTTCACACCTCTGCAACACCATAGTAAGATTAGTCAAGCAAATATCATATGAGGAACCATACACAGAAAAGTTATCCATGAACACCTCCATAATATTTTCAATCAAACTATCGAAGATAGCCATCATACAACGCTGAAAAGTGGTGGGGGCATCACATAGACTAAACAACATCATTCGAAAGACAAATGTATCATAGGGACATGTGAAAGTTGTCTTCTCTTGATCTTCCGGCGCAATCAATATTTAATTGTACCCGAAATAACCATCAAGAAAACAATAGTACTCATGCCCCGCAAGACGATCCAGCATTTGATCTATGAATAGTAATGGGAAATGACCTTTACGAGTGTTTTCATTCAATTTATGATAATCAACACACTCTCCAACCCGTAATAGTTTTAGTAGCAATGGTTTCATTTGTATCGGATCTAACAATTGTCATACCACCTTTTTTTGCTACTACATTTAAAGGACTTACATTTTGACTATCACTTATTGGAAAGATTATTCCCGCATCAAGCTATTTTAATACCTTATTTCTTACCACTTCTTGCATTATAGGATTCAATCTACGTTGGTTTAGAACACAAGACTTCTCATCATCAATCAAATGAATCTTATGCATGCACATAGATGGACTAATACCTTTCAAATATTTAATGCTCCAACCAATAGAGGATTTATGCTCTCGTAAGACTCTTAGCAATTTTTCTAATTCTATATCATTAAGGGAAGAAGATACGATTACCGAATACATTTTATCTTTTTCCAAGTAAGCATACTTTAAATGCTTCGGCAATGGTTTCAACTCCACCTTCTTCTTCTCTTGCACTTCCTCATTTGGTCCTTCATCAAGTTTTTCAACCTTTGCTTCCTTTGCTTCCTCATTCGTGAGTGCCCTACAAGCATTTAAACCATGCAATTCATCAATCATTTCATTATTGTCCAAAAAAAGGAGATTTAGATTTAGGAGATTCAATAGAGTAAGAATGACTTATGATGAGTTCCAACGGATCCTTGGAATGAAGATGATACATATGTTCTTCAACAATGTTATCCACAACCTCCAATCTTCTACATTCCTCCTTGTTCTTGGGATACCTCATAGCCTCTCTCAATGAAAATATCACCTCTTCTTCATTTACCCTCAAAGTAAGCTATCCCTTCTCCACATCAATCAATGTTTTCCCCGTGACAAGGAATGGACGGCCAAGTATTAATGGAATATTTGAATTTTCATCCATATCTAATACCACAAAATCAACAGAAAATACAAACTTTCCAACTTTGATCAACACATCTTCTACGATTCCTTTCGGATACGTAAACGATCGATTGGCTAATTGAAGCATAACCGACGTCGGCTTAACCTCACCAATACCCAACTTCTTGAAGATTGACAATGGCATCAAGTTAATGCTAGCTCCCAAATCACATAAGGCTTTGTAGTTCTTATGCTCTCCCATCTCACATGGAATAGTGAAACTCCCCGATCTTTCAATTTAGGGAGAAGTTTATTTTACAATATTACACTACATTCCTCCGTAAGGTTCACCGTTTCAAATTCTCCCAAGCTTCTTTTCTTTGACAATATATCCTTCAAGAACTTTGAGTAGTTGGGCATTTGTAATAAAGCCTCCGCAAAAGGAATATTCACATGTATCTACTTCAACATTTCAACAAACTTAGCAAATTTCTCTTCTAATCTCTTTTTCAAGCACCTTTATGGAAACGGAATTGCAACGGGCAACTGTGGAATTTCCCATTCATCCCTTTCAAACTTCTCATCTCTCTCTTTTCGTTTTGCTTCTCTACATCTTTCCCACTTCTTTGGAGACTTCACTTTTTCTTCTTCAAGTATAGGGGTACTTTCATCTTTTTCACAAATTTCAACTCCTTTCTCTTTCCCTTCTTCATCCAAGCTTTCCATAGGCTCAACTTCACACTCTATCCCCTCTACTTCCATTGGCATAGAAGGCCCTTCGTATCTTGTTCCTCTACAAAGTTCAATAGCCTTGCATTGCTCCTTCGGATTAGTAATGGTTGTAGATGGAAATTTCCCTTGCCGCTGAACATCCCCCCTTTCACTTGCCATTTGACTCATTTGTGTCTCCAAAGCTTTGAATCGATTATCATTCAAATCCTTCTCTTGTTTCATGAAATCAAATCTTTTATCATTCACTTCTTTTTCTTGTTTCATAAACTCAAACATTTTAGCAACTTGATCCTCCACCGTAGGCTTCCCTTCACCATTTTGAGCTTTTTCCCCCGGATTAATGCCCAGTGGAAGAGTGAGGGCATTCTCTTGATTTTCATACGACAAATTTTCATACCTACGGGGTTGGTTAAAATTCCCTTGAAAATTCCCTTGCCCCCATCCTCCTTGTCTTTGTGGATATCCTCCTCCATGATTTCCAAAATTACCACCATAATTTTCTTGGAAGTTCCTTCCTTGCATAAAGGCAACTTCCTCAAGAGTCATCTCCGGTGGACACCATTCATCTTGAATTCCAAAATTGGAGGACATACCTTGTTGAGGCATAGAGGTAGGCATTTGACAACTTTGAGAAGATTGACCCAAATTAGGCATAGTCATGCCTTGTTGAGGATTAGGACACACTTGTTGATTCATCAAAGGCAATGACATACCTTGTTGAGGGCTAGAAAACACTTGTTGATTCACACCCAGTGTAGAATTCGGAGATATTTTCATATTAGCATTCATCCTCTTTAGTATCTCGTGATTGCTTTGTCAGTCATATCTTCCTTAGGCATCTCTACCTTTTTCACTTGTTGCAAGCACACTTCTTTCATCTTAGCAATTTTTTCTCTTTCATACATTCCCGGTGCACGATCCATAGCCATTGACCCGTATTCAAAGCTACTTCCTCACATATAGCAATTGCTCTTTCTGGAGTTTGCCCCAAAATCGAACTTCCCGCCGAAGCATCAATGAGCATCCTCTCACTTCCATGTAAACCGGCATAGAAGAATCCTATTTGTTGCTTGATCGCTATTTTCTTTTACCCTCAAGTATAAGGGATCGATTGTAGTGCGCGTGACCAAGTGAAATATCGTTCCCACAAGATAGTTATAAATTTAACAAGTAATTCTATATGATAATTCTAATGTAAGACAAATCTGGGGGTTTTTGGAAAAGATAATTAATTAACTAATGAAAAGTAAAAGTAAATAATTGAACTAATGCAAATAAAATAAATCACGCAGAGAAAACGATTTGGAATTCAAGAATGAGAATTGGTAATGCTCGGGCAAACAGTTTAACTATGTGACTAATTTACCTAGACCCAAATTAATTACATGCAAACGTTTATAAGAGGATCACTAAGCCTAGTTAAATCACCTTGATCGGGTAGGATCTAACACTTATAATGAGCTGAAAATCCTAGGATCAATAAGAAATTAACTCCCTCTCCCTCTATAGGTACTTCATGCTAAATTCCAATTTAGGCTAGAGCACTAAACTTCCCTTTCTAGGTACGCGATTGTTAACCCTTTTTGTCTCCTTATTAATTACCTAATAATGATGTTTTACCACGTAATTAATATTCCAAATTGATTGTCTAACACTCTTAGGTATTATAGGCCAATCCCCTAAGACTGTCACAGGAAACAACAATTATTATGAAGAAGTTAAGAATCCTATTAACTATCAATCAGTGATACCGCCAATAATAATTAAAGGAATCAAAACCCAAAAACACAATAATATGAAGTCTCAAAATATCATCTTCAATAAGGAAATAAACAATCTGCAGAATAATCAATCCAAATCTAGGGCAAAATCAAATCACATAGTCAAAACTGTATTAAGCCCTAACATTACCAACAAAGAAGCTTAGCCCATGGATTTATGGGGGCAAATCACAAAGATGTAATAACCCCTAACCATTGTGCTAAAATAACAAAAATAAATAATTAAAAATAAAGAACCCTTTTGGAGGACTCCGTCTCTTTAATCTTTATCTCCGTCGAAATCTCTGTCTCCGGTGAGTGGATGGATGGTGGAAGATGGAATTTTGGCAATAGGATGGGGCGTGCTGTGTGGCGTCGCAATCTCTATTCTCGGCCCAGGGAAGTTCTCCTCTTCCAAGATGAAATTCACGTGTTAATATACGTACAGCAAGGGAGGCGGTGGAGTTAGCTTTCCTGTGGGCTTTTGGAATAATTGATTTTAAAGTCAATTACATCTGACTTCAATTAATTTCCAATAATGAATAATGGATGCTGCAGGACATGGGTTTGACTCTCCATAATGGTAATTTCCATGGCTTTTCATGCTTGGCCCACCACTTCATATTCCCCATCATGTACGTGGCAAATCTATTGTGAGCTGATGGTAAGTTAGGCCCACTTGAATCATGAAATGACCCAAATTTTCGTGAGTTTCGCTCATCTTATCTGCAGTCGCGCTACTTCATCCTTTAATTCATAACTTCTTCATCCGATCTTTGATTGAGGTGATTTTTGTGCTCACGCGTTTCTCTCTTCCGTGCCTTTCCAACCATGTATCACAAAACTGATTTGGACCTCCACACGAATCCAGAAAAATTATAGAAGATGGTCCTCTATTTTTACACAAATTCACCTTTCACCCCAACTTTGCATTGTTATCCATTTTCCTATCAAAACACACCAAAATACCTCTCAAGCACCTTTTAGTCAATAATAATTAGAAGTAATAATATTTGTGCAAATAATAACAAATAAACATTCAAAGAGGTATCAAATTGGACCCGAAAATACATGAATTTCCACTCTCATCAAACCCCCCAAACTTAAAGTGTTGTTCGTCCTCGAACAACGAAATGATAAACCAAGAGAAAAATGAGATGGACAATCATGTTGAAAGGTAAGGATCAAACATCAACTAAGCTTTCAAAAGATGTATTCAATCTCAACTTGGTTCACATAACTTCCAATTCAAAAGCATCAATTCATTCAAAATATACAAGTTAAGACAATTACTTCACCAATCCAAATGCTCAATCCACCTATGCTCACAGGATATATATAATGTAACTCTCACGCTCAAGGGGTATAAAGTTTACACCGTTTAGGTTATATATATAAGTGCTCTCAAATTCAATTCAAGTGCATGCGTAACCATAAGCTTGCCTATTGTCTCAACTCTCCTTTTACTTGTAGCTAGCAAATCATGAATAAAAAAGGTCTTTTTATTTGGTTGTAACGTAGGCTCTTTGGACAAGGTAGGAAAAATATGGATAAGTGACACAAACTCGGATCAATCAAGCCGCGGTCCATCTTGATCTTTCATTCTTTCTCAACACTTTCATTAAAGTACATCTCCTCCTCACCTAAATTATTCATTTCTTTCCTTCAACCACAATAATGAGAGAGTATTTCTCTTATTTTCTTTCAGCATCACGGGTATGTACACTCCACTATAAATATTTTTTCTTTCTCTCCCTTTATTTTTTCTTGAGGTACCAGTTTCGGGCACTACCTCTTTTCTTTCTTTTTCTCCCTTTTATATTTCTTTTCAACTGAATAGGATTTTTATATCCTTTTCCTTCTCCTTTCTTCATCATCCTTTTCAACTCCAACAAATTCACACTCTTCTTCTAACCTCTTCAACAATTACTCAAATGATCCAAGTAACACAAGGAAAAATCAAATACTGATTAAGCTCAAAGGGTTATTCAAAGAATGGATTTTTCAAGGCTCAACGGGTTGACTAAGGATTTAATGAATTCAGGTAAAGTATAGGGAAAAAGATGGGCTAAAACTCAAAGATGGCCTAATATCATTTTCATAATCCACTATACTATTCTCGAATATTCAAGGAGACTCAAGGCAAGTTCTAGAATACACGCACAAGAACGATACGCTCAAGAAATAAAAATATCATGCGTCAATGTATCATGATTTAAAGGCTCAAATCTCACTTGGCTTTTTCATAGAATGAACGAGCACTTTTCAAGGCTACGCATACATCATAACAAGCACATCAAGAACTTCAAGTACTTAAGAATTAAAGCATGTTTCCCTTATTAATCATAATCAACATCTTAGCATAGGCATGAAAAATAACAACTCAAAGATCCCCATGAAATTCAGGTCATAGAAATTAAAGCTCATGCTCCTCACTTATAAGAATTCAAAACTCACAGAAATTTTAGAATAAGGAACGAAGTAACCTGATTTCAATCTTCTTCAAATTTTGCAAGTTCACTTCCTCACCTTTAATACCTTCTCAATCATAAAAGCTCAACACAAACCATCATCATAGAAGAGATAAAAAAATATCGAAGAGACGAAAATCAATGACAGAACATCATGGGACACCCAAAAATAAATAAAAAAAATACAAGACACCTGGATAGTTGCAAAAAAAATTCAAAAGATCGAATAAAATTCGAAAATTCTAAAAAATCAACTTCCAAGCACACAGACACTAAACAATGCAGAGTAAACATACCTGGGTGCGGATGGAACAAGGGAAGAACATCACACCCCCGCAAACTTAGATGAAAACGTCAGCTGAATCTAAGTTTAAAAGGATGTTATTACTTTAAGTGTAAGTACACACCTTGAGTATAATTCACCTAGCACAAGACAAACAAACAAACAAAATAATAAAATGGTGGGTTGCCTCCCACCAAGCGCTCTTGTTTAACATCGAGGAGCTCGACGGAATGCAGTGTAAATCAAGTCAAGAGATCAACAAACAGAACCTCTACTTCACCGTGATGATGATAATGCTTTAAGCGATGCCCATTAACCGTGAAGAAAGCTCCATCGTTCTTCTTGAGTTCAACCATTCCACTTTCATAAACTCGACTAACCTCATATGGACCCATCCACTTTGATTTAAGCTTACCTGCAAAAAGCCTCAAACGAGAATTAAATAAGAGTACAAAATCTCCCACTTGAAAATCCTTACTTCGAAGTTTTGCATCATGCCATCTCTTGGTCCTTTCTTTATAGATGCAGGAATTTTCATACGCCTTCTCTCTAAACTCCTCAAGTTCATTTAATTGTAGAAGGCGACTACTACCCGCTGCTTCAAGATCCAGGTTGATCTTCTTCACCGCCCAAAAGGATTTGTGCTGAATTTCCACAGGAAGGTGACAAGATTTTCCATACACCAATTGGAACGGTGACATGCCTAGAACGGTCTTATACGCAGTTCTGAATGCCCACAATGCATCATCAAGCTTACTAGCCCAATCCTTGCGGCTAGTGCTCACAATTTTCTCCAGAATCTGCTTGATTTGATGATTGGAAACTTCAGCTTGTCTATTCGTCTGCGGATGATAGGGTGTGGATACTCTATGTTTCACTCCATAAGATTTGAGAAGATTCTCCATTAGCTTATTGAGAAAATGAGTCCCCCCATCACTAATGACAACTCTCGGCACTCCAAAACGTGAAAATATGTGCTTCCTCAAGAACGCAATGATCGTTCTTGCATCACTCAACTTGGTTGGAATTGCTTCCACCCACTTTGAGACATAATCAACAGTAAGCAAGATATATAAAAATCCATTCGATGAAGGAAATGGACCCATAAAATCTATGCCCCACACATCAAAGAACTCCACCCCATACACATTCTTCAAGGGCATTTCATGTCTTTTTGATATGCCCCCCATCCGCTGGCATCTATCGCAATTCTCTACATAAAATCTACAGCACTTAAATAAAGAAGGCCAAGTAAAACCTGATTGAAGAACTCGTGCTGCAGTCTTTCCCGCTGCAAAGTGACCCCCATTTGGTCCATCATGGCACATACTCAAGACGCTCTCCCATTCTTCCTCAGGAATACACCGGCGTATGATGTTATCCGGACACAGCTTGTAGAGAATTGGATCATCCCATATGTACTTCTTGACCTCAACAAAGAACTTCTTATAATGATACTCAGTCAGCTTGTAAGGCTTTATTTGACCTCCACTAGCCAAAAAGTTGACTATATCTGCATACCATGGTGCTGGAGGCTTCTTTACCATCTCTACTAACTCGAAGCAATCAACCACAAGTATGTCTTCATCAGGAAAGACCTCCTTAATGAATTCATACTTCTCATCACAATGATCCCGCGGCTCAAGTCTAGAGAGATGATCAGCTACCACATTCTCACTCCCCTTCTTATCTTTAATCTCAATATCAAACTCTTGGAGAAGTAAGATCCATCTGATTATTCTTGGCTTTGCATCCTTCTTTTCTATCAGATAGCGGATAGCTGAGTGATCCGTATACACCACTGTCTTCATGCCCACTAGATACGGGCGGAACTTATCAAAGGCATACACCACCGCAAGAAACTCCTTCTCTGTTACTGTGTAATTCCTCTGAGCTGCATCAAAGGTCTTGCTGGCATAGTAAATAGGTCTGAATCTCTTTTCCCTAATCTGTCCAAGCACAACCCCCAATGCCATGTCACTAGCATCACACATCAACACAAAAGGCTGCTTCCAATCCGGAGTGATCAGAATTGGAGCAGTTATCAAAGCCTCTTTAAGTACCTGAAAAGCATGTAAGCAAGTATCATCAAAGTCAAAAGGTACATCTTTCTCAAGCAAATGAGACAAGGGTTTAGAATATTTAGAGAAATCCTTGATAAATCTGTGGTAGAAACCCGCATGACCAAGGAAAGATCTAACCCCTTTCTCGTTAATCGGTGGCGAAAGTTTCTCAATGGCTACCACCTTCGCTCGATCAACCTGCAGCCCTTTAGAAGACACATGATGCCCAAGTACTATACCTTCTCTTACCATGAAATGACATTTCTCCCAATTCAGAACAAGGTTAGACTCTTGGCATCTCTCCAAAACAACAGTAAGGTTAATAAGACAAGAATCAAAAGAAGATCCAAAAATAGAAATATCATCCATGAATACTTCCATAATTCTTTCAATCAAACCCTAAAAAATATACATCATGCATCTCTGAAAAGTAGCAAGAGCATTGCACAAACCAAAAGGAAGCTTCCTAAATGCAAAAGTACCATATGGGCAAGTAAAGGTAGTCTTATCTTGATCCTCCGGTGCAATCATTATCTGATTGTAACCAGAGTACCCATCTAAGAAACAATAAAACTCATACCCCGCAAGCCTATCAAGCATTTGATCCATGAAAGGTAAAGGAAAATGGTCTTTGCGTGTGTTTTCATTTAATTTCCTATAATCAACACAAACACGCCAACCTGTAGGTATCCTAGTAGCCAAAGTCTCTCCATTCTCAGATTGTACTATAGTCATGCCCCCCTTCTTAGATACCACATGCAACGGACTCACATAAGGGCTATCACTAATAGCATAAATAATATCAGACTTCAACCACTTAAGTACCTCTTTCCTAACCACTTCTTGCATCGCAGGATTTAAACGCCTCTGATATTGCACAGAGGTTTTCTTTTCATCTTCTAACCTGATCCTATGCATGCAAATAGATGGACTTATACCTTTCAAATCTTCCAAAGACCATCCTATGGCGGACTTATGCTCCCTAAGGACTCTAAGCAGTTTATCAAGTTCAAGTTCAGTTAAGGCAGATGATACAATTACCGGATATGTTTGATTTTTCCCCAAAAAGGCATATGATAGATGATCCGGTAAAGGCTTCAATTCCACCTTCTTCTTCTCTTCAGCTTCAGGTTCCTCCTTCTCCAGTAGTAAGAATCGTGGTGTCCACTTTTCTCCTTCAAATTTGAACACCTCTCTTTTATCTTCCCTGCAAGCATTCAAAGCATTCAAATATCCATTAAATTCATCATCAAAAATATTACCTGAATAATCAGATAAAAAATCAGTTGCAAGAGTAGGGAAAGAAAGACTGTTGTTGATGCATGTCTCCAATGGATCCGTAGACAGAATCAATGGCAATTTTTCCTCAATGATCTCATCAACAACATCAATGAACTTGCAGTTTGCTTTTTCAGCTGGCCACTTCAATGCGTTATCAAGAGAAAATACTACTTCATCATCTCCTACTCTTAGCCTCAACTTCCCGTCTTCAACATCAATCAGAGCTCTAGCAGTGGCTAGGAATGGTCTCCCCAAAATCAGAGGCACATTGTTATCCTCTTCCATATCAAGCACCAAGAAATCGACCGGGAAGATGAACTTATCCACCTTCACAAGTACATCATCAATAACTCCTCTAGGGTGTGTAAGAGACCTATCAGCTAGCTGCAATGTCACCGAAGTAGGTCTCACCTCCCCCAAACCAAGACTTTTGAATGTATTTAAGGGCATCAGATTGATGCTCGCTCCCAAATCACACAAAGCTCTGCATGTGGCGTTCTTCCTAATCTGAACAGGAATAGTAAAACTACCCGGATCTTTTAGCTTGGCTGGCAACTTCCTCTGGATGATGGCACTACATTCCTCAGTCAAGTTCACTATTTCCTTATCCCCAATACTTCGCTTCTTGGACATGATTTCCTTAAGAAACTTTGCATAATGAGGCATCTGCTCAATTGCTTCAGTAAAAGGAATGTTGATATGGATCTTCTTGAATATCTCTACAAATTTCTAAAATTTCTCATCAAGACCCTTTTTCAACTGCACCGTAGGAAAAGGAATGGGATACTTTGTTTTTGGAATACCCAAACTGTTTCTCTCTAATTCTTCCTTTTTATTCTTTTCTCTTTTAGCTTTTTCCCACTTCTTTTCAGTCACAACTGGATGATCAATATCACTTTGGAAACCAACTGTATCAGTATGGTGAGGAACATACTCAACTGGAGCAGAATTAGGATCACACGGCATATTGCCCGTCACACGCACGACATCGTGCGAACCACCGTACGTGGTGCACGATTCGGGTGGCATAGCACGGTTACCGTCGTGCGAGAACCTGGACGTGTCTTCAGTTCCATGCGAGAAGTATGTTGGTGATGGTGCACGACTGTCGTTGTGTGTCACACCCCAGCGCATGGCATCATGCGTCCTCGCATGGTCCTGGCCGTACGCCAACTCTTCATGCACGACGTCGTGTGTGCTCACACGGTTCTGGCTGGGCGTCCACTCGGATGCGTGCGTGTACGCACGACTGTCCCTGTTAGTTTCCCCAGACCAATTTTCTCTGTACTCTGCATCCGGCAACCTAGGCCCTTCATACTGTTTACCACTTCTCAAAGTAATAGCATGACACTGATGCTCTCTCGGATTCAACTCAGTCTGTGCAGGAAATTTTCCTTGCTGTTGCAACTTACCAACCGCAGCATTCAACTGACTGATAGCAAGATCTGTTTCTTTCTGCTTCTTCTCTGCTTCCTTGTACCTTGCTTCAGCCGTTTCTTTGTTTGTTACCATCATCTTGAGCATCAAATCAAGCTTATCATCCATTGATGGTTTCCCTTCGGCAGGTTTCTGAGCTGGCTCAAATCCCGGAGGTGGTGCAACTGCACTGTTAGGATTAGAATAAGATAAATTTTCACTTCTTCTCTGGTTATTGAAGTTCGAATTTCCTTGGTTCCAACCCTGTTGATACTGACGATTGTTACCTTGGCCATTCCTCCCCCCAAACTGATTGTTCGGTCTGAAATTTTGTCTATTTCTATTATCTCCTCCTTGAAACATAGCATAATATGCCACTTCAAATTCTTCCTCATCTCCAGCTTTAGTTATCTCCTCTCTGTTTCCTTTCGTGAGGCGATCCATCTTATTATTCAACTCATCGAGTCGATCATGGAGAGCTGACACTTCACTATTTCCGGCTTGTATCTCAACCTTTGCCACTTTATCAAAAGAACCCTCTCCATCTGCTCTTTCTGCTGGCCAATTATAAGTGTTTGCAGCCATCTCCTCAAATATCTCTTCAGCTGCCTCTGCAGACTGCTTAAATATCGATCCACCTGCTGTCGCATCCACCAACACTCTTGAGTCTCTTCTTAAGCCTTGATAGAAGAAGCCTAAGTAAGTATCCTTTGAAAATCCATGTTTGGGACAGCTCCGCAACAACTCTTTAAACCTCTCCCATGCCTCGTAGAAACTCTCCAAGGATCCTTGTTTGAATTGTGTAATCCTTTTCTTTATCAAGAAACTCTTGGATGGAGGAAAGTATTTATTCAGAAACCTGTATGCCAATTGTTCCCAATCAGTACAACATCCTTGAGGAAGGTTGTTGTACCACTCCTTGGCTTTTCCCGTAAGTGAGAATGGGAAAAGCCGTATCCTGATAGCATCCTCCAGAACATTCCTGTGCTTCTGCGTTCTTGCATACTCGTCAAATAACTGCAGATGCTCACTAGGATTCTCCAAAGGTGTCCCACCAAACTGCTGCCTCTCTACCATCCGGATCAGTCCGAAAGGTAGCTCAAAATTCTCTGCGATGATCGCAGGTCCATTCAACCCAGCATTCGTAGTGTGCTTCAGTTTGTATTGATCTCGCATAGGCGTCGGAGCTTGCTGATCATCAGCCATCTTCCTAGTCTCAGTATCTTCAACTAAATCAACTCCGTCAAATTTCTGTGAAAGCCTTTCAACTTCCTCCTCTTCTGACGAAAGAAAACTATCCGAATCCGAACTAGGAATAGGTGTAGCAGGTTGCTTTCTCTTCCTTCTGTTCTCTCTAACAAGTGCTTCAAGCTCTAGGTTTAATGGTACGATTGCTCCTCCACTAGACCTAGTGATCATACACCTGCTCTCACTTAAAAGATAAGAATTGTTTGGATCACAAATAAAATTAAAATAACGCAAGTAAAATTTAACGTCCTACAAGAAAATAAATCACAATAAAATTAAATTTAAATCTATAAACTATCCCCGGCAGGCGGCGCCAAGAACTTGATCGCTATTTTCTTTTACCCTCAAGTATAAGGGATCGATTGTAGTGCGCGTGACCAAGTGAAATATCGTTCCCACAAGATAGTTATAAATTTAACAAGTAATTCTATATGATAATTCTAATGTAAGACAAATCTGGGGGTTTTTGAAAAAGATAATTAATTAACTAATGAAAAGTAAAAGTAAATAATTGAACTAATGCAAATAAAATAAATCACGCAGAGAAAACGATTTGGAATTCAAGAATGGAGAATTGGTAATGCTCGGGCAAACAGTTTAACTATGTGACTAATTTACCTAGACCCAAATTAATTACATGCAGATGTTTATAAGAGGATCACTAAGCCTAGTTAAATCACCTTGATCGGGTAGGATCTAACACTTATAATAAGCTGAAAATCCTAGGATCAATAAGAAATTAACTCCCTCTCCCTCTATAGGTACTTCATGCTAAATTCCAATTTAGGCTAGAGCACTAGACTTCCCTTTCTAGGTACGCGATTGTTAACCCTTTTTGTCTCCTTATTAATTACCTAATAATGATGTTTTACCACGTAATTAATATTTCAAATTGATTGTCTAACACTCTTAGGTATTATAGGCCAATCCCCTAAGACTGTCACAGGAAACAGTAATTATTATGAAGAAGTTAATAATCCTATTAACTATCAATCAGTGATACCGTCAATAATAATTAAAGGAATCAAAACCCAAAAACACAATAATATGAAGTCTCAAAATATCATCTTCAATAAGGAAATAAACAATCTGCAGAATAATCAATCCAAATCTAGGGCAAAATCAAATCACATAGTCAAAACTGTATTAAGCCCTAACATTACCAACAAAGAAGCTTAGCCCATGGATTTATGGGGGCAAATTACAAAGATGTAATAACCCCTAACCATTGTGCTAAAATAACAAAAATAAATAATTAAAAATAAAGAACCCTTTTGGAGGACTCCGTCTCTTTAATCTTTATCTCCGTCGAAATCTCTGTCTCCTGTGAGTGGATGGATGGTGGAAGATGGAATTTTGGCAATAGGATGGGGGCGTGCTGTGTGGCGTCGCAATCTCTGTTCTCGGCCCAGGGAAGTTCTCCTCTTCCAAGATGGAATTCACGTGTTAATATACGTACAGCAAGGGAGGCGGTGGAGTTAGCTTTCCTGTGGGCTTTTGGAATAATTGATTTTAAAGTCAATTACATCTGACTTCAATTAATTTCCAATAATGAATAATGGATGCTGCACGACATGGGTTGGACTCTCCATAATGGTAATTTCCATGGCTTTTTATGCTTGGCCCACCACTTCATATTCCCCATCATGTACGTGGCAAATCTATTGTGAGTTGATGGTAAGTTAGGCCCACTTGAATCATGAAATGGCCCAAATTTTCGTGAGTTTCGCTCATCTTATCTGCAGTCGCGCTACTTCACCCTTTAATTCATAACTTTTTCATTCGATCTTTGATTGAGGTGATTTTTGCGCTCACGCGTTCCTCTCTTCCGTGGCTTTTCAATCATGTATCACAAGACTGATTTGGACCTCCACACGAATCCAGAAAAATTATAGAAGATGGTCCTCTGTTTTTACACAAATTCACCTTTTACCCCAACTTTGCATTGTTATCCATTTTCCTATCAAAACACACCAAAATACCTCTCAAGCACCTTTTAGTCAATAATAATTAGAAGTAATAATATTTGTGCAAATAATAACAAATAAACATTCAAAGAGGTATCAAATTGGACCCGAAAATATATGAATTTTCACTCTCATCATTGCTCTTCGGGGAATCCGTGTTGGTTACACTTCCTTAGCATCCCTTTGAATCGGTCCCATGCCTCACTAAATGTTTCAAGTGGCAATTGCTTGAATTGAAAAATTTTTCCTTTAAGATGCAACATCTTGGATGGTGGAAAATACTTGCTCAAAAATCTTTGTGCCAACTCTCTCCATGTGGTATATGATCCCAGTGAGTATGATACCAAGCCTTAGCTCTATCTCGTAATGAAAACCAGAAAAGCTTCATTTTAACAATATCATCACTTACCGCATTTATCTTTATCGTGTTTGCCAACTCCGTAAATTGGGCTAAGTGAGCATTTGGGTCCTCCATAGTATTACCACCAAATTGATTTGCTTGCACCATGTTGATCAACCCCGTCTTGATCTCAAAATTATTCACATTCAATGGCGGGCCCATTCCGTAATTCCCATATTGCGGTTGAAAATGATCACGGATATTCATTCCCACTCTATTGTTTCCATTTTCACGGGGTTAATTTTGCACCACCGGAGGATTATTCCTTTGCTTCTTGTTGTGCCAACAAGTTTTGAATAATAGCTTGCATTTGTTGGTTTTGCAAGTGCATTTGTTGAGCATAAACTTGTGGCACATATTCTTGATTACCATAACCTCCTCTAGCATTATCACCCCCTTGAAAATTTCTCAAATTACCTTCTTCATTAATAAAATTAAATTAATAAATGAAAAGAAGTTCTAAAGTTTCCCATATACTTTAAATTGAAATTACCCTCTTCCTTATATCCATAGTCACCTCATTTTTCGTGGAAAATGTATTTTTGTATTGTATGAACGAATATTTTACATTTGTCATATAACTAACAAGCACATATCTCAAAAACTAATTGATTGAATATTAAATTTATATAATTGATGCGCACATATTGTCATATAATTGGTGTGCACAGATGTAACTCGCATATTATATGTATAAGCTATAAATTTTTTTTGGGATTATATTATGATATGAATTTTGTGATAAAAAATAAAAAGTCATAATTTTTTAATAAAATGTGATATTTAATAGATGAAAAGAAATAATTATTCAATATAAATGAAATCATGTGATAACATCTTTAATGTGAATTGATAACCAATTTTGATGTTATTGTATATATTTTGATGGGTAAATATCAAAATTGATCCTATAAGTATGACGTTTTTCAATTTTAGTCATTTTTCTTTTGCAATTCTCAATTTTGGTTATTTTTTGTCCACTATAGTCCTTTTAGTCCAAATTTAGTCCTTTTTGTCAAAATTTAGTCATTTTTGTTAAAAAAAAGTTCAAAAATGGTCCGAAAGTGTATACATAAAAGACCAAAATTGGACCAAAAGGACTAAAAGTTGACAAAAAATAACTAAAATTGAGAATTGCAAAAAAAAAAAAAAAGAACTCAAATTGGAAAAAGTCATACAGGACTAATTTTGATATTTAGCCGATTTTGATCTCATTTTAAAGGAACCTGTCCTATGGTAGGACCGGACACCCCTTCCCTAATTTTCTGCACAAATCCGACAACTCTGATTCACCTCCGATTCAGCGTTTGCCAATGGCAAATGTAGATTACATTTTTAAAAAAATTAAATCAGCATGTAAAAATAATTAAGTACTCTTTAAATGAAAATTCCCTCAATCACATTTCAATCTTTACATTTTACTATTTCGGACATCTTATTTTAATATTTATACTTTTCTTTTTGGTATATGAGGATCACCTAAATTAATTAATATATCACCATGGACCAACATTCAATACTAATACACCTACCCACTTTATTTACATTAAATATTATATATTTTTACTCACTATCCATTAAAATATTATACTTCCTTAATAACATGAAAAGGCAAATATAAAGTATTCAACGGAACGGAGAGTAGGACTGATCCTACACTATTCTTTCTCTTAATTAATAAAATAGTTAATGTAACAGTTAACAGGGTGAAATAGGTGATCATTAATTTGGAATATGTATACGTCAGAGTGTACAACTCATTATTTAAATATTCAATCTATTTCAAGACAACAACAAAAAAACGCGTGTGAATTTTTTTAATTATTTTTTAATATAAACCACCTATCGAGAACCACTTCCAAGAAACGCGTTGAATTTTAAAATCATTATTATAAGTAAAAACTTTAACTCGAATTCCCTATTCTATATTTCTCCGATATTAATATTTTTAATTTAAAGCTTGAAAAATTAGATAAATTATCAATTTGACAATTGAATTATTATTCTATTAATTGGAGATCTGAAATATAATAATAGAATTCAAATTATGGCTAATTATACTGTGCACCAGGCGCACCTTAAGATATGATGCACCCACTTTAAAAAACGTATACAAATATAAACAAAAACATATACAATTATGAACAAAAATGTGTATAATTTAATTGTTAGTTTTTTAATAAAAAATTGAGTGTAAAAAATATACAATTATTAAAAGACATGTATATACTATTGAATAAAATGTTATACACATATGGATGCTAGTTATTTTAATGAAAAACTTAGTGTGAAAAAAGTATACAATTATTAAGAAATAAGTATACAAAATAAAATAACATGTATACAAAATGAATTAAAAATTTATACACATATGGGTGCACCCATGGGTGCATCCTTGCACCTGGGTGCACCTAATATCAACTCTAAAATTATTAATTAATAACCTAAATTTATCACATATTGGGTTCTATTTTATCAATTCAGGATCAAATTAAATTCAAGTCCTAAATTAATAATTTTATATATTTGATTTAAGCTTCTAATTAATAGAAAAAATAATTCAAATCCCAACTAATAATTTACCATTTTTCAGTGAAAAAAAAAACAAAATAAAGTTGTAGAGAGTTAGACCGAAGGAAATATAGATGGTTGTACATTCACCCAACGTACAACCCTGTGAAGCGTATATAGATGTAAGTTGACACGCTTAACTTAGCTTGGGAATCCCGTTTTCAAAACTACTCCCTCCGTCCCATTGATGGCACACTTTCCATTTTGGGTTGTCCCACAAAAGTTTGCACCTTCCAAAAAAAGCAAAAAGTCAAGCACAATCACCCTTCCCCATTCACTTTATTTACAAAAAAACCACCCCTACCTAACTCACCTAACATACTTTATCATTTATTTATTACCCATAAAATACCATAATACCCCTAAAAGTTATCACTTTCTTAATCTCCGTGCCGGAAAGAGGTGTTCAGTCTTTTCCGGGACGGAGGGAGTATTTATTTGGTACAGCCACAAGACTACAACTCTGTCAGTATACACAAATTTCAAAATATTTGTGTGGATATATATACTCCCTTCCGAATTAAATCGCATCGTTATATTTAATATAGAGTCTAAAAAAAATTATTTACTAAATTTATTATTGTAATCCCAATTTATTATCACAAAAATCTTTATTCTCGTAGTTATTGAAAAAATCATTAATTTAAGAAGAAATAAATAATGGATATAATTTTTTTATTGGAAAAAAAATAATTATTTTAGGAAGTACTAGAGATATTCAAAAAATATATGATAGTACAAGAAAAGTAGAAGTAAGCTTCTAGACAATACACCAAACATTATACTAAATACAACATAATTTAAGATTGCAACACCAATCCTCAAATAATAATGGATGTAATAGTAATTTATATATTTGTCTCGTCTCATAATATGTCACACAAATTCTCATTTTAGGATGTATATAGAAATAGGTACGTGGTCGCCTGTTGGATTTTTAAAATTTTACATATAGCAGAAATTTTTTATTTAAAACTTCAATTCACACGATTGTCTGACCGTTTGAATTTTAATACTTCGCTTATACTACTTTCGTCTCATAACAAATTTCACTTTTGATTGATCAAAGAGATTAAAGGAAGTGTAACTTTTGGGATATTATGATATTCTTTTTTAATAAATAAATGATAAAGTAAATTAGGTGTGTTGTTTTGATTTTTTGGCATTTTTTAGAAGATTAATGGAACGAACGAAGATGGAAAGAATAAAATCTTTTGTAGAACAGAGTAAAATATATATATATATATAAAAGCTCCTTTCCGTCTCATTAACAAATTCACAATTTTCTTTGTACTAAAATAATCTTCACACGTGAAAATAATAATCAATTCAATCCCACAATAAATATTTATTTTAAAATTGTCCTCCCACCACTATAAAAAAGAGTATTTTCAACAACGGAATTTATCAACGTAATTCAATTCGTTGGTAATTACTAAAAGATTAGCAACCAAAATGACATTTTTCTATTAGCAATGGAATGCCAACGGATTTATTCTCTATTTTACCAACGTAATTCAATCTGTTGGTAATTACCAACGGATTACCAATGGAATCTTTATATAAATTACCAACTGAATTTTTAGCAACGGATTTCCAACGGAATTATTTACCAACGGAATTAATATTTAGTTGCTAAAAATTTACCAACCACCACTTTACCAACATATTCTGTTATTAATTAATTGGTAAATCAATTTATTAATGGAATTAAGGATTTTACCAATGAAATATTTCGTTGGTAAAAATAATTTTTTAGTGCACCTCATGGGTAGTACAACGTACTTTACACATATTTGTTTATTGCTAAAAAAAACTAAATTACCCATTAAATAAATCAGAGGCAACTTGTCTGAAACTCGAAATCCATGGTGGCGGACCTACATACCCCTGAACTTTCAAATATAATTAATATATATAGAATATATCACAAAATTTCTCAATGGCCTAGTGGTTAGTCAAGCCAATTAGCCTTTTGAACGTCTGGTGTTCGATTCACCTTTTGGACAGCCACTTTTTATTTATTTTTCCTTCCTCTTCTCTCTTTTGTTTCAATTGATATTTATTTTCTTTTTAGTATTTCAAGTGAAATAAATAATTTTAATTTCAAAATTAGAACTTTTACCTAACACCACTTAAAATACTAAAATACTCTTAGAAAGAAAGTTGATAAATAAAATAATTTTTCTTAAAAATTATAGAACAAAAAACAGGAACATTGTATGAGAAGAATTGGACAGCCACTTTTTATTTATTTTTCCTTCCTCTTCTCTCTTTTGTTTCAATTGATATTTATTTTCTTTTTAGTATTTCAAGTGAAATAAATAATTTTAATTTCAAAATTAGAACTTTTACCTAACACCACTTAAAATACTAAAATACTCTTAGAAAGAAAGTTGATAAATAAAATAATTCTTCTTAAAAATTATAGAACAAAAAACAGGAACATTGTATGAGAAGAATTGGACCCCCCTCGACGGAAATTCTGCGTCCACCACTGTCTATGGTACATTGTCTGAATTTCACTGTGACGAGAGTGTAACAAATAATAATAACCCATAATGAAACCTGATTTCTAAATCCGTTTCGATGCAAGAATATTTTTTCATTACTAAGAACCAACGTCCCACCAAAGAAAGAGACAAACGGGCCGGCATTAAATATAATTATAAGAATGACACTATAAGAATGACACTATAAGTACAAGAGTGTTTAAGCAGCTTGCTGTGAAGCTCAGGGCCCCATGGAGGAAGAAAAACCCTAATTTGAAATCACCAAATTGCTTCCGTACTTCCAAGAAAAAGAAAATCAAAAGAACTTCTCTTACACTACTCATGTTATGTTCGAAATGTGTTTGTTTCTATTTTGAGTGTCTGAATTGATTTGATCTGATCGTTGAATGTATATCGGGTGTCATCGCCGCAGTCGGAGAAGTACTGCAGTGCTGGACTAACTGATTTGAAGTCATTTAGGATGTGAATTAATTTTATTTTGTTCATTGTGCAGGTTTATTGTTTTTTGTTGTGCAATTTCGATTATCTTATGTATACTAATAATATCGTAATCTGTTCATATTGAGAATTGTGATGAAAACTACATACTAGTGCTTGATCAACCCTAGGAAGTGGTGAGTACGTGTTCAAGGTCAAGATTGATGCTGGTGTATGAGTGAAACGGATGCAGCAACAACAGATGACTTGAATCAGCTCAAATCAGCAACAATTCGACGCCATGTGTGCAAGTGGGGACCAGGGCAGCTTGTGACTCGTGTACAGGTGGCAAGTGTGTGGTTTTTGGAAGGTTCCACACATGGATGTGAAGCTTGTCATCCAAGCTGTGTGATGGAGTCAATTACAACCGCAAAGATTCGATTTAGCCACTTGGAAATCCAGCTGGAAGTTGGTTACTCGAAGTTGGTCCTGTAACTTTGCTGTGCATGCGTAGAGTGTATATAATGGTGTAATCTATGCATGAGCTCATTGTAACACATTCATCTTCTATCAAAATCAATAAAAGATCTCTCTCACAAGTGGATGTAGGCTTGGTTGATAAGCCGAACCACTATACATCCTGTCTTCATTGATTCAACACACACACACACTTCCAAAGATCAAAATTATTGTTTCATACTTAGTGTTGATTGTGAATTCTTAGAGTAATTTGTTAGATTATTTTGTTTGGATCTTCATCCGTGAGAAGCTTTATTAATTACAGCTTATGCATACGCTTTAATTTATTAACTGAAATCGTTTAGTAGCATTGATGTATGTTGGGTATCAGCGGTCGAAGTTGAATCGTTATTGAAGGAGGTGCCCAGATTCTCGAGGTTTTGTTCACATAAAACAAACGAATAGAACTCTAAACCCTAAATCCTAAAACCTGCCCATGACTTCTTGGGAAAAGAATGCGGCTAATGTCAGAAAAGGGAAGATGATGACGACGTTTGTTGTTCCCATTAGGTTCACAAATGGGATTTATGAGGCACAAGGTAAGTGGGCCTTAAGTCCTTTAGTTAAGAAATTGAAGGCCAATAGTTGGGCCACTATAAGCAGCCCAATGGGCAAAACAAGATTTACTCCCTTTATTAGTATCAAAACACCCTTCACGTTTTATTTTTGTAAGTCATTTATTTTTAATAGCAAAAGGTCGAATGCACCCTTAATCTTATCAATTTAGCCCCTAATCTAATTTTTTGAACATCTATGCCATCTTTCTTTTCTAATAAGTCAAATCCACCCTTAATTTTGTTAATATAGACAACAGAGCCATTCCGTAAAATAATAAAGTTAACGACGTTAAAAATGGATCATTTTCTTAAGGGAAATCTTTCGATGCTGCCCACTGTTAGGCGTATTTTGTGCACTCCAATTAAATCTTCAAGTGTAAGGATGTCAATTGTAGCGACAAGTACCTAAGTTAAATTATCGATCCCACTGAGACAGTTAATTATATATTTATTCTAATTTACTAACTAATCAGAATTGAGTAACAAATATCCGGAGTTTTTGAATGAATTATCTAAATTACTGAAATAAATAATGACTGAATAATTAAAAGTAATAATATAAATTCAAGTTTTAATCAATAGATAAACAACAGTTTTAAGGTATCAGGTATAGACCAATTAATTCGGGTTACTAGACCTTCAATTGTTCATACATATAGTTTCAATGAAAATACACCACTTAATCCCGTTAACTCACCAGATATGATCCGATTTTAAGCTAACAGTATATTATGGTTTAAATCCTAAGGTGCGCGAATATTACCAAGCCCTTCCTAGATACTAATCAAAGCAAACAACAATACCTCCGGATGGTAAGTTCGACTAACAAGATAATTTATAGAAGTACTACAAGGCTTTATTCACTTCCTACTTGAATGTCTAATTGCATTGTTCCACTAAACAATTCAAGAATTTGATTTACCAGTTCATGGAATTAAAGTATTTATAGCGGAACTACTTCAACCCCTAAAAGATAGACAATACCAATCATGAACGCACACAAGCTAACATAATAATCCAAGCATTATAGCGGATGTCATGAATATATTATGAAGATGCTACGAAGCAGAAAAGCAAGTCTAAATAAAATAAGTAAAATCAGAATATCAACTGCATAAAATCACAATCTTTGGTCTATATCCCCATATCAATTAAATCAAACCATCAAACCCTAGAACTGTATAAGAAATTAGCCCATGAGATTACAAATAACACTCATAGCTATGCAATTCATACCACAAATCAATACAAAAGAAAATAAAAGAAAGGAATAGAAAAACCCGAGTGTCAGTGTTATTCCGCTTTCCTTCTCCATCTCTCCGATTGACTGATCTCCCTCTTGAATAGTCATTGAATCTCCTTCGGTGTGAATGGATGATGGGATGGATATGGATGATGGTAGATGATAGATGGGGGGTGATCCCCTTGTGGAGGGTGGTGTCTCTTATGAATAATGATGTGAAATATATATAGGTATGAGAAGGGAATGAGATAATTAAGAAAATTAATTGTGCTCCAAGAAATAGGAAAGATGGGCTAATTTTCAAAAATTTTCAGAAATTCCCATCGACAGCTGCGCGACCTCACCATTTCGAGCATAACTTCCTCATACGGACTCCGATTTGAGTAAGTTTTATGCCAAAACGATCCTCTCTTCCGTGGCTTTCCAACCATAAATCACATGATTAATTTGGACTTCTACACGAATACAGAAAAATTATTTAATGTGAACGTGTGTTTTTTAGCATTCCTTCACACTTTCACTCTTCATTCCAACTTTGAACTTTTGATCATGTTTTACTCTTCAAAACTCAACAAAACACCTTAGTAGCATCTTAATCATGTAAGATATGAAAACCACGCTATTATACATGAAATCATGGCCATATTCAATCAAAAACAGTGTAAAGTGACACCTATAATGCATGAAATTCCACTCTCAACACCCACCATGTACGACCTTGTCCTACTTATTTATTTATTTATTTTATTTATCATTAATATTAATTATAATTATATATTTAATATATTACCATAATAAATTTTAATAAGCTTATGATTTGCTATATATTTTATCCATATATTTCAACTTTTTTAAGTTTAGTTATAATTTTAAAGGTATAATTATAATTTCACAATTGGAATTCATAATTTATTTTTATGCATATGTATAAATTTTAATTATTTACCGTGCTCCTGATTATTTTTGATTTAAATTTAATGATTCAAACAATTTAAGTTTAATAAATCTCTACAATATATATATATAATTAATGTTAATTCATGTTTGTTTTTAATTTTGGTGAAAAGATTTAAATTTTGTGCCAAATCAAATACTAATTGAGATAAGAGAAGAGATCAAAGAGATTTAAATCATTAAATTTATATATATATATATATATATATATATATATATATATATTGTAGAGATTTATTAAACTTAAATTGTTTGAATCATTAAATTTAAATCATAAATAATCAGGAGCACGGTAAATAATTAAAATTTATATTATATATATATATATATATATATATATATATATATATATATATATATATATATATTAAATCCAATTAATTCTTACTAGCTTATTCTTATTATATATATTATCTCTCTAAAATTAATATATTTTTTTGTATGTTCACTTTAATCTCTTCTCTTATCTCAATTAGTATTTGATTTGGCACAAAATTTAAATCTTTTCACCAAAATTAAAAACAAACATGAATTAACATTATTTATTAATTTATGAGTTTATTTCTGATAGATACGTGTTTTCATAGACTAATTAGTAGGAGATACAAAATCAAATTGAAGTACTAAGGGATACATTCTAATATTTCATTTTTCTAGGTTTACCCTTAGTAAACTTAACACAGATGTTAAACTTAACACAAATATACAATTCAGTGTACAACTATGTACAATTCGGTGAACATAGATGCTAACACGGACATAGACGAACCATGTCAACAACACGAACACACAATCGACTGTACACTAATGTTCAAAATACAACAATGAACACTAATGTTCAAAATACATCAATGTTAAGCAATTCAATAGACAAAAATACACGCACGCAAAATCGTTTTCCTCCTGCTTTTATTGTACACTGATGATAAAAAAATACCAATAAAAGATTATAAGCTTTAATGTACACCCATGTTCAAATATAAAATTTGTGAAAACTTCTCAACCAACAATCAAATTCTGTCACCGTAACACTAAAATCATTAGATTTAACAAAAAATTATAACACCCTACCCAATTCAAAAAAAATGTTCAATTGTTTACTTACTGTACATTGGTGTATAGCGAATTGAACATCTGTATATTGGTGCACACCGAATTCCCTAATTTCAAAATCGTTGAAAACCCTAATTTAATCCCTAATTTCGAAAGAAGGAGAAGAGAAACGATTACACAAACAATCTCACGATTTTAATTCTCACCTTTACTGGCCTCAGCGAATTCGCCTCATCGCCTTATCGGTCCTCCTCTTTCAATCTAACATTTCTCGATCTGGAATCCTTCGTCGTCGGATCTTGATCTCCAATAGCACCACACCAAGGGTTTATCCAGTCATCTCAATTCTGAGCCCAAACTAATTAAAGATGGGAACGACGTCGTCGAGAAATGGCTGGACGACCAATCGAAAAACTCGATGGTTTTCTTGTGCTTCTGAGGCGGTGGTGAAATAGGTGTCGATGGATGAAAGAGGAGGTGGTGGTGAAGGGGGAGGTGGTGGTCTGAGGCGACGGCGAAATGGGTGTCGATGGATGAAATTAGAGACAACGAAATAGTCGTTTGATGAGTTTCTAAAATGGGTGTTTGGGTAATATGGGATGGGAGTGCATATATGTGTATGGGTAATATGGAAACTACATAATTAAAGTTTGTATACATGAATAATTCTAAAAACTCAATATTCTACGTAGTAAATATGTAGATTATTTTGTACCAATTAGTTACTGACCCTTAATTTATTAATCAACTTAAACCCAAAATTTTGAGTGAAATTATTATACATTAAAATTACCGCTAAATCCTAAAGAAAATGGTTAAAGTATAAAAGTAAAATAAAACATGAAAGTAAGATGAAATTATAATTATATCCTAATACATTAATTAATAGTAAATATTAAACCATTTGAGTAAAATGATGCATGAACCACTAGTTACCTTTTCTCTTTAATTACCCAATTTATTCCTAAGTTTTTTATACATATACACTTAAAAAATAATTTTTTAATCCATTTGTCTGCATACACGTGCAAAAATATTCAGAATGAAGGGAGTATATTATTGAATTGATCTCTTGTGTGTCCGAGCACGCAAGTCAAGGGTACAATAAAATAAAGGGTATATATTTTAATTCATAAAGGTATTATTTTTTCAATGAAAGAGTCAGGTTGAAATATGAATGATATTAATATAATAATATTTGAGTAAGAAAAATATGTTTGTTTTTATTATTTTTTAATTAAGAATATAAGTTTTTATATTAAATAGTAGGATATTTAATATTTAAGGGTACATTTTCTGACGATATAACATTTGGGGTTCTGACGATATAACATTTGGGGCACCATACGTCCAATAGCACATAAGTTATATCTAATATTATTTCAATAATTAATTAACATAATTTAAAAAAAAAAAACATAAAAAGAAGAAAAAAAAGTAGCAAGGTGTGACAGCGCCACTGGCTCACTCACAGAAGTTAGTCAACAGCATTACCATTAATATATAAAAGAATGACCATTTTGCTTGGTTTATAAAAGGTGGAGGGTGGATTTGACTTCTTAAATAAGATAACTGGCTTAAATGGAGTTAAAATAATATTTGGTTCCAAAATTATAAAGAATTTTTGATTCTGTCCCAAAAAAGATATAAATTTTAATTTTGTCCCGTAATTCATGAAATTGACCAATTTTGGTTCCAAAGTTACCGGAACCCCATATTTTGGCCGGGAATTCATACGTGCGCCACACGCGACCATCAAAATTGGGGCTTTCTGGCGACGAGAAGAGATTTTTGAACGCCATTAAAACCACTGTGTCTGATTTTGAAAGTCTTCCTGCAGCAAAGAGAGTTAAATGAGGTGACTAGCTTTTGAGGCAGTTGGATCTGATACAATCTCTTGACACCAGTGGTGGTCTCCTCCGAAACACCAACCAATCACTCCTTCATCTTCGTATACTTCTTAGCGTCGGCCTTCAGCCCATCTTTGATCAACGTTAGAACCAACTGGAATTCGGCGTTATCCGTCGAACTAGGATTCGGCACCTTTTCGGTCTTCACATAATCCTCCTCAGCCTTCACACCCTCGTGAATCAACAAAGTAGCATCACCCCCATCGTCCACAATCAAATTGGGCCCACCATCAGGCCCCCAATCGAGAGCCCACTTGGTGCACCACCAATACTCCTGCAGAGTCTCTCCCTTCCACGCAAACATAGCGGCGATGTCGCGGGCGATGGCGGCGGCAGCGTGGCCCTGACGTTCGTCAATTCCGCAGAGCCGAATTGCAGAGACGATGAAGAATTGCCCGGTGCAGAGACGATGAAGAATTGCCCGCCACCGTCTCTATGAGGTCTGCTTCACTTCTCTGTGTCATTGCCATTTGCCGTGAATTTAACCGCCCTTTGTGTTCTTCCTCTACCCAACATCAAAGATTGATGAATTATCGTGCTATCTTGTGCTACAACATATGGCAGCCATGGTGTGGGCCACGTAAGAATTTCCTAAATTCCGGCGATTTTGGGACCAAAATTGACCAATTTTAGGAGTTACGGGACGAAATTTAAAATTTTATATTTTTTGGGACAAAATCAAAAAATCATTATAGTTATGGGACTAAAAATGATTTTAACTCGACTGAAATGCTAAAAAGATAGATCAAGGGCTTAAGTGATCTTATGAAATAAGAATAAGGGTGGATATGACTTTTGCCCTAAAAATAATTGTTTTTCTTCTTTCTTATTGACTTTTATGGAATAATTTGGTATTTTAAAATTATAAATAAGTTGAAATGATGTGTATTAGGTGTACATGACCAATTAAGGTTATTGAATTGATTAAAATTTTATTTTTTCTTGAGTGCATGTGTGCACTGAAGAACAAAGTAAAATTGTTAATTGGAAAAATTACTTATAGGTACACACTTTGTAATCATAATTACTGTGAGATATATTGATTTAAAAAAATTACTCTCACATACAAAATATTAAAGTAAAATACCAAATATAACCCTAAATCCATACACTTTTAAACTACAAACCCTAAACCCTCACCTATCACCGGACCACCTCCGGCCGACCGGTCGCTGGACCACCATACTTTTTTGCTACACACACTTTTTTTACTGCACACAATTTTGCTGCACACAAACATTTATATGCAGCACATTGTAGGATAATATTGGAATATCACTATATATTTATGTAATTAATAGTAATATTTTTGTATGTTTGTATCTAATACTCCCTCCGTCCTATTTCAATGTTTACATATTTTTATTTTCGACGTTCCATTTCAATGTTTACGTTTCCTTTTTTGGAATATGGGACCCACCTAAAATAATTAATATATCACCATGGTCCCCACATCCAACACTAATACATTTACCCACTTTACATTAAATATTATATTTTTCCACCCACTATCTATTAAAATATTATACTCCTTAATCAACGTGAAAAAACAAATGTAAACATTAAAACGGGACAAGGAGTAATTAAGGTTTTTTAGCGTACCTAATAGTAATCCTTATTTTTTAATTATTGTATTAAAAACTTAGGATACGTTCAATGTATAGGAGTTTTTTATTATGTGTAAAGAACGTAGTTCATTCTATTCTATTTTTATGTAAAAAAAATTATTTAATAAATATTCCTAATTTCCTTCGGCATATTTAATTTTTAAATTCTTTTATGATGCGGGAAGTCACGAGATAATAATGCCACATGAAAGTTAAGGGAAGAAATAATTAAATGCTAAAACTATTTAAGAAAAAAATGGGATTAACTACTCTTGTCTCTCAAAATCTAATTTTTATCCTATAAATTTTTATATTTTCAATTTTTAATCTTATAAATTTTTACTTTTTAAATTTTGGTACTTTAAAAAAAAAATTTCAAAACTTAAAGGACTTGAAAAAATTTATAGAACTTTGCAAGTCCTGTAAGTTAATTTTTTTTAAATGACCAAAACTGTAATTTTAAAAACTTACAAGATTAAAATTGACAGTAAGGACAAAAATTGAAAAAATAAAAAGTTATAGGACTAAAATTGAATTTTATAAAAACTACATGACTAAAGTTGATATTATCTCTTTTTTTTTTATGCTACTCATTACGCCATGAAGTAATCAGAAAAATGCAAAATATGTATCATGATAAGCTAACCTTCTATGTACACAAACTTAGAAAGAATTAAGCTTACACATCACACTAATCAAGTAACGAAAAACTTCAATATCAAAACTTCCAAAAAAGTAATCAAAGATAGCTTAATTACCTTCCAATGATCAAGAAATTCTCAAGTTGGGGAGATGAGATATCTTGGGCCATTCAGAATCAACATGATGGATGTCACATTTCTCTTTTAGCAACGGACAACCTTCGATGTACAAGCTATTCAACTTGGTGAGGCGTTGCATTGCTTCTGCAGAAGGCAAACACCTCAACTTGTTGCAATTTAGTAAACCTAAACTCCAGAGAGATGAGAAGTCGCCGAACCATTCTGGCAACTCCTCTACTCCAAAACTATCGACTTGTAACATAAAAAGAGCAGTGAGATACTGAAGTTGATCCGGGAGAGACTCCCAATCTTGCATCCCTTTCAACGTTAATGAACTAATTAGTGAGTTGGATCCCATTAGCAATATTCCATCAACAGCCTTGTTAAACGACTCACAATCCCATGAACCCGATCCATCACACTCCATGCTCAACGAACGCAAGCTGCGTAGAGGACTGCTCTCAGTAGGGAAGTTGACGATGAACTTGGGGACAGATACAATGCTCAATCCTTCAAGACGAGGCATTCTATGCAGACAATTGATTATCGTTTGGACATCCTTCACTCTTTTTAGACTTAACCGCTCAAGCGACAGCAGCTCACACGAGTCCAACATCTCAGGCGGAAACTTAATGCGTGTTAGATCGGATAGGGACAGAATACGGAGCAGAGTTAAGTCCTGTGGAAGCGTTATGGACTTGAGATCGGGGCACGACACTATCTCCAACAGGTAGAGAGCTTGCAGACCATCTGGTAATTCTATCAACTTTGGACAATACCTTATTCCCAACATAAATAGATTTTGATTGTTATGAAATAACAAATCTGGGAGACCACACAATTCATGTATTCTCTCAATTCTGAGCTTCTCAAGAGTAGATAATTTGTTTCCGCATATGTTTGCCAATGGCAATCCGCTGATCATTCGCTCGACCTCCAATTCCTTAAGGCGTGGGAATTCACTTGGAGCACTCCTCAAATGGGGGCAATCTGCAATCTTCAAGTATGCAAGGCAGGGGAATATCTCACAACCACTTGGAATTTCAGCTTCTTTCCATTCCATCAGACTTTCCATGTGGATAAACTCGAGCCTTACGAGAGCTGGAAACACAACGTTGGAGCTGCTGCAGCCATAGAACGAAGAACCTATAGATTTTACATTCCTCATATGAAGCAGACGAAGGGATTTGAGACGCGGAAGATGCCCCAATGAAGGGATTTCTTCACATTCGGAACAATTCTCAAGTCTTATCTCCGTCAAATTATTGAGTCCAACCCACTGGCCTTCAACACTCACAGCCATCTTTAAAGTCCAATCTGGAAAACTTGCTCCTTGAAATCCATAAATCTGTACGATTTTTAGATTGGGGTGAGGCTGGAGGCCTTTCAACACATTCTCATCGTCGTCTCTGCTTTCACCCCACCGCAAAATTAACCAGACTAAGCCCGGCTTTTGAAACAAACACGCTTTCTTAGATTCTTCTTCTCCTTGCACTCTTTCAAGATTGCAAATCTCCAGTCTCCCTTTGATATTTTTTAGGCCTTCAAGCTCCACAATCCGGTGCCCCTCCTCGTCACGAACTACAAAGACTGGTAATGTTTGCAGAGAAGTTAACATTCCCAACCGAGGAGGCAATTCTGTACGGGAAGAAACAAGAAGATGTCTTAAGTTAATCAAGTACTGAAATGTACTTGGCAGCTTTGGCAGAACATAGGATCCTTTAAATGTCTGCAAGTAATAGAGTCCACCAATCGACTCTGGCACGCGTTCGATGCTTGTGTATTGAATGTTGAGAAACCTCAGATGTATTAGCTCTCCTATTGAATCCGGCAATTCGCCGCTGAGAGTTAATGCGTGCAGACTTTTCAACTCTGAGAACATGATATCAGAAATCTCACCATTGTAGAATAATGTACGTAGCCATTTCGCTTGCTCCGTTGGGATTCGACTCGATCCATGTTCCCAAAAAATGTATTGAGCTCCATAGCCTCTGGAAACACCCAAAACAGAGCATGCTACATCATGCACTAGGTCGTGCATGTTGCAATATCTTATAATGTCCCTATCCCTATCCACAACTTGCAATAAAGAGTTCTGCAAAAGAAGGTTGAAAGTTTTGTTTCCAACATTCTCCATGTCTGCACCTTGAAGAAACCCTTCTGCCATCCAAAGTTGAATCAGTTCTTCCCTAGGAATCCGATAACCTTTTGGGAAAACAGAGCAGTATGCAAAGCACTTCTTGAGTGATGACGAAGACAAATGATCAAAGCTGAGCTTCAATATTTTTGAGATAGAATTTTCATCTCCTCCAACATCTGAGAGCCATTTATCTTTGATTGAAAGCCACTCGTCTTGGGACTTGTCGCGCAGCACTCCCCCGACCATGTTGGCAGCCAACGGCAAACCTTGACATCTTTCTGCAATACTTCTTCCGATGTCTTCAAGCCCCTCTGGAATATATCCTCCTTTGAAAACTCTGTCTTTGATTATAGACCAGCATTCTTCTGGTGATAATCCATTCAAGTAGTGAATTTCATGCGTTGTTACAATGGAACCAACTTGTGTGTTCCTTGTCGTAACAATGATCTGGTTTCCCTTTGTTGAAGTAATTCCAGACCAGGAATTCATGAAATCTTCCCACTTCAGCCTGTCTTCATTCCAAACGTCGTCTAAAACAAGCAGATATGTTTTGTCACCCAAAGCTTCTTTGAGGTTCTTCAAAAGAACTTGCTTGATCTGATCACCTTCAACATTGTAACCTTTCAAATTGCTAAGAATGTTTTTCAAAACATTCACCACATCAAATTCTCGTGAAACATGGACCCAAATATGGTTTCCAAAGTAAGTCAGAATTTTTTCATGATTGAAGACTCTCCGAGTCAGAGTCGTCTTCCCCAATCCACCCATTCCGACAATGGGAAGAACGGACAGCGCTTGTTCTGTCGGAGCAGTCAGCATCTCCACTATTGTAGACACATGATCGTCTCTTCCAATAAAAATCGGATCGAGGGTGACTGAATCAGTTTGAGCAGCAGCAGTAATAGCGGCAGCAGATGCATCAGCAAGTTTCCTTTCGAGGCCGAGCTCCACAGCGTTCTTTCGACTGAGCTCGAAAGTCGAGTTGATTTCGTTGATTCTGAGAGACATTTGTCGACGGTGAAAGTAGTGATTGAAGGACGGGAAGCATGATGCGACCTTCTTCTTCTTCTTAGTGTTCTTAGAGAGACGTTGGTATGTCATTTCATCGAGCACATTGTCTGCATTAAAGGCCACAGCTTGGAGGTCTTGAAGCCACCTTTTGACAGCTTCGTCGGCGATGAACTTGTTCTCAGCGTCCTCCAAGAAACTCTGGATCATGCCCAGACTCCCCTTCAGCTTGTCGGCGTTTTTGTCGACGCCTCGGATCAGTGACACCTCCGCCGCGGAAACGGTTATCAGATTTTGAAGTAGCACTCCAATGGTGGCCGCCACTGCGTCTCCTTCCATCTTTCTCAAGTTGAGAGTTTTTTTCTCAGCAATTGAAATGTGATTACTGTAATGATTTTCCCTTTTTTCTGATAATTATACCACTACTCCCACTTTACTTTAGTTAATCTTGATTATGATATTCTATGTTAATATGATTAACACGTAACACGTTGAAAAATTCTAACTCCAGAAGTTTAAGTTTTTCCTTTTAGGATATAATTTTCCTATCTCCTATTTGTTATTGTGTGTCATAAGAGATGATGTATCAAATAATATAGAGAATCCGAATTAATTTACTATTAGCTACATCAGAAACAAAATACTAATACCTCCACCCCAATTCAATTGTCTTTAATCAAAGTAACAATTTTTCTTTGCATGTGGTGATTAGTAAATTATTATCAATGAAAATTCAAATTTATTACTAATAATTTCGTTAATAATTTACATAATGACTGTTGATAATTGATTAGTAAATTTATATGAGACCTATGGACACAAACACGCGCAAATTTATATTCTAAATACTCTCTTCATCCCAACTTAAACTTAACCGTTACTGTAGTACAATGTTTAAGAAAAGTTATTTTTTTATCAATTTTATTGACTTTCGAAGGGTAATTTGGATAATAAATAAATTATAAAATATGTTATGTGTGTTAGGTGAGAGTGTAAATTTATAATTAAGATGAACTTTTAGGTTTGATGATTGATGTGATATTTCCTTATTTGGATGGTGACGTTTAATATGGGATACATGAACGAAAATGGAAAGTATGAAATTTAACTTAGAACACAGAGAGTATTAGTTTTAGGTATGATAAATGGTTACATGTACAGTATATATAACAAAAATTTTTACTTATTCTAAAAATTATTTCTTGTGAAAATTTTTAATTTTTTTATTTTGATCCGTCTCATAAAAATTTTTACATCTTAAAAAAAGTAAAAAAAGTCAAAACAATAATTATTTCTCGTACACTTCATTTAAAAAAAAATCATTACTACTTAACACGACTAATACAATTTATCATTTATTTATTATTATAATATTCCCTCCGTTCCCGTCCTAATAGTTACGGATTACCATCTTGGGCGTCCCACCCCAATGGTTACGTTTCCCTTTTTAGTATATGGGACCCACACAAATTAATTTTTTTCTCTCTATAACCCCACACATCACACTAATAAATTTACCTACTTTACATTAAAATATTATTTATCTCACCTCAATACACATTAAAATACTATATTCATTAATCCACGTGCAAAAAGCAAACGTAACTATAAGGACGGGACGGAAGGAGTAAAGGATATCATAATACAAAAAAAAATAAAATAAAAATAAATTATACTTTTGTTAATCCTTGTCGAAGGAGTAATAATTATCATGAACAAATATAACAATTAATATACATAAGTGGTGGTTGGTTGGATTAGTGAAGAATTGGCTGGCCCTTTATTCGTTAATTACTCCGCTAAGTCATTGTCTTCTTTGTTCCTTTTCTTTTGCTTTTGCTTTGTTCTTTTTTGGTTTTATTCTTTGATTGGAAACTTTAACTCCCACTAATAATATTCTCATACACGATCGTTGATTTAACATAAATAATTAGGTTGTAGAAATTTAATGAAGTCGAGCTAAACATGCATCAAATTGATCAATACTGAGGCAACCCGAGGAATATCATATTGATAATATGTTGGAATTGGTTTTATTAGAAGATGGTCAAGCCCACTTTTTACTAATATTCCTTTAATATTTCATTTATAAAAAATGGAAACGAGTTGTATATTTGAAAACTATATTTTGAATGAATGAATTTAATATATAAATTTGCTCAAAAACAATTCTAAATGAATGAATAATTAACATACAAATATTAAACTTTGTTACCAGATAACAAATAACTGTAAATAAAGAGTAAAGAGGAAATATGAGAACTTTTCCCACTAAGAAAATATGTTTAAATTCCTACACTTCAAAAATGCCCACTCGGATATTCAAATGGGTTAGATAAGGTCAGTGGCGGACTTACATAGGGCCTGGGGCACTGAGCCCCGAGATTTTATAAATAATTAATATATATATGGTCCATATACAAATATGCCTCCATAGCATAATGACAAACACTCCATTCTACTCTTGCACGCACATGGGTTCGACTCCTATAGTGTACATATTTTACTTTTATGTTTTTTATTTTAATATTCTTATTTCTTTTTGGTTTTCCCTCTTTTTATACATTTTTTCTGTTTATTCTTTTTTCTAATTCCAAAATTATTACAGTGTTTGACCTTAAATTTTATCCCTTATAATTTTATTATATTCTTATTCTTTTACTAAATTATATTTTCTCTTCAATTATTAAATTCTTTTTAAATTTATTCATTTAAATTTTTATAAGAAATTAAAATATTTTCTCTTTAATTGACCTAATAAATTTTATAGATTTTTCTTATTCAAATTATGAGCACTCATATATCTTAGTTCCACTATAAGATACTATACGTTCTCCTACAAACTTTACAATATTATTAACATATAACACATTAAATCGTATCTTCTAATTTACGTAAAAAAACAAAAACAAATGTGTACGTATTTGTGGTACGAAAAAACACTAATAAATCAGGCCCCCCTGACTCAAATTCCTGCGTCCGCCACTGGACAAGGTAGTACATGGGTTGACAGGGTTTGAACCTGTCCGGTTTGGCTAGACTGGCTGGGTCCTGTTTGGGCTTGGTTCGTTGGGCCGGTTCGCCTGGTCAGGCCGGGACCTACTGTGACTCGGTGCACCAACGGGTGCGCTGGTGATTCGAAGTGACTCATAAGTGTAAAAACAAATTAAAGGAGTGCGATCAAGACTATTAGACCTTGATCACGAGACAAGACGAGACGAGACGAGACGCCAAACGATTTTAAGGATGCTTTAGAAAAACGCTCAGGATGGTCTACGGTGGCCTCAGTCAGCTTGGGGTTGAGCCCTACTTTTTACCTGGACTTCAGGCCCGTGTGTAGTTCCGAAACCTTAATGGGCCAGATGTTTGGGCCTTGACCCAGTAAAGAACGAGTCTCACTCTATCTAATAGAGAAAAAAATGGAATATTCGCTAAAATACCTAATTTAACAAAAATACTCTTACTCATTAATTGATACCGTTAAAATATATCATCCAGTTGTATATATTTTTATAAGTCTATTGTACTCCTTATGTCGCACAATTATCTTCACATTTTTCGTTTTTATTCGTTTCACACTTATCTTCACTATTCAAAAAAATGAAACTTCACATTAACCAACAATCTCAAAAGTTATTATAATTTCAAAAATACCACTACAAAAAAAGCATTTTTTAGCATTCGAATTTACCAACGGAATTCAATCCGTTGGTAATTATCAATGCATTAGTAACAAAAATGATATTTTTATTTTAGCAACGGAATGCCAATGGATTTATTCTCTATTTTAACAACGGAATTCAATCCGTTGGTAATTACTAACGGATTATCAAGGGAATCATTGAATAAATTACCAACGGAATTATTTACCAACAGAATTAATTTTTCGTTGCTAAAAATTTATCAACCACCACTTTACCAATGAAATTTTACCAACAGATTATGTTGTTAATCCGTTGGTAAGCCAATTTAACAATGGAATTAAGGTTTTTACCAACGGAATATTCCGATGGTAAAAATAGTTTTTTTGTATTGTACCACTCCTACCTAACACCCGTAACATACCTTATAATTCATTTATTACCTAAAAATACCATAATACTCCTAAAAATCAATAAAGTTGATCAAAAAGTAAATTTTTTTAAGCTCCGTATCTATAATATCGGTGCAAATAAGTGCGAAACGGAGGGAGTATATATTATGATTCGATTAAAATTTTTTTAACTTTTTAATCAAATCACAAATTGAATTGAGTTAGGGGTATTTTCATTATTTTACAAGTAGGTGCTGACTACAATGATTCCATGCTCGTAAATGATAAATAATGAGAAAAAGAAATTATGTGAGAATGTTACAAGTGAGAGATTTTGAAATAAATAAGAAATAATAATATTTTAAAAAAATATATAATTAAATAATAGATGAAAAGTGATAACTATCTAATTAAATTATTGGGTTTATTACTAATAGATACGTGAATTAATATGCTATTTACTAATAGATACATTGATTTTATATTATTACTCTTAATACATGATGTTAATTTCTTTTTCCAAGATTGCCCTTATTATCACAATTAAATAAATCTTAATATTCCATATATAATTATTGTATTAACATCATGAAAATGCTTGAATTTGGGATATATTCTCTCTTCTCAAATCTTGCCTTTTTGAAATCTTCTTTGCTGTAATCGTCTGACATCACCATCGTGAACTCCTAGTCGACACCGTTTGCTCAGCAATAGATTGTCGTTGTATGAAAACGTAGCTGCTTGTGCCCATCGTTTCCTCAGCCGAGTCGGCCCGGATCGACGGGGTAGTCACTCAATTATGCCACTCTTCAGCCGTCGAAATATAAGGCAGGAGCACTTTTAGTCATCGGATCCGAGAAGATAAAGCTAATGCTGGCGAATTGCATACTATTTATATTAATTGCGCTTGCAGGACGCATGACGTTATTTAAAGAATGGAAGCAACACGTTGTTTCCCTCCCCCGGTCCTCCCTGCCTTGAAGAGGGATTTGCACATACAGATTTAAATAACATTAACAGATTTTAAGAAATCAAGAATTTGAAGTCTAATGTGGTCTTCTCTACTGATGCAGTCTTCTTTTCCTGCAAATTTTGTTATTGTACATTGGTGTGCATTAGTATTTTTGTTATTGTACATTAGTAATTTTGTTATTGTACACTGGTATAAATTAGTAATTTTGTGTGGTCTTCTCTACTGATGTGGCCTTCTTTTCCTGCAAATTTTGTTACTGTACATTGGTGTGCATTAGTATTTTTGTTATTGTACATTAGGGTACATTAGTAATTTTGTTATTGTACATTGGTGTACGTTGGTGTACACTATGTGTTCTGGTCCACGTTGTTGAGAGAATTAAGGAGAGATTTCAGGAACAAACCTTTCTTATATCGATGTACACTAGTATTGTACTCATCACTTGTCGATTTTAGGAGAGAATTTAGGAACAAACCACTTTACTATTTCTCTCTCCTATCACGTTCTTCTATTTCTTTCTCTAGGTGCACGCCAATGTACAGTTTCGTCTTAGTTCTTCTAATTCTTAATCCCTTCTTCTTTTTGTGACAAGTTTCCTATTTTGTGTTAAATGTACATTACAGACTGTACAGTACATTAGAATACATTCATTTTTTTTATTAATTAATCAAAATTAATATTGATTAAGTACATTGTGCACATGTGTGTACAAATTAAGATTTTATTCAATATCACTCTCTTCGAAAATTATTTATCTCACATGAATGTATAATACTCCCTCCGTCCCGGGTATTTTTACCCGTTTGTACGGGCACGGAGATTAAGATATTTTATTTTTTTAATATATAATGTAAGAGAAAGTAGGGATAAATTAGTAATTTAAAAAGAAAAAGTGAATAAAGTTATTGGGAATGATGAATAAAGTGTAAAAAAGTAATTAAAGTTGCTGGGATTGTAAAAAGTAGGTAATAAAATATTATGTATTTTTGCTAAAAATAGAATGGGTAAAAATACGTGGGACACCCCAAAATGGAAAGTGGGTAAAAATACGTGGGACGGAGGGAGTAATGTATATTGATGCGCGTTTTTTTGCACGCAAAATTAATCCCCAAGCACTAAGGATATCAGTTGCAGCCTAAGCAAGCGACCAAGTTAAATATCGAACTCAAAGGACGGCTTATTATCAGTTTAATTATTATTTAAATTAATTAAGACGAAAGAAAATTAAGTTTGAGATTTAATTATTAAACTAATGAGCAGAATTATTAAATAACAAATAAAATAAAATATCACTGGAAGAATACGAAAGTTGATCAAATAGGAGAATATGTAGTTTTAGGATAATCCAGTTTCACTCATTAATCTCCCTTTCGTGTATCAATGTCGACTCTGCCTTATGGATTATAGACGCATCACTAAACCATGCATATCACTCTATAGACACAAGCAAACATGCATATAACACGTGTGAATAACCTTGGAGCAAGAGATAATTGCACCTCCCTTTCTAGGTACTATCGATATCAATTATTTCCCTGGCCAATTGGTGCTCTAACCCAATATGATCTCCCTTTATAGGTACTATAAAATTATCCTCTTTATCCTACTTACTAACCCGAATTCAATTCAATTAATAAGTATTCATAATAGATAGTTCTAATGAAACTTCTGAGTCCCCTCACTTAGAATCATAACATAGAATCCTGCTCAACAGTGAATGCACTCAATCAATAACCAAGATATGTATTCAGACTCTACATAACAGTTAATAATGCACAAAACAACTCTGAGTATGAATTAAAAATGCATAGTCTTATATAAAATAAATCCACAAGTAGTGTTGTACGGAGTATACACACGAAAGTTCAATAGATTCATAAAAACCTTCAAAACCCTAGATCTACCAAAATGGTTCTAGCCCATGATGTTACGAAGAACAATCATAGGGATTGGATAGATCTTACCCATATGTCCGAAAAATACAAGAGAAATTAGAAAACGAATAAAATCCTAGATATGGGCATCGTCGTGTCCTTCTCCATCTTGAATCCTCCTCTTGGTTCTTCTCTTGATTCCACAGATGAATCTTTGAAGTGATGGATGGATGGAGAAAATGATGTGGATGATGGTTGGGAGATGATCCCCCATTGTGGGGTATAGGATGATTGTGTTGTTATCTCTCCAATGAATAATGATGTGATCTACATCCTCTTTTATACTTGTAAGCTTTCCTTATGGACCTTGGATGGGCTTTTTCTTGAAAAAAACAAAATTCGCGAACAGGGGGTAAAGATCCCATCGAAATTAGATCTGCGTATCCCCGTTCGACCAGAGTGGTTCTGGTCGAACGGGAGGCCTTGGTCAAATGGCTGGTCGAGCTGCATGCGCAGTCTCACCGTTTTGCGCATAACTTTCACATTCAAACTTCGATTTGAGTTATTCTTACGCTCACGCGATCCTCTTTTCTTTAGCTTTCTATCCATATAAAGAAGTCACAGAAACTTTAACATTTGAATATGTAACAAGTCATGCAAATTGACACAGGCCTTCTGTTCGGCACAACTGAACTTGGTTTCAAATTTGGTTAAATTGATTTAGAGCAAGTGTACTCTATCGTGTGTAGCACGTAAGCGACCAAGTGCAAAATTTATATAATATGAAACCCAAGGGCGAAAGTGAGTAGCCATATTTGAAAGATGTTTTACTCTAGTAGGACCAATCAAAGAAGGAGGGTTGATTATACTATAAACTAACAACTAGGAAAGCAATTAAAGATAGATGGATACAATGGAGATGGAAGATGGATGAAGGTAGAACAATCTAAGAAGTATGTAAGACAAGCAACATTCATGGATAAGGTATATATAGACTCACACACACACATGCATTGATGGTTTTTATGTTATGATATTAAGGGCAATCACGTTTGTACCCCTAACCCCTATGGTCAAGGTGATTAGGTTCTCAACTCTTTTACAAGTTTAAATCTCCTAGGATTGTCCTTACTCTCAATTCCCATGAAGGTAATATGATCATAAGTTGGGTTCCCCTCACTAATTCATCACTAATGTCCTATCATGAGGTTCTAAGCACTTGAAGGGTATGGCTTACCTCTCCTCATACTAACTAAGTTATCTCATGCAATCAATGATTCAATTAAACCACTAAGCATAATATTGAAATGGCCATCCTAACACTATGAATAGAGAATTTAACCACACAAATCATACATAAAATGAGAATAAACATTCATGATAGAAAATATTCATAACAATCAATTCATCAAATATGTGGTGTGCAAAATCTACATAATACCTAACCAATCATATTGCTAGCCTCACATGAGGACTAGCCACTAAAAATCATAATAGAATCAATACATTCCATAGCTTACTCCAATTGAGCCAAATAATGAAGAAAATAACAAAATAAAGGTAAGTTGGCTCCCCTTTGATGGTAAACTTCCTCCCCTTTGATCATGCTAAAATCTTCAACCAATGATGAATTCCTCTTCTTAGATTGGTGGATGGATGGATTTATGGATGGATAGATTTGAGAAGATCAAAAGGATTGGATGGATGAAGTGAAGGGTGAAAGAGATGGAGATGAATGTGTGTGATTTAGGTGTTTAATGTGTGTGGAAACTGATCCCAAATGATTCCTCCTGGATTTTGTGATCAAAACATGTATTTATACCCCCATGGAAGCTTCTAGAACAAGTGGATATCATAAAACTGCCTTTTTCACCTACACGGGCCGTGTAGCAGCACACGGGCCATGTAGGGTCATCGCGTGCAGCAGAGTCTCACCATTTCACGCATAACTTTCACATCCGATCTCCGCTTCGAATAATTCTTACGCTCACACGATTCTCTCTTTTGTGGCTTTCCAACCATATATCACAAGTCTAGTTTTGAGCTCCATAAGAATACAGAAAAATTACACAAGTTAGACTTGCTTTTTCAGCATTTTGCTTTGGCTCGTTATTCCTCATTTCAACTCTGAATTGAGCTCCGTTTTTTCCCACATCTTCTTTATTGTGTTTAGAATCTATTTTCACCTGGAAATCACATAAATTACACCAATTTACCAATTCTCTAAATATTCGCAAATATAGCACAATTTAAGGCACTTAATCATGAAAATCACACATTTATCATTTCAAAACACAAATCATCATATCTTCATATAACACCACCAAATGATATATAAAAAGAATAAAAAAATACACAAAAATATATAAAAAAAGACACTAAAATTTAGGTGAAAATGACACCGATCAACAACTTGAGCGACGTAACCACTTTGATCATAACTTTCTCGTTTGGATTCCGATTGAGGTGTTCTTTACGCCAAAATGATCTATGATGTAAACTTCATCTCAATTATGGTAAAGCAATTAGATTAGTATGCTTATATTCTTAGCTCATGAGTGGTCAGAAATCATGAGGTGGAAGCTTGCAATGTGAGACAAACACGTCATATGAAGTATGCATACATGAATCGGGGGTATGTGTGACAAGGGTGGTTATGGAGATATTTTCAGCAGTTGTACAGTTTGGTTATCAGCAGTTAGTGACTTGGATGTAAAGTCTCACACGTCAGATGCATTATGGATTTTACATCAGCTCAATTGATAATCGTTTGGTAACAGAAAATCAGTTGGAAAGAGTTTTGATCACGCTAGTCCTATATTTTTTAGTTATGAGCATATGTGTATAAATAGATGATCAATTGTTCATTGTGGGTGTAATCTGATCATTCAAAAGCTAGCAATAAAATCTCATCTCTATAATGGATGTAGGTTCCTTCTGGAACTTAACCACTCTACATCGTTTGCATTCTATAGCTTTACACTCACACACACTCTTCTTGTTCATCATCCTTCTTCAAGTTAGAATTTTCTTCAATTCTTATTTTGTTAATTCTCTAAGTAATTAAGTCAAATATTTAGAGTGTGATCTTCATTCCTAACACGATCCTATCTTCTGTGGCTTTCCAACCATATATCACACTTTTAGTTCAGAGCTCCACACAAACACAGAAAAATTACACAAGTCGGACGTGCGTTTTTCAGTATTTTTACATAAGTTGCACCTTTTCTTCAACTTTGCACTTTTGATCATTTTTCCACCTAAAACACAATAAAACACCTCAAACGCACCTTTTTTCTCACTTATATTGAATATAAGACACTTGTGCTAATATTTGATAACAATTTCCATTAAAAAGGTGTTAAATTGGACACTAAAACATGCTTATTTTCACTCTCATCAATCCCCCAAACTTACCCGTTGCTCGTCCCGAGGCAACAAAATAAAAATAAAGAGAGAGAAAGTAAAAAAATTAGAGGGGAAACAAGGACTATGACAAATACCCTTCAAAATACAATTGTCCTCAACTTAGTTCATGCAACTCGTATTACATGTAATAATCAATTTATAGAATATAAGTTAAAACAATCACCACCAATTCAAATGCTCCATTGACATGTTCTCATGGGAAGTATATCACTCGCACTCAAGTGTAAAAGATGTACACTTATGAGTTAAGGTGTTTACGCTCAAATTCAATTCAAGTGCATGCGTAACCATAAGCTTGCCAAAAATCTAAAACTCTCCACCTCTAAAAGTATGATTCGATAATGGGATCAAAAAGAACTTTTCTTTTGAATGTAATGTTGGCTCTTTGGTTAAGGTAGCAAATATATGGATAAGTGACTCAATACTTGGATCAATCAAGCCTGCAGTCTATCTCGATCTTTCATTCTTCTTGCTCACTTCAATTAAGCACAATATCCTCCTCAACTCCTTCAATTTTTTTTCTCAAGCACAATATTTTTTCCTTCTTTTTTTTTCTTAATTCCTCGAGGTACCAGTTTTGGGTACTACCTCTCGCATCCTCCATAGGGTACTAAATTTAAGTACTACCCTAGGATGTTTGACTCAATGGAGTACTAGATTTAAGCACTGTTCCATGATTCACCTTAAATGCATTTTCAAACTCAATCACTATTTCAACACCAATTTCTTTCCTTCTCATATTATTACAAAACTCCATCAACACACTTTGAAAATCCATTAAGCCTCTTCTAGAAGGACAATCAAGGCTCAAAAAATTCAGATGCTCAAAGTGGTTATTTCTAGTAGGATACCAAAGAATAAGGTTTTTAGGCTCAACGGGGCTAACTACGGATAAACATCATTTGGTAGGGAATTATTTAGCTAAGTGACTCATAAATTCAAGGATGGCCTAAAATCATCTTCCATCATCTAACACACGTGTAGTTTCAAGTAAGACAAGAGGCAAGTTCTAGAATACACACACAAGAACGATACTCACCAGAAAAGAAATATCATGTGATTATGTACAGGATCAACGAGGCTCAAAATCTCACATGGGTTTCTGACAAGTACCAGAGTACTTTTCATGGTAAGTAATATCCCACAAGTACACATTGAACTTCATACCACAATATAACTCAAGTACACTTCCTTCATCAATTTCAAAAGCATATGAATTTCAGGAACAATTCTAAAAATATAAGCTCATATGGATCACCAAAAATAAAAACTCAATCCTTCCACTTCTACTAATTAAAAGCACACATAAAATTAGAATAAGGAAACGAGGGCGTCTGATTTTTCTTCAACATTCACGAGCTCCTCGAGTTGCTCAACTCGATCAGGTCAAAACCTCAGTTTACCTATTTCTATCATCAAAGCTCAACACCTCATCATCACAGATTCATCAATAATAAAATAGGAGATACCTAAGAAAGACTCAATTGACTATATAATCGACTCCACACACTAGAAACACCAACACAACACACTAAATATTAGGTAAGTTGCAAAAAATCGACATACCAACACCGGTTAAAATATTAATATGCCACAAAAAATCAACCTCCTAATAAATGAACAACCAACGAAAGGAAAAATTATAACCTCGGTGCTCATAAGACGAGGTAAGTACATCACACCCCTCCCAAACTTAGTAAAAATATAAGTCAAAACTAAGTTTGAAAAGAGATGTAATTGCCGAAACGTGAGTACCTCAAATATAATAACTCCTCACTCACACGAAATAAATAATAAAGCAATAAAATGGAAGGGACAAACCCCCAACAGGCGCTCATGTTTAACGTCAGAGAGTCACGACGGATGTAACCTTTTTGAACTACTAGATCAGAGGACGGTCTTCTCGCATCCTCACCTTCAAGTACTTTCTTTCCCTTTTCTTGTCTACACTCAACACCTCACCTTTCTTGGTCACAAAAATATGATCCTTGGAATTGTCTTCCTCCCATGGTTGTCTAGACACCTCATTGTCAATCTTCCACTCAAATTCAGAGTAATCTGCCATATTAAAATCAAGATTAAACAAGTTAGAAATCACATCAATGCTCTTGCATGATTGAGTCTCCATGGGCATCTTCATTGCTTGAAGGTTCGACTCGAACGGATGATCTAACGGACCTCCTAGGCGTGACTGCGCAGTCTCACGATTTGGAGCATAACTTTCGCATCCGACCTCCGATTGAGGTGATTCACGCGTGAAAACGATTCTCTCTTCCATGGCTTTTTGTTCAACTCCTTTAGGAGCTGATTTGACCAAGACCTTAGTTGAAACGAGGTCAAATCGGCCATCGGCGATCTCCAAAACGTTCCCAGGTGCTTGGTTCGACTTGTGAGAGGTGGTTCGACCAAGGGTCTGTTTGCCTATTTTTAGCACTCACGAGCAAGAATACTCGATCGTTGTAGTATTATATCCCAAGAAAAATTATCAATCCAATAAGGAGTTATATTCGTACTAGCAAAATACGTGAGCTCATGTTCATTGTTGTTTTTGTAAAGATGATCGGGGGTTTTGAGATTGATTAACAACTAAAACAAGTAACAAGTAAATAACAATATCAAATAAGTAGAATGACAAGAATAGAAAATGGGTGCTTAAGTTCAAGTATGGAAAAACATGGGATTAGAAACATCCAAGCACACTCAATTCATATTATCATGCAAACGGAATTCAACTCAATTGATGTAGACTAAGGGTGATCACGATTGTATCCTAAGCTCCCTTTCGGGTTACAAAGATTGTTGATCTATTTTGGACTCCCAAAAGCACTTAAGATCAAAGCCCAACATTGACCCCTTCCATCTAGGTACTAGTTAGACTTAACTCTCCCTTTTTGTGTACTAAGGCCAACGAATGGATTGGTTCCCCTCATTGAATTCAAATATCCTTTCGGTCAAACCCAAACTCAATGTCTATTCATGCCTTCCTAATACTATAGAGGGTCGTTTCCGTCTCACTCCAAGCAATACATACATGAAGATCATGATAGCATTTAATTACCACAATTAATCCATTGATCAACAATCCATTAAACCAATAAACATTCATGAATAACAAACCATGCCATCACAACATCAAGACAATTAAACTCCATGAATAGAAATCAACATCAATTAAATCAAAAACCAATTTAATCCACATGATAATATAAATCTAATATGTTCTTCATATTCCTAATCCCACTAGAGGGATTAGCCTATCATAGTAAAAGTAACAAAACAATTAAATGATTCATTACAATTACCCATAGTCTAAGATCTAAAGAAATACAAAATGAATGGATTCTTCCCTATCAATTTCTTGAAGAGAATCTTCTATTCTTCTTGATCTCCACCTCTAGCTTTTGATTCCTTGAGATCTCTCACACCCAATGGAAGGGATGAAGTTTTGATGGAGAATTAATGGAGATGATGAAGATGGATCAAAATGGATGAAGGTGGATGAAGATGATGGTGGGAAATGGAAGAAATGGTGTGTGAGGTGTGTGTAGATGATAGGATTTCGGATTCCCCTGCCAATTGTTGAATAAAGGGGTATTTATACCCCTTTGGAGGCTTCTAGAAGGATCTGGAAATTTCTGCAGGAAAATACCCAACACGAGTCGTGCTCTGTAACACGGCCACGGGGTGGCCGTGTTGTGTCTTCTGATGCTGCCGCACGGCCTCGCCTTATAGGGCCGTGTTACGCAACACGGCTCGTGTGCTGCAACACGAGTCGTGTGTTGTAACACGGGCACAGGTGTGGTCGTGTTGGCTCTTCTGATGTCGTCACACGGCCACCTTCTTACAGGGCCGTGTTGGCGACACAGCTCGTGCTCCCGACTCGACTCGTGCAACTGGACACGACCTGAAGTTGCCCGTGTTGAGTGACTAGATGTCGCCACACGGCTAACTCTTACAGGGCCGTGTTGGCTACACGGCTCGTGTGCTGGCTCCTGCATTTCTTCACTGTTTTGGCTCGTTCTTCCTCGTTTCTACTCCGAATTGAGATCCGCTTTTTCCTACATCTTCCTTATCATGTTTAGCATCCAATAAAAAGTGAAAATCTTACGTTTAAGCTCATTCACACATATTTCAATAAAAATACAAAGCACAACCAAATAACATATAAAATACGGATAAAATAATACGAAAATACATATAAAAAGACACTAAAATCTAGGTGAAAATAGCTCTAATCAACCCCCCCAAACTTAAGGTGTTGCTCGTCCCCGAGCAACGAAAATGACAAATCAAAAGGAGAAATTTTCACCTAGAAAAGACTAAACGAATATAAGCAATAACACATCGTTAGCAATAATAACAACAAACTATGCTAAGTCATCCTACAACATTAAAATCATGACATGAGAAATTAACAAGTTCAATCAAAAGAGAATAAAGTGTAATATAGTTCCTTTTAAGTCCAAGCCTCACAATGGATATTAATGTCTCTCAACACTCTTTTGAAATAGGGTAGATCACACTCATTAATCGATTGGCTCGAATCACTATAAGCTTGCTCGCGGACTATATTCACAAACCACCAAAGTTTCAATTAATGATCAAAAAGGTCTTTAATTAGGATGTAATGATAAGCTCTTTGGTAGGGTAGGAAGTATATGGATAAGAGTGACTCAACAAGTGTAAGTAATCAAAGAGATGGCCAATTTCCTCAACTTCTCCACTTTTCTTTCTTCATTTCTTATCTTTACAATCTCAAGCACTATTCATTAACTTTCCTTGGATTGAGCTTCTTTTGATTCAAGCTTCCTATCTTTGAATTTTGTTTACTTGAGCATTTTGATGTTGATTTGCTCCTTTCTTACTTTGAGGTTGCATGTCCATTCTTGTTTTGCTCTTTTCATCCTTTTTTTTGCTTGTTTACCATGTCCTTTTCTTCTTTTGGTAATCAATCAATCCTTTCTAGCTACCATCTCCTCAATCACCCACACAAAGGTATGTATAAGCTTTGAATAGGTCATTAAGGCTTGTAATGTGCTAAATTCACAAGAAATAGGCTTATAGGCTCAAAATGGTTAACTAAGGATGATGTTCATGGTAGGGAACATATATGGCAATGACTATAATAACAAGGATGTCCTTAGATCATTTCACCACTCTCCACTAATCGGGCTCGTTCCTATAGTCCTTGAGCAAGTTCTAACTTATCAAACACAACCGATCCACTCATGAAGAAATACCATGTATGCATGGTTGAGGCTCAAATGTTCACACGCTTGTGCTCGGACCCTAAGGAACTTATTACACCACATTCATCTCAAAATTGAACAAGTTAAGTAAAACATGTCACAATTTGAAAGTGTAGAGATTCTTAATCATAGTTTGTCATCACTTATCACCACAATCTATCATCACTCACATTCAAAAATGACTCACGACATCCCTAAACAAACCACCAAACAACCCAAAACAAGAATGAAAATACACACAACATACAAATAAGGACTCAACAAACAAGACACAACAAAAACACAAAACATGCAAAAACACAAAATACCATCATCCATAAGAAAATTAAGCACACATCATCCCAACCTTTATTTAAAAGGAAAACCTAATATACGAAAGTAAACCTCCCACAACATAACATATGAAGTATCATGCTAGTCACAACAATCCAAATCAAACTCAATTCATTTCAACTAGTAAAATGATAAGGTGTAGAGTACTCCCTCGATAGGCATTTGGTAAGGAAAGTGTTAGCTCCAAGCTCCATCATGCTTTCAATACCTCTCATTCATGCTCCTTGACCCTTGTAGTTTCCATTGATGATCTTCTTGTTGAGAAGTAACCGCATCCACACGACTCAAGCGATGTCCACCACGCACTATCACCCCCCAAACTTAACTCGAGACAAGAGTCACGAATTAAGTTTACAACAAATGTTTGAAAAATATCAACTTGAATCCATGAAGCATTTCTCTTTTCTTCAATGTGCATTTTTCTCCATGAGCACAATCAACCTACAAGGCCAAAACAAACAAACAACAAAAACAAAGCAATAAAGATAGTGATGGGGTGCCTCCCATCGAGCGCTAAGTTTAACGTCTTCAAGCTAGACGAATGTTTAGCTCATCTTTCACATAAAGTATCCACAAAGAGGGTCTCCCTTTGTGATGGATCCACATAGTGCTTCACACGATGACCATTGACTAAGAACTCTCCCCCGTTCTCATCTATAACCTTTAGAGCTCCCCCATCAAGTACTTCCTTTACCACATAAGGTCCTCTCCATTTGGACTTCAACTTGCCCGGGAAAAGTCTTAGTCGAGAATTGAATACCAACACCTTCTCACCCTTTTCAAAGCTCTTCTTCCTCAAACGAGCATCATGCCACCTCTTGGTTTTCTCCTTAAAAATTCTTGAATTTTCATAAGCATTTTCTCTAAATTCCTCAAGCTCATTCAATTGTAAGAATCTTACCTTCTTCGAAGCTTTCATGTCAAAATTCAACTTCTTAATGGCCCAATAAGCTTTATGCTCTAACTCCACCGGAAGATGGCAAGACTTACCATAGACAATTTGAAAAGGAGACATACCAAGAGTGGTCTTGAATGCGGTTCGAAAGGCCCACAATGCATCATCAAGTTTATTTGACAAATCCTTTCTACTCACACTCACTGTTTTCTCCAAGACTTGTTTAATTTGTCGATTAGAAATTTCAGCTTGACCATTCGTTTGAGGGTGATACGGAGTAGACACTCGATGCTTCACTCCATAAATCTTGAGAATGTTCTCCATGAGCTTATTTATGAAGTGACTATCCCCATCACTTACCAACACTCTAGGTACTCCAAATCTTGTGAAGATATGCTTCTTTAGAAACCCCATGACAACTCTAGCATCACTTGTTCTTGAAGGTATGGCCTCAACCCATTTCGAGACATAGTCAACCGCCAATAGGATATATAGGAATCTATTCGATTGAGGAAACGGTCCCATGAAATCGATGCCCCACACATCAAATATCTCCACTTCTTGAAAGCTCTTAAGGGGCATCTCATCCCACTTGGAGATTCCTCCCATCCTTTGACACCGATCACAACCCTCTACAAATTTCTTACAACTCTTGAACAAAAATGGCCAATACAACCCCGATTGTAAGACTTTTGCAGCGGTCTTTTGAGCTCCAAAATGGCCTCCACTAGGTGAAGAGTGGCAAAACTCCAACACACTATTCCATTCTTCCTCGGGCACACATCTTCGCACAAGAGAATCATTGCACATCTTGTACAAGAATGGATCATCCCACAAGTAACTTTTAACATCATGAAAGAACTTCTTGGATTGATACTTATTAAGCTCATAAGGCCTCCTTCCACTAGCCAAGTAATTCACATAGTCCGCATACCACGGGCTTCCTTCTTCCTCCACTAAAGCCTCAATTTGATAGCAATCACACTCCAAGATTTCTTCATCGGGAAAAACCTCATTGATTAACTCATAAGTATTTTCACAATGCTCCCTCGACTCTAACCTTGAAAGATGGTCGGCTATCACATTCTCCGTGCCCTTCTTATCTCTCACTTCAATATCAAATTCTTGAAGAAGTAGTACCCATCTTATCACCCTTGGCTTTGCATCCTTCTTTGCCATGAGATACTTGATAGCGGCATGGTCGGTGTATACAATGGTTTTCGTTCCTACCAAATAAGGACGAAACTTATCAAATGCGTATACTACCGCCAAGAACTCTTTTTCGGTAGTAGTGTAGTTCCTTTGAGCCGCATCAAATGTCTTGCTTGCATAGTAAATGGCTCGAAATTTTTTCTCTCTTAATTGCCCCAAAACCACTCCAAGAGCTACGTCACTTGCATCACACATCAATATAAATGGTTCCTTCCAATCGGGGGTGATCAAGATGGGTGATGAAATCAAAGCTTCCTTTAGCACCTGAAAAGCATTTAAACAATTATCATCAAACTTAAATGGCACATCTTTTTCAAGGAGATGAGATAGAGGTTTAGAAAATGAAGAAAAATCCTTGATGAATCTACGATAGAACCCGGCATGACCAAGGAACGATCGTACTCCCTTCTCATTTGTTGGCGGTGGAAGCTTCTCTATAGCAACAACTTTGGCTCGGTCAACTTGCAATCCCTTTGAAGAGATGTGATGTCCAAGTACAATGCCATCATTTACCATGAAATGGCACTTCTCCCAATTCAACACTAAATTAGTGTCTTGACATCGCTTCAAAACAATAGCAAGGTTAGACAAACAATTATCAAAAGAAGAACCAAACACCGAAAAGTCATCCATGAAAACTTCCATTATATTCTCAATTAATCCTTCAAAGATTGCCATCATACACCTTTGAAAGGTGGCCGGTGCATTGCAAAGTCCAAATGGCAATCTTCGAAAAGCAAATATTCCATAAGGACAAGTGAAAGCGGTCTTTTCTTGGTCTTCGGGTGCTATGAGAATTTGGTTATACCCGGAATACCCATCAAGAAAGCAATAAAACTCATACCCGGCCAACCTATCCAATATTTGATCTAAGAAAGGTAAGGGGAAGTGATCTTTACGTGTGTTTTCATTAAGCTTTCTATAATCAACACACACACGCCATCCCGTCACCGTCCTAGTGGCTATGGTCTCATCTTTATCGGTCTTCACTATAGTCATACCCCCTTTTTTAGATACTACATGCAACGGGCTCACATAGGGGCTATCACTAATAGGAAAAATCATATCGGAGTCTAACCACTTAAGAACCTCTTTTTTTACCACTTCTTGCATGATAGGATTAAGTCTTCTTTGGTTTTGAACACAAGCTTTCCCTTCATCCTCAAGTCTTATCTTATGCATGCAAATTGTTGGACTAATTCCCTTCAAATCATCAATACACCAACCAATAGCCGACTTATGCTCTTTAAGGACATTAAGCAATTTATCAAGTTGACTAGAAGTTAGAGATGATGATACAATTACCGGATAAGTCTCATTTTCACCAAGGTAGGCATAAGTAAGATGATCGGGTAGAGGCTTCAACTCCACCTTCTTTTCCTTTTTCTCTTCTTGCTCGAGTGAATCTCTAAGTGTTAAGAACTTTTCATTTCCTCTTGAGATGGCGGCTGCAACCTCTTGAGCTTCACTACAATCACCTAGATCAAGCAAACAATTAATCAATTCTTCATTTAAATCAAGAGAAGTAGTAGAAATATTAGAAAGAGATAGAGAATTGCTCAAGCATAGTTCAAGTGGATCCTTGGTTACAATGGAAGGCCAACTCTCCTCGACACTTCCCTTTACAACATCCACACTTTTACATTCTTCATCATTCATTGGATATTGCATGGCCTTGTGTAGAGAGAATACCACTTCCTCATCATTAACTCTCAACTTCAATTCTCCTTTATAGACATCAATAAGAGCTCTCCCGGTAGCAAGAAACGGCCTCCCAAAAATCAATGGCACATTTTCATCCTCCTCCATATCTAGAACAACAAAATCCACCGGAAAGACGAACTTATCAACTTTCACCAACACATCTTCAACTACTCCTTTTGGATGTGTCATAGATCTATCCGCCAATTGAAGTGTGATGGAAGTTGGCTTTACTTCACCTAATCCAAGCTTCTTGAATATGGAGAGAGGCATTAGATTAATGCTTGCACCGAGGTCACAAAGAGCCTTGTTCTTCTTGTTCTTTCCAATTTCACATGGTATAATGAAACTACCCGGATCCTTCAATTTTTGTGGAAGTTTCCGTTGTAGAATGGCACTACACTCTTCGGTTAGATTAACAGTTTCATTGTCCACAAGACTTCTTTTCTTTCCCATGATGTCCTTCAAGAAACGAGCATAATGAGGCATTTGATCCAAAGCATCGGCGAAAGGGATATTGATTTGAATCTTCTTGAAGATTTCAAGAAACTTTTTGAACGTCTCATCCAAACCCTTCTTCAAGAACCTTTGAGGAAAAGGAACCGGTACTTGAGTCTTGGGTATTCCCCAACTATCTCTTTCAACTTCAACTTCCTTTTCCCTTAACTCCTTTGCCTTCTTCCACTTTGGAATTCTCTCTATTTTCTCTTCATCTTTCTTTTGCTCAACAATTTCTTTTTTCTTGCTTACTTCCTCCATTTCAATCTCTTCTTGCACCAACCCTTCTTCCACCTTGCTTTCCACTTCCCTTTCAATGATAATACTATCTTCTTTAGGCATAGGAGGTTCCTCATACTCTTTTCCACTTCTAAGAGTGATAGCTTTGCAATCTTCTTTAGGATTGGTTACCGTGGTAGATGGAAACTTTCCTTGTTGGTGTTGAGATCCCACGGAAGAAGCAATTTGACCCATTTGATACTCAAAAGCTCTCATCCTATTGTCGGATTTCTTCTCATTTTCCTCCATTCTAGCCTCCATCTTTTTCATGAATGTTAGCAATGTCTCTTCAACCGATGCTTTCCCCTCTCCATTTGGTGGTTTAGCACTCGGATCGAATCCCGGAGGATATGACACGGCGGCTTGAGGATTAGAGTAAGAAAGATTCTCATGCTTCCTCGGAGCTTGATAATTTCCACTTGATTGATTGAAATTGCTTCCCCGAGCTTGTCCTTGATATCCTCTTTGAAAATTACCTTGATTAGAAGGATAATTACCTTGGAAATTCCCTTGGTAATTTCTCCTATCTAAGTAGGCAACATCCTCTATACTTTGCATAACATGGCTCTCATCATTCACAATAGCACTTGTGCTTCCCCCTTGACTTACTCCTTGAGTAATCAAATTCAATTGCTTTGTTAAAGCTTGAATGCTCTCATTAAATTCCTTCATGCCTTCACTTTGGAACATATCACTCTTCACTTTGTTCACACTCTCCACTTGAGCTACCTTACCAAATGCATAACCTCCCATTACTCGCTCGGAAGGCCATTGATAAGCATTCATTGCAATGTCTTCAAAAATATCCATAGCTTTCATAGCATCCACTCCAAATATAGACCCTCCGGATGAGGCATCTACATGCATCCGATTTTGTTGATTCAACCCTTGGTAAAAGAAAGCCACTTGTTGATTCTCATGAAAATCGTGTTGAGGACACTTTCGGAGCATCTCTTTGTAGCGTTCCCATGCTTCATAAAAATTTTCATCCGGAAGTTGCCTAAATTGAGTGATAAGGCTTTTCAATTGGAGCGTCTTTGAAGGAGGAAAGTACTTGTTTAGGAACCTTTGCTCAAGATCTTCCCATGTATTACAACTTCCCAAAGGAATTGTATTGTACCATGCTTTAGCCTTGTCTCTTAAAGAGAAAGAGAACAACCTCATTCGAATAGCATCCTCCGACACTCCCTTCATCTTGACGGTATTTGCAACCTCCAAGAAAGTAGATAGATGAGTATTCGGGTCTTCAAGAGGACCTCCCCCAAACTGATTTGCTTTAACCATGTTGATCAATCCGGTCTTGATTTCATAATCATTGGCTTGAACCGGAGGAACCATATTGTGTACGGCTCTCGGTTGGAAGTAATCCCGAATTGCTCTAGGCCTTGGCAACTCTTGTTGTTGAAATATCCTTTGAGCTTCTTGATTGGCAAGCAATTGCATATACTCTTGATTTTGAGCAAAGACATTCCTCATTATCTCCGCTTGATTCTCTTGCACTCCTTCTTGTACCCCCCTTTGATCTTGTAAAGGATCTTGGGGTGGGTCATAATTAACATTGTCTCCCCGTTGATTCTCCATATTTTTTTTCTTTTCTAGCTTTACGCCTCTCTCGTTTCCTTTGTCGTGCGGTCCTTTCAATCTCCAAATTCAAAGGAATGATCGATTGATTTCCCTTTGATCTTGTGATCATAAAACACCTACGAAAAGGCCAAGAGTGAGACCACAAACACAAATAATAAATAAAAGAAAATAAAAAGAATCCTTATCAAGAACAACTAAAACAATAACACAGTACTCGACTAGTCCGTCAAACTCCCCTTTGGCAACGACGCCATTTTCTTGTTTGCCTATTTTTAGCACTCACGAGTAAGAATACTCGATAGTTGTAGTATTATATCCCAAGAAAAATTATCAATCCAATAAGGAGTTATATTCGTACTAGCAAAATACGTGAGCTCATGTTCATTGTTGTTTTTGTAAAGATGATCGGGGGTTTTGAGATTGATTAACAACTAAAATAAGTAACAAGTAAATAACAATATCAAATAAGTAGAATGACAAGAATAGAAAATGGGTGCTTAAGTTCAAGTATGGAAAAACATGGGATTAGAAACATCCAAGCACACTCAATTCATATTATCATGCAAACGGAATTCAACTCAATTGATGTAGACTAAGGGTGATCACGATTGTATCCTAATCTCCCTTTCGGGTTACAAAGGTTGTTGATCCATTTTGGACTCCCAAAAGCACTTAAGATCAAAGCCCAACATTAACCCCTTCCATCTAGGTACTAGTTAGACTAAACTCTCCCTTTTTGTGTACTAAGGCCAACGAATGGATTGGTTCCCCTCATTGAATTCAAATATCCTTTCGGTCAAACCCAAACTCAATGTCTATTCATGCCTTCCTAATACTATAGAGGGTCGTTTCCGTCTCACTCCAAGCAATACATACATGAAGATCATGATAGCATTTAATTACCACAAATAATCCATTGATCAACAATCCATTAAACCAATAAACATTCATGAATAACAAACCATGCCATCACAACATCAAGACAATTAAACTCCATGAATAGAAATCAACATCAATTAAATCAAAAACCAATTTAATCCACATGATAATATAAATCTAATATGCTCTTCATATTCCTAATCCCACTAGAGGGATTAGCCTATCATAGTAAAAGTAACAAAACAATTAAATGATTCATTACAATTACCCATAGTCTAAGATCTAAAGAAATACAAAATGAATGGATTCTTCCCTATCAATTTCTTGAAGAGAATCTTCTATTCTTCTTGATCTCCACCTCTAGCTTTTGATTCCTTGAGATCTCTCACACCCAATGGAAGGGATGAAGTTTTGATGGAGAATTAATGGAGATGATGAAGATGGATCAAAATGGATGAAGGTGGATGAAGATGATGGTGGGAAATGGAAGAAATGGTGTGTGAGGTGTGTGTAGATGATAGGATTTCGGATTCCCCTGCCAATTGTTGAATAAAGGGGTATTTATACCCCTTTGGAGGCTTCTAGAAGGATCTGGAAATTTCTGCAGGAAAATACTCAACACGAGTCGTGCTCTGTAACACGGCCACGGGGTGGCCGTGTTGTGTCTTCTGATGCTGCCGCACGGCCTCGCCTTACAGGGCCGTGTTACGCAACACGGCTCGTGTGCTGCAACACGAGTCGTGTGTTGTAACACGGGCACAGGTGTGGTCGTGTTGGCTCTTCTGATGTCGCCACACGGCCACCTTCTTACAGGGCCGTGTTGGCGACACGGCTCGTGCTCCCGACTCGACTCGTGCAACTGGACACGACCTGAAGTTGCCCGTGTTGAGTGACTAGATGTCGCCACACGGCTAACTCTTACAGGGCCGTGTTGGCTACACGGCTCGTGTGCTGGCTCCTGTATTTCTTCACTGTTTTGGCTCGTTCTTCCTCGTTTCTACTCCGAATTGAGATATGCTTTTTCCTACATCTTCCTTATCATGTTTAGCATCCAATAAAAAGTGAAAATCTTACGTTTAAGCTCATTCACACATATTTCAATAAAAATACAAAGCACAACCAAATAACATATAAAATACAGATAAAATAATACGAAAATACATATAAAAAGACACTAAAATCTAGGTGAAAATAGCTCTAATCAGGGTCTTGGTCGAACCAGGGTCGAACCGGCTTCCTGAAGCTCCAAAATCCATTTTTGACATCATCGGTCCCTCATACTGAATTTCGAACCTCAACGTGATGGCTTTGCACTCATTTGGGTTCATTATGCCTTGAGACAGAAACTTTTCTTTCTCCAACATTTGCGTCAATTGATTCATGCTCCCGATCATCTGCCCCATTATCAAAGTAAGGTCATTCAACTGCTTGGGCAAATTTGCATGGGTATAATTTATAGTAGCCTCAAGTCGATCAACCCTTGCATCATTCTTATCCATGTATCGATTCAGGGTATCTTCAACACTAGCCTTCACTTCTTGCTGCTGCATATTAGGCCCTCTTTGTCTTAACTCTGTAATCTGCCTCCGTTGGGATTCTAGTAGCCTGTTGATGTTAGCTAAACTAGAGACGATCTCATCATCCCTATTCAACTTTACTACATGATGTTCAACCCGTGCCACCATACCCACTACATAAGATCCTCTTACGCTTTTGTAAGCCAGTCAGGTGAATTCATAGAGATGTTTTCAAACAATTTTTCTGCTTCAAGTGTTGTCTTAGATAACAGCGCTCCTCCTGATGATGCATCAATAAGAATACGCGACTCACAATGCAATACATAGTAGAAAATACTTATGTACTGAGCCTTAGACATTCCATGCTGTGGGCACCACCTAAGCATATATTTGAACCTATCCCACGCCTCATGAAATTTCTCACCCTGATTTATAACAAATTGGGTGATCTCTTGCCTCATTCTTAAGATCCTTGATGGTGGCATGTATCTCTCCAAGGACTTCTGCTGCAGTTGGTCCCATGTAGTGCAATTCGTGGCATCAAGAGTCTCATACCAAGCTTCTGCCTCATCAATCAAAGAGAACTTGAATAGGGCGATCCGCCTAGCATTATCATTGGCTCCAGCACCATTTTGAGTATTTGTATAATCAAGGAATCTTCTGAGATGCTGATATGGATCTTCAAAGCAACCTCCAGAAAAGGGATTTTTCACTACCATGTTGATAAGAGCGGGATGTATCTTAAAATCATCATCTTCCCCCCTTGCTCCTATCAAACCCATATTGCCAATCCCATAGTTCGTAAAAATTTCACGTATGGCAACATCATCCGGATTCTGCCTTGCTCCACCCATATCTAGCTCAATGTGTTATTCTTTCTTTTCCTTCCTCTCCTTTTCCTAGTGCACAAGCACCTCAAAAATTTTTAGGTTAAATAGAAATAAGTAATCACAAATAAAAGTCTCAATCAAACTAGAAATAATAAAATTAATAATAACAGCCGTCCCTGGCAACGGCGCCAAAAACTTGATGCGTTTTTTCTTTGCACGCAAAATTAATCCCCAAGTATTAAGGATATCAGTTGAAACTTAAGCAAGCGACCAAGTTAAATATCCAAAGAATGGCGTATTATTAATTTAATTATTATCTAAATTAATCAATACGAAAGGCAATTAAGTTTAAGATTTAATTATTAAACTACTGAGCAGAATTATTAAATAACAAATAAAATAAAATATCACTGGAAGAATATGAAAGTGGATCAAGTAGGAGAATAGTTAGCTCTAAGATAATCCAGTTTCACTCATTAATCTCCCTTTTGTGTATCAATGTCCGACTCTGCCTTGTGGATTATAGACGCATCACTAAACCATGCATATCACTCTATAGACACAAGCAAACATGCGTGTAATACGTGTGAATAACCTTGGAGAAAGAGATATAATTTTACTCACCCTTTCTAGGTACTATCGTTATCAATTATTTCCCTGGCCAATTGGTACTCTAACCCGATATAATCTCCCTTTATAGGTACTATAAAATTATCCTCTTTATCCTATTTACTAACCCGAATTCAATTCAATTAATAAGTATTCATATAAGATAGTTCTAATGAAGTTTCGGAGTCCCCTCACTTAGAATCATAACATAGAATCATACTCAACAGTGAACGCACTCAATCAATAACCAAGATATATATTCAGACTCTACATAACAGTTAATGATGCACAAAATAACTCTGAGTATGAATTAAAAATGCATAGTCTTATATAAAATAAATCCACAAGTAGTGTTGTACGGAGTATACACACGGAAGTTCAATAGATTCATAAAAACCTTCAAAACCTTAGAAATACCAAAACGGTTCTAGCCCATGATGTTACGAAGAACAATCATGGGAATTGGATAGATCTTACCCATATGTCCGGAAAATACAAGAGAAATTAGGAAAAGAATAAAACCCTAGATGTGGGCATCGTCGCGTTCTTCTCCGTCTTGAATCCTTCTCTTGATTCCACAGATGAATCTTCAAAGTGATGGATGGATGGAGGAAAGGATGTGGATGATGGTTGGGGTGATCCCACATTGTGGGGTGTAGGATGATTGTGTTGTTGTCTCTCCAATGAATAATGATGTGATCTACATCCCCTTTTATACTTGTAAGCTCTCCTTATGGACCTTGGATGGGTTTTTTCCTGGAAAATACAAAAATTCATGAACAGGGGGTAAAGATCCCGTCGAAATCAGATCTGCGTATCCCCGTTCGACCAGAGTGGTTCTGGTCGAACGGCTGGTCGAGCTGCATGCGCAATCTCATTTCTTGCATAACTTCCACATCCAAATTTCGATTTGAGTTGCACTCACGCGATCCTCTTTTCTTTATCTTTCTATCTATATAAAGAAATCACAGAAACTTTAACATTTGAATATGTAACAAGTCATGCAAAGTGACACAGCCGTTCTGTTCGGCACAACTTGAGCGACATAACCACTTTGATCATAACTTTCTCGTTTGGATTCCGATTGAGGTGTTCTTTACGCCAAAAAGATCCTATCTTCTGTGGCTTTCCAAACATGTATCATACTTTTATTTTAGAGCTCCACACAAATACAGAAAAATTACACAAGTTGGACGTGCATTTTTCAGTATTTTTACACAAGTTGCACATTTTCTCCAACTTTGCACTTTTGATATTTTTTCCACCTAAAACACAATAAAATACCTCAAACGCACATTTTTCTCACTTATATTGAATATAAGACACTTGTGCTAATATATGAGAACAATTCACATTAAAAAGGTGTTAAATTGGACACTAAAATACGCTTATTTTCACTCTCATCATATATTCATATAAATAGTTTATTCATTGTTTCTCTCTCCGGAAACTATTTATCTCATATGAGTGCACAGTGATGTATATAAATATCAATACTTAATCGTATTTTTTTTAATTTTCTTCACACGATGCAAACCGATGTTTAGTAAGTATGGGTATCATGAGTAAAACAAAATAAAATTTTCAATCTGTGAATAATTTTCTATAGCGAATGTATGAATTAATAATATCTAAATACGTTTTGTTCCTAATATTTATTAACCCTAAATTATTATAAGGGTTAATTGGCAGAAAAGTCCTCGTCTTTATTTCAATTTTAAATTAATCTAAACTTTTGAAATTTAAAAAAAAATACATCACTTTATCAATTTATTGCAATTCGAAACAATTGAGCAGATTTTAGTTTAATGAGTATTTCGGACTTTCCGAGGGTATTGAGGCGTACCTTTATGAATTGAGTTTAAGTCTCCATTATAATGGTGGTACGAGTGAAGAATTGGATTACTAGAGTTTGGCAGAATAAATTTCAATGGAAGAGTAGCTAGAAATTGTGACATCATAAATAGTGCCTATTTTCCTATGCACTGAGTTTATAGTTGTTGAAATGTAAAATACTTATTTTATTTGATTGCTTTTTATATGGGACAATTTCAACTCTACCACAAATATAAAGGGAAGTAGGATCTGCGTGTCACAATTTTTACTTAATTAGTTATTAAATTTTTTTTTTCTATCAAAATCTAACGCATTAACTTCTTAATTTTATGTTATTTAGAAAAGATATCAAAATATTGAACGATTTAATTTTAATCATTTTTTATTTGTAATTCTCAGTTTTGATTATTTTTATTCTAATTATTTGATTCCAATTTCGATCATTTGATCCAAACTCCGTCGCCTTTTTATCCAAATTTCGTAACAAATGTGGACAAATACTTAGATATGGATAAAAATGACCACTGACAAAAAAATTATCAAAACTGATAATTATAAATAAAAATGACTAAAATTTAAATTGATCGTATTTTTTTTTTCGACAAAAGAATAAATAAATTGATCGTATTTAAAAGACATGTGATATCCTTATCTTTTATTTTGTTAGTAGATGACAAGTCAAAATCGCCAAGTGTCTTAAAATTTTCAAAGTTATTTATATAATTTTTCATAACGAAAAAATATAAAATATGGAATAGGGATTACTCTGCCCCAATCTCTAATACCCACAATCCATCACTCCTAACACCAAATCCTCCCTCCACTCATATTTTAGTTGTACACGGTCTCATCATTAGGTTCATGTTTGTTTTAGAAAAAAATATTTAATTTTTACTAATTTATTTACTTTTGAAGATATTTTAGTATTTTTAGATAATAAATAAATTAAAATTAGGTCAATAAATACTAAGTATAAAATATATTTAAATATTATTAATCCATACCTTCACTATAAATTATTATTCACAGATACAAAATTATATATTTCATTACCCAAATTGCCCATATTAACATTAATGTGCAAAATATATTTCAAGATAATGTTATAATTATTCTTAAAATTTCTCTTTAAATTTCTCGCCAATTTTGACACGATCCTTTCTTTGCAGGCTTTGACATTACTTTGAATTTAATGCACATAAATGTGAATATTTTATTAAATGTTTCTATTATATGCACACTGTTGTACATTTGAATGTTATACTAGTGAACAGTAGTGTGTAAAAATTACGTAAATATTATTGAACTCCAATATTTTTTTTAACTCTTATGTGTTCCTTAATGTATGCACACAAGTGTACAGTTTGAATCTTATATATACTAGTGAACAATGGTGTGCAAAGATTACGTAAAGATTATTGAACTCTAATATTCTTTTTTAACTCTTATGTGTTTCTTAATGTATGCACATTGGTGTACAGTTGAATATGTGCTTATGATATAATTGATACAAAATTTTACTAAATGAACAGTAGTGTGTATATAAATTTTATTGTTATGTAAAAGACACAGATTAAAATATAAATAAAGTCAATGTGGGATTTAATTATGCGTGGAATATAAAGATTTATTCCAGTAAGGATATTTTTGGAAAAAGAAAATGACATCATGTACTAACAATTATAATATTAAATCAATGTATCTGTTAGTAATTAGGCTATTAACTTACGTATCTATCAGTAATAAACCCTTAAAATTATGTTATGTGTGTTAAGTTGAGATAATTAATTTGAAATTAAAATAATTTTTTACTTTCAAATAAATGTGTTGTTTCTTTTGTAAGGTGTGAAGAATATCGTGAAACAAATAAATAAGAAAAATGTAAACAGTTTATATGATCGATGGATCGGACTCCGGAGTACTTTTTCTAGCATAATCTACAAAATTTAACAAAAGGGGAAGTGAAGATGGTAGATACTTATTCCAGTATAATCTAGAAAATTAAAAAGAAATGTTTGTAATAAAATAAATTAGGACATGTGATTGAATCGGAGTAGTCTAAATATCATAGAAAGTCTAGAAGAGTCAGTAAGACATATCCATTCTAATTAATACACCGACTTATCACTATTATAATGAGTTTAAACCCTTAAACATCCTACAACTTTTTAATTTTCTCAAAACGGTCCCAAAATACTTAAAGTTTTTGATTTTGTCTCACAATTTTTTCAAAAGTTTTGATTTTGCCCCATACTTTATTTTATCACAGAATTGGTCCCATAACTTTTGAAAATTCTCCAAAGCTGTCCCAAATTTTAGAATTAAGATAGTAAAAGGGATGGATGGTACTAAGCAAAATTTTGGAAGATTTTAAAATTTGGGACGGTTTTAGAGAATTTTCAAAAATTATGGGACAAATTTAGAGAAAAAATAAAGTACGGAACGAAATCGAAACTTTTTGAAAAGTTGTAGAACCATATTGAAAACTTTAAATATTTTAAGCCGTTTTGAGAAAAGTAAAAAGTTGTGGGATATTTTTTTATTTTAAACTCCAATTATAATAGGGGTGGCATGTACGTCCAGTATTGTAATTAAATATGCTGACTCGAGAAATAGGAATCTTCATTGATTCCAACTATAAATGAGATTTGATGATAAGATCAAAAAATGATGATATTTATAAAATATATATAAAAGTGATAACCATATAAACATTCTTAAAAAATGTGATGTGTAATAAAATAAAGGGACACAACTTAAAATGCCCAAAGTTAAAATAGGTCAATCTTTTTTGCCCACTCCAAAATATTCCATCAACACATTAAAATAAAATTTGAAAATAATTATTTAATATAGAGATATATTTCAAGTTGAATTGGGACATTTCAATTAATAAAAGTGGTTTCTTTTTTAAAAATAATTAAAATTTGAAATAAAAGTGAAAATATTCATGTGTGCCCACTTTAATTTGTACTACTTCTTTGATTTGTAATACATGTAATAATTTATTTAGACATGTAATAAAAGTGGTTTCTTATTAATAATTTATTTATTATTAAGAAGTATATATATGTGTTGTTACATCAAATTACACAAGTTAAAAGTGTGATAATAGTAATAGAGTATTTCAACCCACAGTAGTATATTTGGAAAGTGTGAAAAATCCATGCATAATATTAGACATTAAGCATGGTCCTTCAACCATTATATATTTCTTGTCCGATCGCTCTAGTTGCCGCCACCACCACCAGTACCACATGACAAAACGCCACCGCCTAAGCCACCGATCAAACCACCAACATCACCGCCCAAGGCGCCGAGCAAACCACAAACTGGGCCCTAAATTCAGGGCACTTAAACACTCAAATCAAGCATAATTGTATGGAACCATACTATAAATGGACCCTAAATTCACGAGATTTCCACATTCATCAACCCCCAAACTTAAAGTGTTATTCGTCCTCGAACAACGAAGAAAAGAAAATGAACATGGGGGTAGAAATTGAGTGAATTGGAGCATGGATCAAAGAAAGAATATAATCATTTTCAACTTATCAATCAAATCAAATCACATGATTTAAACATCAATAAACATATGCACAATTATGGTGGGATAAATGCGAGCACAATACTCATTCTCACTAATCCTCTCAAGGAAGTCTATGCACTCACACTCATGATAGTAGAAATTGTGGAAGTGTTTACACTCATAATCAATTCACATGCATGCATTACCATAAGCTTGCCACAAGTCTCAAACTCTCCACCACTAATGAAGTGTGTCAATCATTGAATCAAATATGACTTTATATTTGGATGTAATGAAGGCTATTTGGTAAGGGTAGGAATATATTTGGATAAAAGTGACTCAAATATGTGTGTGGATGATTAGAAGAGACGTCTCCCTTCTTGTCAAAAACTCATTCTTGATCATGAATTCACTTATTCCTTTTTCACTTTTCATGTACTTCATCATCCCTTCCTTTTTCAACTCTTGAAATTTGAGTATTTCTTATGTAGCTCTAATACACATTTGAGCTTTTTTTTTTTTTTAGAGCTTCATTTCTTTCCTTACTTAGACATCCTCATTCACTAACTCTTATAGCTTTTCAAGTAAAAACTCCTTCATTTTCTTTCCAAGCATAATTTTTTCTCTTCCCTTCTAAACCTCCTTTAGTAACCATCTCCAACAATCACCCACACAAAGGGTTTTATGTAAAAGTTCAAATGGGTTTAATTGGCTTGTAATGAGTTAATAATCAAAAGAATAGGCTTTAAAGGTTCAAAATGGCTCACTAGGGAACAATGTTATGGTAGGGATATCATTTGGCTAGTGACTTCAATTTTCAAAGATGGCCTAAGATCATTTTCAACAATCTCAACACAAATGTAGCATCAAGCAAGACGAATGGCAAGTTCTAGAATTCATACACATGAATGACGCACACATGAAAGAAATGAATCGCATAACATCCACGCATTCGAGTCTCAAAATCTCACGGCTCATCAATAGTAAAAAACAAGCATCACACAAGCAAATTCCCAACCATAACAAATACACAAGCTCATATCAATTCAATCACATGATCCAATTCAATCTCATAGTCTCAAACAATCGCCAAGTAAGCTCCACAAGAGAAGGATCAATAATAAGGAATCAAGGGAAGGCTCACAAAAACAAGAGGAACAAAAGGTGCGCCAGTGCAAAATGTACAACTAGGAGTAATACAAGCATGTAACAAAACGAACCATCTCAGCCCCCAAACTTAAATTTAACTAAGAGTTGAATTTTAGTTTGAAAAGAGTTTTGTTACCAACTTTGTTGCACTTTTTTTCACTTCAAGACCATCACCGAGAAGCTCCTTTTGTACCTACGAAAGACAAGAAAGACGATAAAACTAAAAATAACTAAGAAAGCAAGTAAATGAAAGCAATAAAGATAATGATGGATTGCCACCCATCTAGCGCTAAGTTTAACGTCTTCAAGCCAGACGGATTATGGAGAACTCATCGGAACGGCCAAGGATATCGTTCGTTCTTGTCATCATGTGTTTAATTTTTGTGCTTCTTCCTATATTAAGCATTTGTGGCAAATAACGACCTCAGTAGCATCCTTTAACATTGGTTTTAAAAATTTAACTCGTTTGAACTTGCATTCCCTTGACCTCTCTTTTCGTGACCACCACTTATTCCTTTTTATCAAGTAGACTCCCAACACTTCTTCAAGTTCTCTCTTATACCTAAGGCATTGAGAAGAATCAATAGGTAAAACAAAATCTATATAAACAATATTTTGAAATTCAAAGCAACTTGATGAGTTCAAAGGTTTAGAAATGCTCATGTCACTCTTCAAGTCATCATCACTTGTTTCCAAACTTTGTTCCTCTTTGTCCACTTCATTTGCCTCAATAGGCTCTTCAAAAACCTCTTTTGATTCTTCATCTTCACTTGAATTTTCCTCCACTAAGATTTCTTCTACATTGTCTTCCTTATCCTCAATAAGCTCTTCATCTCTTGAGTCTTCATCATCCCACAAACACTCTTCTACCTCTAACCCTTCTTCAACCATTCTTTCCTCAACCTTTCCATCAAGATTTTTCGATTCTTGAAGAGTGTTCCATTCACTTATCATTTGACTCATTCGATGCTCTAGAATTTATCTACTGCTGGTCGAATTTTTATGAGGGACGTCGAGTTTTTCTGCAATTTCGCACATAAATTCGACCAAATTTATCTGCTGCTGGTCGAATTTTTATGTCAGTATGCTCAACCTCTAATGCTCTGTTTCACCACTGTTTTTCATAAAAATTCACAAAAATTCGATCGAATTTTTGTGCAAGGTCGATTTTTGTGACAGTTTTGCCCTGCTTCACTGTTTTGGCTCGTTCTCTCTCGTTTTAACTTCGAATTGAGATCCTCTTTTTCCTACATCTTCCTCTTCACTTCTAGAATCCATTTATGCCTGAAAATCACACAAATTCCACCAAAGTACAAATTCTCCAAATATTTACAAATATCGAGCAATTCAGGGCACTTAAACACTCAAATCAAGCATAATTGTATGGAACCATACTATAAATGGACCCTAAATTCATGAAATTTCTACACTCATCAGAGGTCCAAATCACTGCTTGATTGGTATATACAAAAATATGTGTATTTATGTCCATAACGGAATTATTTTGTTATACCCTCTTGTATGTCGTTATTCAAATTTCGAGTTATCCCTGGGTTGCCTCAATCAAAATTTCTCACTTTTAACTTCATTGTATACCATTTGAGTTGTTTCTCTAGTAGATAGCTGATTTAGCTTTGTTTGGCCACATAACGGAACCATTCCGTTATAACGACTTGTACGATGTTATTTGAAATTCGAGTGATTTTAGGAGCCTTAGAGTTGCTCGGATCTCCATATATAGATATAAAGCCTAATATTATCATAAGGTCACAAAAGAATGCTGATATTAACTCGCTTATGGAATATCCCAAAAATGTTCTAATTAGCATGTGATAAGTTTGGATACAAAGCATTACAAATATGAAGTATCCACTTGTATTTTAAATGAGCTTGTAGAAATATGATGAAATCAAAGCAGGTGTTTAATATGAGGTTCAAAATCCCTACTCGATTGGTATGTACGAAAATATATGTGTTTATGCCAATAACAGAATCATTTCTGTTATAACGACTTGCACGCCGCTATTCAAAATTTGAGTTATCCCGTAATCGTCTCAGTTAAAATTTCTCACGTTTAACTTCAATCTACACCATTTGAGTTGTTTCTATAGTGGACAGCCGATTTAGCATTGTTTGGCCACAAAACGAAACCATTTCATTATAACGACTTGTACTTCGTTATTCAATATTTGAGTCATTTTAGGGTATTGGACTTGCTCGAATCTCTATATGTAGATGTAAAGCCTAATATTATCATAATGTAACAAAAGAATGCTGATATTGACTCACTTATGAAATATATCATTAATGTTCTAAGTAACATATGATAAGTTTTGATGAAAACTATTACAGATCATAAGTATACACTTGTATTTTCGAATAAGTTTGTAGCAATATGATGAAATCAAAGTAGGTGTTTAATATTTGATCCTAATTCACTACTTGATTGGTACAAAATATGAGCGTTTATGCCCATAACGTAATCATGTCGTTATACCAACTTGTATGTCGTTATTCAAAATTCGAGTTGTTCCGTGGCCGTCTCAATTAAAATTTCTTATTTTTACTTTCATTGTACATAATTTGATTGATTTCTTTAGTGAATAGTCAATTTAGCATTATCTCACCCCATAACGTAACCATTCCGTTATAACGATTAGCACGTCGTTATTCAAAATTCTAATGATTCTGGGGCCCTCCTAAACAAAAGCTCATATTTTTACCTTTATTATTAAACATCATTGACTTATTTCTCTAGTGGATAATCAATATAGCATTTTTTTGACCCATAATAGAATCATTTCATTATAACGACTTGCACGCCGTTATATGAAATTGGAGTGGTTCTTGGGGCATTCCTAGTAACAGAACTTCACTTTTACCATTATTATATACTATTTTAACTTATTTTTCTAATGAATAGCCAATTTTGTATTGTCTGGCCCCATAACGGAACTATTCCGTTATAATAATTTGCACTCCGTTATTCAAAATTTGAGTGATTTTAGGGAACTTTCAAAATTTATTAGTCTTTTCGATTTGAATATAAAATTCCATTTGACAATTTTTATGTTGTTATGTAAAAATAAACAAAATAGTAGAAAAACAACTTAGCATTAAACGAAATTCATTTGAACAAGTGATGATGAAATTTGTGGTCACACTATATATAATACTATTATTTTACATATAAACCCAAAAAATTCAAAATAAGTTCCCCCCCTTTTTTACAGTAAATCAGCTACCATGTAGTCTTTTCTCCATCATCTCTCTTTTCCCCTACATATCCAAAACAAACTGATTTAATTATAATATACTTCAACAAAATACTAAAATAGAATAATATATTTTTATGAATTACTGTAATTAAAACTAAAATTAATCATGGATCAAAATATTTTCACATTTTAACACACTAATCACAACGATAATTCGGAAGATGACATCAATATCATGTAGACATCTCTTAGATTGAGATAATTGCAAATATCTATAACATTTATAAGCTTTGGAAGGCAGGTAGAAAGTAATCATTGGGTCTTAGAATTATATTTGCAGTGGACATACCACAATCATATCTGCATTTAAATTTAGTGTTAGAATTATAAGCAAATAATTTAAAGGAAAAAAAAAACTTAAACTAAACATGATTACCCTTTCCTTGCTGAGGACTTATAACTTTCTCAAAATTAAAAAGATTTGTAGAAAAATCGTTGTCAAATCTTCGCTCGACCCACAACCTCATTTTTATAAGCAAACTCCAAAGTCATGATCCTATAATTATTGACAAATGTATATGGCTCATCTTCAAGAGATATGGAGACATGTGAGAAAGAAAATCATCTTCAAGAGATATGGAGACATGTGAGAAGACAAACACTTAGGTAACTAGAGCATAGATGATGAAGAAAATATTTCAGAACATAGGGTATCTTTGAAAAAAACTGGTACTGATCAGAAGAGAGTTAGACAATGAATAATATACGGATGGAAACCCTATAAGTCTAGTTTCTAAAGCAACAAGCAAAGAGTCGTTTGAAATTTTCTATAAAGAGTTAGGTTCATTTTTCCAAAAGGTGGCAGATGCATCCGAGAATCTACCAAATTCATGCGTTTGAGATATTTTGTATCTTTCCCATGATTTCTTTATTCAATTCATTACATTTTCTATATTAATCATAATAATAATGTTGAACGGGGGTTTAGTGGTCAAAAGAGTGATTTAAATATGAAGAATGAAAGCCATTAGAAGTTAAATTCAATCCTTGCTAATGTGTCTCATCAACCAACGAGAAAATGCAATGACAGAGAATAATTTTTCAAGGATGATTTATTGGGGATGTTAATGGAATCTAATGTCAAAAAAATGCAAGAACAAAAGAACAAGAAAAAGGGATTAAACATTGAAGATGTAATTGAAGAGTGCAAAATTATAATTTGCCTCGACAATGTAAGGAAAATCAAATTTACATGGAATTATGGCTAGCGTGAGTGACGAGTCGTAGAGATAAAGAATCCACAAGTGCATATAAGCATATATGTTCTGGAACAGTATGATCATTTGCCTTATTGCAAACTCGAATTCATAACGGAAGACTTAATTTAACCCAAAATTTTCACTCAAGCATTTCATCGAACACCTTTAGGCATAAAGTTCAAAGCTTAGTTTTCAACATCATTATTATCACTGTCATGCCTAAAATTTCACCATAAAAAACAAGTATCTATCGAACAGTAATTCCATTCCAAGTGCAACCCAAGAGCATAGAAAAATAGGAGAATTGGGGAGGGAGAAGAATCATAAAAAATTCGAGCCCACTACCTGAGAAGAGAAGAAGAATCATTTTGTCATGAGACTGTCTTCACCAACGAATGACTGATGTTTGAGTCTTCACTAGCCTTCTTGATTTTGAAAAATTCTTGGGCCTTCACCAACCTTCTTGATTTTGAAAGATTTATTTCACCAATGATGGAAGACTTCACCATGCTCTTGATTTTGAAAGATTTTGGGCAAATTTTAATTAAAGGAAATTTTAATTCTCAATATTTTAAATACTAATTTTTATTTTACTGTTTTTTTAATTAATATTATAAAACAATTTGGTCAAAGGTCATTTAGACAAAGTTTTAAGTTGTTTGACCCATCACAACTAATTTCCCTTTATTAAATTATAATTATATTTAATATTCTTATGGTTTATTTATTTAAATATATGAATATTTTTTATATGTGATTACATATTAAATTAACATTTATAAATAAATATATGAATATTTTTTGTATGTGAGTACATGAAAATTTAAATTTATGTGATTGAGGATTAATTTTAAAAAAAAATGGGGCGGGGCGGACCCGCCCCGTATGGGTCTGGGCACGGGTCCTATGATATAGAAACCGTACAGGTTCGGGGCAGGTCTTTCAGAAATGGGCTGGGTCCGGGTAGTTAACTACTCGGCCAGACCCGGCCCGTTGACATACAATTGGTTAGAAAAGTATGTGTGTGATCGTTCGCTCGCATGATAACACGTGTGGTTATATGCATAATCACGTGAAACATCGTCAGTTGTCCAAAATCAGTAGTCCAAAATTTTAAAAAAAGTGATTTAAAAAAAATAAAGGGTGATATTTGTAAAAATGAAGTATTAAAATAATATTTTTAGAAAGAAATACCCTCTTGTAAGATTGGTTATTTGTGAGACGGGTTGACTCATTACTAAAGTATGTTTATTGTATGATAAAGTATGCTTACTTATAGTTAAAGTATGTCAATAATAAATCATATTATAACACGCTAAAATTATACTTTAATATATAATCAAGCATACTTTAGGAAACACACATTAACAATCATTAAGCTATTTAAATAATAAATATATTTTAACACGTCTTACAAATCGTATCACGTAAGTAACGTCTACAAGAGACTATAATTAGTCAATTCACACATAATTGAACAAGTATTATAACATTAAACTTGACGTGTTGAGAAGAAATCGCACTACATGTGAGTCAATTTTTATTCAATTTATACATGAGTTTTTTAATAGTTGTATCTCTTTAAAATTTATTTTTTCATTAAAAAAAATTAATAATTTACTAATAAATTGTATAATTTTTTTTAATTAATATATATATATATATATATATATATATATATATATATAAATTTTTTAATATGGATGTACAATTTGTTTAACCACCATTAATCCATCATATGTATATTTTTTTTTAATTATTATTATTTTTTTATTTTTTCTTTTTCCGATCGAGGGCCGCCAGCAATTTGCAGATTTCAAGTTTCAGTACTTTTCCTTCAAGATAATTAAATCCCATTAATAATTTTTTCAGCAAATGGGTTGAATGTAATAATATTTTAATAAAATACTAATAATATTTAATAAATAAAAAATGATGATTATTTTTAAACTATATGTATATATATTCCTCAAATAAATAAAAAAGTGATAATTAATTTATAAATTATTCAAGATTTCATAAAAGTGTTGCACTTTTTAATTAAAATATTAGCATATTTTTATGAATAATTTGCCATATAAATTAAATATTAACTAATAACATATTTAGTGAATATGAACATCTCTAATAAAAATAATAATTTTCTAATAATTTTAGAAGAAGAAAAAAATTATGTAAAATCATCTCAGTGAAAATTTTTAATAAAAGTATCTTAACCAAAATTAAATTATGCACGTACAAACTATTAAAATAAAAAGGAAATCTGAAATTTCTTTAATCACGAATATCACAAAGTAATTAACATTATAAAAGATAAAAAAATAAAAAGATTACTTACCAGCGAATATATAAACCAAATGTCATTTTAATAAAATTGATCGACAATCTATTTGGCTAACATACGCATATCCCAAGTTATGGTTATATATATATATATATATATATATATATATATATATATATATATATATATATATATATATATATATATATATATATATATATATATATATATATATATATAACCATATGCGACTTTTTATTTATTTATTTATTTTCATAATCAATCATTATACATTAATGAAATTTTTTGACAAAGTCTCTAGTGAAACGATAATTACGTGGGACGGGTCAATCCATCGTATGTTTATTATATAGGTAAAGTATACTTATTAATAATTAGAGTATATTTTTTTAAGTATGATTTTAAGTATGATGAATAATAAATTAAAGTATGTTTTTAAAGTGTTATAGTATGATTCACTACAAAGACACTTTAACTACAAATTAACATATTTTACCTATATAATAAACACAATTTAATAATTGGTCGATCTGTCTCACAATCTGTCTCACTAGAGTATCTCGAATTTTTTTATTATATTTATTTATTATTACTATACATTTGCTTCTTCTTTGTACATATTTATATTTAAAATTTTTCTTTTAACAATAAATTTTTTTAAGGTAAATAAAAAGTGATAATATTTTTAATAAAAAATCATATTTAATTAAGAAAAGTGGATGTATTCAATTAAATGATTTTAATCATTTAAAAACGATTTGTATAATAAGTAAAAATTGATAAAAATTTTAATAAAAAGTGATATAAACAAAGAATTATGTGAAACTGTCTTATAATTGAATTAATAAAAAATGATAGTGATGCAGTTGACTACTCCCTCCGTCCCTTGGTAATAGTCTCATTTGCTTTTGGGCACGTAGATTAAGTAGTATTATTATTTAATGTGTAGTGGGTAGTTGTATTAGTGGATATGTGGGCCCATGTTTTAATTGTATTAGTTGGTGTGTGTGGGCCACATGTGTCCAAAAAAGGAAATGAGATCCTTTGGGTAGGATAACCAAAATGGTAAAATAAGACTTTTACCTAGACACGGAGGGAGTATTTCATAGGAAGACTCTTGTAAAACAGATAAGAAATGATAACATTTTAATAAAGAGTGATATTTGAGTTAATAAAAAGTGATAGTGATGCAATTGATTATTTCCTAAATAATTCATAGTATAAATAAAAATTGATACTCCCTCGGTCTCAGAGATGTTATCACATTTTTTTGGCACGAAAATTGAGTATAATAATTTAATATAAAATGAAGTGAGAGAAATAATATTTAATGTGTAGTGGGTAGTTGTATTAGAGGTGTATGTGGGACTCATGAGAATAAATTAATTATTTTTGTATGGATTCCATGTACTAAAGAGGAAATGTGTCAATTTTTATGGGACAAACCAAAAAGGAAAGTGTGTCAACTTTTGTAGAATGGAGGGAGTAATATTTTTAACAAAAAGTGATAATATCTTTAATAAAAAGTTATAACTATTTAATAAATCACTTAAGTGAGGAGCCCAGTGGCTGGGCTCCTCACTTAAGTGAAAGACCCAAATTCAATTCCTATTGAGAACGAATTAGGAGGAGAGATATAAGGAGGTTTGAAGAAGGGGAAGTATGGTGCTTGGTGAACTAACTACTAACTATACTAATAACTTATATTTACCGATAAAAAAATTTTCAAAAGCGGTCTCAGGTGTGACTGTCTTGCACAAGACTTGTCCATTGATATATTATCAGGAAAAAGTGATTTTCATTCTATTAAATAATTTAAATTATTTCATGAATAATTTATTCGATTCCCATTAGAAACGAATTAGGAGAAGAGATATAAGGAGGCTTGAAGAAGGGGAAGTATGATGTTTGGTAAACTAACTACTAACTATACTAACAATTAATGTTTACCGATAAAAAAAATCTCAAAAGCGGTCTCCGGTGAGACTGTCTAGCACAAGACTTGTCCATTGATATATTATCAAGAAAAAATTATTTTCATTCTATTAAATAATTTAAATTATTTCATGAACAATTTATATAACGAATAAAAGGTACAAATATTTTTAATAAAAAGTGATCTAATCATGTCTCTTCCTTATATGTATTCATATTTAATGATAGCTTTATTGTTTCTATAATTGTAGATTTAATAAAAAAAATAACACTATATTTTTAATAAAAAAGTGATATATGATAAATGAAAAATGGTATTCGTCCACTTAAATAATTTCCTAAACAATTCATATAACGAATAAAAAAATTAATACTTATATTTTTAATAAAAAATAATACGTGCCTAATCATAAAAAAGTGATAATAATCTAATTAAACAATTTGATGAATAATTTATTGGATTAATAAAAAGTTATAATAATTCTAATTAGAAGCGATATATAATGTCCAAATAATTTCAATATTTATTGAATAAATAAAAAGTGATAACATTTTTTATAAAAAGTGACATATGTTTAATGGAAAGTGACATCTCTTTAATTAAATAATTCGTAAAATGAATAAAAGTGATAATATTTTTAATATCAAATTAAAAGTAATAACAATTCATTGAATTATTTCATTCATAAATAATTAATCATAAAGATAAAAGAAATTATTTTTTTCATTAAAAAAATCTTATAAAAAATTATAGAATTGCTTTAATTTAACTCTTTCTTTACACCATTAAATTTCAACTGAATATATTTGTCTTTTATTATAATAAAATAAAATATTAAAATATTTAATTTATTATTATAATTAATGTAATTAAAATTAAAATAAGATAAAAGAAAAAAAAATTAATTAGATAACCAAATTATCGGATCATAATCAAATTAGCGCACAAGCACTTTCCATAAAACGGTCTCACCCAAAGCTTATTGGATTATGTTAATAACAAGAAAGTCTTTTTTTTTTTTTTTGATTGCATACACGCTTCTATTGAAGTTCTATCTGTATGTCAACGTAGCTAGCTGCACTGTTCATTTCACGCTTAATAACAAAGAATGCTCGTGGCCTGGTTGTGCAAAACATGACTACTAAAATAGTATTAATAACTAAAAGACAAAGTCTCTTATGACATCTCACTTAACTAGCATGGTTTGTGATACGTGTTAAAACTCTATTATTTAGATAAAATATGTATAATGATTGTTAAGATATATTTTTAAAGTATGATTTTAGTGTATTATAATATAATTTATTATTAACATACTTTAACTACATATAAATATACTTAATTTATACAATAAGTATACTTTAGTGATGAGTCGACCCGTCTCACAAAAGAGTGTCCCTAACTAAAAAAAATGACAAAAACTTGTGTGAGACCGTCTCACGTAAGAGCTTACGAGAGACGGATAAAAAGTGATTATAACTTGTATAATAAAAAGTTATACTCAATCAATGAAAAATAATAATGTTATTTCATTAATAATTTATAATATATATATATGAAAAGTGATAACATTTATAGTAAAAGTTATAACATTTTATATAGAAAATGATAACTATTTTTAAAAATATAAAATGGTTTAACGTAAAACTCTCCACGCAAGACCAACCCAAAAATAATTATGCCTTAATTCCATATGATCCCTTTAACATTTTTTTCTTCGTTCCTAATTTTATGCCTTTGGATGTGAATTCTATTTTTTTATCTTAATTCTTAAGACTGTTCATTCGTACATGTGATCGTAAATTTTTTTTAAAAAAATCCGTAAATTTTAAAGAAATAGATTCGCTTTAATTATGTAATCTTTAATTCCGTCCAATACCATATGAATAGGGGATTTGGGTTGTTTACTTTATACGCATGAATTAATAAGGATTGTTCTTTATTTTGTATAGGCGGTCCCTTTTCAAAATAAAATAAAAATTGATACCTTTAAACTATACCTGCAAAATGATAAAATGAATATACGAAAAGAATGGTACTATTGAATCTTTTCATAATATTTCCATGAAATTTTATAGTTCAGGTAATATTTTTTCATGGCTAATTATAGTGTGCACTCGGGCGTACCTAAGATACGATGCACCCATTTTAAAAACATACACAAATATAAACAAAAACATATATTATTATGAATAAAAATGTATACAATTTAATTTGTTAGTTTTTTTAATGAAAATTGAGTGTAAAAAAAAATGATTATTAAAAAAACATGTATACACTATTGAATAAAAAGTTATACACATATGAATGCTAATTTTTTTAATGAAAACCTTAATGTGAAAAAGTATACAATTATTAAGAAACACAAATACAAAATAAAATAAAAACATATACAAAATAAAATAAAAATTTATAATTTGGTGCACCCTTGTATCCAGGTACACCTAATATCAACTCCTTTTTCATTAGATTTAATCTCTCCTTATGGTTCAGTTTTAAGATATAATTATACTTTCACACAATAATTTTTTTGGTTTATATACTATTTTATTCTTAAAATTGAATTTTAGAAGTTTCGTTTGAATTACTAGAATATACTCCAATTATCTTTTAAACATATAAAAAAAATACATGAACCAATTCCACGTAATACTCTATATTTATATAATATCCACTTACGTGGTGGCCTAGTAATGCTTGTAGCGGAAATGTATAATTGTTTAGTTAGATGATAGGAGAAGTTGTATTGGTGATGCATCTCTATAAATAGACGTATCAGATATCTCCATTTTGTCATCAAAAGTTAATTGATAGATTTTATTTTATTTTTTATTTTTTATTTTTTTTTAAAGAAAAGTGCAGGTTGGATTTGAGTAGAAGTGATCAGAAATGGGTGGAAGGGGAATAGTTTTTGCATGCATTTGCATTCTGGTGATATTCATGATCACCATCATCAACCTGCAAACCTGCCAAGCTGCGCGCCTCTTGGAAGACGAGAAACCGAAATTTGACATCGGCAAACTCCTAGCTATGCTCAGTAAAAAAAAAGAATAGAATTGCCCTATACTATGGCACGGGATGTCCTGTTAGGTTTGACATCGGCAAACTCCTAGCTATGCTCGGTAAAACCGGATGTCCTGTTAGGTTTCGATATGTGGAACCGGATGTCCTGTTAGGTTTCGGTATGTGGATTAATGGAGTTTCTGTGGTTTGATTTGAAGTATATTTTCATTTATGGTGTGAATTGATTTGTTGTCAACTTTCTTGGTAAGTTTAATGTTGTAATAATAACACTGCTTCCTGTTTACTTCTTCAATTATTGTGTGAACGAAATACGTACGCCAAAATTATTAAGTTGAAATAAGTGAGAATCTCGTGGCCAATTTTGCATTTCCCAACAATATTGGGATATCATGGGTGCAATTTTGTACTAATTGGGACTAAATTGAAAAGAAATGGATCAAAATTGTGGTACGTAAATGGATTTTACCTCGTCCACCATGTGTCGTTGATATTGGGTATAGTCAATTCAGCTACTTTAAGGTCCGTTTACTTTGGCAAGTAAGGTTAAGGTTTATAAACCTTTAGTAAGGGTTTATTGTAGGTTGAGTTAATATGGATCAGATTGGTTAATCTTTGAGTGTGATATTTACATTGAGAGTTTATTTTTAACATTTTACTATAATACCCTTATCTAAATTTATTAATTTTTTTATATCATTTTCCCATCGACGAAGATGAAATTTGCAGAAGATTAGGTTGAATCCTCAAAAATTTCTGCCGATAATTTCGCCGGAATCACACCCATTTCACCGGAATCACACTCATCGGTATTCGAGATCTCCTTTTCCGTCTGAATGGATATGGATAAGATCAGTTCATGAAATATGAGAATCCAGATTCAGATCTTAACACCACGCTAAAAAATTCAAATGGCTAAGATTCCAATCAAAGAGAATATTTCTTACCTTAATTATTGCAACAATCAAGATCCAAAATTCTAATTATTTCTTTAACTTAATAGCAATCAGAAACCATCCATTTGAAGTATTTCCAAAATTAGGATACAAGATTTTCAAATCCACGTCGAAATCCATTTTCTGAACTTAACAGCAAATAGAAACCATCTATTTCCTTCACCGATAATGGCTGCAGCAAAGCCGATCTGATACTCCGCTACTTCGCCTCCACGCTCGCCGCCGCTATCAAAACCGACGGCGGTGACCGCTCAATCACCGCCCAAGATAACGTCCCTGCATCCCTCAATCCACCCACCGGCGTCCACTCCAAAGATGTCGTAATCGCGCCGGAAATCAACCTCCGCGCTCTCCTCTATCTGCCGGCGGATGCCAACTCCGACGACAGACTCCCCCTCCTCCTCTACTTCCACGCGGCGCATTCACCCTCTCAGCATGTGATCCGCCATCTCCCCTATGTATCAGGAACAAGCTTTCGCCCAAACCCTAAACCGCCGCCGCTAATCTCGTTCTAGAAGACAACGGAGTCTCTATGTAATTTTTTCAAAATGAGGGTAAAATGATAAATTCCTTACTTAAACCTGAGGGTTAATATTATCTGCCCAGGCTTTGAGGGTTGAGTTGACCCTCTCTCCTCCCATTTTAACACCGGGCCGTTGTTGGCCCGAAGGTTATCCATTTGTCAAAACCTGAAATGTAAACAAAAGTTAACTAGGGTTGGTTGGGGTATAATCCCCCTAAACCTTCAAAGTAAACGCACCCTAATTGGCTATAATTATATTTGAGGAATAAAACTAATGATAAAGCTTTAATAATAATAACAACATATTTTTAACCTTTTCTTTTAACACTTCCTAGCAACTAATTGCCATTATATTTTCTGTTATTCAGTTTTATAAGATTTTGCATATCATTTGGTCTACCATAAGATGATACAGTCATATAGATTGCATATGAATTAACATGATATAGGAACAACACTCAAAATAACCAATGCCCTATTTCATGTATGGTGCATCAAGTTTGCCCTAGTATTTTAAAAACATTTAATTTGCCCACTTTTAAAGTGATATATCTGAACTACCCCCACCCACCTGACACATGTACCGAGAAAAAACAGTTCTCCTGAATTTTCTCTTTTTCTGTATAAAGTGGCTTTGAAATATTAAGTGAATCGTTGACCCACTTTAAAATTTTTCAAAAGATAATGTGCATCATGTAGAAAATACAAATCATGTCCGCTGATGAGTAAACTGCCAATTAAAACCTATATCCGCCATATCAAATAATCCATGTCCGCTGACATAAAAAAAAACCTACATATCCCAACAATTTGAATAAAAAAAAATCCTACATGTCCCATGTCCGTTGATAGATTTCAGTAGTATCCGCCACATTCAATTTTGGACTATTGATAATTTTATGCAACAATTTTAATTATCTATTTTTATTTTTTATCAATATATTCGATTTGAAATTTATCTAGTTTTTTTAAATCAATATATGCGTTTTGAAATTGACATTACATGAATATAAGAATTATCATGCACCAATAGAATTTTTTTTATTTTTCTATCGCTGGACATGCAGTTACAGAATTATTTTTTATTTTTCAATGAGCGAATATGCTTTTCCTATCGACGGACATGCACTAAAAGAAGTTTTTTTATTTTCCTATAAACGGACATGCTTCTTTTCAATTCTTTTTTATTTTTTTATTGGAAAACATGCTTCTTTTTATTTTTTCTATCGGCGGACATGCAATAAAATTATTTTTTATTTTTCAATTGACGTACATGCTTCTTTATTATTTTACAATCGGCGGACATGCTTTTTTTTATTGGACATGCACTAAAATGTTTCTTTTTTATTTTTCTATTGACTTACATGCTTCTTCTTTATTTTGTTTTCCTATTGGTGGACATGCACTCCAATTGACGTACATTCTTTTTTTTATTTATCAATTGACGTACATGCTTTTTTTAGTTTTTCTATCGGCGGATATGCACTCCAATTGGCGTATATGCTTCTTTTTTATTTTTCAATTGGCGGACATGCTTTTTTTTTTATTTTTCCTATCGACGGACGTGCACTAAGATGATTCTCTTTTAATTATCCTATTGGCTTACATGCTTCTTCTTTATTTTTCAATCGGCGGGCATGCTTTTTTTTATTTTTCCTATCGGCGGACATGCACTAAAAGGATTCTTTTTTAATTATCATATTGGCTTACATGCTTCTTCTTTATTTTTCAATCGGCGAAAATGCTTCTTTCTAGTTTTTCTATCTAGAAAGAAGCATGTTCGCCGATTGAAAAATAAAAAAGAAGCGTGTAAGCCAATAGGAAAATAAAAAAGAACCATTTTAGTGCATGTCCGCCCATAGGAAAATATAAAAGAAGCATGTCCGCCGAATGAAAAATAAAGAAGAAGCATGTAAGCCAATAAGAAAATTAAAAAAGAATCATCTTAGTGCACGTCCGTCGATAGGAAAAATAAAAAAAAAGCATGTCCGCCAATTGAAAAATAAAAAAGAAGCATAAAAAAGCATGTCCGCCAATTGAAAAATAAAAAAGAAGCATGTACGTCAATTGGAGTGCATGTCCACCGATAAGAAAACTAAAAAAACGCATGAACGTCAATTGAAAAATAAAAAAGAAGCATGTACGTCAATTGGAGTGCATGTCCGCCGATAGAAAAACTAAAAAGAAGCATGTCCGCCAATTGAAAAATAAAGAAGAAGCATGTAAGCCAATAAGAAAATAAAGAAGAATCATTTTAGTTCATGTCCGACAATAGGAAAAATAAAGAAAAGCATGTTCGCCGATTAAAAAATAAAAAAGAAGCATGTACGTCAATTGAAAAATAAAAAAAGAATTCTTTTATTGCATGTCCGCCGATAGGAAAAATAAAAAGAAGCATGTTTGCCAATAAAAAAATTGAAAAGAAGCATGTTCGTTTATAGGAAAATAAAAAAGAATTCTTTTAGTGCATGTCCATTGATAGAAAAAGCATGTTCGCTCATTGAAAAATAAAAAATAATTCCGTTATTGCATATCCAACGATAGAAAAATATAAAAAAATTTATTGGTGCATGATAATTCTAATATTCATGTAATGTCAATTTCAAATTGGATATATTGATTTTAAAAAAAAGATAAATTTCAAATCGGATATATTGATAAAAAAAAATAATTAAAATTGTTCCATAAAATTATCAATAGTCCAAAATTGAATGTGGCGGACACCATTGAAATTTATCAGCGGACATGGGACATATAAGATTTTTTTTATTCAATTGTTGGGACATGTAGGATTTTTTTTTATATCAGCGGACATGGATTATTTGATATGGCGGATATACGTTTTAATTGGCAAACACTCATTAGCGGACATAATTTGTATTTTCTACATGATGCACATTATCTTTATTGAGAATAATTTAGACAAATTGTTTCAATGTTATTTTTATTTCATCAAAATTGTCGTAAGTTGGTGGTATTTGGTTTAAGTTTAAAAATTATGCGTGTCCGACATGGCATTATTACATTTTAACTTTAAGAATTCGTTTTTTGGTTTAAATGTTTTATCTTTATTCACGTCCATGTGATATTTGATTAAGCTTGGTTTAATTTTAAAATATTATGAGTGTCGACGTGGCATTATTACATTTTAACTTTAAAAAATTATTTTTGGTTTAAAATTTTTATCTCTATTCAAGTTCATGTGATATCTGATTAAGCATATGCGTGTCGCCGTAGATTTAAATTGAAAATCTCATTTAATATACTCCATGTGATTTTTTATTAAGTAAAAAGTATATTCTGACAAAAGAATGTACTTCATCTACAGTACCTCTGAATTCTATTGCAACATGTGAGCCACCCTTAAGGTTAATCATGGCATTACATGTAAAAACTGGGCAAATTAGATATAATGTAAAAAGTAGGGCAATTAGATGGAGGGCAATCAAAAGTGGGCAAGTATTGGCATTTCCCTTTTTTTTAAAAAAAAGTTTTTATTCCCTCAATTATTCTAACCTCAAGATTAGACACAAGATGAACTCTTTTTGTTTCAAAATGCATCTTCACTAGCTCTATCCATAGTCTTCAATTTTTTTCCGCCTCGATCTGGGGAACAACAGCACACTCGGATGTCACCTGCAAAACAAGAAATATCAATGCTGATAAAGTAGCATAATGAGATGAGTTGCAACTGTGTAGATGCTGTCATATCTAACATCGTATAAAAAATGATAAAGATTCGAAAGATGTTGGGACATGAATGTAGCAACTTGTGCAAGGAAATGTTCCATGTACCCTAAATTTCATTTTTAAAGCTCATAAGTATTTTTTGGGTACCCCTATTTGTATTAAAGTTTTGGTTGTAAAAACCTTGCATAGAAGGCCAAATTATGTTCAGAGATACTAATATGTCTCTGAAGAAAAAAATCTTCCATTTTCACCATGCCCATTTGATTTGGTTGTTTAGCCACATACGAAAGAAGAAACTGCTTTCTAGCCACAATTAAGAATTTGTGTTGTGGAGGTGAGGCTCAGACAATCATGTGCTTAATTACTAACCCGGGTTTTGAAGGAGAAACGATGTGTCCGTACTTCTGTTCCTGAAGAAATTCTTACGTCCATTCCAAGGCTGTCAACTCCGATCAAATTTGCTCTCTACAGAAAAGGATGAGTAGTTAATAGCCACCATCTACTAAAGAGCAAAAACCAGCAGGGCTATAACACAGTTTCAGAAAGGGAGAAATTCTTAGCTCACGATAGACTGATATTTTCTACTTTAGAATCAAAACATTTATTTTTGGCCCAACACCATCTGAATTAGTGGGGTTATGTACATCTAAATGATAATTTTTATAGCCTACATATTTTAGATGTTAACTATTTCTCCTTTTTGAGTCCAATGTTAGATCTCAATAACAAGAGATGGAATAGGGTACAACCGGTTGATGGTCATCATCCTTCTTAATTAATTCATGTTTCTTTATTAATGTTGTTTTTTATTTTATTTTTAAATTTATTTTATTTAAATGACTATTATACCCTAAACCCTAAATCCTAGGTATAAATTATACCCTAAATCATAAGGGTAAAATTACAATTATACCCTAAATCCTAACCCGGGATAAATTTTACCCTAAACCACTAGGGTAAAATTACAATTATACCCTAAACCCTAAACCCTAGGGATAAATTATACCCTAAAACACAAGGGTAAAATTACAATTATACCCTAAATCCTATGAGATAAATTATACCCTAAACCACAAGGTTATATCCCTAAAATTAAATAAATAAATAATAAAAAAAGAGAAAATATACACTGAAGGTGAAGGAAAAAGGTTGTAACGGGGGTTGTACCAATTGGAGATTGTACACAAGTCTTTTTTAAGTTACAAAATTATCACTTCATCCGTCCCATGAAATTGATGTTTGAAAAAATAATTCACACGGATTAAGAAATGTTATATAGTGAACAAACTATACATTTTTTATTTTCAAATATTTTATGGAGTACTTTCTCTCGTTTTACAAAAGGCAATGTAATTTGGGACAAACTTGTTTGTTTAAAACATCAAGTTTGCGGAGAAAGACGAGTATGATTTCACTGCGGATCATTGTCATCCTGCACAATTATGATGAGTAGAATGACAATATGAATACAATCAAATGAACTATTTTAAAAAAAAAAAACCAGGTAATGAGTTGTTTTTATAATTTGAACAAAAAGTACCCAATGAAATAACACTCACCCCTCAACATGGATCCCTTTCTTCACTTCAAAATTTTCTTTTTCATGTAGGATAATAGAAATTTTCTCACTTCAAAATAATCGTCAGCCATAAACATATCATCTCCAGCATCACTATCCAAGATAGTATCATCGTAAAGATCCATCTTCTTCTTCTTTTTTTTTTTTTTGAAAAAATAAAGTTTTATTAAAAGAGAGTAGAGCATAAGATGTGCTCATACTCAAATGAGAAAGTACAATATTTAAAGATTAGAAATCATATATCAATTCAAACAAGGTGTAGGTGAACAAGTACGTTGGCATTTAAGACGGTGTGTGTTGAATTAATGTGAGTTATAAGGTGGCATTGCGTGAGCAATCAGGGCTTGAACTGGGGACTGGTTCAGTGCCCAAGAATGTAACCAAAGTGGGTGTTTATGAATGATTAATCTCCAACAAATAAAAGAGGTATTTTCATAATTTCTAATTATACTATATTTAAACTATGACTATTTTTTTATCCCTTTATGTTTTAATTAAAAAAACTCCTTACAAAATGCAAAATAACAAATCAATATTCAGCATTAAGTTTTCATAATAAAATATGACTTCAAATTTTCTAAAAAACCTGATATTATTGAATTATTGCTACTTCTAACATCCCATTTTCACTCAACAGAGAAGAAGATATATGAATTCAAAACCTAATTAAAAGTAAATCCATCACAGAATAATAGAACATCATGTTATTAAAAAATCAGCAATACCATTTATAATCCAAAATTTATACCAAAGTTGTAGTATAACAAGTTTTCACTCTTTGAACAGAAAAACTTCAAAGAGAACAAAGAATATCAATGCAGCCATATTCCCTCCTCTAAATTAGAACTGTATTGATGATGTTAAGGCTACATCAGATCAAATATGTCAAGAACTAAAAACTTCTTTCAAATCAAATTTTATTACAGTTTAATCAGCAGCCAATTCTAAATACTCATTTCACACTACATGATAAAGAATACATTTTTATTCCCTTCACCATATGTTCCCCCAAATTTATTCTCACAAATATCCCATTCCCCCAAATTTATTCTCACAAACATCCCATTCTCAGTGCGTAATAGCAAAAAGTCTTAAATCAAATATTTCTGGCAATACAGGTTTAAGCAATACGAATAGAGGAACGAACCTTAAGGTTGGAATCTAGAAAAATTTTTTGGGGATTCTACGAATGTCTCTTTGGGCACAAGAAATCGGTGAGAAAAGACGCATTGAAGATTGGGGAAGATGCAGATGACCACGACTTGCTCAAACAGAGTAACCCGACGGCCGACGGCTTAATACAACCACTTTTCGTACTATTTCAAATGATGTTGATGGGATTTTTCAAAAAAAAAACGCACCGATGGAGAAGAAGAAAATGCAAGCAGCGGTAATGGAGAACGAGTGTGCTGATAGTGAGAAGAGTATGAAAAAATTCGAATATGTCGGGAAGTGGGAGAGGGTTTACAGGTTGAGGTTCGTAGTTCGTGGTGGGTGGTGAGGTGGGTGGGGGTTGGCTAAGATTAAAATGGATATTCAATTTTAATTTAAGAGTAAGAGAGTCAACAAAATACCATTTGGGTAAATTTAATAACTTCAAAACAAAAGTGTCGGTATTAATTTTCGATATTAAAATTTGTATACAAAAAGAAAATTGTAATTTAAATTAGGGTACAGTGTTTTTTACCTTAAATGTAATTATATATATATATATATACATATATATATATATATATATATATATATATATAATGATCTCATCATGAAACGGTCTCACGCAATACTTAATTAATATTAAACATTATGTATTATCAACTCATCCTGCAACACGATGCATAAATATATGTACATCATCAAATTCCAACATGATATCCTGATCTCATGATGATCTTGTTGGAATTGGTCATATCAATTTTAAATAATTAATTTATTATTTAATATCAACTCATCGTACAACATTATTCATGAATATATTTTACACATGTAATTCCAACGTGATATCCCGATCTTGTCGGAATTGGCTGTTGATATTTCAAAGGGGTAAAAGTAAAAGGGTGGTGGCTGTTGATATGAGTTGAAGTAATTATTGAACTTTGATAAGTAGAAATTATATGTGATTGATCAAGTGTTGAAATAATTAATTCTTGGGAAATAGTGGGGCTGCAGTCTACCAAAGATTAAATCTATATTACAATAGAATTCGCATCAAATCTACCAAAGTTTTACAGATTTATATTAGTGCAAACGGGTATGGAAGGGGGGTAAGTAATACACCAACCCAATTATTATACTACCTTACCTCTGTTCCGGGTATTTTCACTCATTTGTATGGACACGAAAATTAAGACGTGTTTTTTTTAATATACAAGGTAAGAAAAAGTAGGGATAAATTAGTAATTTAAAAGGAAAAAGTAAATAAAGTTGCTAGGAATGATGAATAAAGTGTAAAAAAATAATTAAAGTTGTTGGGATTGTAAAAAGTAGGTATTAAAATATTACTCTCTCTGTTCCATCCTAATTGTTACATATTTCCTTTTTGGACGTCTCATCCTAATAATTACATTTCCCTTTTTGGCATATGGGACCCACACAAATTAATTACTTATCTCTCCATGGGCCCACACATTACACTAATACACCTACCCACTTTACACTAAAATATTATTTCTCTCATCTTAATATACATTAAAATAGTATGCTCATTAATCCACGTGCAGTGGAGAGAGTATAATATGTCGATTTGAATTCCTTATGTCATTTTGATATAATAACATTTTTTATACATCGTTCTGTGAATGACATGTAAAAAAAAAAAAGAAACTACTATATCCTAAAAATAAAAGTATAAACTCAAGGGGTTAATGATTGGATTTCCTTTCCTCTTGCATGATAATTCTATAATAAGTAGCACAGGAGATGATGACAGAAGATGTCGTGTGATAATCTACTATACATTTAGCTTCCTTAAAATGTGAGATTCGAAAAGATTGATGAGAAGTGGTGGGCATACAACTGGTGATTGATGACATAATTAGCTGTGAACTAATAAAATGCATAATTAGACGTGACAAATTGTAATTAATTAATTATTTCAAATAAAAAACAATAAAATGTTATTGTGGATCACGCTTTGGCATTCCATGATAATGCCATAATACACCTTCCATCCCCCTTTCAACTATTTTTAATTAGTTTTTTTCTTGAGATTAATTCCAATTTTATTCCTTTTCATGTTCTATTTATTACTGTAGTTTATAATTTTCGTAAAACCCAACTCATCAACGATGATCTAAAAAGAATAAAGATGGGAATAAATTATACTCCATGTGTCTCGATCTCCTCACTGTGCTACTAATTTTAAAAAGAAAATCAAACCCTGTTGATAGAGTGGATATTTTTTTTAGGTATAGTTTTCTCCTCCCATTCAACACCTTCACACATTATGCCTAAATGAAAACAGAATGTGTATTAAACAAATTAAATATTATAGGTATTGTAACTTGTAAGACAAATAATTTTAGATGGAGCACATGTCATCAACACATATATGGGTTGACTATGGCATAGCTCAAGTGGTAGTGGAAAGAGTGAAAAAACCTTTGAATTGAGTTGACAACTGCAGAGTGAGAGTTCGAATCCTGCATTTGGCATATCATCTCTATAAGTCACTTCAAGCACATCTTGCGATTTATCTCCTCCACTAATATTCGAGTCTAAAATATAAATCTTCTCATATCTTTTTACTTTATTCGAAAATATCCCAAAATAGTTAGGACATTTATTTTCGTTCTAAACCTTTCAGTTTTACTCCAATTTCGTCCCAAAACAATATTTTCTACCAATTTCGTTCCATAACTTGGTAAAAGCACAGACTCAATCACATCCCATCGAATTATAAAAAAATGAATATTTATAAGTAAAAATAACCATTTTTAATAGAATTTAAGAGCTATGGGACTATTTTGGAGAAACTAAGTTTTTTTTAGACTATTTTAAATAAAGTAAATTTGTATGAAATGATTTTAATTTTAAACTCCCAATCCCCAGGGCAGGGGTGATCATGTCCTACGATTTACGATTCACTTCCTCCACCAAACCTGGGCAGGAATAGTGGAGTCCCTAGTGATGGGGTACATAGGTTAGGTTAGAGGAGGAAGAGTGATTAATATTTAATTAGTCAAATAAGGATGGATTAATTGAGACGTGTATAAATAGATGCATACATGAGATATGTCCATTTTGTGATGAAGAGTAAATAGCAGAAATGGTGGCAAGTAGAAGAGCAGCAGTTGCATGGATTTGCATTTTGGTGTTATTCATCATCAACCTGCAAACCTGCCAAGCTGCACGCCTCTTGGAAGAAGAAAAAAAACCTGATTTGAAGAGCATAATTGCAAAATTGAAAGCAGCAGCTGGTGGTGGTGGCAAAATTAAATCTTAATTTTGCTGTTTGTTTCCAATCTATATTGGATGTGATCATATTCACAATTATTCTCCTTATCGGCATTTGATTTGATTCTTGCATGTTGTAATAATATTGTTATTGTTTTCTTCTCTTTTTTTTTTATCTATTATTAATTTAATTTTCCTTTTTCATTAATCCCAATATAATTATAAGTACTCCTAAAATGAAAATAACTCAAAAATCACATTACTATAAAAACATCATTTATTTATCATACTCCCTCCATTATGCGAAACCCTTCGGTACACTTTTTTTTTTTAATCTCACGAAACCCTTCACACTACAATTTATAATAATTACAAGAAGTATATTTTGGTTTCGTACATAATTTATATGTATATGCATGAAAGAGGCACAAGAGACAATGTTAACGTACGTAGCTAGCTGCATTGATCACGCTTAATAATAAAGAATGTTAGTGGCCTAGTTGTGCAAAACATGACTACTAAAATAGTCTTAATGACTAAATATAATATATGCCTAATTAATTCCATATCCCCTTTCAAATATTTTATTTGTCCCTAATATCATCCCTTTAAATGTGTGTTATATTTTTTATTTTTTATCTTAAGCCTGTTCTTTAGTATGTGATCATCATAAATTTAAAAAAAAATAAAAATCTGTAATTATTTTAAGAAATAGATTGGCTTTAATTATATACTCATTCTGTCCACGCAGGGGCGAAGCCTTTCATAGTGATGAGGGGACTTTAGCCCCCCCAAAAATTTTTTCACCCTCTATTATCGGTATAGTAATAATTATATATCATTTTAAAAAATTACAATATATATAATTCTCCTTTAGTTTTTAGTAGAATTTTTATAATTATTATAGATAAGAAATTTAAGAAATATTATTTTTTGATAAATTTATTGATTTTTGTAGGATGATATAGTCTATTTTTATTAATAAATAAATGATAATAAGTTATGTGTTAAATTGGAATTGTCATTTTTTAATTAAAGTGTATTGAAATGTTATTTAATTAGAAAATTTTACTTTTTTTATGTGAAAAATATAATGAGACCAACAAATGAGGATATGTGAAATGAGTAATAAGATGAAGGGAGTACTGAATTATATTTTTAACATAGTAATATTAAGTATCAACATGTACAACAAAAAGAACATTCACACTCATTAAAAGAATACAAATCAAATCAACACTTCAGAGCAAAATGAATGATGATTAGTTTCTTGCGAATAATTTGATAGTTTATATTTAGAAGTAGATAGCTTCTACCTTTATCAAAGAGATAAAGACTATAATTTTTTATTTGAATCAATGATAAAGTGGTCTACACTTTTCATAGTTAATCAAAGAGATAAAGACTATAATTTTTTATTTGAATCAATAATAAAGTGGTCTACACTTTTCATAGTTATAAATATAGAGAATTGTATGAAAATGTCTCAAAATTTTTTTTTATTAACAAGTTATGCTTTTAAATTGTACTAATTAGGAGTATTCTTCAATGCTCGACTACAAATTATGATCAACATGCTTTTATATCTAGCCCCCGCTAGAAAAATAGTTTAGCTTCACCCCTGTATCCACGTACCCATTTATTTATGCACGTGAATTAATAAGTATTCTCTTTATTTTATAAAAAAGCGAATAGTTGTATTAGTAATACATATTGGTGGGGCTATGCATGGGTGGGATCGTTTTTTAAAAATGAAATTGATGCCTATAAACTGGACTCAAAATAATAAAATGAAAACGAATGAGTATAGGAAAAGAATAGTACTGTTGAATCAGTTCATAGTAATATTTCCATCGAAATCTTATAATTCATGTACTATTTTTTTTGTTAGATTTAATATTTCTCTTAATGGTTATTTTCACGCGTGCGATAGTTCATGTGGTTTATATACTATTTTATCTTTAGAATTAATTTTTTTAATTTTCGTTTGAATTACTAGAATATACTACAATTATATTTTAAACACATAAAACAAAATAAAAAATTACGAATTCCACGTAATACTATTTATATAATTATATGCATGCACTCATCATGTGTTGGCCTAATAATTTTAGTGGCGGAAGTGTATAATTAATTAGTTAAATGATGGGAGAAGTTGTATTGGTTGTCATCAAGAGTTGATTGATAAGAGGGTTTTTTTTTTTTTTTAAAGAAAAGTGCAGGATAGATTTGAGTAGAAGTGATCAGAAATGGGTGGAAGGGGAAGAGTTTTTGCATGCATTTGCATTCTGGTGATATTCATGATCACCATCGTCAACCTGCGCGCAAACCACCCAAGCTGCGCGCATCTTGGAAGACAAAAAACCAAAATTTGACATCGGCAAAATCATGGCGGCCCTCCTTAAAAAAAAGGAATAGAATTGCCCCTACACTATGGCACAAGATGTCCTGTTACGTTTTGGTTGGTTTGGTACGTGGATTTATGAGGGTTTATTCGGTTTGATTTGAAGTTTGTTTCATTTATGGTGTGAATTGATTTGTTGTCAACTTTTTGGTAAGTTCAATGTTGTTATTGTGTGAGATCGAAATACGTATGCCAAAATTAATAAGTTGCCGGAAACCATTATCCCTTACTTCTTCCACATTTTCTTCCATAGGTTCCAATACTCCTCTTCTTTGTCTTCTCAAATTAGCTTCCAATTCCAAGTTCAAAGGTTCAATAGATTGAGACCTAGAACGAGTTTGCATGTACCTACAAAAATTTTCAAATTAGCTCTCAAACAACCAAGACAAGTAAACAAGTAACACAATAAAAGAAATATCCTTATCAAAACTAATCAACTTCAAACTCGTTACAAACAAATGTTTAACATTTCCCCGGCAAGCGGCGGTTCTTAATCGCATTTTTCAATGTGTAAGAGTAAGAGACTCTATCGTCGAGTAAACGCGCGACCAAGTAAAAAATTTATAGTAATATCGTCCCAAGGAAAATGAAACCTAAGTTTGTATCCGAGTTATTCATCGATTTGTGCTTAGTAAAGATGATATGTTTGAAGGTTTTGTAATTAAAATTATTGCTTACGATTCTACTCAATTAACTAAAGATTAAACTAGCAAAGTAAATGATCAAATAACAAGCAAATCTTTAATGGAATGGATGTAGAATACACTTGAGAAGAAAACAAGACTAATCATACTTATGGTTAAGACTTGAGCTAGATATGCAAAACCATTTATAGTAATTCTCATAAATTTGTGGGCTAAAAGCAATCACAAATTTACCCCTAGTCCCTATGGCCAAGGCAACTACGTTCTCGTCTCTTTTACAAGCCTAAGTCTCCTAAGATTGGTCTTAATCTCAATTCCCTTAAGGTACTATGTGTTGGGCAATTGGATCTTGTGGCTCAAACGTGATCGTTAGTAAACAGGCAAACAATAAACAGCGGAAGCAATTAAATCTTGTTTACCGTACTTCTGGGTTGATGTAGAGGATGAACCGTTGCAGAGAACCACCTCTCAATCTTCTGCAGTATGTCCCAAGTTGAATCCTGCTGTTGTGTGGGCAACAATCCGCAGGATTCTCTCAATGTGCTCCTGTTTTTTCTAACTGTCAAATGAGGCACTGACTTAGGGTTAACAGGAACTGAGATAACTTATTTATAAGGGCTACTGCAGGGACCAGGAGGAGAAATTGGGCTGGGCCTCAATTGAATTTAATTAACCAAGCTTAGCCCAAAGCTTTTAATTAAATCCAATAATAATAATATAGTCCACTAAAATATTATTATTGCACTACCCATCCAATCCCAAATTATGTTCTGGGCTCCTTCGTATTATAAGCCTGATAGTCTCCCCATGTTTAAGATATTCAATGTCCATTAATTAATTAAGTTACTGACAACTCTAATTAATTAATATCTCGTCCGAGAGTAGTACCACTCAACCTTTTTATCATGCCGGAAATTAATCCACTTGCAAGATTTACATGATAAACCTTATGTGCTCCTCAAGGGGACATCATCAACCTATGACGGACATGGATTCCTTCTACAATCAACAGCACACCATAGATACAGCACTACTTCCCAACTCACCGAGTTTGTTGATTTAATACTTATAAATCTCACCCATTGATGAATCAAAGAAATACATACTGCCATACGTGTCGAGGTTATTGTATAGGGATTAAGAGCACGAACTTCCATAATAACAGAGATCAAGTTCTACTATATAGTCAGTATAAGAAGAACGATCTCAGGCGGTCCTGCTCAATACACACAAGTGCACTAATGTGATTCTATAGCCAAGACAAGCTAATACCAAACCACACTACAACCATACCGATAGAGAGTCCCTGTCTATCTCAGTTGTGAGCATCTGTTTATACTTTATAAGGAAACCGATAATATGATCTTCTGCGTGTTGTCGCACAACATATTATCTACAGTATAAAGTAAATGGACTATTGCGTCATGTATATAAAATAAATTATAAGACGCAATCATTTGATTAATGATTCTCATTTCAAATATTGTTATGACATTGTTCATACTAAAGCTAGACTTTTAGTATACAATCCAACAATCTCCCACTTATACTAAAAGACTATGCTGTCATGTCTTCTGCCAAACATCTGATTTCTATTCCCACTACACGACCATTAAAAGCTCTCGCCTTAAGGTCTTTGTAAATGGTTTACTAGGTCATCATCCGATGCAATCTAGGCGACATCAACCTTCCCCTCATCATACGATTTCTCGTAACAGGTGGTACTCGCGCTCCATGTGTTTAATTGCCTTATGGACTTGTGATTCTTTCAAGTTTGCAACTGCACCAATATCATCAATGTAAATTGTGATTACCTTGGGCAAACTTAGAAACACTTCAAAGTCCATCATGAAGTCTCTAGAGTCATATAGATACTTTGGCTGCCTCTTAGGCTCCAATTCATCATCTTTCCATGATGGAGTCCGGAGTCTGAAATATATTTCTATATAACACTCCTCCACATTATGACTCTACTTCCTAAGATTAAACACATAACCTTTGAGGTGAATTTACTGCCGTCCAATCTGACTAAAAAATCTGAATCTACGTAATCCACAAGAAGCAGTGAATCTGTTTAGTAAATCCACATATAATTTCCAGTCCTTCTCAGGCACTTTATATATGTCTTACTACAGTTCATCATTCTTGTTCCAGGTTACGTTGATACTCACTGTTCATGCATCCAGCAAAACAGATATCCAATATCGTTCATAGCATTCCTTAGATTAAACTTCCTTATTCGCCGAAGCATAAGGAACCGCTTTCATCCTCTTTATCTTCTTCTTGTGTCTCAAAGACACATTCACTTAGATAAATTTACATGCTAAACGAGTATGGACTGTATCATTTTATGAAACTTGAGATAAGCATAATATCCTTTCTTGTGATCCGTATTACCGTGATTAAAAGGATATATTTTGCCTTTCTTAAGTCCTTCATCTCTACCGCTTTATTAACCGTACCCATACGGCAGATAATACTCTTTCATTGTCTCCAATGAGCAAGATACTATCTACGTATAGTACAAGAAACACCACCACGTTTCCGTCACTCTTTACAATACACAAGATACATCCGTTGATTGATTTAAATCCGTGCCACTGGATTACCTAATCAAAACAGATGCTTCACGATCTCAAAGCTTGCTTTAGTCCATCGCTGGACATTTTTAAGCTTACTATCAAAATGCTATTAGTACTTTGCAATGAATCACTCTGCTTGCTTCACATAGATGTTTTCCTCAAGACTTCCAATCAGGAAAGCTGTCTTGACATCTATTTGCTGTTCCTCATAATTCAATATGAGCAGCAATAAATAAAAGAATCCGGATCAACATAAGCATAGCTACCAGCGAATATGTTCCCTCATAATCGAACCATTTCTTTCTGAGTACACTTTTTCGCAACAAGCTTTGCTTCCAAGGTTTTCACCTTTCCATATGATCCTCTTTTATTTCATTTGACCCTTGCAATGGCTTTTACACCATTTAGTGGTCATACAAGTTCCCAAATTTAATATAGAATCTGTAGATTCTATTTCAACATACATTGCAACTTACTAAGATTCCGCATTTTAATCTTGTAGTGCTACGTCGTATCCGTGGGACAATACCATGTTCACTAGGGATTCAGTCTTACGACTCTCCCAAAACATATATTTATGGGTTGTCATACAACACTCCCACTACGACAAGGCACTACATGTAATTGTGTATCAGACGTGACACGCGTTGCAGTTTACCTTGTGGTATATCCTCTTGTACACTTGGTACTTATACTTAGTGTTTTCCTCTCACTACCTTTAGAACAACTTATACATGGGTTTGTGATTTATTACATAGTCCTTTTCCAAAAATCTAGTTATTGAGTTAACAATTATCCTTCGATCTTTTGGACTAAATAAATCACTATCCATTTTTCTAGAATATCCCATATACAGACAAACGTTTCACGAATTACTGTATCTAGGGCATATCCATAAAATGAATTTAATTATTCCAAATAATCCATCATCTATCTAATCATAACCATAAGAGCCTTATACCTTCTACCCACCACACCATTCAGCTGGGGCATGCCCGGTGTAGTCAACTTGAGATTTAATCTCAACTTCTGATTATTAGTTCCTAACTATCCCAAGAGGTTTTCATCATCACGATTGGGTCGTAATGATATGATATATTTTCCATGACGCTCACTGTACCAGCCTTACAATTCTTGAATTAATCCAAGAACTTAGACATGTAGTGCATCATATAAATATATTGGTTCCCAGAATAATCTTTGAATATTCATAACCACCTCTCGCCTGGATATTGTTAGGTTCGCTTGAATTAGAATGAACTAATTCCAACATATATATCTTTGGCTCTACACCCCACAGCCTTGAAAAGGCAGTTAATCAATTTTACTTCCAAGCACGACTCGCAAGTCCGATAGTTTTCACTTCAGATAAACCTTACGGTCTATCGGCTATCAACTTTTGAATCCTACTCAAGTAAAATGAATTAGTCATAGATGCCAAATGTATGTTTAGTTCATTTCCGAAGGTTCCTTTCTCTTACTAATATTAGAAGATGCATTATTTAATTACTATTTATTGCATCTGTGGGATGTGCATGATTCAAGAGTATCCAAATTATCCACCAATGTACTTTAACGGATTATAGCCTCATTCCTCATTTCTATGACCATGTCATTTAAATGAAATGAAGTATCCATCCGTTAATGCATAGAAACCGAAATTAAATTCTTTCTATGAAACGTACGTAAAGACAATTTCTCATAATCAATCGTTTATTCTTATCATGAGATAAATAAACAACTCCCACTGCAATAGCCACTACCTTTGTAGTTTTACCCATGTTATTAACAATCTTATCCTTACTCAGTGATAAACATTTAGTGATTCCAGTATCTACATACTTCGTGTCAGTAGATGCCATCACTAATCATGTTTAAACCATTAGTAAATAAGATATTAACCTTGTTCAGTTCATGATGAAAATTGGCTTTCTTTTGCCACATGTTTTGTTAGAAGTTTCCCACCATATACAATCTGTCGTATTTCAGGTAGAACTTGCTCAAAACATCCAGGCAAATTGTGAAGAATAAATTGATTTAGGTTTCCCTTTCAATTTCTATTCCAAGCTTTTCCAATTCATTCATCAATTTAACCATGATCTTCTGCCTTTTAATTTACTCAAGTATCCGAAGAGTTACATGAGATCATCATATTTCTATGAACCTCTCATCTCTTCACTAGAGACTTTAACAGGCATCATGAGACGTCCTTTGTGAGAATACACATGTATTTTCTTAAGCAGTAATTTTCAAAACCAAGATTCTTTTCTAATAATTTAATATGGACGAGTAAATATAATGTCTTTTAGTTAATAATTAGTGAAATAAAACCATTCGAAATTCATAGAATCACAAATAAATATTCTGATCAAATCTTCGAATTTTATCCTTTTATATTGATTCCCTCAAAACAATATAAAATAAAATTCACCGACATCTCAAGCACCGTGAGTCTGCAAGCCACGTTAGGGTGGACGTTTACAAACCCGAACATTTACAAGAGAAGGTTTTACCCATTAATTTCATTTGTCAACCTAACTTTATGACAAAATAATTAATAGTCGGTCCTCTTTAGCCATGTAAATAATAGCAGTGACTCCGTTGGGGAGGATACTAATTATTCACATCTAAGTGTACACCATTATTTGATCCCAAGTCCGCTGCCCAAGCTTGTGTGCCTTACTGTTAGAGAAGTACACACGCGCTCAGATAACTTTCTACAACCATCAATTATATAAGTTTGTACTAGTGAACCGCATATAAGCTCATCCGTTAGGGAGGAAGGCACTATAGCCAACGCGCAAGCCCATATGCAACACATTACAAACAATAATTATTTAAAGAAGCTTGTACCAGTGATCCGTGAATAAACTCATCCGTTAGGGAGGAAGGCTCTATTGCCAACGCGCAAGTTTACTCACATCACTTACAAACCAATAATGGAGGCCGCGGGAATTTATTACCAATCCCCTCTCCCACTTAGTTATTTAATTACCTAGGGTTTTTAACATGCATATAATATTCCAGAATAAAATATACAAAATAGCATGCTTCTATTAACATCAATTTAAATAAATAAATTACATAGAACATGTCTTTCACATATACAACAATAATTGACAATTAAATCAATTAATCAGTTATATAACATAATTAATTGCATAATAAGTGGATCAATTAAATGGGCCCAAGAGCAACAAATAAGCACAAAATGAGTAGCAGATTAAATTAATTAATCAAGCTCATTGTCCATGGCCCATAATCTTAGCCCAAAACAAATTAATTCCACCAAGCCCACTAGCACAAAATTAGCCCATAAAAAATAACTTCATGCTTGGCCCATTACCCACAATTAATTAAAACCAGCAGCCCAAAACCATTTTAATTAAAATTGAGCCCAAAAGCCCAAAACCATTTAATTAAAATTGGGCCATGAGAACAGCCCAAACCATAATTAAACACAAGGACCTAAAGGCTTCCTGCTTATAATGGATGGCCCAAAACCCATTGTTATGAAATTAAGCCCAGCAGCCCAATCACCACATAACAAAAATTGAGCTCAAACTCATGTGCTGCCCTAATATTTCATCAGCCGCAAAGGCTTCTAGAATCTTCCAGCCGCAGCAGCCTCACACGACAAGCCACCCAACGCTGTCTCCGGCGTCCCAAGCCGCAGCTGCTGCAAACGGCGGCCAACAATGATAGCCACCTCCGCCGACGAGCCGCAAGCCACCGGAGTCGCGCCGTACACTTCGTGTCCTGCAAGTCGCAACAACGCCGCCAGCGATCATCGGTGGAAATTAACACCGCAGCAGCAACCGGCGGCCGCGCACACAGCCCAACGCTGTCGTGCCGTCGAGCCGCCCGAAAAACGCGTCGTCCGCCTATTCCTCGCACTCGCCAGCGCCACCGCCTGCAGCATCCGCCGCGCAGCCGCCAGGAAGACCTCAGCCCAGAACATGCAGCCGGTGAAATAAACCACCGCTACCGCCTAGTTGCCACCGGAATCCTCCAGTCTGACGCCTCTCAACGTCACGCCCCGGAACTGCCTCGACAGTCGTGCGAATCCCGGTTGTCGCTGCCCTCGGCATTTACGCCGTCAGCCCACCGGTCGGGATCCACCACGGATCGCGTCTCCCAAGGCCGCAGGCGCTTCGATCATGCTCTTGGCATCCGAATCGTCAGGGGACCCGTCTGGAATAGAGCTTTCCAAGTCCGCCGCCGTCACCGATCCGTTCCGCCGCGACCAAAACGAGGTGGAATCCGCCGCCGTCCAGACTGTCTGAAGGAACGAAGACCGGTGGTCGCCGCTCTCGGCATAAACACCGTCAGCCCACCGGTTGGGATCCACCACGGATCGCGCCGCCCGACACCGAACGTCAACCATCCGCCGCGCAGCCGCCAATCAGAACCCGCTGTGATGCTGCTCCAACTGCCGCCGGTTGGCAGTCTCGGAACCGGCTCGAAAAAGACCTCAGACACACCGGCAGCACCAACTGACGCATCCCGAAATCGAAGCAGACTCGCCTTGAAATACAGTAACAGCGCCGTCTCCAACAGCCCATCGCGACCATGGAAAGACTCGACTCGCCGGAATCGTACTTCTCCGCCCCGACCACGCGCCGCCTTCACCGCCAGCGACCAACGCGCCGCCGTCTCCGTCAGCGACCACGCGCCGCCGTCACCGACCGAGCAGTGTGTGTGTGTGAAAAAAAAATTACAGTGTACAGTGAATTCAATTTCAAAAATCACACACGCAATTTTTCATAATTAAAATTGATTATTTCCAGATTAATTAGCATAATCATATAATCAAAATAATTAATAACAAATCTTTGATTACAACAGCGATTATTCCAGATAAATTATCATATAATCACAACATACCTACGTCTCACGTTTCACCACGAAACCTGGCTCTGATACCAATTGTTGGGCAATTGGATCGTGTGGTCCAAACGTGATCGTTAGGATTTCAAGGCAAACAATAAATAGCGGAAGCAATTAAATCTTGTTTACCGTACTTCTGGGTTGATGTAGAGGATGAACCGTTGCAGAGAACCACCTCTCAATCTTCTGCAGTATGTCCCAAGTTGAATCATGCTGTTGTGTGGGCAACAATCCGCAGGATTCTCTCAATCTGCTCCTGTTCTTTCTAACTGTCAAATGAGGCACTGACTTAGGGTTAACAGGAACTGAGATAACTTATTTATAAGGGCTACTGCAGGGACCAGGAGGAGAAATTGGGCTGGGCCTCAATTGAATTTAATTAACCAAGCTTAGCCCAAAGCTTTTAATTAAATCCAATAATAATAATATAGTCCACTAAAATATTATTATTGCACTACCCATCCAATCCCAAATTATGTTCTGGTCTCCTTCTTATTATAAGCCCGATAGTCTCCCCATGTTTAAGATATTCAATGTCCATTAATTAATTAAGTTACTGAAAACTCTAATTAATTAATATCTCGTCCGAGAGTAGTACCACTCAACCTTTTTATCATGCCGGAAATTAATCCACTTGCAAGATTTACATGATAAACCTTATGAGCTCCTCAAGGGGACATCATCAACCTATGACGGACATGGATTCCTTCTACAATCAACAGCACACCATAGATACAGCACTACTTCCCAACTCACCGAGTTTGTTGATTTAATACTTATAAATCTCACCCATTGATGAATCAAAGAAATACATACTGCCCTACGTGTCGAGGTTATTGTATAGGGATTAAGAGCACGAACTTCCATAATAACAGAGATCAAGTTCTACTATATAGTCAGTATAAGAAGAACGATCTCAGGCGGTCCTGCTCAATACACACAAGTGCACTAATGTGATTCTATAACCAAGACAAGCTAATACCAAACCACACTACAACCATACCGATAGAGAGTCCCTGTCTATCTCAGTTGTGAGCATCTGTTTATACTTTATAAGGAAACCGATAATATGATCTTCTGCGTGTTGTCGCACAACATATTATCTACAGTATAAAGTAAATGGACTATTGCGTCATGCATATAAAATAAATTATAAGACGCAATCATTTGATCAATGATTCTCATTTCAAATATTGTTATGACATTGTTCATACTAAAGCTAGACTTTTAGTATACAATCCAACACTATGATCATAAGTTGGTTCTTTTCACTCAATTACTTAAGTGTCCCTCTATGAATGTTCTAAGCCTAAGGAGGGTATGGCTTACCTTCCCTTATACTAACATGCATGCACAATTCAATGCATGATTCAATTAAACATCCACTCACAACATTGGAATGGCCATCCTAATACTATGAATAGAAGATTTAATCACACAAGCATTAAAATGAAACATGATTGATATATCATAAAAGGAAATCCACAAATCAATTCAAATCACTACTCAAGTTTTACATATCTAACTCTTCACCTCAACCACTCATATAACTAGCCCTACTACAAAAACTAGCCACTAAACATGGTGATTAATTCAATACAAATCAAGCTTTGCTTCATTTGAGCCATTTTGAGAAGAAAATTAACAATAGAAAAGTAAAATTGCTTCCCTTGCATGTGAAAAGCTTTCCTCCTCTTCAATTGCTCAATTCCTTTAACAATTCTTCAACAATTGATGCTTCAACCTTCTCAAATGGTGGAAGGATGAATGAAATGATGGATTTATAGAGTGAAAATGGAGATCAAATGGTGTTTTGATGGATCTAGATGGTAGAAATGGATTTTGGATCTAGTGTGTGAGGAAATGTGGTGTTTTAGTGTGTGTAACTGCTTGTAATCTGATCTTCCCCTCTAAATTTCGCACAAGTCATGGTTTTATATCACTTATGGACCTTCTAGAAGCTTCTAGAATATTCTGAAAATTACACAGGATTTGGCACCTACACGGCCCGTGCTGCAGTACACGGCCCATGTAGGACACACCTACTTCAGCGTGTTGTGCGTGCTTCCGGACACGGCTCAAGCTGCAATACATGGCCTTGATCATGGTCGTGTAGCGATTTCTGACGACAATGCACGATTTCTTCTTACAGGGCTGTGGCCTGCACACGGGGCATGCAGCAATACACGGTCCATGTGCCAGCGCACGGCCATCCTCCTCGGCGAGCAGCGAGTTCTGATGACATTACACGGCCATTGGTTACAGGGTCGTGTTCTGCACACAGCCCGTGTACCAACATACCATGTCTTTCCGACTCCATTTCTCTCCCGACTCCATTTTTGTCCATTTCTTGACCTCTTTTACACATATTTAAGCTCATTTACACAATTCTATAAGTTCATACCATATTTTTCAAAAATAGCAATAACTCCACCAAAAAAACAACACAAATATGGATAAAAACATCTGAAAATACACACATAACGACACTAAAATATAGGTGAAAATGACAACGATCAATGAGGTACCCGAGGAACAAGGAGGAATGTAGAAGATTGGAGGTGGTGGACAACATTGTTGAAGAGCATATGTATCACCTTCACTCCAAGGATCCGTTGGAAATTATAATAAGCCATTCTTATTCTATTGAATCTATAATCTTCTTTTTGTTTAGAAAATGATGAAATGATTGATTAATTACATGGTTTAAATGCTTGTAGGGAACTCACAAGTGAAGAAGCAAAGGAAGCAAAAGTGGAGAGACTTGATGAAGAACCAAAAGAAGAAGTGCAAGAGAAGAAGAATGTAGAGTTGAAACCATTACCGGAGCATTTGAAGTATGCTTACTTGGAAGAGAATGAAATATATCCGGTAATCGTATCCTCTTCCCTTAATGATTTAGAATTAGAAAAGTTGTTAAGAGTTTTGAGAGAGCATAAATCCTCTATTGGTTGTAGCATAAAAGATTTGAATGGTATTAGTCCATCTATGTGTATGCATAAGATTCATTTGATTGATGATGAGAAGTCTTGTGTGCAAAACCAACATAGATTAAATCCTATAATGCAAGAAGTGGTAAGAAATGAGGTGTTAAAATGGCTTGATGCGGGAATAATCTTTCCAATTAGTGATAGTCAATATGTAAGTCCCTTACATGTAGTGGCAAAAAAGGGTGGTATGACAATTGTGCGATCCGATACAAATGAAATAATTGCCACTAGAATTATCACGGGTTGGAGAGTATGTGTTGATTATCGTAAATTGAATAAAAATACTCGTAAAGATCATTTTTCATTGCCATTCATAGACCAAATATTGGATCGTCTTGCGGGGCATGAGTACTATTATTTTCTTGACGGTTATTCCAGGTACAATCAAATATTAATTGCACCGGAAGACCAAGAGAAGACAACTTTCACATGTCCCTATGGTACGTTTGCATTTAGAATGATGCCGTTTGGTCTATGTAATGCCCCTGCCACTTTTCAGCGTTGTATGATGTCTATCTTCGATGGTTTAATTGAAAATATTATGGAGGTGTTTATGGATGATTTTTTCGTGTATGGTTCCTCTTATAATATTTGCTTGACTAATCTCACTATTGTGTTGCAGAGGTGTGAAGAGTCAAATCTTGTGCTAAATTGGGAAAAATTCTACTTTATGGTGACCGATGGGATAGTCTTGGGGCATCATATTTCAAATCATAGTTTAAAGTGGATAGAGCTAAAGTGATAGCCATAGAGCGTCTTTCCCCTCCTATTAATGAGAAGGGGGTGAGATCGTTCTTAGGTCATGCAGGCTTTTATAGACGCTTCATTAAGGATTTTTCCAAAATTGCTAAATCTCTTTGTAAACTACTTGAAAAAGATTATCCATTTAACTTCAATGATGAATATCGTGTTTCATTTCAGGTGCTCAAGGATGCTCTCACTTCTTCTCCAATACTCGTTATCCCGGATTGAAGCCTATATTTTGAATTGCATTGTGATGCTAGCGATCAATCCTTAGGAGTGGTGTTGGGGAAAACGAGGGAGAAGAAGTTTAGAGTAATATATTATGCCTCGAAGATATTGAATTCATGCCAAGTCAATTACACCACAACTGAGAATGAATTTTTAGTCGTCGTGTATGCTTTTGAGAAGTTTCGACCACACTTGGTTGGAACACAAACTATTGTCTACACGGATCACGCGGCCATAAAATACCTAATGAGTAAGAAAGATGCTAAACCTCGTTTAATCCATTGGGTATTGCTTTTGTAGGAATTTGATGTGATTATCAAGGATAAGAAAGGCATGGAGAATGTGATTGCGGATCATTTGTCTAGATTGGAAAATGGAGGTGAGAATGAAGACATGAAGCCAATTGGGGATGAGTTCCCGAATAAGAAAATTTTGCTATTAGAAGTTGAGCAAGTGTGTACTCTCATGGTGAATGTGCCGACTTGGTATGCCGATTATGTCAACTTTATTGTTTGTGGAATCAAGCCCACATTGCTTAATGAGTACAAAGAAAAAAGGTTTCATGTTGAAGTGAAGAAGTACTTGTGGGATGAGCCCTTTTTGTTTAAAATTTGCAATGATGAAGTAATAAGGAGATGTGTGGCCGAGGAAGAAGTCATGGGGATTCTTGAACTTTGTCATTCGTCTTTGTGTGGAGGTCACTTTGCTCATCAAAATATGTGGGCTAAAATCCTACAATCGGGTTTTTATTGGCCAACATTGTTTAAGGATGCAAAGAAGTTTGTGCCTAAGTGTGATAGATGCCAAAGAATAGGGGGAATAAGTAAGCGAGATGAGATGCCCATGAGTTTAAGAATTTATGTGGAAATATTTGATGTATGGGGCATTGATTTTATGGGACCATTTCCTTCATCTAAAGGATATGTGTACATCTTGCTAGCCATGAATTATGTGTCAAAGTAGGTAGAGGCAATCCCCACTATGACAAATGATGCTTTGATTGTGCAAAGATTCTTGAAAAAGAATATTTTGCTAGGTTTGGAGTCCCACGGGCTTTAGTGAGTGATGGAGGGTCTCACTTTGTAAACAATTTGATGGAGAGTTTGTTGAAACGATATGGAGTGAAGCATCGAGTGGCTACACCGTACCACCCTCAAGCAAATAGTTTGGCGGAGGTTTCAAACTGCCAAATCAAGTTAGATTTGGAGAAGACCATCAATGGAGGGAGGAAGGATTGGTCGGACAAGCTTGATGATGCCTTATGGGCTTATCGGATGGCTTTTAAAACCATTCTTGGTGTGTCACCGTATCAATTGGTCTATGGTAAAGCTTGTCATCTTCTCGTGGAGTTGAAACACCGTGCATTGTGGGCTATTAAACGCCTCAACATGGATGAAAGGGAGAGTGGTCAAGTAAGGTTATTGAAGTTAGTTGACTTGGAGGAGTTTCGAGAAAGAGCATTTGATAACTCAATCATCTACAAGGAGAATATGAAGAGATGGTATGATGCTAAGGTAAAGGAGAAGATGTTTTCTCCCGGGGACAAAGTTCTTGTATTCAATTCGAGGCTCAAGTTATTTCTCGGAAAGCTTAAGTCCAAATGGATGGGGTCATATGAAGTGCTTGAAGTGTTGAGTGGACATACGTTGAAGCTTAAGGGTCCTAATAATGAGTTTGTGGTAAATGGTCATCGGGTGAAGCATTACCTATCTCCTTCTCAAAAGGAGATAGTGTATGTGGATACTCTCTCTTCTTGAATCTCTTTGATTTTGTAGTAGTGTAGATTTTATTTTCTTTTTGTTTTATAGTTTTCTTGTAGATTTGGTATGTAGGTGGTGAAGCTCATGAAGAAAAGTACATATGATGAAAGACAAGGGTGCTAAAGGAGAAATGATGATGTATGACACACCACTCTTTACAAACTTAAATTTTAACACTTGTATTAATTTAAGTTTGGGGGGAGGTTGCGTGGTGGACATACTTGATCATATGTGAATTTTAGAAAATGCACATGAGTTATCACGAGGTATGTTAATGAAGAGCATTGGTGGAAACGACAAGGGTACGTCTCACCACTTTTTGCAAACTTAATTCGCAACTTGTTTCGATTTAAGTTTGGGGAGAGAGTGTGTGGTGTGACTTACTACTTTTTTATGCTTTAATATGTGATGGATCATGTGTGTTGTGATATTGTCTGGTTGCAAAAATTGGTCAATTTTGAATTTTTTTTCTCATGAGTTAGGATTATTTTGGTATGTTTGGTGGTGTTTAAGTGCATGATAATCCATTATTTGATCATAATTGTGGTGTGAATAATGTTTTGAAGTGTTTTGAGCATGAATAGAGTGTATGAGAAGTGCAAAAATAGGGAAAAAATGAGGTGAAGTGTGAAAGATTGGAAAACAGGGCAAAAATACTACACGGGCCGAGCTCAGTACAAGGCCCTGTAAGGACAGGCCGTGTACTGACATCAGAAGTCGCTACTTGCCCAGGAGGAAGGCCGAGCTCCGAGCTCGAGCCATGCAGAAGAGAAGGAACATGGGCCGTGTGCGGAGCACGGCCCTGTAACGCATGGGCATGCATGAACGTTAGAAAACACTACACGGCCACACTCAAGGCCGTGTAGTACTACACGAGCCGTGCAGGGTTCAAAGCCAATTTTAAAAGGGCCGATCAGTACTCACTTTCACATATACCCTCTCGTTCGTACGCACTGTTATCACACCAAATCCTTCTCCTTGAGCATAAATCGACACACCAAGGTTAGTTTTGAGAGATTGAGAGTGAGTTTCATCAATTGTGAACACCAAGAACACTTCTCCACATTCAAAGTTTGGAAGGTATGAATTCTTTGAACCCTAAATTTTGAATTTTGATAGAAATTGAATACATTGATACATGGGCTTTGTGATATTGTGAGTTTTGAATGAGTTATTAATTGGTAAACATACATGTGTTAATTTGATTTGTGAATTGAGAATGAAATTAGGGTTCATGAGAAGTAGAATTAGGGAATTTGTGAGAATGATGAACTTGGATGCATGTGTTGTGAAAATTGAATTAACATGAATGTATAATGCTTAAATTGTGAAGAAATAATCTTAGATGTTGAGGATTTGGGCATGAGGCTATGTGAATTGTGCTTTGAAATTGTATTGAAAATTTGTACATGCCAAGTGTTCGATGAAATATCTAAGAAAAAAATTTGGCCAAATTTGAGATTATATGTGCATAGTGATTGGTGATGGTATAATTTGAAACTCATGTGTGCAAGTATGATAGGAATTGAGATGAATTCATGGTTAGTTGAGAGGAATGATGGTAAAGTGAATGTTGTGGTGAATTTTGGAGGTATAATGATGTGAATGTGTAATGTTGATGCATAGTATATTTCAAACTTAGTTGAATGACTAGGGTGGTAGAATTTAAACTAAGTGCATTAACATTTAATGATGAAATTGAATATGACTTGAGCATTGTTGTAAATTGTAGATGGCCGAGAGGAGAGTTAGACCAAGAAATGAGGATTTCATCGTCATTACCGATCCCGGGGAGTTGGCTAATTTGGATGCTCAGCTAATGGAAGATGGGGTCCATCCGGATTACTTTGGGGTGGAATTTGAAGACTATTGGGGTAAGTATGTGCTCCGTTGGCAAACACTTGTTCCAAAGATCAAACCAACTAGATTCCAAGACACAGAAACAATGAGAGGGTTAGGAATTGAGGAGGATTTAAGAAAGTTGTTCAGATTTGCATAGATGGAAGATTTCTTTGACAAAAGGCCATCTACTTACTACCATTTAACTGCTGAGTTCATGAGCACGCTTCAAGTGAAGAAGGATCGGAATGGTTTTCCTCTTTCAGTGACGTTTCAACTTGATAATGTGTTGAGAGAAAAGATTCCTTTACCCGTATTGAATGAATGCTTTGGGTGCCCACCATGCGAGAACCATCAGAGCTTTTATGAAGGAGATGGATTCAACCAACAGGATTGGTGGAAGAGATTGGTAAACGATGGGACAGAACAAGCAGGGTATGTTCCTAGTGCTTCAAAGGGAACTGCAATAAGGAACCCAGTCATGAGATACCTAGAGAAGATCATTTCGAACACCATCTTAGGGAGGTTTGAGAGTGGAGCTGTAGGAGAGAAGCAGTTGTATATTATGTTCTGCATCTACAATGAGCTATCACTGAATGTTGCAGCATATTTTGTGCAACATGCGGAGAGAGTTGCCAAGAGACAGACTTCTCAAGGGTTGATGTTGGGAGGTGTGATTACCATGATTGCTCAAGGCTTGGGAATAAATCTTGCAGGAATGGAAAACAGAATGGTGAGTGATGGCTTGAACTATCAGCAGTTGATGAGAATGGAATTTTTATTTATAGTTGGGAATCAGTACTGTCTGAGGCAAGAAAATGAAGCTCCGTTTCTTTTGCCAACTCCAGAGCTCACTACAGTGTATACTCGAAGGAAGTTTGCTAATTTGGCAATGGCTACTGTTAACCACTCTACGGTTGTGAGAGTCTTTTATAGGAAAAACAGAGATGAAGTGGAAGAGGTTCTCAGATAGATGAGGGTTAAAGAGAACCTCGAGCTAGCTAATTTGAGAGCGAGCCAGCGCCTATGGAAGGAGATGAGCAGGATGAACCACCTCAGCAGATGGAGTTTGAGGAGCAAGCCCTTGAGCCGCCGCAGTTTGAGGAAGAAGAGCAGCAGCCACCAATAAGACCCGAACAGGGTAATGATCGATGAAATTACATGATGGACGAGGTGAGAGATATGAGGCTTATGCAGCAGACATATGGAGCACAGATACGGGAGATCCGAGAGGTCCAGCAGGAGCACGAAATACATATTCAGGAGTTGAGAGCTGGACATCGTGGAGGGAGTACTATGAGGAGCAGTCGCGGGTGCACTCCAACAACATGGAGGAGATGATGACGATGATGTTCAACTTCCAGTTACCCGGATCTTTTCGTGCATATATTCCATGAATACCTATCATCCACCTCCACCTCCAGAGCCATGAAGGGAGTACTTTGAGTGCTAGGCACTTCCATTGGTTCATTTTAGTTATGATTAGACACTTGATTTGATTTGTTAGATTGGATTGTACTTAAATTGTTTATTTTGGGAGATTTTTTTACTTTGGGATTTTGATTTTCAGTTTTATGCGATTTATTTATTTTTTTTTTTTTTTGGTATTTTGGTTTGATTTTCATTATTTGGATGTGATGGGAATTTGATCTTATTTGTTGTGGATGAGAATTGATATGTTTTGATATCTTGAGATGGATGCTTTTGTTTATGCATGTTATGTGTTTTTGTTATATTTCTTGTGTGGTAGTTTTTGATTTTGTGTTATGTTTGTCTTATTTTTATTCTTGTAGGGATGGTTTGGTGGTATATTTGGGAAGGTGTTGAGTGTTTTTTAATGTGAGCTATGATGCATTGTTTGTGATAAGTGATGGCAAGAATATTAATGTTTTCTACTTACTGAAATTGTGACATGAATTATATAATTTGTTCAATTTTGAGAAGTATAAAGGGTAATTAGGTTTCTTTTGATCCGAGCAAAAGCTTGTTAGAGTTGAGCCTCAACCGTGCCTCCATGGTTAATTCTTGATGAGAGGATCGGTTGTACTTAGACAAACTAGAACTTGCTCATGGACTATAGGAACGAAGCTCGAATAGTTGAAATTTGTGATATGATCTTATGTCATCCTTTTAAATGAAGTCATAGTCATAAAATTTCGTTACCTAAAATATTATCCCTAGTTAACCACTTTGAGCCTTAAAGTCTATTTTTGTGATATAAGCACATTACAAGCCATGATAATCTACTTGAGCCTTATATATAACCTATGTGTAGGTAATTGAGGATGATGATGGTTTACAAGGGAAGATGTGGAAAAATGTGCAAGTAAATGGAAGAAAGGTCGAGTCAAGAAAAATGATGAAAGAGCTCAAGATAAAAAGCAAGTGCAACTTCAACAAAAGTGAAAATGGAGCAAAATCCTAAAATATGCTCAAGGAACACAAAAAAAATCAAAGAAAAGAAGTATGTCATTCAAAAGAAGCTCAATGAATCCATGATGTGTTGATGTTTAGTGCTTTTGAAATTGACAAAGGGAGGAAGTTTAAAAGTGAGGAAGTTGGAGAAAAGAATCATATCTTCGATTATCCACACTTGAATAGTCAATATTATCCAAAGTTTCCTACCCTACCAAAGAGCTTGAACATTACATCATAAGATAAAGACCTTTTTATCACTTATTGAAACTAGGGTGGCTTGTGAACATAGTCCATGAGCAAGCCTATGGTGAGTCGGTTCTAGCCGGTTGATGAGTGTTGTTGAAAACCTTACTCCATAGAGTGTTGAGTGAATTTAATATCCTATGAGAGGCTTGGATTGAAAGGGGATTGATTACTCTTTTGTCATTTTTAAGATTGAACTTGTTAATCTTTCATGTTATAAGTTTGATGATGTAGGGATACTTAATGTTATTTTGTAGTCCTTATTATTTGTGATGTGTTGTGGTTTATGTTCATTAGGTGTTTTCAAGGTGAAAATTACTCCTCTTGTTTATCATTTTTCGTTGTTCGAGGACGAACAACACTTTAAGTTTGGGGGGTTGATCGTTGTCATTTTCACCTAGGTTTTACTGTCTTTGTTCGTGATTTTCGGATATTTTTATCTATAGTGTAAATTTTGGTGGAGTTATTGTAATTATGAGAAATGTGATTTGGATTGATAGAATTGTGTAAATGAGCTTAAATATGTGTAAAACTGGTCAAGAAATGGAGAAAAATAGAGTCGGGAGCAAAACGGAGATGGAAGTACAAGACACGCCCGGACACGGGCCGTGTGCGGAACACGGCCCTGTCCGAGGTGTCCGTGTACTATCATCAGAATGACGGGCTCACCCAGGAGGATGGTCGTCTTCTGGCGCACGAGCCGTGCAGCAGTGCACGCCCCGTGTGCAGAACACGGACCTGTAAGAGAAAGCCGTGCAATGTCGTTAGAAAATGCTACACGCCCATGACCTAGGCCATATAGCGCAGCTCGAGCCGTGTCCGGAAGTACATACAACACGCCAAACTAGGTGTGCACTACATGAGCCGTGCGCTGCACGGTTGGTGTAGGTGCAAAAGTCAGTGCAGTTTTCAGAATGTTCCGGAAGCTTCTAGAAGGCCCTTAAGTGATATAAAAGGATGACTTGTGCAAAATTTGAAGGAGGAGATCATAATTAGAGCAGTTACACACACTCCACACCACATTTTCACACACTAGATCTATTTGATTCATCTCCATCCTTTAGATCCATCAATTTCACTTGATTTTCATCCATTCATCTATTACTCCATCCATCAACCCATCCATCCACCATTTGAGAAGAGGAAAGCATCAAGGATTGAAGAAGTTAGCATTTTGAAGAGAAGGAAGGTTTCTCCATGAAAGGGAAGTCAATCTACTTTTCATTTGTTAATTTTCTTCTTATTTTGGCTCAAATGGAGCAAGCCTTTGATTGTATTGATACAAGCACAATGTGTAGTGGCTAGTCCTATAGTAGGGCTAATCATATGATTGGTTGAGAAGAATGCTAGATATGTAGGATTTGAGATATTGAATTGAGTTAATTTTTTACTTCCTTTTATGATTAATTAATCATGTTTCATTTCAATACTTGTGTGATTAAATTCTCTATTCATATTGCTAGGATGGTCATTCCAATATTATGATTAGATATTTAATTGAATCATATATTAAAGTGAGCATGCATGTTAATGTGAGGGAAGGTAAGCCATACCCTTCTTATGTTTAGAACACTCATAGATGGACACTTAAGAAATTGAGTGAAAAGAACTAAACTTATGATCATAGTACCTTAACGGAATTGAAATTAAGCACAATATTAGGAGATTTAGACTTGTAAAAGAGTCGAGAACCTAATTACCTTGGCCATATGGATTAGGGGTAAAAACGTGATTGCTTTTAGTCCATAAATTAATGAAGTTCACCATCAAGAGTTATGCATATCTAGCTAGATTCTTAACTATGATTATGATTAGCCTTGCTCTCTTCTTAAGTGAATTCTATCTCCATCTCATTCATTATTTGTTTGTTGTTTGATTCAAATCATTGTTAGTTCATATTTTTAGTTAATTGAGTAGAATAATAAGTAGTAGTTTCAATACCAAACAATAAATCTATTATTCTTACAAAGCATAAATCAATAGAAAATCCGGATATAACCATGAGTTTACTTTCTCTTGGGACGACAATCTTATAAATTTTGTACTTGGTCACACATGTATTCGATGATAGAGTCTCTTACTCTTAAACATTTTACAAGAAATGTGACTAAGAACATGGACCAATTTCAAAATATGTGTAAGTTAGAGGGGGAAAAAAATTATTTTCCCTTAAATGAATAATCTACATAATTATTGCATATGAGTATAATAAAATTACACAAAATATAAAGAACGAGATTTAAATATGGGCTTGAAAAAGGGACTTGTACTCTCACTTTCACTTACCGCTCTCCAGAATCTCAGTGCTTGCTGGAGAACTGTCAGAGGGAGGGAGAATTGGGGTGAGAAAGAAAGGGAAATGGGGGAAGAGAGTACGGCTCCTGTTCTGATATCCCGTGATTTGTGATGGACTTTGTGACGGACTATATCCATCACAAAAGGTGCCCAAATTGATATGCTATCGTTTTGGGATTCTTCAAGCTGTGACGGCTTTTTGTCGTCATTAATTTTTTTTTTTTAATTATTTTTGTGATGAGACTGAGTTTGTCACAAATTTTTCCATCACAAATGCCGACGAATGAGTCGGAATGACGAGATGTTCAAAGATCACCTATTAACCGTTACTATTTTTGAGGTCCCGTTATAAAGTCAGTGACGGCAAATTGCCATTGCTCCTTTTTTTTTAGTGGAAGAATATATAGCTATATGACAATTAAAACAACTAGTCTATATAAAATAAAATACATTTAAAAATAAGCAACCAACAATTTTTCTCCACTCGATAAAAAGGTCAAGATATAATTTTCTCCATCCAGCTAGCCACTATACTTGACTGAGTCAACTAGAATGACAAAAGAATATCTTGGAATATTAACAATTTCTCATGCTTCTTTTCTTAATCACTTAAAATCTTCAACCTAAGGTAACAAGACCATTTTTTCTCCACTCTAAAACTGAAATAGCAAATATGGTGTGGGATAGTCTAACACCGATTCATTTTTTCTTGATTAATTATCCCTTCTCATTAATCACGAATTTTCTGAAAAATAATTTAATTAGACGGTTCAAATATCACTTTCATTAAAAATATTGATCAACACTTACATAACACATTTTCACATTAAGTTCGTTTTATGTATTTTAAAATGGTTATTACTATTTATTAAAAATATTATCACTTTGACGGCAATTATATAAGACTGGTCAACCCATTATTAAAATATGATTGTTATATATGGGTAAAGTATACTTACTCATAGTTAATATACGTTTTTCTAAAGTATAATGAATAATGAATTAAAATATACTTTTAGGATATTGTTATAATTAATATGATTCACTAAAAACATACTTTAACTGTCAATAAGCATATTTTACCCATATATATAACAACTATGCCTTAATAATAGGTCGACACATATCACAAACTTCTATCACTTTTTATTAAAAATATTATCATTTTTTTGCCTATGAATTGTTCATGCACCACTAGCACTTATTAATGCGGGTATCATTTTTATTTTAGATTGTTATCACTTTTTATATGTCTCATGAAACTCATTCTATAAGACGATCTCACACAAGTGTTTTACCTAAAATATTATCAATCCTTGTCGGTCTCAGACAACTCATTTCGTGAAACATACTCGCATAAGATTTTGCCAAATTAATTAAACGCTCACGCAAATTTTCCTCCATCCAGAAACTTAACTTGACGGGCTCGCGACAGAGTCAACTAATGAGGGGCATTCAGTACTGGCCAAAAAGAATTGTAGTATTTTATGTTGTTGGCTTCGTTTTTCTCCCCCCAAAAATACTTAATTCTGTGTTTTTCCACTGACTTATGGAGTTGGGTGAATTACGAGTAAGCTTCCTCCAATTAATATTTTGAAATTTGAGACATACTTTCATGCATTCTTACATGTACATAGGTTACACTCAGAAAAAATATATATTACTCTTCTACCTTGTTCTTCTATATCATAGACGGTTACTCATCTTTATGACCGACGATTATTCTTCTGTAGAAAAGTTAATATTTACTCTTTTATATTATAGACTATCACTCTTTTATATGTTTGTGTTGGGGTTTGGTATGATAAATTTTAATTTTATGTAAAATCAGTGGAAACACAATTACTCTTTAATATATGAAAAATTACTTTTTAAAATGAATAAACTATTACTCTTTTATAATGAGAAATATTATTCTTCAAAAGAATACTAATTTTTAATTAAAAGAGTAATAATTAATTTCACTATAAAAAAATATTTTTTACCTAACGGAATATTTCATTGGTAAAAGCCTTAATTTTATTGTTAAATTGGTTTACCAAGGGATTAGCAATGGAATTCGTTGGTAAAATGGTGGTTGGTAAATATTTAGCAACGAAAAATCAATTTCGTTGGTAATCCGTTGCTAAAAATTCCGTTGGTAAAATAGAGAATAAATACGTTGGCATTCCATTGATAATATAAAAATGTCATCTTGATTGTTAATCCATTAGTAATTATCAATGGATTGAATTCCGTTGCTAAAAAATACTTTTTTTATAATGTTTCTCTTAAAGAGTTTTTTTTTTTGAGTAATTTTACCAAAAATAAATGATGCACGTGTCATCCGAGTTCACACCAAATTCATTCTAAATTAATATATGTAAGAAAGAGGTGGGTTGTAATATATTTAAAATTGTATTAATTGATGTAAAGAAATAATATTAATTGTGGAGTTGTCTCTTGTGTCCCAAGGTGCACAAGGTGTGTAAGAATACAATATTTTTTAAAGAGTATACACTTTAATTAATAAGGGTACATCATTTTGTACTAAACGATGTACACTTTCATTAAAAAAAAATTTCAAGAAATAAAGGGTACACGTCCTTATACCAAAGGATATCCCATTTAATAATAAAGGGTTACACACAGTGTCTCGGGTCACATAAGTTTTAATTGGGATAATTTATGGTAAGTGGGTGGGTTGAAGATTAACAAAATTTATTGATGTACTATACAAGAGTAGTGTTAAAAAATATATTTATATGATTAAATTTTAAAACCCAATTATTAAATCGGAATTAAACATAAGGATTGGCCTAGGGATATTATTTATTTTTGCATGGAATCTATGGATCATGTAAAGAATAGGATTAAAGTATATTATCCTTAATATATGGCAAAGGAACCCTCGTGATACCACATGCATGCCTAACATATTTTCTAAGACAAAAACATCCTCTGCATATATATATATATATATATATATATATATATATATATATTTATTGATAAAAAGAAAAAGATATATTGGGATATGTGAAAAAATGAGTATTATGTTGGGAAATGTGTAAAAAGTTGGTATTATTATAATGTACTCCCTCCGTCCATCCCCAATCTATCCGTTTGCTTTTTGCGCGTGGATTGAAGAGTATTATTATTTAATGTATAGTGGGTAGTTGTATTAGTGGGGTGTGTAGGTTCCATATTTTAATTGTATTAGTGGTTAAGTGGATCCCATGTATCTAAAAGTGAAAATGGATAGATTAAGAGTTGACGGCCCAAAATGGTAAAATAGATAGATTGACAGTGGACAGAGGGGTATTTTTTGCTATTTTTAGTAAATGTAAATGTAAAATACTTGGTGCGAAATATTACGGGGGTATGGAGGAGTATATAGTTTACTTTCTATAAATAGATCATCTATCATCTGAAATCTCCGCTACGTCCATACTTAGATATTGTTGGATAAAATGTCCAGCTCATTGCTAACTCAGCTCTCATTTCTTAAAACTCAGTTGATCCCTTATGGAAAACATGATTCCAAAGTTAAGTTGTTGAGAAGTAGCAGTGTGAAAATGAGTGCTGTTAACAACCATGTCGACTATACCACTTCCACTCTATCCAAACACGGCCTTGGATTAGGATTAGAACAGCCGTTGACGGCGGAATCCGATGGCTGTAACGGTAGTGGAGGTGGGATAGGCATCCGTGAGTTCTTCCATGGAAAGAACATCTTCATCACTGGTGCCACTGGTCTTCTTGGAAAAGGTACAGATTCACATTTGCATTTAATTACCAAACTTATATAGAATCTGTGAAACCGTTGCATGTAAAGAGTCTTATTAAACATTGTTGTTCATGTACTCCCTCTCCATCCCTAAAGATTATTCAGTTTTACTGTACTAGGATATATATATATTTTTTTTTTAAAATTACTTTTTAACTAATTTTGTTGACTTTTATCTCTAATATGACTTTTTTAAGTTATAAATAAAGTATAACGTATATTATATGTGGAAAGAATTAATAACATTTTTGAAATTAATGTGTGATTTTCAGGTGTTGGATTAGAATGATATTTCCTTTTTTTTGATAAATTGTGTGGGACGAACTAAATAAGGAAAGAGTAAACAATCTTTATGGACGGAGGGAGTACTATTTTACTCATAAGAATTTTTTTTTTTAAGTTCAGTGTTAATTCATTGGGTATAAAGCATAATCACTTTATGATTAAGGCTAATACTCGAGTAAGACAGTTTTACGGAAGGAATTCCATAAAACAGATAAGAAATTATAACATTTTAATTATCAAAAAATTATCTGATTGATAAAAAGTGGCAACCGTTCTATGAACTATTTCATAAACAATAATATATATATAACATCACTAATAAAAAGTTTATTAAAATATGAAGATTAATTAAGAAAAAGTAAAAAGTCTTACTACGAGATGATGTTAAACAAGTATTGTTGTTTTTTAATGTAGTAATATTATACCCTAGTAGAGAGTGCTTAGTTCACGATTTATTTCATCCACGATCCATAAAACCTTTTGGGTCATGTATTATTTTAATGCCCAAATTTAATCTTTATCTTTAAATTTGACTATAATAGTTCATGTAATATTCTATCTTACAACTTATGCATGTTTATTTTATTTTGAGGTTTAGGGCTTACTCAGGTTTATTGTTAAATTTTTATATATAATTTTGTTTTCAACTCATAATTATTAATAAAGAGTTTACACATTCACGTTTAACCGTTAAACACACCATTCATATATACTGAACTTATATTAATTTTATTTTACAATATTTTATTCAAATATATGGTTACTTTAATACATGAGATGCATGTAATTTAACATGTGTATTAATTTACAGTGCTAGTGGAGAAGCTATTGAGATCGACATATGTGGCAAAAATCTACATACTTGTGAAGGCAAACGATAAGGAGGCTGCACTTGATAGACTATCAAAAGAAGTAATATATATATATATATATATATATATATATATATATATATATATATATATATCTCAATTTATACTTGTCACTACTTAATTAATCACAATTAATAAAGTTAATATCAATGTTTTAATTTTTTTTATTTTTTTATAGATTATAGAGTCAGAGTTGTTCGAATGCATAAGACAAAAAAAAGGGAAAGAATTCATAATTGCAAAGGTGATACCAATTGTTGGCAATATTTGTGAAGCAAATATGGGAATGGACTCATATTCTGCAAATGCTATTATGGAGGAAGTGGATGTGATCATAGCATCTGCAGCTACCACTTCCATGAATGACAGGTTATAACTTTCACAATTTGAAAAAAAATATATGAGAGATTCTCTTGTGAGACGGGTTATGTGTGATACGGGTCGACCCATCACTAAAGTATGCTTATTGTATATATAAAGTATGTTTATTTGCTGTTAAAGTATGTCAACAATAAATCAAATTATAATACATTAAAATCATACTTTAATGCATAATACAGCATACTTTAGAACACATATTTTAACAATCATCGAACATACTTTATCTAAATAATAGGCATACTTTAACACGTCTCACAAACCGTCTCACTTAAGTAGCGTCTCACAAGAGACTTTGTCAATATATATATATATATATATGTATATATATACGAAAAAGACTCGATCATTTATTAAGGAAGTTCAACAATTTCAGATTGGCCTGAAAAGTCTTTTTTTTTCTCAAAACCCTTACCACTAAACCATATTTTTTCGGGTTTAAAATATAAACAGTTCCGTATATTTTTACTTTATTCGAAAATGTTCTAAAATATAATATTTATTTTCGTCCCAAGCCTTTAAGTTTTTGCTCCAATTTTTTTACTGATTCGTCCCATAATTTGGTAAAAGCACCGATTTAATCTCATTCCATGGAATTTAAAAAATTAAACATTTTTAAGTAGAAATGATTATTTAGGTGAAAATTTATAAACTATAGGACTGTCTAAGAGAAATTAAGTTTATTGAGAAATCAAACCTCTATTGTTTTCATATCCAAAATTATCGAACCAGACAAAAATGAAAGTTTTAAGCCAGTTTGAAACAAAGGAACTTTTTTTAAATATATGGACCAAAATTATTGCATTCCCCCACCCCCAAATTAAACAACTTTAATTGTCCTTATTAATTTTTTATACTCATATATACATAGGTATGATGTGTCACTTGATGTGAATGTGAACGCCCCTCAACGACTAATGAGATTTGCTAAAAGATGCAAAAACCTCAAGCTTTTTGTGCATATTTCCACCGGTAATAATTAATTATTTCATACAAAAATACTTCACTTATAATGATTAAATTTAACATATCACAACTTGTATGTGCATGCAGCATATGTTAATGGGAAAAGGGAAGGGATAATCTACGAGAAGCCGTTCACCATGGGAGAACATGCTAGAAACTCGTCGTGTAATGATGACGACGCGACAGCTTCGTCTTCATTTCCTTGGTTGGATTTGACTCATGAAATGAACCTCGCCATGAAATCATGCATAGCTTCAACCACTCATGAGGCCACTAAAGTTTTGAAAAAACTAGGCCAACAAAGGTCATCCTTGATTCTACATATATAGTTTTACCCTTATATATGTTATGTTATGTTATGCATGAATTAACAACATAACAATAAAATACGTAATCTAAAGAGGAAATTAAATTCACTTTTGAGTAAATATCTAACAACGACTTTAAAATCAAAATTGTCCCATAAAATTTATCTTATTCATAACCCAAGAAACTTAATTTTTTCGAAATAATCCCATAATTCTCACTAAAATGGTCCTTTTAACTTTAAAAATGACCTATTTTTTTTCTAATTTCATGGGATATGAATATATGACCAAGGTGCTTTTATAAAGTTATTATGGGAAGAAATTGGTAAAAGAATATTGTTTTGGGATAAAATCAAAGCAAAATTGAAAGGTTTGAGACGATATTGAATGTCCTAACTACTTTGGGACCTTTTCGAATTAAGTAAAAAGATATGAGACGGTTTATATTTTAAACTCATCTAACAAGTACAAATGTGCATGCAGATCGGCATACTACGGATGGAATAACTCGTATACAATGACGAAAGCCTTGGGAGAGATGGTGATCAATGAAACAAGAGAAGATGTGCCAGTTCTTATCATGAGGCCCTCTATTATTGAGAGCTGCTATAAAGAGCCTCTTCCTGGATGGATACAAGGAAATAGGTATACTTTTTCGTTTCAGTTTACGGGGAAAATGCACTTTTTTAGTTCAGACACTCATTTTCAGAAAATGTCTCAGAGTTTTAAACCCATCCTAGAAGCTGTATTTTTCACCTCAAAACCCTAACGACTAGAACAAAAAATGCAACTCTTTCAAAAACTCTATCGAGTGAGATTAAAATGCAACTTTTGAGAACAGTTTGAAATTATAAAAGAGCCACTACATATGGGGCAAAAAATGTATATTTCCCTAACTTAAATTATCAATAATTTTGTATAATTTCTATCTCTAATTACTAACTATATCTCTTAAAATGGCTTAAATGTATGCAATTAGGATGGTTGATCCAGTGATTATTTCTTACGGAAAAGGACAGCTTCCAGCTTATCTTGCCAACCCCCAAGCGGTCATGGATTTTGTAAGTGCACATTAATACATATCACCTCCGTCGCATACTTATCTTCACACTTTCCGTTTTTGTACGTCCTACACTTATCTTCACCACCCAAAAATGAAAACTTCACACTAACCAACAATTTCAAAAGTTATCTTAATTTCAAAAATAACACTCCTACCTAAAACACATAACATATTTTATAATTTATTTATTACCTAAAAATACCATAATACCCCTAAAAAGTCAATAAAATTGATCAAAAAATAATTTTTCTTAAACTCTTTATCTATAATACCGGTGCAGATAAGTTCGGGATGGAGCGAGTATATAGTTCACTCTAAATCATTTTTCCATTAACTAATTTAAAATTATCTAATTTATTTTATATGAGCTGTTATGATCAGATACCAGTGGATATGGTAGCAAGCACAACCATTGCAGCAATTGCAAAGCATGCAAAATTGCTTAAACCGCGCCAAATCAACGTCTACCACGTGGCGTCTGGCGATACAAATCCTCTGACATTTCATGAGTTTTTCGAATACATTTATGAATACTTCAAAGAGAAGCCATTGGTTGATTCCCAGAATGTCTCACCAGTGAGATTCTTCAACGATTTCAATGACTTCTTAAAGTACACAAGAGAAGATATTCTCCGAGGACTCAAGGTGATCAATGGCGAAGATGACGAGGAGATGATTCGTGTGATCCGAAATAAGTGCAATGCCGTAGCTACATACGCTGGCCGAATGTGCAAGATTTATGAGTTTGCAGGATTCTTTAAGGCAACGTAAGTATGCATGCATGGCTGCTTGTCTTATTTCTTGAGTTATAAATTAATATCAAATGATGTCAGTCTGGATTTGCTGTGTTATTTGGTGTGTCAATTTTTCTGTGCTACACGGTTAGATGAACCACGTGAGGGAGAGAGAATTACGCTGAACCTAAAGGAAAGCTCAAATCCTACGGATAACCTGGGTTAGGTTTCTTTTGAGAAAATATCAATATTTGTTTTTTTAAATATGATTGATTTTAATTTTTTTTTTATTTGTTGTTCTCAATTTAGATCATTTTTTTTTCTATTTTGGTACTTGTTATTCAAATTTAGTCCTTTAATCAAATTTCCAATTTTTTTCCTCAAATTTAAGCTTTTATATCAAAATTTGTCCAATTTTGGTCCAAAATTTAGATAGAAAGAAGGCCTAAATTTGATAAAATTACAAAATTAAATCGGACAAGAAGGATCTAAATGACTAAAATTAAAATCGATTGTACTTAAAGCACGAATTTTGATATTTTCCCGATTTCTTTCTTTCTCTTAAGTGTTATTCATATGACTGGTGGCAGTTATACACAAAAATCGCAAAGGAAATTAATCTCGTGTGTGTATCCCTTAATTAAAATTGAGCTTTTAGACGAGGTTTATCAGGCATTCATACATTTTTATTTATATTTTTTTTCTTCTGATTATTAATTTTGTTATCCAGATTCCACACGGCCAATACTCAGAAATTGATGAAAGAAATGTCAAAAGGGGAGCAAATTGAGTTTGGTGTGGACACAAGAAAAGTAAACTGGAAGAAGTATTATCAGGAGATTCATATTGCTGGACTAAAAAAACACGTCATTAATAGAAGCACCAAAGCTTCTTTCTAATCCAATTATGGAAATTGATTTATTGATTCCTGAGATGACACAACAAATTACACAAGAAATCGAGGGTAGCATAGAAGCAATTATAAATTCAGAAATTCTATTTCCAATTTTATTGTTAAACTCGAAGAGTACTCAATAATTCATAATGATATAGTAATTAATAATAGTCTTCATGTGATTTCTAATAAGTCATTGTCATTCCTTTCCAACGTTATGATATTATATACAAGAGAATTATACGATTTAGACTAATCTGCAATCGAACTAAAAGTGATGGCTTTAGTAGCAATTAACCCTAAAATCAATACTTGTAAAATCTATATTTGTGTGTACTCGTCCCATGACATCGCTATAGGCTATAGTTATTTAATTATTAATTTTCAAGTTTCAAGGATATTTGTATGTAATCGTCTCATTGTCATTCCCTTTCTCTTTTATTAACTTTAATTCCCAATAAGATTCTTATCATAAGAGTGTAGGACACTGGTAGTAGTTTCAACTTTCAGGTTTGTCATTTCTGAAATTTTCCCTACCACCTTTAATGGGCTTGGGCTTTCAGTAATAAAAAATGTTCTAACCACTGTTAATGAGTTTGGGATTGTTGAAAGTATTATAAATAATTTTTTTTTTTAAAAAAATTCCAGCCCAATTAGCCTTCGAGCCAACCCGGGATAGCTAGACTAATCGTTTCAAGCCAAAAAATCTGGATGTTAAACTGGCCCAAATTTCTCGACTCTAATCCTAATTTTTTTAGAGTTAATCAGGTCGGGCCCATGATTTTCGGGCTTGTTAACAACCCTATAATAATCACAATCGTAAGCCATGACAACTAATCTAATTAGGCGTGATTAGTCCAATTTTTATTTATTATTATTTGAAAAAGAAGAAAGAAGAAAAAAAGTGTGGGTTGAGTCAATTGGGCCTAATGATATTGCATGTGGCCCAATAGAAGATGTTAAAGATCCCAAACGATAAAGATCGAGTCTAGGGTTGAAATGTTGGCAGTTCCATTGATGAAGAAAATGAGGTGAAGGGCAGCTGCTTCTGCAATCGAGCTTAGGGCATTAGGTAATTTTTCTCATCCATTCTCTTTCGATTTCTACACACACCATCGATTTCAATGAACTAGATGATTTTGTTTGCTTGATCTTCTCTTCCTGTCTTCACATAACTATGTTGCCCTCTCCATGTTCGACGAGATGCAATTCATTGGGTGGACTTTGGGTTTGCTATGTTGGATGTTGGAAAACTTACATTCATAAATGCTAACCCTATTCATGCATAGGGAGAAATCTTACCTTTCTCCGTAGGGTTAAGTTGCAGCGGAAGAAACAAGTTGATCGTCTGAACCGATTGATACTCACGCTTGGTAAACTGTGATCTCATGGATCCAATCTCACAACACGGGATTGTGAATTAATTTCCACGATACAGTATTATTCTGTGAAATATGATGACTGGATTTTGTATTGTGATTTCTGGGAGAAAAAAACACGAGAGAGGAAACGCACCCTTGCGTTCTGTGTTATGTCACCCGCATGAACGTTTCAGCACTCTGCGTTCTACAACGCGTGTCTATCCTGGACAACTGCATGGCGCAGTATTTGAAAATCCAAGGAGACAGGAGTTGCGAAACGGTTTCATAACTCCTTATGTCTCTCTTATCCACTTATATTCATATGTGGATTATAATTAATATTTATTATATTAATTATTGTTTACATCTCCCACTTACATATGAAGTCAAAAGTCGTCTGACTCAATTTCTTCATGAATCATATTCTCGTACAGATTAATACATCGTGTGACCCACGAGATATGAGTTTTAATCGCTATACACTTGTTAGAGATATATAGCAACTCAACCAATTTATCAAAGAAACTCAACAAGCTCGCTATACCCCAGAACTCTTGAACATTTAACATAAGTTGACATATCTCTTTTTCAATCCCTGAATTTGTCAGAGCATATTCAACCCTTTTGCAAAAATAACTATGTATTCATAATCAAGACCCTGCTTGATTGACTAGTCAATGAATCACAATAGTATATGTTAAATTAAGACGTTCTTCCCATCTTACTAAGTATCTACAGTCTCCCACTATAGCTGCTTTCCTAGACATGTACCGCATCGCCGTTATTAACCATAGCTCTTTTGGTAGCATGCTAAAGTAGCAACACCAAAGTGAAGACTTAGAATATAGTAGAAAGTCATAAGGGTAACCAATAGATAAGGATTCGTACTTTTTGAGAAATTAGGGATAATTTTCTCAATCCTGTTGGGGTCAACTTAGCACATGTCATTTTCCTAAAACACATGTCACAATGTCTTTAACTTCCTTCCAAGAAAGCGTATGTCGTATTCATTTAATTTAGACATTGTGTTAATCAAAGTTCAAGAGTATCCCATACACTTAACCCGGATATCCTCCCTCCAACGTATAGGATCTCCGTCGATTTAGCTTTACAACAAGTTGGATCAGATTCGTGGCGAAATCTATCCCGATTACATTAACTATTGTAACCTCATCTCTGCGCTCCCACTGAGCCAGAGGCGATTGCTCGTATGAGAGAGCCAATCATAACTTGCCGACATACTATTATATATGAATCATCACATATAATATATAAACATGTATATATTTAAACTATTAACTATTCCATTAACATTCATAAACATATTCAATTCATCGTTTTAAATCCTTTGCAAACCCAATCCCTTACATGTACTATGTATACATCTCTAGGAATTGGTTTAGTAAAAGGATCTGCTAACATCAAACGAGTAGAAATATAAGTAAGAATTATTTTCTTCTTATCTATAATATCTCTAACAAAATTGAACTTTATGTCAATGTGTTTGGTCTCTTCATGATATTTGGGGTCTTTTGTGTAAGCAATAACCGTCTGATTATCACAATTAATTAAAACAGCTCCTACTGGAGTGTTTGAGACCTTCAAATGTTTCATGAATCTTCTTAACCAAATAGTCTTTTGAACTGCAGATGAAGTCTGTTTCTTGTTATACCATGGGATTGCTCCATCATTGAGCAAGAAGACATAATCAGGAGTTGATTTACGTTTATCTAAATCACCACTCCAGTCAACATCTGTATACCCATTCAGTGATAACAGAAAGAATAATCTGCAGTCAATCACATTGGCATATGGTACTCTAGCCATTTTATTCTTCTCATCTTAAGCCTTGGGACACATTTGCTGACTCAATGATTTGTCTTTCACAATAGGAGTATCTATAGGTTTACAGGTGTTCATCTCGGATCGTTCTAAAAGTTTCTTGGTATAAGCCTCTTGAGACAAACCTAATAACTTCTTTGAACGATCTCTATGGATCTTCACATCAAGTATGTACTCTGCCTCACCCATATCTTTCATTTTGAAGTTTGAAGATAACCACTTTTTAATGGTTTCAAGATACTCTTTGCTATTACCCGCTAGTAGTATGTCATCCACATACAAGGATAGAATCACACATTAACCATTGGACCGTTTAAAGTAAACACAGTGGCCTTCATTTATCATAACGAAGTTATATGAGATAATCATTGTGAGAAACCTCAAATACCACTGTGTAAAGGATTGTATGAGTCCATAGATCGACTTTTTCAATTTACAAACTTTATCCTCTTGACCTTGAAGAATAAATCCTACAGGCTGTTACATTTAGATTTTCTTCTAATTCTCCATTGAGAAAAACGGTCTTAACATCCATTTTGTGTAACTCTTAATCCATACCAGCCACTATAGCCAACAATAGACGAATAAAGGCAAAGCCTCACTGCAGGTGAAAAAAGTTCTACATAGTCTATACCCTCTTGTTGAATATATCCTTTTGCCACCAAGCGAGCTTTATGTCTCTCTATTGAGCCATCAGCAATTCTATTGATTTTGAGAATCCAATTATTCCCAATTGTCTTTCGTCCCTTTGGAAGATCTATAAGTCCCAGACTTGATTTGACTTCACAGACTCCATCTCATCTTACCATCGCTTTCATCCATTTCTCCTTTACCGGACAAGTTAAAGCTTCTAGGGCTCTTCCTTATCAACATGAGAAAGATTTCAATTTTTAATTTCAATTTTCAATGGCACATATTTCCTAGCTAGAACATTTTCGAGATAGCTGATGATGGTCTTTTGCAGACAAAATGTCTGATCCTCAATCGGCAAATATCTATCAAGATCCACACCATCAGCTAAACCACTACTCCCACTTGGATCTTGTAGGTATTAGTTTTCTACTATCTCGAAAATAGATATAGCATCCCTGATGCCTTCCCTTCTACTTGGAAATTTCGTTCCAGAAAATGAGCATTATGTGATTCTGTCTTAGTCAAGCTGCCATCCTGAATTCCTATGAACACGTAACCCTTAGAACGTTTGTCTCTAGGATCCAACTTTCCATACTGACTCGATGAATCATGTAGATAAGCTGCTGATCCTCAAGCTCTAAGGTTACTCAAGTTGGGTTTCTACCCATCCGAAATTCATATGGAGTCGAAGCAACTAATTTGGAAGGCACATGATTAAGCACATAAGCTGCTGCAAGCAATGCATGTCATCATGAATCTCACCATCTCCAACAAAGTCATATTCCTTCTTTTAGCAATACCATATTGTTGAGGCGTAAAAGGAATGGATAATTGTTGGATTACACCCTTTTCATTACAAAATTCCTTGAATTGTTCTGATAGATATTCACGTCTTCAACTTCACTCAAGTATCGTCTAAAACAATCCAATACTTCAGACTTAGAGATGTCAAGTAGACTGAATAATTATCAATGAACGTAATGAAATAGTGAGCTCCATTTCGTGCTCTCATAATTACAGGATCACATATATCAGAATGGATTACTTCTAATGGAGATTAAGACATAATAGCTTTACCAAAAAGTTTTCTAGTTATTTTCTAGCAAGATAATGTGTGCACCATTTGGATTACTCCTGGCGAATACACCAATTGGATAATTCGACTTTAGAAGAAAGATTCAACAATCCTTCTTTCATAAGTCTATTCATCCTATCTTGCCCCCAATATGACCTAATCTAGCATGCCAAACATCACCATTCACGTTTGCATTACTAGAAGAACGAGCATTTAGTAAATATGAATAATTATCATAAATACCAAACATAATTCTATTACAATATAAAAACCATAAAACCATCAGTTATATGTCCAAATGCACAACAAGTATCATTAATGCTAATTACCATAGCGCCTTTAAAGCATAATACATCATAACCCAAATTACGCAGAAATGAAACAGAAATTAGATTTAGCGTGATCTCCGGAGCATATAGAATATCATGTAGGATAAAGTTCGGACCATCGTCAAGGTCCAATTGCAAGTCCCAAGTCCTTTGACTTCGACTCGTGCATTGTTTCCTACATATTTCCACCTAGTCCCAATTTGGAAGATGGTGAAAATCTACAAAAGCTCCTCCGTCTCTCGTTACATGGTCCGTTGCTCCTGAATCTATAATCCTCAATGGATAAGAATCAGACAACAAGATAGCACTCGAGACATTAATTTCACACAAAACATAATAAGATGAATTCACCTTTACCCTCCTAGGCTCAGGGCATTCATGAGCATAATGACTAAGCTTACTACCATTGTAACATGGCATCTTGCTTTTATTTTTTTCTTATTCTTTTTATCACGCTTGTTTTCCTTTTTCCGTTCATCAATTTTGTAGTTGGATTATTATCAGGCTTACCAACTGTTGGATTGTATACTAAAAGTCTAGCTTTTTGTTTGAACAATGTTATAACAATTAATTTGAAATGAGAATCATATGATCAAATGATTGCATCTTATAATTTATTTATATGTTCGATGCAATAGTCCACTTACTTTATACTGTAGATAATATGTTGTGCGACAACACGCGGAAGATCATATTATCGGTTTCCTTATAAAGTATAAACAGATGCTCACAATCGAGATAGACGGGGACTCTCTATCGGGATGGTTGTAGTGTGGTTTGGTATTAGCTTGTCTTGGCTATAGAATCACATTAGTGCACTTGTGTGTATTGAGCAGGACCGCCTGAGATCGTTCGATTTATACTGACTTATAGGAGAACTTGATCTCAGTTATTATGGATGTTCGTGCTCTTAATCCCTATACAATAACCTCGACACATAGGGCAGTATGTATTTCTTTGATTCATCAATGGGTGAGATTTACATGCAATTAAATCAATAAACTCGGTGAGTTGGGAAGTAGTGCTGTCTCTATGGTGTGCTGTTGATTGTAGAAGGAATCCGTGTCCGTCATAGGTTGATGATGTCCCCTTGAGGAGCTCATAAGGATTATCATGTAAACCCTGCAGGTGGAATTTATTCCGGCATGATAATGAGGTTGAGTGGTACTACTCTTGGATGAGATATTAATTAATTGAGTTGTCAGTAACTTAAATTAATTAATGGACATTGTATATCTTAAACATGGGGAGACTAACGGGCTCATAATAAGAAGGAGCCCAAAACGTAATTTTGGGATTCGTATGGTAGTGCAGTAATAATATTTTAGTGGAATATATTATTATTATTGGACTTAAGTATAAGCTTTGGGCTAAGCTTGGATACTTAAGCCCAATGGAGGCCCAACCCAATTTCTCCTCCTGGTCCCTGCTGTAGCCCATGTATATAAGTCACCTCAGCTTATCTGGAACCCTAATCTAATTCATTATTCACGTGTGATGAGGGTTGAGAGCAGATTGAGTAGGTCTCATAGATCGTCGCCCACACGACGTCGAGATCGGACTTGGGACATACAGCAGAAGACCGGAAGGTCGTTTGCTGCTGCAGTTTGTCATGTTCCAAAATTCATATAAAATCGTACAGTTTTTCGATTTTGATGTATTATATACTGATGGAAAGCCGTCGAAGAGAGGATCGTCTGAGCACAAAGATCACTCAATTCCGATATCAGAAGAGGAACTTATGGCTATTCTCGTGGGACTGCGCAGACTGCCAGCGAGAATTCAACCTCTACATCAACCCTTGGTGGAAGGTAATGCGTTTCATGTTTACTTGCTTCCGCTGCTTGTTAGAAATACATGGAACCCTAACGGGTCACGTTAACCAAACGATCGAATGCCAACACCAACATCACCATCAGATCGTCTTCCCTTCTTTCTCTTCTTCCAATTCTTTTCCTTTTGAAGCCTGAAGCTCCTTTAGAAGTAGAACTGGCATAGAAGCTCCCAAAAGAAGGCTTTGAGGCTCCGAGCCTCTCATCTTTTAACTCAACATGACAAGAAGCATCACTGAAAGTTTCAATTCTTTTATAATGCGTCAAGTTGAATTTGAGACGTTTCCAACGATCAGGTAAAGAGCGGAACAGGGCTTAGATTTACTATTCATCAGAGAGTATATGACCGGCAGTATTAAGTTCGATAATCATATTAGATATCTCCCTGAGATTTTGTCTAATCTATGATTTGGTTTTCTTTTGAAAGTGTCAAACTTTACTGCCTAAGCCATGTAACCGATGTACCACTGTATCTGAGCAGATACACCAGATATCATGTGCGGTGGGTTGTTGCTCACATTCATGGATCACTGCATCGATTACTGAGCTTACAAGAATACCTCGTGCAATGGAATTTTACTTTTCCATGCCTGGTACACTTCTTGGTCACGTCTCCCTTGGTTTCCGAAACCCATGCCTGGATCAATTATCATTTGGTTTATAGCATCTAATGCATCTTGTTCATACAATACATACCACGCCTTGAGACATAATTGTCACCAATGAGTTTCTCACCTTTGTTCAACTCAGCGACAATAGATTTCGAAGCTCATTTCTTTGATAGAGATTAAAGCGATTCAATATGTTAATTATGTTTTATTAAGCCTTTCGTTAAGCCAAATAGATACATCTCAATAAATAACACAAGACTTGATCTCGAAAAATAGCTCGGAGACTACTAATCATCAATCTCATCAAGTGTCATAATACTAGATTCTTATTTCAAAACGTAGAAGGCATTGTTCAAATGATTAATCAAATAACATTGAACAACCACTCATAAATTGAACTTTAAACAACCATCCACAATAGCAAAAATACCAAGTCAGACAAGTCATGAACATAAAATTCTAATGAACTCCCTGAGTTTCCAATTAGAAATAGAATGGAAAAGAATTAAGGAAATCTATGGATTAATCTCCCTAATTTATCATTACTAAATTTCCATCGATGCTCATAATCAAATTTCTTAGTCCCCACACTATAGATAGCTTGCCCCAAAGGATCCATATGAGGATTCTTTATCTGACGTTTCTCTTGACCTCTTAGTCTCAAAGAATCAGAACGTCGAATCCTTCCCATCCTTAAGCAGGCTGATCTTAGTGCCCGTGTCCTATCTCTTGCTACAGAAACATCGACAAATCTTGCATAATTTTTCGACCATTAGGCTTCACTTCATAAGTCTCCCACTGAACTAAAAAAAATCCTTTTGGAGGTAAGGAGGTTAAGTGTTCGCCCAGGTCTCAGGACAGGAAACTTTGAAATACTTATCACGTGGAATCGCATTGCTATAAATCAAAGGCAACAATCAGTTGTAGAGTTCAATCAAATCAATTGCGTGATCTCTTATGTTGTGTGTAGGCTTCATTTTATAATTCAAGAATTCATGGAGGATTTCAGTTTTATTGCTAATGTCTTCCTCTAAGATTGTTCCCGGTCCTGACATGCCTCTGAGAAAACGAGTAACCAAAAACAAACATACCAGTGTTAGTCAAACTCTATCACATGAATTTCCTCTCTATTTAATACATATGGAAACAACTTTCCAAGATGCAATAGGTATATTCACAAGTGAATCAGTCCAACTCATTTTGGCTCCCACTTTCATAGGCTACAGGAGTTTGAACAATTCAAACATCACCAAAACCACCATAAATATAGAATTAAATGACACATTAACGTGCATATTCCTCGAAATTTGCAACCAAAAAGCCACCCCGTAGGTTTGTATACAATAAATATGTCATTAAATGAAGCAACAACACATATACACACTAAAGATGACGTCAAACACTCTCAAAAAATATCACTATTGGACTCCACGCATAAAAAACACGTCGAAAACCATCAAACAGTGGCCGAAAAATGTCTGCACGCGCCTGCACGTGCCACCACACGCCGGGAGAAGCTCCCACGCACAGGCTGGAGTCTCCATGCGCCGCCACGCGCCATCACGCGTGGCTGTGAATGGTCTGAGTTCCGGCGCGTGTATCACACGCGCCTTCACCGGAGATAGCGTCCGCCGGCGCGTGTACCACACGTACCTCTGCCGTTTACTGGCACGTGGGTTTCACGCGCCTCTACCGGTGTTGCCGTGCCGGAGCGTGTCTTACACGCGCCTCCGAATGCCGCTGCCCTCCGGTTGGATCCGTCACGAGCTGACCTGCCGGCCCGACCCGGTCTGTCGGGTCTGACCTAGTCCACTTTCAGGCCTTTTCTAAAATAACGATCAAGTCCCTCAACTATATCAAATTTTCAAAAAACATCCCCTGAAGTTTCTGAAAGTTTGCAGTTTAGCCCCAATTACAAAAAAAACTTCAAAAAATCATATCTAGAGTTTTAGAGGGCCAAAAAATGCATTAAAAATACTGACGAACTCCTCTCGATGAGACCTATCCAGTGGTATAATCAAAACATACTATTTCTTATACGAAAAAATGACGAAAAATTCACACCCTTTAACATTACCGGTGAATTTCAATGTCAAACATCACATGTTCACTGGGATAAACCATAATCTGCCTCATACTCATATAAGCAACCCATTAATGTCATACAATACAGCAATCATATAACATCAAACAAAATTTATGTGAGAATATTTAATTCATGAAGGCAGAATAATTAAACACATGAAAATCCAGAGAGAAAACTAAACACGGAGTACCAACCATTGGCTCTGATACCAATGTTGGAAAACTTACGTTCATAAACGCTAACCCTATTCATGCATAGGGAGAAATCTTACCTTTCTCCGTAGGGTTAAGTTGCAGCGGAAGAAATAAGTTGATCGTCTGAACCGATTGGTATTCACGCTTGGTAAACTGTGATCTCATGGATCCAATCTCACAACACGGGATTGTGAATTAATTTCCACGATACAGTATTATTCTGTGAAATATGATGACTGGATTTTGTATTGTGATTTCTGGGAGAAAAAAACACGAGAGAGGAAACGCACCCTTGCGTTCTGCGTTATGTCGCGCGCATGAACGTTTCAGCACTCTGCGTTATACAATGCGTGTCTATCCTGGACAACTGCATGGCGCAGTATTTGAAAATCCAAGGAGATAGGAGTTGCGAAACGGTTTCATAACTCCTTCTGTCTCTCTTATCCACTTATATTCATATGTGGATTATAATTAATATTTATTATATTAATTATTGTTTACATTGGATACTATTTTCAACCAGATTCCTCCACATTCAAATGTTTCTTTTTGGATCATAACAGCAACATGAATTTGAAAATATGTGGGTCTAATGAAGCTGTGATGGAGGATTGGACATAAAAAGAAAGAGAAAAAAGAGTAATCGGAGAGTGAAGATCAAAAATAGAAAGTAAAATCGGAAAAGGAAGGAACTTGGATAAAAAAAAAAAAAGCCATGACAACTAATCTAATTAGGCGTGATTAGTCCAATTTTTATTTATTATTATTTGAAAAAGAAGAAAGAAGAAAAAAAGTGTGGGTTGAGTCAATTGGGCCTAATGATATTGCATGTGGCCCAATAGAAGATGTTAAAGATCCAAACGATAAAGATCGAGTCTAGGATTGAAATGTTGGCAGTTCCATTGATGAAGAAAATGAGGTGAAGGGCAGCTGCTTCTGCAATCGAGCTTAGGGCATTAGGTAATTTTTCTCATCCATTCTCTTTCGATTTCTACACACACCATCGATTTCAATGAACTAGATGATTTTGTTTGCTTGATCTTCTCTTCCTGTCTTCACAGAACTATGTTGCCCTCTCCATGTTCGACGAGATGCAATTCATTGGGTGGACTTTGGGTTTGCTATGTTGGCTACTATTTTCAACCAGATTCCTCCACATTCAAATGTCTCTTTTTGGATCATAACAGCAACATGAATTTGAAAATATGTGGGTCTAATGAAGCTGTGATGGAGGATTGGACATAAAAGAAAGAGAAAAAAGATAAATCGGAGAGTGAATCAAAAATAGAAAGTAAAATCGGAAAAGGAAGTAACTTGGATAAAAAAAAAGCTCAGCTCTGAAATTGGCCAACTCTTCATTTTCGTCGACTCTCATCGAAGTACCTCCTCAAGTGGTTCGTTGAGTGTACACATAGTAAGTTGAAGTTGAGGAGCTTGTAAGGGGAAATGGAGCACCCTTATCTTGCCTTAAATAATAACTAGGAAGACTTAGCTGTAGGAATACAGAAAAGGAAATTGGAGAAAATTGAGAATCTTAATGAACAGATTTTGGGAAATAAGAAAGGGATTTCCAAAAAACTTTCAATCTAATAGTTAATAGTTAATGATTTGAAGGTACTAGAAGTGCTCTTTGTAAAGTGTGGGATTACTGTTTGAACAGGAAAGTGAAATCGGAGAGGAGAGTGAAGCTAACGTAGATATCCGGAGTTCCGATCAAGGGTCGTTTCTCACAAACCAGATATTGGATCGAGTCGTTTAGGACACATGGTGTTGATTCTGAATTATGGAGATCGGGTTTTGAGGTTTCGAGAGTCATGAACAATGAACTGCAGTTGTATTGTTGTGTGAGATATTTCTAATCTCATTTTTGTTATTGTGCATTATATTCTTAGTATTGTTTACTACCGGATTCCTCTCTATAGACTCTGTTTATCCCAACAAAATTTTGCAAATGGTGGAGAATGCCCTAAATGATTCTAATATAGATAGAACAAAAAAAGCTATATTTCATAATATATTTACATATGGTGCTCTCATCGATGGATTGTGCAAAGATGGAAAATTCAAATTTGAAATAGATCTTTTGGATGAATTGTATCATGATTGGTTACTGGTTCACTTTGTGAATATAGGTACTTGGAGGAGGCAAAACAAATGGTAGTATAAATGGAGGGAAGAGGTTGTGCACGCAATAGCTGTCTTTATAATGTTATTATCCGAGTTTGTTGGGGAGGAACAAGCTGTTGAAAGCAAAACCATTATTGTAGGAAATGCACAAAAAAGGATTGTTGGCCGATACAGCTACCATATCCAAGTTGCTTCATCGGCTGCAATTGTAAGGAAAAGCTGAAAATGTTTGTGCCTAAAGATTACATTGCCTAATTGCATTTTGTTGTAAAATCTGTATTAAGAAACTTAATAGTATTAATTTTTATTGCAGTTTATTATCTCTACTTTGTTGATACCATTCAAAACTTGATATGTGGGGTTCAAAAACAGACACAACAGAACAAACTTGACCCAACCGAAGCATACTTTGCAATTCAATTTGGTTGCATTATTGTCAGTTTTTTAACTTTTTTCTGTGTGGTATTATTTTGTATTTTATTATTTTTCTAACGGAACATTTTTAGAAAATTATAATACATTTTGCTTTAAACTTTAAAGTATTCAATTTTTCACTTTTTAATTGTAATCAAGAAAAATAATCTAATGGCACAGATATCACTCACATTCTCATTAATACAAATATTTTTTGAAACATTTAATACACAATATTATTGCTACACCAAAAAAAAAAAAAAAAAAAAAAACTAGGACCACAATATTAAATTATTTTCTGCATTTGTTGATAATTTTAGTAGTGTTGATTTTGCTCAAATGGACAAGTATATTAGTTAGCAAACAACAAAAATAGACAACATACTATATGAGATAACAACAAAAATTATTAGTTTACTGAAACAAGATGCAAAAAACTTCTACGAGTTATAATCTGAGAGATGTTTTCACATAACTAACTAATATATTGGTAAATTTATACAACAAACAACACATATGAAATAACATGATATAAATCCACTGGGCTTGTGTATATAAATTCCTGGTCAGTTGCCTTTCTCACTAAAGTGAGTGACACATGTTCGATTCCCTTTGGGATACTAACTCTAACTATTAACAACTAACATTAACATTAACAGATAAAAAAATATATATAAATCCACCTTAATTAGCTAGGCAGCAAAAATAAACAAGATAATCTTCTCTTTTGAGTTAAGTTTGCTAATACACTTAATGTCAATTCAAAAGCTAAAAGGGTAGTACATAATTTATCATTTGGGAATCAAATCAGAAGAATTACCCATGTGACACAAACAAATACTATGAAAAAACATGACAAAAGATAAACTTAGAAAAGCATTCTTAAATCCCCAATTCTTCAGAAAACACGGATACCAATTTCACCAATTCAAATAATCAAAATTCTTCATAACTTGTACTCATTGTTTAATTCATACCATGCCCTGTTTTGACTCATACAAGTACACAATTCATGTTTACAAAGTCAACACATGAGGTAACCCTTTGATTTAGAGCTCGTGATCCATCCTATACCAAATACACAAAATCGGGATCATAATTAGTCGGCTTCATGGCTGAAACTACATCGTCTAACATTAAATGAATCGAGCTGGAGCATGGATGTGAGATATCAGCGACGTAAAAGCTATGAGTTGCACCATTTATGTTTATCCAACTACATCCGGGGAATTTCCTTAACCCTCGTCTTCTCATGTCCTTCCTAACTTCAGCTACAGCATCCCATCGCTTTGAAGCAGCACATAAATTAGAAAGTGAGACGTAATTTGATGAGTTGCACGGCTCCAGCTCAATAAGGTGCTTGTAAGCCAATTCTTGCATTTCAGAATTCCCATGAATGGCAGAAGCACTCAAAAGAGCACCCCAAATGCTAGCACTTGGTTCGACTGCCATATTCTTTATAAACTCAAGTGCTTTATCAAGTTGTCCTGCTCGACCAAATGTATCGACCATACAAGCACACATCTCTATTGTAGGTTTAATCTTATAATCATCCACAACAGATTTGTATATTCTCACTGCATCGTTTATCAAGCCTGACCTACAACATGCCGAAAGAACTCCAACTACCACTGTGGTGTCTGGTTTAATTCCATTTTGAAGCATCTTATCAAACAAAACAACTGCATTTTGACCATGACCATGTAATCCATTTCCACAAATAATTGAACTCCAGGAAATTGCGTCCTTATAAGTACATTCGTTTTCAAAAACTTGAGTTGCATAACTCAAACTCCCACATTTGGAATATGTATCGATCAAAGCATTGCAGAGAAACGTGTCGTGATTGAACTCATTCCTAACTGCAAAACCGTGAATTTGCTTCCCTCCCATCAAACCAGCAATAGAAGTACATGAGGGCAAGATTGCGACAAGTGACACCTTATTTGGTGCAATTCCATCACTCTGTTGCATTTCACGGAAAAGAAACAAGGCTTCATCAAAATCTCCACTATGAACATAGCCATTGATCATTGCAGTCCATGAAAAAACATTCTTGCAATTCAGCCTATCAAAAACTCTTCTTCCTACATCAACTTTATTGTTTTTCGAGTATATATCAATCAAACAACATCCTAGATGAACATCACCATCTTTCCCAGAACTCAAATCCAACCCATTTCTAACGATGTAAGAATGCAGTTCCCTTCCATGGTCAAATTTGTCCTGGCTATCATCATTTCCAGAATTCCCACCACACAAAGATAAGAGTGTGGAGACAGTGAACTCATCAAAAACCAAGCCTTCATTTTGCATGCCCTTCACAATATCTAACAATCCATAGAAATAGTTGTTTGAGCTCTCCATATTAGCCTTTCCATAACCCGAAATCAGTGTATTCCATGAAGATGCATTCCTAAAAGGCATTGCATCGAACACTTTCAAAGCATCACCAAAACACCCACATCTACTATACATAGACATCAAAGAATTCCCCACCACCGTATCCAACTCCAATCCATTTTTCACACTCCTCCCCTGTACCATTTTCCCATAAGAAATCTCTCCCGCATCACCTACTATCTTAAACATCAAAGAAAAAGTGAAATCATCAGCCAATGGCAAATCAGAACCTTCACACATTTCTTTGAAGATCTCCAAACTTCCTTGAAAAAACTGATTTTTTCCATACCCACTAAGAATTGTGTTGCAAATATGTGTACTCTTCACCAACAGCGAGTTGAAAACTAATTTTGCGTCAGACAGCCGTCTGAATTGACATAATGAAAGGATGAGCTTCTGGACTATAAGAGGGTGTTGCACAAGGCCCAAACGATGAGCTCTGGCGTGAGATTGATGAGTGTGACTGAGGGAGTGGGTTTCAATAGAGAGCTCAAGGAGATTGAGAAGAGGGATAGATGGATCAACCTCTGAGGCAACGGTGTGAAACAGAGAACTGTATTGTGCCAATTTGGTCCAGAAACGGCTTTGCAATGAAGAAATTCTTGCGTGGATGATCATATAAAGTGCAGCTTAACCTGTTCGATAAAATGTCAGATATGAGTGCAGATCAATCACATTCTTCAGTCGGTGATAATTAGGCTGTTAAAAAGTTTCAGAAAAAATAATAAGAAAATACTCATGACAATAACTACAATGCAACCGGTTTCATCCTGCTTTCCCTTTTTTCTTTTTAATTTTTATTATTATAATTAAAGATAATTATACCATGTGGTTCATGATGTTCATATCCTATTTTATCCCTAGGGTTTATATTAGTTTAATAAATTTCTAGGCACCTCATTTGATCAGGTGCTAGCCTGGATATGATATTTTGCAAAAATAGAAGAAACTCCATACTTCTAATTTGTTTGGTATTTATTTCTTTATTGAAAAAGTTAATTTAATTGAAAGTGTTCAACTTGAAGTAATTGTTGGCAATTGTAATACATTAATAAAAATGCAAGAAGGCCACTGAAGATGTCCTCAGATGACAGTGATATACTGTTGCTATTACACAAATTAATTGTTCTTCAAAGTGGAGTAATATTAAGAGTGTCACACAAGAGTGTCCAAACTATGTTACATAGATATAGGAAGCAATGAATGAAACTAATAGCCAAAGAATATACAAAATCAAAATCATAAAACTAGAGCCTTTATTCTTCCATCATACATCATTTAAGAAAAAAAAATATTCAAATTAATCTCTCTTAATTTTATGTGTACATGCAGAAATCACCTAAACCTATAGCCAAAGGAAGCAATTATCCAAGTCAAATACAAGGTTATGGGCATAAATTTTGCTCAGAATTCAAATAGTAATAGATATCAAGTATCTTCACGGAGATATTTGAATGTGCCTAATAATTTGTCAATGAAGAGGTCAGGTGGTTGCAACTACTACCTTTAGACCATCAATTCAACTTTGAGATGTCAAATCTGCACGCTCGAAGAAATCTATTAAGAGAAATTTATATGTAAATATTTTTTTAGAACCGTAGAGATCAGGTTGTTGTTACTACAGAATTGTTCCCAACATAATTTAAATAGGATTTAAAAAAATGAGACTCAAATTGGTATTAATCTAAAGTATAACATTTAATAGTACTCAGAGAAACCTTTTTAAGAAGAATTTTTTGTTACTGCAGAACAAAAATTGATGGTTTTAGAATTTGGGGCCTCTGTTATTGAGCTGCCATATAGAGTTGCTGATTAAATTGCAAAATTGAGCAATGAAAGGGTAATGTTTTCAAGAAAATACTGAATACTTTAATTTAGTATTAGCAAATTTTCAATAATGCTTGTGAAAAGGAAAAAAGAAAGTTTTAACATTATCAAAGAAATAACCTTAAATAAAAATGTACACGCATGCTTAGTCAGCACATCATTATATTGTAATACAATAACGTGGAAGCTAAGCAAAAGCTTGAGCTGATCACTCGACATTAAATGGTTTCTCACAAAACCTACCACTCCATCACCACCCAGCCCATCCCCTAAGAGGAAAATGAAACCATAAAAAGAGATCAAATCTTACTAAAAGAGAGAACACAGAGAAAATTCAGAAAAATAAAATGACTTAAAAAAATAATGAGTGTGAAGAAGAGTGAGAGTGGCAAGAAACAGGCAAGATAAGATAATCAAACCAAGAGAGATAACTATGGACCTATTCGGAAAAAAAAAAAAAAAAGAACTATTTACCTTGAACGTAGAAGGACACATCAATCTTGGATAAAATTCGAGTCTTGAAGATTCAACATGTGATGTGAATGGAAGTTAACAATCGAAAACTCCACTTTAGGAAAGAGAAATCTTGATTCCTCATGGAGATGAGCATTATCTAGGAGGTTTCTGGCAAGAAACAATACACACTGAGCGTGAAAAAAAAATTCTCAAAAATTTCAACCACCAAGTTCAATCAAATTTAAGAAAACTACATTAAACATGAGAAAATAAAAAAGACATCTCTTTTAGTACAGCCCAGATCTTTCATAAAGAACCAATTCTTTAACATCACTAAAAATGTGGTTATAATTGCAAAATGACAAGCTGTAGGTTTCTTCAACTCTGAAATAGTGATACTGATACAGCGTTAAAGATACAAACTATATGGGCCCATATTGGGCTTTCAGCATGGGAAAGAGGTGCAGAGAGCACATAAGTGCATGGATCTCTGTCTTAGTAATGTCGATGATGCAATAGAGAATGCAGCTAGTGACAAAGGGAAGACGGAAGCAACAGTTTATAACTAAGAACTTTTTTCGAACATCCTATGTGCAAGAACAGGAATACTGTTCGATAGGCTTAAGCAAGCAATCTTAACATAAGCATAAGAAATATTAAATCCAAAAAATAACAGCTATGTGACTCTGAACTTTATGCTGACAGTTACATACCAATATAAATAAAAGGTCCGGATCATGTTATAACCTCATGACAAGAGCATTTTATTGAGTCAATAAGCATTAAGCTGATATAATGTAAGTTTCATGAAATTTACAAGAGCTTGAGATAGTGCTAACAAATCCAAGTGCAGTTGGAAGCACACTAAGACATTCTCTTACTACTTACATACACAAATCATTTTTTCTTAAAATATCAATACGTAACTGTTTAAGAATTGAAGGAAAGAAGTATAGTGGATGTGGTTATAATTGGTGGCTAGAAGAAGAGTTGCTTTGGGGAGAAGGTTGTGCTATTTTGGTCAAGAAGCTGAGTTTTGTTACTTCTCTTGGCACCTGGAAGTAAATTATAGTGAATTAGTTGATGAGAGAATTGAGACCTTAAAAAGATACTATAGGAGGTTGGCATGGGAGATGATATGTCATAAATTGGTATATTCCTTGAAATTACACATTAACAATTCCAATAACTTTCAGTTAACATCTTAAAAATTGAGGTAGTTGAGCAAAAACATCCACTTCAATATACAGCATAAGATGCTAGAGAACTTTGATAGATTTTTTAAGCTATATATATGACTTAATTTATCTTCGGCATTATCTCAAATACTTTTAATCTCTAACCAAACAAACAAGTAAGAAACCAAGTGCTCCCTGAAATTTATCAGCAAGTAGAACCAGCTTCACGGTAAAGAACACATTTTTCGTTTTCTTCTTATAAAATAGAGTGTATTGAAGGAGCAATTAGCCACTACTCCAACGAAAATGATGAACAATCAACAATATACATAATCTTTCATATATATCATATTGAAGTCAACACCGCTTCATAATGTTCTAGAACTCTGCAGAAGGTTTGAAGAGATGGCAATCCATCCTAGAATTATCTAGATGGATGATTAAGATGGATGATAATAATAGAGTCGGTGGTGGAATCTTAGCATCAAGATAATCATTCTAGAATATTGTAGAGAATATAAACCCACCGAGTATCTATAAATAGAGTGGTGGTGGTCTCATATGTAAGTATAAGTTGTGGCAGTGCTAGGAGAGAGAGAGAGAGCCACAAGTTAAAACTTAAAATAGAGTAAAGTTTGAGGGTCGTGAGTGAGTTACAGAGTTGTAGCCGAGAGTGATAGAGTAAAGTTTGAGGGTCGTGAGTGAGTTACAGAGTTGTAGCCGAGAGTGTGATAAAGAGTTGAGTTACTTTCCCAACTCATGGATCCACAATTACCCAACCTATCATAACTTTTCCAGCAACATAAAATAAAGAGATACGTACAGCATACATAATAATACCAAATTCTAAGTGAAATAAAACACATATACAGCATACATAATAATACCAAATTCAAGTGAAATAAAACACATGAGTATAACTATATAGAACAAATAACATGTAAGAGATTTAATCATAAAAATACCAAATTTAAGTGAAATAAAACACGAGTATAATTATACTGAACAAATAACATAGTTCTGCAAAATAATACCACAATCTAACAACATACACGATGACGTAGTTGTTCCCGAATCTATGGTTCGTGCTCGTATAATGCATAAAGACAACCTGTCATTCAATTTTATTTGTTATAAAATACAACTGATAAAAGTTCTATAAAAATTTGTAATTTTCTTTGTGTATAAAGTCGATGTATGAAACAAAATAATGCAGAGTATTCCCTCATTTTAACAAAACAAACATTTAAAAAGGCAGTACGGGCTAATTGATACTAGAATCTCATAGTATAGTTGGTTAACTTAGTGCTCAACTTGTGAAGAGACAATTTGTCAAACACTTTATGTGCAAAAACACTAAACTGTTTGGTAGAATCTCAACATATCTAGAAGTCGTAAGAAAATCAAAACAGAGCATTTCTATGACTCCTAAAATCATAAATGAGCAAACACTTGCTCAAATTGTTTGCATACAAGGAAAATAAGATGTAAGTACAAAGAAAATACCTGTCGTGTTGGGAGGACTATAACTGGGAGCTCTTACTTTGGGTGGAGGTAGCGGAGGAGAAGAGGGTGTGAGGAAGAGGTTGTGAAGAAGAAAATCAAAACAGAGCCTAAAATCATAAATGAGCAAACACTTGCTTAAAATCATAAATGAGCAAACACTTGCTCAAATTGTTTGCATACAACGAAAATAAGATGCAAGTACAAAGAAAATACCTGTCGTGTTGGGAGGACCATAACTGGGAGCTCTTCCTTTGGGCGGAGGCAGCGGAGGAGAAGAGGTTGTGAAGTGAGGCAATGGCGTGACAGCGGTGGGAGTATGATCGCACTCGCACACTGTCAATTCAGACAGCTTATTGGTGACTCAAAACTGGCCGCTCTCGTTCTCTTTATAATAAAAAAGAGATATGCATAAGAGCATCCATATTTATTGCTTGCTTTTTATTCAAAAATTGATTAATTAATTAATGTGGAAATGAATTTAAACTATCACCCTATTCGTATTCTCTGACCTTCTGCTGTAATGAACTCGGTTTATTTCAAACAGGAGAGAAATGTGCAATGCATATTAGAAGCAAGTACCATTTTTAATTATAAATTTTATTGGGGTGTGAAACGCATGTTATAAATGTGGGTGGATGTTAAAATATATATTAAAAAATGATAAAAATAATGGCTCCATAAATAATGGATTTAAATTGAAAAATAAAATTGAGCGTTAGTTGAATTTAATTAAGAAGTGTATAAGATGGGGTGAAAGGAAAAAATGAATTTTAACTGAAACCAACGCAGATGATCTAAGACCCTGAGCATGACAAAATTCAGGATTAGTGGCAAAATATAAAAAAAGAATATGTAATTTTCAATTTTGTTCATTTCTCATCTAATTTTAGTCTCTTTTTTTTTCATTTTTTTTACCAATTTCTGACATTTTTAATTTAAAAAACTTAATTTGGAGAGAAAAAAATATTAAATTTGGTCGAAATGACAAAAATTGAACAAGAAATAATCAAAATTAAAATTTTCAATTGAAAAATAACTAAAATTGAAATCCACCATACTTATATAGGACCAATTGTAATATTTTCTTCACAATTAGTCTCTAACTTTTGAAATTTTCAAATTTCACCTTTTTAATTCAATTTTGATATAATTAGTCCAATTTTTATCAGGTGAGTTCAATTTTTAGAAAATATGAATGATTAAATCCACTTTTAATCTTATAACTTTTTACTTTTTCACTAAAAAGTCTTTTATGTCAATTTTAGTGTCCTACCCTTCCAAATTTTCAAATTCAATTCTTTTGCAAATAAAAAAAAATAAAGAATTATAAGACTTCCTATAATTTTTTTTTACAAGAAATAAACTTATATTAAGATGATTGCAATGCAGCCAAAGATTCGGCAAAAATAAAGTTAGGAGGATTATCCCAACTAAACTCAAAGATAACATTGAGGTTGTCTTGGAATAGAGAGAATGCAACATGACATGAATGTCTTGAGGGATACAAGTAGCTATAAATTTTGCAAAAGAACTAAAATTGAAAAAATAAAATTACAGGATTAAATTTGAAAAAGAAAAAAAGTTATAAGAGCAAAATTGGATTCAACCAAAATTATAGTGCCAATATTGATATTATCTCATTTAGTTTTAGTCCAAATTGATGCTCCCTCCGTCACAAAAATACTTGCACACTCTTTATTTTGGTTCGTCCCAAGAATACTTTCACACTTTAAAAATGTAAACAATACATAATATCAATAATCTTATAATACTACAATATTACAAAAAGATATCACCTTCTTTTTACACACAATTTAGTCAGAGTCAATTACTCTCTCCGTCCCAAGAAAAGTTTGCACCCCTCTTTCCGGCACGGAGATTAAGAAAGTGATAACTTTTAGAATTATTATGGTATTTTTTGGTAATAAATAAATGATAAAGTATATTAGGTGTAGGGTTTTTTTTGTAAATAAAGTGTATATATTATATATTTTACTATTCAACTACCCAAAATACCCATTTTATTTCTTACATCATTACAACAAAATGTATTTTTCTTAAACATTATGCCACCAAATACGTGTATGTATTCTTGAGATGGGGGGAGTATAATTTTTCCAATTTCTACGAAAGCTCATTTTGGTAGTCCACATCTGGTCCATTTCCAACAGCACCCCTCAATATGCGAGCTGAGGATAAAAGTTGTCCCGACATGAGCGAAAAGAGAAATTAATATATGGAATTGCTCGTCATTAACAAAAGACAATAAGTAACGGGCGGTGAAGAGGCAGAAGAGGAGAAGGAAAGAGAGAAGGAGGAGGAGGCTGAGGAAGGTGGCGCAATATTCTGCAATCCTCTCCCGCGGTGCATTGTGTTTGTTGACATACCACTTGATCAAGTGTTTCATCGGAGGAAAGAGAGGGGTATTGAATAATCAATGATATATGAAGGAGATTGTTAGGTATACGCGGTAGTCATCGTCGTCACACCGATTGTCGTCGTCGGAGCTTGGCCGGAAGTGGTGGCTGAAGGGAGGTGCTCAGATTCCTTCTTCTATTCACTGAGAATAGAATTCACACACACTTCCTACTTAGGGTTTCACAAATGGGTTGATAAATTGGGGACCAAGATATAAGGTTATGGGCCAAGCCCAATAGAGAAATGAAGACCAGCAATTTGGGTCAACAGGCCCAACAATTCTCCACCTTGGCCCAAATTGTCCACCTTTGTGTTCATCTACATACGAATTCATCATCGCACCTTTTTTCTAGACACCTGCAAAATAAAAAAATACAAAGTTAAATGCAAGATCCAGAAATTTGACAAACACAAAGTGAGTCAAAAGAAATTGACACAAAGTCATAAAAATTTCATCACAAAGATATAAAGACAAAGCACAAAGCTCTCAAGATAACACAAAATTCACATAGTGTAATCACATAGATTAGAACTCACAGTTCTCACGACACACTAACAGTTCACATAGAAAACAATAAACTAAGCACAAAGCTAACATAAGATCACTAAGATCATTAATACACAATTCATAAAATTTATCACAAAGAATGGAATACAAAATTCACAAGACACATAATCTAGTCACATAAACACACGAGCTATAGCATTTAAAAATCACATAGACACTGCACAAAGAAGCACACACAGTAATTAACAATCAAACGTTACACAAACATTCGAACTCATACAACAAGCTACACCTCACTTAGAGAAACAAATAAGCATGTAGACTAGGCACAAAAGTATAAAGGTAACACATATGCAAATATTCCACCTCACTAGGAGCAGCCTAAAACCTAGCAAGTTTAACACATAAACAAGCACAAAACATAGAAAACAAATTTTAACAAGTTTCACACAAAGGAAACACAAATTCACAAAGAAGCACGTAGATTCAAAATGAAACAAGATAAGAAAAATAAATTTCTTAATCACATGCAAAATTAACTAGCCAATTAAAACACGCCCAAGAATTAAAAGGCATCAAATAATTTACACACAATTATATCTTAATCATAAGAATCATTCACAGCTTTGAACACCCTCTCATACTTCATCTTCTGTTTCAAACAGATATTGAAGTCTCCTTGCCCAAACGCATTAGGAAAAGCCATATGTGCTTAAAGTTGAGTGAATCAACTCACACAGATTCAAGAAACAACACAATCACACACACAGGTGATCTAAGGCTATCTCAGGGCCTAGAAACGAACTCAATTCACATACAAAGAAAGAAAATAGCACAAAATTTCAGAAAAAATCAGATTAGCAATGAAAGCAAACTAAGAGTAAAATATCACATAGATAGAGAACTCACAAGAAATTTCAAGCAAATAAAAAACTAGAGATACCACAGAAATGGACCAATTCAGGCCACAAATCGCAAAATCCCTAATTTTATAGCACAGAAATCACAAGCATATATCTAGGAGGACCAGCCGCCTCAAAGCATCACAAAGGAAGACCAACCGCCTTAGGGTATCACAAAGATATATCATAACTGAACAAATCAGAAAATAAAAAATACAAAGTTAACAGGAATGAAAAAACTCCCATGAAGCCGTGGACTAACACCGGGTCAGAACTGATCTGATCGGAACCAACAGCAAGCGGCGGTCGACGGGCGGACATACGGCAGGCTGGCGGCGATGGTCAGAACTGATCTGACCGGAACCACGGACGGTGACAGATGGCTGACTGATCGAGAACCCCGCCAAGGTCAAGGTCAGCGAACTCTAGCCGTCACTCACAAACCCTAGTGCCGGCTGGGATTGCGTTTTCGGATGGTCAGCGGTGGCGGCGGTCAGAACTGATCTGACCGAAACCCTAGCAGCGTCGAGCAGCAGTGGGCAGTGATGAACGGCGTACAGCGAATTGATCGAACCCTGTTCCTCACCTCCACTCATCGGAAGCCTTACCTGCAAAAGTTCAGCGATTGCGTATAGCGGCGACGGCTGGCGGTAGATCTGAACGGCGACTGATGGAGGATAGCGATCTACCACCGATGGACGGTGAACGGAGGACGACGGACGGCCGAATGGCTCGGATACCACTGTTAGGTATACGCAGTCATCATCGTCGTCACACCGATTGTCGTCGCCGGAGCTTAGCCGTAGGTGGTGGCTGAAGGGAGGTGCTCAGATTCCCTCTTCTATTCACTGAGAATATAATTCACACACATTTCCCACTTAGGGTTTCACAAATGGGTTGATAAATTGGGGATCAAAATGTAAGGTTATGGGTCAAGCCCAATACTTAGAGAAATGAAGCCCAGCAATTTGGGTCAACATGCCCAATGGGCCCAACAGAGATGAACACCCAACTAAATCCAAGAACACGTTTAATTGGATTTGTTGACCATACCACTTAAGGTGAGCAATATTTATGAACACAAATACTTATGTAAATCGAGTTCACGATGTAAACCATGTGTTCTTCCTTTACAATCATATAGTATACTTTATGTATTGTTATGGTATTTAAATTAAGGGGGATTACAGAGTTTACAAGAATTTATAATGTAAATTAGGTTTACGAGAGAGTAATAAATGCCTAATACACAAACTAATCAGATTTGTTAACGTGCTCCTCCATAGTCAACCATCTCGTGCGATTTGAAAGTGCATTTTTGTGTGGTGTTTTGTCGTTCACTATTTTAAAAGATTTGCCAGAAATTGACTTAACATAGAATATCACAATGGGTTCCAACAGAAATTGAATTTTATGTATATGTTTATTAATTTATTTATTTTTATCAATTGTTACTAAAATTGGACTCACGGGATTAAAATTAGACTATTAGGATTAAAAATGAATTGAAATTTTAAAAAATGAGAGCGACTAGTTATGAGTTTTGTCATAATTAATGGACCACATATGATAATTTATCCAAATAAGCCATAAAATAAAATAAATAAAAGTTTACAGGATCCAAAAAAAAGATGATTAAAAACAGGACTGACGAAGCCTTGTGTAATGGACATCTTTGACATGGGCGTCACAGGAGGCTAGAAAGTCAAAATACACTGCTGTAAATGAAACCTACCAAAAAAGCAGACTGACCAAGCAGCTATAGGAATCCCCAAAAGGCCTCATTAAAAACCCCACATGTAATAATTTATCCAATGGAGTAACAATATATTAAGGGTGTGTTTGGATGGAAGGATTTGAGGAGGAATTTATAAATCATTCCTTCAAATCCCTCCCTCATATTTGGATAACATTTGAAATCAATGGATTTATAAATCTAAGATTTTAAATCAATGGATTTCAAATCATGGATTTGATTTTGAATTTTTTTTAATTGTTTTTGAATGGATTTCAAATCCCCACTGAAATCGTGTCATTTAAAATCCTTCCGTTGTAGTGTAATTTAATAAGTTAATATTATATATATATATATATATATATATATATATATATATATATATATATATATATTAAACTCTACCACCTAGCCTACCCCTTACCCACCTTCACCCCACCTCCACCCCCACCTCCACCCCAAATTTTTTTTTAAATAAAATTTTAGATTTTTAAGATTTGAATAATAAAAATATTACCCCTGCCCACCCATCCCAAAAAAAAAATTTTTTATAAAATTTTAGATTTTAATATTTATATAATAAAAATATTACCACCCAACCTATCCCTACCCCCTACCCACCCCCCTTCACCCCCCACCCACCAAAAATTTTTTTTATAAAATTTTAGATTTTAATATTTAAATAATAAAAATATTACCACCTAACCCAACCCACCCACCCTCCACCACCCCCACCCAAAAAAAATTTAAATAAAATTTTAGATTTTATTTTTTAAATATTAAAATCTAAATTTTTTTAAATAAAAAATTGGTGGGTGGGGGAGAGGGTGGTGAGTAGGGGTGGGGGTGGGTGGATGGATAGAGTGGTAGGATTGGGTGGTAATATTTTTATTATTTAAATATTAAAATTTAAAATTTTATATAAAAAAAATTTGGGGTGGGGGGTGGTGTTGTGTGGGGGGTGGGTGGATAGGGGTAGAGTTGGGTGATAATATTTTTTATTATTCAAATATTAAAAATCTAAAATTTTATAAGAAAAAAAAATTTATGGGGATGGATAGGGGGATAGGTTGGGTGGTAGAGTTCCCTCCCAAAAAAATTATTTTTAATAAAAATTTAGATTTTAATATTTAATATAATAAAATTTTATTATTTTTATTTATCATATACTCCCTCCGTCCTATAACAAGGTACGCGTTTCACTATTCCTGACATCCACTTAAAATGCATCAATTTCCTCTATTTAATAAAGAAAGTACACAATATGACTCACCACTTCTCTCTAATACAATTACCCAACTTATCTATAATAATAATACTCCTTAATTTACGTTCAAAAAGCAAATAAAGACCTTAGAACCGTCCACGTGCAAACAGCAAACACGTAACTTGTTATGGGACGGAGGGAGTATAAAATTCTATTTTAAAAATAATTTTTAAATTATGGATTTGAAATCCTTTCAAAGATTCATAATTTATTCAAACAGTGAAATTCAAATGAAAATTTAAAATTCGAGAAATTTAAAATCCACTCATTTTCAAACTTCTTGGATTTGAAATGTTTCGATCCAAACACAACCTAAGGTTTAATTGTGGTTTCACTTTTATAATACTCCATCTGTCCGCTTCTAAGGTATCCATTTTATTATTTTGGCGTCCGCTTCAAATGTATCTATTTCCTCTATTTAGTAAAAAAGTACACAATATGGCCAACAACTTCCCTCTAATACAACTACCCACTTTACATACAATAACACTCCTTAATTCACGTGTAAAGAGTAAATAGATATCTTAGAATTGGACGGAGGGAGTATTACATTTTGTAACCCGTGCGTTGTACGGTACAAGGATTTATACTCCCTCTGTCACATGAATAATATTACACGTTTACTCTTTGTACGCATATTAAAACATATTGTATTATAATATATAGTGAATTGAGTTGAGAAATATAATATTTTAATGAATAGTTAAAAATAAAAAATTGAGAATAGGAAAATGGAAAATGTATTGGAAAATTTGGTAAAATTTTTAATAGATAGATATATATAGATAATTGTAATTTTACCTCGCTTTATTCTATTCTAATAAGAGTGTTATTATTTGCACACCACTTCTTATTGAGTACATCATTTTTAATAAATACACACCACTTTTAATTGTTAATTTTTTATTTTATTATATATACACCCCTAAAATTATAAAATTATCCTTTTTTAAAATTAAATACACGCATGTAAACTCCCAATTTCATTCTTACTAAATTAGAAATCTTCTTCGTCCTTTTTAAGACTTTAAGTTCGACGTGAATGTTCTCTTCTAAACGTCGTAACCATCTAAACCAAATATATATATATATATATATATATATATATATATATATATATATATATATCAAAAAATAAGGAAGAAAAAAAAATATTTCTCTATCAAGAAGATGTCATGAGGAAATTATATTTAATTTTTTGTTATATAGTACCAATCCACAATGAAATCGACTTCAAATTCATCGAAAATATCAGTTGGTAATTCTTCACTTTTTGCCCACGTCTTTAACAAGGAAAAGACAATAAAAAGCAGTAAAATTATCTACCCTAAACCCTAAATGGTATTGCACTGATAACACAAATCAAAAAAGATTGAAATAGAAGTTTAAATGATTTACAATTATTGCATTGATTTTAAGAGGTTTCCTCAATGCTTCGTTTAAGAAGGAGTTAAAAGTTTTTTTGTCCCATAACTATTTGAAACTTTAAATTCTATCCAAAAAAAAGATATTTATATCAATTTAGTATAATAACTATGAATTTACTTTCAATTTTGCCCAATTTTCGCCGGAACCCTAGATTCTCACCGGAAAGACCGTTCAATTTGGAGGAATTCGGCGACCTTAGCTAACGTGGCATCCCAAATAAAATTATTTACACATAACATTTTTTAAAAAAATTTAAAAAATGTGAGTCACCTCTCCCACCTAATTTAGGAAAACATTTGACTAATTTTATTAAAACGCAACAGAGATTGTAAACTAGTACCAGCAAATCGCCGACAAGATCGACAACGATCTATTCATCAGAGTTCTCCTGCAGTCAGTTAGAAGTGTCCGAGCGACGTTCATTAGATAATTCCTTGTTTACTCCTCCCGTTTTCATTTTAATAAAATTAGTCAAATGTTTTACAAGTTAGGTGGCAAGTGACTCACGTTTTTTAATTTTTTTTAAATGTGACGTGCAAATATGTTTGGCCCAATTTTATTTGGAGCACCACGTCAGCTAAGGTCGTTGGTTTCCCCCAAATTGAATGGTCTTTCCGGTGAAAATTTAGGGTTTCGGCGAAAATTGAGCAAAATTGAAAGTAAATTTATAGTTATAGTACTAAATTGATACAAATATCTTTTTTTTTTGGACAAAATTTAAAGTTTCAAATAGTTATGAAAAAAAAAACTTTTAACTCTTTAAGAAGTGATGTAAAATAATGGACAGAGAGGAGTGTCGAAGTTTCTATGTCTTAATTCATAGATGAATTTTGACCACGTACTCTATATTTATAAAATCTTTTGTGTTTCTTAATTATAATTCAACATTATGGTTTAGATTTTTAACTTGTAATTTATATTAAATAGGATCAAATCAGTATATAAAATATGTTTGAAATTTAGGGTTCATGAAATAATGATGCATATAAAAAATATATATAAAGTGTGTATTTAATGAATTTAGGGTAATTTAAACTTTTTAAAAATATTTATTTTAATTTTATAATAATAAAGTGTGTATTTAATATAAGGGGGTGTGCAAATAAGATGAGTCTCCTAATAATTCATACTACATTATTTACTCATAAAGTTTGTTTATCCTTAGAATTTTGTGTGTTAATATTTTAGTGTAATAATTTTTTAATAATTAAAATTAAAAGAGTGAGGATTACTTCTAGGTACACAAAAAAACCCTTAATTACTATGAGATACAAACATACAAAAGTATTACTACTAACTACAAAAATATATAGTGATATTCCAATGTTACCCCTACAAATGTGCTACACATAAATATTGTGTGCAGCAAGTGTTCGTGTGCAGCAAAGTGTGTGCAATAGAAAAAAGTGTGTGCAGCAAAAAAAAATGTGTGCAGCAAAAAAATATGGTGGTCAGGCGGTGGTCCAGAGGAGCTCCGGCGGCAGTGGCAGCGGTCCGGCGACTTTTTCAGTGATCCGGTAGTGCTCCGGCGACCGGCCGAAGGCGGCCGGCGACATTTTCCAACAACTGGCGGTCCGACAGGTGGTCCGACGGTGGGTAGGGTTTGTGATTTTAAGGTATATAGGTTTAGGGGTATATTTGGTATTTTACTTTAATATTTTGTATATAATAATAATTATTTTAAATCAATGTATCTAATAGTAATTAGGGGTACAAAGTGTGTACCTTGGAGTAATTAATTCATTAAAAAAATGATAATTGAATGAGCCAGTTCCGAAACCGATCTCATTGTAGCCATCATTTTCTTTACTTATTTCGTTCCCACATTTTCCTCACTATTATAGACTATTTAAGAAGGCAACTCAATGCTTAAGGTACAGCCCAGTAGACATGCACCGATTAATCGGAATCGACGATTCCAACCAGAGAACAGTAGTTTTAACTAGAACCGGCGATTCTGGAACCTCCAAAAAAAGAACCGAAATCGGTAGAAAAAGGTTCGGTTTCGGTTCCAGCATATAAAAAATTAGAACTGGCAGTTCGAACTGCCGATTCGCCGATTCATGGTTAAAACTGTTATTTTTTTATTTTTTAAATTTTTTTAACTGTCCAAATCATCTAGCCGTTGGAGATCGATGACCCAAAAAAGTTTGACCGTTAGGCCTCTGAACCACTGGTTCTGATTCGCTGGTTAAAACCAGTGGTTCGGTGAATCGGGCGGGAAGCTTTTGAATTTTGAAATTCATCGGGGAATCGGCAATTCCACCGGATATATATATATATATATATTTTTTTAAGCAAGGACTGAGATTTTTTCCATTTCAAATTTTGAAATTGATGGATGAGATCAATTCCGGTCCTCTATAAATACCCCAAATGTGATCAATTTTTGAGCACACAACATTCTCTCATTTCTACTTCTACTTTACTACATTCTCAATTCACATATTTTGCTCTCTCTCTCACTTACTTCAAATTTTCAATTCTCTCATCTTCAAGTGTGATTATCATTCTTTTCTTCAATCTAAAAAAAAAAAAAGTTCAAGACTCAAAGTGCTCTCATTTCAATTCTCTCATTATCATTTATATTCTTCCTACCTATACTACTATACTAGTGTTAGAGCGTATCTTGTTTCTTTCTTACTTCTCTTCTTCTAGTTTTTTAGTTCATATATATTCATCTTTTCTTCAATCTAAAAAAAATGCCTAGAAAAGGTTCTTCTTCATCCGATGCCTCACCTTCTTCTTCTAGAGGAAGACCCACACCCAACACCTTCAATTGCCCTCCACCACCTCTACGTCAACTTCCAACAACTCTAGAAGATGTTGAACATATTCCTTTGGATGAAGAAATGTCCCATCATTTGTTCAACTTGAATTATAGGGAGATACATGGAGATGATTTTCCCTCCGACGACGACAACGATGATATCCAAGTTCAATCACAACCAAGAGCAAGTGGAAGTCAACCAACACCAACACCAACCTCGAGTGGTATGGGTACCGGAGATGGAGGATCTAGCGGAGGGAAAGAGGGAGGCTGAGGATCGACTCAAAGTTTCCCACAAGTATTATATTCCGATATATTTTTCATTCACTTCAAGAATGAGGCGATTGAGAATTCGAATGAATTCAAAGTTATTTGCAACTATTGTGGCACGAAATATAAATTCAAGCATGGTGGAGGATATGGAACGTTAATCAAGCACATCAAGTCAAAGCATCCGGATAAGATTGGCATCTCAACCGATCAAATACAAATAGGATGAGGATTCACGGCGTCTTCCGGAGGAGAAGGTTCATCGGCGTCAGGTACTCTTTTTAAATTTGATGATTCTAATTATTTGAGATTATACCTTAAACTTATGTGCACCAAACATTTGTCATTTAACTTTGCTGATAATGTTTTTTTCAAGATTGGGTCAATCTCACTTTAAATCCTCAAGTCCACCTTTGCATCGTAATAAATGTAAACTTGGTGTTGTTAAAGTTGTTAAAGAGTATGGTTCGATTTTAAAATAAATTTTGCAATAATTACATCATAAAGTGTCTATATGTTTGGATATTTGGAGCAATGCTTGGCAAAAAGCGGATTATATGGGTATTACTTGTCATTGGATTGATAGTTCATGGAATATGCAAAAAAGATTAATTGCTTATAGATCATTTGATGTTCCTCATACCGCCGTTAATATTACTCACAAAATTTGTACTATTTTGCAAGAATATGGTTTAGTTACAAAAATTTTTACTATCCCATTTGATAATGCTAGTGCTAATACGGCTAGTTTAGAAAGTCTTATAAATATTTGCAAATCCTTAATTGGTGGTAGATTTTTTCATATTAGATGTATTTGTCATATATTGAATTTATGTGTTCAAGATGATATAAGTGCTTTGCAAGCACAAATCCAACCTATTAAAAGTGCTTTATGGTATATAATGAGAAATCCTTCCGTGACTAAAAGGTGGAAAAGATATTGTCACTCTGTGAACATTTACCCAAAAAAAATTTCTTTAGATGTTTCAACTTGTTAGAATTCGACGTATAAAATATTACATGACTCTTTTGATTATAAAGAACATATTTGTGATTTTTTACTCACAAGATACGGGTGGTCAAATCTTATTTGTTAATCAATGGGACACATGCTATACTTTATGTGATGTTTTGCAAATTTTTAATGATGCTACGGAAGAACTAACCGATGTTTATTATCCTACTTCAAATTTAGTTATTGATAATTGCGTTAAAATTGTCTTGGTTTTTAGTGCTAATGAAGCACATCCGTTGTTGTCAAATGCTATTCTTTCCATGAAATTTAAGTGGTTAAAATATTTTTTCAAATTTCGGACTTGTGTTTAGTTGCTAAATTGTTAGACCCACGTACTAGAACGGATGGTTTAGAAGAATTTTTAAGACTTTACGATGATTCATTGTGTGCTAATTGCGATGATCCTACTAGACAACAAGCTCCCAATCCTAAAGACATAGTTGCAATTACTTATAATCTATTAAAGAAACTTTTTAAGAAGTATAAATAACAAAATGGTATGAATGATGATCAATCTAGTTGTGATAATGTAGTGGTAGTGGTGATAGTTCTAGAAAATATAATGCTTTTGAAAATTTTTATAATTTTTATGATGATAGATCTCAAAAACGTGCACGGATTTCAAGAACTTGATTCTTATTTTACTAATACTTTTGAGTTTGATACAAACGAAACTAGTTTTGATATTTTAAAGTGGTGATCAAGGAGAACAAAATCCTTCCCTATTTTATCATTGATTGTAAGAGAGATATTTGCATCTCCCGACTCCACGGTCGCCGTTGAACAAGCATTTAGTCTTGGTAGTCTCACTTTAGATCTGATAGGATCCAATTTAAGTGTGAAAATTTAGAAAATCTATGCTTGTTTGATGATTGGTGCAAGGCGGAAAGACGGATTCAAAATCAAAGTGAAGAAGACCGTACGAATGATGAATATACAGAATATGGAAGCGAAGCAGAGTAAACAAAAAATATCATCACCTCCACCGAGTCAAAGAGGTAAGTTAAGAGAACTACGTGGACTTTGATTCCTTTTGAAGATACATAGGCAACTTAAATTTAAGTTGAACTTGAATTTTCAAGTTGAACCCTATATTTAAACTCAAGTCCTTTTTTTCCCCCTCTTTTATTTTGTCGTATTTTATTTTGTGAAATTTGTATTTTTCAAAATTTTGAATAGCAACAATAGATTAGTTGTAGTGTTCTACATTTGTAAAGTGTAATGGTTTAGACTTTATTAACTTACTTACAACATTGTAATATTGTATTTGTATGATTATAAATTTAATATCAACTTTCAAATTTTAATATCAATTTAATATTGCATACACCATGTTTTAAATTTTAATAATAAAATTATACATATTCAAATTTAATATTTCAATTACACATATTTTAATAAATAAATTACACATGTATAATATATTATTTGTCATAAAAAAGTAAAAGACAAAAAAAAGGGGGAAAATTGGAAAACCGGCGATTCTTAACCGGAATCAGCGGTCACGGTTCTGGAACCGAATTCTTTCCACTCCGGTTCGATTCTGGTTTCCCCTACCTTGGAACCAGAACTGACAGTTCCGAACCGAGGTGCATGTCTACAGCCCAGAATCAAGTGTTGTATTTAGAGTTATTATTCCATATTAAATTTCATATATGCTTTGGAATTTTATTAATTCAAGACTTGAAAAATGAGTAAACTATCAATTTAGGGCCTGAATTATTTTTTCTATCAATTCGGAGCCTAAATTATGTATAATTATCAATTCGGGGCCTGAATTTAGACTCTAAATTGATAAATATGAGATAATATATATATATATATATATATATATATATATATATATATATAATCTCAAAAGTACATTTTAATCATAAATTTATTACTCTTACCTAACTTACATCACATACTTAATAATTTATTTATTATTTAAAAATACTGCATTACCTCAAAAAATTAATAAAATTAATCAAAGGTATTATCACTCTTTGTTTACACTATAGATTATTCATGAAATTGTATTATCACTTTTTATTAATTCAGTATCACTTTTTATTATGAAAATTATCATTTTTCTTCCGTCTCACGTAAAGATTTATGTGAAATGGCCTAACACAAGTCTTTACCTTAATCAAAATATAATTTTTCTTAAACTTCGTATCTATTAAAATTTAATTTGAGAGTAGTAATCTTATTGTGGGGTGTAAATTTGAATTCTTCTGATGCATCTCATGTTTTATACAAGTTGGAAAAAGGATGCATAAACTAATGTTGGGAAAAGGATGCATAAACTAATTTTGCTTGTACAAGTGAGATCACATTTTTTAAGTGGATAACACAATTGTGTGCGTCTGGGATCTAGAAATGCCCACTGGACTGAATGAAATATGAGATGAAATAGGAGTTAGGGGAAATTTGTATTCTTAATTAGAAGAGATGGCGCCACTCCTTCTAAACGGTTGTATTGTATTTTCGTTTTATAAATAAATTCACCTTTACTATTTTTATTCGTTCCATAAATAAGATTACACACTCTAAATAAAGAAATAGATACAATCTAACAATTCTACGATAGTCTTTAATTTCAAAATTATCACACCTTTACAATTCACATAACTTATTTTATAATTTATTTATTACACCAAAACACCAAAGTATCCCTAAAAATAAGTTAAAAGGCAATTTTTTGGTGATGTTTGATTTGAGTTTAAGTTTAAGGTTTAATAACACATGAACATTGTTAATTTTGTGTTTGTTTTGAGTTTAGGTTTAAACGTATGTCCAAATCAAGTATTAAATGAGGTAAGATGAGATATAAAAGAGGGCATAGAAAAGAAAAGAAAATATTAATTGAATAAAGAGAATACATAATAAGAAATGGAGTTAAAATCATTTTTGTCCCATAACTAAAAGGAATTTTTGATTATGTCCAAAAAAAAAATATTTCGTCCCGTAACTCCTTAAATTGGCCAATTTTGGTCCCCAAAGTCACCGGAATCCTATATTTTGGTCAAAATTGTGGCTTTCCGGCAAGGTAACCGTAGCAAATGAGATAAACTATGCGCATGCTGCATAGTTTACTATAGCCTCAGAGATAAAAGAGTGCCCTGATGAATCAAGCCTCAGAAATTTCGTCGAACCCCTTCATCTGTCTCAAAGGGAGCTGTATTCCCAATTCAGGACGTCATTCTCTTGCTTCAGCATCTGGTTCTCCTGGATCAGGTGTGGTGAACGAATGATCCTTAGCTTGGAGTTGTACGTTAGGCTTTGCCTTGTTGGACCACCGGCAAATTTTCCCGAGTTCATCTCTTTCGCCCCTGCAGAACATCTGGTTGCTGAACTCCCACCGGTTTGTTGCCATTTTACGGAATCCATATTTTGATAAATTCAATTAATCAATGGATTAAGAGATTGATTAACAGATAATAAGAGATGGAACACACGTAAGTGTTGAGCTGTATGACAAAGCTGGATAAATTAGCATGCTTGAATAGGGTGGGGAGTAAATCCCTGGCGAACTCTGCTGACTACCACACCACGAACGCCGTGTCCTCCTGGTTCCACGATGTCAAACCGTCCGTAGTTGTTTCTTTCACAGCATCTTGTGCCGGTTATGTCAACTGCTCCGATACCCCAAAGCAAGTCAATGGTTACGATTGTGGCCTGTACATTATAGCCATTTCACGAGCAATCTGCGAATGGTACACCAGTGATGCTCCAAAGGATACGAAGGATTTATGGTTCTGTATGATGAAGGAACAAGTAAGTCCATCTGTGGTCTCTAAAATGCGAAGTGAAATCCTTGAAATCGTGACACGTAGGATTACCTTGCCAGAAAGCCCCAATTTTCGGCTAAAAAATAGGGTTCCGGCAATTTTGGTACCAAAATTGGCCAATTTTAGGAGTTACGGGACGAAATTGAATTTTTTATCTTTTTCGGGACATAATCAAAAATTTCTTATAGTTATTGGACCAAAAATGATTTTAACTCTAAGAAGTGGATAAGTGTTTATAGGGTTTATAGGCATATATATACAGGGAGATTTAAGTAGGTTTATTAAATCTTAAAATTGAAATAATAAACAGAAATCAAACATAAATGCATCCCCCATAATTCCATGTATGAGCAGCTTCGTAATTGGACGAAACCCAATCATGCTGATCGCAATCATCTTCTCTCGCAACCGTTGATTAAAATCTAATCAACGCTCCACCTTTTCATCTGAACTAAAGCCCACTTAGGCCATCTCCAGGTGTGCGTTAAAGCACTATTTTAGCGTTGAATTGATCGTCCAGTAGTGCATCGCGTTAATTTAGAAAGTCCATAGTACTGCGCCAGATTTGGCGCATAAAATTTCTGCGCTAGAGTTCACGCTATCTCATTTCTTCCTTCTTTTTTTTTAATTATTATTACATTTACTTATTCACTATTTTAAAATATTATAAAATTAATATAAATCTAATTATTTTAATTTTATATTAATGATTATTATTATTATTTTAGTTTGTTCAAAATTTTATATTATTACATATATATTTATTTTTATTTTTATTTTAATTTATTTATACTAATTTATTTATCTAAATTATAATTTATAATAAATTACAATGTTGATTAACGAATAATAATATATAATTTATTCAATTAAAATATCATATAAATATTAAATTAAATTTAATATAAAATGGAATATTTTAAGAATATTCTATATAGTGTAAAAATATAGTGCAAACTGCTGAAATTGTATTGTAATTATGCGCTAAATTAGTGTGAAATATGCGCTAAAATAGAACAAATTACTGGAGATGACCTTATTTAACTAACAGCTACCCTTCCTCAATCTAATTCAACCCCCCTCCCTCTCTCAATCTTTGTACGTGGGTAGAATTGGCCTGTATTTGAAGAAAGGTCGCTATTCTCGGTTAGCCGGTTTACATGGCGGCTGTAATTAGAGATGTTAATACGGTCTAGGACCGTAGGTTCGGCCCGTTTAACCCGAAAAAATGTAGGTTTAGGTTTGTATAAGTAGTGGACCGATTAACCCGCTGCCCTATAGGGTTAGCCCGTAGGTTAATAGGGCTGGCCCCGATTAAATTTTTATAATAAAAAATTAATTAATAATATACTTAAATTATTAAAATTAATAATAAATTTTTATGTTAACAAATAATTTTTATTGATAATTATACCTAATAGTAATTTAATAGTTTCTAACTTACTACATTTTTGTTAGTTTGTTATTTTAAAATAAAACAATTTTGTTAGTTTGTTATTTTAAAATAAAACAATTTAAGAATAAAGTATGTGACATTTTAAAAAGTAATACTGAAAATAAACTATCTTAATTCACAAATAATATTAACGTATTTGGAATTCTAAAATTCTTTTATATTTTTTATGTACAAACTTATAAATTTATAGTTCATTATTAATGTTAGAACAACATTTGATATATTTTAATGTTTAATTATGTTTTCAATTAAATTAATATTTTTTTATTGTTTTTACTCACAGACCCGTTAGTGGTCCGTTTAGCCCGAGACCCCTAGGGTTAGGGTTAGGTTCGCATAAATGACAGCCCGTTTAACATGGACCGTATAACCCGTGGCCCGTTTAGCCCGTAGCCCTATAGGTTTGGCCCTGTAGGTTCAGGTCCACTCCGTTTAACATCCCTAGCTGTAATGTAGTACCTTGCTGCTGAGGTATTGTACCACCCATTCACTTTCTTCTCTTTGAATTAATCTGCATAATTTGGGTCGGAGTGATTCAGCAAGAACACCCACAATTGACTTCAACGAATTAGATGATGCTGTTTTCTCGTTTCGCGAAATGCGACAACTACCTTCTCTTCATGTGGGTCTGGCTGAGGTTGTGAAGATGAAGCACCATCCTGTTGCCCTCTACATGTTCGACGAAATACGTCACAAGGCAGATGATTGCACTATGAATATTGCCATTCATTGCTAATTTGGTGGATTTTGGTTTTGCTATGATGTGTACTATCTTCAAGAGCAGTTATGAATCCGATGCATCTACATTTTGTACACTCATGAAAGGTTCCTTTTTAGATTTTAAGGTGAGCAGAATGGTTCAAAACGCTCTTGGTTTTGAAAATATGTGAGTTTAATGAAGTTATGCTGTTTTCATTCCACGAGATTTATTCCATTATGAATTGTTGTGAACAACAATCTCGCGTTGATGAATACTAACATGTTGGTGGATAGAGTTTACAAATCCGTGGAGATTTCATTAGTCAACAAGGTTGTAAAGTCTAAGTAGGCTTAAGAGGCATCAAATTAGAAGACATTGAAGGAAGATATGAGAAAAGTGTGTAAAAATGTTTTTGAGTGAAGTTCAAGAGTAGAAATCTTGCAGAAACAATACTTGAAGTTTCAACTGTTGGATTAAGTTGAAACTTTGTCAACATATTTGAAACTTGTGTAATTATATTTTGAATGGTGGAGCTTTGTACTGCATATAAAAGGTTTGTTTTTGGGTGTTTTAGTTCTTCATAATCAAGATAAAAGGGTTGTTTCTTGTTGTAAAGAGTTGGGAAATGTTGGCTTAATGTGGAGTATTACTAGACAAGATTAAATAGGTACAATTGTATCTTTACAATATGTACAAATAATGAAAATCAAATCAAATTTAGACTATCAAACTCAATCAGAACACAACAGAATAGCCATATATACGAAAATGAAGAAATGGATTTAAGGATAAAGGAACTCAATTACTACCCACTTCCATGAGTTATAACCAGAAATAGCATCTAGGAATCACAACTTGCTACAGAATTTGTTAACATGAAATAGGAAAACTTACCTATGCTGGCACGATCTACAATTTTAGAGCTGGTGTGGGTTTAGGGTTTAGGATGAGAACATGCAGTTTGGTTGCAGAATCCGTGTGTGGAAGGCGATTGAGTTCACTCGCTCTAGTATCTGCCCAATTTCAATGCTCAATCGATATTTACATTTCGATGAATTGATGGTGAGACCCAGACCCTTAACCCCATATTTTCATCCCTTGATCTAGGGATTCTTATTCTATATTTTGCCCTCTGTTCAAATCCTTCTTTTCTACATAGTTCGTTATTTGAATCATGAATCTCGTTCTTAGTTGTATGGATCGGCGTGGACTGACTTAGCTTCGGGCTCCTTTTTTGCTTCAAGTTGGATGTGATGGAGGTTTAGTGACTGTGGTTAGTGTGGATGGTGAGACAACGGTGGTGCGATGGTAGTGCAAGAAAGAGAGCAGACCTGTTCTCTTTGCGCCTTTTTTTTTTTTTACATTGCTTTTTCTTTTTCTTGGACTCTCTTTGTATGAGATCTTACTTAGGTTGCTTTACTAACAATTTGAATTAATTAGATTTTAAGTGATTCTTGATATTTTCTATTTGTTTTAGTCTCCATGGGAGTATGCTTTAGTCTCCTCTTGTGAGAGTGCAAGTCTCTTGGGGCTCGTTTGGTACCTAATATGAGACAAGGTGGTAATATGGGTAGGTATAATGTATGTTGATATAAGTGGGTAATATGAAAAAATGAGTTTATTTGGTAGAATATATAAAAATTAAGATTAATATTGTAAAGGTGTTTGGTAGATAGTAGTAATATTAAGTATAAAGTGTAATTTTACTTTTATGTCCTTGTTAAATTTGTAGATTATTATATTTCTTTTTATATACTCCATATAATTAGTATTATTTAAATTATTTTACATTCTATTTTAAATTATCAAAACAAAAATAATTAGTATTATTTAAATTATTTTGCATTCTATTTTATTTGATAGGAAGTATAATTCATGAAAGAGTGGCATCAAATTACTATTAAATTTTTTTTAAAAAAAATCCCTTGAATTTCTTATTAGAGAAACCAGAATTCCCAAATATTAAAAAAAAAGTAAAAATAAATAATAAAAATGAAGAAAAGGACAGTTAATCGTCTTCTCAAAATTAAAATCATAAAATTTTAATCCAACAAAATCTCAATTCAAAAGATCTCCAAAATCTCAAACCTAAAAGATCTCTCGTTCATACTCTATCAATCTTCTTTTCAATAATAAAATCTTCAATACCATATCTCAATCCCAAAAATCTCTACATTGCCATTATCAGCAATTTCCTTGTAGCCTTGTTGATCTTCTTAGGAGAGAGATCACGTGGATCAATTTTGGGAAATCCAATTGGAAAACCCATTTGAATAAGATAACAGTTTAAGCTGGGAAGATGAACGGATGAAAAAAAAGAGGGTAGAAGGATGGTCAAACTATTAAAAGAAAAGTTGATGAAGAAAGGGACAAATAAGTAATTTTATATCTTTATATTGACATACTGTTTAAGTGGTAATACTAATACCTCACCCTCCACCGTATTAATTATGTAAGGAGAAACAGTGAAATCTACCGGGCCGAGACTTTAGTATGGGCCCCTTAACAAACGTTTATAGCCTACTAAACTTAGTAAAAGTGAGTATTGCTTATCTCATTGCCCCATATAAACGAGGCCTTGATTGAGGTGCTTGTGTCTCAGTGTCCTAGGCGAGTGTCCACTAAATCCCTTTTAGTAGGGTGTTTTCTGAACCCTCGATAAACTTTACTCCATCTCGCGTTAAGGTTTACATTTACTTTGTGTACGTATATTAAGAAATATAATAATATAATTTTGCTTTTTGCAAGTAGATTAATATAATAATATTTTAATATGTAGTGAGTTGAGAGAAATAATATTTAATGTGTAGTGTATAGTTGAATTAGTGTTGTGTTTAATTGTTTTGTGTGGACCTAACTTGACAAAGAAAAAATATAAACATTAACATGTGACCAGTGACGGGGGCAGGAATCGAACTCAGGGGGTGCCAGAATAGCATTGTAATTTTTTTGAAGTAATTTGATTTTTTTAAAAAAAATAAAGTATAAAGTAGTAATCTTTCCATCTCTTATTTTTGTATGTGTAAATGAACGCACATGGATCAAAAAATATTATTGTTTAGATGTATATCATAAAAAAAGTAGGGGTAAGTCACATTATTTAAAGAGAAAAAAATGAATAAAGTTATTGAATTCGATAAATAAAAAGTGAAAAATAAATGATATTTTTGTAATATTTTAAGTATATTACTATTATGTAGTGTTACTATTATTGAAGATGTGCAAAAGTAATGGTACGATTAAATATTAAAATGAAAATACGACGCATTTGAAAAAATATAATTAAAGTTCTGAATAAATAAATCATAAAAAAAGAAAAATTATAAATTATTTTTAAGAGTAAATTAATCCTTAAAGAAAACATTACAAATCAATCCTAAAAAAGGAAGCGCGAAAGGAGGGGATAGAACCCCATGGCTCTTTGTCACTATGGAACGTCCAAGCCATCAGATTAATATATAAATGATTACATATATACTAATAATATATAAAATCCCAGGGACCAATGCCCCCTTGTCCTAAGGTGGCTCCGCCCTTACATATAATAAATCAAAATAGAAAATGGAAATCTTAACTAAGAATGAAAGGAATATGATTGTCAGAATTCGTTTTAACGGTATTCTTTGCTAGTTGGCCACGCATTGTAAGAATTTTTTTTCTTTTTTTGATGGCTGTGTGATCCAACACGAGCGATGAGAGAGCATTGAATGTTTGGTAATTTCTCAATTACTTCCTCTGTTTGGGCACCAAAGTTAAGGGATGAATGATTTATTTAATGTTTTAAGGGAATAAAAAGCTTTAAAATATACTGGGCCGTTGGTAAATTTAATTTAAATTGGGCCAGCATGCAATTGTGTTATTGGGCCTCTTGGGCCTTCTGGCAATAATCTTTTAAACATACCACACGACGTCGTCATACTATATTCACCTCCCTCCGCTTCCAATCTTACTGAAACCCTTGTTCGACAGTTAAGTAAAATAAATAACAAAACAATAGGTTAACTAACCCTTACGCGCGTCCTTACCATTTCCTTCCGCCGCCGGCGACTCTTACCACGCGCCGTCATCTCCCTTTCACCGCCTTTGCCGCAGCCCGGTATGGATTAGTGATTTTATTACTGTTACTTTCGTTCCCTTCTTTGTGCTGCTTAGGTTGCTGTGTATTAATCCACCTGCTCTCTTCTTCCTCTGCACTCCTCCTTCGCTGTTTAGTTTGTTACTCTTATTTGGACTTTGAAGATTTTGTTTGCTTATGGATTTAGTGATAATTTATTGTTTAAGCTTCTCTGCAGATGCACTTCTTACTTTATCGTTTTGTATTTGTCTTGTCAAAGAAAAGGGGAGGAAAGTGAAATGGTAACACATGGTCACATTGATATGAGTTGGTTGGCACATATTACTCTTCTATGTAGGCTGTTCAAATTGACTACTTAGTGAGCTCTGCTACTAACAAGAATTGAAAATAATCATTTCTGAAGCTTTCAAAGATGTTGCTCACCTGTTGTTTGATAAATTTCTTTAGAAAAGTTACACAGGATCAATGGTTTTCTTGTTTTAGTGAATTAGATTAGTGCATTCTTCTTTCACGTTCATAATTTCTGTTGGTTGTTCTTCTACTATTGACTCATTTAGCTGCATCTTACTCACACGCGCGCTAACTGCAAAAATACTCATTCTCTCCCTACTTTATGTCTTATGACCTAAACTGCATTTTCATTGCTGATTCCATATTGAGTAGAATGATAGAATCTTTGCGCTGTTTCAGCTTCTCATATATTATATTAATAGGGGGAGGCTTGGGCGGGCTATTCGACGCATAGCCTGGCCTCTTCCCATCGTCCGTCAAAATTATTGCATGCACTCTATTTTCCCCTTGAAATTTGAGGTCTTGATTTATACTCAGCTCCCAATTCTATTCAACTAACAAATGCATAAACCCCTAATATGAATAGATGATAAACATTCTAAAAAAAGTTTGATTTATTGTTGTTTGAACTTTGAACCTGTGTTGTGCTGCACATTTTAGACTTGCATTCATGCTCCTGAGTTATCTTCGTTCATGACATAACCATGATACCAATGGCTTCTGGTAGCAGATTCGAAGATCATATTGCAATTCTGGATAAACCATGGGTGATACAGGAAGAAACTCCAAAGCTGGTAAATAGCACATATTTCATTTTAGATTTCCATTGTTCTCTACCTTTAAAATGTAAATGCTTGTGTTTGGACTTCTTGGTTGATAGGCAAGTCAAAAAAGCCTGGGAAAATTAAGAAGAAAAAGCAATTAGGAGCCACAGATGTATCCTCTGAGCATACCCTGGAAAAGAGAAAAGAGGATAAGCCTGGAGTCATAGAAGATGAAGTTTATCAAATGACCTCTGGGGATGAAGATTACTCTGAAGGAATGAAAAGTATGATCCTATGTCCGGAAACTTGCTTGTAATTTTATTCATTTTTATTAATATTGATTATGCCTCCAGTACGCTTTGATGAAAATTTATGAAATACCTCTATATAGGTTTATGCATGTTGAAACATATGAGTATAAATGCTTGTATCTGGACATCTTAGGTAAGTCAAAAAAGCCTGGAAATATTAAGAGGAAAAGGCAGTTAGTAGCAACAAATGTATCCTCTGAGCATACCCTAGAGAAGATAAAAGAGGATAAACGTGGAGACATAGAAGATGAAGTTTATCAGATGTCCTCTGGGGATGAAGATTACTCTAAAGGAATGAAAAGTATGATCCGATGTCTAGAAACTTTCTTGTTAATGCTATTCATTTCATATTAATTATGCCTCCAGGACATTTCGTGAAAATTTATGAAATGTCTCTAGATAGGTTTATACATATCGAAACATATGAGTATAAGTAGAGGATTTTCAATACAGATGTAAATTCCCTTTTCTGATCATAACTCTAATGATAATTTATAATGCACTTGTTAGTTGAGGTTCATTTGAGAATATCAGTAGCATCATTTCTGTGCTGATCCTCAAGCTCGACCAATCTTCAATACTCCATATTTAGGTTTAAGTGACACTCTTCTGACAAAAGGATTCAGTTTTGATTTTAATTATTACATTATGTTCTGATGTATCAATACACACCCTAAATTTCAGTTAAAAAACCCAACGGATAGGATTGCCTTCTGCTCGTAATTAGATTCCTGCTTCCAATTTTTTTTTTTAAAATTAAATTACCCTTATGATAGTTTTTTCTTTCATAATTTATGATTTATCTAGTTGTTTTACAAAATTAGAGGTAATAAAAGATTTGTTAGTGTCAGAAAATCAGGTTTATTTACATGAGGTAATTTCATGGATTTGTATTAACCCCTGACAAGCTGTCTCATGAATCCCACTCTTGTTGAGCTACTTAATAAAGATTTGTTCAATTTTAATGTTAATTATGCCTCCAGTAGGTTTTGGTGAAAATGTATGAAATGCCTCTAGATAGGTTTATACATATTGAAACATATGAGTATAAATGCTTGCGTTTTGGCTTCTTAGGTAAGTCAAAAAACCCTGGAAAAATTAAGAAGAAAAAGCAGTTAATAGCAACAGATGTATCTTCTGAGCATACCCTGGAAAAGAGGAAAGAGGATAAGCATGGAGACAGAGAAGATGAAGTATATCAGATGTCCTCCAGGGATGAAGATTACTCTAAAGGAATGAAAAGTATGATCCTTTGTCTGGAAATTTGCTTGTTATTGTTATTTATTTCATAATTATGCCTCCAGTACGTTGTTTGGTGAAAATTTATGGTACGCCTCTAGATAAGTTTATACATACTGAAAATATGAGTGTAAATGCTTTTATCTGGGCTTCTTAGGTAAGTCAAAAAAGCGTGGAAAAATTAAGAAGAAAAGCCAGTTAATAGCAACAGATGTATCCTCTGGGCATACCCTGGAAAAGAGGACAGAGGATAATCACGAAGACATAGAAGATGAAGTCTATCAGATGTCCTCCGGGGATGAAGATTACTCTAATGGAGTGAAAAGTATGATCCTTTGTCTGATAACTTGCTTGTTATTGTTATTTATTTCATATTAATTATGCCTCCGGGACATTGTTTGATGAAAATTTATGAAACGCCTCTAGATAGGTTTATACATATCGAAACATACGAGTATAAATATGGGATTTTCAATACAGATGTAAATTCCATTTTCTGATCATAACTCTAATGTTAATTTATAATGCACTTGTTAGTTGAGGTTCATTTGAGAATATCAATAGCATGCATTTCTGTGTTGAGTCCTCAAGCTCGACCAATTTTCAATCCTCCATAATTTTTTAGGTTATGCTATATGCTAAAACCTAAACGAAATAGTTTTTTGAAATTAAGATAGCAAAATAAACTTTTAGCTCTCCTAGCTTGGGTCAGCTGTAAAAGAAGTGCATAACTGCACCTTACTTGGTTCTATAAAATGTCCCAGTTCTAAAAGAAGTGGTAGAATGTTGTTCTTTTCAAAGTTTCCGACAATGTTAAGTTGTGTCTTTTATCAGAATGGATAACGGAATACCATCAAAGTAGACCTGGGCTCAAGGTGCTGCAAGAAAGAATTGATGATTTCATAGTGGCTCACGAGGCAAAGGAGGAGCGGGTAATGCTTTTATCCTGCAGGGTATTGCTAACTAGTAATTGAGGGCCACCATGATGATTTTGACTTCAATATGCTTTGAGGTGTTCATTTTGTTAGCATACCATAATTTGCAGTTGAAAATTTCTATTTTACATAGTGTTGATTAGTTGATTGATTTAGATAATCTTATGCATGCAATGCACAGAAATTGAATCTTCTATGATTTAGCATAACCTAAGTATGATATTTGGACCACATTTGTATAGGATTATTGGTGGTCATTTCACATCGATTTAAGTTAACATTATTGCGAGCTTCATTCTCTTGAATCAAGTTTACTAATCTAATTTATCTCATGCAGGCAAAAGCAGAAAGGGAAGCCCAGGCTGCAGAAGGTGGATGGACTGTTGTTGTACATCACAAAGGTCGTAAAAAGACGACTGATGCTGAAAGTGGAGTAGCTGTCGGCTCTGTAGCCCAAGCTGCTGTTTTAGACAATATGGTGAAAAAGAAGAAGAAAGAAGTCGGTCTTGATTTCTATCGGTTTCAGAAAAAGGAAGCCCATAGAAACGGTATGTGCTAAATCTGTTGCAAATTGTTTATAATTCTTTGTCTATCGGTTCCAGATTCCTTCCGCCTTCCCTCCTCATACTTTAATCATGTTGTCTCTTTTCATCTTTAATGCCCTTTTTAAGTTAACGTATTGTAAATTCATTTATTAATTCTAGCGTTATGCGTGGTATAAAGTAGATTTTGTTACTACAAATGTTGTACTAGCATTATAAATCTCACACACAGTCCTAAATTTATGTTTACTTCGCAAAAAGGGTTGGGTCATTCTAGGTGCACTCGGTGCATCCTAGGGTTCATAGACTAATTTTAATAACAATCTTACGTACTAAAAGTTTAGATTATTCAAATGCACCATCACCATAGTAAAACTCCAACGAATATGGCCTTATTTAGGATTGGTAATGATTTTTGTTGTGCTTCATTCTTCCTCATGTTAATCTAACTGGTTTTATGGTGGTTGCAGAGATCATGATGCTGCAAAGCAAATTTGAACAGGATAAAAAGCGGATACAACAGATGCGAGCTGCAAGGAAATTTCGCCCCTATTAATCCATACTCTCCCAGAATTAGGGATGGTTAAATGACCCGGTCCGACGTTCCTATGATTGCAGCATTCGAGACGGACTCGACTACCTTTCTATCCCGCCTCGCATGCGGGGCGAGTCAGGCCTGGTATTTACATAAACACCAGCGTGCTCTTTTGACCATATATTACATTGATGTATGATCTTTATAATCACACAAGTTCAATCTCAATTTTACTTCCCGGAGGGAGTAATTTATTATTTGGGAAAAGGTTCATATATAATATTCTATAAAAATATATCTTCAAATGTGTTACAAGTTCAATCTCAATTTTAATGTATTCTTTGGGAAAAGGTTCATATATAATATTCTATAAAAATATATCTTCAAATGTGTTACGTGAATTTGCTAAAATATTTTTAATTTTGCTGGGATGGTTCAGATGAAATGAAATTTGTTAACGAGGCACATAAGTATAAATTGGCGATGATGAATTCTTATATTAAAAGAAGACAAATACTAATGAAAAAACAATCATTCCTGGTGAATTAATAATTTAATATTGATGTTAAATTTAAGGGCAAAAATTGAACTTTAGAGCTAAAATAATATATTCTATCAATGTATTTTACCATCTTGGTCTACGAATGTACATTTTCTTTTTAAAAAAATATAGGATCATAGACACCAATAATACAATTATGGGATTTAAGCTTTGTTTTCTGTTTTCTCTTCCAAATTTAGATTAGGTAATTCATTTCTTATTTTAGTTGAATGTGAGATGGGTTGTTTTCTCTTCTAAATTTAGGATTAGGTAATTCATTTCTTATTTTAGTTGAAGTTTAATAAAATCGAAAGAAAAGCTTCTTGTGAGATGGGTTATCTGTGAGACGGGTCAACCTATTATTAATGCTTATTATATAGATAAAGTAAAATTAAGGGATTTAATCTTTGTTTTCGGTTTTCTCTTCTAAATTTAGGATTAGGTAATTCATTTCTTATTTTAACTGAAGTTTAATAATAAAATCGAAAGAAAAGTCTCTTGTGAGATGGGTTATCTGTGAGACGGGTCAACCTATTATTAATGCTTATTATATAGATAAAGTATGTTTAATGGTTGTTAAAATATGTTTTCTAAAATATACTGGATTATGCATTAAAGTATGATTTTAGCGTGTTATAATATAATTTATTATTAACATAATTTAACTACAAATAAGCATATTTTATCTATACAATATAAGCATACTTCAGTGATGAATCGACCCGTAATATAAGTGGACAGCATGTTTTTTAGAGTACTTTGTTTCACAACGTCCCACTCAATACCCTCTACTGTTTAAAATATACTACCCTATTTAAATCCCTCCAAAATAAACATGCATTTGGATTTATTTCAAGGTCTGAAAAATGAGTAAACTATTAATTAGGTGCCAGAATTATTTATGTAAAACTATCAATTTAAGGTCTGAATTTATTAAATATTATCTCCTAATTTATCAATTTATGACCTAAATTCAGGCCCGAATTGATAATTTTATATATTTCAAGTCCCGAATTGATAGAAGAAATAATTCAGGTCCCGGATTGACAAATAACCCATCTCACAAGAGAGTGTTTCAAATCGAAATATATAAATTTTGCTTTTTTTTTTGTCATTTTATAGTCAAAATAGTTATTAAACATAAGAATATAAGTGGACAACATGTTTTTTAAAGTACTTGTTTCACATCACGTCCCACTATGTCACACACATTACCCTCTACGGTTTAAAATATACTACCCTATTTAAATCCCTCCAAAACAAACATGCATTTGAATTTATTTTAAGATCTGAAAAATGGGTAAACTATTAATATGGTGCATTAATTATTTTTTCTATCAATTCGGGTGCCTGAAATATGTAAAACTATCAATTCAAGACCTGAATTTATCAAATGTTATCTCCTATTTTATCAATTTATGGCCTAAATTCAGGCCCAAATTGATAATTTTACATATTTCAGGTCCCAAATTAATAGAAAAAATAATTCAGACCCCAAATTGATAGTTTATCAATTTTTCGGGCCTTAAAATAATAAAATTCCCATTTATTTTAATTATTCTTAAATTCATATTTTTTATTTCACTTACACTCAAAACAAACACCACCTCCAATAAATGAATGGAGTACTAACATCACAATAGTCTCACTCCATTACTCCATTATTTGATATTTCAGTAGTAGGAGATTCAACATTAAAAATAAATAAATAAATAATAAAAAATAAAATTATAATTTCATAATTGATTTTCCTATTTTACGGATTGATTGATATTTATGATCTAGCAAAAAGTTTACAAAATAACACCTAAAATATGTTATATGTGGGGTTAAATGGCTAGAAAAACCAAGAAATTTAATTAATTTTTATATTTAAAAATTAGTAAAAAGTACCTCAACATTTAACACTAGTACAGACGTGTGTGAGACACTGTGTGTGAGATCATGTCACGGTCAAATCAATTTACGATTTCCAAATTGTTATATTTTTTAATAAAAATATTATTACTTTTCTTTTAGAAATTTTTTTTCATTTATAGCATATTTCATTCTTTTTATCGTCTTGTGAAATCAATTTGGTGCAGTCTCACACTACTTTTTACCCTGAAATGAGTAATATCTTATGACAATTTCTATATTCTCTATATTATCACAATTAATTAACTATCAATGAAAACTAAAACCAAATTGCAGTTGCCAAGAAAAGTAAAAATATATCACATTTGCTTTTCAAATTTTTCTCATCTCCAACTCTACAGACATGCTACCTGTGGATTCAAGTACTACCACATTACACCAAAAACCACCAAATTCAACTCATGGTAGTATTTTCTCAACAACAATCCTCAAGAGCGCTGAGGGCATACCTGCTGTCTTGATAGATGGATCTCATACGATAATCGTGTCGCATCCGGTAGCATCCAAACTCAACCACAGAGTAGAGTCGACAGACTCAGAGACAATCGTGGCGCCATTGCATCGAGCCATGGATATGTACACGTGTTGTCAAGTCTGTACTAAAGGCCATTATCAACTGCATAGTCATCATCTCTGCACATCAGACTCTCTTTCTCTACGATACGAATACACATAATCGAATGCGAATCTTCCCACTCTTCTATTTCTACGGGTCCTTTTACTTCCTCCTCTCTTCCTAGTCCTGTCAGGCAAAACTTGTGATGTGGGAACATATTCGATCCAACGGATTGGCAATAAGGCAGCTAAAAACTGTATCATGATTCCCAATGGAAGGTTAGAGTAATCTCCAGACGTGATGCCAAGAAACGAGGCTAGTCCGACGCCTAAGAAACCACTGAATATGGATGATAAGCACATGGCAGAAGCCAAGAAAGACATCAGAGAACCTTCACAACCTTGTGGGGCTAAGCTTGCAAAGAGCACATGAAATGGTAATAGCCTAAATTGTGCAATAATTTCAGCCATACCCGAAAAACACAGAGCGAATACCTCGTTTGGGATGCCAAGTTGAATGTTAAACTGCTTGACTAGAACCAGATCAAGTAGAAGTGAAAATGCATACGAGATCTGCACGATGCTAGCCAACTTTCTCATAGGAATAGTCTTCCCAAACTGATAGTATAATACAGCTAATGAGAGAAGCATCAACTGGCCTGTCACTTTTGACAGTCCAATTACTGATGGATCGAGATTCAGACACTGAGTTTGATAGCAAAATATAGAACCTGACAAAATCGGGGTTATCAAGATTGATGAAACGACCCAAATAAGAGGTCGTGAAATGCTCTCATCTTGAATTGCTACCATTAGATCAGAGTACTGTTTCTTGATCCTCTGAGGTATTGACTCCCTCACAGGAGCATAATTAGATGGTTTAGGTAAACCAAGGGATTCCTCTCTCGTGTTTAAAGATACGGTGAGTTGAAGGGCAAGAATAGCTGCGAAGGCTAGAAACATTGATTTGGTTTGTCTAGTTTTCTGTAAGAAAAACCCACCAAGTAGATTTCCTAGAACACCACCAACAGCAGATGCCATAAAGGCATAAGATTGGAGTCCAGGTACCTTGTTGTTTTGGCCATACTCCGCAACGAGTGCATCCTTTGCAACTTCTGCAATGGATGCTCCAAAATTACTCAAAAGAACAATCGCCATGAGAGGTCGAAAAGCTTCACTAGCTACAGGGATTAATGCCAACGATCCCCAAGATATAACCTGCAAGAGAACTGAACAGAAATATACTCGCATATCAGAGTCATTCATGGTTTGGCAGTGACGTAGATGCTGCAGACCGCACCCAGTTCATCGATAAATAACAATTGAAGACTAAAACAGGATCCATTGCATGAAAATACAGAAGGATCGACAGCATCATTTGCATGGAACTTCCTCTTAAAAGTTTTTGAACAGCAGCTAGATCGCATTCGTATATCAGCTCACACGTAAAATTTGTCAACTAAAACACCATTATCAATCATACATTATTAAGTTGGAATAATAATACTCTATGTCCTACTACTAGACTTTGGTCATACCAGATTCAACCAAGAACACTGTGACAATCAAACAAGGAACATAGATCCAATGTTGAAAACAATGTACACCATGCGAGGAGCATTTTTCAAGAAATCAACAGCTCTTGCTTGCTCAACACTTAAATATGATATTCTTATCATCTGAGCTCAAATTTGAACTAACAATATCTTAAAAAAACAGTAAAGACACAACCTTGCGAATCAAAGCAACCATTTAGAATCAAGATTCGAGGTACTAAACCAGTAAACAAAGGAAAAAGACCAACAAACACACTGTAAGAAATAGGTTCATGTAAAATTAGCTAAATTATCATATACGGATTAAAAAAAAGAAAAAAAAAACTAAGAATAATTACATATTAACATTAGAAACCTCATTTCACAAGCTTTCTTAAACTAACATTTTCAATCAATAACTTCAATATCATAACATCAACAACAAAATGCAGGCAATGAAATGCAAGAAATTGGACAGGATACCTCCAATGGCAATATAAGGAATCCTATGAGCACCACCAATGTAAAGAGCATCAGACAAGATCCCATAAAAGGGCTTTGCAACCATAGGCAAATTCCCAGAATTCTGCACAATTTGCAATGCAGATGGATGCATGTTAAGATTGTGAGCCATGTGGAAATTCAAAGCCAACCATGGGAATCCCCTGAAGCCATTCACATAGTAACCAACCGCACTCAAAACCATCATATCTCGATTTCCCACCTGCAAGAATCCCTTCGTTCTATCAAGAATCAGAGTTTTGTCGGATTTGTTGGTGATCAAATTAGTTTCTTCATCTGGGCCAACAATGATAGGATTCAGGGCTTTCTTCCTTCTACACTCTCTCTCCTTATAAGGGCTGCTCTGCTGCTGCGAGCAACGAAATCTTGAATTCAACAAATTCGATTCTTTTAAACGATTTTGGGCTCCCAAATTCGTCCAAAATAATGGGGTTCTCACGAAAATCAAAGAGGAAGCCATGGTTGATCAAGATGAAATTCAAGAAAACCCACCTCAGAACAAGAATTCAGACAGGTTTTCTAAAGTTATCGTTCAAAAAAGAATCTTTTCCATTACACGGGATTTATGTTGAATTAAAACGATGTAAAAAAGAAAGAAACAAGTGGAGGAATCGAGAAGAGTATGGGAAGAGCAAAGATATAGGAGTAATTAAAGAAAGTGATAATTATAATTACAGTAGGATTTGGTTTTCCCTTATAAAGAATGGGAATTATGGTAGCGATTGTACAAGAGGGTTCCAGCTGAATCCGATTATTTTGTTTTTTAATATATGAAATTAATTTGGAGATTGATTGATGTAATATTAGGGTATGCAGATTTGAAGGGACCATGGGTTGTTATATAGCAACGCGTGGCAGTGTTGTATAAGATGTGATTAATGTAATGAAAGCGATTTGTCGCGTGTAAGGTGCATAGTTTCTGCTGTTGGTGAAGCATAAGTTTGCGGTTACATTGTGTGCTGACGATGGATCTTGTAAATAAATATCGAATTTTTAATACGATATATAACTGCTGCCCTTAATATTTGGAAACTGTATCCCGATATACCTTATCGTTAATATTGAAATCTTTTTATACAGTGAATATATAGAGTGTGTTTGGTTCACTTTAAATTAATAATACTCATTGGGCCTTGAAATTTTTTAAAAATTAGAGAATTTATATGCTAATTGGACTTGTGCGATCTTAATTTTCATCTAAGCTCATTAATAAAAAGCAAGGAGCCCGGTGAAATACAACTTTGATGGGAAGTGTGTTACAATATCCTATGAAACTAATATGGAATTAAGAGAATTCTAATGATCATCCATTACTTATCACATTTACAAGCTTTATTATTAACACATCTATTAACCTTAGTGAATCAAACACACTCATAGTATAAATTTGATTCACATGTGGATCGTATTTTGTAAAAGGAATAACCCCGATTCTGCTAGTATATTTCAATTATTAAACATAGCCCATTAAAATTAAAAAATATATATACTCTTTCAGTTCTACGAGTTAACGTTTATGTTTAATTTTTATACGTATATATTATAATGTGTAGTGAAGTGCGAAAAATAATATTTAATGTAAAGTGAGTAGTTGTATTAGTATTGTGTGTGACCTCCATGAAATAACTAATTTTGTATGGGTCTAACTTGACAAAAATTGAAATGTAAACCATAAATTTGACAAACTAAAATGAAAAATGTAAACCCTTAACGTGAGAAGGAGGGAGTTAACATTACTAAATAATCCATCTTTTTAAAAAGTAACTAGCGATCATAACACGTGCGTTGCACGGACATTGTTGATGTTTAATTTATTTATTTTTTAATTATTTTTTTTATGTATAACCCCTCCATCTATCCTAAAGGTCCTTATTTTACCATTTTTTATGTTCACTCCAAATGTATCAATTTTTTTCTTTTGGTAAAATGGTCCCACATATGACTCAATACTCACAGCATATACAATTAACCACTACAAAAAAAATCATTAATTCACGTGAAAAAAATAATGGCCACCTTTAAAATAAGAGAAAAGATTATCACATTGTAATTTTTTGAGATCAAATGTTTCAAAATTGATTAAATAAATAATGTATATATATATATACACACACACACACACTACTTTTGGTCCGATAATAATTTTTACATTCTTAAAAATAAGTAATTATTTATAATACATTGCATAAATTTTATAGAAAAAGCAAGCAGTAATTTTATGGTACCGTAAAAGTATTATATTATTATGTGCATAAATTTTGAGATAAAAAAGTGTGAAGTCATAGCATGTAGGAATAAAGATGGCAAAAGGTAAGGTACACACTTATTTTTGGATACTCATATCCATTTAAATATTAATTACACGTATTCGTACACATCTCATTTTAAATTAATATTTTATTAAAAATTAGTATACTATTATTAATTAAATATAACATAAAATATATTATTTAATTTTGTGGTACCTTAAGAGTGTTAATATTATACTATATATTATTACGTGCATCAATTTTGAAATAAACAAAAATAAAAAACTGTAAAGTTATAACAGGTAGGAAAAAAGATAGCAACCGACAGGGTACCCGCATTTTTTTTATACTTATACTCATATTCGTTTATTAAATACCCGTATATGTACCCACCCCGTTAAAAAAAATATTATTAAAAATATTTTATTATTAACCAAATATTATATAAATTCTCTTTTAATATTAAATTAATTATATTTTAGACAAAGTTTGAAATTAAAATAAATTATTAACATAAGAAAATATTTTGGACAATGAAATTAATAATATACAAAATAAATAAAATATTACAACAATAAAGATAAAGATTATATAAATGATGTTATGTATTCACGTTAAAAATAAAAACAAAAAATATTACTTTTAACAATAAATTTCAATTAATAATTTAAATATATGAGCTCATATAATAAAAAAAATTTACCTTTAAAAAGAAATTAAAAAATAGATATACAAAAAGACAATAAAATAAAATATATAAAATAAATAAAATATTACAACAATAAAGATAAAAATTGTCCAAATGATATTATGAATTCATGTTCAAAAAATAAAATTACTTAAATATATAAATAATCAATTGACATATATATATATATATATATATATATATATTATGGGGGCCAAGAAAATGAATGGATGAGATAAAATAAAAAATAAAATAATTATTTAAATTAATATCTTATTAAAAATATTTTATTATTAATTAAATATTATATAAATTCTCTTTTAATGTTTAATTAATTATATTTTAGACAAAGTTTAAAATTAAAATAAGTTTTTAACATAAGAAAATATTTTGGACAATGAAATTAATAATATACAAAATAAATAAAATATTACAACAATAAAGATAAAGATTGTACTATAAATAATGTTATGTATTCACGTTAAAAACAAAACAAAAAATACCCCCTCCGTCCGCTTCTAAGGTATCCATTTTACTATTTTTTGTGTCAGCTTCAAATGTATTTATTTTCCCTATTTAGTAAAAAAGTACACAATACGGCCCACCTCTTCTCTCTAATACAACTACCTATTTTACATATAATAATAATACTCCTTAATCCACGTGATACCTTAGAACCGGACGGAGGGAGTATCACTTTTGACAATAAATTTCAAATACTTCAAATAATAAAAATAATTTACCTTTAAAAAGAAATTTTAAAAATAATTTAGATATATAAAAAGACAATAAAATACAAAATATACAAAATAAATAAAATATTACAACAATAAAGATAAAGATTGTACAAATGATATTATGAATTCATGTAAATAAAATAAAATTACTTAGATATATAAATAATCAATTGACATATATGTATCATGGAAGGGCAAGAAAATGAATGGATGAGATAAAATAAAAAACAAAATAAAAATATATAAAATAAATAAAACATTACAACAAGACAAAGACTAGAATGGAACAGGCTTATATTTTAAATTTTGTAGGACCGAATTGTCCATACCATATTTTTCAATGTGGGTCAAACTTTTAAGCCCATTTATTTTTTTTTATTTTAAATTTCTGGGTATTCCTTTCAATCGAGATTTGGGGTTTAGGGTTCAGTTTGCGCTACGAGCGATTTATTTCTTCGGCGATTCATTTCTTCAATCCTCCAGTGTCGCTACTCTCTGCTTCTCGTGTTCCCTTCCTGTACAGTTCTCTTTCGGAGATTTGTAAGTTTCATCGACTGCTCATCAATTTGAATCTGATAAGATTTGCGGCGGTGTTACGAACCTGAGAGAGATGGAATAGCCGTCGTATTCGTGAGAGAGAGGGGGACTTCGATGTTGATTTTGGGTTGTTTGAAAAGGTAAGATCGGGTGGAAGACGTGGCGGCGAGGTGATTGAGCCTCTGCCATGGGTTTAACTAACTCGTACTCCTCCCCTGCTCCCCACTCCATCTCGTCTTGCAATAGGTGTCTTTTGCTTGCTATAAATTGGGAACTGGAGCTCCTCTGTTGATGAATTTTGTGGGATCGTCCTGATTGGTATTGATTGTAATATAAGCAATTTGCAGATTGATGGATTCGAGCAGGTTGAAAGTAGTGGTTAATGCTGCAACCAATAGAAAGCAATACTCAATTATTCGACTACTCTTGTTACCTGACTTTGATTTGGATTTTTGTCCAATAAATTTTCTGAATTCTTGCAAGCATTTTAATTTAAATTCTAATCTAAATACTCCATGTTAAATTCTAATCTAAATACTCTATGGAAGCAGTAAAATTTGAATTAGAAGTAAAAATACATGGTATTACTGAGGGAAGGAATCTTATAGGAAGTTTACCACCAACTGCTTGCTCTTTGAACGGCAACCAACTGCTACCAATTACTCTGTTACCTGACAAGCAGTTTGCATGAAGTGGAGGCCACCATCTCTGATCCATGGTTCGCTGAAATAAAGTGAAGTTTCTTAACAAAGTGTAAAATGGAAAAATATTTTTTACATTTTCATGTAGCTAATGTAAGAGTTTTCTGAGGCACAAATAGTCTTATCAGTAACTCTTTAACTCTTTCATAATCTACGAAATATTAAATTAAAGTGTGAGTTTTAATATGTCAAGGATGAGTGTATTGATTTATGTGGGATGATCACTCTCCCTTTCAAGAATCTCGAAATTCTCTATGAAGGTTGGAATAATAAAATCATGTGTGCGATGTGGTGCTTGTAAGAAAGCAAACGTAATTATCTTTATCATATTTATTGCATTTGTTAAGAAAATCAATCTCCCACTCTTGATGAGAGCTTATTAGATTTTATAATGTATTATAAATTTTAAATATTCTATTTTGAGATGGTGCTTGTGTGGTACGGCTTGTGAGATGTTTCAAAACGGTTTGCAAGCAGTAGGAGGCCACTATCTTTGATCCATTAAAATGAAGCCATGTTGATAGATTACTTTATAGAAATAATTAGATTACTCTTTAGAATTATTAGGGTTACTCTTTGATTTAATATATATTTTTTAAAATAAAAATCACGTTGATAGGTTACTCTGTAGAAATAATTAGATTACTCTTTGAAATTAATTAGATTACTCTTTGAAATTAATATGTTTACTCTTTGATTTAATACTTATATATTTTAAAATGAAGCCATGTTGATAGATTAATTTATAAAAATAATTAGATTACCCTTTGAAATTAATTAGATTACTCTTTGAAATTAATGTGGTTACTCTTTGATTTAATACTTATATATTTTAAAATGAAGCCATGTTGATAGATTAATCTATAAAAATAATTAGATTACTCTTTGAAATTAATTAGATTACTCTTTGAAATTAAAATGGTTACTCTTTGATTTAATACTTATATATTTTAAAATGAAGCCATGTTGATAGATTAATCTATAAAAATAATTAGATTACTCTTTGAAATTAATTATATTACTCTTTGAAATAAATAAAGTTACTCCTTGATCTAATACTTTGATATTTTAAAATGAAGTCAGGTTGACAGATTACTCTATAGAAATTACTCTTTTGAAATTAACAAATCTCATATCAACAATTTACAATGAAAATCAAGTAAATTAAGCACAAGATAGCTATGAGATCACAAATTAGTAAGAATCCGAGAGGAACTCCAATTATGTCCATTCTTGCTCTCCAAACACACTCGATTAGTTGAGCCTTTTGGCATTGTGGACTTGGCAATTTCATTCGCAGAAGCAGTGATCACATAAGTCTCAATTCGTATTCACCAGCCATTGTTATGTATCTTACCCACGGAAGAGCTTGATATCCACTCTTTCCAATGATTTTCAAGTATCGAACCTACACATCCTAGTTTCATATACAAAAATTAAAGTTAAATAAAAATGAGTTTTTTCAAAAAAAACAACACTTGTTTGAGTGAAACTAGAGGGACTTTGCAACATGGCCATGATTCAGAAACACATTGACCTACCCACAAGGCCCAACGACAGAAGATCTTCTTTCTTTCTCAATGTTTTACCACATTAACTTGAAAACTATCTATCGTTCAATATTCATATACTCAGTTTTCTTAGCAACGTAACTATTTCAAGGCTATTTGAGGCTCACGGCCTGTATCAGTAAAATACGGTATTTCAAACTTCACTCGTATAGGAGCCTTTCATTCATAAGCAGGATCCTCCGATGTGATACTGGAAAGCCTAAACTCTGTTCTTAAAGCCATAAATCAGAATTCACATTCGCGTTCTATTCCTCAGTTGCTACCAGAAAATAAAACAATCATTTCTGAATGCAAAAAGCTTAATAATCACTTAATCTACTTAGATTCCAAGCAAATCATAAATTCCTCCAACAAGCAACGAAAATCATCCAAACTTAAATCATCATTGAAACTCACAAGTCACAACTGCTTTGTTTAAAAAAGAGAAAGAATGCAAACTCACATGAGGAAAGCAGTACGGTGGAGAGAGAGGAGTCCAGAACTCAAAAGAATGGAAAATCTGAGAGAAAAATGACAACAAGAACAGAGAAAAAACTAGACAGAGTAGTCTATCCAACAAATCTAAAATCTTGAAACTTATAATAATTCTAAAAAATTGAAATTCAAAATTAGAAATAAAGAGAGAAAGCGTGCGAGAGAGATAGTGCATTAACGATTCCGCAGAACGCCGATGAAGCGATTTCGTTGCTTTTCGACTCAATTCTCCTCGCTGGAACCCTAGACTACAAAACCCAATTGGTCTCTTTCTTCCTTGACATCCACATGAAGCAATAGGACTAGTTCCCACACTCCCCGGAATCAAATACCCGTCGGCGAGAACGAAGTTCGAAGCGGACACCAAATACTCATTGTGCTGAAACCCGACAAACACATGCCACGAATTCAGCTCTTCTGCATCATTTATTATGTGGAAGAAAAGAATTGCTCTGCCAGATTGAGTTCGTATGAAATCACATAGAGAAGAAGGCAAGTGATGAGAGGGAAAGAGAATGGTGGATCGTTATTGATGATAGAGAAGGAGAAGGGTAAGATCATATTGGGTGTCAATTGAGATTCGGTTCCATGAGTATTTTATGTGACTGGTTCCACCCTAGTCCCTCTCTTACAACAATGAAGATAATATTATGAATTCACGTAAAAAATTACTTAAATATATAAATAATTAATTAACATATATATATGATGGGAGGCAAAGAAAATGGATAGATGAGATAAAATAAAAAATAAAATAAATAGATGAGATATTGTCAAAGATTGGTAATTACAATTAAGGGATGAGATGTTACAATAATTAATGAAGGACCAAGATTTAATATTACCAAGCTAAATTAGGCAGATTAAAATAGGAGAGAAAATTTTGGTCTAATTTTGGTGTGTTTTATTATATATCTATCCTATATATAATGGAAGAATAGCCGGTTTTCGGCCCGTTTCTTCCCCGTTACCGGTTGCAATCTTACCACGTGTCCAACTCCCTCACCCTTTCTATACGTGTCTCAGAAGCAGAATAGAATTCACCCACCTTCTCACATCAGAGCGCCGCTCATCCGCACTCTTTCTCGTCTTTTCTCCCTCTACAAAGTTTTATCTCTCACGCCGCTCCGCCCCGCCCCGCCCATCTCTCATCCTCATCTGTCTGTTCCACTCCCTCCGTCAGGCCGTCTTCGTTGTGCCTTCTTCTTCTATCGTCCAAATTGTAAGTTATTTTTTGGGATTTTTTGGGCTTCCTTTTAATCTCTGCCATTGTTGGCGTGTTCTTGCACTCTGAATCTGAATTCTCTTCATGCATATACGCTTCAGTTGCCCCTTTTTATTTGTGGGTGTAATCAATTTCTACCTAATTTTGTTTTGCTCTTTGTTTTCCTTCGACAAGGGTTCCTCCGCTTATTTGTTTCAATTATTACAGCGGCTTCAGACATATCATCAGCTTGCCCTCTCTATCTCACCATCAGGTATGAATTAGTATTTCATTACTAAGGCTTTGGACTGATTGTTCGTGCTTTTAGCTGTTGCGACTCTTTTATCATTTCAAATTCATGATTATCAATGCATCATAATTAACTAGCTGTTAAATGTACTAGAAATGTTGAAATTCTGGGTTATGAGTTCAAGTTTTAGTGGTCAGTGAATAGTCATAAGACATGCATTTAAAATAAATCTTTCTCATGTTTGTTAATGTGGTTTCAAATGCAGGTATCTCTTCTTATAATTCACTATTTACTTTTGGAGCCCATTCCTCTTTGTGAATTTTCAAAATTTCTTATAGTTTCCCCAATTTTGGGCATTGATCACCCAAGTTGTTACAGTCATAATTTTTTTGTGGTTGTCTCCATGTGTTCTTGGCCAAGCCTAAAAGAGAAGCAATTTGAACACGTCTATAAGTTCTATGTCACCGGAGGGCTCCCAAAGGGTCTGAATGCGTGTGAGGATACCTTTGGCTCTTTCCGAGTTAGAGAACACAAAAGCGGGTATTTTGGGTGTTACTTAGACAATTTGATTTCTCGTTGAATGGAATGTATATGTGGGTTTATGCATTCATCTCTACCAGTTCACATAGTTATTTGTGATCACCTACTTTCATTTATCTTATTTTTTTTAGTTGTGAGCAGTTGGCTGTTTGGTAAATAACCCGATATATGAAACACAGATACTCTCTTCTAAATAAACAAAGAGTTAGGCATCTCTCCTGCAAAAATTCCTAGATGGTTGTGCCCTGAATTTTTCATTCATACAGTTGTTTAGCGGTCTAAGGTGCAGGACTACTTCTCTACAAGTTGAGCTGTTGTTCATGGTGATGAATAGATGCTATTTTTCTGAAATTTATTGCTTACAAATGAACTAATGAATGTAAAAGATGTCTTACATGCAACATTCATGAAGTTTTGTTATTTTTGTTTAAACTTAGTGTTGCATGCTGTGAAATAGTAAATAGTAGTTGATGTGAAAATCCATTTCCCTCATTTCCTTTATATTACATAAACTTAACAAACTAAAATTTCTTGTCTCTAATTAGTAATCCTTCAAAATAGCAGGAAAACAGAATCTAAAGCTTGTTGGCTTAAACAATTACGTATTTCTTACATTAAAGAATTGCACTTAATCTTTTCACATCAAGAAAACACTGCTCCATTATATACTTCAGATTGTCCTTTAACATGTTTTGAAGTATTAGGAGACAATTTTACCGTCTACTTTTTGTGTTGCACCCACCTCCTAGCTTTGTTCACTATTGCCAATCTTAAGTTATTAAAAAGAGGTAGTACTGCAGCTATGTTGCTATTCTCTTTGACCTATCTGTTGCTATGCTTAATGGGGAACCTTAATTTCTTTCATTTGGGATGGAAAAATAATTTTGTTGAGAGAGTTCCTATAATTTGTGTGTAATCTTGTTTCTTTTGCACATGTTATATGAAATGATGAATGGTAAGAATTACTACTGAAATATTGCATCTACGTTTCAGAAATATAATCACAGCGTACTTTTCTTCATTCTTTGTTAATTAAGTAAATCGGGAAAATTAAAAGAAAGTACACTACATTAGATAATAAATTGATGAAAATTATCTACGGTGTATTAATAAATTGTTAAATTTTCCAGTCTCAAATACTAAAAGCTTAGAAGCTACACTACCTGTCTGCATTCGTCTAAATTAATTTCTTGATTCCTTTGTCGTACGTGTTAGTATTATAATTCATTCGCAAATAACAGGCTATAGTATTACAATGCATTCACAAATAACAGGCCTCACCTTCGTGAGGTGTTGGCTTACCTAGTCTATTAGAATGAGTACAAATCACGATTAATTTAATTAAATTTAATATTTTGTACCACGTGTCCAAAAGGCAATTTCATTATTCATACTCCATACTTTACCTTTAGATTGATTTTTGCACTCAATTTTTTTTTAATCTAAAAGTATTAACATTTTATATGAAGCAGATAATTTCATTAATACGTGTGTAATCACCATGATGAAGTAAAGAAAGAAAAATGTTAAATGTAAACATTCAAAATAATAAAATGTAAAATTTTCAAACAGAGGGAGTATATATATACATGCACGTTTATATTTTATGCAATCTATATCTATATATATAAAAGCACATAGGGTCAATTAAAGTTTTCCCGCTCAAATTTTGGTCAAAATCTCTCCATAATATCTTTTCAATTTCTCGATTCTCTTCAATTTCTCTTTAATTTCTCACATCCCAATTATATTGATTTTCCTTTTTAATGTATGATTTAAATATAGTATTAATTTTATGACAATTTATTTCACCCATCAATTATTTAATTTTTTAAAATCTATTATATTTTTTAATTCTAATAATTTTTATGTCCAACAAAATAATTAAAATTAAAGATATTTTTATATGTTTTTTTTTATCGATTAACATGTTAAAATTTGTTTCAATTTGAGTTAATTATTGAAAAATTTTGGGTTGTATTTGAAAATAATGTTGAGTAATTAAGTCCATTATTTGAAATTATTTATACGTTAACATATGATTATGTAATGAAATATAAATATTAATAAAAATTTAAAAATTATTGATTTCTTATAATTACATTAATTTGTTATACACGAAAAACGAATAAGGATCGTATAACAACGATTCAACTAAATACTATTTAATTCATTACACATAAAGAACTAAACTAAATACACATACCATCACAATATAAAACCTCATACATATGTATTCCCTTCGTCCCATTCTAATAGTTATATTTATTTTTTTGCACGGGGATTAAGAAATTTAGTATTTTAATGTGTATTGAAGTGAGATAAATAATATTTTAATGTATAGCGAATGATTGTATTAATGTGGCGATTAAGTCCTATTGAGATATTACTTAATTGTGTGGGTCTCAATGTGTATTAATGTGTATTGAGGTGAGATGAATAAGATTTTAATGTATAATACATGATTGTATTAATGTGGCGGATGAGTCTTATTAAGATATTTTAATTAATTAATTGTGTGGGTCTCATATAAAAAAAATGTAACCGTTAGAATAAAACACCCAATTTAAAAATATTTAATTATTAGGATGAGACGAAAGAAATATGTAATTATATTTATTTATGTGTCCAATATAATATATATATACTATTACAAAATATAATTTTATTTTTAAAATCTATCCCTGTGCAACGCACGGGTTAAAGTGCTTGTTTGACATAACATGCTTAATTAGTATTCCCCCCTCACCACTTCAATTTCGTACTTTCCATATTATTTCGTCTCAATTTCAACTTCACATTTTCAAAAAAAAAAAGAGTAAGTAATTAATATCTCTCAAATACTTTAATTTAAAAAATGTCATCACCTTCTTAACACACAAAACATACTTTATTATTTATTAATTATCTAAAAATACAAAACTACACAAAAAAGTTAAAAAATAACATTTATTAATATCTGTGCAAACAGTAAATGTGAAGTTGAATTTGGGACGGAGGAAGTATAATTTTTCTCACTAGCTAGATAACCTAAAAATACCTCTTATTATTTTATTTTATTTGATCAATTCTCTACACATAAGATGCTAGGTGAGTAAATAATGATATAGGAGTATGTTTTACTCCATTAATTAAATTAATTAATTAATGGCTCTTAGCATGCTCCTCCCATCCTGCATTTCTTTTTACCTTTCCTTTGTAATTGTTGTTACGTTTCATTGTAAATTACAAAGAAAATATAATCAAAATTGCAGGGATGGAGGGAGTATCTAATTAGGGGAGAAAAATTGGTACAAAACAAACGTGGCATAACCTTCTCACCAAATGGAGAGATGACACACACATACACGTGTGTGTAGATTAAATCGACGGCTTCCGACGGAGAAAATTAGGATACATACACTTAACCAATCGCCTTCCAAATACACTTAACTGGTTTAGCTCTTAGATCTGTTGCATTGTATTGTTTGTGTAATCTTTGTTGGATAATAAATTGTCGAATTTTTGTTTTGATATCCTGTTTGTTCATCTTTTGTTGTTTGTTATCCGTTGTTGATTTTAAATTTGTGATATTGGGTGTCTTAAGGAGGCAGAAATGTAGCTTCGTAGTTGAATTTTACTTTCGTTGATGTGAACTGTGATTAGTAATAGATCTGAAGCTGTCGTTTCAATTTCAATGGGTTGAAGTGGTTGCTGATGTGAAAATCTATGTGATTTATGTTCAATATTTCTGCATGTAAATGTTATCTCAAGTTAATATTTATTTCTTCTGATTCTTAGTTGTTCCCAGTTTCTATATCTTCTGAGAATAGGAGTTATCAAGATTCACGCAGCTTAAATTGAATGTTTGTTGGAATTCACCACCTTTTTCAATTGTTATTGATTATATAGATAAGCGAGTTCATGTAGATCTAAGATTGAAACATTGATAACCAAAAAGAGTAGATAAATCCAGTGAAAACTAAATAATGCATGAGATCTAAGAGTGAAAATATTGAAAACTCAGAGGCTTGTTTGTAGGTGAAAACTATGTATGCTTCTTGTAATTTAGTTGCAGATTTTCGACAGGGCTTTGCCTTTTATCCTATGACAATGACAATTAGCACAGGTTCACTTCATCACTTGTCAAAGTTTCTTCATGAAGAACACAAGTAGTCATTTCTAGTATATATAAAGAAGATAAAGATAAAGATAATGATTTTTCATATACCAAATAATATCAGGATTTACAATAATTTGAAAAGGTAAAATTTTCATTTAATACTTTATTTATGTTTCTAAAGAATAAATTTTCATGTACTAAAGCATTCATGTGTGAACTTGGTTTACGTTTACCTTTAATATCTTAATTTTAGGTAAATAATTGTATGAAACCGTAATTTAACAATTTAATAAAAAGTGATGTTCAAATTAATAAAAAGTGATAGTTATATGATAAATTATTTTATGGATCTTTAGTAAAAAAAAATGATAATATTTTTATGTCTATTGTGTCCTTAAAGTGATGTTCAAATTAATAAAAAGTGAGATATATGATAAATTATTTTATGGATCTTTAGTAAAAAAAAAAATGATAATATTTTTACTAAATAGTTGGTCTCTTGTGTCCTCAGGCGCACAAAGTGTGTAAGGGTACACCATTTTTTTCTAAAGGGTATACATTTTAATTAATAACATCATTTTGTTCTAAAGAGTATACACTTTTCATTAATATTTTTTATTTTTTTGAAAAAAAATAAAGGGTACACATCTTTATAATAAAGGGTATACTCCCTCTATCCCAAAATTGCACCCTTAATTCCGGCACGAAGATTAAGAAAGTGATAACTTTTAGGGGCATAATGATATTTTTTTGTAATAAATAAATGATAAAGCTTTATGTTAAGTAGATATAATTTTTTTTTGTAAATAAAAGTATATGGGGAATGGTGATTTTTTTTTTACTTTTTGTTTTTTTTTTTAAGAAATGTGCAAACTTTTGTAGGACAACCCAAAAATGGAAAGTGTGCTATCTGAAATGGGACAGACGGAGTACAATTTAATATTAAAGAATATGAACGCACGGTGAGTGCACGGCGTGCCCCGGGAGCACACAAATTTTTGCCTTTACTAAAAAGTACTCCCTCCGTCCCATTAAACTTGTGACTTTTTTTTGGGCACGGAGATTAAGGAGTATAATATTTTAATATAAAGTGAAGTGAGAAATAATATTTAATTTGTAGTGGGTAGGTGTATTAGTTGTGTGTGTGGAGTGTGTGTGGGCCAATGTGAATATGTTAATATTTTTATGTGGGTCTCATATGCTTTAAAAGGAATGTAACAACTTATATGGGACAACCCAAAAAGGAAAATGTCACAACTTCTGTGGGACGGAGGGAGTAATAATTTATTTAATACAAATAATAATTATTTAAAAAATATATAAAAATAATCTCAATGAAATAGTTGTAAGTGTTACCCAAAACTATTCATAATTCCTAGTCCTACCCCTAAACCTCAAAAGATCCATACTGGGCCTCTTCTCATATATTGGGCTTAATTAAGCCTCATAGCCCACCAAAATAAAAGGACTTCTACAGTTTTCGGGCTCGGGTTACCGGCCCATATTTTGCTGAAACAGAACGTGCGATACCGCCACTGAAACCCTCGAACCAGTAGTTTACTTTTGGTTTGTTCGTAAGTTATTGTGTTCAGCAGTTCATCAATGGCGTCCGAGTTATCCGATGAAAAGAAAGATAAGCGGAAATTGAGGAAGCGAGCACGGGGGAATTCGGAGCAGCAATTCAAACGGTTGAATTCGCTGCCGTGGACCTCATCGCTTAATGGCAGCGGGGACAATGATCTTTCTGCCTTCATTGGCTCCAACGAACTTGAAGGAGGTACTGCGTTAGTTAATTCTGTTTTAGGTTTATTTAGTTTGAATTTTTTCAAAATATTTGAAATGATGTAGCTTCGATTTGATGAACTTTACTGTGATGTGATGTTGGTAAGTTGGGCTCTGCTTTACTTCTGAATCAATGTGGACGTTTTTCGAAGTTCTTTTCTTCTCCTTTTGGGATGGAATTGTATGATGATTGCACATTCTACTTTTTTTCTTTTAGTTTATGCTAATATTGTTGGGTTAATTTTAGAAAGTTCACTTCATGAATTTTGTTTGGTGAATTTAAAAAAAGTTCAAATATTTGAAATTGTGAGCTTTTTCTTTAAATTTATCTCGACCTACTTCAAAAATAAACGAGACTGTGGCATTTAGGCTTTTTTTTTCCTTAAAATTTACTGTTATCTTAGTGGTTGGTTTCGGATTAAGTTATGCGAACTTCTAATTGAAATTTTCAGTTATTAGGTGAATGATAATAATGTTTTCCGGGTGCAGGATTTCTCACGCTTGAAGAGATTGATGAATCGGAATATGGGCTGGAAATCCCCAAAGTCAATATACAAAGGGAGAATAAACAGTCCAAATTAAAAACAAAAGCTAAGAGAAGTAAGATTAGTAAAGATGATGCTGATGAAGGTGGGGAACTTTTTGATATATCTGATGCTGAGGCTGAACAAGGCAAAGAAGAGGAAGAGAACATGAAAAAGAAAAAGAAAAAGAAAAAGGAGAAGAAAAACAAAAAGAAAAAAAGCAATCAGAAGAAAGATGAGACAGAGAATGAACAGAAAATTGCAGATTCAGCTGCTGGTTTGTATTCCATATCCCTTTAAATGATTCATAACACATGTTGCAGAAATGGGATTGTTTTGTCGCCTGAGTATGAAAATGCACTGAATGAAGTAGAATCTAAAAATAATTTGAGAGTTTGTGCTTTACTAGAATGCTGCAAGAAGTGCATGATTAAGTTGTCAAATATATGTTTTCTGATTCTGTAGCTCTGGTTGGTTTTGAACTAGTTTTAGTTGGAGGTTCATGTTATATTTTGGTAATATGTGAGCAGATATTTACATGATTTTGTTTAAAATATGGACTTGTGACATTCTGGCGGACTTTACTAGTGTTTTTTAACCATGATCTTTGCTGTTAATGTCTAAAACATTCATTTACTTTAAATGTAATATTGTGTGCTTTACATTTCTTACTCGAGTAACTCGACATTGATCACTTGATAAGTTTGCTCATTTCTTTGCTTATATGATGTGGTGTGGTTTGGTATGTTCGATTTTCTTTTATGCCCATCATGTACTTGGCATGATGTATCTTTGTCTTGAGCTATTGTATTTTGAGTCTTCAATTTTTGGGTCTATTGGTGGTATAAGCATCTTTTTAAGTTGATTATAGGGATACGAGATTTTCTCGCATCACATTGTTTGGTGAAAGTGTTCTTTTAAACTTTTATTTTTTTAATTTTAATTTTTATTGTTCTTTAGTTTGTTTGTTTTCCTTTTATTACAAAATCTCATATGTTACTTATAGAATTCCTCCTGCTACATAATGATTTTGTTTCAGCTAGCGATGGGAAGGATGGTGGGAAGGCTGAAGAAGATACAGTTAATGATGAAGAATATTATGGATGGAATGAACTAAGACTTCATCCCATTATAATGAAATCAATATACAGGCTCAAGTTTAAAGTGCCCACTCCTATACAGAAAGCTTGTATTCCTGCTGCTGCTCATCAAGGGAAGGTGGGTATTAGCTTGGGTTATCATTGGTTAGCGCTTAGTGGCGAATGGTGGCAGTTTATTAATGATATAATTAGCTTCTGGACTTGACAGGACGTGATTGGTGCTGCAGAGACAGGATCCGGTAAAACACTTGCATTTGGTCTACCTATTTTACAGCGGCTCCTTGAAGAACGAGAAAAAGTTGAGAGGCTCATGACCGATATAGGAGAGGTGAATGATAGGATTGCTCCTCATGGTGTTCTACGTGCGCTCATTGTTACACCGACTAGGGAGCTTGCACTTCAGGTACTTATGATTTTTTCCTGGTGCTGGCTTCGTGACCTGAACTCTGACGTTTAAAAATGCTTGTTCAATCTGTAAGTCACTTCATATTAATATGATAACACAATGTAATTTATTCTCTGTTGAAGGTCACAGATCATCTCAAAGCTGTAGCTTTAGGCACCAATGTCTGGGTGGTTCCTATTGTTGGTGGCATGTCAACTGAGAAGCAAGAAAGACTTTTGAATACAAGGCCAGAAATTGTTGTTGGAACACCGGGGAGATTGTGGGAACTTATGTCGGGTGGAGAAATCCACCTCGTGGAGGTAAGATTAATTATTTTCTGAAGTTTATTCATTGGTTAAGTTTACTTGATTGTCATTACTTTTGGACGTCATTTTGGATCTGCTAGTGGATAATACAATCATCTTCCTAATGATGCATTACTGCAAACCTGTGGGTAGTTATTAGCGTAGATCATTTCTGAATCTATTAATAGAGAATTTCCTTGTCCTTGTCTGCCTGTATGCTGTAACTGGCTGAATATTATTAGTGAGGGTCGATGGCCTTCTTGTTGAAATCCTCAATCTTAAATTTAATGTAACTCAAGTCAGTCCATATATGTATCATTAGTAATCTTTCTTTCATTTATGCTATTGTATCCTAGCACTTTGTACAAGTTGATCTTCATGAGTCACTGTCTAAGAGTAAACTCAGCTGCATTATCTAACGATTCTATGATATTGAATAATTAGTAACAAGATCTCTTTACAGCTGCACTCCTTGTCCTTTTTTGTGCTGGACGAGGCTGATCGCATGATAGAAGCTGGCCATTTTCGTGAATTACAGTCTATAATTGACATGCTTCCCATGAACAAGGAATCAAAGGAGAGCCAGCCTCAGAATACACAGAACTGTGTGACTGTTGCTAGCATTCAGAAAAAGAAAAGGCAAACCTTTGTGTTTTCTGCAACTCTTGCTCTATCGCCCGATTTCCGTAAGAAGTTAAAGCGTGGATCTGTGCAAGCGAATAAAGATGGGCTTAATTCTTTCGAGACATTATCAGAGAGAGCTGGAATGAGACCAAATACTGCTATAGTAGACCTTACGAATGCTTCAATTTTGGCAAACAAGCTTGTGGAATCTATTATTGAGTATGTTTTTCCTTTTAACATCATTAACTGACAATCCTCATGCTTATCTTTATTCATAAAAATTCTGGTTATGGCGTAATGCACTTCCTTTTCCATATTTCCAAATGGTAGTTAATATGGCTTACAGAAAAAAGTATTACATGCATTATGGGTTGCAGGTGTAAGGAAGACGAAAAGGACGCCTATTTGTATTATATATTAAGTATTCATGGACAAGGCCGCACAATTGTCTTTTGTACTTCAATTGCAGCGTTGCGTCGCATTTCATCGTTATTACGTATCCTCAGCATAAATATATGGACTCTTCACTCAGAGATGCAGCAGAGGGCACGTCTAAAGGTTATTTTTGAACAACTTACATTTCAATTACTCTCTCACTTTCTTCCTAGCTGTGTCAGTTTTTATTGGCTGTTTTGGGGGTTGGGAAATTCCTTTTACTTTTCTTTCCAATGGTTTTGTTATTTTTTAACCATCTGGAACATACTTTGCCAGAAAGAGTGGGCTGTTTTGTTGTTGTTTGCATAATATCGACTCTGTACATGCAAAATAGGAGTTTCAGACATCCTTATTTACAGCAAGGCAGGTTTTTTTGGTGCAGCATTTGTTGTTTATAATTAGTATTAAGCAACTGGTTTTTCCCCCCTATCTGGAACATACTTTGTTGGAAAGAGTGGTTGTTTCTCATTGTCTGCAAAATAACAGGATTGTACATGCAAAATAAGAGTTTTGGATAATCCTTATATTAACAGTAGGGAAAGTGTTTTGGTAGTATTTGTAGTTTATAATTAGGATTAATTAACTTTGTTTTGTGAATTGTCTAGTTACAGATGGAAATATGATGTGGAAGTCATGCATTAAAAACAAAGAGATGTCAATGAATGGGTCTAGTCCAATCTTTCTTTCCATCATGAAGAAAAAAAGTGAGGAGTAAATTATGAAGAAAGGATCTAGACCTGTCTGGATTGACTAAAAACAGTATGCTAATGAGTTAACTTGTTGAAAGTTGTGTCCTGTTTTCTTGGCATGTGCAGATTCCACTTGGATATCATGATCTTAAGATTCCACTTGGATATCATGATTATAAGATGTGAATTCTATTGTTGAGGTTTATATTAACATAGCTTCTCACATAGTAAATGCGGAACAATACACAAATTTGGTATGTTTGGTGTTATTATTTACATTATGAAAGCTATGGGTAAAATTGGTAGATTTATACTGAAAATTTTAGGCTGATATGGAGAATACATGTACTTTGATGTGTTGAATTTCATTTTTGTAAAATCCCGTGAGCTTCTGCATATCTGATGGATGCTTTTCTGCATAATTTAGTATTGGTTAAGAATATTAAATTAAAGATGTTTGTCACCATAAACATTTTAGGACATATAATGTTCTGGGGAAACATGCTCAATGAACTTGAACATTTCCTGCTTTTACTGATGCAGTTGGAAATTCGGTTTTCATCATAATCATTGTGGGGTTCTCTGATGCTTCGCTAAAATTTGCTTCATTTGCCTTGTGCTCAATGCAGTCCATAGACCGTTTCCGCGCAAATGAACATGGCGTCCTTATTGCTACAGATGCTGCAGCACGAGGGCTTGACATTACTGGCGTTCGAACTGTTGTTCATTACCAGCTTCCACATTCAGCTGAAGTAATATCTTGCTGCGATTGAACTTTCCAGTGCTCCTCTAAAACCCTACAATTTTTAAGCGGGACTAATTACTGTTGTAGGTATATGTTCATAGATGTGGAAGAACAGCTAGAGCCTCTTCTGATGGTTGCAGCATTGCTCTAATCTCACCAAATGATGCTTCAAAATTTGCAGCTCTCTGCAGGTCGTTTTCAAAGGTGATTCCTGGTTAGAATTTGTACCATCAAAGATAATGAAGTAGTTTTAAAATATCAGGATCCCAACTAATTAACCTAATTCAGTTTAGTTTTTGGGCCTTTGCACTTTAAGCTCGTGAAGATCTAAGGGGCTGCTTGGTTTGGGGGGTAGTGGGAGGGGGCAATGGGAATAGATCTATATTGATTCCCATTGTTGTTGCTTGGTTGGTGTAGTGGGGAATCAAAATTTCTCAATCACTCCCATTGATTCATTAACTACTCCCCACCCATCATTCCCATTGCCATTGACTCCTTAATGATACCCATTGCCATTCCGATTGAGGAATTCGTACCAAGCGGCCCCTAAACTCTTAACTTTAGTTGTCATGTTATCGATAGTTTTAGTCTTTATAAAACTTTAAACTGTTTCAAAGGGTAATTATACATGTACTCGGTTTTTCTATAGTTTGTAATAGATTTTTTTTGAAATAAAAATAAAAATTAAAGTTAGTTTGCAAGAAAGCTAAATATATTGTCACAAATTCATCTGTTGTATTTTCTTCTTCTTGCATGGGAATTAAGGGTAGATTTATAGTCTTATACCAATTAGACATTTATAAATCAATAGTAATGCTGAAATCGTACTTTCTTATGCAATTTTACTTTTGCTGATAATACTCTAATGATTGTCTTTTAAACACCAGTAGCCTGGGCAAACATCTTGACTGTCAAGTTATTTGTTATTCATTCTGTTGAGTCCAAGAAATGCTATTAGAGTCTGTTTGTTATGCCTTTTATTCTCCTAAGTTGGTCTCTGATTGCGGTTGGTTTTTCTTTGAATGCCACCTATTATCTTGTCTACATAAGGTCCAGCTTGCAATTGTTAATAGTTTTTGTGCAATATATAATTTTGAAGTTTGGCTGTGCTTGATTTAGTAACGATTGGATTTCAGGCTTTCCTGGTAGAGGAACTTGTGTGTTGTAAAATGTATATTGGAACCTATGTATAATATGTACATTAATGCATCAAGTTTGTACTTATCCAGTCTACTACTTTTTCCTGTCCTTTTGTCCTCTATTTACTGATATATATGAATTTTAATGTTGAATCATGATCTTTTAAGAGTTTTGTATAACTTAATATCAAACAAGGTTTTGCGAGAAAATTCCACTCCTTTTAGGTGTTTGATAAATATGATGACCACATTTCATTTTTATGCAGGAAACTTTCCAACGATTTCCTGTTGAAATCTCATACATGCTGGAAATAATGAAGCGATCATCTCTTGCACGTCAAATAGACAAAATTGTGAGCAAGGGTTCCCAGGTAAGGATTAATACGTTGCTTGAAATTTTGTTGCGAAATTTACTCTGAAACTTGTCTTTTTAATCTATCCACTTAAATTTTTTATTGTATTAATGTGCTGGTGGGGAGTTGTGGGAAAGTATAGTAACTGGGTAGAATTGCATTTATTTACTTTTTTGAATCTTTAACTAGTTAGACTAGTGTTGTTCTCATTCTCAATTGCCATGATTCTTTGTCTGACCTCAGCAAAATTAAGTCTTGATTATTCAAATTTATGCAATGCTTTGAGGTTTTATTTGCTTTCCATTCAATGAATTGTTCTCGAACTTTATTTCTCCAGAAAAAGGCTGAGCAGAGATGGTTGGAGCGAAATGCTGAGTCAGTAGAATTGGTTTTGGAAGATGATGATAGTGAGGAGGACAGAGTGCAGAGATCCAAGCAAAACAAGGCCCAATTGAAAAAATTGCAGCAATTGCAGCAGGTCTGGATTAAGGAAGTGTTTAAGATCGTTTGATTTAATCATCTTATGTGAACTTTTACACACATGGTTTATTTGAAATGAATACCTTATTAGGACATGCCTCTAATAAATTTGCAGGAGCTGAACACACTACTTTCCAGACCATTACAACCTAAAACATTTTCAAAGCGCTTTTTTGCTGGGGTAAGTACATGTACTCACTCAAATGAACTTTAGAATGTGGGATAGGTGCACGCACAATATGTTGCTAATTTTTAAAAATGTAGAGGCAATACTCTTAGTTCACAATTTACGTATAATCCTTTTCACTTCATTTCTTTTACCCAATGCAGCATTTAAGATGGGACTTTTAAGTGTTATTTTGTTGTGTGTAGTCCAAGATATAATAAGATTATATGGAGGAAGAAACTTGGCATTATGTTTTTTCCTCATTGAGCATCCTGCTAAATCTAGCCCAAATGCCTACTGAAGTTTTGGCAGTTATGACTATCTTGTGGCATAAACCATTCAAACCATCATTGGCTATTTGTGCCTTAGAGGTTTGACCTTATGTAAAATTCTGTTTTTCTTCTTTTTTTTAAAAAAAATTAATTATGGATCATCCCAGTTCGTCAGTTCACTATACTATAGACACCCCCATGAGGTTTTTTTTTTTTCTATAAGTATCCAATGAATTGGTACCATCTGTAAAACAGAAGCAAATGTCCAGGAAGTTGTTTGTAATTTTTAGATCTAAGTTGAGTTCTTTTGTGATATCTAAAGTAATTATTGCTATGATCCCTTAAGTTAATGAGAGTCTGATGATTAGCAGAAAGTTGGCCGAAAAATCTCTGCCTGATGAGCCTTTCTTTGACAGAGTTTTTGTATTTTTGATTGTGCAATATTCAGTAACTGGCATTATGTCATACTTCTGATTCATTTTAGTACTTAGAAACCAGCATCAATTATTGACTTCTCTGCCTAAAACCTATTTCAATGTGTCGACTGATATGAAACCTTGCCAGGCTGGCGTCTCACCTATCCTTCAACATCAATTCGAAGAACTTGCAAAGGAAACACTTGTAGATGGAAGTGATATCAGTCAAAACAAACGGAGAAAGTTGACGGTCATAGGCCAGGATTGTGTGGAACCACTTCAGGCTTTGAAGACTGCAAGTAAAGAGGTAATGCTACAAAAAATGTACAGCCTTAATTTCTTTCCTTGTGCTGTAGATGTTTAGCTGCAGTTGGTGTAGTGTTGCAAACGGAGTAAATTATTTATTTGCTCTCAGTTGGGATTAATCTTTCATTGAAAAGTTTCTGCACTGAAGGTATCGTTGTCTTGGTGGCTAGACTAAATTTGGCATCTGCTTTTGTGTTCTCAGACATTCTTAGATTTTAAAGAGATAGCAGAAAAGCAGAAGAATTCGGGCAACTTGAGAAAGAAGAGAAAAGAGATGAAAAAACGTACTGCCCATCCCACCTTCTCCTTAACTCTCAGTTAACTTTTCTAATGATAAGGATGTCTTATATTGTTCGACTGTGCAACCAGGTTTGCATGAGCAAAGGCGAAAGCAAAGAAAAAAACAACATCAGAGCGAAGGTTAATGCATTTTGCTTCCCCAGAAAACCCAATCCATGCAGAATATTGCCACACATGAAGGTGATGCTACACTTTTTAATTGCACTGCGTTTTTCCTTGGGTGCAAGCTTAGCAAATGATTAAATGTCTAGTGTGCAACAGTGAGTATCTTCTGTAGATTGTGGCTCTTCAAAATTAGCCCTAGTCATATTACAACTATTCTTATTTGAGAGAATATGCATGAACCAATTATAGTGGAACGGGAGTATTATAAATTTTTACTTTTTCATCTCATAAAATCTGTATACTTTTTTTATTTGTTTGTTCTACAATATATTCTTATTTTTTTATAGTAGTAAGTTTATTCAATAACCTCGAAGAACAAAGAATTTTCACTTTTACATAAGATTAAAACTTGTGTGTTCCAGGGACACCGTGCTCCTAAATCTCACAATTCTTTAAAAGTTGTACACTTTAATAAAAAAAGTTATACATTTTAGTATAATAACGTACTAGTAATACACTCTATGAAGCAAGGGTTTTTAAAATAAATAAATGTATACAAATATAATAATGAAAAAAGATAAAAGTACATTTTTACAAATATATTTTCCTTTGAAATGGTATTTGTATAAAATGGATTATTGGATCAAAAGATTTAATGATCTATGATTCTATCATATAGTTAAAATATGATTTCGAGTTAATTAAAATAGAGTTAGTTTCTTATGAACGGGGTTTACGATATAAATTTCTATCAATACATAGGGTATATAATAGGACTGGAAGGGGGATCACAGGTTTTAGGGTGAGAAAAGATCCGGATTCATATATTAAGCTATGTAAACTGAGTTTATAAGAGTGTTTGTGATATGGACAAGTCTTATGTGAGATCGTTTTACGGTAAGATTTATGCTTTCGTAATTAGTTATCACTTTCGCTATAAAATGTCATCACTTTTTATTTATATTATAAATTATCATGAAATAGTATTATCACTTTTCATTAAAAAATGAAATAGCATTATCACTTTTTATTAAAAAAATGGGGTGATTCTGTATTGCACTTGAACATGTTATAAAATAGGGTGTAATGAGTAGTTATTTTTTGAAAATTTTAATTATGGGTTAAAAATAGAGTGTAGTGAGTAGTTATTTTTTTAAAATAATTTAAATATTTTTATTTTATTAGACGGTGAAGATTGAATTCAAATCAAATCTAACTGTTAAAATTGTCTAAGTACACCGATGCAATAGGTGTACAACAATTGAACTTTAAAAAATATTATATTTTTTATCCCTCGTTTCACACAAATCTTTACCTTAAAACATATTTACCTTAAAACATAATTTAGAAGTGGTTATAATAGTATCTCATAAAAGTATGATAATAAATGATTAATAACTCATATCATAATCATCTACTAATTATAATGCTAACCGTCTTTTGAAGATAAGATTTGGAATTGTCTAATTTTTTTAGTATTTAACAAATTATTCGGTGCAACCACTTTAAAAATTTATATAAAGCAAAATTTTGTGTCTCCACCGCGATACTACTGGAGAGTACGGTTTCAATATTTCCATACGGTTTCAATATTTTCATACGTAATCCTTTGTATAGACATTGTGGCAGTTGAACGCTAAAATGGAATAGACCCGACAAACACCGTGCTCCCATGGGAACACAACCCTCCCACTCTATATTCTATTCAATTCTATGTATTGTTAGGGGTTTAAATTGCAAAAGGGTACGATGTCCCGGGCAGAACAGCCTCGCGCTTTATATAATTAACCGAAAGAAGTCGCGCTGTCATCCTATTCCCGTTTCTAATTTTCCCTTGCTCATCAAATGCTCATTTAATTAATTGAGATTATTTTGGTGCTTTGATTGAACATATTTATTACGACACAGCTATCACTCACCTGCTAGCTATGTGGGCACTACGCATGTGAAAATTATACGAATGTGTAATCGCCATAATTGGATTTAAATTGGACACTCCGGCAAAATAGAATGAAAATTAACTAAAATTGTAAAAGTTAGAGAGCTTGTATTTTATTGTACGAGTGTATCAAACGTGATAATTTCTCTAATTTATTAAATTAGTCCAAAAATAGGTAAACGAAGTCAAAATATATTTAACCCAAAAAACCCAAAGATAGCTAAGAAACAACGCCAGACAAACACATGATTTCACATATAAACACATATGTCATACATAAACTTCAACTATGCACAAACACATGATTTAATATGTAAATTTTAACTATATAAACATGATTTCATATGTAAATTTTAACTATGAATCAGTGGGGTGCGCCTTCCCAAGGCAATAGTGCAATACCAAGACGACGCACGAGATCCCCGGCAGCAAGCTACTGTGATGGGCTCTCACCCTCAAAAAATATATTTAATATCGTGTGGGCGAATGACCCACATATCAGATATTAAACTGATAAGAACATATACTACACTTGATCTTAGCCAAAAGGCCGAGAAAGATATGCTTCATCCAGTGTTACAATTCTCATTTTATTCCTGTCAAGTCTCTTAATATTTTGTTAGTGGCTTCGATGTGGGACTTTCATACATTTGCTAATACTTCCTAGAATCATACTTTCCACCTCTTCATTAACTTTCCAATTTCCCCTTCCTTAAAAATAAGAAGTTATTGGTTTTTAATTCTAAAATCCTCCTCGAGAGAAACTAAGGCACCTTAAAACGATGAAGAGACAACAACCAAGGCAACACGACAACGAACATGTGTTGTGGGAGCCGAAATTCAAGTGTGGAAGCATCTACACTCACACCAACAGCATTGATGTAGAAAATTACTTAGTGACTATAATATCATAAAATTGAAAAACAAGAAAAATGTGCTCGTGTGTCTATTATTGAACTTTTGTGTAAGTTGGCCATGTAACAACCTTTTGAATTGCCCAAATGAAACAGGCCTTAAAATTGTTCAATCAACAAAATAATACTCCTAGCTATAAGGAAAAATAACAAGAAACTTGGTTTAACTAATGGCTTGGCTGTAATAGGCATGATGTAACCATTTGTTTGAAGGTGTGGCATGCGTGTTTGGTACAGGGAGATGAAAGATGAAAGAGCAAAAAGTTTTACATTTAGCAGTGCTGCCTGCCTGAAACGCAAGTCGTTTCATCTTTGCGGCGAAGCGCCAAAATCGGAGCACCATCGGGACCTATTTCATCTATGTTTCTCTTCGACTCGGCTTTTGCATACTCAAGAACGATTCTGCAAGATTGATTCTGTGGTATTAAGTTATGAAATGGAGTCCTGGATTTGTGAGGGGTGCCACACATCCAAGCGTAAATGATAAAACTAGATGAGATCAAATTAATAAACTTCTAAGAAAAAAGTCGAATTGAAATTCTTTCGTTTAATAGGGTAACTAAACTTCAACTAGACAAATTGAAACTTCGTTTAATAGGGTAACTAGCTTCAACTATGTTTTGGTGGGATGCGCACTTCGTTTAATAGGGTAACTAACTTCAACTATGTTTTGGTGGGATGCGCCTAGCCATGGCAGTAGTGCAACGCCAAGGCGACGCTCGAGAGCCCCGACAGCAAGCTGCCGTGACGAGCTCTCCCCCTCAAAAAATAAATTTAATATCGTGTGGGCCAATGACCCACATATCAGATATTAAACTGATAAGAACAGATACTACACTTGATCTTAGCCAAAAGGCCGAGAAAGGTATGCTTAACCAAGTATTGAGATTCTCTTTTTATTCCTGCCATGTCTTTTAATATTTTTTGAGTTCTTTTGATGTGGGATTTCCAGACAATCCCTAATAAGCTGTTAATCTGTATTCCATTATTCTCACAAAATCAACATTTAGAAAGTGAAGAAAAACATGAACTATTTGGTTAATGTAAATGGCAGATTTAACTGTTTGCTTTAAAAGATGGTGGACTCATATGATAATGTAGAAACAACCCAATTTCAGTAACAAGATAAATACTAGTCTTTGTAAAGGAAAATTTAGGCAAAAATATGATTTTATTTAATCTATTGAAACTTGCCCAAAAGTTGTAATTTTAGTCTTAGTCATTAACTAATGACCAACTCTACAGTTATAAATCAAAAGGGTTATACAATTTTTTTTACTTCATTCCAAAGTTAGTCCCAAAACTTTTAAAATTATGTGTATTGAATTCAAATATTGTCGAGAAATTGCAATTTTTGTTGGAATTGCACGCACATCGCTCCACATGCACATAAGTGCCACCATATGATTATGGAAAAAATTACTATTCTCTATGAAATTTAGATTAAAATTGATACAAATTTAAAAGCTGTGAGGCTAAATTGATTTTTTTAATTTGTTGGGATCTTTTCTATAGTAAAGTAAAAAAAATTATGGGACGTTTTGGTCTTTAACTCGTTAATTTGTACAAAGAATTTCTAAATTCATGTTGATCGTGTAGAATTTCTCACAACTAATTTTGAATGAGTTAGTCTCCTGTAAATCGTTAACGATGTAAACTCCATGTCTTAATATGCACCTTAGCAATCGAAACTGATGAGTAAAAATTAAAGGAAAATTTATTTAGAAGCAAAAATCATCCCACAGAAATTAACTTTTTTCGAAATAGTCTCAAGAAACATAATTTCTCCGAAATAGTCTCATAACTTTTAAATTCTCTTCATAATGATCCTTTTTACTTATAAATGTTCAATTTTTCTAATTTCATGAGATGTGATTGAATCGATATTTTTACAAAGTTATAAAACGAAGTTGGTAAAAAAATATTGTTGTGGGACCAAATCAAAGTAAAACTGAAAGGTTTGGGACGAAAATAAATGTTCTAACTATTTTGAAACCTTTCTTAAAAAAGAAAATTATACCGGATGATTTATTTATGTTTTAAACTCATCTTCATACACAAACCCCCGATCAAAATTAAAGAAAAATATTTTTTTTAATAGAGAAAAATAATTAAAAGAAAAATATAAAAATTAAAGAAAAATGTTTTTTTTAATAGAGAAAAATAATTAAAAGAAAAATATAAAATAATATTTTAATTTTAATCTAAATAAATATAAAATAAATTTATATACCTGGCAAGTAACTGGGGTGCAAAAAGATCCCATTTTAAACTAAAAACAAGAATCAGAAAACATAACTAAATCGTGATCGACGGATCAACTAACTAAATTGTGGTCTTCAAAGCTAATTAGTAAACTTTGCTCGACCACTTGGGGCAAAACCTTATGTGGGCCAATAGAAAACTTTATACTTAAATTTGAGCGGGGGCTGCGCGAACGCAAGCCCCCTCTAACACAAATTATGACGTAGGCTCGACCACTTGGGCCGACCCTAGGCGGGCACCCCTCCCAAGTGCAATGGAGGTCACCAACCTAGGCCATGAATCTTCATGATCACTCATTGACCCCGTCCAGGTAAGTATGTAATCCAGTTGTTTTGCACCTAATTTATACAGCGTTTCCTATTACTTTGGTATGTATTAATCGATGTGGGATAAAATTAGGCTGAATTGTTCTCTACGGCATATGCTTCATCATTTTCAAAGTAAATCTAAAAATAAACAAAGTATACTCGGGTTAAAAGTCGCCACAAACTTAAGAGGATCTAGAACTAACTAAACAAGAATTCATGTCTTCAATTTATGAGGTTAAGTGGCTAACTTGCAGCTGTTTGATTAAAAAGAATTCCCACCGGCTTTTAGCTTTTGCAAAGCCAGCAACTAATGCATATCCATTGATTCGGATTTTTTGTGTCATTTTAGTATACCATCTCATATGCCACACTGTTGGATATATGACAAGTAGGATAGAGAGAGAAACTATACCCTAAAAAGGAAAGTATAAACCTTAGGATAATGGTTGATTACGTGTCAATCATACAATTAATGGCACGGATGATGTATGAGAATGATATAGAGGATCCGTGCGCATATCCAAATATCCTCAAAAGGCAAATTGATCAATAAGATAATTTATGCGTGGAAGTTTTTTGTGTAAGGTCCAATTTTTTGTACAATTCTCAATTTTGCAACTCATTTAAGAGGCATTTCATTTAGGGTGCGTTTACTTTGGAGGTTAACGAAGGTTATTCATCTTTGAACCCTTGAATCTTGTTGTTTACTTTTCAACTTAAAAGGTCGCAATAATCTTGAGCAGCTGTCTGCCCGAGATTAAAAACCAACGTGGCAGGTCGTGGGAGGGCTAAGTGGACCGCCCATTCTTAAACCCTAGATTGTGTTGTATTTAAAATAATATTTGGTGTATTGTCTAGGAGTTCACTCCTATTTTTCTTGTACTCTCATGTAATTCTTTGAATACCCTGGTACTCACTAATAAAATTTATTTTTCCGATCAAAAAAAATTCTCATCTCCAGGGTATATGGAAAATTACCCTCATTAACCTATGCCCAAATCTGTCTTCCATGGAAATCTGTGGCAATTCCTTACATGAAATCTAACTTCCTCTACTAAATCCCTAAACCCTATATGTGGCAATTCCATTGACCTTATGCCTAAATCTATCTTCCATGGAATTTCTCTTGGCAATTCTTTCCATGTAAATATGTCTTGCTCTGCTAAATCTAGCAGCTTCAAGTTCGTTGAATTGTCTGTCAATGGCTTCTCCGACTCGATAGCTGCCAATTCGTGGTTGGTTTCTTGCACTAATCTTCTCCATTTAAATCTCTCTCATAACGTACTTCATCTCCAACTGAGAGGCATTTTTGTAGTTGGATTGAACAATGGTACAAAGTAATATAGCTAGAAAAAAAAATGTTATTCAGATTTGAATTTGAATCCGAGTTTGTAAAGTTGAGTATGTTATGGTGGAGAAGATAAAGAATGTCAACATCACACTAGAGTTCACAAAGTTATTTTTGTAAATGTACCCCATATAAACCTTCAAAGTAAACAATTATAAGAAGATAAGTTGGGTTAAGCTTCATACAAGGGTCAATATAACCCATATTTATTTTATATTATATGAAAAGTCAATGAAAATAACATATAATTAATGTCTATAGATTTGAAGATGTATAATTTTTTTCTGAAAATTATCTTTTAATGACTTGAAATAAAGAAAATAATTTTTTTTGAGAGACTCTCGTGTGAGACGGGTAATTTGTGAGATGGGTGTGAGACGGGTCAACCCATCATTAAAGTATGCTTATTGTATGGATAAAATATGCTTATTTGCAGTTAAAGTATGTCAATAATAAATTAAATTATAACACACTAAAATCATACTTTAATGCATAATTTAACAACCATTAAACATACTTTTTCTTATTATAAACCTTCAAATGAGAAAAAAAAATTGAAAATGTAAAATTTAGGTTTTAACTTTAAGAAAATAAATTTAAATCTTAAATTGAAACATTTTTAACATCAAATCTTGAATTCTCATTTGCAAGAATTAATCTTCTTACTTATTGTAGAGTCAGAGGGTATTAAAGCCCCCACTAATAACATTTCCAATCAAAATCCAAGCAAATACTATAAATTGGAAAATCGCCACGCCAAGGTTTTCATTTTGCTACGAATTAGCATTAATATTATCATTAAAATTTACAAGTATAAATCATTCCACTGTATTACAAACTATGATTACATTATAGTGTATTATAAACTTCAACTATAATTTAAATAAATTATGACTTCATTATAGTGTATATAAACTTTAACTATGTTTTGGTGGGGTGTATATAAACTTTAACTATGTTTTGGTGGGGTGCGCCTGGCCATGGCAGTAGTGCAACACTAAGGCGACGCTCGAGAGCCCCGACAGCAAGCTGACAAGATGGACTCTCCCCCTCAAAAAAATAAATTTAATATCGTGTGAGCCAATGGCCCACATATCAGATATTAAACTGATAAGAACAGATACTACACTTGATCTTAGCCAAAAGGCCGAGAAAGGTATGCTTACCAAAGTGTTGCGATTCTCCTTTTATTCCACGCATGTCTCCTAATATTTTCTCTGTGGCTTCGATGTGGGATTTAGAGCCATCTGGTACTACAGCTGTCAGTCTGCATTTTTACTCTTTTGAGCAAATGAACACTTAGAAAATGAAGAAAAACATGTTGAACTTTGGTTAATCTTGGCGTGTTCTATTAACACTTATTTTGGGATAGGAATCAAGACATTAAAACCGTTCGACAATTTATGGAAAAATAATTTAAAAAAAAAAAACTTGCTTTGACTACTTGTTTGGTTTATGTAAAAGGCATCTTAAATATACTAAATGAGGAGTATCAAGGGAATGACAAGTGAGTGCAGCAAATATATGACGGGAGGCAAGAAGATCTTCCAAAAAGTTGACAAAACAGTAAAATCTCAAGTGAAATTGGGTAACGAGCACCTGGTGGAAATTAAAACGAAAAAATCTCGAAATCATCCGAATGTCAATAAGGGGGACGGATAGAATTTGATGCACATTCTAGAAAATTCTAGAAAACAAACTTAATTACTTATCATCTAGTAAAATGTGCAAGCAGATAAGCTTTTGAACATTCTAGAGTGTAATAGAGAATAGTAAATCAAATAAGTATGATCAAGAATATGCTAGAATAGTCGGTGATATGAGCCGCCCTGCACTACTATAAACAGGAGTGGCATTTCACATGTAATAAGTAGTAGAAAAAATAATAACCAATTAGTTCTTTCTCTCACTAAGTCTACTAACCATCCTCTCTTCTCCAAATTTCCTACATCACAAACTTACTCTCCCACACACCAAATACACACCCAACTATTTAAAAATCAAACAAAAAGGCATATATGATACAAATTTTAGATTTAAAAGATTGTATATGAGTGATATTGGATTTAAAAGATTGTATATGACTCATATGATAATCTCACGGATGAAGATGCTAACTAAATAATCTAACAATTACTCTAAGGATTCACAATCAATACAACGAATTGAGCACAAGAATTTGATCACATATGATAACAATATTGAGAGTGTGTGTATGTGTGTGATTGTATGAAGAAGAAAGAGTTTATAGTGGTTCAACTTGTTTGCACAAGCCTACATCCACTGTGAGAGAGAGATCTATTATTGATTGAGAGAATAAATGTGTTACAATGAGATCATGCATAGATTACACCATTATATACACTCTATGCATGCACAGCAAAGTTAAAGGACCAACTCGTGTAACCACCTTCCAGCTGGATTCCCAAGTGGTTAAAACAAATCTTTGTGGTTGCAACTGACTCCATCACATGCCCTGCGTGACGAGCTATCATCCATGTGTGGAACCTTCCAGAAACAGCTCACACGCAACCTGTACAACAGCTACAAACCACCCTGGTCCCCACTTGCACATTGATATCAAATTGCTGCTGTTTTTAGTTGATTCAAGTCAGCTGTTGTTGCTGCACCCGTTTTACACATACATCATCATCAGCCTTGATCTTGAACACACACTCAACATTTCCTAATGTTGATCAAGCACTAGTATGTAGTTTTCATCACAATTCTCCACCTAAAACTTCATACTCAATCAACCTCAATCACTCATTCACTACACTGTTTTATCAAGACAACAAACTTGTACACTGCTTTTAAGAGAGCAGCAGAACTCTCCAATGATGTGTTTAGCACATACTGATAAGACTCTTGCATAATTCAAACTTTGAACTAGGCAAGGCCTTAGTGAGAAAATCAGTTGGATTTCTTTCTGTTTCAATCTTCTTAACAATAATTTTTCCTCCTTCAACTAAGTCTCTAACAAAATACATCCTTACATCTATGTGCTCTATCCTTTCATGATAACCCTGATGTCCTGACAAGTGTATAGCACTAGAGTTATCACAATGCATCAATACTAGCTCTTGTAATACTCCAAACTCAGACAAAATTCCCTGCAACCACAAGCCCTCTTTTACTGCCTCAGTAAGTGAAATAAACTCAGCCTCAGTTGTAGATAATGCAACCACTGACTGATGTGTTGATCTCCAACTGATAGCTGTACCAAACAAGAAGAATACATAGCCTGATAGTGACTTTCTTGTGTCCAAGTTTGCAGCAAAATCAGCATCTACATAACCTGCAAGAAAATCAATATTAGAAGTAAACTTATTAAAATGCAAACCTGTTGTTAAGCTGCCTCTGATGTATCTTTGAATCCACTTAACAGCTTCCCAGTGATCTTTCCCTGGATTCCCCATAAATCTGCTCACCAAACTCATTGCATGAGCTAAGTCTGGCCTGCAGTACACCATTGCATACATAAGACTGCCAACTGCATTAGCATAAGGAACCCTTTCCATCTCTGATACTTCTTCACTTGTTCTAGCTGACTGTTGAGCTGAAAAACCCAACCCTTGCTTCACAGGAGTAGTAACAGCCCTGCTTTGATCCATATTATACCTCTTGAGAACTTTCTCTAAGTATAAACTCTGATGTAATACTATAGAACCAGCTGATCTGTCCCTTTTGATCTCCATTCCCAGTATAACAGTAGCCTCACCCAAATCCTTCATATCAAACTCTGATTTCAACATTTCCTTCACAGCTATGATCCCTTCCATAGACTTACAAGCAATTAAGATGTCATCAACATATAATAATAAGAAAATATACCACTCGCTGTCTTATTTGATGTACACACAACTGTCAAACTTGCTTCTTTCAAAACCACATTTGATAATGTACTCATCAAATCTAAGATACCATCTCCTAGGACTTTGTTTCAATCCATATAGTGACTTCAGAAGTAAACAAGCCTTAGTAGTTGAGTTTTGAACTGAAACTCCCTCTAGAACTGTCATATAGATCTTCTCCTCCAAATTTCTATGAAGAAAGGTTGTAGTCACATCCATCTGATGCAATTCCAGATTAAACTGAGTGACTAATGCTAACAATATCCTAATGGAACAATGTTTCACAACTAGAGAGAATATCTCTGTATAAACAATGCCTTCCCTTTGAGAAAAATCCCTGTCAACTAATCTTGCTTTAAACCTGACACCATCAGTCCTCTCTGGTGAGACCTTTTTATTATAAATCCATTTGCAGCTCACTAACTTCTGATCTTTTGGTTTCTGAACAATTTTCCAGGTCTGATTCTTCTCTAATGAAAACAACTCTTCTTGCATAGCAGCACTCCACTTTGCACTATCCTTACTATTCATTGCTTCCTGATAGTTTCTCGGTTCATATGAATCAATATCCTCTGCAGAGTACAGTGCAAAGGACACAATATCAGCATCTGCAAACCTAGATGGAGTCTTAATAGACCTCCTTTATCTATCCCTTGCCAACTGATAGCTGTTGAGCAGCTCATCAGTATTAGATGTGATCTGATCATCTTTAGTTGGTGAACCAGTTCCTCCTTGTACTGTCTCTTCTTCAATTCTAAACTGATCCTTCTGAACCTTGTTCATAAGCTCAACCTCAAGCTCAGCTTCATACTTACTTTGATCCTGAGGCTTCAATGGCATAACAGCCTCATTAAAGGTAACATCCCTGCTTATCATAATCTTTTTACCTTCAATGTTCTATAGTTTGTAAGCTTTAACACCTTTCGGATATCCAATCATGACACACTTGATAGCTCTTGGAGCTAGCGTATCCTGTTTAACATGTGCATAAGCTAGACAACCAATCACTTTGAGCCTGGTATAATTACCAACTTTTCCAGACTATACTTCCTGAGGAGTTTTGAATTTAAGAGGTGTTGATGGACACCTATTGATTAGAAAAGCTACTGTGCTAACCAACTCAAGTGTGGAAGCATCTACACTCACACCAACAGCATTGATGTAGAAAATTACTTAGTGACTATAATATCATAAAATTGAAAAACAAGAAAAATGTGCTCGTGTGTCTATTATTGAACTTTTGTGTAAGTTGGCCATGTAACAACCTTTTGAATTGCCCAAATGAAACAGGCCTGTTCAATCAAAAAAATAATACTCCTAGCTATAAGGAAAAATAACAAGAAACTTGGTTTAACTAATGGCTTGGCTGTAATAGGCATGATGTAACCATTTGTTTGAAGGTGTGGCATGCGTGTTTGGTACAGGGAGATGAAAGATGAAAGAGCAAAAAGTTTTACATTTAGCAGTGCTGCCTGCCTGAAACGCAAGTCGTTTCATCTTTGCGGCGAAGCGCCAAAATCGGAGCACCATCGGGACCTATTTCATCTATGTTTCTCTTCGACTCGGCTTTTGCATACTCAAGAACGATTCTGCAAGATTGATTCTGTGGTATTAAGTTATGAAATGGAGTCCTGGATTTGTGAGGGGTGCCACACATCCAAGCGTAAATGATAAAACTAGATGAGATCAAATTAATAAACTTCTAAGAAAAAAGTCGAATTGAAATTCTTTCGTTTAATAGGGTAACTAAACTTCAACTAGACAAATTGAAACTTCGTTTAATAGGGTAACTAGCTTCAACTATGTTTTGGTGGGATGCGCACTTCGTTTAATAGGGTAACTAACTTCAACTATGTTTTGGTGGGATGCGCCTAGCCATGGCAGTAGTGCAACGCCAAGGCGACGCTCGAGAGCCCCGACAGCAAGCTGCCGTGACGAGCTCTCCCCCTCAAAAAATAAATTTAATATCGTGTGGGCCAATGACCCACATATCAGATATTAAACTGATAAGAACAGATACTACACTTGATCTTAGCCAAAAGGCCGAGAAAGGTATGCTTAACCAAGTATTGAGATTCTCTTTTTATTCCTGCCATGTCTTTTAATATTTTTTGAGTTCTTTTGATGTGGGATTTCCAGACAATCCCTAATAAGCTGTTAATCTGTATTCCATTATTCTCACAAAATCAACATTTAGAAAGTGAAGAAAAACATGAACTATTTGGTTAATGTAAATGGCAGATTTAACTGTTTGCTTTAAAAGATGGTGGACTCATATGATAATGTAGAAACAACCCAATTTCAGTAACAAGATAAATACTAGTCTTTGTAAAGGAAAATTTAGGCAAAAATATGATTTTATTTAATCTATTGAAACTTGCCCAAAAGTTGTAATTTTAGTCTTAGTCATTAACTAATGACCAACTCTACAGTTATAAATCAAAAGGGTTATACAATTTTTTTTACTTCATTCCAAAGTTAGTCCCAAAACTTTTAAAATTATGTGTATTGAATTCAAATATTGTCGAGAAATTGCAATTTTTGTTGGAATTGCACGCACATCGCTCCACATGCACATAAGTGCCACCATATGATTATGGAAAAAATTACTATTCTCTATGAAATTTAGATTAAAATTGATACAAATTTAAAAGCTGTGAGGCTAAATTGATTTTTTTAATTTGTTGGGATCTTTTCTATAGTAAAGTAAAAAAAATTATGGGACGTTTTGGTCTTTAACTCGTTAATTTGTACAAAGAATTTCTAAATTCATGTTGATCGTGTAGAATTTCTCACAACTAATTTTGAATGAGTTAGTCTCCTGTAAATCGTTAACGATGTAAACTCCATGTCTTAATATGCACCTTAGCAATCGAAACTGATGAGTAAAAATTAAAGGAAAATTTATTTAGAAGCAAAAATCATCCCACAGAAATTAACTTTTTTCGAAATAGTCTCAAGAAACATAATTTCTCCGAAATAGTCTCATAACTTTTAAATTCTCTTCATAATGATCCTTTTTACTTATAAATGTTCAATTTTTCTAATTTCATGGGATGTGATTGAATCGATATTTTTACAAAGTTATAAAACGAAGTTGGTAAAAAAATATTGTTGTGGGACCAAATCAAAGTAAAACTGAAAGGTTTGGGACGAAAATAAATGTTCTAACTATTTTGAAACCTTTCTTAAAAAAGAAAATTATACCGGATGATTTATTTATGTTTTAAACTCATCTTCATACACAAACCCCCGATCAAAATTAAAGAAAAATATTTTTTTTAATAGAGAAAAATAATTAAAAGAAAAATATAAAAATTAAAGAAAAATGTTTTTTTTAATAGAGAAAAATAATTAAAAGAAAAATATAAAATAATATTTTAATTTTAATCTAAATAAATATAAAATAAATTTATATACCTGGCAAGTAACTGGGGTGCAAAAAGATCCCATTTTAAACTAAAAACAAGAATCAGAAAACATAACTAAATCGTGATCGACGGATCAACTAACTAAATTGTGGTCTTCAAAGCTAATTAGTAAACTTTGCTCGACCACTTGGGGCAAAACCTTATGTGGGCCAATAGAAAACTTTATACTTAAATTGGAGCGGGGGCTGCGCGAACGCAAGCCCCCTCTAACACAAATTATGACGTAGGCTCGACCACTTGGGCCGACCTTAGGCGGGCACCCCTCCCAAGTGCAATGGAGGTCACCAACCTAGGCCATGAATCTTCATGATCACTCATTGACCCCGTCCAGGTAAGTATGTAATCCAGTTGTTTTGCACCTAATTTATACAGCGTTTCCTATTACTTTGGTATGTATTAATCGATGTGGGATAAAATTAGGCTGAATTGTTCTCTACGGCATATGCTTCATCATTTTCAAAGTAAATCTAAAAATAAACAAAGTATACTCGGGTTAAAAGTCGCCACAAACTTAAGAGGATCTAGAACTAACCAAACAAGAATTCATGTCTTCAATTTATGAGGTTAAGTGGCTAACTTGCAGCTGTTTGATTAAAAAGAATTCCCACCGGCTTTTAGCTTTTGCAAAGCCAGCAACTAATGCATATCCATTGATTCGGATTTTTTGTGTCATTTTAGTATACCATCTCATATGCCACACTGTTGGATATATGACAAGTAGGATAGAGAGAGAAACTATACCCTAAAAAGGAAAGTATAAACCTTAGGATACAATTAGTGGCACGGATGATGTATGAGAATGATATAGAGGATCCGTGCGCATATCCAAATATCCTCAAAAGGCAAATTGATCAATAAGATAATTTATGCGTGGAAGTTTTTTGTGTAAGGTCCAATTTTTTGTACAATTCTCAATTTTGCAACTCATTTAAGAGGCATTTCATTTAGGGTGCGTTTACTTTGGAGGTTAACGAAGGTTATTCATCTTTGAACCCTTGAATCTTGTTGTTTACTTTTCAACTTAAAAGGTCGCAATAATCTTGAGCAGCTGTCTGCCCGAGATTAAAAACCCACGTGGCAGGTCGTGGGAGGGCTAAGTGGACCGCCCATTCTTAAACCCTAGATTGTGTTGTATTTAAAATAATGTTTGGTGTACTGTCTAGGAGTTCACCCCTATTTTTCTTGTACTCTCGTGTAATTCTTTGAATACCCCTGGTACTCACTAATAAAATTTATTTTTCAGATCAAAAAAAATTCTCATCTCCAGGGTATAGAGAAAATTACCCTCATTAACCTATGCCCAAATCTGTCTTCCATGGAAATATGTGGCAATTCCTTACATGAAATCTAACTTCCTCTACTAAATCCCTAAACCCTATATGTGGCAATTCCATTGACCTTATGCCTAAATCTATCTTCCATGGAATGACATAATTCCTTCCATGGAATTTCTCTTGGCAATTCTTTCCATGTAAATATGTCTTGCTCTGCTAAATCTAGCAGCTTCAAGTTCGTTGAATTGTCCGTCAATGGCTTCTCCGACTCGATAGCTGCCAATTCATGGTTGGTTTCTTGCACTAATCTTCTCCATTTAAATCTCTCTCATAACGTACTTCATCTCCAACTGAGAGGCATTTTTGTAGTTGGATTGAACAATGGTACAAAGTAATATAGCTAGAAAAAAAAATGTTATTCAGATTTGAATTTGAATCCGAGTTTGTAAAGTTGAGTATGTTATGGTGGAGAAGATAAAGAATGTCAACATCACACTAGAGTTCACAAAGTTATTTTTGTAAATGTACCCCATATAAACCTTCAAAGTAAACAATTATAAGAAGATAAGTTGGGTTAAGCTTCATACAAGGGTCAATATAACCCATATTTATTTTATATTATATGAAAAGTCAATGAAAATAACATATAATTAATGTCTATAGATTTGAAGATGTATAATATTTTTCTGAAAATTATCTTTTAATGACTTGAAATAAAGAAAATAATTTTTTTTTTGAGAAACTCTCGTGTGAGACGAGTAATTTGTATGATGGGTGTGAAACGGGTCAACCCATCATTAAAGTATGTTTATTGTATAGATAAAATATGCTTATTTGCAGTTAAAGTATGTCAATAATAAATTAAATTATAACACACTAAAATCACAACCATTAAACATACTTTGTCTTATTATAAACCTTCAAATGAGAAAAAAAAATTGAAAATGTAAAATTTAGGTTTAAGAAAATAAATTTAAATCTTAAATTGAAACATTTTTAACATCAAATCTTGAATTCTCATTTGCAAGAATTAATCTTCTTACTTATTGTAGAGTCAGAGGGTATTAAAGCCCCCACTAATAACATTTCCAATCAAAATCCAAGCAAATACTATAAATTGGAAAATCGCCACGCCAAGGTTTTCATTTTGCTACGAATTAGCATTAATATTATCATTAAAATTTACAAGTATAAATCATTGCCACTGTATTACAAACTATGATTACATTATAGTGTATTATAAACTTCAACTATAATTTCATTACATTATGACTTCATTATAGTGTATATAAACTTTAACTATGTTTTGGTGGGGTGTATATAAACTTTAACTAATATAAAATTTAACTAATATAAACTTTAACTATGTTTTGGTGGGGTGTATATAAACTTTAACTATGTTTTGGTGGGGTGCGCCTGGCCATGGCAGTAGTGCAACACTAAGGCGACGCTCGAGAGCCCCGACAGCAAGCTGACAAGATGGACTCTCCCCCTCAAAAAAATAAATTTAATATCGTGTGAGCCAATGGCCCACATATCAGATATTAAACTGATAAGAACAGATACTACACTTGATCTTAGCCAAAAGGCCGAGAAAGGTATGCTTACCAAAGTGTTGCGATTCTCCTTTTATTCCACGCATGTCTCCTAATATTTTCTCTGTGGCTTCGATGTGGGATTTAGAGCCATCTGGTACTACAGCTGTCAGTCTGCATTTTTTCTCTTTTGAGCAAATTAACACTTAGAAAATGAAGAAAAACATGTTGAACTTTGGTTAATCTTGGCGTGTTCTATTAACACTTATTTTGGGATAGGAATCAAGACATTAAAACCGTTCGACAATTTATGGAAAAATAATTTAAAAAAAAAAAACTTGCTTTGACTACTTGTTTGGTTTATGTAAAAGGCATCTTAAATATACTAAATGAGGAGTATCAAGGGAATGACAAGTGAGTGCAGCAAATATATGACGGGAGGCAAGAAGATCTTCCAAAAAGTTGACAAAACAGTAAAATCTCAAGTGAAATTGGGTAACGAGCACCTGGTGGAAATTAAAAGGAAAAAATCTCGAAATCATCCGAATGTCAATAAGGGGGACGGATAGAATTTGATGCACATTCTAGAAAATTCTAGAAAACAAACTTAATTACTTATCATCTAGTAAAATGTGCAAGCAGATAAGCTTTTGAACATTCTAGAGTGTAATAGAGAATAGTAAATCAAATAAGTATGATCAAGAATATGCTAGAATAGTCGGTGATATGAGCCGCCCTGCACTACTATAAACAGGAGTGGCATTTCACATGTAATAAGTAGTAGAAAAAATAATAACCAATTAGTTCTTTCTCTCACTAAGTCTACTAACCATCCTCTCTTCTCCAAATTTCCTACATCACAAACTTACTCTCCCACACACCAAATACACACCCAACTATTTAAAAATCAAACAAAAAGGCATATATGATACAAATTTTAGATTTAAAAGATTGTATATGAGTGATATTGGATTTAAAAGATTGTATATGACTCATATGATAATCTCACGGATGAAGATGCTAACTAAATAATCTAACAATTACTCTAAGGATTCACAATCAATACAACGAATTGAGCACAAGAATTTGATCACATATGATAACAATATTGAGAGTGTGTGTATGTGTGTGATTGTATGAAGAAGAAAGAGTTTATAGTGGTTCAACTTGTTTGCACAAGCCTACATCCACTGTGAGAGAGAGATCTATTATTGATTGAGAGAATAAATGTGTTACAATGAGATCATGCATAGATTACACCATTATATACACTCTATGCATGCACAGCAAAGTTAAAGGACCAACTCGTGTAACCACCTTCCAGCTGGATTCCCAAGTGGTTAAAACAAATCTTTGTGGTTGCAACTGACTCCATCACATGCCCTGCGTGACGAGCTATCATCCATGTGTGGAACCTTCCAGAAACAGTTCACACGCAACCTGTACAACAGCTACAAACCACCCTGGTCCCCACTTGCACATTTGATATCAAATTGCTGCTGTTTTTAGTTGATTCAAGTCAGCTGTTGTTGCTGCACCCGTTTTACACATACATCATCATCAGCCTTGATCTTGAACACACACTCAACATTTCCTAATGTTGATCAAGCACTAGTATGTAGTTTTCATCACAATTCTCCACCTAAAACTTCATACTCAATCAACCTCAATCACTCATTCACTACACTGTTTTATCAAGACAACAAACTTGTACACTGCTTTTAAGAGAGCAGCAGAACTCTCCAATGATGTGTTTAGCACATACTGATAAGACTCTTGCATAATTCAAACTTTGAACTAGGCAAGGCCTTAGTGAGAAAATCAGTTGGATTTCTTTCTGTTTCAATCTTCTTAACAATAATTTTTCCTCCTTCAACTAAGTCTCTAACAAAATACATCCTTACATCTATGTGCTCTATCCTTTCATGATAACCCTGATGTCCTGACAAGTGTATAGCACTAGAGTTATCACAATGCATCAATACTAGCTCTTGTAATACTCCAAACTCAGACAAAATTCCCTGCAACCACAAGCCCTCTTTTACTGTCTCAGTAAGTGAAATAAACTCAGCCTCAGTTGTAGATAATGCAACCACTGACTGATGTGTTGATCTCCAACTGATAGCTGTACCAAACAAGAAGAATACATAGCCTGATAGTGACTTTCTAGTGTCCAAGTTTGCAGCATAATCAGCATCTACATAACCTGCAAGAAAATCAATATTAGAAGTAAACTTATTAAAATGCAAACCTGTTGTTAAGCTGCCTCTGATGTATCTTTGAATCCACTTAACAGCTTCCCAGTGATCTTTCCCTGGATTCCCCATAAATCTGCTCACCAAACTCATTGCATGAGCTAAGTCTGGCCTGCAGCACACCATTGCATACATAAGACTGCCAACTGCATTAGCATAAGGAACCCTTTCCATCTCTGATACTTCTTCACTTGTTCTAGCTGACTGTTGAGCTGAAAAACCCAACCCTTGCTTCACAGGAGTAGTAACAGCCCTGCTTTGATCCATATTATACCTCTTGAGAACTTTCTCTAAGTATAAACTCTGATGTAATACTATAGAACCAGCTGATCTGTCCCTTTTGATCTCCATTCCCAGTATAACAGTAGCCTCACCCAAATCCTTCATATCAAACTCTGATTTCAACATTTCCATCACAGCTATGATCCCTTCCATAGACTTACAAGCAATTAAGATGTCATCAACATATAATAATAAGAAAATATACCACTCGCTGTCTTATTTGATGTACACACAACTGTCAAACTTGCTTCTTTCAAAACCACATTTGATAATGTACTCATCAAATCTAAGATACCATCTCCTAGGACTTTGTTTCAATCCATATAGTGACTTCAGAAGTAAACAAGCCTTAGTAGTTGAGTTTTGAACTGAAACTCCCTCTAGAACTGTCATATAGATCTTCTCCTCCAAATTTCTATGAAGAAAGGTTGTAGTCACATCCATCTGATGCAATTCCAGATTAAACTGAGTGACTAATGCTAACAATATCCTAATGGAACAATGTTTCACAACTAGAGAGAATATCTCTGTATAAACAATGCCTTCCCTTTGAGAAAAATCCCTGTCAACTAATCTTGCTTTAAACCTGACACCATCAGTCCTCTCTGGTGAGACCTTTTTATTATAAATCCATTTGCAGCTCACTAACTTCTGATCTTTTGGTTTCTGAACAATTTTCCAGGTCTGATTCTTCTCTAATGAAAACAACTCTTCTTGCATAGCAGCACTCCACTTTGCACTATCCTTACTATTCATTGCTTCCTGATAGTTTCTCGGTTCATATGAATCAATATCCTCTGCAGAGTACAGTGCAAAGGACACAATATCAGCATCTGCAAACCTAGATGGAGTCTTAATAGACCTCCTTTATCTATCCCTTGCCAACTGATAGCTGTTGAGCAGCTCATCAGTATTAGATGTGATCTGATCATCTTTAGTTGGTGAACCAGTTCCTCCTTGTACTGTCTCTTCTTCAATTCTAAACTGATCCTTCTGAACCTTGTTCATAAGCTCAACCTCAAGCTCAGCTTCATACTTACTTTGATCCTGAGGCTTCAATGGCATAACAGCCTCATTAAAGGTAACATCCCTGCTTATCATAATCTTTTTACCTTCAATGTTCTATAGTTTGTAAGCTTTAACACCTTTCGGATATCCAATCATGACACACTTGATAGCTCTTGGAGCTAGCGTATCCTGTTTAACATGTGCATAAGCTAGACAACCAATCACTTTGAGCCTGGTATAATTACCAACTTTTCCAGACTATACTTCCTGAGGAGTTTTGAATTTAAGAGGTGTTGATGGACACCTATTGATTAGAAAAGCTATTGTGCTAACCAACTCAAGTGTGGAAGCATCTACACTCACACCAACAGCATTGATGTAGAAAATTACTTAGTGACTATAATATCATAAAATTGAAAAACAAGAAAAATGTGCTCGTGTGTCTATTATTGAACTTTTGTGTAAGTTGGCCATGTAACAACCTTTTGAATTGCCCAAATGAAACAGGCCTTAAAATTGTTCAATCAAAAAAATAATACTCCTAGCTATAAGGAAAAATAACAAGAAACTTGGTTTAACTAATGGCTTGGCTGTAATAGGCATGATGTAACCATTTGTTTGAAGGTGTGGCATGCGTGTTTGGTACAGGGAGATGAAAGATGAAAGAGCAAAAAGTTTTACATTTAGCAGTGCTGCCTGCCTGAAACGCAAGTCGTTTCATCTTTGCGGCGAAGCGCCAAAATCGGAGCACCATCGGGACCTATTTCATCTATGTTTCTCTTCGACTCGGCTTTTGCATACTCAAGAACGATTCTGCAAGATTGATTCTGTGGTATTAAGTTATGAAATGGAGTCCTGGATTTGTGAGGGGTGCCACACATCCAAGCGTAAATGATAAAACTAGATGAGATCAAATTAATAAACTTCTAAGAAAAAAGTCGAATTGAAATTCTTTCGTTTAATAGGGTAACTAAACTTCAACTAGACAAATTGAAACTTCGTTTAATAGGGTAACTAGCTTCAACTATGTTTTGGTGGGATGCGCACTTCGTTTAATAGGGTAACTAACTTCAACTATGTTTTGGTGGGATGCGCCTAGCCATGGCAGTAGTGCAACGCCAAGGCGACGCTCGAGAGCCCCGACAGCAAGCTGCCGTGACGAGCTCTCCCCCTCAAAAAATAAATTTAATATCGTGTGGGCCAATGACCCACATATCAGATATTAAACTGATAAGAACAGATACTACACTTGATCTTAGCCAAAAGGCCGAGAAAGGTATGCTTAACCAAGTATTGAGATTCTCTTTTTATTCCTGCCATGTCTTTTAATATTTTTTGAGTTCTTTTGATGTGGGATTTCCAGACAATCCCTAATAAGCTGTTAATCTGTATTCCATTATTCTCACAAAATCAACATTTAGAAAGTGAAGAAAAACATGAACTATTTGGTTAATGTAAATGGCAGATTTAACTGTTTGCTTTAAAAGATGGTGGACTCATATGATAATGTAGAAACAACCCAATTTCAGTAACAAGATAAATACTAGTCTTTGTAAAGGAAAATTTAGGCAAAAATATGATTTTATTTAATCTATTGAAACTTGCCCAAAAGTTGTAATTTTAGTCTTAGTCATTAACTAATGACCAACTCTACAGTTATAAATCAAAAGGGTTATACAATTTTTTTTACTTCATTCCAAAGTTAGTCCCAAAACTTTTAAAATTATGTGTATTGAATTCAAATATTGTCGAGAAATTGCAATTTTTGTTGGAATTGCACGCACATCGCTTCACATGCACATAAGTGCCACCATATGATTATGGAAAAAATTACTATTCTCTATGAAATTTAGATTAAAATTGATACAAATTTAAAAGCTGTGAGGCTAAATTGATTTTTTTAATTTGTTGGGATCTTTTCTATAGTAAAGTAAAAAAAATTATGGGACGTTTTGGTCTTTAACTCGTTAATTTGTACAAAGAATTTCTAAATTCATGTTGATCGTGTAGAATTTCTCACAACTAATTTTGAATGAGTTAGTCTCCTGTAAATCGTTAACGATGTAAACTCCATGTCTTAATATGCACCTTAGCAATCGAAACTGATGAGTAAAAATTAAAGGAAAATTTATTTAGAAGCAAAAATCATCCCACAGAAATTAACTTTTTTCGAAATAGTCTCAAGAAACATAATTTCTCCGAAATAGTCTCATAACTTTTAAATTCTCTTCATAATGATCCTTTTTACTTATAAATGTTCAATTTTTCTAATTTCATGGGATGTGATTGAATCGATATTTTTACAAAGTTATAAAACGAAGTTGGTAAAAAAATATTGTTGTGGGACCAAATCAAAGTAAAACTGAAAGGTTTGGGACGAAAATAAATGTTCTAACTATTTTGAAACCTTTCTTAAAAAAGAAAATTATACCGGATGATTTATTTATGTTTTAAACTCATCTTCATACACAAACCCCCGATCAAAATTAAAGAAAAATATTTTTTTTAATAGAGAAAAATAATTAAAAGAAAAATATAAAAATTAAAGAAAAATGTTTTTTTTAATAGAGAAAAATAATTAAAAGAAAAATATAAAATAATATTTTAATTTTAATCTAAATAAATATAAAATAAATTTATATACCTGGCAAGTAACTGGGGTGCAAAAAGATCCCATTTTAAACTAAAAACAAGAATCAGAAAACATAACTAAATCGTGATCGACGGATCAACTAACTAAATTGTGGTCTTCAAAGCTAATTAGTAAACTTTGCTCGACCACTTGGGGCAAAACCTTATGTGGGCCAATAGAAAACTTTATACTTAAATTGGAGCGGGGGCTGCGCGAACGCAAGCCCCCTCTAACACAAATTATGACGTAGGCTCGACCACTTGGGCCGACCTTAGGCGGGCACCCCTCCCAAGTGCAATGGAGGTCACCAACCTAGGCCATGAATCTTCATGATCACTCATTGACCCCGTCCAGGTAAGTATGTAATCCAGTTGTTTTGCACCTAATTTATACAGCGTTTCCTATTACTTTGGTATGTATTAATCGATGTGGGATAAAATTAGGCTGAATTGTTCTCTACGGCATATGCTTCATCATTTTCAAAGTAAATCTAAAAATAAACAAAGTATACTCGGGTTAAAAGTCGCCACAAACTTAAGAGGATCTAGAACTAACCAAACAAGAATTCATGTCTTCAATTTATGAGGTTAAGTGGCTAACTTGCAGCTGTTTGATTAAAAAGAATTCCCACCGGCTTTTAGCTTTTGCAAAGCCAGCAACTAATGCATATCCATTGATTCGGATTTTTTGTGTCATTTTAGTATACCATCTCATATGCCACACTGTTGGATATATGACAAGTAGGATAGAGAGAGAAACTATACCCTAAAAAGGAAAGTATAAACCTTAGGATACAATTAGTGGCACGGATGATGTATGAGAATGATATAGAGGATCCGTGCGCATATCCAAATATCCTCAAAAGGCAAATTGATCAATAAGATAATTTATGCGTGGAAGTTTTTTGTGTAAGGTCCAATTTTTTGTACAATTCTCAATTTTGCAACTCATTTAAGAGGCATTTCATTTAGGGTGCGTTTACTTTGGAGGTTAACGAAGGTTATTCATCTTTGAACCCTTGAATCTTGTTGTTTACTTTTCAACTTAAAAGGTCGCAATAATCTTGAGCAGCTGTCTGCCCGAGATTAAAAACCCACGTGGCAGGTCGTGGGAGGGCTAAGTGGACCGCCCATTCTTAAACCCTAGATTGTGTTGTATTTAAAATAATGTTTGGTGTACTGTCTAGGAGTTCACCCCTATTTTTCTTGTACTCTCGTGTAATTCTTTGAATACCCCTGGTACTCACTAATAAAATTTATTTTTCAGATCAAAAAAAATTCTCATCTCCAGGGTATAGAGAAAATTACCCTCATTAACCTATGCCCAAATCTGTCTTCCATGGAAATATGTGGCAATTCCTTACATGAAATCTAACTTCCTCTACTAAATCCCTAAACCCTATATGTGGCAATTCCATTGACCTTATGCCTAAATCTATCTTCCATGGAATGACATAATTCCTTCCATGGAATTTCTCTTGGCAATTCTTTCCATGTAAATATGTCTTGCTCTGCTAAATCTAGCAGCTTCAAGTTCGTTGAATTGTCCGTCAATGGCTTCTCCGACTCGATAGCTGCCAATTCATGGTTGGTTTCTTGCACTAATCTTCTCCATTTAAATCTCTCTCATAACGTACTTCATCTCCAACTGAGAGGCATTTTTGTAGTTGGATTGAACAATGGTACAAAGTAATATAGCTAGAAAAAAAAATGTTATTCAGATTTGAATTTGAATCCGAGTTTGTAAAGTTGAGTATGTTATGGTGGAGAAGATAAAGAATGTCAACATCACACTAGAGTTCACAAAGTTATTTTTGTAAATGTACCCCATATAAACCTTCAAAGTAAACAATTATAAGAAGATAAGTTGGGTTAAGCTTCATACAAGGGTCAATATAACCCATATTTATTTTATATTATATGAAAAGTCAATGAAAATAACATATAATTAATGTCTATAGATTTGAAGATGTATAATATTTTTCTGAAAATTATCTTTTAATGACTTGAAATAAAGAAAATAATTTTTTTTTTGAGAAACTCTCGTGTGAGACGAGTAATTTGTATGATGGGTGTGAAACGGGTCAACCCATCATTAAAGTATGTTTATTGTATAGATAAAATATGCTTATTTGCAGTTAAAGTATGTCAATAATAAATTAAATTATAACACACTAAAATCACAACCATTAAACATACTTTGTCTTATTATAAACCTTCAAATGAGAAAAAAAAATTGAAAATGTAAAATTTAGGTTTAAGAAAATAAATTTAAATCTTAAATTGAAACATTTTTAACATCAAATCTTGAATTCTCATTTGCAAGAATTAATCTTCTTACTTATTGTAGAGTCAGAGGGTATTAAAGCCCCCACTAATAACATTTCCAATCAAAATCCAAGCAAATACTATAAATTGGAAAATCGCCACGCCAAGGTTTTCATTTTGCTACGAATTAGCATTAATATTATCATTAAAATTTACAAGTATAAATCATTGCCACTGTATTACAAACTATGATTACATTATAGTGTATTATAAACTTCAACTATAATTTCATTACATTATGACTTCATTATAGTGTATATAAACTTTAACTATGTTTTGGTGGGGTGTATATAAACTTTAACTAATATAAAATTTAACTAATATAAACTTTAACTATGTTTTGGTGGGGTGTATATAAACTTTAACTATGTTTTGGTGGGGTGCGCCTGGCCATGGCAGTAGTGCAATACCAAGGCGACGCTCGAGAGCCCCGACAGCAAGCTGACAAGATGGGCTCTCCCCCTCAAAAAATAAATTTAATATCGTGTGAGCCAATGACTCACATATCAGATATTAAACTGATAAGAACAGATACTACACTTGATCTTAGCCAAAAGGCCGAGAAAGGTATGCTTATCAAAATGTTGCAATTCTCCTTTTATTCCACGCATGTCTCTTAATATTTACTCAGTGGCTTCGATGTGGGATTTAGAGCCATTTGGTAATACAGCTGTCAGTCTGCATTTTTTATTATTTTGAGCAAATCAACCCTTAGAAAATGAAGAAAAACATGTTGAACTTTGGTTAATCTTGGCGTGTTCTGTTAACACTTATTTTGGGATAGGAATCAAGACATTAAAACCGTTCGACAATTTATGGAAAAATAATTTAAAAAAAAAAAAAACCTGCTTTGACTACTTGTTTGGTTTATGTAAAAAGGCATCTTGAATATACTAAAGGAGGAGTATCAAGGGTGTGACAAGTGGGTGCAGCAAATATATGACGGGAGACAAGAAGATCTTTCAAAAGTTGACAAAACAGTAAAATCTCAAGTGAAATTGGGTAACGAGCACCTGGTGGAAATTAAAACGAAAAGATCTCAAAATCATCCGAACGTGCATCAAGGGGGACTGATAGAATTTGATGCACATTCTAAAAATTTCTAGAAAACAAACTTAATTACTTATCATCTAGTAAAATGGGCAAGCAGATAAGCTTTTGAACATTCTAGAGTGTAATAGAGAATAGTAAATCAAATAAGTATGATCAAGAATATGCTAGAATAGTCGGTGATATGAGCCGCCCTGCACTACTATAAACAGGAGTGGCATTTCACATGTAATTATTAGAAAAAATAATAACCAATTAGTTCTTTCTCTCACGTCTCCCACTAAGTCTACTAACCATCCTCTCTCCTCCAAATTTCCTACATCACAAACTTACTCTCCCACACACCAAATACACACCCAACTATTTAAAAATCAAACAAAAAGGCATATATGATACAAATTTTGGATTTAAAAGATTGTATATGAGTGATATTGGATTTAAAAGATTGTATATGACTCGTATGATAATATAGAAATGCAGATGTAACCACCAAATTTTCACTAATTATAAGAGAAGTACTAGTTTTTGAAAAGGAGTGGCATGTCCTTTTCGTATTCATAGCTTTCATGCTTTGATTGGGTAAACTCTGATGGGTTGGCCGAGGTTTTCCTCTGTTGGGCTGGACATCCGTAAGGTCGGCCCAACTCGAGGCAATCATGTTGGACCTGTGATAAGTTTCGGACATGTCATCTTTGAGCATCGTCGGCCCTGTTTGGGTATATCGTTTGTTGGCCTTTAGGCCTATGTTATTGTCGGGCAAATCTTTGGCAAGCCTTATGTTCGGCCTGCATATTTAGTACGTTGGGCTTTTGTGCTTTGTGGGCTCTTTGTGTATTCTTTTAGTTGTTGGCCCTGGTCATATTTAGAATGGGATATAATATCCATAACAGTGATCAAGCCTTTTTCGAAGGCTAGAAAAATCAAATTTCTTAACTTCAGCAGCTGATGCATAATCATTTCATGAACTACTTTATGTTTGGATGATGATGAGAAGCTACCAACTCTACTGTTAATGCTAAAGTTAAAAAAACAAAACTGTCCTACTGTTTTTTACTTTATTTGTAAGTCCCAGAAAGAAATTAAAATTTTTAGTTTAGTCTCAAAACTTTTAAAATTGCGTCAATTTTACTCTTAAGTTTATGACAAATTGCAATTTCCGCTAGAATTGCACCACATACGAGCCACTATACGCTTTTGGCAAGTATTACCATTTTCTGTGAATTTTGAATTGAATTGACGCAAATTTAAAAGCCACATGACTAAATTAATATTTTTAACTTTATAGGGACCGTTTTTAATAAAGTAAAAAAAAAAATGGTACCGCTTTGATCTTTAACTCAATTAATGTTTTGTACAAAGAAGTATTTCGAATTTAAGTTGATCACGTGGAATTTCTCAACTAATTTCAAATTGCACGATTTCTTAATAGGATGGACCCTTAGCAATAGAAAGTGATGAAAAAATTTAGAAGAAATGTATGTAAGGTTAGAAGACGGTTGCACCAAATAATTGTTATACTATCTAGTGTCCATAGAACACAAGAGACTCATTTTTTACCAAATATACACGATGTCTTGTATTTTTATTTTTTTATCTAAAAATATTAAAATATCCTAAAATATAAATAAAATTGGTCAAACAATGTAATCTTCAAGAGTTAGCCTAGCGATGAGGGTTTGGGGTATCTTAGGTGAAATTTTCTAAGGTCTCTAGTTTGAAATTTGCGGATCAACAATTGTAGTACTAATCTCTACAGACGCAAAGCTCTGACTTGAAATTGGTCTCCTGTTAGTGAATGGTGGATTGTGGGACCAGTCTATGTAGAGCGCAAATCTTAGGTTAGAAATAAAGATCACGGCTAGTGGATGATGGATTATTTCTCCAAAATTAATCGGTCTACAAATCAGATACCAATAAGATCTCACTAGTGGACGGAAAGTTGTGATTTCTCCTAAATTAGTCAGTCTACAAATCTATTACTGCCGCAAAAGAAAAAAAAAGTCAAAACAATGTTCTTTTAACAATGTACGACAATAAACGTAAAATGGAATTATTTTTCCCCCTTTGCTTCCACTTGCTCAATTTTATACTTAGGATAAGGGAGTACATGATAGTTTACAATAAATAATATAATTAAGGGAAGACAAAGATTTGTGTGAAACCTGAATAATTTATAGTATAAATAAAAAATGATAACATTTTATTGAGAAAGTGATATTGTTTTATAGCGAATAGTCTCACGTGAGACGGTCTCACGCAAGACTTACCTTAAGGAAAATACTTGTGCGATATAGTTTTAATATTTTTTAAAAATATTTATTACGTTTTATTAAAAAAATATATCACGTTTTTTTTTTAAATATTATTACTTTTTATTTATATACACTACAAATTATTTTTAAAAAAAACTACTGTATTCCTATTATTATTTTTTTATTCTATCATATTTTAATAAAATACTATATTATAATTACTTGTAATTTTTCAGGAAACTCCCAAACAAGTATTTGCCTATAATTAAATAAAGTGAATAAATGTTATGAAACTTTTATGAAGAAGACAAAATCATTTGAAAATAACATATTTGTACATTATTTTAAAAGTACCCCTTTATACCTCTATCTTTGAATATATTCAATTCAATATTTTGAGGAAAAAATTATTACATTCGAAGTCAATCATTAGCTAATTATTAGCTAACTGTGGATAAGAAAATGAATAAATCTTTAGCAAATTAAATAAAAAATGATTTGCAACCCTTAAATCCGTGTAGACTTTAGGAAGTGACGCATGTATGTGTACATAGCGTACGTATTTGAATATTTTAAAATAAAACAATTAGCGATCTTAATTAGTTATTACTTGTAGAATTAAACAAAGTTTAGTACCATGGAGATAGTTACAAATTGGATGGATGTAATTTCATACACAAGATTTGGACTTTGCTAATAGTTTTGCCTCGTGTGAAACAGAATTTATGGGTCACAAATACTTATGTGAACCGAGTTTACGGTGCAAATCCTATGATTCTCTTTTAATTTTATATATTCTATGCATTGATAAGGTGTTTAAAATTAAACAAGATCAAAGAAGAATTAAGAAAAAGAAATACAATTATTTTTTCAGATACTCTCTTGTAAGACGGATTAGTGAGACAGGCTGACCCATCACTAAAGTAGGCTTATTATATAGATAAATTATGCTTATTTGTAGTTAAAGTATGTTAATATAAATCATATTATAATTGCTAATATCATACTTTAATGCATAATTCAGTATAATTTAGAAAACATACTTTAACAACCATTAAACATACTCTATCTTATCTTATACTAATAGAAATACTCTAACATATCTCACAAACAATCTCACATAAGTAATGTCTCACAAGAGAACTTGTCTTATTTTTTTTAAGTGTGAAAAACTATATATATATATATATATATATATATATATATATATATATATAAGTAATGCCTCACATAAGTAATGTCTCACAATAGACTTTATTTTATTATTATTATTACTACTACTATTTTTTCTGTATATTATTTTTAAGAAAGGAAAAAAAATGGAAGGTTCACATAGTTGTCTGCATGCGCTACACCACGTTTTTTATTCCCTAGAGGGGAAAATATTAATATTTAAAAAAAAAAACAAGAAAAATGTGCTCGTGTGTCTATTATTGAACTTTTGTGTAAGTTGGCCATGTAACAACCTTTTGAATTGCCCAAATGAAACAGGCCTTAAAATTGTTCAATCAACAAAATAATACTCCTAGCTATAAGGAAAAATAACAAGAAACTTGGTTTAACTAATGGCTTGGCTGTAATAGACATGATGTAACCATTTGTTTGAAGGTGTGGCATGCGTGTTTGGTACAGGGAGATGAAAGATGAAAGAGCAAAAAGTTTTACATTTAGCAGTGCTGCCTGCCTGAAACGCAAGTCGTTTCATCTTTGCGGCGAAGCGCCAAAATCGGAGCACCATCGGGACCTATTTCATCCATGTTTCTCTTCGACTCGGCTTTTGCATACTCAAGAACGATTCTGCAAGATTGATTCTGTGGTATTAAGTTATGAAATGGAGTCCTGGATTTGTGAGGGGTGCCACACATCCAAGCGTAAATGATAAAACTAGATGAGATCAAATTAATAAACTTCTAAGAAAAAAGTCAGAATTGAAATTCTTTCGTTTAATAGGGTAACTAAACTTCAACTAGACAAATTGAAACTTCGTTTAATAGGGTAACTAGCTTCAACTATGTTTTGGTGGGATGCGCACTTCGTTTAATAGGGTAACTAACTTCAACTATGTTTTGGTGGGATGCGCCTAGCCATGGCAGTAGTGCAACGCCAAGGCGACGCTCGAGAGCCCCGACAGCAAGCTGCCGTGACGAGCTCTCCCCCTCAAAAAATAAATTTAATATCGTGTGGGCCAATGACCCACATATCAGATATTAAACTGATAAGAACAGATACTACACTTGATCTTAGCCAAAAGGCCGAGAAAGGTATGCTTAACCAAGTATTGAGATTCTCTTTTTATTCCTGCCATGTCTTTTAATATTTTTTGAGTTCTTTTGATGTGGGATTTCCAGACAATCCCTAATAAGCTGTTAATCTGTATTCCATTATTCTCACAAAATCAACATTTAGAAAGTGAAGAAAAACATGAACTATTTGGTTAATGTAAATGGCAGATTTAACTGTTTGCTTTAAAAGATGGTGGACTCATATGATAATGTAGAAACAACCCAATTTCAGTAACAAGATAAATACTAGTCTTTGTAAAGGAAAATTTAGGCAAAAATATGATTTTATTTAATCTATTGAAACTTGCCCAAAAGTTGTAATTTTAGTCTTAGTCATTAACTAATGACCAACTCTACAGTTATAAATCAAAAGGGTTATACAATTTTTTTTACTTCATTCCAAAGTTAGTCCCAAAACTTTTAAAATTATGCGTATTGAATTCAAATATTGTCGAGAAATTGCAATTTTTGTTGGAATTGCACGCACATCGCTTCACATGCACATAAGTGCCACCATATGATTATGGAAAAAATTACTATTCTCTATGAAATTTAGATTAAAATTGATACAAATTTAAAAGCTGTGAGGCTAAATTGATTTTTTTAATTTGTTGGGATCTTTTCTATAGTAAAGTAAAAAAAATTATGGGACGTTTTGGTCTTTAACTCGTTAATTTGTACAAAGAATTTCTAAATTCATGTTGATCGTGTAGAATTTCTCACAACTAATTTTGAATGAGTTAGTCTCCTGTAAATCGTTAACGATGTAAACTCCATGTCTTAATATGCACCTTAGCAATCGAAACTGATGAGTAAAAATTAAAGGAAAATTTATTTAGAAGCAAAAATCATCCCACAGAAATTAACTTTTTTCGAAATAGTCTCAAGAAACATAATTTCTCCGAAATAGTCTCATAACTTTTAAATTCTCTTCATAATGATCCTTTTTACGTATAAATGTTCAATTTTTCTAATTTCATGGGATGGGATTGAATCGATATTTTTACAAAGTTATAAAACGAAGTTGGTAAAAAAATATTGTTGTGGGACCAAATCAAAGTAAAACTGAAAGATTTGGGACGAAAATAAATGTTCTAACTATTTTGAAACCTTTCTTAAAAAAGAAAATTATACCGGATGATTTATTTATGTTTTAAACTCATCTTCATACACAAACCCCCGATCAAAATTAAAGAAAAATATTTTTTTTAATAGAGAAAAATAATTAAAAGAAAAATATAAAAATTAAAGAAAAATGTTTTTTTTAATAGAGAAAAATAATTAAAAGAAAAATATAAAATAATATTTTAATTTTAATCTAAATAAATATAAAATAAATTTATATACCTGGCAAGTAACTGGGGTGCAAAAAGATCCCATTTTAAACTAAAAACAAGAATCAGAAAACATAACTAAATCGTGATCGACGGATCAACTAACTAAATTGTGGTCTTCAAAGCTAATTAGTAAACTTTGCTCGACCACTTGGGTCAAAACCTTATGTGGGCCAATAGAAAACTTTATACTTAAATTTGAGCGGGAGCTGCGCGAACGCAAGCCCCCTCTAACACAAATTATGACGTAGGCTCGACCACTTGGGCCGACCTTAGGCGGGCACCCCTCCAAAGTGCAATGGAGGTCACCAACCTAGGCCATGAATCTTCATGATCACTCATTGACCCCGTCCAGGTAAGTATGTAATCCAGTTGTTTTGCACCTTATTTATACAGCGTTTCCTATTACTTTGGTATGTATTAATCGATGTGGGATAAAGTTAGGCTGAATTGTTCTCTACGGCATATGCTTCAGCATTTTCAAAGTAAATCTAAAAATAAACAAAGTATACTCGGGTTAAAAGTCGCCACAAACTTAAGAGGATCTAGAACTAACCAAACAAGAATTCATGTCTTCAATTTATGAGGTTAAGTGGCTAACTTGCAGCTGTTTGATTAAAAAGAATTCCCACCGGCTTTTAGCTTTTGCAAAGCCAGCAACTAATGCATATCCATTGATTCGGATTTTTTGTGTCATTTTAGTATACCATCTCATATGCCACACTGTTGGATATATGACAAGTAGGATAGAGAGAGAAACTATACCCTAAAAAGGAAAGTATAAACCTTAGGATAATGGTTGATTACGTGTCAATCATACAATTAGTAGCACGGATGATGTATGAGAATGATATAGAGGATCCGTGCGCATATCCAAATATCCTCAAAAGGCAAATTGATCAATAAGATAATTTATGCGTGGAAGTTTTTTGTGTAAGGTCCAATTTTTTGTACAATTCTCAATTTTGCAACTCATTTAAGAGGCATTTCATTTAGGGTGCGTTTACTTTGGAGGTTAACGAAGGTTATTCATCTTTGAACCCTTGAATCTTGTTGTTTACTTTTCAACTTAAAAGGTCGCAATAATCTTGAGCAGCTGTCTGCCCGAGATTAAAAACCAACGTGGCAGGTCGTGGGAGGGCTAAGTGGACCGCCCATTCTTAAACCCTAGATTGTGTTGTAATTAAAATAATGTTTGGTGTACTGTCTAGGAGTTCACCCCTATTTTTCTTGTACTCTCGTGTAATTCTTTGAATACCCCTGGTACTCACTAATAAAATTTATTTTTCAGATCAAAAAAAATTCTCATCTCCAGGGTATAGAGAAAATTACCCTCATTAACCTATGCCCAAATCTGTCTTCCATGGAATTATGTCGTAATTCCTTCCATGGAATTTCTCTTGGCAATTCTTTCCATGTAAATATGTCTTGCTCTGCTAAATCTAGCAGCTTCAAGTTCGTTGAATTGTCCGTCAATGGCTTCTCCGACTCTATAGCTGCCAATTCGTGGTTGGTTTCTTGCACTAATCTTCTCCATTTAAATCTCTCTCATAACGTACTTCATCTCCAACTGAGAGGCATTTTTGTAGTTGGATTGAACAATGGTACAAAGTAATATAGCTAGAAAAAAAAATGTTATTCAGATTTGAATTTGAATCCGAGTTTGTAAAGTTGAGTATGTTATGGTGGAGAAGATAAAGAATGCCAACATCACACTAGAGTTCACAAAGTTATTTTTGTAAATGTACTCCATATAAACCTTCAAAGTAAACAATTATAAGAAGATAAGTTGGGTTAAGCTTCATACAAGGGTCAATATAACCCATATTTATTTTATATTATATGAAAAGTCAATGAAAATAACATATAATTAATGTCTATAGATTTGAAGATGTATAATATTTTTCTGAAAATTATCTTTTAATGACTTGAAATAAAAAAAATAATTTTTTTTTGAGAAACTCTCGTGTGAGACGGGTAATTTGTATGATGGGTGTGAAACGGGTCAACCCATCATTAAAGTATGCTTATTGTATAGATAAAATATGCTTATTTGCAGTTAAAGTATGTCAATAATAAATTAAATTATAACACACTAAAATCACAACCATTAAACATACTTTGTCTTATTATAAACCTTCAAATGAGAAAAAAAAATTGAAAATGTAAAATTTAGGTTTAAGAAAATAAATTTAAATCTTAAATTGAAACATTTTTAACATCAAATCTTGAATTCTCATTTGCAAGAATTAATCTTCTTACTTATTGTAGAGTCAGAGGGTATTAAAGCCCCCACTAATAACATTTCCAATCAAAATCCAAGCAAATACTATAAATTGGAAAATCGCCACGCCAAGGTTTTCATTTTGCTACGAATTAGCATTAATATTATCATTAAAATTTACAAGTATAAATCATTGCCACTGTATTACAAACTATGATTACATTATAGTGTATTATAAACTTCAACTACAATTTCATTACATTATGACTTCATTATAGTGTATATAAACTTTAACTATGTTTTGGTGGGGTGTATATAAACTTTTACTATGTTTTGGTGGGGTGCGCCTTGCCATGGCAGTAGTGCAACACCAAGGCGACGCTCGAGAGCCCCGACAGCAAGCTGACAAGATGGGCTCTCCCCCTCAAAAAATTAATTTAATATCGTGTGAGCCAATGACTCACATATCAGATATTAAACTGATAAGAACAGATACTACACTTGATCTTAGCCAAAAGGCCGAGAAAGGTATGCTTATCAAAATGTTGCGATTCTCCTTTTATTCCACGCATGTCTCTTAATATTTTCTCAGTGGCTTCGATGTGGGATTTAGAGCCATTTGGTAATACAGCTGTCAGTCTGCATTTTTTATTATTTTGAGCAAATCAACCCTTAGAAAATGAAGAAAAACATGTTGAACTTTGGTTAATCTTGGCGTGTTCTGTTAACACTTATTTTGGGATAGGAATCAAGACATTAAAACCGTTCGACAATTTATGGAAAAATAATTTAAAAAAAAAAAAAACCTGCTTTGACTACTTGTTTGGTTTATGTAAAAAGGCATCTTGAATATACTAAAGGAGGAGTATCAAGGGAGTGACAAGTGGGTGCAGCAAATATATGACGGGAGACAAGAAGATCTTTCAAAAAGTTGACAAAACAGTAAAATCTCAAGTGAAATTGGGTAACGAGCACCTGGTGGAAATTAAAACGAAAAGATCTCGAAATCATCCGAACGTGCATCAAGGGGGACTGATAGAATTTGATGCACATTCTAAAAAATTCTAGAAAACAAACTTAATTACTTATCATCTAGTAAAATGGGCAAGCAGATAAGCTTTTGAACATTCTAGAGTGTAATAGAGAATAGTAAATCAAATAAGTATGATCAAGAATATGCTAGAATAGTCGGTGATATGAGCCGCCCTGCACTACTATAAACAGGAGTGGCATTTCACATGTAATTATTAGAAAAAATAATAACCAATTAGTTCTTTCTCTCACGTCTCCCACTAAGTCTACTAACCATCCTCTCTCCTCCAAATTTCCTACATCACAAACTTACTCTCCCACACACCAAATACACACCCAACTATTTAAAAATCAAACAAAAAGGCATATATGATACAAATTTTGGATTTAAAAGATTGTATATGAGTGATATTGGATTTAAAAGATTGTATATGACTAGTATGATAATATAGAAATGCAGATGTAACCACCAAATTTTCACTAATTATAAGAGAAGTACTAGTTTTTGAAAAGGAGTGGCATGTCCTTTTCGTATTCATAGCTTTCATGCTTTGATTGGGTAAACTCTGATGGGTTGGCCGAGGTTTTCCTCTGTTGGGCTGGACATCCGTAAGGTCGGCCCAACTCGAGGCAATCATGTTGGACCTGTGATAAGTTTCGGACATGTCATCTTTGAGCATCGTCGGCCCTGTTTGGGTATATCGTTTGTTGGCCTTTAGGCCTATGTTATTGTCGGGCAAATCTTTGGCAAGCCTTATGTTCGGCCTGCATATTTAGTACGTTGGGCTTTTGTGCTTTGTGGGCTCTTTGTGTATTCTTTTAGTTGTTAGCCCTGGTCATATTTAGAATGGGATATAATATCCATAACAGTGATCAAGCCTTTTTCGAAGGCTAGAAAAATCAAATTTCTTAACTTCAGCAGCTGATGCATAATCATTTCATGAACTACTTTATGTTTGGATGATGATGAGAAGCTACCAACTCTACTGTTAATGCTAAAGTTAAAAAAACAAAACTGTCCTACTGTTTTTTACTTTATTTGTAAGTCCCAGAAAGAAATTAAAATTTTTAGTTTAGTCTCAAAACTTTTAAAATTGCGTCAATTTTACTCTTAAGTTTATGACAAATTGCAATTTCCGCTAGAATTGCACCACATACGAGCCACTATACGCTTTTGGCAAGTATTACCATTTTCTGTGAATTTTGAATTGAATTGACGCAAATTTAAAAGCCACATGACTAAATTAATATTTTTAACTTTATAGGGACCGTTTTTAATAAAGTAAAAAAAAAAATGGTACCGCTTTGATCTTTAACTCAATTAATGTTTTGTACAAAGAAGTATTTCGAATTTAAGTTGATCACGTGGAATTTCTCAACTAATTTCAAATTGCAGGATTTCTTAATAGGATGGACCCTTAGCAATAGAAAGTGATGAAAAAATTTAGAAGAAATGAATGTAAGGTTAGAAGACGGTTGCACCAAATAATTGTTATACTATTTAGTGTCCATAGAACACAAGAGACTCATTTTTTACCAAATGTACACGATGTCTTGTATTTTTATTTTTTTTTATCTAAGAATATTAAAATATCCTAAAATATAAATAAAATTGGTCAAACAATGTAATCTTCAAGAGTTAGCCTAGCGATGAGGATTTGTGGTATCTTAGGTGAAATTTTCTAAGGTCTCTAGTTTGAAATTTGCGGATCAACAATTGTAGTACTAATCTCTACAGACGCAAAGCTGTGACTTGAAATTGGTCTCCTGTTAGTGAATGGTGGATTGTGGGACCAGTCTATGTAGAGCGCAAATCTTAGGTTAGAAATAAAGATCACGGCTAGTGGATGATGGATTATTTCTCCAAAATTAATCGATCTACAAATCAGATGCCAATAAGATCTCACTAGTGGACGGAAAGTTGTGATTTCTCCTAAATTAGTCGGTCTACAAATCTATTACTGCCGCAAAAGAAAAAAAAGTCAAAACAATGTTCTTTTAACAATGTACGACAATAAACGTAAAATGGAATTTTTTTTCCCCCTTTGCTTCCACTTGCTCAATTTTATACTTAGGATAAGGGAGTACATGATAGTTTACAATAAATAATATAATTAAGGGAAGATAATGATTTGTGTGAAACCTGAATAATTTATAGTATAAATAAAAAGTGATAATATTTTATAGAGAAAGTGATATTGTTTTATAGCGAATAGTCTCACGTGAGACGGTCTCACGCAAGACTTACCTTAAGGAAAATACTTGTGCGATATAGTTTTAACATTTTTTAAAAATATTTATTACGTTTTATTAAAAAAATATATCACTTTTTTTTTAAAATATTATTACTTTTTATTTATATACACTACAAATTATTTTTAAAAAAAACTACTGTATTCCTATTATTATTTTTTTATTCTATCATATTTTAATAAAATACTATATTATAATTACTTGTAATTTTTCAGGAAACTCCCAAACAAGTATTTGCCTATAATTAAATAAAGTGAATAAATGTTATGAAACTTTTATGAAGAAGACAAAATCATTTGAAAATAACATATTTGCACATTATTTTAAAAGTACCCCTTTATACCTCTATCTTTGAATATATTCAATTCAATATTTTGAGGAAAAAATTATGGCTAAATATCGTGTGCACCCACGTACAAATATAAGCAAAAACATACATAATTATGAGTAAAAATGTATACAATTTAATTGTTTATTTTTTTAATAAAAATTGAGTGTAAAAAAATGTACAATTATTAAAATACATGTATACACTATTGAATAAAAAATTATACACATATGAATGCTTGTTTTTTTAATGAAAAACTTAGTGTGAAAAAAAGTATACAATTATTACAAAACACGTATACAAAAGAGAATAACATGTATACAAAATAGAATAAAAAGTTATACAAATATGGGTGCAAGGGTGCACCTGGGTGCACCTAATATACACTCAAAAATTATTACATTCGAAGTCAATCATTAGCTAATTATTAGCTAACTGTAGATAAGAAAATGAATAAATCTTTAGCAAATTAAATAAAAAATGTTTTCAACCCTTAAATCCGTGTAGACTTTAGGAAGTGACGCATGTATGTGTACATAGCGTACGTATTTGAATATTTTAAAATAAAACAATTAGCGATCTTAATTAGTTATTACTTGTAGAATTAAACAAAGTTTAGTACCATGGAGATAGTTACAAATTGGATGGATGTAATTTCATACACAAGATTTGGACTTTGCTAATAGTTTTGCCTCGTGTGAAACAGAATTTATGGGTCACAAATACTTATGTGAACCGAGTTTACGGTGCAAATCCTATGATTCCCTTTTAATTTTATATATTCTATGCATTGATAAGGTGTTTAAAATTAAACAAGATCAAAGAAGAATTAAGAAAAAGAAATACAATTATTTTTTCAGATACTCTCTTGTAAGTCGGATTTGTGAGACAGGCTGACCCATCACTAAAGTATGCTTATTATATAGATAAATTATGCTTATTTGTAGTTAAAATATGTTAATATAAATCATATTATAATTGCTAATATCATACTTTAATGCATAATTCATTATAATTTAGAAAACATACTTTAACAACCATTAAACATACTCTATCTTATCTTATACTAATAGAAATACTCTAACATATCTCACAAACAATCTCACATAAGTAATGTCTCACAAGAGACTTTGTCTTATTTTTTTTAAGTATGAAAAACTATATATATATATATATATATATATATATATATATATATATATATATATATATATAAGTAATGCCTCACATAAGTAATGTCTCACAAGAGATTTTATTTTATTATAATTATTACTACTAGTATTTTATATATATATATATATATATATATATATATATATATATATATATATATATATATATATATATATATATAAAAGTAATGCATCACATAAGTAATGTCTCACAAGATACTTTATTTTATTATTATTATTACTACTACTATTTTTTCTGTATATTATTTTTAAGAAAGGAAAAAAAAATGGAAGGTTCACATAGTTGTCTGCATGCGCTACACCACGTTTTTTATTCCCTAGAGGGGAAAAAAATTAATATTTAAAAAAAAAACAAGAAAAATGTGCTCGTGTGTCTATTATTGAACTTTTGTGTAAGTTGGCCATGTAACAACCTTTTGAATTGCCCAAATGAAACAGGCCTTAAAATTGTTCAATCAACAAAATAATACTCCTAGCTATAAGGAAAAATAACAAGAAACTTGGTTTAACTAATGGCTTGGCTGTAATAGACATGATGTAACCATTTGTTTGAAGGTGTGGCATGCGTGTTTGGTACAGGGAGATGAAAGATCAAAGAGCAAAAAGTTTTACATTTAGCAGTGCTGCCTGCCTGAAACGCAAGTCGTTTCATCTTTGCGGCGAAGCGCCAAAATCGGAGCACTATCGGGACCTATTTCATCTAGGTTTCTCTTCGACTCGGCTTTTGCATACTCAAGAACGATTCTGCAAGATTGATTCTGTGGTATTAAGTTATGAAATGGAGGCCATGGATTTGTGAGGGGTGCCACACATCCAAGCGTAAATGATAAAATTAGATGAGATCAAATTAATAAACTTCTAAGAAAAAAGTCAAATTGAAATTCTTTCGTTTAATAGGGTAACTAAACTTCAACTAGACAAATTGAAACTTCGTTTAATAGGGTAACTAGCTTCAACTATGTTTTGGTGGGATGCGCACTTCGTTTAATAGGGTAACTAACTTCAACTATGTTTTGGTGGGATGCGCCTAGCCATGGCAGTAGTGCAACTCCAAGGCGACGCTCGAGAGCCCCGACAGCAAGCTGCCGTGACGAGCTCTCCCCCTCAAAAAATAAATTTAATATCGTGTGGGCCAATGACCCACATATCAGATATTAAACTGATAAGAACAGATACTACACTTGATCTTAGCCAAAAGGCCGAGAAAGGTATGCCTAACCAAGTATTGAGATTCTCTTTTTATTCCTGCCATGTCTTTTAATATTTTTTGAGTTCTTTTGATGTGGGATTTCCAGACAATCCCTAATAAGCTGTTAATCTGTATTCCATTATTCTCACAAAATCAACATTTAGAAAGTGAAGAAAAACATGAACTATTTGGTTAATGTAAATGGCAGATTTAACTGTTTGCTTTAAAAGATGGTGGACTCATATGATAATGTAGAAACAACCCAATTTCAGTAACAAGATAAATACTAGTCTTTGTAAAGGAAAATTTAGGCAAAAATATGATTTTATTTAATCTATTGAAACTTGCCCAAAAGTTGTAATTTTAGTCTTAGTCATTAACTAAATGACCAACTCTACAGTTATAAATCAAAAGGGTTATACAATTTTTTTTACTTCATTCCAAAGTTAGTCCCAAAACTTTTAAAATTATGTGTATTGAATTCAAATATTGTCGAGAAATTGCAATTTTTGTTGGAATTGCACGCACATCGCTCCACATGCACATAAGTGCCACCATATGATTATGGAAAAAATTACTATTCTCTATGAAATTTAGATTAAAATTGATACAAATTTAAAAGCTGTGAGGCTAAATTGATTTTTTTAATTTGTTGGGATCTTTTCTATAGTAAAGTAAAAAAAATTATGGGACGTTTTGGTCTTTAACTCGTTAATTTGTACAAAGAATTTCTAAATTCATGTTGATCGTGTAGAATTTCTCACAACTAATTTTGAATGAGTTAGTCTCCTGTAAATCGTTAACGATGTAAACTCCATGTCTTAATATGCACCTTAGCAATCGAAACTGATGAGTAAAAATTAAAGGAAAATTTATTTAGAAGCAAAAATCATCCCACAGAAATTAACTTTTTTCGAAATAGTCTCAAGAAACATAATTTCTCCGAAATAGTCTCATAACTTTTAAATTCTCTTCATAATGATCCTTTTTACTTATAAATGTTCAATTTTTCTAATTTCATGTGATGTGATTGAATCGATATTTTTACAAAGTTATAAAACGAAGTTGGTAAAAAAATATTGTTGTGGGACCAAATCAAAGTAAAACTGAAAGGTTTGGGACGAAAATAAATGTTCTAACTATTTTGAAACCTTTCTTAAAAAAGAAAATTATACAGGATGATTTATTTATGTTTTAAACTCATCTTCATACACAAACCCCCGATCAAAATTAAAGAAAAATGTTTTTTTTTAATAGAGAAAAATAATTAAAAGAAAAATATAAAAATTAAAGAAAAATGTTTTTTTTAATAGAGAAAAATAATTAAAAGAAAAATATAAAATAATATTTTAATTTTAATCTAAATAAATATAAAATAAATTTATATACCTGGCAAGTAACTGGGGTGCAAAAAGATCCTATTTTAAACTAAAAACAAGAATCAGAAAACATAACTAAATCGTGATCGACGGATCAACTAACTAAATTGTGGTCTTCAAAGCTAATTAGTAAACTTTGCTCGACCACTTGGGGCAAAACCTTATGTGGGCCAATAGAAAACTTTATACTTAAATTGGAGCGGGGGCTGCGCGAACGCAAGCCCCCTCTAACACAAATTATGACGTAGGCTCGACCACTTGGGTCGACCTTAGGCGGGCACCCCTCCCAAGTGCAATGGAGGTCACCAACCTAGGCCATGAATCTTCATGATCACTCATTGACCCCGTCCAGGTAAGTATGTAATCCAGTTGTTTTGCACCTTATTTATACAGCGTTTCCTATTACTTTGGTATGTATTAATCGATGTGGGATAAAGTTAGGCTGAATTGTTCTCTACGGCATATGCTTCAGCATTTTCAAAGTAAATCTAAAAATAAACAAAGTATACTCGGGTTAAAAGTCGCCACAAACTTAAGAGGATCTAGAACTAACCAAACAAGAATTCATGTCTTCAATTTATGAGGTTAAGTGGCTAACTTGCAGCTGTTTGATTAAAAAGAATTCCCACCGGCTTTTAGCTTTTGCAAAGCCAGCAACTAATGCATATCCATTGATTCGGATTTTTTGTGTCATTTTAGTATACCATCTCATATGCCATACTGTTGGATATATGACAAGTAGGATAGAGAGAGAAACTATACCCTAAAAAGGAAAGTATAAACCTTAGGATAATGGTTGATTACGTGTCAATCATACAATTAGTGGCACGGATGATGTATGAGAATGATATAGAGGATCCGTGCGCATATCCAAATATCCTCAAAAGGCAAATTGATCAATAAGATAATTTATGCGTGGAAGTTTTTTGTGTAAGGTCCAATTTTTTGTACAATTCTCAATTTTGCAACTCATTTAAGAGGCATTTCATTTAGGGTGCGTTTACTTTGGAGGTTAACGAAGGTTATTCATCTTTGAACCCTTGAATCTTGTTGTTTACTTTTCAACTTAAAAGGTCGCAATAATCTTGAGCAGCTGTCTGCCCGAGATTAAAAACCAACGTGGCAGGTCGTGGGAGGGCTAAGTGGACCGCCCATTCTTAAACCCTAGATTGTGTTGTATTTAAAATAATATTTGGTGTATTGTCTAGGAGTTCACTCCTATTTTTCTTGTACTCTCATGTAATTCTTTGAATACCCTGGTACTCACTAATAAAATTTATTTTTCCGATCAAAAAAAATTCTCATCTCCAGGGTATATGGAAAATTACCCTCATTAACCTATGCCCAAATCTGTCTTCCATGGAAATCTGTGGCAATTCCTTACATGAAATCTAACTTCCTCTACTAAATCCCTAAACCCTATATGTGGCAATTCCATTGACCTTATGCCTAAATCTATCTTCCATGGAATTTCTCTTGGCAATTCTTTCCATGTAAATATGTCTTGCTCTGCTAAATCTAGCAGCTTCAAGTTCGTTGAATTGTCTGTCAATGGCTTCTCCGACTCGATAGCTGCCAATTCGTGGTTGGTTTCTTGCACTAATCTTCTTCATTTAAATCTCTCTCATAACGTACTTCATCTCCAACTGAGAGGCATTTTTGTAGTTGGATTGAACAATGGTACAAAGTAATATAGCTAGAAAAAAAAATGTTATTCAGATTTGAATTTGAATCCGAGTTTGTAAAGTTGAGTATGTTATGGTGGAGAAGATAAAGAATGTCAACATCACACTAGAGTTCACAAAGTTATTTTTGTAAATGTACCCCATATAAACCTTCAAAGTAAACAATTATAAGAAGATAAGTTGGGTTAAGCTTCATACAAGGGTCAATATAACCCATATTTATTTTATATTATATGAAAAGTCAATGAAAATAACATATAATTAATGTCTATAGATTTGAAGATGTATAATTTTTTTCTGAAAATTATCTTTTAATGACTTGAAATAAAGAAAATAATTGTTTTTGAGAGACTCTCGTGTGAGACGGGTAATTTGTGAGATGGGTGTGAGACGGGTCAACCCATCATTAAAGTATGCTTATTGTATGGATAAAATATGCTTATTTGCAGTTAAAGTATGTCAATAATAAATTAAATTATAACACACTAAAATCATACTTTAATGCATAATTTAACAACCATTAAACATACTTTTTCTTATTATAAACCTTCAAATGAGAAAAAAAAATTGAAAATGTAAAATTTAGGTTTTAACTTTAAGAAAATAAATTTAAATCTTAAATTGAAACATTTTTAACATCAAATCTTGAATTCTCATTTGCAAGAATTAATCTTCTTACTTATTGTAGAGTCAGAGGGTATTAAAGCCCCCCACTAATAACATTTCCAATCAAAATCCAAGCAAATACTATAAATTGGAAAATCGCCACGCCAAGGTTTTCATTTTGCTACGAATTAGCATTAATATTATCATTAAAATTTACAAGTATAAACCATTGCCACTGTATTACAAACTATGATTACATTATAGTGTATTATAAACTTCAACTATAATTTCATTACATTATGACTTCATTATAGTGTATATAAACTTTAACTATGTCTATAATAAACTTTGGCAAAAGCTCCTGTGCGCCCGGGGACACGGAAAGATGCTCCGTGTCCCCATGTGAACACAACCCTCCCCTCCAATCCTATTTAAACATGTGTATTGCTAGGGGTTTAAATAGTAAAGGGGCATGAAAATTGTAAAGGCGCATGGAATGTGCTCCGTGCGCCCGGGTGCACAGGAGCTCACTCTAAACTTTAACTATGTTTTGGTGGGGTGTATATAAACTTTAACTAATATAAACTTTAACTATGTTTTGGTGGGGTGCGCCTGGCCATGGCAGTAGTGCATAACTATGTTTTGGTGGGGTGCGCCTGGCCATGGCAGTAGTGCAATACCAAGGCGACGCTCGAGAGCCCCAGACAGCAAGCTGACAAGATGGGCTCTCCCCCTCAAAAAATAAATTTAATATCGTGTGAGTCAATGGCCCACATATCAGATATTAAACTGATAAGAACAGATACTACACTTGATCTTAGCCAAAAGGCCGAGAAAGGTATGCTTATAAAAGTGTTGCGATTCTCCTTTTATTCCACGCATGTCTCTTAATATTTTCTCAGTGGCTTCGATGTGGGATTTAGAGCCATTTGGTAATACAGCTGTCAGTCTGCATTTTTATTATTTTGAGCAAATCAACCCTTAGAAAATGAAGAAAAACATGTTGAACTTTGGTTAATCTTGGCGTGTTCTGTTAACACTTATTTTGGGATAGGAATCAAGACATTAAAACCGTACGACAATTTATGGAAAAATAATTTAAAAAAAAAAAAACTTGCTTTGACTACTTGTTTGGTTTATGTAAAAAGTCATCTTGAATATACTAAAGGAGGAGTATCAAGGGAGTGACAAATGGGTGCAGCAAATATATGACGGGAGACAAGAAGATCTTTCAAAAAGTTGACAAAACAGTAAAATCTCAAGTGAAATTGGGTAACGAGCACCTGGTGGAAATTAAAACGAAAAGATCTCGAAATCATCCGAATGTGCATCAAGGGGGACTGATAGAATTTGATGCACATTCTAGAAAATTCTAGAAAACAAACTTAATTACTTATCATCGAGTGTAATAGAGAATAGTAAATCAAATAAGTATGATCAAGAATATGCTAGAATAGTCGGTGATATGAGCCGCCCTGCACTACTATAAACAGGAGTGGCATTTCACATGTAATTAGTAGAAAAAATAATAACCAATTAGTTCTTTCTCTCACTATTCTTTAAGTCTACTAACCATCCTCTCTCCTCCAAATTTCCTACATCACAAACTTACTCTCCCACACACCAAATACACACCCAACTATTTAAAAATCAAACAAAAAGGCATATATGATACAAATTTTGGAGTTAAAAGATTGTATATGAGTGATATTGGATTTAAAAGATTGTATATGACTCATGATAATATAGAAATGCAGATGTAACCACCAAATTTTCACTAATTATAAGAGAAGTACTAGTTTTTGAAAAGGAGTGGCATGTCCTTTTCGTATTCATAGCTTTCATGCTTTGATTGGGTAAACTCTGATGGGTTGGCCGAGGTTTTCCTCTGTTGGGCTGGACATCCGTAAGGTCGGCCCAAGTCGAGGCAATCATGTTGGACCTGTGATAAGGTCGGACATGTCATCTTTGAGCATCGTCGGCCCTGTTTGGGTATATCGTTTGTTGGCCTTTAGGCCTATGTTATTGTCGGGCAAATCTTTGGCAAGCCTTATGTTCGGCCTGCATATTTAGTACGTTGGGCTTTTGTGCTTTGTGGGCTCTTTGTGTATTCTTTTAGTTGTTAGCCCTGGTCATATTTAGAATGGGATATAATATCCATAACAGTGATCAAGCCTTTTTCGAAGGCTAGAAAAATCAAATTTCTTAACTTCAGCAGCTGATGCATAATCATTTCATGAACTACTTTATGTTTGGATGATGATGAGAAGCTACCAACTCTACTGTTAATGCTAAAGTTAAAAAAACAAAACTGTCCTACTGTTTTTTACTTTATTTGTAAGTCCCAGAAAGAAATTAAAATTTTTAGTTTAGTCTCAAAACTTTTAAAATTGCGTCAATTTTACTCTAAGTTTATGACAAATTGCAATTTCCGCTAGAATTGCACCACATACGAGCCACTATAAGCTTTTGGCAAATATTACTATTTTCTGTGAATTTTGAATTGAATTGACGCAAATTTAAAAGCCACATGACTAAATTAATATTTTTAACTTTATAGGGACCGTTTTTAATAAAGTAAAAAAAAAAATGGTACCGCTTTGATCTTTAACTCAATTAATGTTTTGTACAAAGAAGTATTTCGAATTTAAGTTGATCACATGGAATTTCTCAACTAATTTCAAATTGCACGATTTCTTAATAGGATGGACCCTTAGCAATAGAAAGTGATGAAAAAATTTAGAAGAAATGAATGTAAGGTTAGAAGACGGTTGCACCAAATAATTGTTATACTATTTAGTGTCCATAGAACACAAGAGACTCATTTTTTACCAAATGTACACGATGTCTTGTATTTTTATTTTTTTATCTAAGAATATTAAAATATCCTAAAATATAAATAAAATTGGTCAAACAATGTAATCTTCAAGAGTTAGCCTAGCGATGAGGATTTGTGGTATCTTAGGTGAAATTTTCTAAGGTCTCTAGTTTGAAATTTGCGGATCAACAATTGTAGTACTAATCTCTACCGACGCAAAGCTCTGACTTGAAATGGGTCTCCTGTTAGTGAATGGTGGATTGTGGGACCAGTCTATGTAGAGCGCAAATCTTAGGTTAGAAATAAAGATCACAGCTAGTGAATGATGGATTATTTATCCAAAATTAATCAGTCTACAAATCAGATATCAATGAGATCTCACTAGTGGACGGTAAGTTGTGATTTCTCTTGAATTAGTCAGTCTACAAATTTATTACTGCCGCAAAAGAAAAAAAAAGTCAAAACAATGTACGACAATAAACGTAAAATGGGATTTTTTTTCCCCTTTGCTTCCACTTGCTCAATTTTATACTTAGGAAAGAAAAAAAAAGTCAAAACAATGTTCTTTTAACAATGTACGACAATAAACGTAAAATGGGATTTTTTATCCCCTTTGCTTCCACTTGCTCAATTTTATACTTAGGATAAGGGAGTACATGATAGTTTACAATAAATAATATAATTAAGGGAAGGCAAAGATTTGTGTAAGACCTGAACAATTTATAGTATAAATAAAAAGTGATAATATTTTATAAAGAAAGTGATATTGTTTTATAGCGAATGGTCTCACGTGAGACGGTCTCACGCAAGACTTACATTAAGAAAAATACTTGTGCGATATAGTTTTAATATTTTTTAAAAATATGTATTACGTTTTATTAAAAAATATATCACATTTTATTTTAAATATTATTACTTTTTATTTATATACACTACAAATTATTTTAAAAAAAATCTACTTTATTCCTATTATTATTATTTTATCCTATCATATTTTAATAAAATACTATATTATAATTACTTGTAATTTTTCAGGAAACTCCCAAACAAGTATTTGCCTATAATTAAATAAAGTGAAGAGTGTATATTAGGTGCACCCGGGTGTACCCTTGCACCCATATTTGTATAACTTTTTATTCTATTTTGTATACATGTTATTCTCTTTTGTATACGTGTTTTGTAATATTTGTATACTTTTTTCACACTAAGTTTTTCATTAAAAAAACAAACTTCATATGTGTATAACTTTTTATTCAATAGTGTATACATGTATTTTAATAATTGTATATTTTTTTACACTCAATTTTTTATTAAAAAATTAACAATTAAATTGTATACATTTTTACTCATAATTGTATATGTTTTTGCTTATATTTGTACGTGGGTGCACACTATATTTAACCTAGAGTGAATAAACGTTATGAAACTTTTATGAAGAGGACAAAATCACTTGAAAATAACATATTTGTACATTATTTTAAAAGTACCCCTTTATACCTCTATCTTTGAATATATTCAATTCAATATTTTGAGGAAAAATTTATTACATTCGAAGTCAATCATTAGCTAATTATTAGCTAACTGTAGATAAGAAAATGAATAAAACTTTAGCAAATTAAATCAAAAATGACTTGCAACCCTTAAATCCGTGTAGACTTTAGGAAGTGACGCATGTATGTGTACATAGCATACGTATTTGAATATTTTAAAATAAAACAATTAGCGATCTTAATTAGTTATTACTTGTAGAATTAAACAAAGTTTAGTACCATGGATTGGATAGTTACAAATTGGATGGATGTAATTTCATTCACAAGATTTGGACTTTTGCTAATAGTTTTGCCTCGTGTGAAACAGAATTTATGGGTCACAAATACTTATGTGACCGAGTTTACGGTGCAAATCCTATGATTCCTTTTTAATTTTATATATTCTATGTATTGATAAGATGTTTAAAATTAAACAAGATCAAAGAAGAATTAAGAAAAAGAAATACAATTATTTTTTCAGATACTCTCTTGTAAGACGGATTTGTGAGACAGACAGACCCATCACAAAAGTATGCTTATTATATAGATAAATTATTCTTATTTGTAGTTAAAGTATGTTAATATAAATCATATTATAATTACTAATATCATACTTTAATGCATAATTCAGTATAATTTAGAAAACATACTTTAACAACCATTAAACATACTCTATCTTATCTTATACTAATAGAAATACTCTAACATATCTCACAAACCATTTCACATAAGTAATGTCTCACAAAAGACTTTGTTTTATTTTTTTTAGACACATAATGTGAAAAACTATATATATATATATATATATATATATATATATATATATATATATATATATATATATATATATATATATAAAAGTAATGCCTCACATAAATAATATCTCATAAGAGACTTTATTTTATTATTATTATTATTATTACTACTATTTTTTCTGTATATTATTTTTAAGAAAGGAACAAAAATGGAAGGTTCACATAATTGTCTGCATGCGCTACACCACGTTTTTTATTCCCTAGAGGGGAAAAAAATTAATATTTAGAAAGAAAAAAAAAGGAGAGAGAGGTTCTCTTATAAGACTATTCAACTGCATTTCATCAATTAAATTAAGATTAAAAGTAATTTTCTTCACAATTTGAGTTTTAGTTTGATTTTTTAAGATATGATATCATGTGACCGAGAATATTTGTGACAGCTATAAACTATGTAATACGTATACGGAAATCAACACTAATATATTATGTAATCCATAGTTTAAAAGCAATACTTATTAATTCATTAGTAAGTTCTGACTTTCACAATATATTTAAATAAAAAGCTCTGTGTGTTTTTTTTTTCTAACGATAATTTGGTATAATAATAATAAATAAATAAATAAAGGCAAAAACTCTTGTGCCCCGAGGACATACGAGTTTTAGTATTAAAATTCTTGTGTTTATATGGGGACACGGTGTGTTCTGGGGAGAACAAGATCCTCACTCTAATAATAAATAAATAAAATAAAATATGTTATGTAAATAAAGTGTTGTAAAAAATTTGAAATTACATTAATGTATTATAAAGTTATCAAGTTGAATGTTATTTTTATTTTTTAATGAAAAAATAAATTGGATACGAATGAAAATAAAAAGCGTTAAGATAAGTGGTTGACAAAAAGAGTATACGGTGATTTAAAAGGGAAAATTGAAATATTTCTTCTCCTCCATCCCATAAATTTTTCACACTTTCTTTATTTGTTTGTCCCATAAAATCTTTCAAACCTAAAAAAAAATATCATTTTATCTAACAACCTCAAAAGTTACTTTATTTCAAATTTGTCACTCTTTTTTTCACACACATCTCATTACTCTATACTTTTTTTATTACCTAAAAATAATATAATACCCTCAAAAGTCAATAAAGTTAGTCAAGAGGTGAAACTTTTCTTAAACAATGTGGAACAAAAAACGTGAAAAGTATTATGAAACGGAGGGAGAAATAAACAAAATTCAATATACAAAATCTTTACCACACCTTATTTTTGTTTGTTATCTTTTTTAAAATTTTATATTTTTTTTGACTCTTTTAATAGTGATATTCAAACTTAATACCCAATATATTTCCTTTGTGGGTAACCGGTATATGTGACCCACGTGGGTCCACCAACATCAATTTCGATGTAGATCACTCACGTGGGTCCATAGATATCAATTCCAATATAAGTCATCCACACGGGTTCGTACCAACATCGATTTCGATGTAAGTCATCGACATTGATGGTCGGCAGTAGTGGGCGGCGGACGGCTGCGGTTGGATAGTTAGTGTGGGTAGTGAAAATTATTTTAATTCTTGGGTAAGGGGTATATATAATGATCTATTCGGGTGGGGTGGGGTGGGGTGGGGTGAGGTGGGGGGGAGAGGGGTTTGGTTAGAAAAGTAAAGAATACATTTAGAGTGTTGGTAAAGATATTTGAAATGTGGTATTGTGTAGTTTTTCCTATTTGCAAATTTAAAAAGGAATATTCTTCACCGAAATGTTTTAGTATTCATTCAAATTTATAAGGCTATAACTTGTGTGTCTCGGGATAGTTTCCGAATCCCACATTTTTTTTAAGGTTGTACTCTTTAGTATTACATGTTAATATGTTATACTATTTAGTATAAGAACTTATACCCTTAATTTTCATAGATTTTTTTTTTATTCATGACATTTATTGTATTCATATATTAGCCGATCTTTTCAATAAAAAAATTATAAAAATTACTGTATATCATTACTAGTTAAAGTATATATTTCTTAAAACAAATTATTATATGCTATACATTTTATACACCCGAAGATACAAGAGACTAACTTATTTAATAATTTGAAAAGTAAGCCTCATTAGTTTTTGGTAATTAATTTTTGTTTGATGACCTATTTTTACCATTTCAGGTTTACTCTTAGTAGCATTTATTCTTAGAATATATATATATATATATATATATATATATATATATATATATATATATATATATATATATATATATATATATATATATATATATAACTTTCAAAAGTCACATTTATATGTTTTAAAAATCACTCACCTTATTCATTCTCAATTCATACAACCATTATACATTCGTTATTCCTAATTAATAGCATAATACTATTATATTTCTCTCTAGTTTCAATATACTATGAACTAATACTATTGTACACATATCATAATTTATCTTTTATATATTTATTTAATATAAAATTAAAAATAATTATGCCAAAAAAAAATATTATCACTATTCATATTTTCAAGACCCACATAATCAATTAATCTCATAAAATTTTAGGTTGTATTTGTTTTGGTTCAGTAAATTAAATTTAGATTTTCAAAACATACACTTGATTTTTAATAGTAAAACAAATACTAGCATGAAATCGATCGCATCTTGCATCAGAGTATCTCTGATGGTAAAGGAGTACCTTACCAAATAAGAAACTGTTATTCTTTTGTAGAAGGAATATTACTACCCTATAATTATCGGACAAAGACTTGTATGACACCGTCTCATGTGAGCTCACGTAAGACGGTTAAAAAATAATAAGATTATTATGACTTTCGCTATAAAATGTTGTCACTTTCCTTTTAAAATATCATAACTTTTTATTTATATTATAAATTATTCATAAAAATTTTTATTGATTAAGTATCATTTTTGGTTAATGATGTGGTCAGTAATTTTCCTACTATTATTACTTTTGATTGATTGGATATCATTTTTTGTTAATGATATTGTCATTTGGCAAAAGTTTCTGCGCCCCCGGGGACATGCCGTGTCCCACGGGAACACAAATCTCCCTCTCCATATTATATTTAAAAATATGTATTGCTAGGAGTTTAAATTGTAAAGAGGCATGATATCCCTGAGGTACAAGCGCCTCAAACTTATTCGTGCGAGCAATTTAAAAAGTCTAACCTTTATTGATCGGTTGAGATATCATGATTTACTTCCCTTAAAAGTTGTCTGTCCGGATTGCGAGGGCGATGAACGAAACCACCATTTTGTACAATTTTTTAAGCACTTTTTAATGTGTAGAATCTAAACGGTGGATACTGGTAATCGGGTACACTCTTTTTATTTTTTTCTTTTAAATTATTCAACAATAAAATATTGTTTAGCGTTAATTAACCCATAATTAATGAGTGCTAAGTATCACATTAATTCTAAGCATTTAATAAAAAAATATTACATATAAAAATACAATTAATCCAGCTCATTGATTCGTTCTGCACCAATGTAAACGCACATGGATTTCTATATAAAATAAAATAAAATCTCCTATCATATTATAATATATATTTCTTTTCCAGCTGTACTTTTAGTCTTTTTCAACCCGGATCATAAATATATTCAATAATACATTATTTAATATTTATCCAAAAATTCCCAGTAAATCTGTGGTCTAATAATAAGATCATCACACGACGTTGATTTAAATATAAATTGTAACATATTTAATTTTTTCACTTAATTCATTTGAAAGCAATCCTCAAGATAATGTACGTCATTTTCAAGTAACGGTTTGATTTATCACACTTAATTAATAGTATAAGTAATTATTTCAGATTAATTTATGATCTAATTCATTTATAAATTTGAGATTCACCAGCAATAATATTGTCTGAAATTCAAAATATATATTGATTAACAAAAGTAACCGATTTTTATTTATATGTTAATGTTAACAAATAAAAGCAGTGATCAAATTGAGATTAGATATTTTAGTTAATTTGAATTGATATATAGAGTCAATTAATTATAATAATATAAATAAATGAAACCTTTACTTTTCATGGATGATTATCATTGATAATTGATTTTTAAGCTAACATAATAATAATTAAAAAAATATAGATATATATAAATAACTTAAATCGTAGGTTGATAAAAATTAATTAATTAAAGTTAGCATATTTCGTTGGAAGTTACCATAATTATCAATGAAATGTTAAACAGTTAACTCAAAGTCCTTATAACAATTTTCCATGCCACATCATGCATGCTGCTCTAGGCCCTCTCCAACCCTCAACCTAAAAAATACTCCCTCCGTCCCATAGTTATGTTCACCGTTACTGTAGATACGGAGTTTAAGAAAAGTTGCTTTTTGACCAACTTTATTGACTTTTTAGGGGTATTGTGGTATTTTTAGGTAATAAATAAATTATAAAGTAAGTTATGTGTGTTAGGTGGGAGTGGTATTTTTGAAATTAAGATAACTTTTGAGGTTGTTGGTTAATGTGAACTTTACTTTTTTGGGTGGTGAACTTAAGTATGGGACGGACGAAAACGGAAAGTGTGAACATAAGTATGGGACGGAGGGAGTAATAGATTTTTTTTTCCACGTCATCATCACCTTAAAAGTAAAATACCCCTACTTTTAAAATAAAACTCCTCCCCAACTATATATCCAAAAATCAGGTTTTTTGAGGAGACTCACTTCAATTTCATTTAATTCTCATTTAATTAATCAATTATATTTATCTACTTTCAAAAAAAATTCAAAAATATTATCAATTACATTTAATATTCATTCGAAAAAAATATTATTAATTTTTTTCATTATATAAAACATAAAGTTGAACAGTGTAGGTTAACGTTTCACAAATAAAATTGAACAATAATAAGTTAACGTTTATTGACAATGTAAAATGAAATAAGATTGAACAATAATAGGTTAATATTTCAGAAAATAGATTATCGTTTCAGAAAATATATTAACGTTTCAGAAGATAGATTAATATTTCATATAAGGTATGTTAATGTTTCAGAAGATATGTTTATTTTTCATAAGATAGATTAACATTTCAGAAGGTAGATTAATGTTTCAGAAGATAGGTTAACGTTTGAGCACATAAATTAATATTCAGAAGACATATTAATATTTTAGAAGATAAATTAATATTTCATAAGATAGATTAATATTTCAGAAGATAGATTAACATTTCAGAAGTAATTAATGTTTTAAACAATAAAAATTATATTAAAATACAAATTAAACATAAAATACAAATTAAAATGATACATATTAAAAAATAAATACAAAGACTAACTAATTTTTTATATTTTGTTAGTTGTTTTTTTGTTATATTTTTAATTGAAAATTGAGTATATAAAATTAGACAAATTCTCTTGTGAGATGTTACTTTTGTGAGACGGTGTGTGAGCCATCTTAAAGTATGTCTATTATTTAGATAAAATATGTTTAATGGTTGTTAAAGTATGTTTTCTAAAGTATGCTTGATTGTGCATTAAAGTATGGTTTTAGTGTGTTATAATATAATTTATTATTGACATACTTTAACTACAAATAAGCATACTTTATATATACAATAAACATACTTTAGCGATAGGTTGACCCATCTTACACCCGTCTCACAAAAGAGTTTCTCATAAAATTAATATTCCATATATTTATTAAAAAATGCACATATATTATCAATTAAAAATTAATATAAATATAGATGCATGAGTATATATATATATATATATATATATATATATATATATATATATATATATATATATATATATATACTGACTTAATTTGATTAGTTATATTAAAAAAATTGTAAAATATATGAAAATTTAAATAAAAAATAAAAAGGGAGAGATAATTTTTATTTATTTATTAACGTATTACAGGAAATAAACTTATTAAAATTACTGGAAGAGATAAATTAAAAAGGAGATAAATTACCTATTAAAATTTTAATTAACATATTTAAAAAAAAAAAAAAAAAAAAACGCTTAATAATTATAAAAAGAAAAGAGTGCAAAGGTCGTGTGTTTATTCAGCAGGGAAAAGAAATAAAAAATACAAAAAATTAAAGTATGGGAAAAGCCTGTAGCGCGGGCCCCAAGCCACGCTAGCGTGAGAGCCACTCGCTCAGCTGTTAATTGGTGTCACCCATTCTTCTATCTCTCACTCTCCTAGTGTAGAACAAACCCATCAAAAAACCTCGCCACTTCTCCTACGCATAAAACCTACTCTTTTTGTCTTTTTTCAGATGACACACTTTCTATTTTGGGCTGTCCCACAAAAGTTTGCACATTTAAAAAAAAAGCAAAAAGTAAAAAACAATCACCCTTCCCCATACACTTTATTTACAAAAAAATCATCTCTACCTAACAAACTTTTTCATTTATTTATTACAAAGAAATACCATTATACCCCTAAAAGTCATCACTTTCTTAATCTCCGTGCCGAAAAGAGGGGCGCAAACTTTTTCGGGACGGAGGGAGTATTTATTACTCCCTCCGTCCCATTGAAACGTGAACGTTTGCTTTTTGCACGTTGATTAAGGAGTATAATATTTTAATGTGTAGTGAGGTGAGAGAAATAATATATTAATGTAAAGTGGGTAGGTGTATTAGTATGACATGTGGGCCATGGAGAGAGAAGTAACTAATATGTGTGGATCCTCTTTACCAAAAAAGGAAATGCACACTTTGTATTGGCACGGACCAAAATGAAAAATGCGTACATTTCAATAGGACGGAGAAAATAAGTTTTTTTTACTTTTGCCACATAATCAAAAAATCTGGCGTTTGGAGAAGGCCTTAATTCATTCCTCATTTCCATTTGACTTTTTATTTTTTTTAAATAATAATTTCATTTTATAGCTGTAATATTTACATTCAGACACTCTCACATTAATGGAGTTTATTCATTTCTAATTAATAATAAATTTTAATAATCCATAAAGGAGCAAATTTTTTGTGATATCGATCGTATTTCAATACGACCAATTCGCATTTTTGAAAAAGAAAAATCAAAATTTATAGTTGGCATCTCTATTTAATAATTACATTTTCTTTTTTATATAGATTCACATCAAATAATTAATATATTTTCATGATATAATTATCATTATACATTAAAATATTATATTTTTCAATTTACTATATATTAAAATACTATATATTTTAATCTTAGCACAAAAAGCAAACGTGACGGGACAAAGGGATTATATGATATTAAGTTCAGACGGGAATGACTTCAGACCGTTCTTACAAGATTTCAAAAATTTCTTGTTTCAGAAATTGTCTGTAATTTGTTTAATTCACATAAATCTGTTAATTCGGAGAAATCGTCTCTATTTACTCAAATGGGATCACATGTTCCACAATGGTGTTTCATTTCCTATTCCACTAATTAAATGATTGCCACATGTTATAATCAATGCTCAAAATTCAATACTTACCCAAAGGGTTTAATAGTTATTTGTAGAGTATAGTTTTTTTATATTGTGAAACACCAATGAAACACCGAAAATTTAACAGGGAATTCAACTTGCTATTTACTACTATCTGATTCAACTGAAAATTCTATGGAAACAAGCAAGAAGAATGAATAAATTCGTTTTTTTAAAAAAAAAAAATTGATGAAATTACATGTTCAGTTTCATCAATTTGAATACAACTTCTTCACCATCTTCCATTAATTCATACGACTTTTTGAAAAAGGTGCTCTAATCAGTGATTATATAATAATTATGGAAGACAACATCACACGTAATGACTAATGACATTACTGATAAGTCATATTTCTAATCTAATTGCTTTATTATATCCTATGTGACAAAAACAAGCTTAATCTTATGATGATGGTCGATCATGTTCTTTAGTTCCCAACTTTCCTCATTCACATAATAGACTTTCATGTATTTTAACCTCATCGAAAATGGAACAGGAAAATGAAAGTTAAAAGTGATGGTTGTGAGGTGATGTTTTATATTTATTTATTTGGTTATTGCTTTTTTGAACTAGTAATTAGATCTTTTAACACGATGTAGTATGAAAGAGTACCTAAGTGCTGGGATAATGATGTTCGCTGATAAGATACTCATTTTGTCATTTTGGTCGTTCACTAATTGTATTTATTTTTTATTTTTAGTTAAAGGAATTCACACATAGTCCATCACTCTCACTAATACAACTACCAACTTTATATAAAATAATAATACTTCTTAATTCATGTGTTAAAAACAAATAGGTACGCTAATAGCGGACGGAGGCGGTATACAAGAAGTTTTATTGTTAATCAATATTATTGATGCCTCCAGATTGTAATCACGGTGAGCTTTTTTGAATCCTATGTGTGAACTGGTAATGCATATTTGATTGATTTTAGAGATATGGATACGTGTAAATTCAATGAGCTTTTTATTTCTTATTAAGTATAAAATAGTAGTTGGTATGGATCATTTGTTAAACTAATGTTTCCATTCATTCTTAAGAGAAGTCTACGAAATTACTAATTACACTACACTCAATCTGAAATTATGTGAATTTGTGATAATGTGTGCAACAAATGTCTAGATTTTTGCAAAATTTCAATGTGTGAACATCCTTATCATGTCTTATTCTTCGTCAAACATCAAATGCAGAACATGAAAAAGAGAAAATAAGTGGATCTCTTCTAGGCATGACTAGAGATACAACAAATGAGATGTATAATTTGTATTATAAACATGCTATATTAGTTGGATTTAGTGTATGTAAATAAACAAAAATCTGATTTTCAATCAAAGGATATCCCATTTAACATAGAGTTTTCTATGCTCTTGTGAAGGATTAAGATTACACAAAGGAACATGAAGATAAGTTAGTGTTACGAGAATTTTGCAAGGCATCAATGATAGTTAAAACAAATGAATTTGGAGGTTGTGTGGTAATTAATATGATAAAGAACACAATCGTGAGCTAACGATAAAGGAATGGAGTCACCTACACCGTTCAGAATGAAGAATAACAAATGAAACAACAGTTGTGATTGAGCATATTACACGTTTAGGAACAGGGGCAGCAACATCATATCACTATATGGTGAATGAAGTGGACCATAACCTGTGAGTCTTTATATACTATACAACTGGGCCACCCATAATCACTCAGTCATGTAGTATTGGGTATCTACTCATTTGGCTCATATCATTTATTATTATAGCCCATGGACTTGTCACTTTAATTGGATCACTTATTTAAATCCATAAAATAATCAAATAGCTAATATAATTGCATAATAATATATTGCCCACAATTAGACTATATTGAAAATTAAAAATTTCCATATATTTTTCAAAGCAATTATATCAAGAGTCCTTAATTGCGCAACTTTATGCTATTTCTTTTCAGACTATGCTTAATAATCTGGTTCATCTCATATACTAATATGGAACTACCGCGGCATTCACCACATTACAAATCGTGGTTAAACCCCAACAATCACCGATATCAATATACTCAATGATATAGATCAAATATGGTGAGTAGCATGGAAATTACATGCAATATGATCAACATCATGTCTATTTCCAACTGACCCTACTTTAATCTTTAGTGAGACCAATCCATAATGTAAAATATTACAAAATGAAAAATTACTTAAGTGAATTCACAATGAATTCAAAGCCATCAAACTTATTCTGCAGAAAACTGAATTACCAAATCAAAGTGCTTTAAAAATTTTAATGAGCAATAAATATAGACTCCCACTAAACCAATATATTCTAAAACTATATAACACCCACATGAGTAGCTAGCTCATAAAATCACAGGGCGTTGAATACATGATTGGCGGATCCATATTTAGAGTCTATCATAATATGCTCTACCAAAATTTATCCATAAGAATACTTTCTTAAACAACCGAGAATTCTATGTCAATATGTTTGACTTATAAGTACTCTTGTCGTTAATACTTTACTGCGAACTAACTATCACAATCAACTTTATGTGATAAAGTTTCGCAACTTTTATTTTATGATTGGATTCCCCTTAGTGTGCTACTATTTCTGTTGTCAAGGTTAATTAGTTACAAGAGTTTGCTTGGCACTTCATCATAATATAATTCTCTCGACCAACAGAAAATGTCGCCTAAAGTGGATCTTATACCGTATTAGCATCCAACAAAACTCAAAATCAGACTATTTTATGATCTCCCATTAATCTGATATATGATGAGCAAGCATGTTATCCTTAGTTCTCTGTAAATACTTTATAAAGATCCATATTAGAGTTACTTAAATGTCTACTAATATACCAACAACAGAAGCCAAATTAGGTCTTGTACAGACCTCATCATACAACAACTATCAACAGCCAAAGCATATGAAATTTCTACATATCTTAAGTCTTTAGTTTAACTATATGGCACCGAATTGAGACTATACTTGTCTCCCTTAACTTAATTTAAACATTCTCCCACTGAATCACACAATCATCTACATTTGTCTCAAAATCAAATGAGTCAATTACTTCATGATGATAACTGTGATTCCTTTATGGGAAAATTTGCTTGAATGTATAGATGGATTTCTTTTTAGTTCTTAAATTGCTGAGATTGTTTCATTAACGTTACCATTAAGAAACTTTATCTTTACATCCATCTAATGTGATTCAAGATCAAAATGTATTTTTAATGTCACGATTATCTAAAAAGAACCTTTCTTAGTAATCGGATTGAAAGTCCCTTAGAATAATGCATTCCTTTCCTTTTGAGTGTAATCCTTTAACAAGATGCGAACCTGATCATCTTGTATTGATTTAAACTCATAACTTATAACATTAATTCACTTTCGAGTATTTTGACCTTACATGAATTGATAAATATTATTTAAATGTTCTACCATTAATTTCATAGTATCCTCATTATTTAAGAGAAAAACTACATAATCATCCGAGTTGCCTTTCTCTCTACTCTAGTGGTTTACTTAGTGACATTAATTCTTGAGGTTGTTGAATTTGTTATTCCTTAAATATTATTAACATTGACATATCGTTATTATGGATTTGCACCATTCTTAAAAGCATAAGTGGGAGTCGAAATAGACTCCTCCTTAAAGACAATGTCTCTAATATTATTCTTTCCCCCAAATCAACATCCTCAAAGAATACCGTATTACCCGTCTCAAATATCATCCGATTAATTGGTTATAAATTTTTATCTTTATTCATAACCAATAAAGTAGCTTGTATTTATTTGAGTCCAATTTTCTTTAGTAGATCACAATGATCTAGCCTTAGTTGGACATCACCATATGTGAAACTCAAAGAGTTCTCACAACTACTTTGGTTGGAACTTTATTGAGACCATAAGTTGCAATCTTTAGTATTTCTCCAATTAATAACCATATGTTATGGAGTACTATTTTTGTCTTTTAACTATACCACAACACCATTCATGCTAAGTAATCTTAATGTGGTGTATTATAAAACAATTCCACAAGCCTTTAGGAGCAAACAAAAAGCTGTACTTTAGTTGTCTTTAGCAGCTCTCTTAGTGGGTTTTCTTATATTGCCCTTATACTTTATTGAGACTAAATTTGTTAGAAACCTACTAGTCTCATCCTTATTGTTGAAGTTCACTCATCAAGTATGATTATATTGTTGATATAGTGAAAACTTAATTAGCAGACTTCTTAATTATACAGAGAATTAATATTCCAAAATGATTATTATGCTTGCACTAAACTTTATAATCTTTCAAAATTTAAATAATTTAGAATCATCTCGAGGAATCGAGCACAACATTAGTGCAAATCCAACGATAACAATACTAACTTGTAAGTGACACCATACGTAGTAGTCAAATACTGACAATAAAACTGTCAAGCAATAGTCTTCCTTTGGGCCGACTTATTACTCACATGTTAAACCAAATGATTGTCACGTATTCACCACCACATGTGTTTGTGTATTTTGGGCCAAATATTAATCTACCTATGGGCCGATCAATACCCGCATGAAGATACACTCGCACAACATTATTCATTGGGGACCCATCACAAGATACCTTGTACAACATTAACCTCGTCTATGGACAAAAATTAACTACTGTGTAATAATCAAGTACTGATAATAAGTTCTGTCAAATAAAATCTATCTTTGGACCAGCTGATGTTCACATGAACAATTCAAAATAATTATCACATACTTATCATCACATGTGTGTTATTATTCTGTCAAACTGTGCCTACCTATGGGCTGAATACAGAACACATAAATAATTACATACCCATCTATGTAATTTTAATAAAGTCGCACTCCACATACAGAGGTTGTTATGGCAACATGATGCTTTGATTGACTAGATTGAAAATTACTAGACCAATTAAATAAATATTTTAAAATAAATATTTATGTTTAATTGAACGACATTAAAAAATATCTCTCCAAATTTAATTTAATTAAATTCCACAATCTAAATAAGAATTTTAGATGATTCACACAAATATAAAAAAAATGAAAGATTTCTTAATTTAATTGAAATTCCAAATCCAAATTTAGAATAAACTAAATTAGACAAATATCTTTTTGTACATAATCTATATGCTACATATCCAAATTAGTACGATACGTAATTGACGATTATAACCATCAAGCCAAAATACTCTAATTAACATAATTAATATAAAAATACCAACGTATATACATTAACATAGGTTACATGTCAGAATACCTAAAGCAATTCAAGATTTTATAATATACATTTTCCATGAAATTCAATAATTAATGCTCACATATTTACCAAATGATAATAAGCACATACGTACCAATATCACTTGTGATAATTATTGAAAGAAGCAAAATACATATCATCATTAAATAAATAGAATATGCTTCAATACAGAATCACCGTATGAAATTTAATTAGAATCTCAACTAATTTAATTCATACCTTTCAAATTTAATGAAGTGACACAATTACTGTATGAGATCACCAAAATATGAAATTGCTTTTAATAAATCCATGATTATTTATACATCAACATTTTCATAAAAGTGGTGTATATAAAAAAAATATAATATTCAAATATGAATATAGGATACACGTATATATCAATCAGCCACCTTAATTCACAATTTGGTATTAATTAAGCTACGGCAATTCCGACTTTTAAATTAATCAGTCAAATTGACCGCTGAATACAAAAATCATGGATTCTCCAATATGGTGCAACACCCACCATTAAGTCAAAATTAAACTTTTCAATAAAATTAATCAGGCTTAATGATAACAATTCCAATTAACCTGCTACTATGTATAACAAAAATAATTAACCTCACAGCAGAAATCAAGAATCGCACTTATACTTAAATTCTTTCACTGTGGCGCATATATAAAAATGGAGTATTGTATCTTAACTCCTTAACTCCCATATCAGCAAAACATAAAGAAATCACAGACCAAACCACTAGAATATATATTGATTTATAAAACATCAAACACGACAAATTAATGAGAGCTATAGATTACGAATTAAGGACACATACACCCCATATTAAATAATGATCCATACTGAAATTTACAATTACTTGAATCCCGAAATTAGATCAAACCTTATGCAATTAAACTAAATTAGATTAATTAATCGCAACAAAAATATTAAATCAATAATCATATGATTAAAAATTAATATTATCAAATCTAAAAAAATCATGAATATGGTGGCTCTGATACCACTTGTAGTCAATAAATCTTTAAAACCTTAAACCCTATTACGATTAACGAGATTAAAACTATAACGTAGAAGCGTACCCCACTTGTAGTCAATAAATCTTTGAAACCTTATACCCTATTAAGATTAACGAGATCAAAACTATAATGCGGAAGCGTACATGATCCAATAAGTCCTCTAAGCGGAACACGAACTCGGGATCAGTAGTTTTATGACCTTCCTCAACTAAGTCACCTTATTCCTTATGCGGACCGTAGTAATCCCTCCTGATGGGGAGAAGGGAAGATCATGTGTGACTTAGTATATTGGGCCCATAACCTATGAGTCTTTATATACTATACCCATAATCACTCAGTTATGTAGTATTGGGTATCTACTCATTTGGCCCATATCATTTATTATTATAGCCCATGGACTTGTCACTTTAATTTGATCACTTAATTAAGTCCATAAAATAATCGAATAGCTAATATAATTGCATAATAATATATTGCCCACAATTAGACTATATTGGAAATTAAAAATTTCCAACACAATCAAGATTGACTTACTTCAGTTTCAGATATAAGAGTTTCAAATCAAATAGTCATCTTATTTATTTCAAAGATAATTGATGAAAGTGGAAATTTACATATTTTATAGTTATATTTTACACAATTTTGTTGGAATTATGTACGTATTTTAACACGAATCTTGTTGTTACTAAAATTTATGAGATAAATGTACAATTAAAGTGTTTTATTGAGTTTTGAGGTAGAAAGTTAGAAACAATGATAAAAGAAAGCAAAAATGGAAGATTGAATATAAATGTTGATGTTTGTATTTAAAAGTTGTTCTACTTTCTTAGTTGGGACGGATGATTATAATTTTTTGTAATTTTGGGTAATTCTCTTGCCCTTACCATTAATGAATTGCTTTTTTGCCAGTAAAAAAAATTGAGCAAAAATGGAGAAATGTTCCATAGTAAAGATAAGGAAACTATATCATAAATAATAATAATAATAATAATAATAATAATAATAATAATAATAATAAAAACCCTAAGGAAATGTTAGATTTTCTTCCATTTTAAGTATCAATAATATAATCGATAACATAGACATGTTATGTAGATGGTTTTAAAAAAATTACTTTTTGAATAACTTTATTGACTTGTTAGGTGTATTATGATATTTTTAGGTAATAAATAAAATATAAAGTATGTTATGTATGTTAATTAAGTGGGAGTGATATTTTATATATTTTAAATTAAGATGACTGTAGATAGCAAGTTTTGTGATCACACTACACTATCATGATACGAATGTGGCTATTGAGAGTGAATAACTCAACTAATCTAACATAAATTATATTCCCTCAGTGCCATAAATAAATTCACACTTACTATTTTTGTCCATCCCATAAATAAGTTTACACCCCTAAATAAGGAAATACACATAAATCAATAACCTCACATCACACTTTAATTTCAAATTTGTCACCCCTTTATAACTCACATTAATTACCTTACAATTTATTCATTATCTAAATACCAAACTACCCCTAAAAGCAGAGCAAAAGGTAATTTTTTCTTAAATTCCGTATTTACAGTAACTATGAACTTAAATATGGGATAGAGGAAGCAACAGTTAATCAAAAAGGAACGAACACACAAGACTTCCTCCCAACTCTTGTTTTCTAGGAGGGTATAAAGATTTGTATTAAGCTTGTGTCTCTTGGATAGCTTTACAGTGATGACCCCCCGTTATTCATTTGGGGTACAGTTATTTATACGTTTCATACTTCTCTCTCTTCATTAATCCTATTAGAGCATTAATGACTTGTCCTCTAGGGACATTAATGACGATCATTTCGGGGGCATTTAATACTCTCCCATCTGATGGAAAAGACATTATATACCTAGACGCAGGCTCCTCGCTCATTAGGCCATAGGGCAGAAACCCTCAAACCCCTAGGCTACTATGGGGCAGGTGAGGGGATTGAGTGTCGGCCTAGGCTCTTTCTTGAAAGCAGTATTTTCATATCCGAATCAGATATCGAACCGATAGCTCTAACAGGTCGCAATCAGACCGGTCGAACCGACGGTTCAATCGAAAAAATACAAATTATATATTTTTAATAATATTTTATTATTTTATATATAATTTTATATTAATATACTTATTTACATTATAAAATAAATATAAGAGAGTGGGATGTGACGTGTAAAAATGACAACAGCACCCCCACTCCACCCCAGTCGCCCCCACCACCGTGGGCACTTCATCGTTACTCACAATTGAGTTAAATACCAAAAACGTCCCACAACTTTTTACTTTATTCAAAACTGTCCTAAAATACTTAAAATATCTAATTTAGTCCCATACCTTTTCCAAAAGTTTTGATTAAGTCCCATACCTTATTTTTTCTCCAATTTCATCCCATACCTTTTGAAAATTTTCCAAAACCGTCCCAAATATTAGAATCTTTCAAAGTTTTGTTTGGTACCATCCATTCCTTTTACTATTTCCAAATTTATTTAATAAAATGGCTTTTATACCTTTACATACTCATTTTCACCCAACTTTTCATTAAATTCTTATTTTTCAAAATAGACATAGTCCATTACGGTCATATCAGGCCCAGTATGCTTCCGTATATTAATTAAACAATATTAATCTTATAACTAACCAACTTAAAACAGTAACAGTACCTTTTTGACCGTTAATTTACCGGGTATCCGGGAGGTTTTACAGCTACTCCTCCAGCCAACCACGCGCCCCGTAGTGTGATGGTTCAATCCCGTTCCTTCAGCGAACCTCAGCACAATCCTGGATCGTTTCCTACACCGGGTGTATAGGATGTTGCTATTATTTTTTATCGGAAATTATGGAGATTAAGCTTGCAGAATAAAATGGATGGTTACATGCTTCAGGCAGCAGCCCAAGATTATTTATTTATAAAATGGAAATATTTATTACACACTCATAGCACTAAAACAAGAGGAGAAGACTCCTCTAGCTACCTATGGTAGCTAGAACAGAACACTCATACAAAGAAATGAAAGAAACTACAATGTTTATTGAAAGAGAAAACAGAGGGTGATGGTCGATGCATTTTTCTTTCTCCAAGCTCTTATTTATAGAGGCTCTCGGACTTGAAATCCAGATTTTAAAGTCTCTTAACTTTTCATGACGTCACCGCTTATGTCATTTTGCTTATGTCAGTGCTTACATTATTTTTATTGGATTTCAACTTTAGTAGCTGGCTGGTCCCTTTCTCTTCATTGGATGCCCATCTCTGGTCCATCCTACTTGTCTTTTGCAGGGGTCACATGGCTCTTACCCCTTTGGAAACGACTCTTGGTTATTTTGAAGAGGTTTTACCCTCTTCTTTCTACGTGTCTCGATTTTTGCTAGGACAGGTCCAGCATTTCTGTTTCTTTCTATGCTCAATTGTACTTCTTTTCCAAACTCTAGTTCAGTTTGGATGGGGCAACTAGTGAATATCCTCTCCTTCCACCTTTCTCGGTGAATCATACTGCAAAATTTTCAATGAGTTTCCCTACTCATTGGCAGCTTATTTTTCCAGAGCAGATTTTTCTTTCTTTCAAAATAGTCTTCCGCATACTTTGTCCATTTTTCCTGTTAATGCGTTCAACAGAAAAGATCCATTCTCAGTGTGGTCCTCAAATTTGAACGGAAACTTGATTTCGATCATTGCCTGGAAGCAGACGTACAAACCCCTCGCCCTTCGCGTAGAGATTTGATCCTCTGAGTAGGTTGAAACCAAGACTGGTTCCTTCCCTGAAGGCTCTTTGATGCTATTCGCAGCTTTAATATCTGGCCTTTGTAGCTTGATATAATGAAAGGCCTTATGACGGCCTTTTCCAACTGGTTCTGGAGCTGCACTAATGAAATATAGCTCCAATGGTTCTCCCCTGGTCAAAGTATTATTGTTTGACCATACCTTGAACACTGCATCCCCTATCCACTTTAGTAATTTTAAGATTACTGGGAAGTTGGGCACCATGGTATAAATTGAGGCTAATGTTCCAAAACTGAACCATTACTTGACGTCTTCTGGATTCGACCCAGGCCTCATCCAGACTCGGAGATATTCCCCAGACACATCTATCTGGCATTTCTCTGGACGGATTCCCTGTCGTGTGTTCAATTTCTCTCAACTGGCCTGTTATTCCTGCCAATGAGAAAAATCAGTTAAGTTATTACCAACCTTAGCAATGCCCGTCATAGGCCTAAGCTTGATCTCTTCCTCTTTAATCCCAGAGGTGCTGGGTTGACTCGTCGACTTTAGATGTGACTCCAAAGCCTTGATTTTTTCTTGGACTAGTTATTCCTTTGGAAGTTCCGATCCAGAACTCGTGCTAGGGGTACTTGAATCCCCTGCTCCGGGTTTAGGGCCCCATTCCCAAATGCACTCCTTTTGCCGATTGTTCATGACTGCCCGGGGTAAAGACACTTTTATTATCTCGAATAGACCCACATGGCTGCGGATACAATCTCGTATTAGATTCGACACTTTAGTCTCATCTTCTCGTTGTAATTTTTAGCAACATTATCATTCATTGCCAGAGTCTCGTAATCCTTCTGGAGCACCATAAGAATGTCCATCAGGTGCTTGGATCTCATTAGGATGGAGTCTATTTCACCTCCTTCCATCTCTCATTAGGAAATCTGCCAAAACATTTTCAACTGATTTAATAATGATAATATTAAAATCATAATATTGACATTCAGCTTGCCATCTTAAAAGTCTAGCATTTTCTAGTTTTGATTCAATTTTATTTTTCAGAAAGGCTTTGACACTCGTGTTATCAATTTTAAGAATGAATTTCTTCATAAGAAGAAATAGCAGCCATTTTTTGAACGCTTTCCGCACTGCAAAGAATTCCTTCTCATTGATGTGCCACCTCTTTGCCTCATTTTCTGCAAAGAGTCTGCTACACTATCTGCATAACACTTCTCTTTCTGGTGTGGACTTAGTAAGTACTGCTGCCCACCAATGGTCACTGGCATTTGTATAGAGTACCAGGTCGTCCTCGTCATTCGGAATGACTAATTTTGGGAGCTTTTTACAAACCTCCTTTGATTGTTTAACCATCTCTCGATGTGATTCCTCCCATTTGAATTCGACATCTTTCTTCAATAGAGGACTGAACACCTTTCTATATTGTGCTAGATTGTTGATGAACATTCCAGCAAAGTTGACAACTCGTAGGAAGTTTTGGAGTTGCTTCTTGTCTTTGAGATCTTCAAGAAATCCTTGAACCTTTTCTACAATGTGTGGTTGTAGAATAATTCCGGACTCATCAATCTCTACTCCAAGAAACTCGATATGTCTTGTTACAATTACTGCCTTCTTTTCAGAAAGCACAAATTCTTCCTTATGATATACTTCTGAAAATACTTCCAGATGCATCAAATGCTCCTTCATGTTCTTTGAGGCTATGAGGATGTCATCCACATAAACGAACATGAACAAGAATAATCTTTGAAAAGATTATCAATCTTTCTTTGATATATCTGTCGTGCGTTTGCCAAGCCCATAGGCATGACATTTCAGATATAATGACCTTGTGGTGTGGAGAAGGCTGTGAACTTCTTGCTTCCTTCTTCCATCATAATTTGGTAGAACCCAGATTTGCAATCGAATTTTGAGAATACCTTGGCATTCTTGATACAGTTGACCAAGTGTTCCCTACTTGGTATGTAGTATCCATCGAACTCCAAGATGTTATTGATCCCTTTGTAGTTGATCACAAGTCTCAGCTTCCCCTGCTTGACTTCTCCATGATTTCGAACCAGAATCATGGACTGTTGTATGGGGATACTCCTGGTGATATCAACTTAAGGTCCAGATGTTCCTTAAGTATTTGCTGCATATCCTTCCAATCCTCTTGGTTCATTAGGATAGGCTTGTATCTCACAAACTCATGCTCCTTTCCTTCTTTCACTTTGAGTGACGCATTGAGCTCGTTCTTGTCCCACTAAGCTAGAGGATCCTCATTGAAGTTCCTCTGTATCTTCTTCTTGACATCCTCTAAAGATTTTTGTTCCTCGATTGTGTCGTCTTTTTGTAGATTTTCTCCCAAGCTTGCTTTGAGAAGGTGGATTGTATTTTCTTTTAGTTTATCCGTCTTCCATCATCCTTTAGTCTCGGTTCTCATTTGAAGGACCGCTTCGTCATATCTCCTTTGATCATTCATCTTTGGATCGCTAAGTTTTCTTTTATTATCACCATACTTACTACGAAATCTGATTGGCATTTTTCTTTGAAATCATTACGCAGTCTTGGTACGATGATCTTATGTTCACAATGGGTTGTGAAAATAAGCCTTCTTGTTACGTTTTATTGGGTAAAACGCTTGAATGTTTGCAGGAAATTATTTCCTAATAGAATATCCACTCTGGTATCATGAAAATATATCGGTGGAGTTGTACCATGGGATACGATCCACTCCTCCGATCATGATTTTCACTTGCTTGATTCCTCTTTTAAGGATTAGCACTCTCTGTGAGAAATCTCTTCCTAGTACCGTTGGCAAATCTTCGCCCGAGCCTTTAGAAAAGACTCCTTCTTTTGCTGTACAGATACCGGCTCCTGAATCAATGTATGCTGCAAAATACTCTGCACGATGCTCCTTATATATATATAATCCCTACGGTGATATATACTGAAAATGGACTTGTAGTCATGGGTAGATCAGAGACTATATCCCCAAGGCTCTATTAGTGAACCTTGTATCTCTTCCCTTTGCCCGTGAATTGCATTCCATCTTGTAATCATTTCCAAGGTTTGTGATCCTCAAGAAACTCCAATCCCAGCACTAGTTGTTCTGGGAATCTTCCTGCAACTCCCTCAATTATTAGCTCAAGATCGCTAAGTTTGAGCTGCCTTGGTATCTCCCAGTTGTTGGTTGTTGGAGGTAATACAAGACATCATAAGGAATAGAGTTTTCCTTTTTAGTGATATCAAATATTACTTCGACTCTTCTCCATCCTTCTGGGCATTTTAGTTCACCTTTAGTTGTGAACTTCTCTACTTTCTGGATTACCTCCACGATCGGCTTCTTTCCCCATTTTTCACTAATCATTCTTTCTTCTTGGAAAGAAATCATTCTCTGCTCGAATCTGAGGCTGTCTTGCCTGCTCCAGATTCGCAAATCATTTTTTCACTAATCATTTTTTCACTTATCCCTGATTCGCAAATCCATGTCGTGGATTGGCGGTAACTCCATTATTTTTGGCCTGGTTGAACATGCAACCCTTTCGAACACTTCTGGTATCTCAATGTACTCCTTCATTTAGAATAGATCCGAATGATGAGTGTTAGAGAGAGCATATGAGATATTGTAGGTGATTAAAGTATGGCCGATTCCTTTCTTTCATCAAATCTTTATTCTTGAAGTCTTGATGAAGGGTGAGTACTCTACTGAAATCTTTATCTGTCAGATTATAGGCAATCCTTGGATAGATATAGGATGCCACCTTGCCCGCGTACAGATTTCCTGAGATTCCTCCCAGGCATGCCTCTCTTGTATTCTTGATCCTCTTATTAAATATTGCAATATCGATTGGTGTATCGATACCTTCTTTGAATGTTGCTTTAATAAGGATCCGGATAGCTCCGATATGAATCCAAGACATAGTATTGGTAACTTCTCTCTGGAGTTTACTGAGTTCCTTCTTGATCTCATCAACATGAACTAGTTGCATTTCCATTACATTTCCCGTGAGCTCCATGGGAATGGTAATTTTTCCTTCGGTCACCTTGTATATAATGTTGTACTTTCTTTTTTTGAAGCTGAGGAACCGCTCTAATCGTCCCACGGTGAACCCGTCATATAGATCAAGTCTTGAATCCTCTCTCATGATTCTCATAAGAGTCTTATGAGATATAGATGTCTGGAAAAAGAATCCAGATATATCCTCTTGCATTTCCTGTCTGAAGTTTTCTTCTTCACTCCGACTCATCTTCAAAGGATTCATCTTGGCTGAAGAATTCTTTTTTGTAGATGCTTTCATCTGAGGGTATATCTTCAAACTGATATACATGTACCAGATCTTAGAAGTAAACAGCTTCCTCCATTTTTGGAGTGGTTTCGAACTGTCGCACTCCCAGCTTGTGGTTCTCTGGGCAATTTGGTGAGATATGCCCTCGGGCTCCACACATGTAGCAGTTACAATCCTTGAATCTCTCATTGGCTCATGCGGGTGTTCTTCGGAACGTCTTTCTCATGGGAGTTCTTCCTATACTCCTCTGGTTTGATCCTGAGGATGAGGCTTGACTTCTTGAACTCCATTTTGTTGGTCCAGACCTTTGCCTTGATTTATAACTTCGAGTCTTCTATTTAGACCAGAATGATCTTGGTTTTCTGGACCTCCATCATCCGCTTCTTTGATTGTAAGGATGATTTTTCTTCATCCTTTTCTGCTTCTTTGGGCTTCTTCCAATGATAGTTGGAAGATCGTTATTCTCGCAACATAAGGGTACTGTCTTATTGATTTCCCTTAATCTCTTGTAGTTCTTGTGTAGTGATGCTTAGTGATACCACTCTGCAATCTTAGCTTTGAGGAAAGACATCCTCCTTGCTATTGAATTCAGCTCGCATGGTTCATACTCTTTGATCAACATTTCCCTCTATGGACTTGGAATCTTGACAAAGAATAGGTGGAATACTTCCTCCTCCTTGATCTTCGATTTCCATCTATACTCTGTGAAGAGTTTGATGTACTCATCTACGTGATAGATGTCAAGTAGTTCTAGACTGTATAGGGTATTCCTATACTTCTTCTTTTCTTCTTTCATTCCTTCAAAGTAACCTACTCCGATGAAGTGGATCTTTAAGATCTTGGCCATACGATCAACAAAATTGCCTAGGTCTTCGCCTTTCATGGCTTCCTTCTTGGCTTCATCTGAGAGTACCTCCCAGGTGCACTTTACTGATCCTTCCAGGCTCATTGTTAGGAATCTTATGAACCCTTCTTTATCTAGCTCTAGTGCGCCTCCTGCAATCTTCATTGCATTTGTCCACTCATCGATCAAGGTTTCTCTATTCTTGAAGTCTAGAGTGTTTAGGTTTAGGATCAACCCATATGAATTTATCGATTTAAGTTGAAACCGACCATATAGGGTGTTGTGTAGATTAGATCCTCGAACTCGGCTTGCTCCTGTTGACAGTCCAATCGTCTTCATCTTGAAATTTCCTTGGTTTTGGAATGTCTCTTCTTGTCTTACTTCATGGACTCCATGTGATCCAGAAATCCCTTCATTTTGGCTCAGATCATGTTGCATCTGAGGAGCTTGAGATTGTTATTGAGTGTTTGAAGTTTTTCCAACATTCATCTTTAGATGTACGATAGTTAGTCCTTGGAAGGATTCATATAGATCTTGTAGATCCTCAAGATTCGCTCTTTCCATCCGGAGATGTGGATTCTCCTCAAAGGATAACGATCAACTTCTCACTCTCCGTCTTTGGCCTTATGACCTCCGTCATCTTTCCCTTTTGGTGTAAAAGAGGTTCTATTCTAAAAGTTGATGGCAACCTTCCTCCTGTCCTTCTCCCCGTTACTTTAGTTTCCAGGGACTCTACTTGCTTTATCAACTTCTTGATGAGGTCGAGTTGTTTGTTCTGCAATGTCTCCACCTTATCCATCTTGAGGCTGATCTCAAATATCGTCTTGGACATATTTTGGCAATATTCTCTAATTTTGAAGCGTATAGATATGATAAAAATTGAATATAAAATGAGTTATATATAAGGTACAAGGGTTATATTCTAAAAGGAGTGCTGTTAAAGCTAGGTTTGGCATTAGCAAATTTAGACAATTTTTAGTGAAAAGGTCCATTTTGGAGAGATTTTAAAAGCTGTAGGACTAATTCGGAGAAATTAAGTTTTCTGGGATTATTTCAAAAAAAGTAAAAAGGTATGGAACCTTTTTGGTTTTAAGCCCCTCACAATTCTTTTCCTAGTAACACTATTCTCAGTAAATTCTAATGCAATTCAACCCAGTACTGATCACACCGGTGATAGTTCGCCAAACCTGGCGGCGCCACCAGTTGAATCTCAGACACAACAGGTGTCGTCGATCCTCACTGTAGGCTGTTGAATGATGAAATGTCGGCGGTGCCCTAAAACCCAGAACGTCGTAGTAAACCAAGACCAAGACGTCCTCTTATTCGCCGCCTTCCGCCAAATGATGACTCGCAGTGTGATAAGTCTCCGACGGACAGCCCTGATGCAGGGAAACAAGAAACTGTGCCTCCGTCTCCTCAGAAAAAGTCAGAAAGCCTGTAGTCGAGAGTCCTAGAAAACTTCCACCAAATCGCCATTCATCGTTAGGGCCTCTGCTGATGGTCGCCATTGCTTCTAGAATCTAGAAGCTAATTAGACATTCATCGTTGCAGAGAATCTAGAAGCTTATTAAGCTTTCGTAAAGAGCTGCATTCAACTGTTGGTTTATCTATCAAATTGATTGCCTCGAGCCCACCGCTCTATATTTTTTTCTTTGATAATATTATTTTCTAAGAGACAGAAGTAAAGCAGGTATTTAAAATTACCAATTTATCAATATTTTAAAAAAATCTAACAAGCAGTTTCCAGTTTGAACTGGTTTTTTCAGTCCAACTACATTTTCGATTTCATAGGGATTTTCGGACTGGTTCCTGGTTCAACCGATTGAACCGAATGATCCGATCCGATTTTAAAAATATTGCTTGAAAGTGAAGGAAATACAAGGGTTCAGCGAGGATCTCGGCTATATGAAACGATTCTCGAAGTCCTCCATTCATTGTGGAGTGTTTCTTCCGCCAATCGGTTCAAGGGGTTGTCCTTGATACCCAGAGGGAACTCGAGCTCGTAATGGCATGTAAATAGTTGGGCCGCTTTCTAGCAGTTTTAATAAGTTAGTATCTTGTGTGTCCGAGGGCATGGATTTACCCGTGCACCCAACCTACCCCATTTATTAAGCGGGTCATTTGTAAGTTAAAAAAATAAAAAACTCAATATAGGCAGGGTCGAACTTGAGCGCACGGGTCTAAATCCACGAGTCCGGATAAACAAGAGCTTTTGTCAGTCTTAATTGAGGCCAATGAAGCAAGTAAATTTTGAAATTATATATTGATGTGAAGTTTACTTTTTATGTGGTAAAAATAAATATGATGGAAAAAAACAAAAGAAATATATAGATATGTATGAAAGGACGGGATTAATATATCATGTATGTATATTCCATGTTGAGTTGATATTAGGTGCACCCGTGTGCAAGGGTGCACCCATGTGTATATAACATTTTATTTTATTTTGTATACATGTTATTATATTTTGTATACGTGTTTCTTAATAATTGTATATTTTTTTCACACTTATTTTTTCATTAAAAAAACTAGCATCCATGTGTGTATAACTTTTTATTCAATAGTGTATACATATTTTTAATAATTGTATATTTTTTACACTCAATTTTTCATTAAAAAAACTAACAATTAAATTGTATACATTTTTATTCATAATTTTATATATTTTTGTTTATATTTATATACGTTTTTTAAAGTGGGTGCACTCGAGTACACAGTATAATTAGTCTTCCATATGATATACATATATCATATTATATTATTTTATTATTGAGTTTAATAGGAGTATATATACACTAGTTTTGTCTCCCGCGAACGACGCGGGTTCTATTATGTGTGATGTTTTTATTTTAGAAATATATTTTTATATTTTATTATTAAATGTATATGTATATTCGTTTGTTTTTTTTCATCTTACTTTACTATTAAATATATTTTTACCTTCGTGTTAAAAAGATGAACATTCAATTAATATAAAAGGAAGCGATCATAGTAGAATATTTTCAATCCAAACCCTGAAAAATGATTAAACTGCCTAATAATTTTTTCTGTTAGTTAGAGACCTTAAAATATATAAAATAAAATTAAAAAAAGGGTAGCAATGTGCCATATTAGGAATATACTCCATTCGTCCCCTTTAAAGAAGGTCTTTTTTTCATTTTGATTGTCCACCCAAAGAGTCCTCTTTCCTTTTTACACACATGGGCACCCACTAATACAATTAAAATATGGGACTCACACTCCCACTAATACTACTACCCACTACACATTAAATAATAATACTTCTTAATCTACGTGTCAAAAAGTAAAAGACCCTCTTAGTGAGGGACAGACGGAGTATATTTTTTATCATATTTATATAATAAAAATATTAAACTTATGATTAGTTTGTAAATTTAATTAATAATCAAGTATCTCTTTTTCTATCTTTTAATTATTTTTTTATTGAATAACTAAATCAAATTATTTAAGTTAAAACTCAATTATTTTTTTTATTGAATAACTCAATCAAAACATTATTAGTTGTAAATTAATTAATAATCGAGCTTTACTTTTTTTATCTTTTACTTTTATGTTTTAAAATTGAATAACTCAACTAAAACATTTAAATGTACAAATATATTAAAAATTATTATCATTTTTTGTTATTTTAAATATTAATTGTAAGTTATTATTTATTAGAGGGACCAAATAAAATATGAGTGAGGCTTGCGTGTGCCCAGGGGCACGCTGTGTGCCTTTAGAATTTAGTATTATAGGTAAGGGTACATTATTTTGTTCTAAAGGGTAACACTTTAATTAATAAGGGTAGACCATTTTGTTCTAAAGGGTATACACTTTTCTTTTTTATTTTTTTATTTTTTTCAGAAAATAAATGGTACACATATTTATACTAAAGGGTATACAATTTAATACAAAATTTTAAAGGTACACGGCGTGTGCCCCCGTGCGCCCGGGTGCATTGCCATAAAATATTAGATTACTTAATATAATATAAGAAACATAGATTTTTTTGTCCGCTAACTTTCATTCATTTTGAAATTAGTCCATTAACTTTTTTAATTTTGAAATTAGTCCGTTAATTTTATAATAATTTTGAATTTAGTCCATTAACTTCATAAAATTCAACATTTTGGTCTTTTGACCTGCTATGGCAAGTCATTTGAATATTTTCACCCCAATTAATCTATATCATATTTTATTTAATCAATTTTATCTCACTTTTTATTTTTCACTTCCGTATACCAAACAAACAATATTAATCTCATTACTAAAGTGGAGCAAATTTGACTAAATATTGATATTTCCTCCGTCCGCTCGAAAGAGGGTCTTTTTTCCATTTTGGTCATCCGTTCAAAAGAGGGTCACTTCCTTTTTTACACACATGAGATCCACACACACCCACTAATATAATTAAAATATGGGATCCATACTCCCATTAATACAACTACCCACTACACATTAAATAACAATACTTCTTAATCAACGTGCACAAAAGCAAAATGCCCTCTTTCGGGCTGACGGAGAGAGTATAATATAAATTCTTAGTGGAGGCTATTTTTTTAAAAATAGTATATATATATATTACATATTTTTATTTTGTTGAAACGGGCGATTTTGTTGAACTTAGTAAACATGATGGACGATTTTCAAAATTTTCAAATATAATGGATGATTTTCAAAATTCTGCAAATATAATGGACGATTTTCAAAAAGTGAAAAACTTATGGACTAAATTCAAAATTGGGCAAAATTAGCGGACAAAAAATTCTATTTTCCCTATAATATATTAATTGCAAGATTAAAATTTTAAACATATTTATAAAAATATTTTTATTAGAATTAAAATATTAATTTTTCATTAAAAATACATAAAATATTCTTCTTAGATTAAATTAAATTATTATAAAAAATTGCTTAAAATCTTAATATATATAAAAGCAGAATAGATCCAATCTTGGCCATCTATTTCTAAAACAAATATTAGCCACCCATTAAAATAATTAAATAATTATAATTATGACATTTTCAAATTAAAAAGTAATTTAGTCAAAATTTTGACCATTTATTTCTCAAATAACCACCCATTAAAATAATTAAATAATTATAATTATGACCTTTTCAAATTAAGATATTATTTATTAAAACTGTAATAATATTAAATATATTATTTATTTTATTTTTTATTTAAATGAGGCTTACATTAAATGAAGTCTGACCCAAGTAAAATAAGTCCAATTCAAGCCTACATAATTAAATCAAATCAGTCATTGATCAATCAAATTGCGAGTTATATATAGGGTTTCCTCACCCTTTACCTATCTATATAAGGAGCACTCCTCCATTCATTCTAGACACACCGAGAGTGATTCTATACGAAGATCAAAGACTTCAGAGTTGTCTGAATAGTCTTCGAATTCTTCAACGAGAATCAACTCAAGAACGGAATACATTTGGGATTCAGGTTCTAAACCGCATGGATTAAGCGTTCTACAGTCAAGTTCTTCGGTGAACGGCCTATAATCAGGTGCTAAACCGTCCGAATTTAAGCGTTCTTAAGTCAAGTTTTTCAGTGAATGGCTTATAATTTGGGATTCAGGTGCTAAACCGCTCAGATTTAAGCCTGCTTAAAAAATTAAAAAATAAATATTTTACAACTTTATGGCCTATAAATAAATAAATATTTTTTTCGTGAAATTACATTATATTTAATTTAAAACTTTAATAATCTCATTAAATCTTTTATTAATATGGCATAAATAAACACAAAAAAAATTCAAAAATAAATATATGCCCATTTTTTAATAATTTTATATGGCAAGAATATATACTCATTCTTTTCGTGAAATTACATTACATTGAGATATTTAATTTAAAACTTTAATAATCTAATTAAATCTTTACCAACAATAAACACCAAAAAAATTAAAAAATAAATATATGCAATTTTGTAAAATATTGTTAATATTCTCATTACTATATATACACATCATTAACGTAATATTTACATTGTAATAAAGTTATTTCATAGTTCTGAATTTTTTTTAAGAACTTAGGTTTCATAGTATACATCAATTAATTCTCTACCAACTAACAAAACAAACATTGCCTTCAAACTCAAATGCGTTAGATTGTTCGAGTCTTCTAATTGTCAAATTCATGGTTCAACCAATTTGAAAGGTGTTTATCACGATGCTGAGATATGTTAATATTTGTTACGTTGTTGTTATTTATTTTCTATCCAATCCTGGCCATCTATTTCTTAAACAAATCTCAGTCACCTATTAAAATAATTATAATTATAATTTTTTAAATTAGAAAATAAGATATTATTATAAATCCAATTCTGAGCATCTATTTTTTAAACAAATCTCAGTCACCCATTAAAATAATTAAATAATTATAATTATGACTTTTCCAAATTTGGAAATAAAATATTATTTATTAAAAAATTAATAATATTAAATATAAATCCAATTCTAAAAATCAAAGGGTTTAGGGTTTAGAGTTTTAGGGTTTAGGGATTAGGGTTTATGGCATAATGTTTCCAGATGGCAAAATCCTGGTCATCTATTTCTTAAACAAATCTCAGACACCCATTAAAATAATTAAATAATTATAACTATGACTTTTTCAAATTAGGAAATAAAATATTATTTATTAAAAAATTAATAATATTAAATATAAATTCAATCCTAACCATCAAAGGGTTTAGGGTTTTAGGATTTAGGGTTTAGGGTTTTAGGGTTTAGGGATTAGGGTTTTAGGGTTTATGGCATAATATTTCCAGAGGGAAAAATCCTAACTATCTATTTCTTAAACAAATCTCAGTCACCCATTAAAATAATTAAATAATTATAATTTTGACTTTTTCAAATTAGAAAATAAGATATTATTATAAATTTTTTAATAATTTTATATGACAAGAATATATATCCATTCTTTTCGTGAAATTACATTACATTGAGATATTTAATTTAAAACTTTAATAATCTAATTAAATCTTTACCAACAATAAACACAAAAAATTAAAAAAATAAATATATGCAATTTTATAAAATATTGTTAATAATCTCATTACTATATATACACATCATTAACGTAATATTTACATTGCTGTAAAGTTTATTTCATAATTCTTAAATTTTTTTAAGAACATAGGTTTTATTTAAAATCAAGAAATAATTTAGTACAAATCCTGACCATCTATTTCTTAAACAAATCTTAGTCACTCATTAAAATAATTAAATAATTATAATTATGATTTTTTCAAATTAGGGAATAAGATATTATTATAAATCCAATCATGGCCATTTAATTCTTAAACAAATCTCAGTCACCCATTAAAATAATTAAATAATTATTATTATGACTTTTTCAAATTAGAAAAATATTATTTATTAAAAAATTAATAATATTAAATATAAATTCCTAACCATCAAAGTGTTTAGGGTTTAGGGTTTTAGTGAATTTGATAAATATTATTTCACTGAATATGGTTACATCAAGTACTTACGTACGATGTGAATACAAGATCAGACCAACCTATCTAACCTACTTAAGCATAATGCTTAAGGTGAATAAAGAAAATACATCAAGAATTCATATACAAAGATGCTATCTGAATTTTGATTCTATCTGCAACGTGAGTCGGGGAAGGCATTCTCGTGCCAAAATGAAGAGCGTTTCTTTCCATCCAAATGTAGTAGATCATGGTAGCAAAGGTGGTGAAAAGCATTCTTCTTGCCTTTTTATTGTTTCTGGTATCCTGCATAATCTTCCGGAAGGCATCTGTGACTGATGATAGCCTTCGTCTTCTCCATCCAATCCATTCTCTCACCTCATCCCAAATGCAAGTGGTGTAAGGGCAATTAAAGAAGAGATGCGATGTAGTCTCCTGATCGAAGCAAAAACCACATCGTTTATCTTCTCCTGTGCACCATACCCTGTCCTTTGTAGTGGGTTTAGGGTTTTAGGGTTTAAGGCATAATGTTTCTAGAGGGCAAAATCCTGACCATCTATTTCTCAAACAAATCTTAGCCACCCATTAAAATAATTGAATAATCAGGAAATAAGATATTATTTATTAAAATTTAAATAATATTAAATATATTATTTGAATATATTCAAAATTTTCAATCAAATTTCTGCAATGGAAGTTTGGTTGAGTTAATTAACAGAAAAATATTTCATTAATTGATTAATGTTTATAAATTAGTAATATAGAATCTTATCTTATAATTTTTTTTAAAAAAAAATTATTGTTGCATTTTAAATTGCTAAAATTCTGCATTTTAACCTCATTGAAAAATATATTAGTAAACTTATAAAAATTGATCAACTTCACAAGCTCGCAAGGTTTAATAAGTATTTTTTCCATAACAACATTATACTATAATATTAAAACATTAGGTTAGATAAAATTCAAATAAATATTATTCGGTTCAAACATAAAAAAATTAAATGAAGTTGTTGCCCTAAAAATAACACATTCCGTGCAACGCACGGGTTCAATTACTAGTATAATATTAATTGCAAGATTATAAAATCTTAATTACTTTAAATATTAAATTACTTAAATAAAATATTAATTGCATTATGAAGATTATTAATGAGAGAGATTAAAAAAATAATATTTAAAATATTAAATTACTTAAAATAAAATATTAATTTAAATATTAACATGCGAGCGCCACATATACAATTTTTCCAAGATCGAACATAGCGATGCCACATACACAAATTTTTTAAGAAAAGCGTGACGCCGTCACATATACAATTCTAAAATTTTATATCTCTTGCTTCCTTAGGAAATATATTAAGCATATGGTCATTGATAGTCTCTGCCACTATATTAGGAGAGTAAAAATTGCCCTATCCTCAAAATAACATTAATTGCATGCTTAACGTGTGAGCATCGTATCTCCCTTTTAGAATTTTTATATTAAATCATTAAATTACCTTCTCCCTTTTATAATTTTTATATGAAATCATTAAATTACCTACAATTATAAACTTTTATAAGAAAATTACTTAAAATAATATTATGACATAATATTAATATTATTAAGATTAGAATATTAGATTTTCATTAAAAGAATTACTTAAAATAAAGTATTAATGGTAAGATTATAAAATATTAATTATTTTAAATTTAATAAAATTATTAAAATATATTACTTAAAATTAAATATTAATTCCAGGATTAACATGGGAGCGCCACGTACACAATTTTTTTAAGAACGAACGTGATGACGCCAAATACATAAATTTTTTCAAGAAAGAGCGTGGCGTGCCACATACACAAATTCAAAATTTTATTTTTTGCAAGCACTTGCAAATTAATAGTATTAATGATATATATATATATATATATATATATATATATATATATATATATATATATATATATATATATATATATATATATATATATATATATTCAAAATTTTAATTTAATACAGATAAATACATATCTTTATTTTAGGATTTATAGATATTATCAAATAATTAAAATTTATTCTTTGTTAATATTATGTAGATAATTACATAATTATTTTAAGATAAATACATATAATTATTTTAAATTTAATATAGAAGCTTAATAAAAAAAGTATTTAATTTTCTCCGCATATAAATAAAGGTACAAAAAAATTTCTCCTACGTCTATTTATGCACTCTACCGGCAGAAATTTTTCTACTAGATTTCTTTCGATTTTAAAGAATTGACGGTATGCGATTTATTTATTTAAATAATTTATGTTTATTTTTGTTAATTTCATTGAAGAATTCTAATTTATGTTATATTGAGTTTTTTTTCTTTTCAATTTTCTATATAGACACTATGCATGTTTAGTTTCTTCAAGTTTTATGATACATATTTGTATAAATACTTATATTTTTTTTATTGAGGTACTTAAAAAAAATTGTCCGTGATTAATTTTTTTATGAGAAATTCTCTTGTGTGACGGATTTTTTATGAAACGGTTGTAAGACGGGTCGACCCATTACTAAAGTATGCTTATTATATTAGTAAAGTATGCTTATTTTTTGTTAAAGTATGTCAACAATGAATTATATTATAATTCCCTAAAAATATACTTTAATTCATCATTTATCATACTTTAGAAAATATACTTTAACAATTATTAAACATAATTTATTTATATAATTGATATACTTTAACACGTCTCACAAACCGTCTTATATATGTAGCGTTCCACAAGATAATTTGTCTTTTTTTATAATTCTTTTTTTTCATACATATTAAATTTATACTTTTCGATTTTTTTTTCTCCTAGATTTATTTATTCATTCTACCCATAGAAATTTTTCTTACATATTTCTTTCTATTTTAAAGAATTGACTGTATAAGATTTATTTATTTATTGTATACTTATTTTAATTAATTTTGTTAACATAATTTTAATTTCTATTATATTGAGGTTTTTATTTGTAATTTTATATATGAACAGAGTGCGGGCTTAGTTCTTTCAAGTTTTAAAATTAATGGCATATTTGTATTAATACTTATACATTTTTTTTAATAGAGGCACTTTTTTTATTTTTTTAAAAAAAATTAATTTGTCTTTGATTAATATTTTTAAAATTTTATTTCTTAATTCTTTTGTTTCATACATGTTTAAAATTTATACTTTTCGAATTTTTATAATTTTTATTTTAGCTGTCAAATTCATTATTATTTTTTTAATTAATACAAATATCAAATTTATTAATTTTATTTTTAATTTTTAATTTTATGTTATATAATTTTACATGAGAACTTTATTTTTTTTTTCTTATTATTGTTGTGATTTTTTTACTTATTATGTCATATATGATAACTTTATTATTTTTATGGAGAATTGTAATTTTTTAACATCTTATGCTTTTTATTATTATTATTATTATTAAGATTTATTATTTTTATTTTTATGTTATATATTACACATTTTATAAATATGAACAATAAAAATATTTTTTTATTTCATGTTGAATCTCCAGAATTATTCTCTATTATATTTTAGTTATTAATTAAAATTTATTATAGATACATACATATATTTATTTTGAAATTTGAATATTTTGAATATATCAAATCAAAATTATTATTAATTAATAGTTAATGTAGATATATAAATACATAGATTTACTTTAATATTTGAATATGGATTTGATCGAATAACATAAAATCTAAAAAAAAAATTATTTATTATAATGAATTTATTTTTATTTAATTTGATTAATATATACAATACATTTTATTATAATTATTTATTATTTTATTAATAAAAATATTTAATTTATTAATTTATTTTCTTTTAGTTTTTAAATAATTTTTTTAATTGTCATATTCACTTTTTTTTTTGAATTTTTCTTTTTTATTTCTCAATTTTTATTAATTATTAGGTGTATTAATTAACTAAAATTTCATGTAATAACATATTGAATATTTTTTTTAATAATTATTTAACATTTATAAATATTTATAGAGAGTATATCTATATATTTTTTAAAATTATAACTTTAAATTCGAGTAATATACTGGATTTGTACTAGTATATATATACGAGTACATATTCCCGCGTAATATGCGGATGCATTATATTTTATAAAAAACTAACTAGATAATTCAATATTAAATACATTTTGTAATAATTTAATAATGAGTATTTTGTTATTTTATTAATTGATTTATTTATTATTTTAAAATTTACTTTTTAATTCTAAATATAAAGATATATACATTAATAATATAATAATAATTAAATAAATAGAAAGATTATATGTGATATTAAATAAAAATAAAAATATTTATTCTTAACCAATCAAAAAATATGATTAAAGCTGGTGTTTAATTTGAAGATATACATGAATAATAATAATAATAATAATAATAATAATAATTTGGATATATTATTGATTGGTTTAATTATCTATTCCTAATCAATTAGAAAATTTATAATTAAGTATTTAATTTATAGATATACATGAATAATAAAATAATAATAAATAAATAAAACTAGAAAGATTATATATATAATTAAAATAAAAAATACGATAATTAACAACGTCGCGACACCTCATATTTTTAAAAAATTATTTTAATTAGTATATATAAGATATATATTTGAAAATAAAAATATATTGTGGAAATTGTATATCAATAATCAAACAAATTTTTCGTTAGTTGAGAAAAGTCAAAACAACTCGTCTTAGTAGTCTATCAGCCTCCTTCCTCTATATATGAATCCAGTCCAGTTTTATTGCATTCGCCATTTTCTCTCTAAATTATTATCGCTTCTTCCTCTCTCTCTCCACCCGCCATGGCCGCTACTTGCTCTGCGGAGCTGGCGCCCCTCTTTGGCCCCAACTCCACCGCCGCCGCTGACTACATCTGCAACCGCTTCACCGACACCTCCTTCGCCGTCGACTCCACCTACCTCCTCTTCTCCGCTTACCTCGTCTTCTCCATGCAGCTCGGCTTCGCCATGCTCTGCGCCGGCTCCGTCCGAGCCAAGAACACCATGAACATCATGCTCACCAACGTCCTCGACGCCGCCGCCGGCGGCCTCTTCTACTACCTCTTCGGCTTCGCTTTCGCCTTTGGCAAACCATCCAACGGCTTCATCGGCCGCCACTTCTTCGGCCTGAAAGACGTCCCTACCTCCGACTTCGATTACAGCAATTTCCTCTACCAGTGGGCCTTCGCCATCGCCGCCGCCGGAATAACCAGCGGCTCCATCGCCGAGAGGACCCAATTCGTCGCCTATTTGATCTACTCTGCTTTTCTCACCGGATTCGTTTACCCGGTTGTTTCGCATTGGTTTTGGTCCGCTGACGGGTGGGCCAGCGCCTTTAATTCGGATCCCCTGTTCGGATCTGGAGTCATTGACTTCGCCGGGTCGGGCGTGGTCCATATGGTTGGCGGCATTGCGGGTTTGTACGGTGCTTTAATCGAGGGTCCGAGAATCGGCCGGTTCGACCATTCGGGTCGGGCCGTGGCGTTACGCGGCCACAGCGCGTCACTCGTCGTCCTGGGGACGTTTCTGTTGTGGTTCGGGTGGTATGGGTTCAATCCCGGGTCATTTAACAAGATCCTGATCCCGTACGCGAGTGGGACCTACTACGGCACGTGGTCGGCGGTTGGGCGCACGGCGGTCACCACCACCCTTGCCGGTTGCACCGCCGCGCTGACGACGCTGTTCGGGAAGCGGATCCTGTCGGGTCACTGGAACGCGACGGACGTGTGCAACGGGTTGTTGGGCGGGTTCGCGGCGATCACCGCCGGTTGCTCCGTGGTGGAGCCGTGGGCGGCGGTGATATGCGGCTTCGTGGCGGCGCTGGTGCTGATAGGGTGCAATAAGCTAGCGGAGAAGTTTAAGTTCGACGATCCGCTGGAGGCGGCGCAACTCCACGGCGGCTGCGGCGCGTGGGGGGTGATCTTCACGGCGTTGTTCGCTACAGAGAAGTACGTGGGCGAGGTGTACGGTAACCCGGGTCGGCCGTACGGGTTGTTCATGGGTGGTGGTGGGAAACTTCTTGCAGCCCATATAATCCAGATCCTGGTGATAACCGGGTGGGTCAGCGCCACAATGGGTCCTCTATTCTTTGTCTTACATAAGCTGAAGTTACTTCGGATCTCGGAGGAGGATGAGATGTCGGGTATGGACATGACCCGACATGGTGGGTTGGCTTACGTGTATGATGACGTCACATACAATAAGCAAGGAACTCAAATGAGGAGAATAGAACCAAATTCCACAGCAGTATAGTTTTTTTTTTTTTTTTTTCATTTCCTAATTATGAATATGGGATATTAAAAATTTCCTTGCAAATATTTGGGTAATGTGATGTCGTACTGTGTTGAAATTTATTACAATGATAGTTCCTCGAAATGGGGTGGATTTTATTTGAAGATAATGTGAACAAGTGGGTTGATCTTCATATGATTTGCTTATTGACTAATTACTTGCACCATTATTTATGGGACAAATAAATTGTAGAATAGTCTATCTTAGCATATCACAAGTTCACATCAAATTAATTAATTAATGTCATATGTTTCTACTTTTCTCATGACAATGAGTGGAACTTACACCTATAAGGAGATGTGACATAGTCTTTCCTTTTTTTTCTTTGTTATGCAACCAAGTTCTCTGCATTAAGCTTTAAAAAAGGAAAAATGTTATCTGCATTAAAATCTTTAAATTGTTTTGCAATCCAAGTTCTCTGCATTAAAATTTTAAAATAGGCTATAAAATTATCATAAATTCTTGTAAATATATGGTATTAATTCCAAAAAAAAAAAATTATAACACGTGTTGTTTAAAAAATGAAACACACATGGCATTAGTTCAAAAAGATTTATTATTACTCTATAAATTCATGATTATCTTTACATTTATTTGCTTTCAACCGAGATAGGGCGACAATTGGTATACATTTAAATGTAAGATTAATAAGTGCCAGAAAGAAGGAAACTCAATACATATGATTATGATTGAAATTTGTTGTTTAAACCAACAATTTTAAATCGAATCAAAATGATTGATTCAACCGATTAAATGAGTTGGATTTCAAATTGATCCAAAATACCCTCAAAAAATCATTTCAATTGATTAACTAGAAAAATAGGGTTGAGATGGTCGAAAAGAAGTCGTCAGTTTTTTTTAGGGTTTTCATTTTACTTTAGTTTATTTTACAATTTAATATTTAAATTTAAGATTAAATTATAAATTCTGGTCTTTGATGAGTATAGTATAAACTATGGATGAAGTATGAATTATGATTTATGATCTATGAATTTTTTTTTTAATTTGAATTCTAATATTTTTAAAATAATTTTGATGATTATACAATATTTTTTATGAATGATGATGCATATAATATTATAAAATATATTTAAAGTAGGGCTATATTTAATTTTTGAGTTGTACTAATGTACATGTAATGTTAACATACATCAGGATCCATCAATTTTAAATGGGTCTTCTATAAAATAATTTATCTCTCATTTTCATTATCTCCGTTTTGCTCTCTTCCCAACAAACGCTCTATGTGATATTATACATATTACTTCCTAACCCACATAGCTCAAATGGTAGAGGGTTGGGTGGAAAGGTCTTCCAACTGAGCTTGATTGCTGCAAATCCCTGGGTTCGAATCATATCTTTGACATTAAGGTTAAAATTCATAATTTCTCTAACATAATTCTCATTACGAATAAGTGAAACTATTCATCTCAAACCATCAGGTTAAAATTCATAATTTTTCCAACATAATTTTCATTACGAATATAGTGAAACTATTCATCAATTGCAGTCAAATTACTCTTCAAATATGCCAATTATTTATTTATTAATAAAACGTAATACATTTGTTAAATAAAACTTATACATTTTATATTTAAAAAGTATACATAAATAAATACACAAATAAACAAATGCATCCTAAACTACTTTTTGAATAAACAATTCTCATTCACTGTGAAATTACAACCAAACTACTTTTTGAACTCACAAAATATTCGGCAAGATCCCGACAAAAATGAGAGAGTTGGAAACTCAAAGAATCAGATCTGATTAGAAAACAACATGAAGAATTTGAAAAATGGAGACAACATGAAGAATTGGAGAAATAATTGAGATCAAGGAAGATCACGGAATCAATTAGATATCGAAGAAGTAAATCTACTAGATTTGAATCGAGGAAGATCATGGAGAATCAATTGCATAGGAAGACCTCGCAACAGATCATGGAAGATATCAAAGAATCACTGAGAAAGTCTAAACGAAGGCAAGAGAGAACAACTTGTGACAATGGCGGAGAGAGCGCGATTTCTCACGGCGACAGGCGGAAGAGAGAGAGAGAGAGAGAGAGAGGGCAATGGTGAAACAAGACGAAAGTGAAAGTGAAAGTGAGAGGAATGTGAAACAGCGAAAAGATTAGGGTTCAACGAATGAATTTGTGTTTAATTTCAATTGAATACTCTGGTTGATGGGTTTGAGTCAATTGAATCGATTGAATACTAACAATCATATGTACAGTGGTAATTGTTTTTAATTTTCAATTGAAACTCAAATTAGAACAATTATAGATTGAACCTCACACGAGTTGACATTGATTGAATTATAACAACAAAAAAATTTAAAATTTTCACTTAACTAGGCATGGAACTAAAATTGGATTACTTATTCCATTTTCTTGGTCTATCTCTTATTCCACTTATTATATTCCACTTATTAGATAAATAAATTTTATGTGTTATAATCAATGTTCAAATTACTGCTACGTATATAAATTTAATGATCATTAATTAAAGTATAATATTTTAATTGAAATTAAACTTATTATGAAATATGAAGTAGAACATCAAGGATTCGATTCTAAACCTAAGTATGCATCACTTATTTAAAAAATTTGTAAATAAATGGTAGGCACAATAAATCATACCAATTGGTAGGCATGGAAACTTATTTAAAGCTCAATAACATGTTATGTAGCGGGATGGTGGGTTGTCACCTCATAATGTTTTTATTTTTAAAGTTTGTCGTACTTAAATAAATTATATATGCTATAATATATAATAGTATAAATTTCAAAATTATATTATTTCGTGATCTACGGCACATATTAAATTATATATGCTATATATAATATATAATGGTATAAATAAAATTTTAAATAATGAATTATTATTAGTTGGGTCCCTGAAATGAATTCTAACTACATTACTGCATCTATTTATCATTCATTAAAAAAGTAGTACATGGATGTACGGTAGAAAATCGTTAAATTAATACTCGATAAATTAATAACCTCTATAAAACTAATAATTTATCCGGTTCCAACTTGGGACCAGTTCAAATTTGGGTACCAATCAATTAAATAATAAGATAATACTTTTCTAGGAAAATTTAAAGAATACTTAAGGTCCCAATGAAAGTATAAATTAATAATTATTAAAATATATATATATATATATATATATTATAAACTTTAATATTCTAAGATAATTTAGTAAAATATGAATCTATTGCACCCAAGTTACAAACGAATAAAATAGATCAATGTATTTTATATGATTACACAATTCATTAGATATTATACTCATATACTCTCTCTGTTCGGTTCTAAAGTATCCGTTTGCTTTTTGCACGTGCATTAAGGAGTATTATTATTATATCTAAAGTAGGTAGTTATATTAGAGGGAAGTGGTGGGTCGTATTGTGTACTTTTTTACTAAATAAGGGAAATGGATTCCTTTGAACCAAACGCCAAAAATAGTAAAATGGACACCTTATAATCGAATGGAGGGAGTTACTAATTTGATTTATAAGTAATATATAATTGTAAATCCCTTAAAGTATCATCATATACTCAAATCAATATATTCTTAATAAATTACGAAAATTATAATTTTTTGTATATAACCTTTTTAAATTAATAAATCATTAATTTATCGATTATATAATATCTCTCCAAATTAATAAAATTCTTTGGTCCCGATTATATTAATTTATAGAAGTTTTACTGTACCTGTTTTTTTATACCTCACACAAATTTTTGCATCATACCTGAGTAGGGGTGTTAAACGAGCCGAGCAAGCATGAGTATCACATACTCGAGCTTGGCTCGAGTTTAGAAAATGAGCTTATCACGAGCTTGGCTCGAGAAGAACTCGAGCTCGAACGAGTAATTCTCGAGCCGAGCTCGGCTCGACTCGTTATGCAAAATGAGTCGAGTTTTCGAGCTTTATCGAGCCTTATTAAGCCTATTCAAGCCCTTATGTTAAATAATTTAATATTATATTTTATATTAATTAATTTAATATAATTAAATAATATTTATTATTATTATTATTATTATGAATTAATTATTTTTATTATTATTGTCGAGATTTATCTAGTCGAGCCGAGCTCGGCTCGTTAACAAAATGATTATAAAGACGAGCTCGAGTAAACAAGAATCAAACTGAACTCGAGCTTTAATGAACCAAGTTGAGCCGAGCTTTCGACCTACTCGTTTCGTGTAACAACACTGTAGCTGAGTTGATCTTAGGATTTTTTATACTTAATAAAACTTTATAAATGAACATCAAATTTACATTTGTGTGAGAGCATGCATTTTACATGAAATTATTTTTTATATCCCACACAAGTTTGCATTGAGAGGGTTTTAACTCTAAACGCTTATAGATACTAAAGAGACGGATTTCACTAGAACATAAGTCTTCTTCATAATATTTTGTGAATTGTATATATTTATATACTTATATTATAAATTATAAATATATAAAAAATATATGGACCACAAAATATCACAAACACTTACGTAAACTGAGTTTACGGTGTAAACCATGTGGCCCCTTCCAATCCTATATACCCTATATATATACTTATTGGGGTTTTTAAATAAAGGGGAACTACAAAATTTATAAGAATTCATGATATAAATTCGATTTACAAGAGACTAACTCATTAAACATAGACAAGTAATATTTTTAGGCACGACTAGACTCAATCGACTCCTACACCGATGTACAATAAAAGATTCGAATAGTTTGCCATTGCTTCAATTTTTCATTTCATATTTCATTTTTAATTGAATGATATGTATATATAATTATTGTTTTTTAAATAATCACATACTATAAAAATTTATAATTATTTATAAGGTAAAATATAATTTTTTTTATATATTATTACTAGTATGAAACTCACGTATTACGTGGGATCATTTAATTGAATTCTTATTTTTTATAATTAAATAATCCGTATCATATAACAATTCAATAATAATTAGGGAGACTTTTTGTTGATTTCTTATAGTTAGATAATTTCTTTCATTAACGTAAAGAATTTGCAACAAATTATAATATTTGATTTTTGACTATGTGACATATAACTAAATCATGTAAACAATTAATATATACTCCCTTCGTCCCGCATTAACGTTAACGTTTTCTATTTTGGGTTGTCCCAAGTTAAGGTTTACGTTTTTTTTTGTCAAGTTGAGCCCACACAAAATAATTAATTATTTCATGTAGGACCCACACACAACACTAATAAAACTACTCACTTTACATTAAATATTATTTCTCTCACCTCACTACACATTAAAATATTATATCTCGTAATCTTCGGGTATATTTTAAAGAATACTTGAATTTATTCTTAAGAGGTAATACTTGAATCGATTTTTTCTCTTGAAGAATCGATTTTTAAGATATAAATAGATTTAAGAAAACTTGAGTCAATCATCTTCCTCTTGAAGAATCGATTCTTAAGATATAAATCGATTCAATGATACTTGAATTAGTTCTCTTCCTCTTGAAGAATACTTAAATTGATTTTTTAGAGGTAGATCGAATCTCTACTTGATTTTGGTCTATCGAAATAAATTTTTATATTTTCATAAATCAATTTTCTAGAGGAACATGAAGAAAGGTCATATTTCTCTTGGAGAATCGAATGTGTGTTAATTTAGAATGAATAACCAAAAAAATTTATTTATAGGCAGGATGAGAGAGAATATTATAAGAAATAATTTGATATTAATTTATTTATTGCATTAAAAGATTTAGTAATTAATCAATGATGCCCAAATAAATAAATAAATAAAATATTATAAATTAAATTATTATTAAAAATAAGAAACACATTATTTAAAAAAAATATTAAATAAGGAAGTTAATTAAAAGTAAATAAGAAAAATATTTAAAAAATTATTAAAAAATTAAAAAAATGAGAAAATTACACGTCACTTTAGAGCGCTTTGAAGACGACACGTCAGCAAGAAAAGTTTCTGATATAGTATACTTAAGATATTGATATGCTGTCGCGGGCGTACCAAAATACAAATAATTACCAACTCACACTTATACGAAGTATAGTAGCAAGTAGGGTCGAACCCAAGAGAGTAAAACGAACTTTAATTAAATTCAAGTGACTCAAACATATTAAATAAAATAGGGGGAATTTTGATTGCAGAAAAATTATAAAAATAATGACAATTATTAACTCAATTTAAATAACAAAGTAGATGAAAATTAATATTCAAATTAACCAAGCGATTAAAGCCTAGTTTAGGATGTCGATCCCCTCCCGTTTACCAAATTAATTAATCATACGAATTAAACATCTAACCTAGTGCACAAACTCAAATCCCTAGATTGACGGTACGACCAATCAACCCGAATGTTCTTACGTTCATCAACTAGGGTACGACCACTAAATTGAACTATCTACGAGTGACCCTATGGATTCGAACTCGTAGATGCATTAAAACTCTAAACATAGGATTACTAGGCTACGAAATTCGGCTAGGTATCATACAACCTAGATTTTATTACACTTAGAGGGAATTATCTCTATTTGTTACTTAATCCAATTCCTACAACAATTACGGATTGTAGTTCATAGAATAACAGTAAGCAATTAAATAATTAATCTAGTTGATCAGACCAAAATAATTATCAAATTACTATAGGAACATCAATGCATGTAATAAAATAAACTTGCACACAAGATTCAATATAAAAATCCTAAATAATTAAATTAATAATTCAACAGGAGGTTCACGAATCCTAAACTAGAAAAGGGGATTAGCCCCGCATGTTCATAATAAAAACAAAATTAAAAATAATAAAGAACCGATGGTGACTTCTTTTTCTTCGAATCTGCGTTGGAGTCGCTCCTCACGTTAGTATCCTGCGTGTTCTCCCTTTCCAAGTGTATTCTGGTATCTATTCTCCTCTAATAATCGAGTGAAGCAGCCCCAAAAATAATTAAAACATATCCCCCAATTATCTCTATCTTGATCCCCAAGTAATCTTGTTTGATCTCTTTCCTTACTTATCTCTTCCTAAAATATCTCCAAGATCTCCTTTTATTTTTATCGTATCTTTCAGCATGGTTTTTGGGCTTGATGTGGGCTGACTTAATCGCTGGAACATGAGAAAATATTTGAGAATTTTCCAGCTGGACTTTCCTTAAATATTCTGAATTTTCGTCAGTCCCTTCTGACACTGAGGGGGTCAGTGTCAGTCAATCTGGCAACACGAATTTCCTGCACAAAATAGCTCGTTTCTCATCAATTTTACAACATAAAGGCCTCAAATAACCATAGACAAGATAAGTCAATTTAGCACCCTAATGAGCACATAAGTTAATCAAATAAACATGAATTTCAACCAAATTATTATGCTAAAATATGACTTATCAAATCTCCCCACACCTAAACTTTGCTTGTCCTCAAGCAAACCAAAATCATAGAGAATAGAAAACCAAGGAACATCTACCTAGACAAATGAAAGTTACACACTTCAAGAGACAAGCAACCAATGAGCATTCGGAACTAAATGAAACATGACTCTTCACTCAAAGTTTGTAACTTTCATGGCTTCAAATGTTTCAAAATTCCATGGCTTCACCAAGATTCACTCAATCACGCTCAAGTATATGATTAAGGTAGCAAGATCACTCAAAAATTGAAAAGAAAAGCCATTACCATAAGCTTGCTCCCAAATCAATTCTCCACCAACTTTGTCCACTACCATACCTCAGATTGGGATGATCTCTCCAACCCTGATTGTAGGTTTGAGAAAAGGGATCATATTGCCCCATGGCGTTTACTTGTTTATCACTAGGTGTAACCCTACAATCAAGAGTAGAGTGGTCGTTAGTTAAACAATATTGACAGAATGGAAGGTTTACCTCTTTTCCTTTTGCAAGCTTCTCCACAGCAAGTGTTAACTTGTTCAAAGTTTCCTCCAACTTAGAATCATGGACCTCCTTCACTTCTCTAATCGATGGATCTCGTGTGCCAAACTGTTGAGTGTTGGCAGCCATGCTAGCAATCAGGTCTCTAGCAGCAATAGGTGTTTTCATCATGAATGCTCCACCGCTAGCAGCATCAAGCATGTTTTGATCCATGATCGACAATCCTTCATAGAAGTACTGCAACAGCAACTGATCACTTATCTGATGCTGGGGGCATGCTGACGTGAGACGTTTAAACCTCTCCCAATACTCATGTAAACTCTCCCCTTGCATCTGACGAGCTCCAGATATCTCCTTGCGCAAGACAGCAACTCTAGTGGCCGGAAAGTACGTTTGGAGAAAAAGCTTCTCCATTTCGGCCCACGTATTAATCGATCCAGGAGGGAGGTAATACAACCAATCCTTCGCCATGTCCTTCACTGCAAAGGGGAATGCCCTAAGCTTGACCATTTCCTCCGTCACTCCGGTTGGTTTCATGCTCATGCATACAACCGAGAACTCCTTCAAGAACTTGTGAGGATTTTCACCTGAAAGACCATGGAAAGTAGGAAGTAAGTGAATCAATCCTGATTTCAATTCAAATACTGTATTATCAGTGATCGCTGGAAAGTTAATGCATAACGGCTGATGGACTATGTCCGGATTTGCCAATTCATTCAAGGTTTTTTCCTCATTATTTCCAGCCATATTCTCCTCTCCTGACTCAGATCCTACAGTATCCTCCCCCTCTAGATCAGAAAAATCAGAATTCTCCTCTTCAAGATGAAGTGGACCAGCTGCAAGTTCGGATTTGGTAAGGTTTTCTGCGGTTTCGCCAATGGACGAACTTGTTTCCTTCTTCTTCCGGGACTCTTTTCTCAACCTCCGGGCAATTCTCTCAATTTCAGATATGTATTCAAGCTGTTTTTTACCTGAAGATCGAGTAATCATCCACAGAAAAAGAAATTTCAAAAACAGGGCCTTCTGACACTGATGGGGTCAGTGTCAGTGTAACTGAAAACTTCGAAAATTTCAGAAAAATTCGAAAAATTTCCAGCACCTATAACAATGCAAAATAATGTCAGAAACACAAAAAATTTAATAAAATTCAATTTTACTCCCCGAGCAAGCAGCGCCAAATTTGATATGATGTCGCGGGCGTACCAAAATACAAATAATTACCAACTCACACTTATACGAAGTATAGTAGCAAGTAGGATCGAACCCAAGTGAGTAAAATGAACTTTAATTAAATTCAAGTGACTCAAACATATTAAATAAAATAGGGGGAATTTTGATTGCAGAAAAATTATAAAAATAATGACAATTATTAACTCAATTTAAATAACAAAGTAGATGAAAATTAATATTCAAATTAACCAAGCGATTAAAGCCTAGTTTAGGATGTCGATCCCCTCCCGTTTACCAAATTAATTAATCATACGAATTAAACATCTAACCTAGTGCACAAACTCAAATCCCTAGATTGACGGTACGACCAATCAACCCGAATGTTCTTACGTTCATCAACTAGGGTACGACCACTAAATTGAACTATCTACGAGTGACCCTATGGATTCGAACTCGTAGATGCATTAAAACTCTAAACATAGGATTACTAGGCTACGAAATCCGGCTAGGTATCATACAACCTAGATTTTATTACACATAGAGGGAATTATCTCTATTTGTTACTTAATCCAATTCCTACAACAATTACGGATTGTAGTTCATAGAATAACAGTAAACAATTAAATAATTAATCTAGTTGATCAGGCCAAAATAATTATCAAATTACTATAGGAACATCAATGCATGTAATAAAATAAACTTGCACACAAGATTCAACATAAAAAACCTAAATAATTAAATTAATAATTCAACAGGAGGTTCACGAATCCTAAACTAGAAAAGGGGATTAGCCCCGCATGTTCATAATAAAAACAAAATTAAAAATAATAAAGAACCGATGGTGACTTCTTTTTCTTCGAATCTGCCTTGGAGTCGCTCCTCACGTTAGTATCCTGCGTGTTCTCCCTTTCCAAGTGTATTCTGGAGTCTATTCTCCTCTAATAATCGAGTGAAGCAGCCCCAAAAATAATTAAAACATATCCCCCAATTATCTCTATCTTGATCCCCAAGTAATCTTGTTTGATCTCTTTCCTTACTTATCTCTTCCTAAAATATCTCCAAGATCTCCTTTTATTTTTATCGTATCTTTCAGCATGGTTTTTGGGCTTGATGTTGGCTGACTTAATCGCTGGAACATGAGAAAATATTTGAGAATTTTCCAGCTGGACTTTCCTTAAATATTCTGAATTTTCGTCAGTCCCTTCTGACACTGAGGGGGTCAGTGTCAGTCAATCTGGCAACACGAATTTCCTGCATAAAACAGCCCGTTTCTCATCAATTTTACAACATAAAGGCCTCAAATAACCATAGACAAGATAAGTCAATTTAGCACCCTAATGAGCACATAAGTTAATCAAATAAACATGAATTTCAACCAAATAATTATGCTAAAATATGACTTATCAGATATATATATATATATATATATATAAATTTATATATAATATTCTTTTAAATATTCATAAATTTGTAATGAATTAATAATTTTATTTTTTATTTAATTTTATTAGTTTCAAATTATATAAACAACTAAAGAAAATAAATTTTATAATTCATATGTCATAATTGAATAATTAAGATATATGTAGATAAATAAATATTAATATACTAAATTTAAAAAATTAACAAATATTTACAAACTCAATTTTAATGTTATTTGATATGAAATATTGATTTTAACTTAAAGAACTTAAGCTTTCGATTCGATACATGAAATAGTTTTTTAACCTCTTATTCTTTCGATACCTGAATTAGTTTTTCAAACTCTTATTCTTTAGAGGTAAATCGATTCAAAAGTACTTGAATCGTCGATCCTCTTGAAGAATACTTGAATCAATACTTAGAGATAAATTTTAAAGAATACTTGAATCGATTCTCAAAAGGTAATATTTGAATCAGTTTTTTTCCTCTTGAAGAATTGATTCTTAAGATGTAAATCGACTCAAGAATACTTGTATCGATCATCTTACTCTTAAAAAATAGACTTTTAAGATGTAAATTTATTCAAGAATACTTGAATTAATTCTCTTCCTTTTGAAGAATCGATTTTTAAAAGGTAAATCGATTCCAGAATACTTAAATCAGATATATTTCTTTTGAATAATACTTGAATCGATTTTTTAGAGGTAGATTTGATTCTTTCTATCGAAATAATTTTTTATACTTTCATAAATCAATTCTTTAGAGGAACTTGAAGAAAGCTCATATTCCTCTTGGAGAATCGAATGTGCTTATTTAGAATGAATAACCAAATAGTTTTATTTATAGGTGGGGTGAGAAAGAATATTATATAGAATATTCTTTTTTTCCTTTACATATATGATTTATTTTGATATTAATTAATTTATTACATAAAAAGATTTAGTAATTAATTAATGATACCCAAAAATAAATAAAATATTAAAAATTTAATTAAAAATAAGAAACATATTATTTAAAAAAGAAAATATTAAATAAGGAAGTTATTAAAAGTAAATAAGGAAAATACTAAAAAAAGTATTAAAAATTTAAAAAAATTAAGAAAATTACACGTCACGTTGGAGCGTTCTGAAGACGACACGTAAGAAAAAAAATTTCTGCTATAATATATATAAGATATTGAATACGGTAAAGTGCCATTTGTAGTAGACTTCACCAATTTATATAAGGCTAAATATAGTGTGTACCCGGGTGCACACGAAGCTTCGTGTGCACCCACGTACAAATATAAGCAAAAACATATACAATTATGAGTAAAAATGTATACAATTTAATTGTTAATTTTTTAATAAAAAATTGAGTGTAAAAAATGTACAATTATTAAAATACATGTATACACTATTGAATAAAAAGTTATACACATATGAATGCTTATTTTTTTAATGAAAAACTTAGTGTGAAAAAAGTATACAATTATTACAAAACACGTATACAAAAGAGAATAACATGTATACAAAATAGAATAAAAAGTTATACAAATATGGGTGCAAGAGTGCACCCGGGTGCACCTAATATACACTCTTTATATAATTATATCGCCAATCAGTTAAAATAATATGAGTAGTAATAATAATAATATTACTTTCTTGTCCTAAGTTACGAACATTTTTTACTGTAGTTTAATTGTACTATATTAAATTCTCAAGAATTCTAATTTAGTAATAGTGCACACTATAATAACTCCACAAATACATTTTAATTTTTAAATTAATATTTTTTTTCTAACATATATACATATAATTTACACTTTAATTACTATTTAAAAAAAATGCTTACATTACTACGATTACTATAAGAGTTGATAACATTAATTTATCATATATATATATATATATATATATATATATTTAAATATACATTACAAAAATACTCGTCACACTCTCTCAACTTGAAAGAGTAATAATAACAATAATAAAATATATACTTTTTATGTCTCATAAAACCTTTCACACTTCTCTTATTTATTTATCCCATATATCCTTTAAAATTGATAAAAGAAATTAAATAATTAAATAAATACCCCTACTTTTTTTTTTAATGTAAATATGGACCCTACACTTAAATTAAAATTAAAGGTATAAAAATAAAAATATTATCTAAATCTATCCATTATCCAATAAAATACTACTTCAGTTCCTATGCAACGTGTGTATTTGTTTTTTGCACGTAAAATAAGAAGATGTAATATTTAAGTGTGTAGTGGGTTATATAATAATGTATAATGGGTAGTCGTATGTGAGCTCACAAAGATTTATTAATTAATTTATGTGGGTTCATCTACCAAAAATAGAAAATACACACTCTGTATTAGATTGAATTAAAATGACAATACGCATACGTTACAAAGGAACAGAAGGAGTACCTTTTTTTAATATACTCCCTCTGTCCCCTTTAAAGTGAGTATTTTTTATTTTTGACATCCCACCCAAATAGTCTTTTTTAGTGTGACCCACAAACACTTACTAATACAATTAAAATATGGAGCTCACACTCCCACTAATACAACTACCACTATATTATTCTTTAATCCAAATGCAAAAAATAAAAAATCCTCTTTAAATGAAACAGAGGAAATACATGCAAAAAGCAAATATAAACTTCGAACAAAACTAAAGACATGACTTTTTAGTCAAAGAAAAAAAAGGGAAATGGTAAACGTGATCCTAGTCGCAGATGGAGAGAGTAGTACACTTCTCCGCAAGATTGTTCACTCTCTATTTATTAGTCCGTCTTACATAATTTTTCACCCCAAAAGAGGAAATAACATTCTAATCTAACATTTTAAAAGTATACATTATTTTTTTTATAAAAAAAATGTCATTCATTATTTCCATAAGTAACATACTTTATTTATTATTTAAAATATCATATAAACAGTTAAAAGTCAATAGAGTTAGTAAAAATGTAACTTTTACAATTAAGGTGAATAAATTTTAGAGATGAAGGGAGTGTTTTAACATAGAATAAATTATTATATTAATGTTGTGAGTAATTATTTTGTATGAATTTCATTTACCAAAAAGTGGAACAATAATTGTAAAATCTAACCATATTTGTGGAGAATAATTTTGCAATAAATAAGATAGATATAAAGGTTATAGGTCATTTCCATGAAAATCTCCCGGAGGGTGGGAGTCACGGACCATTCACACTCTCCCAAAAGTGCAAAATCTTTTTCTGATATGATTTATTACAACCCATAAATAACACTCCAACAAGCTTACAAGCATTTATGAGAGGACAACCCCACCACTTTGTTTCTTCGCTCCACTAGTGCACATCTCACTCAACTTGTCCATGTATAGTCTAAAGACAATATATGTAAGTGTAACCATGTTTGACTTGTCTTATATGAACACTTCATCATTGCATAAATTATTAAAAAATAGAAAATAAAAATGACATACTATTGAGCTAGATTCATTTTCTTTTTGAAATTTAGTTTTTGGTTTCCAAAATACTCCCCCGTTTCAATATTTACACTTACTTTTTATACGTTGATTAAGAAGTATAATATTTTAATAGATAGTGGGTGAAAAAATTTAATATTTAATGTAAAGTGGGTTGGTGTATTAGTGTTGAATGATATATTAGTTGTTTTAGGTGGGTCCCATATTTCAAAAAGGAAAACGTAAATATTGAAATGAGACGCGCAAAATAGAAACATAAACATTGAAACGGGATGGAGGGAGTATGCATTTCAGTTTTTATAATTACCCTTATATACCAAGGACAAAAATATCCTGATATATTTACGTTATATCCATTTTTTAGAGTATTGATATTGATATGGGGAAAATATATTTCTTTTTTGATATCGAGGATATATCGAGAAATAATATTGATTTCGAATTGCCTCACTTCAAATTTTCCCATATATCGAGATATATTGAGGAAATATGATATAATATCGACAAAATATCGAAAAATTATCTATAATTTAAAAAAATAAAATATTTTTTTTGTTTTTGTTATTAATATGTTTAATTATAAAAAATAAAATAAAAAATAAAGTAGCACTTGCGTGAAACCATCTCATGGTGAGATTGTTTACGTTTGATTAATTCGATAGAACGACGTACTACTAACACATTCAGAACTATATTTAGAATTTCTCTAATTCGATGAGCTGGTACCAATATTATTTAGATTTAGATGGTATGACATGTTTTACATTTGAGTCTCATAGATCATTATTTTGGTATTAATTATTATGTATTAAACAATAAGTAGTAATTATTGTATCTCCAGACTATTTAAATATGTTGTTATTGATTTGCTTATCATGTGTTATGAGTTTTATTAAGATTTTAAAGTGGATTTATATATTAAAATCAGTTATAATATATTGAAAAGTTAATTAATTAATTTTCTTCTTTTTTTCTCAAGTTTCCGTGATTTTTTAAATTTTTACCAATATCGATATCGATATTCGATATATCCATCGATATATTCCTAAATTTGGGGTATCGATATTTTACTGATATCGATATTTTCATCCTTGTATACACCTATAAAAACTTTATTAATCCCTAACTCATTTATTTTTATATATTACTAGTGTTTGAAACCGTGCGATTGCACGGGAAAAGGCGTTCTGATGTTATTTAAACTCAAAGCGTTGCATGATCACATATTTTTATGAAATAAGTATATCTTGACTTAAAATATAATTTCAACCTTGGTATAAACATTAAACATTGCCTATAAATATTAAACCCTCGGGGGATATTATACCCTAAACCACTGGATAAAAGTATACCCGTTCCGTTATTGTAGCATGTATAATTATAAGTATACACGTTTAGTTATACCCGTTCCATTTGTTGCACGGTCACGCGTTTTTATAAAATAAGTATATCTTCACATAGAATTTATCTGAATTGGAAGTTTTATATAATATAATCCTTCAATCCATGTTGAGATGTTCCTTTTTAGCAGTAAGAAGATTAAGAAAATGTGTATTTTAAATATATAACGAAAGAAAGTAGTTGTAAATATTGAGCATTTTTATAAAATAATTATATTTTTTGAACATAATAAATAATGTTATTTATTAATTATGTTAGATACTTGCTTATTTCATAATATTCGAACCCTTGTATAAATAAATATCATTTAAAAATTAATATTTTAAAATTTTATTAGAATATCGTATCCGTACCAAAGTCTTTTATCAATACCCGTAAATTACATACACCCATTTGATACTATTTTTAAAATATTTTTCTTGATTAAAATTAATATTTTAAATCAACTTATAGTATTACTAATTAAATATAAAATAATATAATATAATTATATTACAAAAATATGATAGAAAATTTTATAATTTTTTTATTAAATATATAAAATATTTCTTAATATATAAATTATACTTGCAATTTCATATACAAAAACTTCCATGCAACCCTACACGCGATTTTATGTGCGACTATATGCATGCTTTATTTACTAAAATATGTATATCGCTATGCGACTATCTATTAGTTATATGCTTATGATTAAAAATCGATGTTTATCAGCTCCTACTTTTAACATTAGTGGATTCAACATTGACTAAGCGTTTTTATAAAATATTTATATTTTTAACATAATAAATAATTTTGTTTATTAATTATGTTAGATAATTGCTTATTTCGTAATACTCGTACCTATATATAAATAAATATTATTTATATGTTAATAATTTAAAAATTTATTATGATATTCGTATACATCCCATAGTCTCTTATCAATACCCATAAATTAATCATACCCATTTGATACTATTTTTTTATTTATTTTGACTATAGTCTCTTGTGAGACGGTATTTATAGGGAAATATTAACTTGTGAAAAATCAATATAGGGGTATGGTGTAGTTTATAGGGGTATAGTTTGAGAGATATAATATTTTAATGTACAATCAGTAGTTGTTATGGATGATAGATGGTAGGATATTCACTATAGGGGTATTCATAAGTACTCGTATCCATTTAAGTATAAACTACTCATATTCGTACATGTTTCATTAAAAAAAATATATTATGATACTCATGAAATTCCAAATCTCATTTATCAATACTCGTTAATTATACATACCTATTTAAAATTATTAAGTTGTTAGAACCAATAATATTAATTCAAAATTATTCATAATGAAAAAAATAATTTAATAATGAATTAATTGTTAAGTACTCGTATCCATTTAAATATAAACTACTCATATTCGTACTCGTTTCATTAAAAAAAATATTATGATACTCATACCCGTCCCAAACCCGTTTATCAATACCCGTTGATTACACATACCAATTTAAAATTATTAAGATGTTATGACCAATAATATTATTCAAAATTATTAATAATGAAGAAAATAATTTAATAATGAATTAATTGTTAAAACTACATATATAAAAGGCATGGTTTAAATTCCATGATTACTCATATTCGTATCCATTTCATTAAAAAAATATTACTCATACCCGGTCCAAATCCATTTATCTATACTCGTTGATTACACATACACATTTAAAATTATTAAGATGTTAGGACCAATAATATTAATTCAAAATTATTAATAATAAAAAAATAATTTAATAATAAATTAATTGTTAAAACTATTATAGTTTCAAAAAATTCGTAAAGTAAATTTTAATAATATTAATTCAAAATTATTAATAATGAAGAAATAATTTAATAATGAATTAATTGTTTAAACTACATTATAGTTTCAAAAAATTCGTAAAGGAAATTTTAATTTGTTAACAATGAATAAACTAATTTCATAATGACTATAATTATTAGTACTACATTATAATTATAATTACAAAAATAAATCATAATATAAACATAATTGTTAGTACCATAAATAATAAATTAAAATTTTGTTGAGATAAATAAGAGGGAAAAATAAAATGAACATATAAGGAATTATTTTAAATAAGGTATCATTTTAAATTAAATAAGGTAGACAAAAAAATTAATGGCCAAGATCTAATAAAAAATGTAATGAATAGATGAGATTGAATAATGGGTTGAATGGATGAGATTAAAAAATGATTAGTAATCAAAATCAATAGTACATATTAAAAATTGGTTTAATTTTGATTTTTTTATTTTGTTATTATATTATTACTTTAGATTAGATTAGATTTCTTTTCCATTAATATTCATTCTATTCATCTCTTTTCTTTAACATTAATTAATAGCTCCCAGGGCATAGCTCAAGTGGTAGAGGGGAGGGTGGAAAGGCCTTCCAGCTGAGCTTGGTTGCTGCAGGGTGGGGGTTCGAATCCTGCCTTTGGCATGGATTTGACCCCTTGCAAGCACAAGTTTAACAGTGAGCTCTCCCTATAAGCCACTTGAGGCACATCCTGCGATTTACCTATTCCACCAATCCCCAGGGCAGGGGCGGTGGGGGCCCCTAATGGTGGGGTACACCATTTTAACATTAATTAATATACACTTTTACATATATAATCACCACATATATTACACATTAATTTGACATAAAATAAAAATTTACTAAATTTCAAAACAAATATATATTACTATTCACTAAATTTAAATCTCAAAAAAAAAAACGAAAATAAACATCGTGTCGTGTTTTACTTACATTTATTATGGCTTATTTTTATTTTAAATTGTTATTTAGTTTAAACTTTGTTATTAAGGTTTAATTTTTAAATTAAAAGTTTAAAATTAATTTGGTGGATATCGAAACAAACGAACAATAATAATTGATGTAATGATTAAAATAGAGTTAAAATCATTTTTCGTCCCATAACAATATGAAATTTTTTATTCTGTCTAAAAAAAGATATCATTTTCAATTTAGTCCCATAATTTTATATATTGGTCAATTTTGGTCCCAAAATCACCGGAATTCAGCACGTGCGCCTCACGTGACCCCTCAATTTGGGGCTTTCCTGCGGTTTGGGACCAAAATCGGCCAATATTGAGATTTACGGGACTAAATTGAAAATGATATTTTTTTTGGGACAGGATCAAAAATTTCATATTGTTATAGGACGAAAAATGATTTTAATCTAATAGTTGAACCCTAAAAATATACTACCTTCGATTTTTTTTATAAAATATTAGTAACTTCTATTTATTCCATTACCTTTGATGTTTTATCATTTTTTTAATATATAAAATTAAATTATATAGGATATATACCCTATGAGACCATGTCAAGATTTGAAATTGGAGATTAAAACTTAAATTAATATGAGAGATGAATTTTGTACTATGAGAACATAATTTTTGTATTATATTATTATTTAGATTATATTATATGAGATGAATATTTTTTAAATACTAAAAATTAAAGAATAGTTTATATATATATATATATATATATATATATATATATATATATATATATATATATATATATATATATATATATATATATATATATATGAAAATTTTCATGTAAGGATCCAATTTTTAAGTTAGGTCTCAATTTTAGTTTTCATTTAAGAAATGTCTCATTTCAAGGCTCAATTTTACTTTTTTTTCTCAAATTAAGGTTTGTTGTAATTTTATTTTTTTCCGAATTGAATATATTTTATAAATTAATATAAGATATTAATAAAAATAATATATTTAATTTTATGATTTGATTTGAAGGTTTATAATAATATTTTTAAATTATTTTGTATGACTTGAAATGAAAATATAAATTTCATGGTAAGTCTTAAAATGATAAAAAAAAACAAATATATAGCAATGAACCTATTTGAAGTGGCTCATTTCGTAAAAAATCAGGCCTTAATTTGAGAAAATAAACTAAATTTATATCTTAATTTGAAACATTTATAAAATTGGGTCTTATTTTAAGACCTAAACTAAAAATCAAGTCGTCATAATATATATATATATATATATATATATATATATATATATATATATATATATATATATATATATATATATATATATATATATATTGTGCTAAGAATTTAAATAAAAAATTAATAGGAGTTAAAATCACTTTTGGTCCCATAACAATATATATTTTTGATTTTGTCCCAAAAAAGATATAATTTTCAATTTAGTTCCGTAACTTTCAATATTGGCCGATTTTGATCCCAAATCGCCGGAAAGCCCCAAATTGAGGGGTCACGTGAGGCGCACGTGCTGAATTCCGGTGATTTTGGGACCAAAATTGGCCAATATAGAAAGTTATGGGACTAAATTGAAAATGATATATTTTTTGGGACAGAATCAAAAATTTCATATTGTTATGGGACGAAAAATGATTTTAACTCATTAAAATAAATTATTATATGGATTGTTAAATATATGATTTTTTTTAATTTTTTATTATGACCTATTTTGTCCATAAGATCTTTTGGGCATTTAGTTTAACAGAATGAACAACAATGAAAATTATTGAGATAGCAGTGGAGAATGGTAATGAGTTTTTTGAATTTTTGGATGGATAACCATTATTAATATTATTAGTGTTGTTGGATATGATTAAATTCTTTAAATAGATTAATATTTTCTACTATTAATTTTTTATTTCATTATAATTTATATTTTTAAAATAAATTATTATTTAAATAAGTTTATTAATAAATTATGGTCAAAGTCTTCAATTTATAGGAATGGAGGGTACGATACACATTGGTTTTAAAATGTGCACTATACCTCTTTCAAAAGTCAATGTCATTTATTTTACCTATTAATAGAATACGTCATTTATTTTACCTATTAATCGATAATAACGTATCTTTTGAAACCACGTTTATTATGTTTGATATGCACAATATAAATATTCTAAGTACCACTTAGGTTTTGAGAAATATTATATTTCTCCGGTCTCATGTTTACGTTTTAAATTAAAATGATATAATATTTTAATGTATGATAATTAGACAATTAAACACTTACTCTCATGTAAAGATTTTTGTAAGACGTATAAGAAGTGATAATATTTTAATAAAAAATTATATACATAATTAATAAAATATGATAGTGATATAGTATATTATTTCATGAATAATTTATAATATAAATTAAAATTAATAATATTTTAATAAAAAGTAGTAATTAATATCTTTTATATAAAATTATTACTAATTAAAAAAAATCTCATGCAAGTGTAGCTATTTAAAGTATGGAGTACTTTTTTCAGCCTAAATTTCATGTGCTATTTTAATGTAGTATATTTATTGTGTCACAAAAGATTAGTACATTGGGAATCGCTATAGATTAGGAGTATTATTTTGATGTAATATCTCCTATACAGCACTATGGGATGAATGAATGACACTAAGAAAAAGAAAAAAAAATTATACCCAACAAAGAAAGAATAAAATTTAAGGGGCAATGCTTGATTTTTTTTTCTCATATATGTTAATCACATAACGAGTGCACAAAAGTAGCGAAGGATTTCGTGTAAAAAAAGTATAAATTCTTGAGTTCGACTAAGGTGCATCTCGTGCACCGATGCATCTGGACAATGTTAACCGTTAGATTAATTTTTAATTTAATCTCCACTATTAAATAAAATAAAATAATTAATCTTTTTCTTTAAAAAAAACTATCCCACTATTCATTTAACCTATAAATTTGGAGATACACTCAAAATCACCTAAATTTTGAAGAACATAGTTAGAATTTCCGTTACTATTACTCGTTAATTTTATAATTAGTGGTATGAATATATTACACAAAATAAAAAACATATCCCATATATCTTTTTTATTTGAATTGAATACTATGTAGTTAGTTCAATTTTATTAATTTAAGATTACCGTAATTGTAACGTTAATTGTACAAAAATGTGTTTCTTAAATAAGTACAATTCATTACTTTTTGTCAATTAGATAAATTATGTCATCGAAATTGTTTAGTTTCATGAAATGTGAAGCAGCACGTCTAAGACTTACATTGAAAACATGTTTTGTGGTTTTAAAAACCAATTCTATAAATATTTATAAAATTCTATTAATCTTAAAATCGTCCTCCAAAAATGTATATCATCTATTCTTAATTAATACTCCCTTCGTCCCATAGAAGTTGACACACTTTCCTTTCTGGTTGTCCCATTAAAATTGACACATTTCCTTTTTTAATACATGGGACCCACACCAAAACAATTAATTTATTCTCATGCAGCCCACATACCACCTCTAATACAACTACCCACTACACATTAAATATTATTTCTCTCACCTCACTTTACTTCACTTTACATTAAATTATTATACTCCTTAATCTTCGTACCCCAAAAAAAATGTGCTAACTTCTCCGGGACGGAGGGAGTACTAAGTATTACTTCCCCCTTTTTTTTTTCAATACTTCTATTATTTAAGGACAACACTTAAATGGTGTACCCTTAAAAATATCAAATGTGTTAGGTAATAATAATATTTTTAGTTATTGATTGATGTGGTATTTTTTTTAATAAAAATAAATATAAGACGAGCAAAAGCAAAAGGTGTAAAGAAAGTATTCACAAGTCACACCGTCTCAAGGTAAATTTCACACATTTTGTTTTCTTTCGTTTTACAGTAAACTTAACTACCTAAAAAAGAAAATATCACATTAATTTTCACACAAAAAATACATATTAATTACAAATTTATCATTCTCACCTAATACACATAACATATTTTATAATTTAATTTAGGGAAAATAGATTTTTTTGTCCGTTAACTTTGCTCAATTTTGAATTTAGTCCATAAGATTTTTACTTTTTGAAAATCGTCCATTATATTTGCAGAATTTTGAAAATCGTCCATTATATTTGAAAATTTTGAAAATCGTCCATCATGTTTACCAAGTTCAACAAAATCGTCCGTTTCAACAGGTCATTAGCAGGTTATTCTAAAAAATAAAAATAAAAAATTTGTAATATATATATATATATATATACTATTTTAAAAAAAATAGCCTCCACTAAGAATTTATATTATACTCTCTTCGTCTGCCCGAAAGAGGGCATTTTGCTTTTGTGTACGTTGATTAAGAAGTATTGTTATTTAATGTGTAGTGGGTAGTTGTATTAGTGGGAGTGTGGATAGTGGATGTGTGTGTATCTCATGTGTGTAAAAAAAGGAAGTGGCCATCTTTGGAACGGACGATCAAAATGGAAAAAATATCATCTTTCGAGCGGACGGAGGAAATATCAATATTTAGTCAAATTTGCTCCACTTTAGTAATGAGATTAATATTGTTTGTTTGGTATACGGAAGTGAAAAATGAAAAGTGAGATAAAATTGGTTAAATAAAAATATGATATGGATTAATTGGGGTGAAAATATTCAAATGACCTGCCATAGCAGGTCAAATGACCAAAATGCTGAATTTTATGAAGTTAATGGACTAATTTCAAAATTGTTATAAAATTAACGGACTAATTTCAAAATTAAAAAGTTAATGGACTTATTTCAAAATGAATGAAAGTCGGACGAAAAAATCTATTTTTCCTTTAATTTATTACCTAAAAATATTATATTATCCTTAAAAGTTAATAAAATTAATTAAAAATATTTTTTTTAAAACTTGGTATGTTTAACGTAAAGGATAATACGAGACTGGAGGAAGAATGTAATTGGAGAATATTATATGAATGTCACACCATTTTTTTTTTCCAAAGTACATATTGTGAAAAATTATGCCCACATTTTTTTTTGTCGACACTCAATTGCTCCGTGGGGTCTTAGCACAAATGCAGCAGGAGTTTTCTTGGAAACCAGTGTACACCAATTAAAATTTACTAATTTCTAAATTTAATAAAAACAAAAATGTGAAAGTCAATATTGGAGATGCTTTACAACTTGGGTCTAAGGACTTCAAAAGCCTATCTTTTGGGTTTCTAGCTTTTTTGTCGTACATTATTGACTTAGTCTTACTAATTTAATAATTTAAATATAAATTAAATTTTTTATTTAAAAAATAAAAATTGGACGACGTCTTTTCTTTTCAAAAACATTTTTTTTAATAGAAAAATAAAATATATTAATTAAATAACTGATATATTAGTTTCAACAGTTAGAACAATGACTTACGAAATCAATGCGAAAAGAAAGACGTAGAATAAGAAAAAAAATTGAGCTAAAGAATTGGCAACTAAATTCACATACCATCTCACTCAATTAAAAGAAACATGATAGAAAAATTTGCAACAATCCAATATCTCTTTAATCACCACACCAAAATATGATAGATTTACCTTGGGGTATTGAAGAGAAAAAAAGAATCTGAGAATCAGTTTCAATGATGATTCTCTCCACTCCTTCCTCTTTAGCTTTACAAACACCGGTGCGAACTACCAAGGCCTCTGCCACTTTCACAAATAATGTTGAATCTATAACTTAGTGAGCACCCATATCATAGAACCCCATGATTTCTAAGCACACAATCGATCCCAACACCAACATCACTTCTGCTGGTGCATCTGTATTCAACTTCAATATATCGGGGTCAAGTGGTATAATTCACCCGTATAGATTATAATTCATTGGATCTTTATTATTGTTGATGGGCTTACAAGAAATTAGTATGTAAAATCTCTTATTTTTAATTTTAATTTTATTTATTTATTTTTTTGGGGGGTTTGTTGACTAAAATTATTCAACATATTTATTTCTTAACCTAACACTTTCCCCACACACCGGCCACCTGGCATGAGGCGCCGAAGTCATCTTTCCCTCTAAATAATTTGCAAGCCCACAATTCTAACTAACCACCTACAGCCCAATAAAACCGACTTGGTCAAATTCGAACTCCCCACATATAGCCCAATAAACTTGGCCCACATTCGAACTCACCACATGTAGCCCAATAAAACGCACTTGGCCCACATTCGAAGTCCCCACATATAGCCCGATAAAACTGATGATGAGCCCAAAATGAAAAAATGGAGCGTCTCACCTCTTCTAATTCTTCACTGTCACAAGATTAAGCTGCAAAAATGGCGATTGCCATCAATTCCATTCAACACTTCCATCCTAAACTCCAATTCGCATTCTTCCCCTTCTCTCCTCAGTATTACAAACACCACACCAACAATTTCAGCCAATCAGTTGCTCTATCCAATCGCAAACCCAATCGATGGAGACCCCCAAAATTCTGCATATCGAATCAAGATATCGACATGGTGAAGACCAGAGAAGGTGTATACACCGCAAAACCGAAGAAAGTCGTTGTTCTGTGGGACTTAGACAACAAGCCACCGCGTGGACCGCCGTACGAGGCGGCGCTGGCATTAAAATCGGTTGCGCAGAAATTCGGCGATGTGATTGACATATCCGCCTACGCGAATCGACACGCTTTCATTCATCTTCCCCAGTGGGTCGTCGAAGAGCGCCGCGAGAGGCGCCATCTCGATATCCTCGAACGGAAAGGGCTAGCGACGCCGGCGGTTCCGTACATTTGCTCTGTTTGCGGGAGGAAATTCAAGACGAACATGGATTTGAAGAAGCATTTCCGCCAATTGCATGAGAGAGAGAGGCAGAAGAAGCTGAACAGAATGAGGAGCTTGAAGGGCAAGAAACGGCAGCGTTTCAAAGAGAGGTTCATTGATGGGAATGACAAGTACAATGAAGCAGCTAGAACTCTGTTATCCCCCAAAATTGGGTATGGATTGGCTCAAGAGCTGAGGAGAGCTGGGGTGTTCGTCAAAACAGTTCAGGATAAGCCTCAAGCTGCAGATTGGGCATTGAAGAGGCAAATGATGCATTCAATGAGTAGGGGTGTTGATTGGATTGTTCTCGTTTCCGATGATTCTGATTTTTCTGAGATGTTGAGGAAAGCGAGGGAGGCGAATTTGGGAACGGTAGTGGTGGGGGATAGGGATAGAGCCTTGGGGAGGCATGCTGATGTGTGGGTGCCATGGATTAGGGTGGAGAATGGAGAGATTGAAGAGAGAGATTTGGCATTGAAGAGGAGAGAAGTGGAGGAGTTTGATGAGAGAAGTGGGAGTTTTTCAGTTAGTGAGTTTGATGGAGATTTAGAATCTGCAGAGCAGAGTTTGGATGAACTTGTTGAAATCTTGGAGTTCAATGGTTTCAGGGTTTCTTCGTTTTCCGAAGGAGAGGATGATGAAGAGGAGCGAATACGAGCAAGATGGGATCAAAATGCTCAGCTTAGATGGGACAGTGATGAGGATGAGGAGGGAGATTATTTTTTGGATAGTGATGATGAGGAATTACAAGAAGAAAATGATGTATACTTCTGATGATTAACCAGAATTGTTGTTTAATTTAATTACAGCTGCATTGTTGCTGGAATTCATTATTATTTAAGATATGATGGAATACACATATTCTAAATTTTATGTGAATATGATAGCTAGAAATAGTTCCACTTCATCTTGAAGTTTGCAGTTTTCTTTTATCATCCTAAACATTTAGCTTAGCTCTCAACACGTGTATCACATTCTCTAGTTTGATATTAATGAGAAAAGGATCATGCCCTAGGCCCTTAGCTGCCGTCTCTCGTGTCTCCGTCATTGTTCCTGCTTTCGCATCCATCAGGTAAGTTAAATTTCCGTCAACTGTTACTCAAGTATTCTTATTTCAGCTCATTAGCATCATTTTCTTGCAATTATCTTGGGAGTGCATTAATGTGGATTTAGATGATCCTAATGTTACAATATATCTTGTGATCAAGCATGAAAATTGGGCAGGAGTAACTAAAAATAATATTATTATGTTATGTTCCTCGTTTATCCTTGTTTCTTGTTTAAAAGCTATGTTGTCTTGTTAGAGTGACTTGATTAAGTATTAAACGATATACCAGCTTAAGCTTTTAGATGATGTGGTCGTTTAACATGGTATCAGAGCCCATGGTGTATAGAGGTCCAGGGTTCGAACCTCACCGCCACCCATTTATGAAAAAATTCCACATGCAAGGCTTGAGGCAAAATTCCCCGCCTGCATGTGAGGGGGCGTGTTAGAGTGATTTGATTAAGTAATAAACTATACATCTCTCTACCAGCTTAAGTTTTTAGATGAGGTGGTCATTTAGCATGCCTGCATCATCCAGGTCCCATTATTTATTGTTTTGAAATTGTGTATTCTACATGTTTGATGAAACGCTTGAGATAAAGCTAGTTGCTATTGGCATCAAAAGCTGCTATGAGATTTTCAACCAGCATTTCAAAACTAAGATGTCATGATTGTGCTTCTTCTTGATAGCTGAAATTCACTACAACAAAAAATGCATTTTGGGACACCTATATTTGAGACATTTTGTATTATGTGTCTCTAATTATTTTTTGAAACATTTATTAATATGTAGGGAGGTTGGGCAAGATGATATTGGCATTAATGAATCGACCGATCCTTAGTGAGGATCTTACTTTCAAATCGACCTTTTCATACAATTTAGTTTGATGTGCTTGAATATTTTTGTTATACAACATGCAGGGGACATTCAATGTTTTCGTACTGAAGAGCAAGAAGATTTACATAGTAATAATATGGTGCAGGGTCTTGGCATTGTATCTTAAACTAATCAATTTTTATTTTATTTTATTTATTTATTTGTTTATTTATTTTGGGTTAATACTATACTCACATTATTACACTGCAGGACTAGAGATAATTCACCCATGTGGCCATATATCTTGTGCTGGACTAACGAGGCGGTTGAGACCATCCATTGAAGTGTCAGTATGTTCCAGCAATTTTAGTACATTATATTAAAAGGCGAGGTCGTTGATTAATTCTGATTAAACCAGTTGTCCTAAGTGATTTTTATTCAACTCCATTGTATTTTCTGAAACTGATAAGGCAGCTTGAGGAGCAATCAGATACCAAGCAAAAGACTGCTGTTTTGGGTTGGTAGCTCAAGCAAAAGACTGCTGTTTTGGGTTGGTAGCTTACATGATAGAAACTGAAATAATACTGTATCTATTTTAAATTTATGCTTTCATTCGTTTTCTTATATTTTAAATTGGATGAATGTTGATGATACAGGAAATGAAGCCTATTGCCGGAAAGTGAAATCAAGCAAAATGCTAAAATAAGGAATGAGGTATGCAGGTTTAAACAGAGAAGTTTTAAATCAGGGTGCCAATAAAGCTATTTCTACGATGAATAAGGATTGATCATCGATTCTATGCAGCACAGGTGTTAATTTCTCTAATTTTCTGAAATTTGCAACATTCAGTACATTCTTCATAACTGGTAAACTAATCTTATAAGACATTAAACTTGATGATCGGTGGGAGAACCACACTGTAAATGCTGTGATTTTTTTAAACCATTCATCTAATATATGAAGTGGAACATTATTAAATACAGCAATAACTTCTTAAAGCCTGAGGGTTCTGGACTTACCTAACACTATGACAAATTCTGCTTTTAACATCGCTGAAATGACGACCCTGAGAAAATGCAGTACCATTTTTTAATGCAACAATTTAGATGTTCAACATTGTGATTTTTCTATTACAATTTCTCATTTGATATCATGGTCATGCATTGTGCTGATTTAGTTCACATTTTGATTTTTACACATTCTTTTACGTAAACAATTACAGTAGTTCTACGTTCAAATGTAGGAAATATGAATGAGTCCATTGTACATAGAAAAATTGTAGAATTTCTAGTAATATACAAAATGAAAAAGAATTCCGGTGTTAAACATTATTCTCCTCATAGGTTGTGTTATTTATACAGTGTGAGCCCATCCAAGATTCCAGTGTGGCCCGTGGCCCTTGCTGGTGATTGTATCACTTGTTGAGAATTTCTGACAAATGCATCCTGTATCTCACCTGCTGCTTATTTACAGAGAAATTGGTCTTGCAGTGGATAGATTGTGTTTGATTTGAAAATATATTTGATTGTAATTTTTGAATGTGCATCATGTGTTTGATTATAATATACACCATTTATGTTTGATGTTATAAATTTAATTTTGTATTTTCAATACTGATTTTGTTTTGTATTTTCAATTAGATTTGAGCAGATGAGAAGCATGTATTGAAAATGTTTAAGAACAGCGATTTATTGTTGTTGTATCCTGTATGTTTGCTAGGACTATGGTTGATACGATTTTGTAAAGAAGATGTCATTAAGAGTTGTCATTTTTTTTTTTTTTCAAATCCTAGTTTGAAGAGATGCGTTAAGATGTCCAAATTTATCTTGGTTTTTGATTTGGTTGTACATATTTATGGATGGATTAAAGTTTTTAAATGGAGTTGTAAATTGAGTTAAGGAAATTTTTGTAATTTTGAGTGTTTATACTTTTATCATTAAACATGGGGTATTTTTAAAAAAAATCTAAATCCAAAAGGGCATGGTGAAATTTAACCCTTCTGTAAAAACTAAAATTGTGTGAGGGGGCAACAACAGTGGTGATGGCTGTTGTAGAGAGGGCTACAATATTGGTAGGACTATGAATTACATTTTATTTTTAGTGTTATATAATAAGAGTAATTTTCTTAAATTGTACTATATTTTCTCCTCTCAAATAATATTTAATCCATTGTTTTTAAGAATTAGGAGTAATGATACTTAATGAATTTTTAATTTTAATTATTATTTTTCAAAATTGTAATTGTTTTTAATTGATATTCGTTTTGTTTAAAAGATTAAAAATAGTATTTTGTAAAATAAAACGGTTATTAATGAAATAAAAATGATATTTTCTAAAAACTGGTACTTAAAACAACATCAAAGATGCAAAAGCTAATAAAGACTCAGAACTAGAGTTGTTAATAAGCCCTCAAACCGTGGTCCGACCCGATTAATCCGAAAAAATTAAGGTTAAGGTCAATAAATTTGGGCCCATTTAACATCTGGACTTTTTGGCCCGAACCGATTAGCCTGCGGGCTAACCTGGCCGGCCCGTAGGGCTGAGAATTATTATTATTATTATTATGTTCAATTTATTTTAACACCCATAATCTATACATCAACCACCCCGTCCTACCTTACCCCCAACCCATTGTTGGACAAACTCTCACTATTTTTTAATTTTCATCTCTTTCTCATCACTTTTCTCATTCTAACCCACAATTTTCTCTAATAAATAAAATAATACTTAAATAAATATATTAAGATTAATTTGATTATCACAAATTCTTTTAATTTATATCTTTTAACAATATTTTGCATGTATTAATCTTAATTTTCTCAAATTTTAAATAATGTATTAGTTAATTTTGAATTTGTTATACTTATTTATAACAAATTATAGTTTATAATTTTTAAATATTTTTTATTCATACAGCTCGCGAGCGCGGCCAGTTTAACACGTAGTCCGTTAGGATTAGGATTAAGTTCACCTTTTCGTAGCCCGTTTAAACAGACTCGATTTAGCCCGAAGTCCAATTAACCCGAAGCCCGTCAAGGCCAACCCTAATGGGTTAGGGCTAGCTCGTTTAACATCTCTACTTAGAATCCTAGAATAAATAACTAAGGCGAACTATTTTTAAAATAATATTATCCTTTATCAAACAACACTTTATTTCTATAGTTTCAAACACAATATAGGATGATAATGTTAATGTTTTAATCTTCTTGAATTCCAGCAAGATTTCTCTGTATTTACATACAGGAGCGGATCCAAAAATCCATTATGGAGTGGGCTAAGTTTATTGAAGAAATAAAAAATAATATAATAACCTCATAGGATATTTGAAAAGATATAAAATTTGGTTCATTCATCATCCACCTTTAAGAAGGTGATTCCGTGTGTGGACAGTGAATGAACCAAAATTTAAAATTTATTGTAATAACCTCATAGAATATATAAATTTAAAAACATATATTTATTTTTGGGCTTCTTTAGGGTGGACTTAAAATATTTTTGGACTGGGCTAAACTTAAAATAACAAATTATTTACCTATAATATAATGGACTCTCGGTGGACAGCCCTGGGCTGCCCATATGCAAATCCGCCTCTGTTTACATATCTGTCTTTACCTATTCACTTGAAACTTGTTTGAACTGTCTGAATTTTCTTCCGTCATCTCAACCAGTTCTTCACCCCTCACAGACCGCCTCAATAAAGAAACACTTGAAGAATAAGTAATCACACATTTCTATATTGCCAACGCAAAGCCCCCATAATCTATCATCATCGGGATCTCACACCCTAATCTTCGTATGTAACCTTCCTTTAGCTATCAACCAAAGCTTTAGGGTGCGTTTGGTTAAGCACCTTTAAAACGAATGAATAACAATAGAATAAAATTTAATATTTGATGAGTAGGTATGATTCTGATAAACAATAATTTTGATATTTTCAAAATTGAGAATCACCATTCCTCGAGATTTTGAGTGATATCATTGTCATTCCATATCCCAATAGCAACCTTCATTCTTAAATCCTTCATTCTTAAATTTGAAATTAATAGAAGATGATATAACAAAACAATCTTACAACTACTATTAGTGATAACAAATAAAATATAATGTTTAAGTCTGAATATATTGATTCAAGTCCATTCCAAATTAGTTTAAAAAATAAAAAAGAATTGTCCTTATACTAAAAAATGTTGGACCAAACATGCCCTTATATATTGCAAAATGAAATAATCCTATCCACAAAAATTAGAATGCAACAGTGGGTCCAAAAGTTTCATCCAAACTGAAACCCATTTGAGTTTCACAAAATAAAATACAAACCACAAATTCTTTTTCTATATTTATTTATACATAAAAAGAAGAGAAAAAATGCAAAAAGTGCCATTGATGACTACCCATCAACTCGATATTGCTTATAAATTGTGGCTGAAAAAATATTAAGCTCTTATCAAATGGGAATTGCTTCCGCTTTTACCTCGCCCCCATTTCTCGCCTTCAGTAATTCTCGCAGAAATAAAGCTTGTTTTTCTTCCAAGGTACATTTTTTTTCCTGCATTTTTCCTAACTTTTGCTAAAGAAGGTAGAGTTTTTAATGATTTCTTGTCTAACTTAAATGTAGTAATTCCTATTTTACTGTTCCTTGTGTTATTTGTATTAGCCTTGAAATAGCTTTGAAAATGAATGTGATTTTTGGTAGTGTTTTTTTCCTTCCATAGTTGTTATAGATTTCCACAATTACTCTTAAGGTTGGAAAATGTTCCTGCTGTTGCTTCTCTTTTTTTTTTTCTTTTTTTTTTTGGGTGGGGTTGGGGTGGGGTGTTCGATTATATGAATGTGGAGAGTTGTGATGAGCAATGTGGAATGATTAATTTACTTGCACCCTCATAATAGTTGATGCTTACTGGAGGAAGTGTATTTCATCATATATGAGTAAAGATTCATGTTATTTAGCATTGGAACTAAAGTATTCCATCTACCTGCATTCAAATTGATATTTTTTGAGTAAATGAGAACTTCATTTTTTTGCTTGAACACCTTCAGGTTCTTTTTTTGAATCACTTTGCAGCGAGGAAAAGTGGAAGTCCACTGTTCTGGTCTTTGAATTGTAAAGAACAGAACACTAAAATTTGTTACTCAGCTCACTCGCGGGATAGGAGCAACAGATACAAGAATTTTCTTCTATCATTTTTGTGGCTCAATAGGAGATTTGTTATACATTGTAGTTTCTTTCGGCTAAAGACCGAGTGCTCTCCGCAGCTCAGTTTTTTTCTCATCAGCCTTCAGAAAGCATTGCGATGTGCAGAAGGTTTTAACATCTTTCTTCCTGCCTTTTCTCACCGTGTGATTGTAGGAGTGATGATTGCCATGACATTGGGTGCCACGGTCACCAAAAGTCCTTCCTGTAAGTGAATTGGTTCTGCTTATTACAGTCCATTCAGATTGGAATTACTTAGATTTTGCCACATTTTTTTGCTCTAATTCTATGGTTTTCAATTTATTAGGGGCTCTTAGCGAAGAAAATCTTCTTTTTTTGGAAGCATGGAGAACAATAGACCGTGCTTACATTGATAAAAGTTTCAATGGGCAGAGTTGGTTTACATATAGAGAAAATGCTTTACGCAATGAACCTATGAACTCAAGAGAAGAGACTTGTAAGTATCATATCTTTCGACTTAGATAATACTTCATAGTAGCAAGCATCTCTGATCTCTGATGACAGAATTTGCAGTATTGCTTTTGTACTTTCAGGTTTTCAATTTATGTTCCTTTAGAAATACTGTCAACACAAATCTGTTATAATGTAAAAGAGAAGAAAACATAGATAAATAATAGGCTGTACCCCTAATTGTTTATCTCAAAGGGAAAATGTCCATCTTGGTCTGATTTATGGGACCAAATTTTCAAATTACTGAATAGTTTTTTGATGAATCATCAACTTTGTATTTATTTCGTTGACAATCCCTTTTGTAAAGCCTGTTTGGTGCCTTCCCCTGATTTTAATTGACTGTTTCCGTAACAACAAATTTAAATAATCTAGACATGAAAATTCGGAACAATGAAAGGGCTAACTGCCCAAGGCTTGATTAACTGTTCATGTGGATAAAAACAAAGGCTCTATATCTAGTCTAGATATTAGGTAGGAGAGGAAGAAATTCATTCACATAGGTCCCAAAATCACTTATATATGTAACGTAATTAATTAATTGTTGATGTTACTAGCTGTATGTTTGAGCTTCAATTATGATAGTGGATTTGCATCTTGTATTTGTAAGTAACTTTTTGTTTTGCAATCACCTAAATGATATGTCATCTCATGTCTGGTTCTTTGTACATTAGTTGAATGACTTCAAACCCGTGAACATTTCCATGAAGTTCGCTGTTTGATGTTAAATTGCAGACTCTGCCATAAGAAAGATGGTTGCTACACTGGGTGACCCTTTTACCCGGTTCTTGGAGCCTCAAAAGTTTAAGAGTCTAAGGGTACATGCTTCTTGCTCTCATCTTTTTTGCTTTAAATAGCTTTCTACTATAATCTTGAGTTGAGCTTTTCTTTTGTACTAAAAAAAGTAATGGCATTTATTGATTTCTCAATCATGTAAAACATGTTGATGTGTCCTTTTGAAGGCAGTCAGGAACACGAAACACTCTTACTGGAGTAGGGCTGTCTATTGGATACCCTACAAAAGATCAATCAACTTCTGGGCTAGTTGTTGTTTCAGCTGCTTCAGGAGGTCCAGCATATAAGGCTGGAGTTTTATCTGGAGATTTAATCCTTGCAATTGACGATATCAGTACAGAAAACATGGAAACATATGATGCTGCTGAACGATTGCAGTGAGTTTCTTTTAGAAAATACTTAACGGCTGATGGCACTTTCAGTGGGATGTATCATAGCTTTGGTTTTTTGCTACCCATAATTCTTTGAATTTTGTGAATTTCGTTTGAACCTAAAAATTCAGACTGTTTTGGAAAGAAAATTACAAAGGAATGCTTATAGAATTGTATTCACATCTTTCAAGTTTCATCCTTGGGCAAAGCACGATGTTTTACATAGACCTTTGACCTTTACAGTGTCTTTGAATTATATTCAAAGCAATTCCAGTTTGCCAGTTAAAAAGTAGGAAGCCACCTGCCTAGGTCAAAATTTGAGGAAAATATTGTGTGGATGTCTATGGAGTTTCCAAATTTATTAGTTGAATTTTTTGCTGTTAATCTGGTAGGGATGAACTCACGCTGAATATATTTTCATTTCAATAATTTCAAGCCTAGGATGCAATGTTTAAAGTAATGCTCATTGTTTAGTTAACTTTGATAACTCTAATGAATCTAGGAGCCATGCATCTTTTTTACTTGTCTTTTGTGCGTGTGTGAAAGGTTCAATCGGTCACTGTTTATATGTAATCTTGCTGACTGCATCTGACTGGAAATTATGAATGGTTAACAGGGGGCCAGAAGGAAGTAAAGTGGAGCTAGTTATACGTCATGATTCTGAGACGAGGCACCTCTCCTTAGTGTATGCAAATGATCTCTAAAGAAATCCTTTCTACATTTTGTTTGCTTAATTATATTCTATTTCTTATTTTAGACATGCATCTTGAACTAGGTGTTCCAAAGTTGCCTGAATAGATCCTAGTACTTATCCATAAGGTTGTATTTAAGACTGTAACTATCAGTTAGTTGCTACATTTCAGACGGGAGAAAGTTTCATTAAATCCAGTGAAGTCACGAGTATGCCAAATTCCTGGCTCAGGGAAGGATGGCCCCCTAATTGGATATATCAAATTGACATCATTCAACCAAAATGCTTCAGGTACTCTTTGCTACTTTTCACAAAATAAGCTTGTCCTCTGGTGCTTTTGTCTATGGACTGATCTAAAACTCAATCCATTAACTTAAATACATTATATATCTTCACTGTCATGGTTTTACTTATAAATTAATGTGCATGCACATGTAACCGAAGTCATTTTGACTGTCCTACAAATCTTGCATAAAATTTACTTTAAATTTTGATTTGCTTTTGATTATATTATGTTTATAAGTGCTTATTGCTAGTTCATTTGTAGGCGCTGTAAGGGAAGCAATTGAAACCTTGAGAGGAAACAATGTAAATGCCTTCATACTTGACCTCCGGGATAATAGGTGACATACTTATAACATTCTCCTCAATAATATTCTTATGTACCTGGATTTTTGAATTTTCTGAGTTACAGCGGTGGACTCTTCCCTGAAGGAGTTGACATTGCAAAAATTTGGTGAGTGTCCAGGCACATTACAGTATTCCATGATATGTAGTGGATTTTGAAACTCCGTGTGCATGTGTTTTTGGTGGTAGTAATAATGTGGTTTATTCTGTTATCATCCATACCTTTGTCCACTTGTAGAAGTACTAATTCTCACTGTCTGCTGTCTTTTATAGGTTGAACAAGGGTGTGATTGTATATATTTGTGATAGTCGAGGTGTCAGAGATATTTATGACACAGATGGAAGCAATGCGACAGCTGCTTCGGAACCCCTTGTTGTGCTGGTATGCCGAGTTTGCACTTTCGCAATTCTTTCATCGTATACAAATAGTTCTTCTCAATCCATGGCAGAGGGCTCAAGACTGATTCCATGTTAACCTTTTCAGCTTTTATTAATCTTGATTGATGTGTTTGCAAGTCGTCAATACATTTTGCTGCATCATTTTAACATATCCAGCTGAATGCCCGACGATTGCATAAATTGTTTGTCGATCAACAAGGATCAATTAGGTTGAATATTTATTATGGGATTAGATTTATAAGAATAAGGTTACAAAGAAAGCAGTAGCGTCACTCTATTAGAACAATTCCTTATTAATATAATTCATAGAATGTGTAATAATAGAATGTGAAATTTAGGCATTTTCCAGAATGGGGGTTGATGATCGTCGATGATGCTATAAGGCATACAATTCTTCCATTTCGACTACCATTCCTTTCTACCTAGAATTGTGAGCCTCTAATTCTCATAGATTTGATACTGAATATTGAGATCTTCATGTGGATATTACTCATGGTTGTTTGAGTTGCCGGCCCCTATGATGGACTCTTTAATGATGCTATCCCACGAAAAGTTCTTCGATTCTTGATAGCACCATAGAAAAATACTATAGATGAGTCTAAAGTTTGAAGGAAAAGACATGTTTGTTTATGCTAAATTTTACTCTTGGCACGTGTTGACTGATCTTACTTCTTCACACTTACGAAGCCATTGTCATGACGAAAATGCCCTTGTAGGTCAACAAAGGAACCGCAAGTGCGAGTGAAATTCTGGCTGGTGCTCTAAAGGACAACAAGCGTGCAGTCCTAGTTGGCGAACCTACATATGGAAAAGGGTGACTGACTAGTCTAATCATTATACCATTACTTCTTTGTAAAATCTCACTGCACTCGTTGATCGAATCCCATATTATCTATCATATGCAGTAAAATTCAATCGGTTTTTGAGCTGTCTGATGGCTCTGGCTTGGCTGTTACAGTCGCACGGTATGAAACACCTGCCCACACTGATATTGATAAGGTCCGTCTCCCTCTCCCTCTCCCTCTCCCTCTCCCTCTCCCTCGATCGTATTTCATTATGACTTGTACTGTTCTTCGTTGTGAATTTTCTTTGGTGTGAAGGTTGGCATAATGCCGGACCACCCGCTTCCAGTTTCGTTTCCAAAAGACGAAGAGAGTGTGTGTGGCTGCCTTCAGAATCCTGCCTCTGCTTGCTATCTCGACAGAGTTGAATTATTCTCCAAATGATCTTCTTGTTCTCCTGTTTGTGCTGAAATCATTCTTTAATTACTCTATTGAAAGGAGGAAGGAGAAACACCTGTTTTACTCCTCAATTCCAACCTCATTCTGATTTCTGCTGTTCAAGTGCAACATTTTTCTTCAGAAGAACGGTGTTTTTTTTTGTATTTTATTACCCCCTCTGTAACAACTTATTCTTTGTTATTCTTTGTCGGGTGGGAAAAAAAAGTCAAAATAGGTCAAGCCGCATTATATTGCACCGCACTTGGTGATTTTTTATTTAAACTGTGATTAATTTTATCGAAGAAAATTGCACTGGGCAATTTTTTATTTAAACTGTGATTAATTTTATCGAAGAAAATTGCACCGCTTGAATGTTGAATGTTGGTATTTTGATTTTCATGTAAAATTACATCACATCACTCTATCATATAAATTATAATTATAATATATATTAACTAGTATGTTTCTATTACACGTGTTATATTTTTTATAATGTAATTTTTTTAAATGATCTTTACTTTATTATGTTAATTTCGATATATTTTGATGTAATGTTATTTTCGTTCTGTTTTTCGTGTTCATATATATTTATCTTTATTTATTGTAATTATGATGTTTACCTTTAAATGATATATTATGTAACTGAATTGAAATAAATAAAAAGTGAAATATAATCATATTTATATTATCTGTAACATTAATTACTGTAAATTTCTAAAAACCTCACCAAACACAACATTAACTGTGCTGTTGCTTGCTTTTCCTTCCTCATTCAGACAAAGTATTTTTTACTATGGTATTCATATTAAATTATTTAAAATAAAATATTAGTTATGTTATTAAAATTATAAATAAATAAGATAATATAAAAATTAATATTTTGAATAATAAATTATTTAAAATAAAATATTAATTATAAGATTAATGTGAGATTGCCACATATACAAATTTTACAAATTTTATTGTAGTTGTCATAATAAATTACTTAAAATAGGACATACTAAATAAAATAATATTTGAAATATTATATTAAATTACTTAAAATTAATGTTAATTGCAAGATTAAATAAAATTTTAATTAAGAGCTTAATATTCGTTCCAAACCTGGAACCTTTTAGTTTTGCTATATAGTATTTTTTCAATACAATACTCATTTTTTATCAATGTTGTCCCATAACTTTTGTTTTAATTATTAATTTTTACTTGTTGTAATTTTTTCTCAAAATATTACTTTTTATCTCTATAAAACTCATAAATAAAATTGATCATTTTTAGGTTTAAATGATCATTTTAGAGAAAAGTTAAAAGTTATGGTTTTATTTATAGGTAAAATTAAATTTTTTGTGACTATTTTGAATAAATTAATTTTGCATGAGACAATTTAGATTCTGAATTCTTATTCTTATGGTGGCGCATGTCTACTTGATATGGAAAATAGAATTGGTAATGGTATTGAAATAAACATTAATTCTTGATTATAGAAAAGTTTGAAGGATAGAATTGATAATAGAATTAAAATAATCATTCATAGTTTCATAAAAATTATGATAATATAAATCTGCAGTTATAATAAAATTTATGAATAAATCCTAAGTATTTCATGAAGTAATAGGTTTTGTTTCTTAAGATTGATCATTGTGCATTTGTTACATCCATTATAGTACCATTCATATTGAGTTTGGATCCTTTGAGCATTTGCAACAACAATGCAATAGCTTTCCTAAAAATCTATGATGAAAATATAAATTAACATAAGTTATACAATAATTATAATGCATTTTAATCTTTATAACAAAAATATTTTAAAACAAAAAAATTATAATGGAATATTTACATCCTTGATGTCTTGAATTTCTGCAAGATATATCACTTTTACATCTGGTGTAAATTCTTCAAAGACGAAGCTTCTACCAATATGATTTATATGAGACTGTCCAGACAATCTATCATGACCTATTAACCCATGCTACATTTCCAAGTGCATAAATATTAAAATTTATAGATATATTTTTTTAAAAAGAAAAAATTACTAAATGTAATTTATAGATTGAGCGCGTACCTCTTTCGAAAATCATGAACTTCTTTTATATCTTCATTAATTGTTAGTCTTGTTGCATTCCAATAATTTGATATGTTTTTTCCTATAGCATATTTCAAAGAAAGTATGATTTAAATTTTTATATAATAATAATTATTATTATTGTTAAAACATATCTAAGAAATTAGAGGACAAATAATATATGATTAATGGCTAAATATATTAGAATAAACATCTAATGACATCTAAATACATACAAAATTATACATAAATAAAATGAGTTTAAAAAATGTATTTCTATATTTATTGTTGATTTTGGCATACTCAAGAACAATAATAAGTGTTTTGTTTGGATTGTTCCTCTTGTATTGCATCAATTGTCTTGCATATTCTCTGTAACAACCGCACCCTTCTATACTAAATTTTTTTTAGTATGATTATTTTTTTATCGGGTTATATCTACGTTACGTGGTGGAGGAATCTTCGTATATTCATTATTTAAGTATTATTATTAATTATTAATTTAAATTTCTCCCTACTTATCTAGTGTTGCTTCATCAGAAAAGAATTAGATTTCAAATTATGTATTCCATCTTTCCCTTTTCAACCCACAATCACCTCAACTTATCTGTACGTAACAGAAATAGGAGTAAATGCAGGCCCTTATCCATTAAGTAGTTTGTGCGTCGATCATGAACTCATATACGCGGCGTACCTTCTCCCTCCATTGACAAAAAACTATGCTCTATGGAATCATAGAATAAGAAGACCCTTACAATCTATCCTGCTATACACTCAAACCCAAATTCCACTCACGTAAAACTCAATGTTTAGCGAGTGACGCACGTTAATGATTGCACAAGCTGAGTTCGGAATCCATCATCGGTATGTTGTGAATTTTCATATCATTATTGCTGCAAACCATCATCTTCTATATACCCCGTTGTTCCTTAAATTTAATTATACTCTTGTGAATTTTCATGTACTTACAATATACGTTGATTCCTTGTGTTTGCTAGAGTCTCTTACCAAAATCCAACTAGTAGCCCTCCTTCCTGCTCTAATTCATCCCAATTATGATTTCGATAGTTTGATCTTTTATGTAAGGGGATTGTCTCGAAGCATGTGGATTTATAGATGTGCTTAGCGTAGATGGGAGAGTTCTTATTTGGGTATGTAGTACTTGTCTGTATACATGCTTATGTGTACGCTTCATAGAAATTCAATGAGTATGAGGTTAGATCTTGGTATATGTTGGGGTTACGGTTTCAAATATTGTTCCATGATAATCCATGTAAACTTTTAATATAATGCTATGTTACAGATTTGTTAAGCTAAAGCTTATCTGAATGTTATTATTACGAAATGATCTGATAGGGAAGCGGGTCTTATCTTACAGAAATAAATTTGCCAGTTACGATGTTTATTGATGTAGCTATGAAGGACTATTTAATAATCAGTCTTAAATGGATTTAATCGTGGATCGCAGCCTCAGACGTTGTATTAGGAAACCCATTTCCTAAATTCCTAACTTTACGTATTGTACATCTCGATTTCTATTTATTTAAGATCGTACATATATATGCTTATTCTTTTTTATTATGCTTAGGTGATATTAACTGTGAGCATTAAGATAAAGGGTGTGCATATCATCGTTTTTTCAGCAAACTTGAGGTGGGGAATTCTAAACCTTTTTGTCTACTGTATGTGCTTACGTGTTTGCATTTAATGAATTATTTCACAGTCTCACAGTCATAGAGTACTCTTGTAGTACTATCACAGTTATATGAACCAGGGCACTTTCAGGTGTCGGGATTCTTAATTGGTCCTCGGGTAACGCCCACAGAGTTCCATGATCGATCGATCACAGTCACAGAAAATTTCATGGTGTATGATTACATTTGTGTGAATATGTGTGCATAATATGGTAGACGAATATTTTCCCACTGAGTAATTGTTTACTCACCCATTTCAATAAAATTATTTTCACAGGTTGAGGAGTAAGACGAGGTATGACCCTGTGGAAGCTAAATGTTTGTCTTTAATTAAAGTTTACTTTATATTTCATTATATTAGGCAAAGATTTTCTATATATTATCCTAAATATTGATAATTTTCCAAAAGGTTAATAATTTTATATTCTTATGGATATTTACTTACTTCTCTAAACCTTGTAGTCTCTAAATCTATAGTAATGGATCTGTCCCGGTAGACTTTTATAATATTTTATCTTGAACTTTCAGATAATTTTCACGACAGGTCAGTATATTTTTACAAATTTTAAATCTTAATTTGATTCTTCTTAAAATTGCTGCCTTTGATGTGCTTATCATTTAATCATTTTATTTATTATTTATTTATCATATATAAAATTTTCTTTTAACTTAAGTTAATTCACTTACTTTTTGGTGGTGATAAATTATACAAATGAGTCCCCTATTTATATAAGTGGTAAGTGGAAAATTATTTCCTTTCCTAAGTAAGTCATAGAAGTTATTTTAATATTTTAGAAATTTATATATTTCATTCATATTAAAATAAAAATAAAAAGAGAAACAAGACTTATTAATAGAATAATTTACAAAGTTGCAAACATTTTTGTTTATGAACATTTATAATTTCTTTTATAGAATTTTATTGATAACAATATGTTATGGGAATTTATTTCCGAAATTGGGTTGTTACATTAGTGGTATCAGAGCAGGTCTATGATTCTGTAGACTTGTCTTTTAAATGTGAAGACTTCTATTTTCAATAAATTTATTTAAAAGTTTCGAGCATCCACTCCAGTCATACCACGTCAACTCTAAGAGGTAGTTTACATTACATTGTCACAGATATATTCACAGAAAACTTTTCATGAATCTTCTCATTTATTTTATTGTCACAGATATGTTCACAGAAAATATTTCATGAATTTCTCATTCATAAATTATGATGCATGCATGCCCTATAGGTTCTGAGCTCATTAAATACATAAACAAGCGATAGACATATCAGATAGCGATTCATGTATATTATAGATGGCAATGAGACGTTGGACTGCTAGTAAATCAGAACCTATTAGCCATTTTATGGCATGTATGAGGAACAAATTTGAGGATTATTTACAAAAAGGAGATCATGGTATTCCTGAGCATCTTGTTGCAAACCTGAGAATCTTTCAAGAAGCCTCAGGGGCAGTCTCGGGTTATACGGCTGCTCGTAAGATCATTGAAATAATTCCTGAACAATGAGAAGGCCGGACCGAGAAGATGTACTAGAAGTTGGTAAGACACTCATCTAGAGAGCGATATTCCCTCATCGATTTCCTGAAGTTTTTTGGAGAGCTCATATTTTGGTGGGCAACAGGCATTATGCCTACTGGCATAGAAGAAGATAGGGTTGAGGTTGAATCAGAGCTAAAAGAATAAGACCTAAAGGAAGACCCAGAAGAACCAGAAGCGAATGGAGAGGACATAATAGAAGAGCAGATGAACTCAAATGAGAAATTGAAAGATAGGGCTAGTGCCACATAGTTATCCACTAAGCCTTAATAAGTGTAGGATTTGACATTCTTTAGAATGTTTAGGCATTATTTTCATTTTATTCGAACTACCATCAAGTATTATTGTTTTATTATCAATTATCAATATTACTATCATTTTTCATTCATGATTGACTTTTCATTTATTTAATTTCAACACGAGTGATTTTTCATTATTTTGTTAGAAGTTATTTCAGCCTCAATTTTTATTTTTCAAGTTACATATTCATTAAAAATCTCAATTAGAATTTTTTTTATTATTTTTACATGACATCACTGACACATAATCAAGCCCATGTGTATCATTCAAATTTTAATATCTACGTATCAAATGTTTAAGTAATAGGATTCATGAATTTCAATGACATAGTTATACATTTATGCAGACTAGCGTGTCATTCAACATTTTACATATTTACATGAAACACGAAATATTATTTCTCATACGCATAACATTTCACTAGTTTCAAAAAAAAAGAGAGAGAGGTTTCCATAGTTTCCTTAATCAGAAGGAATTTTAAAGTATTAAAGATCTCCTTCTGAAAAAAAAAATTATTCCATCGAGTTATCCATTATTTCTATATTTTTGAGTGCATTTAGACGGTCCTCAATTTTCAGTTCTTACAGATTTCATATGCATGAAATGGCTAGCCTCTTAATAATAGCTTGGTTACTGTCGAATATCCTTATAGGTTTTTTCACCACTAGTTTTAGAAAATTATGTTCATGGGCGACTTTTTGGGGAACTCAAGGGATAAAGAATATCATGAAAAGTATTTGAGGCTAGTATTGGAAACACTACGGAAGGAGAAACACTATGCAAAGTTCAAGAAATGTGAGTTCTAGATTGATAATGGAGTTTCTAGGACATGTCGTTAAAGCTTATGTAATCGGAGTTATCTGGCAAAGATAGAAATGGTTAATCAGTGGAATGTACCTAAGAAAGTGCACGAAGTGCATAGCTTCTTAAGGTTGGTTGGTTTACTATCGAAGATTCATAGAGGACTTTTCAAGAATAGCAGCACTGATAATACGACTCACTAGAAAGGGAGATAGGTTCTAATGGAATGAGTAGTGTAAGAACATCTTTCAAGAACTTAAGAGGAGGCTCACTTCATCCCAAGTTTTGATGATCCCTGATCCTACTCAAGACTTTGTGATTTATGGTGATGCATCTAAGTAAAATTGAGTTGCGTCTTAATGCCACATATGAAGAGGTGTCATATGCTTATAGGTAGTTGAATTGCATGATGAACTATCCGACTCATGATTTATAAATGACTACAAGGGTGCATGCCTTGAAAATTTGGCGGCATTATTTATGCCGAGGGAGATGTGAGATATTTTTGGATCATAAAAGTTTTGAAAACCCTCTTCACTCAGAGAGAGCTAGACATGAGACGCATACGAGAATTGGGATTGATGAAGGTTATAATTGCCCTATACATTACCAACTCAGTAAAGCAAATGTGATCACAGATAGGGATGGCAACAGGTAGGGTACCCGCTTATTTTGAGGTACCCGTACCCGTATCCGATTAAAAAATAACTACCCGTACCCGTATCCATCCCGTTTAAAAAATTTATTATGGTACCCGTACCCGTCCCATTACCGTTTAGCAATACCCACGGGTACCCATACCCGTTTAATATTTATTTATTTTATATATATTTATATTTTTTTATTGTCTAAATAATTATAATAATAAAAATCACATTATTATTAATTAAATATAATATAAATTCTATTATTTTAAATAAATATTTAATAGATATGATTAAATAAAACTTATAACTATTAATTAAATATATAAAACATCTTATAATATATAAATTATATAATATATATTAAATTTTATAAAAATATATATATAATCGGGGTACCCGCGGGTTTTGAGGCATTACCCGTACCCGTCCCAAACCCTAACGGGTATTTCTTACAACTACCCGTACCCGTCCCAAACCCGTTTACAACTACCCGTACCCTACCCATTAGGGTTCGGGTAGACCGGGTACTGGGAAATACCCGTCCCATTGCCATCCCTAATCACAGATGCTTTAAATTGTAAGACTAGTAGCAAGTTAGCAAGCCTACACATTGGACAATGGCAGTTGGTGAGAGAGTTGAGAAGTTGAGAGTTGAGATGGTTGATGGGCCTAGAGACATAAAGGCAGTATTGGCAAATATGGTTGTGCAACCTGTTTTAAAAGACATGATCAAAGAATAACAAAAATGATGAGTTCCTTGTCAAACTGAAAGAAAAATCACTGTCATGAGATGGTAAGGGGTTCAATATTACCGAGGATGGAACAATGTATTATGAAGGAAGAATTTTTGTTCTCGAGAATCCAGGGATAAGAAAAATCTTTTTGGAGGAAGCTCGGGTTACATGGTGTGTTAGTCTCCATTGTGTCAGATAGAATTCCTCATTTTTACTTTGGATTTTTGGAAGAGCCTACAAAGAGCTATGGGGACTAAGTTGAGTTTTAGCACAGCTTACCACTCTCAAACAGATGAGCAATCGGGAAGGACTATAAGAACTCTTGAAGACATGTTTAGGGCTTGTGTGCTTAACATGGATAGTAGTTGGGAAAACTACCCATCATTGGTGCGGTTTGCATACAATAATAGCTATCACTCAACTATTCAGATGGAACCTTACAAGGCGTTGTATGGTAGAAAAATTTTGTTCACTAGTTTATTGGGATGAAGTGGGAGAGAAGAAGTTGCTTGGACCTAAAATTATTGCATATACAATTGAAGTGTTTGAGAAGATACGAGAGAATATTAAAGTGACACTGACTAAATGAGTGATAAGGTTTAGGAGAAGAGAAAAATTGAAACTGGGATATGTTGGACCTTTCGAGATACTTGGAAAAAAAAACTTAGCCTACCATTTTGGCTTTGCCACCTCATTTCTCCGTAGTACACAATGTCTTCTATCTATCCATGTTGTGGAGGTATGTGCATGATCCAAGTCGTGTTGGTAGACTACTCAAAGCTAGATGTTAATGAAGACTTGTCTTAAGAGGAGACACTTGTCCAGATATTGGAGAAAAAGATAAATCGTTTGAGGAATAAAGAAATTACTTTGATCAAGTTCATTTGTGCCATCATAGTAAGGAAGATGGGACACGAGAACGCGGGTACGAAACACGAGCCAAGTATCTAGACTTCTTCCAGTCTGAGTAGTAATTTAAATTTCGAGGACGAAATTATTTATTAGGATGGAGGGATGTAACAACCGCACCCTTTTATACTAATTTTTTTTTTAGTATGGTTATTTTTTTATCGGGCTATATCTACGTTACGTGGTGGAGGAATATTCGTATATTCATTATTTAAGTATTATTATTAATTATTAATTTAAATTTCTCCCTACTTATCCGTTGCTGCTTCATCAGAAAAGAATGAGATTTCAAATTATGTATTCCATCTTTCCCTTTTCAACCCACAATCACCTCAACTTATCTGTACGTAACAGAAATAGGAGTAAATGCAGGCCCTTATCCATTAAGTGTGCGTCGATCATGAACTCATATACGCGCCGTACCTTCTCCCTTCATTGACAAAAAACTATGCTCTATGGAATCATAGAATAAGAAGACCCTTACAATCTATCCTGCTATACACTCAAACCCAAATTCCACTCACGTAAAACTCAATGTTTAGCGAGTGACGCACGTTAAGGATTGCACAAGCTGAGTTCGGAATCCATCATCGGTATGTTATGAATTTTCATATCATTATTACTGCAAACCATCATCTTCTATATACCCCGTTGTTTCTTAAATTTAATTATACTCTTGTGAATTTTCATGTACTTACAATATACGTTGATTCCTTGTGTTTGCTAGAGTCTCTTACCAAAATCCAACTAGTAGCCCTCCTTCCTGCTCTAATTCATCCCAATTATGATTTCGATAGTTTGATCTTTTATGTAAGGGGATTGTCTCGAAGCATGTGGATTTATAGATGTGCTTAGCGTAGATGGGAGAGTTCTTATTTGGGCATAATCATGTAGTACTTGTCTGTATACATGCTTATGTGTACGCTTCATAGAAATTCAATGAGTATGAGGTTAGATCTTGGTATATGTTGGGGTTACGGTTTCAAATACTGTTCCATGATAATCCATGTAAACTTTCAATATAATGCTATGTTACAGATTTGTTAAGCTAAAGCTTATCTGAATGTTATTATTACGAAATGATGTGATAGGGAAGCGGGTCTTATCTTACAGAAATAAATTTGCCAGTTACGATGTTTATTGATGTAGCTATGAAGGACTATTTAATAATCAGTCTTAAATGGATTTAATCGTGGATCGCAGCCTCAGACGTTGTATTAGGAAACCCATTTCCTAAATTCCTAACTTTACGTATTGTACATCTCGATCTCTATTTATTTAAGATCGTACATATATATGCTTATTCTTTTTTATTATGCTTAGGTGATATTAACTGTGAGCATTAAGATAAAGGGTATGCATATCATCGTGTTTTCAGCAAACTTGAGGTTGGAAATTCTAAACCTTTTTGTCTACTGTATGTGCTTACGTGTTTGCATTTAATGAATTATTTAATGAATTATTTCACAGTCCCACAGTCATAGAGTACTCTTGTAGTACTATCACAGTTATATGAACCAGGGCACTTTCAGGTGTCGGGATTCTTAATTGGTCCTCGGGTAACGCCCGCAGAGTTCCATGATCGATCATCACAGTCACAGAAAATTTCATGGTGTATGATTACATTTGTGGGAATATGTGTGCATAATATGGTAGACGAATATTTTCCCACTGAATCATTGTTTACTCACCCTTTTAATAAAATTATTTTCACAGGTTGAGGAGCAAGACGAGGTATGACCCTGTGGAAGCTAAATGTTTGTCTTTAATAAAAGTTTACTTTATATTTCTTTATAAGTTATTAGGCAAAGATTTTCTATATATTATCCTAAATGTTGATAATTTTCCAAAAGGTTAATAATTTTATATTCTTATGGATATTTACTTACTTCTCTAAACCTTGTAGTCTCAAAATCTATAGTAATGGATCTGTCCCGGTAGACTTTTATAATATTTTATCTTGAACTTTTAGATAATTTTCACGATAGGTCAGTATATTTTTACAAATTTTAAATCTTAATTTGATTCTTCTTAAAATTGCTGCCTTTGATGTGCTTATCATTTAATCATTTTATTTATTCATTTATTTATCATATATAAAATTTTCTTTTAACTTAAGTTAATTCACTTACTTTTTGGTGGTAATAAATTATACAAATGAGTCCCCTATTTATATAGGTGGTAAGTGGAAAATTATTTCCTTTCCTAAGTAAGTCATATAAGTTATTTTAATATTTTAGAAATTTATATATTTCATTCATATTTAAAATAAAAATAAAAAGAGAAACAAGACTTATTAATAGAATAATTTACAAAGTTGCAAACATTTTTGTTTATGAACATTTATAATTTCTTTTATAGAATTTTATTGATAACAATATGTCATGGGAATTTATTTCCAAAATTGGGTCGTTACATTCTCCCCACAATGTACAATTAATGATTGTGTGTCTTAAATTGATGTTAAAATTTTAATTAAAAAAATATTAAACATAAAAATTGTGTTAAAAAAATATGAATAAATATTTTAAAAGAAAGTTACCGTTCATCTTCAAGCTCAATATCAATTTTATCTGTAGGCTTGCCCCTTGCACTAACACAAATTATATCTCCTATTTTTACCACCAAAGCAATTATGTATGTGGATATTATCATTGTAAGAAAAAATATAACCAATTTTTTTTAAAAGTATAATTAGTTTCTATTGAAAAAATAATAATAAACTTTTAAAACATACCTATAAGTACTGTATCTCTAGTGTTTTCTTGAGAATTGATTGCATCAAAATCAATAAAATTCAAGCCGATTTTGTTGGTTTTCAATGGCGAAGTCAATCGCACCAACGTGTAATTATGGATGTTCAACTTGAATTCATGATTTGTAATAAGGGCCGACTCAATATTTTCAGCAACATGGAAATTTGATATAATATATGTTGCCCCCTCACTTAACAATTTCTCAAATTTTGAGATGTGATTATGGCGAATTGTTGCTTGAATCTTCGAACCCTACACATATAATATAATAATAATTAAATAAAAAACCTTATCATGTTAATAATCTAAAAGTTGTGGAAATATAAAATATACCGTATACTTAAAAAATATTTAATCATTATAATCAACTAAAATTTACCTTTGATCATCTATCATAATCATATCCAGGTATGTTTTTTGTCTGTATTATCAAGGTATGATATCCAAAGCCTCAAGCATTTAACTTTAATTCGTCAAGTCCCCTTTTACATAGTAATTTCAGACACATGATCATAAATTGATGACATGATTTAATAAAGAAAAAAAAAGAAACCGTATAAATATTGCAATGGAGGTAAAAAAAATTTCACTATAGATGAATATTGATCGATTGTATTATGTCATATACTTATATAATGAATTTATATGATAAATATGGTAATAAATAATTTAAAATCAACACCAAAATTACTTTAAAATATTAAATTTTAATAATATACTCCATCTTTCCTAAAATTACTAAAACTTAATTTAAATAATCAAACAACAACAAAAGTTTTTTGTTTCTTCATAAATTTACCAAAAAAAATTATAACTAATCGATTGTACTATGCCTTGATTAAAATTTATATGCTAAATATGAAAATAAATAATTTAAAATTCAATGGAAATAAATAATTTTAAATACACACAAAATTTACAAATTAAATCAAAAATATTTAAAGTATTAAATTTAATTACTTACATAAACTTTTATAAGAAAATTACTTAAAATAATATTATTGCATAATACTATAAATTTACCAAAACTTTATAACTAATTGATTCGATTGTACTATGCCTTAATTAAAATTAATTATACTAAATATGGAAATAAATAATTTAAAATACACACCAAATTTACAGATTAAATCAAAAATATTTAAATTTAACTACTTACATAAACTTTTATAAGAAAATTACTTAAAATAATATTAAGAAAATTACTTAAAATAATATTATTACATAATACTATAAATTTACCAAAACTTTATAACGATTGTACCATACCTTAATTAAAATGTATATGCTAAATATGAAAATAAATAATTTAAAATCCAATGAAAATAAATAATTTGAAATCCAATTAAAATAATTTACTAAAACTTTATAACTAATCAATTGTACATACCTTAATTAAAATGTATATGCTAAATATGAAAATAAATAATTTAAAATCCAATTAAAATAAATAATTTAAAATTCACACAAATTTATGGATTAAATAAAAAATATTTAAAGTATTAAATTAAATTACTTATATAAATTTAAAATAATATTATTATGTATTAATGGTATGTTTATTAAATATTAAATTAAGATGTATTAATGGTAGGATTACAAAATATTAATTATTTTAAATTAAATTAAATTAAATTAAATTAAATAACATTAATTGCGGGATCAACGTGGGAGCGCCACATACACAAAATTTTTCAAGGAGCAACGTGGAGCCGCCACCTCACAATTTAAAAAAAAATATTTTTGGCCTTAATTAAAATGTATATGCTGAATATGAAAATAAATAATTTAAAATTCACAAAAAATTTATGGATTAAATAAAAAAATATTTAAAGTATTAAAATAAATTACTTATATAAACTTAAAATAATATTATTATTTATTAATGGTAGGATTATTAAATATTTAAATTAAAATGTATTAATTGTAGGATTACAAAATATTAATTATTTTAAATTAAATTAAATTAAATTAAATATACATTAATTGTGGGATCAACGTGGGAGCGCCACATACACAAAATTTTTCAAGGAGCAACGTGGAGCTGCCACCTCACAATTTAAAAAAAATATTTTTGGCAAACACTTGTAAATTACCAAACATTTATAACGATTGTACCATACCTTAATTAAAATGTATACGCTAAATATGAAAATAAATAATTTAAAATCCAATGAAAATAAATAATTTACCAAAACTTTATCACTAATTGATTGTACATACCTTAATTAAAATGTATATGCTAAATATGAAAATAAATAATTTAAAATCCAATGAAAATAAATAATTTAAAATTCACACAAATTTTATGGATTAAATAAAAAAATATTTAAAGTATTAAATTAAATTACATATATAAACTTAAAATAATATTATTATATACTAATGGTAGGATTATTAAATATTTAAATTAAGATGTATTAATGGTAGGATTACAAAATATTAATTATTTTAAATTAAATTAAATTAAATATACATTAATTGCAGGATCAACGTGGGAGCGCCATATACACAAAATTTTTCAAGGAGCAACGTGGAGCCGCCACCTCACAATTTAAAAAAAAATATTTTTGGCCTTAATTAAAATGTATATGCTAAATATGAAAATAAATAATTTAAAATCCAATGAAAATAAATAATTTAAAATTCACACAAAATTTATGGATTAAATAAAAAAATATTTAAAGTATTAAATTAAATTACTTATATAAACTTAAAATAATATAATTATGTTTTAATGGTAGGATTATTAAATATTTAAATTAAGATGTATTAATGGTAGGATTACAAAATATTAATTATTTTAAATTAAATTAAATTAAATATACATTAATTGAGGGATCAACGTGGGAGCGCCACATACACAAAATTTTTCAAGGAGCAACGTGGAGCCGCCACCTCACAACTTAAAAAAATATTTTTGACAAGTACTTATAAATTAATAGTATTAATGATATATACATATATATATATATATATATATATATATATATATATATATATGCATTTTTAATTATTGAAAAAGTAAAAAGATATACACATGTTAAATATGTTGGATTGCACAATAATAATTTTAATATACTCCTAAGTTGTTTTATGTTAGGAAATTACATTATTTCTATTTGATTCTTTATGGAGTTCCAATGATAATATCATATACTTATATCTAATTTGATATAATATTTCATTTCTAGGACTACCCTCATTCACAGCCCACAATAACTCAAACCAACAATATAATATTCATTTATCTCTCATCTACATATACAACCTATAATCAAATTCAACCCAACTCAACCTACATTTTTAATAAAATATTCATTTATCTCTCATCTATATATATATATATATATATATATATATATATATATATATATATATATATATATATATATATATATATAAAATTAATATACAATAATTATAATTTATTTAATTATTATCATTTTGAGATTTTTTAATAATTATAAAAACTAAAATAATTTTATAATATATTAAAAATATTTAATTTCGTAATTATAGTAAAAAAGTTCTCTTGAAAACACACAAAATAACAATATTAAAATTGCAATAATCATATAAAAATTACATAATTGAGATAAAAAAAATAAATTACATGAAATATTTATAAAAATAAAAGGTACAAATAATTAAAATCAATTGTCATTATCAAATTTTTGTCTTATATGCTCAATCAAGTCATTCTTCAGAGCATTATGAGCTTCTTTATTGCAAAGTTGTGCCCTATTAGTCATATAAGTGGATAAACTTACAACGCGTATGGTAGAGTATGACAAATTGTGATCATCTACATCATGTACTCCACTTGTGCTTTCTTATCGGTTTAGAGGCCTATCCCTAATAAATTCGCTGGGATTATAATAGTTTTGATATGCATGTCGCTCATCCTCTACAATCATATTGTGTATGATGATACAAACAATCATAATTTTACCCATGTGAAGTTTATCCCAAACAAGACATGGGCGTCTAAGAAATGCGAAACAAGCTTGTAGAACTCCAAATGCGCGCTCTACATCTTTTCTCACAGCCTCTTGTTGTTGAGCAAACAACTTATGTTTTTGGAGTTGTAGAGCAGAAATTGACTTAACAAATATAGCCCATGAAGGATATATGTCATCAGTAAGATAATATGCTCTATAAAATTTGTGGTCATTCACAACATAATTAACTCTTGGTGCTCGACCCTCTAACACATCATTAAAAACTGGAGAACGATGGAGTACAATAATATCATTGCACGTATCTGGTGTTCCAAAGAATGCATGTCATATCCATAAGTCATATGATGCAACAACTTCTAAAATGATCATTGGCTTCCCACTTCTTCCTGCATATTATCCAGCCCATGCAGTTGGACAATTTTTCCATTCCCAATGCATGCAATCAATACTGCCTATCATGCATGGGAATCCACGTTGTTCCCCAACGTAGAGTAATCTAGACAAATCTTGTTCATTAGGCCTTCTAAGATGCTCATTACCGAAACAAGAAATAACACCATCTACAAATTTTATGAGAGCTTCCCTTGCCACAGTTGCACCTCATTCGTAAGTATTCATCAACAACATCAGTTGATGTACCATACCCCAATACCCTCATAGCTTCACTACATTTTTGTAATGTTGAAATTCCTTGCTACCTGTGGCATCAAGTCTTTGTTGAAAATATTCATCATTGGAAGCAACAACCTCCAATATACGAAAAAATAATAATTTTTGCATGCGAAACCTTCATCGAAAAATTTTGGGAGGATAGGTTGGTCTATCGACAAAATAGTCATTCATCAAACACTCCTCACCACGTTCACGTTCTCTATCAATATATCATCGTCTAGCTCTAGGAGTGTGATTTTCCACAATCATATTAGGATTGTTTATCACATCCTCAATCATCTTATCAATTTGATGATTGCTTTCAATAACTCAATTTTTTCATTCATCAAATTCTGAAAAATTGATATAACCAGAACTTGAATCTGAATCTACAAATGAATTTTCATTGAAAGACATTTTTGCAGTTGACGAAAAAATTGATTTATGTGTAAGTTATAAATAAATACAATAAGTATATATAGGAAAAACTATCTAAAAAATCCGTGAATGTGAATGTGAATGACAAAAGCATGTGATAAAGTGTATGACAAGCATGTGATAAAGTGAATGACAAAAAATGTATCACAAACATGTAATAAAGTGAATGACAAGCATGTGATAAAGTAAGGAATGGACAAGCATGATAATGCAAATACACGTTAGCTTCAAAGACAAATAATTACAACAATTGAATGACAAGCATGTGAATAAAGTAAGGAATTGACAATTGAATAACAAAAGTATCATTTGTATGTGATAAGATAAGAAAATTGACAATTGAGAGACAAACGTTGACAACTCAATTACTTAATTAAAATTACATGATATTAACTAGAGGCTTACAATACATTTAATTAAAATACATTAATTAAAATATGATACCGAAAGTACATGATAGTAAGACAGATCTACTGACCAAATACAATTACCATTAATTTGCATTTCATTTCTTCATCTTCTGGTGATAAGTGGTCTTTAGCTAGCAAAGTATTCAGTATAAGTTTTTTCATCTTCATTTGATTCCTCTGTAACTTCTCTCATTCCAATTCAAATTTTTCTTTTTCCAAAATTTTCATCACTTCAACTTCATTGTCTCTAGTGAGCCTCAATGCACGAATTACAGTAACAAACTCATTCATAGCAAAAGATTGTGAGGTCTTATCTTTCTCTTTTTTTGCCTTATCTCTACCACTAGGACGTGCGATGGTTGAGCATCCACTACTTGGCATTTCAGGATTTGTAGGAACAGAATACTCCCATTCTTCACTTATTTTGGTTCTTTTGGAACTTCCACCACTTTCGTCATTGTCCTCCTCTTTAGGATGGAAACATGTTGAGTCATGATGTAATTTCAGCTCCCCATTTTGGATGTTTACACATAACTTCATTAAATATAATTAAATCAGTAAACTTAGTACCACTTACTTCATAATGGTATGAGCTTCTTTCTCGATATCTTTCTGACTCATTCCGCTCCTTTTTCGAGTATGTGCTTCCTTGCAAGCTGCAATCCACTTGTTTGCACTTTCATAGAGTCGTTTAAAGAGACCTTTCAATATATCCGTAGTTATTTCCTTCATATCTTTAGGATTTTCTGCTCGAGTGTCATGAAACATCTCATGAATTTGTTTCCATAGTGAAGTGGCCTTTTGATTTTTTTCATGCACTATCTTCACTAATGAAACACCAAGATGACATAAGAGCAATATCTTCCTTCACACACCATTTGTTGTTTGGGAGAGGATTTGTTTGTTGAACATTATTGAATAAATTTCGAGAAATATTTTGTGATGCTTGAACTTGTTCGAAAATTGAAGTTTGATTGAGATTTAGCGAAAATTGGGAGCTTTGATGGTATTGAGAGTTTTGGTAACTTCCAAAATTAATAAAATCATCAAAGTTTGAAAATTTTTGTGAGCTTGGATAGAAATTTGGATTGTTTGGATCCATGAGAAATGATAAAAAAAAACTCAAAAGAAATAAGAAAATATAATTAGAGATGAAGAGAAAAGAGTATTTTCGTTTTGTGGTCTATAGTATATCAATATTGTACTCTATTTATAGAGAAAAAAATTACGAATTTTGATTATATATTTTTTTTACATAATTTAAATATTAGAAATTGAAAATCTAAATTCAATCCTAAAAAATTAAAAATGACCAATGAACATTTGACAAGTGCCAAATTTTGGATAGAAGGGGATGGGTTGGTCAACAATTGAATGGGGTTGTGTCAGAAAGATATGTGCAACCGGTTGCTGGCGTCCATTTCATTTTCTATTTTTTTTTCGTCATCTTGTGCGCGACCTGGTGGGGGTCACTAATGAGAGTAGTCTAAGGATGAAGAAACACTTTAAATTGAGCATATGCATGTTTATTTTATATCGATATGTATGTATTCTATTGTTATGTGAAGTATGTTAATTTTAAAATCACCAAACCGTAAAAAATTGCCTAAAACACATAATAATTGTAGACATGAGCCTTTTTACAGTTATTGTAGACATGAAGTTCAAGAAAAAATATTTTTTGATCAATTTTATTAATTTTTTTAAAGGTAAAGTAGTAATTTTACGTAATAAATATTCTCTCTGTCCAGTTTCAATTTTTTAGGTTTGTTTTTTGCATGTTGATTAAGAAATATAGTATTTTAATGGATAATGGGTTAGAAGATAATACTCCATCCGTCCATTGTCAATCTATCCATTTTACCATTTTGGGTCGTCCATCCTTAATCTATCAATTTTTCTTTTTAGACTATGGGACCCACACCCTCCACTAATACAAATAAAATATGAGACTCATACCCTCCACTTATACAACTACCACTACACATAAAATAATAATACTCCTTAATCAACATACAAAAAGCAAATGGATACATTGAAGATGGACGGAGGAAGTAATATTTAATGTAAGGTGGGTATGTGTATTAGTGTTGGATGTGGGTCCATGATAATTTATTAGTTGTTTTAGGCAGGTTCCATATACTAAAAAGATAAACTTAAAGATTGAAGTGAGACCCTCAAATTAGAAATATGCAAAAATTAAATTGGACAAAAAGAGTAAATTTTAATACTCCTCAGTCCCACGTATTTTTATCCACTTTTCATATTGGGATGTCCCACGTATTTTTACTCATTTCATTAATGGTAAAAATACACTATACATCTTACCTACTTTTTACACTTTATTCATCAATCTCAATAACTTTATTTACTTTTTTACACTTTATATTCATCATTCCCGACAACTTTATTTGCTTTTTCTGTCAAAATTATCAATTTATCCCTACTTTTTCTTATACTCCCTCCGTCCAATTCTAAGGTATCCATTTGTGTTTTGCACCAGGATTAAGGAGTATTATTATTATATGTAAAGTGGGTAGTTGTATTAGAGGAAAGTGGTGGGCCATATTGTATATTCTTTTACTAAATATGGGAAATTGATACATTTAAAGCAGACGCCAAAAATAGTAAAATGGATACCTTAGAAGCGAATGGAAGGAGTATTATATATATTAAAAAAATAACACTTCTTAATCTACGTGCCCATACAAATAGGTAAAAATACTCGGCATGTGTTATGTGTGTTATGCATAAATGGGTAAATTTATAAATAAGATGTACTTTTGAGGTTGAGAATTGATGTGATGTTTCTTTTTTAGGTGGTGAAATTTAATGTAGGATGAACGAAAACAGAAAGTGTGAAATTTAACTTAACACGGATATGAAAGAGGGAGTATTTGACATGTTTAGTTTTAATTCATTTTAGATTTTTAATTAATTTTAATCCTAAAACTTTTAATTTATTATTGTTTGCCTATTTTTGTAGCACTCACGAGCAAGAATACTCGATCGTTGTAGTAGTATATCCCAAGAAAAATTATCAATCCACAAAGGAGTTATGTTCGGACTAGCAAAATACGCGAGCTCATGTTCATGTTATTTTTGTAAAGATGATCGAGGGTTTTGAGATGATTAATAACTAAAGCAAGTAGCAAGTAAATAAGAGAGCGAATAGGAGAAATGACAAGTAAAGATGAATAACAAGTAAAGAAAATAGGTGCTAAAGTTCAAGTATGGAAAAACATGGGATTAGAAACATCCAAGCACACTCGATTCATATTATCATGCAAAAGGAATTCAACTCAATTGATGTAGACTAAGGGTGATCACAATTGTATCCTAAGCTCCCTTTCGGGTTACAAAGGTTGTTGATCCATTTTAGACTCCCAAAAGCACTTAAGATCAAAGCCCAACATTAACCCCTTCCATCTAGGTACTAGTTAGATTAAACTCTCCCTTTTTGTGTACTAAGGCCAACGAATGGATTGGTTCTCCTCATTGAATTCAAATATCCTTTCGGTCAAACCCAAACTCAATGTCTATTCATGCCTTCCTAATACTATAGAGGGTCGTTTCCGTCTCACTCCAAGCAATACATACATGAGCATCATGATTGCATTTAATTACCATAAATCAATTCATTGATCAATAATCCATTAAACCAATAATCAATTATGAATAACAAACCATGCCATCACAACATCAAGACAATTAAACTCCATGAATAGAAATCAACATCAATTAAATCAAAAACCAATTTAATCCACATGATAATATAAATCTCATATGCTCTTCATGTCCCCAATCCCACTAAAGGGATTAGCCTAACATGATAAAAGTAACAAAACACATAAATGATTCATTACAAATATCCATGTCTAAATCCAAAAGAAAATCAAAGGAGATGTAAATCTTCCCCAACAATTTCTTGTAGGAGATCTTCAATACTCATGAATCTTCTTCTCTAGCTATTGATTTCTTGAGATCTCTCACACCCAATGGAAGGGATGAAGTTTTGATGGAGAATTAATGGAGATGATGAAGATGGATCAAGATGGATGAAGGTGGATGGAGATTATGGTGTGAAATTGAAGGAAAGGTGTGTGATGTGTGTGTAGAGGATGGGAAATCCGATCTGATCTCAATTATTGAATAAAGGGGGTATTTATACCCCTTGGGAAGCTTCTAGAAGGATTCTGATTTTTTCTGATCCCAGACACGATACCAGTCGTGCGACGTAACACGGCCATAAGGTGGCCGTGTTGTGTCTTCTGTTGCTCTCACACGGCCATTCTGGACAGGGCCGTGTTACGCAACACGTCTCGTGTGCTGCAACACGGCTCGTGTGCTGTAACACGGGCACAGGGTGATCGTGTTGGATCTTCTGATGTCGGCACACGACCACTTCTTACAGGGCCGTGCGCTGTACACGGCCCGTGTTCTTGCTGCCCTGCTTCCTCTTTCACTGTTTTGGCTCGTTCTTCCTCGTTTCAACTCCGAATTGAGATCCGCTTTCACTGTTTAAGCACATTCATACACATTTCAATAAAAACATAAAATACAACCAAATAACACATAAAATACGGATAAAATCATACGAAAAGACATACCAAAAGACACTAAAATCTAGGTGAAAATAGCGCCAATCAAACCCCCCAAACTTAAGGTGTTGCTCGTCCCCGAGCAACGAAAAAGATAAACCAAAAGGAGAAATTTTCACCTAGAAAAAAAACTAAATGAGCATAAGTAATAACACATCGTTAGCGATAACAACTACAAACTATGCTAAGTCATCCTACAACATTAAAATCATAACATGAAGAATTAGCAAGTTCAATCACAAGAGAATAAAATATAATATAGTCCCTTTTTTGGTCCAAGCCTCACATAAGTTATAAATGTCTCTCAACACTCTTTAAAGTAGGGTAAAGCAACACTCATCAACCGATTGGCTTGACTCGCTATAAGCTTGCTCGTGGACTACATTCACAAACCACCAAAGTTTCAATCAGTGATCAAAAAGGTCTTTCATAAAGAATGTAATGATAGGCTTTTTGGTAGGGTAGGAAGTATATGGATAAGAGTGACTAATCATGTGTAAGTAATCAAAGAGATTGCCAATTTTCTCAACTTCTTCACTTTCTTTTCTTCCTTGCTTATCTTTACAAATCTCAAGCACTATTCATTAACTTCCTTAGGATTGAGTTTCTTTTGTTGCATGCTTCCTTTCTTTGAATTTTGTTTACTTGAGCATTTTGATGTTGCTTTACTCTTTCTCTTGCTTTGAGGTTGCATGTCCATTTCTTACTTTTGCTCTTTTCATCCTTTTTCTTGCTTGTTTACCATTCCCTTTTCTTCTTTTGCTAATCAATCAATCATTTCTAGCTACCATCTCCTCAATCACCCACACAAAGGTATATATAAGCTTGAATGGATAATTAAGGCTTGTAATGTGCTAAATTCACAAAAATAGGCTTAAAGGCTCAAAATGGTTAACTAAGGATGATGTTCATGGTAGGGAACATATATGGCAATGACTATAATAACAAGGATGGCCTTAGATCATTTCACTAATCTCCACTAATCGGGCTCTTTCCTATAGTCCTTGAGCAAGTTCTAGCTTATCAAACACAACCGATCCACTCATGAAGAAATACCATGTGTGCATGGTTGAGGCTCAAATACTCACAAGCTTGTGCTCGGACCTTAAGGAACTTATTACACCACATTCATCTCAAAATTGAACAAGTTAAGTAAAACATGTTACAATTTGAAAGTGTAGAGATTCTTAATCATAATTTGTCATCACTTATCACCACAACCTATCATCACTCACGTTCAAAAATGACTCACGACATCCCTAAATAAACCACCAAACATCCCAAGACAAGAATGAAAATACACACAACATACAAATAAGGACTCAACAAACAAGACACAACAAAAACACAAAACATGCAAAAACACAAAATACCATCATCCATAAGAAAATTAAGCACACATTCATCCCAACCTTTATTGAAAAGGAAATCCTAATATGCGAAAGTAAACCTCCCACAAACATAACACATGAAGTAGCATGCTAGTCACAACAATCCAAATCAAAATCAATTCATTTCAAGTAATAAAATGATAAGGTGTAGAGTACTCCCTCAATAGGCATTTGGTAAGGAAAGCGTTAGCTTCAAGCTCCATCATGCTTCCAATACTTCTCATTCATGCTCAAACACTCAACAAACATCATTAGTTCAACAATTTCATTATAAATATGGACTATCATGCACTTCAACACCACCAATCATACCAAAATCAAACCCAAACCCATGAGAAAATTTTTAAAATTGACCCAATTTTACAAGAATCATACTCAAGTGGTGAGTCACACCACACACTCTCCCCCCAAACTTAAATAGAAACAAGAGTTGAGACTTAAGTTTGCAAAAAGTAGTGAGACTTACCCTTGTAGTTTCCATTGATGATCTTCTTGTTGAGAAGTAACCGTATCCACACGACTCAAGCTATGCCCACCACGCACTAGCACCCCCCAAACTTAACTCGAGACAAGAGTCACGAATTAAGTTTGTAACAAGTTGTGGAACAAGTTGTGGAACATGTAACACGGGCACAGGGTGGTCATGTTGGATCTTCTGATGTCGGCACATGGCCACTTCTTACAGGGCCGTGCGCTGTACACGGCCCGTGTTCTTGCTGCCCTGCTTCCTCTTTCACTGTTTTGGCTCGTTCTTCCTCGTTTCAACTCCGAATTGAGATCCGCTTTTTCCTACGTCTTCCTTATCATATCTAGCATCCAATAAAAAGTGAAAATCATAGGTTTAAGCTCATTCACACATATTTCAATAAAAACACAAAATACAACCAAATAACACATAAAATACGGATAAAATCATACGAAAAGACATACCAAAAAACACTAAAATTTAGGTGAAAATAGCGCCAATCAATTATCAGTTTTAATCATTTTATAAAAATTCAATATTATATGATTTTCAAATTCTTTAATATTTGCAAAATTTCTATAAAAGACTATAATTTTTTGGGAAAAGGAAATTTCTTTATTTTGGGTATGAGAATTAACCTCAAATCTACAAACAGACACTAACAAATAGAGTTCTGACCCAAAACTAATTTAAATTTAATAATTATTTTATTTTTTGGTTAATTGCAAAAAAAAAATCATGATCTTTACTCCTATCGCAAATTAATCATCATTTTTGAAAAATTATAAAAAAAAAACACCACCTTTAAGTATTGTTGCAAAAAAAACCCAAAAAATCCTACCTTTATTTAAAAATTAGATTTTTTTGCAACAATAATTAAAGGTTATGGTTTTTTTACAATTTCTCAAAAGTGAGGATTAATTTGCAATAAAAGTAAAGTTCGTGGTTTTTTTTACAATTAACCCTTTATTTTTTTAATGGTAGAGATTAATCTAAAAACTTAATCTAACAGTTTAGATCATTCAAGTCCACCAGATGCACTCTAGTTGGACTCTAAAATGGATAAAAAAATATTTAAAAATTAGTAAAAAAAAGTTAAAAAGATTGGATCAAAAAAAAATTACATATCGAAAATAATGTCAACTCTGAAATGCTTTCAATAAAATAGATGGAAGAAATCGTTAGATCTGATTTAGCGTTGCACTCCCTATTTCTTTCTCTCATCGTCGGTGCTTTGAAGGACTAGCAATCTCCTCTTCCATCGCCTTCGTCCAATACTCGCGCTTCCTGCTGCCGTCAGGTGACTTACGACGCCGTTTTACCTCCTCTGTTTTAATTTCTGAAAGTTGTTATCGATTGTTTCCTTCTTTATCCATCTCCAACTGCATTATATTATTTCTGCATTGCATTATTTGGTGAGTCACTCCTACATCTTTCAAGAGATGCTAATTTTAATTTTTCTACGCCTAATTTAGTTTATGTCACATCCCAAAATTTCATAAATATAAATATAAAATTTTAATTATTTAAAATCTGACTAAATATTAATTTTATTAAAAATATTAATTCTTTAAAGTAGCAGAAGCTTTAAAGGAAATATATATATATAATATTTTTAAAACTAACAAATGAGTCTCAAACAAAAGTTTCTATAAACTTAATAATCGTATCTTTGAAAAATAATCATTTGTAACGACCAAATTTTCTCATAACTAACATATCCAATTATTTAAAAAAATTATAAGAATAAAATATATCAGTATAAACATATTAATATTTATAAATAAAAATATTTAAGATTTAATAATAAATCATTCGTTACTTTATATCAAAGTTCTAAAATAATTAATATCAACTTGAGAAAGTAAATATTGATATTTTTCTAAAAATATATATATGCATAGATATTCTTTTCTGTAAGTACAAAAATATATGTTATATAAATAAAAATATTTAATATTTAATAATAAATCATTTATTACTTTATATCAAAGTTCTAAAATAATTAATATCAACTTGAGAAAGTAAATAGATAAATATTGATATTTTTTCTAAAAATATATATATGCATAGATATTCTTTTCTGTAAGTATAAAAATATATGTTATATAAATAAAAATATTTAAGATTTAATAATAAATCATTTATTACTTTATATCAAAGTTCTAAAATAATTAATATCAACTTGAGAAAGTAAATAGACAAAAACTTGTGTGTCCGGGTACAAGAGACTAACTCAAGTAAATATTAATATTTTTCTAAAATATGAAATACAATATATATATATATATATATATATATATATATATATATATATATATATATATATATATATATATATATTATCTAGAGCTTTGAGAAAATCATGGCCTAACCTTAGTCCTCGATACCACTAATTACTTTTCTGGTTTATTCTCAATATTTTCAAATTGTATACAGGATACCAATGCCAATTACTTACTCCAAACATTTCATTCTTGAAAAATCACATTTGGAGAATTTTTCATTTATGTTTGACGGATTTTACAGTTTTCGCATATTTAGAGATTTAATGATTTGGAGGATTTTTTAGGATTTTCAGTTTTCACCGCACATTTGGAGGATTTTTCATGTTTCGAAAATTATAATCTTCGATTTTATTCTCACAGTTTTTCTGCATTAGCGATCTCTTTCCCCTTCAATTCTTAATTTCCTACTGTTTTTTTGTTGTTTTTTACTGTTTTTTGCAGACCTTCGTCCTCGATAGCACATGCGGCCAATCAGTCATAACGGCACCACTGCCACCACTTATTTCAACTTTAACTTTGGCACTCAGGTATTAGTCTACCTTTTGAATTTGTAACTATTTCATAGATCTTGTATAGTTGTTTATATGGAGTCCTCTGAAATTGCTCTTTTTACTACTAAAGCTTACAAATAACCTAATTAAAACTTATCAAAGGATAGTTATGATAGTGTTATGCTCGCTAAATAACGAAAGATTGCACATATTCATCACCACTTTTAGAATAGTTCTACATATTTATTTGAATTTTACCTCTTAATCATCATCTTTGGAAAGCAAATTATTTTCTTGATTTTTTTCGCATCCTTAAATGAATAACTTATTTAGCCTTACAGTTATGTTCACTGCTTCCCAATGCATTATCTTAAAATGGTTTTATTGGTATGGTGTGAGAATTGATTGTGCGCACATATACCTCTTATTATGTTTAGTTCTTCTTGTCGTAACTCTAATAAGAAACTCTAGTGCACCCTCCTAATAATATACTATAGATCTATTTATGCGTCTTGTTGGGGAATTTAATTGATTAGTAAAGATTAATAATAAATTAATCACCAATTAAATAAGGGTTAATTACGATTAAATACACGTTCTTTCACTCTTTTTTTAATTTAATCACGAACTATTTTTTTTATCAAAAAAATACACAACCTTTCTCTTTTTTCTCAATTTAATCAAGAACTTTCTTTTTATAATTTAATACACGATTTTATTTTATTTTTCAATTTTATCACAACCTTTTTTTTATTTATTAAATATGTAATTTTATGTTTTACAATTTAATTAAAATTCTTCTATTATTAAAATATATACCCATTTCATATTTGAATATAATGCAGCACAAATTACATAGTATTAAATATTTAAAAAAAATCATGAAAATATACATAAAATTTTATTATAATTTAACTAGGGTTGGACGGTACGGTATACTGAAAAAATTTTAGCATGCCGTATACCGTACCGGAATTTTCGGTATTAAAATATGCATACCGATACGTTACTGAATATTTTGGTATACCGAAATTTGGTATACCGAACTTTTGGTATTTTAGTGATCAATACCGTTTTTTACAGAATACCGAAACATCTCTTTATATCTATAAATCGACCAGAAAAAAATACAGTTGCTTTCCACAATCACCTAAAAAAATAATTTTAATTCAAAAATCAAACAACACAGTATCAAACAACACAATTTGAAGGAATATATTTAGCCAAAATTTGGTAAGAGTTTAATAAATTGATAGCACATTTAATCAAAATCTCAAATAGCTAACATTAATGATACGAAATCGAGGCCTAAAAAAAATTAGCAAAAGCCCTAGATCAATACTATGCATAAAAGATTTACTCATCTTAACTTTTGAAATGATTTTGGCAAGTTCTTGGCTTTGAGCTCCTCTTGAATGGGGAAGAGGGGGTTAGAGGCGAGAGCGGCGGTGACGGGGATGGGGACGGGGGCGGCGACGGTGACAGGGCCGGGGCCGCAACGGTGGTGGTGGGGGCGGGGTAGCGGCGACTGTGAAGAGAGGGCTACTGACAGGAGTGAAGATGGTGAAGGAAGAAGAGAGAGAGAGGGTTCAGCAGGCCTGGGGATGGAAAAGAGGGTTGGAGGCGGAGGAGTATTGGAGGCTGCTAGGGTTCTGCTCCTCCACACAACAATTGAAAGTGAATTCACAGGTTAAAAACTAAAATAATTATATATATTATTATTTTAATTAATAGTTTGGTATATATCGGTATTTCGGTATATACCGAAATACCCATTTTTTGAAAATAGCTTACCGTTACCGTGCCGAATTTTTCGGTACGGTATCATACCGTACCGAATTTTTTGGTATGCTGAAAATTTTGGTAAGTTCGTTATTTTACGGTACGATAACTGCGGTATACCGATTTTTTGATATTTTCGTCCAGCCCTAAATTTAACTCAATTTTAAATTAATTAGTTTTTTAGATAATTAAAAAATTGATAAATGTAAATAAAAAAAGAACGTTCTCGGTTAGATAGTTTACATTGTAGACGTATAGAATATAATCACAGTAAACACAATAAGTTAGAGAATTTTTTATTTTTTTAATTCTTGAATTATATAAAAAGATAATTAATTTTGAATTTGAGATATTATATGAACATAAATTAATTTTCAATTTTTTTTATATTTTTCATATTTAATGTGTAATTTTCATTATATTTCAAGTATTTATTGCGTATGATTTTTATTAATAAATGAATTAAATTAAATTAAATTGTAAAACATAAAAGATAACATATTTAATTAATAAAAGAAAGTTTGTGATAAAATTGAGAAAATAAAATAAGATTATGTATTTATTTAATTGATAAAAAGAAAACTCGTGATTAAATTGAGAAAAAAGAAAAAGATTGTGTACTTTTTTAAAAAAAAAATAGTTCGTGATTAAATTGAAAAAAAAGAGAAAGATCGTGTATTTTATCACAATAACCCATTTAATAATAATTAAAGTGAGTGAAATTAGTCTCACATGTAGAATGATCAAATATGGTAATTTGGTCAAATATAGTAAATTGATCAAATATGGTAGTGATCACAATCACTGGTTAAAATAACAATTCTACCATATGAGAGTGATCTCTAGAACCTGTATGCATTCATTCATAACACACTATGACACACAAAACACCACAAACGAGATACACTTGCATAGTGCATAGTCTAGACAATCCAGTACTCCATCCTCCTTAGTTCGACGGAGTTCCTACGATAGCAGTGCTGCTTTGCCGGAAATGAGAAGTCGTTTCACCTTTGGGGAAGATCCACCAAGACTGGAGCACTACCGGGGCGTGTTTCTTCTTGCGGAAAGATGAAATTAGACTCAATTTTAGTTAAAATTGATTAATGTAAGAGAACCTTATCATTTGTAATGAGTGACCAAGTTTAAATATCGAACAAAGGGAGATTTAAATCAAGAGTGTATCCGTGTTTGTTTTCAACCATGCTTTAGAGGAGTGATCAGATTTTGAGTTTTGAAAATTGAAAAGAGCAATTAAACTACCAATTATCTAAGCAAGAACCAAATAAAAGCAATTAATAATTAAGATGATTAACTAAAGTATCAAGTAACCAAATTAAATAAGATGGATGAGAAATAATTTAAAGAAGAGCAAGGCCAACCACATTCAAGATCAAAGATACAACATGGCTTGTTAAAATCAAATGGCTAATATCAATGATCATTGGAATAGAAGCAATCACAAATAATCCCCTAATCCCTAGGCCAAGAAAATTAGGTTCTAAACTCATTACAAGTTTTAAGCACATAAGATTGAATTCCACTTTCAATTCCCTTAAGGTACTATGATAGCAAAATTAGTCTTCTCACTCAATTAATAGACCAAATATGATAAACCAATTAAGTGTTCTCACATGAATGTTCTAAGCATATAAAGATGCAACCACATTCTTCATCCACTAACACACAAAATTCACATTATAACATGATTCAATCAAACCCCTAATCATAATATTGGATTGACCCTCCTAATACCATAAATAGGAAATTCAACCACACACATTATAATACAAATAAAGTAAATCAAAAATCATGTAAGAAATTTCAAAATCACATCAATTAAACCATTAAACATTCAAAAAATACATAGATCCCTAATCCTTCATGTGGCTAGCTTCACAAGAGGTCTAGCCAACTACAAACATCATCAAAACATCATTACAATGCTTAACAACATCCATATTTGCAATTAAAACTAAGAAAATACAAAGTAAAGGTGAGATATCCCCTATATTGGAACTTTGGTTTGAAACTCTCCTTCAAGATGCAATCCTTCCTTCTTGTGCCTCAATCTCCTTTAGATATGTGATGAATGAGTAAAAACATGAGGATTGATGGGTGAAAGTGTGAAAATGGTGGAAAATGGTGGAAAATGAAGTGTAGAATGGATGGAGATGGTAGTGTGTGTGGAAAATGGTGTGGAGCGTGTGTCTTTCACGAAAATGGAGGCTAGGGTTGATTATCCAATCCAAACTTGGAGAAAAAGCAGCCAAAAATGGGAATAAAAACTGATTTTCTGGACAGGTGGCTATTTTCACAAAAATCGACCGAATTTTTGTGAGGGACGTCGAATTTTTCTGCAATTCAGCAGAAAAATTCGACCGAATTTTTATGAGCATGGTCGAATTTTTCTTTCAGTGTGCTCAGCCTCCGATGCTCTGTTTTGCCCCTGATTTTTCCTAAAAATTCACAAAAATTCGATCGAATTTTTGTACAAGGTCGAATTTGTGTGACAGTTTCGCGCTGCTTCAATGTTTTGGCTCGTTCTCCCTCGTTTTAACTCCAAATCGAGTTCCGATTTTTCCTACATCTTTCTCTTCACTTCTACAATCTATTTATGCCTGAAAATTATACAAAATAAACCAAAGTACTAATTCTTTAAATATTTACAAATATCGCACAATTTAAGGCACTTAATCATGCAAATCACACATTTATCATTTCAAAACACAAATCTCCATATGAACATAAAACACCACCAAAAGATATACAAGGAGAATAAAAATAAAAGAAAATATGTAATAAAAAGACACTAAAATTCAAGTGAAAATGACACCAATCAACCCCCCAAACTTAAAGTGTTGCTCGTCCTCGAGCAACAAAAATGAGAAAACGAGAGGAGAAATTTTCACCTAGAGAAAAACCTAATGAACATAAGCAATAACACATCGATAGCAATAACCATAATTTATGCTAAGTTATCCTACAACATTAAACTTATAACATGTAAAAAATATTAACAAGTTCAATCACAAGAGAATAAAGTGTAATATAGTCCCTTTTTGGTCCAAGCCTCACATTGGATATCAATTTCACTCAACACTCTATAATTTAGGTAAAACAATACTCATCAACCGATTGGCTTGACTCACTATAAGCTTGCTCATGGACTATATTTACAATCCTCTAAAGTTTCAATCAATGATCAAAAAGGTCTTTAATTAGGGATGTAATGATAGGCTCTTTTGTAGGGTAGGAAGAATGTGGTTAATAGTGACTAATCACGTGTAAGTAATCGAAGAGGTAGCTACTTTCTTCAACTTCTTCACTTTTCCTTCTTCCTTTCTTATCTTTGCAAATCTCAAGCACTATTCATTAACTTTCCTTAGATTGAGCTTCTTTTGATGCATGCTTCCTTCTTTTGACTTTTGTTTGCCTTGAACATCTTGATGTTGCTTTGCTCATTCTCGAGTTTTAAGGTTGCATGTGCGTTCTTGTTTTTGCTCTTTTCATCCTTTTTCTTGCTTGTTTACCATTTTCTTTTCTTCTTTTTCTATCTTATCAATCCTTTTTAGCCACCATCTCCTCAATTACTCACACAAAAGGGTAAATATATAAGGCTCATGTGGGTAATCAAGGCTTGTAATGTGCTAAATTCACAAGAAATAGGCTTACAGGCTCAAAGTGATTGACTAGGAATGATGTACAAGGTAAGGAAATATATGGCAATGACTTCACATAACAAGGATGACCTTAAATCATGTCATTAATATCCACTAATCGGGCTGGTTTCTATAGCCCTTGAGCAAGTTCTAGCTTATCTAACATAATCGATCCACTCATGAACTTAGACTCAATTTTGGTTAAATTGATTAGAGCAAGTGTACTCTATCGTGTGTAGCACGTAAGCGACCAAGTGCAAAATTTATAATATATCAAACCCAAGAGCGAAAGTGGGTAGCCGTATTTGAAAGATATTTGACTCTAGAAGGACTAATCAATAAAAGGAGGGGGAGTTTAACACTACAATTAACAACTAGGAAGCATTAAAAGATAGAATGATACGATGGATATGGAAGATGGATGAGCGAATGAATGTGAGATGGATGAATTAACAATCTAAAGAGGAGCAAGGCTAACCACATTTAAGATCAAGGACACAACATGACTTGTTAAATTCAAATGGCAAATATCAATAATCATTGGAATAGAAGCAATCACATATATACCCCTAATCCATAGGCCAAGGTAATTAGGTTCTCAACTCATTACAAGTTTCAAGCACAAAAGATTGAATCTCACTCTCAATTCCCTTAAGGTACTATGATAATAAGATTAGTCTCCTCACTCAATTAATCAACCAAATATGATAAATCAATTAAGTGTTCTTACATGAATGTTCTAAGCATATCAAGATGTTACCACATACTTCATATACTAACATACAAAATTCATATTATAACATGATTCAATCAAAACCCTAATCACAATATTGGATTGGCCCTCCTAATACTATAACTAGAGAATTCAACCACACACATCATAATGCAAATTAAGTAATCATAAATCATGTAAGAAATTCCAAAAATCACATCAATTAAACCACTAAAAATTCAACAAATCTATAGACCCTTAATCCATCAAGTGGCTAGCCTCACAAGAGGTCTAACCAACAACAAACATCATGAAACATCCTCAAAATGCTTACACAAATTCATTGTTGCAAACAAAATAAAGAAATTACAAATTAAAGTCAAAATATCTTCCCTTCTTGAGTTGGGTTGAATTTCTTCCTTCAAGATGCTTTCCTCTCTCCTTGAGCCTCAATCCTCCATAAATATGTGATGGGTTGATGGAAAGTGTGAAGATTCATGGAATTTGAAGAGAGATTGAGTGAAAATTGGGTGGATAATGGATGGAAGATGGTAGTGTGTGTGGAAAGTGGTGTGTTAGTGTGTGTAGGTGATTTTTAGGTCTCCCCAACTCTCCCTCAATCAAACTTGGGGAAAAAGTCTCCAAAATGGGAATTAAAACTGATGTTTTGGATAGTTAGCTATTTACACAAAAATTCGACCAAATTTTTGTGAGGGACGTCGAATTTTTCTGCAATTCTGCATAAAAATTCGACCGAATTTATCTGCTGATGGTCGAATTTTTATGTCAGTACGTTCAACCTCTAATGCTCTGTTTCATCCCTATTTTTCGTAAAAATTCACAAAAATTCGACCAAATTTTTGTGCAAGGTCGAATTTTTGTGACAGTTTCGCCCTGCTTCACTGTTTTGGCTCGTTCTCCCTCGTTTTAACTCTGAATTGAGATTAGCTTTTTCCTACATCTTTCTCTTCACTTCTAAAATCCATTTATGCCTGAAAATCACACAAATTTCACCAAAGAATAAATTTTTCAAATATTTACAAATATCGAGCAATTCAGGGCACTTAAACATTCAAATTAAGCATAATTGTATGGAACCATACTATTAATGGACACTAAATTTATGATATTTCTACACTCATCAATCCCCAAACTTAAAGTGTTATTCATCCCCAAACAACAAAGAAAAGAAAAAGACATGAGGGTAGAAATTGAGTGATTGGAGCTTGGATCAAAGAAAGAATATAATCATTTTCAACTTATCAATCAAATCAAACCACATGACTTAAATATCAATAAACCTATGCATAAATCATGGTGGGATAAATTCAAGCACGATACTCATTCTCACTAATCCTCTCAAGGAAGTATATGTACTCACACTCATAAAGTAGAAATTGTGGACGTGTTTACACTCATAATCGATTCACATGCACGCATTACCATAGGCTTTCCACAAGTCTCAAACTCTCCATAACTAATGAAATGTGTCAATCATTGAATCAAATAAGACTTTATATTTGGATGTAATGAAGGCTCTTTGGTGAGAGTTTGAATATATGGATAAGAGTGACTCAAATATGTGTGTGGGTGATTAGAAGAGACGTCTTGTCAAAAACTCATTCTTGATCATGAATTCACTTCTTCCCTTTTCACTTTTCATGTACTTCATCATCCCTTCCTTTTTCAACTCTTGAAACTTAAGCATTTCTTATGTAGCTCTTTTTTTCCATACCTTTCGTAATACGTATTTGAGCTTTTCTTTTTTATTTTTATTTTTTTGCTCTTATCCTCTTTTTTTTCTTTTTTTTAGAGTTTCATTTCTTTCCTTAGTTAGACATCCTCGTTCACTAACTCTTATAGCTTTTCAAGTAAAAACTCCTTTATTTTCTTTCCAAGCACAATTTTTTTGCTCTTCCCTTCTAAACCTCCTTTAACAACCATCTCCAACAATTATCCACTCAAAAAGTTTTATGTAAAAGTTCAAATGGGTTTAATTGGCTTGTAATAATGAGTTAATAATCAAAAAAATAGGCTTTAAAGGCTAAAAATGGCTTATTAGGGAACAATGTTATGGTAGGGATATTATTTGGCTAGTGACTTCAATTTTCAAAGATGGCCTAAGATCATTTTCAACAATCTCCACTCAAATGTAGCATCAAGTAAGACGAATGGCAAGTTCTAGAACTCAGACACATGAATGATGCACACATGAAAGAAATGAATCGCATAACATCCGCGCATTCAAGGTTCAAAATCTCACGGCTCATCAATAGTGAAAAACAAGCACACACAAGCAAATTCCCAACCATAACAAATACACAAGCGCATATCAATTCAATTACATGATCCAACTCAATCTCATAATCTCAAACAATCACCAAGTAAGCTCCACAAGAAAATGATCAATAATAAGGAACCAAGGGAAGGCTCACAAAAATAAGAGAAACAAAAGGTGCGCCGGTGCAAAATGTACAACTAAGAGCAATACGAGCATGTAACAAAATGAACCATCTAGGCCCCCAAACTTAAATTTAACTAAGAGTTGAATTTTAGTTTGAAAAGAGTTTTGTTACCAACTTTGTTGCACTTTTCTTCACTTCAAAACCATCACCGGGAAGCTCCTTTTGTACCTACAAAAGACAAGAACACGATAAAACTAAAAACAACTAAGAAAGCAAGTAAATAAAAGTAATAAAGATAATGGTGGGTTGCCTCCCATCTAGCGCTAAGTTTAATGTCTTCAAGCCAGACGGAATATGGAGAACTCATCGGAACGGCCAAGGATATCGTTCATTCTTGCCATCAAATTTTAATCTCTGTGCTTCTTCCTCTATTAGGCATTTGTGGCAAGTAATGACCTCCGTAGCATCCTTTGAGATTGACTTTAGATATTTGACTCTTTAGAGCGTGCATTCCATTAACCTCTCCTTTCGTGACCATCATTTATTTCTCTTTACCAAGTAGACTCCCAAAATCTGTTCAAGCTCTCTTTTGTACCTAAGGCATTGAGAAGAATCAATAGGTAAGACAAAGTCAATATAAATAATATTTTAAAATTCAATGCAATTTGAAGAGTTAAAAGATGTAGAAATGCTCATTTCACTCCCGAATTCATCTTCAAGTGCTTTTAGACCTTGTTCCACTTCATCAAATTCATATTCCTCTTTTGATTCTACCTCTTCACTTGAATTTTTCTTATCAACAAGAGACAAGAAATTATGAAGAATCTTCTCCTCCTCTAAGCTTTCTTCTACCTTAGGCTCTTTACCCTTTTCACTTGAATTTTCATCCTCCAAGTTTTCTTCTTCCTTGTATTCCTTATCCTCAATAAGCTCATCATCACTTGAGTCTTCATTATCCCATGAACACTCTTCTACCTCTAACCCTTCTTCAACCATTCTTTCCTCAACCTTTTCATCAAGATTTTTCATTTCTTGAAGAGTTTTCCATTCACTTATCATTTGACTCATTCGATACTCTAGAATCTCAAATCTCCTCTCATTTTCCTCATCTTCTCTCTTTCTTTCCTCTCTCTCTTTCTTTCTTTCTTCTCTCATTTCTCTTCTTTCTTCAATCATTTCTTCGAGCATTTCCATAAGTTGCCCAACTCGATCCTCTACGGATGACTTAATTTCTTCACTCGGTGGTTGCCATATTTGGTCTTGGAGATAATTTCCTTGATCATTACTTTGGAAACTACTCTCTTGCACGTAAAAAATATTCTCCACTTGAGAACTTGGCATCATCCACTCTTGTTGCAACGTAGGATACGAAGTTGGCATACAACTTTGCCTTGTATCACTCCTATGAGCATATCTTCTATACAATTCAAGTAAGGCACTATTTTTGGATAAAGGAGTAATCGTAGGAACTTTGTTGTAGGAACTTGGAACAAAATAAGTGTTTCCTTGATACGGTTGGAATGTATTAACATTATAAGCACCTTACCATCCCGCGTATACTCCATTATTTTAGCATTGATCCATTTTTATGCTCTTCTTCTCAAGATCTACTACAATTCTTCTCCACTTACTATTTTTGTTGCTCCTTCTTCTCTTCTATAAAGGTTGGTGTACCTATCAAGAAGAATAAGCTAGAACAAGATTTTCCAAAATAAATATAAAATGCAAAAATAAGAAAAATATCCTAAGTAGATCTAACAATTTCAAACACGTTACACCGAAGGCTTTCGCCCCGGCAACGGCGCCATGAACTTAGACTCGATTTTGGTTAAATTGATTAGAGCAAGTGTACTCTATCGTGTGTAGCACGTAAGCGACCAAGTGCAAAATTTATAATATATCGAACCCAAGAGCGAAAGTGGGTAGCCGTATTTGAAAGATGTTTGACTCTAGAAGGACTAATCAATAAAAGGAGGGGGAGTTTAACACTACAATTAACAACTAGGAAAGCATTAAAAGATAGAATGATACGATAGATATGAAAGATGGATGAGTGGATGAATGTGAGATGGATAAAGTAACAATCTAAATGAGTAAGGCTAACCACATTTAAGATCATGAACACAACATGACTTGTTAAATTCAAATGGCAAATATCAATAATCATTGGAATAGAAGCAATCACATATATACCCCTAATCCCTAGGCTATGGTAATTAGGTTCTCAACTCATTACAAGTTTCAAGCACAAAAGATTGAATCTCACTCTCAATTCCCTTAAGGTACTATGATAACAAGATTAGTCTCCTCACTCAATTAATCAACCAAATATGATAAACAAATTAAGTATTCTCACATGAATGTTCTAAGCATATCAAGATGTTACCACATACTTCATATACTAACATACAAAATTCATATTATAACATGATTCAATCAAAATCCTAATCACAATATTGGATTGGCCCTTCTAATACTATAACAAGAGAATTCAACCACACACATCATAATGCAAATTAAGTAATCATAAATCATGTAAGAAATTCTAAAAATCACATCAATTAAACCATTAAAAATTCAACAAATTCATAGATCCTTAATCCATCAAGTGGCTAGCCTCACAAGAGGTCTAGCCAACAACAAACATCATGAAAACATCCTCAAAATGCTTACATAAATTCATTGTTGCAAACAAAATAAAGAAATTACAAATTAAAATCAAAATATCTTCCCTCTTGAGTTGGGTTGAATTTCTTCCTTCAAGATGCTTTCCTCTCTCCTTGAGCCTCAATCCTCCATAGATTGTGATGGGTTGATGGAAAGTGTGAAGATTCATGGAATTTGAAGATAGATTGAGTGAAAATTGGGTGGATAATGGATGGAAGATGGTAGTGTGTGTGGAAAGTGGTGTGTTAGTGTGTGTGGGCGATTTTTGAGTCTCCCCAACTCTCCCTCAATCAAACTTGTGGAAAAAATTCCAAAATGGGAATTAAAACTGATGTTCTGGACAGTTGGCAATTTGCACAAAAATTCGACTGAATTTTTGTGAGGGACGTCGAATTTTTCTGCAATTCTCTGCACAAAAATTTGACCGAATTTATCTGCTGATGGTCGAATTTTTATGTCCGTATGTTCAACCTCCAATGCTCTGTTTCGCCCCTGTTTTTTGTAAAAATTCATAAAAATTCGACCGAATTTTTGTGCAAGGTTGAATTTTTGTGACTGTTTCGCCCTGCTTCACTGTTTTGGCTCGTTCTCCCTCGTTTTAACTCCAAATTGAGATCTGCTTTTTCCTACATCTTCCTCTTCACTTCTAGAATCCATTTATGCCTAAAAATCACACAAATTCCACCAAAGTAAAAAATTTCCAAATATTTACAAATATCGTGCAATTCAGGGCACTTAAACACTCAAATTAAGCATAATTGTATGTAATCATACTATCAATGGACCCTAAATTCATGATATTTCTACACTCATCAAAAGAGTTCTACTCGACTCGACTTCGCCATCAAGATCCAAGATCCTAAATTCAGATCTGTAAGAAAGGTTAGTAAGTCTCATTTCTATTTCCATATTCATTATAATAGTGATTGATTTGTGTACCTATAAACCAACAATCGCAAGAAGAAACACCTAGCCTCCACACCCTACAATCACTATGACTAATCTAATGGCTATTGACGAAGTTGAAACATCCAATGCTAATAACTCCCAGAGAGCTAATGCTGAGATTCCTATTAGGACTGATTCCCAAAGGATGTATCCTTCAATAGGGATGTCGAGACCATTCATGGTTCCGGCTCCAGTGGAGAAACCTGAGAAGTTTGGGGGTACAAACTTCAAGAGATGGAAGCAAAAGACGTTGTTCTACCTACTACGCTGAATCTGGTAAACTTCTTAAAGGAGTCCACACTAGTGGTGGATGAGAATTAGACTGATACTAAAAAACGTATAGCTCTTGATCAGTGGACCTCCACTGATTACTTGTTCAAGAACTATATCCTTAGTGGATTTAGTGATGCACTGTACAACATGTATCTAAACACGAAGACATCCAAAGAACTGTGGGATTCTTTGGAGAATAAGTACAAGGTGGAAAAGCCCAAGTAGGCTAGATACTTGGTGTTATCTTGCCCTAGAATTCATTGAGGAAAGATAAAAAAAAAAAAGAAAATTCACGTTTTTTAGAGAGAATCCAGCGCAGTAAAATTGCAGATTAATAACCGGAGTTTCAACAGTCGGATCAAGCTAAATTTTGGTCAGCACGTTTGGAACTTGTCAAACTATATTCTGAATGGTGGACATCATGTTTAGAACTCTGTGTTGACGAGAATAGGTCAAAACAGAAGTCAGGTGTTTTGGGCGATTATGTTCTGCGCAGTCGAGGTGAAAGAGTCATTTATCACAAACTAATAGTTGGATCGAGTTGTAATTTGGACAATATGTTCATGACTCACACGGGTAAATTATGGAAAGTGGAGATCAAATTTTGAATTTCCTAGAGTTGCAAACATTGAACAGAAGTTGGTATTGTTGGTGAAGTGTGTATAAGTAAAAATGACAAAACAACCATTTCCAATAACGGAAAGGAGTACTAAACCTCTAGAGTTGATCCACACTGATACTTTTGATTTAAAACTTGTACAAACTAGAGGGGGGAAAAAGTATTTCATTACTTTTATTGACGACTGCACAAGATTCTATTATGTGCATCTCTTGAGAAGCAAAGATGAAACTTTAGAAGCATTCAAATGCTACCAGAATGAAGTTGAAAATCAACTTAACTCTCGAATTAAAGTAGTTCGGAGTGATAGAGGTAGCGAATACGTAGCACCGTTTGAACAAATATGTGTCGAATCTGGCATTATACATCAAACAACGGCTCCTTATTCACCTCAATCAAATGGCATTGCTGAGCGCAAGAATAAAACTCTGAAAGAAATGATGAACGCAATATTAATCAGTTCAGGGTTGCCTTAGAACTTGTAAGGTGAAGCTATCCTGTCAGCTAACCACATTTTGAATAAGATTCCACACAAATCTAAGGATCAAACTCCTTATAAAATGTGGAAAGGACGTAAACCATCATACAAATGCCTCAAAGTGTGGGGGTGTTTGGCTAAGGTTGAAGTGCCTCTACCTAAACAAGTTAGAATCGGACCTAAAATGGTTGATTGTATATTTGTAGCTTAACAGTAGTACTTACAGATTTCTAATTTATAAATCGGAAGTACCTGACATGACTGAAGACACTATGATAGAATTAAGGAATGCAATATTCTTTGAAGACATATTTCCTAGCAAAAGAAATAAACAAGTGACATCTTCTAAAAAACCACTTGTAGATACTACTGCGGTTCAATCTACACAAGAGAGTGTAGAACCAAGACATAGTAAGAGAGCTAGAGTAGAAAAGGACTTTGGTCCAAACTTCTTCACCTACGCGCTTGACGATGAGCCCAAATCCATATCTGAAGCTCTATCTCGTCTAGATGCACCATTCTGGAAAGAAGCTATAGATAGCGATATTGATTCCATTATTAAAAATTACACATGGGAATTGGTAGATTTACCAAAGGGTTGCAAGACCTTAGGATGCAAATGGATCCTTATAATAAAATACAAAGCTGATGGGTCAATAGACAAGTATAAAGCCTGAACTTAGTCGCATTTCTAGTGAAATGTTAAGAGTAAGTGTACTCTATCGCTGTTGTATACGCGTGACCAAGTGCAAAATTTATAGTATTGTCGTCCCAAGGGAAAAGGTAAACTCAAGTTGTATCCGGATTTTCCATTGATTTATGTTTTGTAAGGATGATCAAGATAAGGTTTTGATTTAAGAACTATGATTACTCTATCAATTAACTAATGAACTAGACAAACAACTAATTATAACAAATATCAATCAAATCAAGTAGCAAGATGAGATGGAATGGATGAAGTGTATCTAAAAAGAGAGCAAGACTAGCAACATCATGGTCAAGGTCTTATGTAGACTTCACACTTACTCAAGCATTGATGACTTTCAAGTTATGAAACTAAGGGCAATCACAATTGTGCCCCTAACCCCTATGGCCAAGGTGATTAGGTTCTCAACTCTTTTACAAGTTTAAATCTCCTAAGATTGTCTTACTCTCAATTCCCTCATGGGTACTATGATCATAAGTTGGTTCCCCTCACTAGTTCATCACTAATGTTCTATCATGAGCTTCTAAGCACTTGGAGGGAATGGCTTTCCTCCCCTCATACTAACCAAGTCACCTAATACAATCAATGATTCAATTAAACTACCACACATAATGTTGGAATGGCCATCCTAACACTATGCATAGAGAATTTAACCACACACATCATGCATCAAATGAGAATAAGCATTCATGATAGAAAGTAATCATAACAATCAATTCATCAAGCTTTAATAGTGCAAAAATCTACATATTTCCTAACCAATCATATTGCTAGCCTTACTTGAGGACTAGCCACAAATATTCATTGCAAATTGGCTACAATCCAATACAAGCTCCATATGAGCAATAAAATGAAGAAAGTAGCAAAATAAAAGAGATTGAGCTTCCCCTTGAAGGTAGACTCCTTCTTCCTTGATCATGCCAAATTCTTCAAACAAATCTGATTTTCTCTTCTTAGATGATGGAATGAATGGATGTATGGGTGGATTTATGAAGATCAAGGTGAATTGATGGATTTAGATGGTGTAGATGGCTTGTAGATCTAGTGTGTGAGGAAATGTGGTGTGGATTGTGTGTAACTGCTCTCAATCTGATATAATCTGTATCTCTCCCTCTAATTTCGCACAAATCATGGTTTTATATCACTCATGGACCTTCTAGAAGCTTCCGGAACTTTCTGAAAATTACACAAGATTTTGCACCTACACGGCCCGTGCTGCAGTACACGGCCCGTGTAGGGCACACCTACTTCGGCGTTTTGTGCGTGCTTCCGGACACGGCTCGAGCTGCAATACACGGCCTTGATCATGGCCGTGTAGCACGTTCTGACGACAATACACGGCTTCTTCTTACAGGGCCGAGCTCCGCACACGGGGCGTGCAGCAGCACACGGCCCGTGCACCGGCGCACGGCCAAATCCCTGGGCGAGCAGCGTGCTCTGATGACATTACACGGCCAGCTGCTACAGGGCCGTGTTCCGCGCACGGCCCGTGCAGCTGCCTGGCCTATTCTTCGTCTCCCTTTCCCTCCCGACTCCGTTTTTGTCCGTTCCATGACCTGTTTTACACATATTCAAGCTCATTTACACAATTCTATAAGTTCGTACCACTTTCCTCAAAACAACAATAACTCCACCAAACTTAACACAAATACGGATAAAAACATCCGAAAATACACACATAAAGACACTAAAACCTAGGTGAAAATGACGACAATCAACCCCCCAAACTTAAAGTGTTGTTCGTCCTCGAACAACTAAAAATGATAAACAAGAGGAGAAATTTTCACCTAGAGAACATTTAACGAACATAAACCACAACGCATCACAAGTAATAAGGACTTCAAAATCAAGTTAAGTATCCCTACATAATCAAACTTATAACATGAAAGATTAACGAGTTCAATCTCAAGCATGACAAAAGAGTAATCAAATCCCTTTCAATCCAAGCCTTTCATAGGATATCAAATTCACTCAACACTCTTTGAAGTAAGGTTTTGATCAACACTCATCAACCGGTTAAAATCGACTCACCATAGGCTTGCTCATGGACTATGTTCACAAGCCACCTTAGTTTCAATAAGTGATCAAAAAGATCTTTATCTTTGGATGTAATGTTTAGACTCTTTGGTAAGGTAGGAAACTTTGGATAATAGTGACTTTTCAAGTGTGGTTGATCGAAGAGATGATTCCTTTCTTCAACGTCCTCACTTTCATGCTTCCTTTCTTTTCTACTTTAATCACAAGCACTAAGCATCATCATTCCTTGGATTTCTTGAGCTTCTTTTTTTTTTTTTAAATGGCATACTTCTTGTCTTTGACTTTTGTATTCCTTGAGCATATTTTTCTATTTTGCTCCTTTTTCACTTTTGTTGAAGTTGCACTTGCTTTTATCTTGAGCTCTTTCATCCTTTTTCTTGACTCACCTTTCTTTCCATATACATTTGCACATTTTTCCACATCTTCCCTTTTGTAAACCATCATCATCCTCAATTACCCACACATAGGTTATATATATAAGGTTTAAATGGGTTTTCAAGGCTTGTAATGTGCTTATATCACAAGAAATAGGCTTAAAGGTTCAAAGTGGCTTACTAGGGATAATGTTTTAGGTAAGGAAATTTTATGGCTATGACTTTATTCAACAAGGATGGCCTAAGATCATTTCACAAATTTCAACCATTCGGGCTTCGTTCCTATAGTCCAAGAGCAAGTTCTAGTTTGTCTAAGTTCAACCGGTCCTCTCTTCAATAATTAACCATGGAGGCACGGTTGAGGCTCAACTCTCACAAGCTTTTGCTTGGACCAAAAGAAACTCAATTAACCTTCATACTTCTCAAAATTGAACAAATTATGTAATCCATGTCACAATTTTAACAAGTAGAAACCATTAACTTGCTTGCCATCACCTATCACAAACAATGCATCATAGCTCATATTCAAAAACATTACTCAACTCCTTCCCAAAACATACCACCAAAACCACACCTATACAAGAATTAAAATAACAACAAACATCACCTACTAATCAAGGGACCAACAAACAATACAAACATATAACATGCATAAATCAAATCATCCATCAAAAGAAAATAAAGCACATCAACTCAAACCCATAACGATAAAGATCAATCTCCCATCGCATCCAAACAACAAAAAAAACTGAAAATAGCAAAAAAAACTGAAAATAAAATCCCAAAGTAAAACCTCCCAAAAACCAACAATTTAAGTACAATCCAATCAAATTCTAACAAATCAAATCAAATGTCTAAGCAATAATACTTCCAAAATTCTAAATAATAGCTAGATGAATGGACAAAAGTGCCAAGCACTCAAAATACTCCCTCATTGTTCCGGAGGCGGAGGAGGTGGACGATAGGTGTTCCATGGAATGTAGGCTCGAGGGTTCGCAGGAAACTGAAAGTTGAACATCATGGTCATCATCTCCTCCATGTTGTTGGAGTGCACCCTTGATTGTTCTTCATAGTACTCCCTCCTTCGTTGTCCAGCTCTCAACTCTTCAATGTGTCTTCCATGCTCTTGCTGGACTTCGCGAATCTCCCTGATCTGAGTCCCATATGTCTGCTGCACATGCCTCATGTCACGTACCTCATCCATCATATAGTTCCACCTTTCATCTCCTTGGCCAGGTGCAACTGGTGGCGGTGCCTCTTCCTCAAATAGTGGTGGATCAGGGCCTTGCTCCTCAAACTCAATCTGCTCCGGTTGCTCTCCTTGCTCATCACCCTCCATGGGCACTTGCTCGGCCCTCAAATTGGCTAGCTCTTCATTTTCTTCAACTCTAACCTACCTCAGAACCTGTTCCATTTCATCCCTGTTTCTTCTATAAAATGCCTTGACAACTCTGGAATGGTTCACACTTCCCATAGCCAAATTTGCAAGCCTTCTCCTTGTATAAACTGTAGTGAGCTCCGGCATTGGCAACGGAAATGGAGCTCCCTTCTCATGCCTTAAACAGTATTGATTTCCTACCATGGTCAAAAATTCCATCCTCATCAGCTGTGAGTAATTCAACCCTTCACTAACCATACGATTCTCCATTCCCTGCGAAGTTAACTCCCATTCCTTGAGCTATCATTGTAATCATCCCTCCTAGCATTAACCCTTGAGAACTCTGCCTCTTTGCAACTCTCTCCGCATGTTGCACAAAATGTGCTGCAACATTAAGCGGTAACTCTTTATACATACAATACATTATGTAGAGCTGCTTTTCTCCAACTGAGCCTCCTTCAAACCTTCCCAATATAGTGTTGGAGACGATCTTCTCTAAGTACCTCATTACAGGATTCCGGATGGCCGTCCCCTTTGAAGCACTAGGGATGTACCCTGCTCTCTCAGTTCCATCATTCACAAGGCTTGACCACCATTCCTGTTGGTTGAAAGTTCTTCCGGCATAAAAGCTCCGATGGAATTCGCATGGCGGGCACCCAAAACACTCATTCAAAAATGCCAATGGAACTTTTTCCCTCAACACATTATCTAGCTGAAAAGTCACCCACAGTGGATACCCATTCCTATCTTTCTTCACTTGTAAAGTGCTCATGAATTCCGCAGTGAGATGATAGTAGGTTGGAGGCCTCTTATCGAAGAAAGCTTCCATCTGAGAGAAGCGAAATAACTTCCTCAGATCTTCCTCTATACCTAGTCCCCTCATCATCTCCGTGTCTTGGAAACGAGTAGCCTTGATCTTCGGAGCTAGAACTTGCCAGCGAAGCACAAACTTTCCCCAATAATCCTCGAACTCAACTCCAAATTCTTGTGGATGAATTCCTTCAATAACCAACTGGGCATCCAAGTTAGATAACTCCTCAGGGTCGGTTATCACAATGAAATCCTCGGTCCTAGGGCGAACTCTCCTCTCAGCCATCTACAATATACAAACAATATACAACTTATCAAATATATTCACACTTAACAACTTATCACCATTCATCACAACTATCAACAATTATAACCAATTTCTACTCATGATCACACATATGAATCCTCACTTCAATTATCTTAAAATGCTATTCACATTTGACCATCAATTTCCAACGAATTCCTCTCTTAGACATTTCATCGAACACTTGGTATGCACAAAATTTAAACATCCTCTCAACATACAATTTGCATATCCTCATGCCCAAATCCTCAATATCTAAAGTTAATCTCTTACAAATAAACATCATACTCATGTAATTCATCAATTGGCACAACACAATTATTCACACTCATAATTCTCACACAATTCCCAAATTATTCCTCATGAACCCTATTTCAACTTTTTCAAAATAAAAAAAATTCCACAGTTCATAATGACACACATGCGTGAATATCATCAATCAAGCATGAAAACATCATAAAAATAAAGCCCATATATCAATTCAATCAATTCATATCAAAATGTTCAAGTTAGGGTTCAAGAATTTCATACCTTTCACCAATTGGATGTGGAGATGTGAATTTGGTGTGAACACTTACAATCTCTACTCACACTCTTTCAACACTAACCTTGGTGGAGTTTCGTGTGCTTGAATCGTGTGAATTGGGTGAAGGGGTGCGTATGGAATGTGTACGGAGCAGCCCTTTTAAAAAAAAACTGGAACAAGCCCTGCATGGCCCGTGTTACGCAGCACGGCCTCAAGTGAGGCCGTGCAGCGTGTTCTGATCCCATTACACGGCCACCTGTTACAGGGCCGTGTGCGGAACACGGCCCGTGTACCGTTTCTCCTGCACGGCTCGAGCTGCGTAACTCGGCCATCATCCTGGCCGTGTAGCATATTCTGAGCTCGCTACACGGCTAACTGCTACAGGGCCGTGCACGGCGCACGGCCCGTGTAGCAGTTTGCCCTGTTCTCCATTTTTCTTGCTTCACTCCATCCTTGCCCTGTTTTTCACTCTTCACATACCCTATTCATGCTTAAACACTACTCAATGTTATCCATGCTACACTCATAATCAAGAATGGATCGAAATGTACTCAAAACACCACCAAACACACCAAAACTATCCTAACTCATGAGAAACATATTCAAAATTGTTCAAAAATGACCATTTTGCAAAGATGATATATATACACAAGATAACACAATCAATTGAACAAAGTATAGATCACACCACACACTCTCCCCCCAAACTTAAATCGAAACACGTTACGAATTAAGTTTGCAAAAGTGGTGAGACATACCTTATTCGTTTTCTCAATGCTCTTCATGAACTTCTCCACCTCTTATGCCTATTTATTCGTTTTCTCAATGCTCTTCATGAACTTCTCCACCTCTTATGCCTACTTTAAGCTCCAATTGATCAAGTGTGACCACCACGCAACCTCCCCCCAAACTTAAATTAACACAAGTGTTAAAATTTAAGTTTGTAAAGAGTGGTGGGGCATACAATCATCATTCCACCTTTAGCATCCGTGTCTTTTCTCTTATGCGTTTCTCATGAACTTAACCACCTTCATACCAAATCTACAAGAAAACTAAAAAAAAAAAAATCTACACTAAACCACTACTCAAAAGAAGTTTAAGAAGAGAGAGTAACCACATACACCCTCTCCTTTTGAGAAGGAGATAGGTAATGCTTCACTCTATGACCATTTACCACAAATTCATTATTTGGGCCCTTTAACCTCAATGTATGTCCATTCAACACTTCAAGCACTTCATAGGGTCCCATCCATTTTGATTTAAGCTTTCCGGGAAACAACTTGAGCCTCGAATTGAATACAAGCACTTTATCCCTGAGAGCAAACGTCTTCTCCTTGACCTTAGCATCATGCCATCTCTTCATATTTTCCTTATGGATAATTGAGTTTTCAAATGCTCTTCCTCTAAACTCCTCCAACTCAACTAACTTCAACAACCTTGCTTGACCACTTTCCCCCTCGTCCATATTAAGACGTTTGATAGCCCATAATGCACGGTGTTCAAGCTCCATGGGGAGATGACAAGCTTTACCATAGACCAATTGATACGGTGAGACACCAAGAATGGTCTTAAAAGCCGTCCGATAAGCCCATAAAGCGTCGTCAAGCTTGTCCGACCAATCCTTCCTCCCTCCATTGATGGTCTTCTCCAAAACTAACTTGATTTGGCGGTTTGAGACCTCCGCCAAACCATTTGCTTGAGGGTGGTAAGGTGTAGCCACTCGATGTTTCACTCCATATCTTTTCAACAAACTCTCCATCAACTTGTTTACAAAGTGTGATCCTCCATCACTCACTAAAGCCCGTGGAACTCCAAACCTAGCAAAAATGTTCTTTTTCAAAAACCTTTGCACAATCAAAGCATCATTCGTCTTCGTGGGGATTGCCTCCACCCACTTGGACACATAATCCACAGCTAGCAAGATGTACACATATCCTTTAGACGAGGGAAATGGTCCCATAAAATCAATCCCCCATACATCAAAAATTTCTACATCAATCCTTAAGGTCACGGGCATTTCATCTCTCTTGCCTATTCCCCCTATCCTTTGGCATCTATCACACTTTGCAACAAACTTCTTTGCATCCTTAAACAATGTTGGCCAATAGAAGCCCGATTGTAAAACCTTAGCCCCCGTCTTTTGATGAGCAAAGTGACCTCCACACAAAGACGAGTGACAAAGTTCAAGAATCCCCATAACTTCTTCTTCCGCTACACATCTCCTTATTACTCCATCATTGCAAATTTTAAACAAATACGGCTCATCCCAAAAATACTTCTTAACTTCCACATGAAACCTCTTTTCTTTGTACTCATTAAGCAACGTGGGCTTGATTCCACACACAAAGAAATTGACGTAATCGGCGTACCAAGGCGGCACATTCACCATGCGAGTACTCACTTGCTTGACCTCTAGTAGTAAAATGTCCTCATCCGGGAACTCATCCCCAATGGGCTTCAAATCTTCATTTGCACCTCCATTTTCTAACCTAGACAAATGGTCCGCAATCACATTCTCCACGCCCTTTTTATCCTTGATGACCACATCAAATTCCTGCAAAAGCAACACCCAACGAATTAAACGAGGTTTAGCATCTTTCTTACTCATGAGGTATTTTATAGCCGCGTGATCCGTGTAGACAATCGTTTGTGTTCCAACCAAGTATGGTCGAAACTTCTCAAAAGCATACACTACGGCTAAAAATTCCTTCTCCGTTATGGTGTAGTTAATTTGGCACGAATTCAATGTCTTTGAGGCGTAATAGATTGCTCTAAACTTCTTCTCTCTCATTTGCCCCAACACCACTCCAATGGATTGATCGCTAGCATCACAATGAAATTCAAATGGTAAACTCCAATCCGGGGTAACGAGGATCGGAGATGAAGTGAGAGCATCCTTAAGCACCGGATACGTTTCATCTTTTTCCAAGTAAGCATACTTTAAGTGATCCGGCAATGGTTTCAACTGTACCTTCTTCTTCTCTTGCACTTCCAAAAATGGCTTTTCATCAAGTTTCTCCACCTTTACCTCCTTTGCTTCCTCTTTTGTGAGTGCCCTACAAGCATTTAAACCATGCAATTCGTCAATTATTTCATCATTTTCTACACCAAAAGAAGATTTAGCTTTTATAGATTCAAGAGAATAAGAGTGGCTTATGATGATTTCCAAAGGGTCCTTGGAGTGAAGGTGATACATATGCTCTTCAACCATGTCGTCAATAACCTCCACTCTTCCACATTCCTCCCTAGGATACCTCATAGCCTCACTTAAAGAAAATATGACTTCATCCTCATTCACCCTCAAAGTTAGCTCCCCTTTCTCCACATCTATCAATGCTTTCCCGGTGGCAAGAAACGGACGTCCAAGTATCAATGGGACACTATCATCTTCAGCCATATCTAGTACCACAAAATCAACGGGGAACACAAACTTGCCAACTTTGATCAAAACATCTTCCACTATTCCCTTGGGATGTGTCAACGACCGATCTGCTAATTGAAGTGTAACCGACGTCGGTTTGACCTCACCAATACCCAACTTTTTGAAGATTGATAAGGGCATTAAGTTAATGCTTGCCCCTAGATCACATAAAGCTTTGTAGTTCCTTTGCTCTCCCATCTCACAAGGAATAGTGAAACTCCCCGGATCTTTCAATTTAGGGGGAAGTTTCTTTTGCAAGATTGCACTACATTCCTCCGTAAGGTTTACCGTTTTGAACTCTCCCAAGCTTCTTTTCTTTGACAAGATATCCTTCAAAAATTTGGCGTAGTTGGGCATTTGAAGTAAGACCTCCGCAAAAGGCATATTCACATGTATCTTCTTCAACATTTCAACAAACTTGACAAATTTCTCTTCTAATCCCTTTTTCAAGCATCTTTGTGGAAACGGGATTGCCATGGGCAACTTAGGAATCCCCCATTCATCCCTTTCAAACTTTTCCTCTCTCTCTTTCCGTTTTGCTTCTCTACATCTTTCCCATTTCTTTGGAGACTTTACTTTTTCTTCTTCAAGTGTAGGGGTACTTTCACCTTTTTCAACAATATCAACTTCTTTCTCTTTCCCTTCTTCACCCAAACTTTCCATAGGCTTAAGTTCACAATCCACCTCCTCTACTTCCGTTGGCATTGAAGGCCCTTCGTATTTTGTTCCACTACGAAGTTCAATCACCTTACATTGCTCCTTTGGATTAGTAATGGTTGTAGATGGAAACTTCCCTTGGTGATGAACATTACCCCTTTCACTTGCCATTTGACTAATGTGAGTCTCAATTGCTTTGAATCGATTCTCATTTACCTCATCTCTTTGCTTCACATATTCAAACTTTCTCTCATTCTCTTGTTTCTCTTGCTTCATAAACTCAAACATCTTTGTCATTTTATCCTCCAATGTAGACAATGTAGACTTTCCTTCATCATTTGGAGCCTTCTCCCCCGGATGAATGCCCGGTGGCAATGTGAGTGCATTACTTTGATTCCCATACGACAAATTCTCATATCTCCGGGGTTGATTGAAATTCCCTTGAAAATTACCTTGCCCCCAACCTCCTTGCCTTTGTGGATATCCTCATCCATTATTCCCAAAATTTCCACCGTAATTTCCTTGGAAGTTCCTTCCTTGCATGAAGGCAACTTCCTCAAGTGTCATCTCCGATGGGCTCCAAGAATTAGAGGACATACCTTGTTGAGGTATAGAGGTAGGCATTTGACAACTTTGAGAAGATTGACCCATACTTGGTGTAGATACACCTTGTTGAAAATTAGGAAACACTTGTTGATTCATCAAAGGTATTGACATCACATGCGGAGGATTAGCTAGCATTTGTTGATTCACCATTGGTGTAGATGTTGGAGTCACTTGCATACTAGCATTCATCCTTTTTAGTATCTCCGTGATTGCCTTGTCGGTTACATCTTCATTAGGCACCTCCACCTTTTTCACTTGTTGCAAGCACACTTCTTCCATCTTAGCAATCTTCTCTTTTTCATATAAGCCCGCAACTCTATCCATGGCCGATTGTCCCGTATTCAATGCTATTTCTTCACATATGGCAATTGCTCTTTCCGGAGTTTGCCCCAAAATCGAACCTCCCGATGAAGCATCAACAAGCATCCTTTCACTTCCATTCAAACCGGCATAGAAAAATCCTACTTGTTGATCTTCGGGGAATCCGTGTTGTGGACATTTCCTTAGCATTTCTTTGAATCGGTCCCAAGCCTCACTAAAAGTTTCAAGAGGCATTTGCTTAAACTGCAATATTTGACCTTTGAGATGCAACATCTTCGATGGTGGGAAATACTTGCTCAAGAATCTTTGTGCCAACTCTCTCCATGTGTTGTAGGATCCCGGTGGTAAAGTATGATACCAAGCCTTAGCTCTATCTCGTAATGAAAACGAGAAGAGCTTCAATTTAATAACATCCTCACTTACCCCATTTATCTTGACCGTGTTTGCTAACTCCGTAAATTGGGCTAAGTGAGCATTTGGATCCTCCATAGTACCACCACCAAATTGGTTTGCTTGCACCATGTTGATCAATCCCGTCTTGATCTCAAAATGATTAACATTCACCGGTGGTCCCACAACATAGTTTCCATATTGCGGTTGGAAGTGATCTCGGATGTTCATTCCCACTCCATTATTCCCATTTCTACGAGGTTGATTTTGCACCATCGGAGGATCATTCCTTGCTTCTTGTTGTGCCAACAAGTTTTGAATAATAGCTTGCAATTGTTGGTTTTGCAAGTGCATTTGTTGAGCATAAACTTGTGGCACATATTCTTGATTACCAAAACCTCCTCTAGCATTATCACCACCTTGAAAATTTCTCAAATTACCTTCTTCATCAACCATATTTGCATTATCCCTTACTTCTTCCATATTTTCTTCCGTTGGTTCCAACACTCCTCTTCTTTGTCTTCTTAAGGTAGCTTCTAATTCCAAATTCAAAGGTTCAATAGATTGAGACCTTGAACGAGTTTGCATGTACCTACAAGAATTCCAAAATTAGCTCTCCAAGTAACCAAGACAAGTAAACAACTATACAAATGAAAGAAATATCCTTATCAAGACTAATCAACTTCAAACTCGTTACAACCACAAGTTTAACATTTCCCCGGCAAGCGGCGCCATGAACTTAGTCGCATTTCTAGTGAAATGTCAAGAGTAAGTGTACTCTATCGCTGTTGTATACGCGTGACCAAGTGCAAAATTTATAGTATTGTCGTCCCAAGGGAAAAGGTAAACTCAAGTTGTATCCGGATTTTCCATTGATTTATGTTTTGTAAGGATGATCAAGATAAGGTTTTGATTTAAGAACTATGATTACTCTATCAATTAACTAATGAACTAGACAAACAACTAATTATAACAAATATCAATCAAATCAAGTAGCAAGATGAGATGGAATGGATGAAGTGTATCTAAAAAGAGAGCAAGGCTAGCAACATCATGGTCAAGGTCTTATGTAGACTTCACACTTACTCAAGCATTGATGACTTTCAAGTTATGAAACTAAGGGCAATCACAATTGTACCCCTAACCCCTATGGCCAAGGTGATTAGGTTCTCAACTCTTTTACAAGTTTAAATCTCCTAAGATTGTCTTACTCTCAATTCCCTCATGGGTACTATGATCATAAGTTGGTTCCCCTCACTAGTTCATCACTAATGTTCTATCATGAGGTTCTAAGCACTTGGAGGGAATGGCTTTCCTCCCCTCATACTAACCAAGTCACCTAATACAATCAATGATTCAATTAAACTACCACACATAATATTGGAATGGTCATCCTAACACTATGCATAGAGAATTTAACCACACACATCATGCATCAAATGAGAATAAGCATTCATGATAGAAAGTAATCATAACAATCAATTCATCAAGCTTTAATAGTGCAAAAATCTACATATTTCCTAACCAATCATATTACTAGCCTCACTTGAGGACTAGCCACAAATATTCATTGCAAATTGGCTACAATCCAATACAAGCTCCATATGAGCAATAAAATGAAGAAAGTAGCAAAATAAAAGAGATTGAGCTTCCCCTTGAAGGTAGACTCCTTCTTCCTTGATCATGCCAAATTCTTCAAACAAATCTGATTTTCTCTTCTTAGATGATGGAATGAATGGATGTATGGGTGGATTTATGAAGATCAAGGTGAATTGATGGATTTAGATGGTGTAGATGGCTTGTAGATCTAGTGTGTGAGGAAATGTGGTGTGGATTGTGTGTAACTGCTCTCAATCTGATATAATCTGTATCTCTCCCTCTAATTTCGCACAAATCATGGTTTTATATCACTTATGGACCTTCTAGAAGCTTCCGGAACTTTCTGAAATTTACACAGGATTTTGCACCTACACGGCCCGTGCTGCAGTACACGGCCCGTGTAGGGCACACCTACTTCGGCGTTTTGTGCATGCTTCCGGACACGGCTCGAGCTGCAATACACGGCCTTGATCATGGCCGTGTAGCACGTTCTGACGACAATACACGGCTTCTTCTTACAGGGCCGAGCTCCGCACACGGGGCGTGCAGCAGCACACGGCCCGTGCACCGGCGCACGGCCAAATCCCTGGGCGAGCAGCGTGCTCTGATGACATTACACGGCCAGCTGCTACAGGGCCGTGTTCCGCGCACGGCCCGTGCAGCTGCCTGGCCTATTCTTCGTCTCCCTTTCGCTCCTGACTCCGTTTTTGTCCGTTCCATGACCTGTTTTACACATATTCAAGCTCATTTACACAATTCTATAAGTTCGTACCACTTTCCTCAAAACAACAATAACTCCACCAAACTTAACACAAATACGGATAAAAACATCCGAAAATACACACATAAAGACACTAAAACCTAGGTGAAAATGACGACAATCAAAGCCCGATTGGTGGCTAAAGGCTTTAGACAAAAGGAAGGATATGATTTCTTTGATACCTACTCACCAGTAACACGAATCACGTCTATTCATGTGTTTATAACGATTGTTGTGTTGAACAATCTAGAAATACATCAAATGGATGTAAAAATGGCCTTCTTAAATGGTGAGTTAGATGATGAAATATACATGGACCCAGTGTTTTTATAACCGGACAGGTGACCCAAACGGTTCGAGGTTCAACCGGTCGGACCGGCGTTCAACCGAAAAAATAAAAAATTACATATTTTTAATATTATTTAATTATTTAAAATATTATTTTACAATCTTGTAGCCCAATTTTACTTTAGAAGTGATGGCCCATGACAAGAAAATAATTTTAAAGCCCAAATCATGTGATATAAGTTGATTTTATAAAAATGAAGATCACTGATAAAAATCGTTGGAAGATTAGTAATATTGTTTTTAAAATTTTATTAATTAAAATAGTTTAGAAAAGAAGTTAGGGCACTAGATATCCACTTCCTCATGCCCTAAAATTGAATCTTATCATGCGTCTATCCTCATTCTCACGCCATTATCCGGCTCTCTCTTATCCTCACGGTGTTACCAATCCTTATTTCTCCCAGACTAACTTAAGCCACCCACCACCACCCGCCTACAATACCACCTCTCTCAGAATCTCACTTATGCGACCCGCCGCCACAACCTACAGCATCGTGGTCTACACAAGTCACCGCTGCCGACACCCGCCTATTTTTCACCCACATCGCGCCGGCCGCCTGCTACCCGAGTGAAACCACCATCTCAATTTTAGGTTTTTGTATAGGTTTTAATTTTCTCATTTCTCAATTTTTTTATGAAATAAGAAATAAAATGAGTTGTGATTTTTTACTTCTTCTCCTCCTGAACACATTCAGCAGCGATTAAAAAACAAAAAAAAGATAAAATCGGCAATTTTCAATTTGGACGATTTTACCAATTTTCCCGGTTCTGACCAGTCCAAACCGATTTTATTCGGTTCAATAAGAAAAACGATTTTAGGGAGTTTTCTGACCGCAGTTTCCGGTCGAACCAGCCGATCCAGTTCGGTTCTGAAAACACTGTATAGACCAACCAAAAGGCTTTATAGCACCTGGTAATGAGAAGAAGGTGTGTGATTGTTGTATGGACTTAAACAAGCTCCAAAACAATGGCATGTGAAATTTGACAACACAATGATGTCAAATGGTTTTCGAATCAACAAGTGTGACAAATGTGTGTATGTTAAAAATACACCCAAGGGATTTGTTATTGTCTGCCTCTATGTAGATGATATGCTTATCATGGGAAGCAGTAATGACATAATCGTTGACGCTAAACAGATGTTGAATCGGAACTTTGACATAAAGGGCATGGTATAGCGGATGTGATACTTGGAATCAAAATTCAACGAACATCTGATAGAATTGCTTTGTCACAATCTCATTACATTGAGAAAGTGTTGAAGAAATTCATTCGATTATTCACCGGCTAAGATACCCATGGATTCAAGTGTACACCTTAGTAAGAATAAAGGTGAACCAGTGGCTCAATCTGAGTATGCAAGTGTTATAGGGAGCATAATGTACTTAACCAATTGTACACGTCCTGACATAGCGTGTTCAGTTAACAAACCGAGCATATACACAAGTAACCCAAGCAATGAACTGGAAAGCATTAAGAAGAAGAGTGTTGAGATATTTGAAATACACTCTTGATGTGGGGCTACACTATTCTAAGTATCCAGCAGTACTTGAATGGTACAGTGATGCAAACTGGATATCTGACACAAAAAACTCATTCTCCACGAATAGATATGTATTCACAATCGAAAGCGGTGCAGTGTCTTGGAGGTCTACAAAACAGACCTCTATAACCTGTTCTACAATGGAATCTGAGTTCATAACTTTAGATAAAGAAGAGGAAGAAGCATAATGGCTTCGTAATTTCCTTGAGGATATTTCATGTTAGAACAAACCAGTCCCTACCGTGAGGTTAAGTCTTTTGACTTTTAATGATTCCTAAAAGGCCGAGTAACAACTTGTTGAGTATAACGGGGTACTTAAGATAGGAGATCATCTATGCAAGTGTGAAGTGAGTGGCTGCTTCAAAGTAAAACACTTATAAATCCAAAGGGGGTTCATGGCCGAAACGGACCAAAACGTGAGAACAAAGATAATGCGAGACATTGATGCGTTCACACTATTGTCTCAGTATACGCTAAGAAGGAGTAGTTCAAAGACATTGTGTCTACTAAGCCACCGGTATGCTCGATAGTGTTGGACTACGGAAAGTTCAAAGTCTCAAGTTACCTATCCGGATACATTAATATTTCACGAGGATTGGATTGTGTGTCTGCATTGCATAGACGCCAAATTTCACTCATGTTGGGAATTGTTGAGGGAATTTAATTGGTTAGCAAGGATTAATAATAAATTAATTATCAATTAAATAATAATTAAAGTGAGTAAAATTAGTCCAAATATGATAATTTGATCAAATATGATAGTGATCACAATCATTGATTAAAATAATAATCTCATCATATGAGAGTGGTTTTAAAACCAATAAATAGGATCATTGTGCCCAACACACTTAACCTCAAATTTTCTTTGCATATTTTTGGTCAATTTCAATATTGAGGAATTCCTTAACCTCTTATCTTTGCAAATTTTTGGTCACTTTTTAGTTTGTTAATTTTTCTTTCTCTAAGATGACAACTTCAAGAACCTCATCGGTGGCGGCACGGCTGAGCAGGTCCGCCGCAGATTCAATCAGGGCTGCCCAATCGATTCGCTCAGATCTCGCCACTGCATTTGCTCCAATAAACGTTGCTAATAAGAATAATATTTCGATATCTAATTCACTCTCTACATCACTTCTCAACCGCCTCACTTCCAACCCTACACTCACCCGTCCTTACTCCACCGCTGCTGCCACTGCCCAGGTAATTTCTTTGATCAGTTCTTCTGATTATTATGTCTAACTAAAAAAAAGAAAACACAACTCATCAGATTTCATATATTCTTGTGATAATAATTTATGTTGAGATTGGGTCCCATTAAGAAGAACCCAAAACTCATTGAACATTGTGGATCTTACATTATACTCAGCAAGATCATATCTTGGTTCTAATAGAGAATGTGAATTGTTCCTTGATCAGATCCCAGGATCCATAGGCTCTAAAAAAGTGGAAATTTCTCCCAACTGGACTGCCGTGGTTGCAAGTTTTCCGGTTCGCACTCTGTGGCACATGTATGAAGGGATGGAAGAGATTTTGGCGGATTACATCCACCAAGAAACCACTCAAACATGGATGTTGATCAGCTTTAAACTGTTTCTTTTGATCACAATGAAGGATGCTTTCTTGGCCCTGGCTCATCTCTGAAGACCAACCCCAAGTCACTCATTTTGGGACTCATCTCTGGATAAGGTTGGGTCAATTCATAGTGCTAGAGAAAATGGAAAATAATGCAAGTGAACTGAATCTTGCTAATGACCAATTGTGTTTCAGAGTGTTTGGATATTTCTACTGCTTATTTGAGGATTTTGCATAAGTTGCTGCATATTTGATTCTAATTGCCAAACTTTTTGAGATTTGTTTTTTTATTGGATGGAATGTGTGGGAGAGGCAGGGTCGTTTTTGGTGATGGCAGAGGGAAATGATCTCCTCCATGACTACAGAGTTAGCGAGTGTTTGATTCATTAAGGTTATTAGGTGGGTGAATAAAGAATCAAAGATAGGCATGTAAATTGCCTTAATTCTTTATTAGTTTTATTGGATATATGATAACTCACTTCCTCTTGTAATATATCGGACGATTCGGACCCTTTTGGTTTTACCTAACGGATTTAGAAGAAAGTTAAGTCTACTTAAGTGTAATTAGTATGTAAATTTCTTTATTTTTAGTAAATTTTTAAGACTCGTGGAGCTTTATTAATTCTATGTAAACCATAAATAGTGTCATACTCTTAGATAAAATGCAATCTACAATTCTAACATTGCCAACTAACACAAATAAGTAAGCTCCTGCAACTGACAACTCCAAATAACTAATGCACATTTGTGTGATTCAATAGATTAAGTAGGTACCTGGATTTCTGAATTTTCTGAGTTACAGCGGTGGACTCTTCCCTGAAGGAGTTGACATTGCAAAAATTTGGTGAGTGCCCCGGCACATGACAGTATTCCACGATATGTAGTGGTTTCTGAAACTCCGTGCGCCTGTGTTTTTGGTGGTGGCAATAATGTGGTTTATTCTGTTATCATCCATACCTTTGTCCACTTGTAGAAGTACTAATTCTGACTGACTGCTGTCCTTTATAGGTTGAACAAGGGTGTGATTGTATATATTTGTGATAGTCGAGGTGTCAGATATTTATGACACAGATAGAAGCAATGCGACAGCTGCTTCGGAACCCCTAGTTATGCTGGTATGCCGAGTTTGCCTTTTGCAAATCTTTCTTCGTATACAAATAGTTCTTCTCAATCCATGGCAGAGAGCTCAAGACTGATTCTGTGTTTACCTTTTCAGCTTTTATTAATCTTGATTGATATGTTTGCAAGTCATCAATACATTTTGCTGCATCATTCTAACATATGCAGCTGAATGCCCAACGGTTACATAAATTGTTTGTCGATCAGAGTATCAATTAGGTTGAATATTTATTATGGGATTAGATTTATAAGAAAAAGGGTACAAAGTAAGCAGTAGCGTCACAATATTAGAACAATTCCTTATTACTATAATTCGTAGAATGTGCAATAATTGAATGTGAAATTTAGGCATTTTCCAGAATGGCGGTTGATGATCGTCTTTGATGCTACAAGGCATACATTTCTTCCATTTCGACTACCCTTCCTTTCTACTAGAATTGTGAGCCTCTAATTCTCATAGATTTGATAATGAATATTGAGGTCTTCGTTTGAATATTACTCATAGTTGTGTCGGTTGCCCCAATGATGGACTCGTCAATGGTGCTATTCCACAAAAAGTTCTTCGTTTCTTGCTAGCACCATATAAAAGACATGTTTGTTTATGTTAAATTTTTTACTCTTGGCACACGTGTTGACTGATCTTAAGTTATCTATCTGCATGCAACTTCTTCACACTTACAAAGCCATTGTCATGATGAAAATGCCCTTGTAGGTCAACAAAGGAACCGCAAGTGCGAGTGAAATTCTGGCTGGTGCTCTAAAGGACAACAAGCGTGCAGTCCTAGTTGGCGAACCTACATATGGAAAAGGGTGACTAGTCTGATCTTTCTACCATCACTTCTTTGCAAAATCTCACTGCTGTCGTTGATAGAATCCCATATTATCATATATGTAGTAAAATTCAATCAGTTTTTTAGCTGTCTGATGGCTCTGGCTTGGCTGTTACAGACGCACGGTACGAAACACCTGCCCAAACTGATATTGATAAGGTTCGTCTCCCTCTCCCTTGCACGTATTTCATTACAACATGTAATGTTCTTCGTTGTGAATGTTCTTCGGTGTGAAGGTTGGCATAATGCCGGACCACCTGCTTCCAGTTTCCTTTCCAAAAGGAGTGTGTGTTTGGCTGCCTTCAGAATCCTGCCTCTGCTTGCTATCTCGACAGAGTTGAATTATTCTCCAGATGATGTTCTTGTTCTCCTGTTTGTGCTGAAATCATTCTTTAATTACTCTATTGAAAGAAGGAAGGAGAAACACCTGTTTTAATCCTCAATTCCAACCTCATTTTGATTTATGCTGTTCAAGTTGCAACATTTTTCTTCAGCAGTACGGTGTGTGTTTTTTTTTTATTATTCCCTATGTAACAATATATTCTTCATAGTTGAATATGAAGTTTAAGAAAAATTATTTTTTTAATTATTTTTATTGATTTTTCAAGGGTAACTTTTTATTTTAATTAATAAATAAATTATAATATACTCCATGTTATACTTGTTAGGTGAACTGGTGATAAATTTGTAAATAAGATGGAGTAATTCATACTTTTACCCTTTTAGGCAATGTTTGTTTTTAAGTTTCAAACTCAAGTTTTGGTCAGATTTAAAAAACTATTTCTGTATATAACTATCACATTTTCTCTATTTAATTAATACATTTTCTTTTTTTATTTCTCTCATTTAACTTTTTATATAAATTAATAGTGTGAAAAGTTAAAATCCAGCCAAAACAAACTTTTTAAATAAATTAATATATTAATTTAACTTAAGAAGGATATGAAGGAGGGTGTTTGACATGTTTAATTTTAATTTTAGTATTTTTCTTATCAATTTTAATTAAATAACTTTTAATTTTTTCAGTTTTAATTTTTTTTTTAAACTTCAAATTATGAGTCCAACCACTTTGGATCTCAACAGTAATGAATTTTAATTCAATATCCCATATTAAATAAAATAAAATAATTAAATTTTAGGTGTACATCATGTGCATCCCAACTCAATTATAATAGTACATGATGTTCAAGTCTTTTAAATTTTGCAAAAGTTCTGTAAAATTACTATAATTAAAAAATTAATTATAACAGTACATGATTTTCAAGTTTTTTAAATTTTGCAAAATCTGTAAAATTACTATAATTAAAAAATTAAAAAAGAAGTTGAAAGATTGAAATCGATAAAAAAGATAAAAATAAAAAGAAGTTAAAAAGATCAAAATTGGATTAAAAAAAATTACATATATATCTAAAATAATATAACTGAAATTCTTAGATAAAATAAATGAATGAAATCATTGATCTGATTTAGCCTTGCACTCATTATTTCTCTCTCCGATCGTCGGCCCGGCTCGCAATCTCCTCTTCCATCGCCTCCGTCCAATACACTCGATCCCCGCCGCCGTCCTCGCTGTTATCGTTGTTTCCTTTTTTATCCACCTGTTATTACATTGTTTGGTGAGTATGCTAATTTTGACCGCGCCTAATTTAGCTTTTTTTTATTTTTTCTTTGTGAGCCCTAATTTCTGAATTCTGACCTAATCTTCGATTTTAAATTCTTTAGTTTTTCTGCATTAGCAATCTCTTTCCCCTACAAATTGATTTCCTAATGTGCTTTATAGAATTGTAGTGTGTAGACCTTTGTCATCGGTACCAGCAGCTGCGAATCAGTCATATACGGCGCCGCCGCCACCACTTATATCAATAGCTTTAACTTCGGCACTCAGGTATTGCTCCACCTTTTGATTCTCTACCTGTTCATAGATCTTTGTATTTTGATTCTCTACCTGTTCATAGATCTTGTATAGCTGTTTCTTTGGAGTCCTTTGGAATTGCTCTTTCTACTACTAAGGCTTACAAATGCCCTAATTAAAATTAAAACTTATCAAGGGATAATAATGATAGTGTTTTGCTAGCTGAATTACGAAGGATTGCACATATTTCTCCACCACTTTTAGAATAGGTCTACATATTTTTCTGAATTTTACTTCTGGGAAATGGGGAGCAAAGCTAAAAAAGTTAAGAAATTGATTAATTTTTCAAATTTTAGTTGTTTTTATGGGCTCAATATTATTATCATCTTAGGAGAGAAAATCATTCTTTGGGTTATTTTCGCACCCTTGAATGTCTTACAGTTATGTTGGCTGCTTCCCATACATTTTCTTAAAATGGTTTCATTGGTATGGTGAGAGAATCGAATGTGCACACATATACCTCTTTTCGTAGCTCTTATAAGAAACTCTAGTGCACCCTCCTAATAATATATCTATCTATCAATCATCCTTTAAACAACTAATCTAAACACAGTTGTCTATCCCATTCTTTGGCTAGGACTAGTAATAAAGCAACATGTGATTGTGATCCGTTATAAAGGATAAATTATACTGGAATTTATTTAACTTGTGATTATATGTATCCATTGTTTCTTACCTTAAAAAAGGGATAGTGTTTATATCTAGTTATTAATTATCTTATGTTTGTTATTAGGTACCATCAAAGTGTATAACATTATAACATGATTACCCTCATTTTTTTGTTGAATGAGAATAGGAGAGAAAATAGCATGTAGGAGGTTATATTTGTAAATTTCACTTTCAATACTGTGAGGAATTAACAATTGGTATTATGCCTAGTTGTCTACCGCCTGAATTAGTCAGATGTATAACATCCACTCGTGTGAATTCAACCTCCTATCTTTACATATTTTTGGTCACTTCTTTATTTGTTATTTTTTCTTCTCTAAGATGGCAACTTCAAGAACCTCGTCAGCGGCAGCACGGCTGAGCAGGTCCGCCGCAGCTTCACTCAGGGCTTCCTCTGCTGCCCAATCAATGCGCCCTGATCTCGCTGCTGCTATTTCTCCCTGTTGTCCGATGAACTTTGCTAATAAGAATAATATTTCGATCCCTAATTCACTCTCTACATCACTCCTCGCCCGCGTTGCTTCCAACTCCGCCCTCACCCGTCCTTTCTCGACCGCTGCTACCACTGGCCAGGTACATTGCAAGTATTATTATGGAAGTGGTGTGCACTTAACTTCCGAATCATGTCTTACATTACACTCGGCATATTTTGGTTCTAATAGAGAATGTGAATTGTTCCTTATCAGATACCAGGATCCCTAGGCTCTAAAAAAGTGGAAATTTCTCCAAACTGGGCTGCCGTGGTTGCAAGTTTTCCGGTTCGCACTCTGTGGCACATGTACGAAGGGATGGAAGAGATTTTGGCAGATTACGTCCACCAAGAAACCACTCGAACATGGATGTTGATCTGCTTTAAACTGTTTCTTTTAATCACAATGAAGGATGCTTTCTTGGCCCTGGCTCATCTCTGAAGACCAACTCTGATTCACTCATTTTGGGACTCATCTCTGGGGCAGAGAACAATGGATAAGGTTGGGTCAATTTGTAGTGCTAGAGAAAATGGAAAATAAAGCAAGTGAACTGAATCTTGCAAATGAGCAACTGTGTTTCAGAGTGTTTGGATATTGTTACTGCTTGTTTTAGGATTTTGCATAAGTTACTGCATGTTTGATTCTAATTGCCATACTTTTAAAGATTTGTTTTGTTATTGGATGCAATGTGTGAGAGAGGCAATGTCTTTTTTGGTGATTGCAAAGGGAAATGGGCTCTTAGACACTAGTGAGTGTTTGGTTCATTAAGATTATTAGGTGGGTTAATAAAGTTTAAAAATGTCATGAAGAAGGAATAAGTATGAAAATTGCTTAATTCTATATTAGTTTCATGGGATATAATAACTCACCTCCTCCTTAAGTTGTAATACATTGGGTCCTTTGGTTTAACTAATGGGTTTAGAAGGAAGTCCTTTAAGTACAATTAATGTGTAAATTCTTTTATTTTTAGTAAATTTTAAGGTTATTATTAACTCAAGGTGAATCAAACATTCCCATTATACTCCTAATTGTTGTTCGTGTAACCATCGTCTTAAATAAAATGCAATCTAAAAATTCATCAGTTTAAGATTTGCCCTTGCCAACTAATATAAATAAGTAAGCTCCTGCAGTTGACAACTCTAAATAACTAATGCACATATGTGTAGATTCAATAGATTAAGTAGGTTTCTCAAAAAGTGCTGAGATTCAAATCTGGCAAGTTACTTCCCCTGATCTCAATATGCTTCATTTCTTGCATATCCCATATCTCTCTAAATAACTAATGCACTAATGCACATATGTGTAGATTCAATAGATTAAGTAGGTTTCTCAAAAAGTGCTGAGATTCAAATCTGGCAAGTTACTTCCCCTGATCTCAATATGCTTCATTTCTTGCATATCCCATATCTCTTGAGGCACATAATATTGATGGAGCTCTGCAAATATAGATATCAAATAGGTTGGGCCCGCGCGGGCCAACTCATTTGGCTAAAACTAGCCCCACCAATAGCCTAACCCGTAAATAACTCGCCCCATCAAAGCCCGCCACATCAATAACTCATCATGTTTAATTTCAAAATAAAAAATTGATTTTTATGATTTTTTTGTCAATGCTTGTTAATTAGTTCATTTCGATAACCTATTTTCATATGTTAATTTTAGGCTTTTTTTAATAAATTATACTCCTGTTAACATGAAAATAAGGTTAGGTTCACGCCCATAAAGATCCACCACATCTAACACGCAAAATGGTGGATTATTGTGAATCAACTCATCCCACCAACCTATTTTTACACTTCTATCTCTATCTGCAACACGATATATTTGTGTCAATGTATGATTACAAACATCAACCGAACTAGTTTAATTAGAATGTATTTAAGAACATCATGATTCCATTGTTATGTATTCACTGAAAAACAATAAAAACTGAATTAATATTTTAAACTGACATTAAATCAGACCAAATTATGCCTCTGTGATGAAGTACATTATATAACCAGAAGATACATTTTAAGGGGGAGGAAATAGAAATTACAATGGAAAAACACAGTGCTAATATACAACAAAGCCATCCAAGATGAAAGGAAGGCCAAAGAATCCCCCTATAGCCAATGGAATTGAAGCATTACACAAAGATTACAAGCTCTCTCTCTCTCCCCCCACTCTCTCTCTCAGAACAATCAGTTTCGTCGCTCCAAAAAAGAAAAAAACTATGGGCACCAGAAGCTGAGAAGGCAGTATTTATCTATCATTTTGAGCATCCAACCGGCAGTATTTAGCGTCCGGAATAGAATCAGCAAACATCTGTACACAGCTCACCAAACAAAAGTCTGAAAGTTAAACCCCAGGTATGTCCAACTGTAGGAGTTCCCCCCATCTCGTTTTCTGTTCGTCGAGACATCAACACAACTTTACAAAATAAGTGCCAGGAAAGTGTGATTTGTCATTGATGTGCAGCTCCACGGCACTCCCCCGCCCCTGAAATAGAACCATGTCATTCAAATGAAGATTTCATGTTAAGTAATCAAATGAAAATAAATTTGCTTAAGACGCTTTGCATGTGGTGTTTGAGGAGCAAAAGTGATTCAAAGTCATATATTTGTGGGCCGGAGTTAAAGCTTAGCCAGCAACAAACTTGAGCGCAATTGAATCCCAGTTCAATAATGCATATCATTTAAACCGTTATAAAAACAAGTACAGTGCAAATGATATTTGAAAATAGGTTTCTTCGACTTAATTGAACCCAGAAAAAGCCAGGAAAATAAAAAATTTAGGTATAGCACAAGGATAGATGGCCTTCATGTAGCAACATAAGGGTAAAGAAAGGAAACGTAAAATATAAAACAAACCATCACCAAGCTGTGAATTAAATAATTAATTGTCCTCGCTTGACACAAATCAGCCTTCCAAAGCAAATGTTTGAACCTATTAACAAAAAAGCCATGAGATCAAAAGACAACATATTGGACGAAATTTTATAGCAATGAAAATTACAAATAGGTTATAAGGACATGACATTATATCAAGATCAGTTTGCACACAGTAGATGCAGTACATCATTATAGTACATAGCCATTGAGCTTGCATGCGATGCTATGTTGAACCTAAGAGAACAAGATGGTAAAGATATTTGGAAATAGTCTCAGAGATAGAGTTTGATGCTAATCGTTGTAAATTGTCATGCATATAAATCATGCAGGATTTAATCTTCAGCGAGCTTCATCCAATCACAAATTCTTAGTTCCGTGGGTAACTGATCAAATAAAACAAGGTAAAACCAGCATCAAAGGAAAACCTAACTCTTCCTATACCTCAAACATATTGTCATCGGTACCACAGGATCCCCCATTGCTAGAGCCATGAGATGCATCGCACTGAAGAATTCTCAGCTTTCCTTCCTAGCAAATATTATATGAAATAAATATAAGCAGAGGAAAAATACCGTACATGATTAGAAATATAAGCCTCGGCAATTTCTCGCTTACCTTGGTACCATATACAAAGCCACCACCAACTGAAGGGTGGAAACAAGCTACATTAACCTCATCTTCTGCACTGGGGAGCACTCTCACAAGTTCCATATCAGATACTCTGTAGATCTGTAATAAAGATAGGAATCTTAGCAGAATATTCAGATTATACAAAAATCAGACGGCACGGATGTATATCATATAATCTTGAAGCAAGCAACAAGTTTATGGTGGATATTATGCTTTATATTGAGTATCTTTATAAGCTAGTGAGACTGGACAGATGTTTATATGGGTCCTGACCTAATAAATTATTATAACAGAACGGAAAATTCTCATGCAATCCTAAGAATTCTAGCACCAATTTATGCCACAGAAGCATCAAAATGTGATCACAAATACACTTAATGCACATATGGTTCACTGCCTCACATACAAAACAATAATTAAAGACTGGCTATAGTGGGTAATAAATTTGGTTGAGGAATTTAAGATTCCAATAGACCTGTAGATTATAGTGGCCAACATAAGTGGATAGATGGATGGCTTCTAAATACTACATACTGAAGTATTGCGTAACCAATGAACCAGCTTCTGACTTATGCAGATAATCAAGCTACCGTAAAAGAATATTTCCTTGCACTTTCTATCCAAATTCATATTTAAAGGATATCTATGAAGGATAGTTCTGACAATCCATGCAACTCTGGTTAGCTAAAAGGCAACACTCTCGACATTGTCATAATTACTGGAGAAATCATTTTAATATAGATGTTTAACTCTTCAGACAGAATCCTGTGATGAATAAGGTAATAATACCTGGTTCCTATATAAATTAGTCATACCACAACATAAAGCCACAAACAGAACATTATCTCATGTTCTCATTATTACTGAAGCAGTAACTGCTTAACATAAATATTATTTTTTCACAATCTGCCACTATAGGGAGTCTTATGATGGATGTACATTGACTCGTGTTAGAACTAATGTACGATATAAGTAATTCATAAAACATAACAAGCAGATGATAATCATTAACCTGCTGAGTTACGTATAATATATAATGTAAACAAGAATTCAGAGACAATATTTTGCACACAAATCTCACCTCCAGAATTGTGTATATGGGAACTGTTGTATCTCCATCAATCACTACACTTTTAAGCAGTGAATTATGGCGCCGACCATAGGCTAGTAACAGGTGGTCAGAAGTTGGAGAAAACTGCAGTTGCAAGAGGACTGGAAATTAATAGCCATTGTTTGACAGGAAAAAAATCACATACAGGGATTTTATCACTGAAAATGATTATAATCCATATTTATCCTCATGTTTCAACAAATATACGAATTGTTCACAGCCATATGTACTGAACCCCAGCAATATAACAAACCTGTATTGAAGTCAAACAATGAGCGGCTCTGATTGCCCGAGATGTTAACACAGAACCAAAGCTACATTAATAAAAGCATCATCAGCTCAGATGAAAATCATGTGATATAACACTTAAAAGCACAAATTATAGGGACTCACGTAGCCTCCTCAAGAGAATATATCCTTAGCTCATACATAACTTGGTGGGCAGAAATAGGATGCCTAGTCGGAGAGGTTGAGGCTCCTGTAACATCATTCTGAACCTGGCCAACCAGCACTGGATCTGTATCAATGTTTGGCAGGATACATGCCACACAAGCCGCTAAAAACCTTCCACATGGTGAAAAGTGGGCACCCATTTCACTATAAAAAATATACGCTATATGTAAGCATTTCATTCAAGACAGCTAGAACAAACGTAGAGATTACAAAAGCAAGTATTGGAAATAATTAAGCCACATATAATGAATGCCAATAGCATCTTAACCTCATTAAATACTCATTAATACAATCCAAAAGCAGTAAAGCAAGTTCATTTTCCTTAATCTCATCTATCATCCACTGTCTAAAACCAGCAATCAATAAACCAGAAAGTCAACAGCATTACATACCTACAAAGTACGGCATGGGGTATCGTTAAGCGACAGCGTTGTGTGTCGAGAGGTGCACAGGGATTTTTCACATCATGAGTCCATACTCTTAGCTTCACAGTGCAAGGTAATTCTGCAGCCGCGGCTGCAGCCAGTGAGGTAGCTACCTCAGACTGAACTTGTCTTGTAAAAGGTTGTGAAATAGCTTGCTCAGGTTGGATACTATTAAAAGCAGTGGTATCGCTAGATATAGTTGCTCTCATGCGGGAGCGTGAAGTTCGATGTCGTGAACCTGATCTTCCAGGAACTCTTGAATTACCAACATTAGGAATTACTGGAGGAACCATGGATGATGCATTTCCTATTGTACCATAGGAAGATAAACCATCCGTAGGACTTCCGTGGTGAGTGTGCATTGCACGTTGCCCAGCTTGACTCTGACCAATCAACCACCCTTGAAGAAAGGGAAGCTCCCAATGTGAAGGGTCACCAAATGGGAAAAACTGACTGCCCCTATCTTCAGTGGGCACATCAGTCTCCATGGCATCCATGGCAGGTTGGGAAATAGAATTATCCATTACCCTTGTTAACATATCATTTTGTGGCTCCTCTCGCACAGGAGATTGGATCGGAGATAACACAAGTTCATACTGACCAGATGGAGTCGAGTACGTAAGAAGTCGAACAGAAGCAGAAGGGTCCACTCTTTGCCGTGAAGCAGTAGAGAATACTTCCACATCAGTCTCCATGGAAAGTGAATTAACATCACCTCTGCTAATTGAAGGCCATATTAGAAATGGTATAGACATAAGGGGCAAATCATTTCCAGAATTGGACTGAAAAGCGGACTGGGCATCTGCCAAATATATTGTTGGAGGAGGGTAGCGCAAGTACCCAGCAGAAGTCGCAAGCGTCATCGAAGGGTCAGAAGAGTCAAGATCATTGACCTGCAAAGAGCACTGGCATGAAATAATACATTGATAATAACAAAATATCTAGGTTAATTGCGAATTAAATCATCAAGTTCACTTCAATTGCAGATTAGTCCTATCTTTTGAAATTTTGCAAATAAAGACACAATCGTTAGTGTATGTTACATTTTAAACCAAAATGTAGTTTTATTTTTTAATATTACTTGTAATTTTCTTGCCTACAAGATAAGTCTTCTCACGGAGACTAACATTACTGGTACATTTCAATTCGACTCTTATCGCGTTCACTATGCATCTTAGAAATTTGATAATTTGCTCAAAAAGCAACACATATTTAAAGTAATGTCTTTATTTGCAAAATTTCAAAAGTTAAGACTCATCTACAATTGAAGTAAAAGGGATGGTTTTTTTAGCAATTAACCCGTTTAGTAATAGCAGCAGAATTAATACCTCAGCAGTAAGAAGAAATGGAGCACCATGCGGGTGGAAATGCACTGCACGAAGGGAACGACGTGTCCGGAGTATAATTGTTGGTGATGAAGCCTCCCCTCTCCTGTTATAGTGCCATATGTACAGCTGCACACAAGCAAGGTTAACAACTACAGCCCAAACTTAATTAATGTCGCTGCTACATTCTAAACACTAACCTTGTGGCCTGATGCTACAGCCAAAACTTCCCCTTGAGCATGGAATGCAATTGAAGCTATAGGACGATCTGCAAGAAGGGATTTTTCTTAAACATCCATCGAGAGAGAAATTCATAAATTAAACAACACATATAACTGGATAAAAAATGCTTCGAGCAATTACAAAAATCACGAGATCCTATACACTCTGCAGTTGTTGCATCCCACAAGCGAACTTCATGGTCTAAACTGCCACTGGCAAGAACTTCGGGAAAGAGGGGATGAAACCTAACCTGCAGAAGTCCCATCAAAAAATTAGGTGACAGTACAAGACTTGAAACTTTGTCAAGTTTATCCAAGCTGAAACAACCTAAACAGTAAACACGGAACAAGCTTCTACCAAATTATATAACTTTAAGTAATCCAATTACTTTCTGTTTTGTGATACTATGGTTAACAATTCAGGCATTGACTCATATCAGATAATCTTTCACCCTCAAATTATAGAAATAATGAGAACAAAGCTTACCACCCAAGGTGTCCTGCGATGACCACTCAGCACCTTCAGGCATCTACCAGTTTGACAATCGATTATCTTTACTGTATGGTCTCCACTGCCAGAAACAATAGGATTAAGGTTTTAAAACAATAAGGCAGATAAATATATATATGTATTCAATGAGACCAGGGATAGACTAACTGGGTAGAAGCCAGGGCTTTCCCATCAGGACTAAATGCTGCAGCAATGGTTGATCTCGGTGGAGGCAGCAGGGGACAATAGTTGGCTGACAGATGTAGTAATGATTCTGCCTCTCCCCTGCAGGCATAGTTTGAAAGATCAATAACTCTTTAGACTGACTCAGCTTTCATCCTCATAACAGGAAATGCGTAGGACTTATAATTACCATGATCGAAGTTCTTGTCTCGGATCTTTTGCGAATTCACTTTTCCGTCCAGGGGATTTATCAGAGTGACTGGATGACTTTACCCATAATCGTTTGGGAGCTCTCTTCGTGTGAGGAGATAACTCTCTCTGAGCTAACAATTTAAACACATTACTGCAAGCGGAACTTAGCATGTTAACCCAATTGTTACAGTTCTTGTGTCACAGAGTTCAGTTAACCCTCAGTCATATACACAAAAAAAATATTTTAACCATATTGCTACAATAAAAACATAAAAGTAACAATGATTAAAAGAAGTGTCAAAGCACCACAAGAAACAAATATGCAAGTCGCATGTATACAAAAACAGTCATTATAATTGTTTCTTTTGTAGAACATCTCGTACAACAAATGTTGAAAATTACAATCTTCTAGACAAGGAACGCAAAGTAATGCCTTATGATCTATAAAAAGAAGCTAGAAGATAAAAAAAGATGGAAAAATGGAGCTCAGTTTACACATATAGGAAAGCCATTATTCATGACATGGGAAAGAGAACTGAAATGTTTGTCAATGTACACAGAGAAACACAACACGTGTGAGGCTATCAAGACTCGATCATCAATGGCAGTTCTAGATCAGTTTAAATTTTGAATCCTTTCCAACATTTAATAGTATTTTAGCATATAATTAGAATTATCCATATTTCTAAAACCAATGAACATAATAAGGCAGGCAGCTACATTAAGCAACCACAAAATTCTGTTAAAAAATTATTCCAGCTACATATTGCAGTTTATAAGGCAAGAACGAAGAAAAAAAAAACCTATAATCAGTCTCTAAGATCAATTTTTATGTAATTAATAAAATCAAAACAAAGTACTCTTGCCTCTCAAGCATCAAATTCGGTGGCGCAGATCAAATATCCAATTTAACTTTTAACTGAATTCAAGTATGCCTTCACCAACCCACATAAAAACCAGCTCAGAAACCAAGAAGAAACAAAATCACTTTAACAAAGTTAAATTGCGGATCAAAGGCAAGATTGAGACGAAACAGGCAAAAAAATATGAACCTTGGCCTCGAATCTGAGTCGTGAGCAGGGTCCAAAGGCGGAGGATGAAGATGCTGAGAATTCGAAGATGATGATGAAGACGGAGCAGCAGGCGTTGAGGAGAAATTCTCCGGTAGAATCGACGAAGACCTCATAATGAATCGCAATTCACAATTTAAACAAACAATTCAATGCAAAAATCCATACAAATCAACAAATCCTAATTTCCTCCAGGCGTCTCTGCAATTCCCACCAATTGAAGAAATTTGGGGTTTATACAGAGGCCGGATTCAATTGAATTGCCGGGTAACTTCCCCAGAGAATTCAGAATAATTATCGGAGATGCTGTGAGGAAGGAGATCTCGAAGACAAGGGCAGAATGAGGAGGGCGGAAGTGGTTGAAATTACGGCGGTGGAGGACTGCGGAGTGGGGGCCGGGGGGTGGGGGGGAGCGGGGGTTATGGATTTTTCCGGCTAAAGGACACATATGGTTGATTCAATGAGGGCGTGTGATTTTACGATTTTGACCTTAATTGAGGGTTTGATAAAATCACAATCAAATCTACCTCAATTTATGTGTACCAAATCTACCTGTTATAACAGTTCCATTGTTGCAATGGAAATTCTTTGAATTTTTTTGACTTGCCTAAATATTGGGTCAATTGCATTCCTAAATTTAATTAATTTAATTGACTTAGAAGATATAAAATGCTATCAATTTATTTACTAGTTCATTATATTTTACTAGTTCTCTATCCCTAATAAATTTCTACATTGTTTTAGAATTCCTCCCCATTCTTAAACATGTCAGTTGCATGATATTCACCGTTTTGCATCTATTTCTCCGACTTTTATGTTTGATATTCGGATGTTTTGTTTCAACATCAATCGATAAGTCTTAGATTTTACTTCCTCTGTCCCGTTTCAATGCTGACGTTTCTTTTTTGCGCGGAATTAAAAAATATAGTGGGTGGTTATTTATTATGTTATTCCTACTTTACCCCTTCCTCATATCAGTTAACTTTGTCTGTCATTAACACTAATTGGAATTTTTTTAATTAATATTCACTCCGTCCCACAACACGCTTCACATTTACTGTTCCACGTTGTTTAAGAAAAGTCATACTTTTTGACCAACTTTATTGACTTTAGAGGGTATTATAGTATTTTTAGGTAATAAAAAAGTATAAAGTAATGGTATGCGTGTGAAAAAAGAAGTGGCAGACTTGAAATTAAAGTAACTTTTGAGGTTGTTAGATAAAATTATTTTTTCTTTTTTTTTTTTGGTGTGAAGGATATTGTGGGACAAATAAATGAGGAAAGTATGAACAAAAAAATGGCAGATTTAAATATAACTAAAAAAATTAATGACAAATGAACAGTAAAAATATAATTAATAGAAGATTAATAAGCTAAATCACAACTAAACCTTAAATTACCAATTACAGAAAACAGCATCCATATTAAATTAACGGAAGCACTGCTCAAACTTTCCCACACCAAATTTGGAATCAAGCGTCATTGAGACTGAGGATTCCGACATAGATCCATCAAAGTGCCCCATAACTCCAACAATTCATACATTTTTTTCGATTCCGAAAGAAAATTGGAATTAAGCACCATCGACGACAACGACTGCAGCATAGGCTCCTCACTGTCGGGTACAACCAGCCCTTCGTAAGGATCTATAGTCTCCGACTCTCCGGCACCACTGTCACATAGATCCATTTAGATCCGTCGAGATGCCCCATAACGCCAATGAATCATTTTTCTGATTTTGATAGGGAATCGGAGTCCACCGAAAAAGAAAAATTCATAGAGAGAGTTTACGAATCCCCGATAACGACGCTATGAATTTGGTGGGTTTCGAAACCAACAAATTATAAACCTATTAAAATTACTAGTAGATAGCAGTATAGGATCGTAGATAGCAGTAAATAAGATCGTAGCCACAGAGATTGGTATAACAGATTAGTTTAACAAAAATATACAACAACGAAGATGGGGGGTTTTGAAATAGTTTTTAAACTAAATATGCAGCGAATTAAAATGATATGAAGTAATGAAATTAAATATCTAGTCAAGATAATCTTCGGAATGGGTCAACATACACGATCAAGGATGTAAGAATAACTCTTTCACATTAACACCAAATTGATTATAGTTATTGGTACGACCTAACAACCTAAACTTTCCATAATAGTAGACAATTAGGGTACGACCTTTAATTAATCCCTAGCCAAATAAACAACCCTAGATACGACCATTGGATTTAATTTACCGACTGCATTCAACCTAAAAAGACCCAATTCTAGCCAACAAACGCACATGTAGGTTCACTTAGATTAGGTTGTATATCCCCGATAACAATAATCGAAAGTGAGGTGCAATCAATTATGTTACTTGCCACATATATTAGAAGTGATTAAACAATTACGGATTTAACATTCTAATTGGCACATATCATTTTCACAAATTGATTAATTGATCAGGTTAACAACTTGTCAAACAATATAATCGAGCACAGGGATTGTACAAATGATGCATCATGAAAGGGAATAAAAACTAGTTAGATCTCACATGATTATATTGAATCACGCCTCCAATTATCCGACTAGACGAGCGATTTAGCAATCCATAACAATTCATAGATAAAAGTAAAGAATAATCTCCATCGGAATTCTTACAGAGTTAAACATAAAAATACAAGAAAAAAAGGAATGATAATGAAGATAGCAGTTTACGGGGATTTTTCTCCTCTTAAAATTAATCCTAAAAACTACCTTGAAACTAACTAAAACTGCTAAAGAAAATAATAAAAAATAACGACAAATATCTAAACAGGTTTGGGAGGTTAATAAGTTCCTAAAAGATAGGAACAGATGGGATTTGGATGATAGAGTGTTGATTTGGGCGCTCAAGATTAGATATTTCCATCAGGTCCTTAGGCGTGCCACGCCTTATAAGCAAAAACGCTGCTGTATTTTTTTTTCACATTTCCAGATTTCTGTCAGCAACTAAAGCGTGAGCACGCCTTACTCACAATCTGTTTTTCTCTTTGTAGCTCCACTTCATCATCTTCTAAAAGTAGTCAAATTAGCCCATTGCATCAATTAAATTATTTTCATGCCTACAAAATATAAAACTTGATCAAAATAAATATTAAATGATCAGTTGGTATCTAAACATGGGAAAATATGATATCAAAGTATGACATTTTTGCAACTTATCAACGAGTTACTGAGCGAGGAAATTGATAGAGAAGGAGACCTAGATGAGAGAATCAGATTTGCAATTCATGAGAAAAGCATATTTGCGATTCATATTTAGAGAAGAGAGAGAAATAAGGGTTCTTATGAAGCAGAAGAAAGAGAGATGAAAGATGATGAGTTTACAGTTCAATTGATAGTTTAGTGGGATAATTTGTCTATTTTTAACTTGTGTTATTACAATTAATAATTTACAATTAAATTAACCAATAAAGTTAGTGTGTTGATTAATGGAGTGGCATTAATGTAATTTTAAAAATTTTATGGGGTAAAAGTTATTTATGGGTGGGGCCCTTCTTGCCAAAAATAGAAACGTAAACATTAAAATGGGATGCCCAAAATGGATAATCGTAAACATTGAAATGAGACGGAGGAATATATTATTTTTAAGTTTTAATTCATTAATCGGCAAAATGTGAACAATTATATTTTTATGGAGATATTAGAAAATATATTTTTTTACTAATTTTATTAATTTTTGTAGAGGTAATATAGTAATACTCCTTCGTCCCATAAAATGCTTTGTGTTTACTATTTCACATTGTTTAAGAAAAACTATATTTTTTACCAACTTTGTTGACTTTATAGGGTATTATAATATTTTAAGGAAATAAAAAATATGCTAAAATATTTTTTAAGACGTGAAGGATTTTATGGGATGGATGGAGTAATAAATAAAGTGTTAAGTATATTGTGTATTAGGAAATAATGTCAAATTTTAAATTAAAATTTTAGGATTATTATGGTTGAATATAGACACTTGTGTGAAATCGTATAATGGAATGAGTTTAGTAAGATAGATAAAAAGTAAAACATTTAAAGAAAAATTATACTACCTCCATCCCACAGAAGTTGTGATATTTTCTTTTTTTGAGATGTCCCACAGAAGTTGTCACATTTATCTTCAACCCATTACCCATTAAATTATTATACTCCTTCATCTCTTTGCCAAAAAAAAAAGAAGAAGAAAGAAAGAAGTAACATCTTTAGTGGAATAGAGGGAGTAATAATATTGACATTCAAATGTTGTTTTTGAATGTTAGACATGAGTATGATACTTTCCAACTTTATTTTCTATAAACTAATAGTTTCTCCATTTTAACGCAACTATTAGCGGCTTCTGACTTGTGAAATTGCCGTTTGAAATAAAATTGTACACCACTCTTCAATATTAGGTTCAATACATAATTTTAATTGCATCGATACTGAAAAAAATAAGAAATAAAAAAGAATACTACTAATTTCACTCTGAAGGGCATTAATCCACCGGAGATTGTTGGCAATTGGATCTTATGGTTAACGTGATTCGAAAAGAAAACAAGAAATTATACAGCGGAAGCATAAATCAATACCTGTCTTCTGGATTGGAGTAGAGGATGAATGTTTGAGAAGAACTACCTCTTGTTCTTCTACTGTATTACCCTAGTCAATCCTACTGTTGTGTGGTCAACAGTCTGTAGGATCACTCAATCTGCTCCTAACCACTTTTTAGACAGAAGAACGGCGTTCTCAATTCCCAGGGCATCCAGGAGCTGAGCAGACTATTATAAAGGGCTACAGTAGGGACCAGGAGGAGAAATTGGGCTGGGCCTCAATCAGATTTAATTAACCAAGCTTAGCCCAAAGCTTTTAATTAAATCCAATAATAATAATATAGTCCACTAAAATATTATTACTGCACTACCCATCCAATCCCAAATTATGTTCTGGGCTCCTTCTTATTATGAGCCCAATAATCTCCCCATGTTTAAGATATTCAATGCCCATTAATTAATTAAGTTACTGACAACTCTAATTAATTAATATCTCATCCGAGAGTAGTACCACTCAACCTTATTATCATGCCGGAAATTAATCCACTTGCAAGATTTACATGATAAACCTTATGAGCTCCTCAAGGGGACATCATCAACCTATGACGGACATGGATTCCTTCTACAATCAACAGCACACCATAGATACAACACTATTTCCCAACTCACCGAGTTTGTTGATTTAATACATATAAATCTCACCCATTGATGAATCAAAGAAATACATACTGCCCTACGTGTCGAGGTTATTGTATAGGGATTAAGAGCACGGACTTCCATAATAACAGAGATCAAGTTCTTCTATAAGTCAGTATAAGTCGAACGATCTCAGGCGGTCCTGCTCAATACACACAAGTGCACTAATGTGATTCTATAGCCAAGACAAGCTAATACCAAACCACACTACAACCATACCGATAGAGAGTCCTTGTCTATCTCAGTTGTGAGCATCTGTTTATACTATATAAGGAAACCGATAATATGATCTTCCGCGTGTTGTCGCACAACATATTATCTACAGTATAAAGTAAATGGACTATTGCATCATGCATATAAAATAAATTATAAGATGCAATCATTTGATCAATGATTCTCATTTCGAATATTGCTATGACATTGTTCATACTAAAGCTAGACTTTTAGTATACAATCCAACAATCTCCCACTTATACTAAAAGACTATGCTGTCATGTCTTCTGCCATACATCTGATTCCTACTCCCACTTACGCGACCATTAAAAGCTCTCGCCTTAAGGTCCTTGTAAATGGTTTACTAGGTCATCATCCGATGCAATCTAGGCGACAACAACCTTCCCCTCATCATACGATTTCTCGTAACAGGTGGTACTGGCGCTCCATGTGTTTAATTGCCTTATGGACTCGTGATTCCTTCAAGTTTGCAACTGCACCAATATCAGCAATATAAATTGTGATAATCTTGGGCAAACTTAGAAACACTTCAAAGTCCATCATGAAGTCTCTAGAGTCATATAGATACTTTGGTTGCCTCATAGGCTCCAATTTATCATCTTTCCATGATGGAGTCCGGAGTCTGAAATATATTTCTATATAACACTCCTCCACATTATGACTCTACTTCCTAAAATTAAACACATAACCTTTGAGGAGAATTTACTGCCGTCCAATCTGACTAAAAATCCGAATCTACGTAATCCACAAGAAGCAGTGAATCTGTCCAGTAAGAGTATATATGATAACCAGTCCTTCTCAGGCACTTCATATATATCTTACCACAGTTCATCATTCTTGTTCCGGGTTACGTTGATACCATCTGTTCATGCGTTCAGCAACACAGATATCCAACTACGTTCATAGCATTCTTTAGATTAAGCTTCCTTATTCGCCGAAGCATAAGGAACCGCTTTTATCTACTATATCTTCTTCTTGTGTCTCAAAGACACATTCACTTAGATAAATATACATGCTAAACGAGTATGGACTGTATCATTTTATGAAACTTGAGATAAACATAATATCCTTTCTCGTGATCCGTATTACCGTGATCAAAAGGATATATTTTGCCTTTCTTAAGTCCTTCATCACTACCGCTTTAATAACCGTACCCATACGCCCGATAATACTCTTTCATTGTCTCCAATGAGCAAGATACTATCTACGTATAGTACAAGAAACACCACAACGTTTCCGTCACTCTTTACAACACACAAGACTCATCCGCTCATTGATTTAAATCCATGCCACTGGATTACCTAATCAAAACAGATGCTTCACGATCTCAAAGCTTGCTTTAGTCCATCGCCGGACACTTTTAAGCTTACTATCAAAATGATATTTGTACTTTGCAATGAATCACTCTGGTTGCTTCACATAGATATTTTCTTCAAGACTTCCAATCAGGAAAGCTGTCTTGACATCTATTTGCTGTCCCTCATAATTTAATATGAGCAGCAATAAATAAAAGAATCCGGATCAATTGAAGCATAGCTACCAGCGAATATGTTCCCTCATAATCGAACCATTTCTTTCTGAGTACATCTTTTCGCAACAAGCTTTGCTTCCAAGATTTTTACCTTTCCGTATGATCCTCTTTTATTTCCTATGATCACTTACAATGGTTTTTACACCATTTAGTGGTCATACAAGTTCCCAGACTTAATATAGAATCCGTAGATTCTATTTCGACATACATTGCAACTTACTAAGATTCCGCATTTTAATCTTGTAGTGCTATGTCGTATCCGTGGGATAATACCATGTTCACTAGGGATCAAGTCTCACGACTCTCCCAAACATATATTTATGAGTTGTCACACAACCCTCCCACTACGACAAGGCACTACATGAAATTGTATATCAGACGTGACACGCGTTGCAGTTTACCTTGTGGTATATCCTCTTGTACACTTGGTACTTATACTTAGTGTTTTCCTCTCACTTCCTTTAGAACAACTTATACATGGGCTTGTGATTTATTACATAGTCCTTTTCCAAAAATCTAGTTATTGTGTTAACAATTACCCTTCGATCTTTTGGACTAAATAAATCACTCTCCATTTTTCTAGGATATCCCATATACAGACAAACGTTTCACGAATTACTGTATCTAGGGCATATCCATAAAATGAATTTAATTATTCCAAATAATTCATCATCTATCTAATCATAACCATAAGAGCCTAATACCTTCTACCCACCACACCATTCAGCTGGGGCATACCCGGTGTAGTCAACTTGAGATTTAATCTCAACTTCTGATTAATAGCTCCTAACTATCCCAAGAGGTATTCGCCATCATGATTGAATCGTAATGACTTAATATATTTTCCATGACGCTTCACTGTGCCAGCCTTACAATTCTTGAATTAATCAAAGAACTTAGACATGCAGTGCATCATATAAATATATTGGTTTCCAGAATAATCTTTGAATATTCATAACCACCTCTCGCCTGGATAATATTAGGTTTGCTTGAATCAGAATGAACTAATTCCAACATATATATCTTTGGCTCTACACCCCACAGCCTTGAAAAGGCAGTTAATCATTTTTACTTCCAAGCAAGACTCGCAAGTCCGATAGTTTCCACTTCAGATAAACCTTACGGTCTATCGGCTATCAACTTTTGAATCCTACTTAAGTAAAATGAATTAGTCTTAGACGCCAAATATATGTTTAGTTCATCTCCGAAGGTTCCTGTCTCTTACTAATATTAGAAGATGCATTATTTAATTGCTATTTATTGCATCTGTGGGATTACATGATTCAAGAGTATACTTATTATCCACCAACGTACTATAACGGATTATACCCCCATTCCTCATCATTATGACCATGTCATATAAATGAAATGAAGTATCCATCCGTTAATGCATAGAAACCGAAATTAAATTCTTTCCATGAAAACGTACGTAAAGATAATTTCTCATAATCAATCATTTATTCCTATCATAAGATAGATAAATAACTCCCACTGCAATAGCCACTACCTTCGTAGTTTTACCCATGTCATAACTATCTTATCCTCACTTAGTAATAAACATTTAGTGATTCCAGTAGCTACTCACTTCGTGTCAGTAGATGCCATCACTAATCATGTTTAAGCCATTAGTAAATAAGATATTAGACTTGTTCATTTTATGATGAAAATGGCTTTCCTTTGCCACATGTTTTGTCAGAAGTCTCCCACCATATACATCTTCAAGTATTTCAGGTAGAACTTTCTCAAAACATCAAGGCTAAATATGGAGAATAAAATTGATCTAGGTTTCCCTTTCAATTTATACTCCAAGCTTTTCCAATTCATTCATCAAATTCTATCATGATCTTGCGCCTTTTAAATTACTCAAGTATCTGAAGAGTTACATGAGTTCATCATATTTCTATGATCCTCTCATCTCTTCACTAAAGACTTTAATAGGCATCATGAGCCGTCCTTTGAGAGAACACACTTGTATTTTCTTAAGCAGTAATTTTCAAAACCACGATTCTTTTCTAATCAACTAATTTGGACAAGTAAATATAATGTCTTTTAGTTAACAATTAGTGAGATAATACCATTCGAAATTCAGAGAATCACAAATAAATATACTGATCAAAACTTCGAATTTTATCCTTTTATATTGTTTCCCTCAAAACAATATAAAATAAAATTCACCGACATCTCAAGCACCGTGAGTCTGCAAGCCACGTTAGTGTGGACGTTTACAAACCCGAACATTTACAAGAGAAGGTTTTACCCATTAATTTCATTTGTCAACCTAACTTTATGACAAAATAATTAATAGTCGGTTACTCTTTAGCCATGCAAATAATAGCAGTGACTCCGTTGGGGATGATACTAATTATTTACACCTAAGTGTACACCATTATTTGATCCCAAGTCCACTGCGCGAGCTTATGTGCCTTACAGTTGGAGAAGTACACACGCGCTCGGTTAGCTTCCTACAATCATCAATTATAAGTTTGTACCAGTGTACCGCACACAAACTCATCCGTTAGGGAGGAAGGCCTATGCCAACACGCAAGTTTATGTGCCACATTACAAACAATAATTATTTATGAAGTCTGTACCAGTGATCCGTGAATAAACTCATCCGTTAGGGAGGAAGGCCTATGCCAACACGCAAGTTTACTCACATCACTTACAAACCAATAATGGAGGCCGCGGGAATTTATTACCAATCCCCTCTCCCACTTAGTTATTTAATTACCGAGGGTTTTAACATGCATATAATATTCCAGAATAAAATATACAATTTAGACATGCTTCTATTAACAGCAATTTAAATAAATAAATCACATAGAACATGCCTGTCACATATACAACAATAATTGACAATTAAATCAATTAATCAGTTATATAACATTAATTAATTGTATAAATATGTTGGATCAATTAAATAGGCCCAGCTGACCCAAACACCATTAGCATAAAATGAGCAACCCATTAAAAAAAATAATTAAGCCCATCTACCCTGCCAATTTCTGCATGAAGGTCTAGCCCATTATTTAACCTGGGCCCAACATCAACCCCACAATTAATTAAATCCAGCTATAAATATTGGTCCAGCAGGCCCATAAGCAATTTAATTAAAATTGGGCCCAACAGCCCAAAACCAAATTAAATCAACAGGCCCATTATCCACCAAAATTAATAGCCCAAAAACACTCCAATAAAATTTGAGCCTTAAGCCCAAAACCAAATTAGAGAAACATGGCCCAATAGCAACAGCCCAAATCTAATAAAATAGAATTAGAGCCCAGCATCATTGGCCCAACAAAAAAACAGCCGTGCTGCCCTATTCCAGCCGCAGCCGTACTCTACCACCAAGCTGCTCTCGGCGCCGTTGCTGCCGGCGGACATGCCCTCAGCCCACCGGAATCGAGCCGCCATCCAGCGCGCCGTGAAATCACAAGTCGACCCGCTGGAAACCGAAATAGCTGCTCCCGGAACCAGCGGCTTCTGATCCGACGCTGCTGCAGGTCCGACTCCAGCGCTGTCCCACGACTGCCACCAGATGTCGCCGGTGCAACCTGGTGTCGCAACTGACGAAAGTTGCGCCCACAACCGACTGGAACTTCCAGCAGCGCCACCCAGCGACGATATCAAAGATGCCAACGACCACAGCCACTGCCCTCGAGTCCAGTCGATTTCCGTGGAGCCCCAGCTGCGCCCGCCTGCCAAGAAGCCCTCAGCCTCCGTCCTACGCGCCAGACGACAGATCCGACGCTGCTGCCAATCACCGGCCTTGGCAGGCGCGATCGTTCATTATCACTCACTGCCGGAATCGACTTGCCCCGACAGCCCACCTTTCGCCGCACCGCCGATCCGCCACGATTTTGCCAGATCAATGCCGATCTGGTCCGATCCAACCGGGATCTTGTTGGGCTCTCACGGATCCCCTTCTGACTGGAAATAATCAACCGGCAAATCGCCGTTGCACCAGCAACCGGGAGTTGCAGAGGCGCCCCAACCAACGCTAGTCAGCGTCTTCCCCGTGCAGTCGCCTCCGCAACAGCTTCCAGCCACCACGCGCCGCCATCATCAGTACTGTTCGCCATTGATTTCGATCCAGTCGATGCCTCTCACTTCAAGTTTTGATCGACACTAGTCATCGATTACATCGACTGTCTTCTAAAGGCGTTCAACGTTGCCGATAATCGCCGATATCATATGTCAGCCGTGACACCCATCTGCCCTACTTCTACCTTCTCGGTGTGGGTGGACACAGTGATGAGATGATAGTGTGTGTGTGTGATACAGGAATAGGATAATAGAATAATCAACAAAATTCATATCCAATTACATGAATAAGTTATATCATATCCCAAACACACAACCACAGACTGTATGAGGAACACTCGAATGGTACAACAAGCATGTGATTAAAACCAGATTAAATTAATTAATCAAATAATCACAAAAACAACTATACAAATCACGTTTCACCAAGAAACCATGCTCTGATACCAATTGTTGGCAATTGGATCTTATGGTTAACGTGATTCGAAAAGAAAACAAGAAATTATACAGCGGAAGCATAAATCAATACCTGTCTTCTGGATTGGAGTAGAGGATGAATGTTTGAGAAGAACTACCTCTTGTTCTTCTACTGTATTACCCTAGTCAATCCTACTGTTGTGTGGTCAACAGTCTGTAGGATCACTCAATCTGCTCCTAACCACTTTTTAGACAGAAGAACGGCGTTCTCAATTCCCAGGGCATCCAGGAGCTGAGCAGACTATTATAAAGGGCTACAGTAGGGACCAGGAGGAGAAATTGGGCTGGGCCTCAATCAGATTTAATTAACCAAGCTTAGCCCAAAGCTTTTAATTAAATCCAATAATAATAATATAGTCCACTAAAATATTATTACTGCACTACCCATCCAATCCCAAATTATGTTCTGGGCTCCTTCTTATTATGAGCCCAATAATCTCCCCATGTTTAAGATATTCAATGCCCATTAATTAATTAAGTTACTGACAACTCTAATTAATTAATATCTCATCCGAGAGTAGTACCACTCAACCTTATTATCATGCCGGAAATTAATCCACTTGCAAGATTTACATGATAAACCTTATGAGCTCCTCAAGGGGACATCATCAACCTATGACGGACATGGATTCCTTCTACAATCAACAGCACACCATAGATACAGCACTATTTCCCAACTCACCGAGTTTGTTGATTTAATACATATAAATCTCACCCATTGATGAATCAAAGAAATACATACTGCCTTACGTGTCGAGGTTATTGTATAGGGATTAAGAGCACGGACTTCCATAATAACAGAGATCAAGTTCTTCTATAAGTCAGTATAAGTCGAACGATCTCAGGCGGTCCTGCTCAATACACACAAGTGCACTAATGTGATTCTATAGCCAAGACAAGCTAATACCAAACCACACTACAACCATACCGATAGAGAGTCCTTGTCTATCTCAGTTGTGAGCATCTGTTTATACTATATAAGGAAACCGATAATATGATCTTCCGCGTGTTGTCGCACAACATATTATCTACAGTATAAAGTAAATGGACTATTGCATCATGCATATAAAATAAATTATAAGATGCAATCATTTGATCAATGATTCTCATTTCGAATATTGCTATGACATTGTTCATACTAAAGCTAGACTTTTAGTATACAATCCAACAGAGATAAGACTGATTCTACGAATGGGTGAGTATATTTTGATCGGGTGAAAATTTCTTAAATGAGTGAGTGTGTTTCCTTGGTTTGATCAGGTCAAAATTGATGAGAGATTCTATGAATAATTATTATAATGGAAAAACAATAATTACCCACTTTCTTTAATCATTATATCTTTGTCATCACTCAAATAACTTATATTCAATTTTAATCAATTTAATATATTTGGACATGAATACTCTCTAACCAAATAAAGTTGACATATCGGTCAAGTCGGGCTGGGTGTCGGTTATAGTCGGTCCCTAAATAACATGCATCGATCCGGGTATTGGTCTATCGATGAGTCGACCGACATGTGTCAGTCAACCGACGAGCCAATCGATATGCATCGGTTCGTATGTCGATGGATGTCGGTCCCCACCAATGAGCCGACCGACATCAGTCGGTCCCCTACCGACATGCATCAATTCAAGTGTCGATCCACCAACGAGCCAACCGACATACATCGATCTGGGTGTCGGTGGCTGTCGGTCCCTCACAGACGAGCCGATCTATATCAATTGATCCCCACTGATATGCATCGGTTCGGGTGTCGGTCCACCGACAAGCCGACTAATATTTTTGGTTCGGGTGTGGTCCACTGACAAGCCGATCAATATTTTTGGTTCGGGTGTCGGTGGATGTCGGTCCCCACTGACGAGTCGACCCGACTTGTGTCGGTCAACAGACGAATCAACCAACATGCGTCGATCCAGGGTATCAGTAAAATCAACAAGGGCATTTTAGTCTAAAAATTCAAATTTAATTAAAATTGATCACAGGTTATTTAATTGTTGGCAAAGATTTTTGTTACTTCCATATTTGCTATTTTTGCTATTTACACTAATTATAAATGTCTTTTATATACATTTTACAAATTAATATTACTATAAGCACACTAATTATAAATGTCTTTTATATACATTTTACAAATTCGTATTACTATAAGCACTCTCAGTAATAGAAGACATAATTTTTATATCTAAAACTAATATTTTAATTTAATGTATTGTATAATAATAATATTGAAATATAATTTATACTTATTAATTAGTTACCCTTTATATACATATATATTATTACATTTTTCACTATTGAATACATATAAAATTATTTAACTTAAGTGTCCTTAATAAAAACTTGGAAATTGTAGATAGAACTCTCTTTTTTTAAATCAAAATTCTTTTATTCCTTTATATCCTATATTAAGTGTTAAATTCTTAATGTCTAAATTTATAAAAATGGGCTTAATTAATTTTTTGATTCGATTAAAATAAATGACTCGATTAATGTCTAATCAGGTGGGCTAGTTCATTTGGCTATTGGACTTCTCATTAAGATGGATGATCTAGGTTCGATTTTCTTTGGGAACAAATAGAGACCCATGTGATTAGTCGAATTATAGTTGGGATGACCAATTAAAGAATTTATCGAACCCAAGAGAGGTAGGTACTAGAGCTTAAGCGATCTCAAGTTTATCGTGATTTTATAAGGACGATAGGAAAGGAGGATAAGATGCAAATGAATGCAATTAAACTAATGCAAGAAGTAAATGATTAAATGAATGCAAGATAAATGAGTAATTAGGTACTAAATCATAGACAATATTCCCTTTTAAGGTACTATGAATTCACTAATGGCTTGGGCCTCCTCATTTAATCGACTAATCTCTCGATTAAGCTAACCAAATGTTTTATCAAATGGTTCCAAATTTAGAAGGATATACCTATTTCATTCTAAATTAATGCACATGAAGTGTATGATGAAATGATTCAATGAACTATCCTAAACATGTAATTGATTTATCAATCTAATCACATGCCTATGACAATCAATCACATAAATCAATCATATACATCAAGCAATTAACAATCAATGATAGAAATAACACAAAGCTCATTCAAGATTAAAATCAATTTGCATAAAAACTAAATTATCCAACATCAATCATGGAACTAATCTCACAAAGGAGATTAGTCTCTCATAGTCACAAAAAATTCAACATAGACATTAAAATCCTTACAAACCATGATAGCCTATAAAGAAAGTCACAAAATTAGAATTAGATTCCCCCTTTTAAGGTCTTCAATGGAGATCTTCTTCTTCTTCTTGTGATCTCACTCTCCATTGCTTCCTTGATCACTTGGATGGTGGATTTGATGGAGGAGATCAAGTGTAGATGGATGGATGAAGAATGGATGAAATTGATGGTGTGAAGTGGAAAAAATGGTGTGTGATGTGTGTATCCCAAGTGAAACCCTAATCCTCTCAAAACTTGGAGAAAAAGCTACCAAAAAGGGAATTAAAATTGATTTTCTGCACATGTGGCGATTTTCACAAAAATTCGACCGAATATTTGTGAGGGACGTCGAATTTTTCTGCAAAATTGCTGAAAAATTCGACCGAATTTTTATGAGCATGGTCGAATTTTTTTATCAGTTCGCTCAGCCTCTGTTGCTCTGTTTTGCCCCTGTTTTTCCCTAAATTGTCACAAAAATTCGATCGAATTTTTGTGCAAGGCTCGAATTTTTGTGACAGCTCCGCGCTTCACTGTTTAGTGCATAACTTCCACATCCGATCTTCAATTTGAGTGATTTTTGCGTTCACGCAATCCTCTCTTTCTTGGCTTTCTATCTATATAAAAAAATACAAAAATTCTCATATTTGAAGGTGTTACAAGTCATTCAAAGTGGCACACCAATCTAATCATAACTTTCTCGTTTTGACTCCGAATTGAACTTTGCTTTTTTCTACATCTTCCTCTTCACTTCTAGAGTCCATTTATACCTGAAAATTATACAAAATAAATCAAAGTACCAATTCTCTAAATATTTACCAATGTCGCATAATTTAAGACACTTAATCATGAAAATCACACATTTATCATTTCAAAGCACAAATCTCCATATGAACATATAACACCACCAAATGGAATATAAAATGAATAGTGACACATAAAAAATATCATAAAAGATACTAAAATCTAGGTGAAAAGGACACTGATCACCATGTTCGATTCTTTTGGAAACGAATAGAAGGATCTTATAAGAAGGCTTAGAGAAAGGAGGGAGTATGTATGCTTTGTTAACTAACTATACTAACCATTGACTGGAGTGTATATTCATGAGTTGTTTAAAATTTTCAAATTTAGTTACCAATCAAGTGAAGAATACCCCATTGACTGGAGTATATATTCACGAGTTGGTTAAAATTTTCAAATTTAGTTACCAATCAAGTGAAGAATACTCCCTCCGTCTCCTTGAAGCGTATCAATTTTTTCATTTTGATCCGTCCTATTACAAAGTATACATTTCCTTGTTTGGATTGATGTGACCCACAACCACTACACACGACCCCACACTCAATACTAATACAACTACCCACTATACATTAAAATATTATTTCTCTCACCTTACTATATATAAAATTATTATACTCCTTAATCCACGTGCAAAAAATAAACGAATACCTTTCTGGGACGGAGGGAGTACTTATGTAGAATTTGACATTAAAAACTTATCACTAAATATAGGTATAAAAAAGTTTTTGATGAAAGAAACATTAGTATGTGAATCTTAAAATCAATTAAAGAGGCCTTAAATATAAAATTATTGTAGATGTGGTTAGACAAATTCATGTTTAATTCAAATTTTAAAATAAAAATAAATTCATGTCAATGCTAAAAGGGACCTTGAACTCCTCGCAAATTATAAGTTATACACATAAGTTACAATGTTACATACTAGCAGTTACATAAGTTACACAAATCATTAGTAATTTTCGAAATTCAAATATTTAGTAAAATTAATTATTTATTTTAAAAATGTTCTTAATTTATTCAAATATTTTAAAATTTTATAGAAATAATAAAAACTATTTTAAAAAAAATTCAAAATCAAAGATATCCGTTTTTTTCTTCAAAATATATAAGAATAGATATAATCATGTTAATGTCATGACAGAAAAACAATTCAAAGTAGAATGACAAAAATAACAGAAGTTGTGAAAAAAATTAATTTTCTATCTTAAAAGAAAGTTTAAATAGGATAAAAAATTTAAAGAAAAATAAATTACTAGGCTTAGTGTGTATCCGGGTGCATTCTAAGATAGGGTGCATCCACTTTCAAAATGTATACAAATATAAACAAAAAAATATATAATTATGAACAAAAATATAGTACAATTTAATTGTTAGTTTTTTTAATGAAAAATTGAGTGTAAAAAGATATACCATTATTAAAAAATATGTACTGTATACACTATTGAATAAAAAGTTATACACGATGTTAGTTTTTTTAATGAAAACATAATGTGAAAAAAGTATACAATTATGAAAAAAAACGTATACAAAATAGAATAAAAAATTATACACATATGTGTGCACCCTTCCACCCGGGTGCACCTAATATCAACTCAAATTAATACTTAAGTACTTATTTTAATGTCTTACATTAAAAATATTCCTTAATATAAAAACAATTGGATAAAAATTCCTTAATTATTATAATTAGCTAAAACAATTGGATCAAAATTATAGGTTCCGTCTCAAAACCTCCTCCGAAAACTTCAAAATTGTTTGTTTGGATACAATATTAGAAGCTCAGTAATTGGAGTAATTTCGACCATGGAAGCCTCCTCCCGTGTACATAAACCCAACCTTACAAAGCAAAACGCCAAACATCCCCTAACCCCACTTGTCCAATATTCAACCTTGCTTCTTTCTTTACTACTACTATTAATTTAATTTAATTTAATTTTAAAAAAAAGCTTGCTTCTCTGCTTTGTACACATGACCATTGGCCACTTGCTTAACTCCACGTGTTGCCTCCTTATTCGTCATCCACACGCAGCGCGTCCACACCCGAACCCTTCACGCGCAATCATATCTCACCGTCCCCGTCATGTGATCTTGAGTGAATCGCAGCCGTTGCCTCCGCCCCCGTCCAAAACCTGCCACGTGTCCTACATCCACGTGTCCCAAGTTCCACGGTCCACCGCTTTTAATATCTTATCTCTCTCACCAGCTGCTCCATCTCTATATATATGCCCGATAATCCTCTCCAATCCCCTTGGCAACAGATCCTCTGAATAATCAACTCCTTCAATTTCAAATCAGCGAAAGTATATACTGATTCTGCGTAGATGGCAATGAGTTTACCACATCAAATCGGAGCAATTTCCGGTGCGCCGTTAACGGCGGAGTCCGGTGGAGCACCGGGCGAAGGTCCGTCTTCAGCCAACGTCGGCGCGGTGTGGAGATCGCCTGCTACTGCGAATTTGCGTGTTTCCGTGCAGAAAACCTCGGAAATGGATCGGGTTTCTCCGTCTCCACCTCTGAGCCCGGTCCGCGGCGGAGTTCGGCCGGACCTGTCGGTGGCGGCGCAGGCGCTGATGTCGGCTCCGCCTTCCGTCGAGGATGCGCGGGATAGGGAGTACGTGGTTGGCGGGGGTGCGCAGGATAAGGGCAAAAGGGGGGTGCCGGTGTACGTGATGATGCCCTTGGACAGCGTGACGTGGAACCACACGGTGAATCGGAAGAAGGCGATGAACGCGAGTTTGCAGGCGCTGAAGAGCGCCGGAGTGGAGGGGATAATGATGGATGTGTGGTGGGGTTTGGTGGAGGGGGAGAAACCCGGGGAGTATAACTGGGGCGGGTATTCGGAGCTACTTGAAATGGCGAAGAAACACGGGTTGAAGGTGCAAGCTGTGATGTCGTTTCATCAATGCGGCGGAAATGTTGGAGATTCTTGCACGTAAGCAAATCAAACTCTGTTTATTCACTCCTACTGTATTTCTCGATTATTCTATTCAATTTGTGGATGAAAATCGAAACGTCGGCGGCGTTTATTTTGATGCTTTTCACGTGCGGTGGTGGTGGTGGGCGGTGGTCCAGGATTAATTAAAAGGACCCCCCCTTTGCTTGAGATCTGGTGCTGTCACTTTGAACTTTTTTCTTTTATTTAAAGAGTGAAAGCAGTGGGGGGTTTGAAATCCTATAAATTTGGTTATCTTTTTGCCATTTCCAGTGCGATATGCTACCATCAACTCAAACTTATTTAAATATGATACGATCTGTTTCCATTCCTAGAAGATTTTATTCAAACGCAACTCATAAAGAACAGGATAATATTATTGTAATCATCATGTGATTGTAAGGTTGGATACGGCGTTCTTAGGTTGTCTTTTGTATTTCAGGATCCCTCTGCCTAAGTGGGCTGTGGAGGAGATTGACAAGGATCCTGATCTTGTTTACACAGATCAATGGGGTAGGAGAAACTATGAATACATATCACTTGGTTGTGATACACTCCCTGTACTCAAGGGAAGATCTCCCCTTCAGTGTTACTCCGACTTCATGCGTGCTTTCAGGGACACTTTTCACCACCTTCTAGGTGACACTATTGTGGTCAGTTCTTCTCACTCCAAGAATTTGGCTACACTGATGGATTTAAGACCATCTTGTGTGTTGTGAATTGTGATTAGACTAACATGTCTTGGATTCCTATGTAGGAAATTCAAGTGGGAATGGGTCCAGCCGGGGAGCTGCGTTATCCGTCGTATCCGGAGCAAAACGGGACCTGGAAATTTCCTGGAATTGGAGCCTTTCAATGTTATGACAAGGTTGCATTTCATTCCTATTAATTATTCATGATGTCTTGTTTTTAGTTTCTTGATCTTGATGGTTTACCCCGTTTTGTTGCAGTACATGCTGAGTAGCTTGAAAGCAGCGGCTGAGGCGATCGGGAAACCCGAGTGGGGGCACACCGGCCCGACGGATGCAGGACAGTACAACAACTGGCCAGAAGACACTAACTTCTTCAAGAAAGAAGGTGGGGGGTGGAGTAGCCCCTACGGAGAGTTCTTCCTCTCATGGTACTCCCAGATGCTTATTGACCATGGCGAGAGGATTCTCAAATCGGCCAAGAACGTATTCGAGACCACCGGAGTGAAGATCTCTGTCAAGATAGCCGGAATCCACTGGCACTACGGCACCCGGTCTCATGCCCCTGAGCTCACAGCAGGGTACTACAACACTAGGTATAGAGACGGGTACCTCCCCATCGCCCAAATGCTAGCTCGCCACGGTGCTGTCTTCAACTTCACATGCATCGAGATGAGGGATCACGAGCAGCCTCAGGACGCGCTGTGTGCACCGGAGAAACTGGTCAGGCAAGTGGCTTTAGCCACTCAAGAAGCTCAGGTTCCACTCGCTGGAGAGAATGCACTCCCTAGATACGACGAGTATGCTCACGAACAGATCTTAAGGGCATCAGCTCTTGATCTGGACGAGAACTCGGGCGATAGGGAGATGTGTGCGTTCACCTACCTGAGGATGAACCCGGACCTGTTTCAACCGGAGAATTGGAGGCGATTCGTCGGTTTTGTGAAGAAGATGGGAGAAGGGAAAGACGCGAACAAGTGCTGGGAGGAAGTCGAGCGTGAGGCCGAGCATTTTGTACATGTCACTCAACCTTTGGTGCAAGAAGCTGCAGTTGCTCTTATGCACTAGTTAGTGAATATGGTGTAATCTTACACCACAAAATAAGACTCCATATAAATTAAATTTGTGGTATATGTTTAATTATCTTCTCAACTTTACCGGAAGAAATATACGACTTTAGTAATATTGTTACAATTCCCTTCTTTCAGTCCAAGGCTTTGCAACATGATGTGAATTTCATTTGCGAGAGTTGATACTATTGTCTATCAATGAACATATATCATTTTCATATGCCAGACAATGTGATTGTATGTAAATAGACAGAATTGGAACTATTCAGAGCTATGATTGAGGTTTCAAGCAGTTTTAAGCTGTATGTATATAGACAGAATTGGAACTATTCAGTCATTGAGGTTCTAAGCAGTTTCAAGTTTCAATTTTGCTAGATAATAAGTGATAAGAAATCGTAGATATTACTCCCGTCCCAAATTCATCTTCTAGATATGGAGTTTAAGAAAAATTATTTTTTGATTTAAAGATACAAATTTGAAATTAAAGTATATTGGAGGTATATTAGGGTAGTTTTTTCCTTTTATAAAAGTGTGAAGTTCAATTTGGAACGGATCAAAACGGAAAGTGTGAAGTTGAAGTTGGGACGGATGGAATATCAATTAGCATAGAATGAAGTCCCAAGAATATTTGCATATTTTTTATTTTGATAGTCCAAGAATATTTGTATACTCTAAAAATAAAAATAATATACAATATCAATACTACAATATTACAAAAAAATGCCATATATTTTCTAAAAACAATTTAGTTAAAGTCAACTATATTATGCACATTATTATATTCAATTACTCAAAATATCTCTTATCTTTCTTTCATTTTTTTATGAGCTTATCCTTACATTATTACAATAAAAAGTTATTTTTTTAAAACTCTGCATCACCTTTTCTTTCTTACTTCATTATAATAAAAAATTACTTATCTTATATTATTACAATAAAAATTACTTTTATTAAACTCTATACCACTAAATACATGCATGCATTCATGGGAACGAGGGAGTATTGGTTTTCTTATTTGGCTTTTAGCCATCCATAAGAAAAAATCAATATATTGGGTTTTTAACCATCCATAAGAAAAACTAATAAAATTTCTCTTGATAAAATCTCGTTTAACCATCCATAAGAAAACGTCAATAAAATTTCTCTTGATCAAATTTCGTAGATACAAAAATATAATTTTGTTTAAAGCTTGCATATTATCAATTAGTATGGAATGAAGTTGTATCATTAATCATATATTGGGTTTCTATTGGGGTTTTTAGCCATCCATAAGAAAAATCTACAAAATCTCTCTTAATCAAATCCTGTACATATGGAAATACAATGTTGATTAAATCTTGCGGATATCATTTCCACTTAACTCCATTTTTCTTCAAACGGCAAAATATCCACACATTTTCTTCAATCAATAATGGAAAAATATATCATGCAGGTGGTGCATGGTTATACGTGTCTACATTCAAAACATATACACTTATTGATAAAAATATACATACTAATAATGCATGGACGCAAATTTGTGTGTTGACATTCAAAATATATACACTTATTGATAGTACATTCCAATGAATAAAACTTATACGATTTGTTAACGAATTTTCTATTATTTTTTTAATAAACAATAGAATACTAGTAAATACATTCTCTAAGAGATAAATATACATTACTATTACTATTAAAACTAATACAAATTGAGTATGCGAGGATTAACTCTATACACCCTAATACACAAAATATCAACTCATCAATATATAATTAATGTAAACATCTCCAAATATGTAATATTCGATTGAATGTCAGTATAATAAAATACATAGAGATCAATTTCACAACATTTTGCGCTTTAAAACGTGTGGTGCATGTAGATGATTTTAAGAGTTCCTTCTCCAAGTATACATGAGCTAGATTATTGCAAATGGAATTTTAATTACTTTCCTATTCTATCTACTATTTAATTTATTAAAAAATATATTGACTAAACTATATCTAAGTGTGTAATGATTCAATAATCATTTATTAGAATTTAATATTTTACTAAAAATATATTATTATAAAATAATAACACTATTTTACAATTCAAATTGAGATTATTCGTGGCTTTGGATTTATGAGGTAGTTGATCATAATATCTTAACAGATGGAAACATGATTAAGCAAGTTGTTTAAGATATAAGCTTCTTCTTGCTCATAGCTGCACTACTTGTCCTTCATAGTTCTATGAGGAATTTGTACTTTTTGTCCCACTGGATATGCATGCTTTACAAAATAGTCTTGATATTTTCTCTTTTAATGCCTTTTTTTTTCTCACACTTGATCTCGTAAGTTTATAAATTGTAAATGTAATTCCAAAAGTTTTTCTTCATGCACTCTTGATCCTATAAATTTACAAAAAAAAAAATCTTAATAAAAACCATTATTTTGGATCAATTGTACAAGAAAAAAATCCTTTATAACTTTTTAAGGTTTAGAGTTTATCCGGACTATTTTACAGACGTGTTCTATAAAACAAAAAATTGCTAATTCCTCTTATTTCTCCACACTTAGTTGAGTTAAAATTTCCTAATCCACCCCCTATTCCATCCCATGTTTCAAGGGAGTGGGTGAGAGTCACATGTACCAAAACATGTAGTCCTTCCGTCATGGATAAACGTGATCATTTTTGCATGTAAATTAAAAAGTATTATTATATTATATGTATTGATTAGTTGTATTAGAGAGATGTGATTAATAGTGGTGGACCTTTTTTACTAAAAGGAAAAATGGAAACCTTTCGACGAGAGAGAGGAAATATTATCATTTTTTCTACTAAAATGTTATTACTCTCTTTATTCGTCTCATCAAAGTTTTCTTGTTCAATGATCTCACGCAAATATTTGTTGACGACTATTTATTGTTTGTTGAGGATCTTGAGATTATAACTTGAAAAGGTTAAAATATTTCATGCTTTTAAATAATAATTAATTATCTTTTAGCCTCAAATATTGAAAAAAAATACAATAAATTTTAATAGGGTTAATTGAAAAAAAATCACGAACTTTACTCTTATTGCAAATTAATCCTCACTTTTGAGAAATCGCAAAAAAATCACCACCTTTAAATACTGTTGTAAAAAAATTCCAAAAAACCATACTTTTAATTAGAAACTGGGTACGTTTTGCAATAATACTTAAATGTTATGATTTTTTTTGTAATTTTTCAAAAGTAAAAATTAATTTGTAATAGGAGTAAAATTCATAATTTATTTTGCAATTAATCCATTTTAATGAGTAAGTGTATAAATATTGGGCCAACACAGGCCACTGGCAAAACCCAAGAGCAGGCCCAACTTAGCAAGGACGAAAGTGTTAGCTTCTTTCATCAGATTAATTTTTTTAGAAATAAAAATTATTACGCCCTTCATTCTATTTGACTGTTCATATTTATTGCTATTTTAGAAAATAAATTTTTTTAACAAATCTTATTATCTATGTGAGATCCTAAAAATAGGATATTTTAGTCACTCTACTTTGTGTGTATATATATACTCCCTCCATTTACGTTTTTCATTTTAGTTTGTTAAGTTTTACATTTCATTTTTTATCAAGTTAGACCTACACAAAAGAATTAATTATAAAATGTAATTGGGCAAATACTCAAAATTAATACAATTACACAATTCACATCCCATATTAAAATATTATACTCCCTCCGTCCCATACTTATCTGCACTGGTACAGTAGATACGGAGTTTAAGAAAAATTATTTTTTGACCAACTTTATTTATTTTTTAGGTGTATTGTGGTATTTTTAGGTAATAAATAAATTATGGGTTAATTGCAAAAAAAATCACGAACTTTACCCCTATTGCAAATTAATCCTCACTTTTGAAAAATTGCAAAAAAAACACCACCTTTAAGTATTGTTGCAAAATAAACCCCAAAAAAGCTCTACTTTAGTCAAAAATTGGGTTTATTTTGTAACAATACTTAAAGGTGATGGTTTTTTTTTGCAATTTCTCAAAAGTGAGGATTAATTTGCAATAGGAGTAAAGTTCGTGGTTTTTTTTGCAATTAACCCATAAATTATAAAGTATGTTATGTGTGTTAGGTGAGAGTGATATTTTTGAAATTATGATAACTTTTGAGGTTGTTGGTTAATGTGAAGTTTCCTTTTTTGAGTGGTGAAAATAAGTGTGAGACGGACGAAAACGGAAAGTGTGAAGATAAATGTGGGACGGAAGAAATATATCTACATGAAAAAAACCGGAGGGAGTATGTGTACGTGAAAATAACTACAGTAACTTATAATTAATGACATGGGACATACAAGTTTAGGATTAAAATAGAGTATTCTGAATACTAATTTCATTTTATAGTTTAATCAAAATAAAAAATTTATAAGATGAAAATAAATTTAGTTTAGCTAACTAGACTATGGGTTTAGGGTGCCTTAGCCATTTATTTTTTAATTAAAATGATTGACTTTGATCAATTAATCCTAGCCATGAGAAACCTATTTTACACTTAAAACACGAGTTTAAAAAAACTATACATTAGCTGTTAGCGACAGCGTACAGAAAATAAGGGGAAAAAATAACTATTGCCTCAAATTAGTAATAATGTCTGCAATGATTAGAACAAGTTTCAAAATTTTAATTTAATTTAATTAATTAGTAATCTGTTCATCCCTTTTATAAACGTACACTTTTATCTTTAAAATCCGTGTTAAAATAATTTACACACTTCTTAAATGAAAAAAAAAACTCATAATATTAATACCAATATAATATTATAAAATACTATCAATTTTTTTTACATTTTGTTCGAAGGTCAATAATTTCATATTCTTTTATCTCATTAAATTTTCCAAAATACCATTTATCAATCTTACGTAATCATATTTTTTAATCATATCAAAAAAATATTTTTTCTTAAATTATATGCAACAAAATACTTATATGTATTTACAGGGAGTACTGTTATACACTTATGCACTTCAGACATTTTCCCAGCAACATTATATACTTATGTATGTTTGGTGTTTATATTAATTTTAAAAACTAGAGTATATATATAAAAAAAAGTTATATTACAACCTTCGTACTTCATAATCCTTCATATTTTACTTACCCTCAATTCTTTCACAAACACAAAAAAATAAAACAGCACCTTGTCTAACAACATAAAAAATTTATTATAATTTCAAACTCAATTTTCACATTTGTAACGTTATTTTACATTTTATTTATTATCTAAACATATTAAAATATTCTAAAAAACTAATAAATTCGATTAAAAAGAACTTTACTGAACAATAAACGTGAAGGTATGGGACGGGGTGTAATAATTTAAGAGTGAGGCTTGCGTGCACCCGAACGCATGCTTAGAATTTAGTATTATAGATAAGGGTACATTATTTTTTTTAAAGGGTATACACTCTAATTAATAAGAGTACACTATTTTGTTCTAAAGAGCATACACTTTTCTTATTATTTTTATTTTTCTCCAGAAAATAAAGGGTACACATCTTTATACTAAAGGGTATACAATTTAACACAAAATTTTAATGGCACATGAAGTGTGCTTCCGTGCGCCCAGACGTACACAAGTTTTTGCCATTATTTAAGTTTGAATTTGATTTTTTTGTATGATATATAAAATTAGGGTAATTTTGGGGTGCACCTGGTGTACCGGTGCACCCCCAAATTTATAGGTTAAATAGATAATGGGGTAGTTTTTGTTTTTTAAAAAAATTAATTATTTAATCTTTTTTAATGGTGTAGATTAATCTGTATATTAATCTAATGGTTTAAATTGTCCAGTGCACTGGTGCACCCTAGTTGAACTCATAAAATTAATGTGATATAAGTATAATAATAATAATATTATACTTTCTGTCTTGACAATACACGTACATAAGATATGACTTTTTTAATGAATTAAAATAGTGAGTAAATATTTTTTGTACTTTAATATTTTGGCAAAGATTTGTGCGAGATCGTCTCACGTGATGTTCGTGAGACGGCCGGAAAATGACAACTTTTATAGAGAAAAGTGATAATAAATTAATCAAAAGTGATGATGCTATTTTATGAACAATTTAAGTATAAATAAAAAGTGATAATATTTTATAACGAAAGTGATAACTATTTAAAAAAAAAGTGAAAAATGATTTCACGTGAGACGGTCTCACGCAACATCTACCTTAATATTTTTATCCTTTAAGTTTAATTTAAATCGATAGAAAATTATGTAAATTCTACGTGTCATCAGATCTAATAATGTAAAAAAAGAAATTTACACCAAAACGACAAGTAACCACTAACCGTGATAATTCCAACGGCTATTTTTTTTATAATCATGTGAATAATGAAGAACATATTAGACATTAATTTATATATACGGTGTACCCCACCATTATAAAACCATTAATTTATAAGACATATATTGATATATATGGAAGATCATGTCATTCCCTCCAAATTACTTAACAGCGCCTCAGTGAAAACAAATGATTGGGTGGGGTGGGGTGGGGTGGGGCTTGGGGGTGTGAGACATTCTAGAAAGACACCCGTGTTGGGAGAGTGTCCCCCACCCACATTCTCGTACATTCTCTTTTAATCTCTACTTCTTATTTGCTCAACTTAATTCGAATACCATCGCCAATCCAACGCTTCAATTCGCCTACTTTTTCCTCCTAAATTGCGTCATCACTTCCTTCTTCAACCATGGCTGCTTTGCAGTCCCACCTCCAGTACTTGCCCCCCACCTTGCCAAAACTCATTCTCTCCAAGAACCCTCATTCTTTTTCCTTCTCCAAGAAACTTTTGCTGTCCAAGAAACTGTATCCCTCCAAGAAAAGTAATGGGGTTTTGATATCAAGATTCAGGACTTGTTGCATAGCAAGTAGTAGTGATGCAGGGATTCAAAAAGCTGTTTCAGTTGAGATTGTGAATGAGAGGCCTCAGTTTGATATTAACTTGGCTGTGATTCTTGCTGGTTTTGCGTTTGAAGCTTACACCACACCTTCTGTAATTTTTACTATTATTTAATTTCACCTCTTTTCTTGGTGTGGTTTCTTTTTGTTTCCTGAGAAGATGATGGGGAATTGTGTTAATAGAAAAGATTATTTTCTTGGTTGTATAGGAAGTTTGCTGTTTTTTGAGAAATGATTGGAATTAACCACCTCTTGCTTGCCTTTCTTCTGCTAAAAGCTAATATGAAGTGGACATTTCTATAAGATAGAATTGAAATCGGCCGAATGTTTTTGGCTTATGAAGCTTCGAACATATTGTTCTAAAATTCTGGTGGTATAGTTGCTTCTAGTTAGATATTTTGCAGATAGTTGTGGTGATTGTAGGATAAGTTTATTTCTGTTCAACTCTCTGCAGAAGCTTTTATTAAATCCATGCTCGCTGGGTTTACCTTATTCACCTATTATAACTTTGAGAGACTACAAATTTCATCATTTGAAGAGAATTTATGTCTTGTTTAATTCCATTCCCAGTTTTCTGATCTTTGCTCTTTATCTTGTGCATTTGACATCAGGAAAAAGTTGGCAATCGTGAGATTGATGCCGCGAAGTGCCAGACTGTGTTCCTATCCCAGTATGTAGTTTTTTCCTTCATCAATGCAACATGAAAGGTCATAATGCATTGGCAGAACATAAATACTTGTATGTTTGGTCAATGAATTTTTGTGTGGTAATACATAGCAAACTAAGATTTTCAGTTTAAATGATTGTCTTTAATCTCATAAAAATTCTTAGGACCAAACTCTGCATGAGGTTGTCTCAATTTTCAGTTGCAATATAATGTTCCATACTTATATGCTACATGTACATGCACTTCTTCTCCTTTGCTAGAAAGGTATAAGAATTTTTTTTTGAAGCTCGACTTCACAAGATATGATTCGTCACCTTCAGATGAAATGAATCTTGCTGACTGTTTTCAATAACTAACTTGAATTGCTCTTTAGCTTTGACACTCTTGCATTTTAGTTGCTCTGCTTTGATTATTTTGATGGGATGACATCCTTGATATATCCAAGGGAAAGCAGCCTTGATGTGTATTTTTATATCTGGAGACATGAAATGTATGGGAGCTTGCTTTTTGCAATTTCTTCAAGAATTTATCTCAACCTCCTGATAAATTCAAATTTATTTTGTCAAACGTATTATTGCAGTTCCTAAATGATGTTGGAAGCACATGTTGAAACTATCAATTGATATGATCTTCCATAAGATCATAATAAGAAATTTGATAAATTGAAATGATAAATTGAAATTTATTTTTCTATATAGTTATACAAAAACAATATTACAACTACAAATATATAGATGTAATCTTGATAGGAGAAGTAATCGTAGCACGATTACAGCTACCGTTACAATAAGAAATTATTATGCTATTATTATGATAAAATTCTAATAGCATATGTAAGATGTAAGAAGTTAATGCATGCGGTTATTAATGTTAAAAAGGAGAAGAGACATAAAAAGCTATAGCATGATTATCTACATTGTAATTTTGTAAACTTTGACAGAATTGCATACTTCAGATTTTCTTTCTGTCATTATATTAAAATATAGACTTTAGCATACTTTATGTTTCACTCTACTGTATGAGTTATGCTGAATGATAGTGGTCTTCTCACTTTTGATTCAAAATTTATTACAGTAAATGCATTGCAATTAGAACCTTCTTCTTCCATGACAAGATGGCTCCATAGCCATGGTCCTCTAGCCTTCATATGCTTCATAGCCTTCTATCACTGTCTAAGACTCAACTGACATTTTCAGGTCATTTGTACGGGAAATTTATGATGGCCAATTATTTGTCAAGCTAAAAAAAGGTTTCAACTTTCCTGCCATGGACCCTTGGGTAGGGTAATGTTCCCTAGTTCTTGTCACATGAAATATACTTCCTTGTGTTGCAAAGATTTACTAGTTTAAATTTCTACTAAGTGTCTATAAATGTTTATACGACGACTGTTGTTTTATTCTTAGGGAACTAGTGATCCTTATGTGATCCTGCAATTGGATTGTCTGGAGGCCAAAAGCAAGGTGAAATGGGGGTAAGCTGCTTAAATGTTGGACCACTTAGTTGATGTAGCCAGTGGCTTGTTCTATCCCAAACATTATGAATATTTTGCAAATTGTAGAAATTTCTGACCTCATATATAAAGTAGTGGAGGATGCAACTGAAACTTAATATAGACCTATCAACTTAGCTAGTTTAATTCTTGATATTTGATTCTTAGGTGCCGCCATTTGTTGGTCTTTTTTGCCTTTTTCATCTCAAATATCCATAAATTCTGAGGTTATGAAATACTAGATTAGATGTTTTCAGTCCACACTCAGAAGCAACAAGGATATAAATGGCTTAAGAAAGGAATTTTATTTCTAATTCTCATTCTGGGGCTATTCAGATTAAATTTTGTAGCATGTTCATCCATAGACTTGGCATGGACACTATGCTCAATATCATTTCTTATTCTGACTCAATCTACTGCTGAAGAACTTGTTACATATGTATCAGGACAAAAGAACCCACGTGGAATGAGGAGTTTGCTTTGAATATCAAACAACCACCCATGCATGATCTTCAGGTTAGTATACAATGTTGTTTCTTTTCAACGTCATAATAAGTTCTTTAGCTATTTTATATTTTGATAAGCTGTCTGATGTACAATTCATTTCTTTAGAGAGAATTCTGTATAACACTGTAACCCACTTTGGTGAAGACTGAGTGTAAGAACTAATGATACTTGTGCTTATTATATTTATTGGTAATTTTTTAGATTTGCTCACCTATTATATGAACCATAATTTACCACTAAGAATTAAACATATGTGTAGGTTATTCTCATAATTTACAACTCTTCCAATTTCAGATTCTCATTTTTTTTGCTTATTAAGTTTTTTTATTATGAATAACTAGGTTGCAGCTTGGGATGCAAATCTTGTGGCTCCACACAAACGCATGGGAAATGCCAATATTAATTTGGAAAATCTATGTGATGGTATGAGTCATGAATTCATGTCATTCCAGAAACTGCTGTGGATTTGGAGATGCCATTTCTATTATAACTGTAAATTGTACAAGTAATAAAACATCATTCTACCAACCAAAAATTGGCTAAGAATTGCTAGCTTGCTTCACAATATAAGCTGATTTTTTTGCTCTGGAATTTGCTATATAGGATGCATCTTTAGTACTCTGGTAAGTTAGCTTGCATTAAATAATTAACTCATCTTTGGCAGGAAATTCACATGAAGTGCTTCTTGACTTGGAAGGGATGGGAGGTGGTGGCAAGATAGAACTGGAGGTGAGTTGTATGGTAAACTAGATTTATTTATCATTTATATTTTGGTCTATGGATCTATTGCAAACAAAAAATTACCGTTTATTTTGAGAATTACAAATAATAGTTTGGTAATCTCTGGATTCTTTTGTTTTTTGTTTAGCAAATAATTAGATTTATGGTATTAAAAGCATCAGTGTGATGAAGGTGTTCATCTTAGCAGGCATACTATGTGACAGTGATATTCACACTTGAACTGGTAATTGAAAATCTTTGATTATGCAAAGATGGAACAATAATATTTCTTAATGGGTTCCTCGTAGACTACATGCTGGCTTTGACCATCTAATCTCCATTTGTATGTATTAGGTGATAGCCTCCACTGGTTTCCTCCTTTTGATAATCATAATATGAAAAACAAAATATAATGGACCATTCAATCCTATATCCAGAAGTTTTTCACATTTCAAATTTAGAAAGAAGGTTTGTATGTTCTTACTGTTTATTGTGGAATTCTATATTTTACATTTAGAATTTTTTTAGTTTCAATTTTAAAAGACATTAGAGGATAATTTGTGTGTATAATATTGAAATATAGACTACCTTATTTATGGTGGGGTAAAAGCTAGGTTACAGTATGCGCAAACAATCAAAGGATTTCTACAGTATGAAGACAAACCTAATCTATCTAAATGGGGACAAATATACTCAAGAATAATATATAATATCTTCAACACCCCCCCACCCCCCCCCCCCCCCCCCCCCCCCCCTTATCAATCATATCCATCTGGTCACAGGTTTCTGAGATTTTTTTCTTGTCAATGCTTTTCTGAAGACATGAGCAACTTGGTTGGATGAAGATGTGAATGTATCGGCAATTTTCTTGCTCATCTCACACTCACGAATAAAGTGACAATCAACATCAATATGCTTAGTTCTGTCATGCAAAATCAATTTCTTTCAATGTTTTGGATTCATGAGTAGATTGAGTTGCTGAAATAATTAAGAGACTGAATGAATGTCCATATTATACACTACTTTACTTTCTTCTTATGTGTTTCAGATAAAGTACAAGAGTTTTGAAAAAATTGACGATGAAAAGAAATGGTGGAAGATTCCCATTATGACTGAATTTCTTGAGAAACATGGTCTTGAACCTGCACTTAAGTTGATTGTTGGGTCAGAAACTGTTCAAGCACGCGAGTTTGTAGAGTTTGCTTTTGGACAGATAAAGTCTATAAATGAATCATACCTTCAGAAAGATTGGTTTTCCAATAACAAAATTTCTAGTGACTCTAATCTCAGGGACAAGCATCTAGTACAAGGAGATAATAACAAGGGCTCCAGTAATGAGCCAAGCCAAATTCAAGATACTAATATGGGGCCCAAATCAGATAATAGTGCTAAGGATAATACAGATAGTTTTTTACAGGAAAGTCAAGATGGGAAAGATTCATGGTCTGATATGGATTTTTGGAAGAAGTTAGCAGATTCTGTGAATCAAAGTGTATTTAAGAAACTTGGTCTTCCTGCGCCTGAGAAAATAAAGTGGGATGGCTTTGACAAGCTAAAGGATATTGGCTTGCAATTACGTAAAGCTGCAGAGGCAAGTTATGTGGAATCAGGGCTTGCAACTCCAAATAATCAAGAACTTGTTGATGGTGGTGCCAAGGATGGATCAATCCCCGTTGATACAAAGCAGACATCTCTACCAGACCTTAAGAAAGTTACACAAGACATATTACGACAGACCGACTCCATTTTGGGTGCATTGATGGTTGTGAATGCGGCAGTTTCTAAATTAAGCATTGGCAAGAGTGAAGACACTCTACTAGATTTTAATAAAGAAGCCTCTGAAGACCAAGAAAGTAAATCATTAATAGGTCAGCAAAATGGTTTGATATTGAGTGAGAAGGAAGCTGAGGAGATGAGGGCACTTTTCTCTACAGCAGAGAGTGCCATGGAGGCATGGGCGATGCTTGCAAATGCATTGGGCCATCCAACATTCATTAAATCTGAGTTTGAAAAAATCTGCTTCTTGGATAATGCAGAAACAGACACTCAGGCAAGTTTTGTAGTGATTGATCTTAGAGAATTTGTTAGATATAGATTGCTATCCTTATTCCATTTGATTACACTGTTACTTGTAAGAAATAGTTTGTTTAGTTATTGTGGACACTGTTAGGATGCAGGTAGCAATTTGGCGCGACCCTGGAAGAAAACGACTTGTTATAGCCTTCAGGGGAACTGAACAAGTATGTTTTCTGATTCCCATTTTTAGGTGAAAAGTTATTTGCAACTCATTTACTTTTTTGACAGTTGATCTTTTCAGTCTAGGTGGAAGGATCTTCTGACAGATTTGATGCTTGTTCCTTCTGGGTAATGCAATTATTTTGCACTAGATATTCTGCGTTGTTTTACTATTTCTTCTCCCTCCTTAATTTGATTTTTGTTGAAACTTTAATTTAGATTGTTAATGAGTTTAAACTGGTGACTATGTACTCAGAACTTTTTTTCAGATGATTGTTTGGGATTGCTTTTACTTGCATTTTTTCTTTTTCAATTACTGACTTCTGTTATGCTTGTACAGATTAAATCCTGAAAGGATTGGGGGTGATTCTAAGAAAGAGATTCAGGTAAGGTTTAAATTTCTTATGTCTGCTCATGAATTACCTATGATACCTTTAGATATTGACTTGTAACTAATGCTATTAGCATTCGTTATTTCACCTCAGGTTCATAGTGGTTTTTTGAGCGCATATGATTCTGTAAGAACAAGGCTTATTACACTCATCAAACAAGCTATTGGCTACAGGTATGAAGAAAATAAAATTTTCAAGATCCATAATGTTGATTTTTGAGTTGCACGTTTTAATACTAGTATTTTGTAAAACGTTTTTTTCCCCATAAATTATAATACCTTGTGATTCCAAATTTAATATCATGAAAAATTACATCAGTGAAAATACAAGGACTTTTATCTTGTTGGTGGGAAAAGGGAAACAATTACGCTGAACCATGCCATCATGTTTTGTACAGTGGATTAGCATGATAAAGTAGGCGAATATTTTAGAAATGGGGATTCGAGATAGTTTTAAGATATTTTAGTTATATTTATGTTCTGTCATAGTATACTAAATTAACTTTGTTGTGTTACAGGAGTGATTCTACCGAGTTACTTCCCAAATGGCACGTTTACGTCACAGGGCATAGTTTGGGGGGTGCGCTAGCTACCCTTTTGGCTCTTGAGTTGTCATCAAGTCAACTAGCAAAGTCAGTTCTTCTTTCAGCCTAATATGACCCTTTGTTTGTCCTGTCTGACTGAGCTGTATTTAGATGATGGTATCTCACATTGATATTGTTTTAGAGATCTATAATTATTCATCATCATATTGTTATTATCCAAGTGAAAATTTTATTGATTAATATAATTGAGTCCTAAAGAGATTGAAATAAATTCATAGTTAAGTGATTCGTTGATTGCATCTTGTCTTGGCTCTTTATTTGAAAAATTTACTTTTGGCATGTGCTTATGTTCAAATGTATTTGTTCACATCTTGAAATATTATACGATTATGATGTTAAAAACCCTTGTATAAAACAAAAAAATGGTTAATCTTTAGTTCCTAATACTGAGCATTAAAAGTTCAATTTGGAGTTGTTATTGCCTCTGGCTACATGCTCACAGAGGTATGCAATACTCATGCACTTGATCAAAATTTATTTTATCATTTCATACATTATTCACTATCTCAGATGGTCAAAATAATTCAATATTATGATCGTAGTGGTTTAAGGTTTAAATCGTGAGTTCAAATCTAGCATGAATGTTGTTTTCAATAGTCTTCTTTTGTTATAGATGAACTTAACTACAGTATGCAGTATGATAAACAGTTTATAGACTCACACTTAAGTTATGGCCTGTGGTTTGTTAAAGCATGCTAACATTTCCTTTCTCTAAAATATATTGCCTCTGGTTACATAGACGACCAATTTAGACTAGTGAGATACATCTTCCCGAATTTGCCTTATTATAGTTCCATGCATTCAGAAAATAGACTGGATACTATAATAGGTAAATGCATCTGGGTTGCAAAGACAAAAGACAGTGGACAGAAAATCGAAGAAAAGCAGGGAATAATGTATCTTTGAAGCAAAGAAATAGAATAATAGAGAAGAGACTTGGGCAAAGAAATGTGGGAGAAAAGAAATTTGAACTCTGATTATTTTGACAACACTAGGTTGTCTGTTTGCACTTATTTGCATATAGTTTCATTCTCTTATTCGATAAATCATAGCTTGATCTGTTAATTCATATAGGATTTTTTTTTTTTTTTTTGTATGTTCTAGGTTTATGCTTTCCTTGTAGAACTTATCAGTTACCTTCTTGTTGTACCAGGCATGGAGCTATTTCTGTGACTATGTATAACTTTGGATCTCCAAGGGTTGGAAACAGAAGATTTGCTGAAATTTATAATGAGGTATTTTACTTTTTCGAGCATGAAGTGGCAGCATTGTGGGTTCAACGGTGAAGTATTCAGTGATGCTTCTACTTTTTGTATTTGTATTTTTCTCACATTCTATAATTTTTCAAAATCATTTCAAATGAAAGGGAAAATGAAAAAAAAAGTTAATAATTAGTTCAGTCAATATTAGAAAAGATGGTAGTTCATGTATTTCCAAATGTATACTCATGGGTAAATTATCATGGTTCTTATAAAGCCAGCTCACTTACTCTACTAGGGTATAGCAAGTCAAGGGGTTTACCCTGAATATTCAACAACTTTTAACACCATTTGGAAGCTTATTCAATCTTCCAAACTTTATAGATCAGTTCTATAGAGTTCAAGAATATCTACGACTATGCAGAACATCTTATAATTTCCAATTTCTTCTGTAATTTCTTTAAACCCATTTAAATTTAAGAAGGCGACTTCTTAAACCCCTAAGTTTTGAAGTTAATGTGACCTGATCAAAAGGGCATCTGGGCATAGAGATCGAGATCTGTTAGAGTATGCTCTTTACATTGAGCGTTGACCATCGTCTTGTACTACTCTGACCACTCTTGTGATTGAGAGTGACACTATAAGCATAAATAAGTTTTTTTTTTCCTCAAAAAATTGATGATTTATACATGTGCTGATCCCTCTGCCGATTTGAGACTCACTGTTGAGATTTTGAGTTGATTTTTTTTTTTTTTAATGATACTCTTTACACTATCTTCATTACTACTAACACTGCAGAAAGTGAAAGACAGTTGGAGAGTAGTAAACCATAGGGACATAATACCAACGGTGCCACGTTTGATGGGATACTGCCATGTTGCTCAACCAGTTTATTTAGCTACTAGAAATCAGAAAAATGAGATGGTGAGTATCTGGCTTCTAAAATCTAATTTTATTATTGAAAATATCTTTAAAAGATGCCAAAATTTACCTGCCACAATTCAATATATCTCAAGTTTCAATGTGACAAAACCTTAAAGAAAATCCATCCTTTCCTTTATTGGCAATCACTTCTTTATGGATATTTGTAGTTGCTTAACATTATGTCAACCTCTTCTCATATAAATATGGTGGTTCGTTCTCCATTTATCTTATTTCTTAAATTTCTGCATCTATTTCACACATGCCTTCGAATTTATCCCCTGTAAGAGTTGCATCAATTTTACCATTGCAGGATAATGTAGATGTTTTGGAGGATGGATACCAAGGTGATGTAATAGGAGAATCAACCCCTGATGTTCTTGTCAGTGAATTTGTATGTTCTCTCACTTTCTCTTCTTTATACTTGCCCCTATCCCTTTTTTCGTGCTAATTCTCATATTTTGGTTGATAAACGGTTGTGAAAAAAATGATTCAATGTTGATGCCCATTTCCTTTTTGGGTTTAAGAGTAGTTGAAATTCTGTTTCTTAAAACCTACCCTCCCCTATTTAATCATTTCAAACACCACCAACAATAATATAGCAATGCTCCATCCTTTATATACTCGTAGATTCGACGTAAGATTAAATTCTACCATACAACAAAACCCTGGATTAACACGACGTGATTAGGATCAGCATGAAACTAAAAACCGAGTTAGTAAACTGAACTGATGAATATTGTTTGATTTGGTTTGGTTAAAGGAGCGTTGCAAAGGTTTACATTGTAGCAACAATATGGATTTTGGCATGCATGATGCTCATGTGGTGGATCTCTAAATAACAACAAACGAAGAAGTCATGCATAGACTGTACTAGTTGAGATTTGAGATTTTATTTGGCACGTGACATGTTAAACTAACATTTAGAATGCATTGCTTTTGATTTGTATGTAATGTCATGAACTTGCCATTTTATGGTAAATAGCTTATTCGTGTGAAACTAACATTTAGAATGCATTGCTTTTGATTTGTATGTAATGTCATGAACTTGCCATTTTATGGTAAATAGCTTATTCGTGTGAATTTTAGTTCATCTTTCTCGCGTGTGCTCATAATGAAACTGTTACATGACATCCCACGTGATTCATGTGGAATGACAAGACATAACCTCTGGCTTGGAAAGTCTGTGAGAGCCTTGTCAGCTCATGCAAATGCTACATTGTTGTCTATTCTGATTACGTCGTTCGGTTTTGTTAATGTTGTTGGCAGATGAAAGGTGAGAGAGAACTTGTGGAGAACATACTGAACACAGAAATAAATATTTTCCTGGCAATTAGAGATGGAAGTGCCCTCATGCAACATATGGAGGATTTCTATTACATAACACTGCTGGAGGTACCACTATCTTCCTCCACCACCTTTATTACATATACATTGTGTTTCTATGCATGTCGGATGATCATATGCTGTTTTATTTTATCGAGTTTCAGAATGTAAGGTCTACCTATCAGACTGTCGAAGGATCGCAACGAGCTGATCAGAAGCTGTCCGTCTGATAATCGAGCAGGAAGATGACAATATAAATAAATTACAAGGGGAACACACGTAGGAGCACACATATATACGGTTTTCATGTTTGTTTAGTTTGAAGCAGCAATTACGCCATTCACAGATGTACGAATATGACTAAGTTCATATCTGCATGTAATAACATGGCTAAAGGAGAGCTCCAAGAAGAGCCTTTTTTTTTTTTTGGGTTTCTTTAAATAAAAAGGCAACTTTGTGTTGTTATTATTCGTTAAATGTGAAAAGAAATGGATAAAATGAGATGGAAATGCAATTTTAATCCTAAAAGTTAGTATTTAATTTTTAAAATTAGTTTTAGACCTTTTAATCGTTTATTTAACTAAATTAAGGTAATTAGAAAAAGAGTTGATATCGTGAAATGACACAAACTTAAAAATAATTTTGAAAAACAGGGTTCATGTGAACCTGTTAACACCAACTCACTCTATTATGAATCCAATTGTAACTGGTATATTAGGAAGTAGACAAAATCCACAATCAGGACATCCTTCTCTGCAAAATTAATCAATCAGAGAATTTAAAAAAAAAAAGAAAAAAATAAAAAATCATGGGAGGTTAGGAAAAGAAAGAAGATGAGCAAAAGAAAAAGAAAGCTCTTAAAGCTTTGATCCATTTACTTTGGCCACCACTAATCACAATCCCACATATTTTCAAAACCATGCTGCTGTCATGATCCAAAAACAGACCTTTCACGAATTGCATTTCGTCGAACATGGAGAGGGCAACAAAGTGGTGCTTCTGCTTCACAACTAGACCACAACAGAGAGGGAATGTCCCAACAGTAGCAGTAATCCACATTTGAACATTATGAAGTTGCAGTTCAAGGAAACAATACCAGCCATTACAATATCAAATAACAGTAGAAAAATCGTTAGAGGGAAGAAGGAAAACGATGGTGAATTAAACTGACCAACTACACACCACGAAACCAATTTGCTCTAAATTTAGAGTATATTAAGAAAAAAACATTCCTCCAGATTATTGGATTAATATATTGCAGCAGTGAAGAAGAAAATTGGAGATGCGAAGCAAATGAAAGCAAAGAATCTTTGTGGCCAAAACCCTCTTCTTCATCTGTACTGATCTACCCGTTCCACCCCCCACCTTCCCTCAAAATTCCATCACCTCCTTCCATTGTAACTGTATTAGGATGCATCCTCCAACATTCCAACTTTGCAAAACTTTATTGGCATAAACAGACGAATAATTATATAATTAAGTATTTGTCTGGACAGCAAAATGATCAATTATCTCTCTCTAGCGTGAATTTAATAGAAAACAATATTTAGAATATAATGCACGATAAAACAGGTAATTTAACATGGAAAACCTCATCACGGGGTCGAAGTCCACTCAAAACTTCACCGGGTAAAAGTGTTACAATATGCCACAATAGATATTCTACCACAAATTTATCAAGACAATTAATATTTGATGAAAACAATGAGATTAGAAAATATCACACAACAACACATCTCCACCGTCCAGAATCAACCCCTATGTGTCCTAAACGTGCTCAACCCTATGTGTCTTAAATGTGTTGTCCAAATTACAGCTCAATCCAATATTGGTTTGTGAGAAACGACCTTTTATCTTGACTGCACAGAACTGAATCACAAAAAAAAAAGACTTCTGTTTGCTGCTTACCCGTCAATACAGAGCTCCAGATCGATCTCCGTCGTTCAGAATGTAATTCCACAAGTGCCGAACGTGCTGACAAAGTTTCAGATCCAAAAATAAATATATCCCAAACAAACACAATTAATATATCTTTATGAAATCCACACAATACTAATACACATGTTTATATATTAAAATATTATACAAAATACTAAAGTATTTCTTAATCCCTGCAAACAGTAAATGTAATTATTGATTATTTATTAAAAAAAATACTCATATACCTCTAGAAGTTTTATTTATGTTGAAATGATAAAAGTTGAAATGATAAAACTAGACAGCTACAAACCCTCAAAAACTTGAAATGATAAAACTAGACAGTTTCAACATATAAGATTTACACTCATCTTGAAAAGTGTCTTTCATCTCAACATATAAGATTTACACTCATCTTCAAAAGTGTCTTTCACACTGAAAAGTAAGCCTACAGTTAAATTGAGTATTTCATCCTTGAAGGTCTTTCACACTGAAAAGTAAGCATCCAGTTAAACTGAGTATTTCATCCTTGAAGAGATACATCAAGGCAGATTGCAGTATGTAAACAATGCATGACTGAGTATTTCATCCTTGAAAAGATACATCACAGCAGATTGCAGTATACATCAAGGCAGATTGCAGTATGTAAACAATGCATGACTGAGTATTTCATCCTTGAAAAGATACATCACAACAGATTGCAGTATGTAAACAAACTGAGTATAACTGAGTATTTGCATGAGATGTTCACCTTCTAAAGAAGGAAGCAGCACTATATATATTACTCAATGTTCCCTCAGTCATAGCACTATAGTAAAACTAGACAACTACACACCCTCAAAAACTAGGCATAGCACTATAGTAAAACTAGCAACATCAAAAACTATAGTCTATTTCTCATTTTTATTTCTCATTTTTTAAGAAATCTGATTTCTCGCTTTTATAATAAACTGAAAGAGATCGTGTGATGAAAAAACTATGTCTGATACTGCTCAAGGAAATCGGTTTATCACCCGAGCCCACTTCATACTCTCTACATCCAGATTTGCTCCATGAACGAGCCCTTGACCCGTCACGTCGAGCTCCCTGCTATTATGGTTACCAAGCCTCCTATCACAATTTTCTGAGGGCTCTTGCGTTTGACAACCCTCTTAGGGGTGGCCATCCAATATGCTCCAGAAGCCTCCTATCACAATTTTCTGAGGGCTCTTGCGTTTGACAACCCTCTTAGGGGTGGCCATCCAAGCACTGAAGGTATCTCCATCTATAATACAGCTGAGGACGTACAGCTCCCGTATGGCTCCCTCTTCCCCACACATGAACCCTCTGACCTCCCAAATTCTTCCCCACACATGAACCCTCTAACCTCCCAAATAGGTGTACCCTCTGACCTCCAAATTCTTCCCCCCATGACCTCCCTCTTCCCCACACATGAACCCATACAGCTGAGGACGTATGGCTCCCTCTTCCCCACACATGAACCCATACAGCTAGGATGTATGGCTCCCTCTTCCCCACACAAACCCTCTGACCTCCCAAATAGGGTGTACCCTCTGACCTCCCAAATTCTTCCCAAACATGAACCCTCTTGACCTTCCCAAATTCTTCCCCACACATGAACCCTCCAAATAGGATGTGTGCTAAGAATTTCTCGATGTATCGCACGGTGGGGTTCTTTTTTTTCTATCTTTGGGCAAGCATCCTCCATCTTTTATTAAGATTGTTCCCGAGTCATGGATTGACAATGCAGCCAACATATTGCACTCAACATATAAGTGCAACATATATAATGAGATGTTTGTGGTTCCGCATGGGTGAGAATCGCTACTTCATTAGGCCCACATATTTTCAAAACCCTGGTGTAATGATCCAAAAACAGACCTTTGCAGAATGTCATGAGGCATCACGTTGTAACCGCTCTTGAAGATATAGAAAACCCAAAATCCACCCAATGAATTGCATTTCGTCGAACATGTAGAGGGCAACAGAGCGGTGCTTCAGCTTCACAACCAAACTGCATCATCTAATTCCATTGAAATCAATTGTGTGTGTACTTGCAAATCGAAGAAAAGAAAGCGAATGGACGAGTAAAATTACCTAATCCATCACAACACTTGGCCCTCACCTCCATTGCAGAAACTTCTGTTCATTTTCGAAACTATTAGCATATCAAAGCCTAGACTCGATCTCATATTTTGTAGGACATCATCCATTGGGCCCAATCCAATATCATTAGGCCCAATTAATTCAACAATCTGCTCCACCCACTTTTTTTTCTTATTTCATTCTCTCTTTTTTTTAATTAGAATTAATAACCGGTGCACCCGTGTTCAAATTTGCATAGTATAAATTTATTTTAAATTGTGTACTAATATATATATATATATATATATATATATATATATATATATATATATATATATATATATTAATAGTTATATAATTTTTTTACATTTAGAGACGCTTGGGTAGAAGTATTAGGAGAGTCATGAGAATTAGAGAATATTAATTCTCATTTTTAATGCTTGGTCCAAAAACCTCAATCATTCTCATAGATTCAATATATATCCCCACACTTTCAATCAACTTCATTCACAAAATCATTGCCCTCATCAATGTTCTCATTGCCATTACCATTCGGGTCAATTTGGTTGTATCATTAACCTAGGGATTTGAGTTTGTATAATGGTTGACATGTTTAATTCTTGCAATTTTATAAATTAGGATATGGGAGGAGATCAAATCCTTGGACTAAGTTTAAGTTTTATTGTCTATCTTAATTTTACTCCCTCCAGCCACTTACAAGGTATCCATTTTACCATTTTGGGCTTCCACTTCAAAGGTATCAATTTTCTCTATTTAGTAAAAAAATACACTATATGACTTACTATTTCCCTTTAATATAACTACTCACTTTAAATATAATAATAATACTCCTTAATCCACGCGCAAAAAGTAAACGAGTACCTTTCAAGTGGCAGGAGAGAGTATACTTTTATAATTTTAATTAGGATCCATTGTATTAAAATACACAACCTTCTCATTTGTCAATTTAATCACAAACTTATTTTCTTATAAAAAAAAAATACATGATCTTTATATTTTTTATTAATATAATCACGAACGTAATTTTAATCATGAACTCTCTTTTCTAAATATATAATCTTAAAAGTTTTAGTATCATTTAATCGCAAATTCTTCTATTACAAAATACATGACTATTTTATTATTTAATAAAAACCTAAGATACGTAAACATTAAAAATATAATGTGTAAATCTAAATATTATAAATATTAAAAAAAATTATAGAACAATTCGTAAAATGTCATTCTCGTTTAAAATTAAACTCCATTATATTTTCATAATTATTTTGATTTTTAAATTAATATTCCTACATCACAAAGTTCATGGTGTGATCAATTATTTAAGTTCAAATAAATTCACAATAAATATTAGAAGAATATTGAATTTAAAAAAAAATTAAAAACGGTAATAATTAGTTTAAGTTTTGTTTTATATAATTAAATAGCGTATGAGAGAAAGTAAAATTTCAATGATTTTTTTAATTAATAAAATGTAATTTATGTATTATATAGTAACACAAAAAGATCATGTATTAAAAATGAAAAGTTTATGATAAAATTGAGAAAATAAAATAAATTAGTGTATTTAATTGATAAAAAGAAAGTTTATAATTAAATTGAGAAAAGATGTAAAAGTCATGTATTTTTCGATTAAAAAATAGTTCGTGATTAAATTGAGAAAAGAGAAAAAGTTAATGTATTTTAATTTTAATTATTATGTTTCATGTTTGATATTGATAGTTTTGAAAACACATTAAATTTAATTAAAATTCTATTATTCCCTAGGGGTTCAACTCGTACTTGTCTTACTACATTTTTAGTGGGTTTGTTTGGAAAATTACAAATTTAGTTTTTGGTGTCGGAAACAGTACACCACATATGATGAATTTTGAGCATTGATTATAACACATGACAAAAATATAATGAATGGAATATAAAATGAAATATGGAAATGAAATAGTAATCTCATTTACTTGGATTGGCCAGTTAATTATGTTGTTTGCATTTTTGCACCCCCAAATATCAAGTTTATTCATCAAGCAGAGATAATAATTAACATGCAATAAAAATTAATACTTCTAAGTTTCTAAATGCATATTTTACCACAAAATTAAACTAAATAATGTAATATATTCTTTGGTCACAAGCGTTGTTGATCAATTTTTTCATGAGCACATTACTTTCAGTTTTTTCTATCAAACAACATGTATATGATAGTTATATCAGCTCATTCTATAATTACATTTTGAAAAGGGAAAATGAAAAATGAAAAAAAAAAGTTTATATTTAGTTCAGTCAATATTAGAAAAATTGATGGTAGTTCATGTATTTCCAAATGTATACTCATGGCTAAAGTATATTGATATTTTCTTCCTTGCACACGTGTCACTCATCTTACGCGGGAGATAACACTAACATAGCATTCAAGATCTTGTTCGAGTATGCTCTTTACATTGAACGTTGACCATAAGTACTACTTTGACTACCTTGTGATTGAGAGTGACACTATATGCATAAATAAATTTTTTCCCTCAAAAAAATTGATGATTTATACATGTGCTGATCCCTGCCAATCTGAGATTCACTAATGAGATTTTGAGTTTGATTTTTTTTTTAAATGATAATCTTTACACTAGATCTTCATTACTGCGGTTTGTTCTCCATCTAGCTTATTTTTTAAATTTCTACATCTATTTCACACAATCCATCCCCTGTAAGAGTTGCATCAATTTTACCATTGAAGGATCATGTAGATGTTCTGGAGGATGGATACCAAGGTGATGTAATTGGAGAATGTTCTTGTCAGTGAATTTGAATGTTCTCTCACTTTCTCTTCTTTATACTTGACCCTATCCCTTTTTTCGTGCTAAATATCATATATTTTGGTTGATATACGGTTGTGATAAAAATGATTCAATATTGTTGTACATTTTCTTTTTGGGTTTAAAAGTAGTTGAAATTCGATCTCTGGATGGTTCATAGGGAGCATCTAACAACAAAGGATAGAGTTTGGTGCAGTCGAGAGGATGGAAGATGTGGTTTCTGTTTTGATCTTGAAACAGTGCCACATCTCTTCTTTCAATGCCCCTATACTAAGCTAATTTGGGAGGTAAAAAGATGGATAGGGTGGAGAAGGAGGAATCTTACATCTGTTACAGATGCTTTTCGGAAGATCAATGCGGATACCCAAAACAACACTAAGGTAAGAAGACTCCATTACATCACTTTTGCTACACTTGTTTATCATATTTGGATGGAAATGAATGCCCTTCAGTTTGGTTCGAGGATGCTGTCTCCGAGTCACATTACAAATAGAATCAAATTGCAGATAACAACTTTGTATTTAAATTCATGATGTATTCACCCTAAGCTTTATGCTTAGTTAGCTTGGATAGGTAGTTTGTCTTGTAATCGCATGTACGTAAGTTCAATGTAAACGTTTCCAGTGAAATACATTTACCAATTTCACTAAACCCTAAACCCCTAAACCTTAAAACCTAAACCCCTAAACCCTAAACCTCTAAACCCTTAAACCCCTAAATCTTAAACCCCTAAACCTTAAACCCCTAAACACTAAACCCCTAAACCCTAAGTTGTATATCGATATGTTCTGAATTGTACATGAGCATGATTAGCATGTTGGTAGCATTGTGCATTCGAAGTGATGGATTTTTCTTTATTGTATATGTATTCATCATTAAGAGTATAGAAATAACCAATTATGTTTGTTATATGCAGATTTTATTCAAATTTTATGCTCTAGTGAAGATGAGGAAAGTAGGGAATATGAGAGAGTAACAGATTCACTAGTTGGATTAAAAAGAGGCAATGCACAAATTGTATTGTAAGCATGCAAGAGAATTAGGATTTAGTGTACGTAAGTCCACCACTAGAATTTCAAGTAAATCAGTTGAGACTAGGGGTGGTATACCGTACCGTACCCAAAAATATGGCCATACCGCATACCCTACCGAAATAATCAGTATCAAAAAAATAATACCGATACCGTGCCAATAATATCAGTATACCGAAATTTTGGTATATTAACAACAAATACCATTTTTTATCGAAATGCCGAACATAGCATCCTATTGGAATGCCGGCACTACCAAAAAATAAAAATAACATTCTTAAATACATAATTCCAGATAAGCAAAATTACAATTCAAACAACAAAAAATACATCAAAATAATTATTCCTCCAGATATAACCATAAGGTAGCAATAAAATCAACAACATCGGCGATTCAGCAACGGAAGGCCCTCGGAGAACTTAAAGTGATGAGTTGCACAAGAAAAGAAAAATAATTGCATTTGTTACTTGTTTCCACTTGAGCCGTCAGAGCGGGAGGGTGTCGAGACCGAAAAGGCGTCGTAGACTTTGAAGGAAAATATTTTGCAATGGGGAAATGGAGGTTGGTGGGCAGTGGTCGGTGGTAGTGGGTGGTGGGCGAGGGTTTGCTGTCTCCATTCTAAAATGGTAAAAGGGGCGGAGAGTAAATAACTGATTAGGGCTTCTTGGTTTGTTCAGTAACCTTGTTTATATACTTACTAACATATTTCAATTTATTATTATATAATTTAAGAATATGTAATTATTATTATTATTATTAATTAATTAATTTAAGTAGAATTATTTCGGTATACCAAAGTATATACCGATATACCAATCTTTTGCAGTATTTCGGTATATACCGAAATACTAAAAATTTTTCAAATCACTTATCGATACCGTATCGAAAATTTCGATACGGTATGAGAAAATTTCGGTACGGCATCGTACCGTACCGAAATTTTCGTTAAATTCGATAATTTTCAATACGGTAACTGCGGGATACTGAAAAATCGATAATTTTGTCCACCCCTAGTTGAGACAGGAAAAACTTATGTGTGCTCATGTGCTGGAAAAAGAAAGAAAATTATTGATGAAAGAATAAAGAAAGTTAGTAATACAAGGACTGATTGTAAGGCACTTATGAGAGTGAAAATGACGGATGAAGGGATGTTTGAGGTGATAGTTCATGAGATGACCCATAATCATCCATTGACTAGAAGAGAATGGAGTTATCTCCATCGTTCAGAGAGACAAATATCTGATGATAAGGGTGATGCTATAATAGACATGATATCTTCAGAAATTGGAGCTACTGATTCTTATAGATATATGCTACATACAGCTGGAGGAGAAGAAAATGTAGGGCATACAATGAGAGATCACATAAATTTTGTAAATCAATGAAAAATGAATAAGATACAAGATGGGGATGCTCAAACACTAATATCACTAATGGAAAAACAGGAAGAAGAAGAAGAAGAGGAAAATTATTATTACAAGGTGATGTTGAGTGAGGGAGGAAGATTGTGTAATATGTTTTGGAGAGATTCCATGATGAAAGAAGATTTTAACACTTATGGGGATGTGTTGGTGTTCGACACCACATACACAACAAATAAGTATAACTTAATTTGTGCCCCATTTGTTGGGATAAACAATCATAGAAAGAATGTGATGTTTGATTGTGCTTTCATTAGTGATGAGACAACCAAGTCATTCGAGTGGTTATTTGAAAAATTCAAGAAATCTATGAGAGGCAAAAGTCCAGTAACAATTTTTATGGACCAAGATCATGCTATTACAAAAGCTCTAGAGAAGGTAAATATCTTAACACTTTAATAAATTTGCTACCATTACTATATTAAATAAATTAATACATTGAACTGTATGTTATTTCTATGCTGCAGGTTTTTCCAAATACAAGACATAGGTTGTGCCTGTGGCATCTGCATTAGAATGCTGTTAAAAATTATGTCAAACTGAAATCAAATGATTCATTTAAGGAGTGCTTCAACATGTGCTTATCTAACTGTGCCAACGAAGAGGAGTTTGAAGAATGTTGGAATCATATGATATCAATCTATGCACTGCAGGGCAAAGATTGGTTTGAGAGATTGTACACTTTAAAAGATAGGTGGTGCACAGCACTTAGCAAGGACTTCTTTTCAGCTGGAGTCTTATCTTCATAAATAAGTTAGAGCACCAATTATGCTATTGGATTTAAAGCCCATAAAACAAAGTTTGACTGAATTCTATAGTATGTTTCTTAACTGAAATACTATAAATATAGAATATGATTTTATGTTTTACTGATAATAAATGGAAAACGGCCGTGTGTAGATTTTTATATAGTCATGTACCATTGAAAACAGTATATATGTACAAAGTTATCATTTTGAACTAATATTTTAATTGTATATATGTTTTCTTTGTTAATTGTATATATGTATGATCTGAATTGTAAATGGGCATAATGAGTATGGTGGATTATTTTAATTATACATATTTTCTCCGTTAATTGTATAAAGGTATGATCAGAATTGTACATGGACATGATTTGTATGGTGGATTATTTTAATTATCTATGTTTTTCCCGTTATCACTTACAGCTAGGGCAAATGAACATCCATAAAAATTGATGCGCTGCTGTTTGCCTACACCTTCCACGGTAGTCTTCATAGAGTCCATATGGTACAGTAGGGTGAGGTATGTGTACTTCTCCCAAGGGAAAGAGTTCTACTGGTGAGCATTCTCAACTAATAACCATACTCAGGGTTCTATATATACTTTGGACGTAATCCGGCCTAGCAAAAAGTAGTACAGAAGTAGAATATTGGCCGCTTTCACCACATTATGGCACATCAATTGAAACAACGCCTTAGAAGACCCATAATCAGAATCTAGGTCCCAAAAATGACCAAAACAAGATCTTCTAAACATCTGAACTGTTTGATCACCACTATTTTTAAGCACCTCGCGTATGCAGTTCAAAACTTTCGTAGGCCTACAATACCCTTTAATTCTAACTTTTCGTGATTGAAGACCACATCGTTTCCAACTCCACTACATTGCATGTCAACTTGATTAGATATAAGACGTGACTACATTTTATACTAAAAATTTCTGATACAAAAAAATTAAAAATAATACCCCTCCGTCCCGAATATTTTCACCCATTTGTACGGGCACGAAAATTAAGACCTGTTATTTTTTAATATATAATGTAAGAAAAAGTAGGAAAAATTAGTAATTTAAAAAGAAAAAGTAAATAAAGTTGTTGGGAATGATGAATAAAGTGTAAAAAAATAATTAAAGTTGTTGAGATTGTAAAAAGTACTCCAGGTAATAAAATATTATATTTTTTACCATAAATGGAATGGGTAAAAATACGTGGGACAACCCAAAATGGAAAGTGGGTAAAAATACGTGGGACGGGGGAGTATTTTTTTCTATAAATTATTTTATTAAAGCGATAACTTGTTTTAAAACAAGTTGTTGGTAATAATATGATCCGATAACTTTCAAAATATCATTATCAGCTTTTTTATTATTAGTAGCTCAATAGAATTATACTCCCTCCGTCCCACGTATTTTTACACACTTTCCATTTTGGGGTGTCCCACGTATTTTTACTCATTCTATTTTTTACAAAAATGCATAATATTTTATTACCTACTTTTTACAATCCCAACAACTTTAATTACTTTTTTACACTTTATTCATCATTCCCAATAACTTTATTCACTTTTTCTTTTTAAATTACTAATTTATCCATGCTTTCTCTTACATTATATATTAAAAAATAAAGCGTCTTAATCTCCGTGCCCGTACAAACGGGTAAAAATACCCGGGACGGAGGGAGTATTAAAATATCAATAACCCACTTTCAAAAAATATATTTAAATATATATTTCAAGCATTACATACAATCTTATACATAATGTATTATATTCTTAAAATATAATTTTGATTTAAACAATTACCATTTTGTGGATAATTGCAAATTTAAAATCAATTATTCTTTTAAGATTGCATAAATATTTTTAATATGTACTTAATTACATAAAAGTATGAATTTTTATGAATATGTACCAAATTACACTCAAATTAAGCCTTAAAGTATCAGCGGACATGCAAATTAAAGTATTAGAGTGTGTCCGCCGATGATTTTGCTTTGAAATAGCATGTCCACCATGATATTGCTATGAATTAGCATGTCCGCCGATTTAACTGGCAAGATAGAGCATGTCCGCCGATGATTTTGCTTTGACATAGTATGTCCGCCGATGATATTGCTATGAATTAACATGTCCGCCGATTAATTTGGTAAGATACAGCATATCAGCTATAAAATTATAGTGGAAATGGTAAAAAGTAGCCACTTTTGGATAACTGTAATTTTAAGTGGTCACATTTGTTATATATAATTTTTTCTAGCCACTTTGAAATGAATTGACCAAAATGCCCTTGTGGGGGACCCACTTTTCAGCTGGTTGCAGATGAGATTCCACACTTTTTTGACCCAAAGTACAGTAAAGGAATCGGATTCTTCTTTATTTCTGAATAAAGTGTGGAAGTACAATACCTAATACCTAGTACTACTATGTAGGTATGTGCTCCCGCAGCTCCCCCATATCCATACAAAATAATGAGGATAATATATAGTGGAAAGTGGAAAATGGGGGTGATCGTCCAACACTTATTAAAATTTTTTGTACTAGAGGTTGAGCATTTGGGAGCAAATTTCCAGTAATTTTGGAGAGAATTAAGATATTGGGTAGCAGGTGTACAAGGTATGTTAAAACAAGTTTTATAGTTGTGATGCCCTAATTTTATAATTGTTGACATGACTCATGAGTGTATTCTAATTATTCAACGTTTTTATAATAGAATAGAAAAAATTGTATGACTTGTAGAATAATTTTGTAACATTCAAAAGTTTTTCTCTCTTAAATCTTCACCACTCATGTTACATCTTGGTTTTTTTAATTAATCTTTTCAAATTTGTTAAACAATGGTGAGTAGGCCGAATAGATTCAGTTGCTGGGCCGAGTAGAACAACTTTGTGGGCTGAATAGAACACCCGTTGGCCAAAATGCCCAAAAAATGATCTTTTATTTTCTGAAACTTAGTAGGCCGAATAGAAGAAGTTAGTGGGCCGAATAGAATAGCTTAGTGGGCCAAATAGAGAAACCGTTGGCCGAATAGCCCCAAAAAATTCTTTAAATTTCAGAAAGTTAGTAGGCCGAATAGAACAACGTTGGTAGGCCGAATAGAACAACTTTGTGGGCCGAATAAAACACCCGTTGGCCGAAATGCCCAAAAAATGATCTTTTATTTTCTGAAACTTAGTAGGCCGAATAGAAGAAGTTAGTGGGCCGAATAGAATAGCTTGGTGGGCCGAATAGAGAAACCGTTGGCCGAATAGATAAACCGTTGGTAGGCCGAATAGAAAATCAATGTGGGCCGAATAGAGCAAGTTACTAGGCCGAATAGGAGACACTTTTGTGCCGAATAGAGGAATAATTGGCCGAATAGAAGAAAAAAATACTGACACATTTTAAGGTGTGTCAAGGGTTTAGGATTTTGTTGAAACAGTGTAGGTTTGCATACATTAATTTGTTGACTGGATAGAATACAAATTTAGTACAAATTTTCTAATGATTTAATGATGCAACTAATTATCTAATCTTTTAATGTTGATGTCATTAAAGTTATTTTTGAAAAAATGTGCAGGTGAGTTATAGAAAAGCTGGGATGCGTTGGGGTGGAGCATGGGAAGGATTGCAATACATAGGTGGAGTGGTGAACTGGTTGTTCTTGCCAGAGGCCAGTTTGTGTTATAGTAGCTTGCTAAAAGAAATTTATGACATAGTGCAAGCTGATTTGGGGCATTGGGGTTATGTAGTTCATTCTCTAGTTGATTACAATGGCCGTTTGTTCAAATATAAGATAAAGAATGATGCATGTGTGGCAGAAGTGTTCAAGTGTGTTGATGATGTCGGAATGATGTACGTCACACTCCGTCCTATCACGGGTGCAGGGAGTAGTATGGTTTTAAGGATGGGTTATGATGACGGAGGTGCTGGTACGAGCAATGACCCACGTACGAGGGCAAATTCTTGTGGGAGGCATGATTTTGATTTGAATGTGGAGTTTTGTCCGGCCTCAGAGATGCAGTGTGCTGGTTTTAGAGAATCTGTAGATGCAGAATCTGGTGCTGTCTCTGCTGAGGGTGCGGATGACGTAGACGGTTGTAATGATGATGATGATGACCCCGGGAATAGAACGGTGGAAGAAGGGGATCGCATACAGCAGGATACTAATCAATCTTCTAGCGAAAGCGATGATGGTGCTGAGGAGAGAAGACACTAATTGTATGAAGAAATATATGATTACATACGTAAGAGAGGAGGGCCTAGCTTTCCTGAACCGATTAATCGTGAGTTGCGCCGTCCTGAAATGCAGTCAGAAGAGTTGCGTAGTGCACGGCCCAACACCCGTCCTTGGTTGATTCCAGGTATGGAAATTATGTTTAGTTATAATAGAAATAGAACTAAAGTATATTTGTAGATGAAACTAATGCACCTGCCACGTTCATAGGCATGCCGATTGAAGCAGAGAGAGTAGATCAGCTGACTGGCCTTGAGATTGATGCGTCTGGTGTTATTGAAAAGAACAGTGTATTTGAGACAAAAGAGAAGATCCAGACAGCAGTAGGCATGTATAACTTGCGGCACGGAGTGGAGACCTATGTTGAAAGATCTAGCACGACAAGGTACAATGTTGTATGTAACATGAAGGGTCAAACAGGCTGTCCATTTAAGTTGCATGCAAGAATGAGCTCTGGGTTGTGGAGAGTGGTTAAATTCGTCGAACATCTTGGTTGTTTAAATGATCCAGACAGATCTGCTCCTACACAGGTGTCGTCCAAAGTAATCGGTCAATATTTTATTGCTAGGCAGTTTGATAAGGTTCATGACCTCCGACCCAGTGCGATGAGAGATGAGATCAGGACTGATTTTGGATTCAACATTAGCTACAATATAGCGTTAAAGGCGAAACACTACGCTGTTGGACACACGTACGGGGATCACAATAGCTCATACGAATTGCTCCCTGCTTACATGTATCAGTTGGAATCCACAAATCCCGGTACGTACACCCGAATATCAGTCGATGAAGATGACCGTTTAAAGTTTACATTTTATGCACTTGGAGCATCGAGGCGGGGATTTTTAGAGTCTGGTCGTCCGGTCATTGTCATTAACGGTACTCGTACGAAGGGTAGTCACAGAGGAACCGTGTTTGTCGCAGTCACGCATGATCCAAACCATCAGATATTTCCACTCGCCTTAGGCACTGGCGATGTTGAGAGCAACATGTCGTGGACGTGGTTTCTAGAGAGGTTACGCGAGGCCTACGGATGTCCACGAGACCTGTTGATAGTTTCTGACGGTCATGCCAGTATTGCACACGCTATTTCTACTGTGTATCCTGATGCCCATCACGGTCTATGTGGCTACCATTTAAAGCGCAGATTGGCTGGCTTTGGAAAGAACGTTTTATATACATTCCATCGTGCGATGGATGTATACCTACCGAGAGATTTTGATAAGTGAGTCAGCCAACATATTACACTTTTGTAATTTTTTATACAAGAACGAGCTGGTACAATGTATTTTTTAACCTAATTTTACCACTCCTACATTGTTATTTGCAGGATGATGGACTTACTGAGATGTGGGACACGATCGTAGGAGTTAATGGAGTTGATTGGGTCGTGGGGATATGAGAGATGGTCAAGGGTTCATTGTCCTGTCAATAGATACGAGTTTATGACCTCAAATGCAGCTGAGTCGTATAACAATGACATCCTTTGGGCGCGGAAGCTACCTATCTGCACAATGCTAGAGGTTTGTCGGACTACCACTGAGAGGTGGTTTTACGAACGTCGAGCAACAGCTGAACAACGGAGTACCATCCTATGCCAGCGTCTCCATGACGAACTAGTGGAACTTTCTCAATCAGCCCAAAAGCTAGAATTTTCCATGCTCATTGAAAATAAGTTTGCAATCAAGGATGCTAGTAATATATTCACTGTTGATCTGAACTACTACACCTGCACATGTCAGAAGTTCCAGAAAGAACTTGTTCCATGCATTCATGCGATGAAGGCAATCGAGTACGCAGTCATTACCTTACTTACTTGCATTGTTATCATTTTTATGTGTCTCTTACACTATACGTTGTACAGTGCTTGCGGTTTGCCAGCCAGCGATTTTGTGTCTACAGCTTATCATAATACGAGTGTCGTGAATATGTGGCGTGGTCCAGTATTGCCTGTTCCCCACTACACTCAGTGGGACACACCCGAAGGAGTCCTGTCACAGAGGGTGAACCCCCCGCTGCCACACAGACAGGCCGGGCGACCACGAATGTCTCGTATAAGGTCAGGGATCGAGTCGTCCAGGAGACATCACAAAGAACATGTGTGCTCAAGATGTCGACAGCCAGGTCACAATCGTAAAAATTGTACTGGAGTGGCGTGCTCACAAGATAATCCACCTCCTCTTATCATAGATAATCCTAACCACCGTATACGTAGACAAAAAAAATATGGGAAATGTGGTGAAATTGGGCATACACGTGTACGTTGTCCATCTTAAACAAAATTAAAATTAACTAAATTCATCCTGTTCTAGCACACTGAAAGATCATGAAGGCAACTTGCTTACCGAAGCGCAGGATGTGATCAGGGATGTCCCAGTTAAAGTTCCTTATTAACAGTCCCTCTATGGTTCTCAGACAGGCTGGTCCGCAACTCGAACCATCCTCTTGCTTGAAACAATACTCTCTGGGAGCTGGTGACAACGGGAATGTGTGCGGGACCCCGGAGGAGTCAAGCTTGCGCATCAGAACTGGGATGACACGTCTGTATTGTAGAGTCTCCAATATCCGGCGCTCCTTCATTTCGGGCTCGTCATCCCATCTATGCCGAAACGAGTCAAAACAAATGAATTTCATTGGCTTTGTAAGGACCGCACATGGGTAGTAGTGCCCTGAGGTGTGGACAATGAACAATAACTGCCAAAGAAAGTTAAAAGGAATGCATACATTAGATGTAAAAACACTAGAGTCATTCTAGGGGATATTATCATGTAATTGAACCAAGGGTTAGGATATAATAGCAGATCACAATCAATCCAGGATCTCGACCCCCTCCACACCGGCAATAAACATCGGGCGTACTGACGGAGATCTATCAACAATTCATCAGTTATGTTGGCATATGTCGATCTATCATCCCTAAACTGACCCGTGTGCTCATTCCATACTGCTTGTACTCGGACCTTACACGAGAATCATTTCATAATATTAGTCTCAAAAAATTAAATACCAAATTTGTCACAGTCAATTGTAATGAATTAATTTACTTACAGAGAACTCCATGTCCATAATGCAGTAGGTGTCAATCTCCGGATGCACGTGTACACCTATGTCAGAGGGTCGCTCCGATAATAAGCGGAGGTATGCATCCAGGTGCTGAAAATCCATCGAATAAAATTAACAATTGATGACATAATGAAAATATTTACAACATTTTATATAAACACGAACTAAATATTTCTGACCTCACTGGAAAACCAAACACTGGGGTTCTCCATCTCAGTGAAAAAGGAAGTCCCTACTCTAAAACTAAGACCAACGTCGATCCTGCATTCAATAATTCATTAAAATCAATGCACATTGTTTAAAGTAATATATGATAACGTCTACACTACTGGCGTAGCACTTACAGTTCTCTGCTTGAAATAAATCTGCGGTACAGTTCCCATCGGCGCTCTCGGTCTGTCGTGATAAATGGAGACTGTAACGCTGCAGCTGGATTTCGTTGTCTCTTAGACCGCATGATACCCTCTTCATCACCCCTGGGTGTGGGGGTCATCGGACTGAGCGCCTCCACCGGTCTAGTAGGGGAATCATTCATCCTATCGTCAAGGTGCTGTTGCGCGTCTGCGTCGTAACGATGTTGTTCGTCATGATCTTTCATAAATCGAGCATGCCAGCACTCGGATCATAGGAACCGGGCTCAACATACGTCGTCTCCCTTGAAGCATATCCGCTGTTGTCAGGACTGGGAGTACAGCGAGGTTGGTAAGAATGGGGATCCCGATTTGTTATCCAAGCCACAGCATCATCCGCCCGCTGGCCCCTCCACGCATCATCAACAGCCACACCCGTATAGTACCGCTGATCCCATGGATTACTGGTAGGATCGTATGCCCGGACAGCCTTTGTGCTGGTTTTAGAGAATGACTTGGTGTACATCCCCATGATCAACCCCTCCAAAGGATCATCCTCTATGCCAATCCAATACCCTTGTCTACGCTCATCAAGAAGGATTATCGGAAAATCAACCACATCAAGAGCCTGATTCAAAATAAACAATTACATAAGAAACAATATAAAACATATCTGTCTTCACTAAATGGATTAATAAGTCATACCTGATCAAACAGAGTCCTATCAACCCTCTTCCATGTGCGAAAAATCCATCGCAAGCAGAGTGGCCTTAAATTCAACCTACCGTGGGGGACATGGCCATACGGTGTAGCAACGGCAGGTAGACGCTCGTACACCCAAACCTGTCACACGTAAACCACATATGTCAGATAATTAATACAACTAAAATTGAAAATACACTATAACTTTAATATATCTACTAAAACACGTACCAGTAATGCGAATGTGCACCCGTAAAAGTGTTATCTGTACCGATCGGGATTTGCTTTAGCTGGGACTTTGGTCACAATGTGGTCCAGAAAGTGCAAAAGCGTCATATAGCTGAGCTGTCCCCAAGGGAATAAATTTCATCTCTATTCGTCCTCTACTAGGCACTAGACCCAGTTGTCTACACCCACCTTGGTGACATCCGACCCAAGGAGAAAGTAGTACAACAACAGAAATTTGGCAACCTTAACTGCGTCCTCAGGACTAACACCTATAAATCTTCTTCCTTTAAAGTCACTAGCAATCTGACTTACTAATGGTCTCTCACCCTGACCATAAAAACTATCATATAACCCACCAGGCGGGATACCATACGTCTCGTTCGGATCAAAGCCGAGTCTATCCCGAAAACAGAGTCTCATAATCCTCATGAACTCTACCCGGCTAAATCTAAGACACACGTCCCCAACCTGAAAATACCTAGCCGTTAAATCGTCCCCCCTATGTACGATCTCACGGGTCATGAGACTGTGCAGATGAGCATTCGCGTTCCACTCATCGCTGAGATTCCAGTAATGACCAAAACATGATCTCTTAAATATCTCCTCCGCATTACCCCAACCCTAGTTAACTGCCTACGAATGATATCCATAACGACCTCAGGTTTGCAGTAATTATGTATACTGCATTGTTGACCCTGCATGGAAGGACGCTTCCATTCACCCTGCACATATATTTTTTTTTGCTAAATAAGACATAAATTCATAATTATGGGCAAAATAACAATAAGTTCATGAAAACCCTAAAACGAAATATTTGAACACATAAACATTTACTCTATTCGGCCCACAGTTCCTTCTATTCGGCCTACCAAGTTTGCCCTGTTCGACCAAGCAACATTTCCCAAAACATTCTAACAGTTCATATTTTCTCTATTCGGCCTACAATTCCTTTATTCGGCCTACAGAGTTGTTCTATTCGGCCATCCCTAAATCTCTATTCGGCCAACAAAAATTTCATTAAATTTAAAAAATACAAGTCTTCCAGTTTGCTCTATTCGGCCTACACTTGTTCTTTTCGGCCTAAAGATTTGTTCTATTCGGCCTAAAGAAAACCTCTATTCGGCCTACCAAAATTAAAAAAGTCATTACTACACTTTGCTATATTTGGCCTACACTTGTTCTATTTGGCCTGAAGTATTGTTCTATTCGCCCTACTGAAAACCTCTACTCGGCCAACCAAAATTAAAAGAGTCATTGCTCATACACTCTGCTCTATTCGGCTTACACTTGTTCTATTCGGCCTGAAGTATTGTTCTATTCGGCCTACTGAAAACCTCTACTCGCCCAACCAAAATTAAAAAAAACCAAAAATAAATGAACATCACTGCATTCCTACAACAGTTAAGGCCAATTCAACACATTACATTACATTACACACATTACATTATACGTATTTAAACATGCCAATAACAATGCTTATATACATACCTGAAAATTTGCCATTTCAAATTGATGCACTCTGGAGACCGCAAATGGAGAATTCTCCACCCAGAAATGCACTGTTCTTCACTGGGACGAACGAAGAGTGGAAGAGAGAGGATGTTGGACGAATGGAGAGAAGAAGAGAGAGGGTGTTGGGCGAAATATGAGAGAGAAATAAAGAAAGAAACAAAGAATGAAGGGAGAGAAAAAGGTGAAAGTGACGGTATTGATGTACCCCACCAACCCACATCCAAAATCTTAAATTCAAAATTTAAAAACTTTAAAAAATGTGGTCCACCCACCCCCCATTTATTGCAGTCAAAACTGACATGATGATGGCCCAATTATTTTCGTCCTTTGGATAATAGTTATGGGGGTAATTTGGGAATCCACTTGAAAGTGGCTAGTAAAAATTTGTTTTAAGAGATGTGGCTATTTTAAATTGTACTTTATCAAAAGTGGCCATTAAAAAATCGGACCCAAAATTATATTTATATATAGATTAATATATTTTTTTTAAGATTATTTATACGTATTCATGTTAATATTTTTGAGCTTTTAATTATATTTTTAATTTTTAATAATCTTATTATTCAAGTACTTCAGGCATTTAAAATTTCAAATATTTAAGAAAAAAAATTAACAATACTTTCTAATAAATACCTTCATTTTTTAAAGTAATTTACGATATAGTAAATTATCAACACTTCATTTTTTTAAGTCGAGTTTTAATTAGGGTGTGTCAAATGCCACACAAGTTATTAAAGAATTTTAAATTAAGAGTTATTTCCCATATTTGATATTCATCGGCTGATAGGCTAGGCGGACACGGCAATCATGCATTTTAGAGTCGATTTAAGGCTTATTGCATCGGCGGACATACTTTTACATTTGAATTTAATCAGCAGATACCAAAATTAAGGCTTAATTTCTAAGCGGACACGCAAGTTATGCCATCAATTATCGGCAGACATGCAAGTTATGCCATCATTTATCGGTGGACATGCAAATTATAACAAAATTTATCAGCAAACATGCAAATTCTAACAAAATTTATCGGCAGACATGCTAGTTTCAACCAAAATTTTCAGCGGACATGCAAGTTCTATGAAAATTTATCACCAAACATCCTACTTCCAACCCAAATTTTCGGCGGACATGCAAGTTCTATCAAAAAATATCCGTGAAAAAACTATTTCCAACCAAAATTTTCGGCCGACCCTAAAATTCATCGACGGGTACACAATAAGTTGGTCATTTTATCAGCGGACACGCACATATTTGCAATAAATCATGGCCAGACATATAGTATCATCTTCATCACTTCACAAACATACATCATCGAAAACTCAATTACAGTACTAAAACTGGAAAATGTCACAACTATGAAAAAATCAAAACAATTTGTCTATTTTAAATACGATATTTCAATTAATTTTTTTTTGTTCCAACTTGTCCCCAAAATTAAACATGTAACTATCCGACCGACGAATCCCTAACCCTAAACCACCCAAAATTAAATACACACTTACCTGATTCTCCATAATATACTGCTGAGGAGAGGATGGGGAACCATGCAGATGGCCGGACGGATACCTGTGTCCGCTTAGATAATCGAAAAACAGGATTGAGAGAGAGACGGGGGATAGAAAGAGAGTGAGAAGAGAGCGAGCGAGAAGAAGGGAGTAAGAAAATTAGGTTAAGTCTTATTTAAGTATTAACGTGGTCAAGTCTTATTAGGGGTCAAAGATTCTCCCGTTTTCAATGCCTATTAAATTGGTACAAAATAACTGTCAAGCCACTTTTTCAAAAAATCCGTGAAACAGGTGACATGTTTGTAAGGAGGGTAGTTTGGGTATATTGATTAAAAACTGGACAAATTAGATGGTTTTTAGAAAGTAGGGCAAACTTGATGTCATTTGAAATAGGGCAATATGACTACTGTCACTGATTTATTTTATATAATAAGTCTGTCCCTCCTAATACTATACTACTACATTCTTTCTTAAAGTTTTTTTTTTTCTTTCGTTTAGATTAAATCTCTTTATTGCTTCATATTTTCTTTTTTTTTTCTCTTAGTTATTAATTGCAACACAAGTTTACACACAATTCATGATTATATTTCTAGATTCATGTCATAAATGCATAATAATTGTTTTTTACTAATGACAATTCAATGGTGTCAACAAAAATTATAATTTTTTTAATTTTAATTTTGTATGATAGTGGGTGCACACAATGCATGTACTTCTCCAATGGTGAGAAACATTTGAGGATTTGGTCTAGTACCAATTCATCCTCAAATTTGAGGATGCCTCCCCCTCCCCATAAATATGGGATCCCAAATCATCCTCATTCTTCTATTTATTTATTTTCTTTTTGATTTGGTGATTTGAAGAAATCATTGGAGGAAGAACATATCACCAATCACCAAATTTATTGCCATACAACTTCTAAAAAAAAGAAAGATATCGTTTAAGACAGCACTCACCATGACAACTTCATTAGGCCCACATATTTTCAAAACCACAGCAAACCCAAAGTCCACCCAATGAATTGCGTTGTGACGCATTCCGTCGAACATGGAGAGGGCAACAGAGCTTCACAATGACACCCAAACAGTTTGGTGAAAACAGGAAGTGAGGATCTTCAAAAAATAATCACACAGCATCATCTAATTCACCGAAATCAATTGTGTGTTCTTACAAACTCGAAGAGAAGAGGGAGAATGGAAGAGTAAAATTACCAAATGAATCCATCACAAAACTTGGCCCTAAGCTCCATTGCAGAAGCTCTGCTCATTTTCATCACCAATGGAAACTGCCAACATTTTAACCCTAGACTCCGTCTTTATGGTTTAGATCTTTCAATTGGGCCACATCCAATATAATTAGGCCCAATTAACTCAGCAATGTGATCCACTCCCTTTTCTTTTTTTTAATAATAATAATAATAATAAAAATAATAAATAAATAAATAAAAATTGGACCTCGAGGCAAGGCCTAATTAGTTTAACTGTTTAATTGTCATGGCTTATGATGGTGATTAAGCTGATATATTCTGAATACACTATTTAATTTCAAATTAATTCATGGATGATAAAAATTTAAAAAGATAATGGAATATAATAAATGATTAAATTCTAAGGGCGTGATTGGTATAATTGAATTGAATTATGTTGGAATGAAATGAACTTATGAATGGAATAGAGATAGGAAAGAAATGATTAAAAATAATTATTACTATGATTGGTATTGATTAGGAATGGATGAAGGAATAGAAATACATTTTTTAATTTGATTCAAATCTCATTATTAATATTTTATTAATATTTTAAATTAATTAAAGTCTCAATAAATTAATATATTTTAATAATTATACAATAAAAAAATTATAAGATTAAAGTCTAAATAAATATTTATATAATTTAAAATTTAAATTAAAAATTATATGTAATTTATTTAATAATTATTAAGTGATTAATAAAATAAAAATAAATTTTATGTATTTAGTTTCACAAACATGTTTATTTAATTTAAAAATAATATTAATTTATATATATTGTATAATTTTTATAATAAATATTTATTAAATATATAACTTTTTATTTTTAAATAATTTAAATTTTATTATTTTTATTATAATATGAATTGAAAGATATGATTTCTTTTATTTAAATTTTAAATAATTTAGTATATTTAATAAATAATTTAATATATTAAAAAATTTAATATGAAAATTATATGTTAATTTAAAATAAATATTAACTTATTTTTAATTTTTGTAACTATATGAAATAAAATGTGATAAAAATAATTAATTATAATTCTAATATATATTACACAAAATAGATAAAATAAATAAATAAATATAAATAATTGATTCACATGGAGTATGGAATAGCTAATACCATGGGATATGGAAGTAATGGTGATTCCCATTAATAAATTATACATGAGAATGAGAATGATATTGAAAATGTTGATTCCATTTCCATTCCACTATACCAATCATGCCGTATGAGTAATTATCCTATACTGATATTTCTTATGGACCGATTATTAACACTCATCAATCATAATACCCCAAATAATTCTAAGAGTATTTTTTTAAAACACTTTTCTTTTATTATTTAACATGTTATCCAAATCGATGTCTTCTCATTTTATTCTAATTTTGCAAAAATTATTTGTAAACACTCGTCACCCCTTTCCCTTCTTATTAAATTACTACTACTATTAAACTTTCACCTATTATAATAACTACTTTACACCATATAATGTTATTAATGTATTTATTTATTTGTAATTTCTTCAACTTCACAACTTTTATATTTCTACATGATCACTATATATGCTGCTCTAAGATGGTTGAAGAAATCGATAGGAAATTCAACATCCCTGATATCATGGAAGACACTTCGAAACCCGACTATAGTAATATATAATATTTTCATTGTATATGAAAACAACTGAAAATGTATTGGTTCTTGACAAGAATATTATAAATATGTATGAGTTGAATGTGCATCTACAATTTTTTTATTATTTATTTATTTAATATCCTGAATCAATTAAGCGCCTATCGATTATATTTTTGGTCTCTTCTCTTGGTTTTAATGTCAGGATTCGAGTTACTGAAAATTGTTGATTATTGTTGATAGCTGTATTTTTTATTTTATTTTTTTTCTATATGATTTTCAGGTTCTTACTTTTGTTTTTGTTTTTGTTTTGGGAGAGAGATAAAATCTTTTGTATATTTGTTAATATCCAAATATATGTAACTTTTATATTAGTGGAGTATTATTTATGTATTATATTTCGTTATATTTTGTATGATCCATAATTATGCATTTTATATATATATATATATATATATATATATATATATATATATATATATATTATATAATTGATTAATGTGTATTATTTTATATATTTCCTTAGTTCCGTTTCAATGTTTACGTTTGTTTTTTGCACGTTGATTAAGGAGTATAATATTTTAATAGATAGTGGGTGGAAAAATATAATATTTAATGCAAAGTGGGTAGGTGTATTAATGTTGGATGATATATTAATTATTTTAGGTGGGTCCCATATTCCAAAAAGGAAAACGTAAACATTGAAATGAGGCGCGCAAAATAGAAACGTAAACATTGAAACAAGACGGAGGGAGTATGTATTTTTATATTTTTAATTTGGATTAATTACGCTAAAAGTCACAATCTTTTCGCGAATTGTGAATTAGTCTAAACTTTTCAATATTCACAAATAAGTTCTCGACCTTTAGTCCCTTTCGCAAATCAAGCCACCAGGCAGTTGGAAGCCTGCTCGGTGGCTGATGTGTCACTGTTTATTATATATCCCCATCCATGCATTCAAAACGACGCCGTTTTGAACACATCTGTTAAATCCACGTATTTAAAAAAAATTAAGAAAAAATATCAATTTTGATCTCGTATCTTTTACCGAATGCAATTTTAGTCTTGTAACTTTTAACATTTTCAATTTTGGTCCTGAATCTTTTAAAATTTCAATTTCAGTCATATTTGTTTTAAAATTAGTTTTATATCTTTTTGAATTATCAAAATTAGTCATGTATCTTTTGAAATAAGATATAATAATTTATAAAAGGACTAATTTTGAAATTAATAGGATTAAAATTGAAATTTTAAATGATATAGGACCAAAATTGAAATTCAAAGGAGTAAAATTAAAAATACTAAAAATTAAAGGACTAAAATTGAAGGCAAAAGCTCCTGTGCGCCCGGGGACACGGAAAGATGCTTCGTGTCCCATGTGAACACAACCCTCCCCTCCAATCCTATTTAAACCTATGTATTGCTAGGAGTTTAAATGGTAAAGGGGCATGAAAATTGTAAAGGCGCACGGAATGTGCTCCGTGCGCCCGGGTGCACAGAGCCTCACTCAAAATTGAATTTGACAAAATACACCGAACCAAAATTGATATTTCCTCAAAATTAAATACATAATGACATCGTTTTCATTCAATCCACGACTGAAGTTTTCTTCTCCTAAACAGCTAAAGTGATACCACGTTATGTCTTCTTCTCCACTTATTTCCCCAAATTGAGCCCTAAGTTCGTCCAATGTACCCCGTCGGCGACGGAAACTCCACCACCGGCATCGCTTTGATACCGATGGGAATAACGCCATGAATGTTGCTTGCACCTACCCCGAAATAGAGTAGAGAAGTAGGCAACTGATGCAGGGAGGCGGCAATTGAGTGGATTCATGGATACACTGAAATCGGAAAAGAAGTCGACAGTTAAGTCTGTAACCCACTCTGATAAAGATCGAGTGCAAGAACTAATGATACATGTGCTTATTATATTTATTGGTAATGTTTTAGTTTTGCTCACCTATTATATCAACCAAAATTTACCACTAAGAATAAAACTTCTTGTGGGTTATTCTCATAATTTACAGTCATAATTTTTTATTATAAATAACTAGGTTACGGCTTGGGATGCGATGCCAATATTAATTTGGAAAATCTATGAATCGTGAATTCATGTCATTCCAGAAACTACTGTGGATTTGTAGATCCCATTTCTATTATGACTGTAAATTTTACTAGTAAAAAACCATCATTCTACCAACCAAAAATTGACTAAGAAATGCTAGCTTGCTTCACAATATAAGCTGGTTTTTTTCCTCTGGAATGTGCAATGTAGGATGCATCTTTAGTACTCTGGTAAGTTAGCTTGCATTCAATAATTAACTTCTCTTTGGCAGGAAATTCACATGAATTTGCTTCTTGACTTGGAAGGGATGGGAGGTGGTGGCAAGATAAAGCTAGAGGTGAGTCGTATGATAAAAACTAGATTTATTTATCATTTTTATTTTGGTCTATGGATCTATTGGAAACAAAAATTACCATTTATTTTGAGAATTACAAATAAGAGTTTGATACTCTCTGGAGTCTATTGTTGTTTTTAGCAATTAATTAGATTTATGGTATTAATGGAGATTAAAAGCATCAGTTAGATGAAGGTATTTGTCTTAGGCTCTTAGCGTACATACTCTTAACTAATATGTGACAGTTATATTCACACTTGAACTGGTAATTGAAAACTTTGATTATGCCAAATGGAACAATTATATTTCTTAATAGTTTCCTCGTAGACTACATGCTGGCTTTGACCATCTGATCTCCATTTGTATGTTTTAAGTAATATCCTTCTCTGGTTTCCTCCTTTTGATTATCAAAATATGAAAAACAGACTATAATGGACCATCCAATCCTATGTCTAGAAAATTTTCACATTTCAAATTTAGAAAAAGGGTCTTGTGTGTTCTTAAACTGTTTAATTGTGGAATTCCATATTTTAGATTTATAGACTATAGTATTTTTTAGTTTCAATTTTAAAAGACATTAGAGGATAATTTGTGTGTATAATATTGAAATAAAGACTACCTAATTTATAGAGGGAGTAAAAGCTAGGCTACAATATGTACAAACAGTCAAAGGATTTTCTACAGTATGAAGACAAACCTAATCTATATAAATTGGGACAAATATACACAAGAATAATATATAATATCTTCAACACCCCCTGTCAAGATGAGTATATATATCAATCATACCCATCTTGTCACAGATTTCTGAGATTTTTTTCCTGCCAATGCTTTTCTGAAGATATGAGCAACTTGTTTGGATGAAGATGTGAATGGAGTGGCAACTTTGTTGCTCACCTCACACTCACGAATTAAGGGACAATCAACTAGTTCTCTCATGCAAAACCAGATTTCTTGCAATGTTTTGGCTTCATGATTAGATTGGGTTGCTTAAATAATTAAGTGACTGAGTGAATGTCCATATTTTACGCTACTTTTTACTTTCTTCTTATGTGTTTCAGATAAAGTACAAGAGTTTTGAAAATATTGATGATGAAAAGAAATGGTGGAAGATTCCTATTGTGACTGAATTGAGAAACATGGTCTTGAACCTGCACTTAAGTTGATTGTTGGGTCAGAAACTGTTCAAGCGTGCGAGTTTGTACAGTTTGCTTTTGGACAGATAAAGTCTATAAATGAATAATACATTCAGAAAGATTGGTTTTCCAATAACTAAAGTTCTAGTGACTCTAATGTCAGGGACAAACATCTAGACCAAGGAGATAATAACAAGGGCTCCAGTAATGTGCCAAGCCAAATTCAAGATATTAATATGGGTTCCAAATCAGATAATAGTGCTAAGGATCGTAGGGATAGTTTTTCACTGGAAAGTTGTAACACCCCATAAATTTCACACGTGTATTTTATTGTGGCCCAATTCTTAAAGGCCCAAGACAAGCTTATAACCATAACCAACCCAATTGTTTTCCCAAACGTGAATGAGAAGGGAGAAATCAGATTTTTAAACTTTCCTTGAGGGAGAAATCAGATTTTTAACTTTCCTTATTAAAGAAGATTTCTTCTTTTCCATAAAAAAAAAATCAAATCATCTCTTTTATTCTTCAAGGAAGATATTCCCCTGCACATCAATTACAAAATTAACTCTCCTAACTAAGGAAAGTTTGACATTTTTACGCATCCTTTCTACTAGGGTTTGTCCAGCGTTTAAGTATAAATTTAATCCTGCTATTGCATTCTTACTTCCTACATACAATTCTTTTCTCACGCGGCTGTAATCAAGAGAGAGGATAATAGTTCTCTCATCCCTTTCTTTTCTGCTTTCATCGATTGAAAGTCCTAACCTTATTTTTCCCTTCATCTACAATCTTATAAGTTTTGTAGATTAAGTTTTTGCGATTGTAATATCGTGTTAACGTGTCGCCATTGTTTATATAGGCTTCGAAGAAGAGTTGGATCGTGACGTGTAGTACGTGAATTTAATCTTCACGTGGTTAAGGTGGGGTATATATGTTATTTGATCATATGTGATTGTTTAATTATAAATGAATTATTATTATCATGTTATGAATTATATGTGGAGTATATGAATCGATATATGCAATACGAGTTTTGGACTTAATGGTGCCTTACCAATGTCACAGGTACGAATTGCATTGTCGTATCTTTTAAGTCATGGATAATGGACCGAAAGGTGCCTTAATGTATGTATGATTAATCTTCACTGAGCTGTAGTTGCTCACCCCTATATTTTACCTCCTTTCAGATTAAGTGTGCAATAGCGTACGAGCGGGGGCGTGTCGGCGAGGAGACTCAAATAAAATTTTAATAAATTTGCAGTCTATGTTTTTTTCTTATTTTTATTATAGGCATGAAAAAATTAATTTTGATTACGTTGTTTTACTTACGTGTTGGCAGCAAAACGATTTCGTGTTTGTAACAATTTCGTGTTTTTTTTTTACAATGGTTTGAAATAAAATGCCCAGTGGACATACTCGGTACTACAGAGTCATTTTCGTGAGTTGGGAGTCAAATCCATTCGAAAAAGGGAGATGCAGTGGATGCTCCTGTCACGTATTAATTTCTGTCTTTTAAATTTGTTTGCATGCTGAAGGGGTTGGTGGTTCATGTTTGTAGTACTGTGTATGATTTAGGAATTGAATATCATTGGGTTTCGGATGCAAAATTTATGATTTGTTCTTACAAGTTAATTGCATAACGTGTGTTGGTTAAAATATTTTCGGTGGACCCGTGTCATTCATTAAAGGAAATTCTTAGGATTGAATTGAGTTTTGTAATGTCACATAATATAGAATTAAATAATTATGGTGCTTAGTGATTGTTGGGTTATTCGTGGAGTTGTCCAGTGGGAAAATTCAAGTCTCATTACTTGAGTTGATTATTTTTAAATTCAATGGTAATAAGTTATTTTCCTTTATTTTTTTTTGTTGTAAAACTAGTTGACAGCTCATTTATAATCAAATATAATTAGCTTTCCTATTTTATTTTCGTTATATAAAATTTTTAAATGAAAATAGGTAATATCCCGTATGTTTAGTTTGTTTGGTCTTTAAGTTTTAGGTTCAATTCTTAAATTGAATTAATTGCCGTGAATGTTTCGAAATGTGGAGTGTGGCACATATGGTCAAATTTGAGGTTTTATTACCTTGAAAATTCACAGGAACTTATAGGACATGTGTGATATTTAATTTCTCTATTCATGGCATTATCATTTAATTATTCATTTATTTATTTATAGTTTGTTAGGTCATGCCCTATTAAATACTTTCTTTTAAGAAAATAAAGTGGAAATTTTTTTATTTAAATTTGGGGTATGTCAGTATGGTAACAGAGCAGGTATGCGATTCTGCATACTTGTTCAAAATTTTATTTGAATTCCGCACGTACATGATTTAAATGTATTGAAAACAAAGTCTCTCGCTACGCATTCACCGAGTACGACGCCCGCTACAAATGAGGTATGAACTTGCTTGATTATATGATATGGAATGATAATTTGAGGGGGTGTAAACATTTTTGTGTCAAGTTAGTTCCTCCGTTATGATTATGTAAATGTGCTTCGTTAGATGAATGATTTAGCACGACAACAAACATATAAAGATTATCAACGAGATTTTCGGCACAACCTGCCCACCCACATTGCGGTAATACTTCAAAAGTGGAGGCAAGTCAAGGACCTGGGTGAGGGAATCACGGACTACTGGGCTGGAGTGAAACTCATTAGCACGGTTACCATGGGAATGGAGGGATGTGGCAGATCCTATTTTGCTAACCTACTACACCACACAGTTCAATCGTAAGACCCGCAAGTTGATTATGTACAATTTACAGAGAGGGTTGCCAGTTGGTATCCACCCCTCCTGGACTTTTTATGGGAGAATTGCACGATGAACAAGAAGCTTTGAGGTGGGTTATTTTTCGGAACCGGCATACGACAATGTGCCTGATGAGGACATGGATGAAGTGGAAGTGGAACCCGAGGAGGATTCCGAAGAAGATCTTGGAGGAGACGATGAATAATTTATGCAAGCGATAGTTTCAAGATTTTATTTTTCATCGTCTTGCCAAAACTTGAAAATATCGCTTGCATAAATTATTCATCGTCTTCTCCAAGATCTTCTTCAGGTTCTTTCTCGGAATCCTCCTCGGGTTCCACTTCATCCATGTCCTCATCAGGCACATTGTCGGTTTCGCAAAATAACCCACCATCAAAGCTTCTTATTCATCGTGCAATTCTCCCATAAAAAGGAGAGGGTGGATACCAAATGGCAACCCTCTCAACCAAAGAGGTGGTAAATTGTACGTAATCCACTTGCGGCACTTGCGATTGAACCATGTGGTGTAGTAGGTTAGCAAAAATAGGATCCGCCACATCCCTCAATTCCTATGGTAACGTGCTAATGAGTTTCACTCTGGCCCAGTAGTCCGTGATTCCCTCACCCACGTCCTTGACTTGCCTCCACTTTTGAAGCATTACCGCAATATGGGTGGGCAGGTCATGCCGAATATCTCGCTGATAATCCTTATATGCTTGTTGTCGTGCTAAATCATTCATCTAACGATGCACATTTACATAATCATAACGGAGGAACTAACTTGACACAAAATGTTTACGCCCCCCAAATTATCATTCCATATCATATACTATCAAACTTGTACTTGAATTCACATGCTGTTGAATACCTATAATCAAGTAAGTTCATACCTCATTTGTAGCGGGTACTTGGTGGATGCATAGCGAGAGACTTTATTTTCAATTAAAAGAGTTTGTTTAGCTATTGTGGACACTGTTAGGATGCAGGTAGCAATTTTGCACGACCCTGGAAGAAAACTACTCGTTATAGTCTTCAGGGGAACTGAACGAGTATGTTTTATGATTCCCATTTTTAGGTGAAAAGTTAATTGCTACTCATTTCCTTTTTTGACAGTTGATCTTTTCATTCTAGCTGGAAGGATCTTCTGACAGACTTGATGCTTGTTCCTTCTGGTAATGCAATTATTTTGCACTAGATATTCTGTTTTGTTTAAATTGTTTTACTATTTCTTCTTCCCCCTTAATTTGTTTTTTTTCTTTTTTTTTTTTGTTGCTTCTTTAATTTAGATGGTTAATGAGGATAAATTGGTAACTATGCACTCAGAACTTTTCTTCATCTGACTGTTTGGGATAGCTTTTGCTTGCTTTTTTTCTTTTTCAGTTAATGACTTTTGTTATGCTGAAAGGATGGTGGTGATTCTAAGAAAGAGATTCAGTTAAGGTTTAAATTTCTTATTTCGGCTATTAGCATTCATTATTTCACGTCAGGTACATAGTGGTTTTCTTAGTGCTTATGATTCTGTAAGAACAAGGCTTATTACACTCATTAAACAAGCTATTGGGTACAGGTATATATGAAGAAAATAACAATTTTCAAGATCCGTAATGTTAATTTTTAAGTTAAAATTTAATTTTTTTGCTCATCTAATACTAGTATTTTGTAAAACGTTTTTTCCCCATAAATATAATATCATGTGTTCAAATTTATGTAATGAGAAATGACATCAGTGAAAATGCAAGGACTTTTGGCTCTTGAGTTGTCATCAAGTCAGTTCTTCTTTCAGCCTAATATGACCCTTTGTTTGTTCTGTCTGACTGAGCTGTATTTAGATGATGTTATCTCACATTGTTATTGTTTTAGAGATCTATAATTATTTATCATCATATTATTTTTATCCAAATGAAAATTTTATTGATTAATATAATTGAGTCCTAAAGAGATTGAAATGAAGCCATAGTTAAGTGATTCGTTGATTTCATCTTGTCTTAGCTCTTTATTTGAAAAATTTTACTTCCGGCATTTGCTTATGTTCAAATGTAGTTGTTCACATCTTGAAATATTATATGATTTTGATGATAAAAACCCTTGAATAAAACAAAAAATGGCTAATCTTTAGTTCCTAATACTGAGCATTAAAAGTTCAAATTGGAGTTGTTATTGCCACTGGTTACATGGTCACAGAGGTATGCAATACTCGTGCACTTGATCAAAATTTATTTTATTATTTCATACATTAATTCACTTTATCACAGAGGGTCAATAATTCAATATAATGATCCTAGTGGTTTAACCTTTAAATCGTGAGTTCAAAACTAATAATTTTGATGCATGAATGTTGTTTTCAATTGTCTTCTTTCGTTATAGATGAACTTAACTACAGGATGCAGTATGATAAACAGTTTATAGACTCACACTTATGTTATGGCATGTGCCTTTGGTTACATTGATGACCAATTTAGACTAGTGAGATACGTCTTCTTGAATTTACGTTACTATAGTTCCATGCATTTAGAAAATAGACTGGATACTATAATAGGTAAATGCATCTGGGTTGCAAAGACAAAAGACAGTGGACAAGAAATCGAAGATAAGCAAGGAATAATGTATCTTAGAAGCAAAGAAATGCCCCCAGGGCATAGCTCAAGTGGTAGAGGGGATGGTGGAAAGGTCTTCCAGCTGAGCTTGGTTGTTGCAGGGTGGGGGTTCGTATCCTGCCTTTGGCATGAATTTGGCCCCTTGCAAGCACAAGTTTAACAGTGAGCCCTTCCTATAAGCCACTTGAGGCACATCCTGCGATTTACCTCCTCCACCAATCCCCAGGGCAGGGGCGGTGGGGGCCCCTAATGGTGGGATACACCATTTTAGAAGCAAAGAAATAGAATAAGAGAGAAGAGACTTGGGCAAAGAAATGTGGGAGAAAAGAAATTTGAACTCTGATTATTTTGACAACGCTAGTTTGTCTGTTTGCACTTATTTGCATATAGTTTCATTCTCTTATTCGATAAACCATAGCTTGATCGGTTAATTCGTATTGTGTTTTTTTTTTAGGTTGGACCAGTTAATTATGTTGTGTCCATTTTTGCACCCAAATATCAAGTTTTAAATGAATTCAACAAGTATAGATAATAACATGCAATAAAAATTAATACTACTAAGTTACTAAGAACACATTTTACCACAAGATGAAACTAAATAATGTAATGTCTTTAGTCACAAACGTTGTTGATCTTTTTTCATGAGCATATTATTTTCTACTTTTTTTGATCAAATAACATGGATATGGTGGTTGTATCAGCCCACAATCCTTTCACGTGTATTTCCTTCAACAATGATTATGCTTTCGACAGCTTGTTCCTCTCCCAACATACCCCGAACAATAATTCTATAAAGACAATAATAGTGTGCACAACCTCTTCCCTCAATTTTTACAAGCAATTGTTTTGCCTCCTCCAATCATGGTAAACGTATGAACGGCTTGTTGCATTAATTCATACAAAGATCTATTTTCAATTTTGAGTTTCCACCTTTGCACAATTCATTAATGAGAGCACCATATGCAACCATGAAGTAGACCTTTTTCTTCTATGATAACTATATTAGGATCATTTAGGACATCCTACACCATTCCAACTTTGCGAATTTTTATTGGAATAAACATCAAATAATCAAATAAAAAAGTATTTGTTTATACAGTGGAATGATCAATTATTCATCTCACATGTGAATCTAGTAGGAAACAATGCGAAGAATATAATCCACAATAAAATAAATAATTACCAAAGCATAATCCAAGTAATTTTAATGTGGAAAACATCCTCAATGTGAGATGAGAAGTAAAAATTACAGGTTTAGCCCGAAGTGCACTCAAAACTTCATTTAGTAAAATTCCAAGTGTTACAATCTAACACAAAAAATATTCTACCACAAAGGTCAGTTCACTGTTCACGACCCTTGGAACTTCATAACACGATCTCCATTGTCCAAAATCAACCCATACGTGTCCCAAACGTGCCCCTCCAGATTTGGTATATTGTACCTCCGAGCATTCATGAACTCTAGAATATCCACAACCATGGCGACCACATCTTCCAATTCTTATCGAAGTGTACAATATTATTAAAGGAAAATGAAAAGGAAAAAAGAGAGAAGAACAAGTGAAAAAGTTGTCGGAAATTGTAAGCACATAAGTAGCCAAACAGATGGCTAAAAACAAAAAATGGCTATAATAAAATGATGAACAAAGGTTTTTCTAATTCACTGAGCTTGCTTTAGCTTGCTCCAATTTATCCAAAATAGTGAGTTTCGTTTGGAGACGGGTGTTAGGCTTAATGTCGATTGGAATCGCCTCATTGTATCCCATTGGCTTTGTTTGCAGGAGCCTGCAAGGCTGCCTTCCTAAAAATTGGTTGAGAAAACTTTCCGCTGAAATTAGGCATGGAGGAAGAGATAGATCCCTGAATGGGGTTTTCGGCTGTTAGGAAATGGACCGGATCAAGATGTATAATAAGACAAAATATGAAAGCGATAAAAGACACGAATTTGTTAACCCAGTTCGAATATAAATCCTACGTCTGGGGGGCGATACCAAGCCAGGAGAAAACACTCAAAGAGGAGGAAAATTGAGGAGTACAACACACACACTTGTATGCAAATATTCACCACAAGTGAATGACAACACTCACAATCGTCTCAACTCTTTCTTTTATCTCTTGACTACACAGAAAACTTATATATTTTCTCACAATACCACACATCATAACAATGTCATGCAAAGGTATAAATAGCCACCACTTTGGCTAGATTGTTCAGCATCTTAGGAATGCTTGGAGTCCACTCTCAATTTGGTATTTCTTTAGGCTGAAGACTACCTTAGGTTGTTCAGCATCTTAGGAATGCTTGGAGTCCACTCTCAATTTGGTATTTCTTTAGGCTGAAGACTACCTTGCTCCCTGTGTAAGTAATTTTTTGCGCAAACTTCAAGCAATCATGTGATCTATCTTCACATCTTAACACCGGCCGCAATCTTTGAATTGAAGCGACAAAAGACATCAAAAGTAAATCGGGATGATGTTCTGTACCGGACCATGAAGTCGATCAATAAAATCAGAAAGACGAAACGTCAGTTTGTATGCAGATGAAAGTAGGCAGAAAGAACTGATCAAAATTTAGATAATGCTTGCGATTTGTGAAAGAGCTACAAAGTTCCAAGAAACAGGGGAACAGAAAATTAAAATTATGTATAAATAGATTGAGATTTAAAAGAATGTACAAAATCTTTCCCGTCATCCGCAAGCAAATTTGCCGCATCGGCCAGGGCCAAATCCAGGTTAGCTCCTCCTGGTAAACGAGACAGGACGTGCCATAATTATTATGTCCAAAAGTATAAATTAAACCCACCATTCATGAAGCCCAAAGTAAGGAAATTAAATTAAGTCATGTTTGCCCCCATTTCCATATAACATTTTATCATGGTTGCCTCCTGGGTTGTAGCGGGTAAAAGAGAACGAATTACCGTGAATCACAACTTCATTAGGCCCACATATTTTCAAAACAATAGCAAACCCAAAGTCCACCCAACGAATTGGATTGTGACGCATTTCGTCGAACATGGAGAGGGCAACAGAGCTTCACAACGACACCCAAACTGGTGAAAAAAGGAAGACACGATCTTCGCCAAACAACCACACAGCAACATCTAATTCACTGAAATCAATTGTGTGTGTTCTTACAAATTCGAAGATAAGAGAGAAAAATGAATCCATCACAAAACTTGGCCATAAGATCCATTGCAGAAGCAGCTGCCCTTCACCTCATTTTCTTCAACAAAAGGAAACTGCTAACATTTTAACCCTAGACTCCATCTTAATAGTTTGTATTGGCCACAACCAATATCATCATTAGGCCCAATTAACTCAGCGATTTGCTCCACCCGGTTTTCTTCTTTTTTTTTTTTTTTTTTTTCTTTTAAAAACTGTAATAAATAATACTCTCCCCGTTCCACACTTATGTTCACATTTTTCGTTTTCGTCCGTTCCACACTCAAATGTCAGTCACACTCATTGGGCAGTCAATGTTAGACTGATTGCTAACGTGACTCAGCTTACGAAAAACATCAACCTTTATTTAAGTTATGATTTAGTCCTTTTTGAACTTGAAAAAAACAAAATCAAATTATATTTTTGGCATTGCATCCAATTAAAAAAATTAAATATTTTTATATTTAACTTTAAATATTGAAAATTAAATATATAAAATATTAAAATTCTAATATAATATTCTAATAAAAACATTACATAAATTTTAAATAATTTTATATTTAAATCTAAATACTTACATATGAAAATACTTATATTTAAATCTAAGCATTTACATAAATTCTAAACGTTTAGTTAGTAAAAATTAATTAATGTAAACTGTGGTAGATTGACCTTATTAATTCACCTTAATTCTAGATAGAGTGCTGTTAAATACACACCCCACTTTATTGAATACACACCCCTTATTGAACGCACGCTCCTTTTAATTTTTTAAATCTTAATTTTATTGTATACACACTGCCTAAATACTCAAATTTACCCTTTTTTTATTTTAAAATATATACACACCCATAATAATTTTTTTAAGATTATACAATATAACTCTCAACACAGTATTCCATCAATTGGCGCAGCATCTTCTTCGTTAACTCCAGCACTTTCATGCCCTTAAGATGGACATTCCAACAACGTAAATTGAAACATTACCTAAGAATGGAAGACATTGTTTGGGTGATATAAGCTACAGATACATATCTGTTGATGAGTTCTGGCCGGAATATCTTCTTGATTGCCTGATCTTGTCATCGGAACATCATACGCTAGATTGTTGGTTTCTGCTTGTGACGAGGGACATATACAAGATATCACTTGCATATATGATAGCCATCTTTCAATGACGATAATTGTGGATTTTATTACTTTTCATATTGTGTATATATTTTGATTGTATTTTAATGTTGCAAAGTTGAAGTTCTAATTTGAAAACTAATACAATTCTCAATTCAGAAGTTTTTGGATTTTATTTTCGTCTACTGTTATATTTTGTAAGGGAAAGGAAGCGTATCTTGTTCTCTAACTATCACAATATGTGGGTTGGGATATTGTTCGGAATTTGAAGGGGAAGGGAAGGGATGGGAAAGCTTTCAAATTGTAATTCCACTTCAATTGTAATGGAAGGACGAAATTACCAGTTCATCAACTCCACCAAAGCTCACGAATTAAGTTTTAATACCTATATTTATTTTTAACCTAATATTGATGATGAAGGTTTAGCTTATCTACAAATACAATCGATCTAAATGACTGAGTAAAAAAATAAAAATGGGGGTATATAACGAATTAAGAACAATTTAAGGGAGGTGGTATTTAATATATATATATATATATATATATATATATATATATATATATATATATATATATATATATATATATATATATATATATATATATATGGGGTGTGTATTTAATAAATTAAGGGTAATGTAGACATTTTGTAAATAAATATTTAAATTATATATTAATGGGGTGTGTATTCAATAAAGAGGGGTGTGTATTTAGTGAGACCCTTCTAGATAATAGAATTTTAACTTAATTATACTGCATTAACGAATTTTTGACATTAGAATTTCACCTTAATCGTTATTTTTGACATTACTTAATTCTTAAATTAATTAACGTAAATTGTGGTAGAATTGACATTGTTACTTAATTCTAAACGTTTAATTTTAGTCCCAATTCTACTACATCACCACCCATCAAATTAGATTATTATTTTAGAATTAATTTCTTGTAAACTAGATTTACGGTGTAAACTATTTGGTCCCCTTTAATTTAAATCTCAAGTAATATATATGATGGAGTATATAGGATTGGAAAGGGGGACAACATGATTTAAATTAAGAAAATATCCCGATTCACGTACTAAACTATGTAAACCATGTTTATATAAGTATTTGTGATTATTTTTTCACCTTAATTAATTATTCGTTTAGAATTTTACAAACACTCTTATAAACCCAGTTTACAAGCTTAATATATAAAATCGGGTCTTTTTTTACTCTAAATCTTGTGGTCCCACCCTTTCAATCCTATATACAATATGCCATCCAATTTTATATACACTATGCATTGCTAAACCCGGTTCACAAGAGATTAATTCCTAGAATTTATGTACATGTTTAGATTTAAATATAAACTTTTCACATATAAATGTTTAGATTTAAAAATAAAATTATTTAAAATTTATGTAATATTTTTATAAAAATATTATAAAATTATATTATAATTTTATTATTTTATATATTAATTTTTGAATATTTAAATTTAAATATAAAATTATTTAATTTTTTTTAGATGTGTGCAATTTGCGAAAAATATAATTCGATATTATTTTTTGCAAAATTTCAAAAGTTAGGACTAAATTGTAATTAAATAATGATTGAAGTTTTTCATGCAATTAATCAAGTTGACGTGACAAAGATACAGTTACGTCAGCAATCGGTCAATATTAACTTCTCAATGGGTGTGATTTGCAATTAACTAGAAATGATAAAATTAGACAGCTGCAAACCCTCAAAAAACTTGAAATGATAAAACTAGACAGTTTCAACCAGTGACGAAGCCAGGATTTTCGTTCAGGGGACCCAATTTCTTCGTAGTGCGATATTTCTTCTGTCTCAAATTAGAGTCTCCGTTTTTACTACAGATAAGGAGTTGAAGAAATGTACATTTTTTTACCAATTATATAATTTTCGAAAATAATGTGGTATTAAATTGTATGTTATAAATAAATGATACAAATGTATATAATATTTAATTTAAAAAGTTTAATAATACTCCATTATATAGTGTGTTAAAGAATTATAATAATAAAAATAATGTGTTATTAAATTGTATGATATAATTACAAATGAGGAGTGAAAGCTTTATTGGGACGGAGGGAGTAATATTATATAGTGTGTTAAAGAATTATAATAATAATAGAAAAGTATATAAATTAGTTTAGTTAAAGGTTTTAAATAGAAGGAATTAGGAAAGGAAGAAAAATAACTTAATGATTGTGAAGAAAATAATTAAGAAAAAGGTTAAATAAAAACTCAAATGAAAGAAAAAAAAAAGAAGAATGAGAATACCTACTTTAACAATCGAACCCATGAGCTCAATGAGTCGGTAGTTGCCAACAACCACTCGGCCAAGCCTTACTCAAGGACATTTATTACCTATATCTCATGGGCCAAACGTAGCTTCGTCACTGCTTTCAACATATAAGCTTTACACTCATCCTGAAAAGTGAGTATTTAGCTTCATCCTCTTTTAGTCTTCAATGTACCTTGATAGTTCACTCTTAATTTGCAAGGGATGTAAACAAATTGAGTATTTCATTCTTGAAGAGATACAGCATTTCTCAAAGTTCCATCGCTCATGGCACTATAGCTAGTGTAACGTTAAAATGATAAAACTAGACAGCTACAAACCTTCAAACACTTAATATGATAAAAATACACAGCTACAAACCCTTAAAAACTTGAAATGATAAAACTAAACAGTTTCAACGTATAAGCTTTACACCTATCCTGAAAAGGAAGTATAAATACTAATGACACTGCATATATTAATTAATAATCATCAATAACACATGGTATCGTTAATGATATCTTCACCAAAGTTTCCTTTTTCCCCACTGCTATGTTTTGTGTTTAGGTAGTGACGACGGTGACAATCCAGTTGTAATAATCATATTACTGGTTGCAAGTGATAATAGTGACAGTTACATTTCTAGGTGCGTTTTTGATAAACGTAAAACTAGTAATGGTAGTGAAGGTGGGAGGCCCAGTATACGACCCCGCGCGAAGGGTAGTGATTTAACTCTAAGAGAAAGGTCCAGTGATCTCGATGCAACTCAAAAATAAAGCTTTAAAAATAAAGCTTTAACAATTTATGGATTGGTTGTAGCACTAGCACTTTTATTTGCAAATCCCTTTGTTTAATCTTAGAAATAGGTCCTGCATTTTAAATGTAACTTTAGTAGTTCAAGTAGGGATATAAACAAACTGAGTATTTATCCTTGAAAAAATACATCATAGAAGATCCATCATCAATATAACATTGCTCTCAAAAACTCTACAACTTTAAATAATAAAATTAGACACAAATTTAATTAATTGGGCCTAAACTTGAAGCCCTTTTTTTTTTCAGCACGATCGAACTCCACCCGTATATCAACATTCTCCATGATTCTAGTTAGTTGCTCAACAAATACTTTATTAAGAAGATGAAATATGATAGTGGAGTGAGTAACCCAGAATTTATAATCATTTTTCCCTAACTAGATGACCAGATAAGAGTCAAAGATACATGACAAATACTTTATTAAGAAGATGAAATATGATAGTGGAGTGAGTAACCCAGAATTTATAATCATTTTTTCCCTAACTAGATGACCAGAGAAGAGTTAAAGATACATGATACAAAAGTAAGCAATACTTACTAGAACAAAGTTCGAATATTGAAACCACAGCCCTATAGGGTAATATGTCAAATTTACAACAAATTGTAAACAATTTGCAGAGGGGTTCGAAAGGCAACCGCCGATAACGTTTTACTAATTGAAGAAGAATTGATGACTCAACTCCAGGTGACTACGGATCTGGATCTTGAGCTGCAGGAATTGTCATTAAAATGATCGTTGATTATTGATGCGTTTCAACACATAAGATTTGAGTGTCTTCATCTTCATCCCGCATTTAGTCTTGAAGCTACTGGATAACAAACTGAGTATTTCATTCTTGAAAAGATACATCAAGGTGCATCACGGCGCATTCAGTTTATAGCTATTACGTCTCCGGAGCTCCTGTTCCAATGTTCAAACCAAATCCAATCATAAATACTCTCTTAAAATTAGAATGACGATGTGAAAATAAGAGAGAGAGAATGAGCAAAACAGAGAGGGGTTTGCTTTGCCCATCACTAAACATGGCAACTAATTAGGCCCACATATTATCAAAACCATGCCGCTGTAATGATCCAAAAACAGACCTTTGCAGAATATCTCGTGTAGTAACCGCTCTTGAAGATATAGAAAACCCAAAATCCACCCAATGAATTGCATTTCCTCGAACATGTACCAAACAACATCATTTAATTCCATTGAAATCAATTGTGTGAACTTGCAAATCGAAGAAGAGAAAGCGAATGGATGAGTAAAAAAGATAGGTTATCTCTGGTTTGGAGCCTCCCAAGAATGGCCAACCATGTGATGAAAGAGAATTTAGGAGGAATATAGTTTTTCCAAATCATATTCTTCCAAACATTCTTTTCACCTTTTAACCTGAAAATATCATAAACAGCTGAAGTATCAAGACACTTCGGAGTACACCACCCCGAAAACTTATCAATGACACAACTCTTATCACCAAGCCTCACAATAAGATCATCCCAACTATCAATAACACACTTAGAGTCTCGCAAGTTAGGATTCCATTCCCAGATAATAGAATCTTTAATATAATAGTGGTGAACCCAACGAATCCAGAGAGAATCAATTTTTATGATTAAGATTCCACATAATACAAGATAAAAGAGCATTATTACATGCTTTAATATCCTGAATACCCAAGCCACCCTCCTCTTAGGGCTTATGAATATCGGCCCAAGCCCAGGGCTTACAAATATCAGCCCAACTAACAAGCGGTCTTTTCTCTCCAAAAAAAAGATCTACAAAGCTTATGAATACGATCCATGACAGCACAAGGGAAAGGGGAAAGATTTGAAGCCAGAAACACTAACCCCTTGGAAGACAGAGGGATGAGCTCAATTTTTCCTGCATAAGAGACTTACCATTACCATATGTTTGCAGCGGGTGCAAGACTTAAAAAAAAAAAAAAAAAAAAAAAAAAAAAAAAAACAAACAAACAATTACCGTGAATCACAACTTCATTAGGCCCACATATTTTCAAAACAATAGCAAACCCAAAGTCCACCCAACGAATTGGATTGTGACGCATTTCGTCGAACATGGAGAGGGCAACAGAGCTTCACAACGATACCCAAACTGGTGAAAACAGGAAGACAAGATCTTCGCCAAACAACCACACAGCAACATCTAATTCACTGAAATCAATTGTGTGTGTTCTTACAAATTCGAAGATAAGAGAGAAAATGGATGAGTAAAATTACCAAATGAATCCATCACAAAACTTGGCCATAAGATCCACTGCAGAAGCAGCTGCCTTCAGCTCATTTTCTTCAACAAAAGGAAACTGCTAACATTTTAACCCTAGACTCCATCTTATTAGTTTGTATCTCCGTACGGACATTTTCCGTTGGGCCACAACCAATATATCATTAGGCCCAATTAACTCAGCGATGTGCTCCACCCGGTTTTCTTCTTCTTTCTTTTTTTTTTCTTTTAAAAACTGTAATAAATAATACTTTCTACGTCTCACACTTATGTTCACACTTTTCGTTTTCGTCCATTTCACACTTAGGTTCATCACATAAAAAACTTCACATTTGAAATCAGTCGCACTCATTGGGCAGTCAATGCTAGACTGATTGCTAACGTGACTCACCTTACAAAAACATCAACCTTTATTTAAGTTATGATTTAGTCCCTTTTGAACTTGAAAAAAACAAAATCAAATTATATTTTTGGCATTGCATCCAATTAAAAAATTAAATATTTTTATATTTAACTTTAAATATTGATGATGAAGGTTTAGCTTATCTACAAATACAATCGATCTAAATGACTGAGTAAAAAAATAAAAATGGGGGTATATAACGAATTAAGAACAATTTAAGGGAGGTGGTATTTAATATATATATATATATATATATATATATATATACATGGGGTGTGTATTTAATAAATTAAAGGTAATGTAGACTTTTTGTAAATAAATTGTGTATTCAATAAAGAGGGGTGTGTATTTAGTGAGACCCTTCTAGATAATAAAATTTTAACTTAATTATACTGCATTAACGAATTTTTGACATTAGAATTTCACCTTAATCGTTATTTTTGACATTACTTAATTCTTAAATTAATTAACGTAAATTGTGGTAGAATTGACATTATTATTTAATTCTAAACGTTTAATTTTAGTCCCAATTCTACTACATCACCACCCATCAAATCTCCTTATATATTAAAACAAAATAACTTGCTTAAATTAGTTTTTAAAAAATATGATGTGTCATGATGTGGTGAATTGTGTATTTATGATTTGTGTAAAAATGTGATGTGTCATGATGTGGTGAATGATGTATTTATGATTTGTGTAAAAATGTGATGTGTCATAACAAGGTCAATTGTGTATTTATGATTTTTGTAAAAATATGAGGTGTAATCATATGGATACAATTATTTAATTCCATGCAAAATTTAATAAGTTTCAAAACTTTATTTCCTCCATTAACCAAGCTTTTTGCAATCTTTTTTAAGGAATAAGCTATGAATTAAATATTCTTTTTATATATTCTTTTTAGATGTGATTGTGTAATTACTAATTGTATTGATACTATTGTTTAATATATTGCATACAAAATTTAATAAGTAATATAATGCTTTTTATAATTTTTTAATTCTTGGTATTTATAATGTTTTAATTACATTAAAAATGGGTACAATCATTTCATTACATGCAAAATTCAATAAGTTCTAAAACTTAATTTCATCCATTTATCAAGCTTTTTGCAATCTTTTTTAAGGAATAACCTATTAAATATTCTTTTTTATATTCTTTATAAATGTGATTGTGTATTAGTCATAATTACTAAAAGTATTGATACTATTATCTTATAATACATCTATACAACAGTTTCTATTTGCTGACTTGGAGTAGCTCTCCATCCTTCTTGCTGACGTGGCAGGAGGAGAGTGCTTGGAGCACTTTATATAATACTATTTTTTATTTCCTTCTTTTCTGTATTAAAAGTATTTTTGTAACGTTCCTATTTCATAAGTTTTTGAGATTTGATTTCCTCTCTTCCTTGTGTTATTTTACGTTTACTTCTGTTTTTTTTTCTTCCAACTTTTTATAATTAAACTTTCCTTATTTTTATCTAATTATTCATTATTGAATTTAAATACTAAGAGCTATTTTTCATAGAATATTGAGGAAAATATGATCTCCTTTAATAGTCTCAATTAATTAGTATTTATTATCATGTATCTATATAAAAACACAATCAAACAAATATTTGTATTGCATTCAAAATATCTGTACCTTTTTGTTTATGTTATAAGTTGATTTTAGTAGTTTTTTCATATGATATGTTCTTTCTTCTTCTCCTCTCTCTCTCTATATAGTCATACGAGGATTTATGTATTATGTATATTTTTAGTACTTTATATATGTTCATATAATTTAAATGGTGCAAACCCTATCATGCTATTAAATTTTTTCTTGGTTCCTCTCATCTAATCATATTTTATTCAATCTCGCTCACACATCACAATAAATATTTTTTACAAATTTTTTTTAAGTTTCACTCTCATATTTACCTTTGAGTATTTTCTCCTTTTCTCATATTACTCGCATATATATATAATTGTTTTAATACAGATTGTGGAGTTTCGAATTTGCATTGAAGTCATTCCGATGAAGATCTCACAACATGTGGAACGTGGATCGTGGAAATAAAGATTGGAAATAATCATAATTTATTTGCAATGATATTTCTACCAGATATGTTTACCAGCTTGATATTGAATCATATGTTTAGGATTATAATACAAAATGTAATTTAACAATATTTTTTTTTTGTAAGTGACAAGTTCTGAATTTGTATAATGCTTTATCATAAATTTACACGATTACTCTATGTTATTTGTTTTGATTTTATAATTTCTTTTTACTATAATACTTCCTATGATTTCTTTAAATTATTATTAATACAAAAAGTTATATATTTATAATTATATTAAATTGTTTCAAAATTTTAATATAATATAATCATTCTTATAAAAGAACCATGATATATAAGAACCTTTTTAATGTGATGATTTACTTATTTATTTATTTATTTATTATTATTATTATAGTTTAATTGTATGTTCTTATTTTTATAATAATCCTTGCATGTGCATACTTTTATAAAAATTAAACGTGTTGTGAAAAAATATTTGTAAACAACGTTAATTTATTAGATATTATTAGGAGCATAATTTAATTAAAAGCACATTTAAGCAATATTTGTTGGATTAAATAATAATAATAATAATAATAATAACTTAATTGCTCTCATAATTAATTAGTAAAATTTGAAATCATAGATCCATTAACGTATTTATGATTAACAGTACAATTTTAATCATTTAATGATTAGATTTTGATCGTTTCATATTCTTTATACTAAATTTATATTATAATTTATCATCTCTAATTTTCTATTTACAACTTTAGGTATTATGATTATTTTATATATTATATAGATTTTTATCCCTTCAAAATAATAAGGTTTTATATCAAAATATTAAAATTTTAAGTAGATAATAAATTGGATTTAAACGTACTTATTAATAAATTTTAATTTTAATATTAATTTATATTTTTTAAATAATTTAAAGAAGTGTAGAAAGCTCAAGGATTAATTAAAATATAATTTTATTGATGTAATAAGTTTTGAGAGATTATTGGCCGGTAAATTTAACATTATAGTTTTTAGAATATTTTGAATTTAGATGACTTTTTTAATATAAAATGCTTTCATATTATTTATAAATTAGATTATAAAATATAAATTATCATTTTATTATTATTATATTTTTACACATGATATTGTTGCTTTAAGGAGTGCTTTCAAATTAATTTTTTTCACTGTGATGGCATTATGAAACACGAAATAAGTTACATTAATTAAATATTTAATTCAAAATTTAATTATTATTTATTTTATTATTAATTTTTTAAGGTTAATTTTTTGTTATTCATTTAATTTTTAATGGATAAGCAACTCATTGAAAGGAATCATCACTCAAATTAAAGAATACTTTATTAACACGTCAAAGAACAATCATGAGCGGCTTTATACCTATATCAATAATTTTTAATATATTTAAATAAAAAATCATTATGACCATTTTTTTTATTTTTAAGATAAATCAATACCAATTTGAATTAATTAAATTAGTATTTTTTCTTTATACTCCCTTCATTTAAATAAAAATTCATTATGACAATTTCTTTATAAATGTGTCAATTACTCTATTTAGGTGGAATAATTATTTTTGCAAAATTAATATTGTTGATTATTTTATTTAGTGGGTGATTAATTTCTTTTATTGTAAAATATTTTAATTGATTAGTTTTTATATATTTTATTTAGTATATCTTTCTAAAATCAAATAATCGAATAAAAATTTAGTATATAAATAAAATATAACATTGCTATACTAATTATTTTAATAATTATAAATTTTTATGGCATTTTTTTATTTAATATTCTGTTATATTCTTTGCAAAGTCAACTTATCTAATAGGTAATAATAATTTTATTATTATATTTTTCAATTTAATATTTTTAATTTAATTTTTATATAATCAATTAATGTTAATATAAAATCCTCATAATTAATATATCAATAGCCATATTTAACTTTTGTAAATCACATTCAATATTTTTCTCATTTAATTAATTTTAATTTTATGATAATTTAGGAGTCAATCTATTAGAATTGATTTTGAAGAATTAATTATACAATATTAGATTTTTAAATAAGACTGAATTTAAGGAATTAATTATATAATATTATTTTTTTATTTTTTAATAACCATTAAAATTTAGAAAATTATTAGAGTACACCTGATGTACGAACATTTAGCATTTAAATTGTTAAATTTTAAATTAATTTAACATATCTTTGGTTTAAATTTTAAATTTTTTATAATTACTATATTATACTCTAAATTTATCCTTAAACTCCAAGGTGCATTTGATGCACCAATCGTGCCCAAGTATCACTTGAGATTTTGATGTGTATTTTGAATTTTTTCCTTTGCTTACCAATTTTCAATTTTTATACTATTTATTAATGAATTTAAATACTAATCAATAGATTGCTTACCAATTTTCAATTTTTATTCTATTCATTAATGAATTTAAATACTAATCAATCAATCTATACTAATTTATAAATTTTAATTTTTTATTACTAAACTTTCCGTACTTACCCATTTTCAATTTTTATATTATTTATTAATTAATTTAAATACTAATCAATGCTACTTTACAAGTTTAATTTTAATAAAATTTAAAGAGATCTCCCTTTACTAAAAATCTACATATCCCAACATTTAATATTAATTCTCTCTATTGCTTCATAACAGTTTAAAATTTTACATGAGATTTATATATGACATATAAAATCGGGGTGTGATTGATATATTCTTTTTTTATATATCTAGTCAAAGTTTAAAGGACATCATATGATGGAGTTTGTAATGCATTTGGAGATTTATATTTTTGGTTAAAAATCATTGTTTTAAGAGAAGACTTAATTTTAATTACTTTGATCAATTTGTTTATTGGAAGGTAATATCTTTGTGATCATTAATTAATTATATTTATGAAAAGATTATCATATTTATAAAAAGATTGTTCAATAAACATTGATTTAATTAGAATTTAGGACTTCTCTAATTAGATTTGAAGTTGGAAGATTGTAAATGAAAAGGTGATAATTATGATTAATCTAGCATTAAAATCTAAAAAGGAAAAAATCTTATAAAAGTGACTGGTGATAAAATTAGATCTATTATTAGAAATACTCATTTAAGTATGGAATTTGATCATAGAGAAATTGAATATTTTGAAGAGAAAGTCGTTCTGAATACATTATTTTATTATACATAAAATAATATTAGAGACAAATTGTGACTATATTTTGTTATTAGTCACATATAAGTAGAGAGAATATTTGAGTTCTTATAGTATTTGTAAGTTTAGGCCGACACAAATTAGTAATTCAATTATGTTAATTTTTTATAATATATAATCAAAGGCTTAGAACTTTTGAATTATATATTGGTGTTTCAATAATATTTTTTAAAAATATAGATTATAGATCAACATTATATAATGGAGCAAGATTTATAATGAGAAGCTCAGTATATACATAATTGGTACATACATAATTTTTATTATATTTAAATAAAAACTCATTATAAATATGTATTTTTATTTTTAAGATACCCATATAGGAGTTTTATAAATCGTTACGAATTCAAATTAATTTTATATTGTAATAATTACATTAACAAATTACTTTATTAAGAAAAAAAATTATACCGTGCATCGCACGGGTACTATACTAGTTAGATTATTATTTTAGAATTAGTTTCTTGTAAACCAGGTTTACGATGTAAACTATTTGGTCCCCTTTAATTTAAACCTCAAGCAATATATATGATACTCCTATATAGGATTGGAAAGGGGGACAACATGATTTAAATTAAGAAAATATCCCGATTCACGTACTAAACTATGTAAACCATGTTTATATAAGTGTTTGTGATTATTTTTTCACCTTAATTAATTATTCGTTTAGAATTTTACAAACACTCTTATAAACCCAGTTTACATAGCTTAATATATAAAATCGGGTCTTTTTTTTACTCTAAACCTTGTGGTCTCACCCTTTCAATCCTATATACAATATGCCATCCAATCTTATATACACTATGCATTGCTAAACCCGGTTTACAAGAGATTAATTCCTAGAATTTATGTACATGTTTAGATTTAAATATAAACTTTTCACATATAAATGTTTAGATTTAAAAATAAAATTATTTAAAATTTATGTAATATTTTTATAAAAATATTATAAAATTATATTATAATTTTATTATTTTATATATTAATTTTTGAATATTTAAATTTAAATATAAAATTATTTAATTTTTTTAGATGTGTGCAATTTGCGAAAAATATAATTCGATATTATTTTTTGTAAAATTTCAAAAGTTAGGACTAAATTGTAATTAAATCATGATTGAAGTTTTTCATGCAATTAATCAAGTTGACGTGACAAAGATACAGTTACGTCAGCAATCGGTCAATATTAACTTCTCAATGGGTGTGATTTGCAATTAACTAGAAATGATAAAATTAGACAGCTGCAAACCCTCAAAAAACTTGAAATGATAAAACTAGACAGTTTCAACCAGTGACGAAGCCAGGATTTTCGTTCAGGGGACCCAATTTCTTCGTAGTGCGATATTTCTTCTGTCTCAAATTAGAGTCTCCATTTTTACTACAGATAAGGAGTTGAAGAAATGTACATTTTTTTACCAATTATATAATTTTCGAAAATAATGTGGTATTAAATTGTATGTTATAAATAAATGATACAAATGTATATAATATTTAATTTAAAAGGTTTAATAATACTCCATTATATAGTGTGTTAAAGAATTATAATAATAAAAATAATGTGTTATTAAATTGTATGATATAATTACAAATGAGGAGTGAAAGCTTTATTGGGACGGAGGGAGTAATATTATATAGTGTGTTAAAGAATTATAATAATAATAGAAAAGTATATAAATTAGTTTAGTTAAAGGTTTTAAATAGAAGGAATTAGGAAAGGAAGAAAAATAACTTAATGATTGTGAAGAAAATAATTAAGAAAAAGGTTAAATAAAAACTCAAATGAAAGAAAAAAAAAAAAGAATGAGAATACCTACTTTAACAATCGAACCCATGAGCTCAATGAGTCGGTAGTTGCCAACAACCACTCGGCCAAGCCTTACTCAAGGACATTTATTACCTATATCTAAGGGGCCCAACGTAGCTCCGTCACTGCTTTCAACATATAAGCTTTACACTCATCCTGAAAAGTGAGTATTTAGCTTCATCCTCTTTTAGTCTTCAATGTACCTTGATAGTTCACTCTTAATTTGCAAGGGATGTAAACAAATTGAGTATTTCATTCTTGAAGAGATACATCATTTCTCAAAGTTCCATCGCTCATGGCACTATAGCTAGTGTAACGTTGAAATGATAAAACTAGACAGCTACAAACCCTTAAAAACTTGAAATGATAAAACTAAACAGTTTCAACGTATAAGCTTTATACCCATCCTGAAAAGGAAGTATAAATACTAATGACACTGCATATATTAATTAATAATCATCAATAACACATGGTATCGTTAATGATATCTTCACCAAAGTTTCCTTTTTTCCCACCGCTATGTTTTGTGTTTAGGTAGTGACGACGGTGACAATCCATTTGTAATAATCATATTACTGGTTGCAAGTGATAATAGTGACAGTTACATTTCTAGGTGCGTTTTTGATAAACGTAAAACTAGTAATGGTAGTGAAGGTGGGAGGCCCAGTATACGACCCCGCGCGAAGGGTAGTGATTTAACTCTAAGAGAAAGGTCCAGTGATCTCGATGCAACTCAAAAATAAAGCTTTAAAAATAAAGCTTTAACAATTCATGGATTGGTTGTAGCACTAGCACTTTTATTTGCAAATCCTTTTGTTTAATCTTAGAAATAGGTCCTGCATTTTAAATGTAACTTTAGTAGTTCAAGTAGGGATATAAACAAACTGAGTATTTTATCCTTGAAAAAATACATAATAGAAGATCCATCATCAATTTTAACATTGCTCTCAAAAACTCTACAACTTTAAATAATAAAATTAGACACAAATTTAATTAATTGGGCCTAAACTTGAAACCCATTTTTTTTTCAGCACGATCGATACATATCAGTGAACTCCACCCGTATATCAACATTCTCCATGATTCTAGTTAGTTGCTCAACAAATACTTTATTAAGAAGATGAAATATGATAGTGGAGTGAGTAACCCAGAATTTATAATCATTTTTCCCTAACTAGATGACCAGATAAGAGTCAAAGATACATGACAAATACTTTATTAAGAAGATGAAATATGATAGTGGAGTGAGTAACCCAGAATTTATAATCATTTTTTCCCTAACTAGATGACCAGAGAAGAGTTAAAGATACATGATACAAAAGTAAGCAATACTTACTAGAACAAAGTTCGAATATTGAAACCACAGCCCTATAGGGTAATATGTCAAATTTACAATTATGTCAAATTTACAACAAATTGTAAACAATTTGCAGAGGGGTTCGAAAGGCAACCGCCGATAATGTTTTACTAATTGAAGAAGAATTGATGACTCAACTCCAGGTGACTACGGATCTGGATCTTGAGCTGCAGGAATTGTCATTAAAATGATCGTTGATTATTGATGCGTTTCAACACATAAGATTTGAGTGTCTTCATCTTCATCCCGCATTTAGTCTTGAAGCTACTAGATAACAAACTGAGTATTTCATTCTTGAAAAGATACATCAAGGTGCATCACGGCGCATTCAGTTTATAGCTATTACGTCTCCGGAGCTCCTGTTCCAATGTTCAAACCAAATCCAATCATAAATACTCTCTTAAAATTAGAATGACGATGTGAAAATAAGAGAGAGAGAATGAGCAAAACAGAGAGGGGTTTGCTTTGCCCATCACTAAACATGGCAACTAATTAGGCCCACATATTATCAAAACCATGCCGCTGTAATGATCCAAAAACAGACCTTTGCAGAATATCTCGTGTAGTAACCGCTCTTGAAGATATAGAAAACCCAAAATCCACCCAATGAATTGCATTTCCTCGAACATGTACCAAACAACATCATTTAATTCCATTGAAATCAATTGTGTGAACTTGCAAATCGAAGAAGAGAAAGCGAATGGATGAGTAAAAAAGATAGGTTATCTCTGGTTTGGAGCCTCCCAAGAATGGCCAACCATGTGATGAAAGAGAATTTAGGAGGAATATAGTTTTTCCAAATCATATTCTTCCAAACATTCTTTTCACCTTTTAACCTGAAAATATCATAAACAGCTGAAGTATCAAGACCCTTCGGAGTACACCACCCCAAAAACTTATCAATGACACAACTCTTATCACCAAGCCTCACAATAAGATCATCCCAAATATCAATAACACAGAGTCTCGCAAGTTAGGATTCCATTCCCAGATAATAGAATCTTTAATATAATAGTGGTGAACCCAGAGAGAATCAATTTTTAAGATTAAGATTCCACATAATACAAGATAAAAGAGCATTATTACATGCTTTAATATCCCTCCTCTTAGGGCTTACAAATATCAGCCCAAGAAGGCTTACAAATATGAGCCCAACTAACAAGCGGTCTTTTCTCTCAAAAAAAAAAGATCAACAAAGCTTATGAATACGATCAACAGCAAGAGGAGGGGAAATATTTGAAGCCAGAAACACTCAACCCCTTGGAAGACAGAGGGATGAGCTCAATTTTTCCTGCATAAGAGACTTACCATTACCATATGGTTAGTGCAAGACTTTAAAAAAAAAAAAAAACCAATTACCGTGAATCACAACTTCATTAGGCCCACATATTTTCAAAATCATAGCTAACCCAAAGTCCACTCAATGAATTGGGTTGTGACGCATTTCGTCGAACATGGAGAGGGCAACAGAGCTTCACAACGACACCCAAACTGGCGAAAACAGGAAGAGAAGATCTTCGTGAAATAACCACACATCATCATCTAATTCACTGAAATCAATTGTTTGTGTTCTTACAAATTCGAAGTTAAGAGAGAGAATGGATGAGTAAAGTTACCAAATGAATCCATCACAAAACTTGGCCATAAGCTCCATTGCAGAAGCAGCTGCCCTTCACCTCATTTTCTTTTCTTCAATAAAAGGAAACTGCTAACATTTCAACCCTAGACTCCACCTTAATGGTTTGTATCTTCGTACGGTCATCTTCCATTGGGCCACATCCAAAATCATTGTTAGTAGGCCCATTAACTCCACAATGTGCTCCACTCCGTTCCCTTTTTATTTCTTTTTCTTTTGGATTAATTGCAAAAAAAAATCACGAACTTTACTCTTATTGCAAATTAATTTTCACTTTTGAGAAATTGCAAAAGACTCCACCTTTAATCCTGATTTTATAAAATTACTCTTTAATATATAAAAAATTATTCTTTAAAAAATATTTTTTTTAATTTAAAAAAGTAATAATTTATATCTCTAAAGACTAATTTTTAATATATTAAAAATTAAAATGTGCAAGCATTTGAAGAGTAATTATTTCATTTTGAAGAATAATAGTTTTTTTACTTTAAAAAATAAATTTTCATGTACCAAGAGTGATAAGTAAAAATATGGTTCACGTATAAACTCGGTTCACAATTCTATGCGCCATTTTTTTTATATATATATTTTTAGTTAGTTTTGGTGGCCTGCATCTTCATTGCAAGAGCATTTATATATTAGTAGAAATATAAATATTTTTTAATTACATAGGATAATATAACTTTTCTTTTCATGAAAACTCTTACCTAATAATTAATATTAAAATAAATTCATTAATTAGTAATATTTTAAATTTTAGTGATAATAAGTCAAATAAAAATTTAATTTATATTTTTTATCCATTAATAATAATATATGATAAAAGCAATATTTTAAAAAGAAGAAATTGTTATTAATTTTGAAAATTATTACTCCTATTATATTATATTGGTGATATGGATGTCAAATCGAAGATCTTAAAAAGACGGATAATTTGATATAATTTTCATGTGAATTCGACTTAAAATAAAATAATTATAATCATTTGAAATTTTGGATAAAATTAAAAAAAAAAACTATTTTGATTGGTTAACTAAATATTACTACCATTATTCACTCTTTCTTTGAAGAGTACATCACACATATCCATTTATAACTTGAAATGTGTATTTTTTATTATTTGTTTGTAATATTTTTTTCAACTTTCTATTTATAATAGTAATTTTTTGCGGGAACTTTCCATTTATAATACTATTGTATATATAGATATGTAGTTTTTCTTTTAATTTACCCGGTAAATGTGTGTCGACTTCAGAGTTCGAAAAATAAAGAATATTAATTTTTACTCCCTCCATCACGTCCTTATAGTTATGTTTGTTTTTTGCACGTGGGTTAATGAGTATAGTATTTTAATGTATATTGAGGTGAGAGAAATAATATTTTAATTTAAAGTGGGTAGGTATATTAGCATGATGTGTGAGATTATGAAAAGAGAAAAAATTAATTTTTGTGGGTCTTATATACTAAAAAAGAAATGTAACCATTGGGGTGAGACGCCCAAAATGATAATGCGTAACTATTAGGGACGGAAGGAGTATATTCTCTTCTTTTGCACATTTCTCCCCTAATTAAATTCAGTTATTTTTTCAGGATAAGTTCAGGTGCTTGAATGACGGTAACTCCCACCCAAATTGAGAGATTTAATCACATCATGGGTACAAATCAACGACCTATTTTCCTATTTTTCTGAGATGGTTGATTAAATTAATGACTTTCTTCCTATTTTATTTAAATCTTTGACTTGATTTTATCAACGAATTGGCTTATGCTTGTAATAAAAGAAAAAAAAAGGGAAGACATATGTACAGTGCCGCCATGAAGAACGAGAGGTATATCAATGTCAGCGAGATTTCTTCGTAATTTTCTGTTGTCAATTCGATTGTTGCTCGCCCACAGTGTCTTAATTTTTTTGATTGAATTAATTAAACAGAGGATCTAAAACTATATATAAGAATGATAAGAGTTTCACGTAAGTTGATTTAGCAGTAAAAGAATTGGGGATTATGAGTGTATAATCTTAAAATTAAATTAAAAGATAATTTTAAAGTTTTAAGGGGTGTGTATACAATAAAATTATGATTTAAAATATTAAAACGGGGTGTGTATTAAATAAAAGGTGTGTATTTAATACAAATGGGTGTGTATTTAACAACACTCATAAGAAAATTAGATTTAAAATTAGATAGATTTAGTAAAATTAACAAGGTAGGTCTTGCGTGAGATCGTCTCACGTGAGACCATTTTTCACTTTTTAAAATAGTTATCACTTTCGCTATAAATCGTTATCACTTTCGCTATAAAATGTTTGGCAAAAGCTCCTGCGCCCCCGGGGACACGGAGGGATACTCCGTGTCCCCATATGAACAACCTTCCCCCTCTATATTATATTTAAATTTATGTATTGTTAGGGATTTAAATTGCAAAGGGGTACGAAAATTGCAAAGGCGCACGGAATGTACTCCGTGTGCCCGGGTGTATAGGAGTCTTACTCAAAATGTTATCACTTTTTATTTATACTATAAATTGTTCATGAGAGAGCATTATAACTTTTCATTAATTTATTATCACTTTTCTCCATAAAAGTTATCAATTTCTGACTGTCTCACGTAAGCCATTACGTGAGACGGTTTCACACAAGTCTTTATCAATTAACAAATAGTGAATTTATATTTATTTTGAATACTTAAATATGGTCAATTTTAGGGAGTAATGTCCGTGAGAGAGTATGATGTGATATGTGTAAGAGATGTGTGAGATTTAGATAATCCAAACCAGTGATTAGAAAATTGAACCGGAGAGCGAACAAGAAGAGGTAATGGTTCGAGGTCTAACCGGTCAGATAGGTTCAACCAGCGGTTCAACCAGAAAATTAAATTTTACATATTTTCAATTATATTTTATAAAATTACCAATTATAAAAAATATATAATTACCTAAATTATTTTTTAAAATTTTAAAATACAATTTAAGATCAAAATATAATTGAATAAAAATATCTATAATTCATAATTTAAACTTCATACATAGTTTATAATACACGCATTCAATATTATAATTCATAATTTAATCCAAAATGCATATATTATATTTTAAAATAAATAAAAATAAAATAGCATAAAAGTTAAAAAAATTAAAAAATAAAAGAATAAAAATAAAAAAGAATAAATAAATACTGAAACCGGTTGAATCGGTTCAACCAGTTTTTTGGTTCGACCGGTTCAACCCGGTCCAACCTCAAAAATAATTTTTAAGGTTTTTCAGATCGGTTCTAGGCCCAGTTCCCGGTCCAATTGGTTGAACTGTCGATCTGATTTTCTAATCATTGATCCAAAAAAGAAATTTATTATTCCTAAATCTGGATTTTAGAATGAAACTAACATCACTTAAAAAGAATGTATAATATATACTTCCTCTATCCGCTTTAAAGAGTTTTTTTTGTGTCGCTTCAAAGAGTGTCAATTCGCTTTTTAAATAAATACATGTGACCCATACACACCTACTAATATAAGTAAAATGCAGGGTCTATACACCCACTAATATAATTATACACTACACATAATTAAATGATAATACTCCTATATTCATGTAAACAAGTAAAAGAGACTATTTAATAGGAAAAAATTATAATGTGAAGTGTATTTAACATTCATATGTATAAGATTGATGAGTGTTAATAATCGGCCCATAAGAAATATCATGATGGGATAACTACACTTAAAATTTATTATACGCCATTATCTTTTAAAATTGAAAAAAATTCCTGTAAGATGATAATTATGTGACACAGATCGATCTATTATTAAAATATCATTATTGAATAAGTAAAAATTAAAATATATTTATTGTTAGTTAAAGTCTGATGAATAATGAATTAAAGTATGATTAATTACGCCAGAATTCTCAACCTTTTCGCGAATTGCGAATTAATTCAAACTTTTCAATATTTACAAATAAGTTCTCGAATTTTAACCCATTTTTGCAAATCAAGCCACCGGACAGTGGAAGGCATGTCCAGTCACCGCTTATTACATGTCCTCATCCACGAGTCCAAAACAATGCCGTTTTGCATCCATCTATTTAATCCACGTATTTATTTTAAAAAAAAAACGATGTCGTTTTCATACAATCACATATTTCTCCAAATGGAGCCCTAATCTTCCCCATAACTCCTGTAAACGAGAACCCAATTGAAGATCCAATTGCACACCCAAACCCTAGTCGTTCCTTTGTTAGCCTCGAAGATGCAGATCTTCGTCAAAACCCTAACAGGGAAGACCATCACCCTGGAGGTTGAATCCTCCGACACCATCGACAATGTCAAGGCAAAGATCCAGGACAAGGAAGGCATACCACCGGACCAGCAGCGCCTGATCTTCTTCGGAAAGCAGCTGGAGGATGGTCGCGCGTTCGTCGACTACAACATCCAGAAGGAGTCAACTCTTCACCTTGTTCTCCGTCTCCGCGGTAAGAGGAAGAAGAAGACGTACACGAAACCCAAGAAGATCAAGCATGAGCATAAGAAGGTTAAGCTCGCAGTTCTCCAGTTCTACAAGGTTGATGAGACTGGTTAGGTGCAGAGGCTGAGGAAAGAGTGTCCCAATATTGGTGGAGTTTATCTCTCCAAATTTTCGATTGGATCTTCAATTGGGTTCATCCGTCTACCTGATATCTCTCCAAATTTTCAATTGGATATTCAATTGGGAAAATACGTGTTCTTCAGAAAATGTTTTTTTTTTTAAAAAAATAAATACGTGGATTAAACATATGGGTGCAAACCGGCGTCGTTTTGGACACTTGGGTGGGACGTGTAATAAACGGTGACACGTCAGCCATCGACCAGGCCTCCCACTGTCCGGTGGCTTGATTTGCAAAACATATTTAAAATCGAGAACTTATTTGTAAATATTGAAAAATTTGGACTAATTCGCAATTCGTGAAAATTTGGGACTTTTGGTGTAATTAGCCTATTAAAGTATACTTTTAAACTGTTATAGTATGATTATTTATAAACATATTTTAAGTATCAATAAACATATTTTACTTATATAATAAACATCTTTTATCAATGGATCGACCCGTTTCACAATTCGTCTTATAAATATCCGTCTTTTAAGAGAGTAACTTTTAAAATTTTTATCATCGATAAATTAATTTGAAATTAAACAGTGTATTCAGAATCTTTTAATCACCATCATAAGCCATGACAATTGAACTAAGTACGCGTGATCTTGGGTCTTGGCCACGAGGTTCAAATTTTATTTATTATTATTATTATCATCATACGCCATGACAATTGAACTGAGTAGGCGTGATCTTGGGTCTTGGCCACGAGGTTCAAATTTTATTTATTATTAATATTTAAAAAAAAGGGTTAATTGCGTAAAAACCATCAACTTTATTCTTATTGCAAATTAATCATCACTTTTGATAAATTGCAAAAAAAACTAAGAGCTTTAAGTATTGTTGCAAAACACACCCAAATTCTTATTAAAAGTATGATATTTTTGGATTTTTTTTTGCAAAATTCTTAAAATATACTTAAAATTCCAGCAAAACTATTAATTAATAATTATTAAAAAATCTCATATATATAATTATGTTATTATTTTGAATTGTTTAAGATAATTTAGGAATATATGATTGCATAATTTAAAAGATTCGCAATCTACGCATTATTGAAATATTTAATTATATTTTTTATTGTAACTTTTTAATCTTTCTGTGTATTTATTTATAGATATAATAATTAGTAAAGAAAATCAAATAATACAATTAACTATTTATATATTCTTAATACTAATATAACTCTATTAAATATATCTTATATATATAATCTCTCTAATTAATAAATTATTAAATTATCGATTGTATTATATGTCTTTGAATTAATAAATTCCTCTACCAACAATATTAATTTAGATAACTTAATATATCTAATCAATAGTAATACATCATCAATCTTTGTTTTTGACATTAAATGATGCAGATTTAGTGGACTAAATATTCAAATAATTTTATTATATTCTGCCTTCCCAATTGGTTATTACTAACGGTGGAAAGCAATGGCTTACACAATAAGCTAACTTTGCTTTAAGTAAAATTAAAATTCAACTCAGCCAAATAAAATGAAGGAGAGTTGTTGATGGGATTGAAATCTGATCCAGAAGATGATGTTGAGGGCAACGTCGAAGGCCAAGGGAAGAAGATCTCCTACGCAAGGCGATGATCGACGGAGATGAGAGCTGAGAGGCAATCTGTTTACAAAAGTTGTGGAAGAAGACATTAAGGACACTGAAGAGGATGAAGATAATTAGAGGCAGTTTGGTGTCACGGGGATGTACATGCGTACATAGGCCTTTGTTCTGGAGCAGAGGAAGAAGTCCTGAGGCTATCCCATCAATGACCTGGGGAGAAGGTCATAAGAATGAGACAAAATAGGGAGAATAAAAAAAATAAAAAATAAAATATAATGGACAACCAGTTGGTCAAGGTTGGGTTGAAGAATCAAGCCACAACCCACTTGGGCCACCTTTCAACCCAAATAAGTGTTTCACATTGTGCCACTTGTCATACTATAATTGGTTTCAAAAAATTTATATAAATATAATTTAAATTCTAAAATATTATCTAAAAAAAATAAACGAAATTCTTATTAGTTAATTATCTATAAATAAAGTATAATATTGAAATATTTTAGATTACATTTTAATTTAATTATTATGTTTGTATATTAATTTTTTGTGTTTTTAAAGTAAATTTTTATTATAATTATGGAATTAAAATATTTTTTATAATATGAGATTATTTTAATTTTAAATATAAATTTAAAATAATAATATATAATTTTATAATAATTATATAAATGAAAGAGAAATGATTATTTTAATAAAAAGTTGGGTTGTTGATGGAGTACAAAAATTTTTAGATTGGGTTTGGTTGTTGGTTGTATATGTGGATGAGAGAGAAATTAATTTTTAATTGGGAGGTTGGGTTGTGGTGGGTTGTGAATGAGGATAGTCTGAGAGAGGGTCATCTGCGACGAATTATGAACAAGGTTTCTGAGAGATGGTTCGATTTAGGGTTCCGTCTCGATTTCATGAAATTCCTAAATTCTTGAGAAGTTTCTTGCCTTATAAGTTTAAAATTAATTTTTTAGTCATAATAATAAGTATTTTTCAATTTAATTTCTTATAAGTTTAAAATTATTTTAGAAAACTTTTGTGACTAATTATAATCGGTACTTCCATTTGTTAGATGTAAATTTTGATATTTTAAATAGTTAGCTTCGATCAAATATACAAACTTAAAATTTATAAACTAAGAGCCAGCCATATTTTATTTCTTGCAAGTTGTATTTTTGTTGTTGCAACATCAAACATTTATATATATATATATATATATATATATATATGACAAAGTCTATTGTGAGAAGCTACTTATGTGAGACTATTTGTGAGACGTGTTAATGTATGCCTATTATATAGATAAAGTATGTTTAATTTTTGTTAAAGTATTTTTGTAAATTATGATGGATGATGAATTGACGTATGATTTTAGGATGTTATAATATGATTCATTATTGACATACTTTAATAATGGGTCAATCCGTCTCATAAGAGAGTATATATATATAACCACAAATTTATCTTTAATCAAATGAATTTTTTCCTAATTATTAATTTTAAAAACATTTCACCAGCTCTTTTTTTTTAATTCCTAAATTATTTAAAGAACTAAAAACGTCACATGGTTATCATTATACTACACTAAATATATTTTACTGTAAGTTCTTAATATATTTTATAATTATTTTAAGTTATTATCGCTCAAATTTTTAATTTTTTATTTTGAAAGATTTATTTATCATCTTATTTATTTGAGTATATAATAATAGTATTTATTTATATAATAATATTTCATGCAATGCACGAATGTAATACTAGTTAAAAAGATCAAAAGGTGAAATTACATTCGACGTATCACTCGAAGAAGAAGGATCTGTTAAATAGAATTATTCAATTTAGGGTTTATTACATGGTGTGTATAAAATATATAAGCGGTGTGTATTTAATAATATTAGGATAATTTACTTTTTAAATATTTATTTTTAATTATATAATAATGAGATTGTGTATTTAATAAAAAGATATGTGTATTTAGTGGAACCCTTTTCTTATCCAAACCCACAAAACAAACAAACTTAAATTTTAAAATAAGGCGTTCGGTGCTTTTTTCGGCACTGAACACAAAACCCATAAAAAGTTCAAAAAGTAATAATATGTTCAGCTATCAAATTAGTATTTTTTTCTAGACGAAATTGGGCGCTGTGCCCTATCAGATAAAACAAATTATTTTTCTAATCTAATTTTAAGTGTATATTTTTTTTATGCTCGAATTGACAAAATACCCTTAACTCGAATACATTCGAATAATGTATTCAAGTAAAAGATTGATAAAGTAAAAAAATTCAAGTAATAAAAGAATTTCGAGTAATATGAGCGAGCAATGTAATTTCCGAGTAATACGAGTAAGTAATATAATTTTTGAGTAATGTGAATAATGTGAGTGAGTAATGTAATTTTGAGTAACATGAGTGAGTAATGTAATTTTTTAGTAATATGAATTAGTAATATAATTTTCGAGTAACATGAGCGAGTAATATAATTTTCGAGTAACATAATGAACTCGAGTAATGTAATAGAAATTTTGAGTGTTTCCCTTGTTTGCCTATTTTTATAGCACTCACGAGCAAGAATACTCGATCGTTGTAGTAGTATATCCCAAGAAAAATTATCAATCCATAAAGGAGTTATGTTCGGACTAGCAAAATACGTGAGCTCATGTTCATGTCGTTTTTGTAAAGATGATCGGGGGTTTTGAGATTGATTAACAACTAAAACAAGTAACAAGTAAATAACAATATCAAATAAGTAGAATGACAAGAATAGAAAATGGGTGCTTAAGTTCAAGTATGGAAAAACATGGGATTAGAAACATCCAAGCACACTCAATTCATATTATCATGCAAACGGAATTCAACTCAATTGATGTAGACTAAGGGTGATCACGATTGTATCCTAAGCTCCCTTTCGGGTTACAAAGGTTGTTGATCCATTTTGGACTCCCAAAAGCACTTAAGATCAAAGCCCAACATTAACCCCTTCCATCTAGGTACTAGTTAGACTAAACTCTCCCTTTTTGTGTAATAAGGCCAACGAATGGATTGGTTCCCCTCATTGAATTCAAATATCCTTTCGGTCAAACCCAAACTCAATGTCTATTCATGCCTTCCTAATACTATAGAGGGTCGTTTCCGTCTCACTCCAAGCAATACATACATGAAGATCATGATAGCATTTAATTACCACAAATAATCCATTGATCAACAATCCATTAAACCAATAAACATTCATGAATAACAAACCATGCCATCACAACATCAAGACAATTAAACTCCATGAATAGAAATCAACATCAATTAAATCAAAAACCAATTTAATCCACATGATAATATAAATCTAATATGCTCTTCATGTTCCTAATCCCACTAGAGGGATTAGCCTATCATAGTAAAAGTAACAAAACAATTAAATGATTCATTACAATTACCCATAGTCTAAGATCTAAAGAAATACAAAATGAATGGATTCTTCCCTATCAATTTCTTGAAGAGAATCTTCTATTCTTCTTGATCTCCACCTCTAGCTCTTGATTCCTTGAGATCTCTCACACCCAATGGAAGGGATGAAGTTTTGATGGAGAATTAATGGAGATGATGAAGATGGATCAAAATGGATGAAGGTGGATGAAGATGATGGTGGGAAATGGAAGAAATGGTGTGTGAGGTGTGTGTAGATGATAGGATTTTCGGATCTTTTTTTTTTTTGCCAATTGTTGAATAAAGGGGTATTTATACCCCTTTGGAGGCTTCTAGAAGGATCTGGAAATTTCTGCAGGAAAATACCCAACACGAGTCGTGCTCTGTAACACGGCCACGGGGTGGCCGTGTTGTGTCTTCTGATGCTGCCGCACGGCCTCGACTTACAGGGCCGTGTTACGCAACACGGCTCGTGTGATGCAACACGAGTCGTGTGTTGTAACACGGGCACAGGTGTGGTCGTGTTGGCTCTTCTGATGTCGCCACACGGCCACCTTCTTACAGGGCCGTGTTGGTGACACGGCTCGTGCTCCCGACTCGACTCGTGCAACTGGACACGACCTGAAGTTGCCCGTGTTGAGTGACTAGATGTCGCCACACGACCAACTCTTACAGGGCCGTGTTGGCTACACGGCTCGTGTGCTGGCTCCTGCATTTCTTCACTGTTTTGGCTCGTTCTCCCTCGTTTCAACTCCGAATTGAGATCCGCTTTTTCCTACATCTTCCTTATCATGTTTAGCATCCAATAAAAAGTGAAAATCTTACGTTTAAGCTCATTCACACACATTTCAATAAAAATACAAAACACAACCAAATAACATATAAAATACGGATAAAATAATACGAAAATACATATAAAAAGACACTAAAATCTAGGTGAAAATAGCTCTAATCAACCCCCCAAACTTAAGGTGTTGCTCGTCCCCGAGCAACGAAAATGACAAATCAAAAGGAGAAATTTTCACCTAGAAAAAGACTAAACGAATATAAGCAATAACACATCGTTAGCAATAATAACAACAACCTATGCTAAGTCATCCTACAACATTAAAATCATGACATGAGAAATTAACAAGTTCAATCAAAAGAGAATAAAGTGTAATATAGTTCCTTTTAAGTCCAAGCCTCACAATGGATATTGATGTCTCTCAACACTCTTTTGAAATAGGGTAAATCACACTCATTAATCGATTGGCTCGACTCGCTATAAGCTTGCTCGCGGACTATATTCTCAAACCACCAAAGTTTCAATTAATGATCAAAAAGGTCTTTAATTAGGATGTAATGATAGGCTCTTTGGTATGGTAGGAAGTATATGGATAAGAGTGACTAACAAGTGTAAGTAATCGAAGAGATGATCAACTTCCTCAACTTCTCCACTTTTCTTTCTTCCTTTCTCAACTTTGGTACTCACAAGCACTACTTATCAACATTCCTTTGGATTGAGCTTCTTATGATGCATGCTTCCTTTCTTTGAATTTTTATTTCCTTGAGCATCTTGTTGTTGCTTTACTCATTTTTCTTGTTTTGAGGTTGCATGTTCATTCTTTTTTATGCTCTTTCATCCTTTTTCTTGCTTGTTTACCATTCCCTTTTCTTCTTTTTCTAATCAATCAATCCTTTCTAGCTACCATCTCCTCAATGACCCACACAAAGGTGTATATAAGCTTGAATGGGTAATTAAGGCTTGTAATGTGCTAAATTCACAAGAAATAGGCTTATAGGCTCAAAGTGGTTGACTAAGGATGATGTTCAAGGTAGGAAACATATATGGTAATGACTATAATAACAAGGATGGCCTTAGATCATTTCACCAATCTCCACTAATCGGGCTCGTTCCTATAGTCCTTGAGCAAGTTCTAACTTATCAAACACAACCGATCCACTCATGAAGAAATACCATGTATGCATGGTTGAGGCTCAAATGCTCACAAGCTTGTGCTCGGACCTTAAGGAACTTATTACACCACATTCATCTCAAAATTGAACAAGTTAAGTAAAACATGTCACAATTTGAAAGTGTAGGGATTCTTAATCATAATTTGTCATCACTTATCACCACAACATATCATCACTCATGTTCAAAAATGACTCACGACATCCCTAAACAAACCACCAAACATCCCAAGACAAGAATGAAAATACACACAACATACAAATAAGGACTCAACAAACAAGACACAACAAAAACACAAAACATGCAAAAACACAAAATACCATCATCCATAAGAAAATTAAGCACACATTCATCCCAACCTTTATTGAAAAGGAAATCCTAATTACGAAAGTAAACCTCCCATAAACATAACAAATGAAGTAGCATGCTAGTCACAACAATCCAAATCAAACTCAATTCATTTCAAGTAGTAAAATGATAAGGTGTAGAGTACTCCCTCGATAGGCATTTGGTAAGGAAAGCGTTAGCTCCAAGCTCCATCATGCTTTCAATACCTCTCATTCATGCTCAAGCACTCAACAAACACCATTATTTCAACAATTTCATTATAAATATGGACTATCATGCACTTCAACACCACCAATCATGCCAAAATCAAACCAATACTCATGAGAAAAATTTTAAAATTTGTCCAATTTTACAAGAATCATACTCAAGTGGTGAGTCACACCACACACTCTCCCCCCAAACTTAAATCGAAACAAGAGTTGAGACTTAAGTTTGCAAAAAGTGGTGAGACTTACCCTTGTAGTTTCCATTGATGATCTTCTTGTAGAGAAGTAACCGCATCCACACGACTCAAGCTATGTCCACCACGCACTAGCACCCCCCAAACTTAACTCGAGACAAGAGTCACGAATTAAGTTTGCAACAAGTTGTGGAACATGTCAACTTGAATCCATGAAGCATTTCTCTTTTCTTCAATGTGCATTTTTCTCCATGAGCACAATCAACCTAAAAGGCCAAAATAAACAAGCAACAAAAATAAAGCAATAAAGATAGTGATGGGGTGCCTCCCATCGAGCGCTAAGTTTAACGTCTTCAAGCTAGACGAATGTTTAGCTCATCTTTCACATAAAGTATCCACAAAGAGGGTCTCCCTTTGTGATGAATCCACATAGTGCTTCACACGATGACCATTGACCAAGAACTCTCCCCCGTTCTCATCCATAACCTTTAGAGCTCCCCCATCAAGTACTTCCTTTACCACATAAGGTCCTCTCCATTTGGACTTCAACTTGCCCGGGAAAAGTCTTAGTCGAGAATTGAATACCAACACCTTCTCACCCTTTTCAAAGCTCTTCTTCCTCAAACGAGCATCATGCCACCTCTTGGTTTTCTCCTTAAAAATCCTTGAGTTTTCATAAGCATTTTCTCTAAATTCCTCAAGCTCATTCAATTGTAAGAATCTTATCTTCTTCGAAGCTTTCATGTCAAAATTCAACTTCTTAATGGCCCAATAAGCTTTATGCTCTAACTCCACCGGAAGATGGCAAGACTTACCATAAACAATTTGAAAAGGAGACATACCAAAAGTGGTCTTGAATGCGGTTCGAAAGGCCCACAATGCATCATCAAGTTTGTTTGACCAATCCTTTCTACTCACACTCACTGTTTTCTCCAAGACTTGTTTGATTTGTCGATTGAAAATTTCAGCTTGACCATTCGTTTGAGGGTGATACGGAGTAGACACTCGATGCTTCACTCCATAAGTCTTGAGAATGTTCTCCATGAGCTTATTTATGAAGTGACTACCCCCATCACTTACCAACACTCTAGGCACTCCAAATCTTGTGAAGATATGCTTCTTTAGAAACCCCATGACCACTCTAGCATCACTTGTTCTTGAAGGTATGGCCTCAACCCATTTCGAGACATAGTCAACCGCCAATAGGATGTATAGGAATCCATTAGATTGAGGAAATGGTCCCATGAAATCGATGCCCCACACATCAAATATCTCCACTTCTTGAAAGCTCTTAAGGGGCATCTCATCCCACTTGGAGATTCCTCCCATCCTTTGACACCGATCACAACCCTCTACAAATTTCTTACAACTCTTGAACAAAAATGGCCAATACAACCCCGATTGTAAGACTTTTGCAGCGGTCTTTTGAGCTCCAAAATGGCCTCCATTAGGTGAAGAGTGGCAAAACTCCAACACACTATTCCATTCTTCCTCGGGCACACATCTTCGCACAAGAGAATCATTACACATCTTGTATAAGAATGGATCATCCCACAAGTAACTTTTAACATCATGAAAGAACTTCTTGGATTGATACTTATTAAACTCATAAGGTCTCCTTCCACTAGCCAAGTAATTCACATAGTCCGCATACCACGGACTTCCTTCTTCCTCCACTAAAGCCTCAATTTGATAGCAATCACACTCCAAGATTTCTTCATCGGGAAAAACCTCTTTGATTAACTCATAAGTACCTTCACAATGCTCCCTCGACTCTAACCTTGAAAGATGGTCGGCTACCACATTCTCCGTGCCCTTCTTATCTCTCACTTCAATATCAAATTCTTGAAGAAGTAGTACCCATCTTATCACCCTTGGCTTTGCATCCTTCTTTGCCATGAGATACTTGATAGCGGCATGGTCGGTGTATACAATAGTTTTCGTGCCTACCAAATAAGGACGAAACTTATCAAATGCGTATACTACCGCCAAGAACTCTTTTTCGGTAGTAGTGTAGTTCCTTTGAGCCGCATCAAATGTCTTGCTTGCATAGTAAATAGCTCGGAATTTTTTTTCTCTTAGTTGCCCCAAAACTACTCCAAGAGCTACATCACTTGCATCACACATCAATATAAATGGCTCCTTCCAATCGGGGGTGATCAAGATGGGTGATGAAATTAAAGCTTCCTTTAGCACCTGAAAAGCATTTAAACAATTATCATCAAACTTAAATGGCACATCTTTTTCAAGGAGATGAGATAGAGGTTTAGAAAATGAAGAAAAATCCTTGATGAATCTACGATAGAACCCGGCATGACCAAGGAACGATCGTACTCCCTTCTCATTTGTTGGAGGTGGAAGCTTCTCTATAGCAACAACTTTGCTCGCTCAACTTGCAATCCCGTTGAAGAGATGTGATGTCCAAGTACAATGCCATCATTTACCATGAAATGACACTTCTCCCAATTCAACACTAAATTAGTGTCTTGACATCGCTTCAAAACAATAGCAAGGTTAGACAAACAATTATCAAAAGAAGAACCAAACACCGAAAAGTCATCCATGAACACTTCCATTATATTCTCAATTAATCCTTCAAAGATTGCCATCATACACCTTTGAAAGGTGGCCGGTGCATTGCAAAGTCCAAATGGCAATCTTCGAAAAGCAAATATTCCATAAGGACAAGTGAAAGCGGTATTTTCTTGGTCTTCGGGTGCTATGAGAATTTGGTTATACCCGGAATACCCATCAAGAAAGCAATAAAACTCATACCCGGCCAACCTATCCAACATTTGATCTAAGAAAGGTAAAGGGAAGTGATCTTTACGTGTGTTTTCATTAAGCTTTCTATAATCAACACACACACGCCATCCCGTCACCGTCCTAGTGGCTATGGTCTCATCTTTATCGGTCTTCACTATAGTCATGCCCCCTTTTTTAGATACTACATGCAACGGGCTCACATAGGGGCTATCACTAATAGGAAAAATCATATCGGAGTCTAACCACTTAAGAACCTCTTTTTTTACCACTTCTTGCATGATAGGATTAAGTCTTCTTTGGTTTTGAACACAAGCTTTCCCTTCATCCTCAAGTCTTATCTTATGCATGCAAATTGTTGGACTAATTCCCTTCAAATCATCAATACACCAACCAATAGCCGACTTATGCTCTTTAAGGACATTAAGCAATTTATCAAGTTGACTAGAAGTTAGAGATGATGATACAATTACCGGATAAGTCTCATTTTCACCAAGGTAGGCATAAGTAAGATGATCGGGTAGAGGCTTCAACTCCACCTTCTTTTCCTTTTTCTCTTCTTGCTCGAATGGATCTCTAAGTGGTAAGAACTTTTCATTTCCCCTTGAGATGGCGGCTGCAACCTCTTGAGCTTCACTACAATCACCTAGATCAAGCAAACAATTAATCAATTCTTCATTTAAATCAAGAGAAGTAGTAGAAATATTAGAAAGAGATAAAGAATTGCTCAAGCAAAGTTCAAGTGGATCCTTGGTTACAATGGAAGGCCAACTCTCCTCGACACTTCCCTTTACAACATCTACACTTTTACATTCTTCATCATTCATTGGATATTGCATGGCCTTATGTAGAGAGAATACCACTTCCTCATCATTAACCCTCAACTTCAATTCTCCTTTGTAGACATCAATAAGAGCTCTCCCGGTAGCAAGAAACGGTCTCCCAAAAATCAATGGCACATTTTCATCCTCCTCCATATCTAGAACAACAAAGTCCACCGGAAAGATGAACTTATCAACTTTCACCAACACATCTTCAACTACTCCTTTTGGATGTGTCATAGATCTATCCGCCAATTGAAGTGTGATGGAAGTTGGCTTTACTTCACCTAATCCAAGCTTCTTGAATATGGAGAGAGGCATTAGATTAATGCTTGCACCGAGGTCACAAAGAGCCTTGTTCTTCTTGTTCTTTCCAATTTCACATGGTATAATGAAACTACCCGGATCCTTCAATTTTTGTGGAAGTTTCCGTTGTAGAATGGCACTACACTCTTCGGTTAGATTAACCGTTTCATTGTCCACAAGACTTCTTTTCTTTCCCATGATGTCCTTCAAGAAACGAGCATAATGAGGCATTTGATCCAAAGCATCGGCAAAGGCATATTGATTTGAATCTTCTTGAAGATTTCAAGAAACTTTTTGAACCTCTCATCCAAACCCTTCTTCAAAAACCTTTGAGGAAAAGGAACCGGTACTTGAGTCTTGGGTATTCCCCAACTATCTCTTTCAACTTCAACTTCCTTTTCCCTTAACTCCTTTGCCTTTTTCCACTTTGGAATTCTCTCTATCTTCTCTTCATCTTTCTTTTGCTCAACAATTTCTTTTTTCTTGCTTACTTCCTCCATTTCAATCTCTTCTTGCACCAACCCTTCTTCCACCTTGCTTTCCACTTCCCTTTCAATGACAATACTATCTTCTTTAGGCATAGGAGGTTCCTCATACTCTTTTCTACTTCTAAGAGTGATAGCTTTGCAATCTTCTTTAGGATTGGTTACCGTGGTAGATGGAAACTTTCCTTGTTGGTGTTGAGATCCCACGGAAGAAGCAATTTGACCCATTTGATACTCAAAAGCTCTCATCCTATTGTCGGATTTCTTCTCATTTTCCTCCATTCTAGCCTCCATCTTTTTCATGAATGTTAGCAATGTCTCTTCAACCGATGCTTTCCCCTCTCCATTTGGTGGTTTAGCACTTGGATCGAATCCCGGAGGATATGACACGGCGGCTTGAGGATTAGAGTAAGAAAGATTTTCATGCTTCCTCGGAGCTTGATAATTTCCACTTGATTGATTGAAATTGCTTCCCCGAGCTTGTCCTTGATATCCTCCTTGGTAATTACCTTGATTAGAAGGATAATTACCTTGGAAATTCCCTTGATGATGGAAATTCCCTTGGTAATTTCTCCTATCTAAATAGGCAACATCTTCTACACTTTGCATAACCTTGCTCTCATCATTCACCATAGAACTTGTGCTTCCCCCTTGGCTTACTCCTTGAGTGATCAAATTCAATTGCTTTGTTAAAGCTTGAATGCTCTCATTGAATTCTTTCATTCCCTCACTTTGGAACATATCACTCTTCACTTTGTTCACACTCTCCACTTGAGCTACTTTTCCAAAGGCATAACCTCCCATTACTCGCTCGGAAGGCCATTGATAAGCATTCATCGCAATGTCTTCAAAAATATCCATGGCTTTCATAGCATCCACTCCAAATATAGACCCTCCGGATGAGGCATCTACATGCATCCGATTTTGTTGATTCAACCCTTGGTAAAAGAAAGCCACTTGTTGATTCTCATGAAAATCGTGTTGAGGACACTTTCGGAGCATCTCTTTGTAGCGTTCCCATGCTTCATAAAAATTTTCATCCGGAAGTTGCCTAAATTGAGTGATAAGGCTTTTCAATTGGAGTGTCTTTGAAGGAGGAAAGTACTTGTTTAGGAACCTTTGCTCAAGATCTTCCCATGTATTACAACTTCCCAAAGGAATTGTATTGTACCATGCTTTAGCCTTGTCTCTTAAAGAGAAAGAGAACAACCTCATTCGAATCGCATCCTCCGACACTCCCTTCATCTTGACGGTATTTGCAACCTCCAAGAAAGTAGATAGATGAGTGTTCGGGTCTTCAAGAGGACCTCCCCCAAACTGATTTGCTTTAACCATGTTGATCAATCCGGTCTTGATTTCATAATCATTGGCTTGAACCGGAGGAACCATATTGTGCACGGCCCTCGGTTGGAAGTAATCCCGAATTGCTCTAGGCCTTGGCAACTCTTGTTGTTGAAATATCCTTTGAGCTTCTTGATTGGCAAGCAATTGCATATACTCTTGATTTTGAGCAAAGACATTCCTCATTATCTCCGCTTGATTCTCTTGCACTCCTTCTTGTACCCCCCTTTGATCTTGTAAAGGATCTTGGGGTGGGTCATAATTAACATTGTCTCCCCGTTGATTCTCCATATTTTTGTCTTTTCTAGCTTTACGCCTCTCTCGTTTCCTTTGTCGTGCGGTCCTTTCAATCTCCAAATTCAAAGGAATGATCGATTGATTTCCCTTTGATCTTGTGATCATAAAACACCTACGAAAAGGCCAAGAGTGAGACCACAAACACAAATAATAAATAAAAGAAAATAAAAAGAATCCTTATCAAGAACAACTAAAACAATAACAAAGTACTCGACTAGTCCGTCAAACTCCCCTTTGGCAACGGCGCCATTTTCTTGTTTGCCTATTTTTATAGCACTCACGAGCAAGAATACTCGATCGTTGTAGTAGTATATCCCAAGAAAAATTATCAATCCATAAAGGAGTTATGTTCGGACTAGCAAAATACGTGAGCTCATGTTCATGTCGTTTTTGTAAAGATGATCGGGGGTTTTGAGATTGATTAACAACTAAAACAAGTAACAAGTAAATAACAATATCAAATAAGTAGAATGACAAGAATAGAAAATGGGTGCTTAAGTTCAAGTATGGAAAAACATGGGATTAGAAACATCCAAGCACACTCAATTCATATTATCATGCAAACGGAATTCAACTCAATTGATGTAGACTAAGGGTGATCACGATTGTATCCTAAGCTCCCTTTCGGGTTACAAAGGTTGTTGATCCATTTTGGACTCCCAAAAGCACTTAAGATCAAAGCCCAACATTAACCCCTTCCATCTAGGTACTAGTTAGACTAAACTCTCCCTTTTTGTGTAATAAGGCCAACGAATGGATTGGTTCCCCTCATTGAATTCAAATATCCTTTCGGTCAAACCCAAACTCAATGTCTATTCATGCCTTCCTAATACTATAGAGGGTCGTTTCCGTCTCACTCCAAGCAATACATACATGAAGATCATGATAGCATTTAATTACCACAAATAATCCATTGATCAACAATCCATTAAACCAATAAACATTCATGAATAACAAACCATGCCATCACAACATCAAGACAATTAAACTCCATGAATAGAAATCAACATCAATTAAATCAAAAACCAATTTAATCCACATGATAATATAAATCTAATATGCTCTTCATGTTCCTAATCCCACTAGAGGGATTAGCCTATCATAGTAAAAGTAACAAAACAATTAAATGATTCATTACAATTACCCATAGTCTAAGATCTAAAGAAATACAAAATGAATGGATTCTTCCCTATCAATTTCTTGAAGAGAATCTTCTATTCTTCTTGATCTCCACCTCTAGCTCTTGATTCCTTGAGATCTCTCACACCCAATGGAAGGGATGAAGTTTTGATGGAGAATTAATGGAGATGATGAAGATGGATCAAAATGGATGAAGGTGGATGAAGATGATGGTGGGAAATGGAAGAAATGGTGTGTGAGGTGTGTGTAGATGATAGGATTTTCGGATCTTTTTTTTTTTTGCCAATTGTTGAATAAAGGGGTATTTATACCCCTTTGGAGGCTTCTAGAAGGATCTGGAAATTTCTGCAGGAAAATACCCAACACGAGTCGTGCTCTGTAACACGGCTACGGGGTGGCCGTGTTGTGTCTTCTGATGCTGCCGCACGGCCTCGACTTACAGGGCCGTGTTACGCAACACGGCTCGTGTGATGCAACACGAGTCGTGTGTTGTAACACGGGCACAGGTGTGGTCGTGTTGGCTCTTCTGATGTCGCCACACGGCCACCTTCTTACAGGGCCGTGTTGGTGACACGGCTCGTGCTCCCGACTCGACTCGTGCAACTGGACACGACCTGAAGTTGCCCGTGTTGAGTGACTAGATGTCGCCACACGACCAACTCTTACAGGGCCGTGTTGGCTACACGGCTCGTGTGCTGGCTCCTGCATTTCTTCACTGTTTTGGCTCGTTCTCCCTCGTTTCAACTCCGAATTGAGATCCGCTTTTTCCTACATCTTCCTTATCATGTTTAGCATCCAATAAAAAGTGAAAATCTTACGTTTAAGCTCATTCACACACATTTCAATAAAAATACAAAACACAACCAAATAACATATAAAATACGGATAAAATAATACGAAAATACATATAAAAAGACACTAAAATCTAGGTGAAAATAGCTCTAATCAACCCCCCAAACTTAAGGTGTTGCTCGTCCCCGAGCAACGAAAATGACAAATCAAAAGGAGAAATTTTCACCTAGAAAAAGACTAAACGAATATAAGCAATAACACATCGTTAGCAATAATAACAACAACCTATGCTAAGTCATCCTACAACATTAAAATCATGACATGAGAAATTAACAAGTTCAATCAAAAGAGAATAAAGTGTAATATAGTTCCTTTTAAGTCCAAGCCTCACAATGGATATTGATGTCTCTCAACACTCTTTTGAAATAGGGTAAATCACACTCATTAATCGATTGGCTCGACTCGCTATAAGCTTGCTCGCGGACTATATTCTCAAACCACCAAAGTTTCAATTAATGATCAAAAAGGTCTTTAATTAGGATGTAATGATAGGCTCTTTGGTATGGTAGGAAGTATATGGATAAGAGTGACTAACAAGTGTAAGTAATCGAAGAGATGATCAACTTCCTCAACTTCTCCACTTTTCTTTCTTCCTTTCTCAACTTTGGTACTCACAAGCACTACTTATCAACATTCCTTTGGATTGAGCTTCTTATGATGCATGCTTCCTTTCTTTGAATTTTTATTTCCTTGAGCATCTTGTTGTTGCTTTACTCATTTTTCTTGTTTTGAGGTTGCATGTTCATTCTTTTTTATGCTCTTTCATCCTTTTTCTTGCTTGTTTACCATTCCCTTTTCTTCTTTTTCTAATCAATCAATCCTTTCTAGCTACCATCTCCTCAATGACCCACACAAAGGTGTATATAAGCTTGAATGGGTAATTAAGGCTTGTAATGTGCTAAATTCACAAGAAATAGGCTTATAGGCTCAAAGTGGTTGACTAAGGATGATGTTCAAGGTAGGAAACATATATGGTAATGACTATAATAACAAGGATGGCCTTAGATCATTTCACCAATCTCCACTAATCGGGCTCGTTCCTATAGTCCTTGAGCAAGTTCTAACTTATCAAACACAACCGATCCACTCATGAAGAAATACCATGTATGCATGGTTGAGGCTCAAATGCTCACAAGCTTGTGCTCGGACCTTAAGGAACTTATTACACCACATTCATCTCAAAATTGAACAAGTTAAGTAAAACATGTCACAATTTGAAAGTGTAGGGATTCTTAATCATAATTTGTCATCACTTATCACCACAACATATCATCACTCATGTTCAAAAATGACTCACGACATCCCTAAACAAACCACCAAACATCCCAAGACAAGAATGAAAATACACACAACATACAAATAAGGACTCAACAAACAAGACACAACAAAAACACAAAACATGCAAAAACACAAAATACCATCATCCATAAGAAAATTAAGCACACATTCATCCCAACCTTTATTGAAAAGGAAATCCTAATTACGAAAGTAAACCTCCCATAAACATAACAAATGAAGTAGCATGCTAGTCACAACAATCCAAATCAAACTCAATTCATTTCAAGTAGTAAAATGATAAGGTGTAGAGTACTCCCTCGATAGGCATTTGGTAAGGAAAGCGTTAGCTCCAAGCTCCATCATGCTTTCAATACCTCTCATTCATGCTCAAGCACTCAACAAACACCATTATTTCAACAATTTCATTATAAATATGGACTATCATGCACTTCAACACCACCAATCATGCCAAAATCAAACCAATACTCATGAGAAAAATTTTAAAATTTGTCCAATTTTACAAGAATCATACTCAAGTGGTGAGTCACACCACACACTCTCCCCCCAAACTTAAATCGAAACAAGAGTTGAGACTTAAGTTTGCAAAAAGTGGTGAGACTTACCCTTGTAGTTTCCATTGATGATCTTCTTGTAGAGAAGTAACCGCATCCACACGACTCAAGCTATGTCCACCACGCACTAGCACCCCCCAAACTTAACTCGAGACAAGAGTCACGAATTAAGTTTGCAACAAGTTGTGGAACATGTCAACTTGAATCCATGAAGCATTTCTCTTTTCTTCAATGTGCATTTTTCTCCATGAGCACAATCAACCTAAAAGGCCAAAATAAACAAGCAACAAAAATAAAGCAATAAAGATAGTGATGGGGTGCCTCCCATCGAGCGCTAAGTTTAACGTCTTCAAGCTAGACGAATGTTTAGCTCATCTTTCACATAAAGTATCCACAAAGAGGGTCTCCCTTTGTGATGAATCCACATAGTGCTTCACACGATGACCATTGACCAAGAACTCTCCCCCGTTCTCATCCATAACCTTTAGAGCTCCCCCATCAAGTACTTCCTTTACCACATAAGGTCCTCTCCATTTGGACTTCAACTTGCCCGGGAAAAGTCTTAGTCGAGAATTGAATACCAACACCTTCTCACCCTTTTCAAAGCTCTTCTTCCTCAAACGAGCATCATGCCACCTCTTGGTTTTCTCCTTAAAAATCCTTGAGTTTTCATAAGCATTTTCTCTAAATTCCTCAAGCTCATTCAATTGTAAGAATCTTATCTTCTTCGAAGCTTTCATGTCAAAATTCAACTTCTTAATGGCCCAATAAGCTTTATGCTCTAACTCCACCGGAAGATGGCAAGACTTACCATAAACAATTTGAAAAGGAGACATACCAAAAGTGGTCTTGAATGCGGTTCGAAAGGCCCACAATGCATCATCAAGTTTGTTTGACCAATCCTTTCTACTCACACTCACTGTTTTCTCCAAGACTTGTTTGATTTGTCGATTGAAAATTTCAGCTTGACCATTCGTTTGAGGGTGATACGGAGTAGACACTCGATGCTTCACTCCATAAGTCTTGAGAATGTTCTCCATGAGCTTATTTATGAAGTGACTACCCCCATCACTTACCAACACTCTAGGCACTCCAAATCTTGTGAAGATATGCTTCTTTAGAAACCCCATGACCACTCTAGCATCACTTGTTCTTGAAGGTATGGCCTCAACCCATTTCGAGACATAGTCAACCGCCAATAGGATGTATAGGAATCCATTAGATTGAGGAAATGGTCCCATGAAATCGATGCCCCACACATCAAATATCTCCACTTCTTGAAAGCTCTTAAGGGGCATCTCATCCCACTTGGAGATTCCTCCCATCCTTTGACACCGATCACAACCCTCTACAAATTTCTTACAACTCTTGAACAAAAATGGCCAATACAACCCCGATTGTAAGACTTTTGCAGCGGTCTTTTGAGCTCCAAAATGGCCTCCATTAGGTGAAGAGTGGCAAAACTCCAACACACTATTCCATTCTTCCTCGGGCACACATCTTCGCACAAGAGAATCATTACACATCTTGTATAAGAATGGATCATCCCACAAGTAACTTTTAACATCATGAAAGAACTTCTTGGATTGATACTTATTAAACTCATAAGGTCTCCTTCCACTAGCCAAGTAATTCACATAGTCCGCATACCACGGACTTCCTTCTTCCTCCACTAAAGCCTCAATTTGATAGCAATCACACTCCAAGATTTCTTCATCGGGAAAAACCTCTTTGATTAACTCATAAGTACCTTCACAATGCTCCCTCGACTCTAACCTTGAAAGATGGTCGGCTACCACATTCTCCGTGCCCTTCTTATCTCTCACTTCAATATCAAATTCTTGAAGAAGTAGTACCCATCTTATCACCCTTGGCTTTGCATCCTTCTTTGCCATGAGATACTTGATAGCGGCATGGTCGGTGTATACAATAGTTTTCGTGCCTACCAAATAAGGACGAAACTTATCAAATGCGTATACTACCGCCAAGAACTCTTTTTCGGTAGTAGTGTAGTTTCTTTGAGCCGCATCAAATGTCTTGCTTGCATAGTAAATAGCTCGGAATTTTTTTTCTCTTAGTTGCCCCAAAACTACTCCAAGAGCTACATCACTTGCATCACACATCAATATAAATGGCTCCTTCCAATCGGGGGTGATCAAGATGGGTGATGAAATTAAAGCTTCCTTTAGCACCTGAAAAGCATTTAAACAATTATCATCAAACTTAAATGGCACATCTTTTTCAAGGAGATGAGATAGAGGTTTAGAAAATGAAGAAAAATCCTTGATGAATCTACGATAGAACCCGGCATGACCAAGGAACGATCGTACTCCCTTCTCATTTGTTGGAGGTGGAAGCTTCTCTATAGCAACAACTTTGCTCGGTCAACTTGCAATCCCGTTGAAGAGATGTGATGTCCAAGTACAATGCCATCATTTACCATGAAATGACACTTCTCCCAATTCAACACTAAATTAGTGTCTTGACATCTTCAAAACAATAGCAAGGTTAGACAAACAATTATCAAAAGAAGAACCAAACACCGAAAAGTCATCCATGAACACTTCCATTATATTCTCAATTAATCCTTCAAAGATTGCCATCATACACCTTTGAAAGGTGGCCGGTGCATTGCAAAGTCCAAATGGCAATCTTCGAAAAGCAAATATTCCATAAGGACAAGTGAAAGCGGTATTTTCTTGGTCTTCGGGTGCTATGAGAATTTGGTTATACCCGGAATACCCATCAAGAAAGCAATAAAACTCATACCCGGCCAACCTATCCAACATTTGATCTAAGAAAGGTAAAGGGAAGTGATCTTTACGTGTGTTTTCATTAAGCTTTCTATAATCAACACACACACGCCATCCCGTCACCGTCCTAGTGGCTATGGTCTCATCTTTATCGGTCTTCACTATAGTCATGCCCCCTTTTTTAGATACTACATGCAACGGGCTCACATAGGGGCTATCACTAATAGGAAAAATCATATCGGAGTCTAACCACTTAAGAACCTCTTTTTTTACCACTTCTTGCATGATAGGATTAAGTCTTCTTTGGTTTTGAACACAAGCTTTCCCTTCATCCTCAAGTCTTATCTTATGCATGCAAATTGTTGGACTAATTCCCTTCAAATCATCAATACACCAACCAATAGCCGACTTATGCTCTTTAAGGACATTAAGCAATTTATCAAGTTGACTAGAAGTTAGAGATGATGATACAATTACCGGATAAGTCTCATTTTCACCAAGGTAGGCATAAGTAAGATGATCGGGTAGAGGCTTCAACTCCACCTTCTTTTCCTTTTTCTCTTCTTGCTCGAATGGATCTCTAAGTGGTAAGAACTTTTCATTTCCCCTTGAGATGGCGGCTGCAACCTCTTGAGCTTCACTACAATCACCTAGATCAAGCAAACAATTAATCAATTCTTCATTTAAATCAAGAGAAGTAGTAGAAATATTAGAAAGAGATAAAGAATTGCTCAAGCAAAGTTCAAGTGGATCCTTGGTTACAATGGAAGGCCAACTCTCCTCGACACTTCCCTTTACAACATCTACACTTTTACATTCTTCATCATTCATTGGATATTGCATGGCCTTATGTAGAGAGAATACCACTTCCTCATCATTAACCCTCAACTTCAATTCTCCTTTGTAGACATCAATAAGAGCTCTCCCGGTAGCAAGAAACGGTCTCCCAAAAATCAATGGCACATTTTCATCCTCCTCCATATCTAGAACAACAAAGTCCACCGGAAAGACGAACTTATCAACTTTCACCAACACATCTTCAACTACTCCTTTTGGATGTGTCATAGATCTATCCGCCAATTGAAGTGTGATGGAAGTTGGCTTTACTTCACCTAATCCAAGCTTCTTGAATATGGAGAGAGGCATTAGATTAATGCTTGCACCGAGGTCACAAAGAGCCTTGTTCTTCTTGTTCTTTCCAATTTCACATGGTATAATGAAACTACCCGGATCCTTCAATTTTTGTGGAAGTTTCCGTTGTAGAATGGCACTACACTCTTCGGTTAGATTAACCGTTTCATTGTCCACAAGACTTCTTTTCTTTCCCATGATGTCCTTCAAGAAACGAGCATAATGAGGCATTTGATCCAAAGCATCGGCAAAGGCATATTGATTTGAATCTTCTTGAAGATTTCAAGAAACTTTTTGAACCTCTCATCCAAACCCTTCTTCAAAAACCTTTGAGGAAAAGGAACCGGTACTTGAGTCTTGGGTATTCCCCAACTATCTCTTTCAACTTCAACTTCCTTTTCCCTTAACTCCTTTGCCTTTTTCCACTTTGGAATTCTCTCTATCTTCTCTTCATCTTTCTTTTGCTCAACAATTTCTTTTTTCTTGCTTACTTCCTCCATTTCAATCTCTTCTTGCACCAACCCTTCTTCCACCTTGCTTTCCACTTCCCTTTCAATGACAATACTATCTTCTTTAGGCATAGGAGGTTCCTCATACTCTTTTCTACTTCTAAGAGTGATAGCTTTGCAATCTTCTTTAGGATTGGTTACCGTGGTAGATGGAAACTTTCCTTGTTGGTGTTGAGATCCCACGGAAGAAGCAATTTGACCCATTTGATACTCAAAAGCTCTCATCCTATTGTCGGATTTCTTCTCATTTTTCTCCATTCTAGCCTCCATCTTTTTCATGAATGTTAGCAATGTCTCTTCAACCAATGCTTTCCCCTCTCCATTTGGTGGTTTAGCACTTGGATCGAATCCCGGAGGATATGACACGGCGGCTTGAGGATTAGAGTAAGAAAGATTTTCATGCTTCCTCGGAGCTTGATAATTTCCACTTGATTGATTGAAATTGCTTCCCCGAGCTTGTCCTTGATATCCTCCTTGGTAATTACCTTGATTAGAAGGATAATTACCTTGGAAATTCCCTTGATGATGGAAATTCCCTTGGTAATTTCTCCTATCTAAATAGGCAACATCTTCTACACTTTGCATAACCTTGCTCTCATCATTCACCATAGAACTTGTGCTTCCCCCTTGGCTTACTCCTTGAGTGATCAAATTCAATTGCTTTATTAAAGCTTGAATGCTCTCATTGAATTCTTTCATTCCCTCACTTTGGAACATATCACTCTTCACTTTGTTCACACTCTCCACTTGAGCTACTTTTCCAAAGGCATAACCTCCCATTACTCGCTCGGAAGGCCATTGATAAGCATTCATCGCAATGTCTTCAAAAATATCCATGGCTTTCATAGCATCCACTCCAAATATAGACCCTCCGGATGAGGCATCTACATGCATCCGATTTTGTTGATTCAACCCTTGGTAAAAGAAAGCCACTTGTTGATTCTCATGAAAATCGTGTTGAGGACACTTTCGGAGCATCTCTTTGTAGCGTTCCCATGCTTCATAAAAATTTTCATCCAGAAGTTGCCTAAATTGAGTGATAAGGCTTTTCAATTGGAGTGTCTTTGAAGGAGGAAAGTACTTGTTTAGGAACCTTTGCTCAAGATCTTCCCATGTATTACAACTTCCCAAAGGAATTGTATTGTACCATGCTTTAGCCTTGTCTCTTAAAGAGAAAGAGAACAACCTCATTCGAATCGCATCCTCCGACACTTCCTTCATCTTGACGGTATTTGCAACCTCCAAGAAAGTAGATAGATGAGTGTTCGGGTCTTCAAGAGGACCTCCCCCAAACTGATTTGCTTTAACCATGTTGATCAATCCGGTCTTGATTTCATAATCATTGGCTTGAACCGGAGGAACCATATTGTGCACGGCCCTCGGTTGGAAGTAATCCCGAATTGCTCTAGGCCTTGGCAACTCTTGTTGTTGAAATATCCTTTGAGCTTCTTGATTGGCAAGCAATTGCATATACTCTTGATTTTGAGCAAAGACATTCCTCATTATCTCCGCTTGATTCTCTTGCACTCCTTCTTGTACCCCCCTTTGATCTTGTAAAGGATCTTGGGGTGGGTCATAATTAACATTGTCTCCCCGTTGATTCTCCATATTTTTGTCTTTTCTAGCTTTGCGCCTCTCTCGTTTCCTTTGTCGTGCGGTCCTTTCAATCTCCAAATTCAAAGGAATGATCGATTGATTTCCCTTTGATCTTGTGATCATAAAACACCTACGAAAAGGCCAAGAGTGAGACCACAAACACAAATAATAAATAAAAGAAAATAAAAAGAATCCTTATCAAGAACAACTAAAACAATAACAAAGTACTCGACTAGTCCGTCAAACTCCCCTTTGGCAACGGCGCCATTTTCTTGTTTGCCTATTTTTATAGCACTCACGAGCAAGAATACTCGATCGTTGTAGTAGTATATCCCAAGAAAAATTATCAATCCATAAAGGAGTTATGTTCGGACTAGCAAAATACGTGAGCTCATGTTCATGTCGTTTTTGTAAAGATGATAGGGGGTTTTGAGATTGATTAACAACTAAAACAAGTAACAAGTAAATAACAATATCAAATAAGTAGAATGACAAGAATAGAAAATGGGTGCTTAAGTTCAAGTATGGAAAAACATGGGATTAGAAACATCCAAGCACACTCAATTCATATTATCATGCAAACGGAATTCAACTCAATTGATGTAGACTAAGGGTGATCACGATTGTATCCTAAGCTCCCTTTCGGGTTACAAAGGTTGTTGATCCATTTTGGACTCCCAAAAGCACTTAAGATCAAAGCCCAACATTAACCCCTTCCATCTAGGTACTAGTTAGACTAAACTCTCCCTTTTTGTGTACTAAGGCCAACGAATGGATTGGTTCCCCTCATTGAATTCAAATATCCTTTCGGTCAAACCCAAACTCAATGTCTATTCATGCCTTCCTAATACTATAGAGGGTCGTTTCCGTCTCACTCCAAGCAATACATACATGAAGATCATGATAGCATTTAATTACCACAAATAATCCATTGATCAACAATCCATTAAACCAATAAACATTCATGAATAACAAACCATGCCATCACAACATCAAGTCAATTAAACTCCATGAATAGAAATCAACATCAATTAAATCAAAAACCAATTTAATCCACATGATAATATAAATCTAATATGCTCTTCATGTTCCTAATCCCACTAGAGGGATTAGCCTATCATAGTAAAAGTAACAAAACAATTAAATGATTCATTACAATTACCCATAGTCTAAGATCTAAAGAAATACAAAATGAATGGATTCTTCCCTATCAATTTCTTGAAGAGAATCTTCTATTCTTCTTGATCTCCACCTCTAGCTCTTGATTCCTTGAGATCTCTCACACCCAATGGAAGGGATGAAGTTTTGATGGAGAATTAATGGAGATGATGAAGATGGATCAAAATGGATGAAGGTGGATGAAGATGATGGTGGGAAATGGAAGAAATGGTGTGTGAGGTGTGTGTAGATGATAGGATTTTCGGATCTTTTTTTTTTTTTGCCAATTGTTGAATAAAGGGGTATTTATACCCCTTTGGAGGCTTCTAGAAGGATCTGGAAATTTCTGCAGGAAAATACCCAACACGAGTCGTGCTCTGTAACACGGCCACGGGGTGGCCGTGTTGTGTCTTCTGATGCTGCCGCACGGCCTCGCCTTACAGGGCCGTGTTACGCAACACGGCTAGTGTGATGCAACACGAGTCGTGTGTTGTAACACGGGCACAGGTGTGGTCGTGTTGGCTCTTCTGATGTCGCCACACGGCCACCTTCTTACAGGGCCGTGTTGGTGACACGGCTCGTGCTCCCGACTCGACTCGTGCAACTGGACACGACCTGAAGTTGCCCGTGTTGAGTGACTAGATGTCGCCACACGGCCAACTCTTACAGGGCCGTGTTGGCTACACGGCTCGTGTGCTGGCTCCTGCATTTCTTCACTGTTTTGGCTCGTTCTCCCTCGTTTCAACTCCGAATTGAGATCCGCTTTTTCCTACATCTTCCTTATCATGTTTAGCATCCAATAACAAGTGAAAATCTTACGTTTAAGCTCATTCACACACATTTCAATAAAAATACAAAACACAACCAAATAACATATAAAATACGGATAAAATAATACGAAAATACATATAAAAAGACACTAAAATCTAGGTGAAAATAGCTCTAATCATCCCTCGAGTAATGTATTCGAGTAAAAGTGTTATATTCGTGTAATGTATTTCGAGTAATTTTTTTTAATGATTTTTTATTTTTGTATTGCTTTACTCGAATTCTTTACTCGAATATATTACTCAAATATTCGAATAAATGACATTTTGATCAATTCGAACATAAAAGATATATACTTTAAAATTAAGTTAGAAAAGTAATTTGATATCTCTGAATGGGCACAATTCATTTTCACCCTTTTTTCTATGTAGTTGTACAAAAATCATAACTAATAATTTATCTTTTAACGAATACTTAATGCAAAATGACGTGTGAACCAAGTTTATCTTGTAGTCTGATTATATCGAAATTACTCTTTAATATATAAAAAAATTAATTATTTAAAGGAAAAAAAATTATTATTACTCAAATTCTGATATGCTGTGATTTTTTATATTTTTTTAAAAATGAATAATATTTTTCATTTAAAAGAATATTAGTTCATCTATCTAATGTCTTTTTATGTGCTAAGGAGGAAATTTGTACAAGTATGATTATGGTGAATATTGTTCATAGTAGACAAACTCATGCAAAACATTTTCAGGTACATATAATATATAGCATAAGAAATGGGTCATATATTCAATTTCCATATCTTATGTGCTACTCTATTTATTTTATATATATATATATATATATATATATATATATATATATATATATATATATATATATATATATATATATATATATATATATATATTCTTTCTTTCCGTCCCAAGTTAAAGTTTATATTTTTTATTTTAGGTTGTTCCAAGTTAAGGTTTACGTTTCATTTTTTCTCAAATTGAACCCACACAAAATAATTAATTATTCTATGTTCAAAAAGCAAACGTCAACACAGGACGAATTGAGTATATATAATGTTTACAATAATTTTTTAAAGGGTTAGTTGCGAAAAAAAAATCAAAACCTTTATTTTATTTGCAATTTAGTCTCAATATTTGAGATTAAAAAAAAACCATCTTTGAAGTCAGTTGCGAATCACATCAATTGGACAGTCAATGTTGACTGATTGCTGACGTGGCTCATCTTTACCACGTCAACTTGCGAAAAATCTCAACATTTATTTAAGTTGTGATTTAGTCCAAACTTTTGAAATTTTTACAAAAAAGAAAATCAAACTATATTTTTGGGGTTAACTCCAATTAAAAAAATTAAATAATTTTATATTTAAGTTTAAATATTCAAAAATTAATATATAAAATATTAAATTCTAATATAATATTATAATAAAAACATTACATAAATTTTAAATATTTTTATATTTAAATCTAAACATTTATAAATGAAAATAGTTATATTTAAATCTAAACGTTTACATAAATTCTAAACGTGTAATTAGTTAAAAAAATTAATTAATGTCAACTGTGGTAGAATTGACATTATTAATTCACCTTAATTCTAGATATTAGAATTTTAACTTAATTCTACTGCAGTAAAGAATTTTTGACATTAGAATTTCACCTTAATCTTATTTTTGACATTACTTATTTCTTAAATTAATTAATGTAAACTGTGGTAGAATTTACATTATTACTTAATTCTAAACGTTTAATTTTAGTCCCAATTCTACTGTATCACCACCTGACATTATTATTTTAGTATTAAGTGTTACGATGTAAACCATTTAATCCTCCTTTAATTTAAATTTATAGAAATACATAAAGTATATATAATTGGAAGGGGATCACAGAATTTAGAGTAAGAAAATATCCGGGTTCACATGATAAGTTATGTAAACTGGGATTTAAGAAAAGATCCGAATTCACATAATAAGTTATGTAAATCGGGTTTATACGAGTGTTTGTGATTATATTTTCATATTAATTAATTATTTTTAACTAATTAAACGTCGATTTACATAGTTTAGTATGTAAAATCGGATTCTTTTTTTATTCTAAACCCTGTGGTGCCACCCTTCCTCCCAGGTCACATGAGACTAACTCCTAGAATTCATGTACATGTTTAGATTTAAAAATAAAATTATTTAAAATTTATGTAATATTTTTATAAAAATATTATAAAATAATACTCACTCCGTCCAGTTCTAAGGTATTCATTTACTTTTTGCAAGTGGATTAAGGAGTAAAGTGGGTAATTGTATTAGAGAGAAGTAGTGGACCATATTGTGTACTTTTTTACTAAATAGAGGAAATTGATACTTTTGAAGCGGATGCCAAAAATAGTAAAATGGATACCTTAGAAGCAGACGGAGGGAGTATTATAATTTTGTTAATTCATATCTTATTTATTGAATATTTAAATTTAAATATAAAATTATTTATTTTTTTAAATGGGTGCAATTTGCGAAAAATATAATTTGATATTATTTTTGCCAAAAATTAAAAGTTAGGACTAAATCGCAAATAAACAAATAAAGGGTTGAGATTTTCATACAATTAATAAAAATTGACATGAAAGCTAGTGTGACAAATATTATCCACGGTCAAATATTAACTTGAAATGAAAAACTAGTTAAGAAATGATAAAACTAAGCAGTTTCAACATATAAGTTTCTAACATATAAGTTTAAATGTAAGTATTCAGCTTCATCCTGCACTTAGTCTTCAATGAGTCTTCAATGTACCTTTGGTAGTTCACCCTTAATTTGCTAGGGTTGTAAACAAACTAAGTATTTCATCCTTACTACATTTTTCGAGACCTTTTCTCAAAAAACTTGAAATGATAAAATTAAATAGCTCTAAAAAAATGATAAAACTAGACAATTTTAACATATAAATTTTACACTCATCTAAAAGTGTCTTCGTCGTACTTCAAATCATAGTCTTCTGTATCTTGACCATTAAATAAACTTTATATTTTATCCTTGAAAAAATACATCATTATCTAAAAATTGCATTCCTTGCACATCTTATTAGAGATTATCCTGCTGCTCCTGTTCCATTGTTCAAACCAAATCCAATCATGAATTCTCTCTCTCTTGAAGTCTTTTTTTACGACATTAGAGCTTTGAAAAAAAAAAAAGAATGAGTAAAAACAGAAAGAGGTTTGCTTTGCCCAGCACTAACCATAGTGAGAAACGCGACTTCATTAGGCCCACATATTTTCAAAACCCCGTTGTAATGATCCAAAAACAGACCTTTGCAGAATGTCTCGAGGTATCGTGTTGTAACCGTTCTTGAAGAGATAGTAAACCCAAAATCCACCCCATGAATTGCATTTCGTCGAACATATAGAGGGCAACAGAGTGGTGCTTCAGCTCAGGGGCGGATACAGAATTTTAAATCTGGGGGTACGACATAAAATTTATAAAATATTAAAATACATATAAATAAAATACATACAAAAATTTTTAAAATTACCACTACAATTGACACCGCCGAGTCTTCATCTTTTGGAAACGATCTAAAATAACATCATCAGAAACTTGTAAAAACACATCCTTCTCAATAAAAGTAACCAAACTATCATTTAGCAATTGATCACCCATGTTGTTACGCATCTTATTTTTCACATATGTCATTCCAGAAAATACTCTTTCCACACTTGCAGTAGCAACCGGAAGAATCAACATCAACTTGATAAACAAATAAATTATTGGATAAGTCACATGTTTCTTTGTCTCCACAAGCATCATTGAAAGGGCACCCAAATCATGCAACTCTTGAAATCTGATATCTCTTCGCATATCTTCAATAAATATATCAATTTGACATTCTAGAGCCATCAAATCAATACTAGTAAACTCAGAAGGATAAAATGAGGCAAGTCTAAGTAACTTTTTCTTGTCAAAAGAAGAGAAGTTATCTTTAGGACTTAAGCAAGACATGCATATGAGCAACTCCGTATTAACATCATCAAATCGATCGTTGAGTTCTCTAAGTTGTAAATCAATCACAGCCATCATAATTTCAACTCGAAAATATTAGAGATTTGTCACCTGTCTAACAAAGCGCTTCGATCTTCCTTGTGGAATATAGAAGGCATCCATACTGGAAACAACAATCTCATGTTTGATGCAAAATGAAGTGACCTTATCCAAGAGAGTTTCCCATCCATTTTCTCTTGTTTTTTGCAACATTTCCTTTGTTAAGGTAACAAGAGACATAGCATTAGGAATATCTTGATCTCTTCTTTGCAAAGCAAGACACAGATCATTAGTGTATCCAAAAAGAGTCAGCATCAAGTGCGCCACAAAAATAAAATCAAATGACTCCAACGAGTATGAAATAGATTGAGCTTTTATCCTATCTTCTGAACTTGTAGCTCTTTTCCCAATCATCTCAAGCACATCAAGAATTGTAGGAAATAAGTGGATAATATTTAAAAGAGTTTTATAATGAGATCCCCAATGAGTATCACCGGGTCTCTTCAAACCAAGTTCTTGATTCATACCTGATCCACTTTCAATTTCTCCAATCTTCAAGGCTTCAAGAACTTTTTCTGCTTGGCTTTCTCGGATTAATTCTCTTCGCTTACAAGAAACCTCAATCACATTCAACAGGTTTGTAATTACCTCAAAAAGACAACCACAATCATCATTATTTTTAGCAATTGCAACAAGTGTTAGTTGAAGTTGATGAGCAAAGCAATGGACATAATAAGCACATGGTGTATCGTTCATAATCAGAGTTTTAAGGCCATTTATCTGACCCTTCATGTTGCTAGCCCCATCGTATCCTTGCCCTTGAATTTTTGATGGACTCAATGAATGTTCTACAAGCAAAGATACAATTGCACTTTTGAGTGATAAAGAAGTGGTATCACCAACATGTACTAATCCAAGAAATCTCTCTACTACCATTCCACTTTTACCATTGACATAACGCAAACAAAGAGCTAATTGTTCCTTTTGAGATGTATCACTTGACTCATCTACCAATATACCAAAATAATCATCCCCGAGCTCTTCTATAATGCATTTAGATGTCTCTTTGGCACAACAATTAATGAGGTCTTTTTGGATTATGGGAGATGTCATTTGGCTATTTCCGGGAGCATTTCCAAAAGTAACTTTTCTAACATTCTCATTGTGCTCTGCTAGCCATTTCAAAAGCTCAAGAAAATTTTCCCTATTTATTGATTCATCACTCTCATCATGCCCTCGACATGCCAATCCTTGTCGTAAAAGAAATCTCAAACAAGAAAGTGAAGCCTTCAAACAAGCTTCATACTCACTCCGTATCACATCACTTGCATGACTAAAAGCATGTAAAATAGATTTTTTTCTTGAATCTCTTAAATTTACATATTTCTCATGAGCAAGATTGTGAGAACTTTTAACTCCACCAATATGCATCTCAAATCTAATTGGTTTATTCCATGATTTAAATCCACTTCTAACAAATGTATCTCCTCCCACATTAATGTCAATCTCATGCTTGAATAAATAACAACTAAAACAGTATGCCACATCTTTTTCAATACTATATTCAAGCCAATCATATTTTTTGAACCAAGTGGAACTAAACCGACGCATACCTCCAAGATCTTTTTGAGAAAAGTCATGAGTTTTAGGTTGACAAGGTCCTTTAAGAATATATGCTCTCCTCACTGCATTTCGTTGATTCGGTGGATAATCCATTATATCTATTCTTTTGCCCGAATCATTGGGAAGAAGTTCAACATCATATATCAATTCTTTATCCTCCAAGGAAATACTATTGTTCTCAATTGAACCACTTGACTCTATTTTGCTCTCTTGAGTTTCAGGAGAATTAAATGAAGGGGTTGAAGAAGATTCACAATTAAGAGGAACCTCGATATCATTTAACGAGGTACAAGGAGCACCTTGGTTCATCTTTTTCAACATAAATTGATGAAGATCGGGTTGCTTTGTCATCGTCCTTTGTTTCTTTGCTTTAAATTTATCCTTTGTCATTTTCCTAAATGAATTAATAGGTTAAAAATAATAAAAGTCTTAATTTCAAAATTTCTATTGAATTGACAACTATTCACATTTCAATTCAATTTGTCACATTAATTTATATTTAACAAAAATTATAATCAAAAGATATTCATATTATAAAAAATTATTCAAAAGAAATAATTTTTTTAAATAAAACTACACATTACAATAATACAAAAAAACCATAAATCCTAATTGACTAATTAATTCAATAAAATATATAAAATAAAATTTACTAATACATAAACTTATATTACACATAACATATAACAATAATAAAAAGAAACATAAACCCTTATTGGCTAATCAATTCAATATAATATACATAAAATAAATTTACTAACCATAATCTTAATAATAAAATTACATTAATTATTTATTACCAAAAAGTATAGTGAAAATTAAAAAGAGAAAGCATAAACCCTAATTGGCTAATAATTCAATATAGTCTATAAAATAAAATTTACTAAACATAACATTATTATTGAAATAACATTAATTATTTCTTACCTTGAAAATTAAAAAATAAAAGGAAGAGGTGGACCGTGGAATCGAGTCTCCCAATAACAAAGTGCAAGGTGCAGAGTCTGCAGACGGCGAGACTCTAAATTTTAATTTGAATGGAAACCTCCACTACAATGCTGATTGAATTAATATTAATGATTAAATGGGCTAGTGAGTTACTTAATTGGGCTTTTAAATTAAATTCTGCAGGCTTTCACTAAATGAATTAATAATTTGATATTAATAGTGAAATGGGTTTGTGACTAATTAACTGAATAGAATTAGAAAGTGGGCTTTTAGAATTGGGCTATAATTCAAATATAACTCATTTAATTAAGACCATTACACATATAAATGGGTACAATTTATTTATTTTTTTAATTTAATGTTATATATATATATATATATATATATATATATATATATATATATATATATATATATATATATATAATTTTTTTTTTGGTACAGTTGTACCCTTGTACCTTGAGTGTGTATCTGCCCCTGCTTCAGCTTCACAACCAAACTGCATCATCTAATTTCATTGAAATCAATTGTGTGTGTACTTGCAATTCGAAGAAAAGAAAGCGAATGAATGAGTAAAATTACTGAATCCATCACAACACTTGGCCCTCACCTCCATTGCAGAAGCTTCTGTTCATTTTCGAAACTATCAGCATATCAAACCCTAGACTCGATCTCATGTTTTGTAGGACTTCCATTGGGCCATATCCAATGCCCAAATCCAATATCATTAGGCCCATTAATTCAACAGTCTGCTCCACCCACTTTTCTTCCTCTTTCTGTTTTAAATAATATACTCTTTTTTTTTTTCGTTATAAGTTTCATTTTTACTGTTGGATTGTTTAAAAAAAGTACTACTTATTTTTACCAATATTATTGATTTTTGAACTATTTTAATATTTTTGGTAATAAATAAAGTGTAAAGTAGTGTTAACTTAATTTTACTGTTCTAAATGGTTTTAAAAAAATTATTATTTTTACCAATATTATTGGCTTTTGGGCTATTTTAATATCTTTAAATAATAAATAAAATATAAAGTAATTTTAGGAGAGTGAAAAAAATGATAAATTTGAAATTTAAATAACTAAATTCTAAAGTTATTGAATAAAGGTTTTTTTAGGGTGAAGGAAAGGATCAGGAGCCGTCCGTCTAATAATCGAGCAGAAAGACGACTATATAAATAAATCACGAGATGAACAAATAGGAAACAAATTCTCGGATGGGGGATATGACATACATATATACGATTTTCATGGTTGTTTAGTTTGAAGCAGTAATTACGTAATTCACAGATGAATAAATATGACTACCATATCTGCATGTAATAACGTGCAGTGGCAGATCCAAGAATCTATAGTGGGGTGGACTAAACTTATTAAAGAAAATAAAAAATAATAATTATAATATATATAATTATTATTTTATAATTATTATATATATATATATATATATATTTACACACACTCACTGAGGAAAAGAATGAATTCTGATTTTTAATCAAACTTGTCGTGGAAGGTTCACTTGAAGGGTTTGGGCCTAAGATTAATTAAGGGTTTGGGCCTAAGATTAATTATTTTAAATTATTGTGAATTGGATTGGGCTTTGGCTCAATGGAATATTTATAAGAAGGTTTTCGGGCTTATATTAATTTTGAACTGGGCTTTAGTTTAAAAAATAATTACATATCAAATTAATGGGCTTTAGGAGGGCAGCACTGGGCTCAAGCCCAGTGCTGCCCTTAATACATACGCCACTGATAACATGGCTGAAGGAGAGCTCCAAGAAGAGTGTTTTTGTGTTTTCTTTAAATAAATAAGCAACTTTGTGTAATGATAATTGTTAAATGTGAAAAAGATATGGATAAAAAGAGATGGAATTGCAATTTTAATCCTATGATTTAGTACATAATTTTAAAATTAGTTTTAACTTTATTAGTTTTAATCCTTTTAATTGTTTTAAGGCTTGATTTTATTTAACTAAATTAGGGGTAATTAGAAAAAAGAGTTGATATTACGAGTAGATCGTGAGATTATTTTTCATTTTTTAAAATAGTTATCACTTTCGCTATAAAATGTTATATCATTTTTTATTTATACTATAAATTGTTTATGAAATAACACTGTCACTTTTTATTAATTTATTATCACTTTCTAACCGTCTCACGTAAGGGCTTATGTGATACGGTTTCACACAAGTTTTACTACATGGCACAAAATTAAATTTATGCACTTTTTTTTAATAAATTATATTTGTTTTAATTTAGTAATGCACTCCTCCATATGTTTTTACTTAATGATTGTATAAAAATATCTAAATTTTATTGAAATATAATACATAAAAAAAAGTTGAAAACGGAAAGAAAAAACAACAAAATTGAAATTTGGGACATGAGACGGAGAGGTAAGTCTATTTATTGTTAAAGTACTTATTATATAGTTACAGAATGTTTCTTAACAATTCAAATATGTTTATAGTAATCATATTATAATAACTAAGTATATTTAACCTGTGCGATACACGGAATTAAATTATTTGATATATTAATATTAAATATGCACTGCATTTTATTTTATGAAATTTTATATTTAAAATTCAAAATTTTTAAATAATATTATATATTGTTAAAGTTTAATATATGATGATACTTTCTTCGTCCCATAAATATTTTCACTTTATTTTATTTCATTTAAATTAAGAAAATTAATATTTTCAGGATATTTTGGTATTTTAATAAATAATTGATAAAATATGTTAATTGTGTTAGTTATATAAAGATGATATATTTATAAATAAAGTGTATGAGAAAGTTAGTTATTTTGATCCTTTTTTATTTATTTATTTTTTTTACCATTTTAGGAGTATGAAAACATTTAGGGTGTGGACGAAAAAAAAAAGTGAAAACAATTATGCGACAGATTGAAGTATTAATTTTTGGGGTTAATTGTAAGAAAATTCACGAACTTTACTCCTATTACAAATTAATTATTATCTTTGAGAATTTGTAAAAAATAATCTCACCTGTCAATATCGTTGCAAAAAACACCCAATTTTTAAAAAAGAACCTCACATTTAATCCAGATCTTTGAGAAAAATATCATACATTTGGTGCACTTTGCAACCATACTTAAATGTAAGGTTCTATTTTGTTATTTCTCAAAGCTGTGGATGAACTTGGTTTCAATTTTGGTTAAATTGATTAGAGCAAGTGTACTCTATCGCGTGTAGCACGTAAGCGGCCAAGTGCAAAATTTATAAAATATCGAACCCAAGGGTGAAAGTGGGTAGCCGTATTTGAAAGATGTTTCACTCTAGTAGGTAATCAATAAAAGGAGGGGTGAATTATACTACAAACTAACAACTAGGAAAGCAATTAAAGATAGAACATACACAAATATTGATTGAAGATGGATGAAGGTGATCAAACTAAAAAGTATGTAAGGCAAGCAACATCATGGAAAAGGCTCATGTAGACTCACACACACATGCATTGATGGTTTTCATGTTATGATATTAAGGGCACTCAAAGAGCGTCTCCAATCCTCACTCTTCCTATAGGTACTTACGGATATTAATATACCAATATAGAGATATTATCATGAAAAATTTTCTCTAGTAGGCATGAACGTTTTCTTAATGTTCCCTTTTTAAGGTCAAGTGAAAATTGTCTTGGTTCCCCTCATCATATCAAACACCTTCACAAGTAATTATCAATAATGTCCTATCATGAGGTTTCAAGCACATGAAGGTTATGGCCAAACTCCCCACATACTTAACATAGTCATCTCATGCAATCAATGATTCAATTAAACCACTAAGCATAATATTGGAATGACTATCCTAACACTATGAATAGAGAATTTAATCACACAAATCATACATAAAATGAGAATAAGCATTCATGATAGAAAATATTCATAACAATCATTTCATCAAACATGTGGTGTGCAAAATCTACATAATCCCTAATCCAATTATATTGCTAGCCTCACATGAGGACTAGCCACTACAAATCATAATAAAATCAATACAATCCATGACATGCTCCATTTGAGTCAAATAATGAAGAAAATAACAAAATAAAGGTAAGTTGACTCCCCTTTAATGGTGAACTTTCTCCTCGATCATGCTATAATCTTCAACCAATGAATGGATGGATTTATAGATGGATTTGAGAAAATCAAGTGGTTTGAATGGATGAAGTGAAGGATGGAAGAGATGGAGATGAATGTGTGTGATTTAGGTGTCTAGTGTGTGTGGAAACTGATCTAAAATGATTCATCTCGTAATTTGTGGTCAAAACATGTATTTATACCTCCATAGAAGCTTCTAGAACACATGAAAATCATAATACTGACTTTTATACCTACACGGGTCGTGTAGGTGCACACAGGGCGTGTAGGTGCAAGACATGCAGCGCAGTCTACCATTTCGCGCATAACTTTCACATTCGAACCCCGATTCGAGTGATTCTTGCGCTCACGCGATCATCTCTTCAGTGGCTTTCAAACTATATATCATATATCTAGTTTTTAGTTCCACACGAATACAGAAAAATTACGCAAGTTGAACGTGCGTTTTTTAGCATTTTGCTTTGGCTCGTTCTCCCTCGTTTCAACTCCGAATTAAGCTCCATTTTTTTCCACATGATTTGTCAGCTCTCAATTCGTTAGTGAAAATTTTACACTAAATCGTGATAATTTTATTTGATATTTTAATGGAATCTATATTTAAGTTATAAAAATAATAAAATAATATAAAGTTAAAATTCAAAATTATATTACTCTATTTGGATAAAAAAAACACGTATTGTACAAAGTGTTTCCAATGTTGATTTGTGCATGCATTGAATAGAAGTTAATCAGTTATATTATTTGAAAAGTACGTGATGACACTGATACCAATGAGATTTATGTTAAATTTCATGTTGAATTAGACAATCGATTATTGGTAATTTGTGCCATGTTCATAGATATTTGGTCATTAGCATAGAATATATCTCTATAACTTTAAATTTTTTTAATTTCAAATTAAGTTCTTATCAAAATGACGAAAAAGAAAACCATTGACCCCGTAAATGTAAATAAATTTAGATTGTAGAATTTGAACTGATAAAGTGAAACATTAATTACATTCTTTCAACAAAATTTGTACAAAAATCAAAAGATAAAATAAAATAAACATAGGAATTTATTTCAATAAACTATTAAATATTTAAAATCATGAAAATTGAAATTATTTCACAACCACAAAATAAAATATAAAACGTGAAACAGTTGACTTCAAAAGTTCAACCACATATATTAAACAATGACATAGTACTTCTATCATAGGGTGTGCAGTCCACCCATCTTCAAAAATATTATCATAGGGTGTGCAGTCCACACATCTTCAAAAATATATACAGTAATGAATAAAATATATAGATAGATGAATAAAAATTTATATACATTGTTAGTAAAATTTTTATTAATTTTTTAATAAAAAATTGAATGTAAAAAAACCATATAATTGTTAAGAAATACATGTACACTATTGAATTAAAAGTTATACACATATAAATGCACACATCTACTGCATAGGATATCAACTCTTAAACCATATATATATATATATATATATATATATATATATATATATATATATATATATATATATATATATATATATATATATAACATTCATTTTTTATTAAATAATAATATCATTTAATTTTTCATCGAATTTCTATTTTAAAAGAACAATATTTTAATATTTTTTAAAATTTATTTGTTTTTTTCGAATAATTTTATTATTATTATTATTATTTTATGCTTTAAGATTTTTTAAAAGTCTTTCTTATAATTTTTTTAATCACGGAGAAATTTGAATTTTATATATCTTAACTCTTAATTAATCATTTAAATTTCGATAATTTTTTAAAGTTTATTATTTATATTTTTCTCCTAATCAATTTTTTTATATTTAAAAATGAATATATTAATTGTTAATTAAATGTGATTTACAATTTTTAAAATAATTCTTTATAGAACTTCAATAAAATTAAAATATTCTGATATTTAAAATGTCCTCTGATTAGTACTTGATATACAAAAATGAATGTTAAAATAAAGATTTATAATAATAAATTATTGTTACTCTTAATAAATTTTAGATTTATTTGATGCACATGAAACATTAATGATAGGTTATAAAAAAAACTGCTATACAATAAAAGAAAATTTTCAAATCTTATGCAATTTATTATAATAAATATAATAAATAACCTATATAGTAGAAAAATAATTAATAATAAATTCCTTATTTACTCCAGATTTGATTGATTATTTCATGTTTCTATAAATATTAATCATAAAAATTTAATGTATAATCAATAATTAAAGAAAGAATAATAGTAAATAAAAAAAAACTTTTTCTGAAGGCACTACGTCATTAAAGAAAAAAATGGAAATGTATGCCAAATCAGAAAAAAAAATTAACTATGAAATAGATAATTTAAGATTATTTCTAGGACTCCATGCATATATTTAATATTGGCTAATAATCATGCATTTGGGTGCATGCACCCACCTTAAAAACGTATACACTTATAAATAAAAATATGGAGTTATACTAATGAATAAAAATATATACATTTTGTTAGGAAATTTTCTGTTAATTTTTTTAATGAAAAAATGAATGTAAAAAAAACTATACAATTATTAAAAAACATGTATATATTATTGAATTAAATGTTAATATATATATGGGTGCACGCTTGAACGGTGCACCGAATATCAACTCTTTAATAATTAAAATATTTTTCAAGATTAAAACTCATATCATAATTTTTTGCCTTAAAAAGTAAAAGTAAATTTGTAAGCATTGGTTTATGATGTATTAAAAATTAATACTCCCTTCATCCCATAATACTTTTTTCACTTTCCTCGTTTGTTTGTCATACAAAACCTTTCACCCCAAAAAAAGATAACATCATTTTATCCAACAACCTCAAAAGTTACTTTAATTTCAAATTTGTCATCCATTTTTCACACACATATAATTAATTTATATTTTTTTATTACCTAAAAATACTACAATACCCTCCAAAGTCAATAAAGTTAGTCAAAAAGTGCAACTTTTCTTAAACAACATGGAACAGTAAAGGTGAAAAGTTTTCCAAGACGGAGGGAGTAGTATTTTACATAACTAAATATTAATTTATGATAATTAAAAAATATTTATGGTCATGATTGATAATCATTCAATATTAAATTCACACTTTCTGTTTTTATTCGTCTCACATTAAATAATTTGAACTATTACCATTATACATAATTATTATGTGCTACCAGATAATTAAGTTAAGATATATATTGAAATCATATATTTTTATCTAATTATTTAAATCATTACAATTAAATATATATTTAATTACCAAATAATAGATTAATGAAATCTTAATACATATTGTGTAACATACGTGTCACTGGATGAGTAAATTTATACCTAAGTCAACTTATAAATTTTATGGACAATCAATAAATATATTATCCAAATCATTAAAGAAATAACATAATGTCACACTATTATTAAATAAATTATATGAAATCATATATTATGTGCATCTGAATATTTAAATTAAAAAATAATTAATCAATGCTTAATATATGACAATTGAAAAAACTAAATATAAAATGATATTGATCGTGAAATAATTAGTAGTAAAAAAAATATCAATTATTATTTAAAATTTTGTTTATCAATATTCCATTTGTATGATGAAAAAATATGGAAAATATTATCTGAATAATTTTTGAATTAAAATTATTAGAATTATTATTGCTACAACATTGTTCAATTGAAGGATAAAAAATCATGTAACAAAACATACATCTTTTAAATAAGAGAATGTACGAGATCACTGTAGGAATCTTTAATAATGATGTTAATGTACAGGCTACAAGCCACAGATTCAGATAACGAACACTTAAGGAAAATCATAACACCAATATAATTTTTGGGGAGGACTTTTGGCATGGACATTCTTTCCCTTCGTCAATTATATCACAACATATTGACATTCGAATGACTCTAATTACGAAACAACAACATTACGCAAGTAATTATTCCAAAATCCACTTCTTGAACTTCAAGAAGACTTTTGGCATGGACATTCTTTCCCTTCGTCAATTATATCACAACATATTGGCATTCGAATGACTCTAATTACGAAACAACAACATTACGCAAGTAATTATTCCAAAATCCACTTCTTGAACTTCAAGAAGCTTCACGTTGTCCGTCGACTTGTATAAATTCCACTGGAAAGATAAAAAAACAAAAATTGAACTCCTTTGATTTTCGACGATGTTGTAAATTACTGTTATTTAGCGATAAAGATTAGTAAATTTGAATAAATCTACCTGATGGTTGCTTCAGATCGCAAAAATTGCGTGAGAAATAAGATTGCGTTTCGCTAATTAGGTATTAAATCTAAACAAATAAATAGATAAACCTAAAAAAGTGTACCGAAAAATTATCAATTCATCATCGTCAATGTAGATTTTCAAATATGTCTAGAGAATATTGGTAGAGAAAGAATGCAAAGTTGGTCTCTATTGGAGAAAGTGGACGAATATTGGTAGAGAAAGAATGCAAAGTTGGTCTCTATTGGAGAAAGTGGACGATGATCATTAGCATTGATACCATTCTCATAGGCCATAATAAAGAAGAGAAGACTACATGAGAATTAAAACCAAATAAATAAATTTATAATAAAAGCATCAAAATTAAATGAGATCAAATAAGATATATAATAAATTGTCTTTATCACATAATGGTTAAATGCAAATCAACGTAACTGATACAATTAAGTTTGAAAGGTAAAAAAATAATAAAAACGAAACATTAAAAAATTGAGTAAAAAATTATGACTAAATCGCAATAAAGGGTTGAGATTTTCAATTAATCAAAGTTAACACGAAAGCTGACTTGACAAAGATGATCCACATCGTGGAGTTCAATGAGTGTGATTTGCAATTAACTTGAAATGAAATGATAAAATTGAATACATCAAGGTGCATTTAGCTTGCAGAAACTACAATTTCAATGTATAAGCTTTACACATCTTCTTGCATTTAATCTATAAACAAACTGAGTATTTCATCCTTGAGCTCCAACTAATTCATATAATTCATACTAATTCATTGTAATGTTCTTAACTAATTCATACTAATTCATCATACTAATTCATTGTAATGTTCTTAAACAGAGGAGCCGCCAACCACGGAGAAGATAACGTCGTCCACCTCGTCCAACGCCAACCGCGGAGCGGAGAAGATAACGTCGTCCACCACGGAGAAGATAACCCAACCGCGGAGAAGATAATGTCGTCCACCTCGTCCAACTCCACACCTCGTCCAACGCCAACCGAGGAGAAGATAACGTCGTCCACCTCGTCCAACTCCACATCCAAGGAGCACTCCACATCCAAGGAGCAGGACTCGGTAATGTTGGGAAGCAGTTGCGCAGGCTACATCTAGTGTACTGACACATTCTTGCACATCGAATTAGAAATTGTCATGCAGTCAGGATCGTCAGTCTCTTCTACTAGTTCTCTATTACTAGTTCTCTATTGTGCTCTGGCTCCTGTTCCATTGATCAAACCAAATCCAATCATGAATTTTCTCTTAAAATTAGAATGATGACTACGACGAATCATTAAAGCTTTTTTTTTTAAAAAAAAAGAGAATGAGCAAGACAGAAAGAGGATTGCGTTGCCCAGCACTAACCACAGTGAGAATCACAACTTCATTAGGTCCACATATTTTCAAAACCCCGCTGTAATGATCCAAAACAGACCTTTGCAGAATGTCTCTGAGGCATCGCGTTGTAACCGCTCTTGAAGAGGTAGTAAACCCAAAATCCACCCAAAGAATTGCATTTCGTCGAACATGTAGAGGGCAACAGAGTGGTACTTCAGCTTCACAACCAAACTGCATCATCTAATTCCATTGAAATCAATTGTGTGTGTACTTGCAAATCGAAGAAAAGAAAACGAATGCATGAGTAAAATTACCGAATCCATCACAACAATTGGCCCTCACCTCCATTGCAGAAACTTCTGTTCATTTTCGAAACTATCAGCATATCAACCCTAGACTCGATCTCATCTTTTGTAGGACATCTTCTATTGGGCCACATCCAATGGCCCAATCCAATATCATTAGGCCCAATTAATTCAACAATCTGCTCCACCCACTTTTCTTTTCTTTTTTCTTTTGTCCTAAATATAATAGGAATTTTATCGATTCAAGGTCTGAAAAATAGGTAAACTATCAATTTGGGGCCTGAAATATGTAAAATTATCAATTTAAAGCCTGAATTTATTAAATATTATCTCATATTTTATCAATTTAGGACCTAAATTCAGACCCCAAATTGATAGTTATACAATTTCAAGTCCCAAATTGATAGAAAAAATAATTCAGGGCCTGAATTGATAATTTACCCATTTTTTAGGGCTTGAATTGATAAAATTTCGAGCAGGGGTTCTGCATTGTTTTAATAAAAATTACTTATTTTTACCAATATTATTGACTCTTAGGCTATTTTAATATTTTTAGGTAATAAATAAAGTGTAAAGTAATGTTATGAGCTTGAAAAAAGAGTGATAAATTTAAAATTTAAATAAGCAAATTCTAAAGTTATTGAATAAAGTTTTTTTAGGGTGAAAGATATTGTGGGACGGACAAATGAGGAAAGGATCAGAAACTGTTCCTTTGATAATCGAGCAGAAAGACGACAATATAAATAAATTCCAAGAGGAACACAAATAGGAAACAGATTTTTGGGTGGGTAATATGACATACATATATACACGATTTTCATGGTTGTTTAGTTTGAAGCAGCAATTTCGCCATTCACATATATGTATGAATAACATGGCTGAAGGAGAGCTCCAAGAAGAGCCTTTTTGTGTTTTCTTTAAATAAATAAGCAATTTTAGTCGTGATAATTGTTAAATGTGAAAAAAATATGGATAAAATGAGATGGAATTGCAATTTTAATCCAACTAGAATTTGACCCGTGCGTTGCACGGGAATAAGTTATCACAATGTTATTGAATTTTATTTAATAATTAGAATTCTATTTGAATTGAAATATATTATGTGTATGTAACTATTAATTTTTTATATTATTTAAATTCTACGTTATTATATTTGAAAATTTTAATATCTCAAACTTATAAGTTGTGATACGGTGATTGGAGTACTTTATTCTTCCTACGAATGTTGTTACATTTACTGTATTGTGTGTGGCTCCATGGAAATAAATTGATTGTTTTGTGTATGCCTCATTTATCAAAAATAAAAAATGTAACAATATTTGCGAGATGCGTTATTTAGTAAAATGTAACAACACTCATTGGACAATATATTCCCTTCGTACCACCCAATTTATATAAAAAAAATATATTCTCTTCATCCCATGAGTGTTGTCACATTTTATTAAATAATGCATCCTAAAAATATTGTTATATTTTTCTTTTGATAAATAATACCCAGACAAAATAATTAATATACCTTCATGGAACAACGCACAACACTGATACAATTACCCACTATACTATACATTAAAATATTATATTATATTTTTCAGTCCACTGCACATTAAACACATAGATATATAAAATGTATCTGAAAATACGTTTTCTATAGTATATAAAGTTCACAAAAAATATATACTTCCCCCATCCCGCAAATATTATTATACTTGACGAAAGTAATAATAATTTTTTAATTTTTTATCCATCTCAAGTAAGGGCATATGTGAGACGGTCTAATTCAAGTCATACCCTAAAATATTATACTTTTTAACCCACTACACATTAAACACATAGATATACTCCATAAAATATACCCCATATGTATGGAATAAATTGATTTTAAAAAAATGACATTATTTTATAATTTAAAAAATAAATAAAATACTTGTTATTATTATAATATGTATGGCATAAATTGATAAAAGAAAAAATGAGATTAATATATAAATAATAACAGTAAGAAATACTCTAAAAATTAAAATATTAAAAACAACTGAATCAATAACCACAATTATCTTAAATTACCAATTGACATAATTGATATAGGTTATTAATATCATTAGTCATTAATAATTATTATACTATAAATAATAAGAGAAGAATTTACATAAAATTATGCATATATTACTTTAGAGGAAATGCATAAGAAAACTACCATATATGTCTAAAATCTCTGTTGAGAAATATTACTGTATATGCCATACATATATAAAATAGGAAAACTCAATATCATATAAAATAGAAAAACTCATATAAAATAGAAAAACTCAATATCTAACGTTAATGTGAGAAATTAAAGAAAAATTGAAAAAGATGAGAAATTGAGAAGAGATTTTGACTAAAATGTTTGAGCGGGAAAAAGAGGTTGACCACATTTGCTTTTATATATATATATATATATATATATATATATATATATATATATATATATATATATATATATATATATATATATATATATATATATATATATATATATATATATAAATATATATATATATATATATATATATATATATATATATATATATATATAGATCTTTTGTAATAATAAATATATATATATTTATTTATTGTGGACATATAAACACATATAATTACGTACCCATCGTAATATATTTTTAAATTGGGTGTTTCATATTAACAGTTACTACTTTTTTTTTGTATGAGACCCAAACAATTAAGTAATTAAAATATTTTAATGGGACGCCTCAGCCACATTAATACAACCATCCATTATACATTAAAATATTATTTATCTCATCTCAATATACATTAAAATACTAAATCTATTAATCCCCGTACAAAAAGCAACTCGTACAAAAAACAAATATTACTATTAGAATGGGACGAATGAAATATATATGTATGAGGTTTTATATTGTGATGGTATGCATATTTAGTTTAGGTTTTTTTATGTGTAATGAATTAAATAGTTTTTAGTTGAATCGACATTATACGCATCCTTATTCTTTTTTCATATATAGTAAATTAATGTAAATATAAAAAACCAACAATTTTAAAATTTTTATTTATATTTATATTTCATTACGTAAACATATGTTATAACAATTTCAAATAATGTCTTAATTACTTAACTCTATCTTCAAATACAACCCAAATTTTTCAATAATTAACTCAAATTGAAATAAATTTCAACATATTAATTGAAAAAAAATATGCATACAAAAGTATTGTCTTTAATTTTAATTATTTTGTTGGACATAAAATTATTTGGATTAAAATATAGTAAAACAATTAAATTTATTTATTTAAGGAAATAAGAATAAAATGAGTGGTGAGAAATTGAAGAGAAATTGAGAAGAAGTGAGAAATTAAAGATATTTTGACCAAATTTTGAGCGGGAAAAAATATGTTGACTTTAGGTGTTGTTATATATATATAGATATAGATATAGATATAGATATAGATAATTTAGTACTTAATTTTAAAATTAGTTTTAATTTTATTAGTTTTAGTCCTTTTAATTGTTTTAAGGCTTGATTTTATTTAACTAAATTAGGGGTAATTAGAAAAAAGAGTTGATATTACATGGCACAGAATTAAATTTATGCACTTTTTTAAAAAATTAATTATATTTGTTTTAATTTAGTAATGTACTACTCCATATGTTTTTACTTATTGACACGACCCACTTTACTTAACTTATAATTCAAATACTAATTAACATAAACATCATCATTATAAGAATCTGCACTCATTTTTTTTCCACATAATGTATTTATAACCAAAATCATCATACCAGTTCAACATACATAACTAGTTTCTGACAACACATCAATCCAGACAAACTCATGACAATACTTATTCACATAACAAAACATCAGCGGAAACAAAATAACCCACTGTCTAGACAACCCACTGTCTAGCCCAACAGGTCGTCATCTATGTACATCTACTCAAAACCCAGAAAGAACTCCACAGCTTGCACAAAACACCACATAATTCAATCATCAACAGACTCACCTACAATACATAAATTAGTGAGACAAAAAAATCTCAGTAAGTAGAAATCATGCATGACAGTGCATGAAAATGCATTTAGTTCTCTATGGCCTATTTCTTAGTCTTTCTAGTTAGTCTCTTTTATTTTAAATACTGTTCACGTTGCGGTATCCCCACGACACACTTATGATATGCACCCCAAATGAGCTCAATAGAGACGATTTTTTCGAACCCCGAATATAGTGTCGAGAATAATTTTTTGAACCCCTTGCAGAGTGTTGGGGACGATTTTTCCAACCCCGAATAAAGTACTGAGAACGATTTTTTCGAACCCAAAATAAAGTGTCAAGAACGATTTTTGCGAACCCTGACAGAGATGCATATATAGTGGCCGCACACACCATTAGTATCTTATTAATTTTGGGGAAAACACTTTTCATAATTATGCATGGTATGCATCCAGGACAATTAAATATGCATCATAAACCATTTACGACATCAATATCAACATTTGATCACAAATAAAGCAACAACTTAACTTCGATTCACACAAATCCACTTCTAGAATCATAACTTCACCTTAATCACATAAATCCATTTATAAAATAACCACTTCACCTTGGATCACACGGATCCCTTTTTGGAACAACAACTGCATATCGGATCACACAGATCCTTATAAATAATATCTTCTCAGATTATACGGATATATCTCAACAATTTTCAATCACATAGATCTGTGAGTGCAATGATATTATTTTAAATCACATGAATCCACAACTAGTATCACCAATTAACCCCAAATAATTTATAATATAATTAAACTAATCACAAATAATTCGTGGTGTGGGGGCATCATCGCCACCCTAGAAAAAATTTTCTGGATCCGACCTTGCAAGTATAATAATATATGCGGTGGAAGATCGTGGTGTGGGGGGCATCATCGCCACCCATCAACGTCGTCCGCCCTAGAGAAAGGAGTAGAGATTTATTGATTAAATTCAAAAAAATATAACAAGTTAAACACATTACATCAGATCTAATTGCCAGAGGGCGTGAAGATAATAGCTACCACATCATGGTGATGATAATGGCAATCTCCATTTATTTGACCTATTAATTTTATTTTTTCAATTATCTAAAAAATTGGATGCTGTGGAAATGGATTTGAACCCTTCCCCTTCATCTTCTTTCTTCTTCTTTCTGTGTTGCAGTTTATTTATTTATTAATTTTATTTTAGATAAATATATTAGTTTAGGGTAAATTTAAGTGTGAGGTGAATAAAAATTCGGTGTCAATAGCGCCGCCATTTGACATAAAATTAAAATGAGAGTGACTAACATGAGACCGGATCCTGTTTGGGTATTGATTAGTTAATGGACATCAATCGCGCCTTAAATCACTCCGTTCGATTCTCTCTCATCTCTCTCTTATGCCTTAAATCACGCCAACGGACAACACCCCCAAATTACTCTATCTCCCTCAACACCTTCACCACCAATCGCTCCGACGCCACTCTACCGTTTGGAGACGAGAGAATTGTTCTCTGATGCACCAGAAATTGTGAGAGTGTACGGGAGGAGGAAACAACGATTCCTCAAAATCTACAGCAACGAATGACGTGTGCAGTGCCTTAGTGAAGGTTTGGGCTTCAACGTCGAAAAACTAAGCATCCGGGCGAAGGGACCAAAGTTGCTCCATCATCAGGTTATCGTAAGAAGTCCTTAATTTCTCCCCTCAGAATGAGCGTTTAAAAATTATAGTCTAGAAATCTAATTTGGAGTTGAAGGAAGAATGGAATTGAGGAGAAAGAGTGAGATAGGCATGTGATGTGAGAGGAGGAGAAAGAGAAAATAAATAGGCGAAGAAACAAAAATGGGTAGGTAAAGTGAAGAAATAAGGTGAATCGATATTGAAAAAGTAAAGTAAACAAATGGGTTTAGTTAAAAGGGTGATTTCTTGGGGGATTTGGTCATGGAAAGAGTTCCTATGGAGATTAATGGTGGTGAGGAGAGAGAGAGAGAGATTGGGTAGATGAGGAGAGAGAAGGCCTACCACGACTCTGTTTTTGCTGCGACGGATGCCTTCCTAGCTGCAGAAATGGAGTGTTTGATCTTCAAGGCTGGTTTTGAAGGCTAGCAGTGAAAAAAAATCAATTTGGTTGTTTAAGCACATTGTTGTTGGAGGGAGAAGAAAACAGCGGAAGATGATCAAGATTAATTAACAAACTAGAGTGCACATGTACTCCAACAATTGGGTTTCTGGCTTACCACGGCAAAATAAATTTATTTACATTGAAGATGTCCTTTCTTATTATTAATATTAGTATTACACCAATACTCTTCTTATTTGGTTAAATTAAATTGTGATGTAACACCGAAAGTGATTTTAGTAGAAGACGTGGTTTAATTTTTAAGTATGTTTTTATTTCAATGTTTAACCTTAATTTTAAAAAAATCAAAGTTTCAAATGAAAAGAGTAACCCATTAATATAAATTAGTAACTGAAAAAATCTTAATCTTCAGAAAAATCAAAGTTTTAAATTAAAAGTAATATAAATCATTATAAGGAGCAACTCAATTAATAAAAAAGAGTAACCTAAAAAATAAGGAATTTAAATTTTCAAAAAATCAAAGTTTCAAATTAAAGAGTTACCCAAAATATTATAAAAAGTAACCAAATTAATAGAAAAAAGTAACATAAAAAAATAACTTTAATTTTTAGAAAATCAAAGTTTCAAATTAAAGAGTACCCCAAATTTTTGTAAAGAGTAATCCAATTAATATAAGAGAGTAACCTAAAAATGTTGATCAAAGAGAATAATATACAAACAAATCAACATAAAAGAGTAATCCAAAACTTGTTCATAGTAATTCAATTGATTCTAAAGAGTAACCCAATTAATAAAAAAGAGTAACCTAAAAAATAAGGAACTTAAATTTTCAAAAAATCAAAGTTTCAAATTAAAGAGTTACCCAAATCATTATAAAAAGTAACCAAATTAATAGGAAAAAGTAACATAAAAAAATAACTTTAATTTTTAGAAAATCAAAGTTTCAAATTAAAGAGTAACCCAAATTTTTGTAAAGAGTAACCCAATTAATACAAGAGAGTAACCTAAAAATGCTGATCAAACAGAATAATAATATATAAAAAAATCAACATAAAATAGTAATCCAAAACTTGTTCATAATAATTCAATTGATTCTAAAGGGTAACCTAATTAATAAAGAAGCGTAACCTAATTAATAAAATAACCTTATTAATAAATAATAAATTAACAACAAAATTTTTATAAATTTTATTAACCAAATAGAATATAACATAAATAAACTAAGTAATACAAAAGTCTGTTAATAGTAATCTAAATTATTATAAAAGTAACTTCTCTTTGCATTGCTAGTATGAAATTCATCAAATACAGGGCCCCAATTCTGAAGGCCCTCTTTCTGTTTTCAAACAACTCCCAACTGCTCTCATCCAGCCGTGCTTTTCTTTATCTACAGATGCCCCAACAGGTGCTTCACTCATGGCTCTCATTGCCACAACATATTCATAGTTTGTAGTTTGTATAATCTTATAAATAAAAGGGAAATTTTGTTGTTTGAGGGGTGTGTATATAATAAAATTAAAATTTAAAAAATTAAAAAGAGTTGTGTATTCAATAAAAATGGTGGTATTTCAATACTCAACATAATATTGTATGGTGTATTTTGTAGTTTTTCAAATCGAGCTCTATTTTTATAATTTGGACAGACATGTCATTAATTTATCCATTTGTTTGAAAGCTAATTTTTTTAGGTTACATTTGGTTAAATTACTTTTTTAATTTTGAAAATCTAATGAATAGTATAACAAAAAAAAAGACTTATCTAAAAAATAAAAAAGAGTAACCCAAAAATAAATAAAAAAGTAATCTAAAAAATGAATAAGAGTAACCTAAAAGAGTAACCAAATTTATTATAAAGAGTAACCTAAAGAAAAAATAATCCAAAAAATGAATAAAAGTAACCTAAAAGAATAACCTAATTTATTATAAAGAGTAACCCAAAAATAAAAAAAAGAGTAACCCAATTTATTTTACAGAGTAACCCAACAAATAAAAAAGAATAACAAAAAAAAAAAGTAACCCAATTTATAACCCAAAAAATAAAAAAAAGTAACCCAAAAATAAAAAAAAAAGAGTAACCAAAAATAAATAAGAGTAACCCAATTTATTATAAAAAGTAACCTAAAAATTAAAAAAGAGTAACCAAAAAATAAAAAGAGTAACTAAAAAATTAAACAAGAGTAATCTTGTTACAGCCTAAAGCAGTGATTTAATATAGTAGAATAATTCATTTTTCAGAAATGTTTCAAATCAAGGAGTGATTTAATTCATTTCAAGGAGTAATCCAATACATTTTGAAAAGTAAATTAATTATTTGGTGTAACTTATCGATTTACAAAGTGGTACATATTGAAATATGACATTAAATCTATTTTTAATAATGTGGCACACAGTTGCAGCCTAAAACAGTGAATGCAATCCCACGTGTTCTTCAACAATCTTCCACATATCATTATCTCTCTCCTTCCGTAAGAATTTCTATCTCCTCTCACTTAAGAAAATGGACTCCAGAATAACCCTTTCTCTCTCCTCCCATTAGAGTTTCTCTTTCTTTAACTTAAGAAAATGGCCTCCAGGAAAACCCTCTGCCTCTTTTATGGAATCAACTCAACTCATTAACACAATCTTCCTACTTACACAACCAAACTTATTGAACCGACCTCTCAATTGTCTATGTGAAAGTACTTGTTTACCTTTTTGCGTATCCCCAAATGTAGGGAATCAATTGTAACTCAGCGTGTGACCAAGTAAAAATATTGAAATGATTAGCATTAAATAAGATACACACTAACTAATTTGCACCACTAATAATTAAGACAAAATAACATTTTCTGATTTTGAAAATTATTAAATTAATTATGCAGAAAAATAAATATTAAATAAAATAAATAAATATAAGCCACACTCAGTGACATGTGTTTCAAGAGACAAGAACAAGATAGTTTTAGGAAAATCCAATTTATCATGCAAAATAAGACAAATAGACAAGTGAATCAAATCATTCAAAATTTTATAGGAATTATCACTTAAGCATGCTAAACCACTCATGGACAAGTGGGATTTAACAATTTTAAAGAACATAAATTCATAGGACCAAATTAATAAGATAATTCCCTATTCTCTTTAGGTAATAAGGAAATTAAATACCCACACCCCCTTATTCGCTTTCTAGGTGATTCACATGCAAAATTCCATATAAGCTAGTTCAAGAGATCTATCATGTATATGTACTAAAGGAATTGAATTAGGGCTTCCTTACCATATTTCTCTTTAACAATGGTCATGCAAAGATAATAAGGTATCATATATTGATGGTTAAACAATCAAAGATTATATATTGGTCTATCCCCTTCAATTATCACGAAATAACAAATATAATCATGGTACACATTCAAACTCAATCATACATCAATCAATGATAATATCATAAAAATTAAGAAACATGATTATATAAGTCTAAAATAAAACGTCAATAAGAAATAAATATTTTGCAAAAATTATCATCATAGATGTCTAAAATCTCAAATCAACATGATAAACTTTTAAAACTATAAAGAGGAAACTAGCCCATGGTGTTACAAGTAACAACCATGGTAAAAAATAAAAACTTACCCTTGAGTTTATAAATCAACAATAAGAAATTAAATAAGGAAGAAAATTGTCTGGAATAATTCTCTGTCTTCTCTTTCCATCTTGATGATCCTCCTCCATTCTCCTTCTCAAGTAGCAAACGCCGTGAGTGAGTGTGATAGGTGAAAGGCGGGTGAAGGGTATAAGGTGAAAGCAGATATGGTGGATTAGAGTTTAAAACCCTAGGTGATGTGGTGGTGGTAGATTATGCAATTTCTCCACACTTTATGTGGTGATGAGAATGAGTATATATAGGTGTGAGAATTGAATAAAATAAGGAGTAGATCTTGAAATATCAGGAAAAATATAATTATGGAAGATATGGAGGGATATTAAATTAGAAAATAACTTTGCCACCAAGAAAATAGGAAATAGAGGGTAGTTTTCGTGAATTTTTGGAATTCTCGCTAGTAGCTGCGCGACCTCACGGTTTTGTGCATAACTTCTTCATCTGAGCTCTGATTGAAGTGATTTTTACACTCACGCGACCCTCTCTTCCGTAGCTTTCTAATCATGTATCACATGACCAGTTTGGAATTCTATAGAAATATAAAAAAATTATAGAATGTAGTCCTCTGTTCCATGACATCTTGCACAAATTCACGCTCCATTCCAACTTTGCACTTTTAACCCGTTTTCCACCTAAAAACACGAAATAACACCTCAAATGCACCAATATCTTAAATATATGAAAATTAACCATTTAGTGCTAAAATACGAATATAAATCCCATAAAAAGGTGTTAAATCGGATCCTAAAATATGCAGATTTTTACACTAAACAAACCCCCAAACTTAAGATGTTGTTCGTCCCCGAACAACGAAATCGAACAAAGAAAAAAGATAGTGTGCAAATCAAATGGAACTTAGGAGTATCACAACTAGTCCATTCAAAATACAATTGTCATCAACTCCGATCATGCACTCTCATTACATGCAATAAATCATTCACAGCATACAAGTTAAGAAAATTACTACCAATTAAAATGGTCCATCAACTTATTCTCACGGGAAGTATATCACTTGCACTCAAGTGTAAAAGATGTACACTTATAGGGTATGGTGTTTACGCTCAAATTCAATTCAAGTGCATGAGTAACCATAAGCTTGTCAAACATCTCAAACTCTCCATCACTTAAAGTATGATTCGACAGTGGGATCAAAAATGACTTTTATTAGGATGTAATGTTGGCTCTTTGGTAAGGGTAGGAAACATATGGACAAAGTAACTCAATTAGTAGAGAATTAAAAACTGGAGATCTTTTGTACTGTAGATTTTTACACTTCAAGGCTATCCAACTTCATGCTCTTCTAATTTTCTTTTCTCTCATTTCCTTCAAGCTTCAACATACTTTTTTCCTTTCTTTTCTTTTTTTTTTCTCGAGGTACCAGTTTCGGGCACTACCTCTAAGCAATTTATTTTTCAGCTCATACTTTTCATCTCATAATCACTTGTACAGCTCTAAATATTTTATTCCTTCCGAACTTCATGAAAATCAACTCACACACTTTGACATCATTTAATTTTCTACTAAATATAGAAATTTAAGGCTCAGCTAGGATATCAAAATGGCTATCTTTGTAGGTTGCCAAAGAAATAAGGCTTTTAGGCTCAAAAGGGCTAACTATGGATATATAATTATTTGGTAGAAAATTTTTTGGCAAAGTGACTCATAAAAATCAAAGATGGCCTAAAATCATCTCCCATTATCTAACATGACACGCGGTCTTATGTAAGACAAGTGGCAAGTTCTAGAATACACACACCAGAATGATACTCACCAAAAAGAAATATCATGCGTTTATGTAAATGATTTAAAGGCTCAAAATCTCACATGGATTTTCAAGTAACAGAGCACTCTTCATGGTAAGCAATGTCTCACAAGTACACATAGAACTTTATACCGCAATATAACTTAAGTACAATTCCTTCATCAATTTCAAGAGCATATAAATTTCTGGTAAAAATCTAACAAATAAGATCACACACTAAACACACACCCAGAAACTCAAATTATAACACCTCAACTACTCAAGAATCAACACAATTTTTCACATAAAATTAAAATAAGGAAACGAATGCACCTGATTTTTAATCTCCTCCACATCTTGCAAGCTCCTCGAGTTATCAAACTCGATCAGGCATAGACCTCTGATAAAACTCACTTCTTTTTGCTACTTCGATATCCTTCATAATCATTAAAGCTTAAATACTTCTCATCACCAATCAGAACTCATCAGTAAAATCATATGAGAAACTCAAAGTAAATCACACCAAATCTAGGAAAAATAAACATGACAAAACAAAACACTTGGATAATTACAAAAAAAATTCAAACATTCAAAATAAATTCTGAAAATTCTAAAAAAAATCAACCTCCAAGCATCGCACACAAGTGAAGAAAACTTACCTTGGTGCTTCAAGACATTGGGATGCACGTTCACCCCCCAACTTAGTTCAAACTAAGTGAGAAACTAAGTTTGCAAAAAGTGAATACCATAGACGAAGAAGCACCTAATAAAATTTCCTATATCAAACAAAAATATTAAAGCAATAAAATAGGAGGGTAAGCCCCCCAACAAGTGCTCATGTTTAACGTCGGAGAGTCACGGCGGAATGCAGAATATGTAGACTACTGATTAAGAGGGCGATCTTCTTTCATCTTTACCTTCTAAAACTTTCTCCCCCTCTTATCATCCACACTTACCACCTTACCTTTTTTAGGCACCATATGATTATTAGAATCTCATTTCTCAAGCTTTCTTGTCTCATTCCTGTCAATCTTCCACTCAATTTCAGAATGACTCCTATCACCATCAAGATCAAAGTCAGGATAAAATTAATTACAAAATAAGAAAAGAGATAAAGGACTTTCAAATTTGTGGGTATCCGGTGGTAAGTTAGGAGGCTTCAAGTAGGCATCATCTTCACTTCCTTTGTCTACATCCTTCAGGGTAGATGCAGGATTAGTCCCATTGGAGAAGGTCACTTGCAGAAATGGTCCTGTAGCCTGCGATTTTGGTCCCGTAGAAGTTTTTCTAAAAATGTAAATTTGCAAAATTGACCCCAAAATGTGCAAAATTAATTCCAAGTCAGAATTTATATTATACATATTTTATGCCAGATTTAACTCAACTTTTCGCGTTTCAAAATGGTATCAGAGCCCTAGGTTTATTTATTTATGAATGAATTAATTTATTATAAACTTATATAACTTAACGAGAGGAGAGTTTCAAAGAGATATGGATCCGAATGAAAGTTCGACATCCGAGAATGACAGGACTAACAGTCCTGTTCAAAGTTGGAGCAACAGGGATTTCTAGCCTATTAACTACGACGAGACAAGCAGTTCTATACAACAATATTATTGTGTGTTGTATATACAATATGCAGATAAAGAATACGAGGAAGCCTATCGATGGTGGGACGGAGTAATCCAAAGAAATGAGATAGCGAATATTCGCGTCAACCACACCAAGGAAGAACATCTGGAAGAACTACGCCATATGGAGATAAAATATTCTAAAAAAATAGAAAGGAATATAGTTGAACTTCGAAGTTTCACCGAGATCCATAGAAGTGTTCCCAAACACAGACAATTGAGGAAATGACCCAACCAGGGTCCAAGAGAAATTTGAAAGCCCTACCACTTTACACATTGGACAGAATCACAGAGTGGAATGAGATCGAGACAGATAACTCTAAGATAAACTAAGATCTTAGAGAATTGCAGAATACAGTGAGATTCTTTGGAAAATATTGCCAAAGCATGTCCAAGACAATGTTCGAGATCAGCCTTAAGATGGACAAAGTGGAGAAATTGCAGAATAAGCAACTCGACCTCATCATAAACTTGACAGAACAAGTAAAATCCCTGGAAACCAAAGTGACAGGAAAAAGGCCAGGAGAAAGATTACCACTAACCTTCGGAACAGAACACCTTTTACACCAAAAGGGGAAAACAACGGAGATCATAAGGCCAAAGTCGGAAAGTGAGAAGATGATTGCCATCCTTCGAGGAGAATTCACATCCCGGATGGAAAGAGCAAATCTTGAAGATCTACGAGATCTATATAAGTCATTCTAAGGACTATCAATTGTAGATCTAAAAATGAATATTGGAGATGCATCAAGCTCACAACAACAGTCACAGGCTCATCAATGAGATTCGAGCCTAAATGAAAGAACTTTGGGATCACATGGAGTCTATGAAGGGAGACAAGAAGAGACATTCCAAACCAGAAAATTTCAAAATGAAGGCGATTGGACTGTCAATAGGAGCGAGCTGAGTTCGAGGATCTAACCTATACAATACCCCCATATGGACGGTCTCACCTTGAACCGATAAATCCATACGGGTTGATCCTCAACCTCGACACTCTAGACTTCAAGAATAGAGAAACCTTGATCGATGAATGGACAAATGCCATGAAGATTGCAAATGACGCATTAGAGCTGGATAAAGAATGATTCATAAGGTTCCTAACTATGAGCCTGGAAAGGATCAGTAAAATACGCCTGGGAGGTACTCTCAGATGAAGTCAAGAAAGAGGCCATGGAAAGCGAAGATCTTAGCAACATTGTTGACTGCATGGCCAAGATTTTCAAGATCTACTTCATCGGAGTAGGTTACTTCGAAGGAATGGAAGAAGAAAAGAAGAAGATGTATAGCCTGGAACTACTTGACATCTGTTATGTAGACAAGTACATCAAACTCTTTACAGAGTATAGATGGAAATCAAAGATCAAGGAGGAAGAAGTATTCCACCTATTCTTTGTCAAGATTCTAAGCCTATGGAGGGAAATGCTAATTAAAGAGTATGCACCATGCGAGCTGGACTCAATAGCAAGAAGGATGTCCTTTCTCAAAGCCAAGATTGTGGAATGGTGCCATCAAGCATCTCTACACAAGAACTAAAAGAGACTAAGGGGAATCAACAAAACAGTACCCTTATGTTGTGAGAACAATGATCTTCCAATAATTATTGGGAGAAATCCAAGAAAGCAGAAAATGATGAAGAAAAATTATCCTCACACACAAAGGAGCGGAGGTTGGAGGTATCGAAGACCAAAGTCCTTTTGGTCCAAACAAAAGGCCCGAAGCTATAAATCAGGGCAGAGGTCTGGACTATCCAGATGGAGTTCAAAAAGTCAAGCTTCATCCTCAGGGTCAAATCAGAGGAGTACAGGAAGAGCTCCCACAAGAAAGACGTTCCGAAGAGCAGCTACACGAGTCAATGAAAGATTCAAGAATTGTAACTGCTACACGTGCAAAGCCTGAGGGCATATCTCACCAGATTGCCCAGAAAACCAGAAGAGAGGAGTATGACAGTTTGAGACAACTCCAAAAATAGAGGAAGCTGTTTACTTCCAAGATCTAGTACATGTATATCAGTTTGAAGATATACCCTCAGACGAGAGCATCTATGAAGAAGAATTCTTCAGCTAAGATGAGTCATCTGAAGATGAGTCGGAGTGAAGAAGAAAGCTTCAGACAGGAGATGCAGGAGGATATGTCTGGATTCTTTTTCCAGACATCTATTTCTCATAAAACTCTTATGAGAATCATGAAGGAGGATCCAAGGCTCAACCTATACGACGGATTCACTGTAGGAAAGCTAGAAAAATTTCTTCCAAACTTCAAAAAGAGAAAACATAACATCATATACAAGGTGACCGAAGGGGAAATTGCCATCCCAATGGAGCTCACAAGAAATGTGATGGAAATGCAGCTAGCTCCAGTGTATGAAATCAAAAGGGAACTCAGTAAACTCAAGGAAGGAATGGTTAAAACCATGTCCTGGATCCATATCGGGGCAATTAGAATCCTAATCAAAGCAACTTTTAAAGAAGGTATCGATACACCTATCGATATTGTAATCTTTGATAAAAGGATCAAGAATACAAGAGAGGCATGCCTGGGAGGAATCTCAGGAAACCTGTATGCAGGCAAGGTGGCATCCTACATCTACCCAAGGATTGCCTATAATCTTACAGACAAAGATTTCAGTAAGGCACTCACCCTTCATCATGATTTCAAAAACAAAAATTTGATGAAAGAAGGGAATATGCCTTACTCTATCACTTACAGTATCTCATATGCTCTATCAAACACTCATCATTCAGATTTATTCAAAATGAAGGAGTACATCAAGATACCAGAAGTGTTTGAAAGAGTGGCCTGCGCAACCAGGCCAAAAATAATGGAATTATCGCCAATCCACGACATGGATTTGCGAATCAAGGATAAGCCGGTCTGGAGTAGGCAAGATAGTCTCAGATTCAAACAGAGAAGGATTTCTTTCCAAGAAGACAGAATGATCAGTGAAAAATGAGAAAAGAAACTATCGTGGAGGTAATCCAGGAACCAGAAAAGTTCATAACTAAAGGTGAACTAAGATGCCCAGAAGGATGGAGATGAGTCGAAGTAATATTCGATATCACTAAAAAGGAAAACTCTATTCCTTTTGATGTCTTGTATTACCTTCAACAGCCAACAACTGGGAGATATCAAGGACAACTCAAACTCAGAGAACTTATTGAAGGAATAACATGAAGATTCCCAGAACAATTAGTGCTGGGATTGGAGTTTCTCGAGGATCACAAACCTTGGAAACAACTACAAGATGGAATGGAGTTTACGGTCAAGGGAAAAAGATACAAGGTCTACTAATAGAGGCTCGGGCTTATAAGCTCTGATCCACCCATGACCACAAGTCCATTCTCAATATATATCACAGTTGGGGTGATATATAAGGAGCATCGTGCAGAGTACTTTGCGGCGTACATTGATTCAGGAGCCGGAATCTGCATAGCAAAAGAAGGAGTATTTCCTAAAACTCAGGTGAAGAATTGCCAACAGTACTAGGAAAAAATTTCTCTCAAAGGGTGATAATCCTAAATAGAGGAATCAAGCAAGCAGTGCCAGAGATCATGATCGGAGGAGCGAATCGTACCCCATGGTACAAGGTAAAAACTCCACCGATATATTTTCATGACACCGGAGTAGATATTCTGTTAGGAAATAATTTTCTACAAACATTCAAGCATTTTACCCAAGAAAACGCAACAAGAAGGCTTATTTTCAAAACCCTTTGTGAACATAAGATCATAGCACTAAGACTGCGTAATGTATTTCAAAGAAAAATGTCAATCAGATTTCGCAGCAAGCATGGTGATGAAGGAAAACTTAGCCATCCAAAAATAAATGATCGAAGAAAATATGGCGAAGCAGTACTTCAAATGAAAATCGAGACCAGAGGAGGATAGAAGATGGAAAAACTAAAAGAAAACACAATCCACCTTCTCAAGGCAAGCTTGGGAGAAAGCTTACAGAAAGACGCCACAATCGAAGAACAAACATCTTTGGAGGACGTCAAAAGAAAGATATAGAGGAACTTCAATGAGGATCCTCTAGCCTGGTGGGACAAAAACGAGCTCAGAGTCTCACTCAAAGTAAAAGAGGGAAATGAGCATGATTTCGTAAGATACAAGCCTATCCTAATGAATCAAGAAGATCGGAAGGATATGCAACAAATACTTAAGGAACATCGAGACCTTAAGTTGATATCTCCAGGAGTATCGTCATACAGCAGTTCAGGATTTCTGGTTCGAAATCATGGAGAAGTCAAGCGGGAAAAGCCGAGACTTGTGATCAACTACAAAGGCATCAACAACATCCTGGAGTTCGATGGATACTACATACCAAGTAGAGAACACTTGGTTAACTGTATCAAGAATGCCAAGGTGTTCTCAAAGTTTGATTGCAAATCTGGGTTCTACCAGATTATGATGGAAGAAGCAAGCAAATAGTTCACAGCCTTCTCCACACCACAAGGCCATTATATCTGGAATGTCATGCCTATGGATTTGGCGAACGCACCCCAGATATACCAAAGGAAGATGGATAATCTTTTCAAAGATTATTTCTCATTCATGTTTGTTTATGTGGATGACATCCTCATAGCCTCAAAAAACATGAAGGAGCATTTGGCGCATTTGAAAATATTCTCAGAAGCATGTCACAAAGAATGATTAGTGCTTTCTGAAAAGAAGGCAGTGATGGCAACAAGACAGATCGAGTTTCTTGGAGTCGAGATCGATGAGTCTGGAATTATTCTACAACCACACATTGTAGAAAAGGTCCAAGGATTTCCTGAAGATTTTAAGGACAAGAAACAACTCCAAAGCTTCTTAGGAGTGGTTAACTTTGTTGGGATGTTCATCAACAATCTGGAGCAATATAGAAAGGTGTTCAGTCCTCTGCTGAAAAAAGATACTGAATTCAAATGGGAGGAATCATACCGAGAAATGGTTAAACAACTAAAGGAGTTCTCACGAAGTCCACACCTGAAGGAGAAGTGCCATGCAGATACTGTAGTGGGCTTGATGAGTGATATTTTCACCTAGATTTTAGTGTCTTTTTATATGTGTTTTCGTATTATTTTATACGTATTTTATGTTCTAATTGGTTGTGTTTTGTGTTTTTATGGAAATGTGTATGAATGAGCTTAAACCTATAATTTTTACTTTTTATTTGATGCTAAACATGATAAGGAAGATGTAGGAAAAAACGGATCTCAATTCGGAGTTGAAACGAGGGAGAACGAGCCAAAACAGTGAAGAAATACAAGAGCCAGCACCAACACGGGCAGTGTAGCCAACACGGCCCTGTAAGCGATGGCCGTGCAGCGACACCAATTCGTTCAACACGGGCACTTTAAGGCCGTGTCCAGTCACACGAGTCGTGTTGGCAGCACGAGCCGTGTCATCAACACGGCCCTGTAAGAAAAGGCCGTGCTGAAGCATCAGTTTACACGACACGGCCACCTTATGGCCGTGTGACAGAGCACGACTCGTGCTGTGTAAAATCCTGGAAAAAAATCAGAATCCTTCTAGAAGCCTCCCAAGGGGTATAAATACCCAATACTTCAATATGTGAGAGGAGATCCGAAATTCCACCCTTCTGCACACACCTCACACACCATTTCTTCCATTTTACACCATCATCTTCATCCATTCACCATCCATTGGATCTACAATCATCCTACCATCAAAATCATCATCAAATTGAAGAAAAGAAGCAAGGAAGAGAGGAGGATAACAAGGGAAGGAAGGAAATCACCATTGAAGTGACATCAAGGGAGTTTCCATTCATTTCTTGTATTAAACCTCATAGTTTCATCATGTTTTGTGAGGAGATTAATGTCTATGTTCATTTCCTTCTTAATATGGTAGGCTAATCTCCCTTGTGAGATTAGCAACATGATAGTTGTTGGATAATTTTGGGGATTTGTGTATTTTAATTCATATGTTGATTGGATCTATGATTTTCTACCATTGATTATTAATTGCTTGAATTGTATTGATGATTTGTGTGTTTAGTTGTTCTAGATATGTGATTAGATTGAGAAATCAATTATATGCTTAGGATAATTAAGTGAATCATTTCATCAAACACTTCATGTGCATTATAGATTGTGAAGAGATTGAGAAGTCCTTCATAGTTTAGAACCCTTTGGTAGGACATGTGATTGGTTTGATCGAGAGATTGATTAATTGTGTGAAGGGACTCTCATTTAAGCTTAGTACCTAGTTGGAATTGTTTAATTGAGAACCAATCTATTGAGCTATTTGATATTCATATCCTATTCATCTCGAGAGGGAGTTTAGATGATCTTAGTTTTGACCCTTAGTCTACAATCCATGATACATATGAATTTGATGCATAATTCCTAGAATTTCCACTTCTTAATTGTTGTTAATCTCACTTTTAATCAATTTGGTAAACCACTTTCCATCATCATCTTGTTCATTTGATCATTGCTTGCTTTGATTACTTGTCATTTATTTGTTTACAACCAATCCCATTGATGATTCGTCTCTATAAAATTATAACAAACGTGAGATCGCTTAAGCACTAGTGCCTACCTCCCTTGGGTTCGATAATTTCTTGAATTGGTCATTCTTCACTAAACTATGGCTAATCAAATGGCGCTGTTGCCGGGGAGGCAACGGTTGCTAGTAGCTTGACGAAGGATCGTTTTGAGTAATCTTAATAGAGACATTTTTTTTATTTGTTTACATGTATTTGCTTTGTGAAACTTTGTTCTAACTTCTCTCATTTTTGAAGGTATATGCAAACAAGATCCAAGGGGAAACAAGTAGAACCTATTGATTTGGAGATTGAGCATACTTTGAGGAGAAGGAGAAGGGAGAACAAAACCAAAAATAGTAATTCAATGGAGAACTTTCAAGAGGATAATCGCGTGGAGATAGAGCATGATGGGGAAGGAGGACACAATATGAACGTGCATGACAACGCACCTCAATTCAATGCAAATCTTCCCCAACAAGCCTATCAAAATCATGGAGCTATGAACAACCAAGCTTTTCTTCAACAAATGGTGCAACAAGTTCTAAGGCAACAAGGCTTTCAACAAGCTTATGCTCTTCCACAACAAGCTTATGTGCCACCACCTCCACCTCCGGTGCAATATGGAATGCAAAATGATCAAAGGGTGATCCAGGATTTCTTCATGCCGAGGACAATGCCACAAATGATGGGACCACCAATTCATGCCAACAACTTTGAATTTAAAATGGGCTTGATTTCATTGGTGAGAGAGCAACAATTTAGTGGAACCCCAAATGAAGATCCTAATACTCATCTAGCCCAATTTGTGGAGATTGCCAACACCGTGAAGATGAATGGGGTGAGTGAAGATTGTATCAAGATGAGGTTGTTTCCGTTTTCTTTGAGGGATAGAGCTCGAACATGGCTCTCCACTATTACACCGGGTACGTGCAACACTTGGGACGAGCTAGCACAAATGTTTTTGAACAAATATTTTCCACCTTCAAAGACGCTTCAAATGAAGAGCTTGATCACTCAATTCAAGCAAATGCCTCAAGAGAGCTTTTATGAAGCGTGGGAAAGGTTTAAGGATATGCTACGTAAGTGTCCACAACATGGTTTCCCGGAGAATCAACAAGTTGGATTTTTCTATCAAGGACTTGTGAATGGGCAAAGAGTGCTTGTTGATGCTTCGGAGGGTGGATCCGTACTTGGAGTGACTCCGGAAAGGGCCATAAAATTTTTTGAAGAGATTGCTACAAATGTGTACCAATGGCCATCGGAGAGGGTAAGTGGATGCTATGGATTTGAAAGTTTTGATCAAGGGCAACACTCGAGTGTGAAGAGTGTGAATGTTGAAGCACAAGTGCCAAGCATGGAAAAGATAGTGGCGGAGGTCATGAAGCAAATAAGCTTGAATCAAATTGTGAACAATCAAGAAGCGAATATGGTTGAGGGGCTACAAAGTGAGCAAGGTGTGCTTCCTCCGAATGTAGTGAATGGAGAACAATGGGCCAACTCTATGTCACGTGTGGAAGATGTGTCATACATGCAAGGAAGAAATTACCAAGGGAATTTCCAAAACAATTACCAAGGTAATTTCAACCAAAGTCAAGGAAACTATTCACCAAGGCAAGGGGGCTTTAATGGTCAAAGTAGTGGAAGCTCATACCCACAACAACAAAGGCAAAGCAACTTCTCTTACTCTAATCCGAGCAATGCGGTTGCGTATCCTCTGGGATATCAACCGGGAGCTAAGGCACCGAACAATGAGGGAAGAGCATCAACCGATGAGCTACTTGAACAATTGATTGCATCAAACAAAGCTAGAGATGAAGCTAATGAAAGAAGATTCAAAGCTATTGAGGAAAATAATGAAAGAAGATTAAAATCTATTGAGGAAAATAGTGATAGAAGATGCAAAGCTTTGGAGTATAATGTTGGACAAATGACAAGTTCATTGAGTGCTCAACAAAAAGGAAAGTTCCCGGCCACAACCGAAGTTAATCCAAAGGCTCAATGTTTGTTGGTTGATATGAAAGAGGAACAAAAGGTTGAAGAAAGGTTGGTGGAAAGCAAGGTTGTTGAAGAAATGAAAGAAGAGCAAAAGCCTAAATGGATACCTAAGTGGAAAAGGGTGCAAGAGGAAAAGAAAGTTGAGGAGAAGATCAAAGAAGAGGATTACAAACGTGTCTATTGGGGTATTCCGATCACTCCATTCCCTATTCCATATCCACAAATGTTTGTAAAAGAGGAGAAGAAAAAGGAATTTGCGGAGTATGTCATGTCGCTCAAGAAGAAGTATGAAGAGAAAAAGAAAGAGGAGCAACCCGAAACGAGTGAGCCGATGCAAAAAGGGGGGCCTACAAAGGTTGGTGATCCGGGGAAGTTCATAATCCCTTGTGATTTTGAAGGAAAAAGCATCCTCGATGCATTGTGTGACTTGGGGGCAAGTGTCAACGTGATGTCTCATGCCACGTTTAAAGACCTTGAAATTGGAGAGCTAAAACCAACAACAATCCGTCTTGAAGTGGTAAATGGCGAGGTTGTGAAACCACTTGGGATTATTGAAGACGTTGAGGTAAAAGTGAAGGGGTTAGCATTTCCGGTTGATTTCATGGTTTTGGAAGTGAAAGCGGACCCTAAAGTTCCACTTATTTTGGGAAGACCATTTCTAGCCACCGGAAGAGCAAAGATTGATGTTGGTAGAGAGGAGTTATCCTTGAGCTCAAAAGGAAAAAGTGTCACATTCTTGTGCAAGAAAGATAAAGGGATCAAGCCTCATCATACAAGGCCTCCGGATGATTTCGATGATCATTATTCTCTTCTCTTTGACAATTTAAATTCATTTCTTCATGATTATATGAAATTGTCAAATGCTAACTTGTCTTCTCGTGATGTTGATAGAAAGAAAGCTCCGAACCTCGATTGGAAACTTGACAAAAGAGAAAGAGGAAGTCCACTAGAATCACTTCTTGATGACGATTTGATGCTAGTGAGCAAGAATGGAGAGGTTGAGCTAGTGGACAAGAAGAGGGCTAAGCTAATGTTTAAAGTGAGGATGCGAGGAGAAAGTGGGATGGACCATCCTTTGGTCCAATGATCGTAAAATTCTGTCCGGCTTGAAGACGTTAAACTTAGCGCTAAATGGGAGGCAACCCATTCTTTTGTTATTTTGATGCTTTTTGTTGTTTATTTTGGTCTTGTAGGTGGATTGTGCTCGTGAGAAAAAGAATGTTGAAGAAAGGAGAAGAGCTTCATGGATTTGAGTAAAAATGTCACCATTTGTTGCAAACTTAATTCTCGACTCTTGTATCGAGTCAAGTTTGGGGGGAAAGTGCATGGTGAACATAGCTTGAGTCGTGTGGATGCGTTTACTTCTTCACAAGAAGATCATCAATGGAAACTACAAGGGTAAGTCCCACCACTTTTTGCAAACTTAATTCTCACCTCTTAGTTCGATTTAATTTTGGGGGGAGAGTGCGTGGTGTGACTCACCACTTAAGTGTGTTTGATATGATGATATATTAATGATGAAAGGTCTTCTTGTAAAATTCACCCAAATTTTAAAATTTTCTCATGAGTTTGGTTGGATTTTGGTATGATTGGTTGTGTTGAAGTGCATGTGAATCCATATTTTTAAGGCAATTGTTGAGCTAATGATGTTGTATGAGTTTTGAGTATGAATGAAGGGTATTGGAAGCATGAATGGAGCTTGGAGCAAACGCTTTCCTTACCAAATGCCTATTGAGGGAGTACTCTACACCTTATCACTTTTAATTGATTTTGATTTGGATTGAATAGATTAGCATGCTACTTCATGTGTTATGTTTTTGGGATGTTTATTTTCATTATTTAGGATTTCCTTTTCAATCAAGGTTGGGATGATTGTGAGCTTACATTGTTTTGGATGATTTGAATGTGTGCTTCATTGTTTAATGATGGTGATTTTTATTTTTGCATGTTATGTATTTTTGTTTTGTTTCGTGTTTGTTGAGTCTTTATTTTATGTTTTGTGTGTTTTCTTATTTTTGTCTTGGTATGTTTGGTGATTTGTTTTGAGATGTTGTGAGTCATTTTTGAACATGAGTGGTGATATGTTGTAGTAGTAAGTGATGACAAGTTATGATTAAGAATCTCTACACTTTCGAATTGTGACATGTTTTATTTAACTTGTTCAAATTTGAGATGAATGTGGTTCAATAAGTTTCTTAAGGTCCGAGCACAAGCTTGTGAGCATTTGAGCCTCAACCGTGCATACATGGTTTTTTTCTTCATGAGTGGATTGATTGTGTTTGATAAGCTAGAACTTGCTCAAGGACTATAGGAACGAGTCCGATTTGTGGAGATTAGTGAAATGATCTTAGGCCATCCTTGTCATTTATAGTCATTACCATATATTTCCCTACCTTGAACATCATCCCTAGTCAACCACTTTGAGCCTTAAAGCCATTTTATTGTGAATTTAGCACACTACAAGCCTTAATTACCCACTTGAGCCTTACATACATACCTTTTGTGTGAGTGATTGAGGAGATGTGGTTTAGAAAGGTTTGATGAGAATTGTGCAAGAAAAGAAAGAAAATGGTAACAAGCAAGGAAAAGGATGAAAAGAGCACAAACAAGAATGAACATGCAACCTCATGACAAGAAAATGAGCAAAGAAGCAACAATAATATGCTCAAGTACTTAAAAATCCAAGAAAGGAAGCATGAATCATAAGAAGCTCAAAAAATCCAAGGAAGTTGATGATTAGTGCTTGTTAGTATCAAAGATAAGAAAGAAAGAAGGAAAAGTGGAGAAGTTGATCATATCTTCGATTATTTACACTTGATTAGTCACTCTTACCTATATTCTTCCTACCCTACCAAAGAGCCTATCATTACATCCTTAATAAAAGACCTTTTTGATCACTAATGGAAACTTTGGTGGTTTGTGAATGTAGTCCACGAGCAAGCTTATAGCGAGTCGAGCCAATCGATTGATGAGTGTTGTTTTACCCTACTTTAAAGAGTGTTGAGTGAAATTGATATCTATGTGAGGCTTGGACTAAAAAGGGACTGTATTATACTATCATTCTCTTTAGATTGAACTTGTTAATTCTTCATGTCATGAATCTAATGTTGTAGGATGACTTAGCATAAATTGTGATTCTTATTATTATTTATGTGTTATTACTTATGTTCGTTTAGTCTTTTCCTAGGTGAATATCACTCTCCTTGGTTTATCATTTCGTTGTGCGAGGACGCACAACACTTTAAGTTTGGGGGTGTGATGAGTGATATTTTATGTTCTAATTGGTTGTGTTTTGTGTTTTTATGGAAATGTGTGTGAATGAGCTTAAACCTATAATTTTTACTTTTTATTAGATGCTAAACATGATAAGGAAGATGTAGGAAAAAGCGGATCTCAATTTGGAGTTGAAACGAGGGAGAATGAGCCAAAACAGTGAAGAAATACAGGAGCCAGCACCAACACGGGCCGTGTAGCCAACACGGCCCTGTAAGCGATGGCCGTGCGGCAACACCTATTCGTTCAACACGGGCACCTTAAGGCCGTGTCCAGTCGCACGAGTCGTGTTGGCAGCACGAGCCGTGTCATCAATACGGCCCTGTAAGAAAAGGCCGTGCGGGAGCATCAGTTTACACAACACGGCCACCTTATGGCCGTGTGACAGAGCACGACTCGTGCTGTGTAAAATCCTGGAAAAAAATTAGAATCCTTCTAGAAGCCTCCCAAGGGGTATAAATACCCAATACTTCAATATGTGAGAGGAGATCCGAAATTCCACCCTTCTACACACACCTCACATACCATTTCTTCCATTTTACACCATCATCTTCATCCATTCTTTAAGTTTGCAGATAATGAAGCAAATAGATGGCACATCAATGAAAAGGAGCTCTTTGCAGTTCGAAAGGCGTTCAAAAAATGGCCGTTATTTCTTCTCGCGAAGAAATTCATCCTTAAAATTGATAACACAAGCGTCAAAGCCTTTTTGAAAAATAAAATCGAATTTAAACCTGAAAAGGCTAGACTACTAAGATGGCAAGCAGAATACCAATATTATGATTTTAATATTATCATTATTAAATCTGTTGATAATATTTTGGCAGATTTCCTGACAAGAGATGGAAGGAGCTGAGATAGACTCCATCCTGACTATTTCAAGGCACCTGATGGACAACCTTGAGTTGCTCAAAAGGGAATTCGAGAACCTGGCACTCAATGCAACACGTGCTAGAAAATTACAAAAAAGTGATCGGACTAAAGTGTCTAATCGCATACGAGTTTATATTCGCAACAATGCGAGTCTCTTCTAGTCCTTACGAAAGCCACTCCTCAGGGCTGTTGATGGCAATAGCAATCGACAAAAGGAGAGTAGTCGAGAATAGGGCTCTAAACCAGGAGCAGGGGATTCAAATACCCTTGGCACGAGTTCTAGATTGGAACCTCCAAAAGAGGAACCAATCCAAGAAAAAGTCGAGGCTTCTGAGTCACATCTTAAGCCTTTGAGTCAACCAAGCACCTCTGGGGTCAAAGAGAGAGAGATCATCCTTAGGCCTATGACAGACACTGTTAAGGTTGGTATTAACTTAGCTGATTTTTTTTATTGGCAGGAATACCAGGCCAGCTGGGAGAAATTGAATACCAAGCAAGAAATCCGACTGGAGAAATACTGGGTGGATATATCTGGGGAATACCCCCGAGTTTGGATGCGAGAGGGCTCAAATCCAATGGATGTAAAGCAGTGGTATGACTTTGGGGCACTAGCCTCGTTCTATACTGTTGCACCAGTTTTCCCAAAACTTGCAAAACTTCCAAATTGGCTAAGAGAAAAGGTTTTCAAGGCATGGGAAAATAACTCGACTCTATCTAGATGCGATGTATTAGAGCTGTACTTCACCAGTGCGGCCCCAAAACTAGTCGGGAAAGGCAACCACGAGGCATTCCATTTCATCAAGCTAAGAAGACCCGATGTTTCAGCATCAAATAAGATCAAAGAGTCTTTCGGAAAGGAACTAGTCTTGGTTTCTACATTTTCTGAAGAACAAATCTCTACGCGGAGAGCGAGGGGTTTGTATGCCTCCATCAAAGCAATGGTGGAGGTGAAGTTCCCATTCAAGTTCGAGCATAAGCCTCTGAGTAGGTCTTTCCTGTTGAATACTTTAATAGGGAAGAAGACAGTGTTCGCTGAGAAGGCTTTCCAGGAAAACAAGAACTTCTCTGGAGAAATAAGATTCCAGTGAGTAAACAAACTCACCAGAGATATTGCAATATGGCCCATTTTGAGCAATGGACGAACAAGGTATGCACAAGCTGTTCCACCCAAACAGAACCAGAATTTGGGAAAGGGATAAGATTGGGCATAGGGATGATCAGAACTGTTGATCCATCCCCAACAAAGGAGACACGTGGAAAGAAGAGGGTGAAATCTCTTCGCAATCCCAAGAGCCGGGAGAATCATCAGGCACTAAAGATGACAAATGACTCCTCAAGAAAGCAAGAGCCAGGTGACCTTTCCAAAAGAGTAACAGACATATGACCGACAAGAAAGATGACCCACAAAAGGAATCTAATAAAGAAAGACCAGACAACTGCTGAAAAGTTGGCATCCAATGTAAAGTGACGCAAGCAGTGACGTCACAAAAAATCCAATAAAGAAAAAAAGACCAGTCAACTGCTGAAAAGTTGGCATCCAATGTGAAGTGACGCAAGAAGTGATGTTACAAAAGATTGAGAGGCTTTGAAATTCGAATTTCAAATCCGAAAGCCTCTATAAATAGGTGAGTTGAGGAAGCAGAAGGCATCGACCAACACCCTCTATTTTCCCTTTCTAAAATAAACATTGTATCTCTTTCTTTTATGAGTGTTTTGAGTGCAGCTACAATAGGTAGCTAAAGGAGTTATTTCATCTTGTTCTGTGAGATGAGTGTGTAATAGATTATCCATTTAATAAATAAATAATCTGGGGTTACTGCCCGCATGTAACCTTCCATTTCATTCTACAACTTCAATCTCCATACTTTCCGACGAGAAATAGTAGCAACATCTTGTACACCCGGCGTAGAAAACGAACCAGGGTTGTGCTAAGATCCGCTGAAAGAACAAAATTGATACATCACACTGCGGGGCGCGTGGTTGGCTGTGAGGAGCAATAGTAAAATCTCCCGGATACCCAGTGGATTGACGGTCAAAAAAGGTACTGTTACTGTTTTAAGATGGTTAGCTATGAGATTAATGTTGTTTAATTAATGTACGGAAGCATGTTGGGCCTGATATGGTCGTAATGGAATATGTCTATTTTGAAAAATAGAAGGACAATGAAAATCTGATAATATAGATATGATATAAGTTGATTAGGAATGAAAATTTTCGAAAAAATTATTTTGGGACTAAAAATGCAACTTTTGGGACCAGAAAAAAGGTTTGGGATAAAAAATGCAACTGAGATAATCCAACGGGACTGAAAGTGCAATTATCCCACATCCTTCTTCTCAACCTTAACTACTACATTCTCCGCCATCTTCAAATGTGGTGTTTCTCTTGCACTTGCAACCTTGAGGCTCGCAGTAGTCGGCTTAAGCTTTCTTGCTAAATCCCTGCAATCAGATTTATGTAAGTATTCAATGTATCCATTAGAAAGCTCATCATACCTGTCATCAAAATCAGTAGAAAGAAAAGCAAGAAGTTTGCTTCGGCATTTTTCAACAGGATCCTTAGACATGATCAAAGGCAAGCTTTCCTCTGCGGCCCCCTCTACTTCTTTGATGCTTCTACACTCTTGCATATCAGTAGGCCATTTCATAACTTTCTCAAGTGAAAAGACGAATTCTTTATCATTAACTTGCAACTTAAGTTCTCCCTTTTTTCACATCTATGTTCGCTCCTGCCATCACAAGGAACGGTCTTTCCAAAATTAGAGGAACTCTGTCATCTTCGTCTTCTTCCATGTCTAGCACAATGAAGTCCACTGGAAATATGAACTTTCTAACTTTCACTAAAACATCTTCAACTACCCCTCTTGGGTAGGTCAAGAATCTATCAGCAAACTGCAATGCTACAGATGTCGGCTTCAGCTCCCCCAAACCAAGCTTGATGAATACGAAATAAGGCATCAGATTAATGCTAGCCCCCAAATCACATAAGGATCTCTTAGCTTGTCCTTTTTCAATTTCACATGGTATGGTAAAGCTCCCCAGATCTTTCAACTTCACAGGAAGTTTCTTTTGTATCACAAAACTGCAGCTCTCTATCTTATTCACTGACTCACCTCTAGTCAAACTTCTCTTCTTATACATGATGTCTTTCAAGAACCTTGCATAGTTTGGCATCTTTTCTAGGGCTTCTGCAAAAAGTATATTGATATAGATTTTCTTGAATATCTCCAATTTTTTTTTGAATTTTTCATCCAATACTTTCTTAAAGAATTACTGTGGAAACGAAATTGGATGTTTTGTCTTTGGAATTCCCCAAATATCCTTCTTAAACTCCTTTCATTTTCTTTTTCAGCTCTTTCTGCCTTAGCTTTTTGCCACTTTTTCAACTTAACTTCAGGTTCTTTTGACTTATCTGCAGCTTCCGGGACCTGGGGATCATTCTGGACGAGTTTGACAACATGAGAATTGGGATGAATTTTTTATGTTTTCACCGGAGGGGCAACGAGTTGTGCCGACCAGGCGCACAGGTCGTGCCAGCATCTTGTGACTTGTGCCGCAACATGCGCGGGGCATCATCGGCAGTCGTTGTCCCTGGCACTAGTCGTGCCGGCCTTTTGCACAAGTCGTGCGGCAGTTTTCCTCACCTGTTAGATGACACGACGCATCGGGTGCACTGATTTCATGGCTGCATGAGTCGTGCCGAGCCTGGCACGAGTCGTGCGGCTTGTCAGCGCCAAGTGTTCGCTCCCGTTCGATTTTTTAACCTCCGTTTCGACTCCAGACTATTTCTATGGAATTTTTGAGCCCTCGTACTGCGTTCCACTCCTCAAGGTGATAGCCATAACTTGCTCTTTTGGGTTCGCCACTGTTTGAGAAGGGAACTTACCTTGCTGCTCTAATCTTCCTACTGCAGCATACAACTTTCCAAGAGCAATATCAGTTTCTTTCTGCTTTTTCTCATTCTCATTCTGTCTGATTTTAGCTTGCTCTTTATTAGTTATCATCAGCTTGACCATCAAGTTTATTTGATCTCCTTGATTCTTCAATAACACTTTCAACTTATCATCCATGGATACTTTTCTTTTAACAGGCTTATGGGCTGGATCAATTCCTGGAGGAGGTGCTACTGCATTACTCGGGTTTTCATAAGACAAATTATCATTCCTTCTCTGATTGTTGAAGTTGAAATTTTCTTAGTCATTCCTTCCCCATTGCTGATTACTAGGTCTGAAATTCTGTCTATTTTTGTAATCCCCTTGAAAATTCTGACCCATAACATAATTTGCTTCCTCCATATGATCTTCATCTCCATCCATTCTAACTTCCTCTCATCTGTTTCCTAGTCCGAGATGATCCATCTTCTTATGCAGCTCACTGAGTTGACTCTTTAATTCTGATAGCTCACTGATGTCGACCTGAACTTCTACTTTCGCCACTTTATCAAAAGCGACTCCATCTGATCTCTCCATAGGCTAATCATACGTTTTAGATGACATCTCCTTAAAGATCTCTTCTGCTTCATCTGCTGACTTTTTGAAGATTAATCCTCCTGCTGTCGCGTCCACCAACACTCTTGATTCACTCCTAAGGCCTTGATCGAAAAAGCCTAAGTAAGTGTCTTATATAAATCCATGCTGTAGACTACAACGCAACAGGTCCTTGAACCTTTTTCACGCTTCATAGAAACTCTCCAAGGCTCCTTGTTTAAATAGTGTGATCTTTTGCTTCACCTTAAAGCTCTTGGAGGGAGGGAAGTACTTATTCAAGAACTTATCTGCCAACTGCTCCCATGTAGTACAACATCCTACAGGAAGGTTGTTGTACCACTCTTTGGCTTTCCCCGTTAGTGAGAATGAGAAAAGCTGCATTTTGATAGCATCCTCCGGAACATTCTTATGCTTCTGCGTCCTCGCATACTCATCAAATAATTGCAGATGCTCACTAAGACTCTCCAAAGGATTACCACTGCACTACTGTGCTTGTACCATCCGTATCAGTCCAAACGGTAACTCAAAATTCTCCGCAGTGATTGCGGGTCCATTCAATCCAGCATTCGTGTTATGCTTCAGCTTATACTGGTCCCGCATTGGAGTTGGGGCCTAATCGTCTGCCATCTTAGTTAATTTTACCTGTGCTCACGCAGCTGATTAGAATAGTTTTGGATCTAAATAAAATAAAAATAAAATAAAAATAAAAGCAATTAAAAATTTAACATCCTAAATTAAAATAAATCACAAAAGAGTTAAATAGTAAAGTCTAGAAAATTATCCCCGGCAACAGCGGCATTTGCTTGTTCACCTTTTTGCATGTCCCCAAGTGTAGGGAATCAATTGTAGTTCAGCGTGTGACCAAGTAAAAATATCGAACCCAAGGGATTAGCATTAAATAAGATACACACTAACTAATTCGTACCACTAATAATTAAGACAAAGTAATATTTTTTTTATTTTGGAAATTATTAAACTAGTTATGCAGAAAAATAAATATTAAATAAAATAAATAAATAAATAAAAGTCACACTCAGTCACAGGTGTTTCAAGAGACAAGAACAAGATAGTTTTAGGATAATCCAATTTATCATGCGAAATAAGACAAATAGACAAGTGAATCAAATCATTCAGAATTTTATAAGAATTATCACTTAAGCATGCTAAACCACTCATGGACAAGTGAGATTTAACAATTTTAAAGAACATAAATTCATAGGACCAAATTAATAAGATAATTCCCTATTCCCTTTAGGTACTAAGGAAATTAAATACTCACAACCCCTTATTCGCTTTCTAGGCGATTCACATGCAAAATTCCATATAGGCTAGTGCAAGAGATCTATCCTGTATAGGTACTAAAGGAATTGGATTAGGGCTTCCTTACCATATTTCTCTTTAACAATGGTCATGCAAAGATAATAAGGTATCCTATATTGATGGTCAAACAATCAAAGACTATATATTGGTCAATCCTATTCAATTGTCACGAAATAACAAATATAATCATGGAATACATTCAAACTCAATCATACATCAATCAATGATAATATCATAAAAATTAAGAAACATGATTATATAAGTCTAAAATAAAACATCAATAAGTAATAAATATTTTGCAAAAATTATCATCATAGGTGTCTAAAATCTCAAATCTACATGATAAACTTTCAAACCCTAAAACTATAAAGAGGAAACTAGCCCATGGTGTTACAAGTAACTACCATGGTAAAAGATGAAAACTTATCCATGAATTTATAAATCAACGATAAGAAATTAAATAAGGAAGAAAAACCCTTGTCTGGAATAATTCTCCTTCTTCTTTTTCCGTCTTGATGATCCTCTTCCATTCTCCTTCTCAAGTAGCAAACACCGTGACTGAGTGTGATAGGTGAAAGGCGGGTGAAGGGTAGAAGGTGAAAGCGGATATGATGGATTAGAGTTTAAAACTCTAGGTGATGTGGTGGTGGTAGATTATGCGGTTTCTACACACTTTATGTGGTGATGAGAATGAGTATATATATGTATGAGAATTGAATAAAATAAGGAGTAGATCTTGAAAAATCAGGAAAAATATAATTATGGAAGATATGGATGGATATTAAATTAGGAAATAACTTTTCCACCAAGAAAATAGGAAATAGAGGGTAATTTTTGTGAATTTTTGGAATTCTCGCTGGCAGCTGCGCGACCTCACGGTTTTGTGCATAACTTCTTCATCTGAGCTCCGATTGAAATATTTTTTGCACTCACGCGACCCTCTCTTCCGTAACTTTCTAACCATATATCACAAGACCAGTTTAGACTTCTACAGAAATATAGAAAATATATAGAATGTAGTCCTATGTTCCATGATATCTTGCACAAATTCACGCTCCATTCTAATTTTGCACTTTTAACCCGTTTTTCACTTAAAAACACGAAATAACACCTCAAATGTACCAATATCTTAAATATATGAAAATTAATCATTTAATGCTAAAATACGAACATAAATCCTACAAAACAGTGCTAAATCGGACCCTAAAAAATGCAGAATTTCACATTAAACAGAAAACCTTCATGAGTTCATCCAGAATATCATATACGTCATACATGTCATCTGCTATGGCAATAAACATCGTAACCTTGGTCAGGATCTCCCTTGAATATCCCCGATGAGGCTCGTGGACAAATACCAGTGCCCAAAAATAACACTCTGCCAATCTATGCCTTGCAAACCTTAACTTCTCCACAAGACCAGTTGCTTCTTACCACCTGCACTACATAGATCAAAGATCAGTGAAAATCGCAGAATAATTATTCAACAACTTGTTGCTTTAAACTGATCAATCACAATGAAGTCGACAGATTGCGAACAAATTACTTTCTCAAACACACCATGATTCAAATTCAAAATGTCAACTAGATTCAATTAAAATTCCAAACATTTAACACATTCAAACCCATCGATCAAACTACACAGAGTCAAAACAAATGTAAAAAATGAATCAAAATTCAACAGTATTAAAAAAACCTTAGGCGGGCCGATGTCGTTACGTTGAGTAAGGCCAAGTGTTGCTCGAGCAGCAAAGTGAACCACTGCTCCATTGATCAATCCAGAGGCATCATCGGCGCTGGAATATCTTTCACCAGCGAGTCCACTCGCCGACGACGATGACGACCAGCCCTTTTCCTCCTCCGCCGCCACCACTGCCCAATCCAAAATGATGTTTGGCATGAATCGCAGCTCCTCCGAATGGGAATTTCAATGATTCCTTTAGAAAGTCGCTGATGGGTGATATTTTCACCTAGATTTTAGTATCTTTTTATGTGAGTTTTCGTATATTTTTATCCATATTTGTGTTCTATTTGGTTGTATTTTGTGTTTTTATTGAAATATATGTGAATGAGCTTAAACCTACGATTTTTACTTTTTATAGGATGCTAGAGATGATAAGAAAGGCATAGGAAAAAACGGATCTCAATTCGGAGTTGAAACGAGGAAGAACGAGCCAAAACAGTTAAGCAGACAGCACAACACAGCTAGCCGAGTCCAGCAGCACGACCCGTGCCGAGTGCAAAACACGGGCCGTGTACTGCGCACGACCCTGTCCAGAAGGCGGTGTGAGAGCACCAGAAGACACAACACGGCCACCCCTGTGGCCGAGTGCGGAACACGAGCCGTGCCGGAGTCAGAAACAGAGCTGTGTTGCAACACACGAACTGTGTTGGTGCAAAAACTGTTAAAAAAATCAGAATCCTTCTAGAAGCTTCCCAAGGGGTATAAATACCCCTTTATTCAACAATTGAGAGGAGATCCGAAATTCCACCCTTCTACACACACCTCACACACCATTTCTTCCATTTTCCACCATCATCTTCATCCATTCTTCATCCACCCATCTACACTTGATCCCCTCCATCAAATCCACCGTCCAAGTGATCAATGAAGCAAGGGAGAGTGAGATCACAAGAAGAAGAAGGAGATCTCCATTGAAGCACTTCAAAGGGGGAATCTAATTCTAATTTTTGTGCATTTCTTTATAAATTGATCATGTTTTGTAAGGATCTTAATGTCTATGTTAATTTTCTTATGGATATGAGAGACTAATCTCATTTGTGAGATTAGCTCCATGATTGGTGTTGGATAATTTAGTTTTTATGCAAATTGATTTTAATCTTGAATGGACTTTGTGTTATTTCTATTATTGATTGTTGATTGCTTGATGTATATGATGATTTGTGTAATTAATTGTCATGGGCATGTGATTAGATTGAGAAATCGATTATGTGTTTAGGATAGTTCATTGAATCATTTCATCATACACTTCATGTGCATTAATTTAGAATGAGATAGAGATATCCTTCTAGATTTAGACCCCTTTGATAGAACATTTGATTAGCTTAATCGAGAGATTGGTTGATTAGGTGAGGAGAACCAAGCCATTAGTAAATTCATAGTACCTTAAAAGGGAATATTGCCTATGATTTAGTACCTAATTAGGGAACTCATAGAGTAATTAGTACCTAGTGGGAGGTGTTTGCTATGGTCTCGATCCTATGTGCTTTTGGAATTCTTGTTAAGGGCCTACATCCTATCCATCTCGAGAGAGAGTTTAGGTGGAATTAGTGATCGCTTCTATACCTTGTCCATGAGAGATTAGAATTAATTGCATGATTACTTAATTATCTATGCCATGATTGTTGTTAATCTCATCCTTGCATCATTTGGAACCATCTTATCTTTGCATTCATTTTATCTTTATTTCTTGCTTTAGCATAATTGCATTCGTCGTCCTTATAAAATCACGATAAACTTGAGATCGCTTAAACTCTAGTACGTTCCTCCCTGTGGTTCGATAATTTCTTTAATTGGTCATACCTACTAAACTATGGCTAATCAGTCTCCGCCCATGATCTGGATCCCCAACCATTGTTGTCCTCTCTAGATCGGATAAAAAGAAGAGAGAAAAACGATTGCATCCAATCTTCTCCAGATCTGATAAAGGAAGAGAGAGAACATGATTGTAGGAGTTTATTATAAACGGGTTTGACCTATGATGTGGTAGATCCGGTTGTACCATTTTAAAAGAAAAAGACGGGCCTAGGCAAGTCTTTGCCAATTAAAATTTATCCTAATTCACTACTCAAAACAAACATAAATTAACAATATTTTTGTTAAATGACAAAGTCTTTTGTGAGACATTATTCACATGAGACGGTTTGTGAGATGTATTAAAGTATGTCTATTATTTACATAAAGTATGTTTAATAGTTATTAAAATATATTTTTTAAAGTATGCTGAATTATGCGTTAAAGTATGATTTTAGCATGTTACATCATAATTTATTATCGATATACTTTAATTACAAATAAGCATACTTTATGTATACAATAAGCATACTCTAGTAATGGATCAACATGTCTCACACCCGTCTCACAAATAAATCGTTTCACAAGAGAGTGTCTCTTTTTAAATTTACTAGATCCACCTCATTCTAAATCTAATTTCTTATTCCAACTCACATAACAAACAAATTTAAATTTTTAAGTAAGGTTTTCGGTTCTTTTTTTTTTTTTTTGCACGGAACACAAAATCCATAAAGTTCAAAAGATAATATGTTCAGCTATCAAATCAGTAATCCCTCCGTCCCATTTTAATGCTTACGTTTATTTTTTACACGTTGATTAAAGAGTATAATATTTTAATAGATAATTGGTGGAAATATATAATATTTAATATAAAGTGAGTAGGTGTATTAGTATTGGATGTAGTCCCATAGTGATATATTAATTGTTTTAGGTGAGTTCCATACACCAAAAATGAAAACGTAAAAATTGAAATGAAACGCTCAAAATATAAATATGTAAGTATTGAAATGGGATAAAGGGAATACTTTTTTTTCTATGTCCTGGTACAAATATCATGAAAAAAGTTACTAAGTGTAAACGAAAAATTTATCTTTTAACGCGTGTGTGAACTAATTTCATCTTGCAGTCTGATTATATCGAAATTACTCATTAATACGTAAAAATTTATTATTTAGATTGATGAATTATTACACTTTTTGACAAAGTATCGCATGTATCACACGAAAGTAATCTCTACGTTTAAATCTAATTTATACTCCCTCAATTGTTGCGAGGAGATTAAAAAATATAATATTTTATTGTGAGAGCCTCATGAAAATATATTAATTATTTTTGTGTGTGTCTCATTTACTGAAAAATAAAATGTAAACCGTTGGAGTGCGACGCCCAACTTGAAAATACATAATCATTATTATAGGATGGAGGGAATACTCTTTAATATTGAAAATTGTAGTACCATTTAATACTCTCTTCACCCCACTACAAGGAATTCATTTTGTCATTTTTCATGTCTCTATATTATTTCTCATGCATTTATCTTTTTAGTAAATGAGATCCGCACAAAACAATTAATATATTTTTATAGAACTCATACACCACACTAATACATCTACCCACTATACATTAAAATATTATTTTTTTTCTTATCTACACATTCAATATTATCCCTTAATTTACGAGCGAAAATAAATGTCCTTGTGGTGGGAAGAGAGTATAAAAATTTGTACTCCATTACTTAATTTATTTTGGAAAAAAGAAAAATACTACTCTATATTACAGTTCGGGGTATTTGTTTAGAAGGTTTAGATAGGTGAAATGAGAATGGAATGAGTTTTAGGTGTTTGTTTGATAACTATCATTCCTTGCTACAGTAACTTCATATCCCAAAATATTGGAATCATCCATTCCATAGAAAAATGATTGGTATCACTTTCATTCTACTCTACCATTCCAATGCTTCTTTTACTAATGATTTTTTAAGGGAAAAATTTTTGAATTTTTAAAAAAAATTTATATGTACAAAAATATCATCCATTAATATTAATCTTTTAAAAAAATTATTAGAAAAAAATAAAATTGACTTCATTTTTTAAAGAATTTCTTTACATTCCAAACAACATTATTAACTATATAATAATCATTCCATACCATCTACTAAACATTATGACTATAAAGTACATACTCATTACCATTATCCATTATTATTATTATTATTATTATTATTATTATTATTATTATTATGATTATGATTCTTCCTTCTAAAATACCAAACGCCACTTAGTTTTACCACTTTTCATTTTTAATCAAAATTACCGTACCAAAATTGTCTCCTAAAGTAGTTTACTGACTTATTAAATCCCAAAATCAACTCGCCTGTGGTGTGGTGGGTAGACTATAAACGGTTAGAATTGGTTAAATCATGGTGTATAATTTCAATTTGAATTCCACCTGCTCCTTAGTCTTGGTCTCTGCACGCCCGATTTCTGAAAAGTATTTCGATTTTCTCCAACTTTATATCAATGGAGCAGAAACTGGCGAACACTATATGATTTCTCCATTATTTCCCGTAAATTGATGTTCGCGTTTGCCGATGGATCCGATTACTGCGTTGCCGGATGATTTCGTATCCGAAATTCTGTCGCGCACTTCTCCGATCGACGCCTCAAGATTCGCTATCGTCTCTAAGGATTTCAAATCCGCCGTTGAATCAGACGCTGTTTGGGAAAGATTTCTGCCCCCTGATTGGTCGGAAATCCTCTCAAGATCAGTGTCTCCGGTGGTTTATCTCACCAAGAAAGACCTTTATTCCATCCTTTCTCGCTCTTCCATCCTCCTTGATGCCGGAAAATTGGTACATCTGCTGCTTCTCTCTCTCCTAATTTATGATGATTTCTCCTTTTTTTCATGGTAATTTATGTTAATTAAGCTTATCTGTCGACCATTGGTGATTCGTATACTGTTATCTTAGCTGAAAGTTCAATTCTTCGGTTGCACAACTGATTTGTTGTTTTCACTTGAGTCCTTTCAAGTGTTTAGCAACGTGGTTTTGCTTCATAGTGAGAAATTGGAGCTGAATTCTGAAATTTGTTGAGAATTAGCTGTCATTTTGCTTCTTAATAAGATAAGGTGCTGTAGTTTGTGACTTTGTTTGATTTTGCCCCATATGACTGGGTTCTGGCTTGGTTCGAATTTGGGAATGAGAGTGATGACTGGTATCATTGAGGGGTCAAACACAGCCGGAGTGATTATGATTGAAGGGTAGGAGATAATTATTGAATCAACGAGAATGATTAATGAATTTTGATTCCTAAGCCTCTGCACGAAGCATGAGCAATATTACCCTACCCTTACCAAGCACCCCTTATTTTTTGTGGACTTGTCCGTTTTCCATGCCTTATAAGGTAATGATCGTTTGTTTTTATGTAAACCTACTAATTCCACTCTTTTGTGCATCCTTTTTGTGCTAAGCTATCATGAAGACTGTTGATTCTATGAATATATTGATTCTCCTATAAAATAGTTTGTCCCAATTATTGGAGAAGATTAAATTCATATCTATGATTAAGTTATTAGGTCAGGAAAATCAAAATAATGCAAGAAATTAAATGCAGGTTTCGGCCCATTTTTATGGTTATAATAGTTCATTGTTTTGATTAAAGCATATTCAAATTTTCATATGCTGCTGTCAAAAAATAAATAAATAGAAAAATGAAGTTATATATGCTGAATGTGACACTTGAACTTTGAATCAGAGCTTTTCTCTTGACAAAACGAGTGGGAAGAAACGTTATATGATAGGCGCAAGGGAGCTCAAAATTGTGTGGAGTAATACCCCAGAGTACTGGGAGTGGATGCCCTGTGCGGACTCAAGGTTCTTTAAGCCTCTCTTTGTTTTCGATTTTCTCATTTCTTTCTCAGAAAGTGTTGGCCATTGATTTTGTGCCATAGAAGTGAATTTCAAATCAATGGTTTCAATTTGCAGATTCTCCGAGGTGGCTAAGCTCAACTATGTATGCAGACTTGATATCCGTGGAAAAATAAAGACACAAATGCTATCCAAGAATACAACCTACGTAGCTTATCTGGTATTCAAGTTAGCTGAGGAATTTTATGGACTTGAATCAGCAAATGCAGTAGTTAGATTTGTGAATGATGATGTTGTTGGAGAAGTCGAAGAAAGAAGCATTGATGTGCACCTGCAAGAAGCGAGTGCCAGTAATGAACGTCAAGAGCAAAGTGGAACACGCCCAGTAAGGAGATATGATGGATGGATGGAGATCGAAATGGGAAGCTTCTATAACGATGAACGTGGTAATGCAGAAGCAGAGGCGCAGCTGAGGGGGATCAATGCCCATCACTGGAAGTCTGGTCTCATCGTCGAAGGCATTGAGTTTCGACCAACGGCTCACTGTCGTCCCTAAGAAAACGAGCAAACCTTTATATTTGCACAATTCTTTTGAGTTACAAAGAATGTTTCTACAATGATCAGTTTTCTTATTGGAACAGAACATACTATCTATTCATTATTACTTGTGGATTTGTTTGTGTATAGTTGTTGGTTATACTTTATTATCGTGTTGCAATTAGTTTGTAATTTATCTTAATGACATGATAATGATTAATGAACTTTATTTGCTGGATTTTTATGCATTCATTATGAAAGAATACATAGATTGATTCTCTCTCTCATTCTCTCTACATATTGTTGCAGCCCCAGTTTATAGAACAATTGATTATACTTGGTATGAAAATCAATTTGAACAAAATGTTAAAAACACATGATAACTAATTTAATCATTTACATTGGTCTTTTAATTTTTTGAGATTACTGATGTCACTTAATGAAATTTCGAGTTACAATAGTGTCGTCTTGCCCATTTCGAAAAAGTTGACACTTCTACAGATAGAATGCACGGAGAAGAACACATTCAACTATTCATGTATGTTTGTGATGAAAAATATTTAGAAGTTGATAATTGAGATAAGTAAAGGTAAATGGAGTATAAATTAGGAACTCAAGGTTGCCTTTGCATTCTAGTTCTGAAATTGAAAGATTTAAATAAATTATTTTTCCAGTATATTCTAACGCAAGAATCATCATAAGTTCATGCGTATAGGTTTGATCCTTTCAATTTAAATAAATTGATGAAAAACCTTTTAAGTAGGGAATGCAATAAACTTAATGATAAAAAAATACACCTTAAATCAATCAAGTAAATAATAATTGCATAAGATTAATTTAATTTGATTAAATTAATAATAAAAATTATAATGCCTCAGTCTTATTCTAATGATTACATATTTTCTTTTTAAGCGTTTACTTCTAATTATTACATATCCCTTTTTGGTATATGAGATCCACACAAAACCATTAAAAAATCTCTATGGAACCCACTTACAAGTTACAACACTAATAGAACTACCCACTATACATTAAAATATTAATATTTCTCTCACATCAATATACATTATTAAAATACTATTATTTCTCTTACTTCAATACACATTAAAATACTATATTTCTTAATTCATATATAAAAAGCAAACATGGATCACGAGATGGAGGGAGTAATAAATACTCATAAGTCTAAGTAATATATTACTCACAATCAGGCTACGGACAATGGTCCTAAAAAAGGAAACCAGCCCATGGATATACGACAAGAACTGATTGGACCACTGGCCAAACAGAACGAGGAGAAAGGGAATACATCAAGACGGGGCTAGACCGAAAACAAGATTACCGGCATCCCAGGTCTTCACCTAATTGTGTTCAAGTAAAGAATGTGTCAACCGAGGCCAGGGAATCAGCTGCAGATGTCTTCATAGAAGAAGAATACGTTCTTGTTTTTGCTGAATCAGCTACTAATCACACGTTTGGTGTGCACTTTGAAATCGTAGTTGGTGGCGGGACTCTGACAGTTGCTCTAACCAAAGCAATCTTCTGATTTTTTGAATTACACGGACTATTTTATGGTGAAATCATTTTATACTCCCTCCGTCCGGTTCTAAGGTATCTATTTTCTTTTTGTACGTTGATTAAGGATTATTATTATTATTAGAGGGAAGTGGTGGCCATATTGTATACTTTTTTTATTAAATAGGAAAAATGAATATCTTTGAAGCAGACGCCAAAAATAGTAAAATTGATGCCTTAGAAGCGAACAGAGGGAGTAATTTTTAAATAGTTATTATCTTTTATTAAAAAATATTACTCCTTCCGTCCCAAAATCATCTTCACGTTTACTATAGATACGAAGTTTAAGAAAAGTCACTTTTTGACTTACTTTTGGGGGTAGTATGATATTTTTGGGTAATAAATAAATGATAAAATGTGTTAAAAAGGTGATAATAAATTTGAAATTAAAGTATGTTAATAGGGATATTAGTTAGTTGTTTTTCCTTTTTATGGAGGTGTGAAGTTGAATTTGGGACGGATCAAAACGGAAAGTGTGAGGTTGAAGTTGGGACAGAGAGAGTATAATTTTTAATAAAAAATTTTTTACTCACCGTCCGGTTCTAAGGTATCCATTTACTTTTTGCACGTGGATTAAAGAGTATTATTATTATATGTAAAGTGGATAGTTGTATTAGAGGGAAATGGTTGACACATTGTGTACTTTTTTACTAAGCGAAAATATATACATTTGAAGTGGACACAAAAAATAGTAAAATGAATACTTTAGAACCGGACGGAGAGAATATTACTTTTATTTATATTACGAATTGTAAATGAAATAATTAATGTACACCATACTATCGCTTTTCATCAAACAAAATATTATTTTTTAGATAAAGATTATGTGAAATTGTTTCACGGAATAATTTTTATGAAACACAAGAAGTGAAAACCATTATTGTTATAGTAATTTAATTAGGTATTAAACGATTCTCCTCCATATCAATTTAAGCTTTTAGATAAGATTGACATTTATAAATGATTCATTCATGAAATAACATTATCATTTTTTATTATAAAAGTTATAATTTTTTATGTGACTCATAAAGTCACACAACTCTTTACCAATAATAAATCATAGGAATTGGTTGGAAAAAAAAATCATATATTTTTTAAAAAAATTAGTTGTATGTATTTGCAATTTTCGTTTAAGAAAAAAAAATTCAATTGCAAATTGCAATCAAGGATGCATGCAGAGTCGACCCATAAATAAACCAGAGTTGAGGGGCATTATTGGTATATCGAATTCCTTCCCAACGTATTCAGCTGTGGTTACGTTAACAGAAATGCAAAAAATCGATTGGGAGAGAGAGAGAGGAAGAAGGGGTGGAAAGAAGACGTAACAGAGGACATTGATTTTCATTTTCATTTTCTAGGGGAAGGAAAAAGTAGCTGCAGAAGGGGGATTTTGGTTTCCTTCTTGTCCCTCTATTTATCTGCATGTAATTTATAATACGTACATATATATACGTACATAAATACGTATATACGTATACATGCGCACAGGATAAACATAGAGAGAAGGAGAGTTCTATCAGGTTGCATCCTCTCATACCATGTGAGAAACGATCGTTCTCATTTCTTCTTTGCTATATACAGCAACAATCAATATATTGGAGATTGTAGATTGCTTTCACGGAACAGAGAATTGGGGGAATATTTATGTTAATTACTTGAAGAATTTTTTATGGGTTTTCTGGCATTGGGATTTTGAAGAAGAATTTCTCGGGGTCTGACTGCTGTCTGTATTGGAAATGGTATGCATTTTGGGGTTCTCTGTTTTTTAATTTTGAGAATTGGTCTATGGGGCTTTGTTTATGTATCTTAATTTTTTCTCCCAGTATTAAATTAATAATACTGAGAAATGATCAAATATAATTACGGTTAGACTGTTAGATAAGATTATTATTATTATTAAAAAAAAAATTTCATGGCAATTTTTAAGTTGTTTCAGTTGAGTGTTTAATCAGCTCAGATTCTACATTTGAGTTTATGTCTCTGACTAACTGTGATTTTATGAGTTTCATTATTCATAGTATACATCAAAACATTCTCAGGAATTCCATATAGGTTGCTTTACACGAATAACCATGCTGTGTATTCATAAGTTTCAATTTGTCATCAAATGAAGTATGAGAGTTTTTGCCAAATTGAAGTTTCTAACTTGCGGAAATGCAGCAGCATATGATACCGGTTGTAATAGAAAAGATCTAATATGATTAAGTTTCTTTTTTATACCTCATTACATGTGAAGAATAGTAGCTGAAAGGTTCTACATGATGAGGAAAAATCTCTTCACTTAGCTTCTAAATTTATTGGAATTAAGTATTAATAAAATTTTGATTGCGATTAGGCAGCTGTTTGATAATGGTAACTTGTCCTATTTGTTAACTAATCATTCCCCTGACATGGCATGTATAAATAATCAATCTGATTCTGGTTAAAGTGGTGAATTTCTTGCGCCTCATATGAGAGTGGTGTATTGATACTTGAACTTATCTGAGAAAAATCCTGTCCATAGGCCTTGAAAGATCCATTACATGCAAAACTATTGCATTAGCTTGATTTCAAGAGCAGAGGTTATTTGTAGTCATGAAAACCTCACCTTTTTGTTGTCATGGACTTCCATAATAGATATAGCAAAAAGCTATGTGAGAGGATACTCCTGGGATAAATATTCGATATTTTACTCATCTTTTCATTATTTGTAAGTTTCAAGAGTTCCAAATAAAGATACAAGATGTGTACCATTGTTTCAATTGCTTATGAATGTAACATCAGTCCAAAGCACTGCTATTCACTGTATCCATGTAACAATTTATTGATTAGTAGATTCATTCGATCATGTTTCTTATATAAATCTACTATCATACAGACTGTTACAACTACTATAGCAGTTGGATCTCCTGTATGGGTGGAGGATTCTGAGGAAGCTTGGTTAGATGGGGAAGTTGTTGAAGTCAACGGTGAAGAGATTAAAATACTTAGTACATCAGGCAAGACGGTGAGTATTACCATGCACAGTATGATGTTAATGTCATCTGTTATGATTAAAGTGTTGTTGATGCAGTGTGTACGTATCGATAATAGTTGTTGCTTTGGAAAAGTTTTTGATCTTTTTACTGAATTCTTTACAATTTTCTGAAAGGAGCAGATAAATAAGTTAACAAAGGGCAATTTGAACAGTGCAAAATATGTCTTGGATTTGTAATTCCTCTTCCCTTCGTCTTCAATTCCACTGCAATAAAATTAAATCGTTTTATTTGGGTCTTACAATAGCCATATGGTTATTCATCCTCTGATATTAAAGTCTCATCTACAGTGCTCTGGTTAATAAATAGAAATTAGACTTGAGATCAAACTCTATAATGTTTACAAACCTAACTTTGAATAACATTATCTTGATATCTCATATTCAATGTTAATTTTTTTTTTTTTTTTTTAATTTTGTAGGTTGTGGCTAATGCAGCCAACATATATCCAAAAGATCCTGAGGCTCCACCCAGTGGGGTGGATGACATGACAAAACTGTCTTACTTGCATGAACCAGGTGTTCTGTACAATATGAAATGTCGATATGCCATTAATGAAATATATGTGAGTACTCTGGTGGTTTAATTTTCTAGAGTTTCCAAATCAAGGATGACATTATGCATCTTCCTTGCAAGTTTGAGTAACCTTTTATTGCTACATATAAAATCCCTACACAGTTCTGCAACATTTCTTATATTCCTAATGCATATTTACTTTATTCTGCAACATGCATCTGTCAACATTTTCAAGGAATCCCATTCCCAATAAATTTTCTGCATGTAACTAAGATAAGGTGGACTTTGGCAGACCTATACCGGTAACATATTGATAGCAGTGAACCCCTTTCAACGGCTACCCCATCTTTACAATGATGATATAATGGAAAGGTACAAAGGAAAGGCAATTGGAGAGCTAAGCCCACACCCTTTTGCAATTGCTGATGCTTCTTACAGGCAATATTTTCTTGTTCTTGATTCAGATATCAAGTTTGATTCTGCTTTCTTTTTGTCGACATCTGTTTCCAAAAATTGCACGTGTGTATTCTTATGCAGGCAAATGATTAAAGAGAATATAAGCCAATCCATCTTGGTTAGTGGAGAGAGTGGAGCTGGTAAAACTGAAAGCACTAAAATGCTAATGGGTTATCTTGCATATATGGGAGGCAGTGTTGGGGTTGAGGGGAAGCGAACTGTAGAGCAGCAAGTACTGGAGGTTTGTATCTTAATGCATAATTACTATATTTACATAGTGATGAGTGCTTTTACATTGAATTAGCTATTTGTAGAAGAATATGATACGAGTCCTTATATATCGAATTCTAGTTCTCCACGTCCTTTACTTTTCTCACCTGCTCTTTCCGTTTTTTCAGTCAAGTCCTGTTCTGGAAGCTTTTGGTAATGCAAAGACTGTGAGAAATAACAATTCAAGGTCTGTTAATCTCCCATTTGGAGTTTAGGTGCTAGTGATTTGATGATCAAGATTTTGATTCAAATGTGCTGTGATTGCAGTCGTTTTGGGAAATTTGTGGAGATTCAGTTCAATAATAGGGGTAGAATATCTGGTGCTGCTATCCGAACTTATTTGCTGGAAAGATCACGTGTTTGCCAAGTTTCTGATCCTGAAAGAAACTATCATTGCTTTTACATGCTTTGTTGTGCACCACCTGAGGTACAATATAGTTTCTGTTTGGGAAATGATTTATAGATACCCTTCTCAAGTAATTTTGAGAAACCTTTATAAGGAGGAACACTTTTTTTCCTGACGTGGTTTTGTTATTTCATCGTTTCAGTTTGAGTTTAATTGAATCTCTATTCTTTCATAGCCAATTAATTTTCCTTTTCTAATATACAGGTTGTCAATAAATATAAATTGGGTAATCCAAGGATGTTTCATTATTTAAACCAGTCAAATTGCTATGAATTGGATGGGGTTGATGATGCAAAAGAATATCTAGCTACAAGGAGGGCTATGGATGTAGTTGGGATCAGTCCTGATGAGCAGGTATAAATATCTTCCTTTACGATCATATTAAATGGTTTTGCTTCAAATAGCATGGTAACGTTTCCAATGCAGGAAGGGATATTCCAAGTTGTGGCTGCAATTCTTCACTTGGGTAATATTGAGTTTGCAAAGGCAAGTGATGGTGATGCTTCAGAACCAAAGGACGATCAATCACGATTTCATCTGAAAACAGCTGCTGAGCTCTTGATGCAAGTATCTTTTCCAATTTGTTCTATTTTAGCACGTTAATGATTTCTCTCATAATAGTTTATGTGAATAATTATAGGTGTGATGAGAAGTGTCTTGAAGACTCCCTATGCAAACGCGTAATAGTTACACGTGATGAGACTATAACAAAAAGCCTTGATCCGAATGATGCAGCAGTCAGCAGAGATGCCTTGGCTAAAATAGTTTATTCAAGATTATTTGATTGGTTTGTAATATACAAATGTTGACGCATTTAGATCTTTATGACCGTACCTTCTAAGCCATGATTGCTTTCTGTGTCAGGCTAGTTAACAAGATCAACAATTCTATTGGTCAAGATCCCGATTCACAACTATTAATTGGGGTGCTGGATATCTATGGATTTGAGAGTTTCAAGACAAACAGGTGCTTAACTGGTATGCTTAGTTCTCAACATTATGGATATAATGATGAATTCTGCTAGAAGCCAATTATTTTCTGATGCTCCTTCTGACATAAATGTTCTAAATTGTTATAGCTATTTATAAAAATCTGATTTGTCATGCACAAATTTCCATATTAACAGAATTATCAGTTTTATTCTTGAAGGACTCCCTTATTATCAAATACCTTTTTCATTATTTCATCTCTATGTAATTTATGTTATCTTCTGACTATAATATATATAGTTTGTTTTATTTTCTTATCCTCACACTTCTCTTGCAGTTTTGAGCAATTTTGCATAAACTTGACTAATGAGAAACTTCAACAACATTTCAATCAGGTTTGTATAGTCTATTCTGTCTCTCAAATGGTATAAAGATAATTAAACATAACTCTAGTTTTAAAAAAGAAGAAGAAGAAGAAGAAACAGAATCTTAGATCCAGATGGCACATTATATATCTCTGCAGCATGTTTTCAAAGGGGAACAAGAAGAATATACAAAAGAAGAAATTGACTGGAGCTACATTGAATTCGTTGATAATCAAGATATTCTTGATCTAATTGAAAAGGTTTGTCTATAGTTTTAAAAGTATTGGTCATATACTTGTACATATTATGGGTCCTTGTATAGGATAATGTATTCTATTCATTCTTCATTATATTCAGTTTTCTGAATTATACATGTATGCATAAATTCATGGAATGTGTAATTATTAACTTATTGTGACCAAAATATTCATTGTTTCCATAAATTATATGCAGTTCCACATCATTCTGGTGTTTGCAACTTTGTAACTTGTATATCAACTTTCCCTTTAAATTTTGATGAGTTAATTGTGGGCATTGGATTTGAGAAAAAAATTTGTTGTATTTCCCTATTTTAATTTGAATTTCATTCTTTCTGCTACAAATTTATCATGGGATTTTTCACTGTCAGAAACCTGGAGGCATTATTGCTCTTCTTGATGAGGCTTGGTATGTGTCTTTTATATGTAATTTTTTTTATCTGTAGGCAATGCAATGGCCTTGTTGACACGTATTTTTAAAATCTTGTAGCATGTTTCCAAGATCTACTCATGAGACATTTGCAGAGAAGCTGTACCAGACATTCAAAGACCACAAACGTTTTAGCAAGCCAAAGTTGTCGCGCTCTGGCTTTACCATTTGCCATTATGCGGGTGATGTATGCAATTATTTTTTTGTCATCTAATAAAGAATGGCATTGAAATTTGGGTACTGGCAGAAAAACTTATTGCTGCATGTTGAAGGTTTCGTTGCATCTACCTATTTCAGGTCACTTACCAAACAGAATTTTTTTTGGATAAGAACAAAGACTATGTTGTTGCGGAGCATCAGGCTCTCCTTAGTGCCTCAAGTTGCTCCTTCGTCTCTGGCCTATTCCCGCCTTTACCTGAAGAATCTTCTAAATCATCAAAATTTTCTTCAATTGGTTCTCGATTTAAGGTTCATATTCTATTATTCTGTATTCTGAAGCTATATCGTGTTCATCTCTCCAGTTTCATCCCCTTCTTGTAAATTATACAGCTACAGCTGCAATCTCTGCTTGAGACTCTTAGTGCAACAGAACCACACTACGTTCGCTGTGTCAAACCTAACAATTATCTCAAACCTTCCATCTTTGAGAATGCTAATGTGCTGCAGCAGCTCCGCTGTGGGGTTAGAGCTCTTTTGACTTCTTGTTTCAATTTATTGGACTAAACCATTCAATTATTTCGTCATCATTGCCAATTGAACATCATCATGTTACATCCCAAAATCTTCTCCTATTAAGCACTGTAAAATTACTAATTTTTTTTTGTTTTCAGGGAGTTATGGAGGCAATTAGGATCAGTTGCGCTGGATATCCCACTCGAAGAACTTTTGCTGAATTCATTAACCGTTTCAAAGTCCTTGAGCCTAGTGTATTAAATGAAAGGTCAATTCACATATTATACTACAAGACCGTTTTCGAATTTTGCTTATCTTGAATATGTAGATGCATTGTCTCCAGTTGTATGCCAATATTTTTTTCCATGCATGTTAGAATGGAAAACCAATATACATTCCAATCTCTTAATATTGACTGATAATATTTGAAAATATGGAACTATGATCCATTAAAAAATTTCCATGCAAAAACATTGTTTTGGACCCTTCCTGATGCTTCTTGAAGTATAAAGCACATAAGTAACATGAGAGATGCAAATCTACCTCACTCTGTTATAGTTCTTCTAGCCAAGTATGTTATCGTCCACTCTAGTGTAGAGAGTTGCTTTCATTTCATCACTGTAAGCAAAGCGTACTGATTTTGGTACTGTTAATGAAGAGAGAAATTTCATTAGTTTTGGCTTTTGCTTCTACTTACTTTGAAGATGCCTATGTGCAGTCTTGTAGAAAATCTATTTGCAATAATTCATCATAGCATGACTTTAATTTTTATAACCATTTAATGTAGAACTAATAAAAATCCTCTTTGTGCTATAATCAACATAGCATGATTATATTTTATTTAACTCTCAAAAGTTAAACCATGTAGTTTTAATTGTTTACTCTTAAAAAATTCTTGGTAGGTATTTTAGTCAATTATTCGACTTTACCTAAGTAAGTCAATTTAACATGATTGATGTAATTAATCCCTATCATTGAGAAATCTGAATTAAAAATTTAATTTTGGCTGACTTTTTCTACAAACGTTCGAGTTTTGATTTTCACTTCATACCTTGTTTAGCTCTCCAGTATAACAGCATAACATCTTTGAATATTCTTACCAAAGTCTAGTTCCTTTTTACTGCATAAAAAACATATAAACTTTTTTTTATGTTGATTAATTGATCTTCCCACTATCTTTTATGCATTTCTCTTTTCATAATAGTGATGAGGTTGCTGCTTGTATCAAACTTTTGAAGAAATCTGGCCTTGAAGGTTATCAGGTACTCCTCACATTTGCAATCCATACTATCACAAAAAATCTGGCAATGATTGAATTCAGTAATGGGTCTTGCACAAATTCAAGACTTTTTTTTTTTCGTTCTAAATTTGTTGTACTATTTTACGTTCACTAAAGATATTTAAATAAGTTTCTGGGGGGAAATCCTAATAAGGCCGTAACTTGCATCAAATCACATTTTCATGACATTTGAATATGCTAAGAAAGACAGCAAATTGCATTTAATAATACGTATGCTTTATCAGATTGGGAAAACGAAAGTGTTTCTCAGGGCTGGTCAGATGGCGGAACTTGATGCTATTCGTAATAAGGTCCTTGGGATATCTGCTTCCAAAATCCAGAGAAAATATCTCACATACTTGGCACGCAGAAACTTTCTGTCTTTGCGCTTCTCAGCTACACAAATTCAAACTATGTGTAGAGGTGTTTATGTTTTTGTCTTTTAAATCTTTATCAATAATGGCTTATCTAGTGTTTGTAATCATTCATGCAATCTGCTAATTATATGTAATAATGTCAGGGCAAGTTGCGCGGATTGTTTATGAGCGCAAGAGGAGAATAGCTGCTGCTTCAACAATCCAGAAAGACGCGCGGATGTTTATTAAGAGGAGAGCATATACACGTCTGTGCTCTGCTGCTATTATTATTCAATCAGGAATTAGAGGGACAGCTGCTCGAGCCGAACTTCTATTTAGAAGAAGAAACACAGCAGCTGTTATGATCCAGGTAATGGCATACAAAGGAAAGGTGTATTGACTCATAAATTTAATGCGTTCTTGCTGTCTTCTCTTACAATCTTGCACTTGTCTAAGACTTTTATCTTAATTTGTTTTCATTAATCGCGGTCTTATATATACACGACTACTGGTCATGTACATTTATAAAAAAGTATAAATAACTGCTTCTTCATCTTGGTTTCATGGTGTGCATTTCCTTTTAACCAGAGTCATTCAAGAAGATACTTGGATAACCGTCGATATTCAAGCTTGAAGAGGGCAGCAATTTCTATGCAGTGTGCTTGTAGAGTAATGACAGCTTGCAGAGAACTACGAAAACTTAAAATGGTAAGATTTTGTTTAAATGTTTCTCGTTTAACATATTGCAACAAAATTAGTGTACTCTTCTTTCTTTGTGGTATATACTCCAGTGGAGCGACAACGTTCTACCATAAACAACTGGTGAACTCTGTGTTGGAGTTGAAAGTTGGTTAATAGTTTAAACAAAAAAACAGATTTGATGATCTACTGTTGTCAAGTTCTTGCTTATGATGATCACAGCTGAGAGCAATCTCTGTGGTTTTATGTTTGAGTAGAACATACATGAGTGAATCCTTGGTACCTTAGCTAATTGTAATCTGTTTCCAATACTTCTGCATCTTAAATCTTAGGAAATCAAGTAGTGAGGTGATTATGATCTTGTGAGGTCTTAACTCCTTACAATCTTTATGTTAATGATTAAGTTCTGGAAATTGCTACAGTATTTTCAGTTCTTATACGTTTCCAAGAATTAAGCTATGACAGTCGATATTACATGCAGTCTGGTTTTGTCATGTTTCCTCCTTCCTTGATTTGGATGCTTCTAAAAAATGACAGCATATGAGATCAATGAGTCATATATAAGCATCAGATGTAAGATTATACATTTTACCCACATTAGCAATAGGAACATTTTTTAAAATTTTATCTTAATGTCATAGATTCTGGATGAATTAATGTTTAGCCCAGTAATATTAAGATTTTGTTCCCATGAACTGCTTGTGCTAAGATGGAGTTTAAATACAAGAACTATTGAGTTTAACCTATCTAATCTCAGGCTGCAAAGGAAACTGGTGCACTCCAAAACCAAGTAGAAGAATTAAGTTCGCAGCTCCAATTGGAGAAGCGCATGCGAGTAATACAATTTCCCTTCCGCCTTTAACACTTAGTTTCATATGATAGTAAATTTTTGTTTCATTTCACAACCTAGTAATGTGTAGAGACGATGATGACTTTTGCTATGGTTGCATATCTGTCAGATTGACATGGAAGAAGCCAAAAATCAGGAGATTGCAAAACTAAAATCTGCTTTAGAGGAAACCAAAGAACTTCTGATGAAAGAACGTAGCACACTAAAAAATGCGGCTGAGCAAGTTCCTCAATCATTATCAATGCAAGTTCTTTCACCAATAGCTGAGCAAGTGACTCTACCAGTAGCTGAGAAAGTTACTCTACCAGTAGCTGAGCAAGTTACAGTATCAGGAGATGACTCCATTATAGATCATGAACTAGTCCGGAAACTGACAGCTGAAAATGAGAAACTGAAGGTGAGGGTCACATGTCAGGTGTGCTTTAATTATATCTTAGTTATATTTTTGTTGTACGCCTCATGATGAGCTTTGGCAATTGGTTCAGTTTCTAGTGAGTTCTTTGGAAAATAAAATAAATGAAACAGAGAAGAAGTATGAAGAGTCAAATAAGCTTAGTGAAGAACGACTAAAGCAAGCTTCAGATGCAGAATCAAAGATCATTCAGCTGAAGACTGCAATGCAGAGGTTAGTATTGAATTAAATTCTCATATCCTTTACCCTTAATCATACATTATATTGCATGTATTTTGTTAGTTTTGAGTTCTTAGAAAAATAATACTGTTTCCTTTTACCATGTTGAATTAATGAAGTTGAAATATTCTATTGAATTTTGCACTCATAGTATATTCTTCTTCTAATTTCAGACTTGAAGAAAAACTTTCTGACATGGAAGCAGCAGAGCATATGCGCCGGAAACAGGTTTTGGTAAATGCACCTTCTGGGAGACATTCTGGACGATTAGTTCACACCCCTCAGGTGAGGATTTGATCTCAGTTGCAGTTTGAAGTCATATGCACATTCGGTGCTAATTCTTCTGTTTTTCACTTTGCAGGCAGCGGAGAATGGACATCATGTAAGTAAAGTATATGAATGCCAATTCAATGTTTATTCAGTTTTTAAAAAAAATTCTTTTTCTATCATCTAGACCATGATTTGAAGCTGTTCATGCAGGAACTTCTGAGTGCTGCACCCAGTAAGAGATTTGGTACTGCCGATAGCATGATGAGGAGATCTATCGTTGAAAAGCAACGCGTAAGTTGTTTCCTCCTTGAGACTTTGGAGTTAATTGTATTTTGCTACTTGTGCCTTTTTTTATTGCATGCCTATATCATTGGAACATATGATATTTAATATGCAACGCAACACGTCTACATGGAAGATTTAAATCAGTTCTTTTCTTTTTCGTGGTTATAGGAGTACACAGATGCTCTTATCAACTGCATCAAAAAAGATCTTGGATTCAGTGAAGGGAAGCCAATTGCTGCATTTACTATTTACAAATGCCTTATTCACTGGAAATCTTTTGAAGCTGAACGAACCAATGTATTTGATCGGCTTATTCAGATTATAGGTTCTGCAATTGAGGTAAAAAGTGCTCACCTTTTTTTCGATATTCTTTCTATCTCTTATTTTCATATGCTTTCTTGAACTTATGATTTGCAATTATTCGCGTGAATTGATACTCTTGGTTGTTATCACATCCAATCTCATCAACATGGATCAATTTGCCTCAGGATGAATTAAACCAAGATCGAATGGCTTACTGGCTTTCCAACGCATCTATTCTGTTGTTCTTACTTCAGCGAACTCTAACGACCCCTTCTTCATCTCAACCTCCTCAGCCTACCTCATTTTTCGGGCGGATGGCTCGAGTATGGTGTATTTACATCATAATGACTATCTTTAAAAAAATTCTACTGATAGAGAGGCTTTTTGATATAAATCTTACTAAGCATGAATTTTCAGAGCTTTCGGGCATCTCCCTCGTCTTCAAACCTTGCTATCGGTGGACTTGATGGAATACAAAAAGTTGAGGCCAAGTATCCAGCTGCACTGTTCAAGGAGCAGCTCAGTCTTTATGTTGAGAAGATTTATGGAATCATTCGTGATAATTCAAAGAAAGAATTGTCTCCATTGCTTTCTTCCTGCATTGAGGTACCATTTTCCTTTGTCTCAATCTCAAAGGCATTGCCTTCCACAATTTCTTTGGACTTACATGCCCTTAATATTTACTGCTCAGGCACTGAAAACATCATCCGGAAACTCTGTCAACAGCGATTCTCCTTCAAGTCACTGGCAAAGCATCATTGATTGCTTAAATGGGCTTCTTAGGACAATGAAAGATAATTTTGTACGTGCTACTTAATATGCTTTTTTTTTCTCAATAATGTCTACTATGCAGCTTATAGAAGAAGTTCTATTCAGGTTCCTACAGCGCTTGTTCAGAAAATGTTCACCCAGCTTTTCTCATATATAAATGTTGAGCTCTTCAATAGGTATCTCTCATGCCATCAATTACCGTTTATTCTCTAGAATATATAGCACGAGATTTATGACTCGTAAACTGGTTTCATTTTCTGCAGCATGCTCCAATATAAAGAGTGTTGCACATTTCACAATGGGGAATATGTGAAATCTGGATTGGCTGAATTAGAGCTTTGGTGTGGAAATGCACACGAGGTAGGCTTTGTTTTAGCTGGTGGAGTAATTCATTTATTCCACTTGAAGTCTTAAAGTAATTATAAGCATCAAGAAGCATACACTAAACCAAAATGAATATCGTTTCTTATCAAAGGAACAAAAATTAGAGATTTTACACATTTTTTCCCTTGATTTGACACTGTGATTGTAGATTGAGTAACCATTTGTGATGTAACAGTATGCAGGCTCATCATGGGACGAACTAAAATACGTACAACAGGCAGTGAGGCTTCTGGTATACTTTCTAGTCTTTTAACAATTTCACAGAATACATGAATGTGGATAATCATGCATAATGCTGCTGAAATACCAAAAATTAGTAGTTAAACTAAGCACCTTATGTCATTTTCAGGTCATGCAACAAAAATCAGAAATATTGTATGATGAACTCACAACGGAATTGTGCCCTGTAAGTTTCTCCCCTGCTCGTTTCTTCGCTCTCTTCTATATACATCGATGTACATTTCTGTCAAAGATGGATCTATCATAAGATTATCGTTCCGTTTGTTAGCTTTAAAGTGGAAAATAGTTTTATAAGATGACATTTTGAGGAGAAAGATTTGTCTGTCCACAGGAACTGAGCAGTCAACAGCTTCATAGAATATGTACTCTCTATTGTGAAGAAGACAGTGGTACAGGGAGTGTATCTGCTGAAGTAAGCTCTCTCTCTTCATTTTTCTTGTAATTAGCGTCGATACGAATCTTGATTCCTCACTTTGTGTTCATCCAACAGGTCATATCTAACTTGAAAATACTAGCAACTGAGGACCCTAACAACGATGAAGGTCACGCATACTTGTTGGATGACAATTCAAGGTACTTTCACAAGTTTCTGAAAAAAAAAAACAAGACGACTAATGAATTCTAGTTATAAATAATTATTCATGAACTGCAGTATCCCCATCCTGGTTGAAGATTTCAACTGCAATATCCATGATCTAGATTTCAAAGGTGTACAAGCAGCACAAGAGCTTCTTGAAAATCCTGCCTTCGAATTTCTACACGTATAGAATCCGATGGTTTCTCAGCAACGTGCTGTCGTATATAGAATCCGATGGTTTCTGAGCAACGTTCCGTCTCCAGACGACATGCATGCCACCTTCATTCTTTTGTACGGTTATGCTTCTCTTCATGATCTCCCATGCACCACTGGATTACTGCTGGCTAGATTGATTTTGGTAAGAGGATTAATTTAGTGAGACAAAATGGGAGAGAGAAGGATTGTTTTGTTTACACCTAGCTAGTTCTTCTCTAGTCATTTAATTAGGATTATACTCACACACACTGACACACACATATATACAATATATACTCATTCTTTGTAGGCTGAATTATATAGCCTAAGAGGAGCAGCTCTAGTTGTATGAACAAATAAAGTTGTTCTTCAGCAGTGATTAAGGTGGGAACTTGAAAGTCATTAGATTAATAACTTTATGTTACATTTAATGGTGTTCATGATTATATAAATCTGAAACTGGAACTTGAAAATCATTAGATTCAAGCTTTGAATGACCAAGAATATTTTCGATTTAAAATTTATGAAAATTAAGGTTCTCATATTTAGGAGGGGCTCCACTATATATATATATACTCCATAGTTTGTTTTGCACATGCTGTGACATATTTTTTATGCATCTAGTAAAAGAGTGGATTTCTGCGCTATTAGATTATTTTTATTGAATAATTTGTTGGATTAAAAAACTGAAAAATCCAAATACTTTAACCCAAAATTGATTATAGTCAATTTTCCATGATTTCAAATATAACTGACATAATTTTAAAAAACAATTAAAAAAATAAACACTCATACATAGATCATTCTGAGATAATATTATTGTGTGTTTGGAAAATAAAATAAAATAAAAACTAAAGTAACCAAATTGATAGTAAATTATACTTCGGTTGGATCTTGTTCTATTTTATCCGATTTTGCACCCCAACAAGGTAGAGATAATAAGCTGCATAAAATTAATAAGTTTCTAAATACTGATTTTACAACTAATGAAACAAAGTAATGTAATATCTTTTAGCACAAAGTTTGTTAATCATTTCCTCAAGGACATCTGTATTTGCAACTAATCAAGCAACATGGATACGATAGCAGTATTCGGCTATTCGCCCACAATCTGCATTTCCTCCGGTAATGATTTTGCTTTCTACACTCGTTCCTCCTCTGGATGATAGCATTGCACATACCAACCACCTTCCTCCATTTTTACAACCAGATATTCTGCCTCCTCCAAGGTGGCATTTTCACAAAACGAACCAACGATCATGATACACATTTCAACACTTGGTTGCAGGCCGGCCTTGACGAGGTAGTTTGATAACAAAAAAAAAAAAAAAAAGGATCAGCTTTGAGTTGTCCATCTTTACATAATCCATGAATCACACCACCTTTCAATTTGCGAAGAAATGAAACTGCTAATAGATATGAGGTAGATATGTATGGTACTTGTAGGCAGCAGGTACAGCAACGGATTAACATAGAATTAGATGACATTTGTAAATGCCAGTACAGCGACAAGTTTACTAGCAATATTACTAGCAATTAGATGACATTTGTAAACCCCGGTATAAGCTGCCTCCTTAGGTCTCTCCTTCTTTCCAATTCTAATCCACTATTCCAAATGTAATTTTTATTTGCTGGCATCCAATATTCAAGAATGGATCCAAGATTTTTTTAATGGTAGAATTCGACTTCTTGCAAGTGCTTGATCCCCATGTCCTTCATTGCATGGGAACTACCCTGTCGTGAGCCTCATACCATCTGTTGTGCCTTTTGTACCAATAATCCTTATCATAATTGTATCCAAAATTTGTTGGATGCTTCTTCTTATTTCGGAGGATACTGTCTTTGTTTCTAAAGATTTCGTGTGGAGAAGGTTTTGGAGCCATTCTGAAAGATAAAATACAATGTGAGATCAATGGATTATGAAAGTCTTCCTAAGCACTCAACAACCATTTATCCTACTCTTAACTTCATTCATCTCAAGGACAAGGGAAATCATAATGATGGCTATGTTTAAATTTTTAAGTTCAAATGGTGTGTTAGATCTGCTCATTAACCTATATTATAGGAATGTGAGTCATACTAAATAATCCTAACATTCCATCTTTCGCAAAATCCATTAATCAAATCATCACAAAAAATTATCATAAGAGCATTGAAAAAAAAAAAAAGAAAGCTCTTAAAGAACTCTGATCTTTGCTTTGCTTACCATTCATCACGGTGAGACTCACAACTTCATTAAGCTCACATTTTTCATATATTTTCAATACCCAAGAGCTTTTTGATAATTGCCACTGCATCCACATCCACAACCTTATGATCCAAAAAAAGACCTTTCATGAGTGTGCTGAAGATAGAACCCAACATAGCAAACCCAAAGTCGCAATAGCAATGAATGTCAGTATCCATATTGTACACATCTGCAGGAATTCACTTCAGACGCATTTCGTCGAACATGTAGAGGGCAACAGGGAGGTTTTTTGAAACGAAACCCAACAGTTTGGTGAAATTAGGAAGAAAAGGGATTTCACGAAACAAACAAACAGCATCATCTAATTCATTGAAATCAATTGCGGATGTTCTTGCTGAATTCGAAGAGAAGAAAGAGAATGGATGGATAAAATTACCGAATCCATTATAAAAACTTGGCCCTAAGCTCGATTGCAGCAGCAGCTGCCCTTCTGCTTATTCTCTTCACAAAGGAAACTACCAACATTTCAACCCTAGAATCGACCTTCATGGTTTGGATTTTTTTGTACGGACCTTTCATTGGGCCGGATCCTATGTCATTAGGCCCAAATCCCAATTAACTCAACAATGGATTCTCCTTCGTTTTTTCTTTTCTAAATAATACTCCTCCCCTCTCATTACACTTTGTATTTTTCATTTTTGTCTATCATACTTCCTCCGTCCTGGCCATAGGTCTCATTTGTTATTTTATGTATAGTGAGTATTTGTATTAATAGTGAGTTGTGAGTCATACGTGGGTCTCTTTTATTAAAATAGAAAAATGAAAACCTTTGAATGAGACGTCCAATATAGTAAAATATGGATATTTCGGTGGGACATGGGGTATTAAATTTCACCACTCACAAAAGAAAACATAACATCAATTTTTAACCTTAAAAGCACATCTTAATTACTAAAAATTTACCATTCGTCTCACTTAATACTCATAACATACTTTACAATTTATTTATTACTTAAAAAACCTACAATACTCTCTAAAAGTCAATAAATTAGTCAAAAAATAATTTTTTTAATTCAATATTTACAATAAAAGTGCAAATAAAGATAAAGACTTGTGTGAGATCGTCTTACACTTTTGATATAAAATATTATCATTTTGTTCTAATATTATTTTTTATTTATACTATAAATTATTAATAAAATATTATCACGTAAATGCTTATTTGAGACGGTATCAAATAAGATTTAGCGGGGGAGTACCATAGCTTATGATGGTGATTAAGGTGATATTCTCAATACACTATTTAAATTTAAACAAATTTATTGATGATTCATAAAAATTTGAAAAGATAATGGAGTACAATAAATTCTAGAGTAATTGATATGTCTGTTTTGAGTTTTTAATTTCATGACTACGGTAATGTATCAATTCAAATTCTAAATTATTTTTTTAATTAATTAAAGATATATAATATACATAATTATAAATTTATGACCTGAAAATTATTCCTTCTATCCCATAACAAGAAGTGCGTTTTTTTTTAACGTACATTAAGGGATATAATATTTAATGGGTATATCATTTTAATATTTAATGGGTAGTTGGGGTAGTTAAGGTGAGAAAAATAATATTTTAATGTATAGTTGATAGGTGTATTAGTATAGTGTGTGGGTCCCATTGAGATATATTAATTGTTTTATGTGAATCTCATTTACTAAAAAGAGAAATGCACCTCTTGTATTGGAACGGACGAAAATGACAAAATGCACTCCTTATTATGAGACGGAGTATATAAAAAAACATAATTACAAATGAATTTGAATATTCAGATAAGAGGCAGATCCATACCGTTGTTGGTGAAAGAGACATCTAGCCAGTGGCTGGAGAATAAAAATTTCACCTGTGATAGCCACAGTTGATGATGGACAATTGGAGAAGAAAACGAAGGAGTGTTTTCAATTAGAATCTATCATTAAGGTTTAAAAGTGATGTTCAATTACGATCTAACATTCTTTATAAATCAATGTCGTTTTGGTGTGTTGGGCAGGTGATATGAGATAAATTGTCACTGAAAAAAGGAGACGATTTTTTTAAGCAATTAAACCATTAATATATTATATTTTGTTCAACCCCAAATTACATGTCACTTCACTGCAAAAAAAAATTATTTTTTACAAACGGAATATTCCGTTGGTAAAACTCTTAATTCCATTGTTAAATTGGTTTATCAACGGATTAGAAATGGAATCCATTGGTAAATTTCCGTTGGTAAAGTGGTGGTTGGTAAATTTTTAGCAACGAAAACTCAATTCTATTACTAAAAATTCCGTTGGTAATCCGTTACTAAAAATTACGTTGGTAATTTATATAAAGATTCCTCTTGTAATCTGTTTGTAATTAACAACGGATTGAATTCCGTTTGTAAAATAGAGAATAAATCTGTTGGCATTCCATTACTAATAGAAAAATGTCATTTTTGTTGCTAAAAAATATTTTTTATAGTGCTTTAAATATTTGTACATGTGCTGCAGTCATATATATTGGGATATTAATTATTTTTAATCTTAAATAACATTGATTTTTGAATATCCAATCAAAATTTATAGTAACTTTTAGATTTCACCCGACACACGGGTTTTGTGCTGAAGAAATTATTTATATGAAGTAATTTATGTTAAATAAATGAGTACGCAAATCGTATATTCGACGTCAAATGAAAAAATATTAATATATGTATTATTATATAAAATAATTTATGAAAATCTAGACTTATATAATTTTGTTTTATTTAATTTATAAAACTAATAAAACCCATGCAATGTACGAGAATTGGACTAATTTAATTGCCGGTTTATAAGAAAAACTCATTACCATTCTTAATCATATACAAATTGTAAATGGAATAATTTAATTGAATGGTTATATTTTTCTCAAATCAAGTATTATTATTTTTTAAATAAAATATTATCAATTTTTATAACCCATGAAATGAGTTATAAAAGATGATCTAGCGTAAGATCCTTGATCAAATAATGGATATTATGTTTTAAAACTTCTTTTCTTGACGTTGGTTAAAAAAATAATTTTTTTCTTTTCACCTATTGTAGAGAACTTTCGCACTCGTTTCATGATTTACAGCACTAAAATTAAAATAATTATAAGGAAAAAAATAATTCAAGAAAGCTAGTCTAAATGTTCAAGATTTGAATATGTACAGAGCACATGCATGCCAAATTAATTTTAAACAAAAATAAAAATTATAATTCACTAATTTGGGGACCAAATTTCATTCTTGGGCAGTAGTCAAACTAAACATCTTCAACAGTCATGTGATCATAAACATTCCCCATGTTCTCTTCATGGATATTATGAATTTAGACATTTATATTCCACTTATAAATAATCAAATTCTTTCAAATATTTTATACAGTAATGTTCCTTGGATAGAATCTATCCACATAGAACAATTAAATGCTATTGAATAATTACTATTTCACTCTTTTGATTTTTTAATTAATAATTAATATTTTATTACAATAATTAACTCTACCCTTCTCATTCATTATGTTTATTTACTATAATTACTCCATCATTATTACTGAACATCATTTCCACCAATAAAATGAAATTGAATTTGTGCATTTAAAATGGAAACCGATGTATATAAGTATAGGAGATAAGGATCAATTCAACCTAACAAATATACATGTACATTGAATATTATATGATATATATTTTAATATATATAACTTCTAGATAAATAAAATAAAATAATGAATAAAGATTAATTTTATTTAATAATTTAGAAATGAAATATTATGCATTTTAAAATGAGTGAGGTTTGCGTGCGCCCGGGCGCATGGGAACACATTCCGTGCGCTTTTAAAAATTTAGTATTATGGGTAAGGGTACATTGCTTTGGTCTAAAGGGTATACACTTTAATTAATAAAAGGTGCACCATTTTGTTCTAAAGGGTAAACACTTTTCATTAATAGTTTTTTTTCTTTAGAAATAAAGTGTACACAATTTTATACTAAAGGGTATGCAATTTAACACAAAATTCTTAAGGCGCACGGAGTGTTGTCCATACGCCCAGATACACACAATAATTTTCATTAGAAAATAAAGGGTACACATCTTTATACTAAAGGGTATACAATTTAACACAAAATTCTAAAGGCGCACGGAATGTGGTCCGTGCGCCCGGGTGCACAGAAGTTTTTGCCTTTTAAAATTTAAATAATAGCAACATTCATTTTATTGAATAATTTATAACTAAATTTAACATATAATACTTTAATATAAGAAAAACTTAAAATTTCTATGACGGATTTAATAATTAATTGTATGATTCAAATATAATACTATTATTAAAAATTATATTACATAATTAATAATAATATATGACTAAATAAATTATTTAAAAATTAGATAAATTTAATGAACAAAATTCTATTGAGCTAGTATCTTAAAATTTAAATGATACTATGAATTGGTCTATTGTATCTTGAGTGCATAAGATGTGTAAATGTATATTCCCTCCGTCTTTAAAAAGTTTGCACACCTCTTTTCGGCACGGAGATTAAGAAAGTGATAACTTTTAGGGGTATAATGATATTTTTATGTAATATATAAATGATAAAGTATGGTAGGTAGAGATGATTTTTTTGTAATTAAAGTGTATGGGGAAGGGTGATTGTTTTTTACTTTTTGCTTTTTTTGGGATGTGCAAACTTTTGTGGGACAGCCCAAAATGGAAAGTGTGCCAACTTTTTAGAGACGGAGGGAGTATTATTTTATTTTAAATGGTATACACTTTAATTAATAAGTACTCCCTCTATCCCACATTAAGGTTTATGTATTTCTTTTTGATTTGTCTCAAGTTAAGGTCTACAATTCTTTTTTTGGTCAAATTAGGCTCACACAAAACAATTAATTATTCCACGCAGGGCCCACAAACAACACTAATACAACTACCCAATTTACATTAAATATTATTTCTCTCACCTCATTACACATTTAAATATTTTACTATCTCTTAATTTAAGTGTAAAGATCAAATGTAAACGTGGACGGAGGGAGTATAATTTTTTCATTGAAAAGATAGGCTGAAATATGAAGGTGAAGACTTGTGTGAGACCGTCTCACATAAATCTTTACGTGAGATGTATGAAAGTGATAACATCTATAACGAAAATGATACTAAATTAATGAAAAGTGATATATCATTAACAATTTATATTTATAACATAACAGAATCTAATATTTATAATTATTATATAAAAACTCATTTTCAAAATAATTATAAAAAATATTTTTTATCTCAATAAAAATATAAAACATTTGTAACATAACATATTTTTTATTGAAATTTAAGTTTATATTAGTTATTAAATAATAGAAATTAATATATATATATATATATATATATATATATATATTTTTTTTTTTTTAAAACAAATTATATATAGAAAGATAGTATATATTATGAAACTCTAAAATTGAATATACTAATTTTTTAAATAAATTATTAATAAAAACTAATATTTCAATAAATAAATGATTTACTAATAAATCAAGCTAACAATTAAATACAACTAAAATTATATAATATAACAAAATATATTGCATCATGGTTTAACTTAAATTTAGTCCAATTAATTCAATAAATATATTCAATATGATACTTTGTAATTAGGAGCCCAAAATTCAATATTACTTCTGGACAAATAAATTATTCTCTTTATATTTAATTCACTAAAAAAAATTATTCATTTTGTATTAAAGAATAATTTCGATAAAATAACGATTTCATAAGAGACAAACTTTTACTTCAAATATATAAAAATAACGATTTTTTTGTGTTTTTTAAATTAAAATATTTTTAGTCTTGTTTCTTAATTAACTTATAGTTAGTATGATTAATTTTTCTAAGTAATACATGAAATATCATGTTTGTTAATTAATTATAGGGTAGATTTTGTGTGACCGTCTCATGTGAAACTATTTTTATATATTTTTAAATAGTTATCACTTTTGATATAAAATGTTTTCACGTTTTATAAAATTATTAATTTATTTTTAGTATATATTATAATTTTTTAATTAATAAATATAGAGAATAATTATCATTTTATTAAAAAATTATTAAATATGATATTATTTTAGTTAATTATAATATTTTTCTTTTAGTGAGGCTTGCGTGCGCTTGGGTGCACGCCATGCGCCTTTTGAAATTATAATATGGATAAGGGTATATTATTTTGTTCTAAAGAATATACACTTTAATTAATAAGGGTATACCATTTTGTTCTAAAGGATATAACACTTTTATTATACTCCATTTTTTATTTTTCTTCAGAAAATAAAGGGTACACATCTTTATGCTAAAGGGTATATAATTTAACACAAAATTCTAAAGGCACGCTTCCATGCGCCCGGGCGCACACAAGTTTTTGTCTTGTAAAATAAAGGGTACACATCTTTATACTAAAGGATATACAATTTAGCATAAAATTCTAAAGGCACACGAAATGTGCTCCGTGTACCCGGACACGCACAAGCTTTTGACTTTTTATTTGGCGGCAAAATATACCTTTTGATATTATAATTTATAATTTCATATCCTGCGTTATTAGTAGGATTTGTATTATTCTATGTATATAATTATGTGAGATCGTTTTATGATAGTATCATTTAATACTTTTATAATTATTTATTACTCCCTCCGTCACGTCCAAAGAGTTGTTTTTGCTTTTTGCCACGTGAATTAAGGAGTATTATTATTTAATGTGTAGTGGGTAGTTGTATTAGTGGGGGTGTGGACCCCATATTTTAATTGTATTAGATGGGTTGTGTGAGTCCCATGCGTTTAAAAAAGAAAATAAGATCCTTTGAGTGGGACGACGAAAATAGCAAAAAAGAACTCTTTGGGTGGGACGGAGTGAGTATTTTTTATTAAAAATGTTATCACTTTTTTTAAACGTTATTATTTTTTTTAATTTCAACTATGGTTTAAAGTATTAATTAAATAATTCACAGTACCGTTATCATTTTTCATCAATTAAATTATCACTCATTATCCATTTCACAAAAGTCATTCCAAGAGTCAGTCTCAGAAAAGTCTTTTACTATTAGATAATGTAATACACTAATTATTTGTTTTGTATTTAAAAAAGTTATATTGTGAATTTATATAAAAATAAAAATATTGATGATTAAAAATATCACAATATATACCTTTTAATAATAAAAAAAATTATTCAAGATTGTGTATTATCTAAAATATTTAAGTCAAGAAATTTTGATAGGAAATCTTATATATTTCTATATTTGTTATCGAAATATCTTATGAGTTGTCTCATGTAAATCAGGTTTGCATATAAATCTTATTTTTAAAAATTACTCTTTATTATATAAAAAATTACTTTTTGAAGAGTAATAATTTTTATACAGAAGAGTAATAATTCATGTATTTAAAGAGTAATTTTTCATGTACTAAAAAGTAATCTATAAATTAAGATTTACAAAAATTTGAAAAGTAATTTTTTAATGTAAAAAAGTAATAATTTATATGTTAAAGAGTAATATTTTATGTATTAAAAAATAACAGGATTAACATATTAATGTATGTAAACCCGATTTACACAAGTGTTTATCATATCTTATTTTATGTTTAAAAATTTTAAATTTTGTAATATTTAAATTAAAATCAATTTAACAACAGTATATATATATATATATATATATATATATATATATATATATATATATATATATTATATAAAGCTTAATTTATAGAAAAATTAAATATAATTATTGAATAAAAAATATTTAAAGAAACAGCATCTCTAATCTTCTTATATATTAAAATAAAATAAGTTTCCAAATTTAAATTTACAAAATGTGAGATGACACGCATATTTTCATCAAATATTTATTACACTTTATAAAATATGAGGTAGCAAGTATAGGTTAATTGAATATTAATTACATTTTAAAAATTGTGAGATGGTTTATTATTATTTGTTTATGAAATTTATTGTTTTGTAATTTATTTTTTTATTATTTTAATAAGTAAAATATTTTTTTAAATAAAATTAAAATATGTGAGGTGTCAAAGTGTATTTTATATTTATGATTATCTAACTATTTTTTTATACTATTAAAAATTAATAAATTAAAATATAAATTAAGTAATATCAAATTTGAGATTCATAACTATAATAAAACAATGTATTATTAGAATTTTTTATTTTAAATAAATTTTAATTTATTTAATTTCATTTATATTAAAACAATTTTTTTTTAAGGAATAAACTATGAAATGTTTCATAAAATACATGCTTCGTATAATAATAAAAATTATTAATTATAAGAATATTGTATAATTTTTATTATTTATTTACACAAAACGAATTTTATATTTGTAATATTATTTAAATATTAAATATATACATATGTAAAATTTCTTATATACAATTTTGATTTATTTGTTTATTAATTATATTCTTATATATTAAAACGAAATAAGTTTCTCAATTTAGATTTTGCAAAAAATGTGAGATATTGGTACATGGATCTAAATAATTTGCTTGTCTCATTATTCCTCTTATTTATTTTTTAGTAAATTAGATCACTTAATTAAAAGTTTAAAAGTTGATGGTGTAAATAGAGGTAAATAATAGTATTTGTACTATTTTTAAATGACTAATGTAAACTATAAATATTGTTACTAAAAATTATAGCTACACATTAATTTTGAAAGTGTGTTTATTTTATTTTATTTTGAATTTTAGGTTATATCATGGTTGCTGTAAGGACGAGTTTACTTTAATTATTAATGATGATAACAATCAGTTAGATTAATTGTATAGTGTATTCTATGCACTAAGTTTTCGTTTTGATATCATAATTTAAATAAAATATGATATCCTTAAAATATATGTACAATGTAACTGTCTTTTACATAATAAAATTAAGGAATACATTTATTTATTTGAAAACTATTCCTCACAGTTAGTTAAAATTAATTAAATATGAATGTTCTTTCACTTATACTGCACTTACTACGGATTTTACTAGAGGATGAAAGTACATAGTTGAAGAGCTTAAAAAATTTCAACGAGATTAAATGGCTTTTAAAGTTTCAGATATGAATTCTGTTAAATATTCGTATATGATCTCCAAGGTATTTGACATATCAATCAGTATACATATTTTGATATTATCTGATGATGCTGAGGAGATCACTTCAACCTTAGTGATAGCAATATTTTCTATTTATGTGAAATAAATAGAGAACATGTGTTTTTCACTTTGATTAAATTTACATATCTTAAAACATTTTCTTTGTCAAACAATAAGTTATTCTTTTAATTATCCTAAATAGATATGATTATTTTAAATTTAAAAATAATAAATAAATAAATATGATAACCCGCGTAGCACGCGGGCACTGTACTAGTATTAAGTAATATAAAAAAAATTATCATAACAAAATTATATAATTCATTAAATGTGAATAAGTATAAAACAATAATAAAATTAATTTAAAGAGATACTTATGCCATTTATACTCATTAACAGTTTTTAAATGTGCAGAGAAATGGTTAATGATTTGATTTTGAAAAATGTTCTAAAGTTAAGTAAGGAGGGAGGGTACATTTGTAACTCTAAAATTAATTAATCCTCTTTCTTCATAAAGCTACCAAAATACCTAATTTTATCCTGCTAGATTCTAGCTATTTAGCACTTCCCTGTTTTATAATTGGTTCAGTTATTACAGAATTGGAGTTGGTTGGATTGTAAAAAACTGCAAAATTAATAATTAAATGCTCCTTGGACAAATTGTAGGATGATTCATTTTTACGTAGTTTAAATAATTAATATGCACACATTTAATTTGCTCATATACTTATGTGGATGTTGTGTATGAAAGAGTATGCATTTTGTATAATCATAAGAAAATGTATGTATAATTTTGATGATCTGACAAATATATACATTTACCTGGAATCGAGGGAATAACACTTTTTATCATGCAAAACTTATTCTTATAAAATTTCTCCTATTATTAAATTGAATTTATGCATCGAATAACATAATGTGCAAGAAATTCGATCGAGCATTATTATATTTTGATTCTGGTAACTAGTGATGATCACTCACCAATCCAGACAAATGATTGATATACCTACAAATCAAATAAATTATGGACAAACAGTCTTATTAAATTGCCATTTAAAAATTAAAATAAAAAAGTGTTGATCAATGATTATTATTATTATGATTCAATCGAGTCAAAGGGGATCGTGCCAAGGTTCCCGACGAGAATATAAATAGATAGTTATCGATTTTTTACATGATTAATTTTCTTTAAATTAAATTAATTATTAAAATTAACAAATTAAAGTTGTGATCTTTTCTAGTATCTCCATGTGATCTTCCTCTAATTTAATTAAATTTAAGTAAAGTATATATATAATCCATTCTTGCTTTTATATACTGTGGATGAAAAAGAATGTGCACATGATTATAGTTTAAGTTTAAAGAAGATTAATCAATAAATAAATGATCACCAACCCTAGTGTATGATCATATATCATGTGGTGTATTTTACATTAGTGATTATGGGAGGAGTAGATTGATCATAATATTTGACTTTTTTTTTAAGTTAGTGCCTTGTTAAAGATTGATGGAGAGTAAATTGTAGTATTATTTGACTACCCAAAATTTTGGTGGGTGAAGATTTATATCAAGTGATGATCACCAACTACTACTTATTCTTAGTATTGTAAATTTTGTTTCACACATTGGTGAGTATTGTGATGTTTTTAGCCGGTTAATTTTTTTTTTTCGATTCAATTCAATGCGGTTCAATCTAAAAACCAATCTTTTAGGTCATAGCTATATCAGGAATGTTGAGAGAAAAGAACAAGTAAAAGCATATATAACAAGTTAAAGTATGAGATTTACCCATAGTCAATATCAATAAATTCCAAATATCAACAATTTTCAATAGTTTATTAGTGTTATAAATACTACCTCCGTCCCAACTTATTTTACATTGTCATTATAGATATGAAGTTTAAAGAAAATTACCTTTTAATTAATTTTATTGATTTTTGAAAGGTAATATAATATTTAGATAATATATAAATTATAAAGTATGTTATACTCCCTCTGTCTCATCCTAATGGTTACATATTTTCTTTTTGGGAGTCTCATACTAATGGTTACATTTTCCTTTTTAGCATATGGAACCCACACAAATTAATTACTTCTCTCTCCATGGGTCCACACATCACACTAATATACCTACCCATTTTACATTAAAATATTATTTCTCTCACCTCAATACACATTAAAATACTATATTCATTAATCTACATGCAAAAAATAAACGTAACCATAAGTACGGGACGGAGGGAGTATGTATTAAGTGAGAGTGAAAATTTTGTAACTAAAATATACTTATAAGAATTGTGATTGATGTGATGTTTTCTGTTATGCTTGGTAAAATTTAATGTAGAACGAACGGAAGAAAAATATAAAATTTAATTTGGAATGGAGGAAGTATTAAAATACAAGTGAAATTAAAAACTCACAAACACTCTTATAAATCCGGTTTACATAGTTTAATATATAAACTTGAGTGTTTTCTCACCTTGGTCCACCTTCCAATTCTATTATACCAGAGTATATCGCTAGAAGTTTAAGTTAGATATGAATTACAAAGTTTATACCGTAAACTCGATTCACACGAGTCTAACCCTTCAAAATAATGCAGAAATAATTCATTAGTGGAAGAAAGGCATGTGCCATATCTTATGGGCCATGCAATCATGGTTTTAAGTTCAATGCTAATCATTAGTATGCGGTATACTATTAAAAGTTTATTAATATAAGAATTCTAAAGTACATAGACTACCTGAAAGAAAACTTTGTTTATAAGGTACAATTAATTAATCCTACAAAACTAAAATAATTAATCGGTTTATAAATATTGCTTGGTTTGTCAAAGTATTATTAATGTAGAGAGGCGCAGTCGGGTATATGATATATTAATTTGAGGATGATTATTTTTTAAAATATAGAGAGTTATATAGAGTAACTTAACTCGAGGAATTAATTAATAACAGTAACATAACTTTTTTTATAGAAGAATCACAGTCTCTTATGGTGTAGAGGATCTTTTGTTTTATGGAAGACTAATCTCGATTCCACTGTGTAATTAGCTTTCATACTAGCTTTTGCAATTTCACGTGCTCATGTGTGCAAAAATTTCAAGTATTAACAGAACGCCGACGAATAGAATAATAGGTACCCACCCCAGGCAGAGTTAGTGAGCCGTGTAATAGGCGACCATTTCGCGCGGTTCGGGGGCACTTGAGTCAGCCGCCTAGGCGCCCGATAGCGTCTTGACCCCATCCAATTTTTGGGTCAATTCCCCTTCGTACTACCAAAAAATGAGAGAATTCAATTTAATTTCAAATTTTGTCATCAACTTTTTTCTTATAAAATAGACTTTACAATTTATTTATTACAAAAAAATATTAAATTATCTCTAAAACTAAGTTAAAGGCAATAACATTAACGAACCAAAATAACAAAATATATACTCCCCTCCCCAACTCATCTTTTCATTTTGATTTTCATGAATAGTAAGAAAATTAAGATTTTTTACTTACTTTCGTAATTTGGCATTTTTTGGGAATATTAAATAAAATGATGAAATATACCACATATGATATAAGGTATTGATGATAAATTTGAAATAAAATTGAATTATAAAGTTATTGAGTTTCATGGGGTTTTTTTTATTCCCTTAATTAATCTGCTACTCAAACCTAACCTGGTTATAACATACTACACAATTTTCACATTTGATCTCTTTTAACAAAACAGTTATTAAACATTAATATGTTTAATATTTTAACGAATTCTTTCAATGAAAAACAATTCAACTAATTAAAATTAATATCTTTAAAAATAAATATAATACTCAATCATTTTTTTTTAAATCTCACTCCCCCACCTATTGAAAGAATATTATAAAATTTTGAATAAATTAACTCAAAAGGGCAAAGACCAAGTCCACTTACAACTCCACACGAAATTCAACACAAAATAAAACTACGACATAGCTAAAAGTTGAAGAAATCTAGCTACATGCAATAAAATTGAGTATACAACCCTATCAACTGTCGGGTGAACACCTTCAATTAGCGCTTCACAACGTGTCTTCCATATGAATAACACGTATCCATATAGCGCTAGCGCACGCCGCGCTTTCTCTCGTACATGGACCCGACGATCCTTGTGAACCCACTTCATACTTGTCATTACCGTAGTCATGACCATCATGTTCCACCCCACATCAGTTCTCACACGATCCTATACCTCCTTTGCAAATGGACATTGAAAGAAAAGATGACCTCTCGATTCCAGTCTGCCTACACACAAAACACACTCCAATAGCCCTTCTACCCTTCTCCATCTATCCATAGTGTGTAGCCGATTCCTCACGGCCAGCCACATATGGAAAGAATGTTTCCTCGCAACCCATATATACCACAATTTCTTATAGACATACCTCACTTGGCTAACATTAGCAACTCTAGAGTAGAGTCTGCCCGTCAACAAACGAATCCTTTCTGAGCACTTGGTGAGGGTGAAAAATAGATTTCCTTCTAGCCGAGCACGTATCCTATATCTCGCCTGTAGAATTTCTTTCCATACGATAGAGGCACTCGGAACTGCCTCTATGTCCCAGCACGACTTTTGGGTAAGATAGACTGAACTAATCCACTTGACCCATAGAGATCTCTTCTCAGAATGTACATCACACAATGCTCCACATAAGATTACATCATTAAGTAGCTCCACACTTCTCAACCCGAGGCCGCCCTGCTCTTTGGGTAGAATGATTTCACTCCATCGAACAGCGCCTCGAGTAGAGCCCCATAGGAAGCTCCTGATCATCCTCTTCACCATGTCAATCACACCTTTAACCATAGAAGCCCAAAAATTCATCACTGCATATACAACAGAACGAATGAGTTCAAATCGACCAGCAAGTAAATCTTCTCATATTATATTTTATTGAGTTGCAATTTTTCGTTAAGAATATCATTACTTTTGCCTCGGTCATCAAAATTATTCATCTAACACTTACTACCGATCAAAAGGAAACTATTTTATTATTTTGGACTATAAATCATTTGTATTTATTTATTTTTTAATAAAAGGGTCTCACAAATACATAAAATAATAATAATTTTTAATTCACATAAAATAGCAAATAGTTACCTTGAACTGAAGGGAATATATGAATTATTACTTTTCATTAATCAATTTTTTTTATTATTCTTTTTTTAATAAAAGGTCTCACAAAACTTTTCCTCCTTATATAATTGAAAAGGGTTTTAATTAATTAATCATTTAAAAACCATTTCAAATGCAAGATACCCTCCCAACACCACCCCCTACCCCTATTTAAGCCTCCCCAACTCCTCTAATCCCCCTCCGCAAAAACACACTTCACTTCATTCTCTTTTCTCTCTTCTGTCCCATTCATCATTCAAATTACACCACTTCTCAATCATACAACACACATATCTATATCCACATTTATTAATTCTTCCAAAAATCAATCCATAATCTCTCCTTAATTCTTTCCCACCAAAAAAAGAGCGCCTAATAAATAAAACCAAACACTCTGTAATGAATCATTGTCGCCTCTGCTGCGCCGCACCAGCATTAATCGATCAGGACCGCCTCTTCTCGGGCCGTTGCGTGCTCGTCAACGGCCCGGTAATAGTGGGGGCCGGCCCGTCCGGCCTCGCCGTCGCGGCCGGCCTCAAGCAACAAGGCGTCCCGTTCGTGATCCTCGATCGAGCCAGCTGCATTGCCTCCCTGTGGCAAAATCGAACCTACGATCGCCTCACTCTCCACCTCCCCAAGCAATTCTGCCAGCTTCCTTACATCCCTTTCCCCGACAGCTTCCCGGAGTACCCGACCAAGGACCAGTTCATCGATTACCTCGAATCGTACCGCCAACATTTTCGGATTGAGCCGAGGTTCGACGAGTCAGTCGAGTCGGCTCAGTACGACGATTCGTGCGGGCTGTGGCGCGTCAGGACGGCGGCCCGTGTGGAGTACATCTGCCGGTGGGTGGTGGTGGCCAGCGGCGAGAATGCGGAGAAGGTGGTGCCGGAATTCGAAGGGATTCACGATTTTAGGGGAAATGTGATGCATGCTTGTGATTATAAATCGGGTGAGGGTTTCAGTGGAAAGCGTGTTTTGGTTGTAGGTTGTGGGAATTCAGGCATGGAGGTTGCCCTGGATCTCTGCCATCATCATGCAGCTCCATCCATGGTGGTTCGGAGCTCCGTAAGTATATACACTCTGCTCGTCTCATAAAATCCTTGACACTTTTCTATTTGTCTGTCCTATGAAACCCTTTACACTCCAAAAAGAAAATACCACTCCCTCCGTCCCAACACCTCCTTTGTAAAACTCTGATGGCAGCTGAGTTTTCACGTCTCCTTTGTAAAGTTCTGATGGGACGGAGGGAGTAGTTCATTACAAAATTATCATTTTCAACACAAATAACCTTACTTTACACTTTAAAAATAAACGTGAATGGTTCTCCAAAACCCGAGTATATGTAGGTTGTATGTATACTTATGTAATGAGTTGTGTTTGTAGGTTCATGTGTTGCCAAGGGAGATATTGGGGAAATCGACGTACGAGGTGGGAGTTTGGATGATGAAATGGATGCCAATGTGGGTGGTGGATAGAGTACTTGTGGCAGCAGCAAGATTGATTTTGGGAGACATGGAAAAGTATGGTGTTAAGAGGCCATTGATGGGGCCATTAGAGCTGAAGAAGAGAGAAGGGAAGACCCCTGTTTTGGACATTGGTACACTTGAAAGAATCAGATCAGGGGAGATTAAGGTTGTCCCTGGAATCAAGAGGTTTTTTCAACAAGGAGTTGAGCTTGTTAATGGGGAGTTTCTTGGCATTGATTCAGTTATTTTGGCCACTGGATATGCTAGCAATGTCCCATCATGGTTAAAGGTGAGAATTTGTTTTAGTTGGATTATGTGGTTGGGTGTGTGTTAGGTGGGGTGGGGTTTAAGTATGTGTGTATAGGTTACTTGTGCTTTCCTCTTTTAATTCTCATTAGCACTTAGCATAAATAGGAATCATGAAATTCGAGATGAAACATTAATGAGTCGATTGGAACGAGTCGCCTCGCTTGTGGTTTCTTATAACTAAACTCCAGTGTTCCATGTGGTGCAGGAAAGCAACTTGTTTACAAGGGATGGTTTTCCAAGGCTTCCGTTTCCGAACGGGTGGAAAGGAAAAGACGGAGTTTACGCGGTAGGGTTCACGAGACGAGGGATCTCCGGTGCATCGGCCGACGCCGTTAGAGTTGCACAGGACATAGGCCAAATTTGGAATCAAGAAATCAAGCAGAGAAGCCATTCTGTGGGTGTGGCTTGCCATAGAAGATGCAAGTCATAGTGGTCAAACATTAATGTTTTCAACAACAGTTTTTTTATCATGTGTTGTGGTTGCCTGCATATTGACACATGACATGAGTTTATTTATTCACAGAACAATGTAAAAAGGGTGGCACAAGCCAAGCCAAGCCCTCTTCAACAAAATTGCTTTTGGGCATTTTTTGTACAAAGGAAGATGAGGCTTTCTCATGTTCTTTCTTTCTTTTATTTTATTTTTTTGATATCAAAATATTTGTAGAATAGTTGAGAATCCAACTCTCTCATCCCATACAAGAAGTGTGGTGGGACCCACCCCCTCAGGTATTTTATTTGATATATATATGGTGTGCCCACCATTAGAAGCCCCACCGCCCCTGACATAGGGATTTTATTTGATATATAGTCAAAGTTTTCTGTCACTTTAGTCTAGTGTTGTTCACATTTTGTTATTATTTTCAGAATGTTTCAAGTGAAAGGAGTAATTAATATACTATTATATACTTTACATATGCATATGTATTTCTTTTAAAAAATGGGAGAAGTTTCTCACATAAAATAAAAGGTGTGATGAGATCCATTTCCCATAAGTGGTCCATGGTTGAACCCAATAAATACTGGTTGCCCTGTATCTATAATCCATAGAATCAATATTCTAAAAATTCAATGTGATGTGTTAGTGTGAATTTTATATCACACTTATTATGTTTTGCCTTTCTCAATTGTCTCTTCAATCTCATGTTATCTCTGTTGTCGCTAACATTTCATATAACATATAGTAGTTATCAGCAGATAAGTTTCAGGGGGAGTTATCCAGTTTGTTATCAACGGTTTTCTGGATGGCGGCTGAAACGGATGACATGGATGAGAAACGCGGGATGAAATAAGAACTGAAGAATTGAATTCAAGTTTTTGAATTCGAATTACTCCTGCAGTTTGGAAGAGAAGTTGAAGATTATCCAGAGATGATTAGTTTTTGTGTTCTCCATATCCGTTACATGAGAAGTCTATATAATCTCATTGATGGATATCGTATTCAGTGGAGAATTAGACATAACATTTCCAGAAACTTGTAGAGTTTCATCTTTTAGATAGATTAGTGTTTACGGAGTATTCATACTCTTTTCTGCCATTCGTTGGTAGTTTTATTCTCTCATTTTTGATCGTATCAATTTGATCGATCTTGTATTTTAGGCTTCGCTTTCCAAGTGTTGTCTTATAACCTTTTCGTAATCCCTTCAATGGAGATTGTTTTGCCATGCGGCTCTACAGGATTAAACCCCTGTAGAAAGTTTTGAAATTCTTGTGTTAAATTCTCTCTATATGTCTTCCGCTGTTTTATATGTATGTTCTGTTAGTATTCTACGTTTTGTTATCGTGAATATTTTAACATTTTACTTAACAGTATGCTCTGTCTGTCTTTTTCGTAAAAACTTGGGACAATTCATCACTTTCATGATGCATACTCTTCACAGGTTTTGTTTAGGAACAAGTTAATGCTGAACTCCATGGGGGTAGGTAGATTGTTTAATTATGTTATTTCATATATCATATACTCCCTCCGTACCGATAGAGGTGGAGATAGGCTAGAATTTCCGATGGTAAACATAGACCTATTTAATAAATATTCGACCCAAGCCTGACCTATTAAATGTGATAGGCTTTTTTTTAAAGAGTGAGTTTTTATTAAACAGGTCAGGCCAAAAAGCCTATTTAATACCTACTGAACATAAATTAACATGCAACAATTTAAAGCATAAATAATCATAGAATTTTAATCACCACAACATCAACTTTACAAATTTCAAATAAGCCTAGCGTACAAGAGGAAGGAAGCTGGAATTGTGATTTGTTGGGAACAAATGTCTCCTAAAGCTAGGCTAGATCCTAGTAATAATGAGATAGAAAAAATTAAAATATTATTTCTTTTTTTAAGGTGGGGTCTAGTATATTAACAAATAATAATAATGTAACTATATATTACTTCTATTCATCACTAATGTATTCATTTTGTCATTTTGGATCGTCCACTCATAAAATATTCATATTCTCTTTTTAATAAAAGAGTCCACACATGGCCCACCACTTCTAACCACTCACTACTTTATATAAAATAATAATACTCCTTAATCCAAGAACAAAAAACAAACGAATACATTTGCAATGGATGAAGGGAGTATATGTGAGGGGATAATTAAACAGTCGGCCTAATATGCTTAAAAGGCCTTTACGAAAGTCTAAGTTTGGCTTACATAGTTAAATAGGCTTATTAAAAAGTCTAAGTGACTTATTTATTAAAGAGGTCACGTCAGCCTTCTAATAGGTCAGGTCGTAGGTCCATGTCTGGCAGCCTAGCTTGTTTTCACTCCTACGTCCTGTATATAAGTTCGTACTAAGTTGTTTTAGAAAAAAATACTTTTAAACTAATTTTATTGGCTTTTTTAAGATAATATTGAACTTAATTAGTGTATGTAGTTGGGAAGATTTCTTGATTTAGTGATTGTTGGTGGTGTTAATATTAAATTGATAGTAAATTGATGGATGAAGGGTTGATCATTGGTTTTGTGGAGATTCTATTAAGCATATAGGATTTAATATCAAACTACCAGAGTAAAAAAAATAACTATTCTAAAAGTTCACATATATCCACGGTAATTATGAATTTCATTATGGCGTACTTTCCGATGCTGGCGGCGTGGTTCTTCTGGCACTCCTCGTAGGTGACGACTCTAATCTCCTCGGAAGAAATTTTCCTATCTTTTTGAATATTGATCATTTTGGGAGAAGGAGAAGAGAGGAAGAAATTGGGGGTAGATTGTTATATAATGGAATAGGAATTGCGAAGTTGTGCAATGAGCGGATAAAATAGTTCAAAGCTCGGCTTGTTTAAGAGGCTCGCAAGCCAAGGTGGTGTCTTAATAGTTAGAGATGTTTACGTAATTTTTTTTTTTTACATAAAATAAGGAGTATTAATATTTTATGTATAGTGGATAATTGCACTAGTAATGTATAAGGGTATGGTGGGGCCTATTATAAAAAAAATGTAAACATTTTTTGTGAATGCTTAAAATTGTAAAATGTTAAACTTTCAAGCGGACGTATGGGGGGCCATGGTGGGGCCTTTTTATCAAAAAAGGAAATGTAAACATTTTTAGTGAACCCTCAACATTAAAAAATGTAAAACTTTCTAGCGAACGGGAGTGTATATTTGAGATTGTCCAAAAACCAACTTTTTGGAGCGGGTCAAACTTGAGAAATGCATATATTAGAAGCAATCTCGTTTTCAACCATCTTAATTTGAGATATCGGCACCATATTTATATGAGCCCGTTTGAAATTCTATCTTAAAAGTGGTCTCAAATTGAGACGTTTTTTAAATGTCATTCCGCTAAAAACCATCTTTGAATTACTAATTGGTTTCAGTAATCTTTTTAAGACCATAAAATCATCTTAAAAGTGGTTCAATTGTCTCTATATCCATCTTGAAACCTGCATATTGTTATCTCATGTGATACACTGTTAAATGAGTGCTACGTAGGAGATATAAAATCAAAACCCTTTAAAAACATGCATATATAAACGCTCTAATAGCAAGGGTTTTAATTGATTATATCTTCTACGTGTCTCATCTAACAAGTGGAACATGAGAATTAAAACCAAAATGCAGCGGGCATGATCTTTAACTTCATCCAACACACTAGTTGTTGTTCTTACATTACATGTGAATAACAAGTGGTGGATATGGCACAATAAGTTCTGAATTAATCCAGGGGAAAAATATATATGTAAAGGGGGAAATCCAAGAGTAAGAAGTAGGAGGACCCCTCCCTTATAGTAGGGGGTATGTCTCTATAATCACGTAAAATTCAGGTAAAGTAATACTACATGTAGTTTTCCCATCTGGGGTGTGAATTTATTGGAATAAAAAAAAACTATGGAAATCATATTAGGGAAAAGAAAATTAGTACCTTGTTGGACATCCCACATGACCTCCCATGCTCTCTCTCTCTCTTCATTCACTCACCAAATACATATATACAGTCACCCTCTTATCTATAAGGCCCATCAACTATTGCTTCACCACCACAAAATGCTAATATAAATTGATCCATAATACCAATGATGTGTTGGCCCAGTGGTTGAGGGTCAACATTGAGGTGCCCCTGATTGAAAGGTCAGGGGTTCAAGCCCCTCGGTAGTATGGGAGGCTGAAACTCGGTGGGAACCTGCGGCTGAGCTGGGGGAGGGTCAACATGGAGCAATCACTTGGGGATCGACTTCTTGTGCGCAGTAGTTGAGGATATTAGGAACCTGGGATCCATTGTATGGTTGCCGCGGTTTACCTGGAGGCAGTTCTGAGGGGCCGAGACTGTTTCCTCGAGGACTAGTCGGGCGGATATTAGGAACCTGTAGTTGAGAATATTAGGAACCTGAGATCCATTGTAAGGTTACCGCGGTTTACCTAGAGGCATTCTGAGGGGCCGGGACTGTTTCCTCGAGGACTAGTCGGGCGGATATTAGGAACCTGGGATCCATTGTGTGATTACCGCGGTTTACCTGGAGGCAGTTCTGAGGGGCCGGGATTGTTTCCTCGAGGACTAGTTGGGCGTAAGCCCGGAACCTCGATATAAAAAAAAAATAAAAAAAATTGATCCATAATAATAAATTACAAGATTCTATTTTACTTTGACAACAGAATTAATGTATGTACATACTCTTATCTCTCCCAATAAATTGTTTCATTTCCTCATTTGTCAAGTCTCTCGTAGAAGCTTTAATATAAATAACCTTTCTAAAATTTTATTTTAAAAATGTCACTCTCATAAAATATCAAATATTCATAGTTTAATATTATAGATAGTCGATTTTGTATGGATGGAGTGAGTGTTTAATGTAGTTAATATAATATAGTTTAATCAGTCTAATCTAATATGATATTGAAAGGAAACATTAAGGTATAAGACACAGGAATTTCTCCCAAGTGTGTGGAAGTTAAGGTGGAGAATACTATTTATCTGATTTTTTAATCTATGAGGTAGGAGTTGATCCTCTCCTTTATAGTGGGTAGGAGAACCCCATACTTATACAAATGAGTTGAAATTTAAGCTATTAGTCTTGCATTTAATACCTTAGGCTTGTAGTCTGTGCACATTTAATACTCTGGGCTTGTAGCTTGTACATAGAAAATGGGGGAGCCTTGTCATGATTTGACTCAATTGACAAGAATGCGATACTTAACTTGGAAGATCATCTATCAATCTTCTCAGGGGATCTCGGCCTTGAGGACTCGGTCGGCTTGGGGACTCGATCAACCCAAAAACTCAATCGGCTCGGGGACTCGGCCCCAAGGGACCTCTTGCTTTGTTCTTTATGCTGTATGGTGATTTTGGTGTTGACCACTAGATGTAAACAAACAAAAGGGACATTGTGGGTAAAATTTTTGCTTAACTTAACCAACAAAGAGACAAAGGTACTCGTTGTTTCCATGCATGGCCATGAGCAAGTATAGGTAGAGCTAGCTGAGCAAAGGTTTGATTTCGGTTATATACGTACCACCCTTTAAACCGTAATGACCGATTACAAACGGATCGTAGATTGAAGTACGAGGTAATTCGGAAATCTTAGTAGACAGATTTGGCATTGGCTTCAAACTTGTTTGATCGATATAAGCATTTAGGTAATGAAACTCCGGTTCGGTTCTCCTGTTACATTTTGGTGTTACATCTCCAATTCCACACTGTTAGATGATTAACACACATGATATAATAAAACATATATATACCCAAAAAAGAAAACTTAAATCTTAGAGGCAATGGTTGTGATTTTTTTTTCCGCAAACGTATCATTCATCTAACATGTGTAATAAAAAATGTAATACTAAGTGTAACAAAGCATCCAAGATCATGAACCTCACATGCAAATTAGAATTAAGTTAATTAATTAGTTAAAAACACCACATATTATATATATTAGGAAGAGAAGAGAAGAGAAGAAGGCACATGGGACGGTAAAATAAAGTAAGACCCATTCCTTGACATCATAATCTTTTATTGTGTTGTAATATATTGTATTGCATATATCCTTAGATAGTTGGGATTTTGGCCCCACAACTCCCTCTAATATTTGACCTCTCCTCCCAACCCTACACTAACAAGGACTCCCTCCTCTCAAAACGTCTTTCATATTTAATGTTTTTAGATGTTTAAAAAATAAAAGTTGGCCTTTTTAATACAGTTATTATTGAATGTATGTATGGGGTTAATTTTGAATTTTTATATAATAAATAAATTGAAGAATATGTTATGTGTGTTAAGTGGAGATCAAGACAAATAAAAATTAAATTGTATTTTGAGATTATCGGATTAATTGACCATTTTCCTTTTCAAAGCATGAGATACGTGTTGTAACATAAACAATTAAGGAAAGTACGAATACTTTAATTAATAAAATGATGGGAGTATATATAATATTATGTTGTCATTTTGTTATTAAATTTGCTCACCGGCCTGTTTTTCTTCTTACGTAGTTAGGGGACTCATGGGGACAATGGCTCACTTTGCACGAAGCAATGTCCAAACTCGATACAACCGTTAGTCCTTATCTTCCGTTATTTGTTGAAGGTGTGAATGATATATTTTTTTAAATGAAATGTATTAAGATGTTATATCAATTGAATAGTAATTATGTACGTTTGTTAATTTTGAATTTCTTGTATGGTAAATTTTACTTTAATGTGAAATCAATGAGTAAGAATTGAGTAATATTTTGAGCAGGAGAACATTAATTGATGTGAGTCTTTTCCATGTCATTACTTGCTTAAAGAGGTTTTTTTCTTGTTGTGATGTGGAGAGAATTCTTTCAATTCCAATTAGGAGGACATCCAGACCTGATTTTCTTAGATTGAAACTCACAAAAGATGGAATCTACTCGCTTAAAAGTGGCTACTTCACAGCGTTGGACTCAGAACCCCCAAGGGCAGACCCAATCCAAAACTCATAGAGGATAAAATCTGGAACTGGGTCTGGTCACTTACATCACTCCAGAAAATTTTTATTTGGCGCTGTCTCAAAGGAATTCTACCAACTAGCATAAACTTTGTGAGCAGATATGTTGATGTTGATCCTATATGTTTTAGGTGTGGTGTTGACATTGAAACTGAGGAGCATGTGTTGAGAGATTGCCCTTGAAATCGATCTTTCTGGGTCCAATCTCCATTAAAGATGGTTTTCGAGGATGGAAGGATCAAAGCTGTAGCAAATGGTGAGTCATCTGAATTTCAGTGTATTTTTGTCACGCTTCTTTGGAGTGTTTGGTATGTTAGGAATCAACTATACTTCCAAAAAAAATTCTAGATCCAGTGCATTGCTATTCTTTTGCCCTAAGCCATTTGCAAGAATACCGAAAATCAAAAATGCCCCAAAAAAACCCCTCGCCCAATGTGCAACATGGTTGGCAACCACCTCAAGGCAAATCCATTAAAATCAATATGGATGCCTCTATCTTGGGAAGCTTAGGTACTATCTTGGGAAGCTTAGGTACTGGTTTAGGTGGAGTTGCTAGAGATTGTGGTGGTAGAATTATTTGAAGTTTTGCTGAGATGAGAAATGCATGCTACACTGTGGATGTTGGTGAAGCCCTCGCCGCTCAGAAGGGATTAGAGATTGCCTACGAACAGAGAATGAAGAATGTCATCCTTGAAGTGGATTCCCAAGTCTTATTTCTTGCCCTCACAAAGCCATGCCCAAACATGTCCTACTTTAGAGGTATTGTTGAAGAATTCATATCTTTTGACTTTAATTTTGAGTGTGTCTCCTTTTGTTGGGTGGGTCGTCAGTCTAATTCAGTTGCACATAACCTAGCTTCGTATGCCTTGTCAATTGGCTCTTTTTTATTTTGGTTCTTCACTTCCCTTATCTATTGTGAACGATGTTGTTACCGATCAGTCAGAGAAAGAATGCAAGTGGGGTATTAATAAGATTTGTAGATATATGTAGGGATTATTTTTAAAACATTGAGTTCAAAACTCAAACTAGATCAAATACAAGGTTTTTAAAACCTAAAACCGGTTTTCAAAACCAAAACTAAAACACCTTGAATGATCGATGACACAAGTCAAATAATGCAAGCCATCATCAGAGCTCCCAATGTACTAAAAAATTTATGTAAGAGCTATAAAAGCAGGATATGTCTCAAATGACACAAGTAGAAGAGTTCCTGTTTATTGTGCTTGGAATGAGTCTTTTCCATGCCATTAGTATGAATTAAACCCTACCCTAAATCAATCAGCCTACGTTGGGAGACAAATACCCCTTTCTCAATCTGGAAAATGTTAATGTTAATGAAGAATATAGATGCAGATAATCTCACCTGATCCAGCAAGTTGGCGAAACCAAATCCGGTCAGACTAGCTAGGGTCGAACTCCCTTCAGATCATCAGATCAATATTTAGATGGAACAAACACGCCATATTTTTAAATATGCAACCAACCCCAAATTCGTTGTCTTTGGAGGCGAGCCCAAGACCCGATTTTTTGGATTAGCACATCCTTCGCCCAGGATGATCTATTTTGGGCCAAACTCTAATTTCTCTTATCATTCCTATGCACAGTAACATCTGCAGAAGTACTCAAAAGAACAAACTAAGCTCTTATTGTACCTCTGTATCACTTAAATACTTTATATAAGGGCCGCATGTATCTACATTCAAAGAAAATTATATCATTACATTGATGATGGGAAATATGGTGGTTGCATATATAAACTAAAGTTTTCTTCCATTACTGATACAAATCTTGAAATCAGAGCTTTGTATCCTAATAACAGATGATCATTAAAATGCTTAGCTTTTGAACTGAGCTTTGTGTTTTGACATACACGAAAATGAAAGTTGCATCTACCACCAGTTGGCTCTCATTTAGTCGAAAGCATCTGATCGATTTCTCCATTTTGGTTGTACATAGACACTAGTTTCTTTGCATAAGATGGTATGTGCTGATCAGCTCTGCATGCAAAGATCTTCGTAAATTTACAAAGTAATCTATCTAGAGCTTAGTATTTCGTTTTTTTTTTTTTTTTGAAGGTACCTTTGTTTTCCCCAAGCACGATTTACATGCAGGTAGTTTCTGATAGTGTGGTAATCCAATGAATAACGGGCAAATTCCAGACCCTTAGGACCAATCTGTGACCAAAAAAAAAGCCAATGGTAGGATAGACAAGCTTTTGCATATCCTTAAAATTAAGTTAAGAGCAAGGAATACTTACCAGATTTAGAATAAATGCTATGATATTTCCAATGAGTCTTGGGGCAGGCTGAGACGGACCTTTGCCTGATGGGAAAATGGAGCTCCAAATTAAATGGAAATATTATGAATTCACAAAAAAGGACACAAATACACTAGCTAACACTCAAATATCCACTACAATGGCTTGTCAATTTACATTTTAAAGACAACATCATATACCAATCTATGGTGCCAAGGTTGGATGACAGTTGAATTTCATAACATGAGACATGCTGTCCTTGTAATGACATTAATCCTTTGTCTGCTTCAACAAAATTAAATGCCATGATTGGGTGGGGGGGTTTTGTGAATGTGGTTTGACAAGGGTACTCTAGACCAGGGAAACTGGGAGAGCAAAGATTGGGAATGATTTGTTTTACCAGGCTGGATACAGTGGAAGGGTTGAGCCGGAGAAGGCATACGCCAGGTCATGCATCATTCAACAATACTACTATGCGACAAAATGCCATTATTTACCTAATTTAGCATTATCATCAGCTTTTACGGTTTCCATCACGAATGGTTGCCTCTGACCCTGAAACAACAGTCTACTTGGTGAGAATCCTACTCAAATATACTAATTAAAATTATGTTACATACTGAAAGATGTCCATTACCGAACTAATCGTGGGAGTGATTTCCAGAAGATCTTTCACCAGATTTAACATCTCCTTTCCACGCTCATTTCTACGATTTAAGCAGACTAGAATATATGAACAAGTATGCTGGAAGAGTAGAGTTATACAGGAAGTACAATGTGTTGCAAAGAAAATGACAGAAAGAATGGAAGAATCCACAAATTCCAGAAATCACCTCACAGTGACATATTGTGGATGTTTTGTACTGCTAACTCCAGCATATTTTGGCACGCCCATGTAACCTACTACCAAATCCTGGAATGGTTTAGAATAGTGAGAATTCATATATCATTATTATTTTCAAATATTTATTCCCAGTACTATCTAAAAATAGCACTTTGAAGTCAAATGTTTTGAGTTATGACTGCAGAAATTGTCAAAGGGAGCACTCACCGCTAAGCCATTAGTGTAGTCAAAGCAGCTGCAGTGAAAGGAACAAAATATATGTCAGCTAAGTGTATTTGGACAAATGCAAAAAATAAAAAGTGGATTACTTAAATATGTGCATTAATGAAAGAATAATTAAGTTTGGGAGAAAATAACAAAAGTAGAGATAGTAATGATTAGATAATTAGATAATGGTATTAATAGAATACATATTTGTATTTTAACAGAGTTGGTCAAATTGACACATACAAATCTCTGCACTACTAAGGTATTTGATAAGCATAATTGAAAGGGCAAATATCTCAGAGACTACTAATAAGATTCCAAAATTATATATGAGCATGAAAATGCTTAAGCATAGATATTATATTAATTATCTATGGGAGCTCAACATGCCAGTTTCTGACTAAACCCATAATGTCCATATGCTATAATACCACACATAGTAGCTAATTGACAGCAATATAGTCCACATTAAAGCTTATTAATAATGTAATGATAAGTACCAAAAAGTTTATTCTCTCTTCAAAAAAAAATTGGAGTAAGCAATCTTCCAGACAATTGAGTTTGGATTTGAACATTTCCCAATTCTGGATTTATGCCATGTGCTTTTCTAGGACAGCCAATGAATAAGTGGCTGGGAAGACATGAAGTAGAGATGCTCATGACCATAACACATTGAAATAATAAAGAATTTCATCTCCCAGACAATTATATCTGCTAATTTTCCAATAAAAAAATCCCATCAAAACTGCTTTAATGACATTTATATTTCTATGTGAAAATTCTTAATTCTATTTTCTACTACTTATCTTATGTAGTTCCTTAACATAGTTGGAAGAATGCAAAGCCAATTTTGATATTACCAGGTTAATTTCTATCAGATTTCCATTGCCTTAAAACTTTAAGAATAACTCCTGAATTTATTCTTAATGCATTTGCTCTAACAAAGGTATTACAAATTCAGTTGGAGTATCAATTTAATTCAAAGTCAAGATAGATGATATAAAGCTCTAGAGTTACCTATAGCAAGACGGAGCAATCACATCCGTCAGGTCATTAGCTGGGAGACAGAAATAGGGAACCTGCTTTAGTAAGAATATATTGTTGGATCAAGCAGTACAATACCATGTACTAAATAATGAGAAATGACAAATGACATTACCTCTTCAATATGACCATCTAAATGCTTCAAATGAACCTATTAAATAAGAAACAAGGAAATTTTACATTTTGCTATTTTGCAATTGTGAGCCAAAAAGGTTATCTCAAGAACATTTAAATTATATCCTAGCAGTAGTATTTTAAATATTCACCATAAAAAACAGTAGATAGCATACTAAGAATGAGCTACAATCAAGCTCATGTGGAAAAACTTTAATTTTTTTTATACGATTATGGCATATAAACCATGAAACTACATTGGATAATAAACTTATAGATCACCTTACGAATGCATGAGAGAGAGAAACAATAATAAACCTAAGCATATGATGTTCATGTCCAGGCACTAGTAAGGGACTCTTACTAGATACTGCTGCACTATTTTTAACTGGATCATGCTAACCATATCCCTTTTGGATCTTTGCAAACATCAAAGAATAAGGTAATTATTCTGAATAATCTCACGGTCTAAAGTTTGATTGATATATCATTCCTCACTCTTTAGCTAATTTCACCAACCCTTCTCTTGAAACTCACTGCATATAATTACACTGGTTTGTGTGGCCTGCTGCACATGCATGATAATAGCACAAGCATCTAGTTTTAATGGAATTAAACTGGTATAACCAAACGCAAGCCTCTAAATAGTTTTATAATTGTTTGGAAAAGCAAAAACTAACATTTTTATGTAAAAAATGTCCAACTACTAACAAACAAAATATGGACATGCATCATGCTTACAATGAAAAGTGCTTCAGTATGAGAGGATTATATTAGAAATTACTTATAATGGTGATAATGCATCTTAAATATTCCACGTGTTTCTAGGGCATGTTTATATTAATCATTTCAGAAGAAAAAAGCACAAATGAGAATATTTTGGGAAATGTTATTTTCTATAAGAAATTCATAATATTTTTTAAAGGATTACATTCTATGTTCTTTAAATAAATGCATAAAGATGCTAAGCACATAAATAGATGAATATAAAGAGGCAGACCTTGTAATCTTGCATGAATTCATAATGAAGAACAGTTTCTGGTTCAGTGCTTGCAGCCTTTAGAAACTTATCCAAGCCTTCTCGGGGTCCATTATCAACTGCATAGTAAATTTGCTAGGTTACAAGAATGTCAATTGTTAATAGAGGCAATTTCATTCTATATGAAAATACTCCATCAGGGTATAAGAATGTTAAAATAGTCAGCTTCGTCAAAGAAACAATAAAGTTATATTAAATCAATAAATTACCAGTCAACCATGAAAGATAAACAAGAAACTTTATTTCATCAATTCTATCCATGCAATTAAGAGACAAATGCATGAACACCAAAGAAACAGTATGGATGAAATTAAGATGGCTAAGACAATAGTGAGAGAAGGAAAAACATGAACATTTCAGCAACAATTTAGAATATAATGTCACACATTGTCCTAGAAAGCAGATAATCATCATGAATGAATTATATTCCAATTCTATGTTTACAAACAAGATACTCAATGATGATGCTAAAACTTTACTTCAGAATTTAACAGGACAAAACACAGAAAAGTACTTAATTACCACAATTAGTTCCTAGAACATAAAGCTTCTCCAGATTCAGATGAGATTCCACTGATCTTAGTGCTGCACTTCAACAAATTATTCTGCATTAAATAGTAGAAGTCACAATGAAGCGATGAATGAGAGAGGTATGTACGTATAAGTGATGTTACCTTGCACTTGGCAACCAACACCACAGAAGAGTAGACGTTTCACACCAGCAGCCTGAGAATGGAAGGACACTTATCTTTCTCACAAATTATCATTGAAAAGGTGCTTTGTAATTTGACCACTAGAGAAGACTTTTTAAGAAGTTCATGTGAAAAACATCCTACACTCAGTAAATTGAGATGATACCAAACACTTGCCTGGAAAATGAGTTAATGTAAAAATAGATCAAAATTTTCCTCACAGTAACATGTATACATAGTAGTTGACATGAAACTTTATACTAACTTGAGCAAAAAAATATTTATCTCTAAGATATAGAAACCCAGCAGCATGAAGTGCAACTAAAGTAATCATGGAATGCTCAAGGATTAGCAAATTCAGTGCACTAATAAAATTAATAAATCAGATAGGACAAACAACAAAAGGGGGACAGGAAGAACCTCAACTAATGCCAAAGTATCAAGATTAGGAGATAGTGTTGGCTTAACTCCTTTAGCTGCAAGAACTTCCTCTGGAGTCCTAATATTAACAGATTAGTTCAATTGCATGTCAAAATAGATGTCAAATGGTGTGAATTGTGAAACTAATTAAACAAATCTGGAAGCAAAATGAAATAAACCTTGCCAAGATGGGTTTTGGAGTAAATCTATCTTCTGGATCACTGAGACGATACAAAGAAGAGTGTCAATAAAGCTCATTAATAACCGAATGATGACAAACATTTCACAAGGCAATAAATAGGATCATTAACACACCAATACCTCTGCACGCAGACAACAGCTTCAACCATGCCTGTTCTAAGCATTTCCATCGCAATTGTGGTCACTATGCCTGTCCACTGAGCCCCTATTGAAGTAGAGTTATGCACGATATGGACCTCAACATACATGCAAGAAATACAAGTTGAACACTCTTTGAATGGATTATAGGCACAAATACATAGGTGTAACCTACAACCATTAAAAACTATGTATAATACAATAATATGGTTATTATGCTTAATAATATGTTCCATTACACATTCTGAATGAACTATAATACTTCGTGGAGAATATGTATATTGTAAAACTTTAAATGATTATACTCCATTTTCAATTGAATATTTAGATATACTGATACCGAATGATCGAGTAATATGGTTTATAATTGTAAAATATATAACATTAAGTTGATAGAAAATTGTAAATTAAACTATATGGAAACACAGACCACTTTTACTTTGTAAGAAAAATCTCCAAAATCCACAAACTTCACTTGCTTTCCGTTAATTATTTCCTTCCTCCCTTTTTCATTCTTAGCACTGCTAAGAAAACTATGCTTATTATGATTACTATCCTTTATTTTGGCAACTATTTTACAATCAATATTAGATTAATCATATAATTCAGGAAAAATACATATTAAAAGTGATGACTATCCTAGGCCCTTACATAAGAAGACATTTGGAGAAACTAGCACACATGAACTCTCCACCTAAAATGGGAGATTATTCAAATTATCACTGGTGCAGACATCTAATCTAACTCATTTTTAAGAAAGAACGGTGACATGGATGGTTCAAGTAATAAAGAAAAGCTGTTATACATTCTTCGAGTTCCTTAAAACATTAGTTTCCTTTATAGGGTTAAATTTAAGTATATGATTTCATTTATGCAAGTAATTACACTATCAAATTATCATTTTTTAGGAAAGACTTAATTTAAAAGTCACATCCAATAACCAATGTTAATCATTTTAATTTTGGTAAATTAATTAAATATATAAAAATTGTATCAGTCTAATGCAAACCTTTGTTGGGGCATTACCTTCTACAGGTGTAGTTTTGCGAGCATAGAGAAGGTTTTCATAAACACCCATGTAAGTCTCATCTAATGAATCAGCTTTTCTGCCTCGGCCATGGACGATCGGTTCAAGAAACTAAGATAGAAAGGAAGATCAACAACAATACTTTTTTAATAGACAGCCACATAATAGGAAACAAAGTCATTTTTAAAATGTTTCCCAAAATAATACAGGTCCATTTGTATTCTGTAACCACATGCATTATAATCTTTTATTGGCATCCAAAAAAAATCCCCAATTTTAAGATCACAATCAAGGCATGAATGTTGATCCTTCCACCCCACAACGACGCTCTCTTGTGGGGTGCCTTGATAACACATATGGAGAAGAGGGGGAAAAAAAAAGGAACACCACCAGCTATTCTTCAAGTAGTATTTTAGATCACCACTGTTGAGTGTAATTGAACTACAACTACTAACTAATAGAAGAAAATAAAAGCTATATCACATGCTAAGATTTAGTAAAAAATGAGGACCCAGAAACACAAACACACAAAGATGACCCCGGAACAAAAGAAAGAAACAAAACTTACTTCAACTCTAGACATGCCATCCCCCAAGAAAGCACAGGCATTCTTGACATGGGCAATGTAGTATGTATCGCACAACCCACAGCGACTGCTCAAACGAAAACAATGAGAACCATCATCAAGATTCTCAAACTCTTAAAGGGAATAGAACAACATTCATGGTTGGAGAAATAGTATAAACATAAACCAAGCCTCAGCATGCATAAGAGTGCCCCCCCCCCCCCCAACCACCCACCCACCTACCCCCCAGCTAAAAAAAAACTAAACAGCAACATTATCAAAATGAGATTAGCAAGAATTGATGATGCTACCTACATCGTGCAAGTATACAGTGTTCATTATGTATAAATATTGGATGCTACTACATAAAAATCAAGAAAATAAGAGGGTCCATGAAGAACCTGCAGTGGTCCTTGGCAGGGTAGGTACCACCGGGGGGGATGGGTTTGGACTTTTGCCTCCAATCATCTCTCAGTTTCACACCCTTCGAGTTTGTACCTTCTGCATATTCAAGAAAACTCAAATAACACAACTCAAATCCAAGAAAAAAAACGAAGAAATAAGTGAGAGATTACCTGCAGAGGAAACAATAGAAAAGGAGAAGGAATTGGAGGAGAGTATTCCAGTAGCCATAGCCATCGCATCAGAGGGAAACTATTCTTGGTAAAAATTATCTTAGCTCCTTTGATAGTTCTGCGCCACAGAAGTTGGAGTTAACTGACAATGCATATCTTATACGACGCCGTCTATGGCTTCCGGATTTCAAAAAAAGAAAAAAGAGTTAGACACGCGTACCCATGTGCAGTGTATAATTTTTTTATTTTATATTGTATACATATTTCTTAATAATTATACTCCCTCCGTCCTGGGCTAAGAGTCTCATTTGCTTTTGGGCACGTGGATCAATGAGTATTATTATTTAATGTGTAGTGGGTAGTTGTATTAGTGGGTGTAGGGGCCCCATGTATTAATTGTATTAGTGGGTGTGTGTGGGTCCCATATGTCCAAAAAAGGAAATGGGACTCTTTGGGTGGGACGACCAAAATGGTAAAATGGCCCTCTTAACCTGGGACGGAGGGAGTATATTTTTTTATATTTAATTTTTTATTAAAAAAACTAACATGCTTATAATTTTTTATTTAATAGTGTATGCATGTTTTTTTAATAATTGTATATTTTTTACACTCAATTTTTCATTAAAAAACTAATAAAAATTCACTAACAAAGTGTATACATTTTTGTTCATAATTGTATATATTTTTGTTTATACATTTATGAAAGTGGGTGCACTGTATCCTGGGTGCACCCAGGTGTACAAAAGTATTAGCCTAAAATTATACTCTTATTTAAGTGTATATATACTCTTAGAACAAAATGTTTTACTCTTACACACTTTGTATACCAAGCATAAGAGACTAACTCTCTTTTTTTTTAAGAAAATTTCTAAATGCACACTCCATTTTTTTTAATTGAATTCACAACACTTTTTTAATATAATTTAAATATTAGCTTTAAAAAGTATAAATTGTCTTTATTTTATTAAATATACACACTTTCATATATTTCATATACACTACTAATAAACCCTAAATCTTGTCATTTGCTATTTACATTTAACATCTAAGATTTTAGAATTTATTTGAGAAACAAATCTAATAAAATAACATATTTGGTAAATGAATATAATGATCAAATACGGAATTTTTTTTTCCATCATATGTCTAAATTTTTTTTAATTATTGGCATGCTTTTTTTTTCTTTTCTTTTTTTAGAATGAGGCTCGTGTGCCCCGGCACACCATGCGTCTTTAGAATTTAGTATTATGGGTAAAGGTACATTGTTTTGTTCTAAATGATATACACTTTAATTAATAAGGGTACACCATTTTGTTCTAAAGGGTATACACTTTTCATTAATATTTTTTATTTTTATTCAGAAAATAAAGGGTACACATCTTTATACTAAAGGGTATATAATTTAATACAAAATTCTAAAGGCGCACGGAGTGTGTCCCCGTGAGTCCGGATGCACACAAGTTTTTATCTTTTTTTATTTGTATACAGTTCATGTTAATAATTTTTCAAAAATTAAAATTCTTTACTGATACACTGTGCATCGGTGACGATAATCTTGGATTTAATCTTTAGTGAAGATTATGACTTTTACTTTTGTGTCAAACCTTAGTCGATCCTATTCTTTTGCTATTGGGTGAAAAGTGTAAGCTTTTTGACCCTTTTTTTTATGTGAAATGGGATAGAAACATATGTGTAGATGATTCGTGTTATTTTTTTCCTCAAAGGATCTCTTCATTCAAATAAAATTGTTTACCCTCTTCATTAAAATAAAAATTTAGTTGCCAATATAATTATGAAAAAAAACCTCATCCTTGAGAAATGGCTTAATTCAAATAAAAATTAGTTTCCAATATAATTATGAAAAAAAAAAAAACTCATCTTAGACTCATAGTTGGCTTGAGAAATAGAGAAAATTGAATTTACAAGAAATATGTTAATTTGAAGGATGTACGTTTTTTTGGTTTTATTTTTTAAAATTCTCACTGGGTTCTTAGTTTTGCACTGAAATCCATTCGTTCACTAATCACATGTAGCTCATAACTGGGTAACTCATTCCTTCAGGGGTCGTTTGCTGGGGTTATTAGTTAGGTATCGATGCAATATACCACGTAATACCACGTTTGTCTTGATATATTCATAATATTTTCAGTCCAGTATTATTTCAGCCCGAAATTAATAATATTTTTTCATTGGTATTGTGTATAGTGGATACCACCACAACAAAAGTTGGGTTACACAATACCACAATTTAATACATATGTATTATACTTACTTTTATCATTATATCCCTCTTCCAATATTATTATTATTATTATTATTATTATTATTTATAATAATAATATTAATTAATAATAATAAATAAATAATAATAATGACATTAATAATAATAATTAATAATAATATCAATAATAGTAATATTAATAATCATATAATTAATAATAATTAATAATATTATTAATAATAATTAATAAAATAATTATTATTAATAAATAATTATTATTATTAATAATAATATTAATAATAAATAATAATATAATTAATAATTAATAATAATAATTAATAATAATATTAATAATCATAATGAATAATAAATAATAATAATAATAATAAGGGGGTAAATATGTCATTTACTTATTATCTCATTTGTTAATACTCAATAACAAACCTAAAATTACTAATATCTAGTTATCATCAATCTCACTTTTCCATAATACCTAACAATAATACAATTAATCACAAGTCAAATAAATCTCATTATACACAATTCTTGTTTATCACATACCCACAAGCAAACGACCTCTTAGGGTACTTACTACTAGGTACATTAAAAATTCTTTTATTACTATGAAATAAAAACATACAAAAATATTACTACTAACTCTAAAAATAAAATATATAATGATATTCCAATATTACCCTTACAATGTGTTGCACATAAATGTTTGTGTGCAGCATGAAAATTCGTGTGCAGCAAAAGTGTGTGCAGCAAAAAAAAATGTATATCCACGGCGGTCCGGCGGTGGGCGGATGAGGAGTTTAGGGTTTGTGGTTTAAAAGTGTATGAGTTTAGGGTTATATTTGGTATTTTACTTTAATATTTTTTTTGTGAAAGTAATTTTTTTAAATTAATATATCTCACAGTAATTATGGGTACAAAGTGTGTACTAAAAGAGTAATTTTTCCTTAGCGAAATTTTATACCTGAATAACTCATACCTTGCACCATTATAAAATTTGAGTTAGTTGATCATGTATTCGAAAAATATAATATCAATCTATAAAAGTAAAGTATGAATAGAAGAGTCATCGAGTATTGATAGTGGGAGGAATTCCTCACCAAGAACATATATAAAGTGTTTTCATAACCGAACTGGAAACTGAATCGGTAGATGCAACTGTTCAAGGTTCAATCGAAAAATTGAATTTTACATATTTTCAATTATATTTTATAATATTACAATTCATTAAAAAAATTATAATAACCAAAATTATTTTATAAAGAGAAAATTCAATTTATATAAGAATATAATTAGATAAAATATTTATAGTTTATAATTCATATTTTATACACATTTTTATATATTCTCTCAATAGCATATTACATAATTTATACTCAAACTGCTATACATCTGGTGCACCACTCTAGGAAAATCACATAATTTACTTCAAAATTTAAATATTATATTTTAAAATAAATAAAAATAAAAATGAAATAATATAAAAATATAAAATATAAAAAGAAAAACAAAAACAAAAAAATAAAAAAAATTTAAAAAAATCAAAAAACTGGTTAGACAAGTTCAATCGGTTTTTCAGTTTTTCCGATTTTGGTCAGTTCTGGCCGGTTCAATCTGGTTCAATTCAAAAACAATTTTATAGGGGTTTTGGACCGATTTAGAGGTCAGTTCCCGATTCAACCGGCCAGTTCAACCGGTTTTTAAAATCACTGATATATAGTATAGGTGTTTATAATTTGACAAATTATTTTATATATCTAGGTGCACCGTGCATCAATTTTTAAAGACTTATACATTTACGAATAATAATATATACACTAATGAATAAAAATGTATATGCTTTTGTTAGTGAATGTTCTGTTAGTTTTTATAATAATAAACTTAATGTAAAAAAAACTATACAATTATTAAGAAAAATGAATAAAAATGTGTATATTTTGTTAACAAATTTTCTGTTAGTTGTTATGATGATAAACTGAATGTAAAAAATTTATAAATTTATTAAAAAATATATATACACTATAAAATAAAAGTTTATACATGTGTGCAGTCGGGTGCACAAGATAACTCTTATAATTTTAATTTTCATAGCACGTTGAAATTGAAGTTTTTGAAAATGGAAAGAGAAATATAGGTGTTTATAATTTTAATTTTATAATTTTGATTTTCTCAGCACGTTGAAATTGAAGTTTTCTAAAATGGAGGAGAAATATAAGTGTTTATAATTTTAATTTTAAAATGATACTTTTGGAATTTGATGGGATGTGTATATAATAAAAATAAGCTCTATAATAAATTAAGAAATAGAATATTAAAAATGATGTATATTTAATAAAGAATTTGTATGTAGCAACACTCTTAAAAAATATATAAAAAATAAAAACTAGCTTTTAAATTTGGAGTGGGAGAAATTTTAAATTTTAAAAACCTTAAGCTTTTACTATTAAAGATATTATTACAGATATTTGTTCAATCTCTTTGGTTATGTTTGATTTGGGGTTATGTGGGGTTTAAAATCATGAATATTATGTTCTATGTTTGTTTTGAATTTTGAGTATGGTAGGTTTTAATTTTATGTCAAAACAATGTATTAATTTATTTAAAAAGGAGTTTTGAGTATGGTAGGTTTTAACTTTATGTCAAAATAATGTATTAATTTATTTAAAAAGTTAAATGAGAGAGGAGAGATAAAGAGAAAATTGTATTAATTGAGGAGAGATAATGTAGTAGGCATATAAAGGAGTGGTTTTTAAAATTTGGATATGGATTTTGAAAACAAAAACCTGAGTTTGAAAATCGTAAACGAACATTGCCTTTTAAGTTCTTTAACAAGACCATCTAATATTTATTATTATTATTATTATTATTATTATTATTACTATTATTATTTGAGGACGCACTAAGTAACAATCAAATACTCCTTTGTCTCATAGCAAGAGGAGACAATATAATTTATTATTATTATTATTATTTGAGGACGGCACTAATTAACAATCAAATACTCCTTTATCTCACAGTAAAAGGGACTTTTGTTTTTTGCACGTGTATTATTATTTAATGTGTAGTGGGTAGTTGTATTAGTGAAGTGTTTGTGGGTCCTATATGTATAAAAAAAAAAGAACTCTCTGGGTAGGATATCCAAAATAACAAAAAATATTCTCTTTAAAGGAGACAGGAAAGAGGGATTATAACCGAGACATTAGGGTTACTCGAACTAAACACAGAATTATAAAACTAACAAGAAAACTAACCGATTAGAAGGAACTAATTAACAATCAAATATAACCGAAAAACCTGAGCTTTTACCATTAAAAGATATTATTACAGTGTAAAGTTACTTTTCTTTTCTTTGGAATTTTTTAGGGATATAAATGGGTAGGGTAGGGTACGGGTTGGACAAATCCACATACTACCCACTATTCTATTTACGGAATTTTTTAGGGATATAAATGGGTAGGGTAGGGTACGGGTTGGACAAATCCACATACTACCCACTATTCTATTTACCCTACCATTATTCTACCCTATTATCCTAAAATTAAACATCGGTAGGATATGGGTATACCCGCCGGGTATGCGGATAATCCACGGGTAAATGGGTACCTGCAATTATTATAAAACATTATATGAATATCCGCCATTTCTCAAACTTGTTCAATCATACCCGTATTGAAATTAAAAAGTTTTTTTAAGTATAAATATAAATTTGGAATTAAATAATATACTTAAATATTATTAATTAAAAACTAAATAAATGATGTAAATACTTAATTTAAAAATTAATATATATATATATATATATATATATATATATATATATATATATATATATATATATATATATATATATATATATATATATATATATATATAATTTTGAAAGTAGGAATATAGATATATACATACATAATTAGAAATATATAATACTCCATTATAATATAAATAAAAATAAATATAGTACTTGGACATAATTAATTAAAAATTAAATAATGTAAATATGAATATATAAATATGAATATATAAATATGTAATGTAATTAAAAATATATAACATAATATATATATATATATATATATATATATATATAGTATTATATAAATATAATATGTATAATATATAGTATCGGGTAAACGGGTCGGGTATCGGGTCGGGTAAACGGGTATAAAGGAAGAACTCGTACCCTACCCTTACCCTCAAAATTTTTATCGAATTCGAATATTACCCTACTCGTTACCCGATAAAGTCTATCCTACCCGTACCCACCACCTCTGGTACCGCGGATAACCCGACCCTGTGGATAAAATTGACTACCTAGAATTTTTTTCCAGTTTTACCTCTGAGTCCCTTTAAATAATTTTTTTTATTTTAATCCCTTATATTTTATTGTTCCCTTAGAGTATTGTTTTATTTTTTAGTCCTTAAATTAATATAACTTTTTGATTAAAATTTTAAAATAAACATATCTTAAATATATTATGAGTGAAGCTTACGTGCGCGTGCGTCTTTAAAAATTTAGTATTATGGGTAAGGGTACATTGCTTTGGTCTAAAGGGTATACACTTTAATTAATAAAAAGTATACCATTTTGTTCTAAAGGTATACATTTTTCATTAATATTTTTTTCTTTAGAAAATAAAGGGTACACATTTTTATACTAAAGGTTATTTAACACAAAATTTTAAAGGCGCACGGAGTGTTGTCCATGCGCTCAGATTCACATAATAATTTTCTTTAGAAAATAAAGGGTACACATCTTTATACTAAAAGATACTCCCTCCGTCCCGGAAACTTTTCACCTTTACTGTTCCACGTTGTTTAAAAAAAGTTGCACTTTTTGACAACTTTATTGACTTTGGAGGGTATTGTAGTATTTTTAGGTAATAAAAAAATATAAAGTAATGATATGTGTGTGAAAAAATAGTGACAAATTTGAAATTAAAGTAACTTTTGATGTTGTTGAATAAAGTGGTATTTCCTTTTTTGGATGGTGAAAGGTTTTGTGGGACAAACAAATGAAGAAAGTGAGAAAAGTATTATAGGACGGATGGAGTAAAATTTAACACAAAATTCTAAAGGCGCACGGAATGTGGTCCGTGCGCCGAGTGCACATAAATTTTTGCCATATATTATAGCAAAACTTTTAACTTTTTTTCTGCTTATGTGTGTAAATAAATTTTCGATTAAGCAATTCAAGAGAGAACCGTATTTGTGTCGATATGCAAAACTAACCAAAACTCAATTGGCAAAAGTCAATGCCAAACACATTTTATTTTTTTTATTTCTTTTTTAATCAAAAGGTGGACCAAAATACCCTTAAATGAGAGATTTTGGATATAAGAATCGTATGACTTTTTGGTGTTATTCTACAAATTTGGATGATTATACACTTTTCGCAAATTTGGAAGATTTTTAATGAAATTCTGCATATTTGGACGATTTCCCAAGCTATGTCAAAATGGTCATTTTCTTTCCAAACATGACAAATTCTAAACCATATTTATTACCTCGGTCCTCAAACGACTATTTATTACTTCCGGATCCTCCAGGCAATGGAGATAATCTTTTCCACGTAAGCTGGTTGTACAAAGTTTGTTTGTTCAAACAGGCAGTTTGGGATCTTTTGTTTGCTCCGCAAGGTAGCCGAAGCCAGCCAGTTTTTCACTAAATAGGCATAAGAGTATTTTAACTGCAGAAAAGTAGTGCGGAGAACTAGTAAGAATTGGGTCTGCCGTGACGTGGATGATCCGTCGAATCCATTGCTGACTTCACCACAATTGATTAGTGAAACAGTTCTGCAAAGTTTGTGAATTTGTTCGCATAGGCAGTGTGATTGGGGCATATATTTGTTGCTTCCCAAGATAGTTAGTTCATCACACAGACATGTTAGTTCTCAACTGTAAGCAAAGGCGGACGTGTTAAGGGGCAAAGGGGGGCACGTGGCCCCCCTGAGATTTCCAAAATTTTCAAGGGTATAATAGTCGTTTCACATTTAATATTAAAAAATAATAAAAATAAATAAAATTAGGCAAAAAAACATGAGATACCAGAACAGAACCACAAACCCTCCTCGGCTCCTCCAATTCCCAAATTACAATTTACACTCGGAGTTGGCGAACCATCGGCAATCGGCAGCGTCGGCGGCCAATCAGATGCAGATAGGTCAAGATTCCGGTGAGTTAAACAATATTATTTGTTGTGGTGTTCAATGTTTTCACAGACTATGAATCACATTGTTAATTATTTAAAATAGTAAAATAAAAAAAATTGGTTTATATAGAAAGTGGAGGTAAATGGGAGGTGTGAGATTGATAGGTGGTGTCATGAGTATGAATTGATTGTGGCAAGTGGCAGATTGAAAGTTGAGTATTGATTTCATGGAGAAATGTTGAGTATTGTATAGCCACATTGCATTATCAAGCACGTGTATGTTATTTTAGTTGAGCTTATAATTGATAATGTATTATATTTAACTTTGTTGCCTTAATTAACTTGTTTTTGCATCTTCTGCCTGCTTTTGATATGTATAATACATTGTGAAGTGTGAATATTTTGTTGGGCTTAGAATTGATAATGTATAATATTTAAATTAGGGCTTTTATTTAGGTGGAATGTGGAAGAGTTTAGAATTATTTAATTATTGTTGAGTGAGATTTTTATTTAAATTTCAAACTATATTGTATAGTATTATTGCTTTAATCTTTTATCCACTATTTAGTTTGTAATGGACATTTTTTAATAGATAATGGAACGATATTATAAGAAGACAACAGTTGTTAAAGAAATATCATCTTTTTCGGTGAATGCCCCTAATGTTCAACCTCAACAACCACTAAGCCAAGACAACAATGTTGGAGTTGATTCGGAAAATCTTCCTAGTGATCCAGGACTACGACCCAACATAATGAGTTATCCACCTAACTTGATTGAACAGGTTCGTAGATCTTACATATTAAAAGGACCATGTCAACCACGTGAACATGATTTTCCTCAAAGGATTGGTAGAGATAAAAAGCGTAAATTTGTTGCATCTTGGTTTGATGAATTTGGTGATTGGTTAGAGTATAGTATTGCAAAAGATGCCGCATTTTGCTTATATTGCTATCTTTTCTCTACGGGTCATACTAAAAGAGGGCATGATGCATTTGTGTCTGAAGGATTTAATTCTTGGCGTAAGAAAGAGAGACTAAGAGAACATGTTGGGGGGCATAATAGTGATCATAATAAATGCAAATTGGCTTGTCATGATCTGATGAATCAAAGTCAACACATTGAAGTGTCTTTTTCTAAGATTTCAGAGCAATCAAAGATTGATTATCGTTGTAGATTGAATGCATCAATTGTTTGCTTGCGTTTTCTTATAATGCAAGGATTAGCATTTCGAGGACATGATGAGTCTGAAGAATCAATGAATCAAGGAAATTTCATAGAGCTTTTAAAAGTTATTGCTTCATGTAATGAAGAAATAAATGGTGTTGTGTTGCATAATGCTCCTGAAAATCACAAACTTACATCTCCTAAGATTCAAAAGGATATTGTAAGTGCAGCTGCAATTGAGACAACTAATGCTATCATAAGTGACATTGGTAATGAATTTTTCTCCATTTTAGTTGATGAATGTCGAGATGTATCAATGAAAGAGCAAATGGGAATAGTCATACGTTATGTGAATACCAATGGATTTGTTATTGAACGTTTTCTTGGTCTTGTTCATGTTAGTGATACAACTGCAGTTTCACTTGAGAAAGGTATCGAGTCATTGTTCTCTACTTATGGTTTGAGTATTTCTAGTTTGAGAGGTCAAGGTTATGATGGAGCAAGCAATATGAGGGGTGAATTTAAGGGTTTAAAAAGTTTGATATTGAGGAAGAATTCCACTGCATATTATGTTCATTGTTTTGCTCATCAACTCCAATTGACACTTGTTGCTGTTACCAAAAAGCATACAAGTGTTGGTTCTTTTTTTAATACTATGACTCGCTTATGCAATGTTGTTGGATGTTCTTGTAAGCGTAGAGATGTCCTTCGAGATAAACAAATGGAAATGGTCATTGAAGGTATTGCAAATAATGAAATCAAGACTGGAAGAGGATTAAATCAAGAAATGGGAATGAAACGACCAGGAGATACACGTTGGAGTTCTCATTATTTTACTCTCATAAACTTGATGTCTTTATTTGCTTCTGTTGTTCATGTTCTTGAGTATGTTGGGGAGAATGGAAATGATGATTCTCAAAGAGCTGAAGCTTTAGATTTGCTTGAGATCATAAATCAGTTTGAGTTTATCTTTTTGTTACATCTTATGAGAAAGGTTCTAGGAATCACACATGAATTGTCACAAGTTTTACAAAGAAAGGATCAAGATATAGTCAATGCAATGAGTCTTGTGAAAGTATCAAAAGCTCGCTTGCAAGCAATGAGAGATGATGGTTGGATGTCTTTGTTAGATGATGTTTTAATTTTTTGTGGCAAACATGATATAACTTTACTAGTAATGGAAGATTTCTATTCACCTCGAGGAAGATCAAGACGAAGAACTGAAAAAATAACCAATCTTCATCATTATCAAGTTGAGATATTCTATACTGTGATAGATATGCAAGCTCAAGAGCTAAATAGTCGTTTTGATGAGGTGAACACTGAATTGCTTTTATGTATGGCGTGCTTTGATCCGACAGACTCATTTGTTATGTTTGATAAAAATAAGCTACTTCGTCTTGCAGAATTTTATCCATCTGAGTTTTCTACTGTTGCTCTGTATGAACTTGAATGTCAACTTGAGAACTATATATTTGATGTTCGGTTGGATGGAAAGTTCTCTGAACTGAAAGGAATAGGAGAGCTTGCTCAAAAAATGGTCACTACAAGAAAGCATATTATTTTTCCATTAGTTTATCTACTAATCAAATTGTCATTGATCTTACCAGTTGCTACTGCCACAGTGGAAAGAGCTTTCTCGGCAATGGGCATCATTAAAAGTTCACTTCGCAATCGAATGAGCGATGGGCTATTGAATGACTGTTTGATTACATACATTGAAAAGGATGTATTTCAAAGTATTAGCAACGAAGCGATCATGCAACGCTTTCAAAATATGAAGAATAGAAGAGAGATGTTGTGATTGTGTTACATTTTTTAATTGTTATGTTGTGATGTACTTTAATTATTTATTTCGGATATTGTCTTATTATGATATAATAATATAATAATTTTATCAAATTTACTATAATTTTTTAATAGTTTCTATGTGATTTTTGTATAATATTTTCTTTATAAGGTGGCCCCCCTGAGTCGAATTCCTGGGTCCGCCACTGACTGTAAGAATTATGTCAGCCATGCAATTCGTACTGCAATAGTCTGAGTAATACCAATAACGAATAATAACAATAGTCTACAGTAAGCATATACTAAGAGTGATATTTTGCAAGTTAGATTTGTGATACTTCTTACATTCCAAGAATCATCAGGGAGTAAAAAAGAACACAAAGCTGCACAACAAAAGAGAAGGAACCTAAGTATTAGTACTAATATGCATATATTACACATTAAATGCCTAAAAGAGAAACTAAAACACAAATGTCAAGGGAGAGTCTCTACAAAACAAAAGGTTGTAAAACCTGTTTTCCACCAACTTACTAAGGGTACATCAAGCTAGGGTAAAAACTAGAGACAAAATATGAATCAATTACTAAACTAACAACATGTGAAAAATTAAGAGCCTCCCTTTAAAAGCAAAGCTGAATGATATATATATATATATATATATATATATATATATATATATATATATATATATATATATATATATATATATATATATATATATATATATATTTTGTTTTTATTAAGAAAATTTGAATATTTTAAAGAAATAAAGTAAAGAAAATTGTTTTTGCATTTTATTAGATTTATATCAAACTTCTTTTATTAATTATAATTATATCTATATAATATCAAATATTATATATATATATATATAACATTTATTTAATTATAAATTTTACAGTTTGATAATATTTATCTCCAAGATACAACGACTCACATCTTGTGATAGTAGCACTACAAATCACAAGATAAGCCAAACTGTATCATGAACTCACCTTTGGAGTCTGACGATTTAGGAATACGCTACGAATTGTTTGGACAACTCTAACTTTACTCAACTTGTATGTTTGAGTTCAAGACTCCAAGTATGAAAATGTTTTCGGAATGATTTTCAAGTTACGGATTATGGAATGACAAGGGTCTATTTATATATTTTTTTAATCAGCTGTTCTAGCTCATTTGGCCACTGGGCTCCTCACTTACCTGGGAGACCAGGTTATGATTTATCCCTTTTCTAAGAGGTGAAGTGTTAGGTGAGGGGTGATACTTTTGAAATTAAGATGACTTTTGAAATTACTAGTGGATATAATGTTTTTCCTTTTTAGAGGTGAAGAACTTTTGAAATTAAGATGACTTTTGAAATTACTAGTGGATATAATGTTTTTTCCTTTTTAGAGGTGAAGATAAGTCTCTTCCAATTCCACAAGCGCTCTTCCATCGACCTCATTTCACTGCCTAAAGACTTCTCCAAATTCAACTCTATCTACATGTACAACATCGTTGTCAAGAATCCTAATGTCTTCAATGTCAAAGACATCTAGGATTCATTGCAAAGACCCTGTCCAAACCACGTCCTACTGTCGTTTTCAAACAATTTCGCTTTCCCCTCCCACTTATTTACTTGACGAAATGGAAAATGTAAAAATAAGTGTGAGAATGAATGAGTACGTCCCTTAATACAATATGAAGTGTATACACACAGGGAAGTAAAATACAATATGGAGTGTATGCACATAGGGAAGTAAAAAAATTAAAAATATTCAAAACAAAGGATCTCATAAATCGTGGAGTAATACATCTCTCCATCTCTATTTAAAAAAAGGCAAAAGCTCTTGTGCACCCGGGGACACAGAAAGATGCTCTGTGTCCCCATGTGAACACAACCCTCCCCTCCAATCCTATTTAAACCTGTGTATTGCTAGGGGTTTAAATTGTAAAGGGGCATGAAAATTACAAAGGCGCACGCAATGTGCTCCGTGCGCCCGGGTGCACAGAGCCTCACTCATAAAAAAAATAGTACTCCACTAATAACCAAATAATCCTGTAATTTCGATATAACAAAGGGAAAATTTTGTGTTCTTTTCCCATATTAATTAGGGAACCATTTTTTTAGTATACAAGAAGGTTAGATATATAATCCAAAAAAAAAAAAAAACAAAGAATACATATATCTCACTCAACATCAATACAAATTGGCAGCCTTTCTAATTTGCATTGCATTTCTCACAGCCAAGTTTAATCACAACACTTTGGTCTCTTTTTTTGTCTTCTTTCTAGAAAGCAGTAAATGGCACAAAATACACTTATGTAGGCCTGCAAGAAAATCATGGGAATGCAGGACTAACTTGACAGCAAACTTGCAGGGAAACGTACGTCCTGGAATCTTGCGTGAAGCCCTCTTGGAGATACATCATCTGGGAAAAAGGATGGATGTACGATGATACATTGTATACAAACTGCACCGTCAACCTAGCGACCCAAAATTGGAGGAGAGCACAAACTGAAGAGAAGTTCTTCTCAGGAAACGTGTATTTTGATATCACAGATGCTTGCTCTGTCGCCGCCTAGATGGCCCTCCAGGGAAGAGCTTCATAATCCAGCCCAACACCCTTTCAACCACCTGGTCAGAAAAAGAATTGCATAAGATCTCGTTATTAAGGGAAAGGTAGTTTGCAATGATGGGATATATTAAGGGAAAGGTAGTTTGCAATGTTGGGATATTCTAATTACCTCAACCAATTCAATAAATTCAGTCTTAGGTAGAAATCTCAAAAGAAAAAAAAGATTTTTATAAGAAACAAAATCTATTAAATTTGAAAGAGCATTCTCACTCAATGTTGAAACTTAAAAATTGAGTCCTATTGTTAGGATAAGGTAGAGAGAGAACGAAATGCCATTATGCATAAACTAGAGATGAATTGATTAATTACTGAACAATATCATCACAAGTTGCGACATTTATAAATGATTGCAGAATGACCTCATAATAGGGCCACATATTACAGGGAGATGAAATCAAGAAAGGATGAAGAAATTGACCCCAAAAGCTGATACTTTATTCATTACTCTTTTCTTCAGGGAAAAGAACAGTTTCTCATACGTCAGTATAACTCAAAACGTTTGTGCTTCAGAGGAAAGAGTAAATGTTATATTTCTTTAAGTTTACTTGAATGATTGTCAGGGTGCATATGTGGGTGATAGTTGTCTGCACAACTCTGAAAGATGTGAATAAAATAAACCATAGCAAATCTTAAAATACCTCATCTCCTTCATCAGCATAGCTTGTATTCTCATGCACAATCCGTGAATCCAATTGTCTTGGTTGGGTATTAACATTTACCATACTTTGAGCTGTCAGGAGTTCCAATCTCTGAGTTTGAACTTCAAGCTTTCGGGTCAATTCCTTGTTCAGTTCCTACAGAGGAACACCATTAAAATCAAAGAAATAAATAATAATAAAGGAACCAGAGAAGAAGATGGTCTAGGGAGGTGACAACAAATAGAAAGACTAATACTCGTTTGTAGGTACGTCCTCATTCCTAGTCTTTGTTTGCTCAGACTACCCACCCACCCCAAAAAATAACTTCAGTACATTATACAAATAAACAGGAACAAGATGACGCTAAATTTAATTTAACATTTCACTGATTCTACAGTTTAACTGTATGAATGCAAGTGCAAAATTCATAACTTTTATCAGGATCCACATTAAAAAACACTACACAGTACCTTAAACAAGTGATTTGGCTCAGCACCGAAAAGTTATTCATTTTTCCTTAAATTGTTTTGGTTCATAGACTATAAGATACTCGCAAAAAGCAAAACAAAATCAAATATTAAATTACCAAAAGTGTGGATCTTTGGGATGACTCTGCCGACAAGGCTTGCATCAATTGATCTTTTTCCAATGCCAACTGCAATAAAACACTTAAAAGTTAGAACTTATAACTGGTTCATGAAAATGTAAATACAGTAAATATGTCAATATCAATAGACCAATGTAGGAACAAAAGAGGACAACTTGAAGAAGTAAAAAACAATCAGCTTGAAATCCAAGTAAAAGATATTACCTCAGCAATTAGTGTGTTGATGTTTTGAATCGTTCTTATTTGGTCAGAAGGAAAAGCCACAGGTAAACCTTCAAGATTAAGATGAATATTTTCAGTTGAAAACTGAGAATTAGGGTCCTCATCTCCAACAAAGGCAGTGCCAGAAGATCCCAAGTTTGTGGATTCGGTCGTACTAGGGATATCTGCGTGATTAATTATCACCACATTAATATAAACCAGAATCCCAGGACTAAGTAAATTTCAAACAACAGGAATAAAATCAAGAGAATTAAAAGTGGAAGTTGAATCCATATGAAGCTTTCCATAGGAAAAAGAAAAGAGGCAAACAAACTTCATAAATTTTAAAATTTGAAATTGCTGGGTACATACCTAGATCTTCCGTGGAGGTCGACACATCTTTTTTAGTATCCGAAGTGTTGTTGTAATCAGCGGATTTACCACTTGAAGAAGCTTTCCGTAATTTAGACTGTAATAGCTTCTTCTCTGACAATAAAACCATTGCACGAGATAATGATTTTAAAATTTACCCAAAAAATACCAAACCATTATAAGGACCTCAACATCAAAACAAATTTTCCAGTGTCCTGGGTTCTTATTATCTAAGAACACGGGTACTGCCCGTATTTCTTAATCACTGAACACAGTTGTTTGCAATCCATTATCCACTATTAGAATGAAAACAGAGTAGTATTTCCAGTTCAAGGCTATATTAGCCAGCCCATGAAATTCTGGCTGGACACATTACACAAAAGAAGATCATTAGATCCTCAAGGAACAACTCTTGACAGGTTTTACCTCATAAAAATTTTACCTTTTTTCAACCATGAAAAGTATATCATTACAAAAAAAAAAAAAATTGCTTAAAACTGTAGAGGAGAGATATGCAAAATTTTGCAACCACTCCCACAAATTTTAAACTAAAGTATCTTTATATATAATATTTAGAATATAGAAAAGTTTGTGATTCACTTTCATCAAGTCTTTCTCTTCATTTCAAGTTCATGCACAGATTTCTCTTTCCAAATAAATTGAAAGAGCACAGTGGACATCTACCTTCTTGTAAGGCATCAATAGTAGATAGTAGATCTTGACGGTCTTTCTCAAGGCTTGACATTTTTTTCCTAAAATTCAAATGCTAAGGCAATAAGAAAATTGAAATTGATCACACATAAAAAATAAAAAATTAAATAAGAATAATAAAAACTTGATTTTCAGACTTGACCATCTGATATATTTATTATTCAATATAAATGTCATAAGAGAAAAGAATGTCAAAAGGGATCAAAGAAAATATGAGAAGATAACTTTATAGGATACTCAATTAGAGCGAAAATAAGGTGTTAAAAAGTAGAGGACTATTGACCTGTAAGAAGTTATTTCTGCTTGTGTGTTCTCCAACTGCCTCTCCAATTTTAACTCATTAGACCTCATCCGCAATGTCTACACGTATCAGCAGACAATACAATCATAAATAATACATCTTAATTCAAAGAGTAGGCGATTCTACTGCTAACATCTAAACAGATAATGTAACCAGCTTTTTATGCATGTGTGCTAGTGTGAATCAGGGCACGATCATTGTGAGTGAGTTGGAGAGGGGGGGAGTTGGGTAGAGGGAGATGGAGATGGAGACGGAGATGGAGATGGAGATGGAGATGGAGATGGAGAAAGAGAGAAAAAACACAAGCATGAGCAGTTTGGGGGAACTATTTACATCAACATTCTCAACACTACCACATGCCAAATACATACAATTCTCACTAAGTTTTTTTAGCTCCATATTTAATTAGTTTGGTATTCCACTATTACTGTTTTGATAACAGCTTCACAGTGGGACACAACTCATAAAGCACACATGAAAAGTCTAACCAGAAATAGACATTTAATATAACAGCCAACACTATTTTCATTGATCACCGAAGGAGAAGATATCACTTTCAATTTTCAGAATGCTGGATAACTTTCCAGCTCTAGTGCTCTACCATTTCATATTGCTGGATAAGTTTTAGTAATAAAAGCCAGAACAGAACAGTGTATTGTGCGTCACAAATGTATATCGTATGTACGTAGTACCTTTTTAAATGCATAGCATAGTTGAGTATCTCACACTTGTATGCATTTGTGAAAGGCAGGATGGAGAACAGATGAAATATAAAGTGTAACTCAGATGTATAATAAGGCGCATTAAACAGAATGAGGTTCACCCACCTGAACATGTTGCATGAGTATTCTTCTTTTTTGCAACTTATGATAACTTGTACACAGAAGAGGTGTAAGATTAGAGAAGGTTTACCTTCTCCTCCAGTCCAATAACTTCGGAAGCCAATAGTTTTGCGCGTTCATCAGCTGCATTACATTCCAGCTGGGCATTAGCATATTCCAATTTTACAGCTTCAAGTTCCGCCTACAAATATTTATACATGTCTGGTGAAGCATTTATTGAATGTGTGTGCGTGAGAGTGAGAGAGAGAGAGAGAGAGAGCTATGAATATGCAGTTATCTAAACAACACTCCAAGATACAAAATCTGAAAGATATTAATTGGTCTGAGGATTAAATATAAATAAAACAAAAGTCAGACACAATTCAACATTGGATGGAAATGGTTGAAATCATGAATTATTATAAACTTAAAAAATAAATACATAATGCTTTGATTAAAACAGAAAAGAAAAGAGAGAGAGAGAGAGAGAGAGAGTGAGAGAGAGTCACATAAGTCAATGAAAAGCCTGGCTAATCAAAATTCAAAAAATTGCAGGACAACCTAATTGATTTTTTGAACTAACCAGTTGAGCTTTAATTTCTTCCTGTAACTTTTCCAATTCAAATTTCAGCTGGCTGATAACACTTCCCTGAAGATATACGTTAAAAACAGATACATCAAAAGAAAGAAAAATTGCACAAACATCATAAAAAATATAAATAAAATAAGCAAAATGATTAACAATAATAAAAAAATAAATAAAAGAAGCCCGTGGCCTCTAATTTATCCTCAAAATCATAGTAATATATGTCATTTAAACTCAATTGTCCCCTAACCACCACAAAAGGCCAATACAATGAAGTTAATATAATTTTAATTGAAGAGATATTAATCAGATTATTCACCTGCAAGAATTTCATGATTTTGAAAGGAAACAGAAATTTTTATTAATAATCAGTAGGGACGAGAAGTCTACAAAAATTTCATGATCTTCAGCGAAAACAAAAATAGACCTTGTCACATGGCGCATAATATATGAAACCAGCAGGAGTGTAAATCTTATTAAACGACAGCAAATCTATCAGATTCATAATAAAAAAATCATTGGCTATACCATAGGTATTGCAACATGGGATCATCCTTTGAATACTTCGTAGATATTTGCATTGTATTAATCTAAAGTCTAGATATAAATAACTTGTTATTGAGAAGATAAAAGCACTGATACAAGAATTATCACAAAGGACTACACGCATGTTTTTCCATAAGGGCCAATTTGGTGCGTAATAGTGTAACCGGGGATATATAAAGGTGAAATATGCAGTAAATATAAAAATGAATTATTTAAGAATAATGGTGTTTAATAGGATGTTTAGAAGGCCATATAATCATAGTACGTCTGTTTGATAGGTGACTATTCTGTCCTCATATTAAGAACCTGATGATTGCCACCTCCCACCACCCCCACTACCCATCTTCATAACCATAATTGCATACTCCAATCAATCTAAAGAGAGGTATGACAGCTGGAGCTGCCACATCACAAGTCCACAACAGCCACAGCAACCATCATTAAAGAACACCGACTCATCACCACCTTACTTCTAAACATCATCAGCCAGGCGAGCGAGGGGTTTTGCTAAATAAAGTAATGATATATTCTTCTAGTTAAATTTGCTACAGGGTCTACTGTCAATTTGTAGATCATGTTCCACAACGCAGCTACAAAATAACAAAATGTAGTGAAATTTAAATTTTAAATTTGGGGATAGGTTTTAGCGGATCCTGTTCTAGAACAAAATTGGGTTATTAATCAGGATTTCTTGTGAATATGCACCGGTGAAGAGAAGAGAAGCTGTGATGGCAAAGTATATGAAATTTATTTTGAATCTGGGTGAAAGAAGAGAAGAAAACCTGGGGAAGGAGAAAATCTGGAATTTATTTTGATTTAATAGTAGGTATATTGGACATATTATTACATCCCTATCCAGAAAACTGTTGAGGTACGATATACTCCCTCCGTCGCATTAAGATTGCGCCCCTCCTTTGTATTTTACAAAGAAGGGGTGCAATCTGAAGAGGGAGTAATAAATATCTCGAGTTAAGTCCCAAATATCTTTTGTAAAGAGGAACAGTAAAATAAGACCCATTGGGTTTTTGATATGGGATCACCAATATAAAGTATATGGGCTACCAAGCAAATTACTGAGGTAAGAGAACTTTGCAATCCTGACTTATATATATATATATATATATATATATACATATATATATATATATATATATACATATATATATATATATATATATATGTACATATATATATATATATATACATATATATATATATATATACATATATATATATATATATATACATATATATATATATATATATATATATATATATATATATATATATATATATATATGTCTACATAACACTAGCAGAATACATCCACAAGTTTAGAAATGATTACTCTTACCAAGTCTCTAATGGTCACCAAGCCAAAGAATAGAATACAAACCATAACCATGATATAGTTCGCAAAATATTCTTCCAAAAATATGTTCTCTGTAGGAGGTCAGGAGGTGTTGTAGACTTGTAGTAATAATTCAATAGAAAATTTTCAAATCACTTCAACTTAACATGAGGTAAGATATCACAGTGAGAATAATAGTGATTTGACACTTGAGCAGCAAAAGAAAACAAAGTTTAGTCAATAACTAAAAACAATTTACCATATTATTATTATATCACATAAAATAATAATAATAAATAAATAAATAAAAAACAGTAATCAATCCAACTAAGAGGCTAAGAGCAGCCAGTAAACTCCTGTATGAAATTAGTATGGTGATTCCAAACCTGTTGATTATAGTTATCTGTTAAAGCTGAATTTTCAGAAGCCAAAGACTCAGATAAGGCACGTGAAGCCTCAAGAGAGCGCTGCAATGCAAATTTCTCTTGCGTCAAATCTTCAATATGCTGCAAAGTGCAAATTAAAGATTATTGATACCAAAAATAAGTTAATTCTTTCACAAAACCATATGCCCTCCACCTAAACAACGTCCCATGATAACCAATATATAATGAAACCTGCAAATTCCATTTCAATAAAACATTCTAAGAATCCTAAGAGATCTACTATCACAATTTTGGAATATGCCCACTGGAGCAGAAAAAATGCATGTCAATGAGGCTACAACAATTAACCAGGGCAGGAACCCTTCAGACCTAAGAACTCGCACCTTAAGATTACAATAATCGATTATTAATTTTTTAAAAGTAGAATAAAGACACTAAAAAACATATTGCAAGCAAATCAATTCAGTCACTATACCTGTTCCAAAGCAGCAAAATCGTCATTCTGTTTCTGTGAAAAAAAGTCATGTTTGTTTTCCATGTTATGATCGAATGGACCAAACCCATTAACAGATGCAACAGAAGTGTTATCAGGTCTCTGAGAAACTGACGATCCCAAACCATCTACTGGGTAAACCTTAGAACTTGATGTATCACCTTTTTCTGTGTCAAAGAGAAGGGATGGTGAACTGCCTTTAGAGGTCTGAATGGAATCAAGGAAAGATGGGCGGGATCTCCTTCCAGCTGTGGGTGGAGATGGGAAAGCATGGTTTAATGAGCTTCGGGCATCAGAGTTGTATTCAGCATATCTATGGTCAGAGGTCCATGGCAATGAATGGTTCACACTCCCAATATGATCCACTGAACTGCTTGATTTTTTATCTCCCATATCAGAAAAAGAAGGGAATGTATTTTTAATACCAAATGCAGCCTCATTTTTATTTGAGATCGAAGGTAGAGAGTCTATCATCCAACAGGAACCAAAACAATAAACAGAAGGCCAACAACACGCATCATTAGAAATTTCTAAAAGGAAAGGAGAAGAGACCCGAGGGTCAAGATAAAAGTGGAAAAAAATTCTGCTTAAAAATTCAAAATTTTACCTGGGTAAGGCGACAATTGATGGCTGGTATCCTCATTCACAAAATTACCCAGCCTGTCTTGAAGGAGAGTGCTGAAAGAATTCATGGGCAGAACATTGGCAGAAGAAACAAAAGTACCAGAGTTACCAGGTGAAAAATCCTTGTCAAGGCCATCAATGTTATTTGGCTGATACTTGTCTAACCAATTCTGAGTAGTGTGACTGGTGGCATGGTTTTCCAGAATAGATGATATGTTATTGAAAGAATCAGCATTTCCATCCGAGGAAGCAGATTGAACTAATGAGCCTGAATAGTTATCCATGTTGCTATGGAATTTATCTTTAGCACTTCTAAATCCATCTAAGCCTACAGAAGCAGCAGTATCCTTGTTCTCTTCAGTATTTAAATAAGAACGCTCAAGATAAGTTGCACTACTGTAATTGTTTATAGCTGAAAGGGAAGGTACATCATTCATATCTGTAGAAAAACTAAAATCACTTTTTCTGGAAATATCAGATTCTGCCGTCTCAATTGTTGGAACATCACCAGAAGGTTCAAAAAAACCTTCGGCAGGTGCATCAGAAGAGCCTACCCCATTAGAGTCCGTGAGCCGAAAATGTTCATGATCTGATGATTGTTTTTCATTTATAACATCTGAAACACTAAGTTGACTAGTAGAGGTAGTCTTTTTAGCTTTCCCAACAGCTTTCTTTCGACGAAACTCCGCTAGCTGCAATGATGAAATATACAACAATAAGGCTATTAAACAAATAAACTAGCTATACCAATGAATGTACCTCAAAATCAATATATAATGGAAGCTAGTCAATCACTTAAAAAGAAAAAGACATCAATGAACATGATAATATGAAGCAAATTAACACATTCCACGCACAGAACAAATCACAAACAGACAACTTAAACCCGTGGTCTCTCAACTTACCGAGTAAACATATGTTTAATTGAGAAAAAGTTGAAAATAGAGATGGACACAAAATAAACCAAAATTCTAATCCAATTTCTGTTGGTTCTCAGTATTTTCTCTTACAAGCCCGAAAAATCCCAAATATATACAATAATAACAGCCAAACAAGCAAAACAAGCCCGCTAGGCAGATTACATAAAACCAATAGAAAAACCCCATGAAAACACGAAATTATAGGCAAGAGAAATAACATACCATCTTCTTTCCAGCTTCATAATGCCCTTGCTTCTTCACCTGCGCCGACGCCATCGAAAAATTCTTATACCAAAATCCTCACCTTTTCATTGATTCTGATTGCAGAACCCCGAATATTTCTCCGTAAATAACCAGATCAAAGAATTAACGTTGCCAACAAACGTATAAAGCTCCGTGTCTCAATTAATCAATCAAACAAACAAAAAAATAGATTGAATAAGTATTCCTAAACGGTATGCAATGCAACTAGAGAATCAAAGAGATTAGAAACATGCTAAAACTATTCCTTTCTCTTTCTAGAGGAACATAGGAGAGAGAAGCCCGATCTGATCGGAGAGAAATGGGGAAGATAGGGAGAGATTTCCTGTGTAAAATTCCCTTTTTCTTTTTTTTTTCTTTTTTTTTTTTTTTGGGTAATTTGTTAAATAATTTCGTTTGAAATTGAATCCCTCCGTGTCGCCTCTCGCTCTAACCCTTCTCACTCTTATGAATTTCCGTTAGGTAACGCTTTTTAAAAAAAGGAAAAAAATAACTTGAAAATGTGGTCGTGCTCTGTTTTGCGAGAAGTCGCTGAAGTGATAAAAGCACGCTTTTGGTGAGTGTGAGTTATGACGCGGCTAAGAGGATGGTGGAGAGACATTTGTACTAAAAATATATGACATGTAATTGGTTTATTGACAAGGATATTCAAGCTTTGATTAATAATCATCAAAAAAATCTACTCCTTCGGTCCCACCCAAAGAGTCTATTTTTTTCATTTTGATCGTCTCACTCAAAGAGTTCACTTTTCTTTTTTACGCACATGAGACCCACATACACCTATGAACGATATGTTAATTATTCAAAAACGAGAGGCCGAAGCCAGAGTCACAAGTACATATGAGACCCACATACACCTACTAATACAATTAAAATATGGGACTCACATTCTCACTAATACAACTACCCACTACACATTAAATAATAATATTCCTTAATCCACGTGCCAAAAAGCAAAAACTATCCTTAGTGTGGGATGGAGGGAGTATATAATTACAACTTTTTTATTTTAAAAAAATAAAGACGGAGAAAAAAATAATGTAAAAATTACTCGATCTGTTCATCAGCAATGATCTCATTTTGTAGTTTTAGACGTGCACTCGAAAAGGTCTCATTTTCTTTTATAAACCTATGAAACTCACACATATCATTGATACAATTAAATTATGGAACTCACACATCCTACTAATAAAACTACCAATTACATACTTCTTTCGTCCTATTTTAATTTTTACATATTTATAATTTGGACGTATCTCAGTTCAATCTTTGTGTTTCCATTTTAGGATCCACTTAAAACAATTAATATATCATTATTGGACTCAAATCCAACACTAATACACATACCCACTTTACAAATATTATATTTTCCAACCCAACTTTACAAATAATATATTTTCCAACCCAGTATCCATTAAAAAACTTCCGTAATTAACAATAGTATCCATTAAAAACTTCCTTAATTAACATGCTAAAAGAAAACATAAATGGGACGAAGGGATTATTAAATAATAATATTCTTTAATCCACGTGCATAAAAACAAATGACACCCTTGCAAGTGGACGGAAGAAATATTATTTTTAATCAAAAATAACAATCCATCATTAAGAAATTATACTATTTAATAGATATCGTCAATAATATTTTACTCTCTCTGTATCAAGAGATCGTTCACATTTCCTTTGTAAAATTATAAAAAATAGTATAATTCATCAATATACTCTATATTTTCTCTTGTTACACAATTAGCATATATGAAAAAATTTTAAATAAAGGCCCAAATTTTAATATATGTTTTAATTTTGAGCTCTATTTTAACAGTGTCTCATCTAAGGGTTCGAATTTTACTTTTTTCTTGAAATAAGGATTGTCGTAAATTTTTTTTTATTCAATAAATACTATAGGATATACAAAATGTTAATATAAACAACATATATTTAATATGATGATTTTATTTGAAGGTGTACAATTTTTTTTTAAAATTATTTGTATATGATTTAAAATGAGAAATAAATTTTGTAGTAAATTTTAAAATTATAAAAATTGTGTCCTAATTTTAAAAAATAAATAAAATTTAAATCTTAAATTGAAACTATCATATCTTAAATTGAGACTTAATCTAAAAATTAAGTCTTTTAATTAAAATATATATATATATATATATATATATATATATATATATGTGTGTGTGTGTGTGTGTGTGTGTGTGTGAAGATTCTAGAGAATAAGACATTCAAGCGTAAAAAAACCGTATGTTTGTTTAACAAACATGTGGCCACTCTTATCTGAAACAAAATCTTCTGTTTGTTTAAGCACTGTGTAATCGTGGAAGCTTAACTTGAAAGGATGAGATGTCATCATCAACTTTCCGGTGTTATCACCAATGCCAAAATTTGTAATGATATATGAATTCCCCACACGTACAATAAAGTCGAATTTTTTAACAAACTTCTTACGTATAGTAGCTTGAATTGTATTCCCCTATGTTTATTAGAACAAATTAAATTAATAAAATTGGAATAGAAAAATAGTTAAAAGATATTTGATCAGAAATCAAGAATACCTGCTCATCAATTAAAATCAAGTCGACAAACCACTTTTGACCACTAATACCGTCTTCATAGGTATCCCATCGCTTCACAATCTTAACCTTGATACGTAATGTCTCATTATCCAACACTACTTCAGAAATAGAATTAAATTGTAAAGACGACATAACTTTGAAAAAAAAATCAAAATGAAAGAATATACTAAAAATTGATTGTACGTATACATATATATATATATATATATATATATATATATATATATATATATATATATATATATATATATATATATATATATATATATATATATATATATAATAAATACACAACAATACACAACAATGATTTAAAAAAAAAAGACAAAGAAAAGAAAAAAAGGAAAATACGTGATTTGTGTTGCAAAATTTATTTTTAGTGGATGAAATTATGCCTTGAATCTAAAAAATTAAACTTACGTTACTTATTAAGTTTTGTATGCAATATATTGAATAATAGTATCAATACTATTAGTAATTATGACTAATGCAAAATCACATTTAAAAAGAATATAAAAAGAATATTTAATAGGACATTCCTTAGAAAAGATTGCAAAAAGCTTGATAAATGGATGAAATTGAGTTATAGAACTTATTTCATTTTGCATGTAATTAAATGATTGTATCCATTTTTAATGTAATTAAAGCATAATAATAAATACCAAGAATAAAAATAATACAAAAAGCCTTACGTTACTTATTAAATTTTGTATGCAATATATTAATTAATAGTATCAATACAATTAATAATCCTCTTATATATTACTCCAATTAGCTAGGTGAGAAAATTACAGCTTCCTCTTAAAATATTTATTTTATTTTATTATTTTGAACGTACATGCTTAAGATTAAGGTATCTCTTTTTCCTTTATAAAAAATAAAACCACACATATTATTAATACAGTTACTTATTGTATATAAAATAATAATATTTTTAATTCACAAAGCAAATAGATATTTTATCCTTGAATGGAGAGAATATTAAAAAAAGAAAGAAGAATGAAACAAATTATAAGAACTATTTTGATTTCCGCATAAATTAATTTGTACACTACTGGCTATTGAATCTTTGTTGATATCTCGGATGAACATTTATTTTAATTTTTAATACATAATTACATTTAAAAAGAATATAAGAAAGAATATTTCATAGGTCATTCCTTAGAAAAGATTGCAAAAAGCTTGATAAATGGACGAAATTAAGTTTTGTAACTTAATGTGATTGTGTATTAGTCATAATTACTAAAAGTATTGATACTATTATTTAATATATTGCATACAAAACTTAATAAGTAACGTAATTTTTTTGTTTCAAGCCATAATTTCATTTCATCCATTAAAAATTAAAATAAATGTTCATTTAACCTTATGATTACACCTCACAATTCATTTAACCTTATTATTACACCTCACAATTTTACAAAAATCATAAATACAGAATTCACCACATCATGACACATCACATTTTATAAAAATTAATTTAGGCAAGTTATTTTGTTTTAATATATAAGAGGATGACTTTACTACGTGTTATACAAAGTCACCATTATAAATAGACTTTACTTAACTTTGTAAAGATTTTTAGTTGTTATATAGTTTAATAAATATTTTTGAAATCATGCATATTTTATTAAATTTTCCATATCTTACTAATTAATATTAATTAATTAATTATTATTTTAGGTAAAACGGTAAACAATGAAATATATAAAATATGATAAAGAACTGTGTGAGACCATCTCATGTAAGGGCTTACGTAGTACAGACAAAAAATGATACATTTTATAAAGAAAAGTTACACTAAACTAATGAAAGATGATAATGTTATTTTATGAACAATTTATAGTATAAATAAAGTGATAATATTTTAAAGTAAAAATGATAAAAAAAAATTATTGTAAAATTGTCTCACACGCAAGACTTACCTATAAAAAATATATAGTGGTTCAAAAATGTTTTGCAATTTTTGTAGAAGATGCAAAATAGTTAATTATTTATAAAATTTTATATTAACAAAATATTAATAATTTTCGTAATTAGTTGTTATAAAGCTTTCAAAGTACAATAAAATAGAAGATGTCAAATAATTAAAAGGTTCGTGCATTTAATAATAAAAAAATAAAACAAAACAAAACAAAACTTTCAAACTTATTATTAGTTATAATACTAAGTTCTTGTTCATACTAATTGAAGTGAATATTTAAAGATATTAATGTGGATACATTGAATGTTTGAAATAAAATGAAATTTGATTTTTTAAAAATTTGTTTCATTATTTTATTATTTAATATGGAATTATATGTTATATATCAAAATCTTTAAATATAATGTTTCATCTCTTGCTTAATTGATTAAAAGTTAATATAATATGGTAAATATAAAGATACATATATTATTATTATTTAAAAAAAAGATAATCAAAAAATTTAAAGTAATGCAATAAAACGTCTTGCTTAAAGGTAGGTCTTGTGTGAGACCGTCTCACGTGAAACCATTTTTCACTTTTTAAAATAGTTATCACTTTCATTATAAATCGTTATCACTCTCACTATAAAATGTTATTACTTTTTATTTACACTATTAACTGTTCATGAAGGAGCATTATCACTTTTACTGATTTATTATCACTTTCCTTCATAAAGTTATCACTTTTTTACCGTCTCATGTCACTTTCACATAAGTCTTTACGTGAGACGATCTCACACAAGTCTTTACCTTTGCTTAATTGATTCCAAGTTAATATAATATGGTAAATATAAAAATACATATATTATTATTTTAAAAAAACTTCATTATAAAATTTAAAGTAATGCAATAAAATGTCTATATGTTTTAAGATGATTTAATTTCTTCACAAAACCCACCCCAATGTAGTACAGTAATATTTAATTTATGTATTCATATTACTTTTTCTGAATTCATTGTTTTTTAAAGTTAGAAGGGCTTGTGTATTATATTATAGTTAAATATAACTAATAAATTATAAACATAAATAATTTCTTTAACTTACTCATAGATAATAAAATATATAATAATTAAAAAATTAAACTTTGCGTACGTTAATATATTATTGTTATTATGATGATTAATAAATGATTGGTTATTTAATTATAATAACGTTAATAATAAATTTCTATTAAAGAGAATAAAACTATTTTTTTTTAATCTTTTTATTGTAGGTATTTAGATGTTCCTCCTTATTTTACTCTTAATTTAATTAGTAATTTGAACAAAATTATAATATAAATTTCAGAACAATAATATTACCTTTATTTTAATATTTGTTAGAGACATTTACATTTATATATATTTTTAAATGTATTATTTAAACAAATTATTATTAATTTAATAATTTTATTTTTATTAATTATGAACCTTAAAATTCACTCTCTTAAACTTTTCAATTATTATATCACAGGGCTAATTATTTATTTTTTGAATTTTTTATTACAATATATTATATCAAATAATACGAAAATTACATTAAAAAAAACAAATAAAAGAAATATAACTAATAAAATTACATATGGTTCACCAACTACGGCAAAAAAAACAAACTTTTTATTGATGCAATCACCAAACAAGCACATTGGATGAATAGGTATAGAGGTGTAAGAGAAAAACAAAAATTACACAACTCTTTCGTTTTGCAATCTGATTCGAAAATGCCCCGCTTCCTCTTCATTTCAATTTTGTCTGCTTGTTTCAATTAAATTTGTGAAATTCTCCTTTCCATTGGATAGCCTTTTATGATGCCGTATCCGACTACATCTCGATTTCCCTCTCATCTAACCGAGTAGCTGTGAAGCTCTTCATTACTATTGAATTCGTTCTTGAATTGCACCTCCGACGACCCCATTATTATCGTTGAAGGCAACTCCACAATTTATAATGTTTAATTTGTCTTTTCATATTATTTGAATTTATGAATTCATTAATGTGATCATATAAAAAGGTTAATAATAATAATAATATTAATAATAATAAGTATAAGTATAAAATTGATTTAATATTGATTATGATAAATATGAAGAGTCATTATTTATTAAGATATAATGAATATAAATAATTAAATTATTAGTATTATATATCATTAATAGATGAAAGGGTAAAGATGTGTAATTAAAAAAAAATAAGAAGGGATATAATTGAAAAAAAAGTTTCGTATATCCTTCCCACTTTGAATATATTAAGATTAAAGATAATTAATAAGATTAAAAAAATTTATGTTTTTATGAAGATTAATTATTAAAATAAAGGATATGAAAAATGAAAAGACGTAAACATGTTTATTTCATAATTAATAATGTCACTTTTAATATATTATGAATTTTAATATGATAAATAGAGGTAAAAATATAATAAAGAAATTTAGGTAGGGATAAAATGGGGAAAAAATATTAACACCTGCTAAGGCACTTTTAATATATTATGATTATGATTAAGATAAGATAAGATTAAATTAAGATTTAGACAAATGACAATAACTTTAAATGACGTGCATTATTTAACTAGATTGAATGTTGAGAGGACATCTCTAAATCTTTATTAGGTATATATAGATGAAGATTATGAGATGATGAAGATTATGAGATGAAAGATGGGGCTAGTTTACTTGAGCGCTTCTAAGAAGTTACACATGTGGCTGTTGTTAATAAGATCTAATCAATTAGAGGTTGTTCTATTAGATTGTCATGGTTGCAATAAACTTTATAAACGATATGACATCTACTAATCTGTAAGCCATTTAGTATTCAGTTCAAGCACTAGGGTGTCTGTTGTGTTGGGGATTTAGGTCATCAAACAATGCAAATCACAGTGGATGAACAAACTGAAAAAATTTAAAAAATAGAATAAAAAAATACGGTACAGCCTTTAATAAGAACTCTAGAAAAATCAGCTTTCTGGAGTAGTTTCAGTTCTAACACAGGCGGATTTGAACGCCTATCAGATTGTTAAATCTGACCAATCTCCTCAAGTATGTTGAATTCCAGTTTGAATCTGAGCTTTGGAATCTGTAGAGATCCAGTTCCTGAATTATCTTCCAAAATCACCAGCTTCCAGTTCTTACACGAACAGTGTTGTACAAATTTTCAGAACAAACAAGAAGAATCGTTAGACAAAAATTAAGTTGAGTCAAGTCTAGGACTTTACCCGCAAAACAATCACGTCCCGGTAGTGCTCACGGTTCCAACATGTTGTTCCCAAAGGTAAAATGACTTCGTCTCTTGTACGAGTTGCACCCACGTACGAGAGCTCCGACGAACTAATAAATGATTGAAATAGGTTGCTCACTATATGAGACTCACAATGATATGCAGAAACTGAAAAGTTTTGAGAAATTCTGTAAGAGTGCTCAAAGAATTTCAAAGCTTTTCATGTATTTCATCTATTGCAATGTTTTTCACAATGTATAAAAATTGTATTGAAATTGTCTATTGCACCAATGATGAAGGACCATGCATCACCCCACTCATGTTTCAGGTTCCTGCAGCAGTTACAATTGCATTAAATAGGCTAATAAATGCTGGTTGTTACCAATTCTTACATGGAGTTACAGATTGACTCTGCCATGTTTGTACTCAACCGTTACACATCCAAATTTGAATTTGTAATTGATGGTTGAACATTTTCAAGTGTCATGAATCATGTAGGCCTCATTTTCAGTTGAAAATAATATGGAATGAGCCCACTCTAATGATACTCCTTCATTTGGGTTCTTACATGACTGGACCATTATCCAAAAGTAAAAAAATAGACTTTAATTCTCCATAAAATCTATAGTAATGGCTCTCAAGTAGTAATTGAGAATTTTAATTCCCACATTAAAATTTCAAATTCCATAATGACATTGTTTTATGTTGGCTACATAAATGTCCATAATGACATTGATTTATGTTGGCTAACATAAATGTCCATTATGTGTGATTCAAAACATTTGAACATGAGTAACTCCAACATAACCTCCATTCAACCATTCAACTTGTGCATTATTTCTCACTCACCATGACTTGATTTTGAGATTGTTTGCACACAAAAATCATAAATTCAAAATAGCCCTTTTACATATTGATTGTTAAATAATCAATTAAATTGAATATTAATTTCTAATCCAATATATCCAACATGTTGTTAGTTGTGTTTTAATTTCACACAAAAGTGGCATCCAAGATTGTAAATGAGTTAAATTGAGTTGAATAGTGTCAAGTTCGAACTCAACTCGATTAAAAAACTTGAAGCTCGAAACTCGTCTTGAACTCGAACGAGCTCAATTTTCAGAATTCGAACTCAACTCGATAAAGAATTCGAAAAACTCACGCTCAACTACTTAAACTAATAAAATAACTAAATACATATTTATTGGTTATACGATCCTTTTCTTTTTAATGCATCAGGGAGTTTTCACTATTGGTGGATCAGTCCTAAGAGCGCAATTAGATAATAGAAAATAACTGTTTATTCTAGGCGAATCTCTTGTGATTGATGTGTCAAATGATTGATGTAAATGTATCCTTAAAGAAGGTTGGTATTACTCATACCAATCTTTCTTATTAATAAATTTTTACCTTATCAAAAAAACATATTTAAGGTGAGTAAAATATTTTACACTAAATTAATTAAAACCCTAAATCTCAACTATTTAACTAATAAAAAATTCACTAAGAATTTTTACCTTATCAAAAAAACATATTTAAGGTGAGTAAAAATTTTTACACTAAATTAATTAAAACCCTAAATCTCAACTATTTAACTAATAAAAAATTCACTCAATTACCCGAGCCCAAGAATGACCTGACTTTTATGAGGATTCTGTGATAGTTGTATTGCATTCATTGGAAATTAAAAATCGTTTCACCTTTGAAAATGAACCGTCAAGAGCGGAGCACTACCAGAATATATCACGTCTTACAGGAAGAGGACTCTCCTCAACTCAACTTTTGCACGCATTTAATATCTTTGGAAAAAGGTGTTTGAAGATCCCTCGCTTCTTCTCATTTTATTTTATTGTAATTTATTATTAGTTCTCTACTTCTCCATTCCCAAAAATATGTAATAATGATTGTTTGGTGCCAACAATTTCAATAGGATATACTCTCTGCACTACAAATCACCATGTCATCAATGATGGATATCATGTATTAACGACATTTATTATATTCTTTTTGAGTTAAATATTAAGGGTATTTTTTAAAAAAAAACTAGATTTTAAAACTTGCCATGCACGTCGCAAGTACGTCATACTTTATTATATGTGATTTATTTGTGATTCTCTTTTTTTTAATAATATATATATTTCTTAAATCTTTATTTTCAACATAATCTTCTTTACTATTAGGAGTGTCAACGGGCCGGGTCTGGGCCGGGTAGTTAACTACCCGGACCCGGCCCGTTTCTGGAGGACCTGCCCCGGACCCGTACGGGTCCTATATAATAGGACCCGTGCCCAGACCCATACGGGGTGGGTCCGCCCCGCCCTGCCCCGATTTTTTTTTTAAATAATTAATTTTAAAAAAATTTAAATCATATAAATTTTTTTCATATATTTAAATAAATAATCATAAGAATATTAAATATAATTATAATTTAAAATTTATAAATATATATATCATATAGTTATAAATAATTTTTATGTATAAAATATAAAATAATTGTATAATATATATATATATTAACATAAAATATAATTATATATATATAATATAAATTATTTTTTAATATATTATATACGGGTCGGGCCGGGACGGGACGGGGCAGGTCTTAGTTAATACCCGGACCCGCCCCGTATATGTACGGGTCCAGGCCGGGCCGCCCCGTTTCTCCTACGGGCCGGGTCTGGGCCGGCCCAAAGCGTGCGGGGCGGACCGGGTACCCGCGGGCCGGGGGCCGTTGACACCCCTATTTACTATAAAAGTACATTTTCTTAAATAGAATTTTATAATGTAGAGTTTCAACTTTTGGTTAAATCGACACTTATAAGAGGTTATGGTTGCTTTGACATTTATAAGGAGTAAGAATGTAAAATGGTGTGGTTTGATGTTTTGAGGGTGGTCTTGTCTCTTAATCTACATGGATGCGTGATTTTTTTCCCCCAATTTAGATGTTAACTTATTGAACTTATTTAATTCAAAAATACTATATCTAAAATAATGAATTTAGGGATTAAATGTATTAGGTCTTTTTGTTATATATATATATATTTTAATAGAAATTCTTAATCCATGGGCCATAGATTCATGAATTTATTATTCAATTCCTACCTCTTCTTTAGAAAAGTTCTTTAGAAAAGAATTAAAAATTCTTGAGATAGTAGGCCAATTAAGAATGTGCGCTAAGCAAAGAAATAATGTGCATCCCGCATACTGGTGAACTCACTCAAAAATAATTAATATTATTGAAGCATATAAATTCTAGTTAGGGAGATAACTATTAATTCTGAATAAGTATGGATTAAGATTTTTTACCATGTTTCTGTTCAAATTGTATTTTCCGCAACGAAGACACTCCAAGATATTCTTTCAAATAAAACCAACGATTCAATCAGAAAACCCAAGAAAACTTACTTAAAAGCTGTAACAAAGCTAAATCCAGAATCTTGAAAATGGGATCCCAATCAATTCACCATAGAAACTTTAATTGCTCCCAAAAAATCTAACAGCAATACATAATTTAGTAATCAGACAAATAAAAAAGTTAAAGAAATAATGTTACACACTAATAAATAGACAATTTACTTTCTTGAACAGTTTGTAATCACAAACGGGTGACCTACTTCTCTTACAATGAGAGAATCCCAGTAACATCTCACACTAAGAAGAGATAGCAAATCATTTTCGCCAATAAAATCATGATGAAAAAGAAGGATCTTAACACCACTACTGAAATTCGTTGAGGTGTCTGCAACCTATTCATGGATTAAAAATGGATGTTCCAAATAACTCGGGAGTGGCGGTGAGCTAAAATTTCAATCTTGAATTTTCAAGATTTTGAAATGCAGGAAATTTTTTAGCACCAAACTCTTGATAAATATTTCAAACATGATGTAAAATAGAAAACAAGTAAAATGTTTTGGGCTGTACTGTAAAAGGAATATGTTACAATAGGAAAATTAATGAAGTTCTGGAAATTAGAACAAAATGAGTTGAAATAAATTACCAGGGTGCATACAATTCAAAAGCATTCTTCAAAGCATGATTAGACCAATTGAAATAACAGAGAAATAGGTGGTTGCGTGTGGGCACCATGTACATTGTGATTAGCCCAATGATCACCAAAAAATTATGTGATTTCAAATAGGCTTCTCAGCTAATCAAGCGAACTTTGGCTGGCTTTAGATGACAAATCTCTAACATTGAGGATCAGTTTGAACCCATAAGATATTTAATTCATCAAAATTTCCTGCATGAAAGTAATAAGTCCATTAGCATAGTACAAATATGAATACAACCAATTATAAAAAATGTAGGAGTGTAAATGTAGAACTGATTACACCAACTTCAAGGCGATAACCTCTTCCCTTCACTTCCCACCTACATGCATGTTTTGGAATCAGAAAAAACATTCATAAAGAAAAACAAAAAAAAGACATTTCATGTTCCAGGAGACACTCACCTCAAATGCCATTGAGTATATCTCAATTCTCATCTCTTAACTTTAGCACACATTTTCATAAAGGTGATTTCGGAGATGCGTCAAACTCACCTGAGTACACAAAAATTCAAAAGGTCACACTATAATTAATTTGAGACACAAAAAATCATTTGGTGAAATCATAAGATTGTATTATAATTATTAATTTGATTAAATGAAGGGAAATTTTGAAAAGGCGGGGCACATTAGTAATTAGGTGATAGAGGGTGTAGACTTTCAGTATAATTAATTTATTTGAGAAAATGAAAAGACATTAATGAAGAATTAATTAAATAGGTTATATAACCCACCTTGTCTCAAATAGAGCTGTCAGAATGAGTTGGTGTGGCGATTTAGCTCACAATCCACCACAACCCACCTTTTGATGATTCAAGTGGGGTGGGTCGCTTGAGGGGTGGGCTACTGGTGGGGCAGGACACTGGTGGGGTGGGCCGCGGGCTTTTTTCTTTTCTTTCATCATTGAAGTAATATCGGGCCAGATCGAACTCCAACATATTTTCTGCCGAAGCCGTCGATAGAACTATTGCCGGAGCAGTCGCCGCCGGATCTGTCGGAGCAACCACCGGAAAAGTCGGCGGAGCTTCCGGAGCTGACGCCAAAAAATTCAAATTGTAGCGCAGAAAATTCGCCGGAGCTGCCAGAGTCATTGCCGGAAAATTCGTCGGAGCTGCCGTCGCTGGTGGTGGAGGTAGGGTAGATTGGGGTGTGCGGGAAGGGTAGGTTGAGTGGGATTAGTAGGTTGTATGACAATTTATAATATTTTAATTTATAAAAGTGGGTTGATGTTGGGTTGGTGGGGCGGCGCGGGTTAGCCCACACTTTAGTGAGTTTGAGTGGGCGGACTTTTATGGGGCGAGTTAATTTTAGGTTAAAAAATTGGTGGATTTAGGTGGGTTGGGACGGTTGGCCAGTGGGCTCAACCTATTTTTGACAGTACTAGTCCCAATCCATTTTTAGAATTAATTACAATTATTCTTTTAAAAATAATAGTAAAATACACTGTTTGTTTTGGATTTGTATAGGATTAAAAAACCAAAGAGTAGTGAGGGTAAATATTAAACTATAATGTCAAAATATATCATAAACCATGAAAAAATAAAATAATAATAAAAAAATGAAAGAAAATAATATCCATTTATTTTTTGAATATAAATTAAGGGGTATGATAACCTAATGTGCAATGTACTAATGGATATAATATTTTAATATGTAGTGATAGTTGTATTAGTATTGAATATGGATCCCATGTGTTGTGGATTGAGTATAATAATATTATTAGACAAGTCTTGCGTGAGACCATTTTATATTTTTAAATTATTTATCATTTTCGCTATAAAATATTGTCAATCATTATTTATACTATAATAAATTGTTCATGAAATAATAATATTATATTATCACTTTTTCATTAATCGAGTATACTATTCATCACAGAAGTTACTACTTTTTTCCGTCTCACGTAAAGCCTTACGTGAGACGGTCTCAAACAAGTCTTTGCCAATATTATTTTATCATTTGTGGGTCACATCAATTAAAAAGAAAATAAATACTTTATATTGAGACCGATCAAAATGAAAAGAGAATTAATCAGAGTAATTATTTGCGTGTCTCCAAAGAGTCAGTTATTCTTTTTTTAATAAAAAATTTAATTTAATGTCTAAAAAATGGATAAACAATCCATTTAAAACTTAAATTATTTTATTTCAAGAATCTAAAAAATATAAAACTAATAATTTAATGTTTAAATTTGTCACATATTATATTCATATTTTATTAATAGTTTTGAATATTTGAAGCCCTAGAAAAAATAATCAGTCCAAGTTTGATTGATTTTTTAATATTTTTTTAAAATTTTATTCTAAGGAGTCATATATACTAATTTCATTTTTATTTTAAAGTGAAAAATGTTCTTTTTCACAACCATCCAATTTTATTTATATATTTATTTTTTAAACTTTTTGTTTTCCTCTTTTGAGTTGATCCTGAGTCCTAACTGTCATTTTGGCAGTTATTTGAGTAGAGATTCAAACTACATTTATACACGTGGTGGTTCGTCACGCTTCATGCGTACCACCTCATAAATTCACTTTCCGTTTCCCAAAAAATAAATAAAAACACTGCTTTCCATATTATCCCCTTTTCACGAAGTTCTCTCCGCTGCAAAGTTTTGAAAACGATCCTCTGCGGTCGGATTCCCCTAATTATGATTTTAATATAAGAAATGTAATCCTACCCGATATATAATATATCTATCTATCTATCTATTTTCGAAAATTACATTATTATTACTTGTTTATGGACGACACATAATTGAATTCAAACATATTTTAAGATTGTAACCATTTTAATTTAGCTGCACATAATATCAAATTTTAGATTAATGTTGCACACGAAATATTTTTACTGTACATGAAAGTTTATTGCTGCACATAATAAATATGCTACACACAACACCCTTTTACACTACACATAACATCAAACGACACACTCGTTACGCAGCACACGAAAATTATACAGCACGTAACAACACATTATGTTGCACATAATATCATTTTACGCAACAAATAAAAATTAAATGACACAACATTAACGTTGCACATGAAAAAATTTAAATTATTAAAATTAAAAGTTACATTATTAAATTAAAATTAGGATATTTGTTACTAAAATGTGTATTAAATATTAATAAAACTTTACCCAAATTTATAATTTAGTTGATTAGAAGGTAAAATTTTTTTATGAATTCTAATTTTTTATATTAATAAATGTAACGGTTTGTTCCATTATTTTTGCATTAAATATAAGAGAAAATTTGGGGATAGTAACCGTTTCTTTTTTATGCATGTTTTATTTAGAATTGTTTAGAGGGTTAATAATGATAATACTAGTATAATTTGGTAGTTAGTTGTAAGTATTTTATGTGTATGTATGTTACAGTAATTATGAAATATATAATATATCTAATGATAAGTTATTCATTTTTTATATATAATTTACTAATTTTTATTTTGAATAAATATTAAAATAATTATATACATTTATATTTAAAAAATTTAAGAATTTAATTTAATTATATATTTTTTTCCGATTTGAGTATATAAAAATATTTAATTTTTTTATTTAGATTTTAAATGCTTTAATATTTTTTTTTATTAAATAATTTAATACAAATAATTTTAATAAATATACATGTTAAGTAGAAAAATAGTAACATATTTATAATTATATAAATAAATGTTGTATCAATTAAAAGAATATTATTTATAATTATAATAATTATATATATGTGTGTGTATGCGAGTGTGTGTATGTGAGAGAGATAGAGAGAGAGAGAGAGGTGGTAGGGAGGGGGGAATTGGGGAATAGAATGGACAATATCATGGAAGGTGGGAGGAATGCCAGTTCCCACAAATAAGGGAATACACATTCCTTTGGAATTGGAATTCTTATTGCTAAAAACATACTAATTGCATGAATGTGAATAGAATTATGAATAACGATTCTATTCTCACCCTTATTCCATCATACCAATCATACCTTTAGAGTATAGATATGTTTCATTTGCGTATTTTTCCTATCATAGGCCAAGCAAAACTATAATTTGTCATTTTGTTTATAGGTGGCAATTAAAGACCAATACTTTTCATGTCATTTAGGCAAGTGACGATCACTTTCACTTTAAATGACGTGTATTATTTAACTAGATTGAATGTTGAGAGGACATCTCTAAAGCTTTAATAGGTATATATAGATGAAGATTATGAGATGAAAGATAGAGTTAGTTTACTTGAGCGCTTCTAAGGAGTTACACATGAGGCTGTTAATAAGATCTAATCAATTAGAGATTCTGTTGCAATAAAACTTCATAGACGATATGACATCTACTAATTTGTAAGACCTTTAGTATTCAATTATAGCATTAAAGTGTATGTTGTTGGTTGTGTTTTAATTTCAGACAAAAGTAACATCCAAGATTGTAAAGAGTTGAGTTGAGTAACCCAATTAAAAAACGGGTGGCTATTTGCACCTCTAATCTACTAAACGAACCCCAAGTTCTAGATAAACCCCAATAAAATTAAAAGTTATATATATATAAATTACTAAATACACCCCAAGACAACTTTACCATTTTAATTAACTATACCCAAATTACTAAAAACTAATTAATCACAAAATAATTGGAAAAAAAAAGAAAGAAAGAAAGAAACGATGATGGTGAAGGTGGTCGTGCGACAACTCCATAGAAAGATGGGCGATGGACCAGAATTGGTGTTCCAGCAAATGGGATAGTACAAGAACCTCATTGACGGTTATTACATAGATGTATTTATCAATTCACCCAAAGGAAGGCATTAGTTGAGATTAATTGATCGTTGGTAGATGTGAATGAATCAAATTATCAAACACCTAATAGGCAATCGGAAATGAGAGTCGATCGGTGTTCAATGCTGGACAAGGAAAGGGATGATGTATTGGGCACCAAATATAAACATATTCAGAGATCTGAGATGGGGATGAGGGGAGGAAACGCCTGGAGAAGATCCATTAATAGCGGGAAAGTACGCCGTGGCGTACGTTAGAGGAATTCAGGGCGACAGTTTTGAAGGAGGGCAAGTTAGCCATCTTCAAGTTTCTGCTTGCTGCAAACACTTCACAGCTCATGATTTGGACAACTGGAACGACATCACTAGTTACATATTCGACGCCAAAGTATATATTCATAAATTCATTCCAATTTCATGAATTCAAATTCCATTTATAGATTAGATAAGCAAAGTAAGAAATTGCAGGTGAGCAAGCAAGATCTGGCCGCAAGCAATGGGGTTTTCGTGGGTAAATTAATTAAGGCAAAAGCTCCTGTGCGCCCGGGGACACGGAAAGATGCTCCGTGTCCCCATGTGAACACAACCCTCCCCTCTAATCCTATTTAAACATGTGTATTGCTAGGAGTTTAAATGGTAAAGGGGCATGAAAATTGTAAAGGCGCACGGAATGTGCTCCGTGCGCCCGGGTGCACAGGAGCCTCACTCATTAATTAATTACTCTATAATTAAACAACATTTCAATCTACCATGAATTTATTAATGTATGTTGATAAACAAATCAATAGTGCAACAGCCCTTCTACTTGGTATGAAAAGACTGTTCTCCTTCGGATGTACAGCAAATGTGTCTCTTTTTCCATGAGCTCAAGCCAATCAGTGCACCTTCAGATTATGAGTTAACTAATATGATGTTGATGCTTGTTTCGGATGATCATCGGTTTCATTATTGGAATAAGATTTGACGAAGAATTAATAGGGTTTACAGTGGTTTAGTAATATAACGATTGGGTGTATTTAGAAATCTAATTGGGGTGCATTTAGAAATTTAACTATAATTTATCTTATTTTAATATTTATAAAAGGGTGTTTAAGTATTCTCACATAAACTTATTTTAAATCTATAAATTAATAGGGTTCGTTTAATAAAATCCCTTAAAAAACTTGAATCTCGAAACTCGTATTGAACTCGAACAAGCTCAAATTTCAGAATTCGAGCTCGACTCAATAAAGAATTCGAAAAACTCACGCTCAACTACTTAAACTAATAAAATAACTAAATACATATTTAAGGTGAATAAAATATTAATTAAAACCCTAAATATTTTACTCACGCTCAACTATTTAACTAATAAAAAACTCAGTCTCAACTACCTGAGCCCAATAATGACTTGACTTTTATGAGGATCTAGTGGTATTGCATTCGCTAGAAATTAAAAGTCATTTTACTTTTGAAAATGAACTGTCAAGACCGGATTGCTACCGAAATATATCTCGTCTTCCGGGAAGAGGTCTCTCCTCAACTCAACTTTTGCACACATTTAAGATCTTTGGAAAAAGGTGTTTGAAGATCCCTTGATTCTTCTCTTTTTATTTTATTGTAATTTATTATTCATTCTCTACTTCTTCATTCCAAAAAATATGTAATAATGATTGTTTGGTTCAACTATAAACCAACAATTGCAATACGATATATCTAGTCTCTGCTCTACAAATTACCATGTCATCAATAATGGATATCGTGTATTAACGGCGATTATTATATTTTTTTTAATTAAATATTAGGGGTATTTTTTATAATATACATATAAAGTGATAATATTTTAAAAGTAAAAATAATAAGATAAAAAAGTGATAATTTAATTATAAAATCACAAGTCCGCCCAACATAGTGTCGTAGATCTAAATGTCATGAACCACATTCCCAACCAACATAATATCGTAGATCTAAATGTCATGAACCACATTCCCAAAAAATTGAATTCATAGAAGCGACAAAAGAAAAATTGAATTCATAGAAGCGACAAAAGATTATAAAAGATACCCTTTGTTAAACGACCATTTGCCCACTCACATGCAGGTGGGGAGTTTTTGCCTCAAGCCTTGCATGTGGAATTTTTTCATAAATGGCCTTGAATTCATAGAAGCGACAAAAGAAAAATTGAATTCATAGAAGCGACAAAAGATTATAAAAGATACCCTTTGTTAAACGACCACTTGCCCACTCACATGCAGGTGGAGAGTTTTTACCTCAAGCCTTGCATGTGGAATTTTTTCATAAATGGCCTTGAATTCATAAAAGCGACAAAAGAAAAATTGAATTCATAGAAGCGACAAAAGATTATAAAAGATACCCTTTGTTAAAGGACCACTTGCCCACTCACATGCAGGTGGGGAGTTTTTGTCTCAAGCATTGCATGTGGAATTTTTTCATAAATGAGTGAGGTTTGAACCCTGAACCTTTGTTAACCATGAGCTCTGATACCATGTTAAACGACCACTTCATCTAAAAGTTTAAGCTGGTGGAGAGTTGAATCGTTTAATACTTAATCAGGTTACACTCTAATACCCTTTATATTTAATAACTAAAAAAACTGCCATCACAATATTTTTCTTTTTAATTAATTAATGAAAAAGTATCACATGTAATCAATTTCATACGAAACCTTGTCCCAGTCCAATTTTAGAATTAATTACAATTATTTCTCTTAAAATTAATACTAAAATACACTGTTTGTTTTGGAGTTGTATATATAGGGTTAAAAAACCAAAAAGTAGTGAGGGTAAATATTAAACTAAAATGTCAATATATATAATAAACCATGAAAAAAATAAAATAATAGTAATAAAAAAGAACGAAAGAAAATGTTCTATAAATAAAATGTTTTCATTGAATAATTTGTCTTCATTCAAATATTATTTTTTTACTTATTATGGGTGACGATCTCACACAAATATTTGCTTATTATTATTATTATTATTATTATTATTATTATTACTTTTTTTATAAAGAGCCTGCACATCACTTAAAATAATATTGCCTCCATTCCGTTGATAGATATCCATTTACTTTTTGCATGTAGATTAAAGGGTATAATAACCTAATGTGCAATGTGCTGATGAATATAATATTTTAATATGTAGTGGTAGTTGTATTAGTGTCGAGCGCAGGGCCGACCCTAAAAATTTAGGAGCCAGTGGCAAAATAAAATTTGAGGCCCCTCAATTTTTTATTTTATTTTTTATATTAATAAATTTCATAATAAAAGTACAACTTATAGAATATGAAAACAATTATAAAATGAAAAATACTTTACTTTCATATCTTTGATACATTGACCATATAAAATGGATAATATTAAAATGAATTAGTAAAATAGAAAATTGAGGATTAGAATGTTAAATTAGGTATTTCAAATTACTAATTTTGCAAGAAATATAAAATTGGTGTTTTTTGATAATTTATGCGTAAATATTATTAGCTTTTTGAAGAAAAAATAAAAATATACAGCAGGTAGTGATTTTGTATTTTTTGAGGGGATAAATGATAAATCTCATTGATCATTAATTCAATAAAAAAATAATTATTAGTTTGATCCAATAATATTAAATTAATTTGGTAGCATTATTACATTAAATTAAATAAATTAAAAACTAAATTGTTGGTTGGACTTAAAATTTAATCAAACTTAGTAAATAAATATATATTGGGCTAAATTTTAATCGAAAAGCAGAAGCACGACTGGGGTCTTCGTGGTCCAAGATAATCAACCATCAGTAAGAGTAACGTAAGCATGAGACTTTTTGGTAGTACTGGTGAACCAGATGGCCGCGGCACTGGAATCTGGGATGGAGGACTTGTAGTATCTCTCTAAATCTGGCAAAAGCAAAAGAACCCCTAACATAATGAAAATGGAGGCTGACGGCTGAGCCCAACACAATAAATAAATATATAGAGGTATTAAAAAAATGGGGCCCCTAAAATTTTGTGGCGCATGGCAAATGCCTACCTTGCCACCCCTTAGGGCCGGCCTGGTTGAGCATGGATCCAATGTATTGTGGATTGAGTATAATACTCCCTCCGTCCTGGGTATTTTTACCCGTTTGTACGGGCACGGAGATTAAGACGTTTTATTTTTTTAATATATAATGTAAGAGAAAGTAGGGATAAATTAGTAATTTAAAAAGAAAAAGTGAATAAAGTTATTGGGAATGATGAATAAAGTGTAAAAAAGTAATTAAAGTTGTTGGGATTGTAAAAAGTAGGTAATAAAATATTATGTATTTTTATCAAAAATAGAATAGGTAAAAATACGAGGGACACCCCAAAATGGAAAGTGAGTAAAAATATGTGGCACAGAGGGAGTAATATTATTGGGCAAGTCTCATGTGAGACAATTTTACATTTTTTAAACTAGCTTTTGAACCCGTGCGATGCACGGGATAAAGGTAAAAACTACAAAATTTTGATTTAAAATTAGTTTATGCATATGGATTATATTAAGTAGTGACGTTGGTAATTGTGATGTTGATAATTGTTTAATTATAATTGTAAATAAGGTGTCAATTTAATGTAATCTCATAATTATGATGAATGGATAAGATTCAATAATGTGATGAATGGATGAGATTAAAAATGGATTAGTAATCAAAATCAAAGGTGTAAATTAAAAATTGGTTCACTAAACCCTAAACCCTTAAACCCTAAAACCCTAAACCCTAAAACCCTTAAACCCTAAACCCATAAACCCTAAACCCTTAAACCCTAAAACCCTAAACCCATAAACCCTAAACCCTTAAACCCTAAAACCCTAAACCCTAAACCCTAAAACTTTAAACCCTAAAACTCTAAACTCATAAACCCTATGTATAATCTATAATATAAAAAAACATTATATTAAAAAGATTATATACTTAATTATTTTAATAACTTAAATTATATCATAAATAAAAAAAACTACTAAATTTTGATTTAAAATTAGTTTATGCATATGGATTATATTAAGTAGTGACGTTGATAATTGTGATGTTGATAATTGTTTAATTATAATTGTATATAAGGTGTCAAATTAATCTAATCTCATAATTGTGATGAATTGATAAGATTCAATAATGTGATGAATGGATGAGATTAAAAATGGATTAGTAATCAAAATCAAAGGTGTAAATTAAAAATTGGTTCACTAAACCCTAAACCCTAAAACCCTAAAACCCTAAACCCTAAAACCCTAAACCCTAAACCCATAAACCCTAAACCCTAAAACCCTAAACCCTAAACTCATAAACCCTATGTATAATCTATAATATAAAAAAACATTATATTAAAAATATTATATACTTAATTATTTTAATAACTTAAATTATATATCATATTTTATTAAAAAGATTATATACTTAATTATTTTAATAACTTACTTATATATCATAAATAAAAAAACTACTAAATTTTTATTTAAAATTAATTTATGCATATGGATTATATTAAGTAGTGACGTTGATAATTGTGATGTTGATAATTGTTTAATTATAATTGTAAATAAGATGTCAAATTAATCTAATCTCATAACCTTAAATCCTAAAACCCTAAACCCTAAAACCTTAAAACCTAAACCCTAAAACCCTAAACACTAAACCCTTAAACCCTTAAACACTAAACCCTAAAATCCTAAACTCATAAATCCTATGTATAACTACTCGTACTCGTTCTTTTTAAGGTTTTGATAAATCAGATATTCGAAAATATCTGTCATGTGATCACCCTAATGTTTATTTAGTCAAATTCGTACCCACTTTGTTAAAAAAATTATGATACTCATACTCATACAAAACTCGTTTATCATTACCCGTTGATTATACATACTAATTTAAAATTATTAAGATGTTATGACGAATAATATTAATTCAAAATTATTATTAATGAAGAAAATAATTTAATAATGAATTAATTGTTACGTACTCGTATCCATTTAAATATAAACTACACATTTAAGTACCCGTTTCATTAAAAATATATATTATGATTCTCCCTGTCTCTAATCTGTTTATCATTACCCGTTGATTACACATACTCATTTAAAATTATTAAGATGTTAGGATCAATAATATTAATTCAAAATTATTAATAATGAAGAAAATCTAATCTCATAATTGTGATGAATTGATAAGATACAATAATGTGATAAATGGATGAGATTAAAAATGGATTAGTAATCAAAATCAAAGGTGTAAATTAAAAAATTGGTTCACTAAACCCTAAACCCTAAAACCCTAAACCCTAAACCCATAAACCCTAAACCCTTAAACCCTAAAACCCTAAACCCTAAACCCTAAAACCCTAAACTCATAAACCCTATGTATAATCTATAATATAAAAAAACATTATATTAAAAAGATTATATACTTAATTATTTTAATAACTTAAATTATATATCATATTATATTAAAAAGATTATATACTTAATTATTTTAATAACCTAAATTATATATCATAAATAAAAAAACTACTAAATTTTTATTTAAAATTAGTTTATGCATATGGATTATATTAAGTAGTGACGTTGATAATTGTGATGTTGATAATTGTTTAATTATAATTGTAAATAAGGTGTCAAATTAATCTAATCTCATAACCTTAAATCCTAAAACCCTAAAACCTTAAAACCCTAAACCCTAAAACCCTAAACCCTAAATCCTAAACCCTTAAACCCTAAAACCCTAAACCCTAAACCCTATAACCCTAAACTCATAAATCCTATGTATAACTACCCGTACTCGTTTTTTTTAAGGTTTTGGTAAATCAGATATTTGAAAATATCTGTCATGTGATCACCCTAATGTTTATTTAGTCATATTCGTACCCACTTTGTTAAAAAAAAATATGATACTCATACTCATACAAAACTCGTTTATCATTACCCGTTGATTATACATACCAATTTAAAATTATTAAGATGTTAGGACGAATAATATTAATTCAAAATTATTATTAATGAAGAAAATAATTTAATAATGAATTAATTGTTACGTACTCGTATCCATTTAAATATAAACTACACATTTAAGTACTCGTTTCATTAAAAATATATATTATGATTCTCCCTGTCTCTAATCCATTTATCATTACCCGTTGATTACACATACCCATTTAAAATTATTAAGATGTTAGGATCAATAATATTAATTCAAAATTATTAATAATGAAGAAAATAATTTAATCATGAATCCATTTAAATATAAATTACTCCATTTAAAATTATTAAGATGTTAGGACCAATAATATTAATTTAAAATTATTAATAATGAATAAAATAATTTAATAATAAATTAATTGTTAAAACTACATTATAAGTTATAATTATTAATTAATTAATTATATAACATAACATATTTGAAATACCTGTAGTCGTAATTATTAAATAATTTAATAATGAATTAATTGTTAAAACTATATTATGGATTTTGTTAAAATATAAAAATTAGTGAAATATGATATTATTATTTCAAAAATTAAATAAGGATTTTAAATAAGGTATCATTATTAATGTATCATTTTAAATAAGGTATCATTATTATGAAAAAAAAATGAATGTTCAAGATCTAATCTTATAAGTGTGATGAATGGATGAGATTCAGTAATGTGATGAACGGATGAGATTAAAAAAGAATTAGTAATTAAAATCAAAGGAGTAAATTAAAAATTGGTTCAATTTTGACTTTTTCACTTTGCTATTATATTAATAGAGATTAGTTATCACTTTCGTTATAAAATGTTATAACTTATTATTTATACTATAATAAATTGTTCATGAAATAATAATATAATATAATCACTTTTCATTAATTAAGTATATTGTTCATCACAGAAGTTAATACTCAGTCTCACATAATACGCGAAACGATCTCAAACAAATATTTGCCAATATTGTTTTGTCATTTGTGGTAAAAAAAACTCCATATTGAGAGTGATCAAAATAAAAAATTGATTTGTATAAAAAGAAAGAACTGAGGTAGTAATTATTTGCGTGAGCCACTTGTTTTTTTTTTTTTAATTTTAAATTTAATGTCTAAAAATTAGTAAACAATCAATTTATAACCTAAATTATTTTATCTACCAATTAGAAATTCAAAAAAATATAAAACTAACAATTTAATATTTAAAATTGTCACATATTATATTCATATTTTATTAATAATTTTGCATATTTGAAGCCCCTATGAAAAAATAATTTCGGTTCAAGTTGCATTGATTTTTTTATATATATATTTTTAAATTTTATTCTAAGGAGTCATATATACTAATTTCATTTCTATTTTAAAGTGAAAAATGTTCTTTTTCACAACCATCCAATTTTATACTAATTTCATATTTATTTTAAAGTGAAAAATGTTCTTTTTCACAACCATCCAATTTTATTTATATATTTATTTCTTAAACCTTTTGTTTTCCTCTTTTGAGTTGATCCTAAGTCCTAACTCTGTCATTTTGGCAGTTAGTTGGATAGAGATTCAAACTACATTTATACACGTGGTGGCTCGTCACGCTTCATGCGTACCACCTGATAAATTCACTTTCCGTTTCCCAAAAAATAAATAAAAATACTGCTTTCCGTATTATCCCCTTTTAACGAAGTTCTCTCCCCTGCAAAGTTTTGAAAACGATCCTCTGCGGTCGGATTCCCTGCGTGATGTGCATTGCGCCTCTCTCATTGGTCGCCCTCAGTCGGTCCACAGTGACGTCACCCAATTCCTGCTCTATTAAGTCTCCGTGTTCTCTCTCTCTCGTGCGCTTGTTGGGGGTTCAGTTTTTCTGCGAATTGCCGCCTCGGTTTGCTTTCCAATCGGGATGGCGGAATCCGGTGGTGACGAATTGGGGGAAGGGAGGGCTGTGGATTTCGGAGATGGTCCGTCGAGTTTGGATTTCGGAGATGGTCCGTCGAGTTTTCCGTCGTTTTCTTCTCTCTGGCGGGGAAGGAGGCGCGTGGGAGTTGGTGGCGGTGGAGACGAGTTCGAGTTGCCGGCGGAGGAAGGCTCGCTGGACCCTCTGGTGGTGCTTGGTTCGGGAATAATGATGATGATACTGAGCAAACTCGATGCACGCAGCGTGGCAGTTGCTCGTTCGGTTTCTCATGGGTGGCTCGTCATTGCTTCGTCTGACAAAATTTGGGCTCCTAAGGTTCCTCTTCTTCTCCCTTTTCTTTTCGGATTTCCTCGTTTTAGTCAACAATATCTCTTGTGTGTTTCTTATTGTTGGTTTGTGATTGAATTTTGAAAATTTCTGGAGTTTCAGTGTGTTCTTAATGATTTTTGCTCATTTGGTATTTTTGTGCCTACCTTCCGTTATTGGTCTACATCTCTTTCCTTGAATTTAAATTGTTTCTTGGTGTCATATTTTTCACATTTGATTGTTTTTTTAAAATTTTGTTGGTCTCCAGTACATTCTTGAGTATTTGGGTTAGTTTCTTTTATCTAGAGATATGCTAAACTTTTTTTTTTATTTTTAAAACACTAATTACACTGGTGAAGTGTCTATTAGAAAGCCATTTTTATCAGATCAGTTTCGGTTAATTATAAGAATTTTACTGTGTCCTCCTTATGCTGGATTCTATTTTTTGTCATGGGATAGTTTGGTGCTTTCCCTAGAAGAAATATTGTTTAGCTTCGTAGTCAAATTAAACTCTAATCAGTAATCATATTAACGTCGTTTAATAACTCATTTAAATTAAAGATTAAAACAGGTGTAGGTTACTTATTCAGAGAAAAATATATCATGGGTTAAGGGTATTCAGTTTTCCATTCACATATATATTATACGATTAAGGTGCTAGACATAATCTTTCAACAGTTTTTTAGCACTTAATTTTATGATTAATGTTGTCGACTTAATAATATGGTATGAGAAATCGAAATTTGGAAAGAGGTTGTAATGACAGAAAATACTCTTCTTAGTTCAAATGGATTTACTCATGGAATTTCAGTGATGTGTTTTTTATAACTTGTAATAAACGTGAAGGAGGGAGGGTAATGCAACGCCCTTATTTTCTTCTTAATAATAATATGTTCAGTAACAAATATATTACTGAAAATATTTTTTTACAAATACCATGTGGAACTGAAATCATTACAACAATCAAACTTTATTGTATCCAGATAATTAATCTGTAGAAGATAATTATAAATTGAGAATTAAAAAACTTTATTACATTCCTATGGTGAGTGTACTTGGCAAGCCGAAAACAGTAGGCTTTCTTGGTGAACACAAACAACACTCTCTTGTTAAAAAGATGCCAAAGAGTAAGCTTAAAGTGGTCCAAATGTACATGGAGGAATGAACTTCTCTAAGCCATGACCATGTGCAAAATATAATATATGACTGCTTTGTCCAATCTACTACTAAACTATGGATAGAACAATGGGGTGGCACAAGACAGTTATTTAGATATGTTAGCAAAATTTTATTAATTATGTCAAATACTGGGTGCTGTGAAGTTGATTACATGTTCTTTAAGTTTTATTGTACTAATGTTCTGTGGCTAATAAGTTCAAACATATAGAGCATGAGTGACAAGAGGACACATTCTCATAGGGTTGGCTAATTACCCTTTAATCACTCCATTTTAACTAGCTACGCGATGAGACATTAAAATTAACAAGGATGTTGGAGTCAACTTTAACTTTACTTTGTTGTAGTCATAACAGCTCAATGTGCAGGAAGACAGGAGAATATTCTATATATCTGCCTTTTAACTTAGTTGTCTTCTCTTTGAATGTGAATAACTTTCTCTATCCTACGGATGTTATTAACTGAAGACACAATTCCTGTGCATGCATCTGTTTCAGGATCTCTTTCAATTTTGGAGTGATTGGCAACTTAAGTGGTAATCAGTTTAATATCTTTCTCCTGCTTCTATGAGTGTAGTGGAAATGTATCATCTTGGAAAATGGTATTGCCAACCGTGACGAACAATTTCAATGCTACTGGAGATAAGGCTGATTGTAGAAACATGCATTTCGTTGAAATCATTAATGATCCAGCTCTTCAATTAATTTAACGAGTGACTTTTCTTGTTTGATTTCTATGCCATTGATAGTAAAGGAAGAACCTGTAAAATTGTAAACCAATTCTTTTTCCCCCTGCCCCCTTCTTTTCTTCTGTTTTATCAAAATTATATCTTCCCTGAAAAATTGTTAATCTAATTCTTGGTTGAGATTGCTTGTCTTATTTGTTTGTGGCTTGAAGAAGCTGAAAGAACTATGTACTATAGACATGCCTGTCATATTCTTTTTGCCAATTACTTGTTAATGAGATTTCTATTTCCATCATTTTTACATTGGTCTAAGTCAATTTAAGCATCTCACAATGCGAACATCATGTTATGGTGGCTATTATGTGGAGTGAGTTTTAAGACTAGTTTAGAGTATTTTTGTTTATTCATTATGGGACTAGGTTTGAGGTTTTATAGTGATTGGGAAGCTTGTTTATCATTTTTTCTTCTTCTTGTAAGTATGTATTGTTGGTATTTTCGTTGAGAAGTAAATATTTGACATCAAAGATAGTGCCTGATATGTCTCAAGAACAGTCCCTTATGAGTTGTTAGAGAAGTGTTTTTTTCCCTTAATACTCTTAGTATTTTCAGTTTGAACCCCCCGGAACCATTTGTATGGAAAGTGTGATGGAAACTTACATGATAAATTATAAATAGCATTAGTGTATCCTGTTCATATGGAAGTTGGGTTGGGCTATGACTCACTTTATCAACTAGGAAGTCATGCTATGTTTACCATTAATATCTATTCAATTAAACATGGGATTTATAGAGTTTTGATTGGTTAAATACTTCATTTCTCAGGAAAACATGGCTAGATGTCGCTGAGTGAGGGAGCATATTATGATCTCGCATTTGGTAAGAGTCTCAACCATGCTAGAGCTAGAGTCAATATTACATTTAAGTTGACATGCTTGGCTATAATTCTTTGAAATAGAAGTGGAGTAAATAAGTGTCCGATTATGAGAAGTGCTAATATACCAATAAGAGCAGTTTAGATAGGTTGAAGCCTAAGATTGTGCCTATACTTTTGGATGTATCATTTCAAAGATGAGAGATGATATTATGATGGAAGGGCATAGATAGGATCCATTACATAAAGATTTCTGTCTGGGCACTGGGAATGTTTTCCAATGTGTCAGGTATGTTTCAGACAAAACATGCTGAAACATGACATAAATCGCCCCATGAAGCAATATTGACTACTTTAACAAGTTACTAATTCAGGACTGTCTAAAAGGGATAAAGAATTCCAAAATTGATTAGCTCAAGTTTTCTCCAGAAACTTGTCCTTGCAAATTCGGTTTACATCGAATTCTAGAAGAGAATGAATCCTCTTGCAACAATTTATCTTTATGGTTAATGGTTTACTGTTAGTTGTTTTAGACTTTTAGTCCACCTCTTTGATGATAAGCTTTTAAGATTCCTTGTGCATGATGACCAAATCTTTGCCATCTTTAGTGACATAGTTCAACAATATTTTTGGTACACTTAGCAACATAGCAACTTTAGGCTTGACTTGTTGGGCTTGTCAAAGTCTAATATTCTGATAGTAGGAAGGTGGATGTGGCCTAGTTATTTCTCTTATATTTTTTTAAAATTACAATCTTTCAAGCCATGAAAGCTTAGGTTATAACATGAACTTAATGGCCAAATTAGGTTATATGGTTCTATAAGTATGGCGTACTCCAGCTTATTGACATGGACATTTCCCTTTATTGTAGCACTTCTTAAGAATTTGTTAGTTCAATTTCATTGTGCCAAATATCAGAGTGTTTTCTTCGCTGTGGATGCATCTTTTTTAATGGATAAGTTATGATTGGCGACATGTTCATTAGAGCTCTTTCCGGTTTTAGGTTATGTTAAACCCAAAGCTATTCATTTCAATCAAAGGGAGATTGTTCTGTCGAGCCAAGTTCTTTCGATTAGATATTGGTCCCCTCAAATTGGTCATGCATATAGCTATATGAAATCAAGATTTCAGTGAATATAGTCTGCAAATAAATTCAGGATCTCATGTGGAGATCAATGCCTGCGAGTAGGGGGCTAATGTAAGCTCTCCAGCTTGTGAACACAAGGGGGACTTTTGACGTTACATACATTGCACAATAAGACCGGTGAAAATGTAGATTTAAAATGAACCAGTGTGATTGAGAGATTTATCTTAAAATTCGTGCAATTGGTAAAGAGGAATTATGTTTCATAGACAATTCGATGGAATAAACACGGGTTGATTAGTCTGTTGCGATTAAACTAGCTGGAAGATGATCTTCTTGGCTTAAGGTTGGGCATACTGTTACCAAATGGGAATATCCTTTTTTTATTTATTTATTTTTAAAATTTGGAATCTAAGGAGGAGAGTAGCCAGTTAACCACTTAGTCTATTGTGTTAGAATTTAATTCCAAAAGTTGATGGGTCAGCAATAGTGATGCATAGTTCAGCAATAGTGATGCATAGTTAACCGAATAGCTTTCTTAGGTATCTAAATATGAGCTCCAGTCATGCATTTGTTTGTCAAGTGTGCTTATTTTCCATCTCATCATTCATATTTATTTGCAAATAGCAGTATTATATGCTTGTTATGTTCATATTTCTCTCGTTGATCTCCTCACTGATCTGCAAATAGCAGTATTATATGCTGGTATGTTCATATTTCTCTCGTTGATCTCCTCAATTGATCTAATATATGTATAAGGTGCATTTCTGAACCTTAGAGATTCTGATCATAAAACTGAAATTCCAGATCCCACAATCAACACGGTAGTTAACCCATATTATTTGAGGCTTAATGCTCCGTTTTCTGATTGCTGAGTTGGTCTTTAATGGTTGATCCTGCACACAATCCTTGATATAATCTAACTCTTCCTGATTTTGCTCCTCATTAATATTTGACGAAAAGCTTCACATGCTCATGCACACTTGTGTACGTATATAACATCTTCATGAGTATATGAGTTGCATACAATGATATTTAAGTGCCCTTCAGTCAAATTAGGAGTTCTTGTGTATTACTGTGTATATCAAGCCCTTTTGATCATCTTCATGAGTATATGAGTTGCATACAATGATATTTAAGTGCCGTTCAGTCAAATTAGGAGTTCTTGCGTATTACTGTGTATATCAAGCCCTTTTGATCTCAACTGATGTTCCTATCCATATACACAGTTTTCTTGTTCAGTATCTTCCTTGCCATTTCTGTTTACACCGACTAAAGTTTGACTGAGCAAGCAACAAACAGATTATTTTGTGTGCGAGTGTGTTTAAAATCTATTTTAGTAGCTCCAAAGTGATGTTTTCTATGCTAATCATGTGGAAAGTTCATTTATTTGGCTCATATTTCTTCTTGGTGTAATTCCATGCCTGAACATATTACGAAAAATTTAATTTATTTGACGTAGTGTGGATGGCAAAATCAGTTTTAATGTCAAGATCTATTGAATAATTATCAGCAAATGAAATGAAATAATTGAATAAGAAAGCATTTGAACATGAGCATGCATTGATGCAATCAGTTGTACATACAACCTTTTTTAATTATGTGTATATTGGAATCAATTAGGATTGAATTCATCAGTGTAATCTCATTCCTAATCTTACTATTGGTATGCTCACGGAATTGGAATTTTGATTTCATTTGGAATCTACCATTCCTTAAAACAAGGGATGGTTCCACCCCTATGCTATTACATATTCCACCCTTTAAAGAATTAATTATTTTATTTATTTATTTTAAAATCTATGTAGCATAAGATATTTAAAAAATTATAAATAATATTTTTTTAATTTATGCCACATCTATCTATATAGTATATAGTTATAAAAATTATAAATAAATTAATATTTTTCTGCATAACATGTAATATTAATTAAAAAATTTGGTATTAGATTATTTAATGAAAATTTAAATATTAAATCATTTAAAATCTAAATAAAAATTCATATATTTTTATACAAGTAGAAAATATAAATAAAATGAGTTAAAAATTAATAAAAATTAGTAAATTATATGTAAAAAAGATATTATTGATTGAATTGAATATATATACATGTAATATTAGCTATAAACATATTTCTTTTATACATAGTTTAGTAATTTTAATTTTTTTTTAAAAATTATATTTTAATATTATTAATATTTTATTTTATTTTTAATTTAATATATATATATATATATATATATATATATGTATATATAATTATTAAAAAAAATAAATCTTCATTGAGATTTTAGTTAAATTTAACATTTGTATATAATTTAAATTTTATATATAATATTACAAAAATAGCATTAATAAGATTGGAACCAATTAAGGATTACATTTTCTATTACATGAGTTATTCCCGAACAATACCAATCATGTTAAATATATAATTTTTAATCATTCATTTTTCATTTCTATTCCATTCATGAGTTCATTTTATTATATTGTGATTCCATTTCAATATACCAATCTAGTCGAAGGGTAAACCTGACTCTGGGGTAATATAGACTATGATTTACGAATGTATAATATTACATGAATTATAGGGGAAAAATTATAATTATTTTATTAGAATTAAAACTAAACCTAAAGATAAAATTAAATCCTAGGGATCAAAACCACAAGAACTATTATTATGGCCTAAAAGTTAGCATTAAATCCTAAGAATAAACAAACCTTTGGGAAAATAGCACATGAGACAAGGCTGTATGGTAGATGTTGCAATCGATACATTGCCTTTGAACATTGTTCTGTCAGCCAAAGCCATTCACTAGGTTCAATGAGTTTTTAGAAGATGGCTAATAACAATAAACAATCATTCAAGTAACCCAAAATCTAAACCCTTAATTTATTCCAAATAGTGAAGTGCACTAGCAACTTATACATAAAAATGCTCCAACTCTAAGTGCCCAAGTGAAAAAAAAACATAAAAAATAAATCTTTCCTTCGAAACAAACTCCTCAAAGCTGCAGTGTATGGGATCTTGGATTTGAAATGTGCTACATCCGTTAAGGATCACATTTATGTAAGAAGGCAAGAAGGCCCCCAACTACAAGATGATGGAGTAGCCAAATCAATATTAAATTACTTTATTACTATTATTTTATGTTGAATGATTGCCAAACTTTCCTATGCCATAACTCTATAAATTCAATCTACAAATGATAGGAAGAATCGAAAGATTGAACTTAAGATTGTATTTTGGCTTGTGCTTGGCAGAGGATTTTCCTTGAATCTTTTTGAGAACCTTAAGATCATTAAATCTTCTTCAATTAATCCAATTTTATTATTTACCTTAATATCTTCTTTTAATACCCTTGGCTCTATCAGCATCCTCCCTAAGTCCCTCTCAATCATAGTTTTATAGACTTGATGTTGTGAACAAAAAAATTTACCTCTAGCTTACTAAAGGTAAGGAGTCCTTCTAGGAATGTTTGCAACTACGATCTTCTTATCATAACAAGGAAGACTGAATATGTCCAAGACTTTTAAAATTGATAAATTGTTGCACACATCAAAGAAGTATTGGAAGGAGCAATTGATAAACATTCGCATTCTTTGAGAGGTCATTTGCGACAACTTGAACCCAAGTCTCTCGCGGAATAAACTGATTCAATGTCGAGAAGACAAAATGCCAATGCCTGTAAGCCTTCTATACAGAAAAATTCATGGAAATTGAGGTGTTACAAGTTTAGAAGCATGAACTAGCACTTGAGGTGGCATAATCTAGCACTTCTGTTCAATTTAATCTAGTAGTGCCAATGGAGACTCCCCTATCTTGAACCAAATATGCTAGCATATACTTGATTTTATCGAACGAATAGAAAATTCATTCTCAAGAGACTCAAAACCGTTCTATGTCATGCTAGAAATTTTAAAATCTGGATTTAGAATCCATCTATGTATATACATACAAACTCTATTAATCTAGACCTACTTACCATTTAGATATTACCTTCCTTAATTAAAACAATTTTCCCTTTCTCTTTGCTCCTATTAATTAATAATTTCTTATTCATATTATCATCCCTTTTACATACATCACTCCTTTCTTTTCATGGTGGTTAGACGTGGGCTTTATTGGAGCTTGAGGTGAGAAGCATGCTTGAAGCACATGCTTGTTGTATAATCTACTGTAGTATTTCTTACTCGACTCATAATTACCTAACCTAATAAAGTTAAAAATCATATAATAGGAGTATTATATAATAATGCATTAAAATAACAAAATAACATTGAACAGTTTTACATGATTAACTTCAAAATAATAGGTTCTATGTTAACTAGACAAACCTATTTGGTTAAATACATAGCAACAAACCATTCCTTCTTTGAGCTCAGGTTATGGAAGAAGGAACCGTGAAGAAGGTATCAAATCTTCAACGCCAATAGACAATAAACCAATAACACAAAGTTATCAACTTTTACTTAATTAGGAAGCCAATCAATATCTCCATCATCATTTTTCTTATCCTCATCATTTTGAGCATCATTTTCATTTGTTTAAAACTTGAGTGAATCTGTCTTACAGAATGCGTTCTTTGAAATACATAATAAGTGATAACATTTTAATTAAAAGGGATACCTCATTGATGAAAAGTAATAACTATCTAATCGAATTATGTAATGAACAATTTGTAGGATAGATAAATCGCGATAACATTTTCAATGAAAAGTGATAGCTAATCTAGAAAAAAATGAAATAGTCTTACTGCCAGATGGTCTCACACAAGAATTGTTCTTTTCGTTAGATTCTTTTTCTTTATCCCTCAAGCTCAAAATCAATATCTTTATATTCAACTTTAAGGTTTAAAGATGGCTTTTAACCCTCTCTTTCTTTTATTCATTTGATTTTCTCTTCATTTGGTGGTCTAGCATTTGAATGGTTAGCCATTGTGGAATTTTTTTGTTTTAATGTTAAAAATCATGGGCTCTTCAACTCTAATAGCCTACTCAACCACACTTAAACATTTTTCTCTTTGCCTTATGTTTTGTTTTTGAAACCTAAAATATAATTTAAATAAAACCTCGAGTAAAATAAAAAATTTTCCCAAGTAAAAGCATATATATTTTAAAAAAACATTTAACAACACCCTAAGGAAAAAACACAAATTTTATTTAAAAAATAAGATTTAACAAATTTTAAAAAACCCTTGAAATTAATCAGTAACGTGCAACTGGGGTGCACCTCTGAAGAGATGACAAATGGCTCAAGGAGGCGATTGCCTCTTTAACATAGTCTAAAATCAGGAAATAAAGCAAATGTTTGAGCTTAAGTCCTTTGGAAGCGCGCTTATAATAACCATGCTCCTCTTACATATTGATGTTTGACATAAAATGAAATCCTAGTCCACCAAAAATCTAAAACGAAAAAAATATTGCTATTAATCTGGATTTCAAATCCATTGAGTTTCTATAACCAATTTTTAAAACGATTATAAGTCAAAAACAAGCATGCCCTTTGACTTGGGAAGAAATCTAGTGTTGTTAGGAAAGTCACATAGAAGATCGTGGAATCATGAATTTAATAATGAAAAATTTGTATATATATATATATATTTATTTATTTATTTTTATATATCTAATCCCTAATTCTAATTTTTGAATTATCTAAAAATTTTAAATTTCAAATAATTGAAATTACATTATAAATTAGAAAGATAATATCATTTGTTCAAATTAATATGTACACAGATGATATAGATTAAAATTTGAAAAATAATTGGGAATTGATGGTTCTTAAACCAGAACCATAACCTTAGAGGAGAGCCACAACATGGATAGATTGTGTGTTATAATTTTTTTTTTAATCGCGACAACTATGACAAATTAGAATTTTCTATGTGGTTGTAGCTGTAAACATAGTTATTAAAGGCTCAATGCACACTAAGGTATAGTAGTAACCAACATAACCTTATTATCATTTCCATCTTTAGCATCAAAGTCCTCATCATCGTCAAATTATTTTTCCTCATATAAATCTTCATCTCTCTTTGAATTCAATTTCTTCATCCTCCTCATCTTTTAATCTTAACGTAAAAGCTCTTCTTAATCGTAATATTTCCCTTTGCTTAATAGTGGGTGACCTATACTCAAAATCCTAGTTATCATAAAACCCTAATTTTAAATTTTGGAGAAAAATATGGTCTATATATTCATACACGGGGAAGGTTGATATTCAGACTCACAACTTAAAAAAAAAAGTAAAGGTAGTGCTTTTTCGTGCAAATAACTTAAAAATGATGTGTTACATGATTTGGTAAAGTTGTCTATGTTAGCAATGGGGCAACATTTTAATATTTAATGGGTGCAAATTGTAAAAGGCCGGAAAAATGGTGTTCCTTTTTGCTAAATCCCAAATATTTAGACTAAATTATAGTTAAAGTAGAGGTGGTAGTTTTTCATATAATTAGCCAAAAAAATTGACGTGTGTACCATGGATGAAAATGAAAAGTAAATGATTTAACTCAAGTTTAGAACAAAAATAAAATCACGTTCATATTCTCTTCTTCTTTAATATCTATCTCCGTATTCTTTTGCTATGATGGAGGGGTATTATTAAAGAATTTATGAGATTTATTTTTCAATATTTATATGATAGCATGTGTACGAAATTTTGAAAATATAATTAGGTTTAAAATATATGGGGATAAAGAGTAATTTAGACTTTTAAAATATATATATTTAAATTATAAAATAATTGTGTTTATTCATTTAAATGTGTTGTGTATTTAGCTATGTCCACTTTAAAAATGATGGAAAATTTTAAATCATTAGTATGTAGAAAATGAGGGAGTAATAAAAATGGTTCAAATAAAATTAAATAAATGTTGTGTGCATATATGATTTAAAAGCACTATCGAGAAGACTAAAAGTTTTTGTAAAGTAGCGACTTGAAGGAGCTTATAAAATAGACTTTGATTACTTTAATTTTTTTTATTTTTTAATTTTAAATAGAAAATAATTTAGGGGACCTATCATAATGTATGATGGCAATTTAGGGTTCTTAAAAAAATTAAAAAAATGAATTATGCCTAAAAATATCAGGAAACCTAAGTATTACTAACTATTCTAGTGATAAATTTACTTTTAAAATTAATCTTTAATAATTTATTAGGTGATGTTTGGTTTGGGGTTATGTGGGGTTTTGAATACCAAGAATAGTGTGTTCTATGTTTGTTTTGGGTTTTGAGTATGATAGGTTTTAACTTTATGTCAAATCAATGTATTAATTTATTTAAAAAGTTAAATGAGAGAGGAGAGATAAAGAGAGAAAGTGTATTAGTTGAGGAGAGAGAATATAGTAGATATATATAGGGATGATTTTTAAAATCTGGATGTGGGTTTTGAAAACCAAAACCTGGGTTTGAAAACCGTAAACGAACATTGCCTTTTAAGGGAAGAATTATATTTAAATTGTTGTTTTTATATTAGTCATAGTATATATATATTTGAACTTGTGTATTGCACGTAAAAAAAATATTACAATTACTTATTTTTATATTTAAATTGTTGTTTTTATATATTAGTCATAGTATATATATATTTGAACTTATGTATCTTATAATTAAACGGTTAACTATTTACATATAATAAATAATGTTTATTTAAATTTTGATTTTTTAACATAACGTGGTTTTATATTATTAATTAAAACATTGTGGTACGTATGCATATTTTTCAAAACATCAATTTTTTTACTTTTACCAAACATGTTTTCCAATACTATTACTTGTAAGAACTCTATTTCCTTAGACTCTGTGTATCGTTGCATAATCATTTTTAATGATATATATTTCTCAATATCCTTCTAATTCTACCCATATCCGTCCCATGTAAAAATTTATTATGATAATTCCAAATTCATTTATTAATATTCAAAGGTCAAGATTAACAATTAAAAGGTTACTAAATTTTGATCAATTAAAAAAAATAATACTTTAGTGTAAAATAAATTATTATTTTAAGCAAACAAGATTAACAATTCAAAAATTACTGAAATTTAATTAATTAAAGGAAATGGTATTTTAGTGTAGAACAAATTAATTAAATTAAGCTAGTAGAAAATAAAAATAAAATCAATTAATTAAGAGGGTATTTTAAAGTAAAAATTAAATTTAAAATATATAATAAAAATAAAAAAAATTTGATCTGGCTCGGTTTGGGTCCGGTTTGGCTCGCCGGGTTTGGTCAGGTTGGTCTATGGGTGTCGCTGTTGGCTAGGTGCGTGCGTGGTTCGAACTAGTGGGTGTATTGGTAGTTAAAGTGGCTAACGGGTGTGATCCTCAGTGAAGAGATGCGATCTGAACAATCAAATCAAAATCTTGAAATGCAATTGGATGGTCCAGAATGATTGGTGGCATTCTTTCACAAAGGGTCCTGACTCTTTATTATTATAAATAGGCCCCCAAAGATTGATTTCATTATATTCAAGCATACAAATTTATTAGTTTATACTCCCTTCGTCCTGAAAAACTTTTCACCTTTACTGTTCCACGTTGTTTAAGAAAAGTTGCACTTTTGACAAACTTTATTGACTTTGGATGGTATTGTAGTATTTTTAGGTAATAAAAAAATATAAAGTAATGATATGTGTGTGAAAAAGGAGTGACAAATTTGAAATTAAAGTAACTTTTGAGGTTGTTGGATAAAGTGGTGTTTCCTTTTTTGGGGGGGTGAAAGATTTTGTGGGACAAACAAATGAGGAAAGTGAGAAAAGTATTATGGGATGGAGGGAGTAGCATTCTAGTCATAATTCACAATCTATAGTGTTCTAGTCCATCCTGGGTCCAATGTTCCAAATATCTATTCTGTTCGCTGATAACTTATTTGAGTTATAAAATTAAATAGTTTATTTAAAAAAAAAACCAAATATTAGACCTAATATAAATTAAATTTAAATTAATATATTGATGGAAGATAATTGTATTTATTGACAATTAGTCAAATAGCAAAAAAAATACTAACCATATTTTTTCAATGAAAAAGTTTAAAAAAATGCATAAATAGAGTCAATGATTGAGATCATAATTCTAAATGGACGGTCAAGATTAAAATTGAATGATTTATAAATACAATAAAATTAAAATGGAAAAGATAATTAATGAAAAAAGTAACAAAATAGGTTTAGTTTTATATATGTATGTATAAATAGATGTTTCTAAATTCAGTGATTTAATGTATGCTAACATTTTGGTTTAATTCTATTATTATTTTAAATAAAAATATGTCTTACGAATTATGTTAAATATAACTTAAAAAAAAGGTTTTAAACTTTATGGAACATCATCGATGTTTTTGAGAAATTTTTATTTTTTAAGGTAATGATATGGATAAAATGAAGAATTATCAATTTCAATTTTGTTTGTTATAGTTCAAATTTTAAATAATATAAAAAAAATATTGTATTGGTAACAAATAACAATCGATATTTTTTAAATAATTTTTTAATTTTTCAAATGATTTTTACATTATTATATTATTATTTTTACAAACTAAACTCAGTTTATTAATTACAAATAGTTTTGGGGTTATTTCATTTTAGTAAATTAATCATTTTTGGATTTTATTGTATAGTTTTTATAAATTATTTTATCAAGCTCATTGTAAATATTTACAATTTTGTGAGAGTGACAAAAATAATTTACACACCATATTTGTTGAAATGGATTTTTTGTTTTAAATTTAATCATCACTGTTAGTTTATTTATTTACGTTTGTTTAATAAGTCTACATTATCCATTTTATGCCAAATAGTAGTTTGATATATTTTTTATAAGGGGAAGTCTTGTATGAGATTGGACACCGAAATGAGTTTTGTTAGATATATTGATGTTATGTTAGGGAAAAAATGATGTGCTATTATATTTTACTGGGAAAGGTGATACTGGTTGCGAAAAGTGATGCTCGTCTTTTGCAATTATTTTGTAAGACATTCTTATGTAAATTTTATTTTAATCAAAATGGCATTATATGTTTTGCACCTCATTAGGCATCTTCTAATATTAATTATTCTTTAGAGCATGCCTCGTCTACGCAGTTGTACATAAACCACCCAAAGTTAATTTTTTGACATCTATATTAGTGGTTCCCTCTCATTAGAACTACGTATCTCTTAGTGGTCCTTTCATAAATATAAAGAAAATTGAACAAATCTTTAAAACTAAATTCTAGATCTTTGTATGGATTATATGACATTATCTGTAGACTGTCGTATGATAAGTATCAAAAGCACAATTAACTTCTTTAAAGAGTTCATTTTTCATCTACTTGATGATAAGTGATGCTCATGTAACGAAATTGTTGCCAATAATCTTCTCAAACATCATTACTTATAGAAACTATACTAAGTAAATTAGCAAGAGTAGTACTCCCTTCGTCCGCCGGATAGGTGGACATTTTGTCATTTTGGGCGTCCGCACCAAAGGTATACATTTCCCTTATTAAATAATCCGGCGGACATTTTGTCATTTTGGGCGTCCGCACCAAAGGTATACATTTCCCTTATTAAATACATGGGACCCACACACATTACTAATACAATAAATATATGGGACCCACACACCCTACTGATACAACTACTAACTAGACATTAAATAATAATACTTCTTAATCCACGTACAAAGAGTAAATGTCACCTTCTGGGCGACGGAGGGAGTAGTTAATATAGATTTGGTTTCTCTAACAATTCCTCTAATATCATGTCTACTAGTTGAGGGCGAAAGTTTTTAGTTGTGATATTGAGACCAAGTTTATCACTATGAAATAATACATCATTTAGAAAATAATAGGGAAATTTCTTAACACAAAAACTAAATGTAAGTAAACCAACGCTGTAAAAAAATTTGTTTTTTACCAATAAAATATTCAGTTGGTAAAAGTCTTAATTTCATTGCTAAATTGGTTTACCAACGGATTAATAACGAAATCCATTGGCAATTTTTCATTGGAAAAGTGGTGATTGGTAAATTTTTAGCAACAAATTCAATTTCATTGGCAATCCTATACTAATAATTCCGTCGATAATTTATATAATGGCAACAAATTTTATTCCGCTAGTAAAAACATAATAAATCTGCTGGTATTTTGTAACTAAAAGAAAAATATAAGTTGGCAATTAATAATCAACAGATTGAATTCTTCGGTAAATTTTGTTGCTGAAGTTTTTATTTATTTATTTTTTTGTAGTGCAATACTTCCTTCTTCATCGGTAATAGCAATAAATTGAATAAAAATTTGATAATTTAATCACTTGCATAGTTAAATGAAAGTCATTCAACTTGTAAAAAATTTACTAAAATTTAGATTGATTGTATCATTTGTAAAAATTAAAAGAATTGTTTAACGCATATAAATTTTACTATTCTTTTATATAATTGTGAATTATAATTGAAATAGTGGATATTTTTAATTGTATCATGCATACTTTAAATTTATATTTATAAAGTTAATTTGTAATGAAAAAGTTGTAAATTAAAAAATCTCTTTCAAATTTCAATTTGTAAGAGCATTGTTAATTTTTTTATTTTTAATTCAAGTTTGTAAAATATGATCAATCGAAAACCGTTGGTTCGAAACTGTCAATAATCAAAGAAAATTTGGGAATGAGCCGGTTATGTTTTGGATATGCCTAACTCTAAAAAAGTTGAAAATTTGCCAACTCAAAAACCAAATCAAAATCGGGATTTAGCCCGTTAGATTCTAACTTCAGTTTTGCCTGATCTTACTGTACGAACTGGCGAACCATCAGCCACCTCTACAATTTTACATATTAAAGTTAGTTATAGTAATCCCAAAGTAAGAACTGGCGAACCTTCGGCCACCTCTACAATTTTACGTATTAAAGTTAGTTATAGTAATCCCAAAACTTCACTCCCTTCGTCTCAACTATAGTTTCACTGCTACTAAAGGGATGGTGTTAAGAAATTTTGCTTTTATGACTACTTTTTCATTTTTTGAGGGTTTCAGTCATTTTATATAATAAATAAAGTAAAAAGTAAGTTATGCATGAGTAAGGAACAATATTTTTGTAAAATGAATTTGTTTAGAGTTAATTGTTTGAGTGCTTTTACTGATATGGGGTTGTGAAACTTTAGTAGGACGTTCAGATGATGAAAAATGTAAAGCTTTAACTACGAAAGGAGTATTAAAAATTCCTTAATTTTTTTTTTCAATTTGTTTTTTCGATATCGTAATATCAATATTAATACTTGTTATTATATATATTCATATATATAAGATGCCGATCTTTGTAACAAATAAATATAAGATTAAATGAATTTTTTAGATTTTTATTTGTGATATACTTTGTCATGTATCTAAGTTAACACTTACTGTGGATACAAATATTAATAAAACTCTCATTTTGACTTATTTATCTACAAATATTAATAAAACTATCATTTTGACTTATTTATCTACAATTTTAAGAAAACTCTCATTCTGACTTATCTACAAATATAAAGAAAACTCTGATTTTGACTTACTATATTGACCTTCAAGAGTAATTTGGTTTTTTTTGGTAATATATAAGTTAGGAGGGAACTACAATTTTGGGAAATAAAAGTTATTGTTAGGTTTGAGTGGTATTCATTTTTTGGGGTGTGAATATGAGCATAGGACAAAAGAAAGCGGGGAAGTGTGATAATTGGTATGGGATGGAGAGTACAAATTATGAAGGATGAAACAATGATGGTAATATTAATACGAAATTTTATTTCGTTTTATACATTTTGATACAATTTAGTTTTCATGTACAAGTAATTAGAAGATATCCAAATTCATATAAAATAAAATTGTGCTTGGCTGCTCGGTGTGGAAAAAGCCAAATAGATGGTATGGATTCTGGTTCGGGTTCAGTGATCTCCAAGTACTGTGTACATCTCTAATTATATGATAAACCTCTAATCCAATATTAGAAGTTTATATTAAAAATGTGGGTGTTACAAGAAGTGTAGTGTTGGCATGTAGAAGAATTAATTGAAGTGTAGAGTCATATGTGAGGATGTGTTTGAGGTCAGAATGTAATAGATGGACTTGTGAAGCCCACTGGTATTTTACAAAGGAGACGATATCCATATGCACTGAAGTTAAATTTTTCTGTATTAAGGTGCCATAGAATGCAAGGTTAGCTAGCATGATCAATATTAACATTAATAAGATGATGGAATGATTATGAATTAAATAGTACTCTGATCTTGTCCAATTCTTATGGTTGACTGCCTAGAAATCATTGAGAGTAAAAGTCCCTCACAGACTCCAGTTTTCAAGGCGAGCTCGTGTTCTTCTGCTCACACTATTTCTGTCTCGCCTTCGCTAAATAATTTAGTTATAAAGTGCTTTTATGTCTTGATTTGCTGCTTTCCAGAATTTACATAAAGTTCTGTTCGAAACTCTGTTTCCATCTCAGTAAAGAGTATCCTTCATTCCAACCACAATTACTTTATTACTAATGCACTTCTATTGTCTCTGCACCCTGAATACTGTAACTTATGTCTGGCTTGGACATTGACTGAGAGAGTCTGAATCTTCCTCGTCTCTCTCATTGCCATTAGAAATGACAAAGGGATCCTTGTTTTCTTGAATCCATAAGGCTTAATGTTGAATTGAAAGTGTGTATACTGAATTAACAGTGTGGTGTTCTTTTTCAGTGCGAGGAGTTATGGTTGGGGAAGGCACATATACCTCGTATATCAAAAGTTAAGGGAATTCCTAAGATGGTCGCTTGCTCGCTGTCGATCATGGATGGAAAACGAGTGAGTCATTTAACCATAACCACACACACATACTGATAACCACACACATCGATTGTCATAGTTACAATAATCCTATAATAAGCAGCCTATTGTATTTTCTAACGAGCAAGTTGCTGGTGGCAGACTCGAATAACAAGGGATGATCTGTGTGACCATATCTGGGAGTTTCATTTTACACAGGTTCTCTATCCATCCTTAATCGAACTCAGCGCTCTTAATTTTCGTAAAACTAAACCTCTAAAGGAATCTGCATCACTGCATCTGTACCCTCTTATGTAAGAATTAAACTGCTGAATGGTCTTTGATTTTAAAGGGCTGCATGTTGTTGGCTTTTGTTTCTTGAGGGATTACCCTGTTTCTGGAAGATTCTGTTTCATACATGTCTTGATCTCTGCGTCTATTTCTTTTTAAGAAAAATAAAATAAAATCTATTTTTCTGATACTAAGAATACTGCTGAATGGTTTTCGACTAAGGGCTGCATGTTATTGGCTTGACTTTTGTTGTTTCTTGGGGGGATTACCCTATTTCTGGAAGCTTCTGTTTCATATGTCTTGATCTCTGCATCTATTTCTTTTTAAGAAAAGTAAAATAAAATCTATTTTTCTTATACTACCTTCCTTCTTGTTTCGCCCATGACACGATAAGGTTTTATGGACATGACTACATAAGGTTTTCTTATTTTCTTGAGTTAGCTTCAATGCTGGACATTCACCTTCTTTAACCTAATTGAAATTTATCAAGTGGGGATGTTTGTTTTGGGATATAGTGAGTTTTAACATCTAATCTTCCCTAGATTGATTTGGCAATACTGTGTGAAGACCGTGTTTGTTTTAGAATTTTGAAATTTAGAGTTCAAAATTCCACATCAGAATTTTATTGGGTTTCTCAAATGTAATTCCAGATTTTGGCAATACTGTGTGAAGTGGGACTCTGTTTGTTTTAGAATTTTGAAATCCAGAGTTCAAAAATTTCACATCAGGATATTGGGTTTCTGAAATGTAAATCCAGATTCCTAAACCCAATAAATACATCTTCAGTTGTAACTGTTCTTGTGTTTCTTCTTTGACATGTTTGTTTTCTTAGTCATTTCACAAGTTAGATCATGATGACTTTGTTGGCTCAAGACTGGTAATGTGTATTTCACCTATAAGCATTTGATATTGAATCTATTCATCAAGGTGAAACTAAAAAATTAACAGAATAAAATTGGTTCTTGAATCTTGATAACATTGAAAGTAATTCATGAAGGCAAAACTATATATTGATCAACTACATGTTTCTGATAATGGCACAGATGGAAAAGAGTAAACTTTCTCTCACCTCTCTTCCCTTCCCTTCCCTTCCCTTCCAACAGGCTGCACCGGCGTACTGGAGAGGCTTGGACCCTTACTGGCAGGGTAGTGGCGGTCCGCCGCTGCGGCGCTACTTCCATCAAGACGGCAGCATCACAGTTGACCCACACGACATGGTGTGGGGCGGCCATGAGTCATCATTCACCATCGTCACGGGCGTGCTGACAAATGGGAAGATACGGGAGCATTATGTGAGGATAAACCGGTGGCCGAAGATGACGGTGCAGAGGAAACCGGACTGGAGTTGGGTTCTGTTCAACCACCTCTACTGCTACAACAGTGTCCCGGACACCGACAAACCGGATGGCACCGGCCCCGACCATCTTGTCTCGTGACTCACTGCGTGCGTGTTTGTGTGTGTGTTTGTGTCTGAGGTTTTGTACTGGTTCGGAGTCTTGAAACTGAACTGGATAGGACTGGAGTGTCGGTTGGTCTCCGTAGATGCTCTCCTCTTTTTATCTATAATAATAATATGGATAGTCTATTTTGAATAATGCTTACTATTTTTAGATTATTCAACGGTGGTTTTGGCCTTTGGGTGTGATTTATTTTGATAGTAGACTTGACTTTATGTGGAAAGAGAAAGAGTTGTTTATCTACAAGGAAAGGAAAAGTTGTGTTGGATATGAGAGAGAGAGGGGGACAGATGGCAGAAATATGGGGGCTGCCAGTGATGCATAAGCCATAAGCCAAGTAGCAGGCTTTTTATGGATAAGCGTAACTGCCAACTAAGCTGCCAATAGGATAGGTTTTTTTGTTTTGTTCCCTTAAATTTTGAGGGACGGCCAATATGATATTTGTTAAGAGATTTATACTGTTGTAACTTGTAAAGGAGTAGGGACTCCGAGCGGCAGGTGGGGTCTAGGCTAGGGGAGTTTACAGGGCACACCGTTTTTTTTGCACCAAAATTGTGCATCTTTTATACTACACGATTAAGTAATTGACACGTAAGAGAAGAAAAAATTCAATCAATGCCCTAGGGTTTAAGCTTTAAGGTATAATTTCTTTCTTCTACATGTCGTTCATCTAACAGTATAATACAGGAGATGATATATCAAAATGATATAGAAAATCCCAGTTGGACAAATAGAACAGTATAAAACACATTTCTTTAAGGCTATGATAGTTTACCTCTAATCAAAATCAAGTTTTTGTTATTAAAATCATTACTCAAATTTTAAAAATTACTTCAATATAAATCTACATATCCTATTAAATTTAACTCCTTCCATTTTATAATATTTTCTCTCCCCCATTAATATTATTTCTCTCATTTCTAATCTCTTTTCTCACATGAACTAATTTAACTTTACACATTTAATTACACACATCTTATAAGTCATTTAATATAAAATTAAAATCTATCTTATCAAAAATTCAAAAACAAATACTCGAAACAATGTTCATTTCCGGTTATCAAAATCAAATTTTGATTTCTAAATCTCACAATTATATTTTAAAAATCATCTCTATATAAATTTTTTTTCTCTAACTCCTTTTCTTACATAAATTAATATTTTGTTTATGATAAAATTTACAGTTATTGTAGATATTATAAAGTTGTCTTTTATACTTTTAAGAGTAATTTGTTATTTTTGAATAATAAATAAAGGAAAGTCTTGTGTGATCTCACATGAGACCATTTAGACTCTCTCACATGAGACTATTATACGCTTTCATAATTATTTATCATTTTCGCTATAAAATATAATAATTTCTACCATAAATATTATTTTTTCATTTATATAAATTGTTTATAACTTTTTAAGATAAAAAAGTTACTATCAAATGTGTATTTTTAATATATACGATAAAGGAAGCACCTTCTTGCATACTAAATTTAATATAAATTATAAAATATTCAAAAACAAATATCATTGAGCACACAGAAAAAAAAAAGTCACCTTAAACTCTATTTTCACTTCTTACTTTATTTTTATCCTAAATTAAGTCATTGGGTCGTACATAGATATTATCCATGGATATAATTCAAGGTGACCCTTAATTAAAAAAATAATTCAGATAATCAATGTCTATCCTATCCTATTTGCCACCGCCAGACCTGAATATGATCTTTAAAAGAAAAAAAAAGAAGAAATTATTAGTGACGTTGAATCATCGAAATGGAAATAACTTCAAAATGGAAACAACATTTTTCGCCTTACAAAAATTTGTGTAAGATAGTATGATAAAATAGGTACAATTAATAAAAATATAGCATTTTTAATAAAAATAATACTTATTAATAAAAATTATAATCATTCAATTAAATTATTTCATTAATAATTTTAAAAAATATATTAAAAGATCACATTTTTAATAAAGCGTTATAGTTAATTCAGAAAGTATTTTAATGGAACATCTAACTACTTTTTATTTCATCAAAATAGAAACTTTAATTAAGTAAAAATATGTGTCAGTACGTATATTTTAAAACTCTAATACAGGCTTAAAGTCGACCTAATCGCGTTAAACACGACCTCAACACCATCTTTAATATTTTATCCAATTTAATTTTTTTTTTAAATATTATGAGTTGGTCTCTTATGTTTCCAAAGACATACAATTTAATACTTAAGGTGTATACAATTTAATATTAAAATGTATGAGCACCTATGAGCACACACACAAGTTTTTGCCTATATTAATAAAATAAATAAATAAAATTAGGTTAAAATATGTAATGGGGTAGTTTTTTGTTTTTTAAAAAATTAATTATTTTATCTTTTTTAATGGTGGAGATTGAATTCTAACATAATCTAATGATTTAAATTGTCCAGATACACCGGTACACCGTAGTTGTACTCATAACATTAACATTTAAGACAATAAAGAAGCCGTTATTAATATTAACCGTATCTCTCATTCTGTTTAGTTATTGACAAAAATCAAGTTCACATATATAAAATAAAGTCTCTAATTACATCTTAAAAAAATCATTATCATTATTTTTATTGACCATTTATAATTTTTTTTATTAAATATGTCATCATTATTCTTCATCTCACAAAAATTCATTCTCTAAAACGGTCTCTCACGCACAAAATTTTGGTTCAATAATATTTAAAGCAACTACCTATGTACTTAATGTAATATATGTGATGAGATCTTGCATGCATACACAAGAAATGCACATCCTATAGATATTTACAAGAATTTATTATTTCATTCCAATCATGGTGTGATTTCATAAATGTCACAACCAAATCAATTCCTAAAGAAAACTTCTACATCATATATACCACATTATCATTTAAAATGAAACTAACAAAAGATTTTCTTCAACATGATTAATCCCACCCCAACATGCTTCTTACTACTCTCCATCATCATCAACATTTTTGTGTTGAGCTCTAGCAGTCGGATAAACATCGAACAAAAGAAGATCACTCGGCTCAGTGGTTTTAAATACACCGTGCATGTAATAAACGGGTTTGAGAATGGATCTCTGATGGTTAATTGTCGATCCAAAGACGATGATCTTGGAGAACACCAACTGAATGTTGGCCAAGAAACGTCATGGCGTTTTGGGATTAAGTTTGATGGATCTACTCTTTTTCATTGTGATGTTAAACAAGGAAATCGTGTCAAAGGTTTTAACGCTTTTGATGCTGAAGTCGGCAGAGAATGTGTAATTGGTAATTGTTATTGGTTGATTACAGAAATAGGGTTTTACTTGAGCAAAGATAACTTCACATGGTTCAAGAAATTTGATTGGTGAATTATATACGTGCAACTTTAATTTAATGAAAATAGAAAAATAAAAGGGAACGAGTTGCCAAATTTGATTGGTGAAATATGTAACTTAATGAATTAAATGTTACTGGAAAATTAAAAGTAGCAAGTTGTACTCCTATTATCTACTCCCTCCGTCCCGGAAGTATTGACACATTTTTTTTGGGCACGGAGATTAAGGAGTATAATAATTTAATGTAAAGTGAAGTGAGAGAAATAATATTTAATGTGTAGTGGGTAGTTGTATTAGTGGTGAGTGTGATGGGTGGGTGTGTGGGTCAAAGTAAATAAATTGTTTTTGTGTGGGTCCCATGTTCTTAAAAAGGAAATATGTCAATTTCTGTGGGACAACCCAAAAAGGAAAGTATGTCAATATCTTTGGGACGAAGGGAGTATTTTATATAGTTCTTTATTTATTTATTTATGTGAATGAATCGTTTCAAGAAATAACTTCCAAGTGACTAATAAACAGTGATACTGCATCCGTTCTACCATAAGGTTTAAACTTTAAACATTACAATGTTGGGCGTCCCACTAAATGTTTACACTTTGCTTTTTAATAACCGTGACCCTACACCAAAAATTAATATCCGTACAAGCTTTACAATATTACACAATCTACCATCAATTCAAACTATAGTTAGGGCAAAAAAAGTAAAGTACAGCTAAAATCACTCACTACATATTAAAATACTATATACTTTAATCAAAGTCTAAAAAACAAACGTAAACATTAGTGCGAGAAGTAGGAAGTATATTTTAAATATAAAGTGATACATAATCGATGAAAAGTAACATCCAACAAATAGAACTATTTAATTTAATGAATAATTCGTAAAACAAATGAAAAGTGATAAGATTTTTAATAAAAAATGATATTAATCAAGGAAAAAAAAAACAACAACAACAACAATGGTGTAACGCAAAACTTTCTTTCAATAACTTTTAACAGGTAAAACAATTAAAACCCTATTTCACACTGATCCAACCAAGAAAAATTGGTTCTCTGTTAGACTAACCTATTTTCTCCAATTGAAGAACATTGGTTGGATCTGAAAAGTTTTTAAATTGAAGTGTAAAACTAAACATTGAAAGAGATTCATTTCTCATATTTCTCAAACCAAAAGTGGAAATGAATTTCAGAAAAGCAACTAGCAGATTCCCTAATCCTTACTATTATTAGAATACAGCAGTATCAAGTAGTAAGAACCTGGATTAAGGCCTATGCAACCTAAACTAGAAATAAATATTTTTCTACCAATTCCCTAAAAGAAAAAAATAATTGCACTACCATACATGGAGCCTATGCACAGCTGCAAAACGTAAGCAAATTAATGATTCATAATGAATTTTTACTCTATAAATAAGTTTCTGATGCTGCGAAAGAATACACACAAGATAAACTCGACCCAACCTCACCAATTTCCACAAGAAACATGAATGATTTCCAGGCAATCGCTCTATTTACTGCGATAGCATTCATAGGATCAACAAGGGGATTCAATATCGGAATTTTCCAACATTATGAAGTTCATATCATCAATAATATCAACAGCACTGCATACGAATTGATGGGTCACTGCAAATCTGCAGATGATGATCTTGGAGTGCATTTCTTGGATAAGGATGATGATTGGCATTGGTCATTCAGAGTGAATTTCTTCAGGTCTACTCAGTTTTTCTGCCATTTACAATGGGGGGAAGCAGAGAAACGATTAACAGTTTTTGATACAGACTACATAAGCTCTCAGTGTGAAGAAACTTCAAAATGTTTCTGGTCAGTGAGGGAGGATGGGATTTATTTCAGCTGTGATAAACAAAATTATGTGAAAACACACACTTGGCAAAGCTAAGTCGAGTATTTTCTATTTTGTTATTTTCTAGAATTTTCGAGTCATAAATTATAGTAAAAAGCAAGAGTGGAGTTTCTATGATGCAATAAGTGAGATAGGACTTTGTATCATACCAGCTTTCAAACTTTATTATATAGTATTCTTCTTCCAAAGAGTATGGGACAATGTCAAAAAGTTATATAAATAGAGATAAATCACAGAGCTGATTCAAAATAATATAGTCAAAATAAGGGTAAAGTAAGAGACCATATCAATTAAATGATGTAATGGGAACTCAGCAATATGACCATATAACAAATATCAATATACGGACAAAGAGAAGACATAATTTTCGACATCATCTTTATTTAACAAAATAAAGCAAGCTGTATGAATGTGTGAAACCTGCTGAGTGTTTTTGCTGGATTTATTGGTCCAGGAAAGTAGTCAAAGACTAAAAGTTACCAGATATCAGGGCGGAGCTCCCCAGTGGCTGGAGGCATCCATCTTCCTGAATGGTACACATTTTCACCCACTTTCCAACCTGGCACATCTTTCATGATTCTTGCCTCTTCTTCAAGATATTTCTTCCATTCTTTTACAAACCTGGACGAAAGGGGAAAAGGAGAGAGAAAATGACTTAGTCACTTAGCAACTTAAAAGAAATCAAACTGAGAAGTGTATAAGATAAGCACATAGCAAAGTAACCTTTCATCCTCTTCAGCTTGAAGCATAGGCAATATTGCTCTTCGAGCAGCATATTTTTCTTCCTTCAGTGCCCTATGTAATAGAAAAGTTTTTGATCATTTTTTGTTTTGGGTTTCCCACTGTTTGATTAAATCATATGCATCTGTGACATGCTAGTAAGTTCATAACATCAATGTAAAAATTTATACCAGTATAGAGGAATCAAAATGTCATATGTAAGTCACCAATAACAATGTACAAGTGAAAACTTGATACTGAATTTCATATGCTAGTAGGAGTAACATGATAAAGAGAGATATTGGGCAACAATTACATATATTGAATTTTAGACAAACCTACTTAAAATTTTGTGTATGATGATACATTTATTAGCAATTATTTACGACTGGACTCAAACACTGAAACACAAGATTCACCTTCACCGCTAGAATCTCTACACTCAATCCAAGTACAAGACCGATTGTGGAAAAATGGAGTCATAAGAAATTATTCACTTTTATCTTTAAAAGAGTTACCATCAGAATTTCCAAAATAAAAAAAGTAGAGCAAACTAAATTGGATTACCTCTAACTCCAACTGACCTAACTAACTACACAGTTGATAAATATTGTAGGAACTAACGGTTCGCTAACGTTCAATTTTTAACAACTAGAATGACAATAGCTAGGAAGACCGTAGTATTAACAAGTATAATTAGCCTAACTCTAGATCACATAATTAATCCTGTAATGTAGAACATGAAAAAAAAAAAAGAGTATTTCAGAAACTACATTAGCTATAAGTTACAATTACATATTGTATACAGCTTCGACCATGATAATAATTCTATGAAGAGGGTTTTAATAGACTGAGAACACAAAATAGAATAGTGGTATACCCTTTATAATAGAAAGCCACTTTTTTGAAGCTTTAAAAATTAAAATGATGATTTAAGAATGGAGACACAAATTTTATGATAATATGTGACTCAGGTTTTATTACAATTTTATGTCAATGACCGGAATATCATCAAGTTTTTGAGAAAAGGAAATTATTACAATCCTACCCCAGCATACATCAAGTATGAATTGAAAAATAAATGCATTGACAATGCATAAATTATATATTAGACTGAATCAAATTCTCTTAATTAAAAAAAAAAAAAAGGATACTTAGAGTTTATGCAATCTGAAGGCAAATTACAGGGCAAAGATTTGTAATTTTTCACATTTCTAGGACCCGGTATTAGAAAATACATTTTCCTGTACATTTCCTTTCTTTTCTTTTCTTAAAGTGAAAATATAAAACACCAGGAAGTTTCAAATTCAGGCCAATTAACTAAGAAAAGGTCAAACTGAATAACTATAAATTTGCCGCAGCTGTGGAGAAAGCCAACTAGAAGTTTCATACAAAAGGAAAGATGTAAGATCTTACCTACCATTCGCATGCTGAGGCATTAATACAAGTCGGCTATAATGGCCATTAGATTGCAAGCATCCCAAAGTACTTATAATTTTAAGAACATAAATCCTACATTCACCTATATAAATCTAGCAACAGCCGACAGTCGACTTGGCAAAATCTTTGCATCTAAATACCTCTTCACTAAAGTCTAAAATCATTATGATTTACTAGTTAAGAACATGCTCTGATTTGTTTTAAGATTATTTCATATCTTTAATTTTCTTTTTCTTTGTTTGATCTGTAAAGGACTCTATAGTTCAAGTTTCCCGGATTCCATTACAGGAGTTTAAGTTTTTACTTCTAGTAGTATTAGAATGCTTATAAACTCATAGCTGAGTAACAGCCCAGAAGCAAGCGAAAGAGAGCTTCTTCACATGCATATATTGCTGTGATTTTTGTACAAACATTATCAGAAGGGGAAAACATACGACACATTGCACCACTAACGCCATCAATCAGCACAAACCACCAATTCATTAAATTCCAATATTTTCACAGACATGAGAGGCATTAGCAAGGTTGATCATATAGATTTAAGCTTGGTTCTTCCACCACAGCTACTGACCATCAAAAAGAACAAATACACTATGTCAGTATCTAATCCTTAAAATAAATGTATTTCAATGTGAGCACAGGCATTCTAAATAGACACAAAATCCTAACCATAAATCTCAATAGTCGAAAACAATATGAAAATGCAATAAATTTTTAATCATTCTAAATTCTAATTCTTATCAAATAAAGCTCACTCCTTAAATTCAAAGAGTGTCGCACTGTTCTACCATAGTTTTCTCTCCTAATTATAATAGATCAGAAATCAAAGCTTCACCTTTCTGCTTCCGTAATCCAACTCTAATTTCTCAAATTCAAAAAGGAACAGAAAAACTACGCATAAACAAATACAATTAAACAAATATATGCGTTTGTGTACCTACGGATCTTGTTGCCTTTGCCGACTTGGTACATCCCCCAAGAGAAGGCGCCAAAAGCTGCTAGGAAAATAGCCATGGCGCTCGGTCCCTTGTTAGGGATCCTCCGGGCGAATCGGACCGGCGCAAAACCGCCCGGGGGCGGACCGTCCTGGAGAACCGGCAGATCTTTCACGCTCGACATTCCTGCCTTCTTCCTAATCACCGCCTCCGTCATTTTTTTTAAAATTAATTTATTTTTCCCGATTTTCTGTTCGTATTTCCGGTGACGTTTGGAAAAGAACCCGCAACAGGTATGATCGAGGGGACGGAGATAGGGATGTAACCAAACCAAACTGTTCGCAAAGAGTCTCGGTTTGATTAAATGTTCGTTCGAACTCGTTCGTTAACCTTAACGAGTCAAACCAAACTTGAATTTTGGGTTCGAATAGTTTATCAAACCAAACTCAAGCCTAAGGGTGTTCGACTCGAAAGCTCGCGAACATATTCGTTTATAGGCTCGCTAATGGCTCGCAAACGCGCTCGTAAATTTTATAGTTATTCTTTAGAATTATATATTATTATTTATTTATTAATATTCAATAATTAAATATTTTATATTAAACCACACAAATACGATAATAACTTAAGTGATTATTTAAATATTTAAATACTTTTTACCGTTTATAATTATATTTTGTTAGTTAATTTATTTAATATTATGAATAACATTAAATGTTTATAGACGAAACATTCTTTTAATATCCAGGCACAAAATTATTTAAATGTTCATGAAAATATATTCATAAACAAGTTACTTTATGTGTTCATGAATATGTTCGCGAGTCTTAACAAATAGTTTGAATTCGAGCTCGAGTTCGATATTTTTTTTCTTGATGAGTTCGAGCTCGGGCTCGAGTTCGATAATTTCTTAACAAACGATCCTCAAACCTAGTAGTGTTCGACTCGACTCGGTTCGATTACATCCCTAGACGGAGAAGAGCAGTTATTTTTTCTACAATTGCTGCGATTTCAACTTAAAAGTTTACACTCTGTTTCGACAACAGTGGCCGATTGCTAGATAACTTTTTGTGCGCAAAAGTAGCCAATAATGCAAAAAACTTTACTAACACTAAAACATTCTTAATTATTACTATATGATATATTCATCTTAGAAAATTACTCATAAATACAAAATTTCATTTTATTTTACCCATAATACCCATATCCATCTGAACATCAGTGTGCATCATTAAGAGAGAATAAAAAAAGCCCGATTAAATAATTGTACTAATGTACATCGATGTGATCCTTGTGAGAGAAATAAATTTATGAGAGAGAAACAAAGAATAAACTATTAAATCACCATTGAAGAGTACACACTGATGTACACCAATGTGCAATCTGACCAAAAGAAAGAACACGTCATTAAATTCTGATGTACACCAGTGTGCAATCTGACTAAATGAATGAACACGCTATTAAATTCCCCAAATAAGAAACTCATTAAACTTTCACTTTACTTTACATTAGAGTGCAATTCGAAGAGAGAAATGTAGAAGATATTAAATCGCAATTAAAGAGTGAACGCTGATGTACATCAGTGTACAATCTGGCTAGAGGAACTAACACGCCAATAAAATCCCCCAAAATAAGAAACACATTAAACTTTCACTTTATTGTACATTAGCGTGCAATTCAGAGTGATAAATAGAAGATAGGGTAGTTCCTGAAACTTCTCCTTAATGCGCGATTGATGAGTACAATGGGTAATGCTGGAAAATAAATTATGCTTTCTGTATCTATCAATAATTATATTTAATCACTGTATTTATTAATAATTAAGCTATACAAATGCGTACCTATGAGTAATAATCCCTTTTTCTTTTTAATCAAAACCTCCATAAAAAGATCATTATGCCTCTTCTCACAAAATTAAAATAAAATTGAAAACCCACCCACCCACCATTGTCGCCGGCTGCTGCTGTCGACCTCACCACCGCCGATCTCTGCCGACCACTGCAGCTGTCAATATCCACTGGTTGCCGCAAGGGCCGCTGCACAACCACCGCCGGTCGACGCTCCGATATAATAATCGATAAAGGTCCGTATAGACATCCAAACCTACACCGATGTCAGTACGGATCCGTGTCGGTTTCCTACAACGGAACTGACACGGGAGACATATTGGGTATTGAGTTTGAATAGTATGAGCAAAAATATCCAAAAAAAGTACAAAAGTTTAAAAAAGATAACAAAAAAAAAATGTTTGTAAAGATTTTGGATAGACCACGACTATTCACACCCTCCATTTTACTAAGATACACCCATTTAATTTTTCAAATCATAAATTTATTTATATAATAAAAGACTAAAATATCCCTAAACCCAAAACCCTACACATTATAATACAATTACAAACACTTCACACTGACACTATAAAATCCCTCCCCAAACCAAGACATGCACCCACCAATACACCAATCTTTCTCAAATTTAAGCTAGAATTAGTTAAAAAAAACTCCTAGTTTCCTTCACCTTATAAATCCACTCACTTATTCAAACGTGATATAATATTTGGAGAGAACACGTTCAAGACATTAAAAATATTTATTTTAGACATTAAAAATATATATTTTTATGCATTTGAACCGATTAAAATGCAGTCTTTCATTTTCTTTTTCTCGACGCAAGGTTGTGGACTAAACAGGACCGAAAATATATAGATTTTCGAACAGAACATACCTAACATAACTGTAATTTTCGGCCAGTGCTGGTCGAACAAAAGTGAAATTTTCGGCCAGTGCTGGTCCAATAAGAGGGACATTCGTGTTAAACCATGATCAAACATGCTATCGTCTTGTTTTCCATTTCACCTACTGCCCATCTATATTTCCCCATAAAATCAACGTTTTTATAAGGTATAATGGCACTCTACCCGTCATTTGATGATGAATGATAGAAGCTCTTCTTCGATGTGGGTGATGGTTTCCTTTCTCCTCTCTTCTCTTCAATTCTCTCCTGTTCTCTTCTCTTCTTTTTTCTTTTTCCTCCTTTTTCTCCCTTTGCTTTGAGGGGATGGATTGGGTGTATACCTTTTCTTTTGTTATTTATTTGGAGTTGTGGGAGAGGGATGTAATGGGTATATAGGTGTATTAAATTAAGGGTATGTTAAATCTTTTATGTGTAGATATAATTTTAGTGTGTGTAGATATAAATGAGTATATGTATTAATATGATGGGTGTGAATAACCAGCGCCTATGGATATTGAATTTTTTTTTATTATTTCAATTCTCCATTACTTTTTTATTTTATTTACGTACAATAGATTTATTAGATCTTTGGCAAGTCTTGTGTAAAATCCCGTGAGATGGATAAAAAGTGATAACATCATTTGCGAAAAGTGATACTCAATTAATAAAAAGTGATAATGGTGCAGTGAACTATTTTATGAATAAATTTATAGTATAAGAAAAAAGTGATAACATTTTTTTATAAGGAAAATAATCCTAAGATTTTATAGTCACTTTTATCCGTCTCATGTAAAGGCTAACGTAAGATGATTTCACAAAAGTCTTTGCCTAAATCTTTAGCCTCATGAGTTCGGCAAACTTAATTGCTTGAGACCGTTTACGAAAATAATAGGGAAGCCTTGTGCGAGACTGTTTCACATGAGATCATTTTACAATTTCAAATTATTTATTAATTTCGTTGTAAAAATTAATCATTTTTGTATTTATACTCCCTCCGTCCCGCAATAATAATTACGCATTTCGTTTTAGGCATCCCACTTCAATAATTATATTTATCTTTTTTGTAAATGAGGCACACACAAAACAATTAATATATCTTTATAGAGCACAAACACAACTACCCATTTTACATTAAAATATTATTTCTCCCACCTCACTACATATTAAAATATTATTGTACTTTTTAATCCTCATGCAAAAAGCAAACATAATCATTATTTCGGGACGGAGGGAGTACTATAAAATTTTCGTGAAATAGTATTATCATATTTCATAAATTGAGTAACATTTTTATTATAGAAGTTATCACTCTTAAACATCTCACATAAGTCATTACGTGAGGAGGTCTCATACAAAATTTTGTCTTTTATTAATTACAATTTTACATAAAATATGTTATCATTTTTTATTTATTTATCATACGAATTGTTAATGAAATAATTTAATTGAAAAACTATAAATTTTAATTGTTCAATTATTACTTTTATTTATATTGTTATCAGTTCTTTCCGGTCTCTCAAAATCCATTCCATGCTAGAGTCTCAAATGAGAAATATCATAATAATAATAACATGGGCATATGGATCTCTATTTCAAAGTATTGCTTCTAAAGTGAAATCATCCCAGCATTTAGGCCACATATGTTTTTGTTTGTTTAAGCTTACAAATCCTAATTTTATTTTAGGCAATGGGAGATATCATACTTGATACTACTAATAGATAGACATTAATTGCGATGTGAGAAAAAGTAGTGGATCTCCTTTTCTCATTGTGCTAACTGGAAATTATCCCAACATTTAGGCAATATGTTAGTTTGTTCACCGTTATCACATTAATTAATAGATATCATACTTGATACTTAAAAAAAATCACTTTATCGGACAATTAAAAAGTTAATTGCATTAAAATATACAATCTTTTCTCATTTTTTCAATTTAATTACGAACTATTTTTTTTATAAAAAAAATACACGACCTTCTTTTATTATTTCAATTTAATCATGAACTTCTTCTTTTATCAATTAAATACACAATCTTTTGTATTATATCAATTTAGTCACGAATTTTAAATTTTTATTTATTTTAAATTAAATGCATATTCTTTTATATTTTATAATTTAATTACAAATTCTTCCATTAATAAAATATATGACTTGATTAATAAAAAATAATATATTATATTAAATATTTAAAATAAAATGTATAATTACATATTAAATATTAAAATTTATAAACAAAAATATTTTTTTTTTCGACAAGAAAATGGGGTGTGACTGTGTGATTGACAAAAATTACATCTGAAATATAAAAGCAAAATTAACAAATTTGTTTTCACAAACTAAATGGGTACGCATTTATAAAACTTTTATATATTATATATTATAATTTATGCATTATGATTTAAACATTATTATATTTTAAAATTTTAATATATTTAATGTTTATTAATTTTTATTCAATAACATAATAATTTATTTAATTAATACTAATAGAAATTGTGATTAAATTGTAAAAGATTTAAAAATATATATATTTAATTGGATAAAATAAATCATGGTTAAATTAAGAAAATACATTAAAATAGTGTATTTAATTGACAAAAGAAAAGTTTGTGATTAAATTAAAAAAAAATGAAAAGGTCATATATTTATTTGATTAAAAATATCGTACGTGATTAAATTGAAAAAATGAGTAAAGATCATGTATTTTATTGCCACTAACCATAACTCTACAAACAAGCCCATATTTTAAAATCCACTCGCATTTTCGCTAGTTTACAATTCACCTTGAGCTCAATGTCCCTACATAAATACCATCCATTCATGCTTAAGAGTTAAGAGTATACTAGCTATAAACTCTAGTTTTATCAAGATTCCTTAAAAGTGAATTGGATCAATATTCCCAAATGGCTTTTCTAGTTTTCCTCTTTCTTCTAATTTCCATCATTCTCTTCATGATGTTGATGCAAAAACATTACAAATCTAAAAGATATTGTGGCAATCCAACTCCACCAGGACCAAAAGGGCTGCCAATTATTGGCAACATACACCAACTTGACATCTCAAAACTCCATTTATCTCTTGAAAAACTTTCAAAAGCATATGGCCCCCTCATCTCCTTAAACCTTTGTCAAAAGAAAGTAAATGTGATTTCCTCTGCAGATGTAGCACAAAAGGCTCTCAAACCCAATGACATAGTGTTCTCCGGCAGGCCGTTCAGCACCGCATCCTTTCGATTTTCGTATGGCAACAAGGACATCATCACTTCACCCTACACAGAGTATTGGAGGGAGATGAGAAAAATGGTGGTCCATCATCTCTTTAGCCCCCAAAAAGTCCGGTCGTTTCGCCCTCTTCGCGAAGAACAAGCCCGTCTCTTGACGCACCAAATATCCAACAAAGTTGGCCAATGTGTTGATGTAGGAGACATGGTGATGGCCTTCTCTCGTAGGGTTCTTTGCAGAGTTGCATTTGGGAGAAAAATGGATGTTGAAGAAGGTGGGAGAATCTCAATCTTGGATGAACCATTGGCATCTACTTTCGAGACCATGATGGAGGATTGCTTTCCTTTGTTTGGTTGGATAAACAAGATTTGTGGGGTGTCTGCTAAACTTGATAAACGTTTCAAGGACTTGGATTCTTTCTACCAACAACTTATTGATGAGCATTTGTCTCCAAATAGACCAGATTGCATGGACAAAGACATTCTTGATCTCTTGATTCAACTCAAACATGACCATTCAGCTCCTGTGAAGATTGATTGGAACCATATCAAGGCAATACTTATGGTAAGTAACTTCATGGTAACTAATTACTCTCTCCTTTCCAAGTTAAATTGCACTGTTACGACAAGTTGAATCCTCTGTTTCACATTCCGTTTTTCATTAGTGTTTCATAATATAAAAAAATTATACTCTACAATAACCATTAAACCATTTAGGCATGTGTTAAATTTTGGGCATTGATTATGACACGTGACAAACATTTAATTTGTAGAACATGAGATGAAACACTATTATGGAATATGTGATCCCATTTTATGTTCAGTTCAAATTTCCTATTCCATAATGGTATCTCGCTTGATATTTCATAACTTGTTTTCTATTAAAATACTAAATCTTAATTAATAATCAATAAATCATCACATACATGGAGATAATTTAAGCATTAACCATGATATATGACAAGTATTTAATACGTGGAATATAATACAAAAGAATAGATGATCTCATTTGGAGAATTAATATTGTGTTTAATTTCTTTTTTAGATATTGAAGTTTGATGCAGGACGAATAATAGAAAGCGTTGAAATTTAATATTTAACTAATGGAGTATTATTTTCTACGCTAAGCGTTGGATGCTAGTATCTGTGGGATGCTAGTATCTCTAGGACACTATGCAGTTAAATTTGAAATTTAATATAGAATGAATGATTTGTTTACTATGGGATGCTAGTATCTCTATCTAGGACACTAGATGCTAAGTTTGAAATTTAATATCGGAGGAATGGAGTTTTTTTTTTTTTTTCACTAATGATGAGATGTTAGTATTTCTAGGACACTAGACATTAAATTTGAAATTTAATATCAGACTAATGGAGTATTTTTTTTATTTTTTTATTTTACACTAACAGTATTTCTAGAACACAAGACATTAATTTTATACTTTTGCTCACGGACATAGCAAGTCAATTTTGGTGATTTGTGCCTAACTTGTTCTTAATGAACAAAGCGTAAAATATGACCTCTAAAATTACAGCTCGAAGATATAGGTGTATTGCATTTTTACGACAAGCATCGGGTTGGGTTTCGTGTTTTTTGGGTTTCGGGTTTAAAAATGCATTACTCGAATTCGATCTGATATTTTATGAATTCAATATTTCGGGCATTCGAAAAAGTCAGGGTACCAAATTCATCTTACTTGAAAATACCTTTTTTTTAATTTAATTTTTTAAGTATTATTATAACAAATTAATTAAGTGTGATTTAAATAATTTTAAATTAATGTTTATTTTTTGAGGCAATATTTTATGGGTTAATTGCAAAAAAAAAATATGAACTTTACTTCTATTGCAAATTAATCTCCACTTTTGAGAAATTGCAAAAAAAAATCACAACCTTTAAGTATTGTTGCAAAAAAAACTTAATTTGTGACTAATAGTAGGTTTTTTTGGGTTTTTTTTTTTGCAACAATACTTAAAGTTTTTGTTTTTTTTTTTGCAATTTCTCAAAATGGAGGATTAATTTGCAATAGGAGTAAAGTTTGTGGTTTTTTTTTTTGCAATTAATCCATATTTTATTTTATCTCTTTTATCATTTTTTTCTTCGTTTTTAAATAATTATTAAAGAATATAATAAATTCATATCACATCATAATAATATTAATTTTTGTACTAATGTTAGGATTTAGATATATTTTAATTATGTTGTGAGATATTTAAATTTATATATTTTTATATGTTATTTTTACTTAATTAATTAAAAATATTTATACATTAAAGTATATTGATAACTTAAATCATATTAAAATTCATGATATAAGGAGAATTTAAATTTAAATATGATAATATAAGGATGTAATAATACAAAATTTTATTTTTATTATATAAAAATAATTGACAATTTAAAAAATAAATAAATTTAATTAAGTAATGTTTAAAGGATAATAAGTATATTTTATGAATAAAAAATTAAGAATGGATCAAATTGTAATATTTCATAAATCATCTAATTATTTTTTATAATTAATATAATTAATATAAGAGTATAAAAAAAAAACTTCGGGCACCCGATTGAATAATTCGAGTAAATTTTTAACACCCAAAACCCAAATCGAAGTTATAGTTTTGGGTTCGGATTACCCGAAACTTGATTTTTATAAATAATTACACTAATTGATCAAGTAAATTTGATCAAGTCGGATCTAGTATTCGAAACCTGAAAACCCCTTGTGCTGGTAATTATAGAACAACACTTACATGCATGTCTAAGCAATTTAGGGCATTAAATTTTAAATTTTGTTTCGAATGGACAAATTAATATTTAAACCCGACTTTGGTGATTCTAGCCTAATTTGTTACTCTTAACTCAAAATTAAACTAAAAAATACTAATATTATCAGCCCAAAAATATATTAGGTTTAAAGTGCAGTCACCCTTTATTTATTGTCCTAAAAAATTAATTTTCCCATATTAAAGAATATATAGCATATTTATAATTATATATTCATAAATTATTCGGAATGCCCTGTAAATAGTACTATTAAGAGGTGTTTGATTTATATTGAATCAATAATATTTATTAGATCTTAAAAGTTTGGGCAATTCTTGGGTGACCCGTGGTTATCGGAGATCCCTCGCATGGAGTGTGCAACATGTGGGGGTGTGCACAACTCATATGAAGGGGTTATCGGTGATTACGGATCATCTAAGTAACCTTTAAAAGTTTTAAAAACTAGAGTTTATATACTAATTGTACTTATGAGTACTTAATTTCATCTAAACTCGTTATAAATAAAGAAAGGGGCCGTTGAAATTTAACCTTGAGAGGAGGTGAATTACAATATATCCAATAAAACTAACATAGAATTAAAGAATTTTAATACTCATTCCTTGCTTATCATATTTGCAAGCTGTATTAACTCACTTATTAATTTTAGTGAACCAAACACTCCTCTAATTTCAAATATTTTGTGATACTTGTTGTAGAATTAATTTGAACTTGTGATTCTAGAGTTGTATTTTTTATAGGATTTAATTTTCTCTTCCTTTCTAATGTCACTTATGCAATATAATATGGCATAAAATGTAGCATTAACATGTAATTAAACCAAATATTTTAATTGTTATTGAATTATGAGTTAATTGCAAGAAAAAATACGAACTTCACTCGTATTGCAAATTAATCACTAATTTTGAGAAATTGAAAAAGAAATTATATTTTTAAATATTATTGAAAAATGCACATAATGTAATATTTTTATCAAAGATGAGGATTATAGGGTTTTTTTCTTATTTATTTATTTATTTATATGCAACCATACCTATAATAAGCGAGTTAATTTGCATAGTGGTTTTTCTTGCCACTGACCTTAATAAATTATTAATAAGCCTAACTTCCAAGATTTTAAAAAGTGTGCCGACTTTAATTAATTGAAGAAAAGAGTTCATTTTTTTATCCAGCAAAAATTAAAGAGTTATACTGCAGTGCACCCGGTGTATCGGTGTACCTAAATTATCTGAACCATTAAATTAAATACTGATTTAATCTTAACCACTAAATAAAATAAAATAATAAAAAAATACAATAACTATCCACTACCCAATAACTTTTATTCTATAAATCATCAGATGCACCGGTGCACCACAAAATAACCCAAAATTAAATATGAATTTTACATTCACAATATAATTAATTCATTCTTTCCCACAAAACAAAAGAGTAAATTGAAATTACACTCACCCACTCCACCCACCCACACATTTCTTAGTGTGATATTTTGAAAAAATAAAAAATAATAAAAAAAAGGGAAAGAAGGAAGAAGAAGAAAGAGAAGATTAGAGAAAGAGTAAACCCACATCAAATGGAGGGAAGAGATCCATCATTACTTAGCAACGCGATTAGTAAATGATTTTGTTGGGTTTATCCGCCCAGGGAGTCGGGCCCACTCAATCCAAATGCATGATTGATTGCCAATTTTTATGCGTCCCAAAGTGTAGGGAATCAATTGCAGTTTTCGCATGTGACCAAATTAAATTATCGAACCCAAGGGATTAGAGGTAAACAGATTACCACATAAATATAAATGCACCACTAATAATTAAGACAAAGTACATTTTCTGATTATGAAAATTATTAAACTAATTATGTAGAAAAATAAATATTAAATACTCCCTCTATCCGATTCTAAGGTAACCATTTGTTTTTTGCACTTGGATAGTTCTAAGGTCTTTATTTGCTTTTTGCACGTGGATTAAGGAGTATTATTATTATAGATAAAGTGGGTAATTGTATTAGAGGGAAGTGGTGGATTATATTGTGTATTTTTTTTACTAAATAGATGAAATTGATATATTTGAAGCGGACGCCAGAAATAGTGAAATGGATACCTTAGAAGCGGACGGAGGGAGTAAAATAAATAAAAATAAAAATCACAAACAATCACAAGTGTTTCAAGCTGAGAGAAGACAAATAGCTCTAGGAAATCCAGTTTAAATTATTCAAATTAAATCACTAGACAATTGGTTAGAATTCCAGCAGATTTTATGGAAGCAATCACATAACTATGTTAAATCTCTCTTTTAAAGTAAACTTAACACATAAATATGGTTCAAACCCAGAAGAATAATTCCTACTCACTTTCTAGGTACTTCATGCAAAATTCCATTAAAGGCTAGAGTACTAGACTTCTCTTTATAGATACTTAAGAATTAAACCTCGGTTCTCACCTAACAATCTAAGAATCCAAATCCTTTAGAATGATAATTAATAGATATATTAAGTGTCCAATATTAATTATTCTAGTGAATAAATGTTATATAGTTAGGTCACCTTTACCCATAACAGATAGACAAATATAATCTCTTTATGGCACAAGCAACAATCATAAATATACATAAGACAATGACATATCATGATTGAGAACAGACTATATAAGACAAAAATATAAGTCTTAATAAAGCATTAATAAAGGAATATATATACTGCAGAAATTCATAACCTAATCTAGGTCATCAATCCAAGAAATTCAAACCTTCATAACTTAGAACTATCCAGAAAAGTACTAGCCCATGGTGTTACAAGCAACAGCCATGTCTATGGAATGAAACTTACCCATGAGTCTATAAATCAACAATAAGAAATTAAAGAAAGAAGAAAAACCCTTGTCTGGAATAATTCTCCGTATTCTCTTTCCGTCTTGATGATCCTCCTCCATTCTCCTTCTCAAATAGCAAATACCGTGATTGAGTGTGAGGGTGATAGGTAAAAGGCAGGTGATGGGTTAAGATTGTGTAGCCCAAAGGGTGTAGTGGAGAGTTAAGGTTTGGAACACCCAAAAGGCTCCTTTTATAGTTGAGAACTGATAAATCCCGAATTCAGACTCAAAAGTGGGCTTTTTTAAGTCAAAAATATGAACGAACTGAGAAAATAAAGATTCGGGCATGCTGGGCCATGGCACGAGTCGTGCTGGTCATGGCACGGGTCGTGCCGCCCATGTCGTGCTGCACGGGACCTCTCGTCCGCACGAGTCGTGCCACCCGTCGCCAGACTGCGCGACCTCACGGTTTTACTCATAACTTCTTCATTCGAACTCCGATTGAGGTGATTTTTGCACTCACGCGATGCTCTCTTCCTTGGCTTTCTAATAATATAAAGAACTTATTAAATTCTCTCATTTAAGTGTGGCACGAGTCGTGCTCTTCCGGCACAGCTTGTGCGACTTCACCATTTTGATCATATTTTTCTTATCTGAGCTCCGATTGAGGTGTTTCTCGAGCCAAAATGACCTTCTCTTCCGTGGCTTTCTAACCATATATTAATGATCAGTTTGAACTTCTACACAAATATAGAAAAATTATGCAAATTGGACATGCATTTTTCAGCATTCTTTCACGATTTTACTCTTTATTCTAACTTTGCACTTTTAATCATTTTTCCACCTAAAAATACAAAATAACATCTCAAATGCACCAATATCTTAAATATATGAAAATTGACCATTTAGTGATAAAATACGAACATAAATTTCACAAAATGGTGCTAAATCGGACCCTAAAACATGCAAATTTTCACACTAAACAATGATATTGTTCGCTTTGGGCGGCCCATTGGTCCGCACGGTTTTACCACTCTGGGCTCACACTCAAAATGCCTTATGTTAGGGAGAGTCCATCCCTAATTTATAAACCCATCGCCATCCCCACTTTTAACCGATGTGGGACTTGGTTGACACCCAACCAACAGGATTTCATTTCCAATTTGTGTTTTAAGATTCTCCGGTTTAATAGATTAGGAGTTAAATGATGCCAAATATATATGTTGAGTTTTGTTGTGGGAAATTGTGGGTAGCATGACCGTCAATGTAGTTAAGAAAATCAAACTGGGCAGATTGTAAATCAGAGTCGATCGACGAAACCCCGTTCGATCCTAGTTTGCCGCCCGTTTGGTGTCTGTTCAACTAGCACTGGTCGACACTTACTTTTTGTGTTCAACCAGTAGTGGTCGAACAAAATGCATTCTGCCGGTCAATGGTGGTCGAACAAACTTGTTTTGATTGGTTGATGGTGGTCGAACAGTATGTTTTGTAATATGTGGTGTATGTATTTTAGGGATATTCTAGTAATTTAATATATAAATTTATTATTTAAAAAATGAAATAGGTGTATGATAGTAAAATTGGCGAGTGTGAATAGCGTCCAATAAAAAATCAAATTTATCTTGTTGTGAATATGTGAATATATATATATATATACTAACATTAGGATGATAATTTTAGACACAACATGGAAATTACGGATTAGTATTATTTTTGTATCCTTAATTAATGTGTCAACCCAACAAATTAGGACACAAAAAATTTTAGTAGTGTCATGTTGTGAATATATACTTAAAAATCAAATTTATCTTGTTGTGAATATGTGAATATATATATATATATATATATATATATATAATTTCCATGTTGTGTCTAAAATTATCATCCTAATGTTAGCATATATATAATAACATTAATTCAATATATATATATATATATATATATATATATATATATATATATATATATATTGAATTAATGTTATTATATATATGCTAACATTAGGATGATAATTTTAGACACAACATGAAAATTACGGATTAGTATTATTTTCGTATCCTTAATTAATGTGTCAACCCAACAAATTAGGACACAAAAAACTTTTAGTAGTGTCATGTGTTGTCGTTTTCATGTTACTACTTGAGAAATTACATGTAACATATAGATGTCATCCCCAAAAGTTGAATTACGAAAATTTTATACTCCATCTTTATCGTGTAACTTCGTGCTAAATTAATTTTATTTCTTTTCTTGTTGCTATCATGTACTCCCGTCTACGTATTTTTACTCACTTTTTATTTTGGGTTGTTCCATGTATTTTTACCAATTCTATTAATGGTAAAAACATATAATATTTATTACCTACTTTTTCACTTTATTCATCAATCCCAACGACTTTCTTTACTTTTTTACACTTTATTCATCGTTTCCAACAACTTTATTTACTTTTACTTTTTAAATTACTAATTTATCCTTATTTTTTCTTACATTATATATTAAAAAAAATAACACGTCTTAATCTCCGTGCCCGTATAAATGGTTAAAAATACTCAGGACAGAGGGGGTAATATTTTACAAAATTTTATAATTAAATAATGGGCAAGTTTTTGCATGAGAAACGTCTCAAAGTGAGATCATTTTACACTTTCGTAATAAGTTATGACTTTTGTTATAAAATATTACTCCCTCCGTCCCGCCCAAACGTCACCAATTGCTTTTTATGCGTAGATTAAGGAGTATTATTATTTTATATGTAGTGGGTAGTTGTATTAATAGTGAGTGGTGAGACATATACGAGACCCTTTTACTAAAATTGGAAAATGAAGACTTTTAAATGAAACACCAAATATAGTAAAATGGAGACCTTTCGGTGGAACGGAGGGAGTATCATTTTTGCTATAAAATATTAGCACTTTTTATTTATAATATAAATTGTTTATGATATAATTCAATGCACCATTATCAGTTTTCATCGATTGAATATCACATTTTTTAAAATATTGTTATCACTTTTTATTTGTCTCACGTAAGGGTTTTACGTGAAACAATCTCACACAATTCTTTGCCTTAAATAATTTTTTGAGATTAAATTGGCACAATACGACACTGCACAATACCCAACCTAAAATGGTCAATTAAATTCACATTAATAAAAAAATTGATGTAAGAAATTAATTTTTTAGTTAATAAACTGCAGAATGTTTTCACGGCTGGAACAGACACAGTTGCAGCTACAATAATATGGACTCTGACAGCTCTGATGAACAACCCTAGTGAAATGCAGAAGGTGCAACAAGAAATAAGAAGTTTGGTTGGAATGAAAGGATTCATTAACGAAGATGACATTGAAAATCTACCCTATCTGAAGGCTGTCATAAAAGAAACTATGCGACTATATCCTGCAATTCCATTAGTGCCCAAAGAAACACTAGCTAATTGCATCATAAATGATTACGAAATAAAAAATAAAACCCTTGTGTTCCTAAACATTTGGGCCATCGGTAGAGATCCCGAGTATTGGGATGACCCCGAAGACTTCCTGCCCGCTCGATTCATAGACAACCCTATTAATTTTGTCGGGCAGGATTTCGGGTTCATCCCATTTGGAGCGGGGCGAAGAATTTGTCCCGGAATTCATTTAGGAGTTTCCACGGTGGAACTAGCGTTAGCCAATCTTCTCTACTCATTCGACTGGGAAATTCCTCAACAAGAGCTTGAAAATGACATCGACACCGATTCATCGATTGGACTCGTCATGCGTAAAAAGAACCCTCTATGCCTCGTACCCATAAGCTATGCCTAACTACCATTATAAACCATCTTGATTCATATTATGTTTTTAAGCTATTATGTTTCTCTTTTTCCTAATAAATTTCTTACTAGAGGTATTTTAAGCTTCTATTAGACTTGTGCTACTTTATCGTAATTTGTAGCTTTTTTAAGGTTTTTTTTTAATTAATCGTGCCTCATTGATAATTACATTTGAATTTTTTTAGATTAGCGAAATGTTGTTTATTGTTGGGTATTTTATGTTACAACAACAAATCACTATTACAAATTTGGAAAAGAAAATAGTAATGGGAAACTAAAAAATTACGACCAAAGAAAATAAGAAGAAATAAGTCTTCAATGTCTTTAAATCTACGTCGTGTAGAAAACTTGGACGAATATGCAGAAGCGTCATTAAAAATTATAGATTTAATTTTACCACAATACGAGTTCTAATATTTGGATTTATTGTTATTCTAAGGAACATAACGTACTGAGTATTACTTCAACTTCCACAATTTCGTTACCTCATTTAATCTAATTTTTGGAATCTCCAATCATCAAGATTGGGGTTTAACTATTTTAATTTTTTTATTGTTGGTTTTTATCTCATGATTCTTCCTAGCAATTTTATTGATGTTTGCTTATCATATACTCCATTTGTGAGTGGTACCACTTTTTCTTCAACATCAAATTATTATATATTAAACACATCCATATTATTTTATCTTTAATTTAATCACCCCACACTTAGGGTGTCACACCTCACTTAGAATATACTCCCTCCGTCTCTAAAAAGTTGGCACACTTTCCATTTTGGGCTGTCCCACAAAAGTTTGCACATCCCAGAAAAAGCAAAAAGTAAAAAACAATCACCCTTCCCCATACACTTTAATTACAAAAAAACCATCTCTACCTACCATACTTTATCATTTATATATTACATAAAAATACCATTATACCCCTAAAAGTTATCACTTTCTTAATCTCCGTGCCGAAAAGAGGTGTGCAGACTTTTCAGAGACGGAGGGAGTAATTATAAATTACGTATAACAAGTTGCATGTAATACGCAGGGCCGGCCCTGAGATTTTAGGGGCCCATAACAAAATATAAAATTGAGGTCCTTAAAATGACTAAATTTGCATAGGAAAAAAAAAGAAAAAAATAATGCAGCGAGCAATTTGAAATTGGAAAATAATTCAGTATGAATATTCAGTTGTGTTGGTGGTTTCTTGAAAGAAGATTAAAAAAGGACTTTTGTATTGTATAATTTGTAGAGAGCAGTATAATTTTTTATTTAATCAAGAAAAAAATGATTAATATTATAAATATGTTTCCTTTAGTTGGGCCTTTAACATTAAATAAATAAATAAAATTTGGGCCTAAATCAAAATTTAATAGTATATATATACATATAAATATAAAAATGTTGGGGCCCCCAAATTATGGGGCCCATGGCCTGAGCCCACGGGGACAACCCCCAGGGCCGGCCCTAGTAATACGTAACGTTTTGGGAAGTATTCATGTCGTGGTTTTAGTGTAATCTGCTTTTATGGAAATATGTCACTATAACCCAATAAAGTTGTTATATCTACACGTGATCAAATATATATATATTCAGTTGAGTTCGATATCTTAATTTTGTTGAGAGAATTTGTGAGAGTCCAACTACTCCGGTAGAGATGGAACAATACTGGTGGAGGATGAGCCACCTATATGTGGCGGTGTTCCTCAAAATCTATGCCGGAAGTTTGAGTGATCCGGCCATCACCGATGTCGTTGTGGGGGCGGTATGTGGCGGCAACGACGAGTGCTCGCTCGCCATTTACCTCACCGGCGTTCAACAGGCGGTACGTACACAACATTCATGGCTTATAGCACCACCACATTAATATACCAAATTTTTACCGTTACAATTAGATACAGAGTTCATGGAATGTGCATAACCACAAGGTCAACAATTTTAGTATAATACTACAATTTAATTTCAAATATGTTACATGTATAACATACTCACTCCTGTCCCCCAAGACATTTGTTTTTTTCACGTGAATTAAGGAATATTATTATTTAATATGTAGTGCGTAATTGTATTAATGGAGTGTGTGAGTCCCATGCATTAATTGTATTAGTAATGTGTGTGGGTCTCATGTGTTTATAAAGAGAAAATATAATTTTGGTGCGGACGTCCAAATTGGCAAAATGTCCACCTATCCGGCGGACGGAGGGAGTACTTTATAGTTTATTCATGGCAAAGACTTGTGTGAGATCATCTTACGGAATGAAAGTAATATTTAATCAATGCAAAGAGATAAAGGTGCTGTGAACTGTTTCATTAATATTTTATAATATAAATAAAAAGTGATAACATCCTTAATAAAGAAAAGTTATAATATCTTTAATAAAAAGTGATAACCAATTATGAAAGCGTAAAATAGTCTAAACATATGAGACGATTTCACATAAGTCTACTTTTTTATTTGTTACCCAAAGTTATCAAACTATCTTTAATGATAAATACAAAATCAATATTTTTTAATATCCGTAAAAGTTAAAGTATGAAAATGAGTTTGTAATACACTTTTATAATTATAAGTAATATCTAAATTAAATATTATATTTAAATAAAATAATTATAAAAAAAATTAAGTTAAAAATAATTATATATATATATATATATATATAAAATTAATTAATTAATTATATTGGGGAATGTGGAATGGGGGTTGGGATGGAGATGAGAATGGGGGTTGGGACTTGGGGGAGTAAAGGGGAAGGGTGGGGTGATGGGAGGGTGGGGAATGTGGTCCTTGTGGAAAAACATGTACAGGGTTTTGTTGGTTATGGGGTTGGGGAGTTTAATATTTTTAATTATAGTATCATTTTTTTAATTGATCTTTTTTTAAATAAGATTTGCAAACTTTTTTTTTCTAGTCCGTATCGAAATAATTTGTTTATTCAAAAAAAATAAAACAACAGGCAATATTCACACTCTTATAGTACAATAATATAAAAAATGTGATAATCTTTTTACAAACAATTATGTCCTAAAAAAATATTTGTGTTAATTTAGTCTCATAAATGTTATTTGTCCAACTATACCAAAATTTCACCGAAAACTTAGGTGATGTTTGGTTTGAGGTTATGTGGGGTTTTGAAAATCGTTAATAGTTATTTTCTATTTGTTTTGAGTAGGGTAAGTTTTAACTTTATGTCAAATTAATGTATTAATTTATTTAAAAAATTAAATGAGAGATGAAAGATAAAGATAGAAAGTGTATTAATTGAGGAGAGAGAATATAGTAGATATATACATGGTGGTTTTTAAAATTTGAACGTGAGTTTTGAAAACCAAAATTTTTGAAATCCGAAAATTAACATTGCTAATGTAGTTCGAGAAAACATCACATGTGACACACTTGACACTTCAAATTAGGAAAAACGAAGAGATTTATATTATTTATTAAAATAGAAATGTACTGAGATATTAATATTAGAATAATTATTTTAAATCTTTTTTTTAAACAAACTAAAAAGAAAAATGTATTTCTAAACAGGTGAATTAATTTAATTTGTTTATTTTTTTTTATAAGTGCAGATTTCAGGATTAGGTGGCATGGTGATGATGCCAGTGTTTGGGAATTTGTCAGACATTTATGGTAGAAAACCTTTGCTCTTAGTCTGTCTATCTCTATCCATCATACCACCAGGTATGTAATTAATCATACCAGCCAGCTGAAATTAACATAAAAATTTTATAATAATGGAATAATATTGTTGTTTTATAATTATTAAACTCCAGCTTAAGGTTATCATTAAATTGGTCTTTGTTGCAGCGATCTTGGCATTGAACAGAACAACAAATTTTGTGTATGCATACTTTGCATTCAAGACAATAACAACCATGGTCACTGATGGTGGTACTATTTGCCTTGGTCTTGCTTATTTGGTACTCCCCTCCTCCTGTTTCATAAAAGTTTTCATATTTTACATTTACGTCTATTTCATCAAAGTTTTATATTTTTTAAATAATAAAATAGTCAAAACAATTATATTTTTTTTTGTGCCAATACCAACAACAAATAAATTTTATATCAATTCTATCCAATTATTATATTTTAGAAAATCAAACTAACCTCCATCCCTTTAATCCACCTCAACACCACCCTCACCTCCCCCGCCACCACCCACACCGACTGTCGCCTATGCTGCCCGCCGGTTGGCGAACCGATATGATAATCGATACAAAATCTGTACCGATATCGGAATCGATACAGAATTTGTACCGATATTCGTACTGATATCGGAACCGGCATACACACTCATCCATATAATACATTGAATATTATATGTTGAATAGTAGGGATATTAAAGTAAAAAATTTAATTTGAATAGAATTAATGTAAGAGTGGATTGTTGTTAGTATTGTTATTTAACTTAAATAAATGGATATTTTTTAAAATGACCGTAACATTCTCCTTACGTTTAGATGTATTATATTTATGTATGTACATAGATTATACTAATTAAAGAAAGTGTAAAAAATGGATAGGCAGACAATGTGGTTGAAGAGAAGCGTATGTCAGCATTTGGATTGATGTCTGCAGTTATCTCTGTCGGATTTGTTTCTGCTAACGTTACTGCTCGTTTACTACCCACTCCTCTCTTATTTCAGGTTTATATTTATTTTTATCTTTATTTATTAATTTCCATACTTTACTCTTGTCTTGTATGAATCCGTTGTTCGCTAGTAACGCTATATTATTTGAAGTTTACTTTTTACTCCCTCCGTTCCGGAGAAGTTGGTATAATTTTTTTTGGGCACGGAGATTAAGGAGTATAATAATTTAATGTAAAGTAGAGTGAAGTGAGAGAAATAATATTTAATGGGTAGTGGGTAATTGTATTAGAGGTGGCAGTGGGGCACATGAGAATAGATTAATTATTTTTGTGTGGGTCCCATGTATTAAAAAGGAAATGTGTCAACTTTAGTTGGACAAACCAAAAAGGAAAGTGTGTCAACTTCTACGGGGAGAGAGAGTAATATATAAAAAAATTTTCTGTAGAACAATAAACAGTTACCCTTTTTAATTAATAAATTTTTTTATCTCAACACCAATGAGTAAAAATTGCAAAATAACATAATTGATTAGAAGCAATATTTTTCATTTTAAAAGTTTTATTATAGAAGAATAATTTTTCAGAGTAAAATTCGGTATACGTACATTGGGGTACAAGCAATAATTATTTGTCTAAGCTATGAAGTTATTAATGATACATCATGCTGAGTGCACATATTTTTTGAGCTTAAAACATAAATAATTCTATACTTTTTTATTTTATTTGAAAATGGCATAAAATAGTTAAGATTTTTATTATGGTACTAAATTTTTAGTTTTACTCAGATTTCATTCTAAAATAAAAATTTTAAATTAATTTTGTCTCGTAACTTTTATAGATGCATTGATTTGGTTCCATGGTTCGAAAACCTTTGCTATGTTAAACCCTTCATTTTTAAAGCAAAAAATAATCATTTATGTGTGAATCTAAAAATTATAAAACTACTTTTAAGAGTATTTTCAATAAAGTAAATTTAGATGAGATGTTTCTTATTTCTTCCACATAAAAATATTTTCAAATCTGGTGTCCATTTTAACTATTTATAAGCAATTCTTAACACTAAACTGAATCACTTATAAGAAAAACATTGTTCATTGCAAACATTGAGAGTCCTAAACCTTGAGTGATATTCTACCTAATTATTTGTTTATTCCGAACTCAATTGAACTTATGCTGATTTTAGAAAAGACTGCATTTAAATTCTGATGATCTTCGTAGGCTGCTGCAGCTCTAACCACACTAGCAGTAGCCTACGCGGCAATCTTGATTAAAGACACGAGAGGCAACAGAGATGGCGACAACTTTAGTCGGTTAGAGCAGCCGATTCTACATGGGCAAGAGAAGGAAAGAATGAGTGATGAATCATCATCTAATAAGAACACAAACCTCTTCAAGAGAAGTATTCCATCTCCATGGCATATCATTAGCTTGTTCAAACGAAGGTACGTACATAATAATCTCACGTATTCTTAATTTCTACTCTCAAAATATACACAAAACTAGTGTGTAACCAATTGCATGGTGGAACTGGGTAATATTACTATAGGTAATGAATTCTCTCAAATAGATTAACTCTATATAATTAATTAAAGAGTAACACTTAATAAAATATTGCCTAGTTTAATTAATTAAAGGGTAACACATATTCTAGAGAGTAATATTTTCCGAAATGGTGCACCATACACCCAATTGCACGCACAACACACTAGCATTTCTCCCGAATATATACCTTTATTTTCTTATTTATTTATTTATTTATTTATTCCTAGCTGATCTTTATATTGCAGTAAGGCATTATCACTGCTGTTTTGTGTTGGTTTCTTCCATGGCCTTGCAGAAGCTGGAGCATTAGCTTACCTAATGGTACTCTACGTGTGTTTTAATTTTCACGGTTATTTGCTACATTAATCCAATTTGAGGCTCATTTCGGGGTGCACCTGCCTCACCAGATTGCATTGTTATTTGCTACATTGAACAGTGCACCTCGAGGCTTGAGTACACAACTGTATAGTACTCCTTCCATATCGAATTCATTTTCACGTTTACTTATTTGCACGAATTTTAATAAACGTACCCGGGTAAAATGCACATTTGGTCCCATACAAAAAGTTTGATTTCATTTTTGGTCATTTTCGTTACATTTTTAGTCCCATTGCTTTTTTTTCTAAAGTTCCGTCAATCAAACTAACGGAAGGGTTATGGGGCCGTTAGGATACATGAGTAATTTTCTTTTAATTTACCAAAGCTCAATCTTGAATTATTTTAAACCCTAAGCCCTCTCTCTCCAACCCAAATTCACAGTTTAAAACAGATTTTCAGCGAGATTCTTCAGGATGGTTAGTGCTAAAACTGTGGTGGACAGTGACGCAGGATTCGGTGAACTCCAACAAATGTTGGCAGCAAATTCCGACGAGGTGAATGGCGAATTTGACCAGTGGCGATTTTTTGACAGTGCTGGTAGTGTGCTCGGCGGCGATGAACGGCGAATCTTGCGATGGCAAAGATGCAACAGATCCGGCGGTCATCCTTAATTCTTTATGGAGTAGAAGTCCTCGATTTTTGTTCTTGTCTTGGTAGGAGAAAAAAATTGACGGCGACGACTCGTGGATCTGTGGCGATGACCAAGAGGCGCGGCGGATCTCGGTGCGCTGGACGACTAACCGTGATCGGCAATCAGATCGGATCCAAGAGTTTGCTTTCGTGAATCGACAATTAGAGTTTTTAAACGAAGATTTATTTCTGCGTTGTAAAGAAAAGGAAGAAACAGAGTCGCGAAATTTCATTTTTGAGAAATCTCCGCCGACTCGCCTTCTGTTGAGAAAGTTGTTCATTGAGGAACGAGAATCAACAATGAAGACGAGAGCTGGAAGGATTTCTGACGGATTCGTACTGAGTTTGGCGGCCGAAGGAGGCGGCAGAGGGGTAGTTCAAGAAGAACAGCTCCGCCGTCTCTAATTCGAAGAGGTGGAAGTTTAAAGACTTGCTGCATAGGAGCCACAACGATGGGAGTAAGGGTAATTTTGTCATTTTGAGTCCCAGCAACAGCGAGAGGAAAAAACACAATGAAGAAATTCGAGGTTAAGAAATGCTGGTAAGTGGAGGGAAAGTTAAGTCGGCGACGCCGGCGCCACTGTCTCCGCTGCTGTAGGTGTTTAATCGAGACGGTGGAGAGAAGCGGTGTTGAAGCTATTCAGTTCTATAGAGATCGAGAAGACTGTAGTTTCCGACAATCATGATGATACTATTTCTGGGGTATCTGAATTTGAAGTGCTATCCATAGAAGATGATGATGTTTTATTTTCTGTTGATTGATTTTTTGTTTTTAGGAAAATGGGGCATATCACGTTTGGGAATGAGAATACACAGCAAGTTGTGTTAATTGTTATTAGTATTTTTTTAACGAGGTTAATTCTTAATTAATTAATTTTTTAAATGGTTTTCATCCAAAACTTAACAGATTGGACCAAAATTGCAACTTTTGGGACTAAAAAAAAGGTTAGGGATCAAAAGTGAAATCACACTTGTTGTATGGGACTAAAAGTGCATTTTACCCAAACGTACCCTTTTTGACTTATTCTTGGGTGTAGTTTGATATATTTTTTTAATAAAAAAATGATAAAGTATGTTATGTGTGTTAAAAAGGTGATGACAAATTTAAAATTAAAGTGTTTTAGAAAGATATTAGTTTTTTTTTCTTTTTTTATTAAAGTGTGAAGTTGAAGTTGAGACGAAATAAATCAGAAAATGTGAAGTTGATGTTAGGACGGAAGGAGTAGTATTTATGTTTTGTTGTATAGTTGCAAGTACTCCTTATGAATGCAATATTTGAAATTATTTGCTAGACTATAAATTTTAATTTTTAATTGTGTTAAATCATAATTAATTTATTAATTTATCTCTATTTAAAAATGCAGTACTCGTTAAAAGCTCGGTTCCACTTCATGAAGAACCAATTTGCAGAAATAACTCTCATTGGCGACGTTGGATCTATCTTATCCAATGTATATATATTCAAAGCATTAATTTTACACTAACGTTTTTTTTTTGTTCTTTTTCAACATAAAATTAATGAATTATTATGATGATATTGCAGATGTTCTTTGTGCCTTTGGTGGGCCCTTTAATTGGTTACCAAAGATTGCTGGCTTTAGGGCTCTTTGCAGGATTTTTAAGTGTATGATCCTTTATTATTTTTGTCAACTCCAAACTATACATATATATACAGCTTTTGAATTTCAATTCTATTAATTATTGCTACTTTATCTAGATTCTTGAACACTTTACAAATATGTACTACTAGATATACTTAAAAATAAAATAAAAACTATAATTATCTGGAATGGATGATCTTTTGTTAACAGTTTGATGTTATTGAATTTGTGCAGTTTTTTCTAGACAGCATAGCCTGGTCACCTTGGGTAAGTTGTCTACTTTACAGGTTTCAGATTTCAATAAAAAAAAAAAAAGATTACTAATTGAGTTTATATTTTAAAAAAACATAAAAATTATATAAATATTTTGAGGCTAATTAATTGTTTCATACATTCAAAGTTTCATAATTTAGTTGAAAAGAGCTTCCTTGGATTATATTTTATGAGATAGGTATCATCAGCATCTTTTTGTGATGGACAGGTGTTGTATGCTGCTTCTAGCTTGGGATTTTTCTCTGCCATAAGTGAACCTAATGTAAGTAATACTCTCCGTACCAAGTAATAAGAGTATATATATTTTGTGGTTTTGGTTTGTTATAAAATAAAATATACATTTTCTCCTTTTGAAATGTGGGATCCACATAAAATAATTAATATTCGTATATAGGTCTCATACACTATATTAATACAACTATCCACTACACATTAAAATATTATACTTCCTCCGTCCCAAATTCAACATCACGTTTACTGTAGATACGGAGTTTAAGATAAATCACTTTTTGACTTACTTTTGGGGATAGTATGGTATTTTTGGGTAATAAATAAATGATAAAGTATGTTATGTGTGTTAAAAAGATGAGGGCAAATTTGAAATTAAAGTATGTTAGACATATATTAGTTAATTGTCTTTTCCTTTTATGGAAGTGTTAAGTTGAATTTGGGACGGACAAAAACGGAAAGTGTGAAGTTGAAGTTGGGACGAAAGTAGTATTTCTTAACTCACTATACATTAAAATATTATATCTCTTAATTTACGAGTAAAAAATAAACATATACATTACCTTGAAACGAAAGGTATCATTTAAGGGGAAATATCCATTTCAGTCCTCAAAGATAGGTCAAATCCAATTTCAGTCCTCAGATTTGGTATTTCTCAAAAGTGGTCATTCGTGTCCGAATATAGTATTTTTTGTCAACTTTTTTTATCCTTTTTGTCAACTTTTGATCATTTTTTCTGGCAACTTTAAGGACCAAAAGTGAACAAAAAGGACCAAAAGTGGACGAAAAGACTAAAATCGGACTCCGGATGACAACTTTTGAGAAATTACCAAACTTAAGAACTGAAATTGGATCTGATCTATCTTAGAGGACCAAAATTGATATTTTTTCCTATCATTTAATTCCAATATATACAGATCTTTCGTGTCATTTTCATTCAGCATCTCCTTTACCACTTATAGAATGAGTAACTTATAAGTATAAGTAGGAGAAAAAAGTTAAAACCTAACAGTATTAGGGTTTGTCCTTTATTTAGCTTCATCTTCGTCTTATGTGTCAGCTCGTCCAACCGTGCAATATATGAGATGAGACACTAAATGGTACAGAAAATTTGGACCGAGTCCCGCGTAAATTAATTTTTTATTTGGTTCATGTAGATGTATAAAAATAAGAAATTTCATTTTAGGAGCAACATTATTGATTTGTTGAACTGATTTTGATATGTACAGTTAAAAAGCATGATTTCAAGAGAGACTGGCCCAAATGAACAGGCAGGATTCTTGATTTTTGTTTGAAGTCTAAGATTTCTCATACGTAATTTTTTATTTTTATTAATTTCTCCAATATTATTTCATTGGCAGGGTATTGTACAAGCATGTATAACCAGCATATCATCCCTTTCGGGTCTAATAGCCCCAATAATTTTTAGTCCACTTACGGGTGAGTTAAACATTTCTACTCCAAAATTTTAATACTCCCTCCATCCACTTTAAAGAGTCCATTGTTTTTTTTATTTTGAGCGTTCGCTCCCAAAAAATTCACTTTTCTTTTTTATACAAATAAAATCCATACACCCCACCAATACAATTAAAATATGAGACTCACACACCCACCAGCACAACTACCCATTATATGGAGTAATACTCTTTAATTTACGTGCAAAAAAACAAAAGAGACTCATTCAACCTGATGGAGAGAGTAATATATGAATAGAGATGAAATTTTTAAATTTTATATTAATTTTAACTAATTAAAGAGAGGTGATATTCCGTGCATCAGTACACACGGGATATATTTCTTTGCTCCCACTTCATTTTGAATTAATCGAAAATAAAACCTCTAAAGAGTAAAAGAGATATTTATGTAATAAACTATACATAGGAGTAAATGAGGAGTAATTTTTAGATCACAAGGGTAGAATAAGCCACGAACTAAAAGAGTAAAATAGTTAGGGAGAGACTCTTATGATTCTTGTTTCACATAAATCCTCCTAATTTAAAATTTGTAAAAGTAACTATAATCTTAAATATTTTAAATTCTAAGAATAAATTTTAAATCTTGAGGGAATGTTTGGTTTACAAAAATTAGTTATAGGTCATAAAACTTGCAAATGTGATCACTAAGGTGTGAACATGAAAATTCTTTTAATTTTTTTTATTATTTTCAAAGGATTTTGTAATACACCTCTCCCATAGGTTGAATTCCATCAAACTAAAAGATAATTATGCTCACAAAAATACAATTAATATGTGTAAACTCCTTTATTTTTAATAAATTTATAAGGTGCATTTAGTATTGTTAATTCAATGTGAATCAAATCAAACATAAAACTCTCTGTAAGTCACTTAAAATACGTCTTACTATTTACCTCATCCATCAATCCTTATGATAAAAGGCTGTGGAAGCCCTAATAACGATTACACCATTTCATAAACCAACAGAGTTCACATGCTCAATAGTAATATATCACATTTTTATACCTTCAATTTCAATCATTTAATTATGACCTAATATATATGCTATAATATCCCTAAACAAAGAATGTAATAAATCAAGATAAATCATGATAAATGATACAGCTAAAATGGTACCGTAGAAATTGGGCAAAGACATAATTTTCCAATTGAAAAAAAAAAATGTACTACAAGAAAAATTGTTTATATATATAATCAGTCACATGTATGTCTAAATGTAATATACAGATTTAATTTAATGGAATAAACTATTAATATTTATTGTGATATTAATATTTAACATGCATTGCTCTTCCTACATGCAGCTTTATTTTTGTCAGAGGATGCTCCATTCAATTTCCCTGGTTTCAGTCTCTTCTGCACAGCACTTGCCAATGTAAGTGTATCCTATTATATGACACCCTTTTATATATATATATATATATATATATATATATATATATATATATATATAAATATATATAAATCATTTAAATACTACATTAATTAATCATAATGATTTAATAATTTGCAGCTAATTGGTTTCATTCTGAGTGTATTTGTAAAGATCAATCCTGCAGTTTCCAGAGATGGAATTGGAAACAGGCCATAGAATATCTGTGTTAAATTAATGTTCAATAAGTTGTTCATTCTTAGACTAATCTGTGTTACTATGAATAAATATTTTAATTGTGAACTCCTATACTCAGTACATTATGAATCACAAAATTACCAAAAACTTGTTTAAATATTGGTGGAGGAACTTGCTCAAGTTTTAGAGAGGCAATTTCAAGAAAACGTTGAATCTACAACTTAATTCGGTGATAACTACTATGTGTTTGGATTGAAGGTGTTGGTTATGACTTTTGAGGTATGATTACAAAATCTTTAAATCACATATACCCTCGTTTTAAAAAAAATATATAAAAAAATCACATTTTTCATTTTCGCACGTCTTGAAAAAGCTTTCGTATTTCTAAAATGTTAGAGTGATTTATTAAGTATTAGACCATACTCCTCTCTAAAAGTTTAAACTTTTAGATGAGGTGGTCGTTTAATATGCTATCAGAGCCCATGGTTAACAAAGGTCCAGTATTCGAACCCCACCGTCATTTATTTATAAAAAAAATTCTCCGCCTGCATGTGAGGGGGGGCTTGTTAGAGTCGGGCAAAATTTCCCCGCCTACAGAAAATATTTAATATTTCACGTTCCTTGATAAATGAATAAGAAAATGTGAAATATGTAATGGGATGCAGAGAGCATTAAATTTGATCGTGTCAAGTGTAAGCAAATTTCAAGAGAAATTGTGGTACCATATGTATATATATACACCACAAGGAAAATACTTTTGTGTGACCAATAAGTGAATTGCATAAGACATAAAAAATTATAACATTTTAATAAAAAAGTGATAAGTGATCCTAAAAATGGTGTAACTATTCCGATTGACTTTTTTATAAACAATTCACAATATATATGAATAATAATGATAACTTCTCTATTAAAAAGTAATAAATAATTAAGAAAATATCAAATAGTGTCATCATAAAATGTCGTGAGACGATATCTCACCTCATATGAAGACAAATTCTAATATACATCATTATGCACCTTGACATTCAGGTCCAGCCCGACCCATCTCTGAAATTGATCCGCAATATTTAAGGAAAAAAAAATCCCAAATCTGCTCATTTTTCTTCTCTATCCTACAAGAAGTGAACCGCTCCTTTCTTCTTACTCTTCTATTCTCTTAGATTGATTCTGTTGGCCTTATTCGTAGCCTCCGACGGCAACGTTTGGAGAATCCCTCTAGAAAAAGTTTAGATTTTTTTTTGATCGGGAAAAAAATTATTATTATTAAAGGGCACCAGAGATTTGTGAAGCACACGCTTCCTATGGATTTCAGATTGCAATTCCAAGATGTTTAGTCTTCTATAAATCCAAGGATTCCGGCGAAAAATTATTCCCTCTGTTCCAACTTATTCTTTACGGTTATTGTAGACAAGAAGTAGTTTAAGAAAAAAATATTTTTTAATTAATTTATTGAATTTTGAAGGGTAATATAATATTTTTAGGTAATAAATAAATTATAAATATTTTGTGTATTATGAGAGTGATAAATTTGTAACAAAAATATATTTTTAGAATTAGATATTGATGTAATTTTTTATTTTTTTGATTATGAAATTTAATGTGAAGAAACGAAAACAGAAAATGTAAAATTTAAAGAGGAATTAAAGAAATATTTATGAATGAATGTTATTCAATTCCTTGTGGAATAAAAGAAAAAGAAAGAGGTTGCAAGCACTAAAGTGGACAAGTTGCACTCAAAGGAAAAAACATAAACCAATCAAACATCAGCATTAAATGAAAATCAAAATGAATAGGACCACACGTATATGTTAGAAAATACAATTATAATAATTAAAAAAAATAGTAGAAAACTTTAGCTGAGAGTTCTCTTAAAGGTGAATTATAACTTTTACTGAATTAATCCAATTATTGATCGAATATCAGATGCACTAAAAAAATAGAATTATTTATACTTTATTTATAGATTATAAGATACTTACTATAAATTATATTGGAAATTTTTTTATTACTATGAAATACAAATTTAAAATAATATAATTACTAACTACATAAATATATACTGATATTTCAATATTACAATTCTCATGATGGATGAGGGGAGGCGTCAATGTCTTACGAGAAGAAAAGTGAGAAGATGAGATAAAGGATAACGTGATTAACCCACATACCAAAACTTATTAGTCCATGAATTAATCTATTCGAGAAAAAAAAAATTCAACCGGCCAAAAAAGCACGACCATATAAATTTCGAGCTTTTTAACCACTCTACTAAATAGTATTCTATGAGAGCTGAGACGGACCACCAATGGAATATTTAATTTGCAATCAGTATAATTATAATTATTTTTTAAACTTATAATTTAAAAGAAAAATAAAATAAAAATTTTACTTGCAACCGATTATAAACACATGCCTAGCTACCGTTTTGGGAAATATGTAGTGTAATCTTTTTTCTGGAAATATGTCATAATAACCGAATAAAGTTGATGTGTCTACGATTCAATTATGGGTACTCTTGTAACGCATTGTCTAAAATATTATTTTATATTTATACTTTTGTAATTAGTTATTATTTTTGATGTGATAAACACTCAATGATCTCACAAAACACTCAAGAACACACTCACATGAAATAATAAAACTTGAATGTAATGAAAGCTTGCACAAAGATGTATAGTGGTTCGGTTATGAATAACCTACATCCACTTTTGGGAGAAGAAACTTTATTATCACTCAATGCTTACAACCATGAAAGATTGATCTCAATCTGATAACTGGAAGAATAAAAACGAAGTTCACAAAACTGCCAAACTCAAAATATAAAACTGATGTGATCAAGCTAATTTGAACCCTTATATCTAGCTAACTCCTCAACCTATTGATCCGGTTGAACCTCTACTAGATAGCCCTCACTTAGTAGTTGAGATGCAGCCATCTAGCCGGTCACAAGTAACTAGATAAACTACCAAAAAACTGATCAAAAGTCAGATGCTCATCACTGCACCAATTTGGCAGTTTTCATACGTTGAGTTGTTTGAGCTGTTGTAATAGCTCCAACTGCTTCCAGCTTGCACGCAACACGTGATGATCATTCTTTAGCCTCCAATAAATATAATCCGTGTGTGAAACACCCCATGCATGCATCTATTGTTATCAAATTTTTATTAAAAAAATTACTTATTTTTCTTTTAAAATATTATCACTTTTAATTTATATTATAAATTATTCATGAAATAGTTTGTTGTACTCCCTTCATCCCACAACAAGGAGTGCATTTTACCATTTTCGTCCGTCCCAACACAAGATGTGCATTTTCCTTTTTAGTAAAAGGGACCCACACAAATTAACTTTTTCTCTCTCAATAACCCCACACTTCACACTAATACACCTACTCACTATCCATTAAAATATTATTTCTCTCACCTCAACTATCCCCAACTACACATTAAGTATTATATTCCTTAATTTATGTGCAAAAAAGGTCCGCCACTCTTGTTGTGGGAAGGAGGAGTACAATTTTCATTTTTCATCAAATTAGTATTGAGTTGGTCTCTTCCATCCCTAGGTGCACAAAATGTGTAAAAATATAATATTTTGTTATAAAAGGTATACACTTTAATTAATAAGAATATAACATTTTATTCCAAATGGTATACTTTCATTATTATTTTTTTCAGGAAATAAAGGGTACACATCCTAATACTAAAGAATATACCATTTAATACTAGTAAAAGATATTTGAGCGCATGATGTCTCTGGGGGACACACAAGTTTTAACCATAAGTGTTACTCCTTCCGTCCCACCGAAAGAATTTTATTTTACTATATTAGACATCTCATTTAAAGGTCCTCATTTTCTCATTTTAGTAAAAGAGATCCACATATGACCCACCACTCACTATTAATACAACTACCCAATACACATAAAATAACAATACTCCTTAATTCCCGTGCAAAAAGCAAATGGGGAATTATGACTGGGACGGATGGAGTACTTTTCTATTAAAATATTATCGCTCTTCAACTAAGTGTTATGTGAGCACGTGTATTTGCCTTGAATTATATAGTCAGAACTGCAGGATATCTTGTTTACCAAACTTGTGAGAGGCCAATTATCAGTACTCAAACTGAGATGGAAGAATACTGGTGGAGGATGAGCCACCTCTACGTGGCGGTGTTCCTGAATATCTATGGCGGAAGTTTAACTGGTCCGCCCATCACCGACGTCATTGTGGCGGCAGTATGCGGCGGCAAAGACGAGTGCTCGCTTGCTATTTACCTCACCGGCGTTCAACAGGCGGTACGTGCACTACATTCATGGCTTATTAACACCACATTTATATACCAAATGTTTTCAATCCACACCTGTTCTTCTTCTTGAAGTTTATTCTATACTGTACTCCCTTTGTCCTGACTGATTGAAGTTATGATAAGATAAGGAGTTTATGAAATGTGTTTTCTTATCAATTTTATTTGCCTGACATTTTTTAGTAACAAATACATCACGTACAAATATTATATCTCTTAATTTACGTATAAAAAGCAAACGTAAAATATTAGCTCAAAACAAAATGAGTAATATAAATAGTAGTAATAATAAAATAAATCTGTTACGTATGTTGAGTGGAGATGACATTTTTAACGGTATGATTTATTGAGAGGTTATTTATTCTGAAAATTTTACAATGACATCGATGACATCTTAAAGATGTAATGTGATGTTTGTTTTCTATTTTCAATACTAATACTTAAGATTTAAAAATCATCCCTATACTTGATTCAGTTTGAAATCTAATAAACTCAAAAAGAAAGAATTACTCCCTCCGTCTCGCTCAAAATGTCTCTTTTTTTCATTTTGAACGTCCATTCAAAGAGTCTTATTTAATTTTTTATACACATGGGACCCACGCACACCCACTAATACAATTAAAATATGAGGTTCACACTCCCACTAATACAACTACCAACTACACATTAAATAATAATACTTATTAATCCACGTGCAAAAAGTAAAAACAACCCTTTGAGTTTGAGTGGGACGGGGGAGTATTTTCTTTTTAAATTTTATATCAATACATTTCAATTACATTTTTTGAATGTATTGTATATTTATAAAAAGAGTTCCAAATCAGTAAATTTGGAATCTAATAAAAAAATTTAATTAATTTTTTTATAATAAATAAATAAATAATAATAATAAGATTATATAATTATATTATACTAAAATATTATATTTAAAAAATAATTATGTAAAATTAATTAAAATATACACATTGTATAATATATTTAAAATTAATTAATTATATTGGGGGAATGTGGAATGGTGGTTGAGAATGGGGGTTGAGAAATAAAGGGGTGGGGTGGGGTGCGAGGCAAGGGCAGTGTGGGGGTTGTGGTGATGTGGTCCTGCGGGAAAACATGGACGGGGGTTTTGTTGGTGGTGGGGTTGGAGAGTTTAATATTTTAAATTATATAATTTTTTATTTATTTTTTTTTAAAAAAAATTCTGTTTTTTAAAAGAAAACCCTCTGTTTATTGTGACGTTTGTTTTGGGTTAATTAGGAATAATAAAAATAGATTTAGAAGTGTGTTTGGTAAATTTAATAAATAATGTTAATTTAAGTTTATTTTGGGATTTAAGATAAATTTTAATTTAATGTAAAAAAAATGTATAAAGGGTGATGTGTGTAAGAAAAATATATGGGATTTGTGTAATCTAATTTTACTAAATTCCAACTTAATAAAAATAAATTACATAATTCTAATTTCTAAACCTTAATTAAAATATTGAAAACAAGCATGAACTTGCATAATTTTCTTGACAAATTCTCTTATGGGATGCTACTTATGTGAGATCATTTGTGAAACGTGTTAAAGTATGTCTATTACATAGATAAAGTATGTCTATATTGTTAAAGTATGTTTTGTAAAGTATGATGTATAATGAATTAAAGTATAATTTTAAGATGCTATTATATGATTTATTATTGATATACTTTAACTACAAATAAACATATTTTATCTATATGATAAGCATACTTTAATACTGGGTCAACCCGTCTTATAACCGTCTCACATAAAATCCATCTCACAAGAGAATCTCTCAATTTTCTTTATGGGATATAAGTTAAAAAGAGAAATGTAGTATTTCTAAATTGGTGAATTAAATTTAATTTGTTTATTTTTTATATGCGCAGATTTCAGGATTAGGTGGCATGGTGATGATGCCACTATTTGGCAATTTGTCAGACATTTATGGTAGAAAACCTTTGTTCTTAGTGTGTATATCACTATCCATCGTACCACTAGGTATGTAATTAATCAAATTAGCATAATATTATAATGGAATAATATTGTTGTTTTATAATAAGGTTGTCATTAAATTAATCTTTGTTGCAGCAATATTGGCATGGAACAGAACAACAAATTATGTGTATGCATACTTTGCATTCAAGACAATAACAACCATGGCCACTGATGGTGGTGCTATTTTCCTTGGTCTTGCTTATTTGGTAATTATTTCATCCTTTTCTAATATTACCCATTATATTTCAATCATGTCACATTTTACTTTAATCCCATGTTAGATGAGTAAAATGTAGTAAGGAGAAAATTTTGAAACTTTTTCTTGAGAATTTATATTTTTCTTTTAAAGTAAAAAAATTAGGGAAAATTTCACATTTGGTCCCATAAGAATTCCTTCAATTTAATTATAGTCCCGTAGGAATATACTGGTCTCATAGCTAGCGGTTTTGGTCCCATAAGAATATTATAATAAAAAATTTTCATCTCAAATTAACTTATATTATTATAAACTACCAGATTTATATTATTTTCTGTGTTTCAAAATAGACATAGACCGTTTTGGTCTCATTAATGGTTCAGAATATTTCGTCAACTATTAACAATTTAGATAAAAAATTCCTATGAGACTAAATCTGCCAATTTTGGGACCTTTATGTCTCTCTTATATGTCATTCAACCAACAATTAAAAAATAGAAAGATGTTTTACGTGTACTAAAATGTAATAGGAAGTTCAAATAGATATTTTACTTCTCCGCGACCTCAATTTTAACTTAAATAACATGTATAAGAATCTAACTGATCTATTTTTAATCACACAAATATTTTTCATACATTTGCTTGAAAATTTGTGTGCAAAAATTTAGGCAGACAATGTTGTTGAAGAGAAGCGCGTGTCAGCATTTGGATTAATGTCTGCAGTAGTCTCAGCAGGATTTGTTTCTGCTAACTTCACTGCTCGCTTACTACCCACTTCTCTCTTATTTCAGGTATATATACATATATATTTATCTTTATTTATTTCTATATTTTACTTGTCTTATGTGGACATAAGCCAAATTACGATACACCCTAATGTTATTTTTTTAGTATATGAAGAATTTTTCGTTACTGTAATGAAAGGTTACTTATAAAATAAAGAGTTGATATTCGGTGTATTCGGGTGTAAGTGTGCGCTCATATATGTATAATTTTTTATTCAATAGTGTATATATATTTTTTAATAATTGTATAGTTTTTTTACACTTAATTTTTCATTAAAAAGACTAACAAGAAATTCGCTAACAAAATGTATAAATTTCTAAGAGTGTGTGTGTATGTTGTGTGTTGTCCTTACAGAGCGCGGCAGGTCTTTCCCTGTCCTTTGCTTGCTTTTTATTGGTGGATGAAGAGAGACGTGTATGTTGTGTGTTGTCCTTTTGTGTGAGAGTGCTGTCCAAGACATCCCTTCTTACCGTTATTCTTGTCCTCTAGCCTGTCGCCACTAGCCGTTCTCACAGTTGTGTCTGTACTTTGCCCAACAGTTCTGATATTCCTCTCAGTCGTCGGACGGATCGGTTTTCGATGCTCCGCTATTCGTCCTAGCTCCTGGATGTCCTCTCGGCTTCGGAGCCTTGGTGTTCTGCCGAGGGGTCTCGGCCCTCTATCTTTTAGTGGGCTTTCTGCTCTTTTGGCCCTTTCCTGGCCTTATCTTTTTGGGCCTCTCCAGCCCTTGATGATGGGCTCATCTCCTGGGCCTCTTCTTGGTTCTTCTCCGAAATGTGTCTTTTGGGTCTGGGTCTTCCTGTTTGGGTTGCCGTCAGCCCCCTGATTTGTCATTTCCCTCATCCTTGGACCTCTTTGTAGTTGGGCCTCTTCCTCCTAATACATTAGCTTGTTGGACTTCCGGCCCTTTTGGCATGGGGGATATAATACCGATAACAGGGTGCACATGATAATTAGTTTAAAATAAATTTTATTTCAACACTAATGAGTAAAAATTAGTACAATATAACATAATTGCCTAAAAAATATACTCCCTCAGTCTCGTCAAAGGGTTGTTTTCGCTATTTGCACGTAGATTAAGGAGTATTATAATTAATTAATGTGTAGTGGGTAGTTGTATTAGTGGAAGTGTAGGCCCCATAATTTTAATTGTATTAGTAGGTGTGTGTGGGTCTCATGTGTTTAAAATTAGAAAAAGGACTATTTGAATGAGACACCTAAAATGGCAAAAAGAGACTCTTTGGATGGGACGGAAAAAGTAGTAATTTTTCACACAAAGGGAGTAGAATTCAGGCGTACATATACCCGGTGCAATGGATAATTCGTTAAGCATTATATTTTAAAATATTTTTCGTTTTAGATTTACAGATCTGTCCATTTTAACTACTTATAGTAAGCAATTCTTAAGACTAATATATTGAATCACTTACTAGAAAAACATTATTCTTTGCTAACATTGATTTTCTCTAAACCTTGTGCCATAATATTCTTAAGACTCAATTAAACTTGTGATGATTTTAGAAAAAAACTAGATTTAAATTTTGATGGTCCTCGTAGGCTGGTGCTATTATATCTATACTAGCAGTAGCCTACGCTGCAATCTTGATTAAAGAAACGAGAGGCAACGATAGTCAATTAGAGCAACCGATTCTACATGGGCAACGGAACGAAAGAATGATCGATGACTCATCGTCTAATAAGAACACAAACCTCTTCAAGAGAAGTATTCCATCTCCATGGCATATCATTAGCTTGTTCAAACGAAGGTACGTACATAATAATCTAACGATGTTTTAATTTCTACCTACTCTCCTAGTGTGTGTGGAACCGAGGTTACTCTTTAGTATAGTTACTTTTTAGAATAATGGAAGATTACTCTTTAGTATAAAGAGTAATATTATTATTATTATTATTAATCAACTTTCTTGAATATTTCAAAAAGTAACACTTAAGAGTAACATTTTCTAAAAGGTTGGGTGCACCATACATCCAGTTGCACACTAGCATTTCTCTAAAATATATACCTTTATGTATGTATTTATTTGTATTGCAGCAAGGCATTATCACTGCTGTTTTGTGTTGGTTTCTTCAATTTTCTTGCAGAAGCTGGAAATTTAGCTTGCCTAATGGTACCCCTCTTTCACTCTTTTTGAAATGCTAGATTAATCCATCCATGATCAAATTGAATTGAATTTCATGAAATCAATCATTTTTCACTTTGTGGCCCCATTAATATTGTTTGGGAATTGTAAAAAAGTTGTATCTTGTAGACAATTGCTATGGATTGTAAGTATTTAATTACGGAACAATTTATCATGACAACTTACCTAAAGTTTCTTTAAGCCATTTTTAATTATCATCCCTATTTTTTCCAACATATAACAGAAAACTTAATGATTTAGCTAGGTTGAGATGATTAATTTGCTAGACTATAAATTTTAATTCTAATTATATAAAATCATAATAAATTTATTAATTAATGTATCTATGTTTATTTATGAATGCAGTACTCATTAAAAGCGCGGTTCCACTTCATGAAGAACCAATTTGCAGAAATAACGCTTATTTGCGACTTTGGATCTATCTTATCCAATGTATATATTCAAATTCAAATATTAATTAATTTTTGCAGCAATTTTTTTTAATAAATAAAATTCATGAATAATTATTATGATGATGATAATGCAGATGTTCTTTGTGCCTTTGGTGGGCCCTTTTATTGGAGCCCAAAGATTGCTGGCTATAGGGCTCTTCGCAGGATTTTTTAGTGTATGATCCTTATTTTAATTATCATTTTGATGCAGCTTTATCTATACTCTTTCTTTGTACAATTTACAAATATAGATAATTAAAAAAAAAAAAACTATAATTATCTGGAATAGATTGTTAACAGTTTAATGTTATTGAATTTGTGCAGTTTTTTCTAGACAGCATAGCCTGGTCATCTTGGGTAGGTCGTCTACTTCGTATATTCCTTCATACATTCATATTATTATCATTATTTAGTTGAAAAGAGTGCATGTTTCCTTGGATTATATTTTATGAGATGGGTAGGTATCATCAACATCATTTTTTTTTTGGCAAAAGCTCCTGTGCTCCCGGAGACACACCGTGTCCCCATGTGAACACAACCCCCCACCTTCATATTCTATTTAAACATATGTATTGCTAAGGGGTTTAAATTGTAAAAGGGCACGGAAATTGCAAAGGGGCACGATGTCCCGGGCACTAGAGCCTCACTCCTTTTTGTGATGGACAGGTATTGTATGCTGCTTCTTGCTTGGGATTTTTCTTTGCCATTAGTCAACCTAATGTAAGTAATATGGAGTATCATTTACTAGAATTTTCTATATTATTTTCATACATTAACTTCATGATAAGCTAATTATAAGTAAAACCACGAATGGTACTTTTATTGTAAATTTAACTTTACTTTATAAAAAATATTAAATAAATAAATAAATTTTAAGAATTATTACAAAACGCATCCATTTTTAGAAAGGAACCTCATTTTTCCCACCTTTGAAAAAAATGAAAAAGATCCCACCTTACCTTTAATTTTCATCTTTGAAAAAGATATCACATATTAGGTGCATTTTGTAATAATATTTAAAAATTCTTTTATAATTTTTCAAAAGTGGAAATTAACAATAAAGTTTATGATTTTTCTTGTCATCACATATTTCATTACTTATAATATCAGTACACATGAGGAGAGAGTTTTTAACTTTAATAAATGTATTTAGGAGTTGTGCTTATAAAATAATATTTCATTTCGAGTTAAATATTTGTTTGGTCCCGTAACTTTTTTTCTTTTTAATTTTAGTCCCAAAAAAGATATTTGTTTATAATTAGTCCCATAACTTTAATTTTTCTTTAATTTTGGTCCAATTTTTATCGGATTTGCTACTTGTTGCCGGAAACCGACGAGCGATGCTGACGTGGCTAGTCCAATTATTTCTCAACCAACCAAAGATTGATGAAACTTAAGAAGAAGAATGAAGACAACACCAAAGATTGCAAAAACGTTTATAGTCACCCCATACATAAACATTTTGCAATTTTTGGTGTTATCCTTCTTCTTCTTCTTAAGCTTCATCAATATTTGGCTGGTTGGACTCGTCATGTCAGCATCACTTGCCAATTTCGAAAACAGGTGGCAAATTCGGCGAAAATTGGACCAAAATTAAAGAAAAATGAAAGTTATGGGACTAATTATAAACAAATATTTTTTTTGGGACTAAAATTAAAAAGAAAAAAAGTTATGGGACCAAACAAATATTTAACTCTTTCATTTCGTATTAGATTGCTACGACATTTGTATCATGCATGTGCACAATAACAAATTTCAATTTAGGAGATTTGAGTAGAATAATTGATTATTTTGAACTGATTTTGAAACATGCAGTTAAAAAGCTTGATTTCAAGTGAGACTGGCCCAGATGAACAGGCAAGATTATTGAATTTAATTTGTATGAAGTCTAAATTAGTTCTCATATATAATTTTTAATTTTTTTATTAATTTCTCCAATATAATTTGATTTTCAGGGTATTGTACAAGGATGTATATCCAGCATATCATCGCTTTCGAATCTAGTAGCTCCATTAATATTTAGTCCACTTACAGGTGAGTTAAAATTTTCCACTACATTATTCCATTATATATAGACACAGCAGAAATTTTTTATTTTTCACATTAATCTAAACTTATCAAAATGGTGACCTAGAACTTAGGTGTATCGTAGGGATCTCAGCGAACCAAATAGTTTGTGAATTGTTTGGGGTCTCGATTTGAGTTCGAGCTCGTTCGTGAACTTTATTGAGTAGTCGAGCCGAGCCTGAATTTCAAGTTCGAATAATTTAATAGAAATGTCAGCTTAACTACTTTTGAATGAGCCAAGCTCTAACTCGAGCTCGAGTTTGATTTTACTTATTCAATATTTTCTTTAGCTGAACTTGAGTCTAACTTTTAATATTCAAATCGAGCTCGAGCTTAGATCGAGCTTGAAAAAACTTATACTAGCCGAGCTAGCTTGAACTAGCTGATGATATTCTGCTCGGCTTGATTAGGTGCACGAAATATTTTGGCAATCAACTAGCATTTACGATTATATGTAGTTGAATTAACATCATAACGATTATATATATTATATATTTATTTATTATTATTATTATTATTATTTATTTTTTTTTTTGAAAATATGGCTCTTCTTTTTCCAGCTTTATTTTTGTCAGACGATCCTCCATTCTATTTCCCTGGTTTCAGTCTCTTCTGCATAGCACTTGCTAATGTAAGTGAATTCCTATATTTCATTATTAATAAATATATATTTCATGTTTCACTTAAATACTAAATTACTTATTAATTTATTAATGATTTAATTTGCAGCTGATTGCTTTCATTCTGAGTGTATTTGTAAAGATCACTCCTGTAGTTTCCAGAGATGGAGTTCAAAGAAGGCCTTAGATCTTTGTTACAATCTTCAATTAGCTTGTGCTTAATTCTTTTGTGTTACTATAAAATTTAAAACTCTTATATATTTATATTTCTCAGTACATTTTTTAATCACAAAATTACCACGACCTTGATAATAAATCTCAATATTAAGTACATTTAATAATAGGGAAAGTATTCATTGCAACAGTTGTATGTGTATTTTGAGAGGGACTATGTACAACAAGTTGTACCAATTGAATTGGTACAGGTCCCCACCTTTCTTAATTAATTCCTGCTCCTTTATTAATATTGTTTTTTATTTTATTTTTAAATTTATTTTATTTAAATAACTATTATACTCTAAACCTTAAACCTTAGGGATAAATTATACCCTAAACCCTAGGGGATAAATTATATCCTAAACCACAAGGGTAAAATTACAATTATACCCTAAACCCTAATCCCTAGGGATAAATTATACTCTAAACCACAAGAGTAAAATTATAATTATACCCTAAACCCTAGGGGATAAATTATACACTAAACTACAAGGGTAAAATTACAATTATACCCTAAACCCTAGGGATAATTTATACCCTAAACCACAAGGGTAAAATTATAATTATATCCCTAAAATTAAAAAACACACACACACACTGAAGGTGAAGGAAGAAGGTTGTACAGGGAGTTGTACCAATTGGAGGTTGTATACAAGTCTGTATTGTGTATCTTAGTTGTTAGTGTCTATTTTACCCTTAGGAATTGATGCTTATATGTTGTTAAATTATTCTGTACAAATATGTGCTTACATTATGATTTTATTCTTTAATACATGAAAATTTATTTTTAAAAATAATAAATTGTTTCTTTTTCAAAATGAAATATTGCTCCTAATCAAATTATGTTATTACTAACTTTTTCGTATTCTTGTTGAGATTAAAATTACTTTTTTAATTAAAAATTAAAGTAGTAGTTCATAAGTTTAAAATGTAATTTTTTATTTAGAAAAAGAGTAAAATGCAAGTGTACGTAGTCCCTATGCTGGGTTAACAAGGAACTATATTAAGATTTTGAATAGTTTCTTAGAATATAATTGTAGTTTATCATTAATATGGTTCATATATAGCATATTTTACGGGAAGTTCAAAATATAAAAGCAAACCTTAATAAAAGAGACAAGCTCTAAACAATATGAGAAAGTATGTTTTATTAAAAAAAAAAAGAGATGAGCTCTAAACAATATGAGAAAGTATGCTTCAATAATAAACTCCTAAACGTTGAATTTTTAATAATGGTATAAAAAATGACGACTTTGCTTCAACTGCAATTTAGTCCCAATTTTTAATATTTTTAATAAAAAAAATCACGACCTTTTGAATTTGTTGCAATTAAATAACACCCAATGATTATTTTCCCTTGACTGCTGAGTTGGCAAATCAATGCCACGTCAACCCTCCCACAGATTAAAAAACAACGTCGGTGAATTAAATGCTGATTATTTCTCTTAATTCATTTATATTTGTTTTCATCCAACTTCCAAGTTATTATTATACATTAATGTTGGAAATTTTCAATACTTCTTTGAGCCTGCAAATTTCGAGTCGTTTCTGTAAGATAATTATGGCCTAGTGCCATTAATAATAAATATATATAAGATATTTATTATGATCAAATATCTTAAATAATGATATGGTTTAAATAAATAACATATATGAGATAAATAAGGTCATATATATTTATGAATAACAATCACATTGATAGAATGTGATTTGATAAAGATTTAATATCCCGATCTGGTCATCTCTCCACCTATTAAAGAGACACAGTTTTATTAATTCTCTATCACATTAAGTCTTACGTACTGTGCAATAAAGAAAGGGGTGAGGAGAGAGAAACTAGTTCCCGGCGTAATTGACAGAAACGTATCGTTGGAGGACCGCCATTAGTGGCGTCTCAAGGTAAGTCTTCTAATCGTGTTTATGTGGTGTGAAAATCATGAAGATCTAAGATCCATGTCAATTAATAAAAAAATTATTTATGAAATTATGCTTACATGTGGTATCAGAGCATGGTTTTGGATCTCATGATTTTTCATCAAATAATTAACATTAAATTTGGATGTAGTAAATTCACGTATTACGTTCTTGATTGGATGTGAGATGTATTCTATAACCAAATTATCTCAATTTTAATTTACACTTTATTATCAATATATTATGATGTGTGAATATTATGTTTTATGTATCATGTATTAAAGTGATGTGAAAAAGTGATTATAATGAGTTGATTCACGTTAAAAATTTACATGATTATTAAATTGATATATTGAAATCTTATGACTCATGCGAAAATTATAGTGATATGATTTCCATATTAAGAAAATGTCAACTGCCCTATTTAGTTTTTGGGACTGAACAATTAAAGATTGATTATGAAAGTTAATTATGTCATGAGATTTTAATATAAAATTACATGACTCCCTTTAATTTTGGGGAGTATAATGACTGATTAAGAATAATAACAACTAATTACAGTCAATAAATCAACATGCCTTATTCATAAAATGGCTTGAATATCACACTTTAATGCCAGTTATTAACATAATTATAATAATAAAGTGACTCATGTATTCCTCAAATTTTTCAATTAAAGATTATGTTATTATTGATACTAATTTATTGGAATTAAAATATCTCACTTATGTTATGTATGTTTGACTGCTCATGGCATTTATAATGTTAAGATGCCAAATTTATTATAATATGAATACAAATTATACATGATATCTTTATTAATGTGATATATATGGATATATTATGTGTATATATGATGACAGTATTAAGATTTTAATTAATGATATTGACTGTGATTTATGAATATTTATGAAATAATGATTTGATTATTACTCACTTTCCCATTGAGTATAATCTAAGAGTCTTTGATAAGATTAATAATGATTTGATTATTACTCACTTTCCTATTGAGTATAATCTATTATGATAATCTTTGATAAGATTATAATGAATGATTTTATGATTTAAATTTATTTAATGTTGGTCTGTTAATCACCAAAGTGGTCTGATCTGAAAGAATAATAAAATTAAATCGTATAGTTAAATTTTAATTTCTCATATTTAAGTGATGCTTGAATAAAGAGAATTATTATATGGGCTATTAAAAATTTCATAATTATAAGACTTTAAATTCACCCAAAGGTGATTGCTAGTCTTTATAATTCATGAATATGAAGATAAATTGATAATTAATATATTATGACAAACTGTTTTGTATGTCCAAAGATGAAAAAATAGTTTTAATGAAAATATTTAATTATCAAATTATGTTATATTTGAAAGCATCATTATGATTATGATTGTATATTGTTGTATCACCCAAAGGAGAACTTCAATATACATTTATTGCTTTCGATCCTGAATCTATTATTAAATTACTCAAGGTATTTATAGGAATAAATTATATTATTCTTATTCTTAAAATTACTTATATTATTTAGTCTCTATTCGCATGATGCATCTGTTACATTACAAAATGGATTAAAGTAATTTAAATAGTGTGGATAAATCTAATTTCACCAAAGTGTTTTGGATTTTATTTATCACTTCAAGATAAATTGCTCATTTGCTTTGTAATAGCAATAAAGCTAAGTAATCTGACTATAATGCTCGAGTTAGATCAAACAGACTGGGCATAATGTTTATGCGAATGAATGAGACTAATAAATTAAGTCTAACATACCTAATTTACTAATAAATCTCTTGATGAGATTCTAATGACTACTTTAACTACCATAAAGTTTGATTGTTCTCATGGCACACATGAACTCATCATTAAAGATAACAAATATTGCAACAAGATTAAAGCCTTCCATAATGAACGTAGTTTACACATTCATTACCTTCTAAGTATGACCTATTCCTAATAAACTATAACACCATGAAAGACAAATGGAATGTGAATTAAATTCACGTAATTTAATGATGGTTCAAAAGGAAAGAAGGTTTAAGAAACAATTTAAAATTTAAACATTATGTTCGTTTAAAAGTAATGAAGTTTGAACTAAACGTGGCTTTAATGTTTGGGGAAACTTTCCAAAAGAATTATTCCAAAAAGATTAATTAAGAATAAAGCCTTTCATGAGATAGACTTTTACTGATCTTGATATTTGTGTGAATTGCATTAAAGAAAAGTAAATAAAACACACAAAGAATAGAGTCACGATAACTACACAACTTCTTATAATAGTTTACACCGCTAAATTATAAGTCTTACGATAATACCCTTCTTAAAGGAATAATAATATTCCATCATTTTTAATTTTAATTTTAATTTTTCACATTATGATTATATTTATCTTTGCAAGAAAATTCTCATTCTATAAATGCTCGATAAGCATTTATTAATGATGTTGAGAAAATCAGATAGAAAAGTAAAAATTATAAAGATTGGAAGAAGTGATGAATTTTATGGAAAATGTGATTAATTATCATGTTCAATCACTTAATTACAGGAAAAACTGACATTTATACTAAATGTTGCACACCATAATAAATTGGTGTAGCAGAATGACATAATCGTACTTTATTGAATATGGTTATAAACATGTTAAATGATTAATTTATACCCATATTTTGTGGATTTATACATTTAAAGCTGCCACTTACGTGATGGTCGAGTTTTTAGTAAAACAGTTTTCAAAACACCTTATGAACTTGTAGAAAAACTCGATCTTAGGCAGTTGAATGTTTTAAATTGCCTGGCAGGGATTATGATTTACATCCATATGAAAATAAATTGGATATAAGAAAATTAAGTTATTTCCTTATAAATTATCATTAAAGTCTAAAAGGTATGAATTTTATGGTCTTAACTATAGTACAAAAATTTTAAAACTAGAATGTCAAATTCATTAAGAATTGTAAAATCAGTGGGAGTATGAAACCATGAAATGTGGTTATTGAAGAAGTTGGGTGGAGAATTTGAAAATACATTCATCTAAACTTCTTCTAAAGTTGTTATATAGTTGTTAAATAGTCAAACAACTTTCAAGTACAACATTAAGTTATTCTACTCTCTTAAAGGATCCGATTTTACTAAATCAATTATCAATGAGCTTTCATTTGATATATCACATCAAATAGCATTAAGAATGTCTGAAGGACAATATATCCGCTATTTCTAACGATTGCATATGTGGTATAATAAAATGAGCTAAATTTGACATTATAATAAAAGCTAAAATTTCAGTTTTGGAATAAGTCATGGAAGTACTAATTCTATTAAATGAGTAAATTCAATGAAAGGCGAGTTGAAATCAATGGCTCATAATGAAATTTAATATCTTGTTAGAATTGCCAAATAGTTATAAAAGAATTTGAAACGGATGTATCTTTATGATGGCGATTTCCAAAGATATAAAATTAGAGTTGTTGCTAAAGATTTTACTCAAAAAGATGACATAATTATAAGGAGATATAACAAATTATTTCTTTACAAGACTCTATTAGAATTATCATGGCTTTGGTAACTCATTATGACTTAGAGTTGCAACAAATAAAAGCTATGTCTGCTTTTCTTAAAGGTGATTTGGTGGAAGATCAAGTTAAATAGATCAACTCAAGTTTTTTTTTCCATTAAAGGAAAATATCACATGGCGTGTAAACTTAAAGAATTAACATACAAACTTAAGAATGCTTTCCTATAAAGATATCTTTTGGATTTAAGAAAAACATCATAAACGGTGTACATATTGTTGGCAATTGGATCGTGTGGATCAACGTGATTCGTTAGTAAAACAGGCAAACAAAACAGCGAAAGCAATTTAAACGTGTTTACCGTACTTCTGGGTTGGTGTAGAGGATGAACTGCAGAGAACTACCTCTGATCTTCTACTGTATGTCCCAAGTGTGATCCAGCTGTTGTGTGGGCAACACTCTGCAGGATCTCTCAATCTGCTTCTTTTCCCTTCTCTCACCAAAAGAGGCGCAGGAATTATCTGAGGGTTCCAGGAAGTTGAGTTCACTTATATACTGGGCTACAACAGGGACCAGGAGGAGAAATTGGACTGGGCCTCAATTGAATTTAATTAACCAAGCTTAGCCCAAAGCTTTTAATTAAATCCAATAATAATAATATAGTCCACTAAAATATTATTACTGCACTACCCGTCCAATCCCAAAATTATGTTCTGGGCTCCTTCTTATTATAAGCCCGATAGTCTCTCCATGTTTAAGATATACAATGTCCATTAATTAATTAAGTTACTGACAACTCAAATTAATTAATATCTCAACCGAGAGTAGTACCACTCAACCTTATTATCATGCCAGAAATTAATCCACTTGCAAGATTTACATGATAAACCTTATGAGCTCCTCAAGGGGACATCATCAACCTATGTCGGACATGGATTCCTTCTACAATCAACAACACACCATAGATACAACATTATTTCCCAACTCACCGAGTTTGTTGATTTAATACATATAAATCTCACCCATTGATGAATCAAAGAAATACATACTGCCCTACGTGTCGAGGTTATTGTATAGGGATTAAGAGCACGAACTTCCATAATAACAGAGATTAAGTTCTACTATATAGTCAGTATAAGAAGAACGATCTCAGACGGTCCTGCTCAATACACACAAGTGCACTAATGTGATTCTATAGCCAAGACAAGCTAATACCAAATCACACTACAACCATACCGATAGAGAGCCCCCGTCTATCTCAGTTGTGAGCATCTGTTTATACTTTATAAGGAAACCGATAATATGATCTTCTGCGTGTTGTCGCACAACATATTATATACAGTATAAAGTAAATGGACTATTGCATCATGCATATAAAATAAATTATAAGACGCAATCATTTGATCAATGATTCTCATTTCAAATATTGTTGTAACATTGTTCATACTAAAGCTAGACTTTTAGTATACAATCCAACAATCTCCCACTTATACTAAAAGACTATGCTGTCATGTCTTCTGCCATACATCTGATTCCTACTCCCACTACACGACCATTAAAAGCTCTCGCCTTAAGGTCCTTGTAAATGGTTTACTAGGTCATCATCCGATGCAATCTAGGCGACAACAACATTCCCCTCATCATACGATTTCTCGTAACAGGTGGTACTCGCGCTCCATGTGTTTAATTGTCTTATGGACTTGTGATTTCTTCAAGTTTGCAACTGCACCAATATCATCAATGTAAATTGTGATTACCTTGGGCAAACTTAGAAACACTTCAAAGTCCATCATGAAGTCTCTAGAGTCATATAGATACTTTGGCTGCCTCATAGGCTCCAATTCATCATCTTTCCATGATGGAGTCCGGAGTCTGAAATATATTTCTATATAACACTCCTCCACATTATGACTCTACTTCCTAAGATTAAACACATAACCTTTGAGGAGAATTTACTGCCGTCCAATCTGATTAAAAAATCCGAATCTTCGTAATCCACAAGAAGCAGTGAATCTGTCTAGTAAGTCCACATATAATTTCCAGTCCTTCTCAGGCACTTTATATATGTCTTACCACAGTTCATCATTCTTGTTCTGCATTACGTTGATACTCACTGTTCATGCGTTCAGCAAAACAGATATCCAACTTCGTTCATAGCATTCTTTAGATTAAGCTTCCTTATTCGCCGAAGCATAAGAAACCGCTTTCATCCTCTTTATCTTCTTCTTGTGTCTCAAAGACACATTCACTTAGATAAATTTACATGTTAAACGAGTATGGACTGTATCATTTTATGAAACTTGAGATAAGCATAATATCCTTTCTTGTGATCCGTATTACCGTGATCAAAAGGATATATTTTGCCTTTCTTAAGTCCTTCATCTCTACCGCTTTATTAACCGTACCCATACGCCCGATAATACTCTTTCATTGTCTCCAATGAGCAAGATACTATCTACGTATAGTACAAGAAACACCATCACGTTTTCGTCACTCTTTACAACACACAAGACTCATCCGCTCATTGATTTAAATCCATGCCACTGGATTACCTAATCAAAACAGATGCTTCACGATCTTAAAGCTTGCTTTAGTCCATTGCTTGACAATTTTAAGCTTACTATCAAAATGCTATTAGTACTTTGCAATGAATCACTCTGGTTGCTTCGCATAGATGTTTTCCTCAAGACTTCCAATCAGGAAAGCTGTCTTTGATATCTATTTGATGTTCCTCATAGCAGCAATAAAAGAATCCGGATCAACATAAGCATAGCTACCAGCGAACATGTTTCCTCATAATCGAACCATTTCTTTCTGAGTACACCTTTTCGCAACAAGCTTTGCTTCCAAGGGTTTTCACCTTACCGTATGATCCTCTTTTATTTCCCATGACCACTTTCAATGGCTTTTATACCATTTAGTGGTCATACAAGTTCCCAAACATAATATAGAATCCGTAGATTCTATCTCAATATTCATTGCAACTTACTATGATTCTGCATTTTCATCTTGTAGTGCTACGTCGTATCCGTGGGATAATACCATGTTTTCTAGGGACCAAGTCTCACGACTCTCCCAAAACATATATCTAACGGGTAGTTGAACAACCCTCCCACTACGACGAGGCATTACATGTAATTGTGTATCAGACGTGACACGCGTTGCAGTTTACCTTGTGGTATATCCTCTTGTACACTTGGTACTAATACTTTGTGTTTTCTCTCTCACTTTCTTTAGAACAACTCATACATGGGTTTGTGATTTATTACATAGTCCTTTACCAAAAATCTGGTGTTTGTGTTAACAATTACCCTTTGATCTTTTGGACTAAATAAATCACCCTCCATTTTTCTAGGATATCTCATATACAGACAAATGTTTCACGAATTACTGTATCTAGGGTATATCCATAAAATGAATTTAATTATTCCAAATAATTCATCATCTATCTAATCATTACCATAAGAGACTTATTCCTTCTTTCCTCCACACCATTCAGCTGGGGCATGCCCGGTGTAGACAATTTGAGATTTAATCTCAACCTCTGATTAATAGCTCCTAACTATCCTAAGAGGTATTCACCATCACGATTAAATCGTAAAGACTTAATATATTTTCCATGACGCTTCACTGTACCAGCCTTGCAATTCTTGAATTAATAAAAAAACTTAGACATGCAGTGCATCATATAAATATATTGGTTTCCAGAATAGTCTTCGAATAATCATAACCACCTCTCGCCTGGATAATATTAGGTTCGCTTGAATCAGAACGAACTAATTCCAACATATATATCTTTGGCTCTACACCCCACAGCCTTGAAAAGGCAGTTAATCATTTTTACTTCCAAGCAAGACTCGCAAGTCCGATAGTTTCCACTTCAGATAAACCTTACGGTCTATCGGCTATCAACTTTTGAATCCTACTCAAGTAAAATGAATTAGTCATAGACGCCAAATGTATGTTTAGTTCATTTCCGAAGGTTCCTTTCTCTTACTAATATTAGAAGATGCATTATTTAATTACTATTTATTGCATCTGTGGGATGTACATGATTCAAGAGTATACTTTTTATCCTCCAACGTACTTTAACGGATTATAGCCTCATTCCTCATTACTATGACCATGTCATTTAAATGAAATGAAGTATCCATCCGTTAATGCATAGAAACCGAAATTAAATTCTTTCTATGAAACGTACGTAAAGACAATTTCTCATAATCAATCGTTTATTCTTATCATGAGATAAATAAACAACTCCCACTGCAATAGCCACTACCTTTGTAGTTTTACCCATGTTATTAACAATCTTATCCTTACTCAGTGATAAACATTTAGTGATTCCAGTATCTACACACTTCGTGTCTGTTGATGCCATCACTAATCATATTTAAACAACTAGTGAATAAGATATTAAACTTGTTCACATTATGATGAAATTGACTTTCTTTTGCCACATGTTTTGTTAGAAGTTTCCCACCATATACAACCTCTCGTATTTCAGGTAGAACTTGCTCAAAACATCCAGGCAAATTGTAAAGAATAAATTGATTTAGGTTTCCCTTTCAATTTCTATTCCAAGCTTTTCCAATTCATTCATCAATTCAACCATGATCTTGCGCCTTTTTAAATTACTCAAGTATCCGAAGAGTTACATGAGACCATCATATTTCTATGAACCTCTTATCTCTTCACTAGAAACTTTAATAGGCATCATGAGATGTCCTTTGTGAGAACACACATGTATTTTTTTAAGCAGTAGAAATTTAAAATCAAGATCCTTTTCTAATCAACTTATTTGGACAAGTAAATATTATTTCTTTTAGTAAACACTTAGTGAAATAAAACCATTCGAAATTCAGAGAATCACAAATAAATATTCCGATCAAATCTTCGAATTTTATCCTTTTATATTGATTCCCTCAAAACAATATAAAATAAAATTCACCGACATCTCAAGCACCGTGAGTCTGCAAGCCACGTTAGGGTGGACGTTTACAAACCCGAACATTTACAAGAGAAGGTTTTACCCATTAATTTCATTTGTCAACCTAACTTTATGACAAAATAATTAATAGTCGGTTCCTCTTTAGCCATGTAAATAATAGCAGTGACTCCGTTGGGGAGGATACTAATTATTCACATCTAAGTGTACACCATTATTTGATCCCAAGTCCGCTGCCCAAGCTTATGTGCCTTACTGTTAGAGAAGTACACACGCGCTCAGATAACTTTCTACAACCATCAATTATATAAGTTTGTACCAGTGAACCGCATACAAGCTCATCCGTTAGGGAGGAAGGCACTATAGCCAACGCGCAAGCCCATATGCAACACATTACAAACAATAATTATTTAAAGAAGTTTGTACCAGTGATCCGTGAATAAACTCTTCCGTTAGGGAGGAAGGCTCTATTGCCAACGCGCAAGTTTACTCACATCACTTACAAACCAATAATGAGGCCGCGGGAATTAATTACCAATCCCCTCTCCCACTTAGTTATTTAATTACCGAGGGTTTTTAACATGCATATAATATTCCAGAATAAAATATACAACTAAGACATGCTTCTATTAACAACAATTTAAATAAGTAAATCACATAGAACATGCCTTTCACATATACAACAATAATTGACAATTAAATCAATTAATCAGTTATATAACATAATTAATTGTATAAATAGTGGATCAATTAATTTGGGCCTCAAGAGCAACAAATAAGCACAAAATGAGCAGCAGATTAAATAATTAATCAAGCCTATTATCCATGGCCCATAATCTTAGCCCAAAATTAAATTAAGTCCACCAAGCCCACTAGCACAAAATTAGTCCATTAATAAAATTAATTAATCATGCTTGGCCTATTACCCACAATTAATTAAAAATAGTCCAGCAGCCCATTATCATTAATTAAAATTGGGCCCAATAGCCCAAAACCAAATAAAAAATATGAGCAGCCCACTATTAATCTACAACCCATTAGCATTTTAATTAAATATGGGCCCAACAGCCCATAATCAAATTAAAATAAAATTGGGCCCATAACATAAAACAGGCCCAAATCACAATGCTGCCCTAATCTCCTGCCAGCCGCAAACAAAGATCCAAATGGAGTGAAGCACTGGCGCCGCTGCTCTCGGCGATCACGCCGTCAGCCCACCGGAGTCGCGCGATCAGCCCACCGCCGTGCACCTCACAGCTGCACCCGCCTGCCGCGACAGCGCCTCGCTCGACACAGCGACTCAACACTTGCCTGTTCAGCATTATCCGCCGTCGCTGGCATCGCCGGCACCTCCCTCAGACCACCGGAACGGCGCCATCAGTTCGCATCTCGCGCAACTCCCAGCAGCCAGACACCGTTACCGCCGCGACCACGCATATAGACGCGTATGTTGACTAGCGCTTCACCGGCGATGCACGAAGCAGTCCAGAACCGCCGTGCATCTCACACCGACACACAGCCATCAGACGTCGCCACCCAGATTGTCGATCTGCCGCAGCCCAATCCGCCACCACCATCTGACTGAACGATCTGGAATCGCCGCCCTGAACTCCGCCGTGGTCCATAAAGGACTCGCTCGGAAATTCTGGAGAAATCGCCCGATCGCTGCCAGTTCGAGAACCTCCAAGTCGTGCCGACACAGTGCCTTCGACGTGCAGTCGTGGGATAGCCACCGGATCTGCGTCGATCTTCTCCGATCCGACTGGATCTGCCTCGACTATGTGACAGTCACCCAGCCGTCGCACAAAACCGGCCATCTTCATCCCGTCACCATCTAAGTTTCTGAAAACTCTAGCGGAGTGAAGAAGCCATGCTTCGATCGTCACCAGTCATCGATTACATCGACTGCTCCAAAAGGCGTTCAACCGCCGCTCCATTAGGCTGTTTGACTGACTGATTGACGTTCTTGTGTGCCAGATAGTCATTATTGCGTATTCCATCGTTCTTCTCGCCTCCACCATTATCAGTACCGCGTGTGTGGGTGTTTAGATGTGTCCAGTGTGATAGTTGGGAGAAAGAAAGATGTGTACAGCAATAAACAACCAACAATAATCACACAAATCATATTGGAAAACATGGTGAAAATTGAAAACAGTACAAAACTCTTCTGATTAAAACCAGATTAACTAAATAATCAAATAACCAGATTCATACATGCTATCAATTTGACCATCAACACACATATGGCAAAACCCAACCTAAACGTCTCACGTTTCACCCCGAAACCATCGCTCTGATACCAATTGTTGGCAATTGGATCGTGTGGATCAACGTGATTCGTTAGTAAAACAGGCAAACAAAACAGCGGAAGCAATTTAAACGTGTTTACCGTACTTCTGGGTTGGTGTAGAGGATGAACTGCAGAGAACTACCTCTGATCTTCTACTGTATGTCCCAAGTGTGATCCTACTGTTGTGTGGGCAACAGTCTGCAGGATCTCTCAATCTGCTTATTTTCCCTTCTCTCACCAAAAGAGGCGCAGGAATTATCTGAGGGTTCCAGGAAGCTGAGTTCACTTATATACTGGCTACAGCAGGGACCAGGAGGAGAAATTGGACTGGGCCTCAATTGAATTTAATTAACCAAGCTTAGCCCAAAGCTTTTAATTAAATCCAATAATAATAATATAGTCCACTAAAATATTATTACTGCACTACCCGTCCAATCCCAAAATTATGTTCTGGGCTCCTTCTTATTATAAGCCCGATAGTCTCCCCATGTTTAAGATATACAATGTCCATTAATTAATTAAGTTACTGACAACTCAAATTAATTAATATCTCAACCGAGAGTAGTACCACTCAATCTTATTATCATGCCGGAAATTAATCCACTTGCAAGATTTACATGATAAACCTTATGAGCTCCTCAAGGGGACATCATCAACCTATGTCGGACATGGATTCCTTCTACAATCAACAGCACACCATAGATACAGCACTATTTCCTAACTCACCGAGTTTGTTGATTTAATACATATAAATCTCACCCATTGATGAATCAAAGAAATACATACTGCCCTACGTGTCGAGGTTATTGTATAGGGATTAAGAGCACGAACTTCCATAATAACAGAGATCAAGTTTTACTATATATTCAGTATAAGAAGAACGATCTCAGGCGGTCCTGCTCAATACACACAAGTGCACTAATGTGATTCTATAGCCAAGACAAGCTAATACCAAACCACACTACAACCATACCGATAGAGAGTCCCCGTCTATCTCAGTTGTGAGCATCTGTTTATACTTTATAAGAAAACCGATAATATGATCTTCTGCGTGTTGTCGCACAACATATTATCTACAGTATAAAGTAAATGGACTATTGCATCATGCATATAAAATAAATTATAAGACGCAATCATTTGATCAATGATTCTCATTTCAAATATTGTTGTAACATTGTTCATACTAAAGCTAGACTTTTAGTATACAATCCAACACATATATATCTGAAAGTTAGTGGGAGCACATTAATTCTATACTTGATGATAAACTTGCTTGCAACTGATGATCTTGGTTTATTATGTGAAACCAATAAATTTATCTCAAAGAACTTTAGAATAAAACATATGATGAGACAATTAAAGATGTCTCTGTAAGTATATGTTAATAAAGTTCAATAGAGGTTATGGATGGAAAAGTGTTTGTAAAGAACGTTCCAATACGGAAGGGAGATAAGTTTAACCTTATGTAATTTCCAATAATGAATTGGAACGTACTACAATATTCCTTATATGTATATTATTGGTAGCTTAAGATATACAAGATTATATAAATACCAAATATCAGTCTTACTGTTAGAATGCTTGGTCATTATTGAAGTGATTCATAAATGAATGACCAGAATGTTGCATAAGGAAATATTATAAGGTATTCTAATGAACTAAAGCACTCGTGCTTACTTATCGAAAATTTAATTACTTAGATGTAATTAAATATAGATTCAGATTAAGATGATTATATGATGCAAAAAGGTTCACTTTGACTTTTACGTTTCTTAGTCGGGGATATTGTGTCATGCAATATTGTGAAGAAGTTTCTAAAAACTACATTCACTATTAAAGTTAACTTGTGGCATGATTTGAAGCTACAATTTAAGGACATTAAATGTGGAGTTTAATTTCAGGACTTGAAATAAGTTGACAATAATGTCAAGTCGCTGAAAACTTATTATGATTATTCCGCTGCATTGTTCTTCTTTAAAACGATGGATATTCCAAAGTTGCTAAAACATATGGAATGAAAGTATTTATCGTTAAGAAGAACTTTAGAAACAAAGATGTAAATTGAGCATAATGAAATCAATCTTATGATTTCGGATCCGTTACACAAATGATCTTCTCTAAAACATTCATTGAACGTTACATGAATATGAGATCATTGAAAGGCTCTAACAAGCTTATGATGAACAATTGACATTAAGAGCTCATTATGTTTTGTTTCTAATTGATATATCTTGTTTTGTCATTTTAGTATACATGAATGTTGACATTAATAAAACAAGATTTTATCTCAAATTTGAGATACTTATGTGGACCATTATTGATCCTTACGAGTTATGTTGAGTAGAAAGCTAATATCATAGTACATGGAAGGAACTATGTCGAGTAAATGATATAGAACCACTATGACTTGTGTTAGTCTATACTCAATATTGACTTTATGAGTTGAGCAGTTAATTTATCTTATGTCGCGCATATTATGTAAATTATTTAAACCTTTACGTTTAAAGTTTAATTCTATCACTCGGCCAAGTGGGAGAATGTAAGATAATTATGGCCTAGTGCCATTAATAATAAATATATATAAGATATTTATTATGATCAAATATCTTAAATAATGATATGGTTTAAATAAATAATATATATGAGATAAATAAGGTCATATATATTTATGGATAACAATCACATTGATAGAATGTGATTTGATAAAGATTTAATATCCCGATCTGGTCCTCTCTCAACCTATTAAAGAGACACAGTTTTATTAATTCTCAATCACATTAAGTCTTACGTACTGTGCAATAAAGAAAGGGGTGAGGAGAGAGAAACTAGTTCTCGGCGTAATTGACAGGAACGTATCGTTGGAAGACCGCCATTAGTGGCCTCTCAAAGTAAGTCTTCTAATCGTGTTTATGTGGTGTGAAAATCATGAAGATCTAAGATCCATGTCAATTAATAAATAAATTGTTTATGAAATTATGCTTACAGTTTCTGCTGAAGCTCAACTGCATGCATTGTAAAGATTAAATTAATTAAACACAAATAGGAAATATTGCTATATTAAACAATAATTAAATTTAAGATTATTGCTTATTTTTATTTTTATTCCAACATATATAAGAAGTTTATTTCTCAACTCACAAGTACATGTGGCTAATTTATCATTAAGAAAAAATCTCCTGTAAGATGTTATTTATGTGAGACGTTTAAAAGTATGTTCAATATTTAGGTAAAGTATGTTTAATGGTTGTTAAAGTATATTAAATTATATATTAAAGAATGATTTTAGCATGTTATAATATTGTAGGCACCTGAATTTTATTGCCTATTAAATAAAATATGTGGCAAATTAATGCAATAATTATCAATTAATTATTTATTTATTAAGGAATTTAAATAAATTAATTCCTAAAATAAATGAGTAAATAATTGATAATTAAGCCTTATTCAGTCCAGCAGGCTTAATTAAAGGAAAAAAGCCAACATATCTTTTAAAGGAGAAAATATCTCTCAAGTGGTTATTTTCTCTACATATAAATAAGGGCCTTCAGTCCTCATTCCAGACACACCAAAAACATCTGAAGACGCGCTTCTGAAGAGATCAAGAATACGAGCAGTGCTCCATTGAGTTCTTCAAGCATCTTCAAGTCAAGACTTAAGATCTTCAAGCATCTTCAAGTCAAGACTTAAGATCTTCAAGCATCTTCAAGTCAAGAACGGTCTGCGATCAGAGATCAAGGTTCTAAGCCCTCCGATCCGACGTTCTTCCATCCAACCATCTCCGATCAGAGATCAAGGTTCTAAGCCCCTCCGATCTGGCTTTTTTCCATCCAACCGCCTCCAATCAAAGATCAAGATTCTAAGCCCCTCCGATCCGGCGTTCTTCATATCAAATTCATCCAGCAGTCTTCGTGAAGTCAACGTTCTACCAAATTGAACAGCATTCTCTTCACAACAAATCTTCAAGTCAACGTTTTATCCGAACAAAGGCTCGACGCCTCCGGATAAATATTTTAAAGCTTCAAGTCAACCCCGAGCATGGACAAGCTTCATCCGAAGATCCGGCTCAGAAAGTTGATAAAGTCAAAGAAGTCAACTCAAGAGAGAAATCAGAGGATAGCTAGAAACTGTTTACTTAAATTCTCAAGTTTAATCCATCTCGGATTATCATTGTAATATCTTTTGTGTTTATTATTTTAATAAATACAAATTTTGTTGTTATAAATTTTGGCACGCCCAGTGGGACAGTTTCTACCTCTCATCTCCTCTCTTCGAAAGTTTGAAAGTACAAAGTATGGCTCCTCTCAGGATTGCCATAAGAAGATCTTCTACCTTGAAGCCTTCAGAGCTGCAGACTGAAAAGATTCGAAGAACAACTCCACTCAGGATTGCGATACGAAGGTCTACTGCCTCAAAACCTTCAGAGTTGCAAACTAAAGATGTTGAAGTAGTTATAAGGAGTATGTCTGAAGTCTCCTTAGAGACAAACCACGTAGTGGGGACTGTTCTCGATAAACCAATGCACGACGTCAAAGATGGTGAAGAGGACTCTATCTGCCCAACTCCTCGATCCATAGAGAGTTTGGCATATGACTCATTCATAGCCTGCGCCATAGCAACAAATGCTTCGTCTATCGAAGAACAACTGGCAAGCTTGACTCAATCTATTGCTGCACTCACCAAACAGAGCCAAGAACAAGGTCTGTTGATATCCAAACTGATGAAAAAGATGGAGATAGCACAGACAAGTCATGTAAATGAGAAACGAGTTGAGGATGAAGACGAGGAGGAGGACTCCACGAATCACCATCCATATGAAATAAATCCAGTTGAGGAAGTGATACAAATTTCAGCTGACAGAAGCTCTCTATGAATCAACTGAAGAATATCGTACTAGAGACGATAAAAGACAAGTTTAAAGGGAGCTCCAAATCTTCTGTTGCTTACAATAAGCCATATACGAAGAGAATTGACAACTTGAAGATGCCAGTTGACTACCAGCCTCCTAAATTTCAACAATTCGATGGTAAAGGCAACCCAAGACAACACATAGCGCACTTTGTCGAGACATGCAATGATGCTGGAACCTTTGATGATCACATGCCCAAACAATTTGTCCGCTCGCTGAAAGGAAATGCTTTTGATTGGTATATCGACTTGGAAGCTAACTCCATCGACAACTGGGGGCAAATGGAAAACGAGTTTCTCAATCGCTTCTACAGCACTCGAAGGACTGTTAGTATGATCGAATTGACTAACACTTGCCAGTGGAAAGAAGAGCCAGCACTCGATTATATTAATCGATGGAGAAATCTAAGCTTGAATTGCAAAGATCAATTGTCTGAAGTCTCTGCCATCAATATTTGCATTCAAGGGATGCAATGGAGTCTGCGATACATCCTTCAAGGGATTCAACCAAAGACTTTTGAAGAACTAGCTACAAGAGCTCATGATATGGAGTTAAGTATGACATCAAGTCATTTCGAATTGCCAAGCAACAACTTTTATGAATTTGAAGACATTTCACTTGATGAACCTCTCGAGGAGGAATCACATTCAAAGAAGCCGGTGTCAATAAAGATTCAAAGAAATTAAGTTAAAGTAAGAGAAAGTAATGCACCCGATGATTGGGGGCAATGAACTATTAACAAAGTCAATGCTCCTCGACACGAGCATAAACTGTCCACATGTTATACTCCTTGATACGAGTTAAAACTATCTAAAATTTCTCAAGCAATGCTCCTCTACACGAGCATAAACTGTCCACATGTTATACTCCTTGATACGAGTTAAAAATATCTAAAATTTCTCAAGCAATGCTTCCCGACACGAGCAAAAACTATCCACATTATGCTCCTTGATATGAGTTAAAACTATCTAACTTAAATCAAATCTCCTTGAGAAGAGACGAAACTCTCTGCATGTTATGCTCTTTTGATACGAGCTTAAACTATCAAACTCAAATCAAATCTCCTTGAGAAGAGACGAAACTCTCTATATTTTATGCTCCTTGATACGAGTCTAAACTATCAAACTCAAATCAAATCTCCTTGAGAAGAGACGAAACTCTCTATATGTTATGCTCCTTGATACGAGCTTAAACTATCCCACTTAAATCAAATTTTCTTGAGAAGAGATGGAACTCTCTACATGTTACACTCCTTGATACGAGATTAAACTTTCCAACTCAAGTTCAAGACTCCTTGAGAAGAGTATAAACTGTCTACAAATCAAATTGAAGACTCATTGACACGAGTATAAATTGTCAGCAAATTCAAGTTCAAAGCTCTTTAACGCCCGAGCATAAACTGCATGTTACTCCTGGCCCGCACGAGTATAAACTGTGTACGGCACCCCTATTCAAACCAAATCATGTCATTTTGAACTACGTTATGACTTGATTCTCTGTGAAGAGGTACGTAGCCGCTTAGCACTTCACTAAGTTCAGTCATAATTCAGGCTATTCGTATCAAGTTGCTGAGACAAGCAATAAAATTCAGTCATGTTGATCAATAATGGAGTGTCGCAATTTGTTCACTTCAACACAAAGGCGTCCGTGAACAAAGTGCTAGGGGGCATTTGTAGGCACCTGAATTTTATTGCCTATTAAATAAAATATGTGGCAAATTAATGCAATAATTATCAATTAATTATTTATTTATTAAGGAATTTAAATAAATTAATTCCTAAAATAAATGAGTAAATAATTGATAATTAAGCCTTATCCAGTCCAGCAGGCTTAATTAAAGGAAAAAAGCCCAACATATCTTTTAAAGGAGAAAATATCTCTCAAGTGGTTATTTTCTCTACATATAAATAAGGGCCTTCAGTCCTCATTCCAGACACACCAAAAACATCTGAAGACGCGCTTCTGAAGAGATCAAGAATACGAGCAGTGCTCCCTTGAGTTCTTCAAGCATCTTCAAGTCAAGATTTAAGATCTTCAAGCATCTTCATGTCAAGACTTAAGATCTTCAAGCATCTTCAAGTCAAGAACGGTCTGCGATCAGAGATCAAGGTTCTAAGCCCCTCCGATCCGACGTTCTTCCATCCAACCGTCTCCGATCAGAGATCAAGGTTCTAAGCCCCTCCGATCCGGCTTTTTTCCATCCAACCGCCTCCGATCAGAGATCAAGGTTCTAAGCCCCTCCGATCCGGCGTTCTTCATATCAAATTCATCCAGCAGTCTTCGTGAAGTCAACGTTCTACCAAATTGAACAACATTATCTTCACAGCAAATCTTCAAGTCAACGTTTTATCCGAACAAAGGCTCGACGCCTCCGGATAAATATTTTAAAGCTTCAAGTCAACCACGAGCACGGACAAGCTTCATCCGAAGATCCGGCTCAGAAAGTTGATAAAGTCAAAGAAGTCAACTCAAGAGAGGAATCAGAGGATAGCTAGAAACTGTTTACTTAAATTCTCAAGTTTAATCCATCTCGGATTATCATTGTAATATCTTTTGTGTTTATTATTTTAATAAATACAAATTTTGTTGTTACAAATATGATTTATTATCGACATCCTTTATCTATATAATAAACATACTTTTGTGATGGATCGACCCGTCTCACACCCGTCTCATAAATAATTCGTCTCACAAGAGAGTATCTCTATATTTAATTATTTTTAAAATTTTCGGGCCAGATTTTTTTTTTAAAAAAAAGAAGCTAAATTCCTTCGTAAAAATCACTTCATTAAAGTCATATATTAGAAGGTAAGGAATAACACTGCGTCCAACCTCAAAAGATCTTGCTACATGTTTTAGCAGAAAATATTAATTTAAAATTAAATTTTATGACAAATTCTAATATGCATTTAGGTTCGCGAATTCAAATTTTTACACTTACATTTAAAACTTATAAACTAATTGATGAATAAAAATTTATAAATTTTGTTAGCAATTTTCTGTTAGTTTTTTTTTTAAAATAATTAAAATTAAAAAGTTATACATTTATTAGAAAAACACTGTTCAATAAATATTAACATACAAATATAAACTCTAATTTTATTAATTAATTTAAAGAAATTTAGAACCAAAAAAAAAGGTTCAACATTACACTACAAAAAAATGCTCCGTCAGTACGGAATTTCACTGTTGTGACGGTTATTGTGACGAAAATTCAAATTTGTGACGGAAATAGTGAAGAAAATTTTTGTGACGAAAATAGTGACGGATATTTTTGTTCCCTCACTATAGTGGCGGTAATAGTGACGGAATTTTTTTGTGATGGATTTAGTGACGAAAATAGTGACGGATATTTTTGTGACGGAGCTTTTCCCTCACTATAGTGACGGAAATAGTGACGGAATTTTTTACGACGGATTTAGTGACGGAAATAGTGATGGATATTTTTGTGACAGAACTTTTCCCTCACTATAGTGACAGAAATAGTGACGGAATTTTTTGTGATGGATTTAGTGAGGGATATTTTTGTGACGGAGCTTTTCCCTCACTATAGTGACGAAAATAGTGACGGAATTTTTTGTGACGGATTTAGTGACGGAAATAGTGACGGATATTTTTGTGACGGAGCTTTTCCCTCACTATAGTGCCGGAAATAGTGACGGAATATTTTTTTGAAGGATTTAGTGACGGAAATAGTGACAGATATTTTTGTGAAATATAATTAAATTAATAAGAAACTTTAATATAAATAAATTATTTGATAAGTTATTATGAAGTCACATTATAACAAGTCTGGTGTTCGATTCTGGCTCGGTGCGAATAAATAGATATTAAGGAGAGGTGCCAAATTTTTTTTTTTTTAATTTTCTGACGGATTTAGTGAGGGAAATTTCCGTCACTATAAATTTCCCTTACTAATTCCATCACTAAAATCCGTCACTATTTTCGTCACTATTTTATCCGTCACTAATGTAATCAGTCACTATTTCCGTCACTAAAATCGTCACTATTATGATGGATCCGTCACAATAATTTACTAACGAGTGTAATAATGACGGAGCCATTTTCGTCACTAAATCCGTCACTATCTCTCACTATCCGTCACTAAATCCGTCACTAACGTGTAATTTTTTTGTAGTGTTATTAATATTATACATTAAAAAAACGACAAATTCATTATTGTATAGAATTTCTTAATTAATGTTAAATACTCTAAAATATGAAGGTTATAATTGAGATGAAAATTTCAAAAGTTCATTCTTATAATTAAGGCAAAAGCTAGTGTGTGTCCGGGCACACGGGAGTACATTCCGTGTACCTTTAGAATTTTGTGTTAAATTGTATACCCTTTAGTATAAAGATGTGTACCCTTTATTTTACAAGACAAAAACTTGTGTGTACCCGGGCGCACGGAAGCACACTCCGTGTGCCTTTAGAATTTTATGTTAAATTGTATACCTTTTAGTATAAATATATGTACCATTTATTTTCTGAAGAAAAATAAAAAATATAATGAAAAGTGTATATCCTTTAGAACAAAATGGTGTACCCTTATTAATTAAAGTGTATACCCTTTAAAACAAAATAATATACCCTTATCAATAATACTAAATTCTAAAGGCGCACGGCGTGCGCCCAAACGCACGCAAGCCTCACTCTATAATTAATTGTTTTTTTTAAGAAATTAAAAAAAAAAAAAATATATATATATATATATATATGCGCCAGTATTTGAAGAGAAAAAGCTTTTAGGCTTAAATGAGATATAGTATAGATTAATGTGAGTTTATAAGTGAAATAATTAATTATAATAAGTAGGGAAATATTACTTTCTGAGATTGTTGATTCACTGGATCTAATCTCTATGATTCTTTGAAGTGAAGCATATTGTAGCAGCAATTCTTTGCGCTTCTCTTTGTAGGTCTCCACTTTTAGGTTCTAGCCTCTAAATCTTTCACAATTTTTTCCATATCATCAATATATTGCAATTTTCTTTTTCTAGATCTCAAAGCAGATAGCCTATTGGATATCGTCCTACAAAATTAAAAACAAAACAAATTAGAGAACAAGTCAATTGACAACCATAAGATTACAACCTATATAGTGCAAGATTAAAATAGTAATATTATATATCTTTATAAATTGGATGTGATCAATAAATTTTAAGTTAATTGATGATAAAACTATTGAAAAGAAAAAAATCTAATAATTAAAGTAAGTTATGTAAAAGAAATTTTATCATTTGGAAGGATATTTAGCTTTATTCTTTTTATTAAATTAAGACAAAATTTTTTATATCAATATTCAGAACTTAAAAATAAAATTATACTATAGATCAATGAATAAAAAAATTATATACTTTGTTAGCGATTTTTTATTAGTTTTTTATAAAAATTTTAAATATAAAAAAATTATACATTTATTAAAAAATACACATACATCAACAAATAAAAATTAATATACACAGTATCAACTCTTGAATTAATAACTAAATTAAAGTGTATCTCGCAAAATGGGGTTAATATATCAATTTTAATCTATCAACTCTTGAATTAATGACTAAATTAAAGTGTATCTCGCAAGATGGGGTTAATATATCAATTTTAATCTTTCAATTCACGTAGATTTAATTTAATTGCTGTAACTTTGTAAGCATCAAACTGCATATAACGATTCATATCCACACCTCCGTTAGCCCTGCAAATGCAACTAAACACGTCATTATGATTTATTGAGAACAAATTGGAACTACCAGGCATTCTACAATGTCAATTTAGCTTTCTCACCATCATGATAGTTTCTTCTATGTGAACCACACGCAACATTAGAACATCATGATAGTTTCTTCTTCATGCATTAAAGAAGAATAAATATAATGATGCACTATCCAGTCAGTATTAAAAAGTAAGTAGCTTCAATGTTGTAAATATACGAATGTTGAGCCAATGAAAATGAGGAAATGGAAGAAAAAAGAAAAAAAATCTAATAATTAAAGTACTAGGAGTATATGATTAAAATGGTAATATTAAGTCCTAAATAATATAATGCAGACCGAAGTCATGTAAAAAGAAAATCTTATATGGATATTTAGCTTTATTCTTTTTATTAAATTAAGACAAAATTTTCTATATCAATATTCAGAACTTAAAAATAAAATTATACTATAAATCAATGAATAAAAAAATTATATACTTTGTTAGCGAATTTTTAATAATTTTTTTAATAAAATATTTAAATATAAAAAAATTATATATTAAGAAATACATATACATCAACAAATAAAAATTAATACACATACTAAATTAAAGTGTACATCGCAAAATGGGGTTAATATATCAATTTTAATCTTTTAATTATAGGAGATTTAATTTAATTCCTATAACTTTTTTTTTTCTTTAAGTCAATTATAGTCGTGCAATATTTTACTATGATTTTTCAATTTTAATTTTTTACGTATTTTTTTAATCTTTTAATCAATATAGTAAAAATGAACTCGACAAATATTAGTTATAAGATTAAAATAAAATTAATTTTATAGAATGTCATGATTCATGGGGTGATCTCACTCTAATTATAATCTAAAATCTCTAATATAAGCATCAAATGATAGTAAATTAAACGAACATTAACTAACTCACCTTCTGAGTTTCTTTTCATCCATGTTTAGGTCCAATTTACGAACATGGGGTGGTTCGCACTCAACTGAGTTATTTGACTTGTGGTTTTCCGAGTTGACTCGAAGTGAACAACTTCATCTTTTCTTTCGAAGAACATGATGCTTTCATTTCTAGTTTAGTTTAATTTATACTATAGAAAATATATATATTATGAAATTATATATATATATATATATATATTCTTTGACCAAAAATTTGTATTGTTGTAATTACTTGATTATGTACAGGCTACAGCTATGTTTTCACTTAAATTCAAATTAATACTCTCTTCATCTTAAAAAATTCTTTACATTTTCTTTATTTATTTGTCCTACAAACGTTTTACATCCCACTCTAAATAAGAAAATATCACTTTATCTAAACACCTCAAAAAAAAATCAAATTTATTACTACTATTCTTTTTCACTCAAATACCATTATTTATATTTTTATCACCTAAAAATATTACAATACTCTCTAGAGAAAAAATTATCACATATTTTTTGGGCACGGAGATTAAGGAGTATAATAATTTAGGCAAAAACTTGTGTGTCCCAGGGACACACCGTGCACCCATATATTTTAGTATTAAATTATATACCTTTGTATACCCCTTTAATACGTACTAAATTGTGTGCCTCCGGGGACACAAGAGATCAACTCAATAATTTAATGTATAGTGAAGTTAGAGAAATAATATTTAATGTGTAGTGGGTATTAGAGGTGTATGTGGGTCCTATGAATATAAATTAATTGTTTTTGAGTGTGTCGATGTACTAAAAAAGGAAATACTCCCTCCGTTCGCTTCTAAGTTGTCAATTTTACTATTTTTGGCGTTCTCTTCAAAGGTATCCATTTCTCCTATTTAGTAAAAAAAATACAATATGGCATACAATTTCCCTCTAATACAACTACCTACTTTACATATAATAATAATACTCCTTAATCCACGTGTAAAAAAGCAAATACATACCTTAGAACCGAACGGAGAAAGTATATTAATTTCTATAGAACAAATCAAAAAGAAAAGTATGTCAAATTCTATGTGATGGAGGGAGTAATTTTTTTTAAACGATATAGAACGATAAACGAGAAGCATTTTCCGGGAAGGTATGGACTACTTAATTAGGTTAAATTTATTGGAATATCCTATTGGGGTGTAGCAAATCATGTTATGTAATTTGAAGTGGACATATTAAATCTTAATTGCTTGTTACCATTTCATGATATATACCAACTGTGGATAGACTCTTTTTTTTTATGTGTTATCATAGAAAGTTGTTAAGAATTAATGTAACATTAATAAATTTTCATAATTGATAATTTCTCATACTAATTTGCAAGGGAAATTAAGTCGTCAATTGCAATGAATAATTAGTTCATAAAATAAAAAATAAAAAAACAACATACAAAATCTACCAAATTGTATCATTTCATTATAATTAAATGATTGCGCGTGAATTTAAAATATTGAATTTTTTTAATACACTAAATTATTTCATAGATATAACACCAATTTTCGTGCTATTTAAAGTAATTTTTTTATTTGAATTGATTAATTCTTCACGTCCATTTTAGTAAATCAAAAAATAAACATTAAATTTGAGACGGAGGAGGGAGTAACTATCAAGAGTGATACTCTCACGAATTCATTACTTGAGTTGCTTTAAAGTATATGGAGAAAAACCATCTCAATTACATCATTAAGGTCCTTTTATTTGTTAATCTATGTATAGATAGATATATTCTATCATTTCAAGTACCAATTACTTTGATATATATTTATTTATTGTAATTATTAAATTTGATCGTGTGAATGCGTGCATAATATCACGAGAAGTGAGCACAATATATATAGACCACAGAATATTGGGTCACCCTCAATTTTTAACTATTTAAAACCCAGATATTATACATCCTGCAAGCTATTAATGGCAAAATACATATAGACCACAGAATATTGGACAACCCTCAATTTTTAATTATTTAAAACCCAGATATTATACATCCTGCAAGCTATTAAGGTCATAAGTTGAAATAAATTTTGTGAACATTGAAAATTCAATACATTCAATTATTTGGATTATAATTTATCTATTGTTTGTACCGACATTTTAATTATAATTTTTTTTTTAAACTATGACTCTAGAAAAATAATGAACTCTATTTAGATAATAAAAAAATTGTTCATGATGTGTATTAAGTGGAAATAATAATTTTAAAATATACTTTAGATTATAGAATTGAGGTGGTATTTTGTTTTCCACTTTCACATGCCATTACAAAAAAATAAATAAATAAATAAATAATTTAGCAATCGAATTTACTAACGGAATTCAATCTGTTGTTAATTATCAATGGATTAACAACAAAAATGATATTTTTGTTTTAGCAACGGAATGCCAATGGATTTATTCTCTATTTTAGTAACGGATTTCAATCTGTTGCTAATTACCAACGGATTATCAAGAGAATCATTATATAAATTACCAACGGAATTATTAGCAACGGATTACCGAATGAATTATTTACCAACAGAATTAATTTTTTTCGTTGCTAAAATTTTATCAACCATCACTTTACCAACAGATTCTATTGTTAATATATTGGTAAGTCAATTTAACAATTAAATTAAGGCTTTTACCAACGTAACATTCCGTTAATAAAAAAAATAGTTTTTTAGTGTGCTGAGAAAACACAAGTTGCAAGCATTAAAGTGGATAGGTTGCTCTCTAAGTAAATGTCAAAAACAGTTACTTCCCTCATTCATTTAAAATAACATATTTTTCATTTTGGATTGTCAAAGTTTGCATCTTTATAAAAAGTAAAAAGTTAAAACATAATCACCCTTTCTTATACATTTTATTTATAGAAAAAACCACATTTAATATTTAAAAGATATTAATGGAGCACCTTTATAAAAAGCAAAAAGTCAAAACATAAACCACATTTACCTCATACAAATTTTATTAACTTTTATCAATTCCTTATTATACATTATATCTTTTTAATTAATATTTTTTCTTATTTTTTTATTCTTTTTTATTTTTTCTCTTACCTCGTAATATTTTATTTCAATAATATTTTATTTGACATAAAGTTTAAATATATTTTAAAATTTTCAAAATAAATGTGAAATATTCTAAAAATAATAATAATAAAACATAAAATAAAACTATTTACTAATTTTTAAAATCAACTTAAATTCAAATCAAATAATATAAACATCATACGTCGAAAAACTTTACATGACTTTAACGATCTAACCAAAAAAAAAAATCAAAGGATTAATATTGCATTATCTGTTTTGGATGTATTCACCACTCAATGAAAAAAAAAATTAAGAAAAAAATGAATTAATTTATTACTCAATATTGCCAGTAGTATCCATTAGCTTTTTATTCGTAAATTAAAAAATATAACCATCATACGTCGAAAAACTTTACATGACTTTAACGATCTAACCAAAAAAAAAAAAAATTCAAAGGATTAATATAGCATTATCTGTTTTGGATGTATTCACAACTCAATGAAAAAAAAAAAATTTAAGAAAAAAAATGAATTAATTTATTTCTCAATATTGCCAGTAGTATCCATTAGCTTTTTATTCGTAAATTAAAAAATATTATTATTAATTTAAGTGTAGTAAATTATTGTATTAGAGAGATATGATTAATCATATATAGACCTTTTATCAAAAAGTGAAAATTGATACTTTTGAATTGATAGCTCAAAATGACAAAACAAATAATAATTAGTTGTAGGGAGTTTTAAATAAGAGTTGGTATCTTATGCCCTGGGAGCACACACGTTTTTACCTTAATTAAATACAATAATAAATTATTTTCATGTGAATTAGAGTGTGTGATGGACTCTTGATGAACCCTATTATAAATTGAAAATATAATTATATTCTTATATATTCTTAATTAAGAATTATATATATATTAAACTTTGAAAATATTACTGTAATTTTAAGAATTATATATATATTAAACTTTGAAAATATTACTGTAATGTAAGGGGAATTTGATGTAAGAAATATTTTATCTTAAATAATTTAAATAGTAAATTATGTTGAGTTGAATTATATATATATTAAACTTTGAAAATATTACTGTAATGTAAGGGGAATTTGATGTAAGAAATATTTTATCTTAAATAATTTAAATAGTAAATTATGTTGAGTTGGACTCTGGTGCACAAAATATGTAAGAATATAATATTTTATTTTAAAAAATATACACATTTACTAATAAGGGTATAAATTCTTATAATACAAAAGAATATAACATTTAATAATAATGAGTACAACTTTTGAAAAATATAGAATTTAGGGACATTATAGTGTAAAAACACATCAGTTTTAGCCAATTATATTATGCAAACTGCTACTAGCATGTTAATGATAATTGATTAATTATTTATATTATTTGTCGTTCATTTTAAAAGTATTTATTTTCTCTTTTTAATAAAAAATGCCTCACATATACCAACACTTATTACTAATAAAACTACCCTTTTATATAAAATAATAATAATAATATTTCCTAATTCACGTAAAAAAACAAATGAGTATGTTATCGGACAGAGAGAGTATTACAAATACCCATCTTATAAAATGAAATTGAGTTCTAACGCACATAACCCTCTCTCTCATGTATACTTAAAAAAAATATATTCAATAACCTTATAAGTTAATTTAATATTCTCTCCATCACATAATAAGATACACATTTATTTTAATTTGATATATTCCAAAACAAACAAAATATACAATTTTTTTAGGTGTGACTCACACAAAACAACTATTATATCACATGGGGCCAACACAATACACTAATACAACTATCAACTGCATATTCTCACTTCACTACATATTTAAATATTACACTTTTAATTTATGCGCAAAAAACAAATGTATACTAATCCCTCCGTCCATCTTTAATCTATTCATTTTATTATTTTAGGTTGTCAATTCTTAATCTATCAATTTTTCTTTTAAGACATATGGTACTCACACACTCCACTAATACAACTGCTCACTTCACATAAAGTAATAATACTCTTTAATCCACGTGCAAAAAGAAAATAGATACATTGATATTGAATTGAGTGAGTATATTATTTCGAGATGGAAGGAGTATTAAATTTATTATTTATACCTAAATCAAATAACAATACCTTATACTTTCTCCGTCCCACGTTTATATTCACACTTTCCGTTTTCGTCCGTGCCACACTTATCTTCACCACCCTAAAAAGGAAACTTCACATTAACCAACAACCTCAAAAGTTATCTTAATTTAAAAAATACTACCCCACCTAACACACATAACATACTTTATAATTTATATACTATTACCTAAAAATATCACAATACCCTATAAAGTCAATAAAATTGATTAAAAAATAACTTTTCTTAAACTCCGTATTCACAGTGTCGGCGAATATAAGTCCGAGACAGAGAGAGTACTATTTTATTTATTATTTAAAAATATTAAAATTCCACCCGAAATCAATAAATTTAAATTTGATTAAAAAAAAAAAGAGTGAACCGTGTGATGTGGGTGGTGATGATAATGATATCAGTTATGATATGTTATTTAATTAGTTGAACAAAGTTTGTTGTTGTATGTGATTAATTGCAATTGAGAGATGGAGCAATATTGGTGGAGGATGAGCCACCTATACATGGCGGTCTTCCTCACGGTCTACGCCGGAAATTTGGCTACTCCGGCCATCACTGACGTGGTCGTGGCGGCGGTATGCGGCGGCAAAGAGGAGTGCTCGCTCGCCATCTACCTCACCGGCCTTCAACAGGCGGTATGCCTTATAACACCACATTACATTAATCTAATAAACATCGTTTTTTGTTCTTCAATCTGTATTGTTCAATTCTAAGCTGTTGAATTGCTTATCCTCAGTTATTATGTCTGAACGATATGATATGCTCTTGAAAAGAACTACCTCCGTTTCAATAATTTTTTCACATTGTACCATTAAATTCTTCACCTTTTAAAACAGTACTAAAATTTTCCAAACGAATAATTTCTCAATACATCATATTTTCAAAAATATTATTCTCATTAGCACACACATAACTTATTTTATTATTTATTTATTTTTTAAAATAATACAATTTTACCTTGTATATAAAAATTGTATTTAAAGTAAAGGTGGAGAGTTTTGAATTAGACAGAATACTTCCCCCATCCCACCATAACATTTACACATTTACATTCTTGACGTTTCATCTAAAGTTTACATTTCTCTTTAGAGTAAATGAAACACACACAAAACTATCTCTATAATGCTCACATACCACACTAATATAACTACTCATTATATATTAAATACTTTCTCCATCCGCTCAATAGGTATACATTTATTTTTTGCACGTGGATTAAGGAGTATTATTATTTGATGAGTAGTAGGTAATTGTGTTAGTGAGGTGTGTGAGACCCATATATTAAATGTATTAATTATGTGTATGGGTCCCATGTGTTTTAAAAGGAAAATGTATACCTTTAGTGCGGACACCCAAAATAACAAAATGTATACCTTTCCGGCGGATGAAGGGAGTATTATTTATCTTACTTCACTATTTATTAAAATATTATATTTTTTAATTCTTGTTCAAAACGTAAATACACACACATTCGAATAGGACGGATCGAATAGTAAAAAGTTGTGGTCCAACTAGTTGGGCCATTTTGCCCAAGGTTAAGAGCTCCGAATTGGACAGAATAGTAAATTTTAACTCTACCTTCAGAAATGCTAAAAAGTTGTGGTCCAACGAGTTGGCCCATTTAGCCCAATAAAAAGATCGAGTCTTTTGAACTCGGACAGTAAAAAAAAGAATTGTGTGATGATATCTTCTTTTTCTTTTAATATACATATTCTTAAAATATTTTAAATATTAATTAAATAAATTTTACTTGCCCGCTTTGTTTTTAAATATTTTTTTATATATTTTTAATCAACTTTTCACATTTTTTTTAAATTTTTAAAATATTATTTTAGTATTTTAATAGAATTATATTTTATGGGATGAAGGAACATATTCATATTAAATTTAATTAGATTTTTTCTATAATATGTATAGATTGCAGGTTTAGGTGCCATGGTGATGATGCCAGTATTTGGGAATTTGTCAGACATTTATGGTAGAAAACGTTTGCTCTTAGTGTCTCTATCTCTATCCATCATACCACTAGGTATGCTGATAATAATTCAAATTTACATCATTTTAAAATGGAATTAATTAATTTTGTTGTTTTATAATTAAATCTATTAAATTGTTGTTGCATGCAGTAATCTTGGCATGGAGGAGAACAACAAATTATGTGTATGCATACTTTGCATTCAAGATGTTAACTGCCATGGTTACTGATGGTGGTACTATTTCCCTTGGTCTTGCTTATTTGGTAATTCTAACATCCTTTTCACTTTTCTTCTCTTGCCTTTATGAATCTATCTAATTAGTCTAATATTTGATCACACGGGGATGTTTTTCATATATCTATTCAAAAATTTGTATACAAATTTTATATTAACATAATTGAGTTCAACGAAACAATTATTTGGGTATTGTGTGAAATCATTTCACGTTGGAATCGTTTCACTTTTTATTGATAAATTTTTATTTTTCATTATTTTATGAATTGTTCATGATTAAATAATTGAATAGGATGATTATCATTTTTTGTCAATAAAGTATTCCCTCAGTCCCGAACTTATGTTCGCCGACATTATAGATACGGAGTTTAAGAAAAGTTATTTTTTGATAACTTTATTGACCTTTTAGGGGTATTGTGGTATTTTTAGGTAATAAATAAATTATAATATATGTTATGTGTGTTAGGTGTGAGTAGTATTTTTGAAATTAAGATAACTTTTGAGGTTGTTTGTTAATATAAAGTTTTCTTTTTTGGATGGTGAAGATAAGTGTGGGACGAACGAAAATAAAAAATGTGAACATAAATGTAGGACGGACGTAATATCATTTTTTATAAAAAAAAAATATTATCATTTCTTTTTTATTTTTAGATTCTAACGTATTGTCTCATACAACTTTTTTACCTTCAAATTTTGGATTATGATGTTCTTTGTATTTTTGGGTTGCACGCTTTTATAATACAAATAAATGAAAATTGAGCTAACGATTTTATGGAATGTTTAGATTAAACATATCACTTAACTATTTTAGTAAAATATCTTCATCAGTTTATAGTATAATTTTTTAAATTCATAATATTAAAATATTTTAATTTACTCTAACAATATCTTCAACCGGTTCACATTAAGAGATATATTACCCCCCTCCGTCCCATTGATAAGTGTCTATTTGTTTTGGATTAAGAAGTATAATATTTTAAAGTATAATGAGGTGAGAGATAAAATATTTTAATGTGTAGTGGGTTGAGTATAATAATATTATTGTATGTGTCACATCAATCCAAAAAAGAAATTGACACTTTGTATTGGATGGAAAAAAAATGGCAAAATGGACACTTATCATAGGGACGGAGGGAGTAATACATTATAATTCTATATTTACGTATTTTTTAATAAAAGAAATTAAAAATAATAAAAGAAATGGATAGGCAGACAATGTGGCTGAAGAGAAGCGCGTGTCGGCATTTGGATTGATGTCTGCAATTATCTCTGCTGGAATTGTTTCTGCTAACTTCACCGCTCGCTTGCTCTCCACTTCCAACATTTTTAAGGTATTTATTCATTTTTATTTTTATTTTTAAATTTAATAAATCTATCTATTTTAACTTATCATGTGATACTTTAGTGTGATGTCATGTATGTCATTTCATTGGATGAGTAACATGTGAAATAAGAGGAGGGAATTTATATGTCAACATATAAACTCTAGGTCAAGTGATTGAATTTCTCCTTACTCTAATTATTAAAGAGATGTCACATCAAAATACCATAGATTATCTTTTACCCATCATTTTAACACGTGGATCTACGTGTCATTTTTGTACATCTGCTCCTCATATCACTAATTATATGAATGACATGTAATATAAAAAAAAAAACATAACTCCTTTTTCTTAGGATATAAAAAAAACATATTGATATATTTATTCACTAATAAATTCAAACTATTTTAACTATTAAGCAATTCTTTCAACACTAAATTGAATCACTTATTGAAACAACATAATTCTTTGAAATCTTCTCTAAACCTTGTGTGATAATCTAACTTATTTTTAGTACGTACCCAATTTGACATTCCCTCCTGGCCCTATCTATTTTATAGTATATTGTTTCACTTGTGACCATCTTACAAAAGATTATATCTAAATTCCGATGTTCCTTGTAGGCTGCAGCAGCTATATCCACGCTAGCTGTAGCCTATGCAGCAGTTTTGCTGAAAGAAACGAGCAGTGACGGTGATGGTGATGACGACGACTATAGTCATTTAGACCAGCCAATTCTACGTCGACAAGAGAAGGGAAGAATGAGTACTAGTGATGAATCATCATGTAATAAGATAATAAACCTAATCATGAAAAATATCCCATCACCATGGCATATCATTTGTTTGTTCAAACGAAGGCAAGTACATAATCTCAAGTATTTTTTAATTCTACACTCGATGTACCATCTCATGGAATGGATTCCGTGCATGAGATGGGTGAGAAATGATAATACTATCAGTAAAAAGTGATCCATGAAAATTAATGGTCCAAGTAATTGAACTATTTTATGAACGAATCATAGCATAGATAAAAAATTATACACTTTTCATGAAAAATTATACGTGATCAAGAAAAAGTGAAACAATTGAGATGATCTTACATATATACATGTTAGTTTATTTATTTATTCCTAACTCTTTGTGTTGCAGTAATGCAATATCACTGCTGTTTTGTGTTGCTTTCTTCAATAGCCTTGCAGAAGCTGGAGTTCAAGTTTGCCTAATGGTATGCTTCCACTCTTCCATTATTATTAGCTACATTAATCCAACCATCAAATAATATTTGAATTGAAATTTTCAATTGAATATTTTCCTTTTTTTTGGCCTTATTGATATTGTTTAGAAATTGAAAAAAATAGGAAAAAAAATAAATAAGAACTTTTTACGTACAAAACAAAATCTTAAATCCAAAACTATCTTCACATTATGATTCATATGAAGCATTTCTAACAGTTTGAAATATGATTTAAAATTAAATGGATTTTATGAGTAGTGTAAAATAATTTTCAGCAATACAACTAATTAATTCCTTATTCTAAAATTCTAATATTATGTAAAAATTCTCACGAACTGCCCTTGTTAAATGACCATGGCGGGTTAATTTTTGTCACAAGCCTTGTATGTGGAGTTTTTTCATAAATGAGTGGCAGTGAGGTTCAAATTACACCCAAATATTTTTTTAGCTAGGTTGAGAAATTATTTTGCTATACTATAAATTTAAGATTTAATTATATTTAATTTATTAATTATCTGTATTTATTTATGAATGCAGTACTCGTTAAAAGCTCGGTTCCACTTCATGAAGAATCAATTTGCAGAATTAACTCTCATTGCCAACGTTGGATCTATCTTATCCAATGTATGTATACTTAGAGCATTAATTTTGCAGTAATTTTCAATTAAAGTTTTTTTTTTTCAAAAAATAAAATAAAAAATTATTATTAATGTTGTGATGATGATGCAGATGTTCTTTGTGCCTTTGTTGGGCCCTTTTATTGGAGCTCAAAGATTGCTGTCTTTAGGGCTCATTGGAGGATTTTTAAGTGTATGATCCTTATTTATTTTTATTAATGTTATTAAATTCAAACTATACAGCATTTTAATTTCAATATTATTAATTGCTAATTTATCTACATTATTATTTTGTACATTTTACAAATATATACTATATATAATTATCTGCAGTTGATGATCTCTTTGTTAACAATTTAATTTTAATGAATTTGTGCAGTTGTTTCTAAACAGCATTGCCTGGTCACCTTGGGTAGGTTGTCTACATATTTAAAGTATCATTATTTACTTAAAAAATTTTATTTCTTTGCGATCATATGCACATAATACATTTAATGAAACGGTCTCACATCGCTTTTCTTATGAACAGGTGTTTTATGCTTCTTCTTGCTTGGGTTTTTTCTTTGCCATTACCGAACCTAACGTGAGTGCATATATTCTTTTTCGACAAAAATTACATGAATATTTTAAATTTTTTGATGAGGTGATCATTTAAATGGTAACAGACTCATGACGTGTTAGACTAATCTGATTAAATATTAAAATAATAATATTACTCTCTATCCGTTTAAGTTTTTAGATGAAATAATCATTTAAGTATAATACATGCAGTTAAAAAGCTTGGTTTCAAGACAAACTGGTCCAAATGAACAGGCAAGATGCTTGATTTTTATTTAAATTCTAAGGTCTCTCATATATAATGGAAATCCTAAATCATTCCTTAATTTTTATTAATTTCTCCAATATTATTTGATTTGCAGGGTATTGTACAAGGATGTATATCAAGCATATCATCACTCTCAAATCTAGTAGCTCCATTAATTTTTAGCACGCTTACAGGTGATTTATTAATATCTACAATATTAATTATTCTATATAAGAGCTAAAAATTTTCATCATCATATTCTAAACTAATTACTTTAGAAAGTTAAAATTTTCTTACTATAATCCCTTACAAGTGACGGGTATACATACTATATAAGAGTTAGTCTCTCGTAAACCGGGTTTACATCATAAACCCTTGTATACCATATGGTCCCCCTTAATTTAAACACTCTAACAATACATAGGGTATATAGGATTGGAAGGGGGACTAGCGGGTTTGCATCGTAAACCCGGTTTACACAAGTGTATATATAATGTCAATTATTTGAGATAAGGTATGTTTAAGTGTTTTATTAGCATTAAAGCATTTATAAGAGGGTCTTTTAATTGTGACCATAATTTGTCATGTCTAAAGCATTTTCTTTAATATTGGAATATTTATATATATTTTGAATGGAATAAACAAAAATAATTTTTGTTGATGTATAATATGACCTTCCTCCAGCTTCATTTTTGTCAGAGGATGCACCATTCCATTTCCCTGGTTTCAGTCTATTCTGCGTAGGACTTTCTTATGTAAGTGAATTAATTGTGTATATATATTTCACATTTATATTAATTGCTTCATAATTAGCTTATATTATAATGTTTTAATTTGCAGCTTATAGGTTTCATTCTGAGTGTATTTGTGAAGATCACTCCTACAGTATCCAGATCAGATGGAGTTCAAAGCAGGCTATAGATCTGTGTTACAATCTTCAATAAGTTGGTCATTCTTAGATTAATTTGAAATAATTAATTCAATTTAATTAATCCACTGTTTTATTTTATTTTATTTTTTATACCAAATATCATTTCTTGCACTCCTCTCTTGACATACTAGGCTTTTCAATCCTCACACCATCATACCCAAAAATTTCTTAGATTGCAAATTAATTCAAATTTATGAGAATTTGCCAAAAATATTCCATTTTAATATTGAGTTGCAACTCGAACCATCGGGCAACAAAAAGTCTGTTCGGTCGTTGACGTGTGGTTTTGTCTGCCATGGGCTTTAGGGTTAAACTTTAAGAAAATGAAAATGGTATGTGAACCCTAACATTTCCCCATTCATCCCCAACCTACACCATTTAGTTCACGAGCCTCACAAATTATGATCAACGAATCTCAATATCATTTTTCATAAAATCTAAAAGATTGAAGTGATGAATAGAACTACTAAAACCTCACAATAATCATGTCTAACCTATTGACAAAAATAACAAAGAATTTATAAAAAAGAAAATTTGTGGAAACAAAGATCCAGAGTTAATCTCTTGTAAATCAAGTTTATATTATAAACACTTGTAAATCATGTGGTTCCTTTTAATTTAATTACCCTAACAATATATAGGTTATATAGGATTGGAAGGGGGGCCACAAACCCGATTTACACAAGTGCTTGTGTAAATTTCTTGTCATATGATGGGCCTCCTCTGAATCTTATTTCTTGTAAATCATGTGCCCATTGGGGGCAAGTCTTGTAAAACAGGTTGCAAATGCGACGAATGATGTTGCTGGTGATGGTAAGTTTGGTAAATTAAATTAACAAGAAATATAAATCTACACTCCATTTATTAAAAAATAAGTATTAAATATTTTAATAATTTAAATAAGGGCGGCACTATTGCCACCCAGGGTTACGCTTTAGGCACCCGTAATGAAGACGAAAAATGCGTAAAATATCCATTATAACCCTACCCCATTTTATAAGTCTTAAGCCATTTATTTATTACTATTATATAAAAAAAAAACACATTTTGCTTTACACACCCATCCACCGTTACACCTGAAACGCAAATTAAAATAACACACCAACACCATGAACACACACTCTCACACACACATTAGTCACACTGCACAAAAAGGACTGAGAGAAGAAAAGAGGAGAGGAGAAAGAGCGACGAAGGGAGAGGAGAACTCAATCCACGTCCCACCCTGGAGCATTCCAAGCCCTAGCTTAAGGGGATTCGATTTCAAGGCTTCAACCCGTCTCGACGACAGGGTAGGAAACACACTGCCCTAGCTTCCCGTCAAAAGCCCCACACTCAAAACATGGAACAAGCCAAATCATTGATCAAAAGTAAGTAATTTTAACTACATTCTTCCTATTTTTCATGCTTTGTATTATAGAGTTTGTGGGTTAGTGAAATTATATAGTCAATTGTCAAATTATGAAGCCTTAAATCGAATCCCCTTAAGCTAGGGCTTGGAATGCTCCAGGGTGGGACGTGGATTGAGTTCTCCTCTCTCTTCATCTCTCCTCTCCTCTCCTCTCCTCTCCTCTCCTCTCAGTCCTTTTTGTGCAGTGCGACTAATGTGTGTGTGAGAGTGTGTTCATGGTGTGAGTGTGTTATTTTAATTTGTGTTTTTAAGTGTAATGGTGGATGAGTGTGTAAAGCAAAATAGTTTTTTTTTAAAAAAATAACAATAAAAAATGCCTTAAGGCTTATAAAATGAGGTAGGGTTATAATGGAAATTTTATGTATTTTTCGTCTTCAATAAGGGTGCTTTGAGCAAAACCCTGGGTGGCAATAGTGCCGCCCTTTCTTTATTTATTTTGTTTTTATATGGTAATAATCATTTTCTCATTTATTACATAAATTGTTTTTGGCTTTTCTTATTCACGTTGATATATTTTCAATAAAAAAAAATGAGTGTGAAATTAAAGATCATAAATATATGTATTCATTAAAAATACATTAAATATAAAAATACTATCAATGTTTTTTGAAAGGACTATCAATTTGTTTAGACATATTCACGACTCATTGTATTTTTCTGTAATTGTTAAAATTTTATGATTGACTTTATATTGATAGTTATAGTTATTTAGTGATTAAACTAAGGTAAAACTTTAAATTTTATCATTGTATTACTAAAGATCTCGAGCTCACAGTATTAAAGATTTATGATCATGGAATAGTTATAATTTCATGAATAAACTTGTCATTCCTTTTAGACATATTTTTAATAATTACGTTTGTTTTTTGCACGGGGTTAAGAAATATAGTATTTTAGTATGTATTGAGGTGAGAGAAATAATATTTTAGTATATAATGGATAGTTGTATTAGTGTTGTAGTTGGTCCCATAATTATTTTGTGTGGTCCATATAACAAAGGAAAATGTATCAATTAGGATGAAACGCTCAAACTGAAAATATGTAAACATTAAGATGAGATAGAGGAAGTACGTCCTCTATTATATATGCATTAATACTAAGGTTAATTTTAGAAGCAGAGACTAATCAAGAAAGAACATAATATGTGTGTTTATATGTGCGCACAATCTATGTATATAAGTACATTGATTATTAAAAAAAAGTATATTAAAAGAATTCGAAATTTTAAAATCTATTTCCATGCAACACACGGTTTAAAATGCTTGTATTTGATAAAAATGTTTAGAAGATTTATTTTTAGAAAACTTGAATTCCTTTAAGTATATTTCTCCATCTATTAACTCTAGTTTTAATATAAAGAATTAAGAGGCAAATGGATAAAAAAATCATTAAAAAAATTAGGAATCTAATGGAATAAAGCACATTAGAATTAATTTTCATCCAAACTAAAACTCATTTAAATAACAAAAATTAATAAAAATTATTAAGAGGTAGATGAATGATGATGGATAAATAAATAATAATAATAATAATAATAATAATAATAATAATAATAATAATAATAATAATAATAATAATAATAATAATAATAATAATAATAATAATAATAATAATAATAATAATAATAATAATAATAATAATAATAATAATAATAATTAGAGGCAGATGGAATAAAGAACATTAGAATTAGAATTAAGAGGTACTCCCTTCGTGCGCTTTCAAGGGTATCATTTTTCCATTTTGGGAGTCCGCCCCCAAGGGTCTTATTTCCTTTTTTATACATATGGGACCCACACACACTCACTAATACAACTAAAAAATGGGACTCACACCTCCACGAATACAACTACCCACTACACATTAAATAATAATACTCCTTAATCCACGTACAAAAAGTAAAGGACACCCTTAAAGGCGGACGGAGGGATAGATTAGTTAGGAGGTAGACATTAGCATTAATTAAAATTAGAAATGTATTATGATCAAAATATAAAGGCAGACATTAGCATTAATTAAAATTAGAAATGTACTATGATCAAAATATAAAGAAAGAATTATAAAAAAAAGAAATCACAAGAATTAGAAAAGAAAAAGATCACAACAGTCCAAATATAAAGAAAGAAGCCAATTACTATTGTGTAATACTCCCTCCGTCCGCTTTCAAGGGTATCATTTTTTCATTTTGCGCGTCCGTCCCTAAGGGTCTCATTTTCTTTTTTATCCACACACACCCACTAATACAACTAAAAAATGGGACTTACACCTCCACTAATACAACTACCCACTACACATTAAATAACAATACTCCTTAATCTTCGTGCCCAAAAGCAAATGGCATCCTTGAATCTGGACGGAGGGAGTAGTTTTTAAGGTACAATTGATCAAATTTGACCCATTGACCCGGATACCTATAAGAATTTTAATCTCATGGGTCATTCCTCTCTCCATCATTCACGCCTCTTTCTCTCTCTAAGAATTCCTATATTCTTCACGCACTTCTTTCTCCCCTCTCCAGATGTGCCTCCCAAGCCACTGTTCTCTCTCTGCCTCTCTCTGCTGGCGATGGCTCTCTCTCTAAGCATTCCTTATTCTTCACGCCTTTATTCTTCCTTCTCTATCAGTCAGTTAAATCGCCTCTGACGCCATTTCACCGTTCTCTCCCTCCCGACGACACCCGACGCCATTTTATTATTCTCTCTCCACCACCCACCGTCGGCGTAATCCCTCGCCTCATTAAGCATGGATCTACTTCTAACAAACAAAGTTTGTCCTTACCCAATCAGATCTGCTTCACACAATCAGATCTGAACAAAGTTAAGTGGAAAAATTAAATCTCGTCGAGAGCCGCAAACTGATGGGATTGTGAGTCTCGTGCAGGAAGACTGGAGATCGAAGATAGTTACTATTTTAATTCGATTAGTGTATACGTTTTATCATATAATTGTATTATATTTTAGTCTTTGATGTATAGTAATTAAATTTATACAGAAAAGTTTAGCGTATACGTTTTATCATATAAGTGTATTGCATTTTACTCTTTATGTATAGTAATTAAATTTATACAGAAAAATTATATTAAATTTAATTGATTTTTATATGCATTTTTATAATCAATTGTTGTAATTTAATAATGTATATGTTTTTTCCAATATATGCTTTAAAAAAAATTAATATTATATTTATCAATATATTTATTAGTTTTAGTTATATATGTTTAGTATAAAATGTTATACACTTTAGTATAAAATCTAATACATCTACAGAAAATATACGTACATTAGTGTGGATTAAATATAGTTTATTTAAATATTTAAATGTGTATTTAAAAATTAATTACTACATTCATAGTTAAGTAGTAAATTGAAAAAAAAAACAATATCATTAACATATAAGATCACAAATATTTTAATATCAAAGTGTATAAGTTATAATACAATAACGTATAAAATTTTTGTAATAAGTGTATACTCTTTTTACTTTTTTTTTGTTCGTTAATATTATACTTTATAAAAAATATAATATATTTATAAATGTAAGCATATACATTAATGAAGTTAAACTAATACAGTAATTTAAGAAGATGATCGTACATCTGTGCATTCTATGCAAGTCTTCTATCTCAAACATCAATTCATTCTACCTAAGTCTTCTATCTCAAATATCAATATCAAGTCTTCTATCTCAAAACTTACTCAAACATCAATCCATCACTGCAAGTAATGTAGTGATGCAAATACATTTATGAAGACAATCATATACATTAATTAATTAAAATTTATACAATATACATTATTGTAATTTTGCTTCCCAATTCCATCTCTATGGTGAACCAGTGAACATGAACTAGCAATTCCTCCACCCAAAGAGTTACGATTTGATTCCTTCACAGTCCCAATCAACTGCCGAACCCAATCCACTGAATTCCCAATTTCAATCCTCAATTCCACACCCAACCAACCTTAATCCCTAATTTCAATCCCTAATTTCACACCCAATCAGCCCTAATCCCTAATTCCAATACCTCAATTGAGAGAAACAACTTATAGATAGCAGACTCGATGCGGAGGGTGGGACGGAATTTGAGATCTAAGATGCGACGTGGAGGTTGAGATCTGAGAAGAACGGAGGCGTGGAGATAAAGTAGATACGAGAAGACGGAGGAGGCATCGGCGCAAGATCGGACAGGCATGCGAAAAGTCCACAGAGGGGGAGGCTTGTAATGTGTGACAGTGGAAAGAGAGAAGAGAAGAGAAGAGAAGAGAAGAGAAGAGAGCGGAGGGGAGGTGTGTAATGCACAACTGTTGAATTAATGATCCATTTGGAGTATTTTGGGTTATATACCTAACTTGTTTCTAAATATGAGTTATGTTTTTAAGGTGCACTTGTTGCACATTAAATCAACTCAAGAAAGAATTAGAAAAGAAAGAGCTTACAACAGTCAGAATTGAATAAAAAATAATTAAAAAAATAAAGAGATCAAACTATCAAAGTTTAATCAAATAAGAGATAGATTAATGAGAGATTACTAAAATAAGAGATAGATTAGTGAGAGATTACATAAGATTAGTGAGAGATTACTACAATCAAAATATAAAGAAAGAATTAGAAAAGAAAGAGATCACAACAATTAGAATTGAATAAAAAATAATTAAAAGAAATAAAGAGATCAAACTATTAAAGTTTAATTAAATAAGAGATAAATTAGTGAGAGATTACTACAATCAAAATATAAAGAAAGAATTTAAAAAGAAAAAAGAGATCACAACAGTCAGAATTGAATAAAAAATAATTAAAAGAATTAAAGAGATCAAACTATGAAAAATTAATTAAATAAGGGATTTATTACTATCTACTACAAATTATACTCTTATATTACTATTAGATATATTGCGATGAAAATATTACTGATAGATACAATATATTAGGATGAGATACCCAATATATCCCTACGTAAGTTTTGAATAATATAATGTGAAGATAAACATTTCTGAATACAAATATATTAAACATTAATACTTTTTAATACATAAATTTTGAATAATATATAACATTATATACCGAACGTAACAGATTTAAATATATTAGTCATAAATATTTCTAAATACATATATTTTGAACAACAATAAATATCATAGATTTTAATATATTGAACATATATAGTTTTGAATATATAAAATTTGAATAAAAATAAACGTCAAATTTTTTTGAACCGTGAATAGGGGAGGTTTGTTGCGATGTTTAAGGGAGTAAATCACGAAGATAATTTTTTCTAAATACAATTATACTCCCTCCGTCCACTGTCAATCTATCCATTTTACCATTTTGGTCGTCAACTCTTAATCTATCCATTTTCCTTTTTAGATACATGGGACCCACCCACACACTAATACAATTAAGATATGGGACCCACACACCCTACTAATACAACTACTCACTACATATAAAATAATAATATTCTTAATCTACGTACAAAAAGCAAATAGATAGATTAATGTTGGACGGAGAGAGTATTAAATATTAATATTTTTGAATACATAAGTTTGAATAATATATTGGATGATAATTATTTCTGAATACAAATATATTAAATATTAATATTTTTGAATACATAAGTTTTGAATAATAATACATAATAACATTATAACATAATGTTCTTAGTTGCATTTCTTGTAAAAATGTGTAAGAGTAAGAGACTCTATCGTCGAGTAAACGTGTGACTAAGTACAAAATTTATAATAATGTCGTCTCAAAGGAAAGTAAACTCATGATTGTATTATGATTTTCCATTGATTTATGCTTTGTAAGAATGATCGATTGAAGGTTTGATTGTTTAAACTACTAATTATTGTTTTACTCAATTAACTAAAAATTTGAACTAACAAAGTAATAATTCAAACAACACACAAATGATGATTGGAATGAAGGTAGAATTCACTTGAGAAGAGAGCAAGACTAATCATAATCATGGTTAAGACTCTAGCTAGATATGTATAACTTTTAATGGTGAACTTCATTAATTTGTGGACTAAAAGCAATCACGATTTTACCCCTAATCCATATGGCCAAGGCAATTAGGTTCTTGACTTTTTTACAAGCCTAAATCTCCTAAGATTGATCTTAATCTCAATTCCCTTAAGATACTATGATCATATGTTGGTTCTTTTCACTCAATTTCTTAAGTGTCTCTCTATGAATGTTCTAAGCATAAGAAGGGTATGTCTTACCTCCCCTCACACTAACATGCATGCACATTTTAATATATGATTCAATTAAACATCCACTCATAACATTGGAATGGTCATCCTAATACTATGAATAGAATATCTAATCACACAAGTATTGAAATAAAACATGATTCATATATCATAAAAGGAAATCCACAATTTAACTATATTCACTTCTCAAGTTCTACACATCTAGCTTTCATCTCAACCATTCATATGATTAGCCCTACTATAGGACTAGCCACTACACATTTTGTTTAGATAAATACAAATCAAGCTTTGCTCCATTTGAGCCAAAATAAGAAGAAAATCAACAAATGAAAAGTAGATTGGCTTTCCTTTCATGGAGAAACCTTCATTCTCTTCAATATGCTAACTCCTTCAATCCTTGATGCTTTCCTATTCTCAAAATAGTGGATGAATGGATTAGGTGATAGATTTATGGATTGATTGTGGAAGAACAAATGAAATTGGATGGATCTAATGGATAGAGGCGGATTTATGGATCTAGTGTATGAAAATGTGGTGTAGAGTATGTGTACCTGCTCTCAATTCTGATCTCCCCTTCAAATATCGCACAAGTCACCCTTTTATATCACTAATGGACCTTCTAGAAGTTTTCTGTCTCTTTTCATCGTAGAATTGAGGTGAGTGAACAATGTTTTGGCTTGCTCTTGGCAATTAGAATGTATTATGTGTAGCATACTTGCTTTCTTATACATTTGGGCTAATGAAGAAACAATACACATATGCTACAAGATTAATGAAATGCGTCTATTATCTTATATGGTGTTTGATTTAATGTCTTATAGAAGTTTTACGTGTGTATATGATTTTCTTGATCATAGAAATTAGTGATCAGGTGGTTTAAATGAAAATTAAACTAGTAATAGATACTTGAGATAATTTATATGAGTTAAAATAATGTGCAAAGTGTGGAGGCTTTGAACGTACAAGTCTGTACTTTTTGGTTTTATTCTTTGCATTTAATTATGGACTTGCTACAAAGTGCATTTAGGGACAGGTGGAAACTGAGTTAAATGAATAAGAGATTTCAGAAAGTGAAATGAAGAAGAGAATAAACTGAACTGAAGGTATGGTATTACTTTGCCCAGTTGAATTGCAGAGTTCATCGCTTTTAGTTCTTCGGGCAGGTATACAAAAGATGCCCTCTATCCTTAATGTTCCAGGTTAAAATTTTGTACAATTTTGGAATGTCGAATGTTGAATTCAGCAAAATTTATGCATCACTACTGTAAGTTATTAGTGATTTGATTGCTGGAGCTCTTGAAAGTTTAAACTGCTACGTCAGTGACAAAAATACAGTAGTTAAATAACATGCATGTTGGAGATGGAAAAACTTTGAAATTGTTAAAAGAAATGGATTGAACTCCTTAAGTCATCCATGCGTCCCATGTTTTGAAAATATATGTACATACATATGTGTGAAGGTACTTGATGGAAATTCACACTTTCCTAAATTCTTTTATATTCACCTTTTGTGTGTTTACTGGAAGCAACAGGTATATTTGACTAACAAGGTGTATTACTCATACCTTTGCTCTTATTTGCAATATCTTGTTACTTGAGTTCCGTCAATGAACTTGAGAAAGTGCTTTTCTAACTCGTTCCCAACCGAGAGCGTTTTTACAGGACAATGATGATTGAAGCAATCATGGTATCCGGCTCATTTCAGGTGCTTGGTATAACATCTAAGAAATTTTGTGTATTTGACTTTTTCAAATTTATATAATTATGGACAAAACTTGAGGAGTGATTTCTCCTTAATTATAAAGAGAGATGCCTTTTTCCAGGTTATGCTTTGGTTAATAGCTTTACATTTATAATTTCTCGTGATAATATAACAAAGATTGTGTACTCTGAATAATTCTACGGAAATAATCAGAGTAGGGGGAGTAGTTGATGTGGATAAAAATATTATTTATATATTTAACGGTTGGACCACGATGGAGAACATGGTTTATGGGGAAGTTATAATCCCAGAAACAGAGATATACTTGATAACAATTTATCTTTGAGATCATCATCATTACAATTTATCTTAAGATAAGTCTTCTTTGATTTTGATATTCTGATACTGATTTGAGCATCGGAGGATCTACGCCGGAGATCCTCTCCGGCGTACTTTTGCAGGTTATCCTTCTACACCCGTACGAGAAGGCTTAAAGAATGACGTGTGGTTCACGGCTGCACGAGAAGTCACAAAGAATAATGTGCTGAGGAGATTGCAGAATTCAGATTAATTTTGTATTCTACTAATTTTTTGCATTATTATTATATTTATTTATTCATTCATTTGTTTGTTCAAACGAAGGCAAGTACATAATCTCACGTATTTTTTAATTCCACCCCTAAGTGACGTCTCATGAAATAAGTTCAGTGCATGAGACGAGTGAGAAGTGATAATACTTTTCGTAAAAAGTGATCCATGAAAATTAACGGTGCAATTAATGGAACTATTTTATGAATGATTTATAGGATAGATGAAAATTTATACTCTTTTATGAAAAATTATACATGATCAAGAAAAAGTGAAACAGTCGAGATGATCTTACATAAATACTACATGACATGCTCTTGTTAGTTTATTTATTTAATTAATTATTCCTAACTCTTTGTATTGCAGTAATGCATTATCACTGCTGTTTTGTATTGCTTTCTTCAATAGCGTTGCAGAAGCTGGAGTTCATGTTTGTCTAATGGTATTGTAATTTGTGCTTCACTCTTCCACTATTATAATTATTAATTATTAGCTAGATTAATCCATCCATCAAATTGAATTGAATTTCTTTTTCTTTTTTGGGGCCTATTGAGATTGTTTAGGAATTGTAAGAAATAGAAGAAAAAATTTTTGAACATTTTACACATAAAACAAAATCCTAATCCAAACTATCTACACATTGTGATTCATATGAAGCGTTTCTAATAGTTTGAAATATGATTTAAAATGAACGAGTGTAAACTAATTCTTTTCATCAATATAACTAATTCTTTATACTAAAATTCTAATATTATGTAAAAAATTGCACAATTGCACGTTACATGTAAATGTGCAAGGATAAAAATTCACACGAATATTATGTAAAAACTCACACAAATTTACATGTAACGCGCAATTCCTGGTACGAAGGTGTTTATTTTTTATTTTTTTAAAAAAGTCTCGTAGTTTCACATTTGGTCTAAATGTTACATTTTTTGTTTCACTAGTTAGATTTTTTTTGATGAAATACATTGCATTTTTAGTCTCGTGGTACAAAAATTTGCAACAATTTTGGAATCAACTTAAAACTATGACACCTGTAATTAAAGTAGATCACCAAAAATGTATTTTTCCACAGCCGAATCTTTATTTTAGCTAGGTTGAGATAATATTTTGCTAGACTATAAATATATGTCTAATTATATTAAATCATAATTAATTTATTAATGTATCTCTATTTAAAAATGCAGTACTCGTTTAAAGCTCGGTTCCACTTCATGAAGAACCAATTTGCAGAATTAAATCTCATTGCCAACGTTGGATCTATCTTATCCAATATATACTTAAAGCATTAATTTTCAATTGAAGTCTTTTTTTTTTTTAATAACTTAAAATTAGTGAATTATTAATGTTGTGATGATATGCAGATGTTCTTCGTGCCTTTGTTGGGCCCTTTTATTGGAGCTCAAAGATTGCTGTCTTTAGGGCTCATTGGAGGATTTTTAAGTGTATGATCCTTATTTATTTTTATTAATGTTATTAAATTCAAACTATACAGCATTTCAATTTCAATATTATTAATTGCTAATTTATCTACACTATTATTTAGTGTATTTTGCAAATACTTTATATAATTATCTGCGATTGATGATCCCTTTGTTAACAATTTGATTTTAATGAATTTGTGCAGTTGTTTCTAAACAGCATTGTCTGGTCACCTTGGGTAGGTTGTCTACTAGTCTACACATATCGTGTAGACTTTACGGGTTTCAAATTTCAATATCAATAACTATATACTATACATGTATATATGTGGCAGACTTGTGTGAGATCGTCTCACGGTGAGACAATTTTAAGCTTTCGTAAGCCTCACCGTGAGATGACCACACAAGTGTGGCCCTTAAAAAGTGTCATTATTTACTTAAACAAAATTGTTTCAGCTTTGCCATCACATGCATAGAGTACATTTAATGAAACAGTCTCACATCAGACTTTTTGTAGACAGGTGTTGTATGCTTCCTCTTGCTTGGGTTTTTTCTTTGCCATTACCGAGCCTAATGTAAGTGAACATATTATTTTTCGACGGAAAGTACGTATTTCATTTTTTTTCCTGCATGAATTAATACTCTCTCGATCCCAAGAAATGTTTCATTGGCTGTAGACTGGAGTTAGGAATGATGTATTTTTTTACTAATTATTACTTTTTGATATTTTAAGGATATATTTAGGGATGTAACCAAATCAAACCGTTTCGCGAACTATTCGAGTCTCGATTTGATTAAATGTTCGTTCGAACTCGTTCGTTAACCTTAACGAGTCAAACCAAACTTGAATTTTGGGTTCGAATAGTTTATCAAACCAAACTCAAGTCTAAGGGTGTTCGGCTCGAAAGCTCGCGAACATATTCGTTTATAGGCTCGCTAATGGCTCGCAAACGTATTCGTAAATTTTATAATTATTCTTTAGAATTATATATTATTATTTATTTATTAATATTCAATAATTAAATATTTTATATTAAACCACACAAATATGATAATAACTTAAGTGATTATTTAAATATTTAAATACTTTTTACCGTTTATTATTATATTTTGTTAGTTTGTTTATTTAATATTATGAGTAACATTAAATGTTTATAAACGAAACATTCTTTTAATATCCAGGCATAAAATTATTTAAATGTTCATGAAAATATATTCATAAACAAGTTACTTTATTTGTTCGTGAACATGTTCGCGAGTCTTAACAAATAATTTGAGTTCGAGCTCGAGTTCGATATTTTTTTTCTTGACGAGTTCGAGCTCGGGCTCGAGTTCGATAATTTCTTAACAAATAATCCTCAAACCTAGTAGTGTTCGACTCGGCTCGGTTCGATTACATCCCTATCATATATTACAGTTTTTTCACGTAATAATAAAGTAAAAAGTATATATTAAATATCATAAGTATTAGTAAGAAATGACTATTTTGTCTCTAAAACGTGTAGGAATTATTTGTTTGAGTATTTTTACTAAATTTGGGGTGTTAAACTTTTAGCGCTACTAAAAATAATGAAAATGTGAAACTTTTGTAGGGATTTAGAGAGTATTTGATTGTAACCATCTATGTTGGAAAATGTGCATCATGTGCAACTTTCAATTTAGGAGATTTGAGTAGGATGACTGATTTGTTGTGCTGATTTTAATACATGCAGTTAAAAAGCTTGGTTTCAAGACAAACTGGTTCAAATGAACAGGCAAGATGCTTGAATTTTTATTTAAAGTCTTTTCTTATTTTCTATGTGATGGAAAATTTTGCAAAAACTAATTAAAAAAAGTCTCATAGTTTCAAATTAATTTATGCATTTTTTTTTTTTTTACCAAAAACCCTCGTATTATTTCCTATCAAACTAAACATAGAAATTCAATTACTACTAATAGGTAATAGGAGGTGTGAAAAAGAATTCTCTTTTGTGAGAATTTAGGAAGTAAAACTTCGTTATAACTATGTATGAATAGGGCGAAATTCTTTATATTATTCTAAATTAAATATAATGAAAAAAAAAATATTTGTTCTCTCCTAGAAGTCGAATTGCATGAATATAAAATGCAACATTTGAGACACAAATTGAAACTATGAGATCTTTTATTAAAATGAATACTTCCGTACAGACCAAAAGTGAAATTATCCGAAAATAGAATCCTAAATCATTACTTAATTTTTATTAGTTAAAATCTACATTAATATTATTTGATTTGCAGGGTATTGTACAAGGATGTATATCCAGCATAACATCACTTTCGGATCTAGTAGCTCCATTGATTTTTAGTAATCTTACAGGTGATTTTTAAATATCTACAATATTTTTCTATATAATTAAGAGCTAAAAAAATTTTATTTTCATATTCTAAACTAATTACTTTAGAAAATTACAAATTTCTTACAATAATCCTTTACAAATGCAATCACTTCCTTTGAGACGGTTATATTTATAGGACTGTCCCCTCCCTCCCAAATTTTTGCCCCCTCCCCCAAATTTTTTTTTTGAACAGCAAAAAAATAATTTTATTATTAAACACTTGGAGTAATGAGAAATACTCCAAGATATAGCATCCAAGTACATCAGACAACAAGTAATAGAAATCATAGAATTATTTACAAAATCACCAAGTCAAAGCATCCATTAGAACTATTCTAAGCAGCAAAATATCAGAACAAGCAGCAATCTCAACTTCTTCTCCTCTTTGTTACCTACATCCATTGCAACCTCTAGACAACAATATATCCTCCAAACTTTGTCCTCTTTGACCTCCTCTCCACCAATTCGTATAGCTCATATTGATTGAATAAGTACTGTTCCTTCTATTTAACCAACTCCACACTCTACTCTTAATTTCTCCTATTAATATCAACTCATCTACTTTCTTATCTTGGAATATCACATTATTCCTACCCCTCCACATCAGCCATATCACACATATCCAAACCATCAATGCAACATATTTACTAATACCAGTTTTAAACAAACCACAAAATAGATGAAAATTAACTTTTGCAGACGAGTGAATAGGGGAACTTACACCTAGCCACTCGAGACATTCACCCCAAATTTTTGTACTCCAACTACAATTAAAGAGTAGGTGATCAGCAGTTTCCACATTACTCTTTCATATTGGACATGCATCTCCATAATTAGCTGGAAGACAATTTCTTCTTCTCAAGTTTGCCATGGTAGCAAGCCTTCCTCTTATAACTTTCCACGCCATCAACTTTACTTTGGGAATAGCCGAACTTTCCCAAATCTTTTTGTATATTTTTTGGTCCTCTGTCTCCATGTAAGACTTTCTACTCCACAGCATCTCGTATACTTCTCTCACAATATACTTGTCTTTATTGTTTAATTTCCATCTCCAAGTATCTCTACCATCTTTGGTTGGTTTATACCTGTTAAGAGAAGATAACAAAACATTGTGATTATCAATTTCAAAACTCCTAAGTGCCCTTCTACTTTCCCACCTCCAAGTCCAATTCTCCCCTATCCATGATCCCATTTCACTGATCCTAGCATTTTTATTAAGACAAGTATGATAGAGCATAGGATATAAAGTTCTAAGACTCTCTTCCCCCATCCAATCCTCATCCTAAATACTGGTTTCCGACCCATCCCCTATCATTCTCCCAATATACTCTCTAAACCACTCCACTTTATGGTCACGAAGAGACCTAATAATGTTACCCCACCAACCATCACTCGAGCGATTATTTGACTCCAATCCCAACCCCAATAAATCTATCATTTTTGCCCCTCTCCTACTCTCGACTAACTTCACCCACAATCTATTCTTCTCTATTAAACCTCTCCACGCCCATTTCCCAAGAAGAGCTTTATTGAAGCTATCTAGTTCCCGAACTCCCAACTCTCCTAGATTTTTCGGTGAAGTAATTGTGTCCCAATTGACCCACGAAATTTTCTTGTTGTTCTCACTCCCCCCCCAGAAGAATTTTCTTTGGATACATTGAATATCTCTCAACACTATTTTAAGAGCATGGTAGATAGACATTAGGTATATTGGTAGCGAAGACAAGACTGAGTTCAGAAGAGTGAGTTTTCTGCACCTGATAACTTTAACCCCATCCACTTCCTAACTCTGTTTCTAATCTTCTCAACTGCCGCATCCCAATCCGTTCTCCAATTATGTGTTCTTCCAATATTGACCCCCAAGTATTTAATAAGAAGTGTCCCAACTCTATATCCAATCACTTCTGCCATATCACATACTCTGCCATCTTCCACATTCAACCCAATTATGTTACTTTTATTCAAGTTGATCTTCAAGCCTGTAACAAGTTGGAGTAAGATCAAGGCTCTTCTAATAAATAGTGCGTTTTTCAAACTTGCCTTGCCAATGAATATAGTGTCATCTGCATACTGGAAGTGACTGACATTAACCTTGTTCTTTCCAATAGGGATTGGATCATAAAGTCCCATTTCTGCTAATTTCCTCATAATGGAATTGATGCATTCAACAATTATAATGAATAGGATCGGAAGGGTGATAGAGGATCGCCTTGTCTTAGTCCCCTCCTAATATGAAACTCCTGTATCGGGCTACCATTAACCAGTACCGAAGCCCTTGCTGAAGAAACACATTCCAGAACCCAACCAATCCATTTCTTATGGAATTTGAATGCTTTCATTATGATGTCCAAAGCTTTCCATTCGATAGAATCATAAGCCTTCTCAAAGTCAAGTTTGAATATAATTGTCTCAATCTTTTTGCTCTTGACTTCCTCAATCACCTCATTGAGGGCAATCACACTATCAAAGATCAACCTCCCTTTAATGAATGCTGACTGTTGCTCTCCAATTACTCCCTCAAGTGTCGGACAGAGTCTTCGAGCTAGAACTTTTGCTAAGATCTTGTAAGGAATGTTAATCAAGGAAATATGTTTGAAATCACTTACTTCCACTACCTCCTCCACTTTGGAATTAAGGTAATGAAGCTGCTGTTTAAACCTCTAGCTAGTTTCCCATTTGCATGGAACTCTTCAAAGAATTGAGTAATGTCATCTTTAAAAGTTACCCAACACTCTCTTAAGATTGAACTATTGAGTCCATCAGGTCCAGGGCTTTTATCCTCACTGCATGTACATAAAGCCTCCCAAATTTCAACTTCCTTAAAAGGTGCCACAAGAGTATCATTATCATCATCAGAGATATACTTAGAGAAGAAATCCTGGTTCAATTGAATATTGATGTCTTGCCTGGACTCAAAATGAATATTGAATATATCATGGATCCTTTGCTTTACTTTTGAAACCTCTTGTGTCCATCTCTCATCCTTCATAATGCCCACTATATCATTTTTCTTCCTTCTTCTGTTTATGTATCGATGAAAAATCTTTGAATTTATGTCTCCACCCTTAAGCCATTTCATCTTCACTTTCTGCATAATATTTTTGTTCCTGGTGTTCAGATCACAAATCAACATAGCTCTCTCCTTATTTCTCTTAATGATCTCTTCCTCTTCAAGGCCAAAAACTTCATCAAGCAAATCAATTTTATGAATCTCTTTCTTCCTTTCTTCAATCCTCAAGTCAAGACTGTCAAACACCTCTTTTCTCCATATCTTCAGGTCTTGTTTCAGTCTCTTGAACTTTTTTTTAATACAATATCCTTTCCAACCTGTCACCAAGTAGCTTGACCATCTCTCTGCTATAAAAGCTTTGAAATTCGGATGGTTATTCCAACTATTATAACTTTTAAAAGGGATTGGCCCCCAATCCACCGATTTATGTTCCATAATTAACGGATAATGATCTGATGATATTCTATTCAGTCCCACCATATAAGAGTTTGGCCAGGTATTCAGCCATTCCGAGTTTACTAACATTCTGTCGATTCTGCTTTTGCATCTGCTATCAGACCTGTAGTAAGTGAAACTTAATCGGAAGGTCAATCAAATTAGAGTTCTTGATAAATGCATCAAACTCCTTACTATCTTTATTGCAGTCATTAGTAGACTTGCCAACTTTTTCTCCCAACTTGCGAGTGGAATTAAAGTCACCAGCAATGCATATGTTGATGTTAAAAGCCTGCTGAATTACTAGTTCAAGTCTATCCCATAACTCTCTTTTCTCATTTGATTTACATGACGCATAGATATTAATCAGACAGCAATCTGACTGATCATCTTTCCACCTGCCATTCACTATCACTACGTCTGCCATGTCCCAAAAACTTTGAACCAACAATTTATCTTGATTCCACAAAGTGATTATCCCCCCTGATCTTCCTTCAGCATTTTTGACTGCCTATGAACCCCTATTATTACCCCATAATTCTCTTCCTATCTCATCTTCGAATTTAGTTAACTTGGACTCCTGCAAAAAACATACATCAACTTTTCTCTTCCAAATTAATTTCCAAACTTCATCTCTTCTTGATTTTGCTCCTAGCCCTCTAACGTTATAGCTGAGAATGTTCATAAAAACTCCTTCTCTTTGCTCCTAGACCTCTGCCCCTTTGCCCCCTGCTTCTCTTTATTCTGTATACCAGCGTCCTTTCCTTTTCCCTAGGCTGAAAATCAAGATTTCCTGTTCGTTTTTCGTTTTTGGCTCCGCCTGAGAACTTTTCCGTCCATCGCCAGACTCCACTTCTCCTTCCTCCATCTTGAATCTGACAAATCCAAAAGGCTTTCCTTGTTTATCCAATTTCCTTGGGATGAAGAGGTCCACTATCTTTCCTGCTTCACCAAGTCTATTCCATAGGATTTTTTCATCACTGTTGGGTGGGAAGTTTCTGCAAAAGAATGTTGTGCACTCTCCATGAACATCCACCTTTCTCAATCCCTCTGACTGTCTTCCTAGTCCATCGCTACCAATACCTGCTGTTTTTATACCATAACTTTTCTGCCTCACCGGTTGTCGCTCGGAATGGGTACGCCTATAGTCTACTCTCCCCCTCCCCCTCCCCAATTTTGAAGTCTTAAAGTATTTATACACAAGAGGGTCTTTTGTGACCATAATTTGTCATGTCAAAAGCATTTTCTTTGATACATATATTTAAATGTAATAAATAATAATAATTTTTGTTGATAATATGTGTCTTCCTCCAGCTTTATTTTTGTCAGAGGATGCACCATTCCATTTTCTGCGTAGGACTTTCTTATGTAAGTGAATTTGTATATATAATATTAATAATTGTTATCTGACATATATTTCATGTTTCACTTAAATACTGAATTAATTGATTAATTATAATGATTTAATATGCAGCTGATTGGTTTCATTCTGAGTGTATTTGTAAACATCGCTCCTGCAGTATCCACAGACGGAGTTCAAAGCAGGCCTTAGATCTGTGTTACAATATTCAATTAAGTTGTTCATTCTTAAATTAATTTGAAAATAATTAAATCTATTTAATTCATGCACTGCTCAATTAAATTTTATTTGTATACCAAATACCATTTCAAAATTTAATAGCTTAGTTTTATGTGAGAATGCGTCACGTATTGATGAAGTGGCCGTGACAACAAAATAAAATAAATAAATAAATAAATCATTTCCATAAAAAATAATACCCGTTCAATTAAATTATCTATGATCAATAATTTGTAAGATTAATAAAAGACGATACTCCTTTCACCTCAATTTCAATTTCTCATTTTTCGTATTGATTCTTCTTAAATTTAAATTCGCACTTTTATCAAAATGAATGATACTTAATTGATCTCCTCTAAACACAATTTACTTTCAAAATTCTTTACCACGTATAACATTCTTTATACATTTGCTACTAAAAAATACTAGATTATTCAAAAAAAAACTAAACAAATAAAATATTTTTTTATTAATATCCACACAAATAGTAAATACTCCATCCATCCCCCAAATCGTTCATCTTGATTGTACTACGGATATTAAGAAAATGTTATTTTTTGACTAACTTTATTGACTTTTGGGGATAATTTGATATTTTTAGGTAATAAATAAAATATAAAGTTGTTATGTGTAAAAAAAACGGATGTCATTTTTGAAATAATATGCACTTTTAAGGTTTTAGATTAGAATGCTATTTTATTTTTTTGGGGTGAACGATTATATGAAACGAATAAATGATAAAAGAGTGAATGATCCTCTGGGATGGAGGAAATATAAACTTATATCTCAATAAAAAAAGTTATTTAATTATTTATCTAGGACTAAGAGATAACGCATTATCAATAAAATTCCTAATTATTTGTATAAGAATACACAACTAAGAAGTAGGGATGTCAAAAATGGCCCGACCCACCCGGACCCGCCCTAGCTCGTGAATTTGGGGCGGACCCGACCTGATCCGTATCAAGAATGGGGCGGGTCTGGGTAGTAGTGATGCCCCGTTTGGACCCGTTTAAATCCATTTAATATTTATATTATATAACATATTGTGTGTATAATATGTATATTTTATTTATATTTTTTATTATATTCATTATTTATAAGATATATTTGCTTAATTGATTAATTAAATAGAAAATACATGATATTTCTATTTATATAATTACTAATTAAATGAAATAATATATATTATACATTATTTATAATAGATATAAATATTTAAAATAAAATAAAAAAGCAAAATGGGCCAAAAATGGGGCGGACCCACTCCGCCCCGTACGGGTCACGGGCGGTCCGGACCCGCGACAAAAGAATGGGTCCGGGTCCGGGTACTCAACTACCCGACTCGCCCCTGCCCATTGACATCCCTACTAAGAAGTAAGAGACTGTCGATGCATTTTATAGAGTCGATCAATTTGACTTTATGAAGGCGACTAGTAATCTTTTCATTATTATTATTATTATTATTTTAAACCTAATACTTGATTATTTAAGTTATTTATAATCATAATAATAATTTAAAAAAAAAAAGCTGATTCTTGTGTGTCTAAAAATTTGGTAGCACGGAATGTAAACGATTATGTGGGCTGGGCTTTGGTTAAGCCCAGTGAAAGGATTAAACAGCCCAATACAATCAGAGTTGACGTATCTCAGATTTTTATGGTTTCTTGGGTAGGAATTAACATAGTGCTATCAGATTCTATCGTTTATTATATTTTATTGTTATTTCTATATATTAATATTATTATTCTAAAAAAAATATTGCGCTTTTTAAATGAAATATATGGATTTAAAAGATGGAATATAAAATAAAGTAAGGTTTCTTGTACGAATTTGACTTACTTTTTATTTTATTTATTTTTACGACAACTTCAATATTATTATTATTATTATTATTATTATTATTATTATTATTATTATTATTATTATTATAACAGCCCAATACAATCAGAGTTGACGTATCTCAGATTTTTATGGTTTCTTGGGTAGGAATTAACATAGTACTATCAGATTCTATCCGTTTATTATATTTTATTGTTATTTCTATATATTAATATTATTATTCTAAAAAAATATTGCGCTTTTTAAATAAAATATATGGATTTAAAAGATGGAATATAAAATAAAATAGGGGTTTCTTGTACGAATTTGACTTACTTTTTATTTTATTTATTTTTACGACAACTTCAATATTATTATTATTATTATTATTATTATTATTATTATTATTATTATTAAAACAATGGCTAATCTTAAACCCCTTTCAAAGAGCCGGCGTATGTATATAAACCCTAAACCCTAGAAGCTGCTGTTTCTAGACTCTTCTCATCTTCTCAATTTAAACATTCAAGCTCCTTCCACAATCCAATTTGCTTTTCGCACATTTTCTTTCTCTAGTGTGAAATATGTATCGTTTTGCAGCAAATCTTGCATCCAAAGCCAGGTAATGAAGCATCCAGATTCCATTTTCAGTTAATTCCAACTATGTATTGCTATTATGTGATGGTTCAGTTTGATTAAACCCTTTCTTCTTGATCGAACAGGGTTGCAAAAAATGGCAGCCAACAGGTATGTTAATCGCATTAAGATTGCTTGTTGTTTCAGTGTAGATAATTTGGTTTGCCTGTTTGTGTGATGCAATTCTGTTGTGTTAGTTGCAGATTGGTGGTAGATTGGGCTGGAGCAGAAACTATGCGGCTAAGGACATTAGATTTGGAGTAGAGGCTAGGGCTCTGATGCTTAAAGGTGTCGAAGAACTTGCGGATGCTGTTAAAGTGACTATGGGTCCAAAGGTAATGCATTATTGATGATGCTACTTGTTCTGCTTATTTAATTTTCTTATGAATGTCTGAATGATGTAATGTTTTAATGCAAATCTTTGGCAATTCGTCTGTATTTAGTTGTGATTTATTTTGGATTCTCTGGTTTGGTTGTGCAAAATCTAGGGAAGGTTTACCATTAATTTCTTCAATATGCATTGAAATTTAATTAAGCATTGTCTAACGGTGGTTTATTTTGTGTAGGGACGTAATGTAGTGATTGAACAAAGTTGGGGTGCCCCTAAAGTGACAAAGGATGGTGTTACAGTTGCCAAGAGCATTGAATTTAAGGATAAAGTTAAGAACATTGGGGCAAGTCTTGTAAAACAGGTTGCAAATGCTACTAATGATGTTGCTGGTGATGGTAAGTTTAGTAGTAGTTCATGTTCTTATTTTACAATTTGTTAACAATTTTCAGATGCATTGTGCCATGATCAGTTGTGCTTATTGTGTTTTTTTTTATTTCAGGGACGACCTGTGCCACAGTCCTCACTCGTGCTATATTCATGGAAGGCTGCAAATCAGTAGCAGCTGGCATGAATGCTATGGATCTTAGACGTGGCATCACAATGGCCGTTGATGCTGTGGTTACAAATTTGAAAAGCAGAGCAAGGATGATTAGTACATCAGAGGAGATTGCCCAGGTTTCTATCATGCCTACTTCCGGTTCTTAATCAGCCCGCATAATGAGATTTTATATTAAAAGATTATGTGTAGAATGTTTGTCTTGGCTACTTTGGAGCTCAAAGTGCATTTGTGAAAATGTAGGTTGGGACTATATCTGCAAATGGAGAAAGAGAGATTGGTGAGCTGATTGCAAAGGCTATGGAAAAAGTTGGAAAAGAGGGCGTCATCACAATTCAAGTATGTAGACATGCATGATTAGAGTTTATCAGTAGCAAATTTGTAATTGCTAATTCTCTGTAGAATAGGCTTTTCATTAGTGCTCTATGTTTGTCTTTTTGTTGTTTATTTTTGTGATAGGATTTAGTCTTTCTTTAGATTGTGAATCACATTCATCATAGTTTTCACAATGTTTTGTCCTTATAGTCCACGTAAACATCTTGGCTCATTTGTCATGTTTCACTGTATAGAAAATAAGAAAAGCACGGTATGAGAAATATGCATAGCTGCTTGGGCACGAGTGATATTAGCCATGACATGTTACCTTTTGCCATTTGGTGAATTTTTTGTGGTGTTGTAATGGGGCAAAAGAGGAATGATATAGGTAGAAGGATGCCATTTATATATGAAAAGTTTGATGATAGCGGTTGGATATAATCCTTCCAGATTGTGACTATTTGTAACATCGTAAGGGGGAAAGAGGTCAATGATATAGAAGAAGTTTGATAATAGCAATTGGATATATCCTCTTAAATCTGGTATTCTTTTATGATATCTGTGTTGTAAGTTTTTTGCAATTAGTTACCTCTATGTTCACATACGTGTATGAACTCTATCCATATCCTGTATCTGCTGTTCTAATTTTTATTTTGTGCTTTCTTAATGTGATGTACTGATGCTTACTGAATGTATTTGTTTTGCAGGATGGAAAGACACTGTTCAATGAATTGGAAGTAGTTGAGGGAATGAAGTTGGACAGGGGTTATATTTCCCCATACTTCATCACAAATCAGAAGACCCAGAAATGTGTAAGGCTATCAGTTGATATTATTTGTGGCGCATGCAATCTCACAGTTAAAAATCTCCTTCATTTATTTTTCTTTTAATATATTTTACTAAATGTCTGGACTGTTGATAGGAATTGGATGATCCTATTATCTTGATTCACGAGAAGAAAATCTCTAGTATTAATGCTATCGTGAAAGTCCTAGAATTGGCTTTGAAGGTAAGTGTTCTAGTTGCTCAACTTTAAAGTTGAATCAAGTATATGTATTTGTTGCGTTGATGATGTTATTTTTGTCTTATTTCACAGAGGCAAAGACCTCTTCTTATAGTCGCTGAAGATGTTGAGAGTGATGCACTGGCAACTCTCATCCTCAACAAGCTTCGAGCTGGAATCAAGGTACTTATTTAACGTTACCTATTTACATCATTCTGAAGTGTTATATGTTAAGTGCTTATCATATTTGAATATCAACCTTTGCAGGTTTGTGCTGTCAAAGCTCCAGGATTTGGTGAAAACAGGAAATCAGGTTTGCAGGATCTTGCTGTTTTAACAGGAGGCCAGGTAAATATGATCCAAATTATTTTCTTTTAACAGTTATTTATTTACTCATTGATTTCTTAATGAATGTATACTCATTTGTTCCTAGGTCATAAGCGAGGAGCTTGGAATGAACCTGGATGATGTGGAGTTGGATATGTTGGGATCATGCAAGAAGGTTACTTTCATTTGATTTCTAAATATTGAAATCCTTCCATTATTTAATCTTATTCCCCCTTACTCTCAGCCTACCTTTAGAAGTGAATGTATTCTTTACTTAAAACGAATTACATCGTTCTACTATTTACCCCAAAAAATGAAGAAGCTTATTTTCTTCTTAATTAGGTGACTATTTCCAAGGATGATACTGTAATACTTGATGGCGCTGGTGAAAAGAAAGCCATTGAAGAAAGATGTGACCAGGTTCGTGTTGCTTTCTCAAGCACACTGCCTTTTATAGTAAATTCTGCAAATACTTGGCATCTAACGCCAGTTATTATCGCAATTCTTTCACTTATCTAACTCTTTCGTGGTTGTTTGAGTATACAGATTAGGGCAACAATTGACAATAGCACTTCTGATTATGACAAGGAGAAGCTTCAAGAAAGGCTTGCTAAGCTTTCTGGTGGTGTGGCTGTACTCAAGGTGTGTTTTTACTTGCTTACTAAAAACAATTGAACTCTCCTACAAGCTATAGATTTTTGTGCATGTATATGTTGATCAGATTGTTATCTCTTCAATTGGCAAAAAGATAATTAGCATATAATTTGAGCAATTATTTCTTTCTCAGATTGGAGGAGCTAGTGAAGCAGAAGTTGGTGAGAAAAAAGATCGGGTTACTGATGCTCTAAATGCAACAAAAGCAGCCGTAGAAGAAGGAATTGTACCTGGTATGGTTTGTACATTCTCGTTTGTGGTAAAAACTTTAACGTAGTAATCGGCAAAGGAAGATGCTAGAATTAATTATAAAAATGCAGGTGGAGGTGTTGCTCTACTCTATGCATCAAAAGAGTTGGAGAAGTTGCCAACAGCCAACTTTGACCAGAAGATTGGTGTTCAAATTATCCAAAATGCATTGAAGGTGTGATAATTTTTACAAAAATGATCTTTTACATGCTGCCTGCATTTATACCGACGTTAATATCATCATATAATTCTATCCGCAGACCCCAGTTTACACAATTGCATCAAATGCCGGTGTAGAAGGTGCTGTTGTTGTCGGCAAATTGCTGGAATCGGAAGACCCTGATCTAGGATATGACGCTGCAAAAGGTCTGTTTATGCAACAGCTAATCTTAAGTTTCGGATGAGAGGTTCTGTTCAACACTAAAATTTGTGGTTCTCATGTGCAAACAGGTGAGTACGTTGATATGGTCAAGGCTGGAATCATCGACCCGTTGAAGGTTATTAGAACTGCTCTTGTGGATGCAGCTAGGTAAGCGACCGATGCCCTCTCTTTATTTCTTTAGTATGAACACTGCTGATGGATTGATGATAAATGTGTGCATCTGCAGCGTTTCTTCATTGATGACCACCACGGAAGCGATCGTGGTGGAGCAACCAAAGGACGAGAAGGCTGCGCCATCGATGGGCGGTGGTGGTATGGGCGACATGGATTACTGAGAAAAGGTCTAACGTAGATTATGGAGAAAAGGAGGAGAAAAAGAAATAAAGATGAGCTTAGTTGCAGGAACCATTATTATCATTTTGTAATCATATGATGTTGGATTAGGATTAGACTACTCTGTAATTGTTTCTACAATTGGCATTGTGTTGGGTAACAATTATTTTGACTCTTCATCTTCTTGATTATTGCCAAAATATGTTGTTTTGATCCCAAAATTTGAGTGGATGTATTAATATTGTGAAATGTGAATGCGGTCGAATTTGAAAACCTTAATAAAGAACTTTTAAGTGAACTACAAGGTTTATTTGAAAAGAAAATTCTATCCATTCAAAAATATAAAACTAAAATCATAAAGTTATATATAGCGTAATTATATAAATTTATCATTAATTAATTTGTTATTTTAATGATATTTAATTTAATTATAAAATATTATCTAAAAAATAAAAAGCTTAATATATGAAATACTTTCATATTTTGATTTCAGTTCATTCCACCTACCAAGTCGTTGCACTTTTTTAGTTTCAGTTCTTTGGCAAAAAAAAATTATAAATTTACTGGACTTTGCATGCCCTATAAGTTCTTAAACTTTTCTGCAAGTTAAATTCTTTTTTAAGCATTAAAATTGAAAAAAATTAAAAGTCAATATAAAAGGACTTAAAAGAAAAAGGAAATTATATAAGGGTAAATATCAAAATTAGTCATGTAAGTATGTCATTTTCCAACATTAATCCTTTATCATTTGCAACTCTCAATTTTGGTCCTTTTTTGTCCAGTTTTAGTCCTTTTGGTCCAATTTTGGTCCACTATTGGTCCTAAATATATACACATTCAAACCATTTTTGGACTTTTTTTTAACATAAAAGACTAAATCTAGACAAAAATGACTAAATTTGGACCAAAATGACTGAAACTGGACCAAAAGGACTAAAACTGGACAAAAAAAGGACCAAAATTGAAAATTGCAAATGATAAAGGACTAAAGTTGAAAAACAGACCAATCATATTTACTCGTTATATAATAAAAGTTGGATTCCATAAAATTAAGTATTCATAGCCTTTGTTTGAAAAACTTAGTTTGAAAAACTGCAGTGTCTATATTTCATATCTTCTTGCCAAAGTAATCAATCTGATCACAAACTATACAAAGGTAATTCTTAACTCTCTTTACAGATCTTGTTGGTTTGGGTTTTGTTATCTACTGTATTTTCTTGTTTCACTAAAGTTTTTGTTGTATCTGTTATTATAGATCCAGTAATTTATAGTTATATTATTCTTGAATTAGAGTTCATTTATGATGATTTTAGTGGTGCTCCCACTGATTGACATCCATCATGATCAGACAAATTACTATTCTGAATTTGTATGCATACATGTATATATATATATATATGAAAGTCATAAACCCAGGTTCCAGAGTTAGTTATATACATACATATGTATATACATAGATTCTGTAATTTATTGATAAATTATTGTTGAATTAGAGTTGGTTTTATGATGTTTTAGTATTAAAGAGTTAGTTGTATACATATGTATGTACATAGACTCTGTAATCGATTGATAAATTAGAGTTAGTTTTATAATGTTTTAGTAATGATTATTGCCCTCTATCATGATCAGACAAGTTTATTTTTCTATGTTTGGCAACATGAATTAGAATTGGAGGAGGTGAAATGGCAGAGAGTGCAGTATCATTTGTTTTGGAGCAGCTAGCCATGTGGCTAGGCGAAGAGAGACGACTACTTGGTGTGCTCGAACGAGAAGTGGAGTACATACGAGATGAGATGGGGCAGATGAGGGAGTTCCTCCGAGTTGCTGACGCGAAAGAAGAAAGCAACACTGGCCTCAGAGAATGGATCAGACAACTCCGAGAAATCTCATACGATGTTGAAGATGTTCTTGACATATACATGCTTAGATTTGGACAAAGTCATACTGGAAATGGATTCAGTGGCTTCATCAAGAAAGCTTATGATTCAGTTAAGCTTTTGAGAGCTCGACATCGGATGGCTTCAAGTGTAGATTAGAGAATGTCTCCAAAAGTCAGCAGAGATACCGCGAAATGTATGTTGTTGTAGATGAGTTAGGCTCTAGTAGTTCCATGGTTCCAACCAAAAACCTGTGGTGTGATGATAGAGGTGATGCATTGTTCTTGGAAGAAACTGATGTTGTAGGAATCCAAGAGCCAAAGAAACAACTTTTTGAGTGGATTCGGTCAGCGAATGTTGGACTTGAAGTGATTTCAGTAGTTGGAATGGGTGGTTTAGGGAAAACCACCCTAGTTAGTAAGGTGTACAATTATGAATCCGTGAAGAGGTGTTTCGACAGACATGTTTTGATCGTTGCTTCGGACTACAAAGACTTCAAGCATTTGTTAGCAAACCTTATAAAGAAACTGGTTGGTGAAGTCAAGGAATCACCACCTCTAGAACTGGAAGACATGAGTGTTGATGAGGAGAGATTTCATTCACAAGTCCCTTTGTAATGACAAGTATATTATTGTTCTAGACGATGTTTGGGACGTATCTATTTGGGAAGTCATCAAATTTGCGCTCCCCAAAAGAGGTGCCCGCGGTTGCATCATCATCACCACACGCTTTCTCAGCATAGCCAATGCAGCTTGTTGTGAGACGGGTCATGTTTACGATTTGCAACCATTACCAGTAGAAGAATCGAGGGAGTTGTTCTACAGGAAGGCATTTCCTAGAAATCTATGCCCTCCTAATCATCTAAGAGATTTTGTTGAAAATATCTTAAGAAGATGTGAGGGTCTCCCACTAGCTATTGTTTTAATGGGTGGGCTTCTAGCTAAAAAGAACGACAGGCCCGACGAATGGGAGAAGTTCAATAGGAGCATTACTCATGAACTAGGCGATGGTGGTAGCCTCCGGAGATTGTGGATGCTACTCTCTCTCAGTTACAATGAATTGCCTTACTATCTCAAGTCTTGCTTTTTGTACCTCAGCATGTTTCCAGATGGTGGCCTGCTGAACACACACACTGTCATTTGTCTATGGATGGCTGAAGGATTTGTAATTGCAAGACAAGATAAGACAATGGAAGAAGTAGCAGAGGAGTACCTCAATGAACTAGTAAGTCGTAGTCTTGTTCAGGTGGCTGAGCAAGATTACGATGGAGATGTAGTGGCAATCCGAATCCACGACTTGGTACAAGAATACATTACCTCAAAGTCAAGGGAACACAACATTGTAATTGTATACAGGGGAGGCCAAGAGATGCAGTGTCCTAATAAGACGAGACGCCTCATGATTCAAGAATCCATCCCTTTCTCTATGGAAACACACAACTTTGAGTGCCTTCGTTCTCTAGTTCTGACATGTGGGGGGAATCAGGTGGCTTGTGGGGCGATCAAAGAGTTGGTAAAAAGATGTCGGCTTTTAAATGTGTTGGACTTGGGACGAGCTCCATTAGAAGTCATCCCAGATGAAGTTTTCAGACTACATCATCTAAAGTACTTGTGCTTAAGCAACAACAATGTCAATCACATTCCAAGGTCCATAAAACATCTTGAGTTCTTGGAAACATTAGAACTCATCAATTCTAACGTGACCGAGTTGCCTAATGAAATTCTAAAGCTTTTCAGACTTAGACGTCTACTGATTTACGATGATAAGAACAGATTCACATTTCACAGTACACAAGGTGTTAAGGTTTCATGCTGCATAGGTGATTTGCTTGTTGTCTTTGCAAGAACTGTACTATATAGATGTGGATGGCATCAAAATTGCGAGGGACATAGGGTAGCTCAAGCAGCTGAGGATATTAGGCGTTGTGAACTTGAGAAGTGAAGACCCGTTGCCAAGTTAACCAATCTTCATTGGTTGAGCATTTGTTCGACAGAAAAGGGTGAAAAGTTGGACCTAGACTACCCTCTCACTGGTTTGCCATTTCTTAGAACACTTGTCTTGCGTGGATGCTTAGAGAAGCTATCTCAATGGATATCGTCCTTGAACTGCCTCTCCGTTGTCAATCTACGTTGGAGCAGATTGAGGGAGGATCCACTTGACATTCTTCAAGATTTGCCAAGCTTGGCAAACCTGAATATACATGATGCCTACGTTGAGGGATTGAGATTCAAAGCCCACGGGTTTCGTAAGCTCAAAGAATTGTGGCTGAAAGAATTCAACTGCCTGAAATGGGTGGTGGTGGAGAAGGGCTCCATGCATGTGCTTCTGAAGTGGATCATGCGGGACTGCCAGTTGTTGACGGAAAAGCCTCAGAGAATCGAGCATCTGAAAAATCTTGAGGTTCTTGATTTCGGAAATATGGCTAATGAGTTCGTGGAGAGGGCTGTTGAAGAGAGGAGAAAAGAAGGTAATTGGAGGCTTGCTTGTGTTCACGATGTTCGTTTCTTCCATGTCATCTGTAGTGAGTGGAAGAGGCTGCAACACCACCTTGATGCATGATGGAAGACTTGTCTTATAGACTTCTCCTCATGGAAGATGATACACGAAAATAGCCGGATCTAATGGAAGACTTCTTGTTGTATAGACTTCTCATCATGGAAGATGATATATGAAAATGACGCAGAAGACCCGGCGTGGTTAAAATGGACTAGGATCATGACAACACTGCCCCTCTAAACCCTGCTTAAAATCGCCCCCACCAATAGCTCACTCCGCAATGCTCTATTAATTTACTTGGAATTTCATCTGAAGCTTTTATAAATTCGAGCATATTTGCATATTTTACATTTTGAGTATCATAAAGCTTCACAATTCTATTTCAAATATTCAATAACTCAAGTCTATCTCGAATTAGTTGAAGTAAACATTCTCTATATAAAAAGGGGTATGAATTTACACTTCTTGCTTTCTCATACAACTCAGTTTTGAATGTGGAAACTCAGCTTCTCATCATTAAGAAATCACCACACATTCTACAATTTATCTCTGGATGAAAGCTTATGTATAAATTTAACCAAAAAGGCTACAATTCCAACTTCTATATACACCAAGTACAAGTTTAGGATGCAGCATCTGCGTCGAAAGCAATATCTGAAAGGGAATTTCAGAGTCGGTTATCTCGTTTTCCTATGCCTCTGGCTTCCAACGCATTCTGAACAATACCATTTGCCTTTCGGCTGTTCTTTTAGGCCAACACAGCCATAGTAGAACCACTCTATCTTGCACTGTTGGAAAAGCAACAAATATTATCAGCTTTGGATTAAGGTGTGATACAAGGGTGAGGCTATACGCACCCCAAGAATTCTAAATGCACCCACACAGTAGAATCAGATAATTTGATAGTACATAGATCCAAATATGCTCCCCCACCCAAAGATAAGAAGTTGACTCGAGTTGTTTACTTACATTAAGGTTATCACACGCAACCATTTCCCCATAGCTCACTTGGTTGCAGAAACAATAAGTTGGTTCATTGGGATCGACAGGAAGCTCTAGCTCCATACTAGTTGAGTTTGCTGCCGCTGTGGCAGTTGTAGATGCAGAGGCTGCTGCTGTTGCAAGGCGAGTCCTGTGGAGAAGATATGGTTGCTCAATATAACAAAGTGGTCCCAATGGCACAGATTTCACTAGGGATATTAACAGGAAAGCATCACAGAGAGCTTTCAAGCAAAAAATGGAAAAAATGGGTGAATTAACCAATTTACTATACATTCACAAGAGAAGCAAACATTACAAAGACATTTTCTACACAACTCTTATCATAACATAAGATGAGTAGATCTTAACTGCATGCTTCAATAAGTTCACACACTACTCCAAATAGGCAATCTTGCATAATCATATTATCTTCAAAATTTAGACAAAAGGTTATAGATTTTCTCTTGAGCGGTGATTTGGGCATTTCATTCAAAGGTCACGTAAGATGTAATTATAGAGTAATCCAGTTTTTTAAATATATTTCCCTTCCAAATAATGTAGAAGGTCTATTCATGTTAAAATAGTAGAATATAATCTACAACCAACAGCATCATGCAATATTTGATAGAAGTGAACTCACAAAAATATCATTCACTGAAAATATCTGAATGTATAACAGGTTCATGGGTAAGGATTTACTTCTTACGCCCTCGTTACTAGTTTCACCTACTTTTCCAGCTTTCACGTTGGTGTCATGAGTTGGAGGAGTCCCAGCTGCAGCCAGCTCTCTTTCAGCTATTCATATAAAAAATTACATCAACTGCGAGAAACCAAATAGATACATATTGCATTCAATTAAAATTGCACGAGGAGAGACATCCAAGTCAACAGATAAATACCACGCTTAAGATCTTCATCAAATTTTTTCAGATACTGATCAAGCTGTTGAATGTGAGTGTCAACCTATACATGGAAAACAAAAAAACCATGAACTCAATAACCCACTCTGCCAAAGTAGTTTTAAACAAATAGATGGAAACTTTTCTAACAGACACCGTCACACCAATCTAAAATCAACATCATATAACAATAGACAATAAGCATTAGAAAGCTAAATTGAAGACCTTACAAGTCAAAATGAAAAAAACGCCAGAAATATTGTACCTACAAAATTTTTCTAAATTTAACCATATCCCAACATTTCAAAGAGACTTATCAGTATTTTCAAATATCCTGTTGTTCCTTCGAACCAAATAGACCAGCATACAATGAGAACACTGACTATCTATGGACCCACCCTGGCAAACATCACAAATACCATCTAAGATTCCAAGCGAAGATGTCCGCAAATGATCTGAGACACTACGAAAACCAAATTCAAGTAAGATTCTGGACCACAAAAACTGTCTTTGAGCTGGACTTGCACAAAACAAAACAACAAGGAAAAGATGCATGAATTTTTTTTTCTGCACCACATCACAGATAGACATCTTACCCTAAACTACTTGCCAAGAAAACAATAGACCCTTTGTAGGCACCAGCAATTTCCAAATAACCTTGGAAAAATGAGAAAACAGGAAAGTAATATATGGGGAAAAAAGATGCATTGAAGATTTGCATGGAAAAAATGTCCAAGGAATCCTCCACCCACATCCAATAATCTTTAGCCCCCTCGACCAGAGTCACATTCTATAACAAACCCAAAGTGGAACACTACTCAAGCATTTTAGATAGCTTATTACTTTAAAAAGGAAATATTAAATAAAGGAGCACCCTTGGTTTAGAGAGCCAAACAAAAGAAGCAGGTTGATGTACAAGAGAAGAAGAAAATTGATGTGATGAAGGGAATAGATCCAGGAAAGGTCAAAGGAGCGACCCCCCAACCCCCACCACAATTCCTCCCATGAGCTATAACTATATGAAACTCAAACTAGAATCCATTGCACCCTTATTACACCATTGTGTTTGCCAGTATATCTCCCATTCTTAAAAGGAGAACAACAATCAGACATCTCTAACAATATTTCAAAAATTTAGTGATACAGAAGAATGACATTACAATAAGCTAACATCAAAAAGTATAACAATTAGGGTCCTGAAACTCAGAAACACAAGGCACAAGAATCACATTCAATCACAACACAATTTAGGGAAACTTTCACGTTTACCAAATCATAAGCCTGAACAGCCAATGCAACTTTCTCATCAGCAATTCTGAGGGCATGTTTCTGTTCATCTAAAGCATCATCTGAAAATTTAAGAAGAGATGAATTTGGGGTGATGCTACTAGACTTAATACCACGCTTCATATCATCTAATTCTTGCTCACAGCGCTGCTCATTTTGCCTCTGAATTTCTGTTCATCAAATAAAAGAGTATGGTGATGTTAAACAAGTATGGCCTTCATACAATGAATAAAGTTTAGGAGATAAACCCTACGTACATAGATTTTTCTTAATCAAGAGAGCATAAACTCCATGAAGTAATAGTTGCATATTCTTTTCAGACAAAGCATACACTGAAGCACACACAATTTGAAAATACAGAACTGTGGCAAGCCCACTTTATCTTTACTCTAATGAATTTTTCTATACTGCCACTACCAAAGTATTGTAGGTTCCAGGCCAGTAGAATAAACATTTTAGCAAGCACGAAGGTAAAATTTGAAATAAGAAACTCCCAATATCTCCAGAAGTTCCCTTAGCAAAGAAAGTCTCTTAAGAGCTACTCAGTCCACTGGACACAATCTCCAAAATCAAATTTTAATCCGTTGAACAAAGAAAAAATTCAAGGACCATAAAAGACAAGCAAATTCCTTTTCACGACACTTACCTTGTAAGCTCTTGTTAAGATCGCGTAACAGGTTATATTTCCTTTGCAATATATTTGGTAAGGCTTCAATATCTATACAGAAAACAAGAAGTTTAAGAAGATTATTAGCAACTATCCATACAAAGGCAGAGAGAGTAATTTGCTGAAATTTATGACACCTAAAACAATCATGACTTAATTTTATGCAAAATACCATTAGAGAATAGAATTCCGAAACAACAAATAAACCAAACTTTCTTTTGTAAAAATCAAATAAACTTTAATCCCCATTTTAAATCAAAACATAATTCAAAAGAAGATTATACAGAAGAAAATGTTAATCCAAATTCGCATCCAAATTAATGATTCCATGACTCAAAAACACTATAGAGGTAAATCCAATCAAATGAAAACGAGAATTTCAGCAAAATTATGTCATAAAACGAACTAGGGTTTCTAAAACGATACATGTGATCAATCTAGAAAACACAAATTTAATTTTCAAGATAGGAATTGTACTCACTAGCTTGAAATTCCTCGCCGATAGACATGTCTCCGGTATGAAACTTGCGAGATTTCAGATTAAAGCAGTGGAAAATCTCGTTGAACCCTAACGAATCTTCCTGCTAGAGGATGCCTACTGCGAGTCTATTAAGAGATTTATATTATTTGGAAAAATTATGAAAATACCCCTAAATAATAGTGCTTGATTTTTAAAAATGTTACCTAACAATAACATAATTTTATTTTTTTAATGTCACATTTTTAATTTTTTGTTTATTGCTATTATTTTTGCTCTTCGTCATAATTAATGCATGGTCGCATATTAATATCACGTAAAGTCGCCTGCAGTGTCGCGCATACATTACTAAATAAAACATGTGTATAATCGTATATATAGTCGTGTGTAGGTCGTAGGCGTAGTCAGAGAAGAGGATGCAGCTTAGGTTAATTATATCCAATTTTTTTAAAAAAAATAAAATGGTATTTTTCTTTAAAATTATAAAGAGTGACATTTTTTCAAAATGAAAAAGTGATACTTTTACTGATGCCCTATTATTTGAGTTCGTATTTTGTGCGTCTTAATATATAATATGTTTAAGAATATAACATTTTTTTTAAAAGAATATATACCTTAATTAATAAAGATGTTATTTTTTAATTGAAAATGAATATGGATAGTACTAATATTCAAAGAAAAAGAAAAAATGGTTAATTGCAAAAAAATCACAAACTTTACTGTTATTGCAAATTAATCTCCACTTTTAAGAAATTGCAAAAAAAAAAAAAACCACCACCTTTAAGTATTATTGCAAAACGCATCCAAAAAACCCATACTTTTAGTCACAAATTGGATTTATTTTGCAACAATACTTAAAGGTGTTGATTTTTTTTGCAATTTCTCAAAAGTGAGAATTAATTTACAATATGTCTAAAGTTCGTGGTTTTTTTTGCAATTAACCCAATAAAAAAATCCAGAAAAATTAATGATATAAATTTTTATTTAAATAGTACAAATTTTAATACTAATGAATATAAAATTGAATTTAGGCATACAGATTTAGCTCTGTGCGTCCAGATGCACATATTTAGGGGTAGACTTGTGTGAGAGTCTCACATTAAGCTCATTTTACTCTTTTAAAATTAGTTATCACTTTTAATTATAGATGTTATAACTTTTATTTTAAAATGTTATCGCTTTTCATTTATATATTATAAATTGTTTATGAAATAATTGTTATCACTTTTCAGTTTTCATAATTGAGTATCACTTTTTCATTATAAAGGTTATTATAAAGTGATTTTGAAATCTAACTGTGGATTTTGAAAACTAAAATTTAGCTTTCAAACCAAAAACAAACATCACATTATGAATTTAGTACAGAGGACATATATTATCCTTGTCCTTATGCTAAACTTTGAATAATGTTCTTGCGCGTTATATTTATCTTAATAATTTCGTACTCTAAATATAAATTACTTGCTACAGCATATTAAAAGTAGTGTAGATTTAGTGTGAAACCGTCTTATATAAGTCCTTACGTGAGACGGATAAAAAATGATAAAATGTTACTATCATTTTTCCTATAAAATTTTATCACTTTTGCTATTAAATATTATCACTTTTTATTTATACTATAAATTGTTAATAAAATAATTCATTGTACCATTATCACTTTTTATCGATTGAATATCACTTTTTGTTAATTATATCATCACTTTTTATCCGTCTTACATAAGAGTTTACGTGAGACGGTCTCACACAAGTCTTTGACGTATTATTATGAATGCTGGGCCATTTAAATCCTAAAATAATCATCAAACTAATTTATAATAATAGGGTAGTAACAAATCCTTTATTAAGTTGCCTAGAAATTAAAATACATGCACATAAATGTTAGTCCTTGCCAACTTTCACCAAATCCATTTCCTCCCAGATCTTTAAAATGCAAATAATAATAATGTGGTAATTACAATAATACAAAATATTAAATTATTATTATTATTGAATAGGAAAAAAAAACTTATATCTTACTTGCTCACTCACACAATTTTTGATCAAAACCTAACCCCTTACAATTATGCATGCAAGAATCAAGATCTAGTTCGTGTGAAATAATTTGTTATTCATATCTTATGGACAATTACACTTTTACCCTTGTTTTCTTTATGTGTCAAGACTAGATATATCCTGAGATTGGGGATTTTAGTATTTTCAACCAACGTTACCACTTTATCATTATTATTATGCTACCAAATTAATATAGATCTTCAATAATTTTAGTCGAGATCATCTTCTATCAACGGTGTGTTCGAGTCATGAGCTTAGTGAGGGTCATGTTTAATATCGTCCCAGAAAATGAGTTATAATGGATAAAAAGTGTGTACAAAAATTAATACATTTGTCTCGTGATTTTTAAATATATATATTTTTCAAAATATATTTAATGAAATTATATATATATATATATAACCATGCATCATTCATCTCTTACTAAAGCTAATATTCGAGTCGAGCAAGTCGAGTAGTCATATTCAAACTTGACTCGATAAGGAAGCGAATCTAAGAATGAGCTCGACCTTGTTTGAATAATTTTCGAGTCGAGTCGAGCTCAAATTTGATTGGTCTTCTTAAGCAAAATGAGTCAAGTTTATCGAGCGTTATCATTATCGAGATAATTTTAATTAATATATTTATATTTTTATTTAATTTAATACTCCCTCCGGCCATTTCAAATGACACATTTTCCATTTTGGTTGTCCCACAAAAATATGCACATTTATTAAAAAAGCAAAAAGTCAAACAGAATCACCATTCACATACTATTTATTTACATAAAAACCACCATTACCTAATACATCTAACATACTTTATCATTTATTTATTATAAAAAAATATCATAATACCCCTAAAAGTTATTACTTTTCTTAATCTCCATGCCGAAAGAGGCATGCAAACTTTTGCGGGACGAAAGAAGTAATTATTATTAAATAATTGAACCTTATCGAGTTGAGCTCTGCTCACCTCGTTAATAAAACGAGTATAAAACGAGCTCGACTATTCACAAAACGAATCGAGTACGAGCCTTATTAAACGGAGTCGAACTCTCAGCTTAACAACTCTAGCTTTTTGGCAATGATATAAATTTAACATATGCATAAAAAAAAAAAAAAACTAAAACAATCCTAAATTATCACTATAAACTTAATTAATTTTCAAAATCCATAAAAGAATAAAAAGGACGGATCTTAATTCATAATGTTACACAAACGTTGTGTGAAAGTATATATAGGAAGATATAAAGGACAAGAGGAAAGATGGCAAGGCCCAAAGCTTAATTAACTAGCATATGAATAAAAGCCAAAATATTTGGTGGAAAATATAGCATTAATACGCGGTCAGTGCACATGGCATCAAATGATTAAACCATACCTACTTTTTCCTAACAACCTTTTCTTTTTCTTTCACTTGTACCCATTTTCAGGAGGTAAGAAACATCTTTTGAAAAATTACATAATATGTTGGGAGGAGTTAGTTCTTCATTCTAAATCATTATCTCTACTAATCAATATCCTCAATCTAAGGGGATTAATCTGCACCGACACCATATGATCCCATCTATAATTAAGTAGATTAAGTTTCATATGAGATTATTTTACTAACTGAATGTAATATGTTAGAGTTAGTTTTTTGTAAATCGAATTTACAAAATTGAGTTTACATCATACCCTTGTAAACCATGTGGTCTCCTTTAATTTAATTACTCTAGTAATACATAAGATACATAGGATTGTAAGAGGGACCATAGAGTTTACAACGTGAACCCAATTTACATTGACCATTTTTAATCTTATTTTGTGTGAACCCTCCATACTTAAAAATTGTAAAATAAATCATATTATTATTATATAGTAAATCATAAATCTACATTCTTATCAGTACAATTTATTTATACTCACTTTGTCGACCGAACACTAATGGTTGCTTTTTCTATTTTAATGTGTAGTGAGGTGAGAGATATAATACTTTTATTGCATAGTGAATAGTTATATTAATGTTGTGTGCGAGGCTCATAGAAATATTAATTATTTTGTGTAAATCTTTTTTACTACTATAAATAAAAATGCAAACTTTATGATGAGACGCCCAAAATAAAAATGCGAAAATGTTATGATGGGATGAAAGTAGTATTTATGAAGATTTTTTTTAATTCAAGACTTGAAAAATAGATTAATTATTAATTAGAGACTTGAAAGATCATCCAAAAAAATGTGAAATTTTCAATATATGATCTAAAATCATAAAATTAATTAAAATACATAACAATAACTACATTAGAATTTCACATATTAAATATTTTACAATTAAATATATATCATTTATTAATGACAAATTTATACGTTTATATTATATAAATTTTAAAGATTTTACAATTTTAGATAATAAATTGATAATTTTATATCTTTCAAGTCTTAAATGGTTAGAAATTTTTTTTAATCTCTATTTATAATTAACCTATTAGTCGTTTACTAATTGATAAAACTCCTATATAGAATGAGCACGCATTTTTAACATCCAACTTAAAAAATGAATTAAATATCGAGGGAAAAGACAAAATAAAATTAGAGCAAAGATGCATTACCTCGAGCACCTCCCGTCGAGTCCAACGGTCAGTAAATGAATTTCCTATATACTCCTATTAATTAAATTGGGAAAAAAATAATTATTTAGAAAAAAAATGTGAAGACAAAGTTTAAGGTAACATTGGCCAGCTTATGATGGGCTCCACCTCAACCTATACTTTGTCTTGTTTTTCTTCGTCCACATTGCTTCATCAACACACTTACTACTGACTAGCTATGTCTCGTCACTTTTATTCTAAGCATTATTTATTACTCCTTCCGTCCACGGTTAATCTATCTATTTTATTATTTTGGATCGTTCACTATCAATTTTTTTTTTGAACTATGAGATCCACACCTTTCACTAATACAAATAAAATATGAGACTCACACCCTCTACTAATAAAACTATCTACTATACAAAAAATAACAATACTCTTTAATCCACGTACAAAAAGCAAATGGATACATTGGGGATGGACGGAGGGAGTATATAAAGTAATTAACGTTTATAATTTTATTCTCTGGAATATATTCCCCTCGTCCGCTATTGACGTATTAATTTGCTTTTTGCACGTGAATTAAAGAATATTATTATTTTATATGAGTATAAAATTGGTAGTTGTATGTGGTAAGTAATTGATAGTTGTGGACTTTTTTACTTAAAAAAAAAATTAATACCTTTACAGTGAACGATCAAACTAACCAAATGAGTACATTACTCGCGAATGGATGAAGTATATAATTACTTCGATGGATGAACTCAACCTATAACGGGACATGTCGATCATATAATGTTTAGTGATATAGTAGTAAATTGGATTAAGCTTATGTAAAAAAATTCTCACAACAAATTGTGTTAATGCGAGGGTGGGTTTCTCTTAGCAATCCGAGCGATACGTATAAGATCGTGAGACCATTTTACTTTTAATTAATTATATTACGAAATATCTACGAAATAGTTTATTTAAATAATTAATTATTTTTCAACAATTAAATATTATTTTTTATTAAATATTATATTACTTTTTATTCATTCTACTTAACTCATTTTGTGAGTTGACAAGTGTTTGCTTAAATACCCATGTATTGAAGAAAAATAAAGAACGTCAATCATATTTATTGATATTATATTAAGGTATATAAATATTTTTTTACTACAAATTGTGTACCTAATATTGAGAGTTCTCTTAACAACCCATGTATTTAAGAAAAAAAAGTTTTTTTTTTAAAAAAAAAAAGTAAATTTAGCACATTGTTAACTACCCACGTTTTAGGTGTAGTCTTGTACTCCCTCCGTAAGGTGTAGTCTTGTACTCCTTTCATCCCACGTGGTGAAATTTTTTTGCATTTAAATTAAGGGATATACTATTTAATGGGTATTTGGGAGTAGTTGAAATGAGAGAAATAATATTTTAATTGATAGTGTGTATGTGTATTAGTATGATGTGTGGGTTTCATGAGATATATTAATTGTTTTGTGTGGGTCTCATTTACTAAAAAATGAAATACACTTCTTGTGTTGGGACGAACGAAAATAATAAAATATATTTCTTATTGTGGGACAGAGGGAGTATAAGATAAATTTATAATTGAGATTATTGCTTGAATATTTTTTAGACGTGGGACAAAATGATTAATTGGTATGAAAATTTTTATGACATGAAGTAAAAAACAATAAAATACTTCCTCCATCCCAGAATTTTTTGTACATTTCCTTTGTAAGTGTGCAAAAAATTTATTTAGATGCTCTAACTCCAAAGTGTTACAGTTTACAGTGCACTCTCCTTGTAGCTGACTTTTTTATATGTATGCTGTTGTATTCTCATCATTTATGTTATCTATAAGCAATAAAAGAGAAAGGTAATAGTAATAATATATTTTGCATGTGACAAAAGCGAGTTGTTATATTATTCATTAGGAGGAGCCTGATTTATCTTTTTCTTGTAAAAGAACAAAAGTGAGTTTTCTTGCAGCTTATTTAGAATCAAATCTGACTCTTTTCTTCATTCAGTCACTCTTTCTATGTAATCTCTCTCTTTAACTCTCTCTCTCTCTCTCTCGTTTCCAGAGAGAGAATTCTCAAGTTGCAGAACCAAGAACAGAAAAACAGGGTAAGTTTTCTATACCATCAAGGATTCACATTGTTGAATATCTTGCAGCATTTTGCATGATTCTCACCACATTGTCTTTTCTTACAAAATTATGGTTCAAATTTTATTTACAAAATAAATGGGACTTTCTTTGTAGTAAAGAATGTGTGATGAAGAATTCAAGCAAGATTGAAGGCATATGTTTCTTAAGTTAATATTTCTTGTTGTATGCTTAGAAGTTTCACTTCTTTGGCCAACAAAAAAAGTTTGTCCCCTTTTTTGAAATGTTTTGAGTAATTTGAAGGTTAAATTTAGCACATTGTTAAATCTTGATAAAAGGGTCTCTCTCTCTCTCTTTTTTTTTTCCTTTCATGAGATGGTGATATTATTAGGCATGCCAAGTAAATTACCTGCTTTACTTCCAACCCCATTTTTCTTTTTTTACTAACTCATTGATGAATTTTGATTCCTTTAAATTATAATTATTTTTAGTATTTATTTTTTGTGGGTTTTGTAAAAAGAAGAGTTTAGATTAATCAACCTATTCGTTGCGTGAGCATAATGTATCTTTGATGGATTAGATACTTTTCTTGCATTATAATTGGTTGGGTAGATGAAGGAATCTTGACTGGTTTACCATGATTTCCAAAAAGCTATTGCCAAAATTCTATACCAATTGAAGCATACTTTTCAACATCATTTTATACAGTATTTAAAGCTCATAAAAGGAAACAATCACCCTATAGCTTCAATATTGATCTACTCTAAAGGATTCACTTGGATAATCTTGAAGATGATTGTTAAGTACTTTCTAAGGCTGTTTTGGTAGTTAGTTGACGGAATCATGTTTATTTTGAATACTTAGCTTTTCTTGATAGGATGGATCATGAGCATGGCTGTCGTGTTGAATCTACGGAGCAGCCGGAAACTACGAATAGGGAAAATGGAGGTTCTCCATTTGATGAAATCCCTCACAAGGATGTTAAGTGCTCTGTTAGGAAGAAGAAGTCTTTAAGAGCTCGTTATGCGTATGGTGTCGTATTCTTACTAACGAACGTTATAGCTTGGCTTTTCCGAGACTATGGAGAAAGGATTTTACCCTTGCTTCCTTGTAAGTGATAGTTTGATTGATATATATGATGATCAAGTTGTAAGTTGTTGATCTCATCCGTTCATTGCTTTGAGTACTCATAGCTCTGTTCTAAACGCTTGTGCTTCGATTCACATTGATTATGTGTAGTTATTTAATGACATTAGCAGATTTAGAGAAGTAAATGTTACTTATTATAAGTATATAAGAGCCATTATGTTAATTTTTACAATGATGAACTTAGTTTCGAGTGATGGCACTCCTCGTTGAATAATTCGTATCTCACTGCAGATTCGAGGGCTTGTGGTGCACAAGAGAGGGAATGCTATCATACAATGGGGGTGCTTCGTGTCAGTTTAGGATGCTTCGTATCCTACAACCGAATAGTTGTTCCTTTTGTTCGTATATTGTGAATTATACTCACCTATGCTCTTACATTCTCCTATGTAGCTGAGGTTCCTTGACATATCTGATCTAGATATTCTTCTTTTTAATGTTTCTAACAACATGCAACACCAGTAAATTGCACCAACGTCGTAATGGTTGGCATTCCGGATGGTGGGGCCTCAAGTTCTTCCTGCTGCTCGTCTCCTTCGTGATTCCATTCTTCATTCCCACGGATTATATTCAACTCTATGGTATGTTTACTAGAAGAAAAACATAATCTTCAAGTTTGCTGTATCCAAACTTAACACTGCTAATATGTGTTTTGCAGGTGAACTTGCTCGTGTCGGTGCAGGGTAAGCCTCTTTACACAATTACACTCTTAACCTCAGAACTCGAGTAATTCATTACCGTTAGTAAGGATTACATTCAACAGATTTTTGATGCTACAAACGGAACAGTGAAGAAGAGACGAATATTAGTATATAGACATTTCATCCAGCTCATATAATGCAGGATCTTTCTAATTCTCCAGCTCATAAGTGTGATAGAGTTCATCACCTGGTGGAATAACTATTGGATGTCCAATGATAAAAAGAAATCAAGGTACACTTAACATGTTGATTGAACTTTCAATCGAATGGAAACGTCCACCATAATGTTCATTCATGATCTACGTCTCTCTGTGATGGATTCGCTCTTATTTGTTTTTGTAGCAGCTGTTCCATTGGGCTATTCATGTCGACAGTATTCTACATTGCATCCGTATGTGGCATAGCGGTGATGTACGTGCTTTACGCCTCAAAAACAGCGTGCTCTCTCAACATATTTTTCATTACTTGGACAGGGGTCCTGCTCATTGTGATGATGGTTATATCATTGCATTCCAAGGTATGGCTTTGTTTTATGTGTATCGTTCAAAATGTCCTTAAATGCATTGATCAGATGTTTCTGTTTCTACACTGATGATGTAATATCTTAATCTGAAGACAGGTGAATAGAGGTCTGCTGTCTTCCGGGATTATGGCTTCGTACATTGTTTTTCTCTGTTGGACTGCAATCAGAAGGTGAGGGAGAGTCTCTCGTGTCGAAATAGGGCATGCAAGAAAGATAGAATATATGTTTGATCTCCATTTTGTGACATTTGAATGCAGTGAGCCTTCAAGTGAAAAATGCAGCTCTCAGAAGCAAGAAAGTGGACATAGTGGTTGGCCTACTATTGTTGTAAGAATAGCTCGACTGACGCTACTTCCTCGTCTTACTACACCTGATAATATACTAAACACTACATGCAAATTAAGTTTACTAAAGAATTCATTTCATGACTCCTTAATTGACTCAAAGCTCTTTCTGATGTTGCATCCAGGGCTTTGTTATTGCTCTATGCGCAATTGTTATCGCGACGTTTTCAACAGGGATCGACTCACAGTCGTTTCAGGTGGGTTACACTAACACAATACAAGCAATAAGCCTTGTTGATATACATAGATGAATGATTTTTTGATCATCTCCTAAATTAAGACACAACCACTTCATTCGTGTCTTGTTGCAGTTCCGGAAAGATGAAGTCGAGTCGTTAGAGGATGATATTCCATACGGTTATGGATTCTTTCACCTAGTGTTCTCATTGGGGGCCATGTACTTCGCAATGTTGTTCATCAGTTGGAACTTAGGAAGCCTCACAAGAAAGTAAGTCAACTGATTCGTTTCGTTTTTTTTTTGTCTCTCCCATGTTTCCGGTCTAGTTTTTTTTGTCTTAACAACCGTGCAAGAACGACAGATGGAGCATCGACGTTGGCTGGGCTAGTACATGGGTGAAGATTGTGAATGAGTGGTTTGCAGCTACAATCTACAGTGAGTTGCCCATCCTTGAATAAGAATGAACAATTACATTTAGTCGAGTTTGAACGAGCTTTTATAGTTTTATTACATCCTCATCCAATGACACACACACACAATATAAGTTTGTATGGATGTGATAATGCAATGCATAATTGTGAATGTGCAGTGTGGAAGCTGATATTTCCAACATTAAAGCAAGGGAAAGTAATGAACCATGAAGAAGAGATTAGAGAGGAAGTGTAGATAATTAAGTCTACTGCTCTCATGAATTTTGATCTCTAGTTTGCTATGTGCGGTGTTGTATCTACTGTTTATTTGCACATGTACATGTGCATATTTACAAGCAACAACAGATGATGATTGGGGTGGGTGGGGGTGGGTGGGGGGGGGGTTGGGGGTGTTGGATTGGGTTGGGTTATACTTATACAGCAGCTTGTTACTGGAAAATATTGCCTCATATATATATTATCAAGTTTGCATTCTCTTCTGGGTAGTGTGATCCATATAAATTTAATGTGATTTTCTCTGTCAAATATTAGCAAACAAGATATAAGTGAGTCTATGAAGAATTAGATCATGACCATAAATGATTAAGAGACACAATATTGATCAACAGTCTTGATTGATTCAGCTTAATCATATACCTCGCATAGATTGATTGGTGCCTAGAATCTAGTTGTGAAAAAAAAAAAAAAACTATGAAAAGTTTAAATTCTCCTTTCTTTTTCCCCTCTTGTAAGAGTGTTCTAAATATATTTTTATATATTGGAGTTGCTCTCTTGTATAACAAAGTGTGCAATGTGTGTAAGGTATAATATTTAATTCTAAATGTTATACACTTTAATTAATTAGGGTATAACTTTTTCATTGAAAAGAAAGAAATATGAATAATATAAATATTTAATTAAATAAATTAATTTTTTATAAAAAAATAAAGGGTATAAATCCTTATACTAAAAGTATAACATTTAATATTAAAAGTTACAATTTTTAAAAAACTCGGGATTTAGGGACACGATGTCCCGAAAACACACACGTTTTAGCGGTTCAATGTAATAGTATTAAGTTTCATTGTTACCACATAATAATCAAACCCTCATCTTATAAATTTTAATTTTTAGCAGGTTCTTATATGAAATTATATAAAATAATAATTTAAAAATGATACTTCCTCCATGCGCAACAAGAGATTTTTTTTTAAGTTACATTTTCCTTTTTTTTTTTTATAAATAGGACCCACACAAAACAATTACAAATAGTATATTTTTATGAGCCCATACAATTCTAATACAACTATCTACTACTCATCTATAAACAGTAAAGGTAACTCACTCTTGTGGCGGGACATAAGGAGTATTCATAAACTCCATCAATTCTATAAATAAATGAAAATTGTTACGTGTTTAAGGTTCTTTAATAATAATAAATAAATGATAAAATAAATTAGATGTGTTACGAAAAGTACTTTTATATATTGACAAATACTAATGTGCAACAGTTTTTTGTTACATCACATTACCCAAATCCAATTAACCTATCACATATAAATAATTCATTTCTACTCCCTCCCATAATTTTCTCTCTCCCTATTTTCCTCTCTTATTTTCCTTACTCACTCTATTGCTTCTTCATCCTCTCCTAATTTTTTCACCCTCTCTTTCCTAATATTCAAATATTTTTAAAATTAATATTCAATTCAAATTGATATTAATATATATGATTGTATTTATAATTGTATTACTATTTTTCTAAAGTATGTATAAAACTAAAAATATTAAAAAAATAAAAACCTAAATACACCGATTAAGAAATTATTGAATTACAAAAAATACAATATTTGATAACAAAGATTTAAAGCAAGAGAGGGATCGTAAATCTGAAGCATAGAAAACAAATTCACCTGATACTTTTTCAACGTTAATATTACAACAAACATTTTCCCTTTATTATTTTTCCCTCATCTCCATCCCTTTAACACATATACTCCCTAATTAATAATAAAATATACTCTTTCCTAAAAAAAAAAACTCTTATGACGCATGGAGAAAGTATCATTTTTAACTTATTATTTTAGATAAATTCACATAAGAACTTGCTAAAAATTAAAATTTATAAGATGAGGGTTTGACCTTCCCTTTCTCTCATCTCCACCACTTTAACAAGTCATGTGAGATTTACGAAAGGCTAATTATACAGTGCACTCGGATGCATCCTAAGATAATGTGCACCCACTTTCAAAAATATATATAAATATAAAGAAAAATATGTACAATTATGAACAAAAATGTATACAATTTAATTGTTAGTTATTTTAATGAAAAATTGAGTGTAAAAAAAATATACAATTATTAAAAAACATGCATATACTATTGAATAAAAGTTATACAAATATGAATACTAGTTTTTTAATGAAAAACTTAGTGTGAGAAAAGTATACAATTATTAAGAAACACTTATACAAAATAGAATAACATGTATACAAAATAAAATAAAATGTTATATACATATGAGTGCATCTTTGCACTCGGGTGCACCTAATATTAACTCTTTACGAAATTTACCTCTCCTTCCCTATTTCTTGGACCATAATTAATTCCCTAATCACATATTCTTTCATATCTTCCATTATTATACTACATCAGTCTCGTTTCAATGTTTACGTTTGCTTTTTGCATGTTGATTAAGAAATATAATATTTAATGTAAAGTGGGCAGGTGTATTAGTGTTGGATGATATATTAATTATTTTAGGTGGATCTCATATTCTAAAAAGGAAAACGCACACATTGAAATAAAACGCGCAAAATAGAAACGTAAATATTGAAATTGGATAAAGGGAGTATTTTTTTACTTTCTATGATAAAAAATAACCCATATTTTATTTTGTCTTTCTTCTATAAATATTTATTTACCATATCTATTCTCTCTTCCCACATATGTATTCTCTCTTCCCACATTTGAGCTGTAGAAACCATTGCTTAAAAGTCTTGCCCACTGCATTTTAATTTTTTTTTATAAGTAAAAATATTATTCTTATGGTACAAGAAATATCAGAAGAGTACAAATTTATACTCGCACATTGGTATATTTGCTTATGTTTTGATTGGTTTCTTATGCTGTGCACACTAGGCTAATTTTGAGATATGATGTTATTCATGTCAAAAAAAGTAGAAGCAAGAATTCGTTAAATTTAATGTGGTATTTTGTGGTCTTTCAAGGTATTCTATGGTGCATTTGGAGGTTTATAGTAAGATTGAATTCGTTAAATTAATGGGGTATTATGTGGTCCTCCAGCTATATTCTGTGGTGCATCTAGAGGTTTATAGGGTAAATTGGGATGTAGTGGGTAGTTATTAAATGTATTTTTTTATTATTTTATATTATTGAATGGTTAAGAATAAATGAAAAGTGAATCTAACAGTTTAGATTATCTAAGTAAACTGGTGCCTCAAGTGCTAGTTAACTCTAAACTAATGCTACACAGGTTAGACTTTTCTTCCTGTGTTTAATAATACTCCCTCCGTCCCAAAATTATAGGCACGTTTACTGTATCACGTTTTTTAAGAAAAGTGTTTTTTTTTATCAAATTTGTTGATTTTAGAGGGTAAAGTGATATTTTTATGTAAAAAAAAGTATAAAGTAATAATATGTGTGTGAAGAATGAGTGACAAATTTGAAATTAAAATAACTTTTGAGGTTATTGGATAAAATGACATTTGCCATTTTAAGGTTGTGAACAAAATTGTGGGACGGACAAATATAGAAACGTGAAGGAAACGAACTCCCGACCTCTCATTACCTCATCCATTAAGCAAACCACTAGACCACTTGTAAATATATTACTTTTATTACATATATATTAATTATTTTGAAAAGTTCAGGTGACCGTGCCCCTTGACCCACTGTACGTCCGCCCTGATGTTATTCATGTCAAAAAAATGTAGAAGCAAGGTTGGATTCGTTAAATTAATGCTACACAGGTTGGACTTTTCCTCCGTGTTTAATAGTATTATACCAAACAAAGTGAATATGTATTTAGACGAAGGAATGACCATTTTGATATAGAAAATGATAGTACTAATTAAAATTAATCATCCCTATCTTAAAGAATAACTCATTTCAAAAGTTTGCACAATAATAATGATAATAATAATAATAATAATATTATTATTATTATTATTAATTATAAAATTTAATTTTGTATTTTATATAAATATATTTTACTCATTTTTTATTAATATACATATTGATATTAAATAAGCTTACAATATATTTGATATCAACAATTACATACCTGTATTATTTTTTTAATATTTTAATAAAAAACCTCCAAGAGTTTATTCTGATGAGTGTTATTTCCAAAATTATTTTTAGAATTTATTTCATATGTGGTTTCCAAAGTTATTCTCAAATTTTATAATTATTTATTAAAATATAATGTAGGTGTACAATAATAAACTCATCTCACATACAAAATTTTAAACTCATTTTCTGCCTTAAACTCATCTTTTGCCTTGAACTCATCTTCTCCTTTGGCCTTGTTATGTGTTTTGATTCTGTTTCCATATGTGTTTTGATTCTGTTTCTTATGGAAGTATTGATCTGATCATTTATCAGAATTATTGATATATTGTTGTGTTTTGATTCTTCTATTTCTTATGGAAGTATTGATCTGAAACCCCTCATAATTATCAATAATTTTTTTTCAAGTTAAATATTGATTTTTTTATTCCAGTTAAATATTGATATTTCATACATATCCATAAAAAAAATATAGACAGAAGATAGGTTACTAATGAAATGAGATTAATCATGATACTGTTAAACGACCACCTCATCTAAAAGCTTAAACTGATAGAGAGTTGAATTGTTTAATACTTAATCAGGTTAATACTTAATCAGGTTACACTCTAATACGTCCCCTCACATGCAGGCGGGGAATTTTCACCTCAAGCCTTGCATGTGGAATTTTTTCATAAATGGGTGATGGTGAGGTTTGAACCCTGGACCTTTGTTAACCATGGACTCTGATACCATGTTAAACGACCACCTCATCTAAAAGCTCCTATAAGCAAGGAAGCCCTTACTCAACCCAAAACCATGGTCAAAGGTCAAGGTTTGACCCCCACTTATAAGCCATTCCGCACTTGCATGCGGAATCGATGTGGGATCATAACAATCCATCCCCCTTCGAACCGAACGTCCATGGACGACACACGCCCAGTGGCATTACCAGTCCAGACCCACTTCCCAGGTGGCAACCCCCTCCTGGGCCCACATCCGTGGTGGCAACCTCCTCTGGGCCCACATCCGGGTAGCCCCTTCCCGTGACCCGTCCGAATTCGGCAGGTCGGACCAAATTATTAGGCCTATAAGCAAGGGAGCTCTTACTCAACCCAAAACTATGGTCAAAGGTCAAGGTTTGACCCCCCACTTATAAGTCCTTCCCTTTTAGATGAGGTGGTCGTTTGACATGCAATACACCACACCCTCCTATCTCAGCCACTGCCCAGTGGGGGCCACTTGGATGACAATTTGTATGCTGTTTGTTCTTTGGATAATGAGGGTGCTTGGCATTTATTTGTGTCCTGCCATTTTGATAAGGATTGTTATCAGACGCTCAATAGGCAGTCTCACGATCGGGCACTCATGCACGGAAGTTGTCATTGTATACTCCCTCGGGTCGGAAGGCGGCGGGGAAAGGAGTGGGACACTGGGCGAGATCTATCAGCAGCGAATTCCCCATACAAATGGAGGACCCTATCAAAAAGATACTCCGAAGGCTTCGGGATCGAGGTCTTATTAGCCGAAGAAGGCCCTGGCCAATCCACGCGGCCTGCTTGACGAACGTCAGCGACGAAGACATCGTAAATTGTAGAGAATTGATCAAGTGGACTCTGGGCTTTCTAGGCCCCCTTTTTGTCTGATTCTGTCTTTTTATTCTTGTTCTCTTTTGTACTAACATTACTCTCATTGTTATTGATGTCTTGCTGTTCATTTTTAAAGTCCTTATTCTTCCAATTATTCATTTTTTTTGGAGTGAGACAGGAATTTCAAACCATATAGAAGGAGCTATCACCCGAGTCGACTCGTTACGTGATCTTATTTTACTTCTATTACATGAGTTAACAGAGGAGAGGAAAGTGGTGTTTGCCATGGTTCTATGTCAAATTTAGAAAGAACGAAATCCTATGGTTTGGGATGTGAATCGTTAAACAGCTGCAAGGATGGTTTCCATTGCCATTAATTCCCTCCATGAGTAGAAGGTAGTAGGATCAAGGTCAACCACTAGGAATATGGAGAAAATGTGTACTTCTTGGTATAAACCACCAATCTCATACGAGAAAATTAATGTTGATGCTGCTTTTTTTATTGAGACCTCGGAGACTGGAGTTGGAATGTTTATACTGGATGATGAAGAGTCTTTTGTTGCCTGCAGAACATTAGTAATTCCAGAAAATATTCGAGTTGATGAAGGGGAAGTAATGGGTCTCTATGAGGCAATGTCATGGATTAAGGAATTAGGACTTCAATGCGCTATTTTTGAAATTGATGCCGAGAATGTCTATGATTCGATTTCCAAATCAGAAATGGATGCGTCGGTATTTGGAGATTTTATATCACATTACAAAAACTTACTCTAGTTGAATTGGTTTTATTCTGTTAAACTTATTCGTCGTACTGCTAATATCTTGACACATTGTATTGTTTGGACTTCTCGAAACTTTGCAAGCCCTCATTGTCGGGTAGAGCCTCCTATGCGCGATCGTTTGTTTAAAAAAAACCATTTAAGTAACGTTGATGTTAAATGTTTGGCATATAATTTGAGATAACGGTTTGAACATTTGGCATATAATTTGAGATAAAGGTTTGAACATTTTCTGGAACAGTATCATTCAAATGAGTAAATGGGATCACCTATTCCATTTGATGTTTCATCTCCTATTACATGAATTAGATTCTTGCCACGTATCGTAATCAATGACCAAATTTCCACCACATGCACAAGGGTTTAATGGTCATTAACTAGGATATAATATTTTAATAGAAAATAAATTATGAAATAGGAAGTGGAATACCAAAGTGGAATAGTGGAATAGGGGATTTGGATTTGTCAAATGAAGTATTGAAGTTCCATGTCTAACACAAAAAATGGAAAGTTAATTTTTTTTTCGGTTAAACTTAAAATAATAAGCAAAAGGGAAACAATAATCAGGGACATTAAACACATCGTTTCAGTGATTTTTTTTTAATGTTTTCTTAAATAATGCTCCTATTTTTTTATGATAAACTTCACATTTTTCATGAAGATTAATCTTAAAATAATAAGAAAAAGGGAAATAATAATTAGGGACACATCGTTTCAGGTAATTTTTTTTATGTTCTCTTAAATAATACTGCCAGTCTCATAATAAACTTCATATTTTTTTATTTTTATTCGTCCTAGGTTAAATTTCACCGCTAAAATAAGGAAATATTACATCAATCTCTACCACTAAAAAACATCTTAATTACAAATTTATTATTCTCACATAACACGCATAACATGCTTTATAATTTATTTATAACTTAAAATTACTACATTACTCTCCAAAAATAAATAAAATTGGTAAAGAGCTTTTCTTAAATTTGTGTCTACAGTAACAGTAAAAGTAAAATTTATTATGGAATGAAAGGAGCATAATTTCTTTTATAAAAAATACTCAATTCGTCTCTTTAATATGTATCCATTTACTTTATTCACGTGGATTAAGAAATATAATATTTTAATGTGTATCCATTTATTTTATTCACGTAGATTAAGGAATATAATATTTTAATATGTATTGAGGTGAGAGAAATAATATTTTAATGTAAAGTGAGTAGTTGTATTAGTGTTAAGTGTGAGTCCATTGTGTGTCACATCAATCCAAAAAATGAAATGGATACTTTGTATTGAGACGGACCAAAATGACAAAATAGATATGTATTAAGGAGACTGAGGGAGTATATTATTTCTACTTTTTATTTATAATACGAATTACTCCCTCCGTCCCATAACAAGGTACACATTTGCTGTTTGCACGTGGACGGTTCTAGGGTCTTTATTTGCTTTTTGAACGTAAATTAAGGAGTATTATTATTATAGATAAGGTGTGTAATTGTATTAGAGGGAAGTTGTGAGTCATATTGTGCACTTTCTTTATTAAATAAAGGAAATTAATGTATTTTAAGCGGATGTCATGAATAGTGAAACGCGTACATTGGTATGGGATGGAGGGAGTATTTATAAAGGCTAAAGCTGGCAAGTTCCGAGGACCGACGAAAGTTTCTCAAGGGTTAATACGGGTGCAACTATGAATACGGGTGCAACTATTTCGGATATGGCAAAACCTCTCCAAAACCCCTAATTCCAAGAGAGCTTTTAAGAAATTTCTGATGCTTTTCCAGGTAATTCCTTCTTGCAATCTAACTTCTTTCATAAGTAGTAGTTTCAGATTAACATTCTACTCTTGATAGACCCATGAATTGATTGAAATCCAAACTTGTGTTTCTTCTGAGCTGTTCTTTTTGTTTGGTAAATGCATCGAATTCTTGGCTTTCGGAGCCATAGCGCACTCAGAAACAGAGCACCGATTCTATTGCAGCACTCTAGATTATTACTTTATTCTGAATCGAATCATACTGTCAATCCTAGAAATAGAAATGGAGTTTTTCCTATTAGAACACACTTTTACAGCACTTATACGTTCACGAGGCGGGCTCCTGACCCGAATGATCCAGCCACCCTGATGAAGGAGGATGGTGTGGCGGTTTGCTCCCAAATGTGGATTGAGAATTTCCGGGAGCCCGATAGAACCGTTACTAATATCACCAATTATTTGAGGAGGTTTGAGTTGTGGGTATTGGCATACCAGAAGGTGTGTGCTGATGAGACTGGGGCGTACATGCCCCGTAGCTCCGTCACACGGTCGGCGCTTGAGGACTTGTTGGCACTTCGGAATGCAGTTCTTGATGGCAAGTTTAAGTGGGGAGCTAGGTTAGAGTTTTTCATTAAGTCCCCTAAGGACAAGACTGAGTATGAGTCTCTGTCGAAGAGGAAAATTAGGGCGATTTTAACTACTACTCAGCCTGCACCCTTCCAGGATAGGATTGTTCAGGAGACCTTGTTGATGGTTTTGGAGCCAATTTATGAGGCACGGTTTTCGCAGAAGTCGTTTGCGTTTAGACCAGGAAGGAATGCTCATACGGTGTTGAGGGTGATAAGGAGGAGTTTTGCTGGGTACTTGTGGTATTTAAAGGGGGATTTGAGTACAGTGCTTGATGGAATGAAGGTTGGAATGGTGATTGGTGCTCTGATGACGGATGTTAGGGATAAGAAGGTGATTGATTTGATAAAGGCTGCTTTAACAACCCCAGTTATCACCAGTAGGGATGACGGAGAGAAGAAGAAGAAAAAGAAAAGGAAGTATCAGAAGAAGAGAGTTTTGGCAGATGATGAACCAAAGCCTGATCCATATTGGTTGGAATCATTTTTTGGTTTTGCACCTGAAGAGGCTGAAATACGTCCTTCTTGGGGTCACTGTGGAATCCTTAGTCCTCTTTTGGCTAACATATGTCTTGATGAGTTGGACCGCTGGGTGGAAGATAAAATTAAGGAATTCTATAAGCCGTCTACCAGTGATGTGATATGGAACAATCCTGATGGGGATGCGGAACAAGGAAATACATCATGGCCAGAATTTGTCCCTACTAGTGGGCCGGATAAAACTAGAAAAATTGATTACATACGTTATGGTGGTCACATCTTGATTGGAGTTAGAGGACCAAGGGCAGATGCAGCTATCCTAAGAAAGCAGTTGATAGAATTTTGTGACCAAAGGTATATGCTGAAACTGGATAACGAGAGCCTCCCTATTGAACATATAACTAAAGGCATTATGTTTCTTGACCATGTATTATGTCGAAGAGTTGTGTATCCTACTCTGAGATACACTGCAACTGGTGGTAAAATTATCAGTGAAAAGGGTGTTGGGACACTGTTGTCAGTTACGGCCAGCTTGAAGCAGTGTATCAAACAATTTAGGAAGCTGAACTTTCTTAAGGGAGATAGAGATCCAGATCCCCAACCTTGTTTCAGAATGTTTCATGCCACTCAGTCTCACACAAATGCCCAAATGAATAAATTCTTGTCAACAATAGTCGAGTGGTACAGATATGCTGACAACAGGAAGAAAATTGTGAATTTTTGTTCATACATCATTAGAGGTTCACTTGCAAAGCTGTATGCTGCAAAATACAAGCTGAGGTCAAGAGCAAAGGTTTACAAGATTGGAGCTCGGAATCTAAGCCGTCCTCTCAAGGAAAAGAAAGGGCAATCACCAGAGTATCATAATTTGTTGAGAATGGGTCTTGTAGAATCAATTGATGGGCTCCAGTATACTCGGATGTCTCTTGTGCCTGAAACTGACTATTCCCCATTCCCAGTAGGGTGGAAGCCGGACCATGAGAAAGCATTGATTGAATACATTAGACTTGAGAATTCGAAAACTCTGGAGGAGCAACGCAATTGCCTAGAAGAACAAGGCCTTGTTTCACCTCAGGATTACATATCAATGCTGGTATGGAACTACAAAAGGAATGCTTCAATAGATCATCTTTCCTCCATGATAAGTAGCAATGGTAGAATTAAAGGAGAATCAGGCTTGTTATTAGGCTCAAAATGTGACGGCAGTGAAGAAGACAAGGAAGAAAAGATTAGTGTGGCAGAGATGTAAGATATTCTGTTAGTCTCTTTCTTTTCAGAATGCAGGGCAAAAACTCTATTTTTTCTTTTTTGTCTATGTAGAGCTGTTGTAACTCTATCTAGACATCGTTGAAGCAAAAGATCAGTTTCCATGTTTTTTTGAGCGCTTTATAATATTCATTCCTATATTCAGATCGCAAACTGACACCTGAACTGTTTATGATTATGTTGTGTCAAAACTTTAAACCAAGTGGATTAAGCATGTTATGGTCAGCAGAGGAAGTAAGTCAAATATTCAATATATCTTATGTTATGCCATACAATTTAATAACTTACTGACCGTAAATATAGAATGTAGGTGACAATAACTAGTGCTTGCCATAACCAAAATCCTTATTGGTCTCAACTAGTTTTATTTAATAGCTTTTGACAACTACTGGGATTTTGCATATGGAATTGTCTCAGAATATTTGTGTAGTGTATGATGCTGATCACTGACCATTTCATGTATCATGTACTCCTTGTAGCTGTCATTCAATTGTGTTCTCTACTTAATTTGTACTTTTTAAGTAAATTTTGAAGATAAACCTAATGATGCCTGAGATGAAAAATAATTAGCCCATACATAGCAGGGATTGTTGCAGGTAATCAGTTTTTTTTTTTTTTTTTTTTTGGAAATTCCATTTTATATAAAGTGGTGAGTGATAGTCACCTTCAGTGCAAATCTTTTGATTTATTGTTATAGAGAGTTCTTGTTCCAACTGCATCTCATCTTCTCCCTGATGCAGCGTTATTAAAATTTTTAAATAGTGTTGGCAAGAAGAATCAGGAACAAACAGCCGAGGTGATGATTGTTGTTCATCAAGGTGAAAATGCTGAAAATAGACTTGTCATTAAAATGCATGTCCAAATTCTTCCACAAGTTTTGAACAGATGGTAATGAGGTGCTCAAATTACCAAGGAGAACAATAGTTGATATCCTGCCTTTTTCTTCTTCAATGACATTTCTGATAAAGCTCTTTTTCCTGAAACTCCCTAGAGGAGTTGCAGCTCACTCCGTGGCATTCTTTACTGCAATCAAACTATGACATTGTTCATAAGGAAATACAAATTTTTACACTGTCCTGTGGTGCTGGGCTATGGATCTACGGCAATTTTCCTCTCCCTGGGAACAGAATTTTCTTCGATAAATATTCCAGCTTTTTGACACTATTAATATTACCTTCCAGTAGCCTCTGCAACTGAGTCCCTTGGGGTAATGGAACAGATAATCTCCTAATTTTGTAGGTAATTCTGTTGTTTCTTTCACTTCTTCCAGTGGATCAGGCTCTGCTTTCTGGTTTGGAACAGATAAAGTTCACGCCCATTGAATCCTTAAATGAGCTGCTTCAGCTGAGCAGTTGCAAGGAAATCTCATATTTTTTCATAGTTCAGATGAACTTCTGCTCTTTTCCACAGAATGAAAAAAAGAAATTCATTCTCCCCTTTAATTTTTTTGATGTGATTCCTTTAATTTTTTTGATGTGATTCCTCACTTTCTACAGAACAGGATTCAAATATTCCGGGTCAGTCCTGCTGGCAACGGTTTTTCTCAATGCACCAAGGTTGTGCATAGCATTCATCCAAATTATTAGCAGCCTTCTAACTCCAGGGACAATGGGCAAATACTTTATTTGCTAGCCTAATCTTGTACGTGACTGCCCTTTTGAATTATGTAAATATTTGTGCTACAATGTAGTCAGTCATTTGTCTTGTATCTCTGTATCATGGTATGAATGCCAATGATTTAGTTAGCTGAAGGTTAATTTTATGGAACTTTGAACTTTTGCCTAATTTTTTTGTACAATAATTTCTCTTAACATACAGCTCGCTTTTGTTAAGACTTTCTACTTTCCATGTCCAAATGATCTACATTCCCCTTATTTCATAATATCACAAAGAACTATGAACATGACAGAACTATTTTTTTTCTCAATTCTGTCTGTAATCAAAACTGAAGATTCAGCTAATCCTTTCCCTGCCTTTTGCTGATATAGGTCATGGAAAATGGGAACCCATTGAAAGGAAGAGCTGGTTTACTGATATAGAGCAAGTGTTCAAGTTCCTTAGTTATGAGAATGAGCCTCCTCTATCACAAGGTTCTCATTGACTTTTCTGCTTTATTTTTTTTCTGTTTAACTTTTTTTTTTTTATAGTCAAATTGTCTTAAAGGTTAATCTCCTGTCTTGTTGCATGACGCATCAATGCTTTTAGGGTGCACTGCGAAATGCCATTGCTTCATTCGTACATGTGTCTCCTATAATGAAAGAAATGATTTGGAGGCATTTAGAGCAGTATGACTTACCAGTGGTTGTTGGGCCTAATGTTGGGAATAGTGGATAAACAATGGAGACACAGGTATCTTAACATCACTGCTTGCTTGTAATAGTTGATCTTATCACATGGGGGCATAGTATAGTTTATTCTTGTTTAACACTCTGATTTTAGTGGCCTCTGCATGTATTTAAATAATTTATTGCATATATCTTCTGATGATGTTTCTATCTCATTTTCATACCTTAACATGCTATTTTTCTAATTTATACATTTCTATTACATTTCTAGCGGTATTTTCCACCGTTCTAGGTCTCCTCATCATTGCTAGCTTTTCAATGCATTTGCCGAGTTTTCTTCATTCTACTGATTTATGTGTTATCCGAGATGTATTCTCTGTTGGTTGGCAGTGACAAATGATTATTTGACATGTTTTAAATATCATAGGTACTCGAGTTGCTTGGCATTCTCCAGTTTGAACCTCATGATATCACATTGACATCTTCCCAGTTTTCTCTATTTTAAAATATTCATCACTGGTAAGTTCAAAACTGTTAACATAAGTATCTTGTAAATGTCTACTTTATATGGTGCTATATACTTTACAGGCACAAGATATACTTACCAACCCAACAACCCCTGGGAGCAGTGTCTATTATCATTCACAATGTGGGGATCGTCTTATCAACCAGTCAACTTTTAGAGATAATCTTTGGGAGTTTTGTTTGGTTTCCCATCCTCCCCTTTCTTTACGATCTTTTTTTCTATCTTGTTACACTGGGCAGAGTCAATAGTTTATTGATTGATATACTTTTCACAGAAATTCAATTTGTATAATTCCCAGTCAAAACTCTTTTGTGAGTGAAGCAGAGTTGAATGAAATAAGGGAAGCATTTCAACAACTATTAAGATGGGGATGGAAGTACAAGAAGAATCTTGAAGAACAAGCTGCCAGCTTCATATGTTAACAAGTAGCTTTCTTTTTTTATTCTTTAAATCAAGATCCCTCTGTAACAGGATTTTTTTATTCTCAGTTTCAGTAGGGAGATTTTTTATTTTTATTTTCATCTATATATTTATTCATGTTATCTCTATTTTCTTGATGTGGATGATGTAACTGACAAGCAGCAGCCTACAAGGTGACAGAGAATAAAGAAATGCCATTTTTGCTTGTAGAAAGGGAATGATGTCATTCATCTGCCTCATTATTTATTAATTATACATCAATAATATTTTCAGCTCTTACATTTTCACCATTCTTCAAGTTTCTGCATCTTTCATTCCTTGAAAACCAATCTGATTGATCATTAACTCGAGTCCACAAATTTGCTGATGTTCACGAGTCTAATCAGGGTTGGCCGATCCAGCCCGTGAAGGGCATCGACCAGGTGCATCCGCAACGAAGCTGGACCCTTTGCCAACCCTGCAGCTATCTCACTGGCAACACCAAATACAGACAAGGCAGTGGCAGTGGCTTCGAATGGCTGAAATGGATGGACTGCCACAAAAGCAGCAATCAGAGCCGTAACGGAGCATCCAGTTGCTGTAACCTTCTGCAACATAGACACCCCATTTTTCGCCCCAACGACTCTTTCGCCATCTGTAACAATATCTACAGCCCCTGATACAGCGATGATGCTTCCAGTGGTTTGTGCCAAGGATTTCGCTGCTGTAATGGCTTCCGTTGATTCGTGCATGCTATCTGCACCCTGCAAAATTTACTTCTGATAAATGCATACGTATAAACGGATAAACGAATGCACAAGTGTATATAATCACGTATTCCAAGTATAAGTGAATCCCATTGAGTTTGCTGTGGCTATGAAAAGACATGAATATCTTTCATTGTATACTATATATCTAACCTCATGACACTCAACTACCTTCATCTCACCATTCAGAGTAAATATTATAAACATAGATCGAAATCAAAGAGGCGAACACATAGTTCCTATCTCATCTTTAGAACAATAACATCATCTTCATAGAACTACTAACCGAGACAGATAAAGTTACAGCTGACACACTTGTTTTGGAAACGAGTGCGAGAGCAAGAAACCAAATCTATACAAATATACATAGATGAATCAGCAACGGAGAACACTGCAACCCCCCCTCCTTTGCTCATAACCCGACTATTAGAAACCTAGATCGAAATCAAAGAGGCGAACACATAGTTCCTATCTCGTCTTTAGAACAATAACATCATCTTCATAGAACTACTAACCGAGACAGACAAAGTTACAGCTGACACTTGTTTTGGAAACGCGTGCGAGAACAAGAAACCAAATCGATACAAAATGTATATACAAATATACATAGATGAATCAGCAACGGAGAACACTGCAACCCCCCCTCCTTTGCTCATAACCCGACTATTAGAAACCGACGAAGTTCTACAAAGTGTACCAAGAAAGCTCAGTCATGAGAAAAAGGAACACAACTCAAAAAGTGACTCTTGAAGAGCAATGCATTTTGAAAATTTCAACTTCATAAGTTGAAAAATATGCAATCCAGTTGGAGCATAATGTGGTCTAATTATCACCTAGCTCATAATTACATTAGTTCATCATATACTATTAATCAAAGCAAGCCTTGAGATCATCTGAATCTATCATATATCCTTAACAAGGAAAAGTGATACTCGTCCTACTGAATCATTTTGTCTCGAGCACAAAAATCTGGCTTGAAATGGGTCGATGGAGGGTTTTGACCTCCCACGAATTAGTCGATTTACGGCATAAAATAAAATAATAAAAACACAAGTTCTTATCATTTTATACTCAATAGATCATCATAAAGTGTTAAAAACGAATCAGCAACACACTAATTGCAGGCATTTTTATATTTCAGGCCCGTTTATCACAACCCATGATGATAAGAAATCACAAAACTATTCAATTATAAATCAATACAAGAGACTAAACTACTTTTGAATACACACCTTACCAGAATTTTGATCAGCAGAGCCGTTGAAAAGAGCAATAATCTCCGACCCATTTCCCCTCACAACGCTAGGTTTCAGCTTCAACAAATCCAAACACGCTTTTAACCGGAAACCGGAAGCTCCGGCGGCGGCGGGGTCGAGCACCCAGGGCTTATTACACTCATTCGCAACCTCCGCTGCCATCTTCATCGCCGGTAGCCAGTCCGGGGTGAGTGTCCCCACGTTGATGTAAAGCGCGTGGGTTTTAGGTGTGAAATCGGGGATTTCTGGGACGGAGTGGACCATCGCCGGAGAGGCGCCGGCGGAGAGCAGAACATTGGCAACTAGATCCATGGAGACGAAGTTGGTGATGCACTGGACAAGGGGAGATGCTTGGCGCACGGAATCTAAGTGGGCCCACGCTGTTCGGGCCCAGTATTCCGGGCTTTCTGATGCGGGTTGTTGATCTGCGTCCTCCATGGTTGTCTCTCCCTCAAAATATCTCGCTGAAGAAGATACAACGCCAGGGATATAGTATATGGACAGTGTACACTTCTTTCGGTGGATAATCTCTGATGAAGAATTGCTCCTTCTGTAACAATAATTACTTTCCTTCCGTTCCAAAAATCACTTTTCACACTTTTTTTTTTCAACTCACAATCTCACACTAATTTTCAAAATAAAAAAATTTACATTAGTTATATAACCTCAGAGGCTCAGAGTACATTTTAATTTTAGAAAATATCATTCCTACATAAGACACACATTATACTTTATGTAAATGCCCCAGGTAATAATTGTTTTTGAATAAAAACATTAAATATAATCTTTTTAGAAAAACTCTATTATGAAATCACAATGGACGTCATATTAAAAAGTTGTATAAGATCATCTCCAGCTGTCGCACTATTGTAGTGCACACCACACACTAATTTAGTGCAAAATATACATAACAACTCTAATGGTTTTACACCAAATTTTACACTACAAGGAATATTCTTAAAATATTCTTTTATTTATTCTTTTAATTTTAACTTTATTTTATATCATGTTTTAATTTAATAAATTATTATAATAATAGATATTTATTATTAAAAATAATTTATAAATTACCTATAATTTTCAATTTTTTAAAATTTTAAAATATTAAATTAAAAAAATTAAATATAACAAGTAAAATTAAATTTAATGATGTCATCAAGTTAATGAATATGTTAATTAAATAATAAAGATGTTTGAGATAAGATATTTGAAAGTAAAAAAATATAATTAATGGAAGAAATAAATAGAAAAGGGGAATGAAGATAAAAAAAAAAGATTTGGCGTGATTGAACAGTATCACATCAGATGTGGTGTGAACTGTTCATGAAATCTATTTTAGTGCAAGATTTAGTGCACCGCTGGAGCTCTCCCATCACGCTACAATAGTGCGTGGTGCTCCCGCTGGAGATGCTCTAAGGATTGATTTTTTTTTAGCATAAATCTAAGTGATAAAACGTAAGCTGAACTGACATGGTTTCATGTTTCTACTCCTACCAATAGCTAATCGAATATATTCTTAAGTCCCGAATTTATGTTCACTGAAACTGTATATATGGAGTTTAAGAAAAATTATTTTTTTAACAATTTTATGAGCCTTTTAAGGGTATTATAATATTTTTAAGTAATAAATAAAAGGTTAATTACTTGAAAAGTCCTAACCTTTCGTTGATTTCAAATTAATCTAAACTTTTAAATATTTACAAATAAGTTCTCGACTTTAAATTCGTTTTTCAATTGGAGGCCTGCGTTGCATCATCAAGGAAACTCACCGCTCCGTTGCTCATCCCGCACCACCCCTCCCACGAGTGCTTCGTCGGAGGCCCTCGGATTCCGCCGTACACCATGCTGCTGGTCACCACCGGCGATCCACAAGGACCCTAAGAACTGGGACAATGCGGCAGAGTTCAAGTCGGAGAGATTCGAAGGGATCGATGGGAATCGGGTCGGGTTCAGGCTGATGCCTTTTGGATCCGGAAGGAGGGGTGGCCCGGCGAGGGGTTGGCGGTGCGGATCGTGGAATTGGAGTTAGAGTCGGTTATTCAGTGCTTTGATTGGGTTTTTGGGATACATTATTCAGACCCGTATTGCTTTGACACATATTAGAAACAGAAACAGATCGATGATGATGACTGGATTTCCTAATTTATTTATCCAAACATAATACTACCATCGTTAACCTCCACATCCACCGCACCCTCCACCGACCCGTCGGCACAGCAACACCCTCGTAATGTATCGTTAGTACCGCTAGAATAGGCTATCGACACGCGGCATGGCAGCCAAAGTCGCACCAGCTCCGGCGAGAAAGCTTAATTCCATCTTTCACGCCGATGCCCTTTGACTTTTCACAAGCGAATTCGCTCTCCTTCCAGTCTCTTGTTCGCAGATTTTTTTTTTTTTTTGCTGAAAGTTGGAAGATGATGCGGACGAAAGAGGGATACGTCAGCCACCATGATTTGAAAAATAAATTTGAGGTTGAAAACTTATTTGTAAATATATTTAAAAGTTTGGACTAATTTAAAATTGGCAAAAAAATTATTAAATTTCGCGTATTTAACCCATACATAAATTATTATTATAAAGTATGTTATGTGTTAGATGTAAGTGATATTTTTGAAATTAAGATAATTTTTGAGGTTGTTGGTTGATGTGAAGTTTCTTTTTTGAATGATGAACATAAATGTGGGACGAACGAAAACGTGAACATAAATTTGGGACGGAGGGAGTACTTATCTCTGCCTCTTTATGGAGGTTTTTCTTAATGAATTTTAGTTAATTTATTTAAAAATTTGACAATAATTAGAAGAAAAAAAAATGATAAAATATCACAATGGAATGATTAAAATTAGGGGAAAAAACTTTTTAAAAAAAAACTAAAATTGAGAATATATGAAAAAAAAAAAAAACCAAAGTTCAAATTGTGCATGCTCACATAATTGAATATGATATTTTCTCCCAATCATAATTCATACACCATGTGAAACGTATGTAGCATTTTATCTATATATATATTCAATAAAATTATAAACAAATACGATCATAATGAATTATTCTTTATAATTATTATTGTTCAAAATTAACATGGATTGAAAAAAGATTAGAATATATAATTATGAAGCCCACCTAAACCAGATCTGCTCTTCCCCCCCTTCCTTGCTATACCCCTTAACCCCACTTGATCTCACCTTCCACACACAATCCACACACCTCTCTTTATCCCTAATTGCAACATAGATATCAAACGTCCCTTTCACCTCCCTCCATTGCATGCTACATGTGAACACCGTCTCCGTCCCAAAGTAGTTCGGTCGGAATTTCCACTCGTAGAATGTCTCGCTCGGCATCACATGAACTCCAAGATCGTCGTCTTTAGATTGACAGTGGACCGTGAGTACTATGTGCTCTCCCAGAGTGTTGTATATACGAACCCTAGTTCGCGGGAGGAGGCTGATGCCCTTCGTCTCGTTAGGGTAAGATTCAACTTTATGTCCGACGAGGGACATGCACACCACCACGAGACATATTATGCATGTTCTTGACATGGTGCTCGTGTTCTGCATTGTTTCTTAATCATTGGTTAAAAAGAATAAAAAGAATGATTATGTGAAGATTTTTTTTCTTGTTTTGAAAAGATGTAGATGGAATTTAATGTGAAGTAAAATGTAATTAAGGATTTTTGAAGGATTTGTAGAAGGAGTTTTATTGATTGATTTGCATGGGCTTTCTATCTAATATTCATGGACGGTTTTTCTGCAAAGAAAGTACTCATTAAGTGATTTTTGAACGAAGAAATTTTAATCATTTTTCAATTTATTATTACTAACACGATTTTTTTATATTATGTTGTTAGTGTTTATCGATGTACATCCCAGAAATGTAGATACTATTAAAATTATAAATCTCTATTCCATCTGTATTCATTTCATGATTTTTTTTATTCTATTTTATTTATGTTTTTTTGGGTTTTTAGTAATCTACTTTTTTTTTCTATTCAGCTTAACTTTTATGTATTCGTTCAAAAATTTTAAACTCTATTTGATTCATTTTTTTGGTACTGGGTACTAGCACTACAAAAAAAATATTTTTAAGAACGGAATTTACCAACGGAATTCAATCCGTGTATAAATTGAAGAAATCTTTGTATGGTCTAAAACAAGCTCCTAGAGCATGGTATGGTAGACTAACTGACTTCTTACTTTAGTTTGGATTCATTAGAGGTGAGGCCGACAGAACTCTTTTCATTAAGCATGAATCTGATGGCCTTTTGATTGCTCAAATTTATGTTGATGAAATCGTATTTGAAGCAACATCACAGGTCATGATGGACAGCTTTGTGAAGGCGATAACTACCACATTTGAGATGAGTATGATTGGTGACCTAAATTATTTTTTATGGCTCCAAATCAAGCAAAGTTAATATTGAATTAGTTTTTTCTGTTTAATTCTGTCATGGGCTTGGACTATATTTTCTTTTTTCGGCTGCTTGACCTCAATGTTAATGATAGCTTTCTCATTGTTATTGGAATCTTATACTAATAGTTTAAATGAGTTGTTAAATATGTTAAATAAAATGGATAAAAGCAGGGGATATAAATTCGAAAACCTTCCATCATCACATCAATGGGAGAAGGAAACTGACAGAAATTAAAGGCCTTATGATCAACAATGTTTGGGTTCAAGAGGCAGCAGGAGTCAAAGAGTACATCAAAAACATGTTCCATAACCACTTCAAAACTCGCAATATTCTGAGACCTCGGGTAGGAGATAATTTTGTTTTTGAAAAGATTCAACCAGAGGAAAATGCTCAACTTACAAAACCGTTTTCGGAAGAAGAAGTGTTGGAGATATTGAAGTGTTGTAGTGAAGATAAAAGTCCCGGCCCAGATGGTTTGAATCTGAAGATATTCAAAGAATGCTGAAAATTTAGAGATATGTAGTACGATCGGTTTGCATGTCTAACATATGCAATCAGGTATGTACTGAATGTTATTTCTCTTCTGTTGAACCCAAAAATATTTCTGAAGCTTTAAAAGATGAATGTTGAATTGAGACTATGCATGAAGAACTTGAACAATTCACTAGGAATGATGTTTGGAATCTAGTACATAAGCCTACAAACACTAATGTGATTGGAACAAAGTGGATTTTCAAGAACAAAACTGATGAATCTGGTAACATAGTAAGAAATCATTCACAATTAACTTACTCTCTCTGTCCCACACAAATATTAGCATTTTATTATATTGGGTGTCACGTACAAATTGCACAATTTTTCACTTTTAGTAAAAAGGGTCCACCAATGATCTACCCACTTTACATAAAATAATAATACTCCTTTATTTTATTTTGTTATTTATTTGGATAAAAATTACCGTACACCCAAAAACCAAAGGAAAAATATATATTACGAGTACAAGATTAGTACTCCCTCCATTTCCACCATAACATTTAATTAAACAGCACTTTATTTTACCAACGGAATTATTTTTTCGTTGCTAAAAATTTACCAATCACCACTTTACCAACAAATTCCGTTACTAATCCGTTGGTAAACCAATCTAACAATGGAATTAAGACTTTTACCAACGGAATATTCCGTTAGTAAAAAAACAGTTTTTTTGTAGTGTAGGTAGTAAATTAAAGTTTTTTTTTAGAAGGCAAAATTTATATAAAAAATGTGGAGTAATAACTATACGTTTGGAAGACTATGCGTGTAAGAGGAGCGCCAAAGGTGCACGGAGGCCCTTTTCTTGGAGCCCCCTAGAAGGCGCGCCTCTAACAACTATGAGGCCAAGGGCAAAGGCTCATACCATTTGTTAAAATTAGCCTGGTTCCATCAGTCTTTGTGCATGTTACACGACCGCCATTGATTGACACTCGAGTTCAGTTCCTTAGGAAGAGCAGCAGACCAGGTATTCAACTCTGGCAAAAATCCAGTGAGGGCCAGATAGTTTTCTCCCGAGCTTCGTGGCATCTTCTTCCAATTTACCTGATAATGGAAAACTGTGAGCTTATACTAACAAGTTGAGCTTACAACAATGTAATGTACGTGATGGTGAAATGTGTGCACATGTACATAGTTTATAGCTTATTTTTCATCATACAGTGATCAGAAAATTGGTTGATCGAATTTATAATTGTAACATTCTGACATGATTCAAGAGATAGAACTTGAACATTAAGAAGCACCCTACTTGCCCAGGAAATGCCTCACATAGAGCCCTAATGGTAGCATTCAGTTTCCAAGAGCCATCTGTCGATGAAGCATCATGTTGAGAAACTGAATCTGTAGCTGGCAGTCCAATTTCACCCGCTCCACAGTTCACCATGAAACGACCTTCTGGCATCAATCTTTTATACAGTTCCAACCAAGTAGCAGCCTGGTTGGAAATGGAAAGGCATAAAGATAGAACGTAAAATGAAGATTGCAGCAAATAATGGCAGAGTGCTATGCATTCTAATTAGATTAGATATAGGGAGTTAGTTAATCATTCTTAATGTGTTCTGCAAATCTTGTGCTAATTTTCTTATTTTATTTTTCTCAGATTAGATTTCATTGGCCTAAGCCACATGACAACTTTTTTCTCGTGTTGAGACCACCACATATGCCCAGGTCATGTTTGAGAACTCCAAAATATTGAGTTCTGAACTGATCAAATACATATCATTCGAAATTTCATATCTTAAAAGTTCAAGTATAGTCCAATAGGCAATAGCTGTAGAGAGGAAATCTAATATTAATTGCAGAATTATATCATCATATAATGATTTGCCTTGTGTAGTGCCTCCACACCCCCAACCCACGGAAAAGAAAATATGCAAAGATATATAAATAAAAGAACCTGTTCTAACTGTGGCAAAACCTTTCCTTCTGTGAACAAATCAACAATGATACCTACAGATTGTATAACAGCAATACAGTTTTAATCAGAAACGAGAAGAATTAGTAAGTTTTACTATAATATTACTTGAGGAAAACCACATAAATCTTACCAGCATAACCTCCTGAAATAGCAGCTTCTGGAGAAAAAACATCCCCAATGTGAATGTTAAGTACTCCCCCATAGGTAGTGTGTTTCTCGAGGTCATAAAGCCCAAAATACTGCCTTGATTTATCTATCAACTGGTATTATAACAATTGAATCATACACAACGCAAACAATATTTGTTTAAAATTGAGTATCAACCATCATTGTAACAACTGCACTCACATGAATAAGATCTTGCTATATTTTCAGTTTCGAATCACACTGAAGAATTAAGTAATGAGTGAAACTAGCTAGCAGCAGAGAAAATATAGGAGTAAATAATTACGATTTCATCAATTTCCCAGCCTTCCAGCTGCAGAGAAGGCCATAAATCAAGCATCAAATGAGCTGCAGTTCCTCCACCCTGTAAATTTAGTAAATCAGCAATATGTTCAATGATACAGTAGCGGGATTTTTCACCTAAGATGATTAGGGCAAAGAGATTAGTATTACCAAGCCAAAGATGGCGATTGGACCTCTCGGAACGACAGGAGGCAATGCAGCAAATTCATCCTGCAGAAAGAAGTAAATTGGATTTGGATTAATACAATACAAACCTCGAGATGATACACCCAAACATACCCAAATTGAACCAGTCCATTTAGTCTCTTTGTTAAGCATGCTGTGGACACTATCTGCAGAGTGAATTGAAGCGCGTGAAAAGAGCGTACCGAGGAAAGAGCAAAATATGGCGAAAAAGGGGAATGAAATTACGAGTGGAGTCGAGAAGTAGGAGCCTTGATTTGGGCGTGTCGACGATTACAATGTGATTGTAATCGCTTTGAACGGCCGTTAGCACCTGAAAATAATCTTCTTCTTCTTCCCCCTCTGGTTTCTGCTGAGACTGCACTGCAACTTTTACTTGTTTGCTCGATCTGTTGCCTCTCGCGGGAATAACAGAGTATTTTCCAACTGCTGGGGGAGACGCCGCCGCCCAAGGCAGTGCACCACCGGGCAGAGACCACCATCGGAATTTTGACGAGCATGCCATTATCATTTCTCAAGTTGATGACTAGATCAATGTGGATAATGTTAGGGTTACTATGACTAAGAGTATAACATTTTGTTCCAAAAAATATATAAATATGGATATAACATTTTGATTTAAAAGTATACTCTCTTATTAATTTTTTTTTATATAAAAAAATAGTACACTCCCTTATTTTAAAGAGTATACAATTTAATATTTGGGCGCACAGTGTCCCCGAATACACAAGTTTTAGTAATTAAATACTCTCTCCGTCCCATTTTAATGTTTACGTTTATTTTTTGCACGTTAATTAAAGAGTATAGTATTTTAATAAATAGTGGGGCAGAGAGAGTATATTACCATGGTCCCCACATCCAACACTAATACACCTATCCAATTTACATTAAATATTATATATTTACACACACTATCTATTAAAATTCTGTACTCCTTAATCAACGTACAAAAAACAAACGTAAATATTGAAATGTGACGGAGGGAGTATTAAATGATTTTCCTCTCAATTGGCTTAAGTTTTTAGACAAGACGATTCTCCTCTTAATTGACTTAGGTTTTGAAGCTTAAGTTTTTAGATAAGATTGTCATTTAACATAGTATCACGGTCATAACCTATCAAATTTCTAGTGTACGAACCTCATCATATCAGCACCCAATTTATAAGAAAATGCGTGTTAGAGTGACTACAAATGTGTGTTAGGGTGACTTGATTAAAGAGGTGGTTATTTAACAATAACATAATAGGTATGGATGGTACTGTAATTCTATGCATGTGAGATGACGTATTAGAGTGACTTGATTAAAGAGGTGGTCATTTAACAATAACAGAATGTGCTAATGGAGCTCCGATTACCTGTATAGATTTTACCCCTCCTACGCTCAAGTTAATAATCTATCGTTGTTCCATTTTTTATTTAAACTAGTTTTCAAAGCGTGCACGATGTGTATTGTAATAAGTTTTTAAATGAATTAAATTTTAAATTAAAATATTATCAGTTCTAATTTGATTTGTTTCATGAAAATTTTCTCGTGAAACTATATCACGCAAGTGTTTCGCTCTTTTTGTATATAAATTTTCTTTTACGTAGTTACCTTAGAAATCTATCGTATGAATAATCTTTGTAACCTCAGATCTTGTTGTTTTCCAATGTAATTAATTAATAACTAAATAATATAACATAGTGGAGTGTCTTAAGAAGCATAACCAAGGACATTAACGTGGTGGCCAATCCTCCATGGAAAACAAGGAACAACATCATAAGGTATGTTTTCCTATATACTCAACATTCTCTTTCGATTTTTAGAGATATCTCAGGATTTTCTGTACTAATATGAATAGCTCTTAGATTAGTAAAACGTAAAAGAATTAGAGGAGAAATTTAAAATTAATTTAGAAACAAGTACGAGGAATATATTTTTTCCTTTCTAGCTTATACGTATCACTTTTATATTTAATAGAATGGAAAATGATGCGCAAAATGATACAGGAGATACCGTATGAGTTTAAATGGATCGAGCCACTTTATAATTTTTATGATGGGAAGTTCTGTGATACTATAGTGTAAAAAAAAATATAATTCCTTATCTTTATGACTTATACGTTGATTTGAGTATAGATTATTTCTCCTCTCTCCTATGTATCACTAGTGCATGCTACAAAACGTACAGGTCAAAGGGTTATAATGTGTTTATTTACTATGACTTCATGTCACACTCTTGTTTTAAAATATAATATAATAGTTGATATTTTAAATTAACTAATTATTTATATTATTAATTTATAATATTATATGTATGATGATATAATTAAAATTTAAAATCTAAATGATATAGAATATAAAGTAATTTCAATAATCATACCTTGTACATTTTCACCTATTTAATTTATTAGAAAATGATATAATTAAAAATCTACAAACTAAATCAGGATATAATAAAATTAATTAACTTACAACACTTTACGCTCAACATAATGTTAACTATCAAATAGTACTATATAATATTAATCTCATAATTCTTTATTAATTCACCACACAAATTCATTTAACATTACTTTAATTTCATCATCATACATTATACTCCTTCCATCCCACTGAAGTTGTTACATTTTTCTTTTTGGATTATCTCACAGAAGTTATCACATTTTTTATAGCATATGGGGTCCACATAAAAAATATTAACATATTCATATGACCCCACACACACTCCACACACACCACTAATACACCTACCCACTACACATTAAATATTATTTTTCTCACTTCACTTTACATTAAAATATTATACTCTTTAATCTCCGTGCCAAAAAAAATGTTACACCTTCTCCGGGACGGAGGGAGTAGTACTTATCCATAGTGCTCCTTTACCTATCCTATCTATCAAACTGACCCTAAACTAATGAAACAAATCATAGCAATATAGTCACTATATTGTTAGACTCCATAAAAAACTCAATGTTGAGTTACATATGATTTATAGTACTCCTTCCCTCCGTACCCTTTCAAATGACACACTTTTCATTTTGAGTTGTCCCACAAAAGTTTGCACATTCCAAAAAAACAAAAAGTAAAAAACAACCACACTTCCCCATACACTTTATTTACAAAAAAACATCTCTACCTAACATACTTTATCATTTATTTATTATAAAAAAATACTATTATATCCCTAAAAATTACCACTTTCTTAATCTTCGTACCGGAATTGGGGGTGCAATCTTTTGTGGGACGGAGGGAGTATAAGAGTGACTCCGGTGTGAATTGGGTTCATATATAAATCCTGTTTCTGCAATATTACTCTTTAGTATATAAAAAATTACTCTTTGAAGAGTAATTTTTTATTTAGAAGGGTAATAATTTATCTCTTTGAAGAGTAATTTTTTCATTTAGAAAAGTAATAATTTATGTCTTTAAAAGAGTAATACATTATATCTATCCTTTAAATTTAAATTCTAGAAAAATGAAGAGGTGAAGAGCAAGAAATGGCATGGATCAGCAGGAGGTGTTGTGGATGCACCAATAAACAAGGTGTGGGAACTTGTCTCATAGAGTAGTAGACTACACGAGTGGATGCCAATGGTCGAACGATGCACTGATTTGGAAGGCGAAGACGGGCAACAAGGATACGCTCGACTAGTTTTAGGATTCATGTTCCCACAAAAGGATGGTGATAGATCATGGATCAAAGAACGACTCGTCTTGATGGGCGCCTTGTGTCCAGTGGCGGACGCAGGAAATTTGTCCAGGAGGACCCAAATTCCTTCCTCTTATAAAACGGTTCATATATATATATAATATTATTTTTTTCTTTACGAGAAAATATGTTAAATAAACCTATAAATAAATAATAATATAATGATATGATATAAAAAAGAAATAAATAATCAATTTAAAATGAAAGAAGGAGTAGCTTTGTGACATTCGAACTCCCGACCTCTCATTACCTTATCCATTAAGCAAAACACTAGGCCACTTGTAGAGATATCACTTTTATTTTATATACTAATTATTTTGAAAAGTTCAGGGGGCCCAGTGCCCCTGGACCCAATGTGCGTCCGCCCCTGCTTGTGTCACACTTAAGCTTATCGTATGGAATCAAGCAATGTAGGTCTTGATGGATCTTTGAATGTACTAAGGCTTATAGGTTATGGTGATGATTCAACCTAGTGGATTGGACATTTGAGTTGCAACCTGTGGAAGGTGTGAGTGAGGATTATATTGTGGACTACTTGGGATATCTTTACAAGTCTTGCATTAATCGAATCGAAGGTGCTACCGAGGCCGCTTCGTCTAGAAACACCGCCTTGAATCGAAAATCGGGATGCGGTGAAGATCATGAAAATGTGCCCGACTACAACACTTGCAATGAAGGGTGAATTGATCAGAAATGTTTCCATTTACAATATGCGGTTTGGATAGATTCTCTGTATATAACGTGTGACACACAAAAATATCTACTTAATCAATTTCTTTTACTCAGATATTCAACTTTATTAACATAAATTCCATATATGAATTAGAAAGATGATAATTAATTCGTGCAGTTAATTTGATTCACCAAGAATCCATGTAACACCAAACACTGCTTGCTTAAACATATACTATTCTTTATTTAATTAATGATCAACCATTATCATTCATCATGCAAATGCATAAACCTTAGCCAGCTTGGCTAGTGTAGTTAGCTACAATTATTTGGACACATATATATCTGTCTCTTTACTCATGAGAATCCGGTGGCGCACCACCGCCAGGCTCACCTCCTCCACCACCACCACCGCCAACATCCCTACCTCCACCTCCACCTCCACCTCCAAATCGTCCCCATTCAAATCTCCCTCCTCTCGGACCACCCCCATAGTACCCACCTCCGCCTCCTCCTCCTCCTCCACCTCCTCCATTGAAACCACCACCACCACCTCCGCCTCCACCTCCACCTCCACCTGCACCACCATATGGAGCCGGTGGTGGTGGTGGTGGTGAGAAGCTCCGAGGCGGTGGTGGTGAGTAGCACTGACCAAAGGAAATGGTGATCATCATCATGAAACAAAGTGCAAAACAAAGAAAGAGAAAACGAGCCATATTGGCCCAAAACAGTATACTCTTGCACTAAATTAGTGGCTACATTTATACATCAAAACTAGAAGCTCTATTTCATGGGTTTGATTGACAACTTTTACTCATTCTAACCCTTTTTTATTATCAAATCACAATTAATAACAACTTTGATGCTTCTTCTCCCACTTTGGTCCCAAAGAATGTGCTTTTTCTAGGGCAAAAATTTTACTCCCTCCGTCCCATAGAAGTTGACACACTTTCCTTTTTGGTTTGTCCCACTAAAATGACACATTTCCTTTTTAATACATGGGACCCACACAAAATAATTAATCTATTCTCATGGTCCACATATCACCTCTAATACAACTACTCATTACACATTAAATATTATTTATTTCACTTCACTTTACTTCACTTCACATTAAATTATTATACTCCTTAATCTCCGTGCCCAAAAAAATATGTCATCTTCTCCGGGACGGGGAGTAATATATTAAGTTGTGTACGTAACAATTCAGAATTTTAGGGTTATTCAACTGTTTATTCTTGTTTTGGTAAGAGAATTCACATGTTAGATACATAACTCAATCGTAAGCTTCAATTTTTAATTATCAATACTCACGTCACAAGGCTCATGGATATGATTAGATATTCTACATAGCATACTGCCCGTTTAAACACAAATAATTCAAGATCAAGCCCAATTTTCTGCAAATCCGATTTCGATTCCGATTCCAAATCCGACGGCCCCTTCTCCGCCCGCAGTAGCAGTGCATAGTAATCAGAATGCGCTTCCGTACACTTCTTCAAAGCAGCATTAGTGGCTTGAAAATACTTTGGGAAAGAATTCAGATCCTTTAAGAATTACTAATTACAATTTTAGTTAATTTTTTATTTGCAATTCTCAATTTTTATTTTATTTTATTTTATTTTATTTTTTTCGATTTTTGTCCAGAGTTAATCCTCTTATTAATTTAGTCCAAATTTTATTATTTTTGTCAGAATTTGTCTTTTGACTCAAAATTTGAAGAGGAAATGACTGGATAAAAAGAAAAAAAAAAGACCAAAATTAATTACAAATAAAAAATAATTAAAATTAAAATGATCATATACTTAAAAGGCAAATTTTGATATTTTTCGGGTTCTATAGATTCTAAATTCTTCATAATAATCATAATTTATTAAGATCTTGAAAATGGCTTGGGGACTATAACTAAGTGTATCAATTTGTGGCCATGGATCTTGTGTTATTTTCGTGTGTCTATCTCCTGTAAGAGAAAGACTAATATACAACCTATAATTAGTACAACCCTGTACAACCTCCTTTCTTCATTTTCACGCACACTGTACAACCTCCTTCCTTCATTTTCAGTATGTGCATGTTTTTTTAAGCTGTTGCGTTTTATTATTATTTTTATTTTTTATTTATTTAATTTTAGGGATATAATTATAATTTTACCCTTATGGTTTAGGGTATAATTTATCCCTAGAGTTTAGGGTTTAGGGTATAATTGTAATTTTACCCTTGTGGTTTAGGATATAATTTATCCCCTAGGGTTTAGGGTTTATGGTATAATTATAATTTTACCCTTGTGGTTTAGGGTATAATTTATCCATAGGGTTTATGGTATAATTGCAATTTTACTCTTGTGGTTTAGGGTATAATTGTAATTTTACTTTTGTGATTTAGGGTATAATTTATTCCTAGGGTTTAGGGTATAATAGTCATTTAAATAAAATAAATTTAAAAATAAAATAAAAAAACAACATTAATGAAGAAACATAAATTAATTAAGAAGGATGGAAACCAAGGTTGTATCAATTCATTTGGTACAACCAATTGTACCCTAGTCCTTCCCATCCTGTAACATTGATTATATCATTTCTTTTGACGGAACATTGATTATATCATTGAAATATAAAAGAAGAAGAAAATTCAAGCAATGACTTGAGGGCATGTATTTTTTTACGGTATAATTTTCTTTCTTTTTTTCTGTGTTATTCATGTGGATTATGTAATACTACACTAAAATGACACAAAAAAACGCAATATTGTAGCTAGCCAATGAACTTTTACCTTATTCAGATAATTTAATTATATAATTTCATAACTTAATTGAATAGTTAACATAATTGCACAATAACATATAACTCGTATTAAATTAAATTGAAAACCTAATATATTTCCTAACAAATACTCCACCAAGAAGTCAGCTTTGTTCTTGATAAATATCCAAATTAATTAATTAGTTTTAAATCTTGTATTAATTTTAACTGGTCATCTTTTAATTATTAATTTATTTAACAATAGATAATTATATGTTGTTATATATGTATAATTTATTAGGGAACAATTCATGTTTTCTCCTATACGTACATTCATGTATACGATGAAACACTATCATACTTGTGGTGAATAATATACTAATAATCTAACAGTTCTCTTCTTCATCCACACAAGTGTTTTGACCAAGTCCTTCTATTCGGTTAGGAGAAGCAAACTTTTTCTCATAGGTTTACTGAGATCAATCCAACAATACGTTTCACTTAATTAAGATTTAATGAATATCATGTGAAACTTCGTTCTATTTCTACTTTTATTTTAGAAGTTATAAATGATTTTATCTTGATGTTTATGTAAACTTTTCTAAAATTCTTTTTTCTTACTATCAATTTAACAAACTCGGTAGGGTGGTCTTGAATATATCCATGGGGTGTTTGATCGACTTGATAATTAAGTATTAAATGACTCTCTTTCTTATAAGTTTAAACTTTTAAATGAGGTGTTTATTTAATATGATATCAGAGTTATGACCTAACAATAGCAAAGGTTCAGGGTTTAAACCTCACCACCAAGGCTTGAGGCGAAAATTCCCCGTCACACATACATTAAGTATGTTAATGTAAAATTATATTTATAATAATTTTAATAAAAATATTAATATTATGTGATTTTTTGTTTTTTTCAGTTAAACTATCGATCCGACCGATTGAACCTCGAATAGTTGGGCACAGTTCGGTTATGACAACATTGCTACTAACTAATGATTTATCATGACAACATCGCTACTAACTAATGATTTATCAATTTAAAAATTAACATAACGTTCAATGCACGTATATAATGTCTAGTTTTATTAAAATGGCGAAGCATATTGATTTTGAACCGTCGTCGTTTTCTTAAAGCAAATCTCGTTATATGTAACTAGCATTTGACCCGTAACGCACGGGAATAAGTTATCACAATGTCATTAAATTTTATACAATAATTAGAATTCTATTTGAATTAAAATATATTATGTGTATGTAACTATTAATTTTTTTTATATTATTTAAATTCTACGTTATTATATTTGGAATTTTTAATATCTCAAACTTATAAGTTGTGATATGGTGATTGGAGTACTTCATTCTTTCTACGAATATTGTTACATTTACTGTATTGTGTGTGGCTCCATAGAGATGTATTGATTGTTTTGTGTATGCCTCATTTATCAAAAATAAAAAAATGTAACAATATTTGCGAGACGCCTTATTTAGTAAAATGTAACAACACTCATTGGACAATATATTCCCTTCGTACCACCCAATTTATATTAAAAAAATATATTCTCTTCGTCCCATGAGTGTTGTCACATTTTATTAAATAATGCATCCTAAAAATATTATTATACTTTTTCTTTTGATAAATAATACCCACACAAAATAATTAATATACCTTCATGAAACAACGCACAACACTGATACAATTACCCACTATACTATACATTAAAATATTATATTATATTTTTCAGTCCACTACACATTAAACACATAGATATATAAAATGTATCCGAAAATACGTTTTCTATAGTATAAAAAGTTCACAAAAATATATACTTCCCCCATTCCACAAATATTGTTATATTTGATGAAAATTATACATATACCCCATATTTATTATGTATGACCTAGATTGATAAATAAAAAATATGACATTAATTTATAATTTAAAAATTAAATAAAACACTTGTTAATAATAATAATAATATGCATGGCATAAATTGATAAAAGACAAAAATTAATTTATAATTTTCTATTAAAAATGACATTAATTATAATTTAATAATTAAACAAATATATTCCCTTCATCCCACCCAATTTGTATTAAAAAAATATATTCCCTTCGTTCCATAAGTGTTGTCACATTTTACTAAATATAATGCGTCCCACAAATATTATTATATTTATATTTTTGATAAATGAGACCCATACCGAAACAATCAATATATCTTCATGGGACCCCACACAATACTAATAAGTACCCACTATTCATTTTTGCAAAGATTTATGTGAGACCATCTCACGTAAGCCTATACGTGAGACGGATAAAAAGTGACAACATCACTAACGAAAAGTAATAATTTATAATATAAATAAAAAGTGATAACATTTTATAGCGAAAGTGATAATATTTTATTGAGAAAGTAATAATAATTTTTTAATTTTTTATCCATCTCACATAAAGGCATATGTGAGACGGTCTGATTCAAGACCTACCCTAAAATATTATACTTTTTAACCCACTACATATTAAACACATAGATATACTCCATAAAATATACCCCATATGCATGGAATAAATTGATTTAAAAAAATGACATTATTTTATAATTTAAAAAATAAATAAAATAATTGTTATTATTATAATATGTATGGCATAAATTGATAAAAGAAAAAAATGAGATTAATTTATAAATAATAATAGTAAGAAATACTCTAAAAATCAAAATATTAAAAACAACTGAATCAATAACCACAATTATCTTAAATTACCAATTGACATAATTGATATAGGTTATTAATATCATTAGTTATTAATAATTATTATACTATAAATAATAAGAGAATAATTTACGTAAAATTATGCATATATTACTTTAGAGGAAGTGCATAAGAAAACTACCATATATGTCTAAAATCTCTGTTGAGAAATACTATTATATATGTCATACATATAAAATAGAAAAAGTCAATATCATATAAAATAGAAAAACTCAATATCTAACGTTAATGCGAGAAATTAAAGAAAAATTGAGAAAGATGAGAAATTGAGAAGAGATTTTGACTAAAATGTTTGAGCGGGAAAAAGAGGTTGACCACATATATATATATATATATATATATATATATATATATATATATATATATATATATATATATATATATATATATATATATATATATAGATTTTTTGTATTAATAAATATATATATATATATTTATTTATTTATTGTGGACACATAAACACATATAATTACGTACCCATTGTAATATATTTTTAAATTGGGTGTTTCATTTTAACAGTTACTACATTTTTTTTATATGAGACTCACACAATTAAGTAATTAAAATACCTTAGTGGGACGCCTCAGCCACATTAATACAACCATCCACTATATATTAAAATATTATTTATCTCACCTCAATATACATTAAAATACTAAATCTCTTAATCCCCGTACAAAAAACAACCCGTGCAAAAAATAAATATTACTATTAGAATGGGACGAATGGAATATATATGTATGAGGTTTTATATTGTGATGGTATGTATATTTAGTTTAGGTTTTTTATGTGTAATGAATTAAATAGTTTTTAGTTGAATCGACGTTATACATATCCTTATTCTTTTTTTCATGTATAGTAAATTAATGTGAATATAAAAAACCAACAATTTTAAAAATTTTATTTATATTTATATTTCATTACGTAAACATATGTTATAACAATTTCAAATAATGTCTTAATTACTTAACTCTATCTCCAAATACAACCCAAATTTTTCAATAATTAACTCAAATTGAAATAAATTTCAACATATTAATTGAAAAAAAATATGCATACAAAAGTATTGTCTTTAATTTTAATTATTTTATTGGACATAAAATTATTAGGATTAAAATGATAGTAAAACAATTAAATTTATTTATTTAAGGAAATAAGAATAAAATGAGTGGTGAGAAATTGAAGAGAAATTGAGAAGAAGTGAGAAATTGAAGATATTTTGACCAAATTTTGAGCGGGAAAAAATATGTTGACTTTAGGTGTTGTTATATATAATATATAGATATAGATTAACCCCACTAATTAATGGTTTGTACTTTTATTTAGATTAAGAAAAAAAACTTATCAGGTAATTAAGGGAGGATTACTACTAGGTACACAAAAAAACCCTAAATTACTATGAGATACAAACATACAAAAGTATTACTACTAGGTACAAAAATATATAGTGATATTCCAATATTACCCCTATTAATGTGCTGCACATAAATATTGTGTGCAGCAAAAGTTCATGTGCAGTAAAGTGTGTGCAGCAAAAAAAGTGTGTGCAGGAAAAAAAAAGTGTGTGCAGCAAAAAAATGTGGTGGTCCGGCGGTGGCGGTCCGGCAGCTTTTCCGGCGGCGGCAGTTTTTTCGGCGACCAGTTTTTTTTTTCTTTTTTTTTTTTGGACGAACAGTTTTTCCGGCGACCGGCTGCCGGAGCTCCGGCGGCGGCGGCGCGGCAGCTTTCCGGCGACCAGTTTTTTTTTTTTTTCTGACGAACAGATTTTCCGGCGACCGGCCGCCGGAGCTCCGCCGGCGGCGGCGGCGGTCCGGCAGCGGCAGCGGTGGTCCGGTGGTGGGTGGAGGTTGGGGTTGGTGTTTTAAAGGTATATGGGTTTAGGGGTATATTTGGTATTTTACTTTAATATTTTGTATTAAATAATAATTATTTTAAATCAATGTATCTAGTAGTAATTAGGGGTACAAAGTGTGTACCTATCAGTAATTATTTCGGTAATTAATTGATACTTTATAGAAATTGAAGGCAACATAATAAGTAGACAAATGGATTTGCTACATATATAAAGGGAATTGGTTGTATTCTGTTCGCGCAGTGTCACTACAAAAAGTTGCTCGACTTTGACATATTTTTGTGACGGAAAATTTGTCATCACAATTGTGACGGATTTTATAACGGCATTTTGAAAATAATACGGCTAATAGTTGACCGTTTAAAATTTCGTCATTCCTGATATTTGTGATGACATTTGTGACGAAAAAATTTGTGATGGATTTTTTTTCGTCATAAAAATATTTTTTTTTATTTTTTTTAATTAGTGACGGAAAAATGTGGTCACAATGTAAAGGCTCACACTTGTGACGGAATTTGTTCGTCACAATTTACAATTTAAAAAAAATTATTAAAATTGTACTTGCTCGTTACACATGTGCATTATGCTATTTAATTTAATTATATAAAACAAAAGGTTAAACTTACATATTTTTTTAAGAAATTATTATTATTTTAATATATATTATGAATTTATTTAAACTTAAATAATTGAATATATTGTATTATTTTATATAATAATATTAATTTTAAAATCAAAATAATTATAAAAACAGAGTTATTTTTTTATAATGAAATTATTATTCTTTTAATATTTATTGTGAATTTATTTAAACTTAAATAATTGAATATATTGTGTTGTATATAGTAATATTAATTTTAAAATCAAAATAATAATAAGAACAGAGTTTTTTTTTAAGAAATTATTATTCTTTTAATATTTATTGTGAATTTATTTACCTTGAATAATTGAATATACTGTGTTTTATAGTAATGTTAATTTTAAAACCAAAATAATTATAAGAACATAATTACTTTAATTTTAAACGCCAATGAGTTGTATGAATTGTTATAATTTAAATATTTATATGTCTTGATTTTTATTATATAATATAGTCATATATTTTGTAATAGATGAATTTGTAATTAAATAATAAAACTTTTAAAATTATATATATACGAGTATAGATTCCTGCGTAATACGCGAATGAATTATTATAACCAATCAAAAAATATAAGTAAAGGTGGTATTTAATTTAAAGATATACATAATTTAAAAATATACATGAATAATAATAATAATAATAAATAAATAAATAAAAGTAGTATTCTAACTATTAAAAATATGATTAAAGATGATATTTAATTTGAAGATAAACATGAATAGCCCTAAAGAATTAGTATGCGTGATTGATGTATATTAATTAATATTTTCTCTATTTATATAGTTTTTTTTAAGATATATATGCTTTTATTGATTGGTTTAATTATCTATTTGTAACCAAGAAAGAATAAAAAAAAATTATTAGTTGGATATATTTTTATTGATTGACTTAATTATCTATTTTCAATAAAAAAATATGATTAAAGGTGGTATTTAATTTGAAGATGTACATAAATAATAATATTAATAAGTTTGATATATTTTATTGATTATATATTCCTCAACCAATCAAAAAAATATGATTAAAGGTAATTTTAATTTATAGATATACATGATTTAAAGATATATACATGAATAATAATAATAATAATAATAATAATAATAAAAGTAGAAATATTATATATGTAATATTAAAATAAAAAATATACGAAATTTAACCCCGTTGCGACACCTCATACTTTTAAAAAGTTATTTATAGCAGCGTATTCGTAATTAGTATATATAAGATATATATAAAAAGAAAAGTTGATGATTAAATTAAAAAAAAAAGATCGTGTATTTAATTGATAAAAATAAAGTTTGTGATTGAATTAAGAAAAATATAATGATTATGTATTTTCTAACAAGAGAATTAAATTGAGAAATTAGGAGAATGTTATTTATTTTAATGCAAATTAACCTATTTTTCATCTATGAATAAATAATATATTTAGATATTATTTATAGATTGAGAATTTAAAATTTATAAGGATTTTTTAATTTAATTATGAAAATTTTAATATTATCTTAAATAAATAATAAAATAAATTAATTAATATTTTAATAATTATTTGTCATATCAATATATATTACATTAATTAACATTACCACCATATTTATTTTGAAAGTTGATTGATGTTATTTTAATACAAATTAAAAGAATATATAAAATATGTATTAAAAACTAACACAAAACACATCTAGCCAAATTGACTCAACACTTGCGCATAAGCACTCTTGCCTAGTGCCCACCCAGGTTCAAACCCGGTTGGGGGCGAATCTACACAATTAAATTCTAAAGAAGGTAAGGGGTAGAAATGTAATAAAATGTAAATGGGTTAACAGTAGCCGTCTACACAATTAAATTCTAAAGAAGATAAGGGGTAGAAATGTAATAAAATGTAAATGGGTTAACAGTAGCCGTCTACACAATTAAATTCTAAAGAATGTAAGGGGTAGAAATGTAATAAAATGTAAATGGGTTAACAGTAGCCGCTCCTCCGTCTGGAGCTTTTAAGCACTCACATGAGCAACAAGGTAAGGTTCGATTCTTGTCTAATCAATTTTCTTTAGAATTTAAGTTTGTGACAGGAATTTTTCGTCACAAATGAAATTCGTCACAAATATTGATTGAAAGAAACCGTCACTAATATTTTCCGTCACAAAATCCGTCAATAATTGTGACGGAACCGTCACAAACACTTTGTGACGCATGTTCGGGTGATGAAGATTTTTCCGCCACAAAGTCCGTCACTGTCGGCCAATTTTTTTGTAGTGTGTGCTTAAACAAAATTTTAACCATTAATTTTATATCTTAAATAAGTTAAAAATAGAGACTCAACTCTTTAGGAATTCCACTTAATGAATGGTCCACACAATACTCCCTCCGTTTCATTTCAATGTTTACATATTTTTATTTTGGGCGTCTCATTTCAATGTTTACGTTTTTTTTTAGAATATAGGACCCACCTAAAATAATTAATATATCGCCATGGTCCCAACATCCAACACTAATACACCTACCCAGTTTACATTAAATATTATATCTTTCCACCCACTTTCTATTAAAATACTATACTCCTTAATCAACGTGCAAAAAGCAAACGTAAACATTAAAACAAGACGGAGGGAGTATATTTCAATGAAAATATTCAAAAGAAAACCAATCAATTATCCAATTCAATAATATATTTATATAAAGTTTTAAGTGAGACCTTACCATACACTTAAAAAAATTATTTTTTACCAACACAATATTCTGTTGGTAAAAATCTTAATTCTATTATTAAATTGGTTTACCAACGGATTAGCAATGGAATTCATTGGTAAAGTGATGGTTGGTAAATTTTTAGCAACGAAAAATCAATTTCGCTGGTAAATAATTCAGTTGGTAATCCATTGCTAAAAATCTATTAGTAATTTATATAAAGATTTCCCTTGGTAATCCATTGGTAATTACCAACGGATTGAATTCTATTGATAAAATAGAGAATAAATCCGTTGGCATTCCATTGCTAATAGAAAAAAGTCATTTTGGTTGTTAATCCATTGGTAATTGCCAACGAATTGAATTCCGTTGATAAATTCCGTTGCTAAAAAATACTCCCTTCATCCCAAACTCGTTGTCTTAGTTACTGTAGAAACGAAGTTTAAGAAAAGTTACTTTTTGACTAACTTTATTGACTTTTTAGGGGTATTGTGAGATTTTTAGGTAATAAATAAATTATAAAGTATCTTATGTGTGTTAGATAGGAGTGATATTTTTTAAATTAAGATAAACTTTTGAGGTTATTTGTTAATGTGAAGTTTCCTTTTTTGGAGTAAGACAACGAGTTTGGAACGGATAAAAACGAAAAGTAAGAAAATGAGTTTGGGACGGAGGGAATACATTTTTTAAGTGATAAAACATCTATAATAGGGGCTAAATTAGAACCTTTACTTCTTTTCTAACCACAAGTAATTAGAGTTTTAAAAAAAAATTGTCTCATAATTATTTGACATTTTAAATTTTATTTAAAAAAATATTTGTATTAATTTAGTACAATAATTATGAGATTATATTTAATTTTACGCGAACCTTAATTTTTGGCCAGAAAATTATCACGGCTTGTGTAACGCCTTAATTTGGAGGAAATTGGCAACCAAAATAAGGTTTGACGCTCCAATTGAAATTATATTTATATATATATCAATGAAATTGACATGTCAAATTACATTTAAATAAAAAAAAAGTAAAAATATTAAATCTGCTACCACGTCATATTTAACATAAATAAGTTGAAAATTACATTAATTAAAAAAAATCAATAAAAACTGAAAAAAATCCTTAATCAATTTGATTCCCAAAACCGATCAAAACTGAAGAAGACAAAAATTCCCCTTTTATTTATTCAAAGAAAACAAATTGGACAATTAATGATGATGAAGAACATAAATAGATCTGAAATTAGTAGCTAGACCAAATTTCCTTTGCGTGGAGCAGTAAATACGACGTCGCAGGCATTCATCAAGGACCATAAAACCACAGGTAAGGAAAATGTTCATGGAAACTCGATGGGTTTTTTGGAGTAGTGTATACTTGAGCCCAACTCGATAGGAAAATTAGTTTAAGAACGAGTTTAAGTTTGAATAATTTTTGAATTAAGTCGAGCTCGATTTGACTCCATGAGCTAATCAATTCGAGTTTAATTATCGAGTCTTAACAAACTTATCCAACAGATGTTTAATGGATTATATATTTTATATTTATTATTTAATTTAATAATTATTATAAAATTATTACTAAATATTAAGTATTTATTAATATTATTATTAATTACTCCCTCCGTCCCATAGAAGTTGACACACTTTCCTTTTTGGTTTGTCCCACTAAAGTTGATACATTTCATTTTTAATACATGAGACCCACAAAAAAACAATTAATCTATTCTCATGGGCCTCACATATCACCTCTAATACAACTACCCACTATACATTAAATATTATTTCTTTCACTTCACTTTACTTCACTTTACATTAAATTATTATACTCCTTAATCTCCGTGCCCAAAAAAAATTATACCAACTTCTTCGGGACGGATGAAGTATATTATTAGAAAAATAATCGAGTACGCCTTATCAAGCTGAGCTCAACTCGATTCGTTAATGAAACAAGCATAATGCGAGCTTGAACAGTTGAACTCGAGCTCGATCATTAACAAGTTTAGTGGAGATCTCGAGTAGCTTATTTATTTTAACAACTCTATAGCCTAGCCGACAATGGTTGCGGGGAAGAAAAAATCAGCGACTGTTAAACTGGGAAGAAACCTAATTGATATGCGCGACTGTCATCTCGAAACCTAATTGAAGATTGATTAGGGATTTTAATTTTAAGTTTTTAAATTAGTTTTTTTAATTATTTTTTTAATGTGATTCTCAATTTTTTTTATTTATTTAAAATATGATTTTTCCTTTTATAAGTATATATTAGGAAAAGACTTGTGTGAGACCGTCTCACGTAAGACGTAAGAGCTTACGTGAGACGGTCAGAAAGTGATAACTCTTATACTGAAAAGTGATATTAAATTAATGAAAAGTGATACTGTTATTTCATGAACAATTTATAATATAAATGAAAAGTGATAACCTTTTATAACGAAAGTGATAATGTTTTATAGCGATAATAACTATTTTAAAAAGTACTCCCTCCGTTCCAGGAAATATTGCACCCCTTTCCTGGCACGAAGATGATTAGAGCTATTTTCACCTAGATTTTAGTGTCTTTTTATATGTGTTTTCGTTTTATTTTATCCGTATTTTCTATGTTATTTGGTTGTGTTTTGTATTTTTATTGAAATGTGTGTGAATGAGCTTAAACTTAAGATTTTCACTTTTTATTAGATGTTAAACATGATAAGGAAGATGTAGGAAAAAGCGGATCTCAATTTGGAGTTGAAACGAGGGAGAACGAGCCAAAACAGTGAAGAAATGCAGGAGCCAGCACACGAGCCGTGTAGCCAACACGGCCCTGTAAGAGTTGGCCGTGTGGCGACATCTAGTCATTCAACACGGGCAACTTCAGGTCGTGTCCAGTTGCACGAGTCGAGTCGGGAGCATGAGCCGTGTCGCCAACACGGCCCTGTAAGAAGTGGCCGTGTGCCGACATCAGAAGAGCCAACACGACCACACCTGTGCCCGTGTTACAACACACGACTCGTGTTGGCAGCACGAGCCGTGTCATCAACACGGCCCTGTAAGGCGAGGCCGTGCGGCAGCATCAGAAGACACAACACAGCCACCTCGTGGCCGTGTTGCGTAACACGACTCGTGTTGTGTATTTTCCTGCAGAAATTTTCAGATCCTTCTAGAAGCCTCCAAAGGGGTATAAATACCCCTTTATTCAACAATTGGCAGGAGAATCCGAAATCCCATCATCTACACACACCTCACACACCATTTCTTCCATTTTCCACCATCATCTTCATCCACCTTCATCCATTTTGATCCATCTTCATCATCTCCATTAATTCTCCATTAAAAACTTCATCCCTTCCATTGGGTGTGAGAGATCTCAAGGAATCAAGAGCTAGAGGTGGAGATCAAGAAGAATAGAAGATTCTCTTCAAGAAATTGATAGGGAAGAATCCATTCATTTTGTATTTCTTTAGATCTAAGACTATGGGTATTTGTAATGAATCATTTATTTGTTTTATTACTTTTATCATGTTAGGCTAATCCCTCTAGTGGGATTAGGAATATGAAGAGCATATTAGATTTATATTATCATGTGGATTAAATTGGTTTTTGATTTAATTGATGTTGATTTCTATTCATGGAGTTTAATTGTCTTGATGTTGTGATGGCATGGTTTGTTATTCATGAATGTTTATTGGTTTAATGGATTGTTGATCAATGGATTATTTGTGATAATTAAATGCTATCATGATGTTCATGTATGTATTGCTTGGAGTGAGACGGAAACGACCCTCTATAGTATTATGAAGGCATGAATAGACATTGAGTTTGGGTTTGACCGAAAGGATATTTGAATTCAATGAGGGGAACCAATCCATTCGTTGGTCTTAGTACATAAAAAGGGAGAGTTTAATCTAACTAGTACCTAGATGGAAGGGGTTAATGTTGGGCTTTGATCTTAAGTGCTTTTGGGAGTCTAAAATAGATCAACAACCTTTGTAACCCGAAAGGGAGCTTAGGATACAATCGTGATCACCCTTAGTTTACATCAATTAAGTTGGATTCCTTTTGCATGATAATATGGATTGAGTATGCTTTGATGTTTCTAATCCCATGTTTTTACATACTTGAACTTTAGCACCCATTTTCTTTACTTGTCATTTTCTTATTTGATATTGTTATTTACTTGCTGCTTGTTTTAGTTGTTAATCATATCAAAACCCCCGATCATCGTTACAAAAACAACATGAACATGAACTCACGTATTTTGTTAGTCCGAACATAACTCCTTATTGGATTGATAATTTTTCTTGGGATATACTACTACAACGATCGAGTATTCTTGCTCGTGAGTGCACAAAATTAGGCAAACAGAAGATTAATAAAGTGGTGACTTTTAAGGGTATTATGGTATTTTTTTGTAATAAATAAATGATAAAGTATGTTATGTGTGTTAGGTAGGGGTGATTTTTTTGTAAATAAAGTATATGGAGAATGGTAATTGTGTTTGACTTTTTGCTTTTTTAGGAATGTGCAAACTTTTGTGAGACAACCCAAAATGGAAAGTGTACCATCTTTCCTGGGACGGAGGGAGTATAAAATGGTCTCACGTGAGACGGTTTCTCGCAAGACTTACCCTATATATTATTGGTTTTTAATTTCTTGTTTTAATTTGTGGGTAATTCTATGGTGCATCGGTGCACCTACAGTTTATAGGTGTAAATTAAGGGTTAGTGGATAGTTATTTATTTTATTTATTTATTATTTTATTTTGTTTAATAGTTAAGATTAAATTAAAACTTAATCTAACGGTTAGAATTGTCCAAATACACCGGTACATTAGGTGCTATTAGGTGCATAGCAGTTGAACTCTTAATTTGTGGATTTTGGTTTTCCCTATAGTTTTTTTTTTCTTCATTTTCCTGTAAATGTGATGTGTCATGTTGATTCACCATTTTTATTTTTTTTTTAAATTTAAATATATTGTGACGTGACAAATTGATTGGTGCACTTTTATCTGGATTGACACCTCAGTGGATCGGTCCCAAGTTGAAGCATCACAGGTGATTTGTTTTCGGTCAAAATTAAGGATCGGACGAAAATTTGATAGAATTGTACGTAATTTCATAATTATGGTAGTAAATTAATATGAATATCTTCTTTTTAACATACTCCCTCCGTCCCAGGTAATGAGGGCCAGAGACCTTATGTTTAATATAAGGTTTCTGGCCCTCTTAGCCTGGGACGGAGGGAGTATAGAATTTAATTAAAATCTCAAATAATTATGGGACAAAATAAATGTTTAACTCCAAGTAATTATAAAAATATCATTTAATATTTAAAATCATACAATGAATAAATGGTAAAGACTTGTATGAGACCGTCTCACTTAAGCCTTTACAAAAGTGATAGTATTATTATCACTTTCACTATAAAATATTATCACTTTTTATTTATATTATAAATTGTTCATGAAATAGTTCAACTACATTATTATGACTTTTCATCGATTGAGTATCACTTTTTATTAACAATGCTATTATTTTTTATCCATTTCACATAAGGACCTACATAAGACGGTCTCATACAAGATCTACCGTGAATAAATATAAGCTAAAAAATTCTAATTATTATTTACACCGTCAAATTTTCATCCGTAAAAAATAATTTAAAATATTATTACTGTGAATCTATAACATAAATTTATAAAATTAGTAATAAATTGAATGTATATATACGTTGCACACAAACTAATAGTATAATAATTGAATGGAAATATATTTAACAGAATGAATAACGTTGAAATCAGAAAATTTATTAATATAACCATTCAAGCTGCATTAATTGGAATTACGTACTCGTACATACTAGATAATTAATTATAATCTTAACAATAATTATTTTTGAATATAAGTTGGCAATATTCTAATTATTTTAGCCGAGCAATGATATATTACGTATGCGATTTGGTTCCTCCACCAATTTCATTCAACGGACATGAGCTATGTAAAAAAGTCTTTAATGGTGGGGCATGATTTTATATGCACCCGGCGAATTGACGGACGAACTAGGGTTTCCCGCCCCACCGGTGGATACCACTACCACCCCATTAGTCGATCCCACCACCACGGGGACCACCGGAACCGGTTGGTAGAATGGATAATTCATGAAGGGAAAGAAGAAGTTTTTCCGAACATGGATTCCGGTGTGATCATTTGGAATGTCTGTAGCTGTGGCAAGCACTAATACAAGTGCAATCATGAAAAGCAAGTACATTTTTGCCATCTCTCTCTAAGAAAATTAACTCCTAAGTGAAGATGGAATGTATTGAGGTGAGGGAAGGGTGATTAGGAGACCTATTTATAGGCAAAACCCCTTTGAAATTACTCACATCTCTTCCCTTCATACTGTTTTTACTCCCTCCGTTTTCGAAGTTAATTTGAGAGAAAAAAAATAACAATAATGATAAAAATATCAACTTTCAGGGATTAATATAGGTTACTTCTTCTATCCCAACTTCAATTTAAATTTCATATTTTTCATTTTTGTATGTTCCAACTACAACTTTATACTTTTATTAAAGGAAATGAAAATTGATATCCTTTTAACATTGATTCGGATTCCCTATATTATTTTGATGTAACACCTTCTATATCACACAGTGAAATAGATGACATGATAGGAGATAGGAAAATTATAACGAACCCTAGATATATTGACAAGATCAACCCTTGAAAATATAAATTATAGGGGCAATGATTGGTTTTTCTTTTTTGATTACGTGTCAATTATTATATAATTAATGGCACAAGAAATGATATACGAATTGAAAATGACATTGACCATGATTACATTCAAAATTGTCTTCACATTTTTAACACAAATAACATACTATATTATTTACTCCATCTATCCCAAAACAAATTTCATATTTTCCATTTTCGTTCGTCCCACATTAAACTTCATCACCCAAAAAAGGAATATCACATCAATTCTCACCCCTAAAAGTTCATCTTTAATTACAAATTTACCACTCTTACCTAATACACATAACATACTTTATAATTTATTTATTACCTAAAAATTCTACATTACTCTCCAAAAGTCAATAAAATTGATAAAAATAACTTTTCTTAAATTTTGTGTCTTTGGTAACGATGAAGTTATTATGGAACAGAGGAAGTATTTATAAATAAAATAAAATATACCAAACTATTCCAAAATAAAATAAAAGGTGATTTTTATTAATATTCGTGCAAACAATAATGTAAACTTGAAATCCGGACGGAGGGGTATGTTTTTTCAATAAATACTAAATTGTAAAAGATGTTATGTGTGTCAAAAGTAGGATGTGAATTTTAAAATTAGAGTGTATTGAATTGTTATTGAGTTGAGTATATTTCCTTTTATGCAAGTGAGAAACTAGATTTGAGACAAAAAAAAGAAAAAATGTCAAAAGTATTTCTTGAGCATGTTGGTTATATTAGGGCTTTCAATCTTTTATTTTTTCGGTTTAGTGTTGATTATTTGATGTAATATAATTTTATCATTGTAGTTCATGGCGCATCTTAATTCTTACATTTATGATTTATGGTGTATTTTATTCTTCTGGTTTATAACTTATTTAAGAATATAATTGTATGAAGAAAGTGAATGTAAATTCTATTTCACTTCATTAGGAAATTCTGAATTTGTTGTCATGGGACATAAAGAATACAATTTGACTAATCGCGTAGTGTACACTTCCAAATATATTATCGATTCTCGATTAATTATTTTTCCCATTTAAACATAGATTGAACAAAGAAATTCCATTCACAATTTCAAATTAGAGTATGATCAAAGATGAAAAAACATTTGATAATAATATATGAACAACAAATCATTGAAATCATAAAATTCATTAATTAAAACATTCAAGCATTGAAAATTTGAAATAACATGCTAGTACGTAGTACATCCATACTAAACCCTAAAAAAGAAAAATTACAACACTATTATTTTCAAAGATAATAACTTAGCAAAAATTAAATTTCAGCCAAGCTATATACCCTGAATTTCCAACAAAAGCTAACAAACATGCATGCATGCAACAACTAAATTCAAGGTACAACTATTCCGGCAGCTCCGCCTTTAGCACCACCAACGCCGCCGCCGAGCCCTCCGGCACCGAGTCCTCCCAGCCCTCCGACACCACCGCTTCCGCCTCCAACACCTCCAAAGCCGAGTATTGGGATCACCGGGATCACCCCGGCAAATCCACCAATACCAGCCCAGCCGCCAACGCCGCCGTAGGTGATGAAATTCTTCTGATCACCCACGGCGCTGTTGGCCGCCGGAGCATGCCCAGTGGGGAGCACATTCTCAGCAGGGGCAATTGCGTCATTTGCAGCGATAGTACTAGGGTTTGTTTGGTCATTTGGAATGTCTCTAGCCATGGCATGCACTAGTACACCTGCAATCAAGAAAATCACAAACAATTTAGCCATCTCTCTCTCCTCTCTTTCTCTCTCTAAGAAAAAACAAGATCAAGGGAAGATAGAATGTTTTTAGGTGAGGGAATTAAGGTGGTAAGAGGGCCTATTTATGGACAAATTTTTTAGGGTTTAAGATGGTGGAGGGACAGTTGTGACAATTAAATTTTTTTGGGGCAGTAAATATTTAATTTTTGCATTAAAATTTAGCTAGGTGTTTGCAAGTAACACAACCTCGGGAGTAACATTATAGTATTTCTTGAATTATTTATGGTCTGAAAGAGTGGCAGAGTTAGGTGAATAATTATTTAAGGTCTGAAGAGAAAATTGTCAACCCATAAAAGTACAAATACTAATCAATGAATGTTGTGAAGACTGATCAAATTTAATTCATGCAAGCTTTGTTGCTTACACTTGTTGCACATGCAGAAATACATAGTTTAGGAATTTTATTTCAATGAGAGAGAATAACATGTATTAGAGCATCTCCAAGAGTATGTTTAAATTTTAGAAAGGATTCTACAAAACAAGGAGGATTTTTAATTTTAAAGAAACATATTTTTATCATGCTCCAACAAGTTCTTTATATTATCATTTCCAATATACATTTATAACATATTTTCTCTTTTAATTTATTAAAAAAAATTCTCTTAAGCAAAAACACACAAAAAGTCAATAACATTTAATGCTATTTAAGTTTGAAGAGTGAATTTGACTATTTTAGAGAGTAAAAATGGTTATGTAAATTTAATTGTTAAAATAGAAAGTGTGTTGGGACTTAATTTTATTGAAGTCCTCTTTATAAAATGAATATTACTCCCTCCGTCCCAGGTTAAGAGGGTCATTTTTCCATTTTGGTTGTCCCACCCAAAGAGTCCCCTTTCCTTTTTTATACACATGGGACCCACACACTCCCTCTAATACAATTAAATGTTGGGACCCACACTCCTACTAATACAACTACCCACTACACATTAAATAATAATACTCCTTAATCTACGTGCCAAAAAGCATTTGGCCCCCCTAAGGAGGGACGGAGGGAGTATATATTTTACATTACTTTTTGGAGTTGCTCTTAGATGAAGCATATGCATTGTTTAGAACCTCCTCCTTAAAAAAGACAATTATATACATGACTTTGGAAATTAACACTATATCCTAAAATTATGTTTGGTTCATAAAAATTAAGGGTTTATAAACAAGATGTGAATACGAGTATTAGTTGGGTTGGGATCGAGTTATTTTAATTTTAATGGATTTGAAAATAAATTTTAAATTATATAGATTTTAAATAAATTAATTTGAATTACATTATTTGAATGAATTATGGGTTTATAAAAGAATTTTCAAATTCATATATTTCAACAATTATTTTTTAATTTTAAAATAAAATTTTATTTATTATAAATAAAAATAATAAAATTTTATTATATTAAAATTAACATCTAATTTTTAAAAAAAAAAAAATTGGGTTGGAAGGGGAGGGTGCGGTGCTGGTGGGGTGGGTACTAAGGGGATATATTTTTTTAAAAAAAATAAAAAAATATTATCTTTTAATTAATTAAAAAATAAAAAAATTATTTTTTATTGGTTCATTAATTTTTGTATTTAAAATATTAAAATATTTTTTGTTCATAACGAAATGATTTTAAATGACACGGTTTGAGTAATTAAGGATTTGAAAATGGGGCGGCTATTTGCACCCCAAATTTGTTAAACGCATTCCATAAATATTTATAATTGAAATATCTATATTCAAAAAGACATAAATAACCTTAATGGCTATTTGTAACCCATATTTACTAAATGTACCCATAATTATGATTAAAATATTTTTAATTAAAAAGATATAGATAACTTTATAAGATTAAGATTTTAAAATAGGCGATGATCTTCGTTGTCTCGGCATTTGAACAGTTCATGGAAATTGCTTTGGGGGCTAACTCCATGCTGTATCAATTGATTTGGTTCAAATGCCGATCTGTAATTTCAGATCCCGCCGCCTCCGATCTGTAGTTTCAGGGCAGGACAGCTTCTGCCTCCCTTTCTGTTGATTAACGAGATGCGGGTTCGCTCCACTGCAACCCTCTGTTCGTCTGTTTAGTGTTGACAAATGCAAATGGTCAGGGAGTTGATTGAAGTTTCAGGATGGAGCCGACGAAGCAAGGAAATCTCTCTGCTCGTTGCTTCGAGCTCTCACCCTTCAATGGCCGCTGCTGTCATTCCAGTGGAAGGAATGGTCAGACTGATCGGTTCCTCCAAATCCAATGTTGGTGTTCTTTTCCCTAACGCCATAAAAAAGAAACCCATCATCTGGATATTTACCCGCCCAACCTGATCGATGAAGAATACGTGGCTGCTGTAGAAAACGACATAAAAGGTCCCTTTTGCTCTAACAGTCTGCAAATTGAAATGAACACGTAAAAATATTCCATTAGATTCACAAAGTTATTTATGTCTCCTTGAATAAAGATTTTTTAGTTATATATATTTATGGAGTGCATTTAACAAATTCGGGTACGAATAACTTGCCCCTTTCAAAATCCTCCCAAAACAACTAAAAAATATCAAGTTCAAATCTATTGATTTGAAATCAATTCATTTAAAATCTTGGATTCATAAATCCGTTGATTTCATTATGTACCCAAACATAAAAGAGTGATTTAAGGAAAGGATTTATGAATCCCTCCTCAAATTCTCCTATCCAAACACGACTTAGTTTTTTTTATTACAATTTTATGTGATATTATAATTCACCTCCTACTTTTATTTTTTTAATCCACGAGATTGGAAGAAAAATAAGGCAGTATAAGTACATGCAATTAATAAGGTCTCTTATTTTTAAGGGCAAAACCCATGTGGCCTCATGGGAATAAAATAATTTAATACTAAAATTAGTATTAGTATTAAATTATTATGTTCTTGAACACTATATTTCTTTTGGAAAAAATGAATCTCACCCTTAAGTGTAAGGGATCAATTGTAGTGCGTGTATGACCAAGTTAAATTATCGAACCGGCCACGAGATAGTGTCAGAGTGACAAATAAATTTAAAATGACTATTTCTATTTAAGACAAATCCAATTTATAAAAATTAATTAATAAATAATAAAATAAAATAAGATACGCTGGCGAGAAAATAATTAAGTATTTCAAGATAAGAGACTGATAATGCTAAGGACAATCCAGTTTAACAAGTGACAGATTATTCTAAACACAAATTAATTACCTGCAAATATTTATAAGAAGATCACTAAGCCTAGTTAGACCTCCTTGATCAGGTAGAACTAACACTTACAATAAGCTGCAAATTCTAGGATCGATAAGGAATTAACCCTCACTCCCTCTATAGGTACTTCATGCTAAATTCCATTAAAGGCTAGAACACTAGACTTCTCTTTCTAGGTACTAAATTATTAACCCCTTTTATTTCCTTATCAATTACCTAATAATGATGTTTTACCAAGTAATTAATATCTCAAATTGATTGTGTAACATTCTTAGGGATTATAGGTCAATCCCCTAAAACTGCCGCAGGAAACAATAATTATTATGCAGAAATAAAGAATCCTATTAACTATCAATCAGTGATATCGTCAAGAATAATTAAAGGAATCAAAACTCAATAATATGAAGTCTCAAAAATATCTTCTTCAATAAGGAAATAAACAATCTGCAGTATAATAAATCCAAGTCTAGGGCAATCAAATCAAATAGTCAAAACTGTCTAAAGCCTTAACATAACCAAAAAGATACTTAATCCATGATGTTACAAGCAACAACCATGTCTATGAGAAAAGACTTACCCATGGCTCTAAAAACTAGAAAGAATAAAGTAAAGAAAGGAAAACATATTTGTTTGGTTCTCCTCCTTCAACTCCGGATGATGGGTAGAAGATGAAAGGCTGATATGGTGGATTAGGATTAAAAACCACTACACCAAAAACGCTGATAGACTTCACCGAATAGACATCGGTTATTCATTAAATATGATGTCTTATTTTTAAAAACCGATGTCTTTTCCTAAACCGATGTCTATCAGCGAAATAATACGCTGATAGACATCGATTTTCTATGAAAATGTGCTGATAGACATCGGTTTTTGCAAACCGATGTCTTTAAAGTGATGTCTATTCACAACTCCAAAAAAGCACGCTGATAGATATCGATTCTCGAAATCGATGTCTTTTCCCTTATGTTTATTCTCTTTTAGATATCGGTTTCAATACTAATAGACTTCGGTTCTAAGACACCGATGTCTATTGTCTAATGTCTTTTAATTTTTTATTTTTCTTAATTTTATTTATTTATTTTGGTCCTTTAAGAAACCCTAGTTTCTGTATAGTGTTTCCTTCATTTGAAAATACTATGTGCTTGGGTTTCAAAATTAATCAATACTTTGAGTTTTTAGAATCGATTACTTCTTATTGGGTTTTCAAAATTAGAAAGAGAATTAAAGGGAAGGGTTTCCAGAATTATTCAATACTTGAGTCTTTAGAATCAATTACTTGTAGTTGGGCTTTCAAAATTAGAAAGAGAATTAAAGGGAAGAGGAAGCAAGGCTTGGTTTTCGTCGACGGCGAGGCGACGGAGGTAGCTGCAAATCTGCAAAAGGCGGTGGATTTCTAGCTAGAGCGGTACACCTCCAGCATATTTCAGTGACTTATTTATGAGCAGGGAAGCGGTAACTCCGACGATGGATTTAGATGGCTGGAACATAGAAGCAGCGGGGCATAACGACGGGAAATGGCAAATAACGGGATTTGTGTTCTGAACGCGAACGCGTGTAGAAGGGTATCTTTGGACTGCTGGAGCTCCATTTGCGCCACAGGGGTGAGTCTCTCACTTCGAAGTTCTTTTTAATAGAATATGACGATTTCAATTTTAGCCAGAGGCGGACGCAGCTAGGTTCATGGGGGTACAGCTGTACCCCCAAATTTCAAAATAATATCTATATATATTGTATTTAATTTACAATATTTGTGTATGGTTTAATGGTCGAGGGGTCAAATTTTGAGAATGAGGTCGCGTGTTCGACTCCAACATCCATAAAAATTTTATTTGAATTTTTCAATTTTTTATCCTTCTCATTTTTTTTTTCATATATATTTATTTATTTCTCTGTGTTGTTGTGTATCTCACCAGTCACCACTCTTTTTAAATTCTCTTTCACTCTATTTTCTATGTGTTATTTTTTTTATGTTTTTTAATAATTATTTTATTCTTTACAGAAACATGTTTTTTCTAGGATATACTACATTTTTTATGTTAATTTTTTCTTTAAATAATTAATTACAACACAAATTTACATTTAATTCATTACTATTTTTCTGCATACATTCAATTCATTTCTATTTTTCTACATATGTTATATAGTAATGTCTTGAATTGCTTTTTATAGATAATAAAAATTTAACGGTGGAAACATTAATTATAATTTTTTAATATTAGTTTATTTATTATACAAATTTAAATATTTTAATAATTATTTTATTCTTTACAGAAACATGTTTTTTCTAGGATATACTACATTTTTTATGTTAATTTTTTCTTTAAATAATTAATTACAACACAAATTTACATTTAATTCATTACTATTTTTCTGCATACATTCAATTCATTTCTATTTTTCTACATATGTTATATAGTAATGTCTTGAATTGCTTTTTATAGATAATAAAAATTTAACGGTGGAAACATTAATTATAATTTTTTAATATTAGTTTATTTATTATACAAATTTAAATATTAAGTAATATTTTTATAATTACAACGCCGTACCCCCAATAAAATATTTCTGGGTCCGCCACTGTTTTAGCATCTCTCCCTCTCCTTTTCATTTCTAACTATAGTTTCAATTGGGATTCTCTCAGTTATGTATGGTAATAGAATGGGATGGCTTGCTGTTTCGTTTGAAAGTTTCAAACGAGAACCAGAGAAGCAAGTAAGAAAAGAATATTGATTGTGTTACTATATACAAGCCTAAGTTTCTTTGTCTCGGTTAGGATTGGACCATCTTGATGTGAGTTCAGGTTTTAATCATGCTCTCTATTCGAGTTTTTAGCAAGTTTTGGACATATCTATTTCATATTGCCCACCAAGTGTTCGACAAAAAGCTCCAAAAAATATCCCAATCTCTACATGTTGTTTTTGTTAGAGAAGTGATAAGCTAAACATGGCGCAATCTCTCATCAGTTTGGCTGTTAGATCAGCCATCGCTTAAACTATGGGTTGAAAATGAGCTATGTAGAGAGCTTCTGATACATGTTAAATCTCTGAAGAGAAAATATAAATCCAACTAAAAAGGAATTGTTTTTTTTACGTGGGATTTCCACTTTTAAAAAAGGGAATTAAATATGTTGTTAGTGTCTTTTTTTCTAAGATGAGGTATTAATCCCCTCCCTCTCTCTGTGCTACGCTGTTATTTCTTCCCCACAAGTTCTTGCATTTTCTTGAGGCTTCATTTACATTCTTATTTCTATTAGTTATTACTCTATGATGTTGCTTTTTCATTTTGAAGCGATGTTCAAGGAATCTTTGGGTTGTGAGTTCAAGGCAGTGGCCTTCAATATCTCGCCGTTGAGCATGTGTGCGCACGCAGTCTCCTAAGGTTGGAATGATAGATTTCTTGTTCAAGTGTGTATCTTACAGTGAAGATGATGGAATCATGAAGTGAGTTTTTTTTAGAAAAAATATTTAAAAAGTGCTGTGAAGATGTAATGTTTTGAGAGTAGGACATGAATCAAATTTTGTGTGTGATAGGAAAATCATTTCCCAGTACTACTTTTGATTCCACACCTTAACATAATGGACTAATGGGTCATACCTCTTTCAAATGTGAGATATGAAGTGTGAAACCCATACTTTTGAATCATCTAACCAATTCTTATACCATTCCTCTAAGTTTTACTTATGATTCTTATCTAGTTTTAACTTTTAGTGCTTTGTTTAGGCTTTACATTTTGAATAAGTAATTGAATTGAAGTGAGAGGTACATTGTTTGGTTTTTCTTATAAGAAAATGGGCATTAATTACATTGCAAATTGTTATCATTCTTATATATTTTGAAAGTGCATGCTAAGTGTTCGATGAAATGCCAATGTGAAAATTGTTATGCTGTATTTTGCTACAAATTGAAAAATTGTTATTATTAGGAGAAGATGTGATGCATGGATGCTTGATTTTTGGCTAAGAAAATGATGGAAGGTGATGAGATGCAATTCTTGTTTAGAAAAGTAGCATCTTAAGTTTTGAATTATTGACTACTTTTCTACACTCAAGATTTGTTGTGAGTCTTCACTTATCTTTATATATAATATACTTGCCTTGGATTCTTCCACTTCCAACTATTTAGTTCTAGTAACTGATGAAGCTTTCATACAATACACAAACTGAGTTAAAACTTATGATCAAATAACCAAAGAGTGGCAGTCTACTAGGGAATCTATTATAAGTTAGGACAAAGTCAGTGTTTGCATTGTAAACTGTTTCATTTGGGAATAAATTAGGATTCATGACATATATAATTGAAAAGCTATGGAAGTCTAGTTAATTTATAAGAAATTTTGAAATTTTTAATTTGGAGTTTTGAGTGATGAGTTATGATCAAAATACCAAAGAGTGGCAGTCTCGGGAATCTATCAAAAATAGCACAGTATCATTCCTTAATTCGAAAAACTGTTTTGCTCAGTTCTAAATTAGGTTTCATAGAATATATCATTAGAAAGCTATAGAAATCTTGTTTCTATTAAATTTAGAAATTTTCATTTTGGAGTTTTGAGTGAAAAGTTATGATCAAAACACGAAAGAGTGGCAGTCTACTCGGAATGTCTCAAAGACAGCACATTGTCAGTCTTTGAATCGAAAACTGTTTTGTTTGTGAATAAATTAAGATTGATGACATGAATCATTAGAAATCTATAGAAGTCTATTTTCTATTCAATTCTGTTTGTGCTTAGTTATTAACTACTTGCAATTAGTTTAACTTTTTAATAATATATGCTTTATGTTTTTAATAGATGATTTGAATTGAAATGAGAGTTACATTGTTGGTTTAACTTGATGAAAAATGAGGATATGAGGATAAATTGCATTGCAAATTTTTAGCATTCTTTTATGTTTAGAATATGCATACAAGGTGTTTGATAAATTGCTCAATTGAGAATATGCATTCTTAGTTAGAATTTGCAAGGTGTTTTTCAAAAAGACCGTCATTTCTCCTCATTCCTGTTTTCTGTTTAACTGTTGTGTATCGATGTGGGCAAGTGTTTGGGTAGCAAGAGGTCAACAGCCACACACACAATGCATTACAGAAGCGGTATTACTCTTACCACTCATGCTTTTCTTTTCCCGAATCATTGTTATTTGTTGGATAATATTGATGATGGAGGATATGGATTTTGTTAATAAATTCGTTAGATTATTAATATTTCTTCAGCTTAGTTTCTGTTATTTCTTTTAAGTTCTCTGCAGCAGCATTTCATTTTTAAAAAAAATTATGTTACTCATTCTATTTTAATATTTTTAAGTCATATTAATTTTTTTTCTCAATAAATATCTTTAAGTCTTATTAATATTAAGTGCTAAACTTTTATTCAATCTCAGGTAATTGTAGTGAGACGACAAGAAGATAAATATATTATATAATCCAAGGCAAAAAGATCAAGTGGATTCAAAACAATAGGTTGGGCATCTCTCGACCATGCAGAGTTTCCTTGTTTTCACAATTCATTGAAGAATAATTTTCACAACTATTTTTTTTGCATTGCTTGCTAGATTGAGACTGATATTCCTTGAAGAAGGTGATATAGCTAGATTTCAAAATTTTGAATATTTCCTCAAAATTTTGATCTGTTACAATAATTGTTTCCTAATATTCTATCTTTGATGTGCTTATGAAGGATTTGGGTCTTGCTTGTGAATGAATAGACATTTTTATTGCTGCACTAAATATTTTTTAATTAATATTTATTCATAAATTATATTTATTTATCTAATGGCTTTCATATTGAATTCCCCGGTTGGGTCCCAATATGCAGTTTTTTTTCTTTTTGTCCTAGGCTTGATATTATGAATGTTAGACTTAAGACAATATTAATGCAAATGAATATGAAATATTTATTCATTTTTAATGTTTATTTTATATTCAAGTCTGCTCTTTACCAATGCCCTTTACAGGGTGTTTAATTAGGAACAAGGCTGAAGCTGCTGCTACTGAACAGAGGAAGCGGGCAGTGATGGTGGATCAGTTGGAATGCTCTCATCGCATGTGGTTGCTGCTTTATCTAAGTAATGTGCTAAAATCAGAAATTGGTGCACAACATTTCTTTTGTTAATTACTAGGTACTTTTAAGATTTATTATGCATTCACATTAGCAACTGAAATAACGGTTAAAATATTTTGCAATCCAGAAACTAATAGATCAAGGAAAGTAATTATTTATTTATTTATTTAATGCATGCAACATTTGCTATTTGTTTTTTATCGGTAAAGCTATTTTCATTCCTAAATATCATATACAGTTATTAATATTTAGTTTTGGGGACAAATAGCTGACTTTCATCAGACCATTTGATGTTATCAAGTCTGGGTAAAATGGAAGAAACAACTTGTTTTCTGGAAATCTAGCACAAAATATGTAAGTGGTTACAAAATGCAGGTCATATTTCATCTTATCTTTTTGTGTAACTATTCAAAGAAAATTCATATAGTTTTCTACTATCTGCTGGATATATTCCATATCATCAAACTTTATTTCAAAAAATGTAATTGTCAGCTACTAGAATCTATCTGTACAAGGTTCTTATATTTTATTTTAGAAGAGTGATAGTTGAAGCTTGTTATCTGCTAAATAGTTTATCTTTACTATTTAGCATAATTGTCATTTACCCGGATGTACCATTTCTTTAAAAATAACATACATGTAAATTTTAATTCATATTAACAATCTTTGTTCTATTTCAATATCTTTAAGTCATATTAATTATTTTCTCGATAAATATCTTTAAGTCTTATTATTAAGTATTAAACTTTTATTCTATCTCATGTAATTGCAATGAGACGACAAGAAGATAAAGATATTGTATAGTGCAAGGCAAGAAGATAAAGTGGATTCGAAACAATAGGTTGAACATCTCTCGATCATGAGATTTTAGCTTATAAATTTAGGTTTTATTTATGTAAAATTGAAGTTTGGATTCTTAGGATATTTTTGTACTTTTAGATTTGAAGGATGATTTTCTTTGTATTTTAAATTAAGTATTTGAAATTCTTGAAAAATATTCGTATGTTTTGAGTTAGTATGATTGCGTTTAATTTAATTTAATTTTAATAATAATGTAAATTTATGTATAAAAATAAATAAAAATAAAATAAAAGACATCATATAAAAATCGATGTCTATGCTAGGAAAGACATCGGCGGAGAAAAAATGTGTTTTAGTGTAAAGTCGATGTGTTTTCTTATAAAGAGATTGGTGGAAAACCGATGTCTATTGGTCCCTTACGATGTCTGTAAGTGGATAGAAATCGGTTATTAACTGATGTTTAATGGATCATGACCGATGTTTTTTCTTAAAATGACATCAGTTGAAAATCGATGTCTTTTGGTAATATTCGATGTCTTTCTTAGAAAGACATCGGTTGATAAACGATGTCTAATGGGTGCCAACCGATGTCTCTTCATCGAAAGACATCGGTGGATAACCGATGTCAAAAGGCACAACCGATGTCTTTCCATTGAAAGACATTGGTGGATAACCAATATCAAAGGGTGCAACCGATGTCTATATAATAGAAAAGACATCGACTAAAAATCGATGTCTATCAGCGCCTACTTTCAACATCGAGGGCTTCAACATCGGTTGCTTGGTGAAATAGACATCGATTTTTAACTGATGTCTATCAGTATTTTTGGTGTAGTGCCCTAGGTGATGTTGTGGTAGTAGATTAAGCAGTTTCTCCACACTTTTATGTGGTGATGAGAATGGAGTATATATGGGTGTGAGAGTGGAATAAGATAAGGAGAAAAAAAAGGGAAAATATATAATTATGGAAGATATGGAGAGGTGTGAGATTAGGAAATAACTTGGCCACCAAGAAAATAAGAAAAAGAGGTAATTTTCGCGAATTTTTGGAATTCTCACTGGCAGCTCCGTGAGGTAAGAAAAAGAGGTAATTTTCGTGATTTTTCGGAATTCTCGCTGGCAACTGCGCGACCTCACGGATTTGAACATAACTTCTTCATCAGAACTCCGATTGAAGTGATTCTTACGCCCACGCTATCCTCTCTTACGTATGTTTTCAAAATCATATATCACACTACCAGTTTGGACTTCCAAACGCATACAAAAAAATTATGGAAATTGATTATCTGTTTTCTTACATGTTGCACAAATTCACCCTTCATTCCAACTTTGCATTTTTTTATCTTTTTTCCTATCAAAACACAACAAAATACCTTTAAGCACCTTTTAGTCAATAATCATTCAAAGTAATAAGATTTATGCAAATAATAGCAATTAAACACTCAAAGAGGTATCAAATCGGATCCAAAAATACATGAATTTTTACTCTCATTAGTTCCCATAAGGCACGGTGTGTTCCTGGGATACATGAGACCAACTCATTTTTAATTACCATTTTTAAGACCTATTACATAATATTAAGTCATCATGAACCAATAATATTAAATCAACATGAATCAATTACGCTGAAAGGGAATACTAATGCTCACATCGTACTTAACACATTTATATGATTTATAACTCACATATTAACTTTATAAACCATACACACTCTAAGATTAAATTTTAAACCCAAGAATAAAATAAATTTTATGAGTCATAATGGGTATATTATTGCATGACCTAAATTAGTGAAATAGCACTAAATTCTAAAATAATAATAAACTTTAGAGGTAAAGTAGTGCATGAACCCTAAGTTTCTATTTCGACCTTTAAAATGTGTCATGAATAAAAAATGAATTAAAAAACAAAATATTACTAAGGGCCGTGAAATTATAAATATTCCTTAAAAATTAGTACTATGCTTAAGAATAAGCATTAAATTCTAACGATAAAGAAATGCTCTTTCTGTTCACCAGATAGATTTTTGTTTACTTTTTGTTCATTAGTTTAAAGAGTATAATTATTAATGAATAATGAATAACTTTTTAGTTGTTATATTTTTTATTCTTTGATTTTAATAAAATTAAAAGAAAATAAGACCATTTATGTAATATTTAGAACTTTTGGAATATTTTTTATTAATATGGGACTCTAATATTTGTTAAAAAAGAAAAATGTAGTACACATTTGAATGGATGAAAAAAATCTATAAAAAAAGACAGAGGGAGAAGACGCATAAAATTCCAATGCATCACAATTGCATACAAAATATTGACAAGAATATAATATAGTAAAAGTTTTGGCGTGGAGTAAAGAATAATCGACCTTAAATTTAATTAAGAATTTTTTTTAAAAAATTAATCAAATAACGTAGGCCTTGAAAATTGGGCCACGCACTGCCCATAATCGTTTTGGTATCAAGCAATAAATGTGTTCTTTTAAAAATGAGTTAGCTATTTTTTAATAGTTAAATATCTTGTGCACACTAATTCTTATTTAATATTATATGTGTATTTTTTTACTAATAAATACTTTCTCCATCCCAAAATTTTTTTGCACACTTTCTTTGTTATTATATATACTTTTGCAAATTTTTTTATTGCACATAATTATTGATTTTTTTGTGATGATTAAGAAAGAAAATAAATATTTTGAGTAATTTAATTTAATGGGATAAAATGTATAAAATTATTGACTTTAACTAAATAAAGTGTGAGATGTAGATGATATTTTGTAAAAATGATGTAATTAATGATTTTAATATTGTAGAGTACTTCTATTTTTACGGTGTATAAGTTATTATGAACCGATAAAAAGTAAAATATTCATGTACGAAAGAGAACGGAGAGAGTACTAAGAAAAATGTCACATAAATTTTTGGTTAATAGTAAAATAAATAAAAACTTTATGATGTTTTTATAATCGTCCCACTAAAATATTTTATCAGGATACGTGAAAATGAAAGAAAAAAAAAACGGTTAGAGTCTCCCACTTGCTTTTGAAATAGTAGAGTCATTTTTAAATGAAATTCCTAAAATTAATAAAGTCAATTACAATATATAAACTTAATTACTAAATGCCCTTGTTAAGGCAGAACTTGTGGAGAAGAGGACAGCATCCGATGTGAAATGCTGACCCTTTTAATCATTGCGTAAAAAGATTACAAAGTTAAATCATTTTGCTATTGAAAGGGAAAGGAGAAGAAATGTAATAACATTAGGTGGTAAAGTATGATTTCAATTGGATGATGAATAACAGACAGTAATGATTAAGATTAATGGCCAATCACTAGGCTTAACATGTTGTAATAATCAATCCTTGTCACTACGTAAAGTAATCTCCAAGATTGGCGCTTCATCATGTAAAAACTCTAAATAGCTTATACTTTCTACTAATTTCATTTTGTACATGAGATGGGTATATTAAAGTATGTTTATTATAGTAGTAAAGTATTCTAATTACTATTCAAAATATGTTTTTATTAAGTCATGTTATAACAAATTGTTCAATATATATCATTCATAATGGAGCATGTTTTATGAAATTATTTTATGGCGAGATTATTTCATTTTTATATTAGTTAATTGTTATTTTTTATTTATTTATACTATTTGTTCATGAAATAATATTGTCATGGGAATTTGGCAGATATCGGATTGAAGAAACTAGATTGAAACTAAACGTGAAGCTTAATCTATGGATGAAGAAACGAAACAAGGGTTTTTTTAGAGTGGTTCGGCTCACTAACAAACATACATCCACTATGGAGAGAGACCCTTTATTGCTACATTGTGTATGAGGAGATTACAAGTGATTAAAGCTGTGAATACAGCTTTATATACACAACTTAGTTGAAACGGGACCAACTTGCTGACCGACTTTGAGCCTTCGGTTGGTGTATCAAACGGTTACCAAAATGAGTAAAACTACTCCCAACTAACAGCTGAGGTGTCAAGCTTTTCGGCCATATGTCCAACTGTCCCTAACTCATCCGTTTAGCCACCAAACAGAATCTTCAAACTTCGTTGCACACCTTATGCACCGGTTGCACCATTCTTGTGCTTTCCTAAGCTTGAAACTCATGCAGCTATCCCCGTTGCATCTGATCACACACTTGTACCAACTATACAGCATTTCCATATGTAATCTAAGACTTCTGCAAACTTACCTATGATTGAATAATGTTTATTCTTCACAAATATAATGACGGTTATTACTTTTTATCCTCTCACAAAATCCATTAATTGGTAAGACTTGATGTAAATTCAGAGCACTGTTACACATTTGCAATTTTACCAATGAACTCTAAGTTTTGCAGATAGTTCCAACTAAGTGGATAAGTAAGTTGTCCAGCATATATAACCCAAGTTTTAAATGGAAAATAATAATAATAATCATCTTAAAAGGTTATAATTTTGTTACAACTAGCCCTTTGATATAATCATGATATGACAACTAATAATCCAAACAAGCAACAACATAAAAGGACACTGCAATTTTTACTGGAGAAAGACAGAGAAATAAAAAGACAATCAACATTTCTAATATGCATATCTATTACAAAAGTTTTCCTTTCTTTTTCCTCCCCAATAACTCAAAGTTTTGACATTCACACTATAGCTTGTATGACTCAAATTAAAGTAAAAATGAAATTACAATATCATTTTAGTTCCTATGAAAAGGGGAAAAAAAAAAACCAACACAAATTTGCAGACTCAAGAGTGACAGCAGACATGCTAATACTCAAATGTGTTAGGAATTGGTAGAAAGTGATACTTCTGCTTGCACCATTGAAATAGAATTTAAAGAAAAAGAAAGAAGAAAAAAATGAAGAAGGATAATTTGGACAACGCTTCCGCACCTGCTTCCAGAACAGCATTGTTTTCTTTCGAACGAAACAGGCCGAGGTTGAGCAACAATCGAATGGTGTGAGGAGGGAGGGAATGGACGGTGAGGATTTGGACTTGTGTAAAAAAAGATGCCAATGTGAATGGAGGACCATGATCAACAAACAATCACTATAATGTGAATATATAATCTAGTAGTAGTGGTGGTGGTGGTGCTTCAATGGAAAAATAGGTTAAGTAGAAGAAGAAACGGTTCGGTATGAGTAAAGGCAGGAGAGTGTGTGGCTAGCACTGGTGGCCACGGCGACAGCCGAGGACACCAGCACCAGACGTAATTGATGCAACCATGGATGACGACTTGGCACCTAAGCTTGAAGCTCGGGCGTAGCTGGCTGATGCTCCGGCTCCTGATGGAGTGAAATATGCTCCATTGAGCATCAGATCACCTGATGATCTCCAGTTCCAACCCTTCCATTGACTTTCGCCTGTTTCGACCCTCTTCGTCACCTGATCAAGAAAATCCATCAGTTACTTGTCACCAGATGATAAAGATTATCCATCTATGCTGACATGTATACCTCTTTTGCAAAAGGATTGGCTGGTGCAAGATACCGGTTGCCCTGGCTGTTGATGGTTGGGCTTGCACTTCCACCTATCGCGTACATCTCCCAATGAGTGTAGTCGTTGTTCACCACGTGGAAGTATCCGTGTCTACACCTGAAGATGTCGTTTCAGATCAAGTTTCCGTAATTTACACCAAAACATGGCATGCAATGGAGCAAAGAATTACCTTGGCATTCTCTGAATGAGGCCTTCTCCAAAATGATTGTATGCAATGGTCACCTGCATTTGCTTGTCTCTCACATAGGAGTCACTATGACCCAACAGCATAACCTGCACCACACACCCACATTCAAATAATCAGCAAATACATATCCACAGAAGCCAATGTATTTATAATTCATAAATAACAGAGTAGATGTTCACCTCATTATGGTGAGTGAAGTAATTGTTCGAAATGGTGATTGCAGTGGATCCCATGACAGCGTCTACAAGCCCATCAGCGCAGTTGGAGAGTGAATTATGATCTACCCAAATATGGCTTGAACCGAAGATGGAAATTGCATCACCATCAGCCATAGTCCTCCAACCAAAGTGTGTAGGTGAGCTCCTCACCATAGCATTCCCTGTTGGTTTGCAGTCATGGATGTGTAGTCCATGAATGATGACATTGGTAACGAATTGGATTGTAATGCAAGCTCCATTAGCTATGTGGACATTAACTCCACGGCCATCTATGGTCTTAAAACTGTTCATGATGAGTTCTTGCTTCAATTTTATAACCATATCCCTTTTAAAAACAATCCAGAGGGGCTTGTCCTGGATAACAGCATGGCGTAGAGTGCCTGGTTTGGGGTTCACAGGGTCGTTATCACTAGGATCAGTGACAACATAGAAACGACCATCACGGCCACCAACAGCATTGCGCCCGAAACCAATGCCACAATCAGCAAGGCGCTTACGGTTCTTATGCCAGTTAGGGTCACAACGCCAACAGTCATCAATGGGGTTACCAGTTCCACATGAGAAAAATCCCAGTTTTCGCCTCTCTGTGCTGTTTTGAGTTGCCCTGTTAACCAAAAGCCACCATTACTATTCACATGAATCACTAACATTATCACTTAAGGTTCTTTCATTCTCAAAATATGATAGTTTAAGTTGTCAAACGGTAAGTTTACATAGAAGGTCAAAAAAAAAAAGTCTCCTATTTTGTCATTCTAGTTCTATTTCCTTCACTCTTAAATGCAAATTATGGCCAACATGGATTCAGAGGTGCAATGTGAGGTGAGAGGGGTAATTTGGGTTATTCCAATTTAAATGGAGTAACTTTTGGTCGTTTTAATAATTCATATGTTGAAGCACTTTTTCTTTCTTTAAGCTCACATGGGTGATGCTATCACGTGAATAGGATAGAACGTCTTTCATCATTCCACATTCATGAAAAACTTGTATTCTTGATCACAATAACCGACTGTGCTCACATTACTTGTCACTTTTTTCTTGCACACACATGCACACATGACTAAAATGAAATGATAACTTAGCAGAATATAATAATAGTACATAAAGAACATAGTCTATATCTGTGCTCAATATAGTGCACTTCAAGGACAGTTTTGACTTTATGAATAGCTTAATTCTGCAAAACTACCTTTAATAATTATAAATTACTTGGAAAAAGAAAAGATAATGGGACATAATCATAAACAATTAGAGTAATTGGATGGCGAGAAACACGGTTCTTAACCATGGTTGCATGTGGGATGAACTGAACATCAAAAACCCACACAACAATAAAGCTCTGCTGCAACAACATGATTCCACTTCGTTCAATAATGTAAAACGCAAGAAATGGATATCATACAAATTCTTTTTTAGAGAGAGATGGGTATGTATACATGGCATGTGGTGGGTAGGGTAGGTCTGCTAAGATAGGAGCATTCAATCTGAAGGGACCACAACAAGAACAACCCAAACAGGAACTGCTACTAAACCTCATTGTGTCAGTTAATACTCTCATGCTTAAAAAGAGGCCTTTCCAGCAATTCTTAAAACAGAGACAACACTGAAAGAAGAAAAATCAATGAAATATTACTCACATTTCAACCATTCTTGCCACCTCTTCTGGGTCATCAACAGCATGTTCATTCAAATACCCCTCATCAGCGCCATCCAACCTGAAAAATACCCACAAATTATCAACATTTCTGATTAAGAATTTATTGGCTTAAAAAATAGCACAACTTTCAAGAATTAATTTTGGCTGGAATTTTTACCATTTTTTGGGGGTAAAAAGAAAATTGGACTAAAAATTTTGCATTAATTTTCACATGGGGGTGTCAGCTGCCACAGACAATCGCGGTGAATTGTATATACGTATAAAAATTAGATCAAATACAGATGCATGGTATTTAAAAATGGTAAAGAGAGAGTTATGGTGATACCAAGTACTACAAGACACTAAGGCAGAAATACAGAGTGGTGTACACCATTTTTCAGAAATACACGCAAAATACGCACTAGTACAGAGTGGTGTACACAGTACACTGCTCAAGGTAGTGGGGCATTGCCCTTTTTCACGTACTGTACATTACATTATGCATACGAAAAAGTGCTTTTTTAAAGAGAGAGAGAGCAGGAATCAACTGCTAACTGCCTATTGCAGCAATTACGAATATGGCACCACCATAATTCTCGCTTCATTTTTATGGATGGGTTGGAATAAAAGCATTTAATGAGGGTAAGTTTGGGAAGACGAAAAGAAGAGCAGAAAATTGTTAGGTGGAGGAATCCGAAGAGAATTGCGCAGTAACTGACCGAATAAACGGTTGAGATCTATTCAAGCATACGGGATCTTAACGGCTGGGATTGATGTTTCTGTATTACAGGAAGTGGATGTGAAGGAGATCCGCGGCTGGAATTTGGTGGTTATCGAAGAGGGAAAGTGGATGGTTGAAATTAGGTCACACACCGAGTAACTTAGAAACGATAATGAACAGTAAAAAACAGAGTACTCACTTTGCCGCCATTGTTGCGTTTGGAGAGCTCTGCATTTCCTCCACAGCACTAAAAATTCACAGAAAAAAAAAGTTACTACAACGCTTCTCTCAAAATTTCTACAACAGTGCAAGGAAAAATGTGCGATTAAATTCCATCACATTGAAATGCATTAGAAAATCGGCGTAGAAATCACGATTTTTAACTACCAAAACGCAGAAGAAACACACAGTACCAAATTTCAACTGAGTTTTCAAATGAATCAAAATGCGTAACGAAATTCCATCAAAATGAAGAACAAACAAACCTCATTTCTGGATTTCCGTCTCTCTGAACCCTAGCCAGAGCACCGAAGCAAAACACGACGAACAGCAAAACTGAAAACAGAGACACCGCCATTTTCTTCGAAACCACCGCCATTGTCGATACAATGCCTTTTCCCCTCTCTCTCTCTCTCTCTCTACTGTATACGAATTCGGAGGCAAAATTGTTGAAGAGAGAGAAAATGGAAATGGGGAGACAAGCGGGCAGAGGGAAAGAAGTGGAAGGAGAAGCACTACGTCCGACGTAACGGCCTCTGCTCGTTTTATAGACTGACACGCTCAGAAGACGTTAAACTTAACGACCGTTAACTAACTGCCAACACTCCTGCTTAATTACCAGCTAATTAACAACGGGTAATTACTTTGACCATGGTTACTAATTTTTTACTCTTAATTAATTACTAATTACTAAGCTACTTAACTAACTACTGACTTACTGGGCTTTTTATCCACACTGTCTGCCGCTGTCACGTGCCTACGTCGGTCACTCACGTGGCACAGCTGACATTTTTCTTTTTATTTTATTTTCTCTCTTTATTTTTGTTGCATCTATTCATGGCCGTGGTTGGCCGTGTTGGCTAATTTTACATTTTCTTCATTTAACCAAATTCCATTTATTTTTTATTCCTATGATTTTTTTTAATAAACAAGAATAAAGAATTAAATCTAAATTTTGTGTGACATCAGATGATAATGTTAATGGTCCTGGAGTAGGAAATAAGTAGTCATTATAATTGAAATATAATGAAAGTAGTCATTATAGTTAAAAACCCTATAAGAAAAAAAAAATTAAAAAGTAATCCTTGCATTGCATGTACACTTTAGTAGTACTATTTAAATTGAGAAAATAAGTTTATTGTACGATTTGAATTGAGAATAAATAAATAAATGAAAATATAAAATTTGCATTTGATTAGGAAGTTGATTGGGAATAAATATTTAAATGACAAAATAAAAACACTTGAAATATATTTATACATGTACTCCTCCATCCAAATAAAGTTAACATATTCTTCTTTTTGAATTATTTTAAATAATGACACTTTTCCAAAAAAATAAAAATGTATTCAATATAATTAACTTCTCAAAACACTAAACGTGTCATTATAACCTTATACACATAATTTACTTTATATTTTATTATTAAAAAAATAATAAATTATCCTAAAAAAAATTATCTTCTCAATCAACGTATACAAAGAAAATGTGTTTTCTATATTTTATTATTAGAAAAAAATAATCAAATTACCCTAAAAATAATTATCTTCTCAATTAACGTATACAAAGAAAATGTGTCTTTCTTCTCTTGTGCAGTAATGATTAATAAGTACTCCCTCCGCTTCAACTATTACATTTTAATAATTTAGATGTCTCATTCCCATTGTCACACACACTCATGTATATACACTCTATCCGTCTCTCATTAAGAGGGTCATTTGCTTTTTTATACGTAGATTAAGGAGTATTATTATTTAATGTGTAGTTGGTAGTTGTATTAGTAGGAGTGTGGGTCCCAACATTAATTGTATTAGAGGGGTTGTGTGGGTCCCATGTGTGTAAAAAAAGAAATTAGACTCTTTGGGTGGGACGACAAAAATGAAAAAATTGCCCTCTTAGGTTGGGACGGAGGGAGTATATATATATATATATATATATATATATATATATATATATATATGGAACTCATGTAAAAAAGAGTGTATATTGGGTGCATCCATATGTGTATACCTTTTTATTCTATTTTATATATATATTATTCTATTTTGTATACGTATTTTGTAATAATTGTATACTTTTTTCAAATTAATTTTTCATTAAAAAAATTAACATCCATATTTGTATAAATTTTATTGAATATTATATACAATTTTTCATTAAAAAAATTAACAATTAAATTGTATATATTTTTACTTTATATGTTTTTGTTTATATTTGTATGTGTGTGCACCCTATCTTTAGGTGCACCCGGGTGCACACTATAAATTACCTATAAAAAATTAATATTTCTTTATAAATTTACAAACAACTCTAATACAACTACTTACTATTCATTAAAATATTAAATTTCTCAACTAATTATATATTAAAATACTATATTCTTAATTTACGTAAAAAAGAAAATATAACAATAAAATAGAATTGAGGGAGTATTTTTTAATGCATTATTTTTTTTCCAAAAAAAATGTATTATTTACTTAAAAGTCATTTTTAAAGTTAAATTTTATTCTAAAATTATAAAAAAATGGTAAATCATTCCTTGTATCTTGTTACATGTAACAAGATACACTTTAACGTTACATTTGTTTTCGGTTTTAAAAATTAATTTTTTATTTTCAAAATTTACATTCATGTTCTTAAAAAAAACAATACCTATATACACCTACAAATTAACTCTATTAATCTTTTAAATTATCCTTCTTTTATACTCTCTCTCCTATCAGTGCAAACGTCCCCATTTTAATGGGATATTTGGTTGGAAGGTTTAAAAATTGGAATTGGAATTGGAATTAAAGTTTGAGGAGGGTGTTTTCATTCCAACTACAATAATTTGATTCCTTAAAATGTAGGATCACCCATTCCTTGTAAAATTGTGTTCTATTACTTTCATTTCAATTATTACACTCATTTAAAATACCAAACCAAACACTATATTTATAATAATCATACATATTCTCATTCTCCATTATTATTACTATCAATCTCATTCCAATTCTACCTAATATACCTAACATCCCCTAATATTTTGGGTGTCCAACTCAAATGTATCAATTTCCCAATTTTAGTAAAAGAGTCCAACATATGACTTATCACTCATTACTAACACAATTAGTTATTACACATAAAATAATAATAATCCTTAATTCACGTGTCAAAAATCAAATAAACATGTTTGCACGGGTTATAAGGAGTATATTTTATCTCCTCAATTAATACGCATTCTCTCTATTCTATCATCTCTTATCTCTATTTCTATCATCTCTTATCTAACATTAATGGAGTATTTTGTTACACATCTCTTACACATTGATTTGCCATAAATCCAAAACAAATGTGTTATTATTCATTTATTTTCAAACCTCAAATAAACTTAAAACAAATATAGCATAATGGTTTATACATATTTTAGCCTTAATATTGATTTTTATTTTGAGGCACTCTCTTGTGAGACGGTCGTGAGACGGGTTGATACATTACTAAAGTATGCTTGTTATATATGTAAAGTATGCTTATTTGTGATTAAAGTATCTCAATGATAAATCATATTATAACATCCTAAAATCATACTTTAATTCATCATTTATCATATTTTAGAAAACATATTTTAACAATTATTAAGCATATTTTATCTATATAATAGACATACTTTAACACGCTTCACGAACCGTCTTATATATATAATGTCTCACAAAATAGTTTGTCTTTTAGTTTTAGGTGGTTTGCAATCATTAGCACCCAAAAAGAATTTTTCCAAATAAACCCACTAGAATGTAGTAGGGTAAATAACGGTTGAACCCGCAGAGAATAATTGAATTTAAATGGAATAATTCATATTTTTGAAAGTAACAAGTGGAATTTGATTGATTTCTAAATTATTAAACATGAAAATAAAAATAATTAATTAAAATAACAACAATAATAAAATTAAGATAAATAAATAAATAAAATTAAAACATAGTCCAAAGATTTGATCTCCTAATAATGTATCCTAATTTACATGAGTGAGATTTTTAAAATCTCAACAAGTTCAAAAGCTCAAACTTCTGGGCTATCGGTACGATCAATTAAAGAACATAAGCTATTGAGAAGATCATCCACAAAAATAGGAGGCTCAACCCAACAATGAAGACTAACAACTACGTGTGAAGTCCAATTACCAAGGTTTGAAGCCAATGACAGAGTCATGATTTGTATTTAAGAGGGCCGGAAATAGCACTGTAAAATAAAATTTCCATTCCGTCCCACTAAATTGTTGAACATATTTTTAAAAAAAAAATTATTTTTTTACCACTTTTATTAAAAATTTTAGAGTAAATTGATAATTTTGAATAGTAAATAAAATACATGATGAGAAAAATATACTCGTAGAGTATATTTAGTTCATATGAATTTTTTTAAGCCCGTTTATAAAAAACAAGAGGCCTTCATAAATATATAAGAGATAATTTACAATATCACATGAAATGAATGAAAAATTAAAGGAATATAGCATTCATATCTTGTTTAAAATATTTTAAAATTTTTATTAATCTCACATTAATCTTTACAAATTATATACACTCTTAATATTTTAAACTAATATTTTATATTATTGAATGTGAACCAAACTATAAGAAAATTATGACTAATTATATACTCTACCAAATAGAGATAATTATATTACAAAAATAAATGATATATTTATAAAATTATAAGAAAATTATAGAATAAATAAAAAAATTAATATAGAAAGATAAATGAAAATAAAAAGTTATATAAAAATATAAAATTATTATTTACTTATAATTATAAAATATAGAATTAAGGTTACTGTGTATAAACCTAGGCGGTCCAATGCCCCCTCGGCCCCACAGTGGTGCTTCGTCTATGTTTGAAGCCCGCTGGACGTAGAAAGTGCGCAGTATGTGAACTAGCCTTGTTGTCTTAGTTGAATTATCATGATTAATATTCTTTACTCCTTCCGTCCCACGGCAAGGGTAGCTTTTGCTTTTTGGCACATGGATTAAGAAGTATATTATTATGTAATGTATAGTGGGTAGTTATATTAGTGGGAGTGTGGGTCCCATATTTTAATTGTATTATTGGGTGTGTGGGTCTCATGTGTTTAAAAAGGAAAGTGGACTCTTTGGATGGGACGTCCAAAATAGAAAAAAGAAACTCTTTTGGTGGGACAAAGGGAGTACATGTTTTCGAGTCGGCATGCCAGGGCGCTTGGGATGTGCGACTTCACCTTTTGCCCAAATAAAGTCACGCTTACCATTTTTATTTGTCTCATAAACAAGTCCACACTCCTAATAAGAAAATAACAAATAATTCAATAATCTCACTATACACTTAAATTAAAAGGGCAGAACATCGAAAAAAAAATTCTAAATAATTATAACTTTTTATCAAAGATATTACTACCTCCATCCCATCCTAATGTTTATTCATTTGCATTTTAGGAGTCATATTATAAGGTTTATATTTTCCATTATAGTAAATAAAACTCACACAGAACTATTAATATGTTTCTATGAGGCACACACTCAATACTAATACAATTACATAATATACATTAAAATATAATATTTCTCACCTTATTGAATATTAAAATATTATACTCCTTAATCTAGTGAAAAAAATAACTGTTAGCATTCGGGTTTAATTAAAATATTATATTTTTTTATTCATTCGAGTATTATTTTTTTATATTTTTTATCGTATAGCCCGCAAGTCCAATCTTAAGCCCGTTAAGATTAGGTTAAGTTCACCTTTTTAATAATAATCCATTTAAACAAACACCACTAACCCATAGTTCGATTAGTCCAAATTCTATTACAACAGACCTTAATGAGGGGATAAAAATTATTTTTGTCTCATAAGTTTGGTCATGTACAATTTTTGCCCCAAAAAATATAATATTTGGGCATTTGTCCCACTATCTTCATAATTGCGCCAATGTTGCCCCATTTTTGCCGGAATTTAATATTTTCGTCGGAATCGATCACGTGCATGTCATGTGATCATCGAATTTGGCATTTCCTGCCGAGAAAAAATATTTTTTTGCCCCGTAAGTATGGCCATGTACAATTTTTGCCCCAAAAAAGATAAAACTTGGGCATTTGTCCCAATATCTTTATAGTTGCGCCAATGTTCATGTCACGTGATTATCGGATTTGATATTTTTCGATGAATTTCCTGACCTAGCGACACAGTGGCATCCACATTAACAATAATAATATTTTATTGGTAATTTAATTTTAAAAAATACCCTCAATATCGATGAACTCAGTTCTCACGTGCCCTCCATGTGCTTCCACCATCTATGCAAACTCACTCTTCTTGTCAATCAGGGATCCCTTGTGTACCCTTTTACCGCCATGGGCGGCAACTGTCGGATCTTCTCCTCCAAGAGCCTACCACCAATGAACGAATCACACTATACATGGCCTCGATCCGTACTCTCCGACAGTGCGAGCAACCACATGATATAAGAGCCATGTAGTGGAGGATGGGGTCATTAGTATTTTTTTTATCTCCGATTCAATCCTTCGCACCCCACTGAAGAACGGGTTCATCATCAGTCTCGCGATTCTAATTGTGATCTGGAGATCAATATCAAGTGCACGCATGCCCACGTGGTAGACCATGTTGCCGGCGACGTGCTTTTCATTAGGAAAACCCTAGAGAATTCAACGAATTCTTCGATCGAAGGGTTGACGTCACGACAGGCGAGTGCTTAGGTTTTAGCCCACTGCACTTCGTCCATGTGGTCGTCGTACACCTCTAGAAGATGATTCTCCAATGCTAGGTATTACTCGACGGAAGCGATGAGGGAAGGAACGTGAGCAACCATACGACTGCATGACTCATGGAAGAATATGGAGTGGTGGCGCTCAACAATATGAACCCTCCGCCGTGGAAGTAGATGATGATGGGGAGCTTGGTGACGTGAGTAGGGTGGCGCGAGCGGAAGATTCAATGGCTGCCGCCCATGGTGGTGAGAGGGTACACGAGAGATCCTCTAATTGACAAAAAGAGGGAGTTTGTGATGATGGTGGAAGACGGGGGGCACGTGAGAATTGAGTGCATTGATCGAGGGTATTTTTTTAATTAAATTTTCAATAAAATATTATTATTGTTGTTATTGATGTGGATGTCACTGTGTCGCCAGGTCAGTAAATTCGTCGGGAAATGCAAAATTCGATAATCACGTGACACACATGTGATCGATTCTAGTGAAAATGCCAAATTTCGGGAAAAATGGGGCAACATTGGCGCACATATAAAGATATTGGGACAAATGCTCAAATTTTATCTTTTTTGGGGCAAAACGTGTAAATGACTAAACTTACGGGGCAGAAAAATATTTTTCCCGTCGGGAAATGCCAAATCCATTGATCACGTGACATGTACGTGATCGATTCCAGCGAAAATGTCAAATTCCGGCGAAAATGATACAACATTGGCGCAATTATGAAAATAATGGGACAAATGCCCAAATATTATTTTTTTGAGGGAAAAATTATACATGGGCAAGGAAAAAAAAAATTTATACCCGTTAATGAGTATAAGAGGTGTAGTAGTTAATCATGCTTTTCAGAGCAGTGGATGTTGGGGATTTCTTACGGTGTCAATGTTACCAGCCAATAAGTGAACTGAAAGTAAAAAATACTAATAAAAATTAAAAAAATAAAAATAAAATAGAGACGGTTGAAAGCTCCGTCAGTGGGGCCGTGCCGTAACGCCGTACGAACATTCGAAAGAGGACGCCACTGATTTCACGGACAATTGCTGATTCCGCGGAATTAGATTGCTTTTCGGGATTTTTTATTTTAATATTTTATTTTATTAGCGCATTAATTGGTTGGTGGAGTGCAAATTCTGTTTACCATTCGCCGGGAGTCTCGCCGCTGCTTATTCAAACCAATTTTAGGGACTTTATTATTTTTTTTATTCTTATTTATACATAAATAAATAAATGAATACTTTCTTGTGAAACGAATATGTGTGAGGGCAAAATCTTGTGTGCACCGCCTTTAAAATTTTGTGTTAAATTATATACCCTTTAGTATAAAGATGTGTACCCTTTATTTTCTAAAGAAAAAAAAAAATATTAATGAAAAGTGTATACTCTTTACAACAAAATGGTGTACCCTTATTAATTAAAGTGTATACCCTTTAAAACAAAATAATATACTCTTACCTATAATACTAAATTCTAAAGGCACAAGGTGTGCCCCCGGGGACACAAGAGTCTCACTCGTGTGTGAGACGGATCGACCTATTAAAGTATACTCCTATAAATATAAAATATATTTATTGGTATTTAAAATATATTTGTAGTAAATCGTACTGTAACACTTTTAAAAAAATATACTTTAATTCATTATTTATCGTATTTTAAAAAACATACTTTAACAACGAATTAACATATTTTACCTATATTATCGAGCATACCTTAATAACGGATCGACACATCTCACATAATTACCGTTTCATAATACACTTTGTCGTAAATAAATAAAATTTAACCCCTAATTAGTCACCTTTTTAAAATAATTTTTTCTATAAATTCTGAAAATTTCAGATGAGGCATGCACCCTTTTATTCTTAAAAAATTAGTCTCGTGTCATCATGTGCACAAGAAGTATAAGAATAAAATATTTTGTTTTAAATGATATATATACACTTTAATTAAAATAAATGGAGTATAATTTTTTCATGGAAAAACTTGATCGTCTCACGTAAGACATGAGACGAATAAAAAGTTATAACATTTATAATAAAATGTGTTACTCAATTAATGAGAGGTGATAATACTTTCATGAATAATTTACAGTATAAATGAAAGATGATAGTGAATATGATAATTATTTTAGAAAAGTGTAAAATAGTCTCACGTGTGACGGTCTCACTCAAGACTTACCATTTTTCATTAAAAAAGTTGGCTGAAATATGGATAGTTAAATGTTTGATTAAAAATACTAATTTTTTTCCCTCAGAAAATCAAGAATATAAGTTTTTATATTAAAAGTATAACATTTAATATTAAATGATACAAATTTTTAAAAAAAACATGAAATTAAGGGTACGATATCTCCGAGGACATGCAACTTTTAGACTTCATAAAAATAATCGAGGGAATTAGCATCGAGGCGGGCGAAGACAGATGAGGGAAAAGAGAGAAAAATTAGTTATTTAATTAAGAGGGTAACATTATCTTTAACTAGTGTTTTTTACCCTTGCGATGCACGGGTATTAAAAAATACTCCATGCGTCCATCAATAAGGATATCATTTGTTTTTTATACGTAGATTAATGAGTATTATTATTTTATATAAAATTATTAGTTGTATTAGTGATGAATAATGGGTCATGTGTGAGTTCTTTTTGCTAAAAAAGAAAAATAGTTACCCTTAGAGTGATCGATCAAAACAAAAAAATGATATACCTTATCACTAAATGGAAGGAGATAAAGTATACTCCCTCTGTCTCATTTCAAATGGCGCACTTTCCATTTAGGGTTGTCCCATAAAAGTTTGCACATTCCTAAAAAAACAAAAAGTAAAACACAATCACCCTTCCCCATACACTTTATTTATAAAAAAAAACTACTCTTATATAACACACCTAACATACTTTATTATTTATTTATTACTAAAAAATACAATAATACCCCTAAAAGTTATCACTTTTTCTTAATTTTCGTGTCGGAAGAGGCATGCAAACTTTTGTGGGACGGAGGGAGCATATGTTATTAGGTAATTAAAGTATGATTTAGTAAAGTTGATGAATAATGCACTAAAGTATAACTTTAAGGTGTTATATATTGTGATGAATTATTAGGTAGTGAATCATACTATAACACTCTAAAATCATACTCCCTCCCTTCCACCGAAAGGTCTCTCATTTTACTATATTGGACGTTCTATTCAAATGTCTCAATTTTCCCATTTTAGTAAAAGGGACCCACGTATAGCCCACCACTTACTATTAATACAACTATTTACTACACATAAAATAATAATACTCCTTAATCCATGTGCAAAAAATAAATGAAGACTTATGGCCGGAACGGAGGGAGTACTTTAGTGCATCATTTATATGATACACTTTTCATTTTGGGATGTCCCACAAAAGTTTGCACATTTTAAAAAAAAAACAAAAAGTAAAAAACAACCATCCTTCCCCATACACTTTATTTAAAAAAAAAATCATCTCTACCTAACATACTTATTATTTATTTATTACAAAAAAATATCATTATACCCCCTAAAATTATCACTTTCTTAATCTACGTGCCAGAATTATGGGTGTAGTCTTTTGTGGGATGGAGGGAGTATATGTATAACGATCATACTTTAATAATGGATCGACCCGTTTTTCAACTCATCTCACATAAACATTGTGATTGAATGTATCACATATTGTCTTCTATTTTATCAATTCAGGCCTAAATTCAGACTCTAAATTAATAATTTTGTATAATTCGAGCCCTTAATTGATAATAAAAATAACTAACACCCAAATTAATAATTTATTCATTTTTCACATCTTAAATAAATAAAACGGTTCCACGGAATAGATAATATGAATTGCTTCTGTAATATGAATTGTTTCTTAACAAAATAAAAGTCTTTATTCTCAAGTAATTTTAATTATACAATAAGTAGAAAGACATTTTATTTTACGTAAGAGGTTAATGATACGTTTATGCTTAGATTTTAATCCTTATTTTCCTAATATTTAATTTTTAGAGTTGGTTATTGAGATGCATTATTTTGAGCATCAAATGTAAAGGGCCCCAAAATACAATCAAATACGTCGGTAGTATAAATTCTGAATTAGGTTCCCGACAGTCTTGTCAAAATATAAATTCTGAGTTACTTTATATTTATGAAAAATAAATAAGTAAATAAACTATTACCAATAGATCTAGACTCATTCACACTATATGCACATATAACACATTAAATATTATATGTATTTAGATTTACTATTCTTTCCGTCAATCTCAATTTTAATTTCATATATACTTTATTATATTTTGTTTTAAATCATTTCAATTTTAATTTCATATTTTTATAAAAGAAAATAACATCTTTGTTTCAAATCATCTCAATTCCACTTTCACACTTTTATTAGCGGCTGTTTTGGGTTCAAGTAAAATTAAGGAATATGGTGAGTTTAGTAAATTTAAATTTATGTTTTTTAGAGGATTTAAGTAGTGTAAAACATAACTTTACATCAAATTAATGTATAAGAGTACGGAGTAATGTGTATTAGATAGTAAGATGTGATATGTGTAAAAGGTAGTATGGTGAAATTTATATAATATGATTTTACTAAACTCAACTAAGAACAATGAATGAATTAGATATATTCGTAACATGGATTAAAAAACCGAAATTGTCACACTTTAATTAGCAAAATTGTTACTCATTCTTTCACTTATTACATAATTTACAATTTATTTATTTAATAAAAAATCGTAAAAAGTTATTACTATTTTTTTAAATTATGTGTACAGTAAATGTAAAAATAAAAATAAACGAAAGAAAATCTAAACCATTTCTTTGGGGTTCATGCTTTACTCTTAAAAGTTAAGATATAATCCATTCGTTTTGAAACAGTGCATCAGAATTGAAGATTTTTTATTTTTATTTTACCAATTTTATATATAAAAAAACTATAAATAATGTTTTTTATTTAATTCACTAGCACAACCGTAACTAAATTTCAGAGACACTAGGATTGGTTTGTCATTTTATAATATACATCGTGATTTTTATAATAATAGTAATTTGTGATACTTTCATTTTTTTATGATGGATACTTTTAGTTATACATTTACTTATACATGATATCCCTCAATCCATTATTTTCTTTCACCTTTTATTTTCATTGTTTCAAATTAATGCGCATGCACTTCTAAAAATAATAACAGTACAATATTATCAGTATCACAATAATACAAAATTAACGCATATTTTTTACGCTTAATCCCACAACTTTAACATTTTTTTCATTGAATTACTCAACACATCACTTTCTTATCTTACTTTACACATCTTAAAAACAATTTTTCTGAAAAAATACTTCATTTTACTTAATGTTATTTTGTATATATGATTATATTAGTATTGGTTAATTACCAAAAAAAAAATCACGATTTACTCTTATTGTAAATTAATCTCCACTTTTAAGAAATAAAAAAAATATCTAAATATTATTGTAAAACGCACCCAATTTGTAACTAAAAAAAATATCAAAGATATAAATACTTTATATTAAAGGGTATAATATAAAATGATAGAGGGTATATCTTTAAAAAAATATGGGATTTTGAAGCACGGACACACAAATTTAACCTAAATCTTTTATTCTAGAAAATAATAATTTGTCATAAGTATATCATATTTTAGAGTTTAACTTCAATGCACCTATGTTATTGATGCACCTGGACGAATATAATCATTAGATCAATCTTTAGTTTAATTTATATCATTAATTGAATAAAATAATTAAAAATAAAATTAAAAACCCTACCCACTACCCCATGTTTTTAGCCTGTATATTTTAGTGTACATACACCCTAAAATCTGTTGTAAACAGCTTGTGGATATTGTCCGCTTTGGTACTTCAGAACCTCACGGGTTTAAAACGCGTCCCCAAGTAAAGGCTTCATGCCCTGCATATAAGCACACACACAATCCCGTGTGTGAGCGATGTGGGAACTTCAGGTCCCATCGCGAGCATCGTGCTGATAACGTGTTGTAAACAGCTTGTGGATATTGTCCGCTTTGGTACTTCAGAACCTGTTTAAAACGCGTCCCCAAGTAAAGGCTTCATGCCCTGCATATAAGCACACACACAATCCCGTGTGTGAGCAATGTGGGAACTTCAGGTTCACAAAAAAATCAACCCATATTTTATATCAGGTATACAAATATCCGTCTTAGATTTTTTTATATGGCTATAATTTGGGAAGATATTTGGACAATAATAAAATAAAATAATCAATATATATCTTTCCCAATCTGAAATTAATTTGTTGCCGGGCGTTTTGGAACCAAGAATTAAATAATGTTATGTTAATTATTATTTTTATTTTAAGTTTTGGAAGGTAAATTATACTGAGTAATGGTTTCCGTTGTCATCATAACTGCAATTCACGCTTGTAGCAATTAAACAGTGATTTTCAAGTTTTACTCCCCATGTAATAAAAGAAACATGCACAACATAATTATACATAGAGAGTATACATTTTGTGTTATTATTATATATATATATATCCTTTAATGGGGCATTTTGTTTTCCCGCTTCTCAACCGGTTTTTTTATGTTCTTATTTCTTCTCTTGCGTAGGTATTGTTAGCCTTCTATTTTATCCATCCATTATATCTTTAAACCCTCTACTGTTCCCTTCATCCATCAAATCAAATCTCTCAAATCTCTTTAAACCCTTTACTTTTTTCGATATGTGTGTTGCGTGATAGAGTTTTCAATTTCTCTTCCCCATTCTTCATCAATGAAGTCTCTGAAATAATTTCTAATCTCTCTCCTGTTTCCAAGTTCTTCTCCACCATGAAGATCTCTCATCCACCCAATCTTTTCTAATCGGTATGGTCACTGAATCTTATATTTACGGTTTTGAATGTTAATTCTCTTCTCCGATCGGTGATTCGCGATCTTCTTCAACCCTTTCTATTTTAAATCGTGAATTCATTTTCGTTTTTTCTTTGGCACAGAGTCTTCAGTCTCTGTTTTTCACGATGGGTATCATCAATCAAGGTAAATCTCGAAAATTTTCATCAACTTTGAGTTTATTGTGCAAAATATTGAAGATTTTCAACAATAGTTAGGGTTTTTAATCTCGGTGTTGTGATATATGATTCTTTACATTGCATGCATTCTGTATTTTTTACAAAATCATCATCGATAAATTTTGATCGACCTTTTTATAGAATTTAGTTTTACCATGTATTTCCTCTTTGTGATATGAGTTTGTTGTGTATCTTCTATATTACAAATGTTTTATTTTTTTGTTTCCTAATTTGTCAGTGCATACAACTTTAGAGTTTTCGATTCTGACAAGTTTGAGTGGTTTATATAATTTTATTTTCCAATGTATTTCCTCTTTGTATTATGAGTTTGTTATGTTTCATCTTCTTTACTTGAGTGATTTTTTTTTGTTAACTAATTTGTTAGTGCAGATAACTATAGATTTTTGGGTTCTGACAAGTTTGACTGGTTTATAGAATTTTGTTTTCCCATGTATTTCCTCTATGTTATATGCGTTTGTTGTGTTACATCATCGTTACTAATGTAGTATTTTTTTTATTTCCTAAATTTTTAATGCAGCTAACTTCAAATGTTTCAGTTATGATAAGTTTGATTGTTACAAGGACTTATTTTACGCCGATTTCAAAGACTTTGTTCTGTTTTACAATGATCAACATACTCCACTATTTAAAGAAACAATGGTACCTGATTTGTCTTTTTACATTATTCTTTAAACTTAAATTTTCTATATATAAATAAATTTTGATATATTTTGTATTCCGTGGCAGTCTATTCCAAAGCTGATCCTTCAGGATGTGAAGAGTAACCCTGTTCGCATATATGATGTTGCTGGGAAGGGATGGACTTGTGCTTTGTAGTGTATTGGTTGTGCCTTCTATTTCTGTTCCTTGACAATTAAGGATATCGTTTCTTACTACAATGTCCAGGTTGGGCAACCCATGTTCTTTACATTGGTGGAAGGGTTGAAATTCTATGTTAGGGTATTTGGTGATGATTGCTTTATTCATCGGCTACCTACACCGTGTTTGGTGGAATCACATAAGTTTGGTCAAGGTAGTTTGTCTTATTCTTTACTTAGATATATGCCTTACTTTTATGTTTTTCCTTATTATATTTTAATTTGTATATTTTTAGATTTGCATTTGGAAAATACAAACGTTCCTGAGTTCTATTGTCCAGTTGATCCTAACATTGTGAGTTTTTCAATTTCTTCCAAATAGTTCATTGTATTACTTGACATATTTATTTTGAATTTATGTGCTTAAATAAATTTTTTTGATCATATGTCATCTTATCCCTACTTCGTTTGTTGACGTGGTTCGACCACTTCTGCCGGTTGATGGTTGTATTATTAGAATGGATGATAGAAGAAAGGGAAGTTTCGTTATGAATGAGATTGATGGTCGGTATTGTCTCAATATTGTTGAATGCAAATGGTTGTCATCTCTTTTTATTGACGATAAGTGTTATATAACTATTTGCTATGATGGGCGGAAAATATTTTGGGTCAGACCATATATATCGTTTAGGATATCTTTCTGTTCAATGCTTTCGTATATGAACTCATGTAACAATTCTTTCAACTCATTTTTGTTTTTTAAATGAGATATTATATATTTGTTTGATTCGATTTCATTTATGATAAACAGACCCTGTTTCTGTCTCATTAGATCATTACAAATCTTCCATCTGTACTCTCTTTAATAATAAGGGTTTTGCACTTTCTACATCTTCCATGTGTGCTGTTGTTCCGCATGTTGAAAATGCACGTGATGATTCTGATAGAGGCATGCCTTTATCTGTTTGTTGTACATGCCTCAGTTATTGTTTGTTCATTCATTGTGCATATTAAGCATTAATTTCATTTTGGTATTGTTGTACTTCTTTTTTTAAATCATATTTATATATTTTTGGTGCATTAATCTCAGCTTACGGGGTTCGATCATTTGGCTTAATATCTATTGTTGACCTTTCAATTTTTGATGAGTAAACATCTGTGTCATTCAGCATATTCAACCCAATTTATTAATTTACATATTAATGTCCATATTTAGATTGTGGTTAATTGTGAATCTATGGTAATTTTTAAATCTATAATTCATTTGTCCAACACGAAATTGTTAGAATCTGAATTATTGTTGTATTATTTCATTTCAGGAAATTCCTTCTTCAATATCTTCTAATTTGGTGATCAACAAAAATGAGTACTTTAAACTTAAAGCTCATGATTATCTACGTTATACTATTATTTACCTTAATCATAGTGATAATCGCTCGATGTTTGGTTATGGTTGGCTTGGTTTTTACAACTACTTCAAAAAGCATTTATGCAAGTATGCTTCTTTTTACTACTTACCTGGATAAGGCAGTATGAAGATTAAATTATACAATGATAATGGGTCCAATCTAAAATTCCATGGTAATTTTATTATTGGTTACTTTTTAACATTATCCATGGTTGAATCTTCTACTAATAAATAAGTTTTTTCGAAATTATTTGGATACAGATTTTGTTCCAATTCATGGGCCTGCTGTTGAAATCCCAACTGGCCTTCCATTAGGATTTGCACTATGTGTTACTAATGCACCAGTTCATGTATCATTTACATACACGTTCGATCGAGTTGATAAACTGGTAACTTAAATTCGAACCATTGTGTTTTAATCCTTTGTTACATTTTAATTAGTTTTGTTGAATATTGAATTCTTAAGTTGATTGTTGCGATATAATTAATCGATTGTAGGTCATTCCAGACAATGTTGCTTAGATCATTGTCAACACAACACCAAAACTTCATCGAGAGATTTTCCTTATGGATGATGAACGTGTTTGGTCGTCGTTGGCAATTATATCCGGTGGTGAGCTAGAAATACTATTTGGTGTTTCCGATTTCTGAAAAGACATAGAAGATGTCCTGGAGATGGAGTATATTTTTAAACTTCTCGATCCACCAATGTCATCATCAATTATAATATTTTATGTGACTGGGTTTGTTAGTGCCTCTGAATAAAATTGATTTATCAACATTATAATATTCTGGCTTACTGTTGCGACAGTTGAACTTTATATATGCAAATTATGGACACAATTCTTTATGCTATTTTTGCTTATTTATTTTACTAATATTTACTTTGTTTTGTTCATTATCCTGAAATAAACTTTTTATATTAGTTTAATTAATTTTTTAATATATTAATTTATTTGTTGTGTCTTGATATTATTAAGAATTTTTTAGAACATTCAACAAATGGTGTATATACTTTACTTTGTATTATATTCGATCGTTTGTTTTACTTAATTTTAGTGTATATATATATATATATATATATATATATATATATATATATATATATATATATATATACATATATATATATATATATATATATATTTTAACTGAAGCAGAATTATGACAACATACATGATTTCATTATTTAAATATATACTTCGTGCGATGTTATATGATAATAATCATAAACAATATGGTAAGTAAATAAAAATCATTGTCATTCTGTGTTATTTTAAAATATTATTTTATGTTTTATAGGTATGCACCGCAGCTTACATTGATCAAGAATTTAGTTACCAACAGTGCTGAAATTAAAATAAGGGTTAGATGTGTTCGTTTGTTTCAAAGTCCTGCTTATATTGACAGACCAGGTTCAACAAATCTCGAAGGTGTATTCCACGATTCAGAGGTAGTTGAATTATTTTTTTCATGTAAATAATACAAAAAAATAAACATTAAGTCTGAAATATTCATATTCATTATTAAGTTTTTATTTTATTTTTAATAATGTAGGAAAGCCGTGTTCAGATTACTGCATCACCAGCCAACAAATGGAGATTTGAAAACAAGTTCAGCGAGCACTGTATGTATGATATTGATGATATTGGTGTTGTTGACAATGCAGCTATGTGGAGGGTAACTACTGGGAAACATAAGGTAAATTTACTAACTTACATGAACGTAAAGGAAGTGCTCGATGCATCCTTCCTCGACATGCCTTATAACATGGTTAGCATTGAAAATATTATATCTGGAGCAGTGCCTGACATAAATCAGCTAATAGGTAATCCATCATTAAATTAAATAAGTACTGTAACTTTTGATAGTGAATACTTTATTTTATCTAACCATTATATTACGTCAATAACATTGTTCTCTTTATTTTGTAGATGTCATTGGAAAGTTTGTAGATTTGAAAAGAAAGGTCAACCTTACTGTTAAAAATCAACAAAAAAAACTTATAAAGATATTCATTGAGGACCAGGAGTAAATAGCTAAACTGATTTCTTTAATATCCTTTGCCTTTTCAAATTAAATTAGATATCAAGGATTTTCCCATGATGTCATTATATTTTTTGAACGAATTTTCAACTTATTTTATTTAGAGGAAGATCTTTGAAGGCATCTTTGTGGGAGAAAGAATGTGTCGAGATTATTAGAGGCCTAAAAAGTAATTCTACTGACGATCCAGCGGTAGTAATTCTCCAGATGTTCAGGATAAAGAAACAACAAGATGGTATCTTATTTGAAATAGAAAAAAATCTTCCATATAATTACATGTATTATTTATAAATGAATAATTCTAAAATATGAATGCTATCAGCATCTGAGGATTTTTCTGTATCCACTTCATACAGTCCATCAAGAATTGTATGTTCTGAACAGTGCCCGGCCATTGCAGAATACAAGAAAAGGTTTGAATTTTTAATTAACAAGAGCCCTAATAGTCATTTTTTTTGGTATTGAATCAATTAAAATATAATCATTAATATTTTAAAAACTATTACTTTGTTAATATAATCTAAAACCTGTTAAACTTATATTTTGAAGCTTGATATCTCAAGGGAAAAGTACTAAGTCTCTAAGCAGAGCCACGTTGACAGCTTTGAGCTCATATTCTAATGAAATTGATTTCGAGGATTTTACTCCAATTTCTCTTAAAGAATTTCTTAAGAAGGAACAGGTCAGTTTCAATTTATTCTACACCCTTGATTTTACTTCCTTTTTATGGTTCACAATTAGTTTAAGAAAATTGTTCCCATCCAATTTAGTAGAGAACAATAGTCTAAATTAATTCTTAGAGATATATCAAAATTTTATTTATAATTTTTCTATAATATTTTTTAAATAATGAATATTAATATGCTATTATGGGATTGACTAAGTAGGGAAGTTATTGGATATATGGAAGAATTAGAGATGTTGACAGTAGCGATGATTGGTGGTATATGTCATGCAAGTCATGTCCAAGAAAGATTAGGGAGATGGATAACAAGCTGTTTTGTCCAGGCCACAAGAAATATGTTGCGTCTGGACTTAAAAGGTTAGTTTATTATATTACATAAATAAGTTATCAATTAACATGAGTAAAGTGTTTTTCCCACTGGTTTTGGTACAGGTATAGATTAACTGTCTTGGTTATGGACTCAAGCACCAATTATATTTTGTTATGTGGGATGCGGCAAACAAGGAGTTAATTGGGAAAACTGCTGCAATTCTGTTTGACACAACATCAAATATAAGTAAAATACCTAACTATTTTATTTATTACGTAACATAACTTCTATTATATCGATAATTAAATCTTGGTAAACAGTAATTATGTATTCAATATTTTGCAAAATATGGATATTATATTTTCTTAAAATTTATTCAATGAACAAAATTTCATTACATTTCAACAGCATGATCAGGGATATCCACCTGAAGAGGTAATGGAATTGATTGGGAAACAAGTGTTGATGAAAGTTTCGGTTCATGTGAATAGAGAGAATTCTTCATTTGTGAACCAACCTCATATTATGCGTGTATGTACTAATCCTATTATCATGGAAAAGTTCAAGTATTTAGTTGAAAATAAAAAGGTAACAAAATTTAATTTAATTGTTATTATTTACTCCCTCCGTCCCTCCTTAAGAGGGTCATTTGCTTTATGGCACGTAGATTAAGGAGTATTATTATTTAATGTGTAGTAGGTAGTTGTATTAGTAGGAGTGTGGATCCCAATATTTAATTGAATTAGAGGGGGTGTGGGTCTCATGTGTGTAAAAAAAATGAGACTCTTTGGGTGGGACGACCAAAATAGAAAAATTATCCTCTTAACCTGGGACGGAGGGAGTATGTTATTGGATTAATATTTTTTTTGGTAATTTTAACTCATATTTTATGTATAGGATTGGAACATAGACGGTGATTCTCTTCAGGATGATAGCTCAAAGATTTCTAAGGTTGATATCTTAAATATAATATCTTTCACTATTTTAGTAATGGTATTTGATATTCTGAAATAACTTTATATAAAGGTTGGCTCAACATGTGATGATGCCGAATCTCCAAACAAGGATGGTAACATTCATGCAAATGTAATTGATGTTGATGAAATAACAACGACCTCCAAACAAAACCTCATGGACAAATTCTCATCCACATCAGCTCTCAACAAGTTTACTCCTCTTAAAGTCTAGCTTGAGAAGATGGAGTAAAAAGCATTGAATGAGTTTTTATCTGATGAATAAGTTAAATAATATGATAAGATAGCTGATTGATAAGCGTTATGGGGTTTTTTTTAATCCTATTTATGTCACCAAATACTTTCTTTATAATTATCAGAATATTTGGTTTAATTTGAGATAATTAAATTCCAAAAGTTTTAATCTTTAATCCCAATGCATTACACTTTGATTCATTATAGAGTTTCAGTTCGTAATTGTCGATTGAATTAAGAATATTTTAATTAATGTCACAGTAATCTCTGCTTATATCTGTTTATTAATACTATGTTATTGAAGGGTACGATATTACATTTTTTAAACAATATTTTTCTTTAAAGAGTAACAATATAAAAATTTATAATAGGCATTATGTATACGGAATCTTTAGTGCAATAAGATATGCTAACATATTTTAGACTTTCATTCATTTAAACCTAACAAAGTAATAAAAATAATTTAAGAATAATATTTTTTCACTTATTTAAAAAATTGCGAAATTTCACGTATATTATTAAAATTGGAATTATGGGATAAAAGATTACTTTTGGGTTATTAAAATTATTTCGCCAAATTCAATATATATAATTAGAACAATATATGAACAAATAAAATATTTTAATAAATTTGATTGACTTATTTTGGGTTAATTTGTTTGTATATCCGTAAATTGGTAAAATAATATTTGTCAAATATTTCATTATTAATTAATTATTAATTTATAGAATATAGTCTTATTTATTTATCATCAATAGTATCTTTCAATAGATTCTACAACATACATCAATCAAGTAATCATTATAGTAGTTATTTAGAAATTAATTTATTTATTTATGCATTAAGTGTATTACCGAATAAATTGTTCATCCTCAAGAAATTCTATAAATAGAGTTGCATTTTACATTGTAATTACACAATCACGTAAGATATATTTATTATAGGATATATGCAATTATTATAAAAATGTTATTGTAGTCTCCCCTGACATTAAAAAAAAAAAAGAAACTTCTTACATCAACTGTGATAAACAAGAGAAAAAGAAACCGGATTAAAGAAAACATTGGTAATTATATGTATTTATTTTTTTATTTATTGAATTTTAACAACAATTTCTAATATTTCCTGATCTTTTCAGAAATCGGTGAAGGGTTGTCAATGAATGCTGATAAAATGCAGAATGAAAATAATCTGTAACACATTTTTGGAGCGGGATTTTGTCGATTCGACAGTGCAAAAAGATATCTTAATCCACTAAGAGATATTACAAATAGTTTTGATTAATCTTCATTCATTTTTTTTCTTAATAACATTATTCCTTTGATAGAATTGTTACTGGAACAACTACTCCTTTTTTGTTACAGAAATCAATCAAAGAACTTCCATGAGATATCAATCAGAGGATATTCAAACGAATTATGAGAAGTTCAATATTAATCATCTATCATCTGACATTCAGAGTTTTTTTTTATAATATATATATACATTTATGTTTTCTGCCTATGTTATGAGATTTCGTAATAAAAAATATCAAGTGCTTAACTGTATTGGATTGATTTTAGTTAAGTATTTTAGACATCATAATACTCTAATGTTTCAGGAAGTAATAGGGAGACTATGAATGGCCTCAGTGAAACTCAAACACAAATCGTTAAATCAAGTTGTCCAGTTGTAAATGCTGTATTTAATCACAATGAAGATGAAGATATGGTCTCATACATGGAAGAAGCCGAGTACATTCAAGAACATCCTACAAACAATGATGAAGATTATCCAGAAATTATTGATTTCGATATAAATCATGAAACCACACAATCCGACTGGAACATAAATGGTGAGACAATGTTATTGTATGTAAATGTGAAGTACAACATTCATCAGTAATACATAGATAATTCATTTTTTTTCCTTAAGTTTTTTTTAACCTTCGAATATGACCTTGCAGATTTATAATTATTTTACATTCACCTCTTTTTTTAAACTTTCCAGATCAAAACTTTAAAGATTCAGGAGATCAGGAACAAAAGTGTCATTTTTGTGGAGCAAAGTTTTGGTAGGACGAACGCAACAAGTCTTCAACAAAAATGAATCCGAAGTATAGATTTTGTTGTCTGCACGGAAAAATTAGTGTCCCTCATATGCAGCAACCACCAGAAATACTAAATCAATTGCTACACGGGGGCGATGATAGATCAAAGCAATACAAAGAAAATATTCGTTCATACAACAGCATGTTTGTATTTACATCGATGGGAAGAAAGATTGATAGAAGTTTAAATGAAGGACGATCTCATCCTATATTCAAAGTCAGTAGACAGAACTACCACCTCATTGGTAGTTTACTGCCATGTGAAGGAGTTTCGCCAAAATTTGCACAGCTCTACATTCATGACACAGCAAATGAAATATCTAATAGAATTCATGCTGTTGGGTATTTTTCTAACTAATGAATTTGAATAAGTACTTAAGTTTAAATACATAAATTATTGTGTTAGCTTTATTTTAAGATCCTTCGAGTAATAATATGATGATTGCCCACTTAATTGCTATGTTATATTTTGCAGTCTTTCAGATGAAAGAGGAATTCACCACAATATTGCAACTGACTTAAAAAGAATGCTCAATAAATATAATGCCTTGACTAAGAACTTTAGAATGGTAGGCCAAAGATTGAGAGACGGTTGCTCAGAAGTCAAGTTACATTTATTAGGTACGCGTTCTAAAGATGCAAGAACATATAATACGCCGACTGCATCAGAGGTTGCTGCTCTTACTGTTGGGGATTTTGATTAGTCAATGGGTGTTCGAGATATAATAATAGAGACGAAATCTGGAAAGCTACAAAGAATAAATTAAATGAATCCCACTTATCTAGCACTACAGTATCCACTATTATTTGTTTATGAAGAGGATGGATACAGGGAAGATATACCTTTTGCAAATGATACTGCCAATGCTAATAGAGAAAGGAAGAGAGTGAGTCTAAGAGAATTTATTTCGTTTAGATTGCAGGATAGGGATTGTGAAGCACCCATATTAATGCACTCTCGGAGATTACTTCAACAATTCATTGTAGTTGCTTACACGATGATTGAATCACGTCGTTTGAGATGGGTTAGAATGAATCAAAAATTGCTCAGGTGTGAAATGTATAGTGACCTTCAGGATGCTATTTTGGGAGGTGAGAATGATGCAAAAACACAGGGAATGAGGATAGTATTGTCAGCATCATTCACGGGCGGTCCACGATATATGGTGCAAAATTATCAAGATGCAATGGCCATATGTAGGTGGGCTGGATATCCTAACCTATTTATAACTTTTACATGCAATCAAAAATGGCCTGAGATTCAAAAGATGGTTTCTGAACACGGCTTGAAGGCTGAGGATAGGCCGGGTATCATTTCAAGGGTGTTTAAGATGAAACTTGATTCATTGATCTCTGAACTGCGCACTGAAAAACTTTTTGGCAAGATAAAGACAGGTATGTCTGTTTTGAATCAATTTTTTGGATTGTGAATTCGATGAATTAAGTCTTCATATATAATTTTATAGTAAATTTGCAGATATGTTTATGATGAGGTTAATTTACAAAGTCCTGTAAGTTTATGTTATTAATTTTGACATATTTAATATTCTTTGCATAAAATGTTATTCATGTAACGTTGATCTCTTTTGTATAAAATAAGCAACTTTGTTTTCTCTATGGAATTTTTAAAATTACATCTATTAAGATGCTATTAGTATTAAGATTCTTTATTAAACAATGAATGCTTATTTAATACAGTCAGTTATTGCAAATGTGTTGTGTGAATGAGAAGATTATAGAATGTTCTGTAAGTTTATACAAAATACAACATTTTTTTTATTTGTAGTATTAGTGCTATAATATTGGTTTTTGTCAGGATTTATTTGTGAAATTTAATTTTACTATTAATTTATGGTCCCATAACTTATATTACAAAGCACTTTGTACAGTAAGTATGTACATTCACTGAAACTTATTTAACTGCTAATTTTTTAAGAACTAATATTTTTTTTAATTACTACATAAATTAAAAATCACGTGCTCTTTTAAGATAGTAAAAAACTTACAATTCCTTAATTGTTTAATTCAGTTATCTATACCGTGGAATTTCAGAAACGAGGGCTGCCGCATGCTCACATACTTTTGTTCCTTGAAAAAGTACTCAACAGTCCATCTGGAAATGAGATAGATGAAATTATTTCTGCTGAGTTACCATAGGAAGTGAATGATAAGGAATATCATGCGGCTGTTTGTGAATATATGATACATGGGCCATGCGGTCAGCTCAATAGCAAATCATCGTGTATGAGCGAAGATGGTTTCTGCACTAAATATTTTTCTAAGAAATTCATCTCAGAATCTACGATAGATCAAGATGGATACCCAGTTTACCGACGGAGAGATAATGGCAGAACTGTAATGAAAAGTGGAATCGAGTTGGACAATAGATATGTAATTTCCAACAACAGATATCTACTTTTTACATATCTTGCACACATAAATGTTGAGTGGTGTAATCAGATACGTGCTATAAAGTATATGTTCAAATACATTAACAAGAGTAATGATCGAATCTCAACTATTTTTTGCAAGAGCACGAAAGATGATTCATTGGCCACCAATTTTGATGAGATAAAAATATTCTATGACTGCAGATATATCTCGGCAAGTGAAGCATCATGGAGAATATTTGGGAATGAAATTCAATTTCGACATCCTCCAGTAGAGAGGCTGAGCTTTCACTTAGAGGGTGAACAGAATGTCGTGTTTGAGGATAACGATCAACTGAATGAAGTAGTGGCTAAAGCAACAGTGAGAGAGAGCATGTTCCTTGCTTGGTTTGAGGCTAATAACAAATACCCCGAAGCTAGAAATCTAACTTATGCAGAGTTCCCATTTCACTTCATCTACAAACTAAAAAAACAATGGGAGAAGAGGAAGAGATGAGGATCTTTAGGAAGGATATTCTTCGTACCTGCTGGGGCTGGAAATAGTTATTATTTCAGGATATTACTCAATATTATTAGAGGGTCAACGTGTTACGAGAATTTCAGGAAATACAAAGGCAAAACCCATACAACGTACAAGGAAGCTTGCTACGCGAGGGGATTACTGGACGACGATAAAGAATACATTGACTGTTTTGAGGAAGCAAGTCACATGGCAACAGGTCCTGGAATGAGGCAATTATTTGTTACACTATTAATGTCCGGTACAATGAGTCGCCCATAAGATGTTTTCAAAAAATATAGTCATCATCTATCCGAAGACATTCTTTACCGTCAGAGAGAGTTGATGAACTTCCCAGGTATGCCTTTTCTTTATTTCCCACTACTAAAAATATATTACTGAATATATTTGCTTACCATTATGTTTATATAATATATGATCACAACTGTGTACATGGAGGATTTACAGATGTATGTCGTGTATACCGTTAAATGAATGTGAACATCAAGCTTTGAGATAAGCTGTCTTCATTGTGAAAAAGCATATTGAGTCCTTGGTTTTTGTTAAATTTGATGTATTATGTCAACAATTCTTATATTATGGACAACAATTCCTCTATTAGGTTAATGATTTACTCCCATAAGAAATTGCATGATATAAGTATTTATTTGAGAATGAGTTCCTCTTAAATTTTCAGATGTATGAACATCGAGAACACAAGGATGCAAAACGTGTATACCCTTTTTCTAATAATTATCCCAAATTATGAAGGAGCACATCTAAATGTGAATAACTTCAAATCAGTGATCATTAAGGATTTACAGAAGTAATAATTATATAAGTTTCTAAATATTTAGTTTGTTATTGAACATTCATTCTAACTAATTTCTTATGTAAATATTTTCTATGGCAAAAAATACAGAACTCCAGATGTCTCCAGAAGAAATTATCAATGCAACCCTTTTGGAAATCGACAAATTACTGAAAGGAATGGGAAAAAGCCTGAGTGATTATGAAGGAATGCCCTTGCCTGATTTTGATCGTGAAACACACTATGAGAACATAATGATACTGCATGAACTTTGTTACAATAGGGATGAGATGAGAAGAGAGCATGAGTCGATGGCACGAAAGCTTAATGATGATCAGAAGAATGTGTATGACATAATAATGAAGTCATTTGTAGAGGTTTCTGGCTCAATTTTTTTTTTGTATATGGATACGAAGGAACAAGAAAGACATTTTTGTGGAGAACGCTCTCAGCAGCTATTTGATCAAAAGGAGATATAGTCCTCAATGTAGCATCCAGTGGTATTGCATCTCTGCTTCTTCCAGGAGTGAGGACAGCCCATCGAGGTTTGCAATTCCAATAAACATCCATGAAGAATCCACGTGTAATATTAGACAGAAAAGTCACCTAGCACAGCTTCTAGCAAAGTGCAAGCTCATAATATGGGATGAGGCTCCTATGGTTAACAGATTTTGCGTTGAAGCACTTGACAGAATAATGAGGGACATTATGCAACTGAGTGATGAATTGTCTGTAGAAAGACCATTTGGAGAAAAAATGATAGTCTTTGGAGGCGACTTTAGACAGATTTTGTTGGTGATCCTAAAGGCATCTAGACAGATTATAATAGGAGCCACAATAAATTCTTCTTATTTGTGGGATGATATAAAGCTCTTGAAGCTCACAAAGAACATGAGACTCATGAACATGCCAAAAAATATTAAATCTGAAGACATAAAAAATTTTGCAGAATGGGTTGCCAAGATTGGAGATGGAACTGTAGATGAAACCACCGACTACGGAGCAGATATTGAGATACCGGATGACCTTCTGCTCAGTGCTGATGAAGCTCCAATTGAAGCAATTGTTAAGAGTACTTTCCCTAATTTTGTCAATGTAATGGAGGATCCAAATTACTTTCAAGACAGAGCCATACTTGCTCCAACACTTGACGTTGTGGACAGCATAAACGACTACATGATAGGGTTAAATGGAAATAAATTAAAAACATACTTGAGCTCCGACTCTGCGTATAAATATGATGCGAATGTGGATATATTTGCCGACGTCCAAACTCCAGAATTCCTAAACATATTGAGGTATTTCGGGAGTGCCAAATCATGAGCTAAATATTAAGGTTGGAACACCAGTAATGCTGCTGCGTAATATTGATCACTCAAGGGGTTTGTGTAATGGAACAAGGATGCTGATTACTGTGATGGACGACAGAGTGCTTCAGGCAACAGTTCTGTCCGGCAACAATGCAGGCGATAAAGTTCTCATACCAAGGTTGACGTTGGCACCGACTGATGTTAGATTGCAGTTTAGGTTCCAAAGAAGACAGTTTCTTATAATTGTTTCTTATGCAATGACAATCAACAAGAGTCAAGGCCAGTCACTCAATACCGTTGGTCTATTCCTCAAAAGACCAGTTTTCAGTCATGGGCAACTGTACATTGCGGTTTCAAGATGCACAAGTAAAAAAAGGTTGAAGATAATGCTTCAGAAAAAAGAAGGAGATGATAGGGCTATTTGCAAGAACTATGTTTTTAGGGAAGTGTTTAGGAATGTTTGAATTATAATTTTTTTAGTTCTCATTACATACGTGGTTATCCTCATACTTTTTAATATATCTGTTGTATATTTTGTGGAGTATCTGCATGGGGAATTTTCTCTTTATAAAGTTTTTTATTCTTAAACCAAAATAAGATCAATATAATATATATTTATCCGTAATCAACTTTAATGCTTGCAAATACTTTGCAATTATGTAAATGTTTGTTATAATTTCTTAGCATTATCTCAAATATAACACTTAAAATAATCGCTTATGTTATATATATATATATATATATATATATATATATATATATGCATTTACAACTATACTCTATTTGAACCATACGTTTGAATGTAGTAATAATAATAAAATCCAAATAATTTTCTAGAAGAGTTACATATATAATATTTTATCTTATTTGATTTATTTAATAATTCTCTAATATTAATCATAATGGAATCAATACTATACGAATTGGAAATACAAATTTATCATATATTTAAATGAGTTATCGGTATGGATTATGGAACAAAATATCTTTTAAAGGTAAAAAAATTCAATGTCTCAAAAGCATATATCATTAGCATATTAAACATAAAAGATAAAATAATTATTTTTGTAAAATACATGATTAATAAATTATTTAACCATTTATAAGTATTTAGAACATTAATACAAACACACAAAAAATACATAATTTTAAATATAAAATATAAATATAACAAATACGTTGAATATAGACAAATTAAAACATAAGCGTAACTTTGTTCTCAAAACCATAATAATAAAATCGTTCCAAATTACTTAAACATTATGCTTAAACAAATGTAATATATTATAATAAAAACGAAAACTTATATTTATAATATTCAAAATTTAATAACAACATATTCAGAATATCTTTATGATTATTCATCTTCAAAAAATAAAAATAACAAAATAAAAAAAATAATGATAAACACACTCTCGTGCATCGCACGGGTAAAAAATAGTAGTTATATTATTATGATAGATATTAATTTGAGTTGTATCAAAAGTATTATTATTATTCACATTACAACTTTGTCTATTCCGCTTTCTTAATTCTCGTGCCTTTTTTTTAAAGGTTTTAAAAAGTAAACTCACTTAGTCCCTAACAATCCTAACTCATTCTAAAAATAGAAACAGACATAGTAATCAGGGACGACCTCAGGATTTTTGCTAAGGGGCCCAAATACCAAGTATAAAATTATTTTTTCGATGTATTCCCTAACTCCCATTTCAAATGGCACACTTTCCATTTTTTATTGTCCCACAAAAATTTGCACATCTCTAAAAAAAGTCAAACACAATCACCATTCCCCATACACTTTATTTACAAAAAAATCACCCCTACCTAACACACCTAATATACTTTAACATTTATTTATTATCAAAAAATATCATAATACCCCTAAAATTATCACTTTCTTAATCTTCAAAAATACCATAATACCCCTAAAAGTTATCACTTTCTTAATCTTCAAAAATACCATAATACCACTAAAAGTTATCACTTTCTTAATCTCCGTGCTGGGAAGAAGGGGTGCAGACTTTCTTAGGACGGAGGAAGTATTATTTTATACACACGCATGTAAACACATGGATTAAAAAATACTCCTTCCATCCTGCCCAAACGTCACCGGTTGCTTTTTGTGCTTAAATTAAAGAATATTATTATTTTGTGTGTAGTAAGTAGTTGTATTAGTAATGAGTGGTTGGCCACATGTGGTACTTTTTTACTAAAAGTGAAAAATAAGAACATTTGGATTGGATGCCCAATATAGTAAAATGGTGACCTTTCGGTGGGAAGGAGGGAGTAAATGATTTATAGATGCATAACGTAAGCCAAAGTAAATATAAGTTGGATAACCTAAAAATATAAAATGTGATAACCCGGGGTCGAACTCACTCTGACCTTATTTGGTATAAGCAACCTATCGTCCACTTTAGCCAAATTAACATTTGTAAAATTGGTAAATGTATATTTCACTGGAAATATTTACATTATACTTACGTACATGTGATACAAGTTCTAGCCCATCTATCCAACCTACTTAAGAAAAAGTTCAAGGTGAATAAAAATAAAATACATCAATGATTCATATACAAGGACGCTATCTGGAGTTTGATCCTATCTGCAATGTGGTTCGGGGATAGCATTCTTGTTCCAAACTATAGGGCGTTCCTCTCTATCCAAATGTAGTAGATCATGGTAGCAAGAGTGATGTAGAGGAGTCTTCTTGCCTTGTTGCTTCTTCGGGTGTCCATGCATATTTTACGAAAATCATCCGTAAATGAGTTGATTCTTCCTCTTCTCCATCCTATCCATCTTTTCACATTGTCCCAAATGTATTTGGTGTAGAGGCAGTGGAAGAAGAGATGCGCTGTGGATTCTCTGTCAAAGGAAAACCCATATCGTTTATCTTCTCCTGTGCACTAAACTCGGTCTTTCGTGGATAGTCTTTCCATGTATACCATCCATAGTTTGAAGTTGTACTTCCTTACTATCCATTTATACCAAATCTGTTTGTATACAAAGCTTGTATCATCTATATACTTGCTTCTCAAGAAGGTATGCATTCGATTAGCTCTAAAACTTCCATTCTCACCACAATTCTGCAAAATACTAGTCACTCATTCCCCTTCTTCATCCTCTCTCTCAATGACATTTCTAGTGGTAATCATTGTTCTCCATAGATAAGAAGAATTAGCTCTAGGTGATATAATCATCCAATGTCTAGATGAAAGGTAGATAGTGTGGACCCATTTCACCCATAGGGATGAGGCTTCCTTGTGTATGTCCCACAAGGCTGCTGCCAACAGGGCTCTGTTCCACGAGAAGATATCTTTCAACCCTAGTCCTCTTTGGGTTGAATAATGCCCTTCCAACATACCGGACTAACATTCGTACCCCACAAGAATCTAGGAATCAGAGTTTCCACCTTATTCACTACCACCACAGGGATCTTAAAAATACCACACCAAAATATTAAAATACCATAAATACCAGATGTAATAAGTTCCAATTGACCCGTGAATGATAACAATTTCGAAGACCATCTCTGTATCATACTATTAATATCATTCAATAAAGGCATGAAAGCCTCCACTCCTATTCTTTTGCTATAAATAGGAACACCAAAATATTTAAAAGGAGTGGTACCTCTATTGAATGGAAGAATCTGCACAATCTGATCAGTGATGTGGTTAGAGACTCCTGTTAAGATGAGGTTGGACTTTTGAGGGTTAACAATCAAGCCTGATCCTTCCCAAAATTATCCAAGAGTTGATGAATGGTGGTAGCCATTTTAGTATTACCATTGATGAGTGGTGGTAGCCGTTTTAGTATCACCACACCCCAAAATTAGAAAATCATCAGCAAATATCAAATGAGAGACCTCAACCTTCATAAAAATTCTGGAATGGTACCTGTACTCTCAATTCTCTACAACTCTTTTCATCAGACGACTGAGGTACTCCATACAAATTACAAAGAGAAGTGAGGATATAGGATCGCCCTGACGGAGGCCTCTTTTCCCTTTGAAAAACCCTTCTGGCTTACCATTAATAAGTAAGGAGTACGAAGTGGTGGTCACACATTGATGTATCCAATTACGAAACAAAGGACAAAATCCCAATTTATCCAGCAAATCAAAGAGAAATCCCCAATGTACAGAATCATACGCTTTGGAGATATCAATATTGACTGCCATCCTAGGTGCGAGCTGACCATTCCTCCTTCCATATCATATGAATATCTCTTCTGCTAAAAAAAAAATCTCTCAACTTCTTCCCTTTGATGAATCCCAATTGAGCAGGATTAATCAAAGTAGGAAGGCAACCACGAAGACGTTTGGCTAATATCTTAGAGATGATCTTATATATGGTGTTGCAACAAGATATAGGCATGTAGTCTCGTACTCCGGGTTCATGGGTCTTTTTTGGAATCAAGGAGATAAAAGTAGCATTGATTTGTTTAAAAAGTTTACCTTTCCAAACGAACTCATTAACCGCGGCTACCACATCACTACCAACAATGCTCCAAGTACTCTGAAAGAAGGCTGAACTATACCCATCCGGACCTGGAGATTTGTTCTTATTGATGGACCATAAGGCTTCTTTGATCTCCTCTTCTTCCACTCCAGCTTCTAATCTACATGCATCCTCAAAACTCAATTTTTGCCCCAAGTCAATAACTTCTTGTTCCACTGTTTCTGTTACTGATCATTCCTTATCAAGAAATGATTGATAATATGATAAAAAAATTTATCTACCATTTCTTGGTAGGATGTGGTAGGACCCTGACCAGTGAAGATTCTGTAGATACCATTCCTAGCACTATTACTACGGATAAAAGAGTAGAAATACTTGGTTGATCAATCTTGATTCCGTATATGTTTGTTTTTGAGGATCTGCAATAAGTAATCAGCTTCACAATCCTCCAAGTGCTTCTGTTTGTTGACCTCTGCACCAATCTCTGATTGAAGATTTGGATTACTGGGATCTATCATAAATTGTGTTTGGAGATTGATCAGATGTTCTCGACCTCTTTTCACCTTCTCTGAAATATGACTGTAGTTCTGGTGATAAAACTCCTTCAAGTATTTTTTTAAAAGTTTCAGTTTCTGGCATATATAGAACTATCTAGTACCTGCAAAAAAGACCTACCAATGAAAAGAAGTTAGAAGAAAAAAAATTTCATGATCAGTCCAAAAGATACAGAATTTGAAAAGCCTTATAGAGTGGGGGTTAGGGTTTTGAAAGGAAGTGATGGATGGGCAATGATCGGATTGTGTCCCTTGAGCCAAGAATGTTGTGTGAAGTTCCCAACCCATACTTCTCCAAATCTTGCACGTCATCACTCTATCTAACTTTGAGCAAATATGACCATTTGTCCAGGTAAAGGGACAACCAAATGAACGGGTATCCTCAATTCCCATCAAAGAACAAATTTCATGAAACTCTCGAGTCGCCTGTTGGGAAGAGCTGCTCGTTCTTTCAGATTCATACCGAACACAGTTGAAATCTCCTCCCAAAATCCAAGGCAGATTATTATAGTAGAATAGGGAGTAAAGATGCTGCCATAGAGTTCGTCTAACTACATATCTATTGTGAGCATAAATGATGAAGAGAGCAAACTCTTTAGTAATGAACATTGGCAGTGATTGCTTGATCCATGATGACAAAGTTATGTAGAGAGGCTCTAACAAGGTTCCAAAGAAGCATGATTCTGCCTCCATTATGACAATCAAAGTTGTTTTTACAATCCCACGAGGGCAGAATCTTACTGGCTATAGCATCCACTTTGGAGGAGTTCAACTTGGTTTCCAGAATTCCAATGATTTTGCTTTTTTGTGCTTGTAATTTCTTCCAGTTGATGTCGAGGAGTCTCCACTATAAATAGGCACCCACGTTCCTTTGAATTTGTTACCATAGTTCGAAGTGTCTTGGTTGGAGAGGGGGGTTTCTTGAATCTGTTCTTTATCAGTTTGCAGACAGAGAGAGATTTTCTGGGGTGGTCATGGGCTCTGAAATTTGGATGGGATTGGAGGAAGTGGGTTTAGATTTAAGCTGGTAAATGGGTTTGGAATTGTAATCGGGGCAGGAGGGGTTGAAGGATTTAAGGGATTGGGTCGGTTAAAAGATTTAATTTGGTAATTGGATTTGGGATCTAGGTTGGGCTTATTTGGGTCAGAGGGGTTGGGATCTGGATTGGGCTTGGGCTTGTAAATAGGATTGGGTCTATTGTTTGGATTCGGATTGGGCCGCTTTCCACGATTTCTATTCTTTTTCCTCCTGGCGGGTTGGAACGGCCTGTCTTCCTCATCACACTGTTCTGTGTGATGAGGATCGTCACTCCGGCGACATTCCGATGCCTGATGGCCCAAGGAATTACTGGCAGTACAATACTTTGGGTTGAATTCATAAAAATCCTCCGCTTGAATCCACCATATCAATTCTTTACCCAAATCTCTTCCGATAAATTTTGTGAATGCGTGCAAAAGAGACTCGCTCCTTATTAGTGATATAATAATCCATCATAATAGGCTCTCCAATGGCGGATGCAATGATACTGAGCCGTTCAGGGGCCCAGTACTTGAGGGGAAGGGATGGGAGACGAATCCAAACCGGTATGATGGACAGGCCGGCTTCGTCAAATTGAAATCTTCTGGCATTCGTGGAAGCATGAAATAGATGAAATTTCCATCATATGGTCCATTCTGCAACACTTTTTGAACATCCTCTTAACTGTTTAGTTTGAAAATTATCTAGCCACTATCGTGGCTAAACACATGAACTTCAACTCCCCACTTGTTGATAATATCCTTTACTGCCTAGAACCCTGGGTATCTGCCTGCAAAACACCCAATAAGAGTATGGTTCCATTCATCATCCACAAGCAGGTCATCTGGGATTTTCACTACTCCCGGTTCCTGCAGAGGAACGTATTTGAGGAAATGATTGGGTTGAGGCATCCGATTGAAAGTATTAGGATTTTGGAATGGGGGATCAGGTTGGGCTGAAGGAGAAGGGGGAGGAGGCGGCGAAGAAGACAGTTTGGAATGATTGGGGGCAGAATTAGGGATCGGGGAGGAATCAGGGAGGGGGCGAGGGGATTAAGGTAGCAAGTGGGGACGGGAAGATTGGGGGTCTGGGATGAAATGATGGAGTAACAGTGGGGGAGGGGATTCTATTTGTTGCTGCAGAGATTAGGGAAGATGATGAGATGATGGGTTCGGGAGAAGAGTTGGCGGCGAGTTAGGTGGCCGAAATTTAGGATTTATGGGGGTGAGGGCTATCATCCTATTTTCAGGCAACAAGATTGGGGTGGAGGTGGGGGGCCGAAGCTAGGGTGGGGGTTAGATGGGGTAGGTAGGATGGCAGAAGGGAGTGGGGGTGAGGATGGCGATGTTGATTAGAGAGGAGGGGTAGAATGTATGGAGCCCAATAATTTTTGCTTGAAAGAGCATGATGTGGCAGAAAAAGGAAAGGAATCAGAAGGGTAGGTAGGATGAGAAGGGAAAGAATTTGACTTTTTGGATAAAGGGTTCTGCATGCTGCCATGTGGGGTATCAGCAATGACAGATGTAGTTGTAGCAGCAGCTTTACCCACTATCATCTTATTTTGAATTATTTGATTTTTTACACCAGAAGCTATTTCCAAAGCAGAAAGGATGAGTGTGTTCAAGTTACTAGAACTTCTTCCTTCAATAATCTTTTCAGCCGACTCCTCTGCAGTTTTCGGCAATTGAAAATCAGTCCGACCTTTATCAATATTTTCCATCAGGTGTTCCCTAATACTATTAAAATCCGCATCTCGCCTTATTTCCTCAACAACCATGGCTGGAGAAAAATCTAAGATAGGGGGTTGTGTGTTGGGACTGCACTCCTTGTGAGATGGGGAGCGATCACCCATATCTGAACTTCCACTGTTGATCACCATTGATTTCTTAACCAAAATACCAGCTTTCTTACTATCATTCTTTCATCGGGCTGTAGGAGATGAGGGTGTCGAAGCTGCACAATGGAGCTTCATGGGGTGCTGGCACTTCATGAGAGGCCGTAGCTGCACGCTTAAGCACAATTCAATGATGACTACTGAGGGGTAGCAAGAATACTGGCCATCATCGAGTTTGCCTGAAGAAGATTGATGGCAGGGAAAAAGTTAGAGAGAGGTCAGAGCACAAAATCTAAAGAGAGAAAAGAATATTTGGGTTTCGTATTAGTCATACTCATTAGAAGGGGGGCCAGTGCCCCCGCCCCAACGTGGAGTCCCTTCTTCAAATTCCACCTTTATATTTGGGGACAGCTTGAATTCAATGAATTTAAAATTATTGATTTGATTTTGAAATTTTTTTAAATAGGTTTTCAAATATTTACTCAAATCATGTCAAATCATTTTTGATATATTAATATATAAAATTAATAAATTAATATATATATATATATATATATATATATATATATATATATATATATATATATCTTTTTTTATAAAAAAATTAACCTGTATCACCCAGCCTACCAATATCCACCCACCCCCTCCCCCTCCCCTATCACCCAAAAAAATATAAAACTATTTAAATAAAATTTTAATATTTAAATAATAAAAATATTACCACCCAACCTATTCCTACCCATTCACCCCTCCCTCCGTTCCCTAAAAAATTTTTTTATAAAATTTTAAATTTTAATATTTAAATAATATAAAAGTATTACCACTCAACCTATCCCACTCATTCCCCCTACCACCCACTCACCCACCCCTCCCCCCTAAAAAAGGTTTTTTTAGTAAAATTTTAGATTTTAATATTGAGTGAAGCTTGCGTGCCCCTGGGGCACACCGTGCGCCTTTAGAATTTAGTATTATGGGAAATGATATATTTTTTATTCTAAAAGGTATACACTTTAATTAGTAAGGGTACACCATTTTGTTCTAAAGGGTATACATTTTTCATTAATATTTTTTTTATTTTTCTTTAGAAAATAAAGGGTACACATCTTTATACTAAAGTATATATAATTTAACACAAAATTCTAAAGGCGCACGGAATGTGCCCCGTGTGTCTGGGCGCACACAAGTTTTTACCTTTAATATTTAATATAATATATTTCCATTGTTTTTATTTATCATCTATAAAATTATATTTTAAAAATTAAAAAATAATTGTTAAATTATAAATTTGAAAATCCTTTCATAAATTCATAATTCATCCAAACATTGAAATTCAAATGAATTGATTTAAAATTCAAGAAATTTAAAATTCATTTATTTTCAAATCTATTAAATTTGAAATAACTCAATTCAAACACAACCTTATAGTATTATAATATTACAAAAGAAAATGTCATATTCTTTTACACACAATTTAGTCATGGTCGATTCTATCATACATGCACGTTATTAATTTAAATTACTTTAAAATATCCCTACTTTTTTTTACATCATTACATCAGAAATCATTTTTCTTGAAATCAAGCCTTATATTTATTTATTTATATTTATATTATTTGTGTTTGTTTTAATTTGTTACTCCATTTTTTAGTGTGCATATTGTTTTATACATGGAATATTTAACCTCCTAATGCTTATTTACTTGGTTGCTTGTTATGTTGCTTTTGGTGGTTGTCACTTATGATATTTAAGGTGTGGTTAATAGATTCTGAAGGACTAGTAGCTAGATTAATGATTGTGCATTGCAACACATATTTTGTGTGATTAATAACAGCTCTTGAAGAAGAATAAAGAAGAATTTGGAATAACTGCAAAATTCGAAAATTTTTCATACAAAGAACTAATTTATAGTTTAGATCTCAATTTAAGACCTAATTTTGTGAAAGTTTTAATTTAAGTTTTGAAATTATTTTTCTCAAATTAGGACCCAATTTTTATATATATATTTTTTTCTCATTTTAAGACTTTCTATAAATTTTATTTTCTCATTTCACGTCATACAAAATTATTAAAAAAAATATTATACACTTTCAAATCTAATCATTATATTAAATATGACAAAAACTCATTTGCCCCTGGGGACACTCTGTGTCGAACACAAGAGTACTCACTCTTAATACATTGTTTTTATTAATATTTTGTATTATTCTATAATATATATTGAATTTAAGAGAAAAAAATTACGATAAGCCTTATTTTGAGAAAGAAATTAAATTTCAAGCCCTCAAATATAAAATGGAGTCCAAATTTGAGACATATATAATAAATTGGGTCTTTGTTTGAAAATTTTCCTAAGAAATTACAACCATCTAAGTTGAAGGAAATGGTGACTTGAAGATTTGAGTTGTTATTTCATGTAACCGATGCATAGATCATAATTCAATGTATCTATTTAATTTTAAATTAGTTGATCATGACGATAAAAAACTCTTAAGAAGAAAATGTAATACTAATATCAGATTTCTAACCATACAGATAATTATGAATAAATTATTAAATAAAATCCTAAATAAAAAATAATATAAATTTAAAAATAAAAAAAGTAGGGTAGATCTTGCGTGGACCGTCTCACGTGAGACATTTTATACTTTTTAAATTAGTTATCACTTTCGTTATAAAACATTATCACTTTCGCTATAAAATATTATCACTTTTTATTTATACTATAAATTGTTTATGAAATAACATTATCATTTTTCATTAATGTAGTATCACTTTTCAACATAAAATTTATTACTTTCTGACCGTCTCACATAAATTCTTACATGAAGCAGTCTTACACAATTCTTACACGAAGTCTTTGCCAAAAAAGAGTAAGCCCTACGATACAAGATTAAAATTGTAAATAACCTGAATGCATATATTTTCATGCACAGCTTGCTAATTATGAGTGTTGTTTGAAATTCGAATATATTACTTCCTCCATCACACGTATTTTTAATCACTTTTCATTTTGGGGTGTCCCACATATTTTTTATCCATTCTATTTTTGGCAAAAATACATAATTATTTATTACCTACTTTTTACAATCCCAACAACTTTAATTACTTTTTTACACTTTATTCATCATTCTCAATAACTTTATTCACATTTTTTTTTAAATTAATAATTTATCCCTACTTTATCTTACATTATATATTAAAAAAATAAAATGTCTTAATCTCCGTGCCCGTAAAAACGGGTAAAAATACCCGGGATGGAGGGAGTATTATATTTTAATATTACAAGAGTATATTATTGTTAACCGTTTGATAAATATTATGTAGGAGAGAGACGTGACTCACTTAAATTATTATGATGTTAACTAATTACTAGCTAGTTTATTTTCACTTAATATATAATTTACTAATTTAGTGAATATAATATTCTTGTTCATCCTTAATCTTTAAACTACGGAGTAAATAATATATCAACAATAATAATAATTTGAAAAAAAACCTAAAACAATTTATCAGTAACAACTCAATCAAGCTCGATTGCATGTTTGTTAGAATGGAGGAATGGGTGATGAGAAACAACTCTCAACCTAATTAATCTTGATTTCAAGAATGGGTAGTTAGGAACATTTACAAGCTTTTTAGGTAAAATAGTAAAACATAAAGAAATCATGAATTTGGTATTAACGTGCATCAAAATGACCACTTTAACCCTCTATTTCCATTATATCACAAGAATAGATAGAAACAAATACACTCTCCATCTCAGGAGCTCTTCACTACTTTTTAATTTATTTGTCTAATTATATTTTTACCCTTCAAAAATAGTAAAAGTATCAAAATAAATAATATTTCAATATATCATATTTTAAAAAATAACACTCTTATCTAGTACATTTAATTTAATTTATCATTTATTTGTAACCTAAAAATACTACTCTGAGTTTCAAAAAAATAATTACTTTATCCTCAAAAGCCAATAAAATTAATTAAAAATATATAGTATTTTTTTAAATTTCATATTTACTGTAAAGAAGAAGAATTAGAGGAGATGGAGTAGAGTTGTTAATAAGCCCATAAACCGTGGGCCCGAACGATTAACCCGAAAAAAATTAGGGTTAGGGCCAAGAAATTTGAGTTCGTTTAATATTCGGGCTTTTTGGCCCGAACCGATTAACCCGTGGGCTAATAGGGTTGGCCCGTGGGCTAACCGGGCCGACCCGTAGGGTTGGAAATTATTATTATTATTATGTTTAATTAATTTTAACACCCATAATCTATACATCGACCACTCAATCTCACCCTACTCCCAACCCATCGTTGGACAAACTCTCACTATCTTTTAATTTTCATCTCTTTCTCATCTTTTTTCTTACTCTAACCCAAAATTTTCTCTAATAAATAAAATAATAATTGAATAAATATATTAAGATTAATTTAATTATCACAAATTCTTTTAATTTATATCTTTTAACAATATTTTGCATGTATTAATCTTAATTCTTACAAATTTTAAATAATGTATTAGTTAATTTTGAATTTTTATATTATTTATAATAAATTATAATTTATAATTTTTTAAATATTTTTTATCGTACAACCCGTGAGCCCGGCCCGTTTAACCCGTAGCCCGTTAGGGTTAGGGTTAGGTTCACCTTTTCATAGCCCGTTTAAATAGACCCGATTTAGCCCGAAGCCCGATTAACCCGAAACCCATTAGGGCCAGCCCTAATGGGTTAGGGCTGACCCGTTTAACATCTCTATCTCTGATGGAGGGGGTATATGACTTTCTTTACTCCTAATTTACAATCGATCTCCAATTAAATTTAAATTACTCAAATACTCCCACCATTCTTAATCCAAGGCGTAAGAGTTCACACAATTCCTTTTTGTTTATTCAACAATAATTGATATATTTTTTAAAATAGAAATATACTCCATATAACTAATCTTTTAATACATTTTTTTTTTTTAAAATCATTCTCACTCAAATACAATAATTACACTTAATTAATTTATTACCAGAAAAATATCGAACTTCACTAAAAACATTTACTTTCTTAATTGAAGTGAACAAAGAAATGCATCAATACTTTCGGAGAGGGGGAGTTACGGGAGTAGTATAATTTCCCCAATTACATTCATTTTATATACTCCCTCCATTCGGTTCAAAGATAATCGTTTACTTTGTGTATGTTAAAGTGGGTAGTTGTATTAGAGGGAAGTGGTGAGTCATATAGTGTATTTTTTTTTACTAAATAGAGGAAATAAATACCTTTAAAGCGGATGCCAAAAATAGTGAAATGAATACCTTATAAACGGAAGGAGGAATATTTATTTTCTTTTGGTCATTTCTAGTGGGACCAATGTCATCTCCAAAGATGTCAAACGTAGTTTAGCATTGAGGGCATGTTTTGCACCAAACATAGAAGAAAAGTGACATATTTACCCACTCTCTTAGGAGGGAGGTCCACATAATTTTATCACATCTTTAATTAATTGATATCTCTTGACCTACAAGCAATGGGACATGTTGCTATGTGAGTGTGTAAGAAAAAAAAAGTGTAGTGGAAGAGAGATAGTTGGAATATGGGGTGGGTGGGGTGGGGTGGGGTGGGGGTGGGCTTTAACTTTATTCAAATTTCACTCAATTAACATCTTTTACATAATGAAAAGTGAAAGCTAGATTGTGTAGGGCATGTTTGTTACCAGAAATTTGGCGGGTCAAATCTAACCCGTTTACCTTTTTGGTAAAGCCAGTCAAGCTCTTCTTCTTACCCATTCTTTGATCGGACCTCAAAATTTGCTAAAGATTTTCTAACTTTACTTTTTTTTCATTTTTACCGCTTCAATTCCCTCCACAATTCAAATTATTCACTCCATTTAGCATCTTTTAAGTGATAATGCTTCCGTCCCTGTTAAAATTTTAATGTTTATTGTTATACTTTTTTTTTTAAGGAAAAGTTATTCTTTTCATTAATTTAATTAACTTTTTAGATAATTTGATACTCCCTCCATTTCATCCGAATATTGATAGTTGCATTTTGTACGGGAATTAAGAGGAGTAGTATAGTATTTCATATGTTTAATTGAAACGTGATCGTTTGCTTTTTACATGTGGATTAAGGGATATAATATTTTAATGTGTAGTGAGATAAATAATATCTTAATATAAAGTAGATAGGTGTATTAGCGTGATGTGTGGGTCCACGACGAGAGAAATAATTAATTTGTTTGGGTCCCTTTTACCCAAAAGTAAATACACACTATACAACATAAATGATGTTATGTTACACTTCACAGTAACACTTTTATTATATATAACACTTAATTGTAACACTATTTAAATTTTAACAATATGTAACACTTGGTTTACATGCAACATCAATAAGTAACATTTTTATAAAAGTAACACTTTTTAAATAACACTTTTATAAATATAACACTTTTCAGATTACACTTTTTTATATTTAACATTTTATTAGTATAATTTTTCATATATTACACCTTTTATGCAACACTATTAAATATTTAACACTATCATATTACATTTTTAAATACATAACATTTTATATAAATGAAATATGTAATATTTATATAGTTTAAATAATTAAAAAAAACTAACACACCATTAAACAATTTATATATTATTCAAATTGAAAAAATATATGTTTATATAAGTAAAATGTTTATTGTGTAAAATATTTATTATGTTATATAAAAATATTAGCAATGTATGAAAAATATATTTTATATTTATTTAAAATAATTTTAATACATATAAATTTATTTATAATAAAATATATTTTAATTATATAATATGATTATTTTTAATTATTTAAAATATTATATTTCTTAATAAAATTATATCGTATAATATAATATTTTTTAAAATTAGTTAGTATAATAACAACTCAAGTTTAAATGTATTAGATGATTTTAAAAATTATATTTTAATAAATTAAATAAAAAGTGTTGAAGCCATGTATAATAAAATAAAAACTCAAAATAAAAACAAAGTTATAGTTAGTTAAGGTGGTGGAAGTAACTTATTCTATCTAAGTGGTCAAAGGTTCAAACCTGGTAAGTTCGTTTTTTTACGGAAATGACAAAACGCATACATTTCAGTGGGATGTAGGGAGAAGTGGTCGGATATATTGTGTATTGGAAATGACATTTCAGTGGGATGTAGGGAGAAGTGGTCGGATATATTGTGTATTGGAAATGACAAAACGCGTACATTTCATACGGAAATGACAAAACGCATACATTTCAGTGGGATGTAGGGAGAAGTGGTCGGATATATTGTGTATTGGAAATGACAAAACGCGTACATTTCAGTGGGATGTAGGGAGAAGTGGTCGGATATATTGTGTATTGGAAATGACAAAACGCGTACATTTCAGTGGGATGTAGTGGGATGTAGGGAGAAGTGGTCGGACATATTGTGTATTTTTTTACTAAATAGGAGAAATAGATACTTTTGAAGCGGACGCCAGAAATAGTAAAATGGATACCTTAGAAGCGGACAGAAGGAGTAAGTAGTTGTATTAATGTTGTGTGTGAGACTCGTAAAGATATACTTAATTATTTTATGTATTTCTTTTATATACCGTAGAACAATGCCTAAAATGAAAATATATAAAAGAAGGTAGTATTTTCAAGTAATATGTGGATATTACTAATAGCTGCCGAGTTTAGGTACAGTTGTACAAAATTATACTACTACTATTTTTCTTTTTTTTTTGGGTTTATGGCTTATATTACCCTCTAAAGGAGGCATACTTACTATCAACTACAAAATAAAATATGTATTTACAGTTAGGTGCAAATTCAAAATTAAATACAAAACTATAAAATATAATGTCTTTCTTGCTCCAATTGCATACATGTTTATCAAAATTAAATTTATAAATCTCTTAATTAGTGGGATTTGTTCCCTTATCTAAGCTATTTTTTAGGAAACAAAATATATTTATAAAAAAATTAATTTTACTGCATATTAATTTAACGTATTTATCCTTAATAAACTCACGTATTTATCCTAAACTTGATAGTATTAAGTTATTAAATAATTAAAAAATAATAGTGTTTAAATGTATATTAATTATAACTGCACAATAAATGTATAAATTTGCACAATACAGTTAAATTGTTGCACAACATATAATTATATTATTGCACAATAATATTGCATAATTTAATATCAATTCATGAGAATTCATTTCTTATAAATCTGCCAATCATTATAATTAGATTTATACACCATACGTCTTATATTATTGTATAATATATTTAAGAGTATAATTAGTTTACTGCACGATTCGGTTATATTGCTGCACAACAAGGTTATATTACAATACAATTAATGTATATTTTTGCACAATCTATTTTGTGTACGTTTTCATCCTAATTTTTGTGTCTCGTATCGTTATAACGTAGATGTGTGCTGGAATTTCTTTTTTATTTCTTTAATTAATTTAAGGTGACGTGACAATTTGATTGTCTTAAAGATAATTAATGATATAATAAAAAAATGGTAAAATATTTTTTTAAAAAAAGAATATAATAAATATTTATATCATTTTTAATAAAATTCAAGATAAGGGATATAATAAGAAGATTATTATTAATTTTTATAGTTATTATTAATTTTATATGTACATTGTATTTATGAGTAATATATAGTGTGTAGTTAAGAATAATTATTCCTTTAATATTGAAATCGTTTGACAAAAGAATTACTACTAGTGCGATAATTGGGGTGCGGGAGATAATAATATATTACCCTGAACAATTGCATCTTCTTGATTCTCTTAACAAAATAAAAAGCAAAAAAATTTTCAGACAAAAAATAATACTTATAAAAAGCAAAAAAAATTTCTGACAAAAAATAATACTCATCTCATCACATTAATATCTTCATACATTTTTCTTTTCTATCTCAAAATTATCTTTAGAAAAAATAAATTAATAATAATCACACACAATATTCAGACTTCAATTTCAAATTTGACCACTAATGATCTTATATAACAATTAAAAGTCATATGGGATTAGAAAGGAGTGACAATATTTTTAATAAAAAATTCAATATATAATCGCTGAAAATTAATAATTGTCCTGTTGATTTACTCATTTTGTCCACATAAAGATACACATTTTATCATTTGGAACGTCCATTTTAAATGCACCAATTGCTCTTTTCTTAAAAGAAGAGACCAATACAAATAACTAGTATAACTATTCACTACACATTAAATAATAATACATCTTTATTTAACGTGAAAAAAATAAAACAACACCCTTCGAGTAGTATGGATGAAAATTAAACCAAATTAGTCGGTACTAGACTCGAGATCATTCGATAAAAGCTCGTTTGAGCTCAATTTGATAAAAATATCAAACAAACTTGAACAGACTTTTATGTTCGATGAAATTAAAAGCTCGCGCTCAAACTCGAGTACAATTCATGAAAATATATAAAGCAAGTGTAATATTATCAAACTTCTCGAGCTTGACTCATATTTGACTCAATAAAAGTTCGTTCGAACTCGACTTAATTGCATATCAAACAAGCTCAAACATAGAGTATTTTGAAATTTGATAATATTTCAAAAAAGTTTGAATAACTCTTCATTCAACTCAACTCATTTACTTTCCTACCTTTTAGATGGATAGATGGAGTATTTATAAAATGATTGGGAGGGCAGATAAAGAGTAACAATATCTTTATTAAAAACTGATGAGCAATTGAAAATTTTTAACCGGTGAGAAAATTTCAGACCAAACTTGCTTTTATTAACTAAAATATCAAATTATCTCAAAATCAATAAAATATTTAAGGCCTATTTTAATTCCATAAAAAATAGTTATAATTAAAGAACATTTAGGATTAATAGTAAAAGACAAAGTCTCTTGTGGGATAAATCGTTGTCAGGAACAGAGCCTTCCATAGTGATGAGGGGGCTCAAGTCCCAAAAAAAAATTCAAAAATCTCTATTATATACTCCCTCCGTCCGCTTTCAAGTGTATTATTTTTTCATTTTGGGCGTCTGCTCCCAATTATCTCATTTTCTTTTTTATCCACACATACACCCACTAATACAACTAAAAAATGGGACCAACACCTCCACTAATATAGCTACCCACTACACATTAAATAACAATACTCCTTAATCTCCGTACCCAGAAGCAAATGACACCCTTAAATCTGGACGGAGGGAGTATATAGTAATATTTTTAGTTATTCAATATCATTTTGAAAAATTATTATAATATTCCTCTAGTCTTCGGTAGAATTTTCACAATTATTATAGATACGGTGTTTAAAAATATTATTTTTGGATAAAATTTACTCCTAATTTTTAGGGTAACGTAGTCTTTTTTATTAATAAATAAATGATAATAAGTTATGTATGTTAGATTGGAAGTGTCATTTTTTAAGTAAAGTGTTGAAATGATATTTCTATTGAAAATTTTACTATTTTTTGTGTGAAAAGTGTAATGAGACCAACAAATGAGAATATGTGAAATGTATAATGGGATGAAGGAATTCAATTAGATTTTTGACATAATAATATTAAGTATCAACATCTAAAACAAAGAAAGCATTCACAATCACTAAAGAAAAAAAATCAAACCAACACTTCAGAGCAAAAATGGATGATGATCAGTTTCTTGCGAATAACTTGATAGTTTATATCTAAAAATATATAGCTTCTGCCTTTATCAAAGACTATTATTTTCATTTTGAATCAACTAAAAAGCGTCATCTACACTTTTCATAGTTATAAATATAGAGAATTGTATGAAAATATCTCAAAAAAAAATTTTATTAGCAAGTTATGCTTTTAAATCGCACTAATTAGGAGTGTTATTCAATGCTCGACTATAGATTATGATCAACATACTTTTGTATTTAGCCCTTGATAGAAAAATTGTCTAACTCCATCCCTATTCGTTGTTAAAGTATGTTTGTTATTGAAGAACCGGTGTCCTTATAAAAATAACGTTTCAGTACAAAAACAGAAGTGATGTTCTTACACAAATGTGTTTGAACATGAATCAGAATATTAAGGCAAAAGACAATTGAAACGATAGTTTAAAAATTCGGGATGACTCCGTCACTCCCTCAGAACATTTCATTCAGCAAATCACGAGTATTACAGACTCACTCTTAATACTTTGACTCTAAAAGATGTTCTGGCCTAACGAACTTTTTTCCTACCTAGACATCCTATCTAAGCAGACTCTATTCCATTGAAATAGTTACACTCTCGTAAACTCTTTTCAAGCAGAGAAAGATAATTAGAAGGAAAAGTGATAACTTCCTTCTCAATACATAAAAACTTAAATAGATGCAACACCATCTATCTATATTTAATACATGATTCACACTTCCACGAATCATGCCTCAAATCATCTTGATTTCCATATTTGCAAGTAATTTACTCTTGATTCTCGCTGTCAATCTGTCGTGATTTGATTGTGCAATAAACAGGTGAGCTTGGGCTTCTTTAGAATGGGCCGGATCCACTTTTGGAGATCCTACATATAGAAAAGTAAAGCCCAACAGACAAGTTCTCACATGCCACAAAATCATTATTCTATAATATAGTTAATGATGCTAAAATCAAATTAAAATATATTTTTTAAAGTATGATAAACAATGAATTAAAATATATTTGTAAAGAGAGACTCTCTTGTGAGACGGGTTTTTTATGACACGGTTGTGAGACGGGTTGACCCATTATTAAAGTATGCTTATCAAATAGGTAATGTATGCTTATTTGTAGTTAAAGTATGTCAATAATTAATCATATTATAACATCCTAAAATCATACTTTAATTTATCATTCATCATACTTTACAAAACATACTTTAACAATCATTAAGCATACTTTATCTATATAATAAGCATAATTTAATACGTCTCACAAATGGTCTCACATAAGTAGCGTCTCACAAGAGACTTTGTCATTTGTAAAATGTTATTAATATAATTCACTATAAACATACTTTAACTACTAATAAACATATTTTGTCTATATAATAATTTTAATAATGGGTCAATTCATTTCACAATAAATATATTTTGTCTATATAATAATTTTAATAATAGTCAATTCATTTCACAATCTGTCTCGTATATATCCCTCGGTCACAACGAGAGTAAACAGTAAAGATGACTGGAAAATAGAAGAATAAAGTTGAGTGGAGAAAGCAACATTTCCTTGCATTAATTTTTGTGGGCTGTTTGGTAATACTGTGATCCTGCTACCTGACTAAAATAACACTTTTAGAAATCGACAGTTTTGTCCATTTATATTGGAATTTGGGAACGTTATTTCTGGAGCCGTTAGCTTAGTGACGATTTATATTTTTTGTTTTTTCTTTTCCTTTTGTTTTTACATAATTTAGAATTTAAATCTAAACGTATCGGGTTACAGAGAATCCTATATTGCGATACTTAATTTGATGTCGATAATTAAATTACCATGAGCAATACATTCTTAGAGTACTTGTGAGACGATTTTTTTTAAATGAGTTGTGAGACGGGTTGATCAATTAATAAAGTTTACTTACTATACTCCTTTCGTCCCTTGGTAAGAGTCTCATTTGCTTTTGGACATGTGGATTAAAGAGTTTATTATTTAATGTGTAGTGGATAGTTGTATTAATGGGTGTGTGGGCCCCATGTTTTAATTGTATTAGTGGGTGTGAGTGGATCCCATGTGTCAAAAAAAAGAAATGAGATCCTTTGGGTGGGACAACTAAAATGGTAAAATGAGACTCTTACCTAGGGACGGAGGGAGTATAGAATAGCTAGCTAAAATATGTTTATTTGTAATTAAAATTAAAATATGTCAATAATAAATCATATTAAATCACTCTAAAATCATACTTTAATTCATCATTTAATAGTTTAAAAAATATATTTTAACAACTATTAAACATACTATATCTATATAATATGGAGTATACTTTAGCATTTCTTATAAACTGTCTCACATAATTAACACCTTACAAGAGATTTTATCTACATTCATGATATTGTGTCATGTAAGATTATTTAATTTTTTTAAATTAATTCTTCACTATTTTTGAGCATGGATCTGGGCACATGAATTAAGAAATTTTAATTTTTTAATTTATTAATTAAGAAAAAAATAAGGGTAAAAATTAAATAAAATTGTTGAAATTAATGACTAAAGTGTATAATTAAGTTAGTTGTCTAGTATATTTTTATTATTAATGAAATGTGTAAAAATATCTGGACGACTCAAAATAGAAAGTGTATAAAAATGAGACGGAGGGAATATCATTTTTAAATATAGATATTATCATTTTTTATATATATTTATACTATGAATTGCGCTCATAAAAATAATTCAAAATAATTCACTGAACGGTAATAATTTTTATCAATCCATTATCATTTTTGGTTAAAATATTACTCTCTTTGTCCACCGGATACGTACACAATTGCCTTTTTCATGTGTGTGGGTCTCATATATTTAAAGAGTGAGGTTTGCGTGCACCTGGGGCACATCGTGCACCTTTAAAATTTAGTATGGGTAAGGGTACATTGTTTTGTTCTAAATAGTATACACTTTAATTAGTAAGGGTATACAATTTTGTTCTAAAGGGTATATATTTTTTATTAATATTCTTTATTCTTCTTCAGAAAATAAAGGGTACACATCTTTATAATAAATGGTATACAATTTAACACAAAATTCTAAAAGCGCACGGAGTGTGCCACAGTGCGGCCGGGTGCACACAAGTTTTTGTCATATTTAAAAAGGAAAATGTATACAATTTGATGGCAAAATGCATATTTTGCCGACGGATGGAAAAAGTATTCCCTTCGTCCCACCGAAAGGTCACTATTTTACTAAATTGGGCGCCCTATCCAAATGTCCCAATTTTCCACCTTTAGTAAAAAAGTACCACATGTGGCCCACCACTCGCTATTAATACAACTACCTACTACACATAAAATAATAATATTCCTTAATCTACGCACAAAAAGCAACCGATGACGTTTGGGCGGGACGAGGGGAGTATAATTTATTATCTGTTTCTCAAAATTCTTTTTAGAAATGATCTCATGTAAGTGTTTAGTTTGTTTTCATCTTTAAAAGCTAAATGGTGTGCTTGTAGGGTGAGAATTGCAAAAGATCATTAATTTTGTTTTCGTTATTATAAAATCTCAAATGTTAAGATTCACAATTGAAGTAAATATGCTGATTTTCACCCAATTAACAAAAACGTGATATGAACATGTGAAATAACAAAAATTTGATGTATCAGTGACCAGATAGCATTTGACAACCCGAGGAAATCCGGTTGTGGAAGATCATTAATTTGGTATTTTAATTTACCAAATCTAAAATATTTAAACTGAATTGCTGTGAAGTAATGGTAATTTTTTTTAAATTTAAATTAATTCAAAATTAAAACATGTTTTGAGGAGTACTTTATTATTTGCGTAATTAGTCACTTCTTAATTTTAAATTCCAGTTTTAGATTTTCTCACATATATAAACCTCAAACAAAATAACTCCAAATAATTATATGAGTAATTACCTAAAGTACTTAAAAATATGATATGCACGTTATTGTCACCCAAAATATTTATAAAGATACTTATCAAAAAAAATTATTACGAGGGTACTATTTTAAACCATCTTTAAACTTACACCTCAAACTCTTTAATGAATATATTATTTCTTTTTATTCGGTTGTTCATTAAAAAAATTAACTAACAAATTAGTATATTAATTTTTATTTATTAATGTATATTTTTCATTAATAAGTGAGGTGCATGGATTAGCGTTCTTGTACTTGGATGCACAATATAAATTTTATCTTAAAATATTACCCATTCATTCCGAAAAATCCTTTACACATTCTATATTTGTCTGTTTCATGACATCCTACCCACCGGAAAAAAAAATTATTTATTTATAATCTCAAAATTTTCTTAAATTTTATTTGTCACCCTCACCTAATACACATACCATAACTTTATACTCTATCCGTCCCACAAAGTCATTCATATTTTTCTTATTTGTTTGTCCCACAAAACCCTTCACACCTAAAAAAAATTGAAATAATCATTTTATTCAACAACCTCAAAAGTTATTTTAATTTCAAATTTGTTATTCATTTTTCACACACATGTCATTACTTCATAATTTTTTATTACCTAAAAATATTACAATACCCTCTAAAATCAACAAAATTGGTCAAAAAGTACAACTTTTCTTAAATAATGTTGAATAGTAAACACAAAACGTTTTATGGGATGGAATGAGTACTACTTTTTATTAACTAAAACTACTATAATACACTCTATAGTCAACAAAATTGGTAAAAAAGAATAATTTTTCTTAAACAATATGAAATAGTAAACGTGAAGGGTTCTCCAGATTGAAGGGAGTACTATATATCTCTAACTCATTACACATTAAAATACTATTATACTACTCCTCTTAATCTCTATGAAAAAAAAGGACAAAGTCTCCTATGAGATGATATTTGTATGAGACGGTTTGTGGGACGTATTAAAATATGATTGTTATATAGGTAAAGTACGCTTGTTATTTATTAAAGTATGTCTTTTTAAAGTGTGATGAATAATGTATTAAGTATGATTTTAAGTTGTTACAATATGATTTGCTATAAACATATTTCAATTACCAATAAGTATATTTTATCTACTCTCTCCGTCCCACAATATGCTTCACGTTTACTATATTTTACATTGTTTAAGAAAAGTTGCACTTTTTGACCAATTTTATTGATTTTAGAGGGTATTGTAGAATTTTTAGGTAATAAAAAAATATAAAGTAATAGTATGTGTAAGAAATGGAGTGACAAATTTGAAATTAAAGTAACTTTTGAGATTGTTAGATAAAATATTTTTTTTTTGGGGGAGGGATGTGAAGGATATTATGACATAAATAAATGAAAAAATTGTAAAGAGTTTTGTGAGACGGGAGAGTATATAATAAACATAATTTAATAATATTTTAACTCCTCTCATGAAATGTCTCTCATATATTTGTCTCAAAATAATTGAAAACAAATGTAACTCGTTCGAGAATGTGAGAATATATATAAATTAATACTATTAGGGTTTGTTTGGTTTATTAAGATTAATAGGTGGGTTAATAAAGCTTAGAAATGTAATAAGCAATTGATAGACATTAGAATTCCCTTAAATCCATGTTAGTTTCATGGGATATTGTAACACACCTTCCCTCAAGGTTGTATTTCACCGGACCCCTTGCTTTTTATTAATGGGTTTAAGCCTGCATAAGTCCAATTAGTATATAAATTCTCTAATTTTTAGAAAATTTTAAACCCAATAAATATTATTAATTCAAAGTGAATCAAACATACCCTTAATAATTTCAAAATCCATGTAAATATAAACAAACATAATCTAGGATTAGATAAATTGGATTCCTCCTATAGAAGGCCCACTAATTATCGGTGACTCCTTAATCACATGGCTGCGGCGCCCTATCGCCGTTCAAGAAGAGAATTAATACGGAATCTCTCAACCATCCTCTCTTTCTTTTTGTCTCGTTGACATTATCACTTTCATTATCAAATTATATATACTTTTAAAATATAATTTTCATGAATATTTTTTCTACGTAGAGTATTATTTTGACTTTTATTTCTCCCATTAAAGAAAAAAAAAATTCAACTAGTTTGTTGCGGAGTGATTGATGGATTTGTCCTGTTTCCGTGATCAATTCGTAGGTCTAACTAATTCTCCAGCCAAAGATGGTTATATTCCTCCTATTTATTATTTATTATTTATTTTTTGTAAAGAGCATGTAATATTTTCTTAATCACACAACACAAAAGAATAAAGGGTTGATTTTAAGGTCATCTCGGCTCATTTTACAACACATTTAATACTAAAATGCAATTAAATCAATAGCTCATTTCTAACAATTTACTTCATTTTTCACTCAAAAAATTAAAATAATAATATACTCTATTATATATTTTTTAATTATTTTAAAACTAACTTATTATTTCTTTTTTATTTTTATTCGCACGTCGATTGATGAATGGTCTATGTTAATTAATTTTGGTAAGGTGTAACAAAAACAATCCCCTGTCTCATTAAAATATATATAAAGTGAATAGATATTATAATTAAATTAAGAAAATATGATTTTGAGTTATGAAAACTCAACCATTATTGTATACTCCATAATACATGGAAATGAAATTTTACTTCTAGGAAGTACCTTATTAGAAAATTTATAAAATAAATAGCTATTAGGAAAAATGGATAATGGAGGTCTTGATCAGCTCTTTTAAATTTTACCTTTACATCTTATATGGAAAATTTATAGAAAAAATTGTTACTAGGGAAAGATGATAATGGAGGGGTTGATCAGTTGTTCTTATGTTCTTTTAAGAGTTTTATTGATGATCTATAAGAAATTTTCTTGTTCACCTCTAATATATTCTTGATTGGATGCATGTGTGACAAATTAGGAGAGATATAAAGAAATTAAGCCCAATAAAGAAAGCATAAACTTTAAAAAGATAGTGATTTGATGTGTTATTTTTATATATAAATTAATATTGAAATAATGTATTAAAATAACACGAAAATTCTGTGTGCATCCAAAATACATCAATTGAACTTGGGTCTTCCATCATTCTTGCCACTCAATTCATTTATTGCAGGTACACATTTTTTCCTTATTTCTCACAACTTTTGAAGACAGAGGGTTTTATTTATTTTGGGAAGGGGGTGGTTTGGAATTGTGTTAGTTTAACAAAATTGACGATCAACATATTGTAACAACCCAAAAGAAAGCACTAACAAAGTGTTTGAGTTTGATTGTCAAAGACTTTGGTATAAGGCTGCTTTTTATGATACATCTCTTACTCTTGTTCTCCTCTCAACAACCCCATCTTGCCAGATTGTTATGTGGTGGAAACCAACATTAAATTTTTACATATACTCCATCAGTCCGGTTCTAAGGTATCCATATATTTTTTGCACGTGAATTAAGGAGTATTACTATTATATGTAAAGTGGGTAGTTGTATTAGAGGGAAGTGGTGAATCATATTGTGTACTTTTTTACTAAATAAGGAAAATGGATATCTTTGAAGCGGACACCAAAAATAGTAAAATTGATACGTTAGAAGCGGACGGAGTGAGTATTAATTAATATTTTTTAGTATTTAAATTAATAATAATAATATTAGTAATAGTAAATATATACAACACATATATATACTTTCATAATCTTCTTCATTTTTACAGATTTTCTATTTTATTTTTATTCATTTTACTTTTATTTTTTAACCCATTATAATTTTTTTTTATCAACAGAATTATTTCCGTTAATAAACAACAATGAATTACCAACAAAAATTACATTTATATTTTAGTAATGTAATATTAATAGATTTATAATATTTTTATCAATGGTCTTAATATCCATTATTATTTACTAACAGGTTACCATCATAATTATTATATAAATTGTCAGCAAACTTATTAGCAACTGATTGAAATAAAAGGGAGAAAGAATTTATTAATTTGTCTTCAAGCTCTAGATATACATCTTACTGGGCCATAACCATTGTGGGCTTTTCTTACTTAAAAAGACCCTAAACTTATTGTTTGGGCCTGACCCTAAACTTGTAAGTATATTTGAGTTTTACGTATTGTATATTTGATATTTCCTAAATGGTTAAACTTGATAAAAGTAATAACTATTTAAAAAAACGTAAATACAATGAATGTGAGATGGTCTCAGATTGGATAACCGGTCCTCCTTCCTAATTTAAAAATCATTTATTTTTCAATCCTAAAACACTTCTTTTAAATGATTTCAAAAGAATTAAAATGCCATTAGGCCCATTAGACAGTTCAATCATAAAATTCTTCTTTGAAATGATTTCAAGAATTAAAATGCTGTTGGGCCAATTGGACCTAATATTACTTGGGCCTTCAGTTTTGGGCCAAGATACATAGATTAGAAAGCAACATGCAATTTAAGAAACTATTTAAGGTTCAAATTTAATCTCTGCAAAATGGTTGAATAAATAGGTTTCTTTCAGAAAAATAAAATCTCGTGGACAGCTTATCGTACTGGCTATACTGTTATTAATTGGAAAAAAAAATAAAAAAAATTGAAGGAGTATCTTTATGCATTGAAAACGATTTTAGATCTCGTGAAAAATGAAAAAAAATATTTACTATATTATTTATCCAACATGGAATTTCACAAGATCTTACTAACAAATAATTTCAATGTGTCCCGATAAAACAAAGAATAAGAAACAAAGAAAATTGTAAGTTTTTTTTTTAGATCTACTCTATTAGATAGTAAAATTTTATGTGAGACGGAGCGGCTATTTGCACCCCAAAATTGTTAAATCAACCCCAATAATATATAGAATTAAAATACTTATGATAATGTAATAAGACGTAAATACCCTTTTATAAATAATATAATAAAATTAATTATAATTAAATTTCTAAATGCACCCCAGTCAGATATCTAAATGTACCCCGTTGTTATAATTATTAAGCCACGATCAACCCTAAACTCTTCTGCATCAGCATAATATCATGGAACAAGCAAAAATTGAAAATGATGATAATCCGGAACAAGCAATAATCGTAATGGAAGAGCATAATCATGATGACCTTATCAGTGTTTATTTTTGAAATTAAGTTTAGAATTTAAGGTTTTAGTTTGTAGACTAGTAGATTATATACATAGCGTAATCTATAATTTTTATTTTAAAAATTATCATATTCAACTGCAACAAACAAATAGAGATTAGGAGTTATATGGCGGATTACTGCAAAGAAGCTGAGTTGAATAGATTCTACGTAGCCAATTAATACGAACATGATGAATCGTTTCGTTGATAGCCGCTGTAGTATACCGTTCGACGACAGCAATCGAACACTTAAATATGTTCGACGTTTGTGATCGAATAGTTGGGTGTTTCTCTTGATTGTTCGCTTCCTACACCCTATTCTTTGCCTTTCTGTTTCTTTTTACGGCAACACTATGGCGGATTACTGCAAAGAAGTTGAGTTGAATAAATTCTACGTAGCCAATTAATACGAACATGCTGAATCATTTCGTTGATAGCCTGCTGTAGTATACTGTTCGACGATAGCAGTCGAACACTTAAATCTGTTCGACTTTTGTGATCGAACAATTGGGTGTTTCTCATGACTATTCGCTTCCTATGATCGAACAGATTTACTTGTGTTCGGTTGCTGTCGTCGAACATCCTTTTTTTCCTTTCTGTTTCTTTTTTACGGCAACTACTAGCGAACACATGGAAGGTAGACACGCAAGAAATTAAAATTAATTAAAAGAATGAATTCTGTAATGTTGAAGTTATCCGTAAGGAAATTTTATTCTTGATTATAATGAATTAATATATACAGATTAATCCCAAATTATGCCACATAGATTTCTAATGACTTATTCAATTCTTATCTTCTACAATCCTCACCTTAGACCTTTTTTTATTTTTTATTCTCTCTCCCTTCTCTCCTTAGCAGTCGAGGCAAGGAAGACACAAATCTGTTCTTTTTTCTTTTTCAAACCTCAGCGATGTTTCTTCTTATTTTTTTTTTAATATTGTGATTAATTTTTTTTAAATTTGAGTATAGTTAATTAAAAGAATAAAGTTGTCTTTGTATGGGGTGTATTAAGTAATTTAAATATGTAATCTTTAATTTCAGTGGGGTAAGTTTAGTAATCGGTGTTCATTTAACAATTTAGGGAATGCAAATAGTCGCTCCCAATATGAAATAAGAGTAGTAACATGGAAAAAAAATAATAACAATATATTTTATAAAAATTAACACTTTATTGATGAAAAAAGGAATTATTAGTTTAAATGGGGAATCTAAGACACATTACTAATTTCACAGGAGGAAAAAAAAAAGCAGGTTATATCCGGCAAGTCAAATGTGCTTTATATAACTTAAAAAAATATTAATTGAATTAAATGAAGCAATTAATACTCTTTTGTGAAAAGTATAACTTTTTAATTTAAGACTAATTGATATCACTAATTGTTTTAGTAATCGAATTTACCAACTGAATTCAATCTGTGGGTAATTATCAATGGATTAGCAACAAAAATGATATTTTTGTTTTAACAACTGAATGTCAACGGATTTATTCTCTATTTTAGAAATGGAATATAATCTGTTGGTAATTACCAATGGATTACCAAGGGGATCATTATTATTATATAAATTACCAACGGAATTATTAGCAACGGATTATCAACGGAATTATTTACCAATGGAATTAATTTTTCGTTGCTAAAAATTTATCAACCACCACTTTACCAACGGATTCTGTTGCTAATCCGTTGGTAAGTCAATTTAACAATGGAGTTAAGACTTTTACCAATGGAATATTCCGTCGGTAAAAAATAATTTTTTTAGTGTATTCTTTTGTGTGTTAGTGTAACTAATAGTGGTGCCACCTTACCCACCACGTGTTTAATTATAGTGTTGCGTTTCCTTGGCTTTGTTATCACTTGTTTTCAAGAACTATTCTCACACGTGAAATTTTGATTATTCATATATTTTGGAAGAAACGGTTCTTACCAAGCATGGATAGTTTGTACTTTCCTATTTTTAAGTTGCAAAATACATGTAGGCCTGCAATCCTATTATACTTTATATTTTGTTAGGATTTAAATTTAAAAAAAAAAACTACATAATTTACACCGTAAATCTAATTTACAGAACAGTGACTCTTTTAAGGAAAGAGGTTAGATCGAGGTTGGGGTACGTTGAGAAAATTGTCCTCAAGAGAAACTAACTAATGCATGATCAATATTGAATGAAGCAGGGATAGTGCTGAGAAGATAAAAGAGGTTCGGAATCTTCATTACAGGTGTGACGAGACTGAAAATAAGAAGAAAACATTTACATATTCTTTTGTATGTTAGGTTTTAGTGTTATCACACTTGAACTCTCATTTTTGGAGCATTGGAGAGATAAGAGATCTCTTCATGTTAGAAGATTGAAATTGTCTTTATACGATCTTCATTATGAGAGTAAAAATCTATTATTGTTATAAATATAATTAATGGTTAAGATTAAAAGTATTACTCCAAATGAAAGGGTTAATTCCTAAAGAATTCATCAACTTATTAAGGGTTTTTAAATCTATCACGATCTTTTATTTTGGTCAATTCAATATATGATTTATTTAATATTTTAAATTCTATCACGACCTTTTATTTTTGTCAATTCAATACGCAATCTATTTAATATTTTAAATTTTATCACAACTTTAATTTTATTCAATTTGATACACCACTTATTTTATATTTTCAATTCAATATATTATTATTATTTAATTATGGGTCTCTCTTATATATAATAATAATAATAATAATAATAATAATAATAATAATAATAATATATAAAATAGTAATATTTTTAAAATTATATTCTTACAAAATAAATAATATACACTATGAATTAAAATTTTAATTATTACAATAATATAAAAATAAGGGAGGATTACTACTAGGTACACAAAAAAACCCTAAATTACTATGAGATACAAACATACAAAAGTATTACTACTAGGTACAAAAATATATAGTGATATTCCAATATTACCCCTATTAATGTGCTGCACATAAATATTGTGTGCAGCAAAAGTTCATGTGCAGCAAAGTGTGTGCAGCAAAAAAAATGTGTGCAGGAAAAAAAAAGTGTGTGCAGCAAAAAAATGTGGTGGTCCGGCGGCGGCAGTTTTTTCGGCGACAAGTTTTTTTTTTTTTTCTTTTTTTTTTGGACGAACAGTTTTTCCGGCGACCGGCTGCCGGAGCTCCGGCGGCGCGGCAGCTTTCCGGCGACCAGTTTTTTTTTTTTTTTTTTTTCTTTTTTTTTTTTTTTTTTCTTTCTGACGAACAGATTTTCCTGCGACCGGCCGCCGGAGCTCCGGCGGCGGCGGCGGCGGCGGTCCGGCAGCGGCAGCGGTGGTCCGGTGGTGGGTGGAGGTTGGGGTTAGTGTTTTAAAGGTATATGGGTTTAGGGGTATATTTGGTATTTTACTTTAATATTTTGTATTAAATAATAATTATTTTAAATCAATGTATCTAGTAGTAATTAGGGGTACAAAGTGTGTACCTATCAGTAATTATTTCTAAAAATAATAATGGTGTCTGTTTCCTAAGCAGAAAGTCGAAGGTTCAACTTTTTTTTTTTTTGGATTATGTGTTTAACTTTTAAAAATTTGTCAGTTAAATTTTATTAAATTGTTTAACTGTTTTTGTTAGTGTATTCAACATTGAAGTACAAATTTTATTTGATTTTAATTTTTTGGAAGTCATTTTTTAAATTTGTTTAATTATTCACAACTTTAAAATTTGTAAATCATCATTTTTAGCTTTTTTTTTTCATAATAGAAAAATAATAATAATAAAATAATAAATTGAATTGAATTGAAAATATAAAATAAGTCGTGTATTAAATTGAAAAATAAAAGTTGTGATATAATTAAAATTGTTAAATAGATTGATTGTGTATTGAATTGACAAAAATAGAAGGTCGTGATAGAATTGAAAATATTAAATAAATCATGTATTGAATTGACAAAAATAAAAGGTCGTGATAGATTTGAAAATCCCCAATAAGGTGGTGAATTTTTTAGGAACTAACCCTAAATGAAATGTTAAGATTAAAATTGAATAATTTCTAAATGCATTAAATTTGAAATAGATGATAAAAATAACTGTTAATTAAAAAAAATTATAAATTTTACTTCTATTGCAAATTAATTTATCACCTTTAAAAAATTGCAAAAAAAAATACTACATTTAAGTATTGTTGCTAAACGCACCAAATTTCTCAAAAAAAGAATCTCACTTTTAGGCACAAATTGGGTGCTTTTTGCAATAATACTTAAAGATGGTGTTATTTTTTTCAATTTTTTAAAAGCGTGGATTGATTCGCAATAGGACTAAAGTTCGTGGTACCCTTTAGTATTAAATGATATTTCCTCCACCCCTTGAAAGAGGATCTTTTTTCTATTTTGGTTGTCCCACTCAAAGAGTTCTCTTTTCTTTTTTACACACATGAGACCCACACACACCCACTAATACAATTAAAATATGGGACCCACACTCCCACTAATACAACTGCCAACTACACATTAAATAATAATACTTATACTACACATTAAATAATAATCTCATTAATCCACGTGCCAAAAAACAAAAGATCCTCTTAACAAGGGACGGAGGGAGTATACCTTTAGTATAAGAAAGTATATATTTTATTTTCTGAAAAAAATTAATTTTTTAAATTAAACATTTAAACTATTCATTAAGTCGATATTTTCTATGAAAAAAGTACTCCATAACTTTATTAATTGAGTGAGGCTCTTGTACCCTTAAGGACATCGTGCTCCTTTTCAATTTTCGTGCCCCTTTGCAATTTAAACCCCTAATAATACATAAAATTAAATAAAATTGAAGGGAAGAGTTGTGTTCACGTAGGACACGGCGCATGAGCTTTTGCAATTTTTTATAGTACTATTAGACTAACGTGGGTGTAATCGGGGAGTGCGGATATTTTGCTTTCAATTAATGATTTTTCATTATATTTTTCCATTTATAGTTAATACATGATCATGGTTTTATTAAGTAAAAGTAATAAAATTAGAAATTAATTTGCTTAATAACGGTTTTCGTTATACTTTTGACAAAAATTTGTGTTTGATGATTAGCACCCGGATATTTTGCTTTCAATTAATGCATTTTCATTATATTTTTCCATTTCCAATTAGTATGTAATCATGATTTTTATTTAATTTAATTTTTTTTTGACATTTATTCATTAATAAAAAAATCTGTACTAGCGTACTAGCGTATAAGTATGGCTGTCATTTCCGATATGAATCCAAAGTCTCTTCCAGAAAACAGTAAGCAGTAGTACTAAAGTAAAACAGAGTCCTACCAACTCACCCAAGAATAGTTTCTCTTTCTCACGCAAACACCCACCACCTGTTCGATGAAAATCCCAGAACAAACAATGCAGTACAAGAACCTCGGCCGATCCGGCCTCAGGGTATCCCAGCTCTCTTTCGGCGCCTGGGTCACCTTCGGCAACCAGCTCGACGTCAAGGAGGCCAAATCCATCCTCCAATGCTGCCGCGATTCCGGCGTCAATTTCTTCGACAACGCTGAGGTCTACGCCAATGGCCGCGCCGAGGAGATCATGGGCCAGGCGATCAAGGAGCTGGGCTGGAAGAGATCTGACATCGTTGTCTCCACTAAGATCTTCTGGGGAGGCTCCGGCCCCAACGACAAGGGTTTATCGAGGAAGCATATCCTCGAAGGGACCAAGAATTCCTTGAAGCGGTTGGATATGGATTACGTTGATGTGCTTTATTGCCATCGTCCCGATATTCTGACCCCGATTGAGGAAACTGTGAGGGCTATGAACTATGTGATTGATAAGGGCTGGGCTTATTATTGGGGGACGAGTGAGTGGACGGCGCAGCAGATTACTGAGGCTTGGGGTGTGGCTGAAAGGTTGGATCTTGTGGGACCCGTTGTTGAGCAACCTGAGTATAATTTGTTCTCCAGGCATAAGGTAATGATGATGGATTTGGTTTCTATGTTTTCTTGATTCAGTTTAGTGTTGTGTGTGTGATTCTAACCATTTTTCCCCCAATTGGCTTAAGATCTATTCAGTAAATTGGGTGATTCTGCAGTTTAGTGAAGATTGTAGTTTTCTTGTTTCTGATACTTATGTGATGTAGTTTGCTGATATCAAAGGGTTGAACTCTGCAGGTTGAGTCTGAGTATCTTCCTTTGTACAGTAACTATGGCACTGGACTCACCACATGGAGTCCACTTGCCTCTGGAGTTCTCACTGGCAAGTATAACTCGGGAAATATCCCTGCTGATAGTCGGTTTGCATTGGAAAATTATAAGGTGAGAAAAAGTTTACAGCTTGGGAGTTTTGCAAAATAAAAATTGTGATGACATTTTCTCTTGTTGCTCGACTAATTCACTCATTTATGCTGTTATTGCTGGTATTGTAACATTGAGCAGTTTCCGTATCTGTTACTGTTATGTTGCCTGCTTGCTGTATTTGTTAATGTATGGAAGTGATGTGAGAGGTGGTTGATCAGTGCTTTTCTTTAAGAATTTGAAATTCCTATGTGTGATTGTAGTAAGGATGAATTTATTCTTTGTATTGAGAATAAGAGCACACATGTATTATTAGTTGAGTTGCTGCATACTGAATTACTAATATTGTTAATTGAGTATATTTGGTTTCCCTCTTTGTCGTTTTCAGTTAAGTCATTCTACATTTAGAGAGGAAGTTCCCTGCCAAATGTGTGCTGTATATTGAGTTGCGTTATTTTTAAATATTACTCATAGCTTTGTATCATCTTCTTTCATTCATGTGTATTAATTACTACAGTTTAAAAACATCATGAGTTAAACTTTTTCATAATTTACTACTCTCAAACTTTGTTGTTGAAATCAATTTGCTGCAGAACCTTGCCAGCAGATCCTTGCATGATGATGTGCTGAGGAAAGTTAATGGCCTAAAACCAATTGCAGAAGAGCTGGGAGTGCCTTTATCTCAGCTTGCCATTGCTTGGTGTGCGTCAAACCCTAATGTGTCATCTGTTATTACAGGTGCCACTAAAGAGGCACAGGTTAGCCTATTATATAGTGTCTTTCTTTCATTACATTGTTGAATTATTTGTATTTCAGATATATATTTAACCAATCTTTGCTGCAGTCTGATTTTCTCCTCATTGGAACTTCAATTCTAAATTTTCAGCTTTAACTTATGTAATGCCAGCCTCATCACCTGTCACACCCAAATTTGATGAAAATAAAATTTATAAATTTGGAACAATAAAATATTTTAGAAAGGATGCAATCAAAAGATGGTATATTGACTCTAACTAACTTCTGCATTTCGTTAAACTCAGAAAAAGGTTATTAAGTTTTTTCAAATCAAGCACATGATTACATGTTTTAAGACATTAATTAGGTGGGCCCAAATGGATTACAATTATATAATCAGGTAGCAGCCCCATTAATTCAAATCATTAAACTTAAATAGGAATTGGTGTATTTTAGAGTTTAATTAAGTTGTAAAAGAGGTAAAGAGACTCACTAAAACTTGCTTAGTTATCTAAACTCATAGGACCATAATTGGTACTTGAAGAAGAAGTTGTTAATGAAACATGATTCTATAATTAATATAGGAAGCAAACATAGCAAAATACTTTAATTTAACTAGTCGAAACATTAAACAATATATTGACTCAAAAGCAAAAACAATTATTTAATATAGTTTAATTGTCTTTATCAAGTTTTGATATGCATAACAGACCCTGCTATGCCTACTCCATTTGAAAAGTAGTAGTAAATCAAGGTGAGAAACCATGGCTTAGGTGAGACCTGTCTGTTAGAATTAAATACAAGTAGAAATATTAATTCATATGATATGCATAACATTATCTACTAATTTGCCTTGTGAAAATACTTCTCATTGGCAAAACATACAGGTCACAAGACCTAACCTCCTGCATAACATACGGGCATAAGACCATGACTCATGTGTGTACTTTTTGTTAGAATTAAGTACAAAAAGTAGAAATATCATCATTTGACAACATGCATAACACAAATATAGTAATTTTCCTTGTTAAAATACTTTTATTGGCAAAACATAAAGGTCATAAGACCTACCCTTTCACTTTGTGCACATAAACCAACAAAACCAAAAAAAAAACACTTAAGTTAGACAAACTGTTACAAATAAATCCGCACCTATTTAGTATACCGTATTTCAATGAAATGGTTTTGATGAACTATTTGAAATTTTTATTATTAAAAAAATTGAAAATTTCGGAAATTCAAGAGTTCATGCTTTTTAAGTTTCATCTTATTAGCTGTTTCTACCACAAATAGGAATTGTGATGAAATATTGGCAGTGAAATTTAAAATTGCCCCTCATTTCTGTTTGACAATGATAAAAATTAACATTAAATTTGCATATATGAAAGACCCTAAAAAACTGAGAATTTCCTTGAAATTTTGTGTCAGAATACTGTAGCTTAATGGTGAATTTTGGTTTTCCACTAATGCATGCTACAGCAATGGTGACAAAATGCACCATTATTGTATATTAGTTTGTTTGTTGTGATATAGAACTTTTATGTGAAGGTTTGACAACAAACTCTCTCTTTTTTTTTTTTTTGGTTGATTTTATATTTTACTTGAAGATGTGTAAGATCTTGAAATTATGCTGCTTAAAAACAGTTTTTGTTTATACAAATATTCATTGCCCCATAATGATGCATGTTTATTTCAGAGCGCAACTTGGCAATGTTAATCTTTATAATGACCACTTTTGCCACAATTTTTCCCTCAAATCATCCTTTTGGAACAAATAATGTGTAATTGATATATTTGGCCATAAGAAATATTTTCCTTTTTGTGATGTCTGAGAATAATTTTAGTTTGTAATGAACCCATGTTTGGTGAAGATTCTCTGCCTCTATGTTCTCAATTTGGGTTGGCAAGTTTTATATTTTTAATTTTAAGATCTCTTTGCTATTTTGAGAATGTTATAATGGTATCTATATAAATATAATTGATCTGAAGATGCCACCTCAGTGCATGCTTTACTAGGTAATTTAAAGTTGACACATACACTGCGTGGGGGATTGGTTACAGATCCGAGACATCATAGCGACACCTTTCTGTTTCTTAAGATTTATTTCCCATGCCTACTAATCTGTTAAGTAATACATATGACAAACACAACTCCTTTCAATAACCTTCCTCGCATATGTAAATATTGATTATGGATAAGCATTTTCTTTTATCTCTTGTTGCGTTAAGAATCTTGATTGATGTCTTCACCAACCAGATAAAATTTTGTGCAGTAATTGATTTGTTATGCTGCCGCCTCACATAAAAAGGAGAGAGGGAGTTGATTTCTTGACTACGTTCATTTTTGCATTTTGATTTTATCTCATATTAGTATTCTTCAATGCCTTACGTCTTACTATATTTTCTGCATTTGAACCAAACACCCCTGTTTTTCTTGCTAATGCAGATTCAAGAGAACATGAAGGCTATCAATGTCATACCGTTGCTTACACCTTCGGTGCTGGAGAAGATCGAGGCTGTTGTTCAAAACAAACCCAAGCGCCTTGATTCATATCGGTAGATTCTGGAACATTATTTGCTCGTCGTTCCAGTGTCCGAAGGTAATGTATCTTCTGTACTTGCATAGAGTACTGGGATTTGAACATTTAAACTTTCTTTTTAAGAAGGTCTTGTAGTCTTTTCTTATATAATCTGAGTATTATTTATGGACTATATGATTGTATTGATGGATATTTCTTTATCGTTTGATTCTTTAATATTTCATATTTGTTATTATTCGGATTTGTATTTTAAATATTGATCTTTTGGGTCACTTTTTTTATGTAGCCAAGTGAAAATATTAATTATTCCTGCGAAAAATTGTTGAATAATATTATTTGGGTTCTTTCCATGCTCAAATGACAGTGATCTACTACCTCCATCCAAAGGTATTCATTTTGTTATTTTGGTCCGTCCAATCTTAAAGTATCTATTTTTCCTTTTTAGTATAATAAAAGTAAACAAATGGCTCACCACTCATCACTAATACAACTACTCATTTTATTAAAATAATAATACTTCTTGAATATCTTCCCAATGGATGGGGGGAGTATTTGAGTTCTTTCTTTATTTTAAAGAGAGTTGCTAGTGTACAACCGTGTTTAGTGCACCCTCTCGAAAAGGGTTGCTCTTTAAAAATTAAAATATACTGGGTTAGAAAAGTAGTTCCTGACACTAAAGAGTATTCTTCCATTGTAGTAATAAAGAGTAATCAGAATCTACAGTGAAATCGATTCCATACTAATTTTTGCGTTTCTTAAAGAAACATATTGGAGGGTAATCCTTGGGTTAACGTGGTCACCTAAGATCCTCTATATTGGATATATTCTATTTGGTCATCCCAAGATCCTCTATATTGGATATATTCTATTTAGAGATAATACTTTCATCTCATGCTCCATACATAAAGATGAACCCAAAAAAGTAGTTTAATTTTAAAATTGGCATTCATTGCTAACACATTTAATATATTTTACATTTTTTAAATATTTTAAAAGATTGAATTATACTTAAAAAAAATTAATAAAATTGGTAAAAAAATAAATTTTCTTAATTATTGTTCGCAATTGACAAGGAAGTAGGGATTCGAAATTTTTTGGTCTAAACTGATGCTGAACTTGAGAAATATGTTCATTTGGTTTATTAATTTATTATTTATATTAAAAAATAATTTAATTAGAAATGTTTTCTTTTTTTGTCTCCAAAAAGTTGATGTCTAAATGGCCCAATGAACAACACTTTGAAAAGAGCGTATAGAACTAGTCATAACCATCATATTCTTGATTCACAGAAAAGAGGGTAGAATCAATTGTCTCTAGTTTAAGGAGCAACACTACCCACAAGTTTCTTCTCAAGAGTAGTTCTTGTACATTAAAGACAGCATAAATTCATTATAATCAAAAGTGTCTTCTGAATGTTGCACCAACATTCATGTACTCTTTGTAGAGCATAGGATAAATAGAATATCTTTCTTTATATGCTAGTAAATTAAAACAAGAGGTACGTTTTTAGACTAGTTTTGTGATGTAGTGTACAATCTGCTGCTCCCCTAAAAGACTACACCTTCTCCAGCTTCTATATTCTCTGTTTCAATAATCCTTACCTCTTCTTCTGCATTATTCTTAGAGGCTTCCTTTTGACAAGTACTTTGTTCTCAAGAAATCTTTCATCGAGCATTGTGTCCCCCATTCTTGTGGTGTACCCGGGGATTGGTGTAGAAGGTAAATAAATCATAGAAGGTGTCTCAAGTGACTTATAGAGAGAGTTTACTGTTTGACTGCGCTTGGCATCTGGGCCAAATCCATGCCAAAGACAGGATTAGAACCCCCACCTTGTAGCTCTCTGCTCAGTTGGAAAGCCTTTCCACATTCCCCTCTACCACTTGAGCTAGTGTCCCCCATTCTTTTCACTTCTTTCTCTCCTTTGCCTCCACTCCTACCAGCAAGTGCTTTTCCTTTACTCTTCCTTTTGTATGCATACTCCTTATCTAGGAGTTTTTCCGATTAATACATCCATGTCGTCCTTCTCATTATCCTCCGGCAAACCTTCAGTCTCATCAACGACAATGGGGGATAGGCGTCATCAAATGTTTGGTACACTGGTTCCTCAACTTCTGTCTCCATTTATCTCCAATGAATTCATTAAAGAGTGGATTTCCCAACACTTAGTCTTGATAAAGTATTTGCAGTCTCCTTAGTTCTTTTTCTTACCTTATTCACAGTTGAGCATTCTTTCTACAACCCTTTGTTGTTCTGTTTTTTTCTCTGAAAACCACATTAACTCACCTTAGCTGTTTACTCCTTATTGATTTGGGCTACCTTTTGCAGTATGTGCAGCCACACTCTTTGACAAACGGGATCACCTATTCTATTTTCGTAGTTCATATACTATTTTATTTATTAAATACATGCCACATTTCACAATCATTTCTTAAATTACTGTTAAATACTCAAATGTTTAATAGTCGCTTATTAGGGTATAGTAATTTTATAGAAAAATATGTCAATGAACATAAAATGAAATACATACTGTGGAATAAGAGATTTGAATCGTTTCTCATCATTCTCCATCAATCTTTGTTGTAATCATATGAGCATTTATTCGTGAACTTTCTGTAATGCTTCTGCAAGCACTCATTTATTCTTCTGATGGAGTTCTATAATAGTTTTGTTAAAGTGAAAAAATTTTGCCATATAATAAATATAAAAAATAAAATACTTACTCCACCCCAGATTTTGTGTGCGTATTGTATGGACGAATATTAAGAAGAGTTGTTTTATAAGTATACAAAATAAAATAAAGGAGGGGTATTTTAAGTAATTTAATAAGAAAAGTGTATAAAGTTGTAAATGAGATCACTTCATTTCCCACCCTACTATACTTGTCATATGTTACTTTTACAAAGATTTAATAGTTATTAATTAAAGTGTAATAATTTAATAAAAAATAAAAGAATAATTACTAATAGGTACACTTTGTACCCTAATTACTATTAGATATATTGATTTAAAATAATTATTTTCACATACAAAATATTAAAGTAAAATATCAAATATAACCCCAAACCCATACACTTAAACCACAAACCCTAAACCCTCACCCACCATCGGACCGCCGCCGCTGGCCAGTCGCCAGAATTCTGCCTCCGCCGGAGCTTCGCCGGACCATCTCACTTTTTTGCTGCACACACTTTTTTTTTACTGCACACACTTTTGCTGCACACGAACTTTTGTTGCACACAACATTTATGTGCAGCACATTGTAGGGGTAATATTGTAATATCACTATATATTTTTGTAGTTAGTAGTAATATTTTTGTATATTTGTATCTAATAGTAATTAAGAGTTTTTTTTTTTTACCTAGTAGTAATCATCCCAAAAATAAATTATAGAACAATTGTAGAGTAATGGATCCGAACTCTAAATTTGTTGGGTTGTCAGGTATAAAAATTAAGTGACAATTTTATAGTATTATTATTGTATTGTGAAAAAATTGATTTTGATTATTTTTTTAGAAGTGTTCATAAATATTTTGGATCTGTAAAATGGATATAAAAATGGAATTTGTGAAGAGAAATTAGTAGAGACTAAAGTAGTAATAACAATAATTAATGGACCCCCAACATGAAAGAAAAGGACCGTCCTTTCCCAATTTGATGGGCCGACATTCTAATACTCATTTATTAATAACAATTAATGGGCCGCCAACATGAAAGAAAAGGGCTGTCCTTTCCCAATTTGATGGGCCGAACTACTAATTCCCATTTGTTAAATGTTTGTTTTAGGATTATTTTTCTATATTTAAATTAAATAAATATCTTTAAATCTCTCTTGTGTACATTTATAAAATTTATTAACACTTACTCACACTTTATCATTCATTATATCTCCTCAATTAAAATTTTCTTTCCTTTCTCTTATCTCTTTCATCTCTACTCTTACATCAATTAATACTCCCTCCATCTCACATAAAGAGGGTCTTTTTCTCTTATCTCTTTCATCTCTACTCTTACATCAATTAATACTCTTTATGTCCCAGCTAAAGAGGGTCTTTTGCTGTTTTGTACGTGGATTAAGAATTATTATTATTTAATGTGTAGTGTGTAGTTGTATTATTAGTGGGAGTGTGAGCCTATATTTTAATTGTATTAGTAGGTTTGTGGGTCCCATGTGTGTAAAAAATAAAATGAGTCTCTTTGAATGAGATGTCCAAAATGAAAAAAAGATACTCTTTGAATGGGACGGATGGAGTACTTATCTGACATGAAGTTTAAATTTATGTTATCAAAACTCAAAACAAACATAGAATAATTAGCATGCTAATTACGCTCGGTTTATTTTGTTTTCCCTTATCTATTTTTTTAATATATAATTTAATGCTAAAAATATAATTGTAAATTCACCCATTTGATTTAGAGTATATTTCATCCTTAAGATTTATGGTATAATTATAATTTCATCATTGTGGTTTAGGATATATATTTTACCATTTAGGATTTAGGGTTTAGGGTATAATTGTAATTTTATTCTTGTGGTTTAAAGTATATTTCACCCAAAAATTTAGGGTATAATGATTTTTTTTTAAATATATAAAGATAAAAAAAATTAATTTAGGAGATGATCACATATTGATTAAAAGAGATAACATGTTAATTAATTAGGAGAGTAGAACCACGGTTCTACCTAAAATATGGTAGTGAAAATTCTACACTGGTTGCCCTCAATTTTATTCTAAATAGGAGTACCTTTTTTCTATATTTTAGTAATTTTTTTATTTATAATTTTTTCTTCAGACAAGTGTTAATTTTTCTCTTTTTAACCCATCATCACTTATATAATTAGTGGTATTAAATGAAAATTTGAAAAAAAAAATTCTATATGTAGTATTTTGACCCTGTTAAAAATTTTGGAACCGTCAGTCTCTTACAAGTCCAAGATCACATGGAATGGTGTTGAATTTAATTCAATGCAATAACGATCCATAGCTGTCACCACAATTTTTTGTTTTAACACAAACTTCAATATGCTTTCAGCAGTATTATCTTTTGTTTCATTTTAAAATGCATATAATGGACCACTGCAATTCAATAATACTCCTGCAACGGATTAACGGATTTTTTTTACACAGAGATTAAAAAGTAGTATGATGATTTAATATGCATTAAATTGGAGATATAATATTTTAATATATAACAGATAGTTATATTAGTGGAATGTGTTGTATGCATTAAATTGGAGATATAATATTTTAATATATAACATATAGTTATACTAGTGGAGTGTATTGTGTCTGTGGGCCACATATGAATATATTAAGAGTAATTGTTTTGTATAGGCCTTATGTATTTAGAAAGGAAAGTAAATTTCTGTGTAATAACTAAAAAAGGAAAGAGTATTCAATTCATTTTTATACCACATAAAATAAAACAACATATAATTTATTTATTATTAAAAATATTAAATTATTTTTAGACGTAAGTAAAAAAATAATTACTTTTCTTAAATCCATGAATGTCAAAGTGTAAAGATTTGATTGGGATTAAAAAGGTCAAGAAAAAAAAACCTTACCAATCGGGGAAAAAAAACAAAACTATCGGTCATCATTCTGTAAAAAAAAAAAAAAACACTATCGGTCATAGATCAATTCAAACCAAAAAAATAAAATAAAATAGTGAATATTTTAGTGTGGGCTATTTTTTAAGGGTATTGCTGGAATAATAATTTAAAAGTGAGAAAATAAATTTATTTGAAAAGAAGACAAAAATGATGTTTGGATTGTGAATTTGGGCAACATGGGACAAGAACGAAAATATCGTGATATATCCACAATATATTTACGATATATCCATTTTTTAGAGTATCGATATCGATATGGGGAAAAAGATATTTCTTTTTTGATATCGATGATATATCGAGAAATATCGGTAACAATATCGATATCGAATTGCCACAGTTCAAATTTTCCCAAATATCGAGATATATCGAGAAAATATCAATACAATATCGAGGATATATCGAAAATATCGAAAAATTGTCTATAATTTAAAAAAATTAAAATAATCTTTTGTTTTACTTTTACTAACCAAATACTTTTTTGTTATTAATATGTTTAATTTACAAAAATAAAATAAAAAATAAAACAACACTTGCGTGAAACTATCTCATGGTGAGATGGTTTTACGTTTGATTAGTTAATTATCACTTTTTATTAAAATTGTTATCCCTCAATTACTATATGGAGTAGATTCAATCATGCCTTAACAACATTATGATTGGATTAGCTCATACTTTCCAATCCATGGTCAAACAGTTGGAAAAGATAGAACGACATACTACTGACAAATTCAGAACTATGTTTAGAATTTCTCTAATTCGATGAGCTGATTGTTTAGATTTAGACGGCATGCCATGTTTTACATTTGAGCCTCATAGATCATCATTTTGGTATTAGTTATTATGTATTAAATAATAAGTAATAATTATTTATGACTCCAGACTATTTAAATATGTTATTGATTTGCTTATCATGTGTTATGAGTTTTATTAAAATTTTAAAGCGTACTTATATATTAAAATTAGTTATAATATATTGAAAAGTTAATTAATTAATTTTTTCTATTTTTTTTCAAGTTTTTGTGATATTTTAAAATTTTACTGATATCGATATCGATATTTAATATATCTATCGATACATCCGTAAATTTGAAGTATCGATATTTTTACCGATATCGATATTTTTATCCTTGTGGACAACATGTCATCTAACTACATCACCTTATTACACCCTCAAAATAATCATGAAGGAATGTGTGAATGGAACCCATATTTGAATAATAATTTTTCCTATTTTAGTAGAATGTGTTGATATACTATTCAAATCTAAAAACAATAGTCTTAACTCAGTTTTTAAATTGATTGTATATCTTTGATTGTATATATTTGTCATTTAATTATATTTTATATATTTTTATGATGTGATTGAACATATTTTTAATTCGATTGTACATATTTATGTATCGGTTAAAACTTTTAAATCGAATTGCAAATTGAGTTTAATATATTTTCGCTTTTTTTTTTACATTTAATATTTGCCCACTGTTCATTTTCACCCATATTATAAATTTAACCCTATATACACACTAGGTTGAGATCTAATATATGAAAAAATGAGTCCAAATCAGATCAAAGGGCCTAACAAGTTGAACCGGATCAATAAATTTGGATTAAAATAAAATAATAATAATAAAAAAAAGTGAATTTGATCCATGTTTAATGTACTATTATGTAGTTACATGGGTATGGGTTAGGATCGCAATTCTACACATAATTCTTTTTTTACAGCGTTCATTGATCGTTTTGTGTGTTTAAAATTATGATATTACCCTGTAATTTCAAATGTTGTGTTGGTTCTTTACCGCTATATTCTTTAAGTTCCAATTATACTTTTGGAATTAGCACTTAACATTATTAATAACAATTCTTATGAGAGTAAAAGAACTTCAAATGAAAGTAAAATATGTCATGAATGATATACTCACTCCGTTCCATTCAAAGATGATATTTTGTTTTTTCACTTGGATAAATGAATATTAGTATTATTTAATGTTTAGTAGGTAGTTGTATTAGTGGGAGTGTAGACCCCATATTTTAATTGTATTAGTAAATGTGTGTGGATCTCATCTGTGTAAAAACGAAAATGAGACTTGTAGGATGAGACATCAAAAAAAATAAAAAAAACCCCTATTTGAAAAGGATGGAGGAAGTATGTAAAATATTACTACCTCCATCCGCTAGCAAGGGTTACATTTTGCATTTTTCAGCGTTCGTCTTAAAGGGTCTCATTTCATTTTCTAGATATATGAGATTCACATATTTACTACTCCCTCTGTCCTATTGAAAGGTGGGCGTTTGCTTTTTGCAAATAAATTAAGGTATATAACATTTTAATGTATATTGAGGTGAGAGAGATGATATTTAAATGTAAAATGGGTATGTGTATTAGTGTGATGGGTAGGCTCAAAGAGAGCGAAGTAATTAATTTGTGTGGGTCCTTTTTATCAAAAAGAAAAATGCACACTTTGTATTGGGACGGATAAAAATGGAAAAACGCATACGATTCAATGAGACGGAGGGAGTAATACAACTAAAATATACTCCCTCCATCCCTTCCAAAGGATAATGTTTATTTTTTGCACGTGAATTAAGGAATATTGTTATTTAATGTGTAGTGGGTAATTGTATTAGTGGGAGTGTGGACCCATATTTTAATTATATTAGTGAGTGTGTGTGGGTCCCATGTGTGTAAAAAAGAAAGAAGATTCTTTGGGTAGGACGCCCAAATTGGAAAAAAGGGATCCTTTGAATGGGATGGAAGGAGTACTAGGATTCACATCTCACTAATATAATTACTCATTACACATAGTAAAATATTACTTTTTAATCAATGCACATGCAAAAAGCGAATGATACCTAATAGAGGAGAATATGTACTTTAAAGTGAAATTACAATAATATAAACAAATATCAAAACAAAATTCTTAAAATAATAATTAATTCCTAAAAATAAAATACTAATACTTCAACATACACTCCCTCTAACCCAATATATTTTACGCCAAATATTTGTATAAATCGTTTCTCACATAAACGTTGTTTTTAACTATTATTATTTAATACTCCCTCATTCACTTGAAAGATGGTATTTTTTTTATTTTGGTCCTCCGGCCCAAAGAGGGTCATTTTCTATTTTACACACATGGGACCCACAGACACCCACTAATACAACTAAAATATGGGCCCACACTCCCATTAATACAACTATCCACTACACATTAAATAATAATACCACTTAATTTACATGCACAAAAGTAAAAGACACTCTTTCGAGCGGACAGAGGGAGTATATGAAAAATTACTCTTTAACAAAGAGATAAATTATCACACTTTTAAATTAAAAAAATAATTTTTTTATATACTAAAAATAATTTTACAAATTCATAATTTATGTGTGAATCCCACTCACACCAAACTAATCACTTTCACAAAAAGTGAGCATAAAATATTGTCAAAATTCCTACACATTGGGAAGATGAACCTTGCACAAGTGGAGGGGTAGTTAGTAGTCAATTTCATCATCAAATACGTTGTCTCCCTTTTCCTCAAACATTTATTCAGTGGAAGATACCAGAAAATATTTATTAAACAAAGTGTATGTTTAGGTTTTAATAAATTCGATAATTAATTACGTTTACTCTACATCATTTGTATGTAGTAGGTTTAATTAATTGCACAAGTTACTGTTTCCTTATCACTAATTAATTAATCTTTTGTTCCTTAAAACTTCCCATGAATGCAACAGATGAATAGCGGCATGTATCAATTGAAGATTGACTTTTTTTATTAGTATAATAATAATACTCTAATACAACTATTTATCCCTCTATTTTTTTTGTTTTACCGAAATTTATACTCCCTTATCTCGCCACAAAAGTTACATTTTATTAATTACGGCGTCCCACTACCAGAGTTACATTTTCCTTTTTAATTAGTAGATGATACACACATAAATTAATCACTTTATATTCATGGCGCCCTCACACAACACTAATACAACTACTCATTATACATTAAATTATTATATCTCTCAATTTACTATATATTAAAATATTATATTTCTTAATCTCCGTGCAAACAGTAAATATAATTCTTTTCATGGAACGGAGGGAATATTTAATATATTTAGTAACAAGTTTGATCTTGAAGGTATTATTTCACATTTCATAATACTAAAAAATTATAATATGTAAATAATTATAAAACCTTTATGAAGCATTTTTAACATATATTACCAATTTAAAATATATACTCCATCTATTTCTAAAGACTGTTCACTCTTTTTTCATTAGTTCATCCTATATAATTGTTCATTCCAAAAAGAAAATATATATTATTTTAATCTAACATCTCAAAAGTATACATTAATTTAAAAAATGTCATTCCTTTCTTTTTTCATACATTAGTTATTTTATATTTTATTTTATTACCTAAAAATATTAGATTATTCCTTAAAAATCAATGAAATTAGGTAGGAAGTAATTTTTTTTTTTTAATATTCGTTGCATGAACTATTCTTAGGGATGGAGGGGTATATTAATTAGATGAGTTGAAATGATGGTTGAACACCACTTTGAAATTTTGAAATATTGTACTTTTTTATTTTAAATTTTAAGTTCTATGATTTCGTTGCTCTCATAAATAATTTAATTAACAAGACGTACAAAAGAAGAATCTCCAACTCTATATTCTCTCTCCTAAATCTCCCACTTTTCTCATATTCTACAATAAACCAACTTCATCATTAAAGAAATAAAACAACATCTGAAGTTCATAACTTTATAATACATTTTAAAAGAAATAAAACAACATCTGAAGTTCATAACTTCAGAATACATTTTAAATTAAAAATGTTACTCTAAATGTAATCACATTATAATATACTTTATAATTTATTTCTTATTTAATATATATATAGAACACTTTATAATTTATTAACCATATATTAATATAGAACTAAGGGGGGTCTGAGTAGACACAAGTGTAACTGTACTTTTTTTTAAAAAATAAAATAAAATAAAGACTATTATATATATATATATATATATATATATATATATATATATATATATATATATATATATATATATTCTTCTTATTACTCTTTAGATATATATATTCTTCTTATTACTCTTCAGAATTACGGTTAATATAAATACTTACTTTTTGGTATACAGATTATTATTCTTATTTGAAAAGTAGCCGTACGTAGTCTATCAATTTTTTTTAAAAAAATAAAATAAAATAATAATAAAAAAATAAAATTACAATTACATCTAATTTCATTGAAGTATGTCTCATGTATATTAGCATGGGGTGACAATCTCTAAGTGGATCACAGGGAGTAACTAACTATTGTCAATTAAGCTATGAAAACATAAGTTGTTTTTTAATTAAAGATGGTCTAAGTTTACATGCTTCTTCCCATAAACTGATGTTTTTTTGCAGAATCCAAAAGGATTTGCTTCTTTGTTTGTTTGTCTTTTTAGTATTTCCAAAAATCATACTCCCCCTCTATCCATTTAAAATTGCACCCCTTATCTGTATATTAGTAAAATCTTAAATTAGATGGAGAGATTAATTCATTGAAGTACCCTAAATTATTAACAATAGGGGATACTGTACATAATATCTTATTACTGACATGTTTGCTTAATATATGCTCTCTCCATGTTGCGTTAGTTAAGGTTTATATTTTTTTTAATTTGGTCCACATAAAATAATTAATTACATATAGGGCTCACACTCACACACAATACTGATATAACTATTCACTTCATATTAGAACCTCATTACATATTAAAATATTATTTCTCTTAACACTACAAAAAAACTGTTATATTTCGTTAGTAAAAGCTTTAATTCCATTGTTAAATTGGTTTACCAACGAAATCCGTTGGTAAATTTCTGTTGGTAAAGTGGTGGTTGATAAATTTTTAGCAATGAAAAAATAATTCCGTTGGTAATTCGTTGCTAAAAATTTCGTTGGTAATTTATAAAGATTCCCTTGACAACGGATTGAATTCCATTGGTAAAATAGAGAATAAATCCGTTGGCATTACATTACTAATAGTAAAAAATTGTCATTTTGGTTGCTAATCTATTGATAATTATCAACAGATTAAATTCTGTTGCTAAAAAATACCTTTTTGTGTAATTTACGTGAAAAATAGCAACGTAAGCATTAATGTGGGACCGACGGAATATATTAATTTACTCTTGGAGCTTATTGTTATCTTTTAGGAAGTTTTATCGTTATTTATTTAAATAAGTGGTACAGAAGGAGTATATTAGTCTACTCTATGGAGCTTATCCTAATCTTTTTAGGAAGTTTTATCGTTATTTATTTAAATAAAACAGATCAACCGAATGTACAAATTAATGATGGAACATTAAAAGTCTCAGACAGAGGTAGTTGCACTGCATGGATGGAAAATTAAACAAATCATTAATGAATTATATATATATTTTTTTATATGAATTTGTAATGATATGTAATTTACGGTATTATCCTTATATATGAAGCACTTTTATTTCCTCTCTTTTGTCCCATTTATAATAATTTATAATTACTAAATAAAAATAAGTTGGTTTCTTGTATCCCTAAATGCACAAGATGTATACGGGTATAACATTTTGTTCAAAAGGGTACACACTTTATTAATTAATAAAGGGTATAATTTTTCATTGAAAAGATCAGTTGAAATATATGAATAGTATAAATATTTGATTAAAAAAATTAATTTTTTTTAGGAAATAGAGGGTACAGTTCTTATACTAAATGGTATACCATTTAATATTAAATGGTATAACTTTCAAAAAAATACGAGATTTGAAGGCATGGTGTCCCCGAAAACACACAAGTTTTAGCCAATACAAAATTTAAAAATGTTATTAAATTAATTATCTTTTTGACTATTTAAATGATAAATAAATTAAAAAATAAATATTTTATGTATATTAACAAATCATTGTTGTCATTTTTTAAATAAAATATGTGGATATTTTCACTTATACAAGTGATTTTATTAAAATTTGGATCTGAAATCTTTAGTGAGATAATAAAATAAAATAAAAAGGTGAGAAAAGCTTTAATTGGAAATGAGAGAGTATATAAAGAATATAAAAAAATCAATCTTCATCTATCATTCTCATAAAAACATTTATTACATATTTCACCTATAGAATTTAGGGTTTAGGGTATAATTATAATTCCACCCTTATAGTTTAGAGTATATTTCATCCTAAGATTTAAGGTTATGGGGGTATATTTGTTATTTCATTCTTATGATTTAGAGTATAATTTACCCATAAGATTTAAGGTTAATTCTAAGAATATAATTATAATTTCACCTTTATGATTTAAAACATATTTATCCATCGGGTTTAGAGTATAATGGTCTTTTAAATATAATAGTAAAATTTAAAAAAAAACTAGAGATAAAAAAGAAACAAAAAATTTCATTAATTATAATGACCAAAAATTAATTAATTATGGGAAATAGGGATCACAGATTAATTATATTGATTATAAGAATTGACTACTACCTCATGTAAATCCTGTTTATATGTAAACACTATTTTTTTAAATTACTATTTAGAGTAAATTATTATTTGAAGAGTAATAATTTTTGTATAGATCGAAGAGTAATAAATTATAATCTCTCTAAAAAATAATTTTACATGTATTACAAAGTATTCGATAAATTAGGATATATAAGAATTTAAAGAGTAAATTTTATTTAATTTAAAAGAGTAACAATTTATGTTTCTAAAGGGTAATTTTACATTAAAGAGTAATAGAATTTATATACAAATATATGTAAACCTAATTTATACCCGTGTTTGTGTTACGTAGAATTGATTTTACGCTAGTCGCTCTCGTGAAATGAAGACTACACCATATTTTGAAAATAAATGCAAGTCCACTTTGGTGTAAAAGGAGTCCACCCCTTAATTTTCAGCCGTGAGATCTACCTACTCGGGTAATTAAAATTACACCATGTTCACAAATAAGAGGCATTAATTCTTTCACGAGATTGTTATATATAAGACGAATTATAGGATGAATTGTGAGACTAGTTACATTCTTAAAATATGCTTATTATATAGATAAAATATACACTCTCAGTCCCAAAAATATTGACACACTTTCCTTTTTGGTTATCTCACAGAAATTGACATATTTTTTTAAGAATATGGGACCCACAAAAAAATAATTTATTTATTTAAATGACACCCATCACACTCACCACTAATAAACTACTCACTACACATTAAATATTATTTCTCTCACTTCACTTTACATTAAATTATTATACTCTTTAATCTCCGTGCCCAAAAAAAGTGTGACAATACTTCCGGGACAGAGGGAGTATTTATTAATAGTTAAAGTAAGTTTGTAATAAATCATATTATAACACCCTAAAATTATATTTTAATGCATCATCATCATATTTTGACTACCGATAAGCATACTTTATAGAGTTGATATCAAGTGCACCCGGGTGCAAGCGTGCACCCATATGTATAACTTTTTATTCATATTTTTTTAATAATTGTATACTTTTTTACATTCAATTTTTCATTAAAAAAACTATCACCCATATGTGTATAACTTTTTATTCAATAGTGAATACATGTTTCTTAATAATTAGTATATACTTTTCTACCCTCAATTTTCATTAAAAAAAACTAACAGAAAATTAGTTAATTAAAGTGATGTGAGATGAATCGACCAAGTATTACCGTTATAGACAAAGTATGTTATATTCTTAGTTAAAGTATATCTTCTAAAAGTACAGAAAATAATGAATTAAAATATATTTTTAAAGTGTTATAATACTTATAATTTATTACAAACATAATATAACTAATAATAAATATATTTTATCTATATAACAATTATATTTTAAAAATGAGTACACCCGTTGTGAGAGTATCCCAAAATTAAAAACCTTAGTGTGTATTTTTACAATTTGAATAATCAAGTAATCTCACATTTGGTTAATTTCATTTTTATTTTAAGGGAAAGGTATATCAGTGGACTTAAAAGTAGAGATCAACTTTAAAGTGAATTTATAAAGCATATATATAATAGTTTATGTAAACAAAATTTTATATACTAAAATCTTTTAAACTTTTTTGTGATCAGTCAAAAGAATTTGAAACTTGTAATATTCAAATTTCACACCGAAATAAATATCTTCCCATTGAGTTATCATTTATGGTTTCAAATCTAAGTACTATTAAAATATAATAGAGTGAGTCTCTTGTATTTCCGGGAACATCGTGCCCCCTTACAATTTAAACATTTAGCAATATACAGAGTTAAATAAAATATGGAAGAGAGGGTTGTGTTTCCATGAGACACGGTGTATTCCCGGAAGTATAGGAACTTTTGCCTACACAATCCTCCCCGTATTTCTTTACGTAAGAGACAGCAAGGTAGAGATTTAAAAAGTTTACTGTACTTTTTTTTCCCATAATATAATAATAATCAAGATAAAGTAAGAGTATTTTGAGTAATTTATTAAAAAAAATTATTGAATTTGCAAATAAAATATAAAAATTACTAATATTTTGTAGTACTTTAATAGTATTAATATTTTTAATATATTAATTGAGTTTTTTTTTTCCTACATATTCTCTTTATATTAGGAGTCTTCTTATTAAAAAAATGTTACTTATCAAATTATGGTTAATTTGGTTTAATCTAGTCATTTATTTAATTTGATTTAATTATTTTAAATTATCATATCTATGTGGTTAATTTGGTTTAATCTAATTATTTATTTAATTTGATTTAGTTATTTTAAATTATCATATATACATATCTACTCCTAAAAGATTAATCTTTAAAATCTTTAATATTTTTTTAAAAGAATATTCTTTTATTTTTGGCAAATACTCATACGAGATCGTCTCATGAATCTCATTCCGCAAGACAGGATGCTTTTTTACCCACGTAAACTTCTTTCTGGCATTGTTATATATTTTTTGTCATTATTTTACCGCTAGTATTACTAGACGGATTGACATAACTAACTTGCAGTTATTTATTGATCAATAGTATATAAGATTATGATTTAAATATAAGACTTTTAAAATTGTACATGTTCGTAATTAATTTGCTTGTAGCTTAATTTTGTTGTGAACCTGAAGTTCCCACATCGCTCACACACGGGATTGTGTGTGTGCTTATAAGCAGGGCTTGAAGCCTTTACTTGTGGACGCGTTTTAAACCCGTGAGATCCTGAAGTACCAAAGCGGACAATATCCACAAGCTGTTTACAACACGTTATCAGCACGATGCTCGCGATGGGAGGGTGTGTTGTGAACCTGAAGTTCCCACATCGCTCACACACGGGATTGTGTGTGTGCTTATAAGCAGGGAGGGTGTGTTGTGAACCTGAAGTTCCCACATCGCTCACACACGGGATTGTGTGTGTGCTTATAAGCAGGGCTTGAAGCCTTTACTTGAGGACGCGTTTTAAACCCGTGAGGTCCTGAAGTACCAAAGCGGACAATATCCACAAGCTGTTTACAACAAATTTTATATAATTAGAATTATTATCATTTTTTAAAATTGTTTTTGTAATTTCACACAGTTTGTCTTTTAGTTACGAGTTTCTTATCATCATTTCAAAATGGGGCGTAATTTAAGTGCCGTTAAATTTTTTTTTTATAATTTATTTTTATTAAGATTGTATTTAAATTTTATATGATTGATAAAAAAGTATAATATCTCAGATATGTGATAAAAATTAATTATTTAAAAAAATTATTTGAAAAGTAGAAGATATTAGTAGAAATCAATTCATTGAATTATCAGCGTAATTGAAGTTAACAATATTATCAACAAAGCCAATGAAACAAAAGATGCCTCAGTAAAAAAAGTATAAAAAGTTAGATCATGAGCTAAAATATTATTCTTCCGCCTAACCCAACAAAATATAACATGATCAAATGATAAGTACAGATCTAATATGTCGCTGACGAAGCCTTCAAAAACCGAGAGATCGCTCTTTGATTTCTCAAGAGCATTAAAAAGGTTAAGAGAATCAACCTCTAAAATGACTCGTGAGAGATTATGTTCTCATGCCAACTCCACTCCCCTTCTAGCGGCCAATGCCTCTCCCAAATCCTAAATCCACTGGAACTCTCGAATGCTAGAGAGTAACAAAATATCGCAAACAATACCTTCTTACTCTCTTACAACGCCGCAAAGACATGTACCGGATTCTCCAAGAAACGCAGCAACCATGTTTAATTTAATAAACCCCATCTTAGGTGGCTTCCATCCATGAATTATAAGTTGGGTGTGATCGTCGCTATTTTCACCTAAATTTTATATCATTTTTGTGTGTGTTTTCGTCTTTTTATTTCGTATTTTTGTATCTTTTTATATTGTATTTTGGAAAAATGATGATGATGAGTTTCATGTCTTTGAATAGGTGATTATGAAGATAAATGGTGAAGAAAAAGCATGAAGAAAGGAGAAAGTTGAAGAAAATAAAGAATTAGTCAAAATGCATAAAAACACGCCCGTGTTTTATGCAGTGCCCGTGTTTTTCTGCAGGTGCTAAAACTTACAGAAAGCTGAAAAATTGCAAGAAAACACGGGCAAACTCGCCTGTGTTTTCTTGCACTTGGCCTAAAATCGCGTTTTACACCTTTGTGCGATTTCCAGGTGTGTTGAGGGGGTATAAATACCCTCAATATCATCATTTGAAGGCAGAAAATCAAGGGTTTTGGGTGAGCACACACATCACACACCATTCTACCCATTTTACACCTCCATCTTCATCCATCTTCCATCTCATCCATCTATTCCTCTTGATTTCCTCAAATCCATCCATCCATTCCACTAATCCACCAATCTAAGAAGGGAAGAACATCAAAGAGTGAAGATTGGAGCATGTTGAAGGAAGAGAAGGCCAACTTCAAAAGGGAAGCCCATCAACCTTTGATTTGTTGTTTTCTTTATTATTTAGCTCATTTGGAGCATTCCATGGACAATATTGATTTTGTAATGATTTATAGTGGTTAGTCCTCATGTGAGGCTAGTAATATGATTGGTGAAGGATAATGTAGATTTTGCACGCTACGTGTTCGAAGAAATGATTGTATGAATATTTTCTATCATGAATGTTTATTCTCATTTTGTGTATGATTTGTGTGGTTAAATTTTCTATTCATAGTGTTAGGATGGCCATTCCAATATTATGCTTAGTGATTTAATTGAATCGTTGATTGCACGAGATGACTTAGTTAGTGTGAGGGGAGGTAAGCCATACCCTTCTTGTACTTAGAACCTCATAATAGGAAATTAGTGATGAACTAGTGAGGGGAACCCAACTTATGATCATAGTACCTTCATGGGAATTGAGAGTAAGACACAATCCTAGGAGATTTAAACTTGTAACAGAGTTGAGAACCTAATTGCCTTGGACATAGGAATTAGGGGTACATAAGTGATTGCCCTTAATATCATAACATGATGACCTTCAAAGCATGTGTGTGTGTGAATCTACATGAGTCTTTTCCATTATATTCCTTGTCTTACATACTTCTTAGATTGATCACCATCACTCATTACCCATCTCATATGTACATTTTCCATCCTTTAATTGCTTTCTTAGGTAGTTTGTAGTATTAATCACTCCCTCCTTTTATTAATTAGTCCTTCTAGAGTGAAACATCTTTCGAATACGGATACATCACTTTCTCCCTTGGGTTCGATATTATAAATTTTGCACTTGGTCACCACGTCTACACACAACGATAGAGTACGCTTACTCTTATCAATTTGTACCAAAATTGAGGCCAAGTTCATGGCGCCATTGCCGGGGAGAAAGGCTTCGGTGTAACGTGTTTGAATTTGTTAGCTCTACTTAGGGCATTTTTTTTTATTTTTGCTTATATATTTGCTTTGAAAAACCTTGTTCTAACTTGTTCTTCTTGATAGGTACACCAACCTTGATAGAAGAGAAGAAGGAGCAACCAAAAATAGTAAGTGGAGAAAAATTATAGTAGATCTTGAGAAGAAGAGCATAAAAATAGATCAATACTACAATAATGGAATATATGAGGGATGGCAAGGTGCTTATAATGTGAATACATTCCAACCGTATCAAACAAACACATATTCTGTACCAAGTTCTTACAACCAAGTTCCGACGGTTACCCCTCTATCCGAGAATAGTGCCTTAATGGAGTTGTATAGAAGATACGCTCATGGGAGCAATGAAAGGCAAAGTGTTCAACCAAGTCTTCCTAGTTATGGGGATCAATATCTTCAAAGTATGCCAACTTCTTATACTACGGTGCAACAAGAGTGGATGATGCCAAGTTCTCAAGTGGAGAAAATTTATTACATGCAAGGGAGTAATTTCCAAGATCAAGGGAATTATCTCCAAGAACAAAGATGGCATCCACCGAGTGAAGAGATAAAGCCACCCGTAGAAGATCGAATTGGGCAACTCATGGATATGCTCAATGAGATGATTGAAGAAAGAAAGATAGAAGATGAGGAAAATGAGAGGAGATTTGAGGCCCTTGAACATCAAATGAGTGAAATGATAAGTGAACGGAACACTTTTCATGAAATGGAGAATTTCGATGAAGAGATTGAAGAAGAGTTAGAAGTAGAAGAGTGTTCGGTAGATAAAGAAGACTCAAGAGATGTTGAGCTTATTAAGGATAGGGAAGACAAGGTTGAAGAGAATTTGGGGGAAGAAGAATCAAGGGAGGTGCTTGAAGAGCCTATTGAGGTAAATGATATTGATGAAGAGGAACAAAGTCTAGAAGCAAATGATGATGACTTGAAGAGTGAAATGAGTATTTCTAAACCTTTAAACTCTTTAAGTTGCTTTGAATTTCATAATATTGTTTTTATAGACTTTGTCTTACCTATTGATTCTTCTCATATTCTTAATGATAAAAGGGAACTTGAAGACATGCTAGAACTCTATGTGGAGAGAAGGAATAAGTGGTGCTCAAGAATGGAAAGGTTGATGGAATGTAAGCTCAAAAGAGTAGAATATTTAAAGCCAATCTCGAAGGATGCAACTGAGGCCATTACTTGCCACAAATGCCTAATAGAGGAAGAAGTACAAAGATTAAAATTTGATGGCAAGAACGAACGATATCCTTGGTCATTCCGATGAGTTCTCCAAGTTCTGTCCGGCTTGAAGACGTTAAACTTAGCGCTAGATTGGAGACAACCCATCATTATCTTTATTGCTTTATTTATTGCTTTCAATAAGGATGATGGATTTGATTTTTGGTGTTTTGGTTTGATTTTTGTGTTTGTTGGTATTTTGTGTAGAAATTATGTTGTGCTTGGTGTGGATGTAGAGTATATTGGATTACGAGAAGAGCTACGAGGGATGCTTCAAAGGGAGTACCTATTATTTGGCTCAAACTTAATTCTAGCCTTAGCTAAAAAAATAAGTTTGGGGGGTTGAATTTTTATGCTCTCGTAGTTCTCATTTTATGAACATTTGCACCGGCGCACATAGTTTCCTTGTGTCTTATGCCTTTTGTCTTGTGTTTTTATATTTTTGTGATGTTCTTATTTTCTTGTGTTGTGAGTCATTTTTTTTTAATATGAGTGATGATGTGTTGTTTGTGATAAGTGATGGCGAATTATGTTAAGGATCTCTACTAGTTAAATTGTGACATGTTCTATTTAATTTGTTCAATTTTAAAATGAATTGAGGTGTAATAAGTTCCTAAAGGTTCGAGCAAAAGCTTGTGAGCATTTGAGCCTTAACCGTGCATCCATGGTTATTTCTTCATGAGTGAATCGATTGAGCCTTGATAAGCTAGAACTTGCTTGTGGACTACAGGAATGAGCCCGATTGGTGGAGGTTAGTGAGATGATCTTAGGCCATCCTTGTACTTTAAAGTCATTGCCATATATTTCCTTACCTTATACATCATCCCTAGTTAGCCACTTTGAGCCTTTAAGCCTATTTCTTGTGAATTAAGCACATTATAAGCCATGATTACCCACTTAAGCCTTATATATATACCTTTTGTGTGGGTGATTGAGGAGATGGTGGTCTACACGGTTTGATGTGAGAATTGTGCAAGAGAAAGATGAAAATGGTAACCAAGCAATAAAATTATGAAAAGAGCTCAAGCAAATATACATGCTACTTCAAAGCAAGAAAAAAAGGAGCAAAATCAACAAAAATATGCTCATGCAAGCAAAAAGTCAAAAGGAAGAAAGCATGAAATCAAAAGAAGCTCAAGAAACACAAAGAATGATTATGATAAGTGCTTGTGTTTAGAAAAGAAAAGAAAGGAAGATAGAAATGTGAAGAAGTTGAAGAAGTTGATCATCTCTTCGATTACTTATACTCGATAAGTCACTCTTATCCAAATTTTCCCTCCCCTTACCAAAAAGCCTAACATTACATCCAAAAGATAAAGACCTTTTTGATCATTAGTTGAAGCCTTGGTGGCTTGTGAATGTAGTCCACGAGTAAGCATATGGTGCGTCGGGCCAATCGGTTGATGAGTGTTGATTTACCTTATCTTAATAGAGTGTTGAGTGCATTTGATATCCGATGTGAGGCTTGGATCAAAAGGGACTATATTACTCTTTAATCTCTTTGAATTGAACTTGTTAATTTTTCATGTTATGAATTTAATGTTGTAAAGTGACTTGATATGATTTGTAGTCCTTATTGCTTATGATATGTTATTGCTTATGTTCGTTAGGTCTTTTTCTAGGTGAAAATTTCTCCTCTTATTTTATCATTTTCGTTATTCGGGGACGAGCAACACTTTAAGTTTAGGGGGTTGATCGTCGCTATTTTCACCTAAATTTTATATCATTTTTGTGTGTGTTTTCGTCTTTTTGTTTCGTATTTTTGTATCTTTTTATATTGTATTTTGAAAAAATGATGATGATGAGTTTCATGTCTTTGAATAGGTGATTATGAAGATAAATGGTGAAGAAAAAGCATGAAGAAAGGAGAAAGTTGAAGAAAATAAAGAATTAGTCAAAATGCATAAAAATACGCCCGTGTTTTTATGCAGTGCTCGTGTTTTTCTGCAGGTGCTAAAACTTACAGAAAGCTGAAAAATTGCAAGAAAACACGGGCAGATGCAGGAAAACACGCCCGTGTTTTCTTGCACTTGGCCTAAAATCGCATTTTACACCTTTGTGCGATTTCCAGGTGTGTTGAGTGGGTATAAATACCCCCAATATCATCATTTGAAGGCAGAAATCAAGGGTTTTGGGTGCCCACACACATCACACACCATTCTACCCATTTTACACCTCCATCTTCATCCATCTTCCATCTTCCATCTCATCCATCTATTCCTCTTGATTTCCTCAAATCCATCCATCCATTCCACTAATCCACCAATCTAAGAAGGGAAGAACATCAAAGAGTGAAGATTGGAGCATGTTGAAGGAAGAGAAGGCCAACTTCAAAAGGGAAGCCCATCAACCTTTGATTTGTTGTTTATTTCATTATTTAGCTCATTTGGAGCATTCCATGGACAATATTGATTTTGTAATGATTTATAGTGGCTAGTCCTCATGTGAGGCTAGTAATATGATTGGTGAAGGATAATGTAGATTTTGCACGCCACGTGTTCGAAGAAATGATTGTATGAATATTTTCTATCATGAATGCTTATTCTCATTTCGTGTATGATTTGTGTGGTTAAATTTTCTATTCATAGTGTTAGGATGGCCATTCCAATATTATGCTTAGTGATTTAATTGAATCGTTGATTGCACGAGATGACTTAGTTAGTGTGAGGGGAGGTAAGCCATACCCTTCTTTTGCTTAGAACCTCATGATAGGACATTAGTGATGAACTAGTGAGGGGAACCCAACTTATGATCATAGTACCTTCATGGGAATTGAGAGTAAGACACAATCCTAGGAGATTTAAACTTGTAAAAGAGTTGAGAACCTAATTGCCTTGGCCATAGGGATTAGGGGTACATAAGTGATTGCCCTTAATATCATAACATAATGACCTTCAAAGCATGTGTGTGTGTGAATCTACATGAGCCTTTTCCATTATATTGCTTGCCTTACATACTTCTTAGATTGATCACCATCACCCATTACCCATCTCATATGTACATTTTCTATCCTTTAATTGCTTTCTTAGGTAGTTTGTAGTATTAATCACTCCCTCCTTTTATTGATTAGTCCTTCTAGAGTGAAACATCTTTCGAATACAGATACATCACTTTCTCCCTTGGGTTAGATATTATAAATTTTGCACTTGGTCACCACGTCTACACACAACGATAGAGTACGCTTACTCTTATCAATTTGTACCAAAATTGAGACTAAGTTCAGGGTGTTAACTGCATTTGCCCATGATTTATCCCTCAAATAGTCATGTAAATAGCTCAATGCCATTATCATGGCCTTCCTTTAGGTCCACAACTTTTCCTGGAAATAGAGTTGATTTCTTACATACCAATCACTCCAAAGTAAAGTAACTAACTTATGTTGAAATTCCACTGAATTGTTACTCTTGAGAAAGGATCTAGTCTTTAATGGAAAGAAGTAATATGTTGATATCTATCACTATCTTCATTGTTGATGTAGCACTACAATAAAATTGCCGAATTCCAACGGTGAAAAACCGTTGGAATATGTAAAAATATCACTGGAATTCATTATTCCAATAGATATTCCAACAAATTTTTTTGTTGGAAAAGTGGTTGTTGGAATATTATTTTTCCAACAATATTTTCAATGGTTTATAAAATCCAACGGTGAATCCAATGACATTTTTTTGTTAAAATTTTTTTATCTAAAAGCGATTCAAATATTTTTCCAACGGAATTTTCTTTTGGAATTACCGTTGGAATCTTCAAACTCCGTTGGAATTATCTAACTAAAAAAATATGCATTTATTCGGATTTGAACCCTTGACCTCTTGAGTATATCAATGTATCATCTACCAACTTAACTAATATATAATTTATGTTATAAATTGACATTTAAATTTATTAAAGTTTCTTTTTTCAATGGAATTTTATTGAAATTTTCCAATGGCTTAAGTTTAATTGGAATTTCATTTAAAAATTTTCAACGGTTTATCAAGCTATTGGAATTAGTATTGGAATTTTTCAACTGCTAAAATTTATATGGGAATTTTCGTTGGAACTTTCCAACAGTTTTGGGTTATATAGGAATTTTCGTTGGAAATTTCTAGTAGTTTATTAGGCTATTGGAATTAGCATTGAAATTTTTCAACGGTTTAAATTTCCATGTGAATTTTCATTGGAATTTTCCAACGATTTAAAATTTCATTGGAAAATTCGATGGAACTCTAAAATTTAAAACAGATTTATTTTCGTTGGAATTTTTCTGTTGGAATTTCACAATTTTCTTGTAGTGTAGCCCTGAACTCTTTAGCCCATGAACAGTCCTGAAGAGCATGTTCAATTGTTTCCACCTCCCTTCCACACCACTTGCACATAGGGTCCACGTCAGTAAATCTACTAACAAGATTAATGTTAACTGGCAAGATATCTCTGAGGCAACTCCAAATGAACACCCAGATTTTTGGAGTAAACTAGGTTCTAGAGCCAACTCTAGCTGTGGGTATCATCCGATACAGAGGCCATCATATCTGTTTGGTCGAGCTCAGAAGCAATGTAGTATCCTGATCGAAATTTGTGTGAGGCCAGAATAAGCATTCGGGTCCAGGAGTTCTCCTAATTGAAATTTGTAATATATTTTCAACATTTTCTAGAGAGAAATAATTGTGGAGGATACAAACATCCCAACTTTCACCATCTTCACTCATGAAAGCTCTAACTCAAATGTCTTCCGGGTTATCCCCCCTTGGCGAAGTTATGTGGAAAGAGGGAGATTTATTAATCAAAAGATCCTTCCAAATATTTATCAAGTTTCCATCCCCTACTCTCTAACAAAACTCCTTTTCAAGGATATCCCTTTCGGCTAAAAGACTCTGCCACGTATAATTAAGATGAAAACCAATCCTATCATTCAAAAAGTCACCTCTGGGGTAGTATCTAACTTGTAATGTCTGTGAAAGTAGTGATTTACGATCCTGTAAGAGTCTTCATCCTTGCTTCGATAACATTGCTTTATTGAATCTAGAAAAATCACGCAAGCCAAGTCCTCTTGCAGCCTTAGGTTTGCACAACTTGGACCATGCTAGCCAATGAATTCTTCTTTCAACACCCTTTTGTCCCACCTGAATCGAGGAATAGCTGCATTTAATTTTATAATGCCTTGTAAGAGAGAGAAACAACTCATCACGTAAATGGGAATTGTTTGAGCCACAAATTTGATAAGTATGATCTTACCAGCCTGAAATAAAATTATATTTTTCCAATCTTTGAGTTTTTTCTCAACACTATTTTACAATCCCATTAAAGATAGTCTCTTTAGATCGCTTAATATGTGTAGGGATACCCAAGTAGATGGCAAGGTTATCTACCCGTTTCACCCCTAACTCAGACGTCATTCTGTTTGCCGACTCAATCGCCACCCCTCTGCCGAATATAACCTCAGATTTTGCAAGGTTGATAGCCTGACCAGATGCTTTCTCATACTGCTCCAGAATTTTCTTTACTTTCCTAAGTTCACCACTATTTGCTCTACCAAATATAAGACTTTCATCAACAAAAAATAGGTGTGTCTATCACTGTAGGTGCTTGACGACAAATTCTCACTCCATGGGGGATCCGCTCGCAACATTCCTTCTAATTAAAGCTGAAGAGCCTCTATGCAACAAAAATCCAAGTAAGGTGGTAGCGGGTCTCCTTAGCAGAAAGCCCTTGAAGGTGTGAAATCAAATGAAGAGACCCCCATTAATCAGAATAGAAAAGGAGATACCCATTTAGTGGACATTTCAAGAAAAACAAGTGTTGGGAAGTGATGAAATGGTTAATGCAATTAATTTTAAAGAGGTGTTTTGGCTCTCTAAATTTGAAGAGCCAAATTCATTATGTAAAAAGTTTTGTTATTTTGAAGAGACTATTGGATATGAATTTTTTTGTTTTATTCCTTAAGTTTTAACTATTCTTTATTTTGAAGAGCCTTTAGGAGATGCTCTTAGTCTTGAATGAAATGTCTCACATTACTTATTTCGTGAAATAGATTAAAGAAAATAATAATATTTAAAGGTCTGCATTTGGTTTTTTTCACGTGAATTAAAAAATATTAGTATTATTTTATATGTAATGGATAATTGTATTAGTATTGAGTGATAGGTCATTTGTATCGCCTTTTTACTAAAAAAAATGGGTACGCTTGGAGTGGACACCAAAAAAATAAAATGAGAATATTTGGAGTGGACGTAGGGAGTAGTAATAGTACTCCCTCTATGCCTTAAAATTGTTCACCTTTACTGTACAATTGATATTAAGAAAAATATTATTCTTAACTAATTTTATTTACTTTTAGGGGTAATATGATATTTTAGATAATAAATAAAGTATAAAGTATGTTATGTGTAAAAAGAATATATGATATTTTTGAAATTAATATATACTTTTGAGGTGTTAGATTAGAATGATACTGTGTTTCTTTTTGTTGGAGATTGAACAATTATTTGGGACGAATATATGAAAGACTAATTAATTTTAAGAGACGAAGGGAGTAATAGTAATAAAATGTAAAACCTCTGATAGTAAAATGATACTCCCTCCGTCCCATAAATAAATTCACACTTTCTATTTTTGTCCGTTTCATAAACAAGTTTAGACCTCCAAATAAGGAAATACTCACAAATTAAATACCCCACAATACACTTTAATTTCAAAATGGTTTACCCCTTTGCAACTTACATATCTTACTTTATAATTTATTTATTACCTAAAAATATCAAATTATCCCTAAAAGTAAATACAACTTTTTCTTAAAGTCCGTATCTACAATAACCGTAAACTTCTCTTTGGGAGAGGTAGTGGCTGTGTTGCTATTTATGTCCTGCGTGGCCCATTACAACGCATTTTTGGCTAAACAAGACTCGTATCTTAGAAAGATTGTATGAGAAGAATACTGAGTAGCTAGTATCATTTAATTAGTAGAGGGTTGAATATTTAATTTGAATTAATTTTTAGGAATATAATTATTGAGAGTATTTGGCCTGGGATAGTCCACGAATGGGTTTATTTAGCCAAGTGCAAAAAGTTGGTGAGAAATGAAGGTGACATTGATTGGGGGTCATCATTTAATGTCACCAACAACAGTTCAGAAATCTCATAGAAACATTTAATTTTATTCAATTTTTGTTTGGAGAAACCCCAATTTGTATACGCTAACTCAAGCTTGCATTCAAGTACTACTATCATGTAGTAATGTGTACTGGGTTACAAGGGTATATTGATTATACATTAGCTTTTTTATTATTATTATCATTATTATTACTCCTCCGTAATCAAAATATCTTAATATATATAATTGATAAGTAGTTTCCTTATATAATTTTTTAAAAAAACTATTACTATGAAATATTAATTAAGGTATGTATTAAAAACTTTTGGTTTTTTATTGTGATCTTAAATTTAAAGTATTAAAAGTTTTTGAAAGATAATATATATAATCAAAATTTTATTTATAAAATATTAATAATAAATAAAATTTTACACAATTATATTATATAAATAAATAAATGTATAAGAAAGAAATCGTGGTACATGAGATATTTTTTTTAACGTATAGTATATAATTTCTTATTTAAAAAGATTAAATAAATACTCCATTAAATTTGACATATAATAAGTTTAGAAAATGGAATTCATTTTTAATGTTATTTTATTCTATATATTTATATATAATAAAAACACACTCCCTTAATCCCTCCGTCTTTTAAAGGATTGGACGCCTTAGCAGATATGGACATTAAGAAAAGTGGTTATTTTTAGAAGTATTATGGTAAAAACATGTTAGGTAATGTTAGTTTTTTCATAGTGAAGGGTGTTTTTTATTTTATTTTATTTCCCTTATGAATTGTAAATTTTTGTGAGACGATCAAAATGAAAAGTGTGCAATTTAAAAGTAAACGGAGACAGTATTATAATTTAATATTTATTTTATTCTATTAAAATTTATAAAATAATTTATAACTAAAACAAAATTTGTATTTAATTTAAATTTGTAAAATATCATGGGAATCGATTTGCAACTATTAATATTCGTGCACTTAGATTTAATTCAAATATATTTATTAGCAGTAAGTATACATTGGTAAATTATTCACTAATAAAGTTTGCAACTAAATTAAAATTAATGCAATTAGTTATGAATATGCATAATTAAAATTAACACAATTTTTATTATATAAAATTAATTAATGTTACAACTAAATATAAAAAATAATACATCTATTAAGAAAAACTCATATATAATTAAATTAAATTTAGATAATTTGTTATAGAAAAGGTAATTTCTAAATACATATCCATGAGTATATAGGATGAGTTAGTCTCTTGTGTCCCCAGATGCACAAGGTGTGTACATATACAATATTTTGTTTTATAGGATATACACTTTAATTAAAGGATAAAATATTTTGTTTTAAAGAGTATATACTTTTATTAATTTTTTTTTTCAGAAAATAAAGGGTGCATGCCCTTATACTAAAGGATATACCATTAATATAAAGGGTATTTGGGCGATGTCCTCGGGGCACACAAGTTTTAGGCATATAGGATATCAATTAATACTCTCTCTGTCCTATAGAAATGTGAGCGTTTGTTTTTTCACGTGGATTTAGAGATATAATATTTTAATATGTCGTAAAAGTAAGAGAAATAATATTTTAATGTAAAGTGGGTAGTTGTATTATTATTGTATGGACGCTATGGAGATATGGAATATTTTGTATGGATTCCAAAAAGGGAAATGTACACTTATATTGTAACGAACAAAAATGACAAAATGTGTATGTTTTAGTAGGACGGATGGAGTAATTTAAATTAGAAGAATGTAATAAATATATAAACAAAATAAAACATACAATATGTGTACTGCTGAGTATTGAAAACATATTATAGTGCTTACTCCTGGTAATTATATTGAAGCACATAATTGGTTGAACTCGAATTTTTGATGCAATCCCCAAGAATTGAGACAATTCAATTTTATTAAAACAATTCAAATTAACAATTAAATTATATACATTTTTACTCTTAATTGTATATGTTTTTATTTATATTTGTATATGGGTGCACCCTATCTTTAGGTGCACCTGGGTGCACACTATAAATTGCCTATATATATATATATATATATATATATATATATATATCTTTAATATACTAAAGGAGAGTTTAACTTTGATGATGTGTCGTCATCAGAATTATTCTCAATTATTTTAATAGTTAATTGAAATTTAATGTAGATAAATACATATATTATTTTAAGATTTGAATATGATATTATCAGATCAAAATTAATTATTATTAATTAAAAATTAATATAAATAAATACATATATTTAATTTAAGATTTAGAAAATTTATCCCCTCTCCACCTATAAATAAGACTTTATATTCATTCGTTCTACACACATAATTTCTTTATCATGACGAACAAAAGCTTTCTTAGAATTCTAAAGAAAGGTATCATTTATTATTATTATTATTATTATTATTATTATTATTGATTAATTTTTGTTTTTTCTTTTATTTTGTAATTTTTTTTTGTTTTATTCTGTCTTTTATTTATATGGAAAGGTATCCAATTGTATTATTATTATTGATTGTTTTATGTTGTTTCTTTTAAAATTTTTAATTTATTTTTATTTTTATTTTGGTTTTAGTTTTTTTTTAATTGTTAGTATGTAATTTTATAATCTTTTAATTTTTTTTACGTAATTAACTTTTTCTTTATATATTTAATTTTAAAAAATTATTATCTTTTATGATTTCACTTTTGATTATAATTTACTTACTATTTCTTTTATATTTTTTATGTTCTCTTAATTTTTTTTAAAGGTGAGTTTAATTTTGATGATGTGTCGTCACCAGAATTATTATCAATTATTTTAATTATTAATTAAAATTTAATGTAGATAAATACATATATTATTCTAAGGTTTGAATATGATATTATCAGATCAAAATTAATTATTATTAATTAAAAATTAATATAAATAAATACATATATTTAATTTAAGATTTAGAAAATTTATCTCATCTCCACCTATAAATAAGATTTTATATTCATTCGTTCTACACACATAATTTATTTATCATGACGAACAAAAGCTTTCTTAGAATTCTAAAGAAAGATATCATTTATTATTATTATTATTATTATTACTATTATTGTTATTGATTTTTTTTTCTTATATTTTGTAATTGTTTTTTTGTTCTATTCTGTCTTTTATCTATATGAAAGGTATCCAATTGTATTATTATTATTATTGATTGTTTTATGTTGTTTCTTTTAAAATTTTTAATTTATTTTTATTTTTATTTTGGTTTTAATTTTTTTTAAATTGTTAGTATGTAATTTTATAATCTTTTAATTTTTTTTACGTAATTAACTTTTTCTTTATATATTTAATTTTTTTAAAAAATCATTATCTTTTATGATTTCACTTTTGATTATAGTTTACTTACTATTTCTTTTATATTTTTTATGTTCTCTTAATTTTTTTTTATTTTTTATGATTTTAGTTTTGATTATAGTCTACTTACTATTTATTTTATATTTTTTTATGTTCTTTTAATTTTTTTTATTTAACTTTTTTTTAGTTCTGTTTTTTTAATTATTGGTATGTAATTTTTTAAACCTTTGATTTGTTTACGTAATTTTTTCATGGTTAATTTACAATTTTTTAATTAATTTTTTTATGGTTTCAATTTTAATTATATTTTTTATTTAAAATTTCTTTTTTTTTTATTTATGTTTTTTTAAAATATTATTAGTATGTAAATTTTTTCTATGTTATTTATTTATTTTTCATGGTTTTACGTACAAATTTATTTAATTAAAATTTTTATGAAATTATTTTTTTTCTTATTTCTCCGAATATATTTATAATAAAATTTTAATATTATATATTAATTTAATTATAATTTTTTTATATTTTTTTAAAATTTTTAAATTATTTTTTCGTTATTTTTTTAATTTTATATGTTTTATCTTTTATTTATTACTATCCTCCTATAAATTAAATTTTTTATCTTCAAGTACTATACAAATTCTGAAGAAATGTATCCATTTATTTTTTTTATTATTACTTTTAAAATTTCTATTGATTAACTTCATGGATATTCTTTTATATTTTTTTAAATAAAATTGGTTTTAGTTATGTTTTTCTTTTAAATATTTTTATTAAATTTTTTTTCACGGTTAATATTATAATTTTTTTAATTAATTTTCTTAAAATTTCTCTTTTATTTATTTCATAATTTATATTGAATTTATTTATTTTTTATTAATTAATTTTATTATAAATTTATTTCTTCAATAATTAAATTAATATATTTTAAATTTTTTGATTAATTTATTTCTGCAACCATAATCATAATAAATTCAATAATTATTTTTTTAAAATTTTTGGGAAAATCAATTTAACAACGAAATTAAGATGCAAAAATTCACATTTGATTATATATAAATTGAATTTTACTCTTCAATATAAACTTATATTAGATTATAATTAAAAAATAGTTATATTAAACTTAAATTATATTTTTTTTAAATCGTTGAATAAATAGTTATATTAAACTTGAATTATATTTTTTAAAATTATAATTTTATAATCCGTATAATACACGGGATCCATACTAGTATATATATAAACCCTAAACACTTGACCCAAAAAAAAGTATAAATCCTAATTTAAAACAACCAAAATGATAAAAATTAAACTTTTGCTCGAAGAGAGTAAGATATACTAGTTCCTCATGTATTTCAACCATTTACAAATTTGATTTTGTTGTATCAATTAGTCGATACCCAATAAATTTACTAAATTAACGGTGAAGTTACTAAGTTAAGTATATTCTGAATTTAGTCTAGATCAATACGAGAAGGGTCAATTCTAAGATTTTAATTATGACTAGGTTGATGTTTCGAGTTTAAATACAGGGAGTCATATAATTATGAATTGACTTCTTCTAGTTAATATTTTAAGGTATTATTTATATTTGTTTTGAGTTTTTAATATAATATTTTAATTTTAAATAATATATAGAAGGTGAGTAGTTATGTTTTAAAATATATAAATTTATTATCAAAGAAGAAAAAATGAGTACTATTAATTAAAAATGAAATAACGTATAGAAGATGATTTATTAATAAAATATAGTAGTATGTAGGTATAAATAGGGTGAGTGATTTTTAAAATTTTAATTTTATGAAACCTAATTATCGAAACCTAAAACTAATTTTAATTTGATCCTCCTTTACATTTAATTAGTTAATCAGTTCTCAAAAATTTTAATCGGTTATAAGCTACTTCCTCCATTTATAAATACAAAATTTAACAAACGTCATTCTTCTTTTTTCTTAACAACTATTTTAAGGGTATAATAATTATTTTATGTAATAAATAAAAATTAATGTTCTGCTTTAAATATTCGCACTGCACCAGTTAACTCTTTAACTCCTTCCAATTATATCACTTATTAAATTGTAAATTCATTATTTTTTGTATTATTATTACGCCATATTAATTTCTTCTAGTTTTGATTAACGTTAATAATGTAGTTGTAGGGTTATATATTAATCGTAACAATAAATTCTTATTAATTTCAAAATAAAATATTGGAAAACCAGATACACTAGATACTCCCAAATCCATTCCTATCCGAAAATTTTAAGACGGGATGAAAGCACACGGCACTGTTTATGGTATGGATATTAATACTAACATGCACAATAATATAATTAATATTAATAGTAGTATAATAATGGAGTAATACACTTTTCATCTATCAATAAGTTAATCATTTCCTTTTTTGTCACGTAAATTAAAAAATATATTATTTAATAAAGTGGGTAGAAGTACGAGTAGTGAGTGATAAATTATGTGTGGATTTTGTTACAAAAAAATGAATACTTTAGAGTAAACGATCAAAATAAAAAATGAATATCTTATCACGCGTACAATAGGGGTATAACTTATAAGTTAGGAAAAGTCTTATATGAGACCGTCTCATGTTATAAAATCTTACAAGTATGGTATTGAAATTTATAATTGCTTAATAAAATATTTTTTCGTCTTGTATGAGACCGTCTCATGTAAAATCTTACAAGTATGGTATTGAAATTTACAATTGCTTAATAAAATATTTTTCACCTATTGTTATAGATAGTTTGGTATTTTTATTTAATACTCCCACTATTCCATTGATAAGTATCAATTTTGCCATTTTGGTCAATTTCAATACAAAGTATCCATTTTCTTTTTGGGTTGTATGACACACATAATAATATTATTATACTTAACCCACTACACATGGAGCCCACACTCAACACTAATATAACTATCCATTATTAAAATATTATTCTCTCATCTCATTATACTTTAAAATATCTACATTAATACAACTACCCACTTTACATTGAAATATAGTATCTCTCAACCCACTATACATTAAATATTATATTTCTTAATCTCCATGTAAAAAGCAAAAGTAAACATTAAAATGAGACAGAAAAAATATATATAACTTATATAAAACATTTTTTAGAATATAAATGTAATTTTATCTTTATAATTTATGTCATATATTACAATTGTGAGTTATGGTTTATTCTACACATAGATTTAGGGTTTATCTTAGGATTTTGTATTATTTCATAAGGTATTCATATGAATATCTTTTTAATCTATAATTGAAAATAGTTCACATACAACCAACATCTTTAATATATAATTATATAATTTATAATGAGAAATATAAGAGAAATAATGTAGAAATAGAGTAAGAATTCTAAGTTTTTTTAATGACCGGACAAAAAGATCGAACCAGTGAAAGCAACAAATCAATTGATTGGACCGGTATAATTTGAGGTTGAACCGATAGTAACTCAATTGTAAAAATGTAATTCAATTTTTGACTCAATAACTCGGTTATAAACAATAATAACTCATACGTATATGACTCAATTACAAGAGATATATTTGTATTTCAGTTTAGTCACAATTGAACACAAAATATATGGCTCAATTTATGATAAATAAATACTCCTATATGATTCAATTAAGTTATTTAGCTAATGGCCGGTTAGAAGTGATTCAGTTATATATATATATATATATATATATATATATATATATATATATATATATATATATATATATATATATATATATATATATATAACAAAAACTTTTCTTACTGACGTGTCGTCTCCAGATCGCTCCAATGTGACGTGTAATTTTCTCAATTTTTTGGATTTTTTAATACTTTTTTTTAATATTTTCTTTATTTACTTTTAATTAACTTCCTTATTTAATATTTTCTTTTTTAAATAATGTGTTTCTTATTTTTAATAATGATAACATTTTTAATATTTTATTTATTTATTTGGATATCATTAATTAATTACTAAATCTTTTAATACAATAAATTAATTAATATCAAATTAAATCAGTTATATAAAAGAAAAAAATAGTGTTCCATATAATATTCTCTCTCACCCCACCTATAAATAAGACTTTTTGGTTATTCATTCGAAATACATACATTCAATTCTCCAAGAGAAGGAATATGAGCTTTCTTCAAGTTCCTCTAAAGAATTGATTTATGAAAGTATAAAAATTTATTTCAATAGAACGAATCAAGTAGAGATTCGATCTACCTCTAAAAGATAGATTCAAGGTATTCTTCAAGATGAAGAGAACTGATTCAAGTATTCTTGAATCATTTTACCTCTTAAGAATCGATTCTTCAAGCGGAAGAGAATCGATTCAAGAATTCTTGAATAGATTTATATTTTAAAAATCAATTTTTCTAGAGTAAGAGGATCGATTCAAATATTATTGAATCGATTTACATCTTAAGAATCGATTCTTCAAAAGAAAAAAAAAACTTTAATCGATTTACATCTTAAGAATTGATATTCAAGAGTAAAAAAATCGATTCAAGTATTCCCTCTTAAGAACCTCTTAAGAATCGATTCAAGTATTCTTTAAGATCTACCTCTCTAAAGTATTGATTCAAGTATTCTTCAACTGAAAGAGTATCGACGATCCAAGTACTCTTGAATCGATTTACCTCTAGAAATTAAGAATAAGAGGTTAAAAAACTAATTCATGTATAGAATAGAAATATTAAGTTCTTTAAGTTAAATCATTATTTCATATCAAATAACATTAAAATTGAGTTTGTAAATATTTGTTAATTTTATAAATTTAGTATATTAATATTTATTTATTTACATATATCTTAATTATTAAATTATAACATATGAATTATAAAATTTATTTTCTTTAGTTGTTTATATAATTTAAAACTAATAAAATTAAATAAAAAATTAAAATTAATAAATTCATTACAAATTTATGAATATTTAAAAGAATATTATATATAAATTAATTTTATTTATATATTATACTCCCTCCATCCCTTTTCAATATTTACGTTTCTATTTTGTGCGTCCCATTTCAATGTTTACGTTCTCCTTTTTGGAATATGGGACTCACCTAAAATAATTAATATATTATCCAACACTAATATACATATTCACTTTACATTAAATATTATATTTTTCCACTCACTATCTATTAAAATATTATACTTCTTAATCAATGTGCAAAAAGCAAACGTAAATATTGAAACGGGACGGAGGGAGTATATATTTTTTATATTATTTTCTTAAAATGGAAATAAAATTATTATTATATAATTAATTAAAAAGTACTAAAACATAATCATGAGTAAAAATTAATACTCCATTTAATATTATATATAATATTACGTATATTTTTAATATATATATATAGCAACTATTTAAAATATTTTAATAATTTTGTTTTAATTAATTATAAAATGTTTGACCTTTTTTTCATAAATAATATATATATATATATATATATATATATATATATATATATATAACAAAGTTCTTTTTTCGTTAACGTATTGTTTGATTGTTGTCCAATTCACCTAGATTTTGTCGTATTTTTATGTTCATTTTGTGTGTGTTTAGTATGTTTTAGCATCATATTTTGAGTGATATTGATGAATTTGATGAGGGTTACTAACTTGAATGGTATTAATGTTAAATAGGTGTTTTGGAAGGAGAATAGAGCAAACGGAGAGACGAAATTGTGAATTCAAAGAAGCGAGTAAAAACTCGGTCGAATTTTCAAAAATTCGACCGAATTTTACTTACAGAATGGAGCCAAGGAATTGCTTAAAAACTCGGTCGAATTTTTAATAATTCGACCGAATTTCTCTTACAGTGTGAAATTGAAGCTTGGGCAAAACATGAAAACTCGACCGAATTTTTAAAAACTCGGTCGAGTTTTTTGACACTTTGAAGGCGGAAAACGTGTTTAGTTTTTAGGAAGCGCAAAATGCATAAAAACTCGACCAAAGTATAGAAATTCGATCTAATTTTCATGCAAAAATGCCAGCTGTAACTTCGACTTTTGGGCATTCAAGAGGGGTATAAATACCCTTAATACTCACTTCTCACATCAGATTTGCAAAGGGGGAGATTCCAAGAAATACACCACACACACTATTCTCTACATTTTACACCTTCATCATCATCCATCCACCATCTTATCATCCATCCTCTCCATTTTCTTTATCTCTTCACCACTAATTTATTGAGGATTGAGGATTGAGGATTGAGATTGGGAGCTTGCAAAGTGAAGGAAGATATCCAACCTACCTCAAGAAGAGAAGATATCTTGCTTTTCATTTGTAATCCTTTTGGTTTATTTTGAAACAATGAATATATTTAAGCATTTTGAGGATGTTTTGATAATGTTTGTTGTTGGCTAGACCTCTAGTGAGGCTAGCCACAAGATGGATTAAGGTTTTGTGGGTTTGTTGGATTTTAAATGATAGTTGATATGATATTTGGTTTTTCTTACACGATTTATGATTCACTTTACTCGTATTATGACTTGTGTGATTAAAATTTCTATTTATGATGTTAAGAAAGTCATTCCGATATTGTAACTAGGGTTTTGATTGAATCATGTTATAGTATGAAGAGTGCATGTTAGTATGTGAAGTATGTGGTAGCATCTTTATATACTTAGAACATTCATGTGAGGACACTTAGTTAATGGATCTATGTAGGTTATTAATTTAGTGAGAAGAACCAATCTTATGATCATAGTACCCATGAGGGAATTGAGAGTAAGTGACAATCTTTTGTGCTTAAAACTCGTAATGACTTGAGGACCAAATTACCTTGGTCATAGGGATTAGGGGAACCTTTGTGATTGCTTCTAGTCCATGTATCTTGATACTAGTCATTTGAATCTAAAAAGTCTTTATAAGACCTTTAATCTTGAATGTGGTTAGCCTTGCTCCTCTTTAGATTACTCACCTTTCACTTCATTTTCATTTTTGGTTATTTGTCTCTTGCATAAATCTCATTTAGTTGTCATTTAGTTTACTTGCTACTTGAGTAGATAATTTGTCTTTTAATTCTAAAAACTCACAATCCCGATCACTCTTACAAAGTATGATTAAAAACAAATACGGATACACCTCGAATTGAACTCTCCCTTTGATCGATATTTAAATTGGGTCAATAACTACACACGATAAGGTATGCTTACCTTGTTCAATTATACCAAAATTGGCTTAAAGTTCATTGTTCATGTATAGTTTTACTATTTATTTATTTTTCCTATACACTTATTATGACTTATTTACTTTAGTATATATATATATATATATATATATATATATATAACAAAGACCTTTTTTCGTTAACGTGTTGTTCATGTATAGTTTTACTATTTATATATTTTTCCTATACACTTATTATGATTTATTTACTTTAGTATCATTAATTGCAATTAATAAATAAATCATTCGATATAAATAAATAAATTAGTATAAAATTAAATAATGTACAGAAAAAAAGAATAAATTGAATTCTTTTTATATATAATTGATATTTATTTTAGACAAATAGTAAGATTTATTACTAAAAATTACATGCTTTGATCATAACTGCACTTAAATACAATGAATAAAATGAAACACTAACAACTATATAAATATACAGTAAAGAGACAAAATTGTCCCTATGTGCTTGCACATTTTTTTAAAAAGACAGGGAGAGTAATAAATAGTTTTCAATTATATTATATTATAAAGTAACATTAAAAAAATATAAATTAAGGTTCTTTCAAATAATTAGAAAATATTTACCTATATATTAACTTTTTACGTGATTTAGTTATAAATTACATTATCAAAAGTTAAATGTTATAATTTGTTGCAAATCCTTTATATTGATTAAAGAAATTGTCTAGTTATAAGAAAAAATTGCTTAATTAATGTTGTTACGTTATATAACACGAATTATTTAATTATAAAAAATAAAAATAATAATTAAATAATTCAGCGTTGTATGTGGGTTTCATACTATATATATATATATATATATATATATATATATATATATATATATATATATATATATATATATGTGTGTGTGGTTTGGTTGAATTTTTAAATTGAATCAATAATCGAGTCAATAACTTCTTCGTCATTTCGATTCGAGTATTTAAGAAATTATTCTTAAATTTAAAATAAAAAATAAATTTGATAAAGACAAAAGGTTTTTTTTTTTCTCATTACTGCATAACAAAATACTAAGTTACCGAATTTATTAAATTGTCATGTATTGAGATGTAACCAGAGGTTTATATAATTATTATATGAACCCTAAAAATTTATATTAATCTATTTATTTTTAGAGTTTATAGAATATTTAAAGATGTAGTTGTCCTTAAAATTTTTAAATAGGGGATTTACATAAAATAGTGTTTACAGGAAACTCACTCCATTATAAATATAAGGGATAGTTTTTTTTTTAAAGAGTAACAAAGGTTGTGGAATTAAATACTCTTTCATAAGCAAACCTTTATATTTTGTTATTTTAGTCTGTATTATTATAAAGTTTACATTTTTTTTTGTACAAATAGTATCTCACACAAAACAATTAATATTCTTACATGGACCCACACACTTAATCTACGTGTAGAAAGCAAACGCAGATGTTTGTTTAGAACGGAGGGAGTATTTATTTATTTTAATGAGTTGGTGTTAGCCAGTTCACGGTGAACTCTATTTTTACAAAATTATTTTTTATTACATAAAATATTACTCTTTAGAGAGATCTGAATAAAAAATATTACTATTCAAATTCTGTTCAATAAAAATATAAAAAATTACAACATATCAAAATTTAAAGAGTAATATTTTTCATTAAGAAGAGTGATACTTCATCTCTAAAAAAATTAAATTTTTATGTATTAAAGAATAATCGGTAAATCAAAATGTAAGGATTTGAAGAGTAATACTCCCTCTGTCCCGCCGAAAGGTCCCTATTTTACTGTAATATTAGGTGTCTCATTCAAAAGTTCTCATTTTTTGTTTTTTAGTAAAAAAGGCCCACCACTACCCATTACATCCCTCTAATACAACTATCCAATACGCATAAAATAATAATACTCCTTAATCCACGTGTAAAAGTAAACAACCACTTTTAACCACGATGAAGGGAGTATTTTTTATTAAGAAAATAATAATTTATCTCTACAAATAGTATTTTCTCATATATTAAAGAGTAATTCCTAACCTAGGCTTTATGTGTTAACTCGATTCAAAGTGTTTGCCTATTTATTTATTTATTATTATTATTATTAGAAACGATAATGTTATCTTAGATATCATGAAAATTTCCATATTCCTTCCACGTATCATTTTGTCTATTTAAAGGTAAAATAGCGAGAAGTTTTGTTAGCAAAATTCAATGCAACAAACCACATAAGAGGAAGTCTTTTTTAAGTGCCGATTAAATTCTTACCATAAAAAAATTGAGATTAAAAATGTGAAAATCAAATAAAATTAGGTACCAAAATTGCAAAATGAGGTGACATGTGGATGGTCTGTGTCACGTGCCACCCGGCTTGGTCACCCCCATAGGTTGTTGGGACTACATAAGAAAGTGTGGCTCCATCACGTGATCTCAGCAACCAAACTTTTTTCAATAGCATGTATAAGTACCCCCTAACATCCACCATAATTTTGCACCACCTCACTTCCTCATTTACCCTTGTAATAATAATTCCGCCACCACAACCACCCTACTAAACCACCGTACCGGCGAGGCGAGATGGTGACCGTCGAGGAAATCCGTAGTGCTCAACGCGCTGAGGGTCCGGCCAACATCCTCGCCATCGGGACGGCTACCCCGCCCAATTGCGTGGACCAGAGCACCTATCCCGAATATTATTTTCGCATCACTAATAGTGAACACATGACTGAGCTCAAGGAGAAATTTACGCGCATGTGTACGTACTCTCTTTTCTTTGAATTATGAATTAGGTTCTAGAGAATTCAATTTTTTGGCCATGTTAGAGTTGCTCCGCCGCAGAGGTGGCGGCGCCGGCAAGTTTTACTATACGTGTCGTATTTATTGTTGTGGGCATGCAATGTGTTTGTTAGGAAATCACACATCCCAATACGGAATTAATGCTATTAATTTTCGTATATATCTTTTCTTTTCTTTTTTGCGAAAATATTAAAATTCGAGTTGTATGCCGATTTTTTTTTTCTAATTTAGTTATTTTAACAAATTTAGTCATTATTTTGTGGGGTGAGTTTGGTGTAAATTGGATTTATACATAATTTTTTTTAAATTACTTTTTAATATATAAAAATTTACTTTATAGAGAATAATAATTTTTATATATAAGGGTAATAATTCATTTTATTAAGGATTAATTTTTTTTATGTAATAAAGAGTTATCTTGTTTGTTTATTTTTTCTAAATTTTATATCAAAATTAGACGAATTCTAACCTAAATAACTAAATTTTATAAATCAAATTGAACATAAAATTTTGGACAATATACAAAGTTATTTTCCATGACTTCTATAAATATTTCTTACTATATATATTTTCCATGTGGTTGAAAAAGCTAAAATATTTTGCTCTGCGTGTCATTCATATATAAAGTCTTGGTGTCATTCATGTAACGGTTGGTATGCAGGCGAGAAATCGATGATCAGGAAACGATACATGTACCTAACCGAAGAGTACCTAAAAGAGAATCCAAACGTGTGTGCTTACATGGCGCCGTCGTTGGACGCCCGGCAGGACGTTGTGGTGGTGGAGGTTCCCAAATTGGGCAAAGAAGCCGCCCAAAAAGCCATCAAAGAATGGGGGCAGCCCAAATCCAAGATCACCCACCTCGTCTTCTGCACCACCAGCGGCGTCGACATGCCCGGCGCCGACTACCAGCTCACCAAGCTCCTCGGCCTCCGCCCCTCCGTCAAGCGCTTCATGATGTACCAGCAGGGCTGCTTCGCCGGCGGCACCGTCATCCGCATGGCCAAGGATTTGGCCGAGAACAACGCCGGCGCTAGGGTTCTCGTCGTCTGCTCCGAGATCACCGCCGTCACATTCCGCGGCCCGAGCGACACCCACCTCGACAGCCTGGTGGGGCAAGCCCTGTTCGGAGACGGCGCCGCCGCGTTAATCGTCGGCGCCGATCCGATTGTCGGGGTGGAGCGTCCGCTATTTCAGCTAGTATCCGCCGCGCAGACTATCCTGCCGGACAGTGAGGGGGCGATTGACGGACACTTGCGTGAAGTCGGGCTCACTTTCCATCTCCTGAAAGATGTCCCGGGCCTGATTTCGAAGAATATAGAGAAGAGTTTGAAGGAGGCGTTCGGCCCGATCGGGATATCCGATTGGAATTCGATTTTCTGGATTGCGCATCCCGGAGGGCCCGCGATTCTGGATCAGGTGGAGGCGAAGCTCGGGCTTAAGCCCGAGAAAATGCGATCGACCAGACATGTGTTGAGTGAGTATGGGAATATGTCGAGTGCATGTGTGCTGTTTATTTTGGATGAGATGAGGAAGTCCTCCGCCAAGGAGGGGCTGAGCACCACCGGAGAAGGGCTGGATTGGGGGGTGCTATTTGGGTTCGGGCCGGGCCTCACGGTGGAGACGGTGGTGCTGCATAGCGTGTCCATCAATTGAAGTGGAGTGAAGGGCAATAATTAAAATTGATGTCTTTCCCAGTAAATTTTATTTTATTTGATTATGATGAAATTAGTAAGAATTATCATGTTTGGACTTAGGATGATTACATTTATAAAATTATAAATTTGTAAAATAATAATAACTATTAAATATGTATCCTGAATTAATAATTTCTTAATTTGTATTTTGATTTGTGATTTATGTATTGGAACGTGGAGGAAGCGCGTGTTGTTACATGAACAAAACAATATTTTTACTTTCTTACAAAGTGCCTTGTAATTTTTTTTTTAACAGCAAAAATTTCATTACAATAATAGAATAGGGTATAAGGAATACAAAAAAAAAGTTTCAATACAAATAACATCAATAACTCTAAGATATCAAAATACATTTAACACTGAAGAACTATTCACGATTGAGTTCTCAATCTTCAAAGTCATATCGATCAATTGACTCATCCTTTAATCGAATCCAACTCCAAACACGAATTTTTAATTCTTTTACGAGATCAGCTACCTCCACTTTCTCTTCCTAAAATATGATAGCATTTCTAGATTTCCATATTAACCCTATAACACATAATTTTTCCTTTTCTTACAAAGAGCCTTGTAATTAATTGAACTCCAATTTTTATTCAACACATTAAAGTAATACACATCCTTTATAACTTTTTATGTTTTAAATTTATTATATTTACATTCTCTAAAATTCTAAAATTATCCTTTAAATTTAAAAATATACACCCTCAAAATTTGGATTTCTTTTTTATTAAAATATATGAACCCCTTTCCAAATATGAACCCCTAATTAATTTTGAAGCAGATCGTATAAATTTTCAACGTCCTGATTTTATCTCATCAATTGAAGAAAATCTCGACTCTATCACCATATTTTCAAACTAAAATAATTTTTAAATTTCATCTCATCGCTCGAATAAAATTTCGACTCTAATATTGCTATATTTCTGAACAAAAATAATTTTTTAAACATTTTTCACCTTCGTGGCTAATTAACTTGGTAAACGCTATTAATTATGGTGCCAATCAGATGAATTGAGCTATTTATAAATCAATCACATCTTCACATTATAAAGCAAATGATGATAATAAAACCTAAATCAATTCCAAAATCAAACGCCTTGCAATATTAGTTAGTGGTTTGGTCTATTCATCCAAGATTTCAATTCTACTTTTAGAGATTGTTTTTCTGCAAATATTACTTATTTAACCATTTCTGATTACCAACACTCTCGTAAATCACACAACGATTGCCTTCCATTCATTAATCGAAATATTATTCAATTATTTATACAACAAACAAGTTAAAAGCACATCGGTGGATTATTCTTTTAGAAGTTATCCTTTGTCGATCTCAGCCTCATCCACGGTGTGCAAATCAAATGAGAAATTCTATTGAACTATTATATGTAAGGATAATATACTATTTTGAAATAATAAATAAAGTGTAAAGTATATTATATGTACTAAAAATTGATGATAAATATTTAAAATTAAGTGCATTTTCTTCTATTTTTCAATTTCAGTAATTTAGTTTTTTTAATGGAGTGTTTTGATTAAATGGGATTTAGGTTCATTTATAAATTATGTAATTTTGAATTTATTATTTCAATTGAAGATGTGGATGTTGAGTCTCCTTTGCATTGCTGTTATTATTATTTTTTACAGCTGAATATATGTGGTGTATTGATTGGTAAAGTGAAGAATTGGAGTCGTCACGTCAGCTATTCCAACGACAATTGGACATTCTGAGGAAATTAGATTAAGGAAATATGAAAGTTATGGGATTAATTAGAAATAAATATTTTCTTAAAACTAAAATTAAAATCGAATAAAGTTACATGACCAGACAAATTTTAACTTATATTAGTCCACGTAAGATGCAAATTGAATGTAATGATTTCTTACATTAATATAACCAATCTCGAATTTTGTAGTAGATAGATAACGTCTATAAGGCGAAAATGTTTTTCCCAAGCACTAAGAATCTAAGATACTCTAAAGGGTGTTGGATGTCCTGTTATATTTTGGTATTACATCTTATGTTATACGCGTTAGATGAGTGATACGTATGTGGAGAGAAAAATCTCAACATTTCCCCTTCGGATTAATTGTTAGGATATAGAATAGTTTATCCTACGTGTCAATCATCCAACGATTTATAACAGGAGATGTAATATCAAAATGTAACAGAAGAATCGAACCCGCTATTAAAGAATGAATGATTTCAAAAAAATTGAAATATTAATTATTATACCGATATTATAAAATTTTTTGACATATATAATATGGATAATTCGCACCTAAATTTTCAGTACAAAAATCATACTCCCTTCGTCCCTCATTAAGATGGTCTTTTGCTTTTTGACACGTGAATTAAGAAGTATTATTATTTAATATATAGTGTGTAGTCGTATTAGTGGGAGTGTGTGTCTCATATTTTAATTGTATTAGTGGGTGTGTGTGGGTCCCATGTGTGTAAAAAAAGAAAAAAGGCACTTTTTAAAGGAGACGGAGGGAGTACTATATGAAAAGTACTCAATCTGTCCGCTTTTAAGGGTATCATTTGCTTTTTGCACGTGCATTAAGGAGTATTATTATTTAATATGTAGTGGGTAGTTGTATTAGTGGAGGTGTGGATCCCATTTTTTAATTATAATAGTAGGTATGTATGAGTCTCATATATATAAAAAAATGAGACATTTGGGGACGAACACCCAAAATTTAGATATATTCTACCGTTAAAAGCGGACGGAGGAGTATTTTTTAAGAGTAGAGTTACTCCACCAAATTCAAAATTTACAATTTGTAGGGCTCGCACTTAACCTCACCTCCATATACCCCATTTCCCTCCCATTTTCCACCCTTAACACCAGGCGCTGTTTTGTTTTGTTTTTTTTTTTCATTTTTTTTAAATTTAATTTTAGTGGTATATATAATTATAATTTCAACTTATAATTTAGGTATATTTTACCCTATAGTTTACTTATTATTTATTCTTAGGATTTAAGATTAATTCTAAAAATATAATTATAATTTCCCCCATGTAATTTAGGGTATATTTCATTTCTAGGGTTTAGAATATAATTGTAATTTAACCCTTGTGCTTTATATTTTACCCCTAGAGTTTAGGGTTTATGGTATATTTGTAATTTCATCCATACGGTTTAGGTATAATTTTAATTTCAACTTTGTGATTTAGGGTATACTTTATCCATAAAGTTTAGAGTTTAGAGTATAATTATAATTTCACCCTTATGGTTTAGGGTATATTTTACTCCTAGGATTTAAAGTTTAGGGTATAATAGTCATTTAAGTATAGTAAATAAAATTTAAAAGAAAAAACAACATAAATGAAGAAAGATAAATTCAATTGGTGGGACTAGTTCCACCTAAGTTACACCCTATTTTTTAATATTTTTTAATAGCGAGTAGTATACGAGTTATTTATACTATGCTAAAGTGCTTGCTTGTTGACGTGTGTTAGGGGTGTTAAACGAACTGAGCGAGTTCGAGTACCCTATACTCTAGCTCGACTCGAGTACTTATCAAGCCGAGCTCGACTCGTTACGATAACGAGTTTATATATAAGCTCGGCTCGTCTCGAAAAATACTCGAGCGAGCTCGAGCTCTGCTCGTTAAGCAAAAATGTTGAGTTTTCGAGCCGAGTCGAGCGGAGCTCAGTCGAGTCAAGCCCAATATTAATTAATATATTATGTATTTTTTATTATATTTATAATATTTATTTTAATATATATTATTATAATTATATAATAATAATAATAATTAATAATATTAATATTATTAATTATTATTTTTGAGCCTTAACGAGTCGAGTCGAGCTCAGCTGGTTAACTAAACGAATATATAAACGAGCTCGAATAGAAAACGAGTTGAGCCGAGTTCGAGTTTTTCGAGCCGAGCCGACGAGTTGCTCGTTTCCCTCTGCATGTATATGTATATAAAGCTAGATGCAATTAGTTTAATCTAGGCGTATAAATTATGTTAGTCGGATTATATCCCTCGTATTGAGTCGCCTCCAATGCAAATTATGCAATGATTCACCATTTGTTTCTTAGCTACTCATAAAATTATACTCTTTCTATGCTTTCTGTGTTGTGTTAAGTTTATTTCCGATTTAAAAATTAGGTTTTGATTTTTAAAATATGACATCAAAATTTTCAAAAAAAAAAAAAAAAAAAAAAAAAAAAAAAATATATATATATATATATATATATATATATATATATATATATATATATATATATAATTTATTAATTTCCAATTCACTTACTTTTATACGTTTTCTCTTTTTAATTAATATATTCTTGCCTCCTTCTATACGCATTTTGCTATTTACAGTTCATTTCAATACAAAATGTGCATTTCATTCTAGTAGATAGACCCTCACAAATCGATTAATAAATATATATGTGCCCACTGCTAATACTACCATAACTATCCATTATACATTAAAAATATTATATTTCTTAGTTTAATAAACATTAAAATATTACATCACTTAAAGCTTTGTGAAAAAAAAATGCACATATTGAAGAGGTATAGAGGTATTACTTTTTTCTCTCCTCTCTCATCTTGTCTCTCGCATCAATTAATATTATTTTATGCATATCACAATACAGTTTTTACACATTAATTTGACATAAAGTTAATTTATACTTTCTCTGTCCTACTGAAACGTACGTATTTTTCCATTTTGGTCCGTCCCAATACAAAGTGTGCATTTTTCTTTTTTGGTAAAGAGACCCACAAAAATGAATTATTTCTCTCTTTGGGTCCACCCATCACACTAATACACTTACCCACTTTACATTAAAATATCATTTCTCTCACCTCAATACACATTAAAATATTATATTCCTTAATTTACGTGCAAAAGGTAAACGTTCACCTTTCAATGGAATGGAGGGAGTACACTACTAGAAAGTAAAAAAAATAGTATATACGATCAAGGCTTACACAAAATCAAAACAAACATAGTCAAAATTATGAATGATTTTGGGATGCACCCAAGATTTATAAGTTTAAATATGGTAGTGGGTGGTTTTTTTTTTCTAAAAAATTTTAATTATATTATTTTATTTAATGGTGAAGATTAAAGACATCCTAGTTGGACTCTTAAAATATTTGGTAATTTTTCTCATTTATTTATACAACATCCTTCACGTATCATTTTTACTTAATAATCTCAAAAGATAATTTAATTTCGAAATTGTTACTCTCACCTAGCGCACATAACATATTTTATACTTTATTTATTATAAAAAAATAGTGTTCCCCTGTTCCGATTAAACCTATACATTTATTTTTTATACGTAAATTAAGAAAAATAATATTTATAATATGCAGTGGGTAAATGAATACTCCCTTCGTCTCATAATACTTTTCTCACTTTCCTCATTTGTTTGTCCCACAAAACCTTTCACCCCCAAAAAAGGAAACACCACTTTATCCAACAACCTCAAAAGTTACTTTAATTTCAAATTTGTCACTCTTTTTTCACACACATATTATTACTTTATACTTTTTATTACCTAAAAATACTACAATACCCTCCAAAGTCAATAAAGTTGGTCAAAAAGTGCAACTTTTCTTAAACAACGTGGAACAGTAAAGGTGAAAAGTATTCCGAGACAGAGGGAGTATAATATTTTAATGTATAGTAAGTAGTTATATTAGTATTGTATGGACTCATAGAGATATGGTAATTATATTTCGTATAGGCCACTTAACAAAAGGAAAAATATAAATTTTATATTAACAAATTAAAATAGCAAAATATAAACCTTTATTTTTACGCAATTAAATTTTCAAACAGTAATATAAATCTTTGATTGGGTTGAAGTGAGTAATTATTTTCAACTTTTAATAAAATAATTTTTAAAAAAATATTATTGAATTACGTTAAAAGTAGAGGGTTACACCGGTAATGGAGGGAGTATCTCGTTATTATAAGTGTCAAAGAAATGTATGAGATCATCTCACGGATTGGCTTTCGTCAAACGTATAAAAAGTGATGATTTTTTTTAAAAAAATAACACTACTGTTCAGTTGATAAAAGGTAAAAATAGTGTACTAAATTATTTTATAAATAATATATAATATAAATAAGAAAATAAATATTTAAAAATTATAAAAATGATATCACCTTAAAACATTTCATAAAATATTGTCTTGTGGTTAGTTGAGTTGCGTATTGAGTTTATTGCAATTAAAAATTTTGTACTTTGGAAGCTACAACCTACATTAGGTCGGCTGTGAAGTGGAATCTTGGCTGACTACTAACCTTAAAATAATGCCAATTCGAAACTTTTGTACTCTTAACAAATGTGTTTTCGCCGGCTACTTCCGTTATTCGTACATCTGTTTACATTGCATTTAATTTTATCAATGAAAAATTACTCAATATATACATTATTATTTTTATAAATAAAATATAGTACTATATACTAATCAAATTTCGTATATATATTGTGATTTTTTTATATATTTTTGTTGAGATTAGTAAATTTTTCATTTAAAGGAGTAATAGTTCATTTTTTATAAATAATAAATTTTTATGTATTAAAAAATAATTTTTTAAAATCAAAATACACGGTGAACCGAACTCACATGACACATTCTCTTTAATTAAAATTGTTCCACTATTTTTGCAACTATCTAATAATGATAATAGTCAGTACTTTCTTTGTCCCACAAATTATTGTTACAGTTACTGTTTGTACATATATGAAAGAATATGATATTAATTTTAATATCTAGTAGGTTAAAAAAATTTAATATTTTAATGTAATGTACTTCATTTTTTACACGTTATTAACTAAACCTTAGTATAACTTTATTCTTTATATATTTATTTTTGAGTTCCAGTCTTACCCATACTTTCTATATATATATATATATATATATATACTAACTTTTTTTCTTCCGTATACTACACACATTAATTAGTATACTTTATTTTAGATTAATAAAATAAATTAGTTTAAATAAGTTTTATTATTATTATAAACAAAATATTTATGTTAATTAAATACTTTAGCTAAATTATTAATTTATATAATTGTTTGTGTTTTCTTCGATTAACCACATCGCGACACATCATATTTTTAAAAATTATTTATAGCAATGTATTCGCAATTAGTATATATATATATATATATATTTTTTTTTTCTTTTTTAATTCACGTGTTCACCTATTCTTGAAAGACTATAGAAATTAAGATTTGTTTTTATACATCTAAAGATTTTAGACTTTAATGTTTATTTTTAGCGTATTATTAAGTATATTGAGGGTATTAATAACAAAAATTAACATAAAACTATTGGCAATGGATCATCAACAAAAATATTTAATAACGGGAATTTTTTTTATTTACCGACTACTATTTTACTAATAAACGATTATTAATAGATATTTCTGTCTTTTAATAAAGAAGGATGTGTATTTAGTGGTACCCTTTTAGAATATATCCGTTAAAAAATCCAATTTAATAAAAAAATATTCCATTTGAAATAAATATTTTTTTAGTGAACTTGGTATGATACCCTAAAAAATAAAAATAAAAAAAAGTATAATGAATTTACTTTTCTTAAACCATGGATCAATAAATGTGAACAATTTGCCTTAGATGAAAGTATTTATTATTTTTATTCAAAGTAAAACTTGACATGTTCAAAGAAATAGTCGATGTATTTGAAAAGTTATACTACTCCTTATTTATTTATTTTTTATTTTTTTTATTTTTATTTTCTTGTAAAGGAGAGACCTACCTTGATTAGATCCGCATAACTCATAGACATTTCACTAAATATATGTTAGTAATTCATTCATTCCTTGATATGTATCCATATAATTTATGGCAAAAGTTCCTGCGCCACCGGGGACAGATACTCCGTGTTCCCATTTGAACACAACCCTCCCCTCTATATTCTATTTAAACCTATGTATTGCTAGGGATTTAAATTGCAAAGGGACACGAAAATTGCAAAGGCGCACGGATTGTGCTCTGTGCACCCGGGTGCACAGGAAAGACGGGTCGATCTATTGTTAAAGTATAATTGTTATATAGATAAAGTATGCTTATTGATACATAAAATATGTTTATAGTGAATCGTATTATAACACTTTAAAAATATATTTTAATTTTAATTCATTATTCATCGTATTTTAGATAATATACTTTAACTACAAATTATTATTAACATATTTTACCTATAAAACGAGCATACTTTAGCAGCAGATCAACCCGTCTCACAACCCGTCCCACAAAAGTACAGTTTCACAAGAGACTTTATCTAAAATAAAATTAAAATTTAACGTACCAAAATTCAAAATATGCGTAGATATTACTACTAATTCATGATTTTCGAACACATAAAACCCAAAACAAACCTACCATGACTAAACATGGTCTTTATGGGAAAAAAAAGGGCGAAGTATTATGTTCAATTTCTATGTGATGCTTTTTCTTAATATTTATTTTAATTAGACTTAAATATTAATGTGTGCATTTAAATAAAGAAATTGGCGTTACTGCCAGCACTTAATTAATTATTGTTAAGATTTTTTAATTCTGGTTCATTATACAAGTATTAATTACTACTCCATTAATTAATTAATTAAAATTTTTTAATATCCAGAAGTAATTCATAATGTATGTATTTATTAAAAAAACGCATTTTTGAACCATTTTAATAGCTTGATTTAAATACATTATTAATCATGACATATTGTTTTAAATACTCTAATTTCTTAATTTTTTTATGTTTAAATTACAGAATATATTATTTGACTAGTTTTTTAGACAAAATTTTTTTAATAAAATAAAATAATAATAATAATAAAATAGACAAATAAAGAAATGGAGCTTATTTTGAGATGACAAAAATTGCTCAACTCATCAGCTGCTTGATTACAAGCCGCCTTGCTCATTCATATCAGCCCATTTAATGAAATGGGCCCATTCCAATTGCTCAACCCAAAAGCAACTGCCATTTGTTTTTCAAATAATTTGGGCTGATAGTTGTTGGAGTGCCCCAATTATAATAATGTATTCACCAGCCAACTTTGCTCATCAAATTAGTTGGTCAATTCTCAAAATAAGAAGATAGAGTAATTTTCATTGTATTTTCTACTTTCCATTTAAATATAGATATAAATATAAATATATATAATAAGAGCAAATGTCAAAATTGGTCCTGGAATTTCTGCTTTCCTGCAAGCCTTCGAAACCCGACCCTATGGGAAACCCGAGCTGATCCGCATCTCCGGCGTCCTCGCTCTTGGCTACCGGGAATCGGCTGCAAGAGTTTGAGAAGCTGCTGGATCTGGAATTCGAGTTCCAGCCGATTTTGACTCTGGTTCAGGAACTGAAGACCTCCAGTTTCCGAGTCGACCCGGAGGAGGTTCTAGCGGTGAACTTCATGCTCCAACTGTACAACCTGCTGGACGAGAGCAGTGAAGGGCGTGGGTGCGGCTCTCAAGGTTGCGAAGCCATTGAATCCAACAAAACGACGGGTTTGGTGAAGAAGCCTTTCCACAAAACGGCGGCGTTTCAGATCCGGTGTGGTGGAGGTGGTTTTTCGACGTCGGCGGAAACCCTATGGCGTCCACGGCTGCGTTGTACATCTTCGGCGGTGATTCCAAGGTTTGAAAGTGGGTGACTAAATTGTAACCACTTATCAGATCCCCTGTTTTGTTATCGTCATCAGCCTTCAACCAATCAAGATCTTCAAATTCTCCTCTCTTTTCTATTCTTCAGCTTTCTCTCTCTTCTTTCTCACTTGAGATCCAACCCCATCAATCAACAAACAATCAACCCTTAGAGCCCCACTACCTAAGACTTTGATATTAGGTTCGAGACATGGCATGGGAATTCCAATGCCTTCCACCAATAATATGTTGACCTAGTTGTCTGGGTCAACATTGAGGTAGTCCCCGTAGCACAATGGTGGAACAATTAATATTGAGGGCTAGAAGCGAGGGCTAGAAGCGGCAGTGTGGGAGGCTGAAACTCGGTGGAGGATCGACTCCTTGTGCGCAGTAGTTACATTGAGGTAGTCCCCCGTGGAACAATTAATATTGAGGGCTAGAAGCGGCAGTGTGTGAGGCTGAAACTCGGTGGAGGATCGACTCCTTGTGCGCAGTAGTTAAAGATATTACTTGAGGATCCTTGTGCGCAGTAGTTAAAGATATTACTTGAGGATCCATTGTGTGGCTACCGCGGTTTACCTGGAGGCAGTTCTGAGGGATCGGGATTGTTTCCTCGAGAACTAGTCGGGCGTAAGCCCGGAACCTCGATCATAAAAAAAAATAAAAAAAAAATACAAACAATCAACCCAACCGAACTAAAGATGGACTAATAAATCAAACAAGAAAGAGTGTCTGTGGACTTCTCTCAAAAGTTTGAATCTTTATTTTTAGAGCGCGTGTGATACACACAAAATTTTTCGACGAATTTTATGAACTTTCGGCGAAAAATGACTGAATTTGGACCAGATGGACCTAAAACGGACCTCGGAGGACCAAAAATGAGAAATACAATAAAAAAAGACTAAAGTTGGAAAATGTCATACTTAGAGGAACAATTTTGATATTTATCCAAATAATAATGACAAATTTATTTGATTAACTCTTCCCTTTTTTATAAGGTTATGTAGTGTTTATGTAAGAAGGATTATGAGAGGAATGTATTCATGGATTCATAATTTTACTCTATAAAAATACGTATTTAAGGTAATTAAAATATTATTCACTAAAAGTGTGTTTGGATAGAATGAATAAAAGTGTGTTTGGATGGAAGGATTTGAGGAGGAATTCATAAATTCCTACCTCAAATTCCTCCTTTATGTTTGCGTCAACTTTAAATCAACAAATTTATAAATCCAAAATTTTAAATTAATGAAATTCAAATCATGGATTTGATTTTGAATTTATTTTAACTGGTTTGGATGAATTATCAAATCTTTACTCAAATCGTGTTATTTGATATCATTTCATTGTGTAATTAATATATTAATTATTTAATATATAAAAATAGTACAAATAAAATTATTTATTTATATATATAATTAATATATTAATTATTTATATATATATATATATATATATATATATTAAATTTTAACCCCTACCACACAGCCTACCCAAACCCCAATTTTTTTTATAACTTTTAAATTATAATATTTAAATAAAAAAATATTATCACCCAACCTACTATATCCCTCGCCACCACCCCAAAAAAATCTTTTATATAAAATTTTAATTTTTAAATAATAAAAATATTACCACACAATCTATCCATTCCCCCTACCCACCCCCACCCCCCTCCCCACCCCAAAAAAATTAGTAAAATTTTAGATTTTGATATTTATTATAACAAAATTTTATTATTTTTATTTATCATATATAAAATTCTATTTTAAAAATTAAAAAATAATTATTAAATTATAAATTTAAAAATTCTTTCATAAATCCATGATACATTCAAAAAGCGAAATTCAAATGAATTGATTTAAATTCAAAATGAATTTATTTAAAATTTAAGGAATTTAAAATCCGCCTATTTTTAAATAAATTGGATTTGAAATAACTCAATTCAAACACAATCTAAAGTACTATGAGTAATTTATTAAAGTATGACTTTAAAATGATTACAACTAAAGTATGATATGTAATTTAGTAAAGTATGATTTTATGTTCGTTAAAGTATGAGTCACTCAAATATAATGTATTATTCATTAAAATATGATTTAAGTGATTCATTCATAATTTAATAACCTTAAAATTATTATATTTTAATAAAGGGCCACTCTTGTGTGAGACCGTCTCACGGTGAAATCATTTTATGTTTTCATAATTAATTATCACTCTCGCTATAAAATATTATCGTTTTTTATTTATACTATAAATTGTTCATTAAAATAGTTCCCTTACACTTTTTATTTATATTATAAATGGTTTTATTCATATCATATAGACACGGTCTCACAAAAAAATGTATCATGTGATATGATATGTTAGTTGCATTTTTACTTTTAATATCTTCATTCATTGTTTCATTTACATTACAAACTATACTTTTTATAATTAAAAAATAATAATAATAACAACAATCTTACACAAGTGTTTCCCAATAATTTAACATGTACTTTGTTAATTTGTTTCCGATTCTTCTTCGTATTTATTTATTTATTTAATTTATTTATTATTAATTATTCATGTATATTTTATCAAAACTAATATCACGTGAATGATCCTACAACGTTTAATTTTGTACATTTGCAGATATCGGTCGTTTCAATTCTTTTGAAGGGAGGAAATTGAGACGATCCAATATTAAATCCAAATAACAATAAGAGCGTGTATTTAAATGATACATTTATATAATGTGCTATGTATGACATTATGTACAGTTTAATACTAATGTAATTAAGATCATAATTAAACGTAAAATTGATCTTGTACAATTTTTATTTTTGAGTAAAATTTGTGTGTATTAACACATATATATACATGTATAGATTGTGTGTTCATACAGTTGACTTTCGACACTTTGTCAATGGAAATTTTGATTTTTAAATTGAATTAAGTGCGTAATCTGTTTAAATATTTGACTAAAATTGTGGTTTAGTTATTATATATAAAGATTTGATTTTGATCAAATTTGAGGTTTGATTTTTCGTCAATCTTGGATTTGGACTTTTTTTTTTCATGCTTTTCTTTAGTATTAATTAATTAATTAAAGGGTGGCGGTTATGATAATGGAATTAAGGTAAAACTTATGAATGACTTACACGAATAAAATAATAATAATAATAATATCATAATGAAATGTGATACCCAGCCAATAATATGTGATGTGATTAGTTTAAGAACAATTTATGTAATAAATAAAATGTAATAATTTTTAAAAGAAAAGTAATAACTAAATATATAAAAATATAAAATGATCTCGACGATCCTATAATTATATTTTTAAAATTAAATATATGTGATGATGGTTAAAAAATACATTTATGCATGATCGTCTAGACAATTTTGTTTATTCATAATAAATTATTACTTTTCAATAGAAACATTTATTATTTTTTAGTATTTTATTATACAAATGGTTTATCGAGTATTTAAAAACATTATAAAGTTTATCCCATTGTACGACATGATTTTATATATCCCCTCTATTACGTGGAATGATTTGCTTTCTATACAACAAGGAATACATATGTACAAGAGAAGCGTAATCTACGGAAACTAAATAACAACCAAATATAAAAAATACAATAATATCAATCAATAATATTATCACTAATACCCCCACAAGCGAAGCATGGGATTGAGGGAAACGCAGAGCTTGGATCGAAACATTTCAAAAGCCGGACGTGGAAGACTCTTCGTAAAGATGTCGGCTATCTGCAGTGCAGAAGGAACAAACCGAGTACTCAAGCGGCCAGATTCAACAAGTTCTCGCACGAAATGACAATTAATATCAATATGCTTAGCGCGTTTGTGAAAGACTGGATTTTGAGTAAGGAACAACACACTCTTGTTGTCACTGAGGAGAACTGGAGGGGAAGTTGGAGACGCATGAAGGTCTCTAAGAAGGTTGGCGACCCACATGAGTTCCGAAGCAGTACTAGCAATAACCCTGTATTCAGATTCACAGCTTGATCGAAAAACTGTCAGTTGTTTCTTCATACTCCATGAAATAAGATTTGGACCAAGAAAGATAGAATAACCATATGTAGAGCGTCTAGTGTCAATGCATCGGGCCCAGTCAGCATCTGAATATCCAACAATATTGGACTGACCTGGTGAAAAAGACAATCCGAAACCCAAAGTACCTTTAACATACCTCAAGATACGTTTAACTTCTTGGAAATGCTCAATAGTAGGCCGTTGTTGAAACTGACTGACAATATTCACAGAATAAGCGATGTCAGGGCGTGTGATAGTCAAATACTGAAGTGCACCAACCAATGATCGATATAAATTGGGATCAGAAAACTCAGTTCCACCAGCTGTGAAAGACGCCCCTGGGACAAGAGGAGTGGAGACTGGGTTGGAATGAAGCAAATTAGCACGGACAAGGATATCACATGCATACTTTGACTGGCTCAGGAATAGACCCGAGGAAGGATACGAGACCTCCAGACCAAGGAAATAGCCCAATCGCCCAAGATCCTTAATGGAAAATTCAGTGCGCAGACTAGACAATAGAGTTGAAATTGCGACAATATCTTTGCCAGTGACAATAATATCATCAACATATACCAACAAATAGATGAGCACAGACTGTCGACGTAAAACAAATAAGGAAGTGTCAGCAGCACTGCAAATAAAACCAAGTGTCAACAGAACATTACGAAGACGTTGATACTAGGCTAGAGGAGCCTGACGAAGACCATAGAGAGCTTTCTTAAGGCTGCAGACGTGATTTGGATACAAACGATCAATGAATCCAGGTGGTTGCTCCATGAAAACTGGCTTGGATAGATAGCCATTTAGAAAGGCGTTTTTAACATCAAGTTGATGTAGTGGCCAAGAACGCATGACGGCAAGAGATAGTATAATGCGAACCGTAGAAGTTTTTACCACATGACTGAAAGTATGAGTGAAGTCGAACCTAGGAAGTTGGCTGAAACCCTGAGCAACTAGACGTGCCTTGTACCTATCAACAGAACCGTCTGCCAAGAATTTTGTTCGATAAACCCATTTTGAGCCAACCACATTTGAATCAGAGGGTCTAGGTATGAGATCCCAAGTGTTGTTATCTCGCAAGGCAGCCATTTCTTCATTCATCGCATTGACCCAATAAGGGCTCTTAAGGGCAGACTTGATCCCCCTAGGCTCAGAGATGGCAGTGAGAGCTGAATAAAGATTATTAGAGCCAACAAATACAAGTTCACTGGATAACGAGGTTTGAATATACCCGATTGTGCCCGTGTTCGCATCGGATGAGTGCGGATTGGTGGACCAACAATTTCCTGTGGAGGCAAAGTGGGAATCTACGATGGAATCGAAGATGGATCAACATGAGGCGGTGGTACAACAGGTAGCGCCTGTAGGTTTTTAGGCGGGCAAACATGACACGACTGAGATGGAAAGGAACTTGGCTGCAGTGGCGGAGCTAAGACAGAAGGTTCAACATGAGCGATTGGCGATGAGCTATCCAAAAATTCAGACATATCCAGCTGAGATGCAAGCTTTGACGATCTGAATTTAGTGAAGGGAAGACAAGGTTCGTCAAATTTGGCATGACGAGTAATGTAAACTCGTGTAGAAGCAAGATCGAGACACCGAAAACCTTTATGACTTGTGCTATATCCAATAAAAATGCACGGCAAACTGCGCGGCTCAAATTTGTTCTTGGCATAATCAGGAGACAAGGATACACACGACAGCCAAATACATGAAATGAATCATAAGAGAGAGTACGCCCATAGACATTCTCAAAAGGCGACTTTTTTCAAGAAGTACAGTAGGAAGTCGGTTAATGGTGTATACTGCTGTACTGAACGCCTCCACCCAGTAATGCACGGGAATAGATGAATGAAAAAGCAGTGCAAGACCCATCTCAGTTATATGTCTGTGCTTACGTTCCGCTCTGCCGTTTTGAGCAGGAGTATGGGGACATGACATAAGATGATGAATTCCACATATGGCAAAATGAGATTATAATCGATGATTTATAAACTCCGTCCCGCCATCAATTTGAAATTTTTTTATTTTTCGAGAAAGCTGATTTTCAACAAACGACTGAAAACGCATGAACACATCAACAAATTCAGACTTTGCACGTAACGGATAGAACCAACAGAATCTTGAATGATCATCGACAAACAAAGCATAGTATCAAAAACCAGAAATAGAATTAACGGGTGCAGGGCCCCACAAATCACAATGTATCAATTCCAGAAGCTCAGAAGCTCGATTATCATTAGTTTCAAAAGGTAATCTGGCACTTTTAGCTAACTGACAAGAATTGCAAAGTCTAGGCGTAGGCAAAAGTGACGTGACAGAAACCAAACCAAGTTTATTTAATAAACTAATAATAGAGTTTGCCACATGGCCAAGGCGGGAATGCCACGATTCAAAAGAAGCATGCAAATTTTTATTCTGAAGTACTGCCGAAAAGGCTCTAGCTTGTGAATCCAACAAATAAAGGCCACGATCATGGGTTCCCGATGCGAGAAGCTGCCTTGTATCCCGATTCTGAATGTGAAACTGTGAATCAGTGAAAAGCACTTGAACTGGACAATCTTGAGTTAGCTTGCTAACAGACAACAGATTTTTAGTAATTCCAGGCACAACAAGAACATTTTGCAATTTAAGATCACGTGAAATATTTAATGAGCTAATATAAAAAATAGAAAGACTTGCACCATTACCAACAGTCACATGGTCACTACCCGAATAAGAGGATGCGGTGTCAAGTTGAGATGCATCCGAGGTTATGTGAGCAGAAGCCTCGGTGTCGAGATACCTCGACACCAATCTGAATCTGAAGGATTTTGAGAGATAGAACAACCTTCCGAGAAGGCTTCAGCGAGATTTGCTGTGGAAGAGAGTTGTTGTGAAGGCCTGCAAGAGCGATCATACGACCAATCAAAACATCTTGGACAGTCAAAAACATCATGGTCGGTTTCTCTACAAAATTGACACCTGGGTGTGAAGTTGCAATGACCCCGGCCACCACCATTGTTTCTACCACAACCCCGATAGTCGGACCATCGGCCTCGCCCTCAATTATTGCTGGAATCGCCTTGCCCCCGTCCTCGATGAATCATCCACAGATTTTTGAAAAATCTCATGGCTTTGTGCCTTAGCCATTAGGATGGTAAAATCCGAAAGGGGATCTTGAGCAAGCTGAGCCGCGGTGAAGCTGGAGAAGGTTGAGCCGAGGCCCTTGAGGAACCAATGGGACTTGTCCGACTCGTCAATTGGCCTTCCGATTGCAGTGAGTTGATCACACAGAGATTTGTAATGGCGACCATATTCCGCCACTGTAAGGCTACCTCGCTTAGCAGATAAGAGATCATCTTTAAGGCTAATTTCACGGGCCTTAGTAATTCCAGGCACAACAAGAACATTTTGCAATTTAAGATCACGTGAAATATTTAATGAGCTAATATAAAAAATAGAAAGACTTGCACCATTACCAACAGTCACATGGTCACTACCCGAATAAGAGGATGCGGTGTCAAGTTGAGATGCATCCGAGGTTATGTGAGCAGAAGCCTCGGTGTCGAGATACCTCGACACCAATCTGAATCTGAAGGATTTTGAGAGATAGAACAACCTTCCGAGAAGGCTTCAGCGAGATTTGCTGTGGAAGAGAGTTGTTGTGAAGGCCTGCAAGAGCGATCATACGACCAATCAAAACATCTTGGACAGTCAAAAACATCATGGTCGGTTTCTCTACAAAATTGACACCTGGGTGTGAAGTTGCAATGACCCCGACCACCACCATTGTTTCTACCACAACCCCGATAGTCGGACCATCGGCCTCGCCCTCAATTATTGCTGGAATCGCCTTGCCCCCGTCCTCGATGAATCATCCACAGATTTTTGAAAAATCTCATGGCTTTGTGCCTTAGCCATTAGGATGGTAAAATCCGAAAGGGGATCTTGAGCAAGCTGAGCCGCGGTGAAGCTGGAGAAGGTTGAGCCGAGGCCCTTGAGGAACCAATGGGACTTGTCCGACTCGTCAATTGGCCTTCCGATTGCAGTGAGTTGATCACACAGAGATTTGTAATGGCGACCATATTCCGCCACTGTAAGGCTACCTCGCTTAGCAGATAAGAGATCATCTTTAAGGCTAATTTCACGGGCCTTAGAATCGTGACGGTATGCACGAGTGAGCACCTGCCATAAGTCGCTGGAGGTTTTGCAGCCGATCACAACAGCCATGGATTCTTCGGTAAGTGTTGAGACCAGAAATAGCTTCAACAATTGATCACGAGAGTGCCACTGTATATACTCAGGATTGGGTTCTTTTCGGCCGGCGGCTGTTGTGATCTCGGCAGAAGGCGGTGAAGAAGACCCATCAACAAGCAGCATGAATTTCTGATTTATAAGGAGAGGCTCTATCTGATCGTGCCATAGCAAATAATTGGCAGAGGTTAATTTGATATTCACCATGTGAATCATTGTAGAGAGAGGAAGAGAGGGAATTTCTGGATCTACCATGGAGGATGATGAAGAAGTGCGGTGGCTATGGACACATCGTGAGCGGCGATGAAGAGAAGAGAAAGGGTTTCAACCCAATTAGGCTGATACCATGTTAGGCTGGAATGATTCGCTTTCTATACAACAAGGAATATATATGTACAAGAGAAGCGTAATCTACGGAAGTATTTTGGTAAGAGCGAGTTTGGTGTAAACTGTGAACCCTATTTTTAAAAATTACATTTTAGTATATAAAAATTATATTTTAAATAGTAATAATTTTATTTAAAAGAGTAAAAATTTATGTATAAATAGTAATTTTTCATGTATTAGTAATCGATAAATTAGGATGTACAAAAATTTGAAGAATAATTTAATCGGTGAAAATAGAGTTTATAAACCCGTTCAAGTGTTTGCCTAACATTAAAAACGAAAATGAAAAATGTAAAATAGAAAATGCAGCAACATCCATGATCCATGTGCACATACATACATCCATCCATGTACATACATCATACATATGCATGTACACGCGGATACTCGGATACACTTTCTCTGCATCATTATTTCCTCCCTTCTCTGCTCAATAAATCAATCAAAATCCCACACAATCGCTACCAATCTCAGATTCAACAACAAATTGCTTAAGGAATCTCTTGCCTGCTCAATTCAATTCTATTCTTCGTCAATCCACTTTCCTTGTTGAAACCCTCATTTCGCGACTGGTCTGGCGACCGATCTGACCAACCTTTTGCGATTCCTTCTGAGTGGATCGTTTCTGTTTGAAGGCCTACACTGTGAGCTTTCCACAGCCACTTGAATTCAGGTATTGCGATTTTTTAAACTGCTTATTGTAAACTTTTGAGGTTTTAGCGTTTAGGGTTCAAATTACTGCGATCTATGCGCGTTTTCTAGAGATTGATGCAATATTTGTGGGTTATTGCCGCAATTATTTCATTCTCATTTTACGTGTTCGTGAAATCTTCAGTGATCATTTTTAGTCCATTAAATTTATTGTGGGAATTTTGGGAAATGTAGGGAATTTGGATTTTCTTAGAATTTCCAATCTCTTTTAAGGACTAAATCTGGGCAATGCTTGTATTCGTGTTCATTTCATTTTGTTGCACCAATTTCATGTTGGGAGATTTGGGCTATTTTTGTAAATGAAGCAATTATTGAAAATATGAAAAATTATTGTAAAAGGTGTAGAACAAAGCAGTGAATTTTCCATTCAAGTCAAATCTCTCATAACTGATGCTACATGGTAGATTTGCTATAGTCATATTCTTAGGTAATAATTTATCTCAGGATCACAATGTAGGCTTCATGAATGACTCCTGAATTTTGTAGGCTTAAATTACTCTGTAGAAGGATCAGGGTCTTTTGGCTCTGTTATCTTTTTTTTTTTTTACCAGAAAATTATCCGACTCTTTCTCCCGGAACAAAATCAACCTCATAAACATTTTTTGGATTTTCTAATACATCACATATAAAATTTCAGAATACTACACCACCCCAAGAAACCTTTATTTCGTATTCAAAATAATAATATTTTATTACATTAACAACGATGTGAATTCAAGATATCCATGCTGATATTTTCTCAAATACTGTGTAAAAAGCAATATTAAGATTACTTCATATAAAAATATTTATGTAGGAGAATTTATTATGTGCTCTGATAGTTTACGAGGAGCAAAGTTATCAGTCATTTAGTCAATAGGGAAAATTGTTCATTATTCTAAATTGTATGTTAATATTCTAGTTGCACAACAATCTTATGGTTATCGTTAGGAAATAAGACGTCCTACACAAACCAGTAAAGAATTGAGATTGATGCCTTTGATTTCTGTCTGATTTGGCAAAACAAAATCCTGTCATTTTTTTTCTAAGATATATTGTTATCTCAAAAAGTTAAATTCTTTACAAGAATAGAACACAGTACGTTATATATGTTATTACTTCTTTCGCAACCCACAAACCAGCAACATAACACAAATAAAGAAATCAATGCCTTTGATGTTGGTCTGCCATCAGAGCCAAATCAAAATTCCCTCTTTTGTTTTAGAGGGATTTAAAAAAATAAGCAAAAAGTAGAATACAGTACTATTTTTCTGTTAGGACTTGGGAAGCATGCCTAACACGATTTAAGACAATATATTCACTATTCAAAAAGTAGAGCTGCTTCTTTTCTCCTCCCTCAAATATTTAATGTAGAGATCCTTTTATTTTCTATGAAGAATTCTTTTTTCAGACTAGAACACATTGGTTGACTGGAGGGTTTTCTCTGGTGCCTTTCTTTGTCTTTACTGAATACTATTCCATTAATGGTGATTCTGTCAATTTTAGTTTTTTACTTTTCATACTTTGAAAGTTTTGTTAAGAATTTGTTGCCTTCTGTTCGCTTTTCCTTCATGTGCTCTGGACTGTGAATGAGGATTTGTGCTTTTTAGTCTGTGTTTAATATTTCAAGTCAGTTATTTAAATAACTACATCAAAGAGATAGATTTAAATTGTGGTTTAAATAGTTGAGGGACTGTCTTGGAAAGAAGGTGATATTTCCCTATGGAATATTTTTGATTTGGAAGCCCTCCCAACATTCTGAATTTAATTGTGTATATTTTATGATATCATTTGGTTGGATATATTTAAACTACATAGTTGAGTATTTCCTTTTGTTGAATGTTGTGCAGTTCTATTACCTTTTGGCTGATATTGGTTTGGGCTTATTTTGTTGGCTTAGTGCAATTATATTTATCATCTATTATTGACCTGTACAGGGGTCCATTTGCAATTATAGGATAGTGGAACTTTGAATGTTGAATTGCTTCCTTGAGTAGCACCGCATACTTTGCTCCTACATACTTCTGACTCATGTCGACTGTCGATACATCGAAGTATGAACATAGTCCTGTCCATAAGGCCATAATTTTGAAGGATTATGCTGGTCTTAGGAAAATTCTTGCTACCCTTCCCCGGCTCTGCGACCCATCTGAGATTCACTCAGAGTCTGTTTCACTCGCAGAAGAAGCCAAGGCTGATGCCATAGCTGCTGCAATTGATAGACGTGATGTCCCAAATCGAGAGACCCCGCTTCATCTGGCTGTTAAATATGGTGATGAGACTGCAACGGAGATGCTTATGCTTGCTGGGGCAGATTGGAGCTTACAGAATGAACAGGGTTGGAGTGCACTACAGGAAGCAATATGTAATAGAGAAGAAGTGATTGCAAAAATCATAGTTAGGCATTACCAACCCTTGGCTTGGGCAAAATGGTGTCGAAGGTTGCCTCGATTGATTGGGACAATGAGAAGGATGAGAGATTTTTATATGGAGATCACATTTCATTTTGAGAGCTCAGTCATTCCTTTCATATCGAGAATTGCCCCATCTGATACTTACAAGATCTGGAAGAGGGGTGCCAATTTGAGGGCAGATATGACTTTGGCTGGTTTTGATGGTTTCAGAATACAACGTTCGGATCAGAGTATTCTTTTCCTTGGTGATGGTTCAGAAGACGGCCAAGTTCCTCCAGGATCACTTTGCATGGTTTCTCATAAAGATAAGGAGGTGATGAATGCTTTAGATGGTGCTGGTGCTCCAGCAAGTGAGGCAGAAGTGCAGCAAGAAGTGGCTGCAATGTCTCAGACCAATATATTTAGGCCTGGCATTGATGTGACTCAAGCAGTTCTTTTACCTCAAACAACATGGAGGAGACAGGAGAAAACAGAAATGGTGGGTATGTGGAAAGCCAAGGTATATGATATGCATAATATTGTTGTGAGCATTAAATCGAGGAAGGTGCCAGGAGCCATGTCCGATGATGAATTCTTTAACACACGTAATGAGAATGAAACTGAGAATGATCTTGAAGATATCTTGACAGAGGAAGAGAGAAGGCAGCTTGAGGTTGCTCTAAAGATGGACCCATCAGATTTGAACAATGAAAATGGTGATGGGATTATTGCACACCGTCATAGTTGTTATGACCATAGGGATGTACCCATCGAAGAAATAAATGGTTTTAAGAATGGAGAAACTAAGCAGGAAAAGAAAGGATGGTTCAATGGATGGAGGAGAAGGGATAATAAACAAGAAAATGAGAAAAAGCTTGCTCCTCCTAGAAGTTCTTTGTGTGTGGATGAGAAAGTTAGCGATTTTCTAGAGGAGTCCCCTAAAAGTCAAAATAGGCCAGGCAGGCACTCTGTTGAGGTGGTTGTGAAACGGGATGAGCATCGGAGAGGAAAAGACACTAAAGCCCCATCAACAAGTAATGACAATGGAAATCGACGAATGGACGGAGGTCGAGAGAATGAGTACAAAAAAGGTCTGAGGCCAATTCTCTGGCTTTCTCCAGATTTTCCATTACGAACAGAAGAACTCCTTCCATTACTTGACATTTTAGCAAATAAAGTTAAAGCTATACGACGATTAAGAGAATTGTTCACTACGAAATTACCCAAGGGGACCTTCCCTGTAAAGGTAAGCTGCTTCTATTTTTTCTGGAACTAGCATGCACGCTTTATTACATTCTCCTTGATTCTTAACTAACAGTTAAGACACACCTTCTGCTTACACTTGTACTGTTAAACTTCATATTCTATGACGTGGTTTTGCATATTTATTAGTGAATATGATGGGCATAGAAGAGTGCATTTCCAAAATTTTCAGCGTGTAATTAATTATGTTCATCATTTCAAAAATATCATGTAACATGAACCCTTATTGAAGAGGTTATCAAGAACTCATACTATTTTTATATCAGCTAAAAACTAGACCTATACCCACATGGTTTGGAGCCTTGTCATATTGGCTGAATTAGGTAAAATCTAGCTGTTCATAATGTTATAGTTTCACATTGATGCTTACCATCTCTCCTTGGATATAAGTTATAATATGTAGGTTATGTAGGTACATCTCTTGGAAGATAAAATCTGTGTAAAGGACCCTGCAAATAGCAGGAATGAGCTTTGATAATGATGATGAAATGACCTCATGAGCCTTGATATCCCTTAATTTTGGAAAATATATGATTTTTTTTTTGGCACATTTCTTATATCCTTTCGCTAGATAAGTAGTTTGGTATGAATGTCATTGGTGGTTGTGATATTTGCAAATGCTTGATAGAAGTATTAAATATCCAACTAAGCCCTTATTATTCGGTGGAGCTGGTTAAATTGGTTTGGCTGGAATTCAATATGAGCTACAGAAATATGCTATCCTGAGAGTTCTCTCTAAGTTCTCTTTTCTCCCTATATATGTACATGCAAATATTTTTTTTAAATTGGGTTTTGAATTGAAAATTTAACATATGTTACGTTGACAACTTTTTGTAATTAGTAGTATATTATTATGATAATCTAATTTTGCTGATATGAAATTTGATTGGGTATGAGTAGTTTTACTCTGGTTGAATTATATGTTACTAGCATGGTTGGTATGTATATAATAAATTAAATACAATAATGAACTGCAGTTCTATTATCACTATCTTAATAGATAAGAGTGCGATATAAGCTGCCACAGTTCTTCATCTGTGTTTGACACCGACACTGGATAAATTCCAGTAGTTTTCAAATCATTAAGTCGTAGTTTTCTATTATGTCTCCACTCTTATTGATACATGTCTCTGTTCATTTCAGGTAGCCATTCCAGTGGTCCCCACTATCAGGGTGATGGTAACATTTACAAAGTTCGAAGAGTTGCAGCCATTAGATGAATTTTCAACTCCCCCTTCGAGTCCAACTGCTGTTGGCAAAGAGAGCCCTGCTTTGATTCAGTCTTCTTCAAGTTCATCTTGGTTACAGTGGATAAAAACTCCTTATCAACGTCCCAGTTCGTCTGTGGGTGGGACGGGAAGCAGGATCGACAATATTCAGGATCCATTTGCAATTACTTCTGATTATACATGGATTACAGCTGAAGCAAAGAAGAAAAAAATGCAGGAGAAGAGCAAATCTAAGAAATCCAAAAGCCAAAAGTAGGGAGTAGCATTCGTAATGTGGCTAGATGTTGCTAAAGGTACGCAGTATACAAACCGAACCGGTAATGGTGTTTGGTTGATCCTCTAATTTCCTACTTAGGTCGATGATAGATTGCATTGAGGTTACACGTGCCGTTAAGAAAATCATTGTGGGGGAATTTTAGTTGAAATCTGGTAAATCATTGTGGGAGGTTCATAGAAGTTTGAAACTGGAATTCTTGTAAACTTGACAATTGTTTAGTGTTTGGGTGACTCTTCTCTTCTCCATGTAACTCTAGTTGTTTTCTTTTTTTACCCATGGATCTTGTATATTCGTTGTTCTATCTCCATCAACTATATAATTTCTTAATTGGTTTATTTCAGCTGTTTGACAATGTACTGTTTGACAATCTGACAAAGATCGCATAAACTCATGTGCAAACATTTGTGCAACAAATAGATAAACTATTAATTAGCGACTCGAAAGATTTTTTTTATCAATTCAGGACCTAATAGATATAATACTATCAATCAATTTATGACCTATAACCATAAAATCAACAAAAAATTAATGATATAATTATATAATTTTTTCATTAGTTAGTATGTTATTCTAATGATAATAGATTACTCCCTCCGTCCACTGTCGATCTATTCATTTTATCCTACCATTTTGGGCCGTCCATCCTTAATCTATCCATTTATCTTTTTGGACTTTGGAACCCACACTCTCCACTAATACAAATAAAATATGAGACCCACACCCTCTGCTAATACAATTACCTACTACACATAAAATAATAATACTCCTTAATTCACGTATAAAAAGCAAATGAATACTAAAATAATAATATTCCTTAATCCAAAAGCAAATGAATACATAGAGGATGGACGGAAGGAGTATAAAATATTATGTTTTTTATTAATTTATTTTAATTAAATTTATGTTTTTAGGTCATGTATTGATAGTTTCATATCTTTTAGGTCCTGAATTGATAGAAAAAATCATTCAGGTCTGTAATTTATAGTTTACTTATCTTTCGGATGAAAAATTCCCAAAATTAATACTCCTTAATCCACGTGCAAAAAACAAATGGATACGTTAATAGCAGACAGAGGGAGTATAATAGTGGAACATATAGATCCGACATTATTAGTATGTGCATATCTTAAGAGAGATGCTAAACAGACATTATAAACATATCGAAATTTGACAAAGAAAGTAGAAAATAGGAAATTGGAACTGGTCAGCAATTTTTACTTGTATACAACTAAAAACTACAAAATCCTACAGGCCACAATAGTACTAACCAAGTTGAAGCTGGTTCTCAATGAGAGGGATACCAGTTCAGTTCAAAACTCAACACAACGAGGGTCGAGGAGGCAGCTTTCTTTCTACTTTTTTCTATGAATGAATACATCTTGCGACGGATTTCACCAATCTCATTTCATAGAACAGAAAAAACCAGAAGGGTTCCTGAGGTACAACAATTGAAAAGATCACGAGAAGAGAGGAAACCTCTGCTCACCTGAGGCGTACGAGATGATGTTTCTTTTCAATGGTGAGATATAATGGGCTCCTTGGAATGCAGCAGCTCTCAACACGTTCAACGGTCCGAAATCAACTGAATAAGCCTTCTGAAATCCATCCAGGATTGCCATCATTGTTGCGTTTGCAGGCTTCCTTTCAGATTCGTACCTTCTTAGTAATGATGCCTGAGATCAATTTAGTCAGAATTTTGTGTCATGATAGATCTGATGTTTGGGTTCATTAACCATAAATGTACAAATTGTCTTCCAAAAGAGGATGTATTATGCAATAATTATATTTTATGTAGGCTTTCATTGTCTAAAATCTTTTATTTAGAACTAAGCGAGTCTGATTGAATAAAGCCCGTGTGGGAGGCGAGTTCTGATATCCCTTGAATAAGAGCATATTGTCATACAATAAGTGAGAAACCAACACAAAATTCTTTTACAAGCCTTGTTTACTAACATTTTAAAAGTCCTATTAGTCCACATAATGAGTTGATGAACCAACACAATCTAATGATAATTATACAGCCTCCCAAAAGCACCCAAATTTAGTTAAAAGAATTACAATCTATATGGCGTCCGCTATTGTAGGTCATTAAAAGTAGCTCTCGTTTAGGCCCAACTCGTTTTTATTTGACAAAATTATATATAGATTGGCAATAACTAAAAGGGGCTAAAATAGGAAACCACGCAAACATACAGGTCTTATTGGCTATTAGAACCTCTTAATATGCTAAGTAAAAGTTATAAAAATTAACAAAATCTAAACCTACATTCAATGAATTCACAGCCACATCATAACAATAATCACATCTCAAGAGTTGAAAGTGGAAAAGGATAACGGCATACCTCACAAATATCAGAACCAACTGCAATTCCTTCAGTAATGACCTTTGACAGGCAAGATGCATCTCCAAATCCCATGTTAACTCCTTGACCAGCCAAAGGATGAACAGTATGCGCAGCATCACCAATAAGAGCAACACATTTTGATGCATATGAGTTCGCGTGATTAAGAGACAAGGGGAACACCATTCTATCAGAAGCTAATTTAGTGATTTGGGGAGGAATTTCAAAGCGCTGATTCGCAGACGATGCTGTATCACCATTTAGCCAAGAGAATGGAGCCTCACCCCTGAACATTTGAGACTTCGGATGAGGACCATAGCCACTGTCTAGAGCCAGATTTACTTCTTTCACAAAATCAACCTCAGACATTGACTTTCGGGTCAGTGAATCTTCAGGTTTCATCGTCCAAACGATATTGCTGAACTTATCTCCGATTGGTAGAAGAGCAATTGGACCACCAGGGACAAACCTTTGCCAAGCACATCTATTTTCTACCATGTGTTTTACGGTACATATTATTGCACTCTGAGAATATTTCCATCCAGTTGAAGTTATTCCTGCTTACGCGTGATTTGGACCCGTCCGCTCCAACCTGTGTATAGATGAGTCAATTTCTTCCATGGAGCAAAGAGTTTGTAACTTTAGAATTTACCACTAATCTTGCATACAAGCTATTCCCATCACTCAGTTCCAGTTTTGCCAGTGATCCATGAGGACTTGAAGAATGCTGTTGCAAGGCCATTGAGCTTATTTTGAGAGGATATATTTTGTGCTGGAAACCTGCATTCTGTACAAGTGTAAGTTTGATGACAACAATCAACACTCTACCATAAAAGTATATGGATATTTCACTTAAAAAAAATCATTTTCTTTTCAAACAAGACTTCGTTATGAGATAAAAAATTGTCATAGAAACAAGACTTTTTTCTGGAACAGAAGGATCACCTATTAGGCGATGCATGTAGTCACCTAAACAACAAAACTGAATATGATCTACAATGTTATCAGATTGAGAAAATACAATGACAACCAGATGAGGGGTACTTAAAAGTTAAAAACTATTGTAAAGTCCAAGGACTGAAACTAGATTCTACAATAATTTACAAATTTTAACTTCTACAAGCAGCAAGGAAAAGACCACACAGCGAAAGAAAATTGTCCTGTAACATCAGATATGTCTAACAAGAAGAGAAACAGAAAGACAATAAAAAACACGAGGCAACTGCCAATGGATAAATAGACAGAGAGAAATATGCAAACATGAATTAACCACTGTTTATCAAACTGTCAATTAGGATTAAACGCATAGATTCTATAATATTAAAAAATTTCCCCCCTTTCTAAGTCTCTTCAGTTTCTTTCCCCCAGCCCCTCCAAGAGACGTACTATGATGCAAAATGTGCATTAATACTGTAAAATATAAAATTCTTCTAGAAATAATCCCAATTTTCTCGACCATCCAAGTAAGTACCTGTAGACATGACAATAGAGATTTATGAAGCACTTTATTCTCCACCACGCACCTAAATTAAAATTCCAACAATTATTATCTGCAAGAGAGAACTGTGAAATTACGAAAGGAGACACCATGCAGCACTCAATCTTACCCTAGAACTTCTTTGTTAACGTCTCCTGCACTGTATCTCGTATACCCAAGACCAGTGTAATCCCAAACCTAGAAAGAACAGGGGAAAAAAACTCAGATTTGAAGTCTGACAACAATCCATGTCAATATTAATAGCAAGAAAACAATTACCTTAGAACTATGCTAGAAAGAATGAACGAAAATTAGAATTAAAAAATAAAAGGAGCTATGAAAGCATAACAAGGATACATGTAAAATGCAGAGGAAAATTTTTCAGGGCCTCAAAGAAAGAACAAAGACATAAGACATCCAAAGACATAATTGGGTTGGATTCATTAGTTTAGCCTAAAAGTTAGCATACGTTCAAAGAGTAAACTATGGCAGAATACAAAATGGGAATTTTAAAAATATATTTTACTACAAAATCACCGGGTTACATATATATTACCTGCATCATATCAAAGTAAGCATGCCGATGATCTTCAATGTATTTCCATGCTCCCACATCTGAAAGTAACAGCTATCAAGATTCATAGTCAACAGAAATGAACATATCTAGAGTTAAAAGGGAATAAGTTCACCGTAAGTTGAATATTGCTTGCAGGTATACCATATATAAATCAAATGTAAGCATAATAACATCAGCATATAATGCAGAAAGGACATAATGGCTTCTATAATTTTCTGGAACAAAGCAACAGGCAACAAAAAACATGAAATAAGACATTAATCTAGTGTAATGTAATTAAACGCCGAGGAAAAGTCCAACCTGTAGAGTATTAATTTATAAACATAGAAAACTTTAGAAGAATTGTTTCATAACATTTTTTAACAAATGAATGTTTTGAGGCACAATTCCCATTTAATTACCTAACTGCAGTCAGTCCTGGTGCTGTAGAGTATCTGGCATAGTTCTTGTGGATTTTTAGACTTTGATTGCCAACACAGAGCTTCAAGAAGGTTTAAGTATAATGCTTCTTATAATCATTACAGAGTAAAACTCTCCAGAACTATCCGTAGATTTCAGTGATATATATCTCATAGCTATCAAATAAGTATATTATTTACTAATCCCCATAGTGCATATTTTTCTTTATTTTCAGGGTAAAATATTTATTCTCTATTCAGGGAATCAATTATCTATGATAATAGAGAAGGCACTGCGCATTTCAAACTCCTCAAAATGCAAAAAAGAGCAAGGTTTGAGTACTAAATAAGATAATGAAAATGCAAAAATAATACCTTTGAAAAGGGCTATAGTTGTTGGTGTAACAGTACTGACTCTCGGATCTGGTGGATCCTCTTTATTGATCCCAGCCCCACTTTGTAAAGCTGGGTTGCTATCAATAATAGCAACGTGTAGTTTGTTTGTCAATGGATTTTTTGCTGCAAGCATAATACATAAAACTTAGTATTACTTCTTCTTTTTTTTTTTTCTGAACCAAAATTTAGAATTACTTAATCAGCACAATCATAACTGTTAAGGGCTAGCTTTTTTGCACGTGATGTATGTATGAATTTTAAGTAAATTGCAGTCCTTTATTCTAAAAATCTAGAGGACAATAAAAGGTAGCCTTGGTCAAAACTTGTTCAGAAATTCAACACAACAACAAAACAAGAATATTTGTTCATTATTGCGAAGGAAAAAATCACAAGTTCTACTTATATGAGTTCAATAACGAACATGAAACTGATGAATATCTTTAAGCTCCATTCAAACACATAGAGCCCGCCCCCCCAAGAAAATGCAGATCAGTCTATGGAGAAAAGGTAACAGTAAGTGAAAGCAACTCATGAATTTGCATTTGTCTGCTGGATAAGTATAATGAGTCCAACTCACTGGTTGGAACTCATAAAAATTATGTTATAAACTTCCAAAAAGAACTACATTATGCGCTCAAGATTTCATTAGTGAGAACAGACTAAGATTAGATTATGAGAAATAATAAAAGAATCTAGTACGGAAAGGCAATTCATACATAATGATTACCTAAAGAGCAGGCTAGGGCCATCCCAACCATGCCACCTCCAACAATAGCAATATCATGTACGGGAAGATTACTATCAAATCCATGTTTGTTTGCAAATCCCTAAGTATACCAACAATAATTTAGTTGGCAACCATCACACAGAAATGACATCAGTTCAAGTATGTTTGAGCCAGCAATTCAGGTATATAATTCTTTGATATTGTGTAAGAAGCCAGATTAACACCAGAATCATCCAAATCATTTATTGAAGATGAGGTTTTACTAATCCTTTCCCCTCAATATATGCAGGGTGACATGGGAGTTATAGTGTCCTTATCAATAACCAAAGAATTTTATTTTTATTTTTTATTTTTAAAAGAAATTATCTGCAGATGGATTTGCTCACCTATTCTCTAATCAAGTATGCTGCTATTACCATTTACTAATCCTTTGTACTTCAGAGTAATAGATATTACTCATTCATAAGATTTGGAACATAAGTTTCATATATTTTGTAAGAAGTGAACCACAGACGGTGGTAATTTAAATTAATAACTTTACAGCCCAAAGCTTCAGAAAATAGATGGCATAAACCGAGGAAGCACAAGCCTACCATTATCATGAAAATGAAACAAACCCCAGTTGACATCAATGAATCAAGATAAAAAATGTACAGGAGCAAAGTGAATAAAACGAACTTAGTAAATAAAACAGAGCTCCAAAACTTCAATAGACCAGGAAAACAGAGATAGTTATGACAGAGTTGGTACACTACTAACCTGACCACTTACTGCATCATGTAATTGGGCACCTGCTTCACTACATAACATCCTATGTGCCAATTTCCAGGCACATGTATTGAAAACCAATTTTCTTGAAGTTAACCTTGCACAACATTAATAGATACAACTTTGTTACACTTACATATTATGGAGTGATGTGAATCTCATGACAAGTGACCATAAACTCAATAGCCGTAGATACATTGAACATTAATAGAAATAAAAGCAACATCATACATGAAAACAAACAGGAACAAGTATTCTCAGAACTGTAAACCCACCAGCATTAAAAATGCGACTGACAACTCCTCATCAAATATGCTATTAACCTTTTCCTTCATTTTAACCATTTGGCATTTCAAAATTTAATGAAGATTTCTAATTCTTTAATACAGGGAGTGATTTTATTTATTTATTTATTTTTTCAGTTCTATTTTCAGAAAATTTAATATATATCCACTACTTTTGCGTTTTGACATTTTACGACTGAATCATGCAGACATTTAATACAGAGCTTATTATCCGGAATTTACAAATGACAAAAATGTGATGCATCACATTTAAAATTCAGAACATCGCAATTAAGTTAAAAAAAAAAAGTCCTAAGATTATTGGCAATGTCATTTACGACTAAAGAATTCTAATTAAAACAAATTACTACCGTATTGAAGATACTGACGACAGAAAACTGGAACAAAGGATCATTTACTAGAAAAGTGAGTGCACATAAAAATGGTGTCTCCACCGAAGAAATTTAGTTAAATCAAATATTAGCTCAAGTGATAACTCAACACGAAACAACCAAATCAAATTCAGATAACTCAAGAAACTCGGAAAATTAATGCAAAAATAGGCAAGAATTACATACCTGTTCATCTTTTCTTCTCGCGCATTCAGAGAGAATAAAGAAAAGAGAGAAGAAACCAAATTACAGAGGCCAATTTAATACTCCCTCCGTCCCATAATACTTTCCCCACTTTCCTTATTTATTTGTCCCACAAAATCTTTCACCCCAAAAAATAAAACACCACTTTATCCAACAACCTCAAAAGTTACTTTAATTTCAAATTTAACACTCATTTTTTACACGCATATCATTAATTTATACTTTTTAATTACCTAAAAATACTACAATACCCTTCAAAGTCAATAAAATTGGTCAAAAAGTGCAACTTTTCTTAAACAACGTAAAGTTTTCCAGGACTAAGGGAGTAGAATATAAGCCAAAGGGCCTCCAACTTATTTCATAAGATCAAGTGAGTCCTTAAACTTTTACTTTGGTCATTACACCCTTTGTGTTTTTAAGTTGGATAAAAAAAAGGCCCTTTAACTTTTTTAATTAGAACAACAAAACCCTTCTGTTAAAAAAAGGACTACACGGTGTTAGAAACTTAAGACGTGAAACCCAATTTCTGTCTTTCCCTTTTCTTCAAAATTTAAGCCGCTCGGCGCTCATAAAGCTCTGCAGGGCTCAAATTCATTAGCGGCAGCAAACACAATCGCGTCGAGGCGTGGAATGAAGTGCAGAACAATTTCGAGAAACTCGCCAAAGACGGTTATCTTCATCGCTCTGATTTTGCCCAGTGCACAGGTGAATCGATTGCGTGTTCCATAAATGATTTTCTGAATTGACAGATTTAATTTATTAATTACTCTCTTAATTTGATTTACACACTCTTCCATTGATTTTAATTCTCAGTTTCTTATAGGAATGAAAGATTCCAAAGAATTTGTGTTGGAGTTGTTCGATGCATTAGGCAGAAGGAGAAGATTGAAAGTTGATAAAATCAGCATAGGCTGGGTACAAATTACTGACAATAGTTTCGATTCCAGGCTCCAGATTTTCTTCGACATGTATGTGCATCCATTTCTTATTTACGAAATTAATATTAATGTTAATTAATTTGTTTTAAGCTTAATACAGAAACGGAAAATAGTTAATGTTACTTCATGGTAGCTAAGTTTATTTGATACAATTAAGCTATTCCAAGATGGCTTGCAATGTTATGGCGGGTGAGTGTCAGCTTACATGAGTCTGCCATCAAAAGGTAGAGTTAAAGGGGTCGAAGAAGAAGGCAAGGCTGCAACCCACCTGGAGGACATGACCTTAAATCCAAAGAAATTGGGATTCACGTCTAAGTTTCTAACACCGTGTAGTCCTTTTTTAACAGAAGGGTTTTGTTGTTTTAATTAAAAAAGTTAAAGGGCTTTTTTGATCCAATTTAAAGACACAAAGGGTTTAAATGACCCAAGTAAAAGTTTAAGGGCTCACTTGATCCTCTGGAATAAGTTGGAGGGTATATCCGACCATTTGCCTAGAATATATGTTTATTTACAATTTGGGTTAATTAATTTCTTTCTCGGGTTGTTAACAATTGAAGCGAAATCGCCACTGCGTTGAGCGACTCTGCACACGTGTCACCATAACCAAATAAAAGTTAAATTAATGATTTAAATTTAAAAATTGAAGGAATGGGTGACATTACCCTGTCTCTTTAATGAAAATTTTTTCTACCTTATTTTTAAGAGGAAGTTTTAAAATATTCAATTTTACTAAATAACTTTAACTCGGTTGAAAATAAATGATTTATTGAGTCACCAATTGAGTTAAGTGCTTGTTAGTCTTTTAGGGCATTGTGATAGGTGGTCAACACGTAAGCCACCACACAATACATAAGACAAGGCTGAAGGTCCCCTGAGGTCTATCTTGCTGAGATTCGATGTTTCCATGCCAAAGCTGAGCTTAGTCCTATCGAGCTCTGTCGTGCCAAGGTCCAAGGTCTTGTCAACGTCGAGCTCTCCTTGCCAAAGTCGAGCTATATCTTGTCGAGTTCTCCTTCCCAAAGCCAAGCTCTGTCCTGCCGAGCTCTCCTTGAGTTGGAATCCTTAGGAAGGTTGATAGATAACATGTCAAGTCAAAGGTCACATCCTTGTCAGACTTTCCCACCTCTCAAAGTATAGCTACAACTTTCCCATCTTCCAAAGCAAGATTTCATATCTCCCAAATCCTAAAACATTTAATGTCTGCATGCTACAAGTCTAGAGCATTTAATGCTAAACTAATAGGCTCATGATTACCTTTCTTATATAAATAGGAGGCTCTCCCCAGATGCAACACATATCATCTTCATCATCAACACGGAGCAGATCTCTCCCCATTGTAAAGGAGATAATTATCCACATACAAAAAAAAAGATAGAAATAAACTCTCCACTTTAACTCCCACACACATGAGAGGAATTCTTGTGTTCTTCCCTCTGCTTTCTCTTCATATTATGTTTGATTAGTTCGATTAAACCATATTACAACCACATTAAACACTCTCCACATCCATAAAAAAAATCGACTATCAACAGGCATTTTAAAACTTATAACTAAAAATGTAATAAACAATTTGTAATATAAATGGGTACGGTAAAATTTTGCCCTTAAAAATATTATTCAATAATTTAGAATTAATGTAGTATTATTTATTTTAAGGCAAACACTTGTGTGAGACAATTTTACAGAAAGACTTTCGTAGATAAGAAGTGATAATATTTTAATTTTAATAAAAAAGTGATATTTCAATTAATGTAAAGTGATAGTGGTACAGATAAATTATCTATGGATAATTCATATTATAAAAAAAAAGTGATAACTTTTTTATATATATATAAGATAATAATATTTTATAGAAATGATAATAATAATTTAAAGAAACAAAAAATAATTTCAAATGAGACTATGTGATGTAAGTGTTGCTCTTATTTAAATCAAGTCTTTTGTATACTAGAGTACGAAATTAGACCCATACACTTGATTTTTAAATTAGAAAATAAATTATGTTAGCCAAAAATAAAAATTTCTCGTGTTCCAAATACTGTACTGAATAAAAATAACATCTTTATTAATTAATAAATTAATAAGGAGATTTTTCAATTCAGTACTAATTGATTCATCATGGTTCTCATTTCAATCCTAAAGTAGGGATGATGTAAGCACACGATGATCAACATGTAATATTAAGTTTAAAAAAAGTTAATCATTTGTTTGAAGTTCACCTAGATTTTGAGAAAGCACCATAATCTATGTTTGTGTTGAATTTTGATTAGGTAAATTTTAATTTATATCAAATTAATATGCGATAATTAATAGATATGCGAGAATAAAAAACAGAAAAGAAGTACTCCCTCCGTCCCCCAAAGTATTTCACACTTTCCTTTTTCATCCGTCCCTCAAAGTATTTCACACTTTACTTTTACTAAATTTGGTAAAAAATACATTATACTAATACTCACTTTTTACACATATCCCAATATAATACTTACTTTTTCACATCTCCCAAAATCTTTACACACTTTTTCCACATCTCTCAATAACTTTACACACCTTTTTCATTAAATCAACTAAAATATATATTCTCTTTCTTACTTTATACATAAAAATACAAAATTTTCTTAAACTCCGCGCACACCAATACGCGAAATACTTCCCGGGACGGAGGGAGTAGTAATTTCGGTCTATATATATGAGTTATGTCCTAAAACCTATTTTTTAAGATTTAAAACAAACATAGATTATTACTATTCATTATTTTTAAATCTACATGAACTTCAAGATAGGGTTTAGTGATTATTTAATGATATAATTGTAATTTTAGCACTGTAACTCATATAAAATTGACCATAACTTGTGTGTAACTTTGCCCACAAAATCAAATGTTTACAAAAACCTATTTTCGCTGATTTATTTTTCCGCTCTTTTTGTGTTTTTTTCCCTTCTTTTTGTTTTCTTTTTGGTTTCTGTTTTTTTTTTTTTAAATTTAATTTTAGGAGTATAATGATAATTATACCCTTATAGTTTAGGGTATATTTCACCCTTAGTAGTTTAGACATATTTTACTCTTAGGGTTTACTGTTGATTTTTAGGGTTTAGGGTTAACTATAAGGGTATAATTGTAATTTTACTCTTGTGATTTAGGGTATATTTCACATCTAGAGTTTATGATATAGAGTATAATTGTAATTTCATCATTTTGGTTAAGAGTATATTTTACCCTTGTGATTTAGGGTATATTTTACCCTTGTGACTTATGATATAATTGTAATTTCACCCTTATAGTTTTGGGTATAATTCAACCATAAGGTTTAGAGTTTAGGGTAGTAATTGTAATTGTACTCTTGTGGTTTAGAGTATACTTCACCCTAATAAGGTTTAGAGTATAATTGTAATTTTACCCTTTTAGTTTAGAGTATATTTTACTATTAAAGTTGGGTAGGTCTTGCGTGAGACCGTCTCACGTAAGACAATTTTTCACTTTTAAAAATAGTTATCACTTTTGCTATAAATTATTATCACTATCGCTATAAAATGTTATCACTTTTTATTTATACTATAAATTGTTCATGAAAGAATATTATCACTTTTAATTAATTTATTATCACTTTCTTTTATAAAAGTTATCACTTTCTGGCCGTCTCACGTAAGGGCTTACGTGAGACGGTCTCACACAAATCTTTGTCCTTAAAGTTTAAGGTATAATAGTTTTTTAAATATAATAAAATTAAAAAGAAATAAAAACAAAAATAAAAAACAATATTAATTGGAGAAAGAATCACATGATAATTAATTATATTAATTAGGAAGAAGTGAGGACACATGTTCATCCATTCATTTAGTGAAATTGATTCACCAAAGTTGCTATTTATAATATTATACATTGTATTTCATGGCCTAATTTATCTTAATTTAGCATTTATCTTTAGGATATAATGTTATCTTTTAGGTATAATTGTATTTCAACTAAGATACACTCCGTATAGAGTTCAAAATGGGTTAGAAGGTTATGTTGACTCATATGGCTGTGGGTTGACTTATGAAGATAAATTATGGAAATGAAGTAATTGATGGACATTAAAATACATGAAAGTAAATCATTTTTACAAATTAGACGATTATTGGTGGGGCGATTATATACTATTTATACTCGTACAAGTCATTTGTGCCGCCCAAATTTTTTTATTTTATTTTAGGTGTCCCATCAAAAAAGTTATATATATATATATATATATATATATATATATATATATATATATATAATCCTCACAAATCTATTCATTAATACAATTAAAATATGAGGTTCACGCTTCCACTAATACAACTATCCACTACATATTAAATAATAATAATCATTAATACACGTGGAAAAAACAAAAATAATATTTTACATGGGACGGAGGATATATAACTTATATAGTATCACGGTTGCAGTCGATACACCCCAATCAAAACTAGTAACCACTCATATATAGTATATCATTTTATATGAATCTAAAGCATGCATGTGATGTGATGAGAAAATGGGTGCCAGCAAATAATGATATTAAGCTAAATATGCAATGTGATCCTCCTACTCATTATGCTAAAATTAGTGTAAAGATTAGAGACAACATTATTGTCACACTATTATGAGTACGAATATAATTTCAAAAATAATATCAATTTTGCACACGCGCATGGTACTTTTTTTAACCTTTTTAACTTTACTTTAAAATCCATAATCATTTACAATGTAAATTAGATAGAATTAGACTAATGTATTACCAATTAAACCCTCTTTTTGCCCCCTCCCACCCAACCAAAAGTGGAAAGAATCAAACAAAGAGGATGAAGATATACATATAATTAAAATGTAATTAAAAGAATAAATTAAATTAAGTTCAAATCATTTATTCAAGAGAAAGTATCATGCAATACCGATTAAAAATTTTCTTCATTAATAGTGATACAAAATTTTCTTCATTAATAGTTATCACTTTTCGTTAAATTTTTATTAATTTTTCAGTAAAAATATTTTCGATTTTCATTCTTTTACAAATTATACATCAAATAGTTTAATTAAGCGATAATTACTTTCAATCATTCGGACATTACTTTTTATTTAAAGTATTATCACTTCTTTTTCATCTTAAAAAATGAGTTCCGTAAATTGATCTCACCCATGTTTTTACTTTTATATTCAAAAAATCATATGTTCTAAACTATTCATGTTTTATTTTCACAGATATTAAAAGAAATTACCTTTTTACCGATTCTATTGATTTATGTATAATGATTATAATATGGTATTTTTAAATTACAAATAAAATATAAACTATATGTTACGTGTGTTAAAAGTAAATGACAACTTTAGAATTAAATATGAAGTTATAGTGTTTTAGCCTTTTGCCATGCATCAGGATTGTTCAACAAATTAATGAAAATAGAAGGGTTCTCTCTTCTACTTATTTTTTAATTGTTACCCTCTTAGTTATATAAAATTCTTCATATTTTTATTATTAATTATTTCAAACTCCATTTTTCACACAGCTAAAAAATACTTTTATCTAATAATATTAATGTTGTGTGACAATAATTATCACACGAATCATTTAATGAAAAAGAGTGAATATATGATGATGTAATAAAATTCATATTCCAAAGCTAGAGGAAAAGAAAAAGAAGCCCTGTGCATAGGAAGCGTGAGGATCTAGGCTCATGATTATGTGTTCTAAAACTGCATCTAAATTTATTTATTTTTTCCACTTTACTATAAACTCATCAAAGCCTTATCTAAACTGATAAAAAAGATCGAAAAGGAAAAGAAAAAGAAAAAAAACATTTTAATTAAGTAATTCCCTGTTTAATTACACTTTGTTTATTTTTTTTCTATCTAAATTTTAATTTCATAAATTAATGACAATAGTGTAATATTGTTAAGTTTTTTTTTATATAAATAAAAAATTAAAATTTAGGAGTAGAACCACACCTATTAAAAATTTATTCTTTTAATTAATGGAACACTCTAAATTGTACTAACGCGAGACAAAAGAATAAAGTATTAATGAATATACCCAGCTTTCCATTCCATATATATATTTCTCAAGTGTTCAGATATAAAAATAATAATAATAATAATAAGTTTACTTTTTGAATGTATGATGAAAAATACAATAATGGTATTAATTTTGGTAAAGATTTAATAATTTTTTTTAATAAAGTTATTGTGTTTCATGAAAAAAATTAAAAAATAAGTGATATTTTTATATTATAATTATGGTATGTGAGGATGTTATCATGTTAATATTGTGTAACATTACTATTTTTAAAAATTAATATATATGCATAATAGATAAGAACAAATAAAATAAAAATTGTAAAGAAATACATACGATTCGGAAGAAGAGATAGCATTATAAAATAAGTATTCTAGTATGTTATTTTCAGACTGGTTTATATCAAAGTCATTTTTCATGCTAATTTATTTTCAAATCATGATCATCAAGTGCTTTTAATAAGTTTTTGATAGACAATAGTTTGGACATTACTTCTGTGTTGAAGATTAATTAGTGACTGATCAAGTGCAAATGTGCAATTTATAATTATTATCTCATCACATACTCTTAATTTGTTGGCTTGCCGACACATAAAAATGTAATAATAAAAAAACTTTGACATAAACCACATTTTGGCTAAAACTTGTGCATTCTCAAATGCCAGCTTTCTGAAAATTGTATCCTTTAATTTTTTAAATTATACCTTTTAGCATAAGAATTTATATCCTTAATTTTCTAAAAATTTTAATTTTTTTAATCCAAACATTTATACTATTTATATTTCAGTCGACATTTTCCGTATAAAAATTATACTATTATTAATCAAAATGTATACCTTAAAAAAAAAGTATAATATACACCTTATACACCAAAACACACAAAATATCAATTTTTTAATTAAACAACCATGACTTTTCACCTATAAATCTAATCTTACTTTTTATTAAAAATAATATCACATTTTATTCCTCTCACTTCTTCATATATACATAAAACTCTCACCAAAATCACCTAGCTCACTATCTTAATTGTGAAGCAAAGCTCCAGTGCTCATGGGGCGTGCATGTTGATGATATAAATGATCCACTTTACAACCTTCCATGTTCAAAGTTAACCCTAGCTAGTTCACAACTGATAATTAAATAACCCTAATTAGGGTTTATTATAGCAGGATTAAGGATTAGCAGACGTTGATCTTGGATCGATCCTGGCGGCTCCGTCGCACAATAGGTGCACCGCACTCGTGTGCTCGTGTTATGTAGCCTCAAGAAACTCGGATAGCTGCAAGGAGGAGGAAGCCAACCCGAGGATTGGAACGAATACGGATAATCGAAAATTCGTGGAGTCGAGAGGGATTGTGAAGAGGAGTAGTACTAGAAGCATGGATCTCTCCAATGTTCCTAGTCCTACCAAGAGTAATCTCAAGAGGATTAATAGTGTTCAATCAACGAGTCCAAGAGGAATGATGAGGAAAGTTAGTTGGTCTGATTCACATGGTGAAGACATTGCTCATATTCAAGAGTTTGAACCAAGGTAATTTTACGTTCATCCTAATTCACATTTACTGTTTTACGTTTAAATTATTTTTTATTAACTCTATTGACTTTTTTTGGATAGTTTGATATATTAAACTAAGGACCACATGTTATAATACAGTAATTTGAACATCTCCAGTTATAAAGTACCGTTGGATGATTGACACGAAAGTAACTAAGGGAAAATATGGAGATTTTTCTACCGCGCACGTGTCACAAATCTGACGCGTGTAACAAGAGATTTAACGTAAAAAATATATCAAGACATATATTCGGTGTATTGATCATACACGCCGACATTATTTGTTCATATTAAGTTGATTTAATTACCAATATAATATGAAAGGACCATATATATATATATAAATTCATTCTCTTTAATTAATCAAAATAATAATAATAATAATATTATATGCAGTGAAGAAGGAGAACTGGAAGGAGCTGGGAACTCATGCAAATGTATCATCCAATAGTAGAGATGACGAAGGTATTAATTAATTATAATATTTTTTGATTAGGATATGGAAATTTAATATAGATTTTTTTTTCCCTCTTTTCCCTCCACTTTGTTCTCTCGCCTTTATTTCATGAATTATTTTTTTGATCACGCGCACTTTTTCAACTTTTTTATTTAATCTTTTTGTGTTTCTTTATTTTATACTCGTCTTTCATTTTTATTCTATACGTATATTAATATACTCCCTCTGTCCTGTTTCAATATTTACATTTGCTTTTTGCACGTTGATAAAGGAGTATAATATTTTAATAGACAGTGGGTGAAAATATATACTTCCTCCATCTCGGAGAAGTTAGCACATTTTTTTTGGCACGGAGATTAAGGAGTATAATAATTTAATGTAAACTGAAGTAAAGTGAAGTGAGAGAAATAATATTTAATGTGTAGTGGGTAGTTGTATTAGGGTGATATGTGAGCCCCATGCGAATAGATTAATTGTTTTGTGTGGGTCCCATATATTAAAAAGGAAATGTGTCAACTTTAGTGGGACAAACCAAAAAGAAAAGTGTGTCAACTTCTATGGGACAGAGGGTGTAATATTTAATGTAAAGTGGGTAGGTGTATTAGTGTTAGATGATATATTAATTGTTTTAGGTGGGTCCCATATTCCAAAAAATAAAATGTAAACATTGAAATGAGAGGCGCAAAATAGAAACGTAAACATTGAAACGGGACGGAGGGAGTATATATCTAAACGGCAAATTAGAAAATGATGGAATTTTTTTTTATTATCAATTGTTTTTAATGTAAATTCAAATGAAGAACAATGAAAAAACATGATGTTAGGATTTGCTTTATAAAAGGTAAACTTGACAAAGACATTGCCACATTCATTAAATTTCAATCTTAATCTCATATGTATTATATGGATGGGTAATATGTATTATATGGATGGGTATTATGTGAGATCGTTTCATATAAATCTTTTATGTGAGACGGATAAAAAGTGATAATATTATTAATGAAAATATTTGATATTCATACAAGTCTTTTCCGTATTATATTAGAGTGGTCCTGACCATTTTTTGTAATATAAAACATTATTGTATCAAATTAAGTATCAGTTTCATATCGACAATTAATTAGTAGTACATGATCTGTAATTAGAAGTTGTTGACTGATTAATTAAGCACAAAAAAGTGAAATAAATAATTTAATCTTTGATGTTAGAATGTTGTACGGTTCTAACTAATATTGATACAGTAACCACGTACTCTCTTTTCTTTTTTTTTGTGATGAAAAGTACATGTGATTAATATTGATAATCAGATTGAGGTTGTACGTTGTGCATCACATAATTGTACATGCTGCACTGCCTGCCACAGCACCAACCTTGAGTGCAATTTCTAGCGCATTTAGTGCAGTCTTCCAGTTGCTCTGCAGTAATAATCAATAAATTACTAAGTAAATCATACAATATATATATATATATATATATATATATATATATATATATATATATTATTATTATTATTATTATTATTGCAATTAGTGAGCAAAGCCCTAGTCAATAGTCATGCGTAATTTGATTATTTTTATCCAATTTTGATTACTTTGGTTTTGAAAAATTTCCCGGAATTCTTTTTATTTTAAAATTTTTGGGATTATGTTAAAAATATTCTGAAATTTTATAATACAAATGACATCAATTGAGAATTCTAGTGATCAGATTAAAAAAAATAGTATAATTCAGAAAGTTTAAAAATAATGAAATTGAGAATTGAACATGATAAATAAATCATTTAATACTTAATTAAGTACATCTAACATACGTCCTTTCACATGCAAGGCTTGAGAGTTAATTTTGCCTCAAGTCTTGCATGTGAAATTTTCTCATAAATAGGTGGCGATAAGATTCAAACCCTGAACCTTTGCTAGGTCATGATTCTGATACCATGTTAAATGACCACTTCATCTCAAAATTTAAGCTAATAGAGAGATAAATTTTTTAATACTTAATCAAGTCACTCTATTAAAAATGAGGAAATCTAATTATTGTCTTCAGAGTTAATGCTTTCATTTTAACATAGAATTCTCTTTCTTTCCTAGGTGTGATCTGGATGATTAAAAAGGGAGTTTTATCAATACAGGACCCGAAAGATAGGTAAATTATCAATTAAGGACCTGAAAAAATTTTCATATCGATCCAGGACTCGAAAAATATAATATTATCAATTCAGGACCTATAATCATAAAATCAATAAAAATCTAATAACATAATTATATAAATATGGCATTAATTAGTATGTTATTTTATTGATAATAAATTATTGAATATTATGTTAAAAAAATAATTTTAATATATGAAAATTTAATGTAGTTTTTATTATTTTATTTTAATTAATTTTATGGTTGTAGGTCCTGAATTGATAGTTTCATATATTTCAAGTTTTAAATTGATAAAAAAAAAAAATTCAGATTCCTAATTGATAGTTTACATATCTTTCGGGTTCTATATTAAAAAAATTCCTTAAATGAGAAAATACTTAAAAATCAAAGATAGTTGAATTAACACTGACCCGATGATCATTTGATGATGGAAGCATTAATGCAGTGTAATAATTAGGTGTTTGATTTTGGAGATGACCAACGTACGACGTCGTGGGATATTGGGATGCTTCATAAAAATTATACACACTCATATTACCATATTGTGGCACTGCTGGAACCATTGCATTAGAGGCCTGCACAACAACAATCAATTTTTATCATCAAAATTGGCTCTCTCTCTTTTTTTTTTCTAATTAAAATATAAAATCTCAAATTTTAAAATAAAAATATACTCTTTGACTTTATACGTACACAAAGTACGACTTGAATGTATGTAATGATTAATTAATTATGAACAATAGAAAAATATCCACTTGAATGATAGTTGATAGTAGACCAATCAATGCAAGTTGAATTATCATTGGCCCTACTTTCTCAAGTCTTAACCTTCTCGATTTATATAAAACTAGTACATGCTAATATCCGTGTCACATCTTTAATTATGAGTTGGAAATAGATTATGTCTCTTAGAATTAACATTATATTTTTGGGATAATTTCAGATTTAGTCCCGTAAGAATTGTTCTATGCCAAAAATGTCTCAAAACTAGCAGATTTAGTTCCATATGAATTTTTCATCAAAATATGTTAATAGTTAACGAAATATTCTGAACCATTAACAAAACCAAATTGGACTATGTCTATTTTGAAAGATAAAAAATACTCCCTCCATTCCAGAGAAGTTGATATAATTTTTTTGGGCACGGAGATTAAGGAGTATAATAATTTAATGTAAAGTAAAGTGAGAGAAATAATATTTAATGTGTAGTGGGTAGTTGTATTAGAGGTGATATGTGGGGCCCATGAGAATAGATTAATTATTTTTGTGTGGGTCTCATGTATTAAAAAGGAAATGTGTCAACTTTAGTGGGACAAACTAAAAAATAAAGTGTGTCAACTTCTATGGAAATGAGGGAGTAATATAAATGTGGTAGTTTATAATAATATAAGTTAATTTGGGATGAAAATATTCAAAAATTATGATTATAATATTCTTATAGGACCAAAACCGCTAGCTATGGGACCAGTGTATTCCTACGGGATTATAATTAAATTAAAGGAATTCTTATGGGACCAAATGTGATATTTTCTCTTATATTTTTAGAGTAAAATAAATCATGAAGCACAATATAAAATATTACGTGAACTATATGTTGATGAGGTGAAATTATAATTATACAATTAAAATTATGTCTAAATCCTAAATAAAAATTGTATGGTGAAACCTTGACATACAAACTATTGCCCAAAACTACCCTTTCGTTACTAATTACTTGCACACTTTTATTTTTAGTGCATCTCATATCTATGTTTACATTTTAAAAAATGAAATGTTCCCTTAATATTATATCTCAAAATTACACTTTAATTTACAATTATCATCATTATTTAATATACGTAACTTACTTTGTAATGATTTATCACCTCACGATGACAAACTACCGCTAAAATATGTATTCATGAAAAACCAATTGGATATATACAGACATATGGGATAGGGGGAATGTAATTTTCCGTTACATTTTTGTATTATATCTCTTGTTACGCAGTAGATGAGTGATACTAACACGATAGGAAAATCTGAATCATTACTTTTAGGGTTGATATATTCCTTTACGATAACGATTTTATCCAATTCCTACATATCATTCATCCACCGATTCACAACAACATACACCAAAATGTAACAAAAGATTTATATGAGATAGATAGAGGGAGGGGTAGTACTTTGCAAAATTCTTTTAGATAAAAATTGATAAAATAAGGACTTACGTTTTTGGAGTTTAAGACAGAGGTGCATGCAAGAGTAGGGTCTCTTCTGATCTGCAGCAACGTGTAGTTGTCTAAAAAGTGAGCACGACCATTGTGATTATGGTTGCACTTGGAAGATCGATAGCAGTCTCCACAGATATGGAACGGCGACGTTTCGGAGCGAGCGAAGCATTCGACGCAGGAGAAGAAGATCCCCGGTATGAATCTGGCACAACAGCCACAGAAGGGGCGTCCACTCTTGATTATGTAGAAAAGAGTCATGACCTCGAAGAAATCGAGGGTGCCATTGCCATCCCTATCGAGCTCACTGAAGAAGTAGGGATTGTGCATGTGGGAGTACCCTTCTTGTCTCATGAATGACAAGAATTCCGACAGGTTGATCCATCCATCTCCATCTGTGTCCATGGATTGGTAGAACTGATACGCTAGTGCTTGTACTTGTGGGGATGCTGCCTCGTAATGGGCTTTCGCAATTTCGCGAACCTCTTCCATCTCTTTCTGTGACATTGCAACATTAGTCATCGTTAAAGTGTGACCTGATTAAATATTATTAAATTATTCTCTCCCTTATTAGCTTAAACTTTTAGATGTGGTGATCATTTAACAATCCTCCTAATGTTTACCGTGTCCTAATCTGGGATAATATCAATTTTGGTCCTCTATGATATGCAAAATCCAACTTTAGTCCTAAGGTTTGGAAAATTTTCAAAAGTTGTCCTCGAGTGTCCACTTTTAGTTCTTTTTGTTCACTTTTGGTCCTTTTTGTTTATTTTTAATCCTTATTTGACCTATCCTAGAGGACCAAAAGTTGACAAAAAGGACCAAAAGAGGACATTGGAGGACCACTTTTGAAAAATTATCAAACTTGAAGACTAAAGTATTTAACATATCTTAGAAGATCAAAATTGATATTTTCCCGTCCTAACCTTAATACAAAGGGTTCTTTTGTTTGTTTGATAAATTTTTAGTTTTCTAAAATTTAGGTAAACTTGCATGCAATTTGCTATTGGACAAAAATATTGTTGAGTTTGTGAGAGTTGTTTGTAATTATATGAATTCTAAGAAGTGGGATGACTAATCAAGATAACATAATGTTGTATATATATGTCTGATAAATGTACTCAATGTACATAGAGAGAAGTATCTAGGAGACTCAAGAAATAATTTTTAAGAAATTTTTTCAATCCAAAACCAAAATCTACCCACTCAAGATTTGCATTTTTCGGGGCTTAATTTAAAAATAACTATCACTCCAAGGCTTAAACATTGACGGTTCGGATTCTCTGTGTCATTTTGATACATCAAAGTAAAGCTTAAACCCTAGGGGTGGTGGTTGGATTTCTTTCATCTCTTACATGTCAATCATATAACATGTGACACAGAAAATATTGTAGGAAAAATGGCGCAGAAAATACAGTGTAAAACAACATTAACGCTCTCACAAAGTTGATACATTATTCAGGTCTTCGATTAAAATAAATAAATAAATAAATAAAATCTCAATTTCTTGTTAGTATGCAAGGTAGATTAATTTGGTTCACATGTCTAACAATAATGACACTAACAAACAAACAATACTAATCAATTGAAACATATAATTCTATCGCATAATTATCTTCAAAATATGTTTGTCACATTACATTTTTTAATTTTAAAATAGTTAAAATTTCAAAATAAATAACTTGTATCTAGTACATTGACTTCTAAATTAAACTACTTATCTACAATAGGCGTAAAAAGAGTTACCTTTCTTCGACTCTTCTCTTGAGCAGCTGTTCGTTCTCTAAGAACCCTAACAAGAGAATGTTGATCCAGCATGCAGTCGGAGGAATGCTCGTGAGACGACTTTCCTCCGCGAAAGCAAGCGCAGCAAAGATCATACGTATCGGGAGTTTTCCCGAGACAAAGCACGCAAGAAAAGTATGATCCAGCGAGCAACTGGAAGCACTCACTGCACCTAACAATGCTCAGCTTCCTCTCCATGTAATAAAGACACAAAACTTCGTCGAAATCGAGGGTTTCGTTGCCGTCCATATCGAGTTGTTTGAACACATCTTCAGTGGACAGCCAGGATGTAATACATTTCTTGATTTCTTCCATGCTGATCTTTCCATCCCCATTGATATCAAGTTTGTTGAAGTACTCTTTCACTGAATTCTTCTCTTCTTCACTGGCTTTCTCGTAGTACGATCTCGAAATCTCTCTGATCCCTTCCATCTCGATCCCCCTCTCTCTCACATAGTGTGTGATCAAGAATATATGCAGTGGTTGGTGAATGAGATTGAGAAATGGTGTGAATAGGATAAGTTGACTCAAGGCCTACAAATTATTGCAGTGAGTAGATCTGTTGACTTCGTCAAGTCTACTCTTGATGGTTTGCATCCACTCTGTAAGCCCGGAATCATCGCGGCTGTGTAATAACCACTTGATTAAATTCAGATAACTCTTCCATTACCTTATCCCTCCGCCCGGAGACTTGCTTGTTTTGACTTGAATATGATTTAAAAAATAGTAATCGGCTTTTTGCACGTGAATTAAAGAGTATTATTATTATATGTAAAGTGGATAGTTGTATTAGAGGAAAGTGATTGCTATATTGTGTACTTTTTTACTAAATAGGGGAAATTAATACATTTGAACCGGACGCCAAAAATAATAAAATGGACAACTTAGAAGCGGACGGAGGAAGTATAATTTTTGGTGAAATGATATAAGAAAAAGTAGGGTTTTTTTGGGTAATTTAATTGAATAAAGTATACTCCCTCCGTCCATCCCATCAGTAACGTACCTATTTGCTTGTTGCACGTGGATTAAGGAGTATTATTATTATTATATATATAAAGTGGGTAGTTGTATTAGAGAGTGATTGGTATGCGTTAAAAAAAGAAAATGGAAACCTTTAGAATGGACGATCAATAAGACAAAATGGATATCTTATTAGCGGACGGAGGGAGTATAACATAGTCAAAGTAGGGGAGGTTTTTGGGTAATTTAATTGAATAAAGTGTATGATACATTCAATTTTGAGTAAATTATTTGTAGAAAGAATATGATATTTTTGTAATATATTGTAGTATTGTAAAGGTATTGATATTTTGTGTTATTTTTATTTTTGGGGTATACAAGTTTTTTTTAAACACACTAAAAAGAAATATGTACAAATAATTTTGGGACGAAATGAATATTTTTTCCCCTGGGTTTTCGTTGCGGGCTTTCGTATGGAGTATAGTGTACGTACTAAGGACTTACTGGTTTTAATCTCCAATGGAAATTTCCCCCTTTAGACTATACAAATACTATTTGATTTATTTTAAGAGTTAATTACAGGAAAAGTTCTAATATTTTTTTATGCCGTTTGCGAATTAGTCCAAATTTTTAGATTTTTACAAATAAGTACCTGACTTTTAACCCGCATTGCAATGTGAACCACCGGGCAGCTGGAGGCCTGCCCGGATGCTGACGTGCATTGTAAATACCAAATCACTCCTCCACCTGGAATAATAACAGTGTCGTTTTAGCCTTGTTAGTTTTTTTAAAATAAAAGTTAATTTAAAGCTGCGTCGTGTAGCGATCCCCCTTGGGTTCCAGGGAGAACTCTAAATCCAACAATGTCTTCACCACCATCGAGGAAATGGTTGGGCAATCGCTCTTGGAGCAATCGACGGCCTTGTCAGAACCTGACTCCTTCTTACAGTAATTCATCAAAAATTAATATGCGAAAATCGTTACTCCCCCAATTACGATTGATGAATGAGAACAGAGTAGAGCTCTTGTAATCGCGAACGTAGTTCTGCCTCTGGATCAGGTTGTCGCTCGTTTTGGGGTGGAATCCAATCGGCTAGGGTACACTGACGTCCATCTCGTTGCCGGGGTATTTCTCCACGATGAAGCACGTGACCTTCTACATCAATAGCATGTTGAGGAAGCTGGAGCCCTAGACTTTTTCGAGATCTGTCAATCGCTGGAAATCCCATGTGATTCTCCCGATCGAGGTGAAGTGATCGAAGTCGTTGAATTTCTTTCAGTGCTTCTGGTTCTTCACCCACCAGAGCATCATCTTGCAATGTCGGTCGCGAGTGGAGGTGTCGTCTAGGGGTAGATACAGGAAATTAATTTTGGGGTACGGTATATAATTTTTGAAATATTATATATAATAAATAAATCAAAATTTAAAAATTATTATTGACACCCTCGATTTTTATTTTTTTTTAATAAAAAGCAATTTATTAAAAAATAGTAGTGAATTGACTGTAAATTTGTGTTGCAATGAAAAATTTAAGAGTATAAACGAGTGAGAAAAATTTGAATGATTTTATAAAATATGAATATTAATATATTGTGTGTATTGTGTAAGTGAAATAATAAAACAAGGTTTAAAATATAAAAAATATTGAATAAGAAAAATGTGCAAGTATAATATTAGGAGAAACATAAAACAAAATAATTAGAAGAAAATAAGAAAAACAAAAAGAAATAATATAAGTATATTTATTTAGAAAAATAAGAAATAATATAAATATAAAAAAAGCCACTAATTAACAAAGAAATACTCCCTCCATCCCAAGAATACATTCGCACTTTCCATTTTGGTCCGTCCCAAGAATACATTCACTCCCTAAAAATAGAAACAATATACAATATCAATAACCTTACAACATTTCAAAAGTGCTACCTTCTTTTTACACACAATTTAGTCAAAGTCAACTATATCATACACTTTATTCTACTCAATTACCCAAAATACCCCTTCTCTTTCTTACATCACACCACCAAAAAGTTACTTTTCTTAAACTCCGTGCTTGACTAAGTCAACTATATCATATACTTTATTCTACTCAATTATCGAAAATATCCCTTATCTTTCTTATATCACACTAACAAAAAATTACTTTTCTTGAATTTCGTGTCCAAGAATACATGAATGTATTCTTGAGACGGAGAGAGTAATATAAATATATATTTTAAAAAAAGAAGACATAATTGAGGTCTGACTCGCAACCATGACCTATTAGGTAAAAAAAAAAAAAAGCTAAGCCACTTATTCTAAGGCACTTTTTACTAACTAATCCTTATATATATACTTATTATTTTTTACTTTTGGGTCCGGCTCTGTTCCACAGGTACTTCCCGACGGCGAGTCCGGCTTAAAAGGGTATGTAGAACTAGGGATGGCAATGGGCCGGGCTAGGGCGGGTACTTGGCCGCCCCGCCCCGCCCCTCACTTTGATGCCCCGCCCCGCCTGTGCCTCGGTACGGGTTAGAATTTTAGTGCACAGATCTGTCCCGCCCCACCCCGTTTATTATTTTAAAAAAAATCATTTTTTGATAAATTATAAGACAAAGTCTCTTGTGAGACACTATTTATGTGAGACAATTTGTAAGACGTGTTAAAATATGCATATTATATAGATAAAATATGTTTAACTATTGTTACAGTATAATGGATGATGAATTAAAATTGATTTTAGAATGTTACAATATGACTCATTATTGACATACTTTAACTATAAATAAACATACTTTACCTATATGATAAGCACACTTTAATAATGAGTCAATCCGTCTAAAAAAACCCGCCTCACAAGAGAGTCTCTCAAATTATAAAACATTCAAATAGAAAATTTTAAATTAAAATAAAATGAAGTGAATTTTAATTTTAAATTAAATAATTAAACTTTATTTTCATTTTAAATTTTTTTTATTACATTATATATTTAATGATATATATAATATTGTAATAAAGTATTTTGTAATAGTTATATATAATTACCATATATTATTTCTTTTATTTAAATTAAATAAAAATGTATGTAGTATAATATTTAATATATATCAATAAATGATATTATATAATATATATAATAAATATTTTAAATAAAATTTTTAATATTTTTAATACGGGGTGGGCCAAGCCAGGCCGGGTCGAGGCTAGGACCCAGATCCGGACTGGCCAGTGCACGGGGCGGGGTAGACCCGCCCCGTTCTCTGTGCGGGGTGGGGCAGGGTGGGCCGGGCCAAATTGCCATTCCTATGTAGAACGCCGTGGCGGATTCCGGCTCTAGGGTTCTGCATTTGTGCATCAGGACCCGGTGGTGGAAGTGAACTGGTTCGTGTGGTACCACGATTTGTAGATCCTCAGCAGGACGCGGCGAAGCTCGGTGGTAGGGGGAGGGGACGGCGGCGCTGCGGTAGGCAGGGGCGGATGGATGTGGGGGCAGCCCCGGGCTCAAGCCCTGGGCTGCCCCCGAAAAGCCCATTATATCATATGTAAATAATTTATAAATAATTTGTGTTTTTAAGTTTAGCCCACCCTAAAAATATTTTCAGCCCACCCAAATGAAGCTAAAAAAATAAATATATCTTCTTTCTTCTTTGTGTTTTTAAGTTTAGCCCAACCCAAAAATATTTTAAGCCCACCGAAATGAAGTTAAAAAATAAATATATCTTCTTAAATTATAGTATATATATATATATATATTATTTTTTAATTATTATTATTATTTTTTATTTTCTTCAATAAACTTAGCCCACCCCACCCCGATTTTCTGGATCCGCCACTGGCGGTAGGGAAAACACGACGGTGAGGGAATATGGATCTGATTACAGTAACAGCGTTCTTGATGAAGTTAGAGGATTTGTGTGGTTTCTTCATGGTTTGGGCTTTCAGTGAGGGATCTGGTACCATTGTCAACGAAACTAAGAGAAAGAACAAGAATAAGAAGAGAGAACGGGTATACGTATAAGCCCAATATGACGTCGTTTTGATTTCTTTCTTTTGCCTTTTATTTTGCTCCCATATTCATGTGTTTTCTATTAACGGCTTAATTTGGATTTAAAATTGAAAACACGTTATCATGTTCACTTGCGCCATGATTTTAACAAAAAAAAAAAAATATATATATATAGATATATAAATTAATACTCTTCTTAATAAAAAATATTATTTCTAAAATTTTTATATTTTTATTTTTATATTTTTTTTGTCATAAGTGTAAAACATTGGAAAAAGTAATAGTATATACTCCGCCCGTCCCGTTAAAAGATGATCTTTTGCTTTTTTGCACGTATTTTAAGGAATATTATTATTTAATATGCAGTGAGTAGTTGTATTAGTGGGAGTATGAACTCCATATTTTAATTGTATTAGAGGGAGTATGTGGTTTCATGTGTGTAAAAAATGAAAGAAGACCAAAAATAAAATAAAAAGACCATCTTTAATTATGATGGAGTGAGTATATTTAAAGGGTAAATTTTGATGAATAATAAAAATAAGATCGAAGTCATGGTGAACGGCTTTAAATATGCTAGTTGCTTAGTCAACGATTTTAAATAATCTTTGAAAATTGAGCGCTATGGAAAATATCACAGTCATAATAACATACCGCATAATCCATATCCATCCATATATCACGCAACCTAAACCTAAAATTTCGGCTCGATTCTATGTGTTATTTTAGTACATTATTTTGTGTCAAATTGTTGGATGGACAGCACGTAAAAGAGAGAAAACTATACTCTAATCCTTAAATTTTAGGAGCAATGATTGTATTTAATTTCCCTCTTACGTGTCAATCACTTAACGCGTGACATAGGAGATGATGCACGAAAATGACGCATAAGATTCGGTGTGCTAAAATTTAGAGTAAAATGACATTTTTTAATAAATTTATGTAATCAATATAATTAATTAATTTCTACTTATTAAAAAGTTTTAATATTTTAAATTTTAAAATCAAAATCGTCCTATACAAATTTAATTTATTCAAAATAATTTTAAAAAAATTCAAAATTTCCAAAATAGTTCAATAGCTTTTAATTCTCACCATTTTTTTATTTAAAAACGTTTTAATTTTTTAACTCCATGTGATGACACTGAACAGTACTTTTTTTAAGATTATGAGACGAAAATGATAAACAATACTCCCTCCGTCCCGGAAGTATTGACACATTTTTTTTGGGCACGGAGATTAAGAAGTATAATAATTTAATATAAAGTGAAGTGAGAGAAATAATATTTAATGTGTAGTGGGTAGTTGTATTAGTGGTGAGTGTGATGGGTGTGTGGGTCCATGTAAATAAATAAATTGTTTTTGTGTGGGTCCCATTTTCTTAAAAAGGAAATATGTCAATTTCTGTGGGACAACCCAAAAAGGAAAGTGTGTCAATATCTTTGGGACGGAGGGAGTATTATTTTGGTATGAAATTGATGCAAAATTAAAAGGTTTGAGATGAAAATAAAATAGTTATTTTAATTTAAAAATGTTCAATTTTTTTATTTTTTTTTAGATGAGATTGAATCGGTGCTTTTACATAATTATGGGATGAAATTGACGAAAAAGAAATATTGTTTTAAAACGAAATTAGAGCAAAACAAATTTTTAGACAAAAATGAATATCGTAACAATTTTTTGGAACTCGAATAAAATAAAAAGATATGAGAAGATTTATAACTTTAAACTCGTGATTTCCTGAAAGACTTGCACACATATATCAAGAAATTAGCATTTTTTATCCCACATAACACACAAGCTAAAATGGTCCTCATATTTCCTTTTTTAATCCGAAAGAATTTTTTCTTTGTAATGCATGGCTGTACAATAGATAATAAATAAATAAAAATGTGAAATGGTTTCTCGTTAGACTTGCACATATATCTTTAAAGTTGATTAGAGATTGTTGTTTTCAGTGTGTAAGCACACTATGGAAAGCATGTTGGACCAAAGGAGAGGAGGGGGAAAAGACAAAGGAAGAAGCAACCGAAGCTCTGAAACATCTGGAAAGTGAAATGAAGGGGAAGAAGTTCTTCGGAGGCGACAACTTTGGAGTTTTGGACATTGTTGCCTTTTTCGTTGCTCATTGGTTTCGAATTCTTGAAGAATTGCTGGAACTCCAACTGTTGACAGAAGACAAGTTCCCCCATCTCTGCAGATGGGCAGATGAGTGTTGTAACCACTCCTTCTTCAAGGATAATCTGCCGCCCAAGGATCGACTCGTTGCCAGTTTCAAGACTGTTATGGAAACTGGTAAATTTACTTGCTAGTTTAGTTGTCATGAATCTATATAGTTTGTATTGTTGTGATTGCATGCATGCATGCATGTGTTTTTATGTTGGAATAAGAAGTTGAGGTGATTAGTACAATTTGGTTGTTTTTCTGTCAAATGTAAAGGAATTAGTAGCATTTTTTGCCCACCAGGACACATAAGCTCAGCAAAATGATCCGAATACTTTCTCTTTTGGTTCCAAATTAAGAATTTTTTTCTTTTGGAACTAAAGAGAAAGTATCGGAACTATTATGCAGAACATGCATGTCTTTTAGGACCAAATACGCTAATTCCTCATCAAATGTAGCTAGCTAGCTTGATTATGTGAGGTTCTCAAATGTAGTTGTACTGAAAGGTGGATCTAGTTATGATCAAATCTACATTTGGGAATGTAGACTTGTCATCATTTGTTGGTACAACAATGTTGCATCAATATCATACGGTCTTAAAACTCCATCTCAATTTCAGTAATTGAAATGCAAGTTTCTTGCTCGCTTCCGCAATTTCTTGTCGTTCGCCGTAGTTCAAGGCCATCAAGAAATGCAAGCCATTGTTGGTTTGGCTGGCCTGGCCTCGTCAGCTGAATAAATAGCAGATTGTAGATATTTAGGGAGTCTTGATTTGTCACCAATAACTGAGAATCTGATATTATGTCTGCAGTTCACCAAGATTGTACTTTAGTCTAGTGGAGGAAAGTGAAGATGTTGTCTTTTAAAACAGAGTAGAGCCAAGTAATTTGGAATGTATAAACGAAAATTTCATCTAAAAGTTTAAGCTAATAAAGAGGAGAATCGTTAACATTTAATCAAGTCAATCTAATACCTTAGACCCCCTCACATGCAGACAAGCCTTCCATGTAGAATTTTTTGAACAATGTTTAAGCTAATTTAATCAAGTGACTCTAATACCTTAGACCCCCTCACATGCAGACAAGCCTTCCATGTAGAATTTTTTAAAAGTTTAAGCTAATAAAGAGGAGAATCGTGAACATTTTTGGAAAGGAGTTAATCAATGGAGGAAACCACCCCCTCTATCCCCACAGCCCTCTGAAGCTCCTCTACCAACTCCCGCTCCACCCGATTTCTTGCACTTGCCGCCCATTCACCCCTCAATTTTCTTGGAAATATCAAACTACATGAGCTCGTCTCAGAATTGCTTGAAGAACGAGGCTGCTGCATGTGTCTAATATCAAACTACTCGAGCTCATCTCAACATTGCTTGGAATAGTTGGTGTGATTCTGTGAAGTAGCTTTAATTTTAACCTTGCTAATATCTCTGCTTTCGTTCTCCTTTTTTGCTCCTTCTCCAATGGCGGATAGACAGCACAGAAGAACCTACAGTCGGTGGTGGGATTAGTTCTTAGGGGGATCGCTTTTGAACAAAAGGGGTGACAGATTTTAGAATAATGAGAGATTTAATTTAGGAGAATTTGGAGATATCAGAGCATGGTGCTGGCCTAGTTGTCTCGAGGCTCAGCCGTTGTATATGGTGGCAACAGTTCAAATATCAATCCATTTATTTGGGCAAAAATTTGAGACAACAGAAAACAGTCTCAATTTGAAACCGTTAGACAATTAATTTATTAAAGTCTCCTTTTCTAATGGAATTTTCATTGAAATTTTCTAACTACTTAAGTTTAATTGAAATTTCTATTGAGAATTTCCAAAGGTTTATAAAACTATTGGAATTAACATTGAAATTTTCCATCAATTTAAAATTTACTCCATATGGAAGTTTTCGTTGAAACTTTCCAACCGCTTTATGTTTTATAGAATTTTTCGTTAGATTGGAATTAACATTGAAAATTTTCATCGATTTAAATTTTCAAAAAAATTTATTGAAAAATTCATAGAAATTCTGAATTTTTTAACTGACTTACTTTTCGTTGAAATTTGAATTTTTTTAGTGGTAAAAGTTGACGTACTCTCCTGGAATTTTATCCTTGTCATAATGGGAGTGGGGCGTGTAGAGGTAGTTAGGTTTTAAATGAAAGATGCTTACAGTGTCGAAACCAAGTTACCGAGCATTAAATTTTGGTAGCGTCAGAATTAAGGTGATGTACGTGAGTTGTACGGCGCATGGTACCCTCTACCACCATTAATTAATGGGTGAAAATGAACAGTTTTTTCTTTATTTCTTAATTTTATTTCCCATAATTTTAAGGAAAATTTAAAAAAATACTCAAAATAACGAAAAAATCTTAACTTTGATATGATTATTACCAATTCAACTTTTATACTTAATTCAATTGTAACTTGATTGAATAAAGATTTGATATTAGGTGCACCCGGATAAAGGATGCATCTATAACTTTTTATTCCATTTTGTATACGTATTTTTTAATACTGGTATACTTTTTTCATATTAAGTTTTTTATTTAAAAAACTAGCACCCATATGCGTATAACTTTTTATTCAATAGTGTATACATGTTTTTTAATAATTATAATATATTTTTTTAAACTCAATTTTTCATTAAAAAAACTAATAATTAAATTGTATACATTTTTGTTTATAATTGTATATGTTTTTGTTTATATTTGTATACGTTTTTGAAAGTGGGTGCACCCTATTTTAGGGTGCATCCGAGTGCACAGTATAATTAGTCATGAATAAATACACATATGAATGTATGTATGCACTCGAATGCATAGGATATCTAATTTATAGCATTTTTTTAATGATTTTATTATTTTAAATCCCAAATTAATAGTTTTGTATTTTTCCGATGGTAAATTGATAGAAAAAAAAACATTTTGAATTTCTATTTAATAGTTAATCTATTTTTCGAATGATAAATAAATGATTCAACTAAACACCCTCAATTGTGAGAATTTATTTATGTAAATGCAAGTATTAAAGTGCAAAACTCTTGATTAAAAGCCTTAACCACATTTCATAGATGGACTGACTTAATTTCAAGGGTAATATGGTAATAAAGCCATTAACATTTACCCTGCACAGTGCAAAGTAAACAAATTTGCGTTAACCATCACTCTAACCTTAGTCATGATAAGTTATCCCTCAGTCGCAGGAAAAGTAAACGGTCCCGAACAACAATCAACCCTTATTGCTTTTCTTCTCTCCCCCACACATCCACACCGTCAGTCGACCAGTTCAGACGCCGTCCGCTGACTCGTTGCCGTTGAATCGCTGTCCGCCGCGTTGCCCGCTGCGCCACCGTCCGCCGCCTATATCTTTTTTTTCTATACTCATCATCGTCACTAAACCTAATTTTGTTAAGCTTCAATTTCGTACCTTTTCATTAAAGGTATGACTTTAATAACAAAATATGGCTTTATCAGTGAAGGTATGATTTTAATTTCACTTAAATCTTTGATTGTTAATGTTTCACTCTGCAGATCAACAGCTGTTTTTAGAACAGAGGTGGTTGATTCAGATTAACAAGAAACTTAAAGCGCATCAGAACTTCATTTCAAATTCTAATAAGGTGATGTTTTAATTTCTATTTTTTGTGACTAAATTATCTATGGAATATATCTAATTTGAACAATTTTGATATTTACTTTGCTAGATTGACAAGGCGTCAATAATGGAAAGACCTCCGACAGTTGCATCCAGGTTAGAACTTTTGATTTGATCTGGTTGGTAGGCAGTTGAATTTTGGGATTTTTTAAAAAAAGTTTCTTATCTATTTTCAATTTGAAATTGTTGTTAAATTTGCTTGTGAATATGTTCTGTAGAATGATGTGATCTTTGTGGCTGTTGAAGATACTATTTGTGGGTTTAGATGAAAGAAAAACAATGCTCTAATATTTTTGGCAATTTCCTTCAAAATCTGAGGTCTGAGTCAGAGCCTAATGTTGTGTTCTGTCACTCAAAGAAAAAGAAAAGAGGGGTGAGTGGGTTTTGTGGGGTGTTGGAGATTTTGGGAATATGACCATGTGCTGTAAATGTTTGTACTCTAGATTCATGGTTTAGTTGTGGAAATCTGTAGATGGTCGAGTAGCTTTAACCAGTGAGGCATAAGACTGATATTGGCTTGATATTCGGCGAATTATCTCATAGTTTTGAGGTTCCTCTGGCTGTTAATTATGCTTATTCCATGAGTAATTTCACAAACTTATCTCAAAAGATTGCAAATATAACAGTCTATTATTTGTTTACAAGTGTCATTGCTTCTGTATGAGTTTAGGCTTCTAAACTTATACAATTATAAGTTTCTGGCACCAAAATGGTGTTTCCGATTAAGTTTTTTTCAACATTTTCTGTTACTCCAAAACCTTTAGCTTCTTTATACGGATTTATCAATTTACAACAAAGTAAAGAAAAATCATATGCGAGTAACTTGGTTATATTGATAGCAAAGAATTTGGTCTCCCATGTTATTTTACTCTTTACTTTGGGCACTGGTTCTCTGTTTTGACCTTTGATTTAGCACTGGTTTAGAGTTTAGGGTATAATAATTGTAATTTCACCCTTGTGGTTTAGGGTATTTTTTTCTTTAGGGTTAATTTTAAGGGTATAATTGTAATTTTACCCTTGGTTTAGGGCATATTTTACCCCTAGGTTTTAGGGTTGATTCTAAAGGTATAATTGTAATTTAACCATTGTGATTTAGGACATATTTTACCCCTTGGGTTTGGGTATAATTGTCTTTTAAATATAATATTTAAAAAAAAGAAAACAAAAGATAATATTAATTGGGGGATCACAGGTTAATTAGTTAAGGGGGAGGGGGGACCACATATTGTATCTTAAATAAGATACCAGGTTGTACTGTAATTGCCCCCTTATATTAAATATTTATTGTTCGAATTAATTACTGCATTTTGGAACAGTAAACCTTTGTTCTTTCTATAATTCCTTTGACCCAGATAATTCTGATCAATTATCATATTCCACTATCCAAAACAATAATAATAATAAAATAAAAATAAAATATTTCACGCAGTAATTTTACAATGAGTTGATATCCTGTGCACCCAAAGCGAGGTGAGTGACAAGTAAATGTGTGAAAGCAAGAAAATGTTAGCTCAGCTGGAGCAAACTAGCACAGTAAGGAGAAAAGTTAAATATAGTTGTGCAGAAATTTAGAGATAGAGATTTGAAACCCGAGACTTTTGAGTAAATACCCCCTTTTGTACGCGGAGTTTAAGAATAAAAAAATTATGTATAAAGATGTGTAAAGTTGTTGGGATGTGTGTAAAAGGTGAGTATTGTTTAATGATTCAAGTGTGTAAAGTTGTATGCTGAGTCATTTATTGCCCACCCTATTGCTCATGTTTTCCTTTGCGCAGATCTCTCTCTGATTATACAGATTCCATCCGTACTTTCATATTCCGCCTTTGACGCACCGAAATTTCAATTATAAAGTACTAAAGCTTGATTAAATCTACGCAATTACTTTTAGAGGAACGCGGAGAAGAACTGCTATTTGAGGACTTGGAGTATTGATTACAACTTTGGACCTTCGTATCCGTATTCACTGTTTCCATGACTCACATCAAAACCGACCACTTTGGAGATAAAATCCTTTGATCCTTGAAAGGTGCCTTTTCTTTTTGTCTTTTATGTACTATTCATATGTTTATTTGTGTTCTCCATGTTTTTGAATTAGTTAGTATGCTGGATAATACACTGTTTATCGACCTGATAATTGATCTATTAATCGGCCCCTGATGAATTTCTTGTTGCCCTGTAAATTTTGATTAAAGAGCTTATTTTTGTAAGATAAGGCTAAGGTACAGGCAAATTAAGGGGGGGGGGGGGAGGGGGTTGTAAAGGACTGTAAGGTTTGTCCAATATTTTTCTTTTAACCTGGCATTTAGCGAGAGTTTGGGATAATTAGATGTATGATAACTTTGGCATGAATGTATTGCTTACTTGGGCTACAACAACATAGAGCTTGCAAATGTAAATTATGTGACATACGAATTGAATGATTAGCAGAATACCACAATTTTTTTGATGAGTTTTTGACAATTCCTAAAGAAATTCCACCGTAGAGTCTCGAGATACTGTTAGTTGTTGGTGTCTAAATTGGGGGAGCACATTTTTCATCAATAACGGACTCCGCTAATTATTCCCGTCAAGTTGTTATTTTTCTGTTAAGAGCTATTAAGAATTGCAAATATTTTACTTCAATGCGAGGAACTTAGCTTTTTCCCTCCATGGAACATGGTGCAACTGTCTACTTATGTTTCTGTAAAGGCTTTGCTTTTGCAAACTCAGATTGTATTGTAATGTGGAAAAAGGTCATAAATTTATTACGAAATGCTGAAGTCAAATACTATATATTTTCTGTAAAATTTGAGTGTCTGATTTTGAATGTGAACTTGAGATATTTGTGGTACTCTTGGTCTAAATTGAACCTAATTTATTCTACACTGAGGCTTGGAATTTGGAGATGGATTTATACAAGTTTATGGTGATGATATGATGTGCAATCCATTGAACTCCGCTGTCAACCCATTAACATTGTCCTATGGTCTGCCACTACTTTCCTTGTCAATGAAAACCCACTGAAACTTGAATATCAGACCCTGGACCACTCCATTTACTTTTTCATAGAGCTGTAATCTAAGGTTTATTTCACAAAAGTATACCTTATTCTTTTCTGTCCTTTCCTAAATTTTGTAATGTAAATATTTGGAAAATATTTTCATCTTTGGGGCTCTGGTGGTTTTCTGTTGTTAAGGATAGCTCTTTAGTTTTTGAACATGTGACAAATCTAGGACATACGGGTTGTTTTTTTCTTGTTCTTTTTTTGTTATTCCTATATTTCTTTAGGATCCTTGGCTTGTTAGTTTTGATGGTAAAGCTGTATTTTTCTTTTTTGTGGTTTATAATAGTTTAGCATCTTGGTTAGATGGAAGAGGTGGGTACCCGTGTTGCTTCTTCTGTACTCATCCACACCCAAAGATTTTGCGATACTCAACCAATGGCTAAGAAGCGCAGTTTACCTTTTCATACTTCAAGTTTTGTTAACCAGAATCCAGCTGATAGCTGGAACCCTAAGTCTTGGGATTGGGATAGTTCAAGGTTTATTGCCAAACCATTGCAATGTGATGGAGTTCGAGTGAGAAATGGCTCCCAGGTTCCACCTGACTTGCCAAGGAGCAGGGAGGTACAAAGTAGTGCTTCAAATCCTGCAAGGCCTGACCATCAAGGGAAAGATGATGAAAATCTCCGACTGAAGCTTGGAGGCGGAGAACAAGCTGTCAGCATGAATTCAGTGGAAGAGCCTCAACCTTTATCAAGACCCAATAAACGAGTAAGATCTGGATCACCTGGCGTTGCTAACCATCCTATGTGCCAAGTGGATGATTGCAAGGAAGACCTCTCTATCGCTAAGGACTATCACCGGCGGCACAAGGTGTGTGAGGTTCACAGTAAAGCGAGCAAAGCTTTGGTGGGGAAACAGATGCAAAGGTTCTGCCAGCAGTGCAGCAGGTTGGTACATATTTTGACAGCATTGTGTTGTTTCTTTGTTGTGATTACAATTTTCTATGATTCTTTTCACTTATTGAATTTTGTTTGAGTGTACTTGAATGTTTTGCACTTACCTGTCTTTTTTCATGTGTTAATAATCTATGTTAGTGCACATCCTGAACTTCAGTTTAGCATTGATTTCGTACTATTTTATTAGGTTCCACCCTCTTTCTGAATTTGATGATGGAAAGAGAAGCTGTAGGCGCAGACTTGCTGGGCATAACAGGAGGAGAAGGAAAACTCAGCCAGAAGATACTACTCCACGGTTATCAGTTCCCGGTGCTCACAACAATATTAATTGTGATGTGGATGTCATCAATTTTCTTGCAGCTTTAGCTCGTGCACAAGGTAAAAGTTAGACTCTGTGTGGAAGTAGTATAACATTTTGATAATTTAAGATGAATTAATGTTGCATTATTGGCCCTGGATATACTAATGGTAATGGTAATTTCTGTTATTATAGGCAACAATGAGGACAGGAATGTCCCATCATTACCTGAAAAAGATCAGCTCGTACAAATTCTTAGTAAATTCAATTCATTACCCTTGCCTGCAATGTTAGCAGCCAAGTTGCCTCATTTGGAAGCTGCAACTGGAAGTATTTTCGATAATTTCCGTTCTGAAAATCAAAAGCAGATGAGTGGAAATGCTTCTTCCAGATCGACCATGAACTTACTTGCTGGTCTTTCAGCAACTCTTGGAGTGCCTTCTTCTGATGCATTAGAAATTCAATCTCATCCAAGAGAAGAGGGAACTGACACTGGAAAAAGCAAGTCAGCCTTTGTTGAGCATGCTGCATGTCTAAATATGCAGAAAGGATCTATGATCGAGTTTCCTTCTGTTGGAGGTGAAAGAAGTAGTACAAGTTACCATTCTCCAATGGAAGAAGTCGATTATCATGTTCAAGAGACATCTCCCAGTCTTCATTTAAAGCTGTTTAGTTCCTCACCTGAAGATAATAGCCCAAGGAAAATGCCATCCAGTGGAAACTACCTATCTTCTAACAGTAGTAATCATTCAGTAGAGATTTCACCTGCTTCTTCACCACCTCTCGTACGTGATCTGTTCCCTATGCAGAATTCGAGAGAAATGAAGGATGTTCGATCGTCAAATAGTGAAGATGAAATTGTGTATGTGAAATCATCCATGAGCAATGGCTGCAGTACATCTCTTCGTCTTTTTGGAGGCTCGATTCAAGCAGCTGAAAATGGCTCAATTCAGAGTTCTCCATACCAAGTCGATTATACATCTTCTTCTGGGTCTGATCATTCACCTTCTAGCCAGAATTCTGATGCTCAGGTATGTCTGAATCATTGTACTTTTTTTTTTTACTAAACTTCTTCTCATAACTTTAGTCTTATTGTGCGTATTAATATTCTCATTCAGTATTCCAACATCATAGCTTTTAACAGATTTGACTTTTTCATACTAGGAGCGAACTGGTCGCATAATTATCAAATTGTTTGATAAGGATCCTAGCCATTTACCTGGTTCTTTAAGATCTCAGGTTAGTATGGTTCATTGAATGGACTGTCTTGATGATTTCCTGGCTTAAAAATCTAATGGCATATGGTGCTCCTTTCCAGATATTCAATTGGCTGTCTAACAGCCCATCAGAAATGGAAAGCTACATCAAGCCTGGCTGCATAATTCTGACCCTGTATTTATCCATGCCTTTTTTTGCTTGGGATCAAGTGAGTGCATTTCTCTGAAGTATGTATGCGGGCTAATGCATCCTTTTGTTTACTATATTTCTGTCCTTTTCTGTATTTTTGCAGCTAGAAGAAAACATCCATAATTATGTGAATGCTTTAGTTAAAGATGCTAATATTGGCTTCGGAAATGGAAGATTTTTGGTTTGTACAGACAGACAAATGGCTTCTTATAAAGATGGTAGGTCATGTAGTTGTTTGTGACTGTTGAGTCTAACCAGCAAAAGGACCTGGCCTACCACCATTTTAGAGCAAGTTTTATGTGAGACATTCTTACGGAACACACTTCGTGAGACATGATATATTTCCAAAGGAAAAGCGATACTGCGATACCATATTTATGTTGTTTTTACAGTGTTGAAGCTGTCACATTTTACTCTTGTGGGTATCATTTTTCCACTGAAAGTATCACATTTCACGAATATGTTCCTGTATAAGCCCTCATACAAAGTTTTTGCCCCAATTTTTAGAGTGTTGTATAGTCATCAATTTTTTAATTCCATATTCTTTTTGGTATTTTTAACAATTTCACTGCATAATTCTCTCCATTGGTGTAAATTCAGGGAAGATTCGTCTCTGCAAAACTTTGGGAGCCTGGAGTATACCAGAATTGATATCCGTAACTCCTCTTGCAGTTGTTCCAGGGCAAGAGACCTCTCTTCTATTAAAGGGTAGAAGATTGGCAGCTCCCGGGACCAAGTATGTGATTGATATTTTAACAATCTGGAATGGCTCGCTCATTGTTTTAGTTTATTGAGAAATTTTATTTCTTTATGCAGGGTAAGCTGCACGCATGCAGATGTTTATGATATAAAGCAAGTCCCTGTATCATTGCGTCATGACTCTGCACATAATGAAATAATCTTGGATAGCTTTAAGATCAGTGCAACAACATCTAACATGGTCGGTCGTTGTTTTATTGAGGTAGCGCTCTAACAAACTATCTGTTATATATATATATATATATATATATATAAAATTTATTTGGATATTGATGTTCTGAATGTTTACAGGTTGAGAATAGTTTTAGAGGTACCAGTTTCCCTGTAATCATTGCTGATAAGTCCATCTGCCATGAGTTGAGACTCCTTGAACCTCACATCAATGACACTACTGAAGTTGGTAATGGAATTAAAACTGATCACCTCCAGAATACTGGGAGGTCTAGGTCCAGGGACGAGGTCCTGTATTTCTTGGATGAACTTGGATGGTTGTTTCAAAGAAAGGGCAACTCTTCCTTGTTTGGGACCCCGGATTATAGGCTTAATAGGTTCAAATTTCTTATTATATTTTCTATTGAGCACGACTTTTGTGCTTTGGTCAAAACCCTCTTGGACATTCTGCTAGAGCTAAACTTGGGAAGGAAAGACTTGGTTAGGGAGTCCATGACGATGCTGTCAGAAATCCATCCCTTGAACAGGGCTGTACGAAGGAGGTGTCATGGTATGGTTGATTTGCTTGTTCACTATTCCATCATTGACTCAGTTGATGCTTCCAAGACATACATTTTCATGCCTAATTTGGCTGGACCCGGTGGTGTTACACCTCTACATTTGGCTGCTTGTACATCTTCTTCCGATGATTTGGTTGATGCTCTAACGAGTGACCCTCATGAGGTATTTATATTTGCTTGTCCTATTTTGTGTGTGCCCCGTGATCAGCTTGATGTGCCTTCTTGTTTCCAAGTAGAAACCTTGAATTATGAAAAAACTCAAGTGATATGTTTTCCTTTGCTGTGGATTGTGTGCAAGAGAAGTTTCTTCTTGGAATTAAAATATTTCTTTTAAGCCTGGAATTACATACATGTTAGTCGTGAAGCGTGTAGGGTTTCGAACTAAATTTGTTCTTCTGCTGTATGATTTTGTCACCTGATCGGAGTGTATTGATTTTTTTTTCTGGGAGTTGTATCAGCCAGGAAGTATTGTACACATGAACGTTTCCCTTAAATTTGTGTAGGTTGGGTTGAAGAGTTGGAACACGGTGGTTGATGCAAATGGTCTGTCTCCATATGCATATGCCTCAATGAGGAATAATCATTCGTACAATGCCCTTGTTGCTCGAAAACTTGCTGAGAACAACAGAAATGGTGAAGTGTCGGTATCAATTGAAAATGAGATGAGGGAATTCGAGGTAGAGTTGGATAGTGAAAAGCGTGGGAAGTTGAAAAAGCCTTGTCCCAGGTGCTCAATAGTGGCTTATGGATGCCGCAAAAGCTTTCCAGGTTCAAAAGGATTGCTTCAACGTCCTTACATCCATTCTATGCTCCTCGTTGCTGCTGTGTGTGTGTGCGTGTGCTTGTTCCTAAGAGGGCACCCGTTCGTGGGGTGCCCGTCTCCGTTTGCATGGGAGAACCTCAGCTACGGAATCATGTAAGTCCTTTTATCTTTTATACAGGGAGAGTGAGGGAGGGAAGGAAGACACAGGAGTTGGGTCGGAATCTTGAAGCTCTGCTTCTGCTTCAATGGTTGGATGTCCATAATGTAATGTAATACATAAAATGGAGTATTTATTTATGTTATTTATATAGGGAGGGAGGAGGGTTTATTATTATTAATATTCAATTCATTATTAGTGGAGTCACATAATTATAGTATATTGGGTTGGATGTGTATTAGTGATTATGTTTGGTTCCCACGTGGGTAATAGAATGCAAGTGTTGTGTGTGTTGAAAAAATCATTTTAAAAAATAAATGATGTAACAAAGATTTACTGGATTTGTTAATTGCTGAATTAGTTTAGTGGATGTTTAATTCCTTGTTCCATCGCCCTTTAATTTCATGTAGTTTTTGCTTTTATGGATGTCATATTATTGGACACCTCATCCATAGTGGTCAAACGCTTAGTACCTTCACCCAGTGAATGTGTCCAAAGGGCAAAATTAACAAGGCTTTGCTTGGCATATGGATGAGGGCTCATGACCCACCCATGTCTTTCGTAATCAAAGTATGTTGATAAGCTCAATCAATGAATATAGCCTGCCATATGCTAGATATAAAGAATCCGACAGGTCGAAGCTCGGCTCACCAACGCCCTAGAGCTCAACTAGTTCTCAACGGACCATTGACGACGAACCAATCCAAGGTTCGGTGTTCCTTAAGGTACAAGATTTCATGATTATTCTCTGGTTCGTATAACGATAACTACAATAGTGAATAGCATGTCTGGCAATCTCTTATAAATCTACAACCCTAAAGATTGTATAGTTTGTATTGGATAATACCGTTTGATTGAGAGTCGAACGTCATGTCATTTAAGGCTAGGGTTCATCAAAAGAACTCTAGTATGAGACCATGCGTATGTATAGTACTCTTATTCATTATACCTAAACAATCCTTATTTATTTATACTCTTTTAATTAATTATATTCTTGTTTTCTCATATTTCCAATTCAACTTTTTTTTTTTAATTCAACTTTTTTTTTTAAAAAAAAATTCAATTTTCATCCTCTACTTCGTAATGCTTTCAACTCTATATGTATCCTACTTGGTTGTTTTGTGGAGTATAAATTTTCATCTATATACTACCTTCTATTTTTTTTATACGTCGTTTTGTAGCTATGCACAAGAATTAATAAAATTTTTATTTTTTTTACTTAAATTAACCATAATTAACGACACAGAATTAAGATTTTACATTACAAATAATATATTGAAAAAAAATCCGTCATTAAAATTAAATTTCCTCTCCCACCAAAAGCTATTTATGTAAGTCTTGCATGATACCATCTCACGTGAGACAATTTTATATTTTTTTAAATAGTTATCACTTTCATATAAAACGTTATCATTTTCGCTATAAAATGTGTTATCACTTTTTATTTATACTATAAATTGTTCATGGAATAACATTATCACTTTTCATTAATTTAGTATCACTTCTTAGTATAAAAGTTATTACCACGTATTGCCTTACCCAAGTCTTTGCCAAACTAGTATTATGATTCTTCTTCTGCCACAACCAAAAATAAAATATTAGTACAGTGACAATTTTTTTTTTAACGAAATCTAATTCTACTTCATCGTTGTCAATCATATTTGGACCCTATCAAATTTATATATACAAAAAAATGAATAAATCAAAATGAATTTAACAAATCTAATTAAATTATGTTTAAACAGACGTATAAAACAAAAAAAAAAGAAATCTGACTTTACTTCATCATTATCATTCATATATTGGATTCCTATAAATTTATATATAAAAAAAATGAATAAAAAAATGAATAAATCGAAATGAATTCTATAAATCAAGTAAAATTTTATGTTTAAACAGATTATAAAACAAAAAAATGATATAGTTTATGTAAAAATTAAGTCAAGGAAATGAATATATAGTTGCTAAATTTGAAAAAGTTTTTTTTTAATATTCAAACTGATGTGAAGAAACAAATATACATAAAATTTTTTCAATCAATATTAATCTTTTATCATTCAATTCGACGGATATATACAAATCTTTAAATATATATGAGATGAGAAATTCATGCAAAGTTGTATGAATATGAAGAAATATAAATGAACAAACATTATTCATAAATATTAATCCTGCACTCTTGCGTGGGTTTGCTTTGGGTTGGGTTATTTTGATTTCCTGCTTTAATTTGTTGCTTGTTTACGAACAAAGCTAAGCTACTCATTAATATGTTAGATTTCTTAATTTTTGCATATATATTTTTTTTTGACATGTACTTTTCTGTTTACTTAGTTTCTTATAGCATTTGCAAAATTTGAAAGATATTTTTTTTTAAAAAAAAATATTGAAATTGATGTGAAGAAATAAATATACATCATTTTTTTTTTAACCAATATTAATCTTTTATCCTCTAATTCGACAGATATATACAAATCTTTAGAAAGGCATGAAATGAGAAATTCATTAGATATATACCAATCTTTAGAAAGGTATGAAATGAAATTCATACAGAGTTGTATGAATATGAAGAAATAGGAACGGACAAACATTATTCATAAAAAAATTTGATAAACCTCACCATGGATATGATGATGTTACTTACCTCGGCCATGCATGTGATTCATTATTAAAACTGTGCCAATTTATGTTGCATTGGAATAAATGAATCGCTTATAATTAAAAAAAATTATATATATGTGAATTAGAGGATAAAAGATTAATATTGGTTGAACAATTTTTATGTATATTTGTTTCTTCATATCAATATCAATATTTCTTTAAAAAAATCCTTTTCAAATTTAGCAACTATATATTCATTTCGGATTAATTTTACATAAACTATATCATTTTTTTTGTTTTATACGTCCTTTTTAAACATAAAATTTTACTAGTATTCTAAAATTCATTTTGATTTTTCTTTTCAAAATTTGATAGGGTCAAAAATGAATGACAATGATGAAGTAAAATAAGATTTTGTTAAACAAATTTTTTTGCCACTGTACTAATATTTTTTGTTGTGGCAGAAGAAGAATCAAAATAGTTTTTTGGATGGAAGATTTCAATTTTTTTTTGGGCAGAAGAAGAATCAAAATAAGATTTCAAATTTTCTTTTTTTTTTCAATGTTAATTGAAATTATTTTTTTTTGTGACGAATTAGTTCTTTTGTTTGTGGAAGAGAATCAAAATAGTTTTTGGTGGGAGATAAACTTAATTTTAATGACAGGGAGTTTTATAATGTATTATGGGTAATGTAAAATCTTAATTCTATCATCATTAATTAGGGTTAAGAGAATTTTTTAATGTATTATTGGTAATTGGTAATGTAAAATTTAATTTTTTAATTTAATTTTTTTTATTAATTCTTGTGCATAGCTAAAAATAGAAGGGAGTAATACATTAATTTAATATCACCACATTACTTATAATTCATTTATTCTCATAAAGGTTCAACACAATTACTATCAATTTCAAATTTAGTTGTTTTAACTTATGTTTAGCATAATTTAACTCCTTTCCAGCGTACATTCCTATTTGATGCTATGCTGATAATTTTTTATGTAACAATGTATTATAGGGAGTTGAGTACTTATAATTATTAGTTAATCATGAAAATAGTGTTTTTAGTGTAAAACAAGTTTCCTTCCAAATTCCAAACTCCTTTGGATAACTCAGGACGTTTCAAACGACTTCAAATTATCTTTGCTCTCGGAGTGGATGTTGGTTAACTATGTGTTTTTCAACTCTTGGTGAAAATAACTTTAGATTTGGGGTGCTCCATTTGAGTAGTTAGGTATAAATGTGAAGGTGGAGGATGATAAAACTTATGAATTTGGTGTTGAGTGAAAATTCCTAAATTATTTTTCATTTACTCTTCCACTATTTTTTCGACACGAGCCTCCACTATTCTGAATCTTCTTTATACTCTGTTTTTTGGGTGCCAACCAAAGTTCTACATCGGTTGGAAGTGGGGATGTCGATGAGTTTATAAATGAGGGATGAACTCTCCCTAGCATGAGGTCTTTTAGGCGTGAGCCCAAAGTGGTAAAACCGTGCTGGCCAGTGGACGGTCTGCCCAAAGTGGACAATATCATGCTATTTGATTGAGTGGACCCGACTCCCTCGGCGGATAAACCCAACACAGTCTTTCTCCGAAAACTTTTTTCTATTACTCTTTGAAAGTTGAAACTATATCTTAGAAATCCAAATAGTAGTTGAAAGTTCACTTGTCAATCTGTAATTGATTTTTGGACTTGTGTGTCTACTGTTTACTTATGAAGTGTCTTATCTTGAGCTTCTTCTCGTACCATTTCTGCAGGACATCAAATTCTATGTTGCTTCTACCTCTCTAATTCGTTCACCTTTGCATGAAATATTCTCAATATTACAGGGTCCTTTACATCTGTAGCGTTTCCACTTGCACAGTACTTCATCTTGTTTTTATATCATCAAAATTTATAAAATAGTTTCTCTAGTAATCGGAGTGTTCATTTGATGTAATAATAAAAATTTAATGTATTTTATCAAACAACTGGATACAACTATACAATTTTTGCAATGCGTGATATACATAATGAATTTGAGAAACTGGCTAGGTAGCATTTTTCCTACGAATTATTAATCCAAGAAGTATAATTAATATACATATTATGATGGTTGGACAAAGATTACTATTACTAAACTTGTGAAGCCCTGTCACAATAGTATATTAGAATATAGGGAATAAGTAGTCCTTAGAAAATTTCATGTCTTTTTTTTTTTTGATGGCCGAATAAAAACATTTTAATCAGCCAACGAATATCTTTACTATGAAATTAATTTTAGAGGATAGTAGCTTGTCTTCTGGGGTGTATTTAGTGAAAAGAAAAAAAAAATTGATTAAAATGTGGTGTATTTAGTATTTGAGACGTGTATAGAAAATTCGAGAGGGTTAATAGTCGAACTTTACTATTTATTGGTACTAGATGAATTTTATTTGTTATTCAAATAAATAATGAGCAAATCTTCCTGTGTGAATCATTTCATTTTTATTGGTCAATTATCATTTTTAGTTAAATATGATATCACTTTTTATTAATTAAGTATTACTACTAAATACTAATTATGTAAAACATTATTCCTCGAATATAAGGTGTAGGCAATTAAAATTTATTGCCTAATAAATATAAATGCAAAAGAAAATATATTAAATATTGATTAAATATTTATTTATTAAGGAATTTGAATAAATTAATTCCTAAAATAAGTAAATAAATAATTGATAATTAATATAATTATTTGAGCCCAAATTCAAGCCAGGTGGGCTCAAGTTAAATTAAATTGGCCAAATTCAAGCCAGGTGGGCTCAATTTAAATTAAATTAGTCAAATCCAAGCCAGAGGGGCTCAATTTAAATTAATTAGGTTTAATCCAAGGCAAGTGGGCCTGATTTAAGTCAACAAGTCCAGCAAGTTAAATCCAGCAGGCCTAATTAAATTAAATAGGCCCAAGTCAAAAGCCTAATTAAATTAAATAGGCCCAAATCAAATCCAGCAGGCTTATTTAAATTAAATAGGCCCGTATCCAGTCCAGCAGGCTTAATTAAAGGAAGAAGCCCAACATATCTTTTGAAGGAGAAAATATCTCTCAAGTGGTTATTTTCTCTACCTATAAATAAGGACCTTCAGTCCTCATTCCAAACACATTCAAGCACCCGAAGACAAGACGCTCTTGAAGAGATCAAGAACACTCAAAGATCTTCGAATCTTCAAGCTCAAGAACACTCGAGGATCTTCAAATCTTCGAATCTTCAAGCTCAAGAACACTCGAGGATCTTCAAATCTTCGAATCTTCAAGCTCAAGACCTTCGAGGATCTTCAAATCTTCGAATCTTCAAGCTCAAGACCTTCGAGGATCTTCAAATCTTCGAGTCTTCAAGCTCCAGATCTTCAAATCTTTAAAGCTTCAAATCGAAGGCTTCAAGCCAGTCTTCAAGCAGCTTCAAAGTAACTTCAAGTCAAGAACTGCCTCCGATCAAGGATCAAGGTGCTAAGCCTCTCCGATCCGGCGTTCTTCATCCAGTAAAAATCGTGAGGTCAACGGTGTTCTACCAAATTGAACGACGTTCTTCACAACAAATATTCAAGTCAACGTTCGATCCGAACAAAGGCTCGACGCCTCCGGATAAACATTTTAAAGCTTCAAATCCCGAACCCCGAGCACGGACAAGCTTCATCCGAAGATCCGACTCAGAAAGTTGGTAAAAGTCAAGAAAGTCAACTCAAGAGAGGAATCAGAGGATATCTAGAAACTGTTTACCTTAATTCTCAAGTTCAATCCATATTGGATTTTCTTTGTAATTTATTTTGTATTTTAATAAATACAAAATTTGTTGTTACAAATTTTGGCACGCCCAGTGGGACAGTTTCGACCTCTCATCTCTTCTCTTTAAAAGTTCAAAGATACAAAGTATGGCTCCTCTCAGAATTGCAATAAGAAGGTCTCTTGTCTTAAAGCCTTCAGAGCTGCAGACTGTGAAGATTCAAAGGACAACTCCAATCAAGATTGCAATATGAAGATCTACTGCCTCAAAGCTTTCAGAGTTGCAGGCTAAAGATGTCGAAGTCGTTACAAGAAGTATGTCTGAAGGCTCCTCTATGACAAACCTTGTGGAGGAGATCTTTCTCGATAAGCCAATGCACAACGACAAAGATAGTGAAGGTGACTCTAACATCCAAACTCTTCAATCCATAGAAAATTCAGCGCATGACTCACCCATAGCCTCTGCCATGGCAACAAATGCTTCGTCTGTCGAAGAACAACTGGCAAGTTTGACTCAGTCCGTTGCTGCACTCACTAAACAAAGCCAAAAACAAGGTCTGTTGATATCCAAACTGATGGAAAAGATGGAGATAGCACAGACAAGCCATGCAGATGATAAGCAAGTTGAAGGTAAAGACGAGGAGGAAGACTCTTCGAAACATTATCTTTCTGAAAAGAAGCCAGTTGAAGAACATATACAAATTTCTGCTGACGGAATGCTCCCTATGAACCAATTGAAGAGCATCGTACTAGAGACAATAAAAGACAAATTTAAAGAGAGCTCAAATTCTTCTGTTGCTTATAAAAAGCCATATACAAAGAGAGTTGAAAGTTTGAAGATGCCAGTTGACTACCAGCCTCCTAAATTTCAACAATTCGATGGTAAAGGCAACCCAAGACAACACATAGCGCACTTTATCGAGACATGCAATGATGCTAGAACCTTTGATGATCACATGCTCAAACAATTTATCCGCTCGCTGAAAGGAAATGCTTTTGATTGGTATATCGACTTAGAAGCTAACTCCATCGATAACTGGGGCAAATGGAAAACGAGTTCCTCAATCGCTTCTACAGCACTCGAAGGACTGCTAGTATGATCGAATTGACTAACACTTGCCAGTGGAAAGAAGAGCCAGCACTCGATTATATTAATCGATGGAGAAATCTAAGCTTGAATTGCAAAGATCAATTGTCTGAAGTCTCTGCCATCAATATTTGCATTCAAGGGATGCAATGGAGTCTGCGATACATCCTTCAAGGGATTCAACCAAAGACTTTTTAAGAACTAGCTACAAGAGCTCATGATATGGAGTTAAGTATGACATCAAGTCATTTCGAATTGCCAAGCACAACTCTTATGAATTTGAAGACATTTCACTTGATGAACCTCTCGAGGAGGAATCACATTCAAAGAAGCCGGTGTCAATAAAGATTCAAATAAAATGAATTAATGGGTAAAAAGAAAGAAGGCTCAGACGTAAGGAGCCCTATGAAAAATTGCAATTTATTCACTTCAAAGAAATATTTCAGTGAACAAAATGCAAGGGGGCATTTGTAGGCAATTAAAATTTATTGCCTAATAAATATAAATGCAAAAGAAAATATATTAAATATTGATTAAATATTTATTTATTAAGGAATTTGAATAAATTAATTCCTAAAATAAGTAAATAAATAATTGATAATTAATATAATTATTTGAGCCCAAATTCAAGCCAGGTGGGTTCAAGTTAAATTAAATTGGCCAAATTCAAGCCAGGTGGGCTCAATTTAAATTAAATTAGTCAAATCCAAGCCAGAGGGGCTCAATTTAAATTAATTGGGTTTAATCCAAGGCAAGTGGGCCTGATTTAAGTCAACAAGTCCAGCAAGTTAAATCCAGCAGGCCTAATTAAATTAAATAGGCCCAAGTCAAAAGCCTAATTAAATTAAATAGGCCCAAATCAAATCCAGCAGGCTTATTTAAATTAAATAGGCCCGTATCCAGTCCAGCAGGCTTAATTAAAGGAAGAAGCCCAACATATCTTTTGAAGGAGAAAATATCTCTCAAGTGGTTTTTTTCTCTACCTATAAATAAGGACCTTCAGTCCTCATTCCAAACACATTCAAGCACCCGAAGACAAGACGCTCTTGAAGAGATCAAGAACACTCAAAGATCTTCGAATCTTCAAGCTCAAGAACACTCGAGGATCTTCAAATCTTCGAATCTTCAAGCTCAAGAACACTCGAGGATCTTCAAATCTTCGAATCTTCAAGCTCAAGACCTTCGAGGATCTTCAAATCTTCGAATCTTCAAGCTCAAGACCTTCGAGGATCTTCAAATCTTCGAGTCTTCAAGCTCCAGATCTTCAAATCTTTAAAGCTTCAAATCGAAGGCTTCAAGCCAGTCTTCAAGCAGCTTCAAAGTAACTTCAAGTCAAGAACTGCCTCCGATCAAGGATCAAGGTGCTAAGCCTCTCCGATCCGGCGTTCTTCATCCAGTAAAAATCGTGAGGTCAACGGTGTTCTACCAAATTGAACGACGTTCTTCACAACAAATATTCAAGTCAACGTTCGATCCGAACAAAGGCTCGACGCCTCCGGATAAACGTTTTAAAGCTTCAAATCCCGAACCCCGAGCACGGACAAGCTTCATCCGAAGATCCGACTCAGAAAGTTGGTAAAAGTCAAGAAAGTCAACTCAAGAGAGGAATCAGAGGATATCTAGAAACTGTTTACTTAAATTCTCAAGTTTAATCCATCTCGGATTATCATTGTAATATCTTTTGTGTTTATTATTTTAATAAATACAAAATTTGTTGTTACATAAGGATTCAATCCATTCCATCAAAAATGTCCAATCGAAACAAAACAAAACAAAAGAGGACGTAGGTATGGTCATGGTGATAGAGCTATAGTCCCCAAACAAAAAGGGGAGTCGTGAGCTTATTCCGGGGAATTTAATTGGTTAGTAAAGATTAACAAATAAATTAATTATCAATTAAATAATAATTAAAGTGAGTGAAATTAGTCTCACATATGGAATTGATCAAATATACTCTCTTCGTCTCACGACAAGGGTAGTTTTTACTTTTTGCCATGTGGATTAAGGAGTACTATTATTTAATGTGTAGTGGGTAGTTGTATTAGTGGGAGTATGAGTCCTATATTTTAATTGTATTAGTGGGTGTGTGTGGGTCCCATATGTATAAAAAAGGAAAGTGGACTATTTGGGTGTGACGTCCAAAATGGAAAAAAGAGACTCTTTGAGTGGGACGGAGGGAGTAGTAAATTGATCAAATATTGTAAATTTGATCAAGTATGGTAATTGATCAAATATAGTAGTGATCACGATCACTAATTAAAAATAACAACCCTACCATATGAGAGTGGTCTTTGGAACCTATAAATAGGGTCATTGTGCATTCATTCAAAACACATGAAAAATACTTTTGACATCCAAAAATACAAAGCATCTGCATACACTTGCATAGTGCATAGTCTAGACGATCTAGTCCTCCATTCTTTCTTAGTTCGCCGGAGTTTCTGCGATAGCGGTGCTGCTTCACCGGAAATGAGAAGTCGTTTCACCTTTGGGGAAGATCCGCCAAGATCGAAGTACTACCGGGGCGTGTTTCTTCTTGCGAGAAGAGTTTTACTCGACTCGACTTCGCCTATCATCCCAAGATGTTCAAGATTATAGATCCGAGATCCAGATCTATATGAAAGGTTAGTAATTCTCTGCTTTATTTCAATATTCATTGTAATAGTGATTGATTGGTGTACCCATAAACCAACAATCGCAAGAAGAAATATCTAGCCTCCACATCCTACAATCACTATGACTAATCCAATGGATATTGACGGAATTGAAACATCCAATGCTAATAACTCCAAGAGAGTTGATGCTAAGATTCCTGTTGGGACTAATTCCCAAATGATGTATCCTCCAATGGGGATGTCGAGACCATTCATAATTTCGGCTCCAGCGGAGAAGCTCGAGAAGTTTGGGGGTGTAAACTTCAAGAGATGGCAACAAAAGATGTTGTTCTACCTCACCACGCTGAATCTGGTGAACTTCTTAAAGGAGTCTGCACCAGTGGTGGATGATAATGAGACTGATACGCAAAAGCGTATAGCTCTTGATCAGTGGACCTCCGCTGATTACTTATGCAAGAACTATATCCTTAGTGGACTTAGTGATGCACTGTACAACGTGTATCTAAGCACGAAGACATCCAAGGAGCTGTGGGATTCTTTGGAGAAAAAAATACAAGACAGATGATGCCGGTACGAAGAAGTACGTGATAGCCAAGTACTTGGAGTTCATGATGGTGGACTCTAAATCTGTGGTTGAACAAGTGCAGTAGTTCCAACTGATAGTGCACGAAATTTTCTCCGAGGGGATGATTCTTCCAGAAGCATTCATTGTCAGATTTGTGATTGAGAAGCTGCCTCCAATGTGGAAGGACTTCAAATGCTATCTCAAACACAAGTGAAAGGAGATGTCTCTAGAAGGCTTATTTGTCAAATTGAGAATCGAAGAGGACAACAGGAAGATGGATGCAAAGTTTGGCCAATCCTCAATTGAAGCAAAGACAAATTTAACTGAACATCGTGCGGGATCCTCCAAAAAGAGGAAGATGTCCGACGACAAGGACAAGAAGCCAAAGGAAAATCCCAAGTAGGCCCGATACTTGGTGTTATCTTACCATAGAAGTCATTGAGGGAAGATAGAAAGAAAAAAAAATCACTTTTTTTAGAACCTGTGCAGTAATATTGCAGATGCAATAACCAGAGTTTCAACCGTCGGATCAAGCTGAATTTTGGTCAGCACGTTCATAACTTGTCAAAATATGTTCTGAACGGTGGAGATCGTATTTGAAGCTCTGTGTTGATGGAAAAAAGTCGAAAATAGAAGTAAGGTTTTTGGGCAATTCTGTTCTGCGCAGTCAAGGAAAAGAGTCATTTCTAACAAAATAACCGTTGGATCGAGCTGTATTTGGACATCACGTTTAGAACTTATAGAGGTAGATTCTGGATGGTGGAGATCGGATTCTGATGTTCCTAGAGTTACAAATACTGAACGGTAGTTGGTGTTGTTATGACAAAATAACTATTTTCAACAAAGAAAAGGAGAACTAAACCTCTATAGTTGATCCACATTGATACGTGTGTTTTAAAAAATTGTGCAAACTAGAGGGGGTAAAAAGTATTTTATTACTTTTATTGATGACTGCATAAAATTCTGTTATGTGATCTCTTGAGAAGCAAGGATGAAACTTTAGAAATATTCAAACGCTACAAGAATGATGTTGAAAATCAACTTAACTCTCGAATTAAAGTAATTCGGAGTGATAGAAGTGGCAAATACATAACACCGTTTGAACAAATATGTGCCGAATTGGGTATCATACATCAAACAACGACTCCTTATTCACCTCAATCAAATAGCGTTGCTGAGCGCAAGAATAGAACTCTGAAGGAAATGATGAATACAATGTTAATCAGTTCAGAATTGCCTCAGAACTTGTGGGGGGAAGCTATCCTGTCAGCTAACCACATTCTGAATAAGATTCCACATAAATCTAAGGATCAAACTCCTTATGAAATGTGAAAGGGACGTAAATCGTCATAAAAATACCTCAAAGTGTGGGGGTGTTTGGCTAAGGTTGAAGTGCCTCTACCTAAACAAGTTAGAATCAGACCTAAAACAGTTGATTGTATATTTGTAGGGTATGCACTTAACAGCAGTGCTTAAAGATTTCTGATTCATAAATCGGAAGTACCTGACATGAATGAAGGCACTATGATAGAATCAAGGAATGCAATATTCTTTGAAGACATATTTTCTAGTAAAGGTAATAAACAAGTGACATTTTCTAATAGACCACTTGTAGATACTACTGCGGTTCAATCTACACAAGAGAGTGTAGAACCATGACGTAGTAAGAGAGCTAGAGTAGAAAAGGACTTTGGCCAAGACTTCTTCACCTACGCGGTTGAAGATGAGCTCAAATTCGTATCTGAAGCTCTATCTCGTCTAGATGCACCATTCTGGAAAGAAGTTATAGATAGCGAGATTGATTCCATTATGTAAAATCATACATGGGAATTGGTAGATTTACCAAAGGGTTGCAAGACCTTAGGATGCAAATGGATCCTTAAAATAAAATATAAAGCTGATGGGTCAATAGATAAATATAAAGCCCGGTTGGTGGCTAAAGGCTTTAGACAAAAGGAAGGGTATGATTTCTTTAAATACCTACTCACCAGTGATACGAATTACGTCTATTCGTGTACTTATAGTGATTGCTGCATTGCACAATATAGAGATCCATCAAATGAATGTGAAGATAGCCTCAGTAGAGCAATTCTACCAAGTATAGAACCCGTATTGTGGTGAGGTTACGCCTTTTGATGTTTAATGATTCCTAAAAAGTCAAGTAATAGCTGGTTGAGTATAACGGGATACTCAAGATAGGAGATCACCTAAGTAAGTGTGAAGTGAGTGGCCGCTTCAAAGAAAAATACTTACGAATCCAAAGGAGGTCCATGGCCAAAACAGACCAAAATATGAGAATAAGGAGAATGCGAGACATTGATGCGTTCGCACTGTTGTCTAAGTATATGCTAAGGAGGAGTAGTTCAAAGACATCATGTCTACTAAGCCATCAGTATACTCGATAGTGTTGGACTACGGAAGGTTCAAAGTCCCAATCTACCTATCCGGATACATTAATATTTCACGAGGATTGGATTGTGCATCTGCATTTTATAGGCACCGAATTCCACTCATGTGGGGGATTGTTGGGGAATTTAATTGGTTAGTAAAGATTAATAAATAAATTAATCACCAATTAAATAATAATTAAAGTGAGTGAAATTAGTCTCACATGTGGAATTGATCAAATATGGTAAATTTGATCAAATATGGTAATTGATCAAATATAGTAGTGATCACGATCACTAATTAAAAATAACAATCCTACCATACGAGAGTGGTCTCTGGAGCCTATAATAGGGTCATTGTGCATTCATTCAAAATACATGAAAAATACTTTTGACATCCAAAAATACAAAGCATCTGTATACACTTGCATAGTGCATAGTCTAAACGATCTAGTCCTCCATTCTTTCTTAGTTCGCCGGAGTTCTTGCGTAACGGTGCTGTTTCGCCAGAAATGAGAATTCATTTCACCTTTGGGGAAGATCCGCCAAGACCGGAGCACTATCGGGGCATGTTTCTTCTTGCGGGAAGAGTTCTAATTGACTCGACTTCGCCTATCATCCCGAGACGTTCAAGATTCTAGATCCGAGATCCAGATCTATAAGAAAGATTAGTAATTCTCTGCTTTATTTCAATATTCATTGTAATAATGATTGATTGGTGTACCTATAAACCAACAAATACAAAGTAGGCCTATTCCCTTCGGAGACTCACTCTTTTTATAGCAGACAACTGATTTGTACTATTGTCACCACCCACCATCCTTCTTCTTTCGACTTAGGATATATCTAGGGGATGATGGTCTTCTCTTGAATCTAGAAAAAACAATTATGGTCTTCTCTTGAATCATTTCATATAAAAATCTTTGGTGATGATGTTTGGATTTGGAAATCTTCAAATGACGGGCAATACTCTACACAGAGTGCTTATCAATGCGAAGTAGCTCTAGTCTCGGTTTCCTCAAACATTAGTGGAAATACTTACAAAGCTCTCTCTAGGATTTGGAATAAATTGACTCCTATGTAATTTTCGAGGATCGTCTGGAGAATTCTTCGACGTCAGCTTCCTACTAGATCCACACTTAAGAAGATAAATGTTATGAATGATGGAGATGACTTGAAGAATCAGTGATGTATCTGTTCTTTGAATGCAACTTTTCCTATCAAGTTTCGCGTCTTTTCTACTCTTGGTTAAAGTCTCCCATGCCTTGTGCTAATCCAACTATGCATTTCTTACAACATTATGGTGTTTCAGGTACAAAAGGAGAAATAAAAGACATTATTGAATGTATTTGGTTTTGTGCTCGGTTCATTTGGAAAGTGAGGAATAAGAAAATTTTTGAAAACAGAAAACCTATCATGTGTGTGAGTGCAACCAGGGATTACGAGTTCGCCGTTCGTCCCATTTGCCACAGATTCATTCACTGTTCACCACCTCATCGCGGGACACACACGCTGCTTCCTCCACAGTCCAATACTGGAAGAGTATCAGATCTGGCCCGCACGATTATGAACAGTATCAGATCTGGCCCGTACGAGATCTTTAGGCCGGCAAGGGCGGCTGCCTCATCTTTTCACGGCCGAGTGGAGTTCCTGACTTCGGCGGCGCGCGGTCGACGGACAGCAGCGAATCTAGAAGTTGATGAGCGGAGATTGATGGTGGTGTGGCGGTCGACGACGGCTGGTGCGCGTCGGGCTCGCTCACGGCGTTTGCGAGGCAGCGGTGGTTCGCTCGCAGCGGCTACGACGGCGATGAACCATGGTGGCAACATCAGATCTGGAATGTTTTTGAAATGCTTCACTCATTCGGACCACTACAAATTTGCCTTTATCTTGATGTGGGTTGTTCATCTCTTTGGAGATGAAATAGATCGAACGAGCTGAAGGGTGAAATGGGGGTAATTTTACCATCCCCCAAGGGAAGAGGGGATCGATTAGCCACGGATAAGGGTGAGAAGGTGAAGGGATCGACTCCACGGATTTGGTTGAGAAGAATGGGGCGGAATGTTGGATATCAGCGAGAATACGCTTGAATGTCATTATGTTTTAATTTTAGGGTAAATATAAAAATTGGTCCAGTAAGTATGATATTTTTCAATCTTAGTTCTTTATCGTTTGCAATTCTTAATTTTGGTCTTTTTTTTGTCCACTTTTAGTCTTTTTTTTTCAAATTTAGTCATTTTGGTCCAAATTTAGTCATTTATGTTAAAAATATAAAAAAATAGTCCGAAAGTGTATATACCTTTAGGACCAAAAGTGGACAAAAAAAGGATAAAATTTTGAAAAAAAAGACCAAAACTGGACCAAATGGACTAAAACTGGACAAAAAAAAGACAAAAATTGATAATTGCAAAAGATAAAGGACTAAAGTTGGAAAATGCCATACTTACAGGACTAATTTTGATATTTACCCTTAATTTTATTTGAATTTTTTAGTTAATATTTTCTTTTTGATTATTATTATTATTATTTAAACGTTATTTCATCCAAAAGGACATGATTAAAAGTGTAACTTTTGAGACAAAAAAAAGTTTCGGGACCAAAAATGAAATGAGATCCTTCATATGAGATCAAAAGTACATTTTTCCAAATAAAAAATGATACTTGCTGATCTATTACAAATTATAATTGTCTAATGCACTATTTAACGAATAATAATTTATGTATAAATTATAGGATAAATGAGAAGTAATAGCATCTTACTTATTAAAATGGGGATTATTGCAATTTAAGTACAGTAATTTATAGGGTTTTGCAAGGACACTAGGTTTTTTGAGCTACAATTATAGGACATTATGTTTTTGGGCCTAATTAAAGGTCGACCACTACAAAAAAAATTATTTTTTACCAATGAAATATTCCGTTGGTAAAAGATTTAATTTCATTGTTAAATTAGTTTACTAATGGATTAACAATGAAATACGTTAGTAAAGTGGTGGTTGGTAAATTTTTAGCAATGAAAATTCAATTTTGTTGGTAAATAATTCTGTTGATAATTCGTTGCTAATAAATCCGTTGGTAATTTATATAATAATTCCCTTACTGGATTGAATTTCATTAGTAAAATAGAGAATAAATCCGTTGCTATTTTACTGTTAAAAGAAAATTTATCATTTTTGTTGCTAATTTATTTGTAATTACCAAAGGATTGAATTCTGTTGGTAAATTCTATTGTTAAAAAATAATATTTTTGTAGTCACTATATTTTCGAACTAAATTTATTTTCAAATAATCTTCGGTCTCAGAGTGAATGTTGGTTAACGATGTGTTTTTCAACTCTTGGTGAAAATTACTTTAGACTTGAGGTGTTCCATTTGAGCAGTTTGATATACATGTGAGGATGATAAAACTTATGAATTTGGTGTTGAGTGAAGATTCCTAAATTATTTTTCATTTACTCTTCCACATGAGCCTCCACTATTTCGAATCTTCTTTATGTACTCTTCGTAGTCTTCTTTCGAACAGCTTTTTCTTCTACCTTTTGAAACCATATCTTAGAACTTGTGTGTCTACTGGCTAGTTATGAAGTGTTTTGTCTTGACTCTTCTTCTTGTACTATTTCTTCGGGGCTTCCAATTCTATGTTGCTTCCACCTCTGTAATACTTTCACCTGTGCATGCAATATTCTTGTTCTTTACAGGGTTCTTTACATCTGCAGAGTTTCTATTTGCACAGTACTTCATCTTTTTTTTTTAAATAATCAAAATTTATAAAATAGTTTTCCTAGTAATCGGAGTGTTCATTTGATGTAACAATAAAAATTTAATATATTTTATCAAATAGCTAGATACAATTATACAATTTTTGCAATGCTTGGTATATATAATGAATTTATGAAACTGGATAGGTAGCATTTAGCATATGTACGACTTATTAATGCAAGAAGTAGAGTACAAATTACAGATTATGATGGTTGGACAAAGATTACTACTACTAAACTTAACTTCTAGCAAATCGCTTGAGTCGAGTTATGCCGAGCGTCATCTCGGAATGTCAAGCAGCTTTTGTAAAGGGCAGGCATATGGGAGATTGCATTGTCACAGTGAATGAAATCTTGAATGAAGCGAAATTGCGAAAATGAATAAACATGAGTTAATCTGCTACAAAATTGACTTCCAAAATACATATGATTCAGTAAGTTGGCCATTCCTGGGGCAGATGACGGTGGCATTGAATTTTAGCAAGATATGGATCGAATGAATGATGGCATGCGTGTCTAGTGCACAAGCATCAGTCTTAGTGAATGGGACATCAACTGGATTTTTTTTAACTTGAAGAGGGGTCTCAGACAAGGAGATCCCCTATCCCCTTTTCTATTCATTATGGTTGCAGAATGCATAAATATCCTCATTAATAGAGCAATCCAGTTGAAGCTGCTTGATCCGGTGATAGGAGACAATTCGGGTATATCCATACCCCTTGTTCAATTTGCAGATGATACGTTATTATCATCTGTACCCATGTTCACGATGTCTTTGTTTCGAGCGCCGATAGGGGTAACAAATAAAATTAAAAGCATACAGAGGAAATTCTTATGTGGTGGAGACGGAGAAAACAGAAAAATCAGTTGGCTTAAGTGAGAAAAAATTTGTAGAGACAAGCAGCTTGGAGGTTTAGGAGTGAGAGATATTGACCTTCAAAATAAAGCACTTGTAACGCAAATGGGTATGGAGGACTAAAGTTGAAAAGAATAATTTGTGGTGGAACTTAATTAAGTCGAACAAAAACAAAGATGGTGAGGTGATTGGCTATAACAAATGGTGGACTGATGTGCAGAGGTGTAGTACTAGTAGTAAAGGAGATTGGTTTAAAGAAGGGATAGTGAGGAATATTGGGGACGGAATTACATTCTTTTAGGAGGATGAATGGTGTAATTCCATTTATCTTGCAATTCTCTCCAAGGTTGTATCGTTTATCCAGAGATAAGAAGAAACTTATTACAGATATGGGACAAATGGATAATGATGTGTGGAATTGGAATTTTAAGTGGAATAGAGAACTCAGAGAATGGGAAGAAAATAAAGTGAAGGAAATGATAAGTCTCACAGGCCACGTCAATATTGGAGAAGGTATAGATGATTTATGAAAATGGAGTAAAGAAAAGAACGGATGGTACTCGGTTAAAAGTGGTTAAAAAGCTATTTACGAAAAACTGTGGAGTACCGAGTTGGATGAAAACATAAGAAAAGCTTGCAACTTAATTTGAAATAGTGGAGCCATTCATCGGGTATAGAGGTGTCAATTTGGGTCCGGCCCGCAAGATATGGGCCGAGCCAGACCAGCCCTGAATTGAAAATGGGGCGGACCTGCCCGGATCCGTTTTGAAACGGGCCGGGTTTGGGTATTACTCCAGACTCGCGGATGCCCGACCCGACCCGAACCGTAAAATATATTTATTATATTTTTATTTTAATAATTATTTAAAATTCTATTAATTTACTACTAATTTTATGATTATTTTTATTATTTATATTTTATTTTTATTTTTTAACATAATTATTATTTAAAGTTATGGAGAATGATTAAGTGAGAGAGACACTGATTTAAGAGTGCACATAAAATTATAAAAAAAATTAAAAAATAAAAAAAATTTAAAAAATTAAAAAAAAAAGGAGAACGGGACGGGACGGGTCCGACCCTCCCCGTTTGGGTCTGGGTCTAAAATATAAGACCCGTGCAGGTCCGGGGCGGGCACCTTTAAAACGGTTCGGGTCCGGGTAATTGGGTACCCGCCCCAGACCTAGCCCGTTGACATCCCTAATCGGGCACAAGCACAAGCGTGGAAAATCATTTAAAATGCAATAACTAGAGGATGTCGAAATCTCATTGGTAATGATTGCTGTGAAATTTGTAGGAGTGAAACGGAGACCGGACAACATATTCTAATATTCTATTTGACTGTAATTTTTCTAATGGTTTGTGGGCAGATATCTTCTTATTGCTTGGGGTGCAAGAGGTACGTCACCAAAATCCTGTTACAAATTTGCTAAACTTCAGCAATCTGCTACCTGGAGAAATAGGGAAAAATGTGGCATCGTGTATTTGGGTGGGAACAATATGTGGATAATTTGGAGGCAAAGAAATGAGTTTATCTTCTAAAAGAAATAGTGGAATGGGAAAAGAATGCTTGGTGAAGTCAAGGGTAGATGTTGGAGTTGGCTTATGAACTCAAATCGAAAATTGATGGATACAACAAAATTTAAAGAATGATCAGGTAGTCCTAAAAGCTGTATGAAACTATAATTTTGCATTCTCTTCTTTTGTATATGTTTTTTTGGGGCAACTGCCTTTTAATAAAAATTTACATTTTATGATAAAATAATAATAATAATAAGGGTCACTTACTATTAGCTACAAAAAAAAAATGCATAATTGCTATTAACTACATGACTTAAAGCACTATTACTCATAACTACACAATTATGACTGTAGTACCATAAATACCCCTATATATTTGCACAATTGTTTTGCACAAATTGATTCTGCACAATTATTTTGCACAATTTCGCCGGTCAACGGTGATCAACGCCGGTCAACAACCGGTCATCGGTGGTCAACGGCCGGTCCCCTATATATTTGCACAATTGTTTTGCACAATTTGATTTTGCATAATTGTTTTGCACAATTTCGCCGGTCAACGGCCGGTCAACGCCGGGTCAATGGCCGGTCAACGGCCAATCCCCTATATATTTGCACAATTGTTTTGCACAATTTGATTTTGCATAATTGTTTTGCACAATTTCGCCGGTCAACGCCGGGTAACGGCCGGTCAACACTGGTCAACACCGGTCAACGGCCGGTCAACGCCGTTGACTGGCTGGTCAACGCAGGTCAACAACCGGTCAACTCCGGTGGGTGGGTGTGGGGTAGGGTTGTTGGTTTAAAAGTGTATTGAGTATAAGGTTATATTTGGTATTTTACTTTAATATTATGTAGTTGAGAGTAATTATTTAAATTCCATGTATCTAATAGTAATTTAGGTTAAAAATGTGTATCTAGGAGTAATAAACCCTAATAATAATAATAATAATAATAATAATAATAATAATAATTATAATTATAATTAGTACTTCGAAAAAATTTCATGTTTTTTTTTGTTCGATGGTCGAATAAAAACATTTTAATCAGCCAGCGAACACCTTTACTATGAAATTTAGAGGAGAGTAAAATTGTCTACTTTGGGGTGAATTCAATTAAAAAAAAACTACTATATCGTGTATTTAGTAAATGTGACGTGTGTAGAAAATTCGAGTGTGTTAATAGTCAAACATTACTATATATTTATTGGTGCACCAATATGAATTTTATTTGTTTTTCAAATAAATAATAATTATTCCATGAAAATAAGGATTCAATCTATTCCACTGATGATACCAAACACATTAATCGATTCTCATACCCATTCATTGTATCAAAAATGTCCAACCAAAACAAAACAAAATAGGGTTTAGGTATGGTAAATGGTGATAGAGCTATAGTCCCCAAGCAAAAAGGAAGTCGCAAAGTAGGCCTATTACATCAATTCAAACGACCAAATTGTAAGCCAAAAGCAGTTTCCAACACTGAATCATCAACCGGCCATGGCTTGCAACACAAAGCAGCACAGCAGTCTGCATTAAACCATGAACAACGTTAAACAACTACACAACTTGGACATATAATCATTAAAGGTCCTATGATGGTCAGGGGCGGATCCAGGAAACTTTTTTCGGGGATACGACGTAATTATAAAAATATTACTCCCTCCGTAAGTAACATGTGTTTTTTGTATGCATAAATTAAGAAAAATTAATTTTTATATTTAAAGTTGCTTAGACGTGTGTAAAAAATGAGTATTTTAGATAATTTAATGAAAATATGTATAAAGTTATTGAAATATGTGTAAAAAATGGATATTATTGAGATGTATTTCTACCATTTTTAGGAAAGTATATTTGTGCTGAAGCGGATAAAAAAAAGTGTGAAGTAATTAGAGGGATGGAGGGAGTATTTGATATTCAAAATCGTATAATAATTAAATAACACCCTAAAATTATAATTATTGTTGACACCATATACTTTTTATTTGTAAAAAGCAATGTAAGACATTATTATTATGAGTTTATAGTGTAAATTTATTAAAAATTATAATAAATTGTTTATAAATTTATATTAATTAAATAATTTGGGATACAAATTAATTAATATATAACTATTTATATATATAAATATATATATATAAAAAATTTTAAAAAGAAATTGGGGGTGGGGTGGGGGTGGGGGTGGGGGTAGGGGGGTTGGGGGGGTTTTGGGGGTACAGCCGTACCCCCTTGTACCCCCCTGTATCCGCCCCTGATGATGGTGATGCCAAGTGCATTGTAGATCAACAAGAATCCTCAGAAAAGTTCTCAGCAGAGATTTAGAATTAAACAACAAATCCCCAAAAGGCGAAAAATGGAACAAAGAAAACAATCAAGATCATTAAATTACTTACAGTGAGAGGTCAGCAGCACAATCATCCTCTTTAACTATCATCCACAACCTCCTTTACATCAACATTGAATGTGTACTCCTGATCACACCCCAGATAAGAATCACACATAAAATACAGAGTATACGTCTTCTTTCCAGGCTCCGTTGGCGCAGTGAAGTCAAGTTTCACCGTCGATTTCCTTTGGAAAGTCGCTCTTTTTATAGCAACCAACTGATCTGTATTCTTGTCACCAACCACCAACCACCATCCTTCTTCTTTCAACTTAGGATATCTACCGGATTCCACTGCTCCCACTTCACTCCTGTCTTCAACATCTCGTTCCAGGCTGACTTGCAGACTAATGTCTTCTCCAGCTCTAACAACATCACCATCAAGCACATCATACGCCAAATCAATGTTTGGAAAACGATTACAAAACTGAGCAATATCCATCATCTGCGAGTCTGACATTTGGAGAAGTTTTCGTCTTTCATCATCCTCCATCTCCACCAGCTCAAACACCGTCTCAATATTCCTTTCGTCCTGGCACCTTTTAGCTAATTCCTTGGTGAAGTGAGGAAGTTGGAGGAGCATGGAATCACGCTCCCACATTCCTTGAGTTACCATCTGACTTACTTCCATGGTACGGAGGGTTAGGCGGAGCCAGCCATTGCTGGAAATAACATCAACCATGGCCTGAAGAAGCCTGCTGGCGTAAACAAGAACCTCCTGCAGGTCAGAGGACAGGTTTCCACCAATTGTTTGTCTGGAGAAATGAGCTTGCAGTAGAGTGTTGGCCTTCACGTTTGGATCAGTGTACTTGGGGTTTTCAAATGAGAAGCGCTGATGATTGATTAACATTCGTATCAGCTCCTCCTCTCCGGGTCTAATCGGAAGATGTTCAAACTCTGAAGCTGACGATAAAATTTCTAAGAGACCCTTCAACCTTGTTTTAGAAGTCAGAGAAGAACTAAAGCGCTCAATTGTTGTGTAGCTGATGTAATAATAAGAAGCAATCATGCCAAGATTCAAAGGCGACAGCACAAAGTTATCCTTAATGGCAACACATTTACTTGCTTCAAGATCACAGATAGTGCTCTCCACAACCTCCGAGAGATGATCCGAAAGATGCCTGTGACCGACTCCCTGAAGATTATAATAATTTGGATTCTGAGTGAGCCTTCTATACATGAATGTCCAAGTGAGGTAGTCCACAGCATCCTGCTTGTTTTGAATGACTCCAACCACCACCTCTGCATTCAGATTATCGTGCAAATAGTGATGCAAATGGCTTTCGACAGGGAAGGCTTCATAGAGGAACTTTTTGTAGTATTCCTTGCGTGATGCACGACAAAGGATGACACATTTTCCAGAGTTGTCTACAAGAGGTCGACCGGCATGACCCATCATCTGCAGTAAATCAGAGACAGGATAGTCGGTATGAGCATTTTCTCTGCCATCATAGTACTGTGTTCCCATGACCACCACCAAATGCGCAGACAATGGCACTCCCCAGCACATCGAACTGTTCATCACACAGACTTGGATCCAACCTGCTTCAAACAACGTCTTCACTATATCTTGGTCTCAGCTGCTAATGCCCTCGTGCAAATAACCTATCCCAAATTGAATTGTTGCCTTCAACATCGGTTCCTTAATGTTCACAACAAATGGCTCCAGCTCTTCCTTAGAACGAAACAAGAAGATGGGTTTTTGTTCATCGTCAACGCTCAAATATGTCATCAAGTCCACTGCAGTTAAACGGACATGCTTCCTTGTCGGGACAAAAACAATGGCAGGTTTGCCATTCTCAGCATGTTGCACAATTGCTGTGTACGTAGGTTTCGTCATGGCTTGCATCCTGGCTTCAAAATTAGCAATGTCAATGCCTTGGATGTGGATTTCCAAAGGAACGGGCCTTACACCGGGCGGAAAATTGAAAAGACCATGAGATGTGACCCCAATCCATTCTCCCAAATCCTTGGCATTCGCAAGAGAAGTTGACAAAGCTACGATACGAATATTGTTCTCCAGCTGACTTGCAATATAACGCATTCTAGAAACTATGATCTCCAAGACAGGGCCAACAGGACCCCCAATCAAATGAAGCTCATCAATAATGAAGAGGCTGACTTGCTGAACATGTTTCCGTTGGCGGCGTGATAAAGCATCCCATTTCTCAGGAGTGCTGATGATAATTTGACCTTTCTCAACAAGTTTCAAGTCAGTTGCAGTCTCTCCAGTTAATTCAACCACCCTAATTCCAAGCCCCTCCCCAAATTTTCTCTTCCAATCTTCATACCTTTCCTTTGCAAGAGCTTCAGTAGGAGCAATGTAGACAGCCCGCATTACACCATCAGGTCCTTTCTGACGATTCCTTAAAATGGCAAACTCAGCACATATGGTCTTCCCACTACCAGTAGGTGCTGCAACCAAGACATTATCATCTGAGTTGTACAAGATGGTGAACACCTGGGTCTGAACAGGATTGAAGTGCTTGAATTGTTGATAAAGTGATTCATATGCTGGGCATCTCAAGGCCGTTACGGGAAGCGGCTGCAAATCCAGTAACTCTGTGGGAGGGGGATACTTTTCAGGCAAAATAAGGTGCCTGAAGGAAACTGGTAAAACAGTCTGTGATCCAAGCCACCTATCAGATACAACATTAATAAAATACTGTGGAGGTAATGGTTCATAAATTGGTACAGTGAAATTAAGTGTGTGAACCTCACCTATGCACTGTTTCTTCAACATGAAGTATTCATGATGAAGTATATATACCCCATCATTATCCTCCACAATAATCCAAAAGGGCTCCACATAACCATGGACCTTGCCATCCCACTGAAAGTCCGGAGTGATTGTTAATTCAACCTTCAGAACAGAGCGAGTAATTGGCTGCACATGTGCACTCAGGTTTAGCTTTGGAATTTGGTGAATAAATTTATGAAGTGTTCTTCCTATCTTTGGAAACCGGATAAGCTCTCCAATCTCCTGTGAGGAGAGATCATAGTATCTTTCCCAGGCCAGATCTTTCTTTTCCAACTTCATCAAAATCTCATTTGGAATACCACGGAATTGGCGAAGTGGCATCTGCACACTCCACATCCTCCTTCCTATCATTTTACATAATCTCAAAGCCTTCTCTGCCAACTGTGCCCATCCCCTTTTCAAAACTATCTCAAAGAGTGCTCGCATGAGACGTCCGGCGCTCTGTGTGATAAACACCATGTCAGATGTCAAAGACAATCCTTCGAGCTTCAGTTGTGAAATATATGCTTGAAGCAGAACATTAATTTTGGTACTAGATTCCTCAAGAGACTCCTTGATTGGTACAGGTACACGGTCTAAAAGCTTGGCTAGCTCCATCTTCTCATCCTGTCTCACAGTTACATATTTGAACTCTTCACTCAGGGAGAACAGACGACAAAGCTCAATATCACCCATTGTTGGCTTCAAATGATCATTGTATGTTGAAATAGTGCCATGGGTTATATAGTAATAGCTAGCAATGCGACCCACCCAAGTCAGTGACCTGGAAATATCCACTCTTCCTATCATACTTCACCAGGTTGTTCTTATCCAAAATTGTAGCCGCCGAATGAATCAGATCAGCTCTTCTGTCCTCCAAGGTCTCATCTCGTTTCAGAACATTAGGTGCCAAACCGTAAAGGGTTGGATTACGCACCATCCGCACGAAAAGGTAACTGTACAAGAGCCATTTGCAAGCTTCTCTGGCATTCTGCACAGTTCCAAGGACAATCTCTGCGTTCAACTGATCAGCCAATTTAGAAATAAACTGGCTTTCAATAGGCAGCTGCTGATTCATTACAGAGAGGTAATATTGCAATTCACTATGGCCAGTGATAATTATTCCTTCACCATAAGTGTCATATTGAGGCCTTCCAGCACGACCAAGCATCTGCATGACATCAAGAGGACTTAACTCGGTCCATGATCCTTTTTCAGGATTGTAAATTTGGGTTCCCTTGATAATGACAGTATGAGCAGGAAAGTTAACACCCCAGGCTAGAGTTGCAGTAGATACCAATACTTGAACATATCCACCTGCAAAAAGTTTCTCAACAATTTGCCTATCAGCTCTAACCATCCCTGCATTGTGAACCGCAAAACCATATGGCAACAGGTCCTTTAGATAGTTACTCTTAACGATCTCAGTGTGACTCTGAAGAATTTCACGACTTGCACTATCCTCCTCCAAGAATTTTCCAAGAGTGTCCTTTGAGAGGGCACTATCACGAATTGCACGAGCTGTTTTAGTGGTTTCCTTCCTTGAGTGCACAAAGATCAACACTTGATGCTTTCCAGCAACACTTATCACCTTTTCATAGCAAACATCATTCATCAACTGAAATCTCTGCAATGGTTTCTTTACAGTAATCCCTATATACTGCTGAGCCAGAGGAACAGGTCTGTAGCTATTATCAAAGTGGAAGAGCCCCTTGTCTAATTTAACACGTAAAAAGATGGCAACATCTTCATAATTTGGAAGTGTAGCAGATAAGCCAACAAGACGAATATGCTCTCCTGTAGTTTCAATTTGCCGAACAGTTCTGGCAATAATACTTTCAAGCACAGGACCTCTATTATCGTGAAGAAGATGGATCTCATCAATAATAAGAAGCTTTACAAGCTCTGTGTACGTGCGATCGCCTGATTTTCTTGTAATAATGTCCCACTTCTCAGGAGTAGTCACAATGATCTGTGTTTCCTCAATCTGCTGACGAGTCAATGATTGATCCCCACTAAGCTCCTTAACCATGACGCCATAATGCTTCAGACGGTTGGAAAGGTTGCCAACCACCTCTGCAACCAGTGCCTTCATTGGCGCTATGTATACTATCTTATAATTATTGTGATTGATAGACCCATCATCATTCATATTTAACGCAAGCTGCTGAAGTATAGTAAGCATAGCAACATTTGTTTTCCCAGCCCCAGTAGGAGCACAGAGCAGTATATTTTCGGCAGTGAATAGTGCAGTCTCATAAACCTTACTCTGAACCCTGTTCAACAGGTTCATGCCTTGGAAAGCTGGTTGAGCCCAGTCAGGCATGTCAGATATCTTCCAAAGTTTCTCATTATTAGTCCATGGGACTGGTTTTAGGGCTGGCACATGAACCTCTTCGTAACCCTTCTTATGATTTCTATAAGAACCCACTGGAAGCTCACACTTTTTGTTTGCCATCAATAAACCACCTTGCTGAAAGGCAAGGCTGTTGAGGTCAAGAAGCTGTCGTCGCCCCTTCAACCAACCACCATCACTATCTCTGTCGACAAGATCCCTATGATTTCCGCTGCCATCTCCACCAGTTTCATCTTTCAGTCGCCTAGCCTCCTCACTAATGCTTTTCTCCAAGTTCCTCTGCCTCTCCTTTGCAGTAGCCCGAGTGGCATGCAACTGCTCCAGGATTGCAGCATGATTTGGTCCTAATCCCATCATTTCTTCTTTAATTTCCTTTCTCTTCTCTTGGTCTTCAGCCCTTGAGAGGCGGGTGCACCACACTACTTTCAACCGGTTCCTCAATAAATACTTGATAAGACTAAATTTATCAAACTGCAGATGCACCAACAGCTTATTCTCAACTTCACGATCATCACCTTCAGCAAGAATTTTGAGAACTTCTTCGGCGAGCTTCTGACTCTGTTGCGGATCAATATTTTGGTCATAAGCCTGTGAGATTTTCCTTTGAAGCCAATAAGCATCAATATCCTGCACGTTCAATGTCATCCCCTCAATTGCTTCTCTCTCCTGGTCATCATCAATCCCACCCATCTGCATAGCCCCAGATCCACTTACGTCTGCCACATCATCTTCCTCCTCTTCATCCTCATGTACCATATCCAGGTCACTCTCTTCCTCTTCCTCTTCATTCTCCTCAAATTCAACAGCAACACCAACATCATCGTCAAGACGATCATATCCATTAGCAGCAGCATCCCCTGCATCATCACCATCTTGATAATCAGTAATGAGCTTCCCAATGGAAACTAGCTGATCAAAAGTATTATTGGGAATTGGGTTCAACAACTTCTCAATTTCCTCTTTTTTATCAGGATTCTTGATGTTATCATTCTTGAGAACAGCCAAAATCTCATCAGCAGCCTCACTTACTATGTTCAAAGGCTGACCCCCCAATTGCTGCTGAATAACACAGAGCATGGCTTCATAGGCAGATCTCGTCTCCTTTGTCTTTGGCTGGTAAACACCTTCCTCTTCCGAGAAAGTAAGAACACTCTCCTCCAGAAGGCGCCCCTTTTTACTCCTAGGTGGTGCAGCATCAAAAGCAGGCTCCCTCTTTTTAGATTTCTTGAGTTTCTCCTCCAACTCCAGGGGTTTGTCTCTGTATGCACGGTCTCCAAAAGATTTAGGATCAATCTTCCCCCACAAAGACTCTGGTTCACCAGTAGGTTCATGGGTGTCACGAGGGCGAGAATCAGTGGAAAGGACAAGACTTGAGTTAGCTCTATACTCATACTGCTTGAATCGAGCATGGGCCTCGGCACCACCGCCAGGGTCAGCCATGAATGAATTCCAATCAACAGTTCACCGGAAAACCCCTGTAACGCGTCACAACACGTGCAAACAATTTAGCCAGTACCCAGAGATTTAAACACGATGCATATTCATGAGATTGATAAATTAGGTTTTTGGAATCAGGTAGTGAAACCCTAGATATGGTCGTTGGCACCTCAAAATAAAGCAGAAATCATATAAACAAGTGCTAGAATTCAATTTGAATGTTAAACTAAGAAAAAGAACAATGAACGGTAGATAACTAGGATATAATTCACAGCAAGCTAAAGCCCTAATTACCTGCTTTATTAAACGACGATTGATGAGAAATCACGAACAGAGGAGGTCATACGTTATGCATGTAATCAATGGAGTGAGGGGCCAAGGGTTTTTTAATTTATACACATCAGAACCGGCCCTGCCCAAGTGTATAACCGACTTTCTAATACTGAAATGTAGAGGCCAATATTTATATTGTCAGAAATACCCCTCCACGCTTTATGTACACTTCATTTCTTTTCCTCTCATAATTTTTTCAATTCAAAATCTGAAAAAATGTACTTCCTCCGTCCCGCACCAAAAGTGCATTTTACTTTTTTGCATGTAAATTAAGGAGTATTATTATTTAATATTTAGTGGGTAATTGTATTAGTGGGAGTGTGAACCCCATGTTTTAATTGTATTAGTGAGTGAGTGTGGGACCCATGTGTATAAAAAAGGAGACCCTTGGTGTGGGACGGAGGAGTATAAATTATTACTTCGGATCTACTGTTGCAATAAAAAAGAAGTATATATATATATATATATATATATATATATATATATATATATATATATATATATATATATATATATATATATATATATATATATATATATATTGGTGAAAATTTTGCTAAAATTTTGAAAGTTATGGAACAGTTCCAGAACTTTTACTAGTTTTTTTTGGAACGAAAAGATAACATAAGCAAATATTTGGGATTGAATTTTTTTTCATCCCTAAAATATTGGTGAAAGTTTGGATTTGTAATGGGAGCACCTAATCGACATAAATCTAATCGGGATGGTTATCTTTACTTAAAAATATATGTCCAATATTTCTAATTTTACTGGACAGAGTTATTTTTACTTAAAAATATATGTGCAATATTTCTAATTCTATTGGATCGAATCGTGCTTTTAGAAAAGTTATTGAATGTTATATATATACTAGTTTTTTCACTCGTGCACTACACGAGTTCTACGTGTGATATTTTTATTTTAAAAATATAATATTTTATTATAATATCGTCTTGCTTAATTTACAATTAAAAATGTATCATTTATCCGTATCAAGAAGATGAACTTTTTATTTACATAAAAGGAAGTGATGTACCTATTAAATATTTTTAAACCAAAATATGAAAAATAGACAAATTATCAATTTGAGATCAAGAAATATTTTCTGTACTCTAATTAGGAGCTTGAATATATAAAATTATAAAAAATGAAGTGGTATGCATGAATATTTTTACTATCACAATTATATATCACAAAAATATTAAATTTATTATTAGTAGTAACTTATTTATTAACCAAGCATCATTCTTTTTTTTTAATCTTTTACTTTTATAAATTAATTTAATTATTTTCTTTATTATGTAACCCAATAAAAATATTTAAATATAAAAATATACTCCCCCCGTCCGGTTCTAAGGTATCCATTTGCTTTTTGTACGTGGATTAAAGAATATTATTATTATATGTAAAGTGTGTAGTTGTATTAGAGGGAAGTGGTGGGCCATATCGTGTATTTTTTATTAAATAGGGAAAATGGATATCTTTGAAGCGGACGCCAAAAATAGTAAAATGAATACCCTAGAAGTGAACGGAGGGAGTACTAAAACTCATTATTATTATTTATTATTTAAATATTAATTATATAGTGATTTTGTAGTGCACCTGGTGCATCGATATACCTAGGTTAATAGATTGAAAATAAGGTGTAGTGGGCAGTTATTTCTTAAAAAATAATTTTTTTTTATTTGATGGTGGAAATCGAATTAAGTTTCAATCTAATGGTTAAGATCGTTCAGGTGCACCGGTGCACGGCAGTTGGACTCTTAATTATAAGTTATTAATAAAAAAGACTAAATAAAACATTAGTTAAAATGTCGAATTACTCAAAATTAAATATTAGTAGCAAGATTAACATGAAAGAATCCGTATATAAATTTTTTGTAGGAATAAACGTGGTGAAGCTACGAAAATTTTAATAAACGAATGTGATGATGCCACATACAAAATAAAAAAAATTAAACATTTTTTAAATAAAAAAAATTATTAGTATTAAAATAATAAAATTTCATTAAAATAACTTAAACACTTTTATTAGATTAAATTAAATTTTCATGAAAAAATTATTTAAAATAAAATATAAATTGGTATGATTATAAAATATTACTCCCTCCATCTCAAATTGAACTTCACGTTTACTGTAGATACAGAGTTTAAGAAAAGTCACTTTTTTACTTACTTTTAGGGGTAGTATGGTATTTTTGAGTAATAAATAAATGATAAATTATGTTATCGGTGTTAAAAAGGTAATGGCAAATTTGAAATTAAAGTATGTTAGAGGGATATTAGTTAATTGATTTTTCCTTTTATAGAAGTGTGAAGTTGAATTTGGGACGGACCAAAACGGAAAGTGTGAAGTGTGAAGTTGAAGTTAGGACGGAGGGAATAATTATTTTAAATATTATATTACTTAAAATAAAATATTGATTGCATTATTAAGATTATTAATATGAGGAATTAAATAAAATTATATTTAAAATATTAAATTACTTAAAATAAAACATTAATTGCAGGATTAACGTGAGAGTGTCACATTATCGGTGTTAAAAAGGTAATGGCAAATTTGAAATTAAAGTATGTTAGAGGGATATTAGTTAATTGATTTTTCCTTTTATAGAAGTGTGAAGTTGAATTTGGGATGGACCAAAACGGAAAGTGTGAAGTTGAAGTTAGGATGGAGGGAGTAATTATTTTAAATATTATATTACTTAAAATAAAATATTGATTGCATTATTAAGATTACTAATATGAGGAATTAAATAAAATTATATTTAAAATATTAAATTACTTAAAATAAAACATTAATTGCAGGATTAACGTGAGAGTGTCACATTATCAGTGTTAAAAAGGTAATGACAAATTTGAAATTAAAGTATGTTTGAGGGATATTAGTTAATTGATTTTTCCTTTTATAGAAGTGTGAAGTTGAATTTAGGACGGACCAAAACGGAAAGTGTGAAGTTGAAGTTAGGACGAAGGGAGTAATTATTTTAAATATTATATTACTTAAAATAAAATATTGATTGCATTATTAAGATTACTAATATGAGGAATTAAATAAAATTATATTTAAAATATTAAATTACTTAAAATAAAATATTAATTGCAGGATTAACGTGAGAGTGTCACATACATAAAATTTATCAAGAATGAATGTGGCGACGCTTAGGGATGTAAGCGAACCAAACCGTTCGTGAACTATTCGAGTTTCGATTCGATAAAATGCTAGTTTGAACTTGTTCGTTAACCTTAACGAGTCAAACCAAACTTGAATTTTGAGCTCGAATAGTCTATCAAATCAAACTCAAGCCTAAGGATGTTCGGCTCGAAAGCTCGCGAACATATTCATTTATGGGCTTGTTAATGGCTCGCAAATGCGTTCGTAAATTTTATAATTATTCTTTAGGATTATATATTATTATATATTTATTAATATTTAATAATTAAATATTTTGTATTAAACCACGCAAATATGATAATAACTTAAGTGATTATTTAAATATTTAAATATTTTTTACCGTTTATTATTATATTTTGTTAGTTTGTTTACTTAATATATTATGAATAACATTAAATGTTTATAAACGAAACATTCTTTTAATATCCACGTACAAAATTATTTAAATGTTCATGAACAAGTTACTTTATGTGTTCGTGAACACGTTCGTGAGCCCTTAACAAACAGTTTGAGTTCGAACTCGAGTTCGATATTTTTTTCTTGTCGAGTTCGAATTCGGGCTCTATTTTGATAATTCCTTAACAAATGATCCTCAAACTTAGTAGTGTTCGGCTCGATTCGGTTCTGTTACATCCCTAGCGCCAATGCCACATGCACAAATTTTATATTACTTAAAATAAAATATTAATTATTAAGATTATTAATAGGAGGAATTAAATTAAATTTATATTTAAAATATTAAATTACTTAAAACAAAACATCAATTGCAGGATTAACGTGAGAGTGTCATATACACAAAATTTTTCAAGAACGAACGTGGTGATGCCACATACACAAATTTTTTATAGAGCAACGTGGCGTCGACACATACACAATTCAAAGATTTGCAACGTGGCGTCAACACATACACAATTCAAAAATTTTATTTTTGGCAATTACTTAAATTAATAGTATTAATTAATAGTATTAATGATAATGATGATATATATCATTAAAACCAAAAAGAAACTAAATAAGAAAGCGGAAGGGAATATTAAATTCGTGCAAATATTAACGTAAGGACATTGATGGCCACATAAATACAATATGACTATTCCTATGTGTTATGCCGTTGTTAGGTCGTTTGGTAGGAAATACTAAAAAAGGAGGGGCCCGGTAATTTACTTCAACCCGTTAATATATCACTGTTCCCTTTATATAACTAATACTACCAAAATCGAGTATTAGTATTACTGCTTTGAATAGTACTACATATTATGAAGTTAAATTACTTTACTAACCTTCAGAATTAAAAAAAAAGTTATTCAGTAAGGATTTGAGAGGAGCAACCGTGGGCCACCCAAATTAATGGCAAGTTGGCAACAACTTCAAAGCTTTCATGACTTCACACCCAAATCAAAAATTCGATGTGTTAAACTTTTTAAATAAAATAAATTAAATATACTCTAAAACTGAATTTTAAGCTTAATCCCATCCTAAAATTTCAAATAATAAAATCATTATAATATTATAGTTTAATAAAATAAGGCAATTATATTATCAAATTTTAACATTATAAAAAAATTATAATAATAAATGTATATTATGATTTTTAAATATAATAATAAATATTTAAAATTAAATAATTTTTTATTTTATTAATTTATAATAATATATATTGCATATTTGATAATGTTAAATTTTACATACAATAGCAAATAGCAAAATAATTATATATATATATATATATATATATATATATATATATATATATATATATATATAAATCCACAAATTTAGTAAGGGCATAAAAGTAATCTTTATTGAAGAGTGATAAATGTGTTTTGTTTAAAAAGTGTAACCTACTATTTCATCGACAATTTGTAAAATAAATCTTTTACATAATATGATAATAAATAGAAAGTAAAATGATATCGTACGTGTTGTTTAATAAAAAGTGATTTCTAATAAAAAAAATGATAACTATTTTATGAACAATTCATAGAACTGATAAAAAGTGATAGAGTTTTTAAGAAAAAGTTACACCTATTGAATAAAGAAAATCGATAATTGTTCAATTGAGCTATTTTATGAACAATTTGTAGGACGGACAAAAATATGATAATATGTTTAAAGATAATAAATTTATAAACTGTGATAATATATGATAACCTTTATAATGAAAAGCAATATCTAAACGAAATGATAATGTGATAATATTTTTTAAAGAAAAGTTATAATATCTTTAATAAAAGATGATTAGTAATTACGAAAGTGTGTTTCACAAATAATTTATAGAAAATATAAAATGTGGGGAGGATTACTACTAGGTACACAAAAAAACCATTAATTACAATGAGATACAAACATACAAAATTATTATTACTAACTACAAAAATATATAGTGATATTCCAATATTACCCCTACAATGTGTTGCACATAAATATTGTGTGCAGCAAGAGTTCGTGTGCAGCAAAGTGTGTGCAGCAATAAAAGTGTGTGCAGTAAAAAATAAGTGTGTGCAGCAAAAAAGTGTGGTGGTCCGGCCACCCGTGATACGGAATTTTTCGACGACCGTACGGAATTTTCCGGCAACCTACCACCGGCGGTACGGGATTTTTCGGCGATCGTACGGAATTTTTCGCCGACCGGCCGCAGGCGGTACAGAATTTTCCGACGGTACAGATTTTCCGACGGCGGCAGTTTTCCGGCGATCGGCCGCCAGCGGTCCGGCGGTGGCGGTGGTCCGACGGTGGGTGGGGGGTTAGGGTTTGTTGTTTAAAAGTGTATGGGTTTAGGGTTATAATTGATATTTTACTTTAATCCTAAAATGTTATAATATTTTTAATAAAAAGTTATTTTAATCAAAGAAAAGTTATATCCATCATTTGAATTATTTCAGGAATAAAAGTGATATATAATAAAGAAAAAGTAATAATTAAATTATTTTACGAACAATTCGTAGGATGAATAAAAATGACAGTAATAGTTTTTAAGAGTTAAATTCACTTTTGGTCCCATAACAAATGATATTTCTGATTCAGTTTCAAAAAAATATATTACTCTCCCGTCCCATTAAAGTTGTTACATTTTTTTGGTATGGAGATTAAGGAGTATAATATTTTAATGCACTACTAAAAAATGGTTTTGGTATCAAAAAATTAGTATCAAATAAACATTTGATACTAAAAGTAGTTATTGGTATCTAATTTTTCCGCTCAGATGCAATTTTATGAACCCAATATAATTACTATCAAAAAATGATTAAGGATACTATTTTATTTGTAGTAGCAAATCATTTTTAGATAAAACTTTATTTTAGCATCATATAAATATAATTTCTATTTTGGTAGCAATCATTTTGATACTATTATTAGTATCAATGATTTTACGGATGCCAATGATTTTATCTTGAGTGGGCCTCCTATGCACCAGGACGGACGGAGTACATTCTGTGCGCCTTTACAATTTACATGCCCCTTTTCAATTTAAAACCCCTAGCAATACATATGTTTAAATAGGATTGAAAGGGGGAGGGTTGTGTTTACATGATACTCCGTGTTCCCGGGGGCGCAGGAACTTTTGCCTTTTATCTTTTATTGCTATCATATGTTAATTGATACTGTTCTAATAATTTTCTCTATGCTTAAAATGCACATATAACTATATTCAAGTTTTTTTTTTATCATTTATAGTAGTGATGCTGTTATTATTTTTGAGTTACTCTCTTGTGAGATGAGCTTTTTGTGAGACGGTCGTGAGACGGGTTGATCCATTACTAAAGTAGGCTTATTATAAAGTTAAAGTATGTTTATTTGTAGTTAAAGTATGTCAATTATGAATCATATTATAACACCATAAAATCATACCCTGAATTCATAATTCATTATATTTTAGAAAATATACTTTAATAATAATTAAACATATTTTATCAATATAATAGACATACTTTAACCGGTCTCACAAGCCGTCTCACAAAATTAAGGTCTCACAAAGAGAATTTGTCATTATTTTTATATCAAATTATTACTGATGCTATTATTTGTATCGGTAGAAAAACTGATGTCATTGAGTTATTTTTCTAGTACTAATCCTAGTAGCAAAAGTTTTTCGTTGCCAAAGTTATTTTCCTATTAGTAGCAGAGCTAATTGATACTACATACTAATAATTGAAAAATTAATTTGCATACGGAGTATGCTTTTGGTATCTCAAATATGGATCCTCTGGATTTGAATAAAAAAGAGTTTGTATCGAATAAAGTATATACCTCGACTTTTTTGCGCTAGGACTTCGGCTCGAAAACATAAAAATACTGTACGTGCTTTTTTGAAAAGATTAGGTTCGAAAATTTTAGAAGAATTTCTTATGTCGGAAGAAGACGTACTAACTGTGGGATATAAAAATACATCGGTAGGGGAGCGTTCCGCCTTAGAGGGAAGCCTCCGCACTATAATTTGAGCCTTTTCACCCTGCGAGAAAATATCCCAAATCTTATTTAAAAATCAAACAGAAATGAAAAAATTAAACACATCAAAATCAAACTGATCAAGCCCTAGGTAATTCCAAAAACAAACCTGCCAAAAATGTGAAATCGAAGAACTACCGCCGGTGAAATCGAAGAACCCGCCACCACCTCTCACCGCCGACCGCACTCCCTATAGCCGCTCGCGACGTAATCTGATCCCGGTCGCAAGCCCTTCCTTTCACGATGCCATTATGCGGCCCTCTCATTTGCGATGACACAAGAGCTTCCAGGCCACCACTCGCGACAGGTTCCACCCGCGTCCCTCTCGTTTGCGACGGTATCAAGTTTGAGATCGACAAGATTTTCGGGTATGCATCTCTCTCTTTGATTTGGAACTCAGATGAGTATTTTAATAAATTTGGGTCACTTTTGGATTGAACGAAGATGAAACAATAATTGTTGACGTAATCTTAATTATTGATTTTTGTTGTTGAATATTATTTGAATTCGTGCATTTGGTCAGGGGTTCAAGTTTATTGAACTTGTTTTCATGACCTAACTGTAATCCACTACAATATTGAGTAAGTGTACTCCAACTCTTCACTGTTTTTTCGATGTGCTAGAATTTTTTATTTTTTTTTATTTTCTGGATTAAGTGCACTGGTGTTGCTTTTCTGTTTTTCATTTATCATATACGCATTTCGTGGTCATGATGTAATCGAGATGCTATCTCTGTTTCTACAAATGGTGTTGATGATTGGAACTGCATTGCCTCATTTCTTAATTTTTATTGTTGTTGTTGTATGCTAGACATGCATGCATGCACTTGTGTGTATGTGTGTTGTTGTGCAGCCAAGATAGGTCGAGGGTGATGATTGATGTTGAAGGGTTGATGAGGATCAACAATAAAGAAGCTGCAGAGTTGGAGTATGATCAAGAAGCCGTCGGATCAGATTCATCTCAACCATGCATTGAAGATGGAATCAAGTTAGTTAGGTTGTTAGTTTGTTAGTTGGTTGAGCTAACAAATGATCCTTCAGGTGGGAAATCAATCTGCAGCACATCAGTTGAGCTGCTGGTGTGTATATATATGCTTGATTGATATCAGTTGAGCATACAGAAGCAAGCAACGCATCAGTTTGAAGAGTAGAAGCACATTAGGGATTGTATGTGCATAAGATCATCATCATCTTCCTTAAGTGTATATTGTAATCATCCTAGTGAGTGATTGTTTCTTCAAAGTGGATGTAGGCTTACGCCGAACCACTATACATCTTCGTGTTGATCTCTTTCATTTCATTCTTCGTTTATCAATCGATTCATGAGTGAAACGTGAGTGATCAAACGTCTAAGTGAGTGCAAGCTCTTGAGTGTTCTTCATCAAGTGTTTGCTTAAGTTTTATAAGAAGTGGCGCCGTCTGTGGGAAGAAGAAGGAGTAGCCACAAGTAATAAGATCATAAGGGAAGAATCATGGTTACAACCAAGTTTGATGTGGAGAAGTTTACAGAGAAAGTTGATTTCAGTTTGTGGAGGATGAAGATGGAGGCTGTACTGATCCAACAAGGGCTGGCTGATGCAATCAAACCACTACAATCAGATCAAGCAGCTGCTGTGGATGCAGTTGCATTAGCTGCAGATCAAGATCAACAATTAAAGGCTAGAAGTGCAATCATTCTATGTTTAGGTGATAAAGCTTTAAGGGAAGTTTCAAAGAAAGCATCTGCAAGAGATATGTGGAAGAAGCTTGCTGATCTCTACATGGTGAAGATATTGGCAAACCGGCTGTACACCAAGCAGAAGCTCTACTCCTTCAAAGTATCAGAAGATAAGTCCATTCTAAGCCAACTAGATGATTTCAATAAGATCATAGATGATTTAGAGAACATTGATGTAGCACTGTCAAGTGAAGATAAGGCTGTCATATTGATGTCAGCTCTTCCTAAATCTTTTGAAGGGTTGAGAGACACAATGTTGTATGGAAATGTTGAATCAATCTTCCTGGAGCAAGTGATTCTAGTAATCAAAGCAAAGGTGCTCCATAAGACATCAGATAATGCAGTTGCTGGAGAAGGCTTGTTGCCAACAAACAGAACAAGTGGAACAAGAATGATAAGAAGGCTGGTGCTGATAAGAAGAAACATGAAAGAAGTAATCAAGGTACATCAGCAGATGAAGAAAACAATAACTGCTTCCACTGCAAAAAGCCTGGTCATTTCAAGAAGCAATGTCATAAGTGGAAAGTAATGGTGGCCAGGAAGATTGTTGAAAAAGGTGGAAATCAAAGAATCCATGCCAATCAGGTGACTGAAAATAGAGGTAACAAGGATCAAGATTACATTGAAGCTTTGGCTGTTGTTTCTGGTCAAGTGTCAGATCAGTGGGTGTTAGATTCAGATTGCATTTTTCATATGACATCAGTTAAGGATTGGTTTACTGATTTAAAACCATATCATGAGGGACCAGTCTTGTTAGGCAATGATCAAGCCATCAAGATTGAGGGTATTGGCTCTATCAAATTCAGAATGTTTGATGGATCCATTAGGTTGCTCACAAATGTGAGGTATGTAAAGTATTAACGACAAGAGTACTATAAGTCAAGCATATTGACATAGAATTCTTGGTTGTTAAAGAAAGTGTTTTGTGTGTGTAAAATTTTAGTAGAGCATATTGTGATAGACTCCATAATGAGGATTCACCACTTATGTATTCAATGCCCTGTATTTGAACTAACTACTAATATGGGTATTATATGGTTTTAGAATACATTGGTTTAGTGGGAGTCTATATTTATTGCTCTTTAAAATTTTTAAGACACTTTGTTTTAGATAATTCAATTTTCTGCAGAATAAAGTTGATGGTTTTAAATTCATTGTGAATTCACTTAAGTAATTTTCTATTTTGTAATATTTTACATTATGGATTGATCTCACTTAAGATTAAAGTTGGACCAGTTGGAAATAGACATGAAGTTGATCACATTACATGTAATTTCCATGCTACTCACCATATTTGATCTATGTCATTAAATATATTGATATTGGTGATTATCGGGGTTTAACCACGATTTGTAATGTGGTGAATGCCACGGTGATTCCATATTAATATATGATATGGACCAGATTGTTAAGTATATCTTGAAGAGGAATAACATAAAGTTGCGCAACTAAGGACTCTTGATATAATTGCTTTGAGAAATATATAGCCCAATTGGGAGATTGTTGGAAATTTTTAATTTCCATTATTATAATCTAATTGTGAGCAATATATTATTATGCAATTATATTAGCTATTTAATTATTTTATGGACTTAATTATGTGATCCAATTAAGTTGATAAGTCCATGGGCTATAATATTTTGATATGGGCTAATTGAGTAGATACCCAATACTACGTGACTAGGTGATTATGGGTGGTCTAGTCAAGTAGTATATAAAGGTTCCCAAGGTTATGGTCCCCAATATAGTAAGCCACACATAGTTCTCTCTTCTACCCATCAGAAGGGATTACGACAGTCCCATAAAGGAATAAGGAGGCTTAGTTGAGGAAGACCATGAAACCATTGATCTCCGAGTTCGTGTTCCACCTAAAGGATTCATTTGATCAGGTACGCTTTCGCTCTACGATATTATCTCATTTAATCATAATAGGGTTAAAGTTTATGAACATATGGATTTATTTTCTAATATTTGGTTGACACCCAACCAACATTTCCTCCTCAAACAAAGTCTCGCAGCTAGACCATCCAGTTTGAGGTCCAAATATCCCACCAACCCGGGCGCCGGTTAAGTCTGGGGCCTGACTCTAATACCACTTTGTTGGGATAAATACACGAATAATCACATAATAAACTATTCATCTACGCAACGAAATGATCAATTACCCCTCTCTTGTGTGAATCTAGCAGGAAACAATCATAATAATATGATGCACGATAAAGCAAGCAATCAACAACGCACAACGCAAGCAATTTAACATGGTTTTAACTCCTCACATTGAGGAGGTTTTCCACGTTAGCTCTATACTCGTACGGCTTGAACGGTAGATAACTAAGATATAATTCAAAGCAAGCTAAAGCCCTAATTACTGATTATCGTGAAAATTTAGTAGATTTTAGAGTCGTGTTCGTGTGATTTTTGCGTGTTTTTATATTATTTTTAGTATTTTATTCTTTATTTTTATTATTTTTATTTTTGGAGTAAAGTGTGCGAATGATGCTATTTTCATGTAGGGATGATGTGTATTTGAGAAAAAAATTAGAAAAGGAGGAAACAAGAAATAAATCGGGACAAAAAAGAAAAAAGTTGCAGTTGAAAAGACAATGGATTTAGAAGAGGCTACGACAACACTTTTACCGAGTGTAGAGAAATGACTAAATAGACAACACCTGAAATTGTTGTCTTTTAAATCTTCAAAAGTGTTGTCGTATGAAGAAAATAGAGAAAAGAAAGTTTTGAAGCTGTACAAGAACTTCGCTCGAAGTTTCCAGCCTCGGTCAAATTTTGGGTGAAAGGGGGGGGGGGGGCTGATCTGCTACTTCGTGCTCACAATGATGGGCTGGAAAGCCTATGTATATATCACGGAGGCCGGGATTCGAACCCGCGACCCTCACCTTCCATGAGCCCGCTGTTGACCGCTTGGACACAAGCCGGTAATTTCCATGAACCGTACGTATATAATAATAAATTATTTCTTTCAATAGCGATTTTTGATCTAAAAAAGGCCCATTTCCATCCTTAACCCATTTCCCCACTTAAGCCCATTACCCAATTTTTTGCCCTAATCCTCCACATATATAAATACCTCATTTTCATCTTTGGAGGCCTCCCAACACCCATTCTCATTCCTCCACTTGGAGGCTACACCTCCCATTTCACACACACTCCCCTCCATCCATCCATCTTTCATTCCATCCACCCATTCCACTTGATTTCTTCAAAATCCATCCTTCCACCAATTTAAGAAGGGAAAATCAACACGAAATGAATATTAGAGCATGTTGAAGGAAGATTAAGCCTACTTTAAAAGGGAAGCTTATCAACCTTTAATTTGTGATTTTCTTCATTATTTGGCTCAATTGAAGCAAGTCATGAATTGTATTGATTTTATTATGATTTGTAGTGGCTAGTCCTCATGTGAGGTTAGCCACATGATGGATTGAGACTATTTTAGATATGTAGGATTTTTAATGGTTTAATTGAATTTATTTTTGAAATTTATCTCATGATCTATGATTACTTGATTCATGTTATGAATTGTGTGGTTAAATTCTCTATGCATAGTATTATGATGACCATTCCAATATTATGCCTAGGGTTTTAATTGAATCATTTTATTATATGATCATTTATATTAGTGTAGGGAGATGTAAGCTATACCCTTCTTGTGCTTGGGACATTTATGAGATAACACTTAGTTAATTAATTGATCTTAATTGGTTATTAATTGAGTGAGAAGAATAAAACTTATGATCATAGTACCTTCTAGGAAATTGAGAGTAAGAATCAATCTTAGGGGCTTGCAAACTTCTAAAAAAATTTAGAACCTAATTGTCTTGGCTATAGGGATTAGGGGAACATACGTGATTGCTTATATTCCATTTTCCATGATGTTTGCTATTAGAAATTTGCATGTCTAGGTGATGTCTTAATCTTGATTGTGGTTAAACATTACATACTTCTTAGATTGCTCACTATCACCCATTATCCATCTCATATGTACATTTTCTATCTTTAATTGCTTTCTTAGTTGATAGTTTATAGTGTAATTAAACAATCCTTTTATTGATTAGTCCTTCTATGGAGAAACATCTTTCGAATATGGATACATATACTTTCTCCCTTGGGTTCGATATTATAAATTTTGCACTTGGTCACCACGTTCTACACAATGATAAAGTACGCTTACTCTTATCAATTTGTACCAAAATTGAGACTAAGTTCAATTACCTCCTTTATTAAACGACGATTGATAAGAAATCAGGAACAGCGACGGTTGATAAGCAATCATGACCTTATGCATGTAATCAACGGAATGAGGGGCCAAGGGTTTTTTTTTTTTTAATTTATACACATCATAAGCGGCCCGGCCCGACCCAAGTGTATAACCGACTCCTTTTATAATAGATTTTGAAAATTTCCTAAGCTAATTTTTTTAATTTTTTTTAGAAGAATGCACGACTAAGTGATTATATCTTAGATTGCATTAAACGTTGATATTTACTTTTTGCACGTAGATAAAAAGATACAATATTTTAATGCATAGGGGTTGAGAAATATAATATTTAATTAATAATGAGAAGCTGTATTAGTGTTGTGTGTGGATTCTATGTGGAATAATTAATTATTTTTGTGTGGGACCCGCCTAACAAAAAGAAAAACTTAAACTAACTTGGGACTTATCAAAGTTGAAAGTGTAAACCTTAACGTGAGAGGGAGTGAGTACTTTTTATTAAATAATTATCAAGAAAAGATGTAAATGATTCATTGAACCAACTACAACTTTAAAAAAATTATCACCTCTTATTCGTTTCACACAACTCCTTCTCGCTTTATTAAAAAAGTGGTAACTATTTCATCAACTATTTGTAAAATAAATATTTTACATTATGTAAGAATTAATAGAAAGTAAATTAATAGTCGATCGTATTGTTTAATAAAAAGTGACAGTCGATAAAAAAATGATAACTATTTCATAAACAATTCATTAGATCGACAAAAAATGATAAAATTTTTAAGAAAAAGTTTGATAAAAAAAAAGTGATAATCGTTAAATTAAACAATTTTATAAACAATTTGTAGGTCCAAAGGTATTTATTTTACCATTTTGGACATCCACTTCAAAAGTATTTATATTCTATATTTAGTAAAAAAGTACACCACATGGTCACCACTTCTCTCTAATACAACTACCCACTACACGTATGATAATAATACTCTTAATCTACGCGTAAAAAGCAAACGTTTATATTTTTCTTTTTGGTATATAAGACTCACCTAAAACAATTAATATATCATAATGGGACCCACAACAACACTAATACATCTACACACTCTACATTTAATATTATTTATTTCAACACACTATCCATTAAAATACTACATTCTTTACAACGTGCAAAAAGTAAACGTAAGTATTGAAATGAGACGGAGGGAGTATTTAAGAAAAAATTATATATATGATAAAGGAAAACTAATAATCCTTCAATTTTTTTAAAATTAAATGAACGGATAAAATGTGATAAGTACAATTTTTAATAAAAATGATACCTAATCAAGAAAAAGTGATGGCCCACCCATTGATCATATCACTTAAATGACTGAGGGCACAAGAAATAATATACGAAAATCACACAGGAAACCATTGATAATCATGTTAAAATTGAAAAAGACATCTAAGCCATTTTAGTTCTATGATCTGCCAAATTTTCTATTTCTCCTTTGAAAGGAAGCAAAAGCCTGTATGAGGTCTGCCTTGTCAAAATCAGGAAACAGTTTATGAGAGAAGTAGAATTCTGAATAAGCCATCTGCCACAATAGGAAGTTGCTCACTCTCATCTCACCACTGGTTCTTATGATCAAATCTGGATTTGGGAATGTTGTCATGATCTGACTCGTCATCATTTGTTGGTCCAACAATGTTACATCGATATCATCCGGTCTTAAAACCCCATCTCTTACTTGGAGTGCAAGTTTCTTGCTCGCCTCCGCTATTTCTTGTCGCCCGCCATAGTTCAAGGCCATCAAGAAATGCAAGCCATTGTTTGTGTGGCTGGCCTCCTCAGCTGAATAAATAGCAGATTGTAGAGATTTAGGGAGTCTTGATTTCTCACCAATAACTGAGAATCTGATGTTATGTCTGCAATTCACCAAGAATTGTACTTTAATCTAGTAAGCGAATGTAGACAGAAATATATGTCTTTGCAATAAGAGTAGTAGTTAAACCGTTGAATTAGATCCATGGCGTCTGATGTTATGAAACTCTCGGCACTCCTCATAAAGAAGTCAACCTCCACCTACATTGATGGTAGTTGCATACAGACATCATTATGCATTACCTCCCTTTCACAAAAGAGACACTCTCTTGTGAGAGAAGTTTTTTTATGAGACGGGTCGATTAATAACTAAAATATGCTTCTTATATAGGTAAAATATGTTTATTTATAGGTAAAATATGTTAATAATGAATAAAATTATAACACACTAGCTCAAATCATACTTTAATTCATCATTTATTATACTTTAGAAAACATATTTTAACAATCATTAAACATACTTTATCTATATAATAGACATATTTTAACACATCTCACGAACGTCTCACTTATGTGACGCAAGAGAGTTTGTCTTCACAAAATAGTTCACGTTGTTTAAAAAATTTCACTTTATTAACAAATTTTATTGTTTAAATTAAGTACTTTATTATTTTTAGATAATAAACAAAGTAGAAAGTATAGAGTGAAAATGTTAAAATTAAAATATTATATAAGTTTATTAAATAAAGGTATTGTTATTATTTTATTAGGGTTTTAAGTATTGTGAGACAAAACACATGAAGGGTTGAACGAGTAAAGTAATAACTTTAAAGAGAGTAATTTTGTTTGCATTAAGTTAATAATAATATTTTATGGGTCTACTAAAAATAAAAGAATTTACACTTCAATTGCAATTAAACGGGCTTAACTTCTAAGTCCATTAGTTGAAAACTTAAGGAGGAGGTGCCCATGGACAATTCCCATGAATATTCTACATTTATGACATTTTCAACCTTTATTAACTCATCTAATATTTTTAATAAATCAAATATTCTTCAATAGTTATAGTTGTGAAATGTTTAGAAGCCGTTTGGTTAAAATTTTGGAATGGTAATAATAATTAGAATCATTAATAGAATAAAAATGATGGAAATGATATTAGGGTTTTAGTCAGTGAACCAATTAGAATAATCAAAGATTTCATATTGTTATTACCAGCGTCATTTAAATTATTACCTGGGGTCGGTTCCAATTCTCAGTGGAGAAAGCATAAGCTGTAAGAACTTTGATCCCAAACTCACAGCAGTTAATAACTAGCATTCTCAGTTTGGCCATCAGAGCATTGTACCCCTCCTCTCCTTCCTGCCCTCTAATCTTCGCCCACCTTCTGTTTCCGTCCATGATTACGCCCACGTGTTTCGGCATCCGTACCGCCTGCAGCTCAGTCGTGTCTCCGCCTGCTGCTGGTGTCTGTGGTTTCTCTCCTCTGATCAATGTTAGACCGTTGTATTGGAAAGAATTGGGCAGAAATTTGAGGTTTGGATTAGGAAAAACACGAGCCAATTGCAAGGACATCATCTCTCCTTTTTTCAATATTTTTAAGCCTACTCACTACACCTCATATATATATAAAACGCAAATTAATAATATAGGAATACTTTATTGTTGTAGTTATTCATATAATTGACCCTGAATCATGATACTTGTAGTTTTCTATTTTGTAACTATAATTTAATATTCTCGTCAATTATCAATCTATCCCTTTGCTTTTTTCACGTGGATAAAGAGTAGTATTATTGTATGCATAGTGAGTAGTTGTTTATCTCATATTTTAATTGTATTAGTGAGGGTGTGGTCCCATATGTCTAAAACGGAAAATAAATAGATTAAGAGTGGATGTCCCAAAATTGGTAAAATGGATGTATTAAGGATGAACATGGATTATTTATTTTTAGAGTTTAATTTTAAGTTATAATTGTAATCAATGATATATTTTGTCCATAAGATTCAATATTTGTTCTCATGATTTATTGTTAATTAATTTTAAATGTATATGTTCAATACGAAAATTTGAGATTTTCAAAGATATTTCTATATGATTATTCCTAACATGATTTTAATCAGGTGGGCTAGATCATCTGATCACTGGAGTGAATGACCCAATTTCGATTCCCATTGTGAACAAATTAGGAGGGGAGTTATAAAAAGGTTTGGAGAAAGGGGGAGTATGGGTGCTTACTGAACTAACTATACTAACAACTAACATTTACCGATAAAAAAAAATTCTTATTTGTAGAGTTTATTACTTATTTTTATACTTTTTATGACTTCATAGTGTTGTTAGGATTTTGTAAATTTTTTAATGCGAGTGAAATTGATATATAAATTATTAAAAACAGGAAGAGAAAAGGGAGCTCGACGTCTAATGGTCACATGCGATTCGAATCTCCTATTTTACAACCATATTTTATTTTGTATTTCACAATTAGTTTTCTTTTAAAATATTATACTTTAATTAATGACCATTAAACCCTCTCAATTGGCGAAAATTTGGACATTGATTATAACACATCATTAAAAAAAATTTATCAATACCCACACATAAAATGTCCACACATAATGGCTAAATTGTGACACATAATATTTTTATGTGTGGGTAATGTAACAAGTCTATTGTGACATTTAAAATGTGTCACTAAAAATCAATAACAACAATTTTATTTTACGATTAATTTAGATATTAAGAATACCCACAAATTATGTAATTGTGTTTAAGCTACACATAAAATGTAGTGTAGTTAAAAAAAATTAAATGTGATGATATGACATTATATTTGATGATAATTAATTAATAAATTGAAAATATAAATTAAAAATTATATTCCTTAGAAAATATTATCAAATTATAATAATATTTAGATAAAATAGTTTATTTTGAAAACATATCATATCTAAACATATATATAATTATCAAAAAGTTAAATGTAATATTTATATAGTCAAATGGCTAAACTTTCCTTTCACACTAAATCAAATAGTGAGAGACGATACGCTCACTCACAATCCATATTTCTTTATATATAATCTCACAAAATGCTTACATGTAAATATTTTTGTACACATTCATGTGTGGATAAAAGCTAAAAGTTTACCTATACAATTTATATATGTAAATAAAAATATTTATCAACACAATTATAGTGATACATATTTACACTTATTTTATATATGTGGGTAAAATACAATATCTACACAAAAATAAATTTTACCCACACAATCAAATTTCTTATATTGTATGACAAAGATCTAATAGGTGTAATGAAGATAAAACATGGGTAGAATCGGGTGATTCCAATTAGATGGGTGCTATTGTGGGCTGGAAAACAACTCACGCACCAATGCTATAGGACAGTGGGGCCCATTGCCACGTGACTCATACCAATTGTAAAGAGAAGCCCATGCCATCATGTGATACAATTATTCCAATAACATGTTACATTATTCCTTCACCCACTAAGCTATGCCAGTAATCAATTCATTGGCTTATTTAATGATTTATTGTTGTTTTTATTTTAATTTAATGAAATATAGCACTTGCATGCTTATTTAATAGAATAAGCAGAGTCGCCAACTTGGCGCCTTTGCTTCGAATCCAAATTTTACCCACTTTTTTAATTATCCTATCACATCAGCACACATACATGTATTTATTTTTTATATTTAAAATTATTTTTAACTTTTATATATAAATAAGGATTTAATATATTATTTATGTTATAAATAAATAATTTTAAAAGTGTGATATAATATACTCCCTCCGTCTTAACTTTAATTTTAAATATTCTATTTCAATTCGTCACAATTTCAACTTCATAGAGAATAACACTTAAGTATGTATTCTCACAATATAATTTACTTTAAAATTTTGGATTTTATATTTTTAAACACACACACAAAATACTTTAAATTTAAATTCGTCATTTCTATCTAATACACACATTACTTTAAACTTCATTTAATACCTAAAAACACTAAAATACACCAAAAAAATCAATGAAGTAAAAATAACTTTTCTCAAATAACATGTAATTATAAACATGAATCTGATTATGAGATGGTAGGAGTATATTTTTATGTCCCAGACCAATTCATAAAGTCAAGTACACTAATAATATTATAAAAGTAATTTGACTTAAAAATATATACTCCCTCCGTTCCGTTTCAATATTTACGTTTCTATTTTGCGCGTTCCATTTCAATGTTTAATTTTTTCCTTTTTGGAATATGGGACCCACCTAAAACAATTAATATATCATTCAACATTAATACACCTACCAACTTTACAGTAAATATTATATTTTTCTACATACTATCTATTAAAATATTATACTTCTTAATCAACGTGCAAAAAGCAAACGTAAACATTGAAATTAAAGTGTGTTATAATATTATTAATTAAGCACTCCCTCCATCCCGTTAATATTATTTACTGTTTATACAGAAATTAAAGAATATAATATTTAATATGAATAGGTTGAGTAATATAATATTTCAACATTTAATAAGTAGTTGTATTAATATTGTACTCCCTCCGTCCCATTGAAACGTACGTGTTTTTCTATTTTGGTCCGTCCCAATACAGGGTGTGCATTTCTTTTTTTGGCAGTGAGGACCCATACATATTAATTATTTCTCTCTCCATGGGCCCACATGTCATACTAATACACCTACCCACTTTACATTAAAATATTATTTCTCTCACCTCACTACACATTAAAATATTATATCCTTAATCTACGTATAAAAAGCAAACGTGTACGCTGAAACATGACGGAAGGAGTATGTAAGTTTCATAAAAATATAATTGTTTTGTGTGAAATTTACCAAAAAGAAAAATGTACAACGTTAATAGGATGGATGAAGTAAATAACGATATACAGTTATAATATTTCATTAGATACATAACATATTTAAGAATTTTTTTATAAAAAAACACTAAATTATTATTAAGTGTAAGTTAAAATGTAATTTTTATTAATATGAGATACTCTCTTGTGAGACGGGTTATTGGTGAGACGGGTCAATCCATCACTAAAGTATGCTTATTGTATAGAAAAAGTATGGTTATTTGTAATTAAAGTATGTCAATAATAAATCATATTGTGACACACTAAAAATATACTTTAAAGCATAATCTAACATACTTTAAAAAACATACTTTAACAATCATTACATATATTTTATCTATATAATAGACATACTTTAATACGTCTTACAAATTGTCTCATGTAAATAACGCCTCACAAGAGAATTTGTCTATTAATATTTGTACAATTAATAAATGTGAAGATGAATTTGGCAACTTTGTTTTTGTATTTCATTATACTAGCGTTTGAACCCGTATGTTACACGGGACAAAGGTATTCTAATATTATTTAAACTCGAAGGAGAAGCCTAAATCATACCTTTTAGATAAACCATTTTATCTCCACCCAAAAGAGAAGCCTAGTAAGACCCGTTCCGTGCATTGCACGATTACGCGTTTTTATAAAATAAGTTTATCTTGACTTAAATTTTATCTTGTGAAATGAGAAATATAATATTTATAGGGAAATATTAACTTGTGAAAAATTGGTATAGGGGTATGTTGTAGTTTATAGGGATATAGTTTGAGAGATATAATATTTTAGTGTACAATCGGTAGTTGTTATAGATACTCCTATAGTAAATATTTTTTTGAATATAATAAATAATTATGTTTATTAATTATGTAAGATACTTGCTTATTTCTTAATACTCGTACCCATGTATAAATAAATATTATTTAAAAATTAATATTTTAAAAATTTATTACAATATTTGTATCCGTCCCAAAGTCTTTTATCAATACCCGTAATTACTCATACCCATTTAATACTACTTTTTAAAGTATTTTTTATTGATTAAAATTAATATTTTGTATCAACTTATACTAATGAATTAATTGTTACGTACTTATGTCCATTTAAATATAAACTACTCATATTCGTACCCCGTTTCATTAAAAAAATATATTATGATATTCATACCTATTCCAAATCTGTTTATCAATACCCGTTGATTACACATACCCATTTAAAATTATTATGATGTTAGGACTAATAATATTAATTTAAAATTATTAATAATGAAGAAAATAATTTAATAATGAATTAATTGTTAAAACTATATTATAATTTCAAAAAATTCGTAAAAAAAATATATTATGATACTCATACTTCCGTTGATAACACATACCCATTTAAAATTATTAAGATGTTAGGACCAATAATATTAATTCAAAATTATTAATAATGAAGAAAATAATTTAATAATGAATTAATTGTTAAAACTACATTATAGTTTCAAAAAATTCGTAAAGGAAATTTTAATTTGTTAACAATGAATAAAATAATTTAATAATGACTTATAATTGTTAATACGACATTATAATTATAATTACAAAAATAAATCATAATATAAACTTAATTGTTAGTACTATAAATAATAAATTAAATTTTGCTCAAATAAATAGGGGGGAAACTTAAAATTTTAAAATTAAAATTAGTTAAATATGGTATCAATATGACAAAAATTATATAAGGTATCATTTTAAATAAGGTATCATTATGACAAAAAAAATAAAAAAATCAATGGCTAATATCTAATCTCATAATGCTGATGAATGGATGTGATTCAATAATGATTAGTAATCAAATTCAAGGGTGTAAATTATAAATTGGCTCAATTTTGACTTTTCACTTTGCTTTTAGAAGATTATTATATATTAAAATATTCCATTCTAATTTCTGTTTATAAAATATTACAAAACCTAATTTTAAGTTTAAAAAAGTCTTTTAATTTAATATTTAAATTTTATTTTATATTTTTCACTTTAAAACTTATTATAAAATTTATTTTCTCATATATCAATGCATGCACTAAATGTATGTTCTTTTTACTAACACTTTGTACTGTTCCATAATATATAGGATGTGAAGTTAAAGTTGAGACGAAAATAGTATACTGATCCGTTCCATTTGAGATGACACGGTTTTTATTTTGGATTTTTCCACAAAAATTTGTATTTTTCCAAAAAAAGTAAAAAGTCAAATACAATCATTCTCTCCCATACATTTTATTTAAAAAAAAATCATCCATACCTAACACATAGTATAACATACTTTATAATTTATTTATTAAAAAAAATTATAATACCCCTAAAAGTTAGTATTATTTTTCTTAATATTCGTGCCGGAAGAAATATGCAAATATTTGTGGGACGGAGGAAATATTATATTGCACTTTTTAAAATTATTTATGATATAAATTATGTATTAAATACATATTTATATATATATTTTAAGTATACTATAGCAAAACTTTTCTTGCTAATGTGTTGTCTTCAGAGAGCTCCAATGTGACGTGTAATTTTCTCAATTTTTTTAATTTTTTAATACTTTTTTTAATATTTTTCTTATTTACTTTTAATTAACTTTCTTATTTAATACTTTCTTTTTTAAATAATGTGTTTCTTATTTTTAAAAATAATTAAATTTTTAATATTTTATTTATTTAATTGGGTATCATTAATTAATTACTAAATATTTTAATGCAATAAATTAATTAATATTAAATTAAATCATATATATAAAGGGAAAAAAATATTTCATATAATATTCTCTCTCACCCACCTATAAATAAGACATTTTGGTTATTTATTATGAATACACACATTCGATTATCCGAAGAGGAACAAGAACTTTCTTCAAGTTTCTCTAGAGAATTGATTTATGAAAGTATAAAAATTTATTTCGATAGAGCGAATCAAGTAGAGATTCGATCTAACTCTAAAAAATCGATTCAAGTATTCTTCAAGAAGAAGAGAACTGATTCAGATATTCTTGAATCGATTTACCTCTTAAGAATCGATTCTTCAAGAGGAAGAGAATCGATTCAAGTATGGAGAATCGATCAAGAGGAAGATAATCAATTCAAGTATGGAGAGTCGATTCAAGTATTCTTGAATAGATTTACATCTTAAAAATTAATTTTTCAAGAGTAAGAGGATTGATTCAAGAATACTTGAATCGATTTATATCTTAAGAATTGATTCTTCAAGAGGAAAAAATCGATTCAAGTATTACTTCTTAATAATCTATTCAAGTATTCTTTAAGATCTACCTCTAAAGTATTGATTCAAGTATTCTTCAAGTGAAGGGAGGATCGACGATTCAAGTACTCTTGAATCGATTTACCTATAAAGAATAAGAGGTTGAAAAATTAATTCATGTATAGAATCGAAAGTTTAAATTTTTTAAGTTAAATCATTATTTCATATCAAATAACATTAAAATTGAGTTTGTAAATATTTATTAATTTTTTAAATTTAGTATATTAATAATTATTTATTTACATATATCTTAATTATTCAATTATGACATATGAATTATAAAATTTATTTTCTTTAGTTGTTTATATAATTTGAAACTAACAAAATTAAATTTAAAAAAATTACATTATAAATTTATGAATATTTAAAAGAATATTATATATAAATTATTTTATTTATATATATATATATTATATTAGTTTCTTAAAAATAACAATTAATGGAAATAAAATTGTTATTATTATTATATAGTTAATTAAGAAATATTAAATCATAATCATGAGTAAAAAGTAATACTCTATTTAAATATTGCTTATAATATTATATATATTTAATATATATATATATATATATAGCAACTATGTAAAATATTTTAATAATTTTATTTTAATTCATTGTAAAATATTTGACCTTATTTTTCATAAATAATCAATATATATATATATATATATATATATATATATATATATATATATATATATATATATATATATATATTCCTTATTTACTTTTAATAAACTTTCTTATTTAATATTTTTTTTAAAATAATGTGTTTCTTATTTTAATAATGAATTTCAATTAGGTAATAAATTTTAAAAATATTACAGAAATTAAGACAAAAATATTAATTAAAAATATTTATTTAATTGTCTTATTTACTTTCAATTAACTTCTTTATTTAATATATTTTTTTAAAAATAATATGTTTCTTATTTTTAATAATGAATCTCAATTAGGTAATAAATTTTAAAAAAAATTATAGAAATTAAGAAAAAGATATTAATTAAAAATATTTATTTAATTGTTTATATATATGGTAACAAATAAAAAAATTGTATATAATTAGAACAAAATTTAATTAAAAATATATATATTAATTAAAATATTATTTTTCTTATACGTTGTCATGCCTCATCAAGGATGACCTATGCACGGTGGTACCTCAATAATTTACCATAGAAAAATATTTTTTTTAAAAAAAATATATATTAATTAAAATATTATTTTTCTTATACGTTGTCATGCCTCATCAAGGATGACCTATGCACGGTGGTACCTCAATAATTTACCATAGAAAAATATTTTTTTTAAAAAAACATATAAATTTTGTATATTTTATTTATTTATTTGGATATCATTATTAATTATTTTATTAAATCTTTATGAAAATTAATAAATTAATTAGAATCAAATTAAATCATATATAAAGGGAAAAAGAATATTGCATATAATATTCCCTTTCATACTACATATAAATAAGACATTCTGGTTATTCATTCTAAAAACACACATTCGATTTTGTAAGAGAAAAAGAAGCTTTCTTCAAGTTTCTTTAGAGAATTGATTTATGAAACAATAAAAATTTATTTCAATAGAGCGAATCAAGTAGAAATTCAATCTACATATTCTAAAAAATCGATTCTTTAAGAGGAAGAGAACCGATTCAAGTATTCTTGAATCGATCTACTTCTTAAAATTCAATTCAAGTATTCTTTAACGAACTTTGACTTGAATCGATATACTTCTTAAGAATCAATTCAAGTATTCTTTAGTATCTACCTCTAAAGTATCGATATAAGAGTTATTTTTATGTATTTTAATTATTTACATCCAATTATTTTCCTAATTCAATATTTTATTTTTTAAAATAATATATGAACATATTTTTTTAAAAATTTTTCCTATATACTCCCATAATCCTATCCTAATGGTTACATATTTTCTTTTTGGGCGTCTTATCCTAATGGTTACATTTTCCTTTTTGATATATGAGACCCACACAAAATAATTAAAATATATCTATGGGACCCACCTACAATACTAATATAATTATCCATTTTGCAATAAAATATTATTTCTTCCACCTCAATAAACATTAAAATATTTTATTAATATTATTTCTCTCACATAAATACACATTAAATACTTTATTATTCCTTAATCGCTGTGCAAAAAGCAAACCATACTTTATTATTCCTTAATCGCCATGCAAAAAGCAAATCTAACTATTAAGACGAGACGGAGTGAACACTTATTTTGATTTATTTACTTTAGTATAATTAATTTCAATTAATAAATAAATCTTTCAATATAAATAAATTAATTAGTATTAAATCAAATCATGTATAGAAAAAAAATAAATTGAATTTTTTAATATAAATTTATAAGGACTAGTTAAATCTAAATATGAAATATTTGATATTTATTTTAAACAAATAATAAAATTAAGGATTTATTATTAAGAGGTCCATACTTCACTTAAATACAATGAAAAAATAAAAAAATACTATCAATTATATAAATATACAGTAAAGAGATAAAATTGCCCATATGTTGTTGCACATTATTTTAGCGAGATGGGGGAGTAATAAATAGGTCTCAATTGTATTATGTTATAAAGTAATATTTAAAAAAAATACAAGTCAATATTCTTTCAAAAAATTAAAATATATGTACATATATATTAAAATTTAATTATATGTCACATTATTAAAAGTTAAAAATTATAATTTATTGTAAATTCTTTATATTGATGAAAGTAGTTGCTTAGCTTAAAAAAATTACCTAATTAATGTTGAATGGTTATATGGCACATATTATTTAATTATAAAAAATAAAATAAAAATAATAATTAAATAATCTCGCGTAATACGCGGGTTTCATACTAATATATATATATATATATATATATATATATATATATATATATATATATATATAATTCTAAGCATAAAAAAGGAACACGTGTCAGTGCTGATGGGATGGGTAAAGAATTCAAAGCAAAGTCGCCAAGCAACTGGCGCTTTTACTTATTTTGTTAAGCATACATGCAAGTGCAATATTATGTTAAATAAAAATAAAAACAACAATAATTAATTAAATCAACCCAATTCATTGCCCATGTTGATCCATGCTAAAGAGATTAGCCAGAAGCCGTGTGCAGCCCATTGCAGTTCAAAGCCCACGACCACGATCGAGTCCACCGCCTCACGCCATAGCTCGCCCATCACGCCTTCATGTAGGAATTAATTTAATTAATTAATTAAATTAATTAAATTTAATTGGTTAGTAAGGGTTAATTGTTAACTTAATCACCAATTAAATGAGTGTAGTGAGCAAGTGTAATTTGACTCATCTACTGGAGATGTTATGTGAAGCGTAATAGGGATTAATAAGTGTAATTTGGGTCATCTACTCGAGATGTTATGTGAAGCGTAATAGGGATAAATACGAAATTATTTTCCCATGTGGGTGGAAAATCCTCAAATGTCGGGTCAAGCCATGAAGATGAATCACGTGTGTGCAAAGATTCGTTGAACCTGAACGCAGCAACCCTCCATAATTTCTGATTAGAGGTAATTACGCAATCAGTAATTAATTCGTCATAATTGCTGATTAGAGAAAATTACGCCATCAGCAATTAATTCGTCGTAAACCAACTCCAATCGTCATTATGGTTGAGTAGAATGGTGCACCTATAAATAGGGTCATTCACCATGCATTTTAACACACCACAATCAACGAGCACTTGCATCACAAAGCATTTGCATCATAGTCTAGACGATCCAGTTCTCCATCCTCTTTAGTTCGCCGGAGTTCCTGCGATAGCGGTGCTATTTTGCCGGAAATGAAAGAATTGCCTTTGGGGACGTTCCGCCAAGAACCGGAACACTAACGGGGCATTTTACGTCTTGCCGGAAGAGATCCAATTTCGACTCGATTCAAGATCCACATCCAGTTCCCACGCTAGATCCGTTTGAAGATCTAGATCCAGATCCAACAACAAGATTAATATATCTATCTTTCTCCTTTTCTTGTATTTTACTTTTTTGTATTCATATTGTAAAGGAATTGTTTGGTGCAACTCCCATATTCCCCAACAATCGCAAGACGTAAAATCGTTATGACCCCTGCACCTACAATCATAATATGAATACTAATATGAATATTGACGAAACATTGATCCCAAAAGTGAGTGAAACCTCCAATGTCAATAAGGACTCTGTTAGGACTGATTCAAAAGAGTAACTATGAATCCTATTGGGTTTGAATCCCAAAGGATATATCCTCCAATGGGAATTTCGAGACCATTCATGGTTCTAGCACCGGAGAGAAACCCTAAATAATTTATTAGAATTGATACGTACGTAACGAACATCTATAGAGATGTTGGATCCGAGATCAATGAATTTGATAAGGATAAATTATTGTGCAGAAATTTATTCTTAGTGGCATATGTAATGCACTTTGTAATGTTATTGTGGCACTTAAATGCTTATCGAGTTGTTTAACTCTTTGAGAAATAAAGAAAATAAAGCCAAAAATAGCAATGTGTTAGCCGAAAAGGCAAATAAAGATATGAATATTTTTAATTTAAATTAAATTGCTCATGACATGTTATTTTCATATGGGTTGATGTATGATTGTGTGACGTTTGGAAAATAAATAAATACATGTATACAGTATATAAGTTTTGTTTTGAAAATTTAAGGGGGGCCGACTCAAACCTGTAACACCGTCACCGATTACAACAATGGTCTTAATCCTCTTTTATTATATATTTACCCATTTCTACAACCTATCCAAGTTGTTGACTAATGGGGAAGATTCCAGACATTCCATTCGCGCATTATTTTCTAAAGAAAAATTCTTCTGTGTACACTAATAAATAAGAATTCATTCACTTTCTTAGCGAATTTTTAACGATTTTTTTTTGTTAGTTTTTAATAAAAAGCTAAATATAAAAAGTTATATATAAAAAAAAAAACTCTACACCATTAATTAAAAGTAATATATAACTCACACATTGAGAGTTATTTGAAATAAATTGCCGACAAGAGCTAATTTGCTTGAAAGAAATTGGTTGCACTCTATGGATATTCAAAATGTGTTTTTGTGAAATACATTTTAAAACTGAAAGATATGTTCTCTTTGAGTGCTCAATATCACATGAGGTGTGATTGACTTGCTTTAAATGATTGGAATTTATATTATACTCCATTCCCGTATTCTATATAATCTCATTGCACATTGTCGAATATTGAGAGGCAAAATAGGAAAGAAAATGATGGCAACAATTTAGTTATGTGTGATTTGGAGAATGTAGAGAGATAAGAATGATTTGATATTTAATAGCGTGAAGTTCTTTATTGATAAAATTGTTGAAATATTTAGGTTAGACTTTGAAGTTGGTTTTATGTAAATAAGAGCGGGTGATCTAATTTTCCATTTTGTGATTAACTAGCTAATTTGGAGATGGTACCAAGATATTAATCGTTGTAGACTTTGAAGTTAGTTTTATGTAAATAAGAGCGGGTGATCTAATTTTCCATTTTGTGATTAACTAGATAATTCGGAGATGGTACCAAGATGTTAATCATTGTAAACTTATATAATTTGTAATTTTTGGGTATTTTTATACAATGATATTTCTTTATTAATTTAAAAAAATAAAAATTAAGAAAGACATATATACTATTAAATATGAATAATAATAAAAAAATTAATACACGCTTCAAAAAATAAAATAAATTAAAATAAATATACGTATGTGTGTACACGTACTATTGAGTGCACATTATATCAACTATTTTCTCAATCAAGAATCACTCCATCCTTCTCTAAACATGGTTAATTTTATTTATTTATTTTTTAAAGCAAAAGTTTTATTGATGAAAAAAAGTAGTTATAGAGCATTAGGTATGCTCATTAACTCATACAAGTACAAGGTTGATTTTTTTTATTATTTAATTGTTGTAGATCTAGTCATTGGTTCATTATATGATTATTATATGGAGTATATAGGATAATTAATGGAGTATATATTGCTAAATTATTTATTTAAAGGACAAACCTTTATTACATATAAAATTTAATGGTTTATATTATCTGGATCATTGATATTCTAAGTGCATAGTTACTTAGTTAGTCTCCAATGATAAATCAGGTTTATAGTGTAAACCATATGATCTACTTTTAATTTAATTCTTAGTGATACATAGTGTTGAAAATTGATTTATTCAAATTTTCTATGTTACTTATTTTGCTTTTTCCTGATTTTTAGTTAATTTATTAATAACGTGTGTGAATTAAGTAGTTCCTATTTATTAGGAAAGAAAAAGTCTTTCTGTTATTTCTTTTGCAGGAAAGAAGAACATGGAATAGAGAACGTGGAAAAGTTAAGATAGCATCTTCTTGTTCATCAAGTAAGAAGTGGAAACATGGAGTTGGCTGCAGAACGTGGAATGATATGCTTGGAGAACAAGGATTTTTATTCCTATAAAAGGATCGTTGTCTTCTCACTTGAGTAATGTGGGGATGTTGAATTTCAAGAATCTTAAATTAGCTCATTTGAATTATATCGTGGACTTATGAAAGGATTTTTAAATTTATAGTTCAATAATTATTTTTAATTTTTAAAAGTAAATTATATTTATAAGAAATACATAATAATAAATTTATTGTATTAATACCAAAATTTTAAATTTTATTAAATAATAAATTATTTTTTATTTTTTAATAAAATAAATTATTTAAAAATACTCATGTATCTATATTATGAGACACTCTCTTGTGACATGGCAATTTGATTGATGCAATTTTCTTTTTGGATTGACACCTCATCGGATCTCGTCGGTTTTTCTCAAATTGAAGCATCACGTATGTGGTATGTGATGCTTTCCCGATTAAAATCGAGAGTTCTGGCGAAATTTTGACATAATTAAACTTAATATAAAAATTACGGTATAAAGTTGATAGAAATATTATTTTTGGAACATAATTTAATTAGTCTCCAATTCTTATAGGACCAAACAAATTTATAATTCAATATTTCTATATAACTTATTTTATTTTCCAAAAGACAAAAGCTAATTAATTAAAAACCGTGAGTTTCATAATGAGTGTTTTAGGGTCAACGTTAAAAATGGTAAAATGAAGACGTCTGTGGTGGATGGAAGGACTAATAATATATCCTTAAAATTAGCATTAAATCTTAGAGATAAACTCTAAATGGTAAAATAAAATATAAATTATTATGATAAAATACATTATAATACTACAAATGTAAAGTTATAATTATTCTTTAATAATAAATTAAAGTAAATATGAGTTAGGTGGACAAGCTCACCTTGCTACTGGGCTCTTCACTTATCTGAGAGAATCAGGTTCTACTTTCATTGAGAACGAATTAGGAGGGAGATATAAGGAGCCTTACAGAAGGAGAAGTATGGGTGCTTGTTGAACTAACAACAAACATTTATTGATAAAAAAAAAATTAAACTAAATGTGAACGTTAAACATTTACTGATAAAAATAAAAATTAAACTATGAACGTTAGGGTTAAAAAGGATATATAAACCACTAGTTTAAAATCATAACTATACCAAAAAAAAAAAGACTTAAATTAGCATAAACTTTATGAAAAAAATAGAACATAAAACATAATTAAAAAAAAAACCACTAATAGGTACACACTTTTACCCTAAATTACTATGAGATACAATGAATTCAAATAATTACTATTACATATAAAATATTAAAGTAAAATACCAAATATAATATTACAATCTCTTACACTTTTAAACCACAAACCCTACCCCTCACCCACCCACCCACTGCTGGTCGGTCACCGGACCTCTTCCGGACCGCCGCCGGCCGATCATCGGGCCTGACCGTCGCCTAACCTCCACCGCCGGCTGTCGGACCTCTGCCGGAACTTAAAATATGCAAATAAAATGTGCAAAAATAAAATTGTGCAAAATAAAATTGTGCAAACCAAATTGTGTAAAACAAATTTGTGCAAACACATAGGGGTATTTATGGTATCACAATCATAATTGTGTAGTTATGAGTATTATTGCTTTGAAGCATGTAGTTTATAGCAATTATGCATTATTTTATGTATCTAATATTAAGTGACCCTTAAAAAAATACATTATAATTATAGAGGTATGATTATCTTTAGTTGATAAAAATTTAAATAAAATGAAGAGAAGGCCATGTTTTTATAATGGAACTGTGGCAACCTAGCTATTGCCATCTAATGATGTTTTGTGAGTATCCGCTGCGTGCCACCCTACTAATTATGCAGTTTACCCACCCCTAATTACGTAGTACTATATAATAGACACGTGAATAGTGTATTAATCGTTATATTTATGTTTTTTTTAATCTTATTATTTTTAGTTAATGGGTTAAATGTCCTTAAATTTTATGTTTACCCTTAAAATTTAATACTTCATCAGTCTGCTATTAACGTATTAATTTGTTTTTTGCACGTGGATTATGGAGTATTATTATTTTATATATAAAGTGAGTAGTTGTATGAGTGGATAGTGATTGGTAGGTGTAAGACCCTTTTACTAAAAAAAGAAAATGAATACCTTTATAATGGACGATCAAAATAGAAAAATGATTACCTTATCGGCGGATGGAGGGAATAATAATTTTAAGGGTGTAATTATAATTAATAAAATTATAAACGTTTCTCATAAAAATAATTCCATGAGATACTCTCATCATCTCATGTTAATTATATATTCACATTGGATAATTTCAATAATGTACGACCTCATATTGGGAGATATAGACGAAGAAATTAAAATGGTCTTGTGTATTTGGAGCTTAAAGTATATACCATATATTTTTACTTTAATAAAAAAAATTAAATAAAATTTCCAATTTCGTCCTAAATCTTTCAATTTTATTAATATTTTATTTTATTTTATTTATTTATAATTATTTTTTTGCATTAGTGATCAAGTCACCCAAAAGTTTGGGGCTTTCTGGCTGGACATTTGTTGTGCCATCCAGGTATAATGTCACATCTTTTTGCACTAGTCGAAATGAATTTATAAAAGTTAAAAAAAATCAATTTACTCTCTCAAAATTGTATTAAACTAGGCAAAACCTCCTGCGTCCCGGGGACACGGAGGGATACTCCGCGTCCTCATGTCAACACAACTCTCCCCTCTATATTTTATTTAAACCTATGTATTGCTAGAGGTTTAAATTGTAAAGAGACTCATAGACTAAATCAATTTATGGAGAAAATTAAGGCTATAATGATGCAATTTCGAAAGGTCTTGTAGGACTATATTTGATTTCATGATTTTGTTTTTCTTTTAACTTTTGAGGGGCCTTTTCAATAAAATAAAAAGATTAATATTTTTTTATTTTAGATTCAATTATATGATAAAGTATTTCTTAATTCACCATGCACCCTAGTTAATTTAATGTTTATTCATAGGGTATAAAATACATGTAATGCAAGGGAAATTATTATAATGCACTTCAAATGAATTAATCATGCAACACATTTAATTGCCTCCGGTCACTCTAAGCTATCATATTCGAAACGATTATTAATGTATTTCAAGCTCTCTCTCCGGTCACTTAGATTGTAAACCCTAAACAAGGCTTCCAAAAACTCCTAGGATCGAGACCAAAATAAATACCTCCCAAAAGATATTCATTATATGTATGATTCCCTAATTAGAAACAAGATCACATGTAATAATCCCTTTCCTATTATAAATTCACTAAGGTTTGGTTTCTCTACGTCTCAATCTAATCAATTTAGTGTTCATTTATGTAGTTCTAAATATGAGAGACCATCTCTAACCTTTACCACATTAATCCACAAAAGTTATATGAATAAATGATTCAATTAAAACCTAAGCTAGACACAATAGTTGAACTCTTGTTCTATCCGAATGTAATAAATAATATTTAATCACGCACATCAAACATATAATTAAGAATTAAGCATCCATAAATAAAACTAGTCAAAGTCGGAAATGCAAGTTGGACAATAGAAAGATGAAGAGGAGAGAATACTTTAATCATAATCCAAACATCACTCAATCAATCAAAGCATAAAAAATAGAAAGGAAACGAGGTGAGAATAAATTAAAATAAAAAAGGATAAAATTAACCATGATAACTTATATCATCATCCCAAATGATCTCTTCTACTCCTTTGGTAATACACCTTCTTAGAAAGCGTTAAATTTACTCTTAAGAAAAAATTACATGAAATAAATTCTTCCTAGGGTGGAGAAATTAATACAAATGAAGATACTCTCCACACTCTAGGGTTTTGTAAAGGGAGAGAAAAAAAATGAGGAATGGTGAAATTATGGAATGGAGTCCCTTGCTGCATCTTCCGTTTGTAATACATAGCAAATTAGGTGGGCCTGGTAATGAAATTAAGTAAATCAATTCATATTTGTAAGTGGACATGTGGGCCTCTTCATTAACTGATTGGTTGGGCCTCACTATTCAGCACATGATAATAGCGCACCTGCTTTGTTCACTTCTTAATAAAAAGATGGCCTGCAACTTTGAATAAAAATAGCCCCACATCAAGTAATTTAAATGTGTGACAGTTGGGCTTCAAATTGGGCTCGAAGAATGGGCTGGCGATAAAATTATTTGGGCCGCAGCAGAAATGAGTTGATATCTCCAGCTTGCACACCTTTTCCATTTTTCTATACCTTTGTAATTTTTTAAAAAAGTTTATTTATACTCGAAATCCTGCAATTGTTAGCAAGCAACCATTCTCCAAAAAATCAAGGAATTAAAGAAATTAACCAAAAAAAATAACCATTATTATATAAAACATAGCTAAAATTGATAGAAATTTTACGCTAATCATATATATATATATATATATGTGCTGCCCAAATATTGATGAAGAACCAGGCACAGATACAATGATATGCCGTATGTATGTATTTGTTTTATTCGACTTCTGTCATTTTGTGCACACTACTTCATCAAGCATAATGCACTAAAATTCCTCTTACATTTATATATTTATAATTACATTACTCCATACACAACATCAATGTTTAATGTCTAACATATGCAAATTATGTGTCTTTTAAAAAATTTTTAGGGCTATATCTCAGAGGTCAACTGCTGCTGGAAATTGACAAACATTAGTACTCTCTTGTCGTATTTTCATTTCTTTTTTATTCATCTCACAAAGTTTTTCGTACTTACTTTTATTAAAAGTGATGAAGTAAAAGATAAACTATAATAATACACACTTTTTTATCAACATCCTAATATAATATCTATTTTTTCAAACATCTCAACAAAGTTGTTAAAAAAAATTATTAAATTTCGCACATGAAAGTACGTGAAATACATCTAGGCATGCTTCTGCTGAAATATTATTTATTTATTTATTTTTTGGCTAATACATCTCGATATGTTAATTTGTGACGGTTTTTTTGGGATGATTTGCGAAGAATAATTTGTTTTGGTACGAAATCTTAAATTTTGAGATAGCTATGGGATTAAACGGAAAATAATTTAGGACGAAAATCGAATTTGACAAAAATTATGGGACTGAAAGTGCATTTAATACTTTATTTTTTTATCAAACAAAAGTTTATTAAATTAGGGAAAATGTTAAGGGGTGCTTCAACTCTTACAACCCAACATACACCACAATGTATCAAGGAGATATAACATCAATGTGTATCAGAACATTCTTAACTCGATCGTGTGCCGAAGCGTCTCTCTCTCCCTTGATAAGAAAGGAGAGCCTGTACAAGCTCAGTCCTATCAAAATCAGGAAACAATTTGTTGGAGAAGTAGAATTCTGTATAAGACAGCTGCCACAACAAGAAGTTGCTCACTCTCAATTCATCACCCGTTCTAATGTACAAATCTGGATCCTTGAATGTAGTGATTACATGGGTCATCATTTGTTGATCCAATAAATTTTCATTGATGTCGTCCACTGCTATAGCCCCATCTCTTACTTGGGCTGCAAGTTTCTTGCACGCTTCCGCGATTTCGTGTCGTCCGCCGTAGCCGACTGCCAGCAAGAAATGCATTCCTCCATTGCTGTGGCTCACCTCCTCTGCTGTAAAGATTGCAGATTGTAGACTCTCTGGAAGTCTTGATTTGTGCCCAATTACTGTGAATCGGATATTATATCTACAATTAAAAAGATTATATACACCGTTAGACAAGAAATCTAATTCATGTGAACACTCCTTATATATAAATTCTGAAGATAATTATACCCTTAAATATTCTATTCTATACTTTAAGAATAAGCATGGAATGTTCGTTTTTGGTTCTAAAATCCGATTTTCAAAATCTACACCAAGAATATCAAAAATATCCCAAAATACTGCTGGGTTTATTTTAGGATCGATAGTTGGGAAAGTAGTAACTATTTTATTAAGGCTCACACGATTTTACAATACAACAACTCACACTCAAGACACTTGAGACACACTCTGTATTGCTCTGTTTTTTCTAGCGGTACACTTGTTCTCACTTAAGCTGCCACACACTCTCTTTCTTTCACTATTAATTTCTCTCTTGACTCTTATGTTCTAGATTGTCGGTTACCTCTTACACTAATCCTTATCTATTCCACCGCCATCATCTTTTCTTTCCTGCATACTACTGCTAGAACATTCTAGCAAACATTGCTGCCAACTTCTGCATATACAAAACTATCACTTCCATTCTCCAACATTCAAGATTAATCACGCATCTTTTAGAATGTTCCGGAGTCGGCGTTGCTCTTCGAATACAACTATGTACAAATCCTATAACGCAGTGACAGAACCAACATTTTAGGTATGTAGGGGACCAAGTTATAGAGAAGTTAGGTGGATATATAGCTGTTTGTTTTAGGTTGTTCTTAGATTGATTCTCGTTGAAGAACTTGAAGAATGATTTTCTGATAAATCGTAAAGTCTAATTAATATTGTTAGAGAATGATTTGTAAGAGAAAATTTGTTCTATGCCACAACTATATGTCTGATTCATGGGATATATATATATATATATGAAAACATAGAAAATGGATGCTGAGATGCAGTAATTTTACCGAGAAATTAGATCCATGACATCTGATCTTATAAAACTCTCAATACGACCCAGCAAAAAGTCAACCTCCGCCTGCGTAGTTTATAATTTGATAGTTTATATATAACCCTGAATTATCAATCAAATAACTCAAAAACAATGTGCATTCATGTTTAACCGATGACTAATCAAGAAATGCAATTTATAGTTGATTTTTTTTTTTTTGAAAAAGCAAAAGTTTTATTGATAAACATGAAGGAGTTATGGAGCATCAGATATGCTCAATAACTCATACAATCGCAGGTAAAAGTTTTATAGTTGATTTCTTATTAGATATATATATATATATATATATATATATATATGGCAAATACTTTTGTGAACCTAGTTCACTCGTTAATCTTGTTTATATCGATTACTTTTTAGTACATGAAAATTTACTTTTTAGTAAAATAAACTATTATTTTTTTAAATAAAAAAATTACTCTTTAAATTCTTGCATATCTTAATTTATCAAAAACTCATCGGTACATGTAAAATTATTCTTTAGAGAGATAAGTTATTACTTTTTAAAGAGTAATAATTTTTATGTACTAGCACGTGTGATCCTAATTAACACACACTCTTTCTATATTATATATATTCCAAAATGTGTAAAATGTGTTTGATGCAAACATGTAGGGTATTATTACCCCTATTAACAACTATAAGTCCTATTAACCCCTTAGGCACAATGATGAAGCCAACATTTTAGGTCCGTAGGGGCCCAAAGTTATACAGAACTTAGGTGGATATTTGTTTGTTTTAGGTAATTCTTGTATTGATTCTCATTGAAGAACTTGAAGAACGATTCAAAAAAATCTTGAAGTCTAATTAATATTGTTAGAGAATGATTTCTAAGAGTTAAAAATTTGTTCTGTCCCACAATTATTTTAAATTTTATCTCAAAAAAATATTTGTATCAATTTAGTACCATAATTATTAGTTTTTTTTTTAATTTTACTCCATTTTCGCCGGAATCCTCGGTCTTGGCCGGAAACATGTTACGTCCAACGCCGTGAGGGCTCAATTTGAGGGAATCCAACAACTTATGCTGAGGTGGCGATGCAAATGAAATTGAACCAATCAAAATGCCACGTCGTTAAATAAATAAATAAGAAAAAGCTGATTTACTTGAAATTGATTTGGTGTCATCCATAAATAAGGATGACAATACAGAGGGTTCATATATGTCTGATTCATAGGAAAGTAACTTTCTCATATATATATATATATATATATATATATATATATATATATATATATATATATAGAAAATGGATGCTGAGATGTAGTAATTTTGCCGTTGAATTAGATCCATGACATCTGATCTTATAAAACTCTCAATACGACCCAGTAAAAAGTCAACCTCCGCCTGTGTAGTTTATAATTTGATATTTATATATAATCCTGAATTATCAATAAAATAACTCAAAAACAATGTGTATTCATGTTTAACCGATGACTAATCAAGAAATGCAATATATAGTTGATTTCTTATTAGTCACATATATGTGAATGGCAAATATTTTTGCAAACCGAGTTCACTCGTTATCCTTGTTTTTACCGATTACTCATTGTTTTATTTTAATGATTACTCTTTATTACATGAAAAATTACTCTTTACAAAAATAAACTATTAATACTCTTCTAAATAAAAAAAATTACACTTCAAATTCTTGCATATCCTGATTTATAGATTACTCTTCGATACATGAAAAATTATTGTTTAGAGGGATGAGTTATTACTCTTCTAAATAAAAAAATATTAAAGTTTTTATGTATTAAATAGTAAGGTTCACATGTGAACCTGATTCACACCAAACTCTCTCTCTATGTGTGTATATGTATCTCGTTGATATCTTGTGCACCCATATGTATTAATTTTTATTTAATAGTTTATATGTGTTTTTTAATAAATGTATCTCAGTTTTTCATTAAAAAAAACCTAACATAAAATTCACAAACAAAGTGTATAAATTTTTATTCATTAGTATATACATTCTGAACGTGGGTGCACCGTGCACCTGGGTGCATAGGAAATTTGCTATATATGTTCCAAAATGTATAAAATGTGTTTGAACTTTTAAACATGTAGGGTATTATTACCTGGGAGCGGGTCCAATTTTGAGTAGAGAAAATATAAACAGTAAGAACCTTAATCCCAAAATCACAAGAGTTTAAAACTAAGGTTTTGAGTGCGGCCATGAGAGCATTGTGCCCGTACTCTACTTCATGCCCTCTCATCTTGGCCCACCTTTTATGTCCATCCACGATCAAGGCCACGTGGTTCGGCATCAGTTCTGGCCGGAGCTGTCCCTGCGCTTTGGCAGCATCTCCGCCTACTGCCACGGCAGTGATACGTCGCCAACCCTGAATACGAGAAAGTATGCAGTGAAGATTAGGACGAAGGGGTGTCGAACCAGATGTTTTTCTGGCGGTCACAGGATTTATGGGAAGAGATATGAGGTTTGGACGTTGGGAAACAGTTGAACATGGTAAGGAAGCCATCTCTGTCTCTGTCTTTCAGACACTAATTAGTATGTATTGTATTCGTGCCTGCCTACATATTTATAGGCCAAATGTACTTGAAGATCATTCCACATATTATTCGTTTATTTTTTACTTGTGATAGTATAATATCAATTTTAGTCCCACAACTTTTTACTTTTTCAATTTTAGTCCACTAACTTTTCAAATTTTCACTTTTAAACCTTTCGATTTTTTTTTCAAACTTATAGAGCTTGCACAGTCTTACAAGTTTTTGCAAGTCGTGTAAAGTTTTGAAAAAAATTTGCAAAAGGACAAAAAATGAAAAGGTGAAAAGTTAAAGGACTAAATTTGATATTAATGACTAAAATTGATAAAGTAAAAATTAAATTATAGGACCAAAATTTTGATTCTATCAAAATTACAGGACTAAAATTGATTTTTTTTATCGGGACTCGTTTTTTTACAATGCATTCTCGATGTCCCTTTCCAAATCGTCCCATATAAATTTACTTTATTCAAAATAATTTCATACAAATTTACTTTTTTCAAAATAGACGTCCCAAAAAAATATAATTCCTCCAAAATGGTCTTATAACTTTTAAATTTTCATCAAACTGTTCTTTTTTTATTTAAAAATATTTAATTTTTCTAATTCCATAGGATGAGACTAGATGGGTACTTTTACAAAGTTATAAGACAAAATTGATGAAGAATAATACTCCCTCTGTCCCGGTAAATTGTGCATGTATTCTAGTACAGAGATTAAGAAAAGTTAAATTTTTATGATAAAGATGTGTAAAGTTATTGGAATGTGTGTAAAAAGTGGGTATTTTAGATAATTAATGAAAAATGTGTATAAAGTTGTTGAGATGTGTGTAAAAAGTAAGAAGTATGGTAATGTATTTTTCAATTTTTAGAAATGTGCATAAGTGTTGGGACGAATCATAAAGAAAAATGTGCAGTAATTAGTAAGACGAGAAAAGTATTGTTTTGGGACAAAAATAAATGTTCTAATTATTTTAGAACATGTTTAGATAAAGTAAAAGATACTACGTGGTTTATATTTTAAACTCTCTTTTTTCATACCTACATACTAGCCAATTGATTAAGTACTTCCAACTGATTCTAAGATTGAACTATATCTCAACTTCCACGTTTTGCACGAAAAAACAAAGACAGACTTGTGTGAGACCGTCTCATGAAAAACTCTTACTCAACAGAAGGAAAAATCCCATCAAGATAGATTGAATCGACGACCTATACTTAAACTAAATGCACAAGGGAATCAAGAGTTCAAGAGCACAGAACAAATAATAACATTTTAATAAAAAAGTGATACTCTAATTAATAAAAAATGATAGTGATGCATTTGATTATTTCATAAACAATTTATAGTATAAATAAAAAAGTAATAATATTTTATCAAAAAGAGATAATCACCACTAGAAAAATGAGTTATTATGACATTGATAAATGTAGTATAAGAATTGCTAATAATACATTTAATGTATATAATGACATTTCTACAAAGTGTATTCTATTCTAATGTATTATTAGATCACTAGCTATCAATAGTAATGTCATTATATATTAGTTTAAACTACACTTAATTAAAGATAAATTTAATAATTATAATAATTAAAAATAAATTAATTAACTAATTTAATAAAAATAAACTAAAAATAAATAAATTGATTTGTTCCCGCAGGATTTGAACTAGGGTGATGATCAAGGATCCTGAATCACTTTTATAGATTTGTAGCCACAAACTAAATGCATACTTATTGATTTTTTCTCAAATTTCGTATATATACACAAAATTTTGCTTTGTTTTTATTTTTACATTTTTTTTTACATTAGTTTTAATTTTTTTTTATATTTTTTTATTTTTACATTATTTTTTATTTTAATTTTTACAGTAGTTTTTTTTTCAGTTTTATTTTTCTAATTTTTACTTTTTTTTCATTTTAGTTTTAGTTTTAGTTTTTTTTTTTAATTTAACTTTAATATTCAAATAAATTTTAAAAATATTATAATTATCATTAAAATTAAATAATTATTATTAAAATTAAGATAACGATTATACATAATGGTTTATTCAATAAATAAAAAATTATTCGTTGTTTTAATCTTTACTAATTAAATTATCTTTAATTAATACTATTTTTTTAAATCAATCTATAATAAATATTTAAAAAAACTATAAATTAATTATGAATTTACATTACCTATCAATCATTTGGTTACGTAATAATGTTAATAAAAAAAATTTTAATTATAATGATAATATATATATATATATATATATATATATATATATATATATATATATATATATATATATATATATATAATTTTATAAAAAATATAATTTTTATCATTAATGAAAAATTATTTTATTTCATTAACTTATAATTATATTATTAATATTAAATCAAATTCATTAATAAAATTATACGTGTCTATTTTATTATTTTATAAAATTATACGTTTATATTTAACTTTAATTTATCTAAAATATATATTATTATAAAATAAAAGTAATTAATAATTGTAAATTAAAAAAAACCAGCATACTTATTAATAATGTTATATTAATACATTTATTGAATATTGTATTAATAGATGGTATAACAGTGTAGTTAAAAGAGTTGTAATAATATATTTATTGAGTAGTGTATTAATAGATATTATAAAGTGTAGTTATAAAAAAGGGTGTGTTTACGTAAAGGCTTACATAGGGTTAATATGTAAACCCCATTTTTTAAAATTACTTTTTAGTATATAAAAAATTATTTTTTGAAAATTCATCATTTTTATACAGAAAAGTAATAATTTATATCTGTAAAGAATAATTTTTCATATACTTAAAAGTAATCGAAAAATCAGGGTTTTCAAGAATTTGGAGAGTAATTTTTTAATTTTGAAGAGTAAAAATTTATGTGTCTAAAAAGTAATTTTTCATATATTAAAGAGTAATAGGATTTACATACATTTGTATATAAACCAGTTTATATAAGTGTTTGTTTTGAAAAAATAGCGATTAAGATATTTCAAATAAAATGCATTAAAATTATATAGCCTTTTTTCTAGCAGTAAATATTTTTAATAAAATTAAACTATTTAAGAAACCTTAAAATTAAACAACCACAAGTATTGTAATGATGAGAATTAGATGTTGGGGTTGTCCAATATTTTCTTTTCATGGGTTGGAATGATGAGAATTAAACCACCACAATTATTGTAATCCCCTAGTATCCACCTTATTCAAAATCTCTTCAGTTGCTTCTTATATATGTATGATAGGTAGTTGTATCAGATCATGTATGTGTGTGGTCTTGATGGAGATGATTCCAACAACTTCGGTCTGATTGTTCAGGAAATAACAACGGGCCAAAACATTACCTTGGAGCAGCCCATTATCTTTTATAATTATTGCAGCATTCTAAGCATATTAGAGGTCACAGGCAATCAAGTTTGGTCAAGTTAGATTATCTATGTCATTAAGTTTGATTAAGTTTCATTATTAGTTATTGATTCTCAAGTGTCTATTCATATTCTTGATGGGTTGTTCTAAGTTAAATAGTCGTGGCTTGTATGCAAGATTGAGGAGATTAATATAATTTTCTTTTGGGCATAATTCTCTTTAAATACTTATCTACAAGTTTCATTCTCTTGAATGGATTCCTTCTGGTGAATTTGTTTAATTCTTATCCTTAAGATGGGGATTTCTATCCACATACTGATTTGCATTGTAAATCGATATCGGGTCTTCTTTCCAATAGGGGGAAGCAGATACCTTTAAGTGAATGCGCAAAATGATACAAAGATGCCTTATGTGGGGATCGAGGGAGTATATATTTGGAGCGGCTTTTTTTTTTTATCAAGCAAAAGTTTATTAAATTATGAAAATGTGTAACATAAGCACAAGGGGTGTTTCATCCCTTACAACCTAACATACACCACAACGATACTATTTGGAGCGTATTTGGTCTGTGTAGAATATGCTGGGTATAGAATAAATTTGAGTGTTCAAAATATAAGTTTATTCTTGATTACTATAATTTCTGTGGGTAAGTACAGTGTTTCTTGAGTACTCTATTTTATTAAACATCTAATTTAAATATTTATAAATTAAATACGGTTTTACGGGTAGAATATGTTGGGTATAGAATAGTGTTCAAAATATAAGTTTATTCTTGATTACTATAATTTCTGTTGGTAAGTACTGTGTTTCTTGAGTACCCTATTTTATTAAATATCTAATTTAAATATTTATATATTCAATAGGGTTTTACGGGTTAGTGATCAAGTTAAGTTTCTCTGTTTACATATATTTTTTTTTATCGGAAAAGGAAATTTTATTAGTGAGTATCAGAGGTACTCAAAAAATTACATGAGAGTACAAGAAAAATAGGAATGAGCTCCTAGACAATACACTAAATATTATTTTAAATACAACACAATCTAGGATTGCAACACCAATCTTGAAATGATAAATGGATTTTACTCCTATTCTTAAAATAATAAAAGCACCACGCTTTGGTTCTGATTTCTTCAAACAATTTTGTTGGATCAATCTCCAAGTTCTAAAAAATCTTGCAATTTTCTAGCTTTCCAAATATAACACACCGCACACGTCCAAATGCACTGTAAGATATGTTTCTTTCACTTTTGACCAAGTATCCCCATATGTTGTAAGAAATGTGGTACTGGTTGGTTATTCCATGCCATGGGAGCACTTAGCCATGAGTAGCAAAGTGACTATACCTGGTGTGTGAAGTCACATTCAAAGAAGAGGTGTCGAGTGCATTCTTCAAATTGACCACATAAGCCACAAGTGATGTCATCACCATCTCTTAATACTTTTCTTTTCTTTAAAGTAGCTCGAGTAGGAACTCTTTCCCTCAAAACTTTCCATGCCAAAGCTGATATCTTCAACGGGATTAGTGGGTTCCAAAGTTTAGAGAGAGCTGAGATAAGATCCCCATCCTGGTCTTGGTTCACCAATGCTAGTGATGATTGGATAGCATAGGCGCTTTTGCTTAAGTAAATGCCATCATCGAATTGCCTCCACATCCATTTATCTTCGACATGTTCCTGCAATTTTATAGTGTTTATAGTACAAAGCATATTATCAAACGACTCCTGTTCCCAAATAAAAAGAGGACGTCTCCTAGAAAAGCTCCAGTTCCAACTACTTTTTAACCAAGCACCCATTTCTCCCACCATAGCATTTTTATTATTACATAAGGAATAAAGCCTAGGATATAAGATCATAAGTTTTGTATCCCCAACCCAAGAATCCCTCCAAAATTTAGTATGCATACCACAACCTAATTTTTTATATAAATTTGACTCAAACCAAGTGACCTGATCATTAGAAAAAAATAAATAAAAAATATTCCTCCACCACCGTGACATTGAATTTCTATTCACCCCGCCCTATTAGAACTTGAAATTAATGAAAGCCCATATTCGGAGTCGAGTATCCTAACCCAAAGTGAATTGGGTTCAATTCGAATCCGTCACGCCCATTTACTAAGCAAAGACTTGTTAAAAATATCAAGGTCTTTAACCCCAAGGCCCCCTAGTAACTTTGGTCTACAAATCACTCTCCAAGAAACCCATGGAATTTTTTTCTCATTCTCACACCCCCCAAAGGAATTCCCGCTGAATTTGAATAATTTTGCTCAAAGTCTTTTTAGGAGTTCGGTAGAAAGACAGATAATAAATGGGTAGCGAAATCAATACCGAATTAAGCAAGGTAATTCTCTCTCCAAAAGATATTCTTTTGCCTGCCCATGCTTTCAATCTGTTTTTTAATTTTTGAATCACACACGACCAAGCATTCGGGCTCCGGTGATTGATGCCAACCTGAATTCCCAAATAAGACATTGGGAAATCTCCAATTTCACAACCAAGTGCTCCTGCCATTTCTTGCAATACATTTCTATCAACATTGATACCAAATAGGCTGCATTTAGAGTAGTTCACTCGAAGACCTGAAAGCAACTCAAAATTTGAAAGAATGCATTTTAGTGCCCATATATTTTTAGCCGAAGCTTGCCCAGTCAAATTGGTATCATCTGCATATTGAAAATATGAAATCTCCACATTATTTTTCCCAACAAGAGCCGGTTCAAAGAGACCACAATCAGTTGCATTCGAAATCATAATGATCAAAGCCTCAACAACAATAAGAAAAAGTAAAGGGAAAAGAGGGTCACCTTGTCTTAAGCCTCGTTAAGCTTAAACTCTGCAGTAGGGCTACCATTAACAAGCACCGAAGCTGTAGCTGTGGAGACACATGTCATAATCCATTTCCGCCATATAGAATTGAAACCAAGCCTGTCCATCATGATATCTAAAAATTTCTAGTCAACAGAATCAAAAGCCTTGGCAAAGTCGATTTTAAAAAAATCACTCTTCCCTCTTTTTCTTAGCATCATCAATGGATTCATTGAGAATGAGAATACTATCAAGAATTTGTCTCCCCTGTATAAAAGCTGTCTGATTTTCTGATATAATGCTTTGCATAATTTTACATAATCTTCGAGCAAGAACTTTTGCAACAACTTTATAAGCACTGCTGATCATGGAAATAGGCCTAAAATGGCCTACGTTGGAGGGATTTTGCCTTTTAGGAACAAGTGCAATAAAAGAAGGATTAAAACCTCTTACAAACCTGCCATTCCTATGAAATTCAGCAAACAGTTTGAGGAAGTCTCCTTTAAGTAAGTGTCAAAATTCATTGATAAATTCAAAAGAAAATCCATCTAGACCTTAGATTTTTGATGAGTCACAACTCCAAACCGCCTCCTTTATCTCATTTTCTGAAAAAAGGTTTGGTTAGCATTTGGTTGTCCTAAGGCTTAACTTTTTCCTTGCAAAGTTGGTGTCTAGAGTTGGATGAGAAACATCAGTAGATTGAAAGTGCCTTTTGAAATGCTTGTAAATAGCTTCCTTGGTCTCTACTGTCGTGTAATACCATGCACCATCAATATTGATATTGGTAAGATTGTTCATCCTTCTCCTTGCATTGATGCATCGATGAAAAAAACTAGTATTTGCATCTCCCTCCTTAATCCACTGCACTCTAGATTTTTGCTGCATAATGCTCTGTCTCATATAACAATCTTCAAAGATTTTCCTCATAATGTCCTTTCTCCTCTTAACTTCATCGTCCTCGAGACCAAAGACGTCATCAATGATATCTATGTCATGAAGGATATTTTTATTGGTCTCAATTTTGAGATCAAGGTCCCCAAAAGTATTTCTGTTCCACTCCCTTAGTTCCACCTTAAGTTTTTTTAGCTTTTCTTTCACAACAAAGCTGCCCCAACCGTCAACATGTATGCTTTTCTAAAAAGAGGTAATGAAGTTCTTGAAAGATGGATGTTTTAGCCAAGAATTGAAGAACCTAAATGGTTTAGAACCCCAATCAATTATTTTATCTTCAAGAAAAATAGGACAGTGATCAGAGACCGATCGTGGAAGATCAATTAAACGAACATTTGGATCATCGGATAGCCACTCTTCATTCAACAAAATTCTATCGAAGTCTGCTTTTGCATGTGCCATCTGGCCTATACCAAGTAAAGCTTCGTCCAACTAGAGAAAGATCAATAAGGCCTGAGTCTTTTATAAAGTTGTCAAAATCATCTATATCTCTCTGATTCAGGTAACCATTTCTTCCGACTCTCTCACTTGAGCTTCGAACTGTATTAAAGTCTCCCGCAAGACAAATAAGTTTCTCTTTATTTTGCTCTATAAGCAGGATTCCTCATATCTCTCTTTTTTCATGTGGGTGGCAAGGAGCATATATGTTGATTAAACACATATCCTTCATATCACAAATTCGAGTAGCATAACATACCATTTGAATGCCAAGCACTTGAACATTGAATACAATCTGCATCCCAGAAAGTGACAATACCCCCTGACCTTCCTGATGCCGGTTTAGAGACCCATCCATATTTTTTTGTTTCCACATATACTTTTACACAAAAGATCATCAATCTTTTCAAGCGTAGTTTCTTGGACACAGCACACTTGAACTTTATGTATAAAAATAAGCTCCTTAACCTCCTTTCACTTCATAGTACTACCCAGCCCTCTAATGTTATAACTAAGTAACCTCATTGAAAAATATAATAGCACCAAAATCACTTCTCAAAAAAAAACTTCATACCTTAGTATTTGCTGCAATGACACTGATAATGTCATCTTCTGAGGCAGAGTTCTTGAGCCCGATCTTTTTCCCAAAATCCCAAATCTTTTTCGCTGTATCATCTCCGTCCTCTAGTTCCTTGAGATCTTGGATAAAGGAGCAAAAATTCTTCCTCGCTAATTTCTTTCTCAATTTTTGAGGCAATTTCTTGTTTTTTTGTCTCTCTTGTTGTTGTAAGATGCCTGGGTCAAGAGAGTCGTGAACCAAGGGAGAAGAGTCCTTAGAACACGACAGAGACATATCTGGTACACTTATCTACATAATTGGACTTGGGCCCAAAATTGATTTATTTAGGCACAATTCTTCTGTTTGTTTATAGCCCAGCACTTCATGGCCCACTTTACTCACTTCAATTTTAGATGGGCCCAAAATTGTTTTATTAAGACCCATCTCATGCACTTCATGGCCCACATGATTAGTCTCTGCAATTTTTGATGGACCTACCAGAACTGCATATGGTGAAGTGGCGTTAAGATCAACAATCAACTTAATTCCTTCACTTTCGAGAGCTGAGACGTCCGCCGCCAAAGTTGTTGGGACTGTATCAATATCAGGGATTTTTTCATTCCCCAAGAAATGTGGTTCCTCTCCAAAAAATGTGTCCTTAATCATTATGTTTCCCCCAAATTTTGAATTTCTGGGAATCTGTGAGATTACCGTTGTCTCTTCATCATCTTCGTCGGCGGGTTCTGTTTCTGATACAATTCCACCGCCGGAAATCTTAGGTTTCTCAACAACCAAATTCCACTCCTTTTTAGAATCATACTCTTCTTCTGAGTGTTCCGAGTCATTCTCACCAATGTTTGACCCTGCATACATCTGTAGGCTTCCATGGTGCGAGGGAGGTGAACCAATGTTTAACCCAATCTTCATAACAAGATAGTACATCCTCAATAGATTTCTCCATTCTTGGTTGTACCAGGACCATTCTTCCACCTAAATGGATTATTTTAACCTCACTGCAGCATTCTCCTATGATGTCTTCTATGTCTTTCTCCCATGAGAAGTTATTTTTCAGTATAACAACCTTTACTCCTTGCGAGTTTGAAAAGTGAAGCACAGACTCTCTTTACGTTTAGGGGCCGCAGCAGGCTTGGAGGCTGGTATACGCAGTGAAGTTGTTGGAGTGTTTGCTTGATTTTTACCCAGTTTTTCTGCATATGAGATACCTTTTGATAGAAGATAATATTCCATTCAAATATTCTTATAACTCCTGTGACATAATTTTCATTTATTTCCATTTAATTCCTTGACGTATTTTAGGCAGTAGATAGAGCAGCACAACTGTAATATAAATATTGTCCATATTGTAAATCAGTACACATAGCAATATACATTCCAATTATATTCTTATACCTTTCTCCACCAAATTTTGAGAAGGTAGCTTGAAGGCCCTCGGTTCGCTCCTCGATTGATGGCTTCCTTGTTTTCTTATAAACTTTGAAATGTTTGCACAAAGCTTATAAGATCCAAACTAAATATTATTGAGTTTTTCGTCCGACATTTGAGTCGGCGGAGAAACGAACAAAACCATAATATTTTTGAACCGAGGGCCTTCAAGCTACTCTTGGTATACATATCTATACTATATATAACGGGAAAATAGCCGGTTTTAGGCCTGTTTCTTCCCCGTTACCGGTTGCTCCCCTTTCACGTGTCTAACTCCCCCACCCTCTCTATACGCGCCCGCCCTCTTCCATCGGACAAAGCTTAGCTTATCTCCCATCTGCCATCTTTCACAGCCTTTTCTCGCCAGCAAAGCTTATTTCATGTGCCGTCTTCGCTGTGCCTCCCTTCTCACTTTGTTGCGTTAGTGTGCGTCTACTCACTCCACGTATACTATCCTTGTCGCCCCTACAAATGTTTCCTCACCCGCCACGTGTTTTATCTTCTCCACGTGTCCGACGATGGCAAAGCCTGCGCCCCCCTCTTCTATACATGAGGTCATTTTCTACACCGCCCTCCTCTCACCCCGTTTGAGCTCCATTCTACTCCCTCATTGCTCCGCTCTCAGTATGTTTCCGGATTTTCGAATCATTTTGAATTTATCTAATTTGAATTTTGATTCCACATTCCTTTGGTTTCTCAATTTTAAGACAAAAATCCCTTATTACTTCTTCCCGTTGCTATTTCGTCCCCTGCTCCACCTTCCTCAGCCCCCGTGAGCACCTTGTATCTGCATTCTTATTATTATTTGTTGTTCGTTATCTTTAATTTTTTGTTTAGTGAAAATCCGATTCTATTGTGTATGATAACATTAAGCTGCTGTTATACTGACTACCTTTCTCCTGTGGAAACAGAACAGTTGACTAATTCCTTCATGTTACAGTTCCAGGTTGCTGAAATTGATTCCCCATTTGATAAAAGGATCGGCACTCAGGTGCCCTAAATAGATCAACGTTGCTTGTTTGATTGGGTTTTGTTATTTTACATGAACTGCAAATTACTTGTTAACATTTTACTAATTCGATCATCATTGATTGTGAAATGTTTTATAGCTCTAAAAGTGACAACTTGTGAAATTAGACTTCCGACTCTATTAGATTTGATTGAATATGTCTACATAGACTACATTGCTAAGCACAATTTAACTTTTTTGTTTTAGCTGAATTATTCTTATAAGCTTACATATATTAGCATGGTTAAGTTTTGGTATATGAGGTCACTATATGAGTTAGCTCATTAGTACGGTGGGCTCAACCACATTTCGTGAACTTTAATAGAATAGAAAAGTTATTATCCGAAGAAATTGACAACCTTGCAGCGAGTAAGAAATTGGTAGGTGTTATTTAGAAATACAACATTGTTTTGTATAGGTTTTCTCATGAACTTAAAATTTAGTTATTACCAACTCACAAATCAAAAGCTTCATTAAGTATAAATTCAAGATTTAGATGGCCAGCCAGCAACAAGTTACAGTCTTGTAGGAAAGAAGTTTTAAAGCCTAACCAAAATTAAAGTTACAATTAAAAATGCCAAGATTGGAGGTCCTGCATCATATGAGACCTTAGATTTTTTAGGAATTAACCCAAGAGTTAATAGTTTTTTTTGTCCCATAGCTTCTTAAACTTTAAATTTTGTCCCAAAAAAGATATTTGTATCGATTTTGTCCCATAACTATGAGTTTTCTTTCAATTTTGCCCAATTTTCGCCAGAACCCTAGATTTCCACCGGAACCCCCAAATTCATTAGTCACGTGCAACGCACGTGACCAATAACCGGCAAAAATTGGGGGTTCCGGCGAAAATTGGGCAAAATTGAAAGAAAACTCATAGTTATGGGACAAAATCGATACAAATATCTTTTTTGGGACAAAATCTAAAGTTTTAAATAGTTATGGGACAAAATAAACTTTTAACTCATGTTATATCTAATAGTATGGCGCTACATGGGGGGTAGAAGTTCATGTAGCTTTTACTCATATTTTTTAAACACACCCACAGCATTATTATCATGCTTGTTTATCAATTAATTTTTGTTATATGTGATTCCGTTGCTGACCTTTCCGGACTTTCTTTTTTTTAAATCAGAGTATCATCTTGTCACTGTGCTATGCTCAAATTTTAACTTATACATATCCATCGGTCACACACTTTTAGGCATTGTTAGTTTATGTTGCCGTCTATTGTTGCTCAAATTTTAACTTGTACAAATGTTGTGCAATTAATTTAATGTATTAAATTCTTATGTTCCCATAGGGGCACGGTGTGTCTCCGGAGACACAGGAGACCAACTCTTTCCTTTTTTTCATTTTGGGTGTTCCACTTTTTTTTTACACACATGAGATCCACACACAATTACTAATACAATTAAAATATGGGGTCCACAATCTCACTAATACAACTATTTACTACACATTAAATAATAATACTTATTAATCCACGTGCAAAAAGTAAATGCAACCCTTTGGGTGGGATGGAGGGAGTATAGTTTTAAAGAATTAATTTTAAAAAAAATAAAATATAAAGTTTTTTTATATTACGATAAGGTATATCAATATCGAAATATCAAAATTTTTTGGTATGCCATGATATCGAAAATTTTAATGTGCAATTCCAATATCGTATTGAAATTTCGGTACAACAAGCATACCATACTAAAAATATTGGTATGTTGAAAATTCAATATTATTCGGCAATTTTCCATACGGCAACCACGGCCTACCAAATTTTTGGTATTTTTCCCCACCCTTATGGGCCATCACATGTCAGATATGATCTATGAGTTGTTTTAAGGAGATCCAATTAGAGGTAACAAATATTAAAATTAAAAGTGAGCTTATTGGATATTTTACAGTGATGGAGTTGGACACAAAGTTGGTAGATTAGTATATGAAGGATATAGATGTGAAATAACAATAGAGTTCTATGAAAAGAATAATACTCCCTGGGTCGCATTATAGTCGGGATGACCAATTAAAGAATTTATCGAACCACAGGGAGGAAGGCAACTAGAGTTTAAACGATCTCAAGTATATCGTGATTTTATAAGGACGGCGGAATAGGAGGATAGATGCAAATAAATGCAATTAAACTAATGCAAGAAATAAAGATAAAATGAATGCAAAGATAAATGGGTTCCAAGTGATGCAAGGATGAGATTAGCAACAATCATGTCATAGATAACAAAGTAATCATGCAATTAATTATATTCTATCATGGACAAGACATAGGAGCGATCACTAATTCCACCTAAACTTTCTACCAAGATGTATAGGATGTTGGCCCTCAATAAGGCTCCCAAACGCACATAGGATCAAGACCAAAGTGAACACCTCCCACTAGGTACTAATTACTCTACGAGTTCCCTAACAAGGTACTAAATCATAAGCAATATTCCATTTTAAGGTACTATGAATTCACTAGTGGCTTGGGTCTCCTCATCTAATAAACTAATCTCATGATTAAGCTAATCAAATATTCTATCAAAGAGTTCTAAATCTAGAAGGATAGACCTATCTCATTCTAAATTAATGCACATGAAGTGTATGATGAAATGATTCAATAAACTATCCTAAACATGTAATTGATTTACCAATCTAATCACATGTCTATGACAATTAATCACACAAATCAATCATATACATCAAGCAATTAACAATCAATGATAGAAATAACACAAAGCTCATTCAAGATTAAAATCAATTTGCATAAAAACTAAATTATCCAACACCAATCATGGAGCTAATCTCACAAAGGAGATTAGCCTCTCATAGTCACAAGAAATTCAACATAGACATTAAAATCCTTACAAACCATGATCAACTATAAAGAAAGTCACAAAATTAGAATTAGATTCCCCCTTTGAAGGTCTTCAATGGAGATCTTCTTCTTCTTCTTGCGATCTCACTCTCACTTGCTTCCTTGATCACTTGGATGGTGGATTTGATGAGGAGATTAAGTGTAGATGGATGGATGAAGAATGGATGAAGATGATAGTATAAAATGGAAAAAATAGTGTGTGATGTGTGTGTCCCAAGTGAAGCCCTAATCCTCTCAAAACTTGGAGACAAAGCAGCCAAAAAGGAAATTAAAACTGATTTTCTGCAGAGGTGGCGATTTTCACAAAAATTCGACCGAATTTTCATGAGCATGGTCGAATTTTTATGTCAGTGTGCTCAGCCTCCGTTGCTCTGTGTCGCCCTTGTTTTTCCTAAAAATTCACAAAAATTCGACCGAATTTTTTGCAAGGGTCGAATTTGTGTGACAGCTTCGCACTGCTTCACTGTTTCGTGCATAACTTCCACATCCGATCTCCGATTTGAGTAATTTTTACGCTCACGCGATCCTCTATTTCTTGGCTTTATATCCATATAAGGAACTTATAAAAATTTCAACATTTGAAGGTGTTATAAGTCATGCAAAGCGGCACATCATTCTAATCATAACTTTCTCGGTTAGACTCCGAATTGAGCTCTGTTTTTTCCTACATCTTCCTCTTCACTTCTAGAATCCATTTATGTCTGAAAATTACATAAAATAAACTAAAGTACCAATTCTCTAAATATTTGCCAATGTCGCGCAATTTAAGACACTTAATCATGAAAATCACACATTTATCATTTCAAAGCATAAATCTCCATATGAACATAAATCACCACCAAAGGACATACAAGAATAATAAAAATAAAAGAAAATACATAATAAAAAGATACTAAAATTTAGGTGAAAATGATACCAATCAACTCCCCAAACTAAAAGTGTTGCTCATCCTCGAGCAACAAAAATGAAAAAACGAGAGGGGGAATTTTCACCTAGAGAAAAACCTAACGAACATAAGTAATAACACATCGATAGCAATAAGAACCACAACTTATGCTAAGTCATCCTACAACATTAAACTTATAACATGCAAAGAATATTAACAAGTTCAATCACAAGAGAATAAAGTGTAATATAGTCCCTTTTTGGTCCAAACCTCACATCGGATAATAATTTCACTCAACACTCTATTATTTAGGTAAAACAACACTCATCAACCGATTGGCTTGACTCACTATAAGCTTGCTCGTGGACTATATTCACAATTCTCCAAAGTTTCAATCAATGATCAAAAAGCTCTTTAATTAGGGATGTAATGATAGGTTCTTTGGTAGGGTAGAAAGAATATGGTTAATAGTGACTAATCACGTGTAAGTAATCAAAGAGGTAGCTACTTTCTACGACTTCTTCACTTTTCCTTCTTCCTTTCTTATCTTTGCAAATCTCAAGCACTATTCATCATCTTTCTCCTTTGTATTAAGCTCTTTATGATGCATGCTTCCTTCTTTTGACTTTTGTTTGCCTTGAGCATCTTGATGTTGCTTTTCTCATTCTCTAGTTTTTAAGGTTGCATGTGCATTCTTGTTTTTGCTCTTTTCATCCTTTTTCTTGCTTGTTCACCATTATCTTTTCTTCTTTTTCTATCTTATCAATCCTTTCTAGCCATCATCTCCTCAATTACTAACACAAAAGGGTAAATATATAAGGCTCATGTGGGTAATCAAAGCTTGTAATGTGCTAAATTCACAAGAAATGAGCTTATAGGTTCAAAGTGGTTGACTAGGGATGATGTACAAGGTAAGGAAATTTATGGCAATGACTTCACATAACAAGGATGACCTTAAATCATGTCATTAATCTCCACTAATCAGGTTCGTTCCTATAGTCCTTGAGCAAGTTCTAACTTATCTAACACAACCGATCCACTCATGAAAAAAAAAATACCATGTATGCACGGTTGAGGCTCAAATGCTCACAAGCTTATGCTCGGACCTTAAGAAACTTATTACACCACATTCATCTCAAAATTGAACAAGTTAAGCAAAATATGTCACAATTTAAAAGTATAGAGATTCTTAATTATAATTTGTTATCACTTATCACAACAACATGTCATTACTCACATTAAAAAATGACTCACAACATCCCAAAAACAAACCACCAAACATCCCAAGACAAAAATAAAAATACACACAAAACATAAAAGAAAGACACACCAAATAAGAAACAACACAAAAAAACATAACATGCAAAAACAACAATCACCACCATCAATAGAAAATGAAGCATACATTCATATCATCCATAATCAATTAAGCTCACAATCATCCCATCCTTGATTGAAAATAAAATCCTAGATTACGAAAGTAAACCTCCCATAAACATAACACATGAAGTAGCATGCTAATAAAAAGACACTAAAATTTAGGTGAAAATGACAACAATCAACCCCCCAAACTAAAAGTGTTGCTCGTCCTCGAGCAACAAAAATGAGAAAACGAGAGAGAGAATTTTCACCTAGAGAAAAACCTAACGAGCATAAGTAATAACACATTGATAGCAATAAGAACCACAACTTATGCTAACTCATCCTACAACATTAAACTTATAACATGCAAAAAATATTAATAAGTTCAATCACAAGAGAATAAAGTGTAATATAGTCCCTTTTTGATCCAAGTCTCACATCGAATAATAATTTCACTCAACATACTATAATTTAAGTAAAACAACACTCATCAACAGATTGACTTGACTCACTATAAGCTTAATATACATATGCTCAGTTATTGCTGATCAAGATCCAACAATTAAGTTAATTCAGCGTCAATACTATTTGGAGAAAAATATATCATACTTTAAAAACTGAAATAACTTTTTTCTAAAAAAAAATAGGAATAACAGTATACATGATTAAGTTTTGCAATTTTTCTTGTCATTAAATTAAAATTTTAAAAGAAAATTGGTCAGATTCTCAATATTAAATCCATGGAGAAGTAAAAACCTTAAAATTTTAATTAATATTTATATTACTCCAGCTGATTTTTTTAACAAAAAATATTATATCCTTAATATTAATTAAAGTGTATACTCTTTCAAATAAATACTACCTCCGTCCGCTTTAAGGGTGTCATTTTCTTTTTGCACGTGGATTAAGGAGTATTATTATTTAATGTGTAGTGGGTAGTTGTATTGGTGGATGTGTGGATCCCATATATTAAATATATTAGTGATGTGTGTGGGTCTCATGCGTTTAAAAAGAAAAATGTATACCTTTGATGCGGACGCCAAAAATAACAAAATGTATACCTTTACGGAGTACTCCCTCCGTCAACCAAAGTATTTCACACTTTTCTTTTTTATCCGTCTCTCAAAGTATTTCACACTTCACTTTTATTAAAATTGATAAAAAATAAATTATTATAATATTCACTTTTTACACACATCATAATATAATATTCATTTTTTCACATCTTCCAACAACTTTACACATTTTTTTCATTAAATTAACTAAAATATATATTCTCTCTTACTTACTTTATACGTTAAAAAATAAAATTTTCCTAATAACTGCGCACACTACGTGAAGTATTTCGTAACGTAAATCAAATGTAACTTTAACTGTGGAAGTGACTGAAAATGAATGTCATATATATTCAATTATTTGTAGAGAAGATACTGGAATAGTAGAGTTGATTTTTGGAATAGCAAAATGAAGATGATAAAACCATGTGTGGAGCCCAGAGAGGTTTCGCAAGTACGAGATTTCGTATCTTGACGACCTCAATTCACCCATGAATGTGGGTTTTCTTCTCTTCTACTCATCCAATGCACAACTTGGTCGAGTGACCCAACTCGAGGACTCACTCGCCCGGACCCTACCCCATTTCTACATCCTCGCCTGAAGGTACATCCGCGAGGACCACTACGTCGATTGCAGCGACGACGGAGCTGAATTCATCCTCGCTGAGTCCGCTGACAAGGTGGAGGCTGTGGTCCGAAAAACCACAACCCTGGATCACCTCAAGGACCTCCTCCCGGACCAGTTCTACAAGCTGGATGAAGCTGCGAGTACTCCATTAGCGTCAATCCAGCTCACCGAGTTCCGTTGTGGCGAGGTCGCCATCGGCGTCAGCATCTCCCACCGGATCTTGGACATGTGCTCGGTGGGAAACTTCATCGCCGCCTGGGCAGGCGGCGGCACTCCGGATGCGGAGTGGGCGACAGCGAGGGTGATTCCATGGAAGGAGAAGAATCCAGCTTACACGGGTACCCTCGACCGTGCTTCATTACTCAACCCGTCAACATCCGCCCCAGGACATCCCCGCCTCTGCCCGACCACTCCTGCGGGAACTTGACCCTACCCGCCACGACCCGACTCCTGGACGCAGACGAAGTCCAGGGAATCGGGCTGCGGAAGATGCTGGACGTAATTGACGAATCTATTCAGAATACCCTTCAGCACTGCGCTAAAATGCTGGCGCCCAAAGCAGACCGCCACGAAATCGTTGACCTTTTATGCTCCGACATAGTGGATAAGTTTAGGTGTGGTGCGAGTGTCAACGTTCTTTCCTTTAGTGATTACAGTAAGTTTAAGGTATACGAAGCCGATTTCGGGTGGGGGAAGCCGGCTTGGTGCAGCATCGGCGCTCAGCCTTTTGAAAACATGGTCGTACTGATGGATTGCAAAGATTGGGATGGAATAGAGGCGTGGGTGCATCTCAACCACCTTGACATGTTATGCTTCCAGCAAGACAATGATATCAAATGCCTTACATCCACATAGGAAATCCTTCACGTTTACCGTACTACCATATTTAAGAAATGTACGTTGTTCTCTTTTACCAATTTTACTGCCTATTTTTTAATAATAAAAAAATACTCCCTCTGCTCATAATACTTTTCACGTTTACTGTTCCACGTTGTTTAAAAAAGTGACTCTTTTTGACCAATTTTATTGATTTTGGAGGGTATTGTAGTATTTTTAGGTAATAAAAAGTATAAAGTAATGATATGTGTGTGAAAAAGGAGTGATAAATTTGAAATTAAAGAAACTTTTGAGGTTGTTAGATAAAATGATGTTTCCTTTTTTGGGGTATGAAAAGTTTTGTGGGACAAACAAATGAGGAAAGTATGAAAAGTATTATGGGACGGAGGGAGTATAAAGTAGTAATATGTGTGAGTTGAGAGTGAAAATTTTTAAATTTAAGTAACTTTTGACGTTATTAATAAATTAGTTTTTTTAAGGGTATTATGAGATGGATAAATTTAAAAAATGTGAAAGGTTATGTGGAGAAAAAATATATACTTTTCGGCGAGTGGGTGTCGAGAAGGACAAGCTCACAAATCTCCAATGACTTGGTGTCAGGAAATTTAATAAGGCAAAGGCTAGCTCTGCACGGACTTGTACTTTCAAGCAGTGGCGGATGCAGAATTTGTGTTGAGAGTGCCCAAATAATAATACGACATATAATGTATGAGTTGATATTCTATATATTCGGGTGCATATGTTAATTTAAGTGGAAAAAATTAAAAGATTATATGTGGAAAAAAATTAAAAGATTATGTAGAATAATAATACGATATATAATATATTCGGGTGCATATGTTAATTTAAGTGGGAAAAATTAAAAGATTATTTGTGGAAAAAATTAAAAGAATATGTAGAAGTAAAAAATAATGAAAAGGATTAAAGAAAATATTGAAAAGAAAATGATAAAAAGAATAAAAGAATATGAGAAATAAGTGGAAAAAATAAAAGATTATATGTGGAAAAAAATTAAAAGATTATGTAGAATAATAATACGATATATAATATATTCGGGTGCATATGTTAATTTAAGTGGAAAAAATTAAAAGATTATGTGGGGAAAAAATTAAAAGATTATGTAGAAGTAAAAAATAATGAAAAGGATTAAAGAAAATATTGAAAAGAAAATGATAAAAAGAATAAAAGAATATGAGAAATAAGTGGAAAAAATTAAAAGAATAAGAAAATAGTGAAAAAATTAAATAACGATCTTATGCATTCGAACTCGTAACCTTACGATCCCTTCCAGGTAGCTACTCCACTAGGACATTCCAAAAGTTCAGACAAGTTATTACATATATACTAAAAAATAAGAATCTCAGGGGATACGGTGCCCCAAGACCAATGTAAGTCCGCCACTGCTTTCAAGGGTATAATATTTTATTTTAGGGTAAATACACTTTTTTATTCATTAATTTTCTCCGATTTTAAAATTGATCAATCGGCTTCACACTTTTTTATATTAGTCCATTAAGTTTACAAAATTTGATAAAATCTTCTCTTACCGACTGCAGTAAGTTCCTTAACCGATCATGCTGACGTGGATTTCTTTTTTAATGCTAGTAAGAGGATGAAATCTGCAACAGGCTGCTAGCATTTACAAGCCACGTGAAATAAAAGAATTAATGAAAAGATTAGTCGCTTATAAAAAAAATTAATGAAAGTTTATACCCTTTAGAATAAAATATTTTACACTTATTAATTAAAGTGTATACCTGAATTTGATCGCATTTTTCAATGTAAAAGAGCAAGTGTACTCTTGTCGTGTAGGCACGAGCAACCAAGTTGAATTATCGAACCGTGGAAATTTAGGATTTATCGTCTTTAGGTATAGTATCGTGATTAGTTAGGGACGATCAGAAAGGAGGGATAAGAAAAATAAAAGGAAATAAAATACAAAGGAATAAATCTAATTACAATATTTTTGTATGCAATGGTAGTTTCTCGATGCACTCAAACAATCATTAATTGATTCCATTTTTAAACTAATCATGGTAAGGGAGATCACTAAATCATACCTACACCTAAACTCTTTGCCAAGATGAATAGGATGCAAGTAAAAATGGCTCATTAGATCGTCTCCAAGGCTCACAATTCCTATAGGTACTTACAGATATTAATATATCTACTAGAGATATTATCACGAAAAATTTTCTCTTTGAGGCAAGGACGTTTTCCTATGTTCCCTTTCTAAGTACTATGCTCACATTGGCTTGGTTCCCTTCACTAACTCAATTACAAGTAATCTCACTAGTGTTCATTTATGTAGTTCTAAACATAGGAAGGTTTTGATCAAACTCCCCCCATATTAATCCTCATGCAATAAATGGAAGAAACTCACATATGATAATCATGTAAAAAACTAAGGTGAAAGCAACAACAAGACATGTTAATACACAATACACAACCTAATCACATTTATACTAATATCAAAGGCATTAATCCCAAATTAAAGCATGCATACATATTTCATAAACAAAACCTAATCATAGTCGGAAATTCAATCAAAAAACATAATCATGCATCAATCACCCACCAAAGAAAATTAAGATAATAAGTAAGATTAGATTTCACCTAATGAAGTTTTACATCCATGAGGATTATCCTTTCCTTGGTGTCCCCACCTTCTTGGAAAATAATTAAAATCCTAATTTAGAGAAATATTTAAAACTACGGATCCCTCACCCCGAAAGGGGGAGGGATCTCAACTATGGAGATCTTTAGTTAAAAAGCTCTCTCAACTATTGAATCTTGGAAATGATTCAATTTAATGGAGAATTTAATTGGTGGAGAATTGGTGTATGTGCCTTCCAAATGAGGGTATTTATAGTTGTAAGGTGAGCGAATTTTTGGGAGAGTTTCCAATGTGGGATAATTGGGGATATGGGACATGGATGGAGTTTTTAGAGATTTTTGATTTAAAATTTGGTTCCAGCAGATTGGTTTTTATAAAAAACGAGGCTTAATCGGTCAATGAAGTCTAGACCAGGCGGTTCGGCGCCCTCCATAAGAACCGGTCAAGGCGTGAGTGTTTTGAGTTCGAATCTGGCAAAGCTCATTTTTTTCTCCAATTATCAGCACGCCTTGAAAAGATATTAATAATTCTGGGCGTGTTCTAGCCAATAGGTGAAGCTGTCCCAGCGGTGAATGCCTTCCTCATGTACCGGGGTTCAAATCTTGACCAACACTTTCATTTTTTTTTAATTACTTAAGCCAGCAGGCCCATATGAGCTCCAGACCATCAGCCCACATCCAGCGTCCCAATTAGCGCCCAGCAGCCATACTCCAGCCCACTTGTGGCCCAAAACTCAATCCATCTAGCCCAATGCTCCATTCCATTTTATTTGCTTTGTTTTTGCTCGTTTTAACTCAAAATTGAGCACCGTTTTCTCCCACATCTTCCTCTTTATATCAAGAATATATTTTTGCCTCAAAATCACCATTTTTCTGCAAAAATAAACAAGAATATATTTCTCAAACTAATTAAGCAATAAATAGAATTTTCATTAAAATCATGCTTAATTATTGAATCACCATTAATACATTTATTTAATATTTTAAAAGACCCCTTAAACAAATAATGTACTCCCTTCGTCCCGTTGAAACATGGGCGTCCGCTTTTTGCACGTTGATTAAGGGATATAATATTTTACTTCCTCCGTCCACTATTGATGAGTGTAAGAATCTCCTGAATTTAGGGTCCAATTATAGCATGGTTCCATAAAATTATGCTTAGTTAGAGTGTTTAAGTGTCCTAGATTGCGCGATATTTGTAAATATTTGGAGAATTTGTACTTTGGTGGAATTTGTGTTATTTTCAGGTATAAATGGATTCTAGAAGTGAAGAGAAAGATGTATGAAAAAATGGATCTCAATTCGAAGTTAAAACGAGGGAGAACGAGCCAAAATAGTGAAGTAGCACGAAGCTGTCACAAAAATTCGACCGAGGCATGAAAATTTGATCGAATTTTTGTGCATTTTTTGTGAAAAATAGGAGCGACAGAGCATCGAAAGCTAGGCATGCAGTAAGAAAATTCTATCGAAGCACGAAAATTCGATTGAATTTTCGTGCATAGTTTCCAGCTGTGAACTTTGGAATTAGGACTTTTTAAGGGGGTATAAATACCCAAAAATCCCAATCTCCCCGCAGAACAGCTAGGGCTGCTGCTTCTCACACACCACACACCCCCATTTCATCCTTCACTCCTCTCCATCCATCTCACTATCCATCAATCCATCCTTCACTCCTCTCCATCCATCCATCATCCATACCATTCATCCACCAATCTATAAAGAGAAGAACATCAAGACGTGAAGATTTGAGCATGTTGAAGGAAGAGTTGGCCAAGTTTGAAAGGGAGACTTCTCAACCTTCAATTGTTGTTTTCTTCATTATTTGGCTCAATAGGAGTAAGCCATGGAAAGTATTGATTTTGTAATGAATTGTAGTGGCTAGCCGTCATGTGAGGCTAGTAATGTGATTGGTTAGGGATTATGTAGATTTTGCACACCAAATATTTGATGAATTGATTGTATGAATATTTTCTATCATGAATGCTTATTCTCATTTCGTGTATGATTTGTGTGATTAAATTTTCTATTCATTGTGTTAGGATGACCATTCCAATATTATATTTAGTGGTTTAATTGAATCATTGATTGCACAAGATGACTTAGTTAGTATGTGAAAACTTAAGCTATAACCTTCTTTTGCTTAGAACCTCATGATAAAACATTAGTGATAATTGTTTGTAAAAGTATTTGAACTAATGATGGGAACCAAACTTATGATCATAATACCTTAAGGGAATTGAGAGTAAGAGACAATCCTAGGAGATTTAAACTTGTAAAAGAGTTGAGAACCTAATTGCCTTGGCCATAGGGATTAGGGGTACATAAGTGATTGTCTTTAGTATCATAACATGATGACCTTCAATGCATGTATGTATATGAGTCTACATGAGCCTTTTCCATGATGTTGCTTGTCTTACATACTTCTTAGATTATTCACCTTCATCCATCTTCCATCACATATGTACATTTTCTATCTTTAATTACTTCCCCAGTTGTTAATTGTAATGTAATTAAACAATCCTTTTATTGATTATTCCTTTTAGAGTGAAACATCTGTCGAATATGGATACATACACTTTCTCCCTTGGGTTCGATATTATAAATTTTGCACTTGGTCATCACGTTCTACACAATGATAGAGTACACTTACTCTTACCAATTTGTACAAAAATTAAGACTAAGTTCAACTGTCAATCTATTCATTTTACCATTTTGGATCGTTCATCCTTAATCTATCCATTTTTCTTTTTGAATTATGAGACCCACATCATCCACTAATACAAATAAAATATGAGACTCACACCCCCACTAATACAACTACCTACTATACATAAAATAATAATACTCCTTAATCCACGTGCAAAAAGCAAATGGATACATCGAGGATGAACGGAGGGAGTAATATGTAGTGAGGTGAGAGAAATAATATTTTAATATAAAGTGGGTAAATGTATTAGTATGACATATGGCCCATGGAGAGAGAAGTAATTAATATGTGTGGATCCGACATTTTACCAAAAAGAGACATACATGCTTTGTATTAAGATGGATCAAAATTAAAAAAATATGTATGCTTCAATGTTACGGAGGGAGTAATATGTACCCTACAGCACTCTTGTCCGAGCAATTTTTGGCGGCATTTTTGACATTCTGTAAAGAAAATAATAAAATTTGGAAAAAAATTAAAACGGAACAAAACATAACTAAATAATGATAAAAGAATAAAATGACTAAATATGGATTTATCCCCAAGTTAAAGGTGTACTCCCTCCGTCCCGGGAAGTATTTCGCGTATTGGTGTGCGCGGAGTTTAAGAAAATTTTGTATTTTTATGTATAAAGTAAGAAAGAGAATATATATTTTAGTTGATTTAATGAAAAATGTGTGTAAAGTTATTGAGAGATGTGAAAAAAGTGTGTAAAGTTTTTGGGAGATGTGAAAAAGTAAGTATTATATTGGGATATGTGTAAAAAGTGAGTATTAGTATAATGTATTTTTTACCAAATTTAGTAAAAGTAAAGTGTGAAATACTTTGAGGGACGGATGAAAAAGGAAAGTGTGAAATACTTTGGGGGACGGAGGGAGTATTTGCTATATTTACTCAAAAATATAATTACACCCTAAATTGGGGAAATTTTTGAGTGATCACGGGTTACCAAGCCTCTAAAAATTGACACAGAATTCGAAAAATAAAACTTAAATTCTACAAATAAAACAATACACCCACCATAACAGAGGTGAAATCAATCCTTTGCCATTATTCAATTAAAATAATCTGAATCATGTGCAGACTGTTATGTTTAAAGTCAAACCTCGAAATATGGAATATGCATTACTTGTTTATTGCGTACCGTAGTTATTACTCCCTCCGTCCCGGAGAAATTGACACATTTTTTTGGGCACGGAGATTAAGAAGTATAATAAATTAATGTAAAGTGAAGTGAGAGAAATAATATTTAATGTGTAGTAGGTAGTTGTATTAGTGGTGAGTGTGATGTTTGTGTGGACCCATGTAAATAAATAAATAGTTTTTGTGTGGGTCCCATATCCTTAAAAAGGAAATATGTCAATTTCTGTGGGACAACCCAAAAAGGAAAGTGTGTCAATATCTTTGGGACGGAGGGAGTACAAAACAAGTAGTAATATTAATTTGTTTATCGAGTGCATATTTTTTGTGTATAGAGATTTTATTAGAAAATAGTAAGGAATTGACAATCTAATAGAATTGCATGCTATATATGTTTAAAAATTTTAATTGATACAAATTCCAAAATTCATAATAAATGTGGTCACATGCAACACACATCGGATCGGCTTGTCTGATTTGAATTAGTTACAAGCGGAAATAGGACCCATCACATTTCTACACGAAAAAAAATATACTTCCTCAATCCCTCACTAAGAGTGTCTTTTACTTTTTAACACGTGAATTAAGTAGTATTATAATTTAATTTGTAGTGGGTAGTGGTATAAGTGGAAGTGTGGGTCCTATATTTTAATTATATTAGTGGGTGTGTGTGGGTCCCTGTGTGTGAAAAATGAAAGAGGACTCTTTGGGTGGGACACCCAAAATAGAAAAAAGATCCTTTTTGAAGATAATGGAGGGAGTATGCATTTCGAGGAACGTAGTACTCCTTCCGTCCCGCCCTAACGTCATCTGTTGCTTTTTATGCGTAGATTAAGAAGTATTATTATTTTATGTGTAGTGGGTAGTTGTATTAGTAATGAGTGGTGGACCACATGTTGAACCTTTTTATTAAAAGTAGGAAATTGAGACATTTGGATAAGACGCCAAATATAGTAAAATGTGGATCTTTCGGTGGGAACTAGGGATTACATAAATATGAATATACATTGCACACGTACCATAGTTATATACTAATATTGGTAATATTACACTCCATTTTATTTTATGATGACTGCATGGCAGATTTATTTATTAATTGTCCATTCTTTCAGATTAAATGTGGTCACACGTGGCTTGCCTAATTTCAACTACTTACGAAGCTAGCAAAGAAACACATCACGTAAGTCAATGGAAATTTCAGTATGCACTTAAATTAATACTTTTACATTTTTCTCCATACTTTAATTTGAGTGTGATTCTATATGCAAATGTTACCCGCACTTTAGTGTTGGTAGGTTATATTTAGATAGTGGACAGTTATTTTTTTTAATAAGTTTATTTAATTTAATGGTATTAATTAATTAAATTAAAATTTAATCAAATGATTAATATATATATATAGTTGAGATGCATGTGTGTCCCAAATGCATTACCGTGGACTCTTATAAATAAAAAAATTACTCATTCTAACAACAATATAAAAAAGTCACAGTATATCAGAATTTGAGAAATATGATTTTTATTCAAAAAGTGTAATAAATCATCACTCAGAGTAACTTTTTTCATATACTCCCTCCGTCCCAACTTAACAGTCCCATTTGCTTTTGGGCACGTGGATTAAGGAGTATTATTATTTAATGTGTAGTGGGTAGTTGTATTAGTGGGTGTGGGGGCCCCATGTTTTAATTGTATTAGTGGGTGTGGGTGGGTCCCATGTGTCCAAAAAAAGAAATGGGACTCTTTGGGTGGGACGACAAAAATGGTAAAATGGCCCTCTTAGCCTGGGACGGAGGGAGTATAAAAAAAGTAATTTTAAAAAAATTAAGATGTTTGATGAACACTATTCACCCAAGTGTTTCGATAAATTTAAATAAAAGAACTCGAGGTTGACCCCTTCACCAAGTGCACACATATTAATCACCCTAACTATAAGTTATTTCATCTCATCCAAATAGCATCATTTTACTATATTGGGCGTCCCGTCCAAATTAAATCATTTTTCTCTTTTAGTGGAAGAGTGAGGCTCCTGTGCACCCGAGCGCACAGAGCACATTCTGTGCGCCTTTGCAATTTCCATGCCCCTTTGCAATTTAAATCCCTAACAATACATAGGTTTAAATAGAATTGGAGGGGAAGGGTTGTGTTCACATGGGAACACGGAGTATCCCTCTGTGTCCCCGGGGCGCAAGAGCTTTTGCCTGAGTAAAAAGAGCCCATCAATAACCTACCATTACTCATCACATCTCTCTAATATACTCACTCACTTTATATAAAATAATACTAATACTGCATAATTTACGTGCAAAAAACAAATGATATACTTTGACCCGAGCGAGTATATAATTGTCAAAGTCTTTAAATTAAATATTGTCACATGGAGCGAACGTGGCTTGCCTAATTTGAACTATTTACGAGGCTGAAGTCACATCACACTTAAATGAACTGGAACATATGGAGATTGCAGTATGCATAAAGAGTCCTTGACCATCCTCATGATAATACATTTTTTCTAGTCATTTTCTACTATTCATTCCCCAAATATCCCTTTTCTCTTTAAAATCAATAAAAATTTATATTTATTATACTCGATTGATATCCGTATATGCTTTACAAAATTCTCTCTTTCTTTTCATCACAATTTTCTTTTTTTAAAATAGACATAGTCCATTACGACCATATCAGGCTCATCATGCTTCCGTACCATAATTAAACAACATTAATCTCGTAATTAATCGACTTGAAATAGTAACAATACTTTTTTTACCGTCAGTCCACCGGGTATCCGGGAGGTTTTACAGCTGCTCCTCATAACCAACCACGCACCCGCAGTGTGATGGTTCAATCTCGTTCCTTCAGCGGACCTCAACACAACCCTGGTTCGTTTCCTACACCGGGTGTACAGGATGCTGCTACTATTTATTGTCAGAAAATATGGAGATTAAGGTTGCAAAATATAATGGAAGATTACATAATTCGGGCAGTAGCCCAAGATTATTTATTTATTGAATGGAGAAATTTATTACACACTCATCCTCACAGAACAAGAGGAGATAACTCCTTTAGCTATGCACTCAGGACACTCATACAAAGAAAGAAATACAAGGTTTATTTAGAAAGAGAAAACAGAGGGTGATGGTCAATGCCTTCTGCTTCCTCATACTCTCTATTTATAGAAGCCTTCGGACTTGAAATCCGGATTTCAAAGCCTCTTAATCCTTTGTGACGTCACTGCTTACGTCATCATGTTAGCGTCAGCACTTACGTCATCTTGCTTTGGATGCCATTTTTAGCAGCTAGTTGGTCCTCTTTTCTACATCGGATGCCTTCTTGGGGGCAACCCCTGTTGGTCACATGTCTCTTACCCTTTCAGAAAGGTCATTTGGCTCTTGTTTTTTTGAAGAGTCATTTGTCCTCTTTGGTGCCTGATGATTCTTCTGGCTCCTGGGTATTGCGAAGAGATTTTACCCTCTTCTTTCCACGTGTCTCCTTTGTTGGGGGTGGATCAGCAGTTCTGATCATCCCTATGCCCAGCCTTATTCTTTTTACAAACTCCGACTCTGTTTGGGTGGAACAGCTCGAATATACCTCGTTTCTCCATTGCCCAAAATAGGCCATGTTGTAATATCTGCGATGAGTTTGTTTACTCACCGAAATCTTGTTTCTCCAAAGAAGGTCTTGTTTTTCTTGGAAGGCCTTCTCAGCGAACACTGTTTTCTTTCCTGTTAAAGTATTCAACAGAAAAGACTCATTCAAAGACTTATGCTCGAACTTGAATGGAAACTTCACCTCCACCATTGCTTTGATGCAGACATACAAACCCCTCGCTCTTTGCGAAGAGATCTGTTCTTCAGAAAATGTAGAAACCAAGACTGGTTCCTTTCTAGAGACTCTTTGATCTTATTTGATGCTGAAACATCGGGTCTTCTTATCTTGATGAAATAGAAGGCCTCATGGTTGCCTTTCCCGATTGGTTCTGGGGCCGTACTGGTAAAGTACAGCTCTAATACATCGCCTCTGGATAGAGTCGAGTTGTTTTTCCATGCCTTGAAAACCTTTTCTCCCAGCCAATCTGGAAGTTTTGCAAGTTCTGGGAAACCTGGTGCAACAGTATAGATCGAGGCTAGTGCCCCAAAGTCATACAACTGCTTTACATCAATTGGATTTGAGCCTTCTCGCATCCAAACTCAGGGATATTCCCCAGATATATCTACCCGGAATTTCTCCGATTGGATTCCTTGTCTAGTGTTTAATTTCTCCCAGCTGGCCTGGTATTCCTGCCAATAAGAGAAATTAGCTAAGTTAATACCAACCTTAGCAGTGCCAGTCATAGGCCTAAGGTTGATCTCTCCCTCTTTAACCCTAGAGGTGCTGGGTTGACTCGTCGACTCTAGACGTGACTCCAGGTCTTCGATTTTTCCTTCGACCAGTTCCTCTTTTGGAGGTTCCAGTTTAGGATTTGTGCTAAGGGTACTTGAATTCCTTGCTCCGGGTTTAGAGCTCCATTCTCGACTACTCTCCTTTTGTCGATTGCAATTGCTATCAACAGCTCGGAGGAGTGGCTCTCGTGTTGCTTCGAACAGACTTGCGCCATTTCGAATGCAGTCTCATATACGATTATACACTTTGGTCTGATCACTATCTTGTATTCTTCTGGCACATCTTGCATTGAGTGCCAGATTCTCGAATTCCCTTTGGAGCAACTCAAGGTTGTCCATCAGGTGCCTTGAAACCGTCAGGATGGAGTCTATTTCAGCTCCTTCCATCTCTCGTCAGGAAATCTGCCATTATCAACAGATTTAATAATGACAATATTAAAATCATAATATTGACATTCTGCTTGCCATCTTAATAGTCTAGCCTTTTCTGGTTTAGATTCGATTTTATTTTTTAAAAAGACTTTGATGCTTGTGTTATCAATTTTGAGGATGAATTTCTTCGCGAGAAGAAATAGCGGTCATTTCTTGAACGCCTTTCGAACTGTAAAGAACTCCTTTTCATTGATTTTCCATCTATTAGCTTCGTTCTCCGTAAAGAGTTTGCTACAGTATCTGCATGACACTTCTCCTTCTATTATGGACTTTGTAAGAACTGCTGCCCACCAATGGTCATTGGTATCTGTATATAGTACCAGATCATCCTCGTCATTAGGAATAACTAATTTGGGAAGCTTTTTGCAAACCTCCTTTAGTTGTTTAACCATTACTCGGTGTGATTCTTCCCATTTGAATTTAGCATCCTTTTTCAACAAAGGACTGAACACCTTCCTGTATTGTGCCAGATTGTTGATGAACATTCCAGCAAAGTTGACCACTCCTAAGAAACTTTGGAGTTGTTTCTTGTCCTTGAAATCTTCGAAAAATCCTTGGACCTTTTCTACAATATGGGGTTGTAGAATAATTCCGGATTCGTCGATCTCGACTCCAAGAAACTTGATCTGCCTTGTTGCTATTACTGCCTTCTTTTCAGAAAGCACCAATTCTTCCTTGTGGCATGCCTCTGAAATTATTTCCAAATGCGCTAAATGCTCCTTCATGTTCTTTGAGGCTATGAGGATGTCATCCACATAAACGAACATAAATGAGAAATAATCTTTAAAAAGATTATCCATCTTCCTTTGGTATATCTGGGGTGCGTTTGCCAAGCCCATAGGTATGACATTCCAGATATAATGGCCTTGTGGTGTGGAGAAGGCTATGAACTTCTTGCTTCCTTCTTCCATCATAATCTGGTAGAATCCAGATTTGTAATCAAACTTTGAGAATACCTTGGCATTCTTGATACAGTTGACCAAGTGTTTCCTACTTGATATATAGTATCCATCGAACTCCAAGATATTCTTGATCCCTTTGTAGTTGATCACAAGTTTCGATTTTCCCCGCTTGACTTCTCCATGATTTCGAACTAGAAATCCTGTGCTCCTGTATGAAGATACTTCTGGTGATATCAACTCAAGGTTCAGATGTTCCTTAAGTATTTGTTGCATATCCTTTCGATCCTCTTGGTTTATCAAGATAGGCTTGTATCTCACGAACTCATGCTCCTTTCCTTCTTTTACTTTGAGTGAAGCTTTGAGCTCATTTTTATCCTACCAGGATAGAGGGTCCTCATTGAAGTTCCTCTGTATCTTCTTCTTGACGTCTTCCAAAGATGTTTGTTCTTCGATTGTGGCGTCTCTCTGTATACTTTCTCCCAAGCTTGCTTTGAGAAGATGGATTGTATTTTCCTTTAATCTCTCCATCTTCCATCCTCCTTTAGTCTCGGTTCTCATCTGAAGGACCGCTTTGCCATATTTTCTTTGATCATTCATCTTTGGATGGTTAAGTTTTCCTTCATCACCACGCTTGCTGCGAAACTTGATTGACATTTTTCTTTGAAATGCATTACGCAGTTTTGGTACGATGATCTTATGTTCACAAAGGGTTATAAAAATAAGCCTCCTTGTTGTGTTTTCTTGGGTAAAACGCTTGAATGTCTGTAGAAAATTATTTTCTAACAGAATATCTGCTCTGGTGTCATGGAAATATATCGGTGGAGTTTTTACCTTGTACCACGGGGTACGATCTGCTCCTCCGATTATGATTTCCACCTGCTTGATTCATCTGCTAAGGATTAACACCCTTTGAGAGAAATCTTTTCCTAGTACTGTTGGCAATTCTTCACCTGAGTCTTTCGGAAAGACTCCTTCTTTTGCTGTGTAGATTCTGGCTTCTGAATCAATGTATGCCGCAAAATACTTTGCACGATGTTCCTTATATATCATCCCTACGGTGATATATATCGAAAATGGACTTGTGGCCATGGGTGGATCAAAGCTTAAAACCTCGAGCTTCTACTAGTAGACTTTGTATCTTTTTTCCTTGACCGTAAACTCCATTCCATCTTGCAGTCTTTCCTAAGGTTTATGATCCTCGAGAAACTCCAATCCCAGTACTAGTTGTTCTGAGAATCTTCCTGCAACTCCTTCGATTATCAGCTCTAGATCGCCGAGTTTGAGTTGTCCTTGGTATCTCCCAGTTGTTGGTTATTGGAGATAATACAGGACATCACAAGGAATAGAGTTTTTCTTTTTAATGATATCGAATATTACTTCGACTCCTCTCCATCCTTCTGGGCATTTTAGTTCACCTTTAGTTGTATACTTTTTCGGTTCCTGGATCACCTCCATGATTGGTTTCTTTCCCCATTTCTCGCTAATCATTCTGTCTTCTTGGAAAGAAATTCTTCTTTGCTCGAATCTGAGGCTGTATTGTCTGCTCCAGATCGGCTTGTCTTTGATCCACAAATTCATATCGTGAATTGGCGTTAGCTCCATTATCTCTAGCCTAGTTGCACGTGCAACTTTCTCGAACACTTCAGGTATCTTAATATACTCCTTCATTTGGAATAGATCCGAATGATGAGTGTTGGAGAGGGCATACGAGATACTGTATGTGATAAAGTAAGATATGTTCCCTTCCTTCATCAAGTCTTTGTTTTTGAAATCTTGATGAAGGATAAGTGCCCTGTTGAGATCTCGGTCTGCTAAATTGTATGCGATCCTTGGATAAATATAGGATGCTACTTTTCCTGCGTACAGATTTCTCGAGAGTCCTCCTAGGCATGCTTCTCTTGTGCTCTTGATTCTCTTATCAAAGACAGCAATATCAATTGGTGTATCGATTCCTTCTTTGAATGTAGCTTTGATGAGAATCCGAATAGCTCCGATATGGACCCAAGACATAGTCTTGGACATCCTCTCTGGGAGTTTACTTAGTTCCTTCTTGATTTCTTCATAAGGAACTAGTTGCATTTCCATCATATTTCCTGTGAGCTCCATTGGGATGGCAATCTCCCCTTCGGTCACTTTGTATATGATGTTATGTTTCCTCTTCTTGAAACTTGGAAAGAATTTTTCCAATTTTCCCACAGTGAATCCATCGTATAGGCTGAGCCTTGGATCCTCTTTCATGATTCTCATAAGGGCTTTATGAGAAATAGATGTTTGGAAAAAGAATCCAGACATATCTTCTTGCATCTCTTTCCTGAAGATTTCCTCTTCACTCCGACTCATCTTCGGAAGATTCGTCTTGGCTAAAGAATTCTTCTTCATAGATGCTCTCGTCCGAGGGTATATCTTCGAACTGATATACCTGTACTAGGTCTTGGAAGTAAACTGCTTCCTCCATTTCTAGAGTTGTCTCGAACTGTCTTACTCATCTTTTCTAGTTTTCCGGGCAATCTGGTGAGATATGCCATCTTGCTCCACACGTGTAGCAGTTGCAATCATTGAATCTTTCGTCGATTCGTGTGGTCACTCTTCGGAATGTCTTTCTTGTGGGAGTTCTTCTTGTGCTCCTCTGGTTTGACCTTGATGATGAGGCTTGGCTTCTTGAACTCCATCTTGATGGTCCAGATTTTTGCCCTGATTTATAGCTTCGGGACTTTTGTTTAGACCAAAATGATCTTGGTCTTCTGGATCTCCATCCTCCGCTCCTTTGATTGTAAGGATGATTCTTCTTCATCTTTTTCTGCTTCTTTGGGTTTCTTCCAATGATAGTTGGAAGATCATTGCTTTTGCAACATAAGGGGACTGTCTTGTTGATTCCCATTAATCTCTTGTAGTTCTTGTGTAGTGCCGCTTGATGACACCACTCTGCAATCTTGGCTTTGAGAAAAGACATTCTCCTTGCTATTGAATCCAGCTCGTATGGTTCATACTCTTTGATCAACATTTCTCTCCATGGGCTCGGGATCTTGGCAAAGAATAGGTGGAATACTTCTTTCTCTTTGACCTTAGATTTCCATCTATACTCTGTGAAGAGTTTGATGTACTCATCTACGTGACAAATGTCAAGTAGTTCTAGGCCGTATAGGGCATTCCTATACTTCTTTTTCTTTTCTTCTTCCATTCCTTCGAAGTATCCTACTCCGATAAAATGGATCTTGAAGATCTTGGCCATTCGATCGACAATATTACCTAGATCTTCGCCTTCCATAGTCTTCTTTTTGACTTCGTCTGAGAGCTCTTCCCAGGCGTATTTTACTGATCCTTCCAGGCTCATAGTAAGGAATCTTATGAACCCTTTTTTGTCCAGCTCCAATGCGCCACCTGCAATCTTCATGGCATTTGTCCATTCATCGATCAAGGCCTCTCTATTCTTGAAGTCTAGAGTGTCGAGGTTTAAGATCAACCCATATGGATTTATCGGTTCAAGGTAAGACCGGCCATATGGGGTGTTGTGTATATTAGATCCTCGAACTCAGCTTGCTCCTGTTGACATTCCTATGGCCTTCATTTTGAAGTTTTCTGGTTGTTGGAATGTATCTTCTTATCTTGCCCCATGGACTCCGTGTGATCCAGAGGTTCCTTCATCTTGGCTCTGATCCTGTTGAGTCTGATGAGCCTGGGACTATTGTTGAGAACTTGATGTCTCTCCAACGTTCATCTTTAGATCTACAATTGATAGTCCTTGGAAGGACTCATATAGATCTTGTAGATCTTCAAGATTTGCTCTTTCCATCCGGGAATGTGGAGTCTTCTCGAAGGATAGCAATCATCTTCTCGCTTTCGAACTTTGGCCTTATGGCCTCCGTCGTTTTCTCTTTTTGGTGTAAAAGGGGTTCTGTTCCAAAGGTAGTGGTAACCTTCCTCCAGGCCTTCTTCTTATCACCTTGGTTTCCAGAGACTTTACTTGTTCTATCAACTTCATGATGAGGTCGAATTGCTTGTTCTGTAATTTCTCGATCTTGTCCATCTTGAGGCTGATCTCGAACATCGTCTTGGACATGCTTTGACAATATTCTCCAAAGAATCTCACAGTATTCTGCAATTCTCTAAGATCTTAGTTCATCTTAGAGTTATCTGCCTCGATCTCCCTCCACTCTGTCATTCTTTCTAATGTGTAAAGTGGTAGGGCTTGTAAAATTCTCTCGGACACTGGTTTGGTCGTCTCCTCCATTGTTCTTGTTTGGGGATTCGTCCATGGATCTCGATGAAACTTTGGATTTCCACTATATTCCTCGGAATTTCCTTAGAACAATTTATCTCTATCTGGCGAATTTTTTTCAGACGTTCCTCTTTGGTGAGGTCCTCAAGGTTCGCCAATTTCCATTTTCGATCGAAGTTTTCCCAAAATTGATCGGCGTCCTCGTCCTCTTTCTGTGCGTATTGTCTATACAACACATTATAGTATTGTTGTATAGAAATGCTTGTTTAGTCATATATAATGGGCCAGAAGTCCCGGTTGCTCCAGCTTTGAACATGGATGATAGTCCTGTCACTCTCAGATGTCGAACTTTCGTTCGGATCCATATCTCTTTGAAACTCTCCTCTCGTTAAGTGATATAAGTTTATAATAATTTTTCCATTCATAAATAAATAAATCTAGGGCTCTGATACCATTTTAAAGCGTGATAAAAGTGATAAAAATAGCAGACATATTGGCCGAATAAGCAAATACATCTAGACCGAATATGCAAATATGTATAGGCCGAATAGAGTGACTATTTAGACTAAAACATATAGGCAGAATAGGCAAATATGTATAGGCCGAATAGGCAAATACGTATAGGCCGAATAGACAAATATGTCTAGGCCGAATAGAACAACTATTTGGGTCGTTATTTCAATCGGATATAACAAATAAATTATAAAATTTTCATTTAAATGTAGTTGGGGGTAAAAGGGTCTTAAATATAAAAAGTGGCAAGAAAATTAATCTTTAACATATGTGGCTAGAAAAAATTTGTTTTAAGTCAAAGTGGCTACTTTTTGCCATTATCACAAGAGTAATCCCTATCCGAATACTATTTTTTTTACATGATGAATCTGCCACATTTAATTGATATGATCAGTAGGATTATATAATTATAATTATCTATTTTAAAAATGCAAACTTCATAAAAACTAATTAATTTTCCATTTTATAAGTTATTAGAATTTAAATGCTAATCTCTCTACTTCAATTACACTCATTAATTTATTAATTTATAGGTAATTATCTGCACACCCACATTATATATATATATATATATATATATATATATATATATATATATATATATATATATATTAATGAATAAAAATATATACATTTTGTTATTGAAAGATTAATTTTTTTAATGAAAAACTAAACGTTCGCATCTAAACCCTAGTATGCGACTTCTTTTGTGATTAAACCCTAGACGCTACTAAAATTTACCTTTATGAGACAAGGAATATTTTGTTAACCTAAAAAAAAATCTTTCTCTTCTTTCCGTTTTCGAAGATTGTTCACTCTTTTCTCATTAGTTCATTCCACAATTGTTCAACCCCAAAAAAGGATATATCATTCTAATTTAGAAAAGGATATATCATTCCCGCCTGTCACGCGGGTGACTAGGGTTCGTTCTCCGGCAACGGCGCCATGTTCTTAACCTCATTTCTAGGTTAAAATGATTTAGAGTAAGAGAACTCTATCGTTGTTGTAAAGCATAGTGACTAAGTATAAAATTTATAGAATATTGTCCCAAGGAAAAGTAAAATTAAGGTGTATCTGGATTTACCTTTAATCATGCTTTGTAAAATGATAGAATTTGAGTTTTAGTTTTAGACTAACAATTATGCTAAGCAATTAACTAGAAAAGCAAGTAACAACTAGGATTATCAAGGAACAAGTACGTGACAAGGTGGAATGGAATGAGTAAAATAGATCTTAGAAAAAATGCAAGGTTAACCACAATCAAAATCAAGGAAGCTACCTAGACTTGTAAGAATTTAGCAGTAAACATCATCAACAATGAACTAGAAGCAATCACAATTGTACCCCTAATCCCTATGGCCAAGGTGATTAGGTTCTTATCCCTTTTACAAGATTAAATCCCCTTATATTGTTTTTATTATCAATTCCCATGAAGGTACAATGATTTTAAGTGTTGTTCTTCTCATTCAATTACTCAAATGTCCTCTTATAAGTGTTCTAAGCATAAGAAGGGTATGGCTTACCCCCCTCATACTCACATGCATGTTTATTTCACTAATTGATTCAATTCACCCCTAACATATAATATCGGAATGACCATCCTAACATCATGTGTATAGAAATCAATCGCACAATTAATAAAATAAAACATGAATCACAATTTATAAGAAGAAATCCATCATCAATTCAATTAACTACTAAAAATCCCACAAATCTAGATTAACCTCAATTCATCATGTGGCTAGCCTCACAAGAGGTCTAGCCAATAATAATCATCTTACAAACCTTACAAAGTTCATAAAATTCCATTGCTAACTTCAAATCAAAGGAAATATAAAATGAAAGTTGAATCTCTTCCCTTGTAGATGAGGATTGATCTCCTTCCTCCAATAGCATTCCAAGCATATAAGCCTCAAATCTATTTAAGGATGGCATGGGTGAAGGATGTATGGAGTGAATTATAGATTGAAAGTAGTAAAAATGAATGAATTTGGTGGATTTTGGACGTAGGAGAGATTGTGTGTGAAGAAATGGTGTGGAAGTATGTGTTGGATCTTAGAAACTGCTCAAAATGGCTCTCTCCCGTAAATCACGCTGAAATTTGGCATTTATACCCATTGGAATCTTCTAGAATACGTGCACACTAATTATAAATTTTTGCCCGAGCTCGACTCGAGTCGGCTTACTTTTCTCAGTGTGTTTTGCGTGTTGACGGATCTCGACCCATGTGCTGCTGATGGGCGTTTTTTTTGCACGCAAAATTAATCCCCAAGTATTAAGGATATCAGTTGCAGCTTAAACAAGTAACCAAGTTAAATATCGAACCCAAAGGACGGCGTATTATCAATTTAATTATTTACTAAATTAATTAAGAGAAGGGCAATAAGATTGAAGGTTTAATTATTAATCTACTAACAATTAATTAAAATAATAAATAAAATAAATTATTCACTAGAAGAATACGAAAGTGAACCAAGAATGGAGAATATGTAGCTCTAGGATAACCCAATTTTACTACTTAACTTTAATTTCGTGTATCAATGTCAGACTCTACCTTGTGGAATATGGATGCATCACTAAGCCATGCAAATCTACTCTATAGACATAAGTAAATATGCGTGTAACACGTGTGAATAACCTTAGAGCAAAAGATATAATTTCACCCCCCCTTTCTAGGTACTATCAATATCAATTATTTTCCCTTAGGATTGGTACTCTAACCCGATATGATCTCCCTTTATAGGTACTATAAAATTAACCTCTTTATTCTGCTTATTAACCCGAATTCAATTCAATTAATAAATATTCATATATAATAGTTCTAATGAAGTTTCGAAGTTCTCTCACTTAGAATCATAACAATAAACCTTGTTTAATAGTGAACGCGCTCAATCAACAACTAAGATATATATTCAGACTCTATATAACAGTTGAAGATGCACAAAACGACTCTGAATATGAATTAAAAATTCCTAGTCATATATAAAATAATACCATAAGTAGTGTTGTACAGAGTATACACACGGAAATTCAATTAATTTATAAGAACCTTCAAAACCCTATATCTACCAAAATAGTTCTAGTCCATGATTATGAAGAACAATCATGAGGGTTGGATAGATCTTACCCATATTCCCCGGAAAATTATAAAGTAAAAGAAAAGAATTAGGAAAACCCTTGGTGTAGAAGTCTCATTCCTTCTCTCTTCCGTCTCTTCAAATCCTATTGAATCTCCTTCTTGATTCCATAGATCAATCTTCACTGTGATGGTTGAATGGAGGAAAGGATATGGATGATGGTTGGGGGGTGATCCCCATTGTGGGGTGTAGGATGATTGTGTTGTGGTGCTATCTCACATGAATAATGATGTAAAATATATATAGGTGTGAGAAGGAAATTAAATAAGGAAATAAAATATATGGGTGAATCATGGAGGATTATGTGATAATGAGATTAATTGTGCTCCAAGAAACAGGTAATTTTTGGAAATTTTCGGAAATTCTCGCTGGCAGCTGCACGACGTCACCATTTTGATCATAATTTTCTCGTTTGGATTCCAATTGAGGTGTTTCTTATGCCAAAAAGGCCCTCTCTTCTGTGGATTTCCAACCTTATACATCTAGTTTTGAGCTCTACACGAACACAGAAAAATTACACAAGTTGGACATGCGTTTTTCAGCATTCTTGCACAAGTTGCACATTTTCTCTAACTTTACACTTTTGATCATTTTTTCATATAAAACACAATAAAACACCTCAAACCCACATTTTTCTCACATTTATAAAATATAAGGCACTTGTGCTAATATATAATAATAATTTCTATAAAAAAAGGTGTTAAATTAGACACTAAAATACGTTTATTTTCACTCTCATCAGCTGCGCACGGCCACGGTATGGGCGAGCAGGCATTTCAGGCATTGGCACACGATCACTTATTATAGGCCCATGTGTGATGCACGACCCAAGCTCGGACACAAGCTCGACTCGAGCTCTAGTGCTCGAATCGAGTTTGGTCGAGTCCTGTCCTCCTCTTCCATTTCAGCTCCTGACTCTATTTTGCTTTATTTTTACCTGTTTTACACATATTTAATCTCGATTCCACACATATATCCATTTATATCACACTTCTCCTAATTAACATGAAATTCCACCAAAAATTACTCAATTATGGATAAAACATACGAAAATTAATAAATAAAGACACTAAAATCTAGGTGAAAATGACGATGATCATTTAACACCTCAAAAGTAAATATTAATTTCGAAATTTTAATCCTTTCTTTCCACATAACATATTTTATACTTTATTTATTATCTGAAAATATCATATAACCCCTAAAAGTAAATAAAGTTAGTTAAAAAAGTAACTTTTTTCTTAGTATTCGTGGTACAAAAAAGTTGAACAATTTTAGGGGACGGAGGGAATAATATATTTTTATGGGATCCACTCACAACACTAATATAAATCCTCATTTTATATTAAAATATTAAATCTTTCAACACATTACACATTAAAATATAATATTTATTAATTTTTGAGCAAAAAAAAATGTAACCATAATTATGAGACAAAATGAGTATACTATATTACTCCCTCTGTTTCTTTAAAGGTTTCACATTTTCTCATTAAGGTTTCACATTTTCCTTGTTCATCTGTCCCAAAATATCTTTCACTCCTCAAAAAAAGGAAACAAAACTTTATTAAATAATTTCAAAAGTTACTTTAATTTCAAAATTTTTACTCAATTTTCACACCAATAACATTACTTTACGGTTCATTTATTACCTAAAATACTAAAATACCCAAATAAATCAATAAAATTGATTAAAGAAATAACTTTTCTTAAATAACGTGGAATAGTAAAAGTGAAACTTGTTATAGAACGAGTGTGAGTATTATAAATTTCTCAAAGGGCCCAATGCCCCCTTTTCCCACACGTAACTGTTCTTAGTCTTATTTTTGGTATCAAAATAATTTTAGAGTAAGAGTACTCTATCGTTGTTGTACACGTGTGACCAAGTAACAAAATTTATAAGTATGTCGTCCCAAGGGAAAGTAAACTCATAGTTGTATCCGGATTTGTCATCAATTATGCTTTATAAGAGTGATAAGATTGAAGGTTTGGTTTATACTAATGCTTACTTTAATCAATTAACTAAAGAAATTAATTAACAACTAATAATATCAACTATCAATTACGTAACAAGATGAATGAATGTGGATAGAATGTATTTAAGAAGAGAGCAAGGCACACCATATTCATGGATGAGAAACTAGCTAGACATGCATGACTTTCAACATTGAACTTCATTAATCATGGACTAAAAGCAATCACGTTTTTACCCCTAATCCCTATGGCCAAGGCAATTAGATTCTCGACTCTTTGACAAGTCTAAATCTTCTATGATTATTCTTACTCTCAATTCCCTTAAGGTACTATGATCATAAGTTTGGTTCTTTTCACTCAATTTCTCAAGTGTCCCCTTTGTTGAAAATTCCTCATATGACCTTCTTCATCAACCATATTGGCATTATCCATTACGTTTTCCATAACTTCCTCCGTAGGCTCTAACACTCCTCTTTTCTTCTTAAGGTAGCTTCCAATTCCAAGTTTAAAGGTTCAATGGATTAAGACCTTGAACGAATTTGCATGTACCTACAAAAATTTCCAAACTAGCTCACCAAATAACCAAGATAAGTAAACAAGTAAACAAATAAAAGAAATACTCTTATCAAAACTAATCAAGTTCAAACTTGTTACAACCAAAAGTTTAACATTTTCCCAGTAAGCGTGCCATGTTCTTAGTCTTATTTTTGGTATTAAAATAATTTTAGAGTAAGAGTACTCTATCGTTGTTGTACATGTGTGACCAAGTAACAAAATTTATAAGTATGTCGTCCCAAGGGAAAGTAAACTCATAGTTGTATCCGAATTTGTCATCAATTATGCTTTGTAAGAGTTATAAGATTGAAGGTTTGGTTTTATACTAATGCTTACTTTAATCAATTAACTAAAGAAATTAATTAACAACTAATAATATCAACTATCAATTACGTAACAAGATGAATGGAATATGGATAGAATGTATTTAAGAATAGAGAAAGGCTAACCATATTCATGGATGAGAAACTAGTTATACATGCATGACTTTCAACATTGAACTTCATTAATCATGGATTAAAAGCAATCATGTTTTTATCCCTAATTCCTATGACCAAGGCAATTAGGTTCTCGACTCTTTGATAATTCTAAATCTCCTAGGATTGTTCTTATTTTCAATTTCCTTAAGGTACTATGATCATAAGTTTGGCTCTTTTCACTCAATTTCTCAAGTGCCCCCCTATGAATGTTCTAAGCACAAGAAGGGTATGGCTTACCTCCCCTCACACTAACATACATGCTGATCTTTATAAATGATTCAACTAAACCACTAATCATAAATATTGGAATGACCATCCTAACATTATGAAGAGAGAATTTAATCACACAAGTATTGAAATGAAACATGGATCATTAATCATAAAAAGAAGTTTAAAATTAACTCAACTCAACTCAACATCTAAAATCCTACATATCTAGCATTCTTCTCAACCAATCATATGATTAGCCATACTATAGGACTAGCCACTATACATCATGTTCAAATCAATACATTCAAAGGCTTGCTCCATTTGAGCCATAATATGAAGAGAAATAGTAATTGAAAAGTAGATCGGCTTCCCTTTTTTGAAGATGGCCTTCCTTCCTTCCAACATGCTCAATTCTTCAATCTGTGATGGTATTCTCTTCTCAAATTGATGGAATGGTAGAGTGATGGATGAATTTAAGGAGAACCAATTGATTGAATGGATGAAAAGTGCGAAAATGGATGATCTAGAAATGGTGTGTGAGAAGGTGGTGAGAAAGTGTGTGTTTTGATCTTCAATAACTGCTCAAATGTGGTTCCCCATAATTTTCGCCCCAATTGGGCATTTATACCCCTGGGGACCTTCTAGAAACTTCCAGAATTTTTTGAATTTTTCCTGCTTTGAGTTGGGTAACTCGAGCTCTCGTCTGTCAAGTCAAGTTGCGTGACTCTGAAACTGGAAAATTCTCTGAACCTAGCTCGACTCGAGTTGCAAGTCGAGTTATGTCTTGCAACTCGAGTTGGCTCACTGGATGATTTTCGGACGCTGCTCTACGCCAGCTCGACCTACGGCTCGACTTGGCCTAACCCAGCTTGACTCGAGTTTTGGGTAACTCGAGCTCTCGCCTGTCAGGTTGTGTTGGCTCCATCAGAAACTGGATTTTCACCGGCACTCAACTCGACTCGAGTTGCAAGTTGAGTTGGACCTTGAAACTTGAGTTGAGCTTTTGGACAATTTTTGACTTTACTCGAGCATCAACTTGACTCAAGTTGCAAGTCGAGTAAGACCTTGCAATTCGAGTTGGGTGTTTTTCAGCCCGTTTTAGCTCTGGACTCTATTTTACTCCATTTTTGACCTATTTTATACACATTTAAGCTCATTTCCACACATTTATCAACCTGTACACATCTCTCCTAATTAACATGAAACTCCACCAAAAGTTACACAAATACGAAGAAAAATATCTGAAAATCCACAAATAAAGACACTAAAATCTAGGTAAAAATGACGACGATCAGTACCCCGGTCTGACACCGAATTCAGGAATGAACCATATTTTTATCTATTATTTTTCAATAAATAAAAAATTACTTTTTATAGAGATAAACTATTACTCTTTAAAATAAAAAAATTACTTTTCAAATTCTTGCACACCTTAATTTATTGATAATGAAAATTTTCTTTTAAAAATATGAAACAATACTCTTCTAAATAACAAAATTATTCTTCAACTAGTAATTTTTTATGTACTAAAAAATAATTTTACAAAATCAAGGTTCACATGTGAACTCGATTCACACCAAACTTACTCTTTATCAATTTATTTATTAGTAGAGCAATACCAATCGTGAGACACCTCAAATTATTTTTACATTTTTGTTTAAATAGTTATCACATTTTATTAAAAATATTACTCACTCCATCCTATTCAAAGAGGGTATTTTTTTCATTTTCATCGTCCCACCCAAATGATCACCTTTCTTTTTTTACACACATGTGACCCACACACCTGAACTTAGTTTTAATTTTGGTTAAATTGATTAGAGCAAGTGTACTCTATCGTGTGTAGCACGTAAGCGACCAAGTGCAAAATTTATAGTATATCAAACCCAAGGACAAAAGTGAGTAGCCGTATTTGAAAGATGTTTGACTCTAGTAGGACTAATCAATAAAGGATGGGGTGATTAATACTAAAAATTAACTAATAAAGCAAGTAAAGATAGAACATGTACAAATATGATGGATGATGGATGAAGGTGAGCAATCTAGAAGTATATAAGACAAGCAACATTCATGGATAAGGTATATATATACTCACAAACACATGCATTAATGGCCTTCATGTTATGATATTAAGGGAAATTACAATTGTACTCCTAATCTCTATGGCCAAGGCAATTAGGTTCTCAACTCTTTTACAAGTTTAAATATCCTAGGATTGTTCTTACTCTCAATTCCCAAGAAGGTACTATGATCATAAGTTGGGTTCCCCTCACTAGTTCATCACTAATATCCTATCATGAGGTTTTAAGCACTTGAAGGGTATGGCTTACCTCTCCTCACACTAATCAAGTCTCATGCAATCAATGATTCAATTAAACCACTAACCATAATATTGGAATGACCATCCTAACACTCTGAATAGAGAATTTAACCATACAAATCATACATAAAATGAGAATAAGCATTCATGATAGAAAATATTCATAACAATCATTTCATCAAACATATGGTGTGCCAAATCTACATAATCCCTAACCAATCATATTGTTAGCCTCACATGAGGACTAGCCACTACAAATCATGATAAAATCAATACAATCCAAACCTTGCTCCAATTGAGCCAAATAGTGAAGGAAATAACAAAATAAAGGTAAGTTGGCTCCCCTTTGATGGTGAACTTCCTCCTCCTTGATCATGCTAAAATCTTCAACCAATGATGAATTCCTCTTTTTAGATTGGTGGATGGATGAATTTATGGATGGATTTGAGAAAATCAAGTAGATAGGGTGGATGAAGTGAAGGGTGGAAGAGACGGAGATGAATGTGTGTGATTTAGGAGTTTTGTGTGTGTGTAAACTGATCCCAAATAATTCCTCCCAGTACTTTGTGATCAAAACTTGCACTTATACCCCATGGAACCTTCTAGAAGCTTCTTGAATTTTTCTAATTTTTAAACACAGCTCGACTCGAGTTGCAAGTCGAGTTGGGTCTTGCAACTCGAGTTGGCTCTCTGGACGTCTTCTCTGCTCCGCACGACCTGTAACTCGACCTAAGCCCCAACACAACTCGAATTGATAACTCAAGCTCTCGCCTGTCAAGTCGTGTTGGCTCGATCAGAAACTGAAATTTTTGCGGGCTTCAAATCAACTCGAGTTGCAAGTCGAGTTGGACCTTGCAACTCGAGTTGGGTCACTGCATGCATTCTGACTTCCTGCAGACCTCAACTCGACTCGAGTTGCAAGTCGAGTTGGACCTTGCAACTCGAGTTGGGTTGTTTTCAGCCCGTTCTCCCTTGTTTCAACTCCGAATTGAGATCCATTTTTTTTCACATCTTCCTTATCGCGTCTAGAATCCATTTTTACCTGAAAATCATACAAATTACACCAAAATACCAATTCTTTAAGTATTTACAAATATTGTGTATTTATGGCACTTATTCATTAAAATCACACATTTATCATTTCAAAATACAAATCTCTATATCTTCATATAACACCACCAAATGTTACACAATTACGGATAAAAACCTATGAAAATCCACAGTTAAATACACTAAAATCTAGGTGAAAATGACAACGATCAACACTCCCTCTAATACAATTAAAATATAGGGCCCACACTCTCACTAATACAACTACTCACTACACATTAAATAATAATACTCCTTAATTTACATGAAAAAAAGTAAAAGCCCCTCTTATATCGGGACGGATGGAGTATCCATTTTGGGAAATGCCAAGTTTTGCCCAATATTGAATATGATACATCTAAATTACCCACATCTTTGTATTACATCTAAAATGCCCACCTTTAAGTCATTTTACCAATAATACCCTAAAAATGACCCACATGTCAGCAAGAGAGATTTTTTGGGACCGGTCATTGTCCACTTATATTACTAAAAAAAATATTAACTTTTTTTTTATCAAACACTAGATTTGAATGTGTGAATTGGTTTTTTTTTCTTAAATAAAAATGAACAATTCACCTAATAAAATGTAAATGAGTTTTTTTATTATTATTTATAACATGGCGGACAAGCCCGTAATTAAGAAAATTTAATTTTTTTAAACAAGAGGACATGTCCGATTGAGATTTACGGCGGACACCACTAGGAGGACATGAGTTTATCAGCCAACATGTATCATTTTTATTTTTATTTTCAATTTTTGTAAGCGGACATGCAGCATTTTTTTTCAATTGTTGTCAGCGAATATGTAACATTTTTTATCAACGAATATGAGATTTTTTTTTACATGCAACATTTTTTTTCAATTGTTGTCAGCGGACATGCAATATTTTTTTATCTGCGAACATGAGATTTTTTTTTTGACATGCAATTTTTTTTTTCAATTATTCTTATTGGACATGCATCAATTTTTATTAGCGGACATGAGATTTTTTTATTTTTTATTTTACATGGAATTTTTTTCTTTTAATTATTATTAGCGGAAATTGATGAATGAAAAACATTCAGAAAAGTAGTAAATTAAAGGAGTTAATGGATGTATATTGAAAGTAGTCAGATATAATTTTATGTCTTGCCAGCGGACATGCCAATTTTAATTGGCGACATGAATCTTTTTTGCATGCAGTATTTTTTTTCTCTTTTCCAGCAGACATGCCAATTTTTATTGACGGACATGCAATTTTATTTGGCGGACATGATTTTTTTTTGCATGCAGCATTTTTTTTCTCTCTTTCCCAGTTGACATGCCAATTTTTATTGGCGGACATGCAATTTTAATTGGCGGATATGAAATTTTTTTTTTTGCATGCTACATTTTTTCATCTCTTCCCAGTGGACATCCCAATTTTTATTGGGCGGACATGCCAATTTTAATTGGCAGACATGAAATTTTTTTATTTTTTTTGCATGCAGCATTTTTTTATCTCTTCCCAGCGGACAAGTCAATTTTTATTGGTGGACATGAAATTTTTTATTTTTTTTGCACGCATAATTTTTTATCTCTTTCCAGTGGGCATATCAATTTTTATTGGCAGACATGAATTTTTTTTTCATGCAGCATTATTTTTTTAATTGTTATCAGCGGAAATGTAATAATTTTTATCGAAAAATATGAGATTTTTTTTCAAGCAGACATGTCTGGTACCATTAATTAAAATAATTTAATTTATTTTAAATAAGGGAACACCGATTGGGATTTGGGAATATATCTAAAAAAATAACATAATCTAATCACTATCATCCAATTAAAAATATAAAAAAATAATTACAAAACTTAAACGTACGGACATATAAAAAAAAACTCAAAACATCAATACAGATCGGATTGGCGGGCAAGCCATGTCCGATGATAAAAAAAAATTCAATTGGCGGACATGCAGTTAACCCCAATAAAATTTAATTGGCGGACATGCAGTTAATAATATATATATATATATATATATTTATTTATTTATGTCCGCCCATGTGATGTTGGTGCAAAACTTTCTCTTTTTTTATTTTTATTTTAAGACAGTGATGTCCGCGGATAAAAAATGAAAAAAAGAGTGGTATCATGGTATCCGCGGATAAAAAACAAAAAAAATAGAGAAAGGAGGGAGATGACCACTAGTACAAAAATTAGGTGTCCGCTGATAAAAAATAAAAAGAGGGAGAGAGATTAGGTGTTCGCTAGGATGGTTTCCATCATTAAAATAAAATAAAAAGAAAGAAAGAAAAAATAAAAATGAGAGGAGCATGTAAGCATAATTTCATAAATAATTAATTTATTAATCGACATGGATCTTAGATCTTCATGATTTTCACACCACATAAACACGATTAGAAGACTTACCTTGAGACGCCACTAATGGCGGTCCTCCAACGATACGTTCCTGTCAATTACGCCGGGAACTAGTTTCTCTCTCCTCACCCCTTTCTTTATTGTACAGTACATAAGACTTAATGTGATAGAGAATTAATAAAACTGTGTCTCTTTAATAGGTGGAGAGAGGACCAGATCGGGATATTAAATCTTTATCAAATCACATTCTATCAATGTGATTGTTATCCATAAATATATATGACCTTATTTATCTCATATATATTATTTATTTAAACCATATCATTATTTAAGATATTTGATCATAATAAATATCTTATATATATTTATTATTAATGGCACTAGGCCATAATTATCTTACATTCTCCCACTTGGCCGAGTGACAGAATTAAACTTTAAACGTAAAGGTTTAAATAATTTACATAATATGCGCGACATAAGATAAATTAACTGGTCAACTCATAAAGTCAATATTGAGTATAGACTAACACAAGTCATAGCGGTTCTATATCATTTACTCGACATAGTTCCTTCCATGTACTATGATATTAGCTTTCTACTCAACATAACTCGTAAGGATCAATAATGGTCCACATAAGTATCTCAAATTTGAGATAAAATCTTGTTTTATTAATGTCAACATTCATGTATACTAAAATGACAAAACAAGATATATCAATTAGAAACAAAACATAATGAGCTCTTAATGTCAATTGTTCATCATAAGCTTGTTAGAGCCTTTCAATGATCTCATATTCATGTAACGTTCAATGAATGTTTTAGAGAAGATCATTTGTATAACGGATCCGAAATCATAAGATTGATTCCATTATGCTCAATTGACATCTTTGTTTCTAAAGTTCTTCTTAACGATAAATACTTTCATTCCATATGTTTTAGCAACTTTGGAATATCCATCGTTTTAAAGAAGAACAATGCAGTGGAATAATCATAATAAGTTTTCAGCGACTTGACATTATTGTCAACTTATTTCAAGTCCTGAAATTAAACTCCACATTTAATGTCCTTAAATTGTAGCTTCAAATCATGCCACAAGTTAACTTTAATAGTGAATGTAGTTTTTAGAAACTTCTTCACAATATTGCATGATACAATATCCCCGACTAAGAAACATAAAAGTCAAAGTGAACCTTTTTGCATCATATAATCATCTTAATCTGAATCTATATTTAATTACATTTAAGTAATTAAATTTTCGAAAAGTAAGCACGAGTACTTTAGTTCATTAGAATACCTTATAATATTTCCTTATGCAACATTCTGGTCATTCATTTATGAATCACTTCAATAATGACCAAGCATTCTAATAGTAGACTGGTATTTGGTATTTGTACAATCTTGTATATTTTAAGCTACCAATAATATACATATAAGGAATATTGTAGTACGTTCCAATTCATTATTGGAAATTACACAAGGTTAAACTTATCTCCCTTCCGGATTGGAACGTTCTTTACAAACACTTTTCCATCCATAACCTCTATTGAAATTTATTAACATATACTTACAGAGACATCTTTAATTGTCTCATCATATGTTTTATTCTAAAGTTCTTTGAGAGAAATTTATTGGTTTCACATAATAAACCAAGATCATCAGTTGCAAGCAAGTTTATCACCAAGTATAGAATTAATGTGCTCCCACTAACTTTCAGATATATATGTACACCGTTTATGATATTTTTCTTAAATCCAAAAGATATCTTTATAGGAAAGCATGCTTAAGTTTGTATGTTAATTCTTTAAGTTTACACGCCATGTGATATTTTCCTTTAATGGAAAAAAAAAACTTGAGTTGATCTATTTAACTTGATCTTCCACCAAATCACCTTTAAGAAAAGCAGGCATAGCATTTATTTGGTGCAACTCTAAGTCATAATGAGTTACCAAAGCCATGATAATTCTAATAGAGTCTTGTAAAGAAATAATTTGTTATATCTCCTTATAATTATGTCATCTTTTTGAGTAAAATCTTTAGCAACAACTCTAATTTTATATCTTTGGAAATCGCCATCATAAAGATACATCCATTTCAAATTCTTTTATAACTCTTTGGCAATTCTAACAAGATATTAAATTTCATTATGTGCCATTGATTTCAACTCGCCTTTCATTGAATTTACTCATTTAATAGAATTAGTACTTCCATGACTTATTCCAAAACTGAAATTTTAGCTTTTATTATAATGTCAAATTTAGTTCATTTTATTATACCACATATGCAATCGTTAGAAATAGCGGATATATTGTCCTTCAGACATTCTTAATGCTATTTGATGTGATATATCAAATGAAAGCTCATTGATAATTGATTTAGTAAAATCGGATCCTTTAAGAGAGTAGAATAACTTAATGTTGTACTTGAAAGTTGTTTGACTATTTAACAACTATATAACAACTTTAGAAGAAGTTTAGATGAATGTATTTTCAAATTCTCCACCCAACTTCTTCAATAACCACATTTCATGGTTTCATACTCCCACTGATTTTACAATTCTTAATGAATTTGACATTCTAGTTTTAAAATTCTTGTACTATAGTTAAGACCATAAAATTCATACCTTTTAGACTTTAAGGATAATTTATAAGGAAATAACTTAATTTTCATATATCCAATTTCTTTTCATATGGATGTAAATCATAATCCCTGCCGGGCAATTTAAAACATTCAACCGCCTAAGATCGAGTTTTTCTACAAGTTCATAAGGTGTTTTGAAAACTGTTTTACTAAAAACTCGACCATCACGTAAGTGGCAGCTTTAAATGTATAAATCCACAAAATATGGGTATAAATTAATCATTTAACATGTTTATAACCATATTCAATAAAGTACGATTATGTCATTCTGCTATACCAATTTATTATGGTGTGCAACATTTAGTATAAATGTCAGTTTTTCCTATAATTAAGAGATTGAACATGATAATTAATCATATTTTCCATAAAATTCATCACTTCTTCCAATCTTTATAATTTTTACTTTTCTATCTAATTTTCTCAACATCATTAATAAATGTTTATCAAGCATTTGTGGAGTGAGAATTTTCTTGCTAAGATAAATATAACCATAATGTGAAAATTTAAATTTAAAATTAAAAAGGATGAAATATTATTATTCCTTTAAGAAGGGTATTATCGTAAGACTTACAATTAGCAGTGTAAACTATTATAAGAAGTTGTGCAATTATCACGACTATTATTTGTGTGTTTTTGGTTTGCTTTTATTTAATGCAACTTACACAAATATCAAGATCAGTAAAAGCTTATCTCATGAAAGGCTTTATTCTTAATTAATCTTTTTGGAATAATTCTTTTGGAAAGTTTCCCCAAACATTAAAGCCACGTTTAGTTCAAACTTCATTACTTTTAAACGAACATAATGTTTAAATTTTAAATTGTTTCTTAAACATTCTTTTCTTTTGAACCATCATTAAATTACGTGAATTTAATTCACATTCCATTTGTCTTTCATGGTGTTATAGTTTATTAGGAATAGGTCATACTTAGAAGGTAATGAATTTGTAAACTACGTTCATTATGGAAGGCTTTAATCTTGTTGCAATATTTATTATCTTTAATGATGAGTTCATGTGGTATCAGAGCATGGTTTTGGATCTCATGATTTTTCATCGAATAATTAACATTACATTAAATTTGGATGTAGTAAATTCACGTATTACGTTCTTGATTAGATGTGAGATGTATTCTATAACCAAATTATCTCAATTTTAATTTACACTTTATTATCAATATATTATGATGTGTGAATATTATGTTTTATGTATCATGTATTAAAGTGATGTGAAAAAGTAATTATAATGAGTTGATTCACGTTAAAAATTTACATGATTATTAAATTGATATATTGAAATCTTATGACTCATGCGAAAATTATAGTGATATGATTTCCATATTAAGAAAATGGCAACTGCTCTATTTAGTTTTTGGGACTGAACAATTAAAGATTGATTATGGAAGTTAATTATGTCAGCATAAGATATGAAAGTTAATTATGTCATGAGATTTTAATATAAAATTACATGACTCCCTTTAATTTTGGGGAGTATAATGACTGATTAAGAATAATGATAACTAATTACAATCAATAAATCAACATGCCTTATTCATAAAATGGCTTGAATATCACACTTTAATGCCAGTTATTAACATAATTATAATAATAAAGTGACTCATGTATTCCTCAAACTTTCCAATTAAAGTGATTTAATAATGTTAATGAAATCGATCAATCACTAACGTTTATGACTTATATTATTATTGATAATAATTAAAGATTATGTTATTATTGATACTAATTTATTGGAATTAAAATATCTCACTTATGTTATGTATGTTTGACTGCTCATGGCATTTATAATGTTAAGATGCCAAATTTATTATAATATGAATACAAATTATACATGATATCTTTATTAATGTGATATATATGGATATATTATGTGTATATATGATGACAGTCTTAAGATTTTAATTAATGATATTGACTGTGATTTATGAATATTTATGAAATAATAATTTGATTATTACTCACTTTCCTATTGAGTATAATCTAAGAGTCTTTGATAAGATTAATAATGATTTGATTATTACTCACTTTTCTATTGAGTATAATCTATTATGATAATCTTTGATAAGATTATAATGAATGATTTTATGATTTAAATTTGTTTAATGTTGGTCTGTTAATCACCAAAGTGGTCTGATCTGAAAGAATAATAAAATTAAATCGTATAGTTAAATTTTAATTTCTCATATTTAAGTGATGCTTGAATAAAGAGAATTATTATATGGGTTATTAAAAATTTCACAATTATAAGACTTTAAATTCACCCAAAGGTGATTGCTAGTCTTTATAATTCATGAATATGAAGATAAATTGATAATTAATATATTATGACAAACTGTTTTGTATGTCCAAAGATGACAAAATAGTTTTAATGAAAATATTTAATTATCAAATTATGTTATATTTGAAAGCATCATTATGATTATGATTGTATATTGTTGTATCACCCAAAGAAGAACTTCAATATACATTTATTGCTTTCGATCCTGAATCTATTATTAAATTACTCAAGGTATTTATAGGAATAAATTATATTATTCTTATTCTTAAAATTACTTATATTATTTAGTCTCTATTCGCATGATGCATCTGTTCTATTACAAAATGGATTAAAGTAATTTAAATAGTGTGGATAAATCTAATTTCACCAAAGTGTTTTGGATTTTATTTATCACTTCAAGATAAATTGCTCATTTGCTTTGTAATAGCAATAAAGCTAAGTAATCTGACTATAATGCTCGGGTTAGATCAAACAGACTGGGCATAATGTTTATGCGAATGAATGAGACTAATAAATTAAGTCTAACATACCTAAATTACTAATAAATCTCTTGATGAGATGCTAATGACTACTTTAACTACCATAAAGTTTGATGGTTCTCATGGCACACATAAACACGATTAGAAGACTTACCTTGAGACGCTACTAATGGCGGTCCTCCAACGATACGTTCCTGTCAATTACGCCGGGAACTAGTTTCTCTCTCCTCACCCCTTTCTTTATTGTACAGTACATAAGACTTAATGTGATAGAGAATTAATAAAACTGTGTCTCTTTAATAGGTGGAGAGAGGACCAGATCGGGATATTAAATCTTTATCAAATCACATTCTATCAATGTGATTGTTATCCATAAATATATATGACCTTATTTATCTCATATATATTATTTATTTAAACCATATCATTATTTAAGATATTTGATCATAATAAATATCTTATATATATTTATTATTAATGGCACTAGGCCATAATTATCTTACAGAGCACACAGTGTCCGCGGACAAAGAATGAGAGAGAGTGAAAAATAAAATTTGAATTAAAGGGGTCAAAGATTCTTCTCAATTTCAACATCAATAAAATGCCAACTCTCACCCACTTTTCGGAAAAATAAGAGAATAAATTCTGACATATGAATGAAGGGTGAGAGTAGTTCAGGTATATCACTATAAAATTGGGCAAATTAAATGTTTTTAAAATATTAGGGCAAAACTTGATGTCACACAATTCATATAGGGCATCTAAAGTGCTGTCTCATCTATTTTTATTTACAGTACTGCGAATTATTCATGAACAATTCGCTGCACCACACGAGTAGGTTTGCGGGCAGAATTTGGATTTATAAATGTGTGATGTATGGTAGAAATTAAGCTGCATCATTGAATTGATTAATCTAGTGGACATTGAACAGAGTAAGGAAGATGGAGGGTAAAGAACAAGCAAGAGTGGATGTATGGAGATATGCTCTGGGTTTCAGTGAGATGTGACAAGTTTGAAATTTAAGTAGTTTTGTGATTATGGATAAAGAGATTTTTTTTATTTTTTGAGGGTGTGAAAGATGTTATGGTAGGAAGTGTGAATGGTTATATGGGATGGTAAAAAGGAGTAAAGGACTCTACCCAACACACCAGGCTACACTTTATTTATTATCTAAGCTGCTACTTTTTTCTTTTATTTCGAAAACAGTGGATACTGCACGATTGGAGCGACCGACTGTGTGTGGAGATCCTAAAGAAATGTAAGGAAGCTATACCAGAGATACTGGAAAAGTTATTATCGTGGATGCTGTGATCGATGAAGAAGGTGATAGGGACGAGTACTCAGGTGCTCGTCTGGAGATGGATATGACGATCATGGCTTCCACTGTCAATGGAAAGGAGAGGACTGCTGATGAATGGGCACAACTTATCAATGCTGCTGGCTTTAGCAAACACAGCTTTAAGCACATGAAAGCTATCGATTCTGTCATCGAAGCTTATCCTTGATAGTGTGTGTGTTTTAATGCTCAAGTTATTCACAATGAAATTTCTCTTGCATGAAATTGGATTTGTGAAATCCAATGTCGTGTGTGTTTTTCTTCTGTTTACTATCAGTGCGATTGCAATAAAATGAGGAGGTACCTTTTGATTTATTTATGATCCATCTCTGTGGTAGAAAAACAACAGAAAAAATAGTATGCACTTTGTAGGTAGAGTTAAAAAACTTTGTTATGTATTATCTGATTTGGCTGCTTGTTTGAGTTGTAATCATTTTCAATCATCATTTCAATAAAAGTTTTATTACAAAATAAACTAAAATCAAACACCAAATTCTGAATTGAGCCCATTAGCAAATATAATTTGGAAAGCGTTCATTCTTTCCCTGGGTAAAGACAAGCCCACTTCCAACCCCCCTTCAGAACCCATGGACTTACACAAAGACATGGTGTATTCCTCGCCATCCGTAGACACAACTTCCACCTTCCTCAACTTCCCCCACCCGAAATCTGCAGCGTACCAGTCGAACTTGGGCGAACCGGAAATCCCCAGGGACGATCGAATCCCCTCAACTTTATCTGCATACGAGGACAGCCAGTTTTTTGCATCCTTCAACAACTCACCCTTACAATTCACAATACATTTGATTTCCTCTGCAATAGCTTCTGCAGCTGCTAGAAATCCGTTATCTCCGACCAGCTTCTTATGCTCCACAATCGCCACCCGACCAGCCAAGCAGTTGCCGAAGTAGTTGGCCGGCACGGGTGGATTCATCAGCGGCCTTGCATCTGCTGCGAAGCTGAACATTTCGGATTCTTCGTCATCGATCGCCTCGCCTGCTGATTTGGCGAGGCAGGTCCAGACGTAAGATGTCACCACGACAAAGGAAGACACGCCTTGGACTTGGACTCCCTCATCATTCTTGGCAGATTCCTTGAGCTTATTTATATCAGCTTGCCGAAGGGTGAATGAGGATCGGACCCTGTTGGTGGGCACTGGAAAAGATGAAATCGGGTCGAACGGGATGTTTCTCATTTGTTCCCAGAATACGGAATCAATTCCATCAGGATCTTTGATTGCATCGAAAACTGGCAAATTAGACTCCATGACAGACGCATCGTCTCTGGTGGCAGCACCCCACACCGTCACGAATCGGACAATCGAACTGGCGTCGCCGAGGGCGTGGTGGTTTGATAGTCCGAGACATATGCCCTGACCCGGGAACAGAGTCACCTGCACAGAAAACAGAGACACTGCTTTGTATTCCGGGCCATCCTCGACCGGGCTGGGCATGGGGGGAACCAGCCCGTAGAATTGATCTGCATCTCTGGCGTGGTTCCCCGTGAGCTCGTCGAAGTCCGAGGTGGACTCGGCGATTATCAGGGGAACTGAGTCGCCGGCGGAGTACCGAAGCAGGGGCTTCTTGTCGGTGTCAAGAGGGTACAGGAGATTGCCTGCAACTGGGAGATAGTGTTTGAGAGTGGAAGAGAGAGATTGTTTGAGTTTTGGAACGAGGGTTTGCAGGAAATAGGGCTTAGAACAAGAAGGGTTGTTGTAGAAGAGAAGGTGTCGCGTGGGATGAAAGTGCAGCCAAATATAGTCAAACAGAGAGAGCGGCACCGACATCACCGCCGCCACCCCCGCCGGAGGCAGAACTCGGCAGCTTTCGAGCACAGTCGTCGACATCTTGAACGGGAACAAATTTTAAGTGATGATTGATTGGAGCTCTAATAACTGCCAAATTAATTGCTCTCTATATCCAACGGCTCTCCTTATTTTATAGCAACATCTTGTGACACCATTATATTTGAGACTGGTAAATTATTATTATTATTATTATTATTATTATTATTATTATTATTAGGCTCATTTACTATTGAATATATAAAATAATGCATAAGTGTTATAAACTACATGACTCAAAGCACTAATACTCAAAACTACACAATTAATTAAACAAGTACCAATCGTTCACTCGCCGGTGAAGGAGAAGAAGGTGGCAGAGAAAGAGGAGGGCAAAAGAACGACGGCAGCAGTAACTAAGGAGGGCGGAAAAAGAAGGGGCATGTCGGCACATGAATTGGGAATAAGAAATGCAGAGGTTGGTGGCAGAGTCGATCAATACTGTGGATTGAAAGGAGAGGATAATTTTATCCTTTTTCCACTAATCTATGTATGTGATTGTATTTTCTATTACTTATCTCATAGTAAATAATCTTCAAAGTGTGTATTAGAGAGTAATAAATTCTTAAAAAATATATTTTTAATATATAGTAAGTGTAGAATTATAATATTTTAATATATTTTAAATATAAAAATATATTTATTTATATAACCATCATACTTTAAGATGTCTTACAGATCATATCACATAAAATTTTTTCTTTGATTATTTCAGTGTTAAAACTAACTAGGTATAATTTTTTTAAATAAATACTTTCTCCATTCCATATAAGTTGCATTGTTATTACAGACATGAAACTTTAAAAAAATTACTTTTTGACTAATTTTATTAACTTTTTTAGAATAATGTAGTATTTTGAAGTAATAAATAAATTATAAAATACGTATAATTTAATGGTAAAAACTTGTATATCTCTGGGGACACACCGTGCGCCCATACTCTTTACAATTTAATATTAAAGAGTATGGACGCAAAGTGTGCCCTCGGAACACAAGAGACCAACTCTAATTTAATATGAGATGGTGGCAAATGGAGTCTCCGTGCGACATAACCAATAGATAATTATCTGTGAACATGATTTATCAATCATTAATTAAGATATACTCCCTCCGTCTGTCCGAAGGAGGGTTATTTACTTATGTGCACGTTCATTAAGGAGTATTATTATTTAATGTGTAGTGAATAGTTGTATTAGTGGGAGTGTGTAACTCATATTTTAATTGTATTAGTGGGTGTGTGTGGGTCCCATATGTATAAAAATAGAAATGACCTTATTTCGAGCGGACGGATGAAGTATGTTTCTTTCTCTGGCCAGTCCAAATGTATCTATTTTACCATTTTGGGCGTTCACTTCAAAGGTATCTATATTCCCTATTTTGTAAAATGGTACACTATATGCCCACCACTTCCCTATAATACAATTACTCACTACACATATATAATAATAATACTCCTTAATCTACTTCCATATAATACAATTATTCACTACACATAATAATAATAATACTCCTTAATCTACATGTAAAAAGCAAACGGTCACTTTTGGATTGGCCGGAGGAAGTTGATTGATCGTTAATAATCGGGGCGACTAAGCAACAAAATATTGAACCCAAGGGAATTTAGGATTCATGGCCTTTAGGTATAGTATCGTGATTAGTTAGGTATGATCGAAAATGAGGTTTGAAAATAAAAAAAAATAAAATGCATGGAAAAATAAATCTAATTACAATATTTTTGGATTTTCAGTGACGACATGGTAGTTTTCGTGATGCACTCATATAATCAATCATCCAATATCTTTAATTATTTTCCATTTTTAAGCAAATCATGATAAGGACGATCACGATTTACACCTATCCCCAATGACCATGGTGAATAGGATGTAGATTATTTTCACAATCCCTAAAAAGCTCCTAGGATCGATCCTACTTGCAATTCCCTTCAAGGTATTATGTTTGTATAGATGGGGTTTCCTTCACTAGTTTAATCTTCGGACCTAAGAATTTGTGAGAAATCAATAGATAAAACAAAGTCAATAGGTAAAACAAAGTCAATTGAAAGAATATCAAGAAATTCATTGCAACTTAAAGAGTTTAAGGATTTAGAAATGCTCATTTCACTCTTCAAGGAATTTTCATTTTCTTCTTGACTTTGCTCATCATCTTCTCTTTCTTTGGCCTCAATAGGTTTTTCAAGCACCTCTTTTGATTCTTCTTCTCCTAAATCCTCTTCAACCTTGTTTTTCTCATCTTTTTCATCAAGATCTTCCATTTGTTGAAGAGTGTTCGAATCACTTGCAATTTAGCTCATTTGATATTCTAAGGCCTCAAATCTCTTTTCATTAGCCTCATTCTCTTGCTTCCTTTCATCTCTTTCAACTTCAAGAAATGCAATCACCTCTTCTAGTTTTTCTTCAATTGACGACTTCATATCGTTGTTTGGTAGATGTACTCCTTGATCTTGAGGATAATTCTCTCGAATATTTTCTTAAAAATTCTCTTGAAAATTACGCTCATGCATGTAAGAAACATCCTCCATTTGAGGATTATGCATCATCCACTCTTATTGCTCCATGGAGTTAGGAATGAGCATACTTTGCATACCATGACCACCAATTAAATTAAATAAGACTTGACCATAAGCTCCTTGATTCATCAATCTCATTTGATCCATCAATTTCATTTGTCTTATCAACTCAAAAGTAGTAGAAGAAATTATCTTAGAAGATCCATTACTAGGAAGACTAAGATGAGAATTTTGCCTTTCATCACTCCTTTGAGCATCTCTTCTATACAACTCAACTAAGGCTTCATTGTTGGATATAAGGGTAACTGTAGGCACTTTTTTGTAGGAACTTGGAAGAGAATAAATGTTTCCTTGATGAGGTTGGAATGTATTTCCATTGTAAGCACTTTGTCATTCCTCGTAACTCCCATTGTTGTATCCTTGAGAGCTTGCTTGATTCATTTGACAACTATACCCATAATTACTCTCATTTATGTAGCCCATTGGTTGTTGTGGTGGAACCAAACCAAATAGATTTCCATAATTTTCTCCCAAGTATTGGTTCCAACCATCCATATTCATACTCTGCAATTCAAGGCTCACTACAATTTCCTTCACTTTCTATTTTTGGTTGCTCCTTTTTCTCTTCTATCAATGTTGATGTACCTATCAAGAAGAACAAGTTAGAACAAGACTTTTCAAAGCAAATATAAATGTAAAAATAAAAAAAGTCCTAAGTAGAGCTAACAAATTCAAAGACGTTACACTGAAGCATTTCTCCCCAGCAATGGCGCCATGAAATTAGTCTCAATTTTGGTACAAATTGATAAGAGTAAGCATACTCTATCGTTGTGTAGAACGTGGTGACCAAGTGCAAAATTTATAATATCGAACCCAAGGAAGAAAGTGTGTGTATCCATATTCGAAAGATGTTTCACTCTAGAAGGACTAATCAATAAAAGGAGGGGTTAATTACACTACAAACTATCAACTAGGAAAGCAATTAAAGATAAAAATGTACATATGAGATGAATGATGGATGAAGGTGAGCAATCTAAGAAGTATGCAAGGCTTAACCACAATCAAGATTAAGACATCACCTAGACATGCAAGTTTCTAATGGCAAACATCATTGAAAATGGAATAAAACAATCACGTATGTTCCCCTAATCCCTATAGCCAAGGCAATTAGGTTCTAAACTTTTTACAAGTTTGCAAGCCCCTAAGTTTGATTCTTACTCTCAATTCCCTTAGAAGATACTATGATCATAATTCTGGTTCTTCTCACTCAATTAACAACCAATTTAGATCAATTAACTAAGTGTTATCTCATGAATGTCCCAAGCACAAGAAGAGTATGGCTTACCTCTCCCTACACTAACATACATGATCATATGATAAAATGATTCAAATAAAACCCTAGACATAATATTAGAATGACCATCTTAACACTATGAATTGAGAATTTAACCACACAATTCATAACATAAATCAAGTAATCATAAATCATGAGATAAATTCCAAAATCAATTCAATTAAACCATTATTAAAAATCCTACATATTTAGAATAGTCTCAATCCATCATGTGGCTAGCCTCACATGAGGTCTAGCCACTACAATTCATTGTAAAAACGATACAATCCATGGCTTGCTCTATTTGAGCTAAATAATGAAGAAAACCACAAATTAAAGGTTGAGAAGCCTCCCTTTCAAACTTGGCAAACTCTTCCTTCAACATGCTTAAATCTTCACTTCTTGTTTGATTTTCCCTTCTTAGATTGGTGGATGGATGGAATGAAGGATGGATTTTTAAGGAAACCAAGTGGAATGGGTGGATGAAATTAAAGATGGATAGATGGAGAAGAGTGTGTGTGGAATGGGGTGTAGCTTCCAAAAATGAGGAATGGAATGGGAGTTCTCCTAAATTATGAGAATGAAGGTATTTATATGTTTGGAGGATTAGGGTAAAATTGGGTAATGGGCTTTAATAGAGAAATTGGGCTTAAGTGAAGAATTGGGCTTTTTGGGCTTACAAATCGGATCCAGCAGACCGGTTCAAGTATATTTCCGTACGCTTAATGACCGGCTATGTCCAAATGGTTCATGGCGCGCCCATGTGATCGAGAGGTCTCGAGTTCGAATTGTGCCCAGCGCAAATCCTATTAAATTAAATTCGAATTTTTCTAGACCATTTAAATAGAATTACGTACGGTTCATGGCAATAAACCGGTAGTGGCCAAGTGGTAAGCAACGCGCCAATGCGACCCTGAGGTCTCGGTTCGATCCCTCATCAGCGCAACATTTAATTTTTTTTATTAAAGAAGGCCTCAGCCCAACCCATGCACGCGAAGTAGCTGATCAGCTCCCCTTGCGCCCAAAAACTCGACCGAGCACCTCAAAACTTTCTTCTTCAATTCAAATAGACAACACTTCAAAAGACATCACTTTCAGCCGTTGTCTATACCTTTATTTCATAACACCCAAAAAAATATTGTGGTAGCTTCTTTTAAAATCTGTTGTATTTTCACTTGCTACCAATTTATCTCATTTTCATTTCGATTTAATTCTCGTTTCTTTCTTTTCTGATTTTTGCTCAAATACACCCCATTCCTACATGAAAAATAGCATGATTCCACACATTTTACTCCAAAAATAAAAACAACAAAAATAAAGAATAAAATACTATAAATGATATAAAAACACACAAAAATCACACAAACATGACTCTAAAATTTACTAAATTTTCACGATAATCTCTAGGTTCCCCTTATATTAAACCCTCATGTAATAAATAGAAGAAACTCACATATGATAATCATGCAAAGCGACTAAGGGCAAAGCAACGACAAGACTTGTCGATACACAATACACAACCTAATCACTATACACTAATACCAAAGACATAAATCCCATATTATTACAAGCATACGAATTTGGTGTTCTGTCGCCGACACCCAAAAATAAGATTTGTAATTTTTCAAATAAATCCAAATTAGAGTGTAGTAGGATAAGTACGGTCGAACCCAAGGGAATAATAGAATTTAAATTGAATTTAACGTGTTCTCAAAATAGTAACAAGTGGGGGATTGGATTGAGTCTAATAACTACTAACATGAAAATAAATAATTAAAATAGCAAAAATATTAAATTAAGATAAACAAATAAAATTAAAACCTAGTCCAAGGATTTGATCCCCTCCCATATCCTAATTCACATGGATGAAATTTCTAAAACATCAACTTGTTCATAAACTCAAGCCCCTAGACTAATGGTACGACCAAATTAGCCGGTAATATTCTTAAGATTAATAATCTAGGGTACGACATCTAAATTAAACTACTCTCAAGTGACCTAAAGAGGTTCGAACCTAAGAGTGCATGAGGATTTAGATATTAGGACTACTAGGCTATGAAAACAGGGGAAGTGAATCATATAACCTAGATCTCATGATTTCAAGAGGTACTCTCTCACTTTGCTACTCGATTCACAAGCATATAATAATTACGGATTACAAGTTTAGAAATAGCTAATGAATATTTTAATCACAAATTAAGATGGTCAATCCAATTCAATAACTAAAATGTCATAATCTTATCAAAGCTAATCACAAAATAAATTCATAAGCAACTTGATAATTTTAATCATATAAACAAACATGTAAATTCATCAATGGGAAGTTCACAATCCTTGGACTATTAAACGAAATTACATAATTAAAGCTATAAAATTAAATATAAAATGGAAACCGATGTTCTTCGTGCTCCAATGGTGAAGTGCTCCCAATTGGATGCCTTTGCAGTCTCCCCAACGTGTGTGTAATGGATGTGCTGTAGAGAATCCCCTATATGGTCATCCTTCTCTTCTTTAAAAAGTGTATAGGTTCAACGAATCTCTAGCAATTATTTGTCTTTAATTTAATTGACATAGAATCTTCAACCCATAATGGTGATTATTTGACCCCATTCATTACATTGTAACTCCTCCAATATAAATGTGTTCTTTTAGACCTGTTTGGACAAGAAACATAGTAATTAAAGTATTTTATGTGACACATAAATAAGTCGTAATTAACATGTAATGACCTAAAACTCATATGTAAAGAAGTGAATTTCATCCAAAATAATCATATAAGAACCTAATCAAAGCCGGAAATTCAATCAAGATATTTTCATAATTTAATCAATAATCATGCCTTCAATCAACCACCAAAACATAGAAAATAAAAGATAATAAATAGGATTAGATTGTACCTTAATGAAGTTTTTACATCCATGAGGATCATCTTTTCCTTGGTGTCCCCACCTTTCTTGGAAAACAATAAATTCCTAATCTAGAAAAATATTTAAAACTAATCTAGAAAAATATTTAAAACCACGGATCCCTCATCCCGAAGGGGGAGGGATCTCAACTATGGAGATCTTTAGTTAAAAAACTCTCTCAACTCTTTAATGGAGAATTTAATGAATGAAGAATTATGAGGAGTGTGTATGAAATGGGTGTGGTATGTGTGCCTCCAAGAGGAGGAATGGAAATTTTCTCCTCCAATTATGCAAAGGAAGGTATTTATATGTATGGAGGCTCAAAGGAATTAGGGCAACATTTGGATGATGGGCTTGAGTGGGGAAAATGGGCTTAGGTGGAGAAAATGGGCTTTTTGGCTCAAAAATCGATTCCAGAAAATAGGTATAAATAAGATATCCGTACGGTTTTGTTGCATAAATTGGTTGTAGCCCAACAGTTGGAGGCGTGTACATCCATGCTCGAGGTCTTGGGTTCGAATCTCCCTCCGCATATATTTTTCAAAATTAAATAAGACTTCCATGTGAGCGTGAAGTAGAGGATTAGAGCCCTTTGTGCCCAAAATTCGCCCGAGGAAGCAAATCCTCGATCGAAGAATTCAAAATTAAATAAGACTTCCATGTGAGCGTGAAATAGAGGATTAGAGCCCTTTGTGCCCAAAATTCGCCCGAGGAAGCAAATCCTCGATCGAAGAACTCGTACACTGTGCTTCCATCTTTGCATATATTTTTTAAAATTAAATGAGCCTTCCACGTGAGCGCGAAGCAGAGGATTAAAGCCCTTTGCGCCCAAAATTCGTCCGAGGAAGCAAATCCTCGATCAAAGAACTCGTATAGTGTGCTTCGTCTTTGCTCTGTTTCATACTTACGACAACATTTCTGATCCATAATAGACAACACTTTTAGATGTTGTCTATGCTCACTTTTCTCAACACCCAAAAAAAGTGTTGTCGTAGCCTCTTTTAAAATATGTTGTCTTTTCACTTGCTACCAATTTTTCTTGTTTTCTTCCCGATTTAATTCCCGTTTCTTCCATCGTTCTTTCAAACTAAAAAACACCCATTTTTCTGCAAAAATAAACAAAAATACCTCTCTCCAAGTAATCAATCAATTAATAGTATTTTTATTAAAATCATGCTTAATTATTGAATTAAATCCAAATAAATTCTTGCAATTAAGCCCGAAAAATCTAGGTGAATTTCACGCCGATTAGAAGTATCTTTATTATACTGAAGGAAGATTTTCCATTCCCTACGTGTCAACTCCTCAAATCGGTAATATGCTTATACGTCAATTACTTAGATTTCTCAATTTGTATTATCTTTTCTCTTTTCTTTCGGTTTTCTCCATAATGTTAAAGACTGTGAGATCGGTTTCTTTTTTCTCATTTTGTAACGGTACACTTCCTCCTCTTCTTTATCCCACGCTTCTTCAACTTCTCTCACAATTCACAAACCATCCAGGATCTGAATAAGCTAATTCTCTTTCTCTATTTTTGTTTTTATTGTTGAAGAGGTTCCATTCTCTCTCTATGTTGTCGTCTCTCTCTCAGGGATGTTTCCCATTCCACGACGTCATTTTATTCGTCCCACTCCAGATGCCACCACCATGCCAAGCTTAAGTCCTATCTCAAATGGCGCTCCCTATCTCCGCCTCTTTTGCTTCAAATTCATCCGATAATAAAACCCCCAAATCGTAAAGGATTCATGTTTTGTATTTTTGTTTTTGGAATTGCTTCAAATTTTTATTATTTTATTGTATTTAGTAATGGATGTTGTGTTTTTTTTTTTTTAAAAAAACAATTATGGATGATGTATTGATTTTTGCAATTTTTGTATAATACATGGCCTGAGACGATCCCGAGATTTTGCGAAGATAGAGTGCTAGGAAATTCACGACAATAGTTAGTGACAATATTTAGATTCGAAGAAATATGTTTTATTTTATTTTTCAAATGGAAGAGGTTAGTGTTCAATAGAGAATTGGATAATTGTTGGAGTATTTCATTATTTATATAAACATCATCTTACTAACATGGTTCTATATTTAATAGGTAATCCTATTTTTTTTGCTATTGTTTACACAGCGCACATGAGTTTTTTTTTTGGCTATTTGTTTACACTTTACACCGCAAAAACGAGTTCTTTATATTACAGACTTTACACCACAAAAATGAGTTCTTTATATTACAGTTTCTCATATGTAATATATTATGCCGCCTCCTTACTCATATGAAATTCTTCTTGTGTAAAGTTATTATTCAAGTGCAGTTGTATCCATTCATCCTTTGACTAATAAGTATGGGTGGCGACATTTCTTTTGTCATGAACTTTCTTCTTTTCTGGAAACGAGTTTGTCAGTGTTGTAGATTGTGTAATCATCTTAGAACTAGGAGTTCTGTTTATTTTCAGTGTTGTGATTACTTTCTCTTAATGTATTTCTTACAATAGGACGATAGTCTAGCATAGGAGATGCATCTTTTCATTTTTACATTTTTTTCTTGTAAGGGTTGAGTACCCCTTGTACTCACTTTGGCTATTTTCAAAAAAACAACTATGGTGATGAGAAAATGTCGAACCTGTCTAAGAAACTCCATCTTATCTTATAAGATTAATATAATTCAATGTAACATTTCTTTTTAAAGTAATTTTATTTTTTTTATACTTTCTTTTCTGATAAAATATGGCCACTTTGGCGTAGTCAATTTTGCAAAGTCATCTAATGCTAAGAAACTAGGGATTTTGCGCAGGGTTTAGTGCAACAAGAAGCTATGTCCCATTACGATATGTCATAAGCGCCTTTTGAATAGGTTATTTCTATCTCTTAGCTATATCTTTTGATGTTTACTATTGTTTGAATATCTATTGATTTTTAAGTGTCTTTTTTTCTAATTTAGCTATGGATACAAGGCTGGAGAAGTAGTGGCTTCAGGGGAGTGGAGTTCTCCTAGATACATAGGAATTTGCAATTGTACTATTTGTATGTAAGTCTTCTAACTTATCTCTGATTTTTTTAAATTTAATTATTATTGTCTTTCTCTTATTGTGGTCATTCTTGAGGAAGAAAAGATGTCACCCTAAACCTGTATAAAGTACTTGCTTATTCAATTATTGCTTTCAAATACTGGTGTGGCTTCATTTTTTTTACGCTGAAGCAAAGAAGTGTTGTATTGCTCCTTCTATCTTATATCAACTTTTCCTGTCATAAAGACTTCATCTGTTTCTTCTTTGCAGTGATTTAATATTTGCTTTGCGTGGTGGTTGGAATTACGTGAGTTATATAAATACCCATCATTGAGTTAGATATCTATTTTTTAAGAGATTTATTCTTGCCTAGAGAGCAATAAATTTTCTTTTTCTTCTCATTTTTTGAATGAGATTAAGTGCAACATTTTGTCATGTGAATGAAAAGAGAATCAAAGAAAGTGAACCCTTTTATTTTTTAAAATTGGTTAGATGTCTCAAATCACAATTCATAATCGAATTGCTTTATTTATTTTAAATATATTAGCAAGTTTATTATTCAATAAATGATTATTAGAGTTGTGTTTAGAAGTCTTGATTTTAGTAGTTATATAATATGCAACTAATTGTTTCTCTGTTAATAAATAGTATAGAGTGATTAAAAATTCATATTTTAGAAGTTGATCTTTATAATTTTTAAGTATCGATTGTCTATTTGTTTTTAAAATTTTCATAATTAATTGATGATTTGAATAATCTTTTATTTGATTTACTATCTTAATTCAGGATTCTTAGATCTGACGCTGCTTAGTGTGTGCTCGCATCCATTCTCATAGCTTAAATTTGTTACCATCTGTGTTTTTTCTGTGTTATGAGTATTATATCCCCCATGTCAATCGGGCCAAAAGCCCAACAAGCTGGCCCATCACGAACAAATGGTCCAGTTACGGAGAGGCCCAAGAACAGGAAGAAATGATAACTCATGGAATAATTGCGGCCCAGACGAGTGTCCAAGAGACATCCATGGGGCAACCGAGAAGAGGCCCAAAAGACAAGCCCATAGTTAGGGGCCGAAAAACCTAGGAGGACGAAACCAAGAGAGGGCCGAATAGCAGAAAACCCACCAAGGGAATCAATGGCCGAAACACCTCGGCGGGACATCTCGGTTCAAAAGCTAAAGGAGACATATAGGGATTCAGAGGAACAGCATAGCCTCGGAAACCTATCCTTTCGAAGTTAGTGAGATTAGCGGGCCTGCAAGGTAAAGTACAGGCACTACTGGGGGAACGGCTGGAAGTGGCAGGCTAGAAGACAAGAATAACGGTAAGAAGAGATGTTTTGAAAAATACTCCCAACTAAAAGACAACACACGATAGGCACGTTCCTCTTCATCCGCTAATGAGAAACAAGCAAAGGACAAAAGGTGACCTGTTACACTCTGCAAGTCACCTGGCAGCTCCTGCACTGCCCCAAAGTCGTCGGTGTAATGACCAACTCCCATTTATGACTACTTGTCTCCATCCAGCTGGCAAGGGAGGATTGGTCGACCATTAAAGTTTACTAGAAGTATAAATAGGTTCTCTCACTAGAGAGAAGCAGGTTACTCATTCTCATACTTGACATTATACTTGTAATTGAGAGAATTTTTATGAGTGTTGTTCTCGAGGAGAGTAATAAAATTGATTAAGGTCTTTGGTTGGATCCCATCTCTCGCACGTTTATTGTGATCGTTCTTAGTTTAGCTAATCTCAAAATTAACTAGCTAAGAACACACATCAACATTCTGCATCAATTTATTATATTTCACCACTTGAGTTTAGACTTTTGGCTTATGTTCAGCACGAAAATTCGTACTTTTCACAGGCCGTTTTCATATGATTATTGCATAAATTTTAACCTTTTTTGGAATTTATTGCTTATTTTCATACTTTCTATGACTTTACGAATATTGTTGAGATTGATGCACATATACCGGCTATTAGATGAAGGCGAGCAAAAGGCGTTACATTCGTGATTGAAAATTAAATAGAAAAATAATTCAAAGAATTAGTGGGCCTTAGTGGTTTGCGTGGATGAATTTGCTAATATGTGGGGGCCCAGGAGGGGGGGGCCTGCCGGGTGCTGCTTGAAGGGAGCGTGAAGCCCATGCTCAACTCCACCACTAAGCAACGTCACCACTTGAATTACATGCATGTGAGCAACCAACTATTTGAATCAAGCCCATTACCATCACTAGCTTACTCTATACATATCAAATCCCTTCGACGAACATGAATAGAACACACACGCCGCTTCTGCCTCTCACCACCACTACCCTTCACCTGCCATCCATCACTCTTCGCAGTCAGTCACACGATATTCGCTACTTGAGAAGGAGAATGGAGGAGGATCATCAAAACAAAAAGAGAAGACGGAGAATTACGCCGGACGAAGGATTTTTCTTCTCTCTTTTATTTCTTATATTGTTGATTCATAGACTCATTGGTAAGGACAATTTTACCATAATTGTTGCTTGTAATACCATGGGCTAGTTTTCTCTTCATAGTTTTAGTTTTCTCTTCATAGTTTTAGAGTTTGAAAGTTTATCATATTGATTTGAGATTTTAAGCATGGTGATTTTTGCAGAATATTTATTCCTTATTGAAGTTCTATTTTAAACTCATATGATTATGTTTATTAATTCTTTTATTGATTATATATTCATGATATGATCATTGATTGATGTATGATTGAAATTTGAATTTGTTGCATGATTATATTTGTATTTTCGTAACAGTTAAAGGGATTGACCAATATATAATCTTTGATTATTTGACCATCAATATAGGATACCTTATTATCTTTGCATGACCATTATTAAAGAGAAATAGGATAAGGAAGCCCTGATTCAGATCCTTTAGTACCTAGGAAGAATAGATCTTTTTCACTAGCCTATATGGAGTTTTGCATGTGAATCGCCTATAAAGCGAATAAGGGATTGTGAGTATTTAATTTCCTTAGTACTAGAATAGGGGGGTTATCTTATTAATTTGGTCCTAGAAATTTATGTTCTTTAAAACTGTTAAATCTTACTTGTCCATGAGTGGTTTAGCATGCTAAGTGTTCATTCCTATAGAATTCTTCATGATTTGATTCACTTGTTTATTTATCTTATTTCACATGATGAACTGGATTTTTCTAAAGCTATCTTGTTCTTATCTCTTGAAACACCTGTGATTGAGTGTGATATTTATTTATTTATTTTATTTGCTATTTATTTTTTGCAATGTTAGTTATTAATTCCAATTCACAAAAAGTTTTAATGTCTTAATTATTAGTGGTGATAATTATTTAATGTGTATCTTGTTTAACTCTAATCCCTTGGGTTCGATATTTTATTTCTTGGTCACTCGTTGTACACAACGGTATAGTATTTTTGCTCTATAAACACGTAAGCAAAATTACGATCAGCTTATAACCTTAATTGGTTTTTGGTAATTTTGTTTTATTTTAAGGTGTGAGCTTGATGTGCTTGAGTCTACCGTTCTGATATCGAGTTGGTTTTCCAGCCTATGGTCTTATTTGTAGCTGGTAACAACTTCATTTTGTTTTCTAGTATGTGATGGTGAAGAGATGGCGTTGACATTCATGGATAAATATGATTGAATATTCTCTACGAAATTTCAAAGATTGTCTCGTTTTAGTTGTCTGATTTATGTAATTCATTGATGCTAATGAGTAGTTTTCCATATTTACGTAGAATCAAATAAATTAAGATGATTTAATTTTTTTTTATTAATAGCATAAATAAGGACTCTGTTCATGAAGTTGTATTGAAGATTTTTTGAGAAAACTCTTGGGGTTTATTAGATTTTGAAATATGGGCTTTCAAATTTTAATTAGTGTAGTTGCTATTGTCAATATTTTCTCAATGATTGAATGAATGTTGTCAATTTGAAGATTGTAATGTTACAATGATAAAACCTTATGATCATACAACCTCCCGTTAGGGGCTTAGGAATCGGACTCAAATCGAGATGAATACTAAAATATTTAAATGGTATTTGATTAAATATTTGAATATTTGTATTCATATTTAATAATTAAATATTCAAATGTTAATATTCGAATATGAATCTCAAGATGAGTTAATCTCTGTATAAAAACCATTGTCAGTATGGGTGGGAACGTTGTCAACATTCCCATTCATTCACTTGAATGATAATATTGCAGTTAAAATCGATAAAAGACGGTATTCAATTATATTATTTTCCTATAATAAATAAAAGTTCAGAAGAATTCATCTTAACACAAAATGAATTTGTTATTAAAAATGATCATCAATAACTACTGTTACAACAATAAGAATTATTTGCACTATTATTTATATTAAATAATATAAATAGACAAATTCTTTATATATGACTGATTCCAACTTTATTATTTTTTAAATACAGTTCTCAATTTTAATTATGTATTTTTATTCAATTTTAGTTATTTTTTTAAATTCAGCATTTTTTTAATAAAAAAAATATTAGTCCTTTACGTATAAAAATGTCCAAAATTGGTCAAAAAATTTATAGCACTTGGTCGAAAAAGGGGCATTTTAGGGTGCACTTCGTGCCCTAGGATTTATAGCTTAAAAATAAGTAGTGGGTAGTTTTATTAATTTAATTATTTAATTATTTAATGTATTATTTAATTACGTAATTAGTGGTAGAGATTAAGTTGTAGTTTAATCTAATGGTTAGAACCGTCCAAGTGCATCGTAGTTGGACTAAAAAAAATCACATTTTTTTAAAAAGGACTAAAATTTGATAAGAGAAAACCAAATTGAAAATTGCGAAAAAAAAAAAGCCTAAGCCATGTTCAAAATTTATCAATTAATAAATGAAAACATATTCATATATATTAATAAATAAGAATTTATACACTAATGAATAATAACAAACTCTATACACTATGAAACATTAACACATTAGGGGATTTTGACGAGGTGGGAGTAAAATTCATTGTGGGTCATTCTAAAATTATTTTATTTATTTAAAATAAATGGAGTAACAATTATAAAGAGTCTTATAAGAGGATTAAATGAAGGAGTAGTCAACTTAAATTTGTGGTGTTGGCTTCCATGGCCACCGTCGTCGAAAAATCGAGAATCTACCCTGCACCGGACATAGGGATGGCAGTTTCGTGAGTTTTACCGGGTATCCGACCCGACCAAACCCTATTGGTACAGGTTCGATTACCTATAATCGGATTTGGAACGGGTTTGGGAAAAAATAAAAATTCTCATTAGGGTTCGGGTAGGGTTCGGATTCACCCCCTCGGATTCCCGCTACCCGAACCCGGATAAATAATCGGATATGGGTAGCGGGTAACTACATATACCCGTCTCATTTAATACTTGTATGTATGTATTTTAAGAGGGTTCAAACACTTAACATCATATTAAAAAAAAAAAACCTTCGCCGTTTAAACACAAGTAATGCTTGTTACATGATTCAATATTTTAATAAATTTACAAATCATTAGTCTAGCATATCATTTTATTTTATTTGTATGTTATTTGAAATTTGAATTAAAGATCTTAAAACTCATGTGGTGATTTTATGTCATGTTTTAATTATTGTTTAACGTTGAGACCAAAAATGTTTAATGGTGTAGACACATTTATTTAAAAATGTTTGAGACTTGAGATTTAATATTTTTAGGTTTAAAAAAAATATTAATAAGTTTGACGGGTTCGGGTACCTGCGGGTAAGAACAATAGGGTACGGGACGGATACGGGTATTGCAAGTAGTATTTTAAACGGTAATGAGACAGGTGCGGGTAGTAATATTTTTATTGGATACGGGTTCGGGTACCCCAAAAAATGCGGGTACCCTACCCGTTGCCATCTCTAATCGGACACCCCGGCGGAACTTGAACTCACGAACAGCGTTGGCCACAGCAATCCTCCCCACCTTCCCTAGCCGACTCACCCACGCTTACAAACTGTGCTATGAAGGCTACGGTGGGAACTTCGACAAGAAAGCATTGAAGGAATACATTTACGATGTGTTGGAGGAATGGAAAGGGAGGCTAGTATCCAAGATTCAGAAGGGAACTGTCGAATATAGACTTGCATGCATCAACAGTACAACGTGAAAGAATAAGATTGGTTGATCAACATATAAGATCAATGGTTGTGATCGTTGTTGATGTAAGTTCTGGACCGTTGGATCAACAATAAGTTGAGATGAGGATTTAATGGATAAAGATTAAGTGAAGATTTGATGTTATCTTTACATATTAGATAGCATGCAACATATATATGGATTCTTTCACATATATCAGTCCCTACGATGTATAAGTATAGGGTTAGGGTTTATGAGATTTATCTCCTTCATTACGTTGTAACGTTATCATCATAAGAAGTTTCTTTTCCCTTAAGAATGGATGTAGGCATCACGCCAAACCACTATAATTCTTGTCTCTCTTGTTTACTTTGTTTTTAAGTTCAAGCTTTGATTCGTGAGAGATAATAAGCGTGAGCGTGAGTGAGATATAAGATAAGTAATAATCTTGCATACGTTTCTTAAGAATTGGCGCCGTCTGTGGGAAAGCAAGTTACGGATGAGTGTGAAGAAAGTAGATTACAATGGTTACAACAAAGTTCGACGTCAAAAAGTTTATGGAGAAAACTGATTTTAGTTTATGGAGGATGAAGATGGAAGCAATCCTTATCCAACAAGGATTGTCAGATGTTGTAAAGCCGCTGCCAACAAATCAAGTTGTTGTGGTTGATGCTGTTGCACAGGCAACAGATCATGTACATCAATCCAAGGCACGTAGTGCAATTATCTTGTGCCTTGGTGATAAAGCCCTAAGAGAAGTTTCCAAGGAGACAACAACAAATGGGGTTTGGAAGAAACTGAAAGATTTTTACACGGTGAAGAGTTTAGCTAATCGATTGTACATAAAGCAGAAGCTATACTCATTCAGAATGACAGAAGATAAGTCCATTCTTGATCAGTTAGATGATTTTAATAAAATTATAGATAATCTAGAAAATATTAATGTTGCCATGCAGAGTGAAGATAAGGATTTAATATTACTTTCATCTCTTCCTAAATCTTTTGAAGGTTTAAGAGATACTTTGTTGTTTGGGAATGTTGATACAATTACTTTGAATCAAGTTCAGTTAGCTTTGAAATCAAAGGAGCTTCACAAGAATTCAAATGCTCAAGTTATTGGAGAAGGGCTAAAGTTAAGAAACAAAATAAGTGGAACAAGACAACAAGAGATGTGGGGCTGATAAAAAGAAAGATAAAAACAATCAGATCACTCCTGTAGTAGAGGACAACAAGAATTGCTTCTACTGTAACAGACTTAGACATTTCAAGAAGCAATGCAATAAGTGGAAGGCAATGGTGGCTAAGATTACTGCTGAAAAAGGAGGAAATCAGAAAGTTCATGCGAATCAGGTAATAGAAAATCAAGATAACACTTATCATGATTTTATTGAGGCACTTTCAGTTGTTTCAGGTCCCATCTCAGATGAATGGGTGATGGACTCCGGATGTACCTTTCATATGACATCCATGACGAACTGGTTCACTGAGTTACGGATGTATCAAGAGGGATCAGTATGGCTAGGCAATGATCAAGCCTGCAGAATTGAAGGAATATGCTCTATTAAATTTAAGATGTTTGATGAAGCTATCAGACTGCTAAAAAATGTCAGGTATGTGCCAAGTTTGAGAAGGAATTTAATTTCTCTAGGGACATTAGATTCACAGGGTTATAAGTTTGAATCAGAAGGTGGTATTCTTACTGTCATTAAAAATGATACAGTGTTGATGAAAGAAATCAAGAACAGTGATCTCTACTTTCTTGATGGTTTTATAATTTCTGGTCAAATTATTCATACTTAAGATAAGAATGATGTCCATGTATAGCATGGAAGACTAGCTCATGTAAGTGAGAGAGGGTTGCAAGAGCTAGCAAGACAGAACTTACTAAACATCAGTTCAACCATCAAACTAGATCAGTGTGAGGATTGTATTCTTGGCAAGTCTAAGAGACTTAAGTTTAATTCTGGAGAACATAATATCAAGGGCAGATTGGAATATGTTCATACTGATCTATGGGGGCCATCAAGAAATTCTATTATAGGAGGGGGAATGTACTTCATATCCTTCATAGATGACTATTATAGGAAGGTGTGAGTGAAGATCTTGAACACTAAGGATCAAACTTTCTCTACATTCAAAGATTGGATTGTTGAGGTAGAAAATCAGATAGGTAGTAAGTTGAAGTGCTTAAGATCAGACAACGGGCTTGAGTTTGTGTCAGAGGAATTTAATGCTTACTGCAGAAATAGGGGGATCAAGAGGCATAGGACCATACCTGGAACCCCACAACAGAATGGTATAGCTGAAAGGATGAATCAGACTCTCCTTGAAAGAGTGAGATGTTTGATGAGCAGTGGAGGGATCACTAAAGGGTTTTGGGGTAAACTTTTGGGGTGAACTAGTCATTACAGCTGCGTACTTGATAAATCTATGCCCATCAGCAGCATTGAAGTTCAAGCCACCTAAGGAGATGTGGTCAGGGAGACCTCGAACTTACAGCCATTTAAGAGTTATTGGCTGTCAAGTTTACTCTCACCTCAAGCAAGATAAGTTAGAGCCAAGGACAGTTAAGTGTGTTATGGTGGGATACCCAAAAGAAGTAAAGGGATACAAGTTGTGGTGTTATGAGACTAACAAGTTCCTTGTAGGGATGTTACATTCAATGAAAAAAAGATGCCTTTAGTTAAGAAGATTGATGTAACATCAATAATTACTGATACATCTGAGTCTGAGGTGGAGCAAAGAAAGAAAAGTCTCCAACAAGATAGAAATCAGAATAAGAATGCTGAAGAATAAAAGGCAGCAGGATCATCTGGCTCAAAAGACACACTTAACAGTTATCAGTTGGTTAGAGATAGGTTGAAAAGACAAATAAGGACACCTGCAAGATACATAGAAGCTAATATGGTGTCATATGCACTATTTGTAGCTTCTGATGTAGAGGTGTATGAACCAAATGTTGGCGCTCGATCGTTTGGTTAACATGACCCGTTAGGATACATACGTTTCTATCACAACGGAAGTATTAAATCATTGAAACGATTACCGTTCACCAGGGTATGTTGAAGACGAAGGATTCTCGCTTGCAGCCTGTGCAGTCTCACGAGAATGGCCATAACTTCCTCGTCTGATGTCAGAATTGAGTAATATTTACGCTCAGTCGATCCTCTCTTCGACAGATTTCCGTCAGTATATTGATCATCAAATTCGGAGTACTGTACGATTTTATATAAATTTCGTAACATGACAAACTGCAACAGCAAATGACCTTTCGGTCTTCTGCTGTATGTCCCAAGTCCGATCTCGACGTCGTGTGGGCGACGATCTACGAGACCTCCTCAATCTGCTCTCAACCCTCATCACACGTGAATAATCAGTTAGATTAGATTAGATTAGGGTTCCAGATAAGCTGAGGTGACTTATATACATGGGCTACAGCAGGGACCAGGAGGAGAAATTGGGTTGGGCTGGCTTAAGTATCCAAGCTTAGCCCAAAGCTTATACTTAAGTTCAATAATAATAACATATTCCACTAAAATATTATTATTGCACTACCATACCAATCCCAAAATTACGTTTTGGGCTCCTTCTTATTATGAGCCCGTTAGTCTCTCCATGTTTAAGATATACAATGTCCATTAATTAATTTAAGTTACTGACAACTCAATTAATTAATATCTCATCCAAGAGTAGTACCACTCAACCTCATTATCATGCCGGAATAAATTCCACCTACAGGGTTTACATGATAATCCTTATGAGCTCCTCAAGGGGACATCATCAACCTATGACGGACACGGATTCCTTCTACAATCAACAGCACACCATAGAGACAGCACTACTTCCCAACTCATCGAGTTTGTTGATTTAATTACATGTAAATCTCACCCATTGATGAATCAAATAAATACATACTGCCCTACGTGTTGAGGTTATTGTATAGGGATTAAGAGCACGAACTTCCATAATAACTGAGATCAAGTTCTCCTATAAGTCAGTATAAGTCGAACGATCTCAAGCGGTCCTGCTCAATACACACAAGTGCACTAATGTGATTCTATAGCCAAGACAAGCTAATACCAAACCACACTACAACCATCCCGATAGAGAGTCCCCGTCTATCTCGGTTGTGAGCATCTGTTTATACTTTATAAGGAAACCGATAATATGATCTTCCGCGTGTTGTCGCACAACATATTATCTACAGTATAAAGTAAGTGGACTATTGCATCGAACATATAAATAAATTATAAGATGCAATCATTTGATCATATAATTCTCATTTCAAATTAATTGTTATAACATTGTTCATACAAAAAGCTAGACTTTTAGTATACAATCCAACAATCTCCCACTTATACTAAAAGACTATGCTGTCATGTCTTCTGCCATACATCTGATTTCCACTCCCACTACACGACCATCAAAAACTCTCGCCTTAAGGTCCTTGTAAATGGATTTACTAGGTTATCATCCAATGCAAGCTAGGTGACAACAACCTTCCCCTCATCATACGATTTCTCGTAACAGGTCGTACTCGCGCTCCATGTGTTTAATTTCCTTATGGACTTGTGATTCCTTCAAGTTTGTAACTGCACCTAATATCATCAATATAAATTGTGATAACCTTGGGCAAACTTAGAATCACACCAAAGTCCATCATGAAGTTTCTAAAGTCATACAGATACTTTGGCTACCTCATGGCTCCAATTTATCATCTTTCCATGATGGAATCCGGAATCTGAAATATATTTCTATATAACACTCCTCCACATTATGACTCTACTTCCTAAAATTAAACGCATAACCTTTGAGGTGGATTTACTGTCGTCCCTATCTGATTTGAAAAATCTGAATCTATGTAACCCATAAGAATCAGTGAATCTGTTCGGTAAGCCCACATATAGTTTCTAGTCTTTTTCAGGTACATAAGTATATGTCTTACCACAGTTCATCATTCTTGTTCCGGGTTACGTTGATACCCACTGTTCATGCCATCGGCAAAACAGATATCCAATCTCGTGCATAGCATTTCTTAGATTAAGCTTCCTCATTTGCCGAAGCATAAAGAATCGCTTTCATCTTTTTTTATCTACTTTTGTGTCACAAGACACATTCACTTAGATAAATTCACATGCTAAACGAGTAAGGATCGTATCATTATATGAAACTTGAGATAAGCATAACATCCTTTCTTGTGATCCGTATTACCGTGATCAAAAGGATATTTTTGCTCTTCTTAAGTCCTTCATCTCATACCGCTTTATCAACCATACCCATACTCCCGACAATACTCTTTCATTGCCTCCAATGAGGAAGATACTATCTACGTATAGTACAAAAAATACCACCACGTTTTCATCACTCTTTTCAATACGCAAGACCCATCCGATCATTGATTAGATCCATATCATTGGATTACCTCATCAAAACGGATGTTTCATGATCTTGAAGCTTGTTTTAGTCCATGAATGGACACTTTTAAGCTCACTATCACAATGCTCTTAGCTCTTTGCAATGAATCACTCTGGTTGCTTCACATAGATGTTTCCCTTAAGACTTCCAATCAGGAAAGTTATCTCGACATCTATTTGATATCCCTCATATTTCATATGAGTAGCAACAAATAAAAGAGTCCGGATCAACTTAGGCATAGCTACCGGTGAATAGATTTTCTCATAATCGAACCCTTTCTTTCTGAGTATACCTTTTCGCAACAAGCTTGCTTCCAAGGTTTCCACCTTATTCTATGATTCTCTTTTATTCTTGCATGCCTGCTTCCAATGGCTTTTACGCAATTTAACGGTTCAACAAGCATCCAGACCTAATTTAAAATCCATCGATTCTATTTTAATATTCATTGCACTTACTAAGATTCCGCATTTTAATTTTGTAGTGCAACGTCGTATCCCTGGGATAATACCATGTTTACTAGGGATCAAGTCTTACGACTTTCCCAAAACATGTATCTCACGGGTTGTCGAATAACCCTCCCACTGCGACAAGACACTACATGTAATTGTGTATCAGACGTGACACGCGTTGCAGTTTACCTTGTGGTATATCCTTTTGTACACTTGGTACTTATACTTTGTGTTTTCTTCTCACTACCTTTAGAACAACTCATACATGGGTTTGTGATTTATTACATAGTCCCTTTCCAAAAATATAGTGTTTGTGTTAACAATCACCCTTCGATCTTTTGGACTAAATAAATCACCCTTCATTTTTCTAGGATATCCCACAAACAGACAAACATTCATACGAATTACTGTTTCTGGGGCATACCCATAAAATAAATTAAGTAATTCTAAATAATTCATCATCTATCTAATCATTACCATAAGAGTCTTATTCCTTCTATCTACCACACCATTCAGCTGGAGCATGCCCGGTGTATACCACTTGAAATTTAATCTCAACCTCTGATTAATAGCTCCTAATTATCCTAAGAGGTACTCGTAATGACGATTAAATTGTCATTACTTGATATATTTTCCATTATGCTTTACTGTACTAACCTTGCAATTCTTGAATAAATCAAAGAACTTAGACATGCAGTGCATCAAATAAATATATCGGTATCTAGAATAATCTTCGATTATTCATTACCACCTCTCGCCTAGATAATATTAAGTCCGCTTGAATCAGAATGAACCAATTCCAACATATATATCTATGGCTCTACACCCCTTTACCTTGAAATGGTAATTAATCATTTTTACTTCCAAGTAAGACTCGCAAGTCCGATAGTTTCCACTTCAGATAAACCTTACGGTCCATCTGCTATCAACTTTTGAATCCTACTCAAGTAAAATGATCTAGTCTTAGACGCCAAATGCATGTTTAGTTCATCTCCGAAGGTTACTTTCTCTTACTAAGATCAGAAGATGCATTATTAATTACTATTTGTTGCATCTGTGGAATATACATGATTTAAGAGTATACAAATTGTCCATCAACGTACCATAACAGATTACAACTCTATCCTTCATTATAATGACCATGTCATTTAAATAAAATGGAGTATCCATCTATTAATGCATAGAAACCGAAATCAAATTTTTTCTATGAAAATGTACGTAAAGATAATTTCACAATATCAAACGTCTACTCATATCATTAGATAAATAAACAACTCCCACTGCAATAGCCACCACTCTTGTAGTTTTACCCATGTCTATAATAATCTTATCCTCACTTAGTAATAAACATTCAGTGATTCTAGTATCTACACACTTCGTGTCAGTAGATGCCATCACTAATCATGTTTAAACAATTAGCAAGTAAGATTCTTTCCTTGTTCACTCCTTTTATGAAATTGGATTTCCTTTACCACATGTTTTGTCAGAAGTTTCCCACCATATACAACCTCTTGTAATTCATGAGAAACTTACTCAAAACATCTAGGCAATTATGAAGAATAAAATTGACTTAGGTTTCCCCTTCAACTTCTATTCCATGTATTTCCAATTCATTCATCAAATTCAATCATGACCTACCGCCTTTTAAATTACTCAAGTATCCGAAGAGTTACATGAGACCATCATATTTCTATGAACCTCTCATCTCTTCACTAGAGACTTTAATAGGCATCATGAGACGTCCTATGTGAGAACACACATGTATTTTCTTAAGCAGTAAAATTCGAATCCAAGATTCTTTTCTAATCATCTAATTTTGGACCAGTAAATATAATTTCTTTTAGTCAACTATAAGTGAAATAAAACTATTTGAAATTCAGAGAATCATAAAAAAAAATATATATATATATATACCAATCAAATCTTCGAATTTTATCCTTTTATATTGATTCCCTCAAAACAATATAAAAATAAAATTCACCGACATCTCAAGCACCGTGAGTCTGCAAGCCACGATAGTGTGGACGTTTACAAACCCGAACATTTACAAGAGAAGGTTTTACCCATTAATTTCATTTGTCAACCTAACTTTATGACAAAATAATTAATAGTCGGTTCCTCTTTAGCCATGCAAATAAAAGCAGTGACTCCGATGGGGAGGATACTTATTATTTACACCTAAGTGTACACCATTATTTGACCCCAAGTCCGCGGCCCAAGCTTATGTGCCTTACAGATGGAGAAGTATACACGCGCTCGGATAACTTCCTACAGTCATCAATTATAAGTTTGTACAGTGATCCGCAAATGAACTCATCCGATAGGGAGGAAGGTCTATGCCAACGCGCAAGTTCATATGCATCACATTACAAACATAATTATTTAAAGAAGTCTGTCCCAGCAATCCATGAATAAACTCATCCGATGGGGAGGAAGGCTCTAATGCCAACGTGCAAGTTTATTCACATTGCTAACAAACCAATAATGGAGGTCGCGGGAATTTTTACCAATCCCCTCTCCCACTTAGTTATTCAACACCGAGGGTTTTTACATGCACATAATATTTAAAAATAAAATACGCAACCTAGCATGCTCATACTTCCAAATATATAACAATAATTGACCAATAAAACAATTATAGCAGTTATATATAAGGAAATAAATTGCCAAAAATAAGTTGACTTGATCAACACTCCAACATACATGCATATAATATACCAAATATAATACGCAATCTAGCATGCTTCTATTTAAGGCAATAAATCATAGAGAATCATGCATACATATATAACAATAATCAATTAATAAATCAATTATAACAGTTATATAATAGCGAATTCGATTGTTCGCCAATCACGAATGCGGACAACTACGATGGGGATCGACCTCCCCGCAGCCTGCTCCACCACTCTGGCACCCTGCCCGATCATTTTATGAAGACTCAAGCAGAACCTGATGCGGACCAATCGAACCTGATGCAAATCCGTTCAAACCTGGTGCAGCATCGATCGAACCTGATGCAGACCAATCGAACCTGATGCAAATCCGTTCGAACCTGGTGCAGCATCGATCGAACTTGATACAGACCAATCGAACCTGATGCAAATCCGTTCGAACTTGGTGCAGCATCGATCGAACCTGATGCAGACCAATCGAACCTGATGCAAATCCATTCGAACCTGGTGCAGCATCGATCGAACTTGATACAGACCAATTGAACCTGATGCAAATCCCTTCGAACTTGGTGCAGCATCGATCAAACCTGATACAGACCAATCGAACCTGATGCAAATCTGCTCGAACCTGGTGCAGCATCGATCGAACCTGATGCAGACCAATCGAACCTGATACAAATCTATTCGAACCTGGTGCAGCATCGATCGAACCTGATGCAGACCAATCGAACCTGATGCAAATCTGCTCGAATCTGGTGCAGCATCGATCGAACCTGATGCAGACCAATCGAACCTGATACAAATCCATTCGAACCTGGTGCAGCATCGATCGAACCTGATGCAGACCAATCGAACCTGATGCAAATCTGCTCGAATCTGGTGCAGCATCGATCGAACCTGATGCAGACCAATCGAACCTGATGCAAATCCGTTCGAACCTGGTGCAGCATCGATCGTACCTGATGCAGACCAATCGAACCTGATGCAAATCCATTCGAACCTGGTGCAGCATCGATCGAACTTGATACAGACCAATTGAACCTGATGCAAATCCGTTCGAACTTGGTGCAGCATCGATCAAACCTGATACAGACCAATCGAACCTGATGCAAATCTGCTCGAACCTGGTGCAGCATCGATCGAACCTGATGCAGACCAATCGAACCTGATACAAATCTATTCGAACCTGGTGCAGCATCGATCGAACCTGATGCAGACCAATCGAACCTGATGCAAATCTGCTCGAATCTGGTGCAGCATCGATCGAACCTGATGCAGACCAATCGAACCTGATGCAAATCTGTTCGCACCTGGTGCAGCATCGATCGAACCTGATGCAGATCAATCGAACCTGATGCAAATCCGTTCGAACCTGGTGAAGCATCAATCGAACTTGATGTAGATCAATCAAACCTGATGCAAATTCGCTCGAACTGTCGCTCGTCTAAGGGCCTACTTGCACGGAACCAAGTTCAGCCCAACGCGCAACATCAAACTACACCAACTGTCGTTTAGGGTTCGCAACTTTAGGAGCTTGGGAATCCAATCTCCACCATCCAGAATCTACACATGTGAGTTCTGAACATGATTTCCAAATTACAGGTCGATCCAACGGTTAGATTATGAGAAACAGCTCATTTCCCTCGACTGCGCAGAACAGAATCGCCCAAAAAACTACTTCTGTTTTCGGCGTATTCCCGACAATAAAAATGTCCAAATACGATCTTCACCGTTCAGAACATACATCCACAAAATCCGAACGTGCTGACCAAAAATCAGCCTGATCCGACGGTTGAAACTCCGGTTATTACCTCTGCAATATCACTGCGCTGGATTTTCTCTCAATTTCTTCCTTCCATGTGAAATTGACGAACAGTTTTCGTCGAATCCTCTCACACACAACCATCGACGATGAACAGATATAATATAGGGTATATTTCACATAGGGATATCCATGGTTTGCGTAGTAAAACCAAAACCCTAAACATGCGATCCTAATTTCGAAAAATTAATCACATAAACCCTAGCCTAACGTGTCACGCTTCACCACGAAACTGAAGCTCTGATACCAATTGTTGACGTTCGATCATTTGGTTAACATGACCCGTTAGGATACATATGTTTCTATCACAGTGGAAGCATTAAATCATTGAAACGATTACCGTTCACCAGGGTATGTTGAAGACGAAGGATTCTCGCTTGCAGCCTGTGCAGTCTCACGAGAATGGCCATAACTTCCTCGTCTGATGTCAGAATTGAGTAATATTTGCGCTCAGTCGATCCTCTCTTCGACAGCTTTCCGTAAGTATATTGATCATCAAATTCGGAGTACTGTACGATTTTATATAAATTTCGCAACATGACAAACTGCAACAGCAAACGACCTTCCGGTCTTCTGCTGTATGTCCCAAGTCCGATCTCGACGTCGTGTGGGCGACGATCTACGAGACCTCCTCAATCTGCTCTCAACCCTCATCACACGTGAATAATCAGTTATATTAGATTAGATTAGGGTTCCAGATAAGCTGAGGTGACTTATATACATGGACTACAGCAGGGACCAGGAGAAGAAATTGGGTTGGGCCTCCATTGGGCTTAAGTATCCAAGCTTAGCCCAAAGCTTATACTTAAGTTCAATAATAATAATATATTTCACTAAAATATTATTATTGCACTACCATACCAATCCCAAAATTACGTTTTGGGCTCCTTCTTATTATGAGCCCGTTAGTCTCCCCATGTTTAAGATATACAATGTCCATTAATTAATTTAAGTTACTGACAACTCAATTAATTAATATCTCATCCAAGAGTAGTACCACTCAACCTCATTATCATGCCGGAATAAATTCCACCTGTAGGGTTTACATGATAATCCTTATGAGCTCCTCAAGGGGACATCATCAACCTATGACGGACACGGATTCATTCTACAATCAACAGCACACCATAGAGACAGCACTACTTCCCAACTCATCGAGTTTGTTGATTTAATTACATGTAAATCTCACCCATTGATGAATCAAAGAAATACATATTGCCCTACGTGTCGAGGTTATTGTATAGGGATTAAGAGCACGGACTTCCATAATAACTGAGATCAAGTTCTCCTATAAGTCAGTATAAGTCGAACGATCTCAAGCGGTCCTGCTCAATACACACAAGTGCACTAATGTGATTCTATAGCCAAGACAAGCTAATACCAAACCACACTACAACCATCCCGATAGAGAGTCCCCGTCTATCTCGGTTGTGAGCATCTGTTTATACTTTATAAGAAAACCGATAATATGATCTTCCGCGTGTTGTCGCACAACATATTATCTACAGTATAAAATAAGTGGACTATTGCATCGAACATATAAATAAATTATAAGATGCAATCATTTGATCATATGATTCTCATTTCAAATTAATTGTTATAACATTGTTCATACAAAATGCTAGACTTTTAGTATATAATCCAACACCAAAGACATACACAGAGGCTGTATCAGGCAAAGAAAGCAGTAAGTGGATGGCTGCCATGGAAGAGGAACTATTATCTCTACATAAGAACAGTACATGGTAGATTGTTAAAAGACCTAAGTCTCAGAAACTAGTAGGGTGCAAGTGGATCTATAAGAAGAAACCTGTAACGAGTAAAGATGGAGGGATCAGATACAAGGCTAGGCTTGTAGCAAGAGGATTTTCACAGAAAGAGGGAGTGGATTACAATGAGATATTTTCCCAGTTGTAAAACACTGCTCTATCAGAATTTTATTGGCTCTGGCAACTCAATTTGATCTTGAGTTACATCAAATGGATGTAACAACTGCATTCTTACATGGAAGTTTGGAAGAGAACATCTACATGAAAATCCCTGAAGGAGTAAATGTAGAAGATGCTGATAGTAAGGCTTGCTTACTGTTGAAATCACTGTATGGATTGAAGCAGAGTCCAAGACAGTGGTATTTGAAGTTTGATGACTACATTACATCAAACGGGTTTAGTAGAAGTTTACATGACAGCTGTGTATATGTTAGATGCAAGGATGGATGCTATACTTATCTACTATTGTATGTAGATGATATTTTGATAGCTTGCAAGGATCTGGCAGGAATTAGTGAAGTAAAAGAAATACTCAGGCTGAAGTTTGATATGAAGGACCTGGGAGAAGCAAAGATGATTCTTGGAATGCAAATAGAGAGGAACAGATAAGCAGGAGAGCTGAAATTGTATCAAGGATCATACTTGGATAAGGTCTTGAAAAGATTCAATATGGATCTTTGCAAGACTGTTTCCATACCAGTTAAACAAGGCTTAAAGCTATCTTTACTTCAATGAGCGCAAACAGATGAAGAAAAGATAGAAATGAGCAACATATCATATGCAAGTGCTGTTGGCAGCTTGATGTATGCCATGGTATGTTGCCGACCAAATTTAGCATATGTAATGAGTTTGGTTAGCAGATTCATGAGTAATCTAGGCTTGTTACATTGGGATGCAGTGAAGTGGGCACTTAGATATGTGAAGGGATCAACATCAACAGGTTTGAGATTTCAGAAAACAACAACATGGGATAAGGCTGTTATTGGCTATGTTGATGTAGATTATGCAACTAATCTTGATACTAGAAAGCTCCTTACAGGTTATGTGTTTAACTTATTTGGTACCGCAGTTAGTTGAAAGGCTACACATCAGCATATAGTGGATCTTTCAACCACGGAAGCTGAGTTTGTTGCCCTCGCTGAGGCTATCAAAGAAGGTGTTTGGTTGATTGGAATTTTGAAAGAGTTTGGTATGCAACAAGACACCATTGAAGTATATTGTGACAACCAGAGTGCAGCCCATCTTTCAAAGCGTCAAGGGTACCATGAAAGAACCAAACATATTGATGTTAGGTTATATTTTATAAGAGACATGATAGATAAGGAGTTGGTTGTTGTCAAGAAGGTTAAAACATCAGAGAATCCGGCTGATGCTTTCACTAAAGCCTTACCAGTTCAGAAATATGAACTGTGCAAAGGCTTGATTGGATTGAACAAAGTGGATTAGAGGTGGCTGCTCCTTAAAGCAGCAATGTGGGAGAAGATGGAAGTTTGATGTGATGATGCAAGGTTTAAGGTGGAGTATTGTCGAATATAGACTTGCATGCATCAACAGTACAACGTGGAAGAATAAGATTGGATGATCAACATATAAGATCAATGGCTGTGATCGTTGTTGATGTAAGTTTTGGATCATTGGATCAACTATAAGTTGAGATGAGGATTCAATGGATAAAGATTAAGTGAAGATTTGATGTTATCTTTACACATTAGATAGCATGCAACGTATATATGGATTATTTCATATATATCAGTCCCTACGATGTATAAGTATAGGGTAAGGGTTTATGAGATTTATCTCCTTCATTACGTTGTAACGTTGTCATCATAAGAAGTTTCTTCTCCCTTAAGAGTGGATGTAGGCATCACGCCGAACCTCTATAATTCTTGTCTCTCTTGTTTACTTTGTTTTTAAGTTCAAGCTTTGATTCGTGAGAGATAATAATCATGAGCGTGAGTAAGATATAAGATAAGTAATAATCTTGCATATGTTTCTTAAGAGGAACAAATGGAATGACAACGAATTCTTCAATCCCCTCTGGTATGCACCCAATGAGCTGGTTGTTGATCAGCAAGATTGAAGAAGGTGGAGTAGGGCAGAAAAGTAAGAAAGATGGATAGAGGGATTGAGCCATTGGGGTTGATGCGGAGAACAGAGAGATTTGAGAGAGATGAGAGTTCCTTCACAAGATTATTAGTATTATTAATAATTTTAATTTGACCGATTATTATTTTAATTTTTTAATTAACGTTTTCCGTCAAAAAAATTAATGGAAGGACCAAAATTGTAACTTTTAGGATCAAAAAAAAAATTATGAACCAAAAATGAAAATAAATTTCTTGTACGAGGTCAAAAGTGCATTTTTCCCCATGCAACCCACATCGGATCGGCTTGCCTGATTAGAATTAGTAACGAATAAGACTCATCACATGTCTATAGGACAAAAATGATATGCATTTCGAGGGATGTAGTGTTTGGATTAAATAACCATCTTATCTATCAACTTAACCGAAATGATCATTTACCATGGTATGTCTAGTGATTTGACTTGTGGGGATAGAATGTAACAAAATAATAAATTAAAAATTAAAGATTAAATTTTAGAAATAAAACAATTCATTCACCACAACAGAGGTGAAATCAATCCTTTGCCATTATTTAATTAGAATAAACTGAATCATGCGTAGACTGTTATGTATAAAGTCAAACCTCGAAATATATGCATTATCTGTTTATTTTGCACGTAGTTATTAGAAAACAAGTAGTAATATTTGTTTATTGCGTGCACATTTTTTGTGTATAGGGATTTTATTAGAAAACTAGAAAGGAATTGACAATCTCTTAATTAGAAGTGTAGGACTTCCGTGAGACAGTATCATGTGAGATTATTTTATACTTTTTAAAATAGTTATCACTTTCGTTATAAAATATCGTTACTTTCACTAAATGTTATCACTTTTTATTTATACTATAAATTATTCATAAAATAATACTATCACTTTTCATTAATTTAGAATCACTTTTCAATATAAAGTTATCACTTTCTGACCATCTCACATAAAAGCTTACGTGAGACGATCTCACACAAGTCTTTAACGGATTAGAATTGGATGTTATATATGTTTAAAAAGTTAAATTGATCCAAATTCCAAGATTGATATTAAATGTTGTCACATGCAACACACATTGGATCGGCTTGTCTGATTTGAATTAGTTACGATGCGGAATTAAGACCCATCACATGTCTATAGGAAAAAAATTATATTGGCAATATTACACTCCATTATTTTATGACTGCACGGCAGATATATTAATTAATTGTCCATTCTTTCAGATTAAATGTGGTCACATGGCTTGCCTAATTTCAACTACTTACGAGGCTATATAGCAGGTCAGAAGACACGTCACGTAACTGCGTAAGTGGAAAATATTTTTTTTTCCGTTAAGTTTACTTATATTTTAAATTAATCATACGTTTTTTAGTTTTTTAAATGGTTCGATTACCTTTCCAAACTTCTACAATTTAGTCCATTTCTCGATGAAATAGGTTACCCAACTGGTAATTTTATGTGGCATTTTTGATGTGATGAGAAAAATGAATTTTTAAGGCCTTTAAATTTGCCTTTAATCTATGAGTGAGGCTCTTGTGCACCCGGGCGCACGGAACACATTCCGTGCGCCTTTACAATTTTCATGCCCCTTTACAATTTAAACCCCTAGCAATACATAGGTTTAAATAGGATTGGAGGGGAGAGTTGTGTTCACATGGGGACACGGAGCATCTTTCCGTGTCCCCGGGCGCACAGGAGCTTTTGCCTTAATCTATTAACTTTTAAAATTCAACAAATAATCCTAAAGGTGTCAAAATATGTCTAGTAACATGAACTCACCCACACAAACCTACAAAAATTCACCATAAACATACTTCATGAATAGCCCGTCCCGCAAAAATTCACCATTTCGATGTATGTAGTGGAGTATATTTTTATAATGGTGCAGTCTTGGATGAAACAATTTTACGCTTTCATAATTAGTTCTTATTTTTTATTAAAAATATTATTTTTTAAAAAAAAATTATTTTTACTTTCCATTTATCTCTTTATTATTTACTTATTTCATCAAATATAGTGCTTTTTGTCCAGTTTTTTTATATAAAAATAACTAAAATTGATAAAATATATTCCCTCCGTCCCGTCCTAATAGTTATGTTTAGTTTTTGTACGGGATTAAGGAACATAGTATTTTAATGTGTATTGAGGTGAGAAAAATAATATTTTAATGTATGGTAGATAGTTGTATTAATTTGATATGTGGGCCCATGTAGAGAGAAATTAATAATTAATTTGTGTGGGTCTCATATACGAAAAAGGAAAATGTAATTATTAGAATAAGACTCTTAAAAAGAAATATGTAACCATTAGAAATGAGATATATAGATAAAGAATTAAAATTAGATAAAAGTGGACTAAATTTGGATAAAACCCAAAAAGAACTAAATCGAAAAGAAAAAAAATCAAAATTGAGGGTACAAATAAAAATTGACCAAATTAGAATAAGTATCTATATGTGATAGTATTTTCTAAAAAAATAACTATAATAATAGAATACGAATTGATATTTTATAATAATTTTGGGACCACGATCAAAGGTTTATAACAATTCCTCCGAATCTAATGGGACAAAAATTGAAGTTTTATATAACTAAAATTAAAGGTTCACAATTATTCCTCTGAATTCTCTCAAATTAGCGTGTCATGTGCTGTTCATGATACTATTTCCGGTGGTGGATTGAAAGTCGAAAAAAGCATATATATATATATATATATATATATATATATATATATATATATATATATATATATATATATTATATTAGGCTAATTGGTATAAATTCTACAATTGGAATGACAATTAGTATCGCTAAGGAATCAATGAAAATGAGAATGAAATGTAGGAAGTAGTTATTGAATCAATGGAAGTGATTGAGAAATTTTGATTCTTACTTTATCAACCAAACATCAACAATGGAAATCAATATACATTTATTCCCATTTACCCTTCTCAGTGCTTCCAATCAAGAAGCCCCTAAATTTATGGCAATTTTTTCAATGCACTCACAGTTAGAAGGTATACATACACTATGAATAAAAATATATACTCCATTATAAATAAAAACAATTCAGTCTTTCACCTTTTCTAAATGCATGAGATTAGATTAATTAATGTCCGGCAAGAATTGAACTGAATTGTTGAAGTAGTTTTGAAGGGATATTCTCTTGACGGTTATATATGAGTCGATCCACTATTAAAATATACTCTCTCCGTCCATTTATTAAGTGTCTGTTTACTTTTTGCACGTGGATTAAGGAGTATAATATTTTAAAGTGTAATGATATGAGAGAAATAATATTTTAATGTGGAGTTGGTAGTTATATTAGTGTTGAGTGTGGGCCCATGTCTAGTGGGTTGACTATAATAATATTATTGTGTATGTCACATCAAGCCAAAAAGAAAATGGAAACTTTGTATTGTAATTGACTAAAATGGCAAAATGGAAAGGGGACGGAACTAGGGAGTAGTTGTTATATAGGTAAAATATGTTTATTATTAGTTAAAATATATTTGTAGTAAATTATACTATAACATTTTAAAAACATAATTTAATTATTTATTCATCATATTTTAAAAGACATATTTTAACTATATAATAGTCATACTTTAACAACGAGTCGACCAGTCTCACAACCCGTCTCACATAATTACCGTCTCATAAGAGACTTTGTCAATTTAGAATAGGGCGGAATTAAATTGAGTTAAATGCAATTTCAGTCCCATAACTTTTATGATTTCAAACATTTTCAAAATAAAATTCGTCCCAAATTAGTTCTTTTAATTATTGTAGAAATTTCCAATAAAATAAAAAAATGCGTGACGTTTTGTATTTTAAACTTCACTGGCCTATATAATTTAGTTTTGGGACGTCAGCAATTTTCTAAGTAATAATGCCAAAGCTCTTCTGGATCTCATGATAGGATGATTAATTGTTTATCACATTAATTTTAAATCAGATCATTCTTTGACTAAAATTATTCAACATATCATTTATATTAGCTATTAATATATGGGAAAATATCACATTTAATCAATTTTAATTTTAATTCGTTTTAGCCCATTTTGGTGATATGCATGTGGTTCTTGATTCGAATTTGAGAGTGAGAACGATGATAGGAAGGTAAATAATAATGGGATCTAAAATTTACTTTATTGGGGTTGTTTGAAGGTGATAGTGATGGATTATTGTTGGCCCAATCTAATTAAACACCATCCCATTCCCATCACAGTCTTGATCAAAATCGACCAAATAGGGTAAAGTTACAATTGAAAAAAAGAGTAAAAGCAAATGATGTCTAGGATGTAAGGCATTTGATATCATGGTCTTGCTCGAAGCAAGACATGTCAAGCTGGTTGAGATGCACCCACGTCTCCATGCCACCACCATCTTTGCTCTCCATCAGTACCGTAATATTTTCCAAACGGGCTTCCCGAACCCGAAATCGGCTTGAACTTAATGAAATCACTCAAGTAGACTACATGGACACTGTCACTACACTTATCTATCAAGTTGGAACAAATACGGTTATTCGACTGCACTCTTGTACGGTGCTCTGTATAGATTCATCGATGACATCCAGCAGCGTCTGCATCCCGACTCCCTGGACTTCGTTCGCCTCCAGGAGTCGGGTTGTGGCTGGGAGGGCCAGGTTCCCGCAGGAATGGTCGGGGAGAGGCGGGTCGGTCCTAGGGCGGATGTTGACGGGTTGAGTAATGAAGCAGGGCCGAGCATACCCCTGTTTGGCCCGATCCAGGCGGATCAGGGCCAGGGATATAAGTGCGGCCACCGCTGAACACGAGGCGCCTCACCACAAGATGGCTCGGGAATGCATCTATCTCATAGCTGTACCCCTTGCTCTTCCACGGATCTCCTGGGCAGCCAGTACTGCAGGCAGAGATGAACGTTGCCACCGTGCCCAGGTCGAAGATCCGGTGGGGGATGCTGACGCCAATGGCGAGCCCGCCGCAGCGGAACTTGGTGATCTCTGCAGCTTCATCCAGCTGGTAGAATTGGTCCAGGAGGAGGTAAGGACCTCCTTCAAGGTTGTGGTTTTCCGGACCACATCCTCCACCTCCTTGGTGGACTCCGCCAGGATGAACTCAATGCCGTCGTCGTCACAGTCCACGGCGTGTACCTCCCGGCGAGGTAGTAGAAGTGGGGTAGGATCCGGGCCAGTGATTCCTCCAGTTGGGCCAGTCCAGCCTGTGGTTTGGATGAGTAGAAGAGGAGAATACCCAGATTCATGTTCGGGCTCAGCTCGTCAAGATACGAAATCTCGTACCTGCCAAGATTCTCTGGAGTTTGCACACATGGTTTTATCATCTTCTTGCTCACTATCTTCATTCTTTCTGCACCTACCAAGAATCAACTCTCTCTTCAAATATCTCTTACATTCTCATATAGATATACTACTAATACGGTTTCGACTCCCATGTTTCATTGTTGACCCTTCTGCTGTATAATCCGGCTTCACGTGAACACGGATCCATTCATACCCATATTAAAAATTAACACCAAATTCTTAGGGTAATACTATAAAATTAAGACAATGACTTATATACAACCTTCATTTTAGTTCATTTTGATAAAAACCCTCGGTACAACTTCCTTCTTTCACCTTCAGCGTATATTTTCCTTTTTTTTTAACTGTTGATGTTATTTTTTTTATTATTTAATTTTAGTGATATAATTGCAATTTTACTCTTGTGGTTTAGAGTATAATTTATCCCTAGGGTTTAGGGTTTAGGGTATAATAGTAATTTTACCCTTGTGATTTAGGGTATAATTTATCCCCTAGGGTTTAGGGTATAATTGTAATTTTACCATTGTGGTTTAGGGTATAATTTATCCCCTAGGGTTTAGGGTATAATTGTAATTTTAGCCTTGTGGTTTAGGGTATAATTTATCCCTAGGGTTTAGGGTATAATTGTAATTTTACTCTTGTGGTTTAGGGTATAATTTATCCCTAGGATTTAAGGTATAATTGTAATTTTACCCTTGTGGTTTAGGGTATAATTTATCCCTAGGATTTAGGGTATAATAGTCATTTAAATAAAATCTATTTATACATATATAAAAGTAAACCTAAACTTCCACTTTTGTTTTCAATTTTTTTTCAATTTTACTCTATTTAGAAATAATTCAATTTTAATCTTGACCATCCAATTAATGTTTTTTATTTCATAATAAAATCTAATCTAATTATACTAATAATAATGAATTTTGATATTTAAATTTTACTTTTTTATTTAACAAAATAAATTTGGTCAATATAAGACATATTTTTGGCATATTTAACTAATTTTTATTCAATATTAATTTAAAATAATATATCAATCAATATTCATATATTATAATTTAATTTAATATACATCGGAAATATGATTTTCCTTAGATTTCAATCAATCATAAAATTTAATTATACTAATAATGAATTTTTTTTATTATTTAAATTTTATTTTTTTATTGATTTAAACTTTTGTTTTCAATTTTTTTTTAATTTTACTCTATTTAGAAATAATTCAATTTTAATCTTGACCGTCCAATTAATGTTTTTTATTTCAATAATAAAATCTAATCTAATTATACTAATAATAATGGATTTTGTTATTTAAATTTTACTTTTTATTTAACAAAATAAATTTAGTAAATATAAGAGATATTTTTGGCATATTTAACTAATTTTTATTCAATATTAATTTAAATTACTATATCAATCAATATTCATATATTATAATTTAATTTAATATACATAGACATATGATTTTCCTTTGATTTCAATCAATCATAAAATTTAATTATACTAATAATGGATTTTTTTAATTATTTAAATTTTACTTTTTTATTGGTTTAATTTAACAATATAAATTTGATTAATATTTAATCAATATATGCTTAATTTCAATTAATATAGTATCAATTTTATTTTATTAAAATCTTCTCTATAAATATTTACTTTCAATCACGGTCGTTCATTCATTAAAATCATTATATATAAATCTTTTCAGTCTAATCAAATTCTTATTTTCTCCCATTTTTCTCTCTCTCTTTCTCTCTCTTTCTAATGTTTTTTTTTTCTTCTCTTTTACAGATTCTACTTTTATATTATTTATAATCAACTCTAATTTGTTTTGTCTTTTATATTTTTGTTTGATTTTATTTGCAGGTTCAATCATTCTCCTAAAGGTATTATTATACTTTTTAATTTTTTATTATTTTATTTTTTTCTCTTCGATTTTTTTAATGATTCTATAAACCCTATTTTTATAATTTAATTTATTTTATCTTCTTTTATACATACTTTTATTTGATATTATTTTTAGGTTCAATCATTCTCATATTTGCTCTTTTTTTTTTTGTTTTTTTCTCAAATACTTCTTATTTTTCTTCTCTTTTACAGATTCTACTTTCATATTATTTATAATATACTCTAATTATTTTGTCTTTTATACTTTTATTTGATCCTATATGCAGGTTCAATCATTCTCCTAAAGGAATCATTATAATTTTTAATTATTTGTTATCTTATTTTTTTCCTTCAATTTTTGTGTTTTTTTTAATAATTCGATAAACTCTATTTTCATAATTTAATTTATTTTATCTTCTTTTATAGTTTGATATTATTTTTAGGTTCAATCATTCTCATATTTGATCTTATTTGTAGGTCCAATCATTCTCTTTTTGTTTTTTTCTCTAATACTTCTTCTTTTTCTTCTCTTTTACAGATTCTACTTTCATATTATTTATAAACTATTCTAATTTATTTTGTCTTTTAGACTTTTATTTGATCCTATATACAAGTTCAATCATTCTCCTAAAGATACCATTATACTTTTTAATTTTTTGTTATTTATTTTTTTCTTTGATTTTTGTGTTTTTTAAATAATTCTATACACTCAATTTTCATAATTTAATTTATTTTATCTTCTTTTATTCCTTTAATATTATTTTTAGGTTTGATTATTCTCATATTTGATCTTATTTTTGGGTCCAATCATTCTCTTTTTGTTTTCTCCAATGCTTCTTCTTTTTCTTCTCTTTTACAGACTCTACTTTCATATTATTTATAATCTATTCTAATTTATTTTGTCTTTTATACTTTATTTGATCTTATATGCATGTTTAATCATTCTCCTTAAAGGTATCTTTATACTTTTAAATTTTTTGTTATCTTTTTTTTCTCTTCGATTTTTGTGTCTTTTTTAATAATTCTATAAATATTATTTTTATAACAATTTAATTTATTTTATCTTATTTTATACTTTTATTTGATATTATTTTTAGGTTCAATCATTCTCATATTTGATCTTATTGGTAAATCCAATCAGGTATCATTCTTTTTTTTTATCTATCTTTTTCTCTTCAATTTTTGTGTTTCTGTTATAATAATTATATGAACCATATTTTTATATTTTAATATTATATCTTTTGTTCTTTTTTTAATCTTTTTTTTGTTTTTTTTCCTCTAATGCTTCTTTTTTCTTCTCTTTTACAGATTCTACTTTCATATTATTTATAATCTAGGTTCAATCATTCTCCTTAAATTTAAAGGTTCAATCATCTATCTATATACATATGTAAAATCAAACATAAACTTCTACTTTTGTTTTTAATTTTTTTTCAATTTTACTCTATTTAGAAATAATTCAATCTAATTCAATTTCAATCTACATGAGAAAGGCAAGAGGAAAAAGATAATTATAATGACAAGAGAAAAAAAATAATCAAGCTGGTTAACATGAGAAAGGCAACTCAATCATACATTCTACAATTAATCCATCATTCGTATACATTTGAGTTGCGTTAGTACAGCCGAATGGTATTCTTATTAAAAAGATAAGAAAGATAACAATAATATATAATGTTTTAAGCCTATGTACAGAGAAGGTGAAGAAATTCTTTGTGCTGCATAGACACAAGTGATGCGTGATCAGTGTCATTTTCACCTAAATTTTAGGGTCTTTTATTATGTATTTTTATGTGTTTTTATTCTTTTTGTATATCATTTGGTGGTGTTATATGAAGATATGGTGATTTGTGCTTTGAAATGATAAATGTGTGATTTTCATGATTAAGTGCCTTAAATTGTGCTATATTTGTGAATATTTAGAGAATTAGTAAATTGGTATAATTTGTGTGATTTCTAGGTGAAAATAAATTCTAGACACAATAAAGAAGATGTGAGAAAAAATGGAGCTCAATTCGGAGTTGAAATGAGGAAGAACGAGCCAAAGCAAAATGCTGAAAAATACAAGTCTAATTTGTGTAATTTTTCTGTATTCTTGTGGAGCTCAAAACTAGACTTGTGATATATGGTTGGAAAGCCACAAAAGAGAGGATCGTATGAGTGTAAGAATTATTCGAATCGGAGATCGGATATGAAAGTTATGCGCGAAACGGTGAGAGTGCGCTGCACGCGATGACCCTACACGGCCCGTGTGCTGCTTCACGGCCCGTGTAGGTGCAAAAGGCAGTTTTATGATATCCACTTGTTCTAGAAGCTTCCATGGGGGTATAAATACATGTTTTGACCACAAAATTCGGGAGGAATCATTTGTGATCAGTTTCCACACACACTAGACACCTAAATCACACACATTCATTTCCATCTCTTCTACCCTTCACTTCATCCATCCAATCCACTTGATCTTCTCAAATCCATCCATCCACCAATCTAAGAAGAGAAATTCATCATTGATTGAAGATTTTAGCATGAACAAATGGGTGGAAGTTCATCATCAAAGGGGAGCCAACTTACCTTTATTTTGTTATTTTCTTCATTATTTGGCTCAATTGGAGCAAGCTTTGGATTGTAATGATTTTATCATGATATATAGTGGCTATTCCTCATGTGAGGCTAGCAATATGATTGGTTAAGTATTTTGTAGATTTTGCACACCACATATTTGATGAATTGATTGTTTTGAATATTTTCTATCATGAATGCTTATTCTCATATTATGTATGATTTGTGTGGTTAAATTCTCTATTCATAGTGTTAGGATGACCATTCCAATATTATGCTTAGTGGTTTAATTGAATCATTGATTGCATGAGATGACTTAGTTAGTATGAGGAGAGGTAAGTCATACCCTTCAAGTGCTTAGAACCTCATGATAGGACATTATTGATGAATTAGTGAGGGGAACCCAACTTATGATCATAGTACCTTCATGGGAATTGAGAGTAAGAACAATCCTAGGAGATTTAAACTTGTAAAAGAGTTTAGAACCTAATCACCTTTGCCATAGGGATTAGGGGTACACACGTGAATGCCCTTAATATCATAACATGAAAATCATCAATGCATGTGTGTGTGTAAGTCTATATATACCTTACCATGAATGCTGCTTACCTTACATACTTCTTAGATTGTTCACCTTCATCCATTTTCCATCATACTTGTATATGTTCTATCTTTAATTGCTTTCCTAGTTGTTAGTTTGTAGTATAGTCAACCCCCTCCTTCATTTATTAGTCCTACTAGAGTGAAACATCTTTCAAATACGGCTACCTACTTTCGCCCTTGGGTTCGATATCTTATAAATTTTGCACTTGGTCGCTTACGTGCTACACACGATAGAGTACGCTTTCTCTAAATCAATTTAACCAAAATTGAAACCAAGTTCATGGCGCCGTTGCCGGGGAGAAAGCCTTCGGTGTAACGTGTTTGGTTTTGTTAGCTCTACTTAGGACATTTTTTTTCTTTCTTATTTTTCCATCTATATTTACTTTGTAAAATTTGTTCTTACTTGTTCTTCTTGATAGGTACGACAACCTTGAAAGAATGTTACTATGATCATTACTTGCCACAAATTCCTAATAAAGGAAGAAGCACAAAGATTAAAATTTAATGGCAAGAACGAACTATATCCTTGGCCATTCCGATGAGGCCTCCATGATCCGCCCGGCTTGAAGACGTTAAACTTAGCGCTAGATGGGAGGCAACCCATTGTTTATTTTAATGCTTTAATTTAAATGCTTTGATTTAATTTTCTTGTATTTTTGGCATGTAGGTTGATTGTGCTCATGGAGAAAGATGCGTATTGAAATATGAGAAGTGCTTGATTTGAAGTGTGAAGGGACATCTCACCACTTTTTGTAAACTTAAATCGAAACTCTTGTTTCAATTTAAGTTTGGGGGGATAGTGCGTGGTGGGCGTACCTTGAGTGTTGTGATGCATATGCTTCTCTACAAGAAGATCATTGGTGGAAACTACAAGGGTAAGTCCCGCCACTTTTTGCAAACTTAATTCTCAACTTGTTTCGATTTAAGTTTGGGGAGAGAGTGTGTGGTGTGACTCACCACTTGAGTGTGCTTATTATGTTGATTGAGAGATCTTCTTGTAAAATTGGGTAAATTTTAAAAATTTTCTCATGAGTATTGGTTTGATTTTGGTTGAGTTGAAGTGCATGTTAGTTCATATTTTGGTTATAATTGTTGAGCTGATGATTTTTGATGAAATTTTGAGCATATGTGAGGTATATTGAAAGTACAAAAACAGGACAAAACGAGGTATGAAGTTAGAAATTAAAAAAATAGGGCAAATGCTACACGAGCAGTGTTCAGTACACGGCCTTGTAAGTGGTAGTCGTGTACTGACATCAGAAAGTGCTACTCGCCCAGGGTCGAGGGCGAGCTCCGAACTTGAGCGTGTAGGGAATAGAAACATGGGTCGTAAGCGGAACACGGCACTGTAACACGCAGCCGTGCCCGAGCATCAGAAAACGCTACACGGCCATGACTGAGGCCATGTAGCGAAGCACGACCCGTGTAGTGTTCAAAGGCAGAATTTAAAAGCCCAATTTTATAACAGTTTCAAATGCACCGATTCACTCCGTACGCATCCCAAGGTTTTAGTTCATCTCGTATGCAGCCCGTTTGTCCGTGCTAGCTATTTTCACCTCCAGATGCCTTTTCAGGGAGTTCACTTTACTACTCATCTTTTCTATTTGCTTAGCATAAACAATTTGATTTGATTTGAATTGATTGGATTGGCATGTTACTTCATTTGTTATGTACTTGGGAGGTTTACTTGTTTTATTTTTCTTATTTTTGAATAAGGTGGCAAAATCTTGAGCTTATATGTTATTGGATGATGAGAATATGTGCTTGATTTTCTTTTGATGGATGGAAAGTCATTTTTGTTTGTTTTGTATTGTTGTCTTGTTCCTTGTTTTGCGAGTCTTTGCTCTTGTATTTTGTTTGTATTTTTATTATTGTATAGGGGAGATTGGTGGTATGTTTTGGGATATTGTGAGTCATTTTTGAATGTGAGTAATGGCATGTTGTTGAGATAAGTGATGGCGAACTATGTTGAGAATCTTTACTCTTTAAAATTATGACATGTCCTATTTAACTTGTTCAATTTTGAGATAAATTGAGGTGTAATGAGTTCCTAAAGGTTCGAGCAAAAGCTTGTGAGTGTTTGAGCCTCAACCGTGCATCCATGTTTAAATTTCTTAATGAGTGGATCGATTGAGTCTTGATAAAATAGAACTTGCTCATGGACTACGGGAATGAGCCCGATTGGTGGAGGTTAGTGAAATAATCTTAGGTCATCCTTGTTACTTTAAAGTCATTGCCATATATTTTCTTAGCTTATGCATCATCCCTAGTTAACCACTTTGAGCCTTAAAGCCTATTTTTGTGATATAAGCACATTACAAGCTGTGATTACCCACTTAAGCCTTATATATATAACCTTTGTGTGGGTGATTGAGAAGATGATGGTTTACAAGGTTTGATGTGAGAATTGTGCTAGAGAAGAAAGAAAATGGTAAACAAGTAAGAAAAGAATGTAAAGAGCTCGAGCAAAAATGTACATGCGACCTCAAAATAAGAAAAATGAGCAAATCATAAAAAATATATTCAAGGAATTCAAAAGTCAAAAGAAAGGAAGCATACAAATTAAAAGAAGATCAAGAAATCCAAGGAATGATAATGATTAGTGCTTGTGATTAGAAAAGAAAAGAAAGAAAGATAGAAACGTGAAGAAGTTGAAGAAGGTGATCATCTCTTCGATTACTTACACTCGATGAGTCACTCTTATCCATAATCTTGATCGTAGTTATTTTTACCTAAATTTTAGTGTCTTTATTTGTGTATTTTTGGATGTTTTTATCCGTATTTGTGTTATTTTTGGTGGAGTTATTGTTATTTTGAGGAATGTGGTATGATTTGATAGAATTGTGTAAATGAGCTTAAATATGTGTAAAACAGGTTAAGAAATGGACAAAAATAGAGTCGGTAGCGAAATGGAGTCGGAAGGACACAGCCTGCTTATACACGGGCCGTGTGCGGAACACGGCCCTGTAACAAGTGGCCGTATATTGTCATCAAAAATGGTTGCTCGCCCAGGAGGATGGTTGTGCACTGGTGCACGGGCCGTGCGTTGCTGCACGCCCCGTGTGAGGAGCACGGCCCTGTAAGAAGAAGCCGTGTACTTACATCAGAAAATGCTGCACGACCACAACCAAGGCCGTGTACTGCAGCTCGAGCCGTGTCCCGAAGCACGCACAACACGCCGAAGTAGGTGTGCCCTACACGGGCCGTGTAGGTGCAAAATCCTATGTAATTTTCAGAATGTTACGGAAACTTCTAGAAGGTCCATAAGTAATATAAACCATGACTTGTACGAAATTGAGAGGGGGAGATCAGATTACAGGCAGTTACACACATTAAAACACCACATTCCCTCACACACTAGATCCATAATCCATCTCTGCCATCTAAATCCATCAAAACACCATTTGATCTCTATTTTCACTCCATAATTCCATCATTTCATCCATCCTTCCACCATTTGAGAAGATTGAAGCATCAAATGTTGAAGAATTGTTAAAGGAATTGATCAATTAAAGAGGAGGAAAGCTTTTCACATGCAAGGGAAGCAATTCTACTTTTCTATTGCTAATTTTCTTCTCAAAATGGCTCAAATGGACCAAAGCTTGATTTGTATTGAATTAATCACCATGTTTAGTGGCTAGTCCTATAGTAGAGCTAATCATATGAATGGTTGAGGTGAAGATATGTAAAACTTGAGTAATGATTTGAATTGATTTGTGGATTTTCTTTTATGATATATCAATCATGTTTCAATTTAATGCTTGTGTGATTAAATCTCCTATTCATAGTATTAGGATGATCATTCCAATGTTGTGAGTGGATGTTTAATTGAATCATACATTGAATTGTGCATGCATGTTAGTATAAGGGGAGGTAAGCCATACCCTCCTTAGGCTTAGAACATTCATAGAGGGACACTTAAGTAATTGAGTGAAAAGAACCAACTTATGATCATAGTACCTTAAGGGAATTGAGATTAAGACCAATCTTAGGAGATTTAGGCTTGTAAAAGAGTCGAGAACCTAGTTGCCTTGGCCATAGGGACTAGGGGTAAAATTGTGATTGCTTTTAATCCATAAGTTAATGAAAGTTAGAATCAAGAGTTTTGCATATTTAGTTCAAGTCTTAACCATGAGTATGATTAGTCTTACTCTCTTCTCAAGTGAAATCTACATCCATTCCATTCATCATTTGATAGTTAATGGATCATTTACTTTGCTAGTTTAATTTCTAGTTAATTGAGTAGAATCATAAGCAATAGTTTTAAATACAAACCTCAAAACTTTCATCCTTACAAAACATGAATCAATGAAAAATCTGGATACAAGCTCAGGTTTACTTTCCCTTGGGACAATATTATTATAAATTTTGCACTTGGTCACGCGTTACAACAACGATAGAGTACGCTTGCTCTTAAACATTTTATCAAAAATATGACTAAGTTCATGGCGCTGCTGCCGGGAAAATATTAAACTTTAGGTTGTAACGAGTTTGAAGTTGATTAGTTTTGATAAGGATATTTCTTTTATTTGTTAATTGTTTACTTGTCTTGGTTGATTGAGGAGCTAATTTGAAAATTTTTGAAGGTACATGCAAACTCGTTCAAGGTCTCAATCTATTGAACCGTTGAACTTGGAATTAGAAGTTACTTTGAGAAGACAAAGAAGAGGAGTGTTAGAGACTACGGAAGAAAATATAGAATAAGTAAGCGATAATGCAAACATGGTTGATAAAGAAGGTAATTTGAGAAATTTTCAAGGTGGTGATAATGCTAGAGGAGGTTATGGTAATCAAGAATATGTGGCACAAGTTTATACTCAACAAATACACTTGCAAAATCAACAAATGCAAGCTATTATTCAAAACTTGTTGGCACAACAAGAAGCAAGGAATAATCCTCCGGTGGTGCAAAATCAACCTCGTGGAAATAGAAACAATGGAGCGGGAATGAATATCCGTGATCATTTTCAACCGCAATAGGGAACTATGGAATGGGACCGCCATTGAATGTGAATAATTTTGAGATAAAGATGGGGTTGATCAACATGGTGCAAGCAAATCAATTTGGTGGTGGTACTATGGAGGATCCAAATGCTCACTTAGCCCAATTTACGGAGTTGGCAAACACGATAAAGATAAATGGGGTAAGTGAGGATGTTGTTAAAATGAAGCTTTTCTCGTTTTCATTATGAGATAGAGCTAAGGCTTGGTATCATACTCTACCACCGGGATCATACACCACATGGAGAGAGTTGGCACAAAGATTTTTAAGCAAGTATTTTTCACCATCCAAGATGTTGCATCTTAAAGGGCAAATTTTTCAATTCAAGCAATTGTCACTTGAAACATTTAGTGAGGCATGGGACCGATTCAAAGAGATGCTAAGGAAGTGTCCCCAACACGGATTCCCCGAAGAGCAACAAATAGTATTCTTCTATGCCGGTATACATGGAAGTGAGAGGATGCTCATTGATGAAATAATTTGATTAATCGAGTATCAATTTTCCATGTTCAAATATTACTTTTTATTAAAAATATTATCACTTTTTAATATATAAAATTTTCATAAAATAATTTAATAATAAGTGTATCACTTTTTTTAAGTATCACTTTTACATTTTTCAACCATCACTTTTAATTTTCTTATTAATCACATTATACTTGAAGTAATAATTGTAATTTTATTAATTAATAAAATTTTAAAATATATAAGAAAAAAAAAAGTCACACTTCATTGATTGCACAGCAGAGGTTCATGAATGCGCCATTCTGGAGTTTGCATGGGTCACCGGCCATACCCGCTTCTTCCTCTATTTTTCGTATAATATATTATGTCTGATTGATAATCTGTCTCGGATATCCGTGAGACGGTCTAGTACAAGACTCACCCTTTATATTAATATACATTAGTGTGCATTATTAAGAGATAATAAAAAATACACGATTAATATTCATATTAATGTACATTAGTGTATTCATATTAATGTACATTATTAAAAGAGAAACAAAAAGCAATCAAATAAAAAAAATTATTATAATTATTCTTAAATCTCTCACTCATTGAGTTTCGATTATATTAATGCACATTAGTGTTAAAAAAAAGGTAATCACTAGAGGTTTAATAGAAATGCTGTGGTTGTTGTTTTTAGAGAAATAAGCATATCGTTGTGAATTAGGATAAAGTAAGAAAAAATAATAAACACTATGTATTCATTAGTAACTATATTATATCAATGTATTTATTAATAATTATGATACTTGTGCTATTAGTATTAATTCCTAATTATAAAGAGTCTTATGAGAGGATTAAACGAACAAGGAATGGTCAACTCAGAATTGTGGTGTTGGGATCCATGGCCACCGTGGTCGAAAAATCGAGAATCTCCCCTGCGGCGGACACCGTGGCGGAACTTGAACTTCCGATGGTGTTCTTCGATCTGGTTTGGTATGAATTCGGGGCGGCTCAAAGTGTTGTCTTCTTCGAGTTGCCCTCCTGTTCCAAATCCCACTTCTCCGACACCATAGTTCCAGGCCTCAAAGCTTCCCTCTCTCTCACCCTCACCCATTTTCTACCCCTCGCCGGAAACATCATCCACCCCTTCACTCCCGGAGATAAACCCACCTTACGTTATCAAACCGGTGATTCCGTTAGACTCACTGTTTGCGAATCCGCCGCTGATTTCGATCATCTCACAGGGGATCATCCCCGGAACTGTGACGACTTCTACTCTCTATCTCCTCGCCTTCCGCCGGCGGCCCGGTCGGAGAACTCAATTTCTTGCCCTGTTTTGGCTCTCCAGGTTACTCTGTTCCCGGAGAAGGGATTCTGCATTGGTTTCGTCAGTCATCACGCCGTCGCTGACGCAAGCACGGTGGCGGCGTTCATGCGGGCCTGGGCTCTGTTTAACAGAGCCCGGCCCGACGAGGCCGGGCTCGGAAAAGAGCACTTTCTGCCGAATTTCGACCGAACCACCGTGACGAATCTCAACGGATTGGATTCAATGTACTGGGACTTGATCGTGAAGTATTCTTGCTCGCCGGAGCCGCCGCCAGTGAATCTCCCGACCAACAAGGTCCGAGCCACGTTCGTGTTGAAGAAGGACGAAATTCAGAAGCTGAAGGATTTGATCACCGCCAAGTTCCCCGTCGGCGGCGTGGCTCATCTGTCGTCTTTCACCGTCGTGTGCGCGATCGCGTGGGTCTGCTACGCAAAATCGGCGGCGGAGGACGAGCCTGAGTACTTCGGCTTCGTGGCGGACTGTCGGAGGAGGCTGAAGCCGGCGCTGCCGCCTAATTACTTCGGCAACTGCGTTTCTATGGTGAGGGCGGTGTTGAAGCGCGGGGAGGTGAAGGGGGGAGAAGGGTTTTTCGTTGCAGCCAAGGCGGTCGGAGAGGCCATTAAAGAAAATGTGTACGGTGAGAAAGGGGTTGTGGACGGCGCTGCGAATTGGCCGGAGGAGTACGAGGAGTTGGTCGGGAAACGCCATTTTGGGGTGTCGGGATCGCCCCGATTCGACTTTTATGCGGCGGATTACGGGTGGGGAAAGCCCAAGAAGGTGGAAATACTGATTATCGACGGCGGAGATTCCATATCGCTCTGTAAATCAAGGGACGTTGAAGGTGGTTTGGAAATTGGATTGTCGAAGCCAATGTTAGAAATGGATGCATTTTTCACAGCTTTCAATCAGCTTCTAATCCATTTATTACGATCTTAAATTTCATACTCGTAAACCATAATAAAATTTGTGTGACTCCTTTGCCACAAATCACACAGATTCATAATCTACTCCTTTCTTGCCAATTAATTTCTTATCAAATGTTCCATAATGTTAATTAATTTTGTGTTTCAAGCCAACATCGATCATTTTCTGTGTTCAAGTACTGTATCAATTTTTTGTGCCTAGGCTACATAACACAGGAAAGTGAATAATAGTTGATCATATCCTTCAGTACTTTTGTGACACTGAAAAAAAATACTTCTTCCATACCACTAAAAGGTCCCTATTTTACATGTTGTCCCCATTTTTTCATTATACTAAAAAGGCCAAACATATTACACTACAAAAAAAAGTAGTATTTTTTATCAACGGAATTCAAAAAAGTAGTATTTTTTTGGATTAGCAACCAAAAATATTTTCTATTAGCAAGGGAATGCCAACGAAGTTATTCTTTATTTTAATTACCAACGAATTATCAAGGGAATCTGAATTTTTTTTGCCAACGCAATTTTACCAACAGATTCCGTTGTTAATCCGCTGGTAAATTAATTTAACAATGGAATTAAAGCTTTTACCAACGGAATATTCCGTTGATAAAAAATAATTTTTTTTGTAGCGTGACTCACTACTAATACATCTTCCATCACACATAAAATAATGATACTCCAAATGGTTACTTATGGATTATACTGAGGGAGTAAACACTTTTTAATGAAAACGTGATATTTTTAATTAATTAATGAGAAGTGATAATTCATTGGGCATGTGATGTTGTAGTTTAGTAAATGGTACACATATGGAAAGAACGCCCTAATTTGCTGTCCACAAGACTGACTTGATGCCATCTGTTATTGTTGGGCCTATATTTTTCCCAGTGATGGGCCTGGAACTATGTGGATGTGTCTTGGGCTACTGGGCCAAGATAACTTTAAAAGTAATGCTGGGCCAAATCCGCTGCAGATCATGGGCTAGAAATTAAAGAAAACAAATGGACTGAAAAATAATTTCATCTTATACTGCTAATTTACTTGATAGCCATTGTCCAATTTCAATTTGCAGCCAGTACACATTCCCTTTTCTAATTGTTGGATCTTCTATTAGTTTGAAATTGAACTTTATCGAACCATACCGAATTAAATAATCCAATTAGAATGTGCATAATTTTTAATTTTTTTTAATAGGTGTACTAGGAAAGCAGAAAGATAAAAGAGTATTTAGTTTTGTAGTTTATAAGAATCAGGCTGGAGATTTAGAATTTGGTGTTTGATATTAGTTGCTAGAAAAATAACACTGGAATGTTATTCTGCATTTTTATTACAACTCAAACAAGAAGCCAAATCAGATGATATATTAGTATATAACAAAGTTTTCATGATCTAGTGATATGAGCAATGAAATTTTGAAGATCCTCACTACTGCCCTCCATACCATCTTTGTTAATGGCACTGCTTATCTCCTTAGCCCTTCTCCTCATCTCATCCCCTTCTTCAGACGCAATCAGCCTCTCCACCGCCCGTTTGATCGTCGACGCTGTCGCCAATTCCTCCCTCTCTTCCCACTCCCTCACAATCAGTCCAACTCCGAGAACCTTCGTTAAGAACTCAGCAACAAATGGTTGGTCGGAATGCATTGGCCAAGCTGCCATCGGAACTCCCATAGAGAGCCCCTCGAAGGACGAATTCCACCCACAATGACACATAAATCCACCCACTGATCCGTGAGCCAATATTTCCAACTGTGGCGCCCATTCTCTCACCACAATTCCAATATCTTCTTGCACGACTCTCTCTTCGAAACCTTGAGGCAACTCCACCCTATGAGCTTCTCCGGAAAATATGTCGGCCTTATCAGCACCCAAAGGAACTTCTGCTTACTTTCTTCCAACCCAATTGCTAGCTCCTTTATTTCTTGGTCCGAAAATGCAATAGTGCTTCCAAAACATACATAAATTACTGAACTGGGAGGCTGTTTGTCCAGCCATTCCAAGCACTCGTGTTGGTTCTCTCTCGAATTAATCCAAGTGTTTAATTTCCTCCTAAGGTTCGGTCTGATGGCAAATTGTTTCTTGTTTCCACTTATCTCCTCTCGCTCTAAAAGATCAAGATATTGACCTTCAAGAGCTCTACTAGTGTTGTAGATATCTCCCTCCCTCCCTTTGAAATCCTCACGATTTTTTAACATGAACTTCGCAGAGATATCCATGGGAAGCTGCTTAATGGAAGCAATAACGTCTCCCTCCACATGGAATGGCTTTCCCAAGGCATTCCACAGAATGTACAAATAATACAAAGCAGGGGAGGTGTAGAAACAGAACAACTCTGTATTGGGAATTGAAACCACGCCCTTAACTGCTTCGGAATTGCACGTGTCGAAGACGACGACGACTCTTTTGGCTTTTGCGGACAGCTGTTGCACAAGTTCGGCAACAGGTTCGCAGAGGCCTCCGTAAGCAATGACTGCGGGAAGAAGATGCTTCGGCATTTTGCCGGCGTTTGCATCCGGATCAGGGGACGGGATTGGTGGAGTAGGGAAATCGTGGAAGATGATTTTTGCCAGGGACTCCGGTTGTAGGCCGGTGGCGCGGTGTTTCACCTGGCGGTTATGGGTGGCGGTTCCGATGAAGTGAACCGGCACGCCGTGGCCGGATATCAGGGCGCCGAGTTCGAGGAGCTGGTTGAGATGGCTTTGGCCGGGAAAGGGAACCATCACAGCTACTATATCGTCGAAGATCGCCATTGATGATGATTATCACTTGGCCTCAATTTGGTTTGATGATGGATTGCTAATGATTCAACTACATCTTTTATAGACTTTTTAGTTTAAACCAACATGCATGTTTTATAAAACCCAATGTTGGGCCCATTCTTTTAATTTGGTGTACTAATTATTACTCTGCGAATATTGAAAAAGTTAAACGTTAAAAAAAATAAAAATGATTGATGTTAAATTCTAAAAAAAGGGTAGTGGGTTAGAAGAAGATATTATACAAATCTACCCCATATGGTTCCCTTGTGGTAAATGTTATGTGCGATATGCACGCGCACGTGTAAATGAAAATTTTCCAAAAATGACCTATTTCATTTACTTTTTTAATGGAAATTCGATTTGCTTATCATACCAAATAAAACCTTTTTATTTTATTAAAAATGATTCTACTAAATTTAAAAAATTAATGTAGTCCCATATTATTTTGAAATTGCGTTAATTAAATTCAATTGCAAATTGATAAAATTACCAAAATTATGCGTGTGGCCATGTTAAAATAAAACTCACTTTAATTATTTTAATTGGTCCCACTAAAGTAGAAAGAAAAAAAATTCAATTTAGACTCATACTTTTTAAAATTACGACAATTTTACCCAATTTTCAAATAAAATTAAAATAATTGACACATTTCGAAAGATGTGAGTGTATTTATTTTTTAAACTTTTGTGGAAATTTTTTTAAAAAATAAAAAGGTATGAGATATTTTTATTTTAAAACTTTGGTAGTCCTCGTATCCATTTTAAATTATTTAATAAAAACTATTTTATTGATTAAAAATAAATAAAATATCAGACAATGAACGCTACTCTTATAGTGATGTCATCGAGTCAGTTGACTTGGGGTCAAAAATTTTGATGATTTTAAAGGGCCACAATGTTTTATTCTATTATGGCAAAAGCACATGCCAGCAGGACATGGAGGGATATTCCGTGTCTCCATATAAACATAATCTTTCTCTCTATATTCTATTAAAATTTATGTATTGCTAGGGGTTTAAATCATGAAGGCGCACGAAAATTGCAAAGGTGCACGGAATGTGCTCCTTGCACCTGGATGCACAGGAGTGTCAATCTACTATTATATACTCCGTCCGGTTCAAAAAGATCCATTTACTTTTTTGCACGTAAATTAAGGAGTACTATTAATTAATGTGTAGTGGGTAATTGTATTAGTAAGTGTATGGGCCCTAACTTTTTATTGTATTAGAGGGAGTGTGTGGATCCCATATATGTAAAAGGGAAATGAGACCCATGTGGACGGACGCCCAAAATAGAAAAATGAGACTCTTCAGAATGGACGGAAGGAGTATTATATATATATATATATATATATATATATATATATATATATATATATATATATATATATATATATATATATATATATATTTATATAATTATTATTTATTATCTGTAATGAAAAAATATAGTATTTTAACGTGTAGCATGGTTACACTATTAAGATATACTCTTATCTATCAAAATAGGAAATGTAATTCTTATTATGAAAGACAAAGACTTGTGTGAGACCGTCTCACGTAAGGGCTTACGTGAGACGGTCAGAAAGTGATAACTTTATAAAAGGAAAGTGATAATAAATTAATGAAAAGTGATAATGCTATTGCATAAATAATTTATAGTATAAATAATAAGTGATAATATTTTATAACGAATGTGATAACATTTTATAGCGAAAATGATAATTATTTTAAAAAGTGAAAAATAATCTTACGTGAGACGGTCTCACACAAGATCTACCCATTATGGAATAGTTAAAATGAATAAATATAATTTTTTTTATGGAGTAAGGGAATATATAATAAAATCTGCAATATTGATTCTAAAGTTGTGTCCAAATGATTGGTGAAGCAGACAGTGAGGCACAAGGTTGGTGTGAAATGGTTGGTGAAGCAGACAGTCATGCACACGGTTCACACTAACCAGTCATACACATGTTCACCCACCTGTCGGGTAATCAATGTGTTTCAAAGCTTAACCATGATTTGGCACTACACATAATAAAATAATAATACTTATAAATTCACGTGCAGAATGCAAATAGAGACTTATGGATGAGATTATGGAAGTAGTACTTTTTAAATTTATTTTTAAGAATAAGTTTTAAAATGTTCAATTTTACAAAAACACTCTTGACTCGGTTGTTGATTCAATTGAAATAAATAATTTAATTGCATATATTTATAATTCGATTGAAAATAATTTTATGACTCAATTATACATATATGAATCGTAACTCAATTAAAGTTTGTTAATCGAGTCACAACCCAAATCAAGGATAATTTTATCCTTTAGAGCATTTTAACCATAACCATTAAATATGTGCATTAAAAAAATATATTAAACCCATTTGGTAAATAAAATTTTAACCTTTTTTATACTCCAATATTTTTTATAATTACGGTCCCTATTCAAATTCATATTTAAGGTTAACATTTAATAGTAAGTGTGTGACGTGTCAATCTCGGCACGTAACTACTAATTAAAATGTGACAAGGCGATGGGGTTGCATGTGACCACATTTAGTGACGTGTACGTCCATGCAGGCATCTCACATCTTTAAGCAATGTTTGTTGGGCAATAATTACAACGTGATACCATTTTACCTTTTAAAATTATTACTCCCTCCGTCCCGGGAAGTATTTCGCGTATTGGTGTGCGCGGAGTTTAAGAAAATTTTGTATTTTTATGTATAAAGTAAGAAAGAGAATATATATTTTAGTTGATTTAATGAAAAATGTGTGTAAAGTTATTGAGAGATGTGAAAAAAGTGTGTAAAGTTTTTGGGAGATGTGAAAAAGTAATTATTATATTGGGATATGTGTAAAAAGTGAGTATTAGTATAATGTATTTTTTACCAAATTTAGTAAAAGTAAAGTGTGAAATACTTTGAGGGACGGATGAAAAAGGAAAGTGTGAAATACTTTGGGGGACGGAGGGAGTATTTTTTATTAAAAATATTATTATATTTTTATTTGAATTATAAAATATCAATTTTTATTTAAATATTATCATTTCTTATTCACTGTAACTCTTTTGGTAACCAGGTCTTACACTAGTATTTACCATGTATGCTTCTTATATTTATTAAACCATGTTTAGATTTTCAAAATCCATACATCATTTTATAAATCTCTTCTATATTCTCAATCCAATCATTTAAGTATATATTATTTCTTATCAATTAATATTTTTTTCTTTTAAATACACCGTACTAAAATCTTAAGTAAACATGACAAATTATCATGTGCATCCACTTTCAAAAATTTATACACTTATATAAACTAAAAAACATACATATGATAATGAATAAAAATATATAAACCTTGTTAGCGAATTTTCTATTGATTTTTTTCATAAAAAAACTGAATGTAAAAAAGTTATACAATTATTAAAAAATATATATACATTATTGAATAAAAAATTTATTTATATATGAATAAATGTGTGCATCCAAATGCACAAAGGATATTATAACTCAACAAACGTATGCACTACTGCACAAGATTTATTAAACATACTTAAACCCAAAAACAAATATCACTTTAATAATATTGGGTAGAAATTTATGTAAGACCGTCATAAAATGATTTACGTGGTACCAATAAGAAGTGATACACTTTATAACGAAAAGTAATACATAATTAATGAAAGGTAATAATAGTATACTATAAAATATTTCACGAATAATTTATGACATGCATAAATAAATAGTGATAATATCTTTAATAAAAAATAATAACATTTTTATAAGAGGTCAATGATTGTAATTTTTTTCTCTGTCTGTCTAGCTATGCTCATTTAATACTAAATTCTTATCCCACCATTTGTTATATGAGCTACCACATTTTCATTCGGAGCCAAAAGCTAAATATTAAGGAAATAGTTAGATTTTATTAAGGCTTTTTACAAGGTATTAATGGCTAAATTGCGATCTACAGTTGATCCTCGGGTTTTTAGCCTTACAAAAATTGTTGGGATTCCTTATGTGTCACTAGGCAAATACTTCTTCGGTACTCCACCATCATTCCCATTTACTGTACCATATTGTTTAAGAAAAATTATATTTTTAATTAATTTTATTGGCTTTAGAGAATATTGTATTATTTGTAGGTAATAAAAAAAATATAAAGAAATGATATGTGTGTAAAAAATAAGTGATAAATTTGAAATTAAAATAATTTTTTAGATTGATAGTTAAAGTAATATTTCTTTTTTTGGGATGTGAAGATAGTGTGGGGCGAATGAATAAGGAAAGTGCGAAGAGTTAGTGTGGGAATCATGGAGTACATTATTGTGTCAAATGTGCACTTCCCACTATTCTGGATGCCTAAAGTGTCCTTACAATTTTTCTTTTAGAAAAAAAGTGAATGACAAGATAAAAGATGTTTATGGTAAATAAAGAGTGAACCAACCTTCTACAAACTCTTGCAAATGGAATCCAATTTGACCTTGTTAGAACATGTAATGTTATCTTAAATAAATGTCAATTGCAGGATAAGCTCATGCAAACACAAATTTTAAGCTGAACTTATCAATGCCTACACAAAATTTAAGTGTAGTACTCTCACGTACATATAAATGTAAATATATGTGATTGAGGCTCTGTGCACTCGGGAGCACGGAGCACAATTTCGTGCGCCTTTGCAATTTTCGTATCTCTTTGGAATTTAAACCCCTAGCAATACATAGATTTAAATAGAATATGGAGGGGGAAGATTGTGTTCACATAGGGACACGGGTCGCAGTAACTTTTGGCAATATATGTAAGATATAAAAATGTAAGCTGCGTTTCTTAATACCTATGTAAAATTCAAGCTTGCTATCACTATGTGCACATATACTTTAATGTAAGATGTACAAACGAGTTATCCATTCATGTCTAATATACAATTTAAGAATATTAACCTAAAAGGGAAACACTTACATAAAATTAAACACAATTTCATTATTACTTTGTGTAATACGTCTGCGCTAACACAAGGAGCTACTCACTAGTACTAGCATATTAGTAGTAATCTTATGCGAATAAATTAATGAATAAAGATGTTTGTTCATATTCTAAATATCCAAATTTTAAATAAACTACATATCAATCCCTTTAAGTTATATTTAACCAAGGAAGATATCGATATCGGTATAAATATCAGTACCTCAAATTTACGGATACATCGAATATCGATATCGATATCGATAAATATATAAAAAATCACGAAAACTTGTAAAAAATAGAGAAAATTAATTAATTAACTTTTCAATATATTATAACTAATTTTAATATATAAATACACTTTAAAATCTCAATAAAACTCATAACGCATGATAAGCAAATCAATAACATATTTAAATAGTATGGAGTCATACAATAATTACTAAAAAACATACATATGATAATGAATAAAAATATATAAACCTTGTTAGCGAATTTTCTATTGATTTTTTTCATAAAAAAACTGAATGTAAAAAAGTTATACAATTATTAAAAAATATATATACATTATTGAATAAAAAATTTATTTATATATGAATAAATGTGTGCATCCAAATGCACAAAGGATATTATAACTCAACAAACGTATGCACTACTGCACAAGATTTATTAAACATACTTAAACCCAAAAACAAATATCACTTTAATAATATTGGGTAGAAATTTATGTAAGACCGTCATAAAATGATTTACGTGGTACCAATAAGAAGTGATACACTTTATAACGAAAAGTAATACATAATTAATGAAAGGTAATAATAGTATACTATAAAATATTTCACGAATAATTTATGACATGCATAAATAAATAGTGATAATATCTTTAATAAAAAATAATAACATTTTTATAAGAGGTCAATGATTGTAATTTTTTTCTCTGTCTGTCTAGCTATGCTCATTTAATACTAAATTCTTATCCCACCATTTGTTATATGAGCTACCACATTTTCATTCGGAGCCAAAAGCTAAATATTAAGGAAATAGTTAGATTTTATTAAGGCTTTTTACAAGGTATTAATGGCTAAATTGCGATCTACAGTTGATCCTCGGGTTTTTAGCCTTACAAAAATTGTTGGGATTCCTTATGTGTCACTAGGCAAATACTTCTTCGGTACTCCACCATCATTCCCATTTACTGTACCATATTGTTTAAGAAAAATTATATTTTTAATTAATTTTATTGGCTTTAGAGAATATTGTATTATTTGTAGGTAATAAAAAAAATATAAAGAAATGATATGTGTGTAAAAAATAAGTGATAAATTTGAAATTAAAATAATTTTTTAGATTGATAGTTAAAGTAATATTTCTTTTTTTGGGATGTGAAGATAGTGTGGGGCGAATGAATAAGGAAAGTGCGAAGAGTTAGTGTGGGAATCATGGAGTACATTATTGTGTCAAATGTGCACTTCCCACTATTCTGGATGCCTAAAGTGTCCTTACAATTTTTCTTTTAGAAAAAAAGTGAATGACAAGATAAAAGATGTTTATGGTAAATAAAGAGTGAACCAACCTTCTACAAACTCTTGCAAATGGAATCCAATTTGACCTTGTTAGAACATGTAATGTTATCTTAAATAAATGTCAATTGCAGGATAAGCTCATGCAAACACAAATTTTAAGCTGAACTTATCAATGCCTACACAAAATTTAAGTGTAGTACTCTCACGTACATATAAATGTAAATATATGTGATTGAGGCTCTGTGCACTCGGGAGCACGGAGCACAATTTCGTGCGCCTTTGCAATTTTCGTATCTCTTTGGAATTTAAACCCCTAGCAATACATAGATTTAAATAGAATATGGAGGGGGAAGATTGTGTTCACATAGGGACACGGGTCGCAGTAACTTTTGGCAATATATGTAAGATATAAAAATGTAAGCTGCGTTTCTTAATACCTATGTAAAATTCAAGCTTGCTATCACTATGTGCACATATACTTTAATGTAAGATGTACAAACGAGTTATCCATTCATGTCTAATATACAATTTAAGAATATTAACCTAAAAGGGAAACACTTACATAAAATTAAACACAATTTCATTATTACTTTGTGTAATACGTCTGCGCTAACACAAGGAGCTACTCACTAGTACTAGCATATTAGTAGTAATCTTATGCGAATAAATTAATGAATAAAGATGTTTGTTCATATTCTAAATATCCAAATTTTAAATAAACTACATATCAATCCCTTTAAGTTATATTTAACCAAGGAAGATATCGATATCGGTATAAATATCAGTACCTCAAATTTACGGATACATCGAATATCGATATCGATATCGATAAATATATAAAAAATCACGAAAACTTGTAAAAAATAGAGAAAATTAATTAATTAACTTTTCAATATATTATAACTAATTTTAATATATAAATACACTTTAAAATCTCAATAAAACTCATAACGCATGATAAGCAAATCAATAACATATTTAAATAGTATGGAGTCATACAATAATTACTAAAAAACATACATATGATAATGAATAAAAATATATAAACCTTGTTAGCGAATTTTCTATTGATTTTTTTCATAAAAAAACTGAATGTAAAAAAGTTATACAATTATTAAAAAATATATATACATTATTGAATAAAAAATTTATTTATATATGAATAAATGTGTGCATCCAAATGCACAAAGGATATTATAACTCAACAAACGTATGCACTACTGCACAAGATTTATTAAACATACTTAAACCCAAAAACAAATATCACTTTAATAATATTGGGTAGAAATTTATGTAAGACCGTCATAAAATGATTTACGTGGTACCAATAAGAAGTGATACACTTTATAACGAAAAGTAATACATAATTAATGAAAGGTAATAATAGTATACTATAAAATATTTCACGAATAATTTATGACATGCATAAATAAATAGTGATAATATCTTTAATAAAAAATAATAACATTTTTATAAGAGGTCAATGATTGTAATTTTTTTCTCTGTCTGTCTAGCTATGCTCATTTAATACTAAATTCTTATCCCACCATTTGTTATATGAGCTACCACATTTTCATTCGGAGCCAAAAGCTAAATATTAAGGAAATAGTTAGATTTTATTAAGGCTTTTTACAAGGTATTAATGGCTAAATTGCGATCTACAGTTGATCCTCGGGTTTTTAGCCTTACAAAAATTGTTGGGATTCCTTATGTGTCACTAGGCAAATACTTCTTCGGTACTCCACCATCATTCCCATTTACTGTACCATATTGTTTAAGAAAAATTATATTTTTAATTAATTTTATTGGCTTTAGAGAATATTGTATTATTTGTAGGTAATAAAAAAAATATAAAGAAATGATATGTGTGTAAAAAATAAGTGATAAATTTGAAATTAAAATAATTTTTTAGATTGATAGTTAAAGTAATATTTCTTTTTTTGGGATGTGAAGATAGTGTGGGGCGAATGAATAAGGAAAGTGCGAAGAGTTAGTGTGGGAATCATGGAGTACATTATTGTGTCAAATGTGCACTTCCCACTATTCTGGATGCCTAAAGTGTCCTTACAATTTTTCTTTTAGAAAAAAAGTGAATGACAAGATAAAAGATGTTTATGGTAAATAAAGAGTGAACCAACCTTCTACAAACTCTTGCAAATGGAATCCAATTTGACCTTGTTAGAACATGTAATGTTATCTTAAATAAATGTCAATTGCAGGATAAGCTCATGCAAACACAAATTTTAAGCTGAACTTATCAATGCCTACACAAAATTTAAGTGTAGTACTCTCACGTACATATAAATGTAAATATATGTGATTGAGGCTCTGTGCACTCGGGAGCACGGAGCACAATTTCGTGCGCCTTTGCAATTTTCGTATCTCTTTGGAATTTAAACCCCTAGCAATACATAGATTTAAATAGAATATGGAGGGGGAAGATTGTGTTCACATAGGGACACGGGTCGCAGTAACTTTTGGCAATATATGTAAGATATAAAAATGTAAGCTGCGTTTCTTAATACCTATGTAAAATTCAAGCTTGCTATCACTATGTGCACATATACTTTAATGTAAGATGTACAAACGAGTTATCCATTCATGTCTAATATACAATTTAAGAATATTAACCTAAAAGGGAAACACTTACATAAAATTAAACACAATTTCATTATTACTTTGTGTAATACGTCTGCGCTAACACAAGGAGCTACTCACTAGTACTAGCATATTAGTAGTAATCTTATGCGAATAAATTAATGAATAAAGATGTTTGTTCATATTCTAAATATCCAAATTTTAAATAAACTACATATCAATCCCTTTAAGTTATATTTAACCAAGGAAGATATCGATATCGGTATAAATATCAGTACCTCAAATTTACGGATACATCGAATATCGATATCGATATCGATAAATATATAAAAAATCACGAAAACTTGTAAAAAATAGAGAAAATTAATTAATTAACTTTTCAATATATTATAACTAATTTTAATATATAAATACACTTTAAAATCTCAATAAAACTCATAACGCATGATAAGCAAATCAATAACATATTTAAATAGTATGGAGTCATACAATAATTACTACTTATTGTTTAATACTCCCTTCGTCCCACAACAATGAGTGCATTTTACCATTTTCGTCCGTCCCAACACAAGAAGTGTATTTCCCTTTTTAGTGAATGAGACTCACACAAAATAATTAATATATCTCCAGGGGAGCCACACACCATACTAATACACCTACCCACTATAAATTAAAATATTATTTCTCTCACCTCAACTATCCCCAACTACCCATTAGATATTATATCCCTTAATCTACGTGCAAAAAAGTTTCGCCACTCTTGTTGTGGGATGGCGGGAGTACATAATAACTAATACCAAAATGATGACCTATGAGGCTCAAATGTAAAACATGTCAAGCCGTCTAAATCTAAACAATATTGGTATCAGTTCATCGAATTAGAGAAATTTTGAATATAGTTCTGAATGTGTCATCTAGTCACAATATACTGTGTACGTGAACCTTCTTGATTTACTTAGTCATAATAATGTTAATGAAAAGTGATAACAATTTTAATAAAAAGTGATAATTAATTAATCAAACGTAAAACAATCTTACCATAACATGGTTTCACGAAAGTGTTGCTTTATTTTTTATTTTATTTTTTTAAATTAAACATATTAATACAAAATAATTATTTTTTTAAAAATTATAGATAATTTTTCGATATATTCGATATATCCTCGATATTTTGTCGATATTGTATCGATATTTTCTCGATATATCTCGAAATCTAGAAAAATTTGAGCTGAGGCAATTCGATATCGATATTGTTACAGATATTTCCGATATTTCTCGATATATCCTCTCTTTTTTCCCCATATCAATATCGATACTCTAAAAAAATTGATATATCGTGGATATATCGCGATATTTTCGTCCTTGTATTTAACTATGTGGTTTAGGTTTTATAGTTTTAAGAATTAGGATTATAATTTTAGAGTTCAGAATTTTTTTATATTGAAGAGTAAATAAAAAAAACACATGCATTTCTTATAGTAAATGTATGTCAACATTTAGCATCACCCTAAATCAATCTAGTAACACGCGTTTAAATAATTTGACCATTGACGCTATACGTAGGCTACTTGGATTGGGCTACGGACGTCATACATGGGCTAGTTTAATAGATTGGGCCAGCGACTCTACATGGGCCGGGCCGGACATGGTATTTGTAATTTCGACACCTCACCCAAATTTTGCTTAACAATAATAATGGCGGGACTTTTGGCTCAATTGAAATCAGGGTTTCACTTTCGCAGCGCTTCGACTTCAAAGCAAACGTATACGCATAAACCCTTCCTTTCTATATTGCAGAAATGGATACTTCGAACCCGGCCGTTTTTGTCAACGCGGAGCTTCTGCGGATGTTCGTCGGCCGGAGGGTTCGTGCGCTGATTCAGGTGCTCAGAACCGACGGCGGCTCCGTTGTCGGAAAATCCACGGATGAGCAGCAAATTGTTATCAAAGGAACTCCTACTGCCCCACTCTCCACCTTCGTCGAGGTTATCGGCATTTCTGATACTAACCAATCTATTAGGCCTGAAATTTGGACCAATTTTGGGGACGATCTAGGTTTGTAAATTGTTTTACCGCTTTAATTAAATATCGTATTTGTTATTTTTTCCATTGCAAAGTTGCTGTTCTGTTCTGTTCTGTTCTGTTCTGTTCTGCCATTTTTACATGATGATGCTATTATTTTTCTCTTAAATTACCTTTCATGTTCTGGTTGATTTTGCCCGATTGAAATGGTTGGAAGAGATGATATACTGAGATTGTTTTTATGGTTGTTATAGAAGTGAAAATATAATGAAACCCTGAGAATTTAGTTGGATGAGTTCTAAATCATCAAACCAAAGAGTGACAGAATAAACAGAGCTCTTGTGTGTATGCATAGAAAACTTTGCATATTTTTAAAGGGGTGAAGAAGAGATTGGAGTCATTCATAGAAATGTAATTTTTCTTGTTGTCAAATAGGTTCATGTCTGTAACTGCGTGCTTCTTGCTTACTGATGGTATTCAAACTAATATTGTGTGTTTTAAGGAATGTGATATAATTGTATCTTGAAAGCTTGTCATGTTATCTACTTAGAAAGTTGGAATGATGTCAAGGGCTTCAATACAGTTATTTTACTATTTTACTATTTTACTTTTATGCATTTACTGAAAAAAGTTAGAAATCTAGCGTCTTCATGTAGTTATGGTAATGTTTTCCCATGAAATACATAAGAATCACTGGAGGTATTTTATGTGGCTAATATCAATGTACACGGCTCTGCATGTACTTGAGGGAGAGACGGTTGACTGTTGGCGATTAAGTATATTGCAGAAGATTTTGTTTTAAGTTGTTGTTGTGTTGTATTAGAGCCAAGTCTAGATGTTGCTTTGAGTTATTTTACTTTTATGCATGTACTGAAAAAAATTAGAAATCCAGCATCTGCATATATGATGGTAATTTCTCATGAAATACATAAGAATCATTGGAGGTCTTTTATATGGCTAATATCATCGTGCTTGGGCTCTATGCGAACTTGAGGGAGAGATAGTTGAATGCTGGCGATCAAAAGTTCATAGCTGAAGATTTTGCTTTGTGTTATTTTTGTGATGTATTGGAGCTATCTAGATGTACTTTTCTGATGTTATATTTGCAAAATGTTTTTTCAGATATTGCGAGCTACAATAATGTTTGTCAACTTGCGAATGGGGATTTCAAACACTTGTTCATCTGATTAGATTTCTTGGGAGTGATCTTTTAAGGTTGTGAAGTGGCATCTCTTTGTCACAAATATGCAGACTCTGTAGGTGTTTGTGGTGGCTTATGGCAATATATGTAATTATTGAATCGTTGGTTTTGTCAAATCTTGAATTTATTAAAGTTGTAGAGCTTGTTATGGTAATATGGACTGAAGCATTTGGTTTGAATTGCTTTTCTCTGCAAGAAAAAGGTCCCTTTTCAGCTTTACTTGGAGATTTTCTACATGCTGCTATTATCAAATTTAATCAATACAAAAGCTGATTGATTACGGTTAGGAGCTTGGTTCTTAGATCGAATTGAAGAGTGAATGATAGTGATATCATCGAGTGGTAAATAATGATAATGGGAATGATTATAATTAAAGGTAGTAATAGTATAGCTTAATATATATCAAATGGAAATAATAATGTGAGTGATTGCTGATTTATTAGGTAATGATATTTTAAATATAAAAAAAATGAAAAGAGTGGAGTAGCTTGGAAATGGTGATCTAGCATACCACTGGAGTTGCTCTTATAAAACCTGCAACATTGTGCATTAATCAAACGCGTTGAGTGACAATTAAGAATATTGGCAAACTACTCACTCCCAAAAAGCACATACTCATTCTTTTGTTATTTACCCCCCTCCCTTACTATGGAGAATGGTGAATCGGAGCAAGTGATCGATGACATTGGAGATCCATTGTTTGATAATCTGGAGCAGCAAGACAACTGGGATGGTGTGCCTATGTCCCTCTACCAGGGCTTCTAGTACCCTAACTTCCTACTCAGGGCTTTGTTGTTGTCCGAACAAATCTTCACAGCTCATGACACTGACATCGTACTAGCCTCCAGCCTAAATCCGGAACCACCTGGATGAAAGCTCTCCTCCACACCCTCCTCAATCGTCACCCCCGGAATCTTCCCCCTTCTCACCACCAGCCCCCACAAGCTCGTCGAATCGCTCGAGTGCACCTACAACTTCCCCCTCCTCGCGGCTTCGCCCATCAGATTCCGGTTGACCCTCCCCACCTCTACTCCACTCACCTGCCCTACCAGCAGCTCCCCCCCTCTCTCCTCAACTCCAAATGCAAGATCGTCTACATTTCCAGGAACCCACTTGACCACTTCGTTTCCGAGAAGGAATTCCTCCTCAAGGTCCGAATGCAACCCAAATCTGAGCCTCTGTTTGTCGACCGGGCATTCGACATGTTCTGCAGAGGTGTGCACGCTTTCGGGCCCTTCTGGGACCATTTTCATGGGTATTGGAAAACGGGTTTGGAGGATCTGAACAGGGTTCTGCTTCTGCAGTACGAGGACCTGAAGACCAACCCTGTTTCCAACCTGGATAAGATTGCTGACTTCTTGGGGCTACCTTTCTCCGATGAGGAAAGGAAGAGTGGCGTGATGCAAGATATATTGAATCTGTGCAGCTTCGATAATCTCAAGAATTTGCTGGTTAATAAGACATGAATCCATGCTGGCGAAGTCGACTCGTTCTACCTGAAAATAGAGATAGAATACTGGAAAAACCATGTCACTCCCGCAATGGCCGAAAGGTTGAAGATGTTGGGATAAGTAGATCCACATTCATTCCTAAGGGACAAATAAAGAAGAGCATAAAAAGCACAACACAAGAATTTACGTGAAAAAATTCCAAAATCAGAGAAAACCAGGAACCGAGAAAATATCACTATGTGAAAATTTTTTACAATCACACAGAATTTCTTCTCCCGACCCCAATCCCTACACTCTTACAAATCTTTGACTAATTCACACCTTTCTCCCCATTCTCACAACTGAGAATCCAAGAAAGGAATTTAACTAGAATCAAATACAGAGATTAAAGTACACTTGATTGGTGTACATGAGATCAAGTCCAAGGTCTCCTTATATAGCACCAAGGATCCCCCCCTTTTACTCTTCATCCGATGTGAGACAAAGAAATAAAAGAAATTCGTCTTTTATTCTTGACAAAAAACCAACAATCTCCATCTTGTCAAAATAAAAGATGATACATTGTCTTCATCGACAATTCATTCTCAACCATGAGAATCCCTTAGAATCAATCATTCTAAGAATCATTGTCTTCATCGACAATACATTCTCAACCCCGAGAATCTTACTCCACCATATGAGTAGACTACTTAGAATCAATCATTCTAAGAATTTCTTGCGGCATATATCGAAAATACATTCTGATATTTATGGTGCTACTTCCACCTCTTGGTTCCCCTGGAAGTCCATCAGCCATCGATATACATCCACCACATACCCTACATCACCTGCCAAGTCAATGCCCGTGTGCAAACTTGTGGATCAACTAATATTATTACATCTTTTTTCATGACAACTGAACATGTCATAAGGATCCCCAATAATATTAACTCAACATTCGGAACTGTTGTCGCACCAGCTCCTCCTTGACCAGAAACGTTGCTCCACCGTAAGCAATTACCATGCCATTACTCCACCTTGAGCAACTACTGCACTATTGCTACACTTAAGCAAAAACTGTCTGTACCGATATGACGTCGCTGCCTTTTACCTCCAGCTACACCAGGTTTGTCCGAACCCTTTTTCTACTGAAAGTGTCGTCACTTGAAGCTGATTCCAACTCTTCGGTATTCATGATGCTTTTCCACTTGTCAGTCCGCTACTCTTTACCGATCTAGCACCACTGATACCAAGTACCACATCGTCATCTTCCCCGTTGAATCTTCGCTTCCCCACGCCACCAGTCATTACCGAAAAATTTGTTACTTTCAAACCTCCTTGAGCCGACATCCATGGAAAACCCCATGCCGCTGTTAAGCCAACTCCACTGCCGGGAGTCCCAACAATTCACATTGCTGCAGGTCCAAGAACTCCGTCAAAAATAGTTGTCCCGCATATCCTAACCCTTGCCACGCCACTGTCACCACAGTTCGGCGCATTTTACTGCAAGAAATGAGATGTCACCGTATCCTGCTGATCTTCTGACCTTCTTGTGCCACTAGCTTTTCCTACTTCTTTCATGTGACCCTTAGCCTAATGAATAACCCTCTTCCTCTCATAAAGTCTATTCTGATGTGCCACTAGCTTTTCCTACTTCTTTCATGTGACCTTTAGCCTAATGAATAACCCTCTTCCTCTCATAAAGTCTATTCTGATGTGGAAGGTCAGACTATGCTGCAACCACAGAGCATACTAAGTACTTTATAAGCGTCCGAATCGGGCTCTAATACCACTTGTTGGGATAAACAGATTCAAATTCATTCTTAAGGGATAAATAAAGAAGTGTATAAAAGGCACAATACAACAATTTATGTGGAAACTCCAAAATCGGAGAAAAATCACGGACCGAGAAAATACCACTACGTGAAAATTTTTTACAATCACACAGAATTTCTTCTTCCGACCCAATCCCTACACTCTTACAAATTTTTGGCTAATTCACATCTTTCTCACCATTCTTACAACCGAGAATTCAAGAAAGGAATTTAACTAGAATCAAATACAAAGATTAAAGTGTACTTGATTGGTGTACTTGAAGTCCAAGGGTCTCCTTATATAGCACCAAGGATCCATCCCTTTTTACTCTTCATCCGATGTGGGACAAAAAAATAAAAAAAATCATTCTTTTATTTTTGACAAAAAACCAACAGAAGAAGATCATGGGTGAGAAAATGAGTGGATCAGGTTTCAAGGTGGATGCATTCTTCAAGTATTAACAGGATGGATTAATTTGTGTGTTTTCTTTCTATTTTAGATGGATTTCATCAGTATGTTTCCTGGTTAATTTTGTCATTTACGGATTTGTATTGCTTTTCTTTAGATGGATTTCATCAGTATGTTTCCTGGTTAATTTTGTCATTTACGGATTTGTATTGTTTTTCTTTGGTAATAAAAAATGACCATTCAAATTCAGTGATTTCAGAGCATTTATTATTTTTGCACTGGAGTCATGTTTTAGCAGAGTTGAAAGTACTCATCTCTTAATTTGCACTTTTAGTATCTTATTAAGATGCAAATTTTGTTAGGGATAATAGAATTCTTAAAGCATGTGTCCAAATTTATGGAGAAATAAACATCATAATAATATTAAAAATGTCTTGTGTCATGATTAATATTTTTTCCCATTTTATCTCTACCTAAATTTCTTTTATTACATCTTTAACTTAAATTAATAATAGATAAATTATTTATTTTGCATGCAAGACTATTTGCATTCATTTAAGCCAATCAAGTCTTTTGGAGTACCTTAATTAACTACTAATATTAATATTTCACATTGAATTCACAAAACCCTTTAATGAGTAATTAATATGGAATGGGAATCAAATATTATAAAGTGAAAGTGTCCTACGGTGACAATGTAAGTATTGGAGATGAAGTTCATGAACGAATCCAGGACGGCAATGGAAGCTTATTAAATGCTTGGCTAGATGAGAGGGAAAAAGATGAAGAGTCGGATGTGACTTCGGAGAAGGAGACGAAGCTGCCGCTTTGAGAGTAGTGATGTTATGAGTTGTGAGGTTAAATTTTTTTAGGACTATCTTCTAAAAGAATTGAGACAGAAAATTGATTATGTTTAAGATTTGTGTATGTATCAACTTAATTTTTTTTCATTGATTAAAAGAATGGATAAAATTGAAGGCAATTTGATTTTGTGTTGTCTAATATTTTCCCATGGAGTTCCATTCAAGTAAAAGATTCATGTGAACTAATTGTTCGCTCTATGAAGCACAACGATTATCATCGTATAACGTAATATTTCAGGAATGACCTTAAAAGTTACATGCGTAAATTTTTACCAAGCATCACCCAATAATAAATAGTCTTGCATATTTGAATAAAGTTGAAAAGTTATAATTTGTGCTTAGTACTCAAATAAATAATTGATATATTTTATGATATGATAAAATATTTCAAATTGATGACTGTTTATGAATTTATAATCCAAAAAGTAGTGGAATTAACTATGAAGTGCTGTTTGATCCACCATAATAACAAATGTATTGTTTATTTCAAATTCTAAACTATTTGATCCGTCAATTATGTATGATTAATTTGAAGTTCTTCACTTTTATTATGATCTAGAAAATTTTGCATCATTACGTAATTGTATTTTTTATTAACATTATTATTATTATTTGTAAGATTTCTACCAGCTACAAGATGAATGAATTTAATAAAAATAATAAAAAGGGCTTATACATTCGTTTTTCTTTTTTAATCGCAATATAAACTTTTAAGGTTTTTTTTGTTTATCTAATGATAAATTATTAATATATCATTGCATATGAACACTACTTTTATATATCATATCATAATCTTAAATTTACTAGCTTCAAGAAACGTTTTTTTTTAATTATTATTTCCACTTATTCCTTTTTATAACATATTTAACATTCTCCCAAAATATTTTATATTTACATTATATTAATATTAGATTTATATTAATAACTTCATATTCATAATATTCATAATAACTACTTTAATTTTCTCCCTCCGTCCGCTTCTAAGGTGTCCATTTTACTATTTTTGGCATCCGGTTTAAAGGTATTCATTTCCCCTATGTAGTAAAAAGTACACAATATGGCCTAATACTTCCCTCTAATACAGCTACCCACTTTATATATAATAATAATACTCTTTAATCCACGTGCAAAAAATAAACGGACATCTTATAACCGGACGGAGGAAATATTATTATGGTGTACATTCATATTCTATTCAATTAATTTTGTATCGATCAATCTTTCCATTCCTTCATTCTTTTGATTAAGTTTAATGCATGCACCTTTTAATCTTTTCACAATTATTTATTTTATATAATCTATAAAAACTCAAATAAACAACTTAAAATTAAATAATTAAGATTAAAACTTATTTATTAATCATATTATTCTTTAATTGTATTAAAATTTTTAAAATATTTTTGTTTATAAAATAAAAAAAAAGAATATAATTTTTTTTATACATCTCGAAAATTCTATATAATTCTTCTAGGTGTATAAACTATAAAGTGTGAAATAATTTTCAAAATCAATAACATTCTTAAAGGTATAAATTAATTTCCACAATTAATGTCTTTTAATCATTTAAAGTATTAGAAAAAAAAAAGAAACATTAAATACAAGGGTAGGTCTTGCACTGTCTCACGTGAGACCATTTTTCACTTTTTAAAATAGTTATCACTTTACTATAAATCGTTATCACTTTTCCAATAAAATGTTATCACTTTTTATTTACACTATAAATTGTTCATGAAAGAGCATTATTACTTTTCATTAATTTATTATCACTTTCCATCATAAAAGTTATCACTTTCTAGCCATCTCACGTAAGCCCTTACATGAGGCGGTCTCACACCAGTCTTTGCCTAAATACAAAAAGTCACTAACATTTTTAACTACTTATCATGAATATATTTTATTATGACTAAACAAATTAAAAATAAAATTTAAAAAATAATCATTAATTTATTATCAAAATAATCTACAATAATATCACATGAACAATAAATATAAATAATAAAATAGTTCACATAATATCGAGACAAATATAAAATAAAAAAATACTCTAAACTTTCATTTTAAATTTAATTAGTATATTGAAGTAAAGATTTTTATTAAAAAAAAACTAATTGCATTCATGTAAAAAAAATTAAGAGAAGATATGAATGATTATAGTATAAAAAAAAATAAAAAATTAAGATACTCAATATTATATCACTAAACAAGTAAAGGTTCAATATTAAAATAGTATAGAATTAAGAAACTAATGACAAAGAACAGAAAAAATACATACAACAATTTACTTATTTAATATTTTATCAATTAATTATATATTAGATGAACATTGTTCAAAAAAAATTATTAAAGTTTTATGTAATTAATAAATAGATGATTTACTTAAATAATTTATTATTATATCGAAAATAATTTTTTAAAATAAAAAATCATAAAAAATTTTACAAAATATGACATGTATGCGACGTGCATCGCAAGTCTAAAAAAACTAGTTATTATAAATTGATTCAATTGTTGGTTGAATAGAACACTGATAATTACATGCCATATCCTTAAAATAAAAAAATAAAACAGTTATTAAAAAATGGAGGAAAAATATCACAATGGGTCATGTAAGTGGTTGATTCCAGCTAGGAGTGGCAATTCCCGACACGACACGACACGACACGACATGATAGCATGACATGAGCATGATACGATAATTGGGGGTTAGTGTTTGACCTTATTGGGTTCGTGTCATTATCGTGTTAACCTAATAAGAACACGAAAATTTCGTGTCGTGTTCCTGTCGGGTTCGTGTCAACCCGTTAAACACGATTAATATTAACAGATGACACATTAACCCGTTAACAACCCAATATAGTCATAAAATTAGAAAAATATATGATAAAAATACTTAATAATAATTTTAAAATATATTAATTTAAAAAATTATTTATTTTAATTAGTATTTTTATTTTTTTTATTTTTTATTTTCTTATCGTGTTGTTATCGTATCGTTTCGTGTCAACTCATTATTTTTCGTGTTCGTGTCATGTTGGAACGAATTCTTATCTGTCGTGTTCGGGTTTGCCCTTATCGTGTCGTGTCACTATCGTGTCGATACGAAACTCAACCCGTTAGCATGAATTGCCAACCCTAATTCCAGCCTCAATTCTTTATTTTTTTTGCAATTCTCAATTTTAATTTTTTCTTATTAAATTTTAGTCATTTTTTTAAAATTTAGTTTTTTTTTCACTTTTGGCCCAAATTTTTTATAGTTAAGGACAGATTTTTGACATTTTTGAATAAAAGGACTAATTTTGGATAGAAAGAAAAGCAATAAATTTGAGAAAACATTAAATTGGAAAAAATTATTAAAATTTGACAAAAACAAATTAAAAATGATTAAAATTGAAATCAACCATACTTACTGAACCTATTGTGATATTTTCTATAAATGGACAATGCAATTCGATCCATTAATTTGATCCCAACCTATAGCATTTAAATGACATAAAATTATTATAACATTCTTTATTAATGTTGGCTTTTCAAGTCAAAATAAAATTTTGGTTTTTCCTTACACATGTTTCTACACTTCAAGTCAAGAGAAAGAGAGAGTACAAGATATGAGAGAAAAAAAAATCCAAACCACATCTTATCACTTTTGAAAAATTTTAAAGTGAGTTAAAGATTCACTTAATATTTTAATGCCACTTTATACGGAAAAAGAGAAAATTCAAGAAAATTTTTCCTCATTATAAGTACTGACATGTGTCGGTGAGGGTGGGGTAGTTCAAGCATATCACTTTAAAAAGGGGCAAATTAGATGTTTTTAAAACATTAGGGCAAACTTGATATACCATACTTGAAATATGGCATTTTGAGTGATGTCCCTTTTATTATTCCTGATCATGATCATAATGTCTTCCAAGTAAATATTTAAAATTCAAACTTTTTTTGTTGCATCAGAATAACAGAGGGAATCATCTTTGTGGTAAATATTTAAAAAGATTTATTACTAATTAGTACAAAATATACATTAATATTACTAGTAGATACAAACTATATATTTTATTATTATCCACTACAAAAATACTTATTAAAAAGTCTTAATTACCCCTTTATATATCAATTAGTTTGAATAGGTAGAAATTCACGTTTATATGTTAATTTATTTTATATATGCTATATTTTATTTCTCTCTCCACTAATCTCCATAATCAATCCATTCTACACAATAGGAATCCTTTCATCGGTGCCTATCAATCGTAAAGATAATCAGCCGATAGAATATGAGTTAGATGTCCGAAGTCAGCATGAAAATTGATGAAATTATCAATCGTGCCGCTAGATATTCTGCCCTGCTCGAGCACCTCTCGACGGATCTTGACCTTTCCAATGCTGCATTATCTCTGGGAAAAATCGTCAATCAGAATGGTGTAATCCGTGTACAGAAGTATTTATCACAATATATTCTGAAATATGTGTTCAAAAATATTTATCTGTGTTCAAAAATATTTATGACGATGCATTATGAAATCTGTGTTAAAAAATATATTTGAATGTGATTCATGTTCAGAAATATTTATCTTGTGTTAAAAAATATTTATCATGATGCATTCTGAAATCGGTGGTAAAAAAATATTTATGTATATTTCTAAATATTTTTGAATATATCAGATCAATTGTGGTAATTAATTTATTTATAATTGATTTTGAATATATTACAAATCTGAAATATGAATATTTCTAAATATTTCTAAATACATGGTGGAAATATTTTATCGGATTAATATATAATCAATCTTGATTAAATTGATTCTGAATATGTATAATTCTAAATATTTCTTAATACATTAAATTGATTCTGAATATGTATATACTTCTAAATATTTCTGAATACATCAAATCAATTGTGGTAGTCTATTACACATAATTATAAATTAAATAGATTTTGAATACATTACAAATCTGAAATCTGAATATATTTCTAAATATTTTCTGAATACATGGTGAAAATTTTTTATCAGATTAATATATAATCAATCTTGATAAATTTTTAAGTCATTTCGGAATATTAAAATAATATGATTCGATAATTTGTTAACTAATTTATTTCTGAATATAATACTAATCAAATCTGAATACAAAATATTTAGTGTGCGACTGGATTGACTACTTCCAAATAAATTTCCTAATTTAATGGCATTTTAATTCCTGAATACAATAAATTTTATATAGGATTAAAATAGGTATTTAATGGGTTCAATTTGTACCTCATCGTATTTTAAATAGAATAATGTATATATATATATATATATATATATATATATATATATATATATATATATATATATATATATATATATATATATATATATAATTTGTACCTATGAGTAATGGATCCTATTTAAAATTCAGACTTTTTACTTCATCAATTCCATCCCATGTGAAGTAATCTCTATATATGCATACACTCGGATATCCTTTGAAGAAATACATATACTTCATCATCTTAGTGAGCTGTCTTAGTAAGCTCATTCTCTCTATTTTATTCAGGTGTTTGTAAGATGTAAGAATGAAGGTGATAGTGATAAGCAGGGTGAAAGGTGGTAAGCATGAAGTTGGCGAAACCATGCACCCCAACTCCTGAAAACGGCCAAAGCTACAAGATTTCATTCATGGACGAACTCAACCCCACCATGAACGTTATTTGCATTCTCTACTACGAAAGCCCGGCTTCCATGGATAAGCAAGCAGGAGGAATCACTAAGCTCTAATCTGGTCCCTTTTCTACCCTTTTGCTAGAAGCAAGGATGAAAATATCGATATCGGTACCTCAAATTTACGGATATGTTGATGGATATATCAAATATCGATATCGATATTGGCACAAATTTAAAAAATCACGAAAACTTGGAAAAAAAAGAAGAAAAATGATAAATTAACTTTTCAATATATTATAACTAATTTTAATATATAAGTACACTTTAAAATCTCAATAAAACTCATAAAACATGATAAGCAAATCAATAACAACATATTTAAATAGTTTGAAGTCATATAATAATTACTACTTATTGTTTTATACACAATAACAAATACCAAAATGATGATCTATGAGGCTCAAATGTAAAATATGTCATGTCGTCTAAATCTAAAAAATATTGGTACCAGCTCATCGAATTAGAGAAATTCTGAACATAGTTTTGAATGTGTCAATAGTACGTCGTTTTATCGAATTAATCCAACGTAAAATAATTTCATCATGAGATGGTTTCACGCAAGTGTTGCTTTATTTATTTATTTTTTTTTATTTAATTAAGCATATTAATAGAAAAAAAATGTATTTGGTTAGTAAAAGTAAAATAATTTTTTTTAAAAAAATTATAGATAATTTTCGATATATCCTCGATATATTATCGATATTTTCTCAATATATTTCGATATCTGGAAAAATTTAAACTGTGACAACTCGATATCAAAATTTTTATTAATATTTTCCAATATTTCCTCGATATCATAAAAGAAATATCTTTTTCCTTAATATCGATATCGGTACTCTAAAAAAAGAGAATATCGTGGATATATCATGAAAATTTTGGGATATTTTCATTTTTTATATTTACTTCCTCCATTTGGATGGGGATTCCTTATATTATGGAGTAACATTTCATGTGTCACATTATTAATTTACTGTTTGACACGTAAGAGAAGCGAAACTATATACACTAAAAAGGAAGACACAAACCCTAAGGAAATTGTTAGATTTTTTCCTATATTACGTGTTAATCTTATAACGAGTGTCACAAAAGATAATACATAAAAATTAACGAGTGTCACAAAAGATAATACATAAAAATAGCGCAGGAGATCAGGTGTACTCATTCCAACTCAACTTCACAACCCCCATAAAAAAAGTGTATATAATCCAATATTCCCACAACACATTTTAATTTTAAAATGGTCATCTTTATTCTCTCCGTCTTCAACTCATTTCCACAATTTCCATTTAATTTTAAAATGGTCATCTTTATTCTCTCCGTCTTCAACTCATCTTTACAATTTCCATTTTGATCTATTCTCAACTCACCTTCCCCATCACATAAGAGGAAACAACAATAAATTCAATAATCTTATAATAAAATTTTCAAATTTATCATCAACAATTTAAACACATATTACACACTTTACAATTTATTTAATACCCAAAAATATCAAACTACACTTAAAAATAAATCAAAAAAAGCAATAAATCAAAGTGTAAAGGTGAGTAGGGGTGGAGGAAGTATCAAACTACTTAAAAAAAATAAAACGTTACTTTTATCAATATCCATTTAAATAGGAAATGTAAACTTGAAACAATTATTGAAGGAAAATTAAACTTCACATAAATTTTGAGAAGAATACACTTTTGGTCCCATACGAAAAATCTCATTTCATTTTTGGTCTTTTTCAATGCACTTTTGGTCCCGTTAGTTTTTTTTGGGATTTCCGTCTAATAAGTAAACAGAAGTAGCACGTGCGCTCACGTGGCCGTTATTTGAATAAGATTGAACGGGGATGAACGATTCACACTATTTCTAATTACCTTTTCATGAACCCTAAAATAGCATTCTCAAATCTTCCAAAAATCACTTAATCACACTCTACGCGATTGTAATCGTTGATGGAAGAGTGTAATCGGATTCCCAATCAGCTACCGCCGGCAGTGGTGGTGGTGGAGGCAGAGAGAAGCCGCTCCACCCACCACTCAATCGAGACACTTGTGGTGGAGTTAACAGCTACCAGAATCATCGGAGTTATAGCCGGAATCATTGGTCGGCTTGCGGCGGCCGCCATTTTGGGGGCCACGGAGAACACGACGTGGAGGTCGTCTGTCTTTCAAGATTTTGATTTGATTTTCAGGATTTGCGTTCTTGAATTTAAAGATTTTTCGAAACACAAAAAAAAACAAAAGGGCAAATTTTAGTTTTTGAAAGCCAGGTGTTTTAGAATAGAGATTCACTTTTGGTTTCGAGTTTTTCATTTAATTAGAACAAGTGAGGATTTGTTTTTCCGTCCCTCAAGTTGTTGTGTATATGGAAAGGTAGCGTACAACTTGTTCGATACTTTGTCTGTAGAAAGTTTTCAACTTTTTCTTTGATTTTCTTTCACCCGTTCTTTAGCTTATACTCGAGCTTTCTCGGCCCAAAAACTATCCCGATGAAGCAGACCTCAAAGCCCACAATGCTTTAGAGGGATGTGAGGCAGAGACATAGGGCAAATGAGTGGCTGAGATTAGACTCCCGAAGAACCGAACCAGGCTTTGGCTGGGAACATTTGACACGGCTGAGGATGCAGCTCTGACTTATGATAAAGCTGCTTATAATCTTGTCGTGAGATTTTGGCAGATTATCGAAGTAAGAAACCAAGTTAGAAACTTAAACATTGAAGGATAGATCTATGAACGAAGAAATGAAACGAGAACACGAGGGTTTTTTAGAGTTGTTCGGCTCACATAACGAGCCTACATCCACTATGGAGAGAGACCCTTTATTGCTACATGATTGTGGAGGTGATTACACTTTGAAGTATGCTGATAAACAGCTTATATACACAAATATGCTCTGTCAAACTTATGGCACTAACTCGCTGAAGCATCTTTGAGCACCGTTTGATCTATCTAACGGTTACCAAACTGACTGAAACTTATCCCAACTAACAGCTGAGTTGTCAAACTACAAAGCAGTACCAATAACCTCCGATAACATATCCGTTTTAGCCATCCAAAAACCCTCACGAACAGGCCCTGTTCCATGCATGCACCTGGTGCATGATTTGTGGTATCCCAACTTGTGATGAACCTGCTGTATACAATTTCCTCATGCAGCTTGTACATTAATCGCTTGTGATCACCTTGTCAACACTTAAACCACACTTAGCCATGTGCATTAACGTTTACGCCTCACAAATCTAATAGGAGAGTTTGCTATATTCAACTTTACTCACCTTAGGCATCAGTTATGTCGAGATTCCAGCGATTTCAAACCCATGCAATACGCTGTTGATGCTAAGCTTCAAGCTATTTGTAAAAGCTTGGTCACTTCACAAAAACTGGGGAAATTAGGGAAGAGGAGTTTGGTCTCTTATCAGACCCCTGAAACCTCAGGATAATCTTGTCTCCAAGGTTGAAAATTTGTTCGATGGATTGAGACATCCCTCAATCGAAGCAGTGAAGTTGGAAGCCTCAGTATTGTAATCATCTTCAGCATCACATTTTTCATGTGATGATTCATCATCTGTTGGACCAGCTTCACCAGAGTCCGACATCACCTGTAGTTCTCCCAGCCCTGCTTCGATGAATTCGGTAAGACTAATCCAAAAAGGAAGTAAGCAATCGACCAAACCAATCTTTCTGTGGAGGCGACGAAGAGCAGGTAAGGCTTCGAAGCCAAGCAAGCTGCTATTGGAAAGAAGTAGAAACTATACTCTGAGTTGTAGTTCTAGTCTTTTCAAAGTCCAGAAGGGGTGTAGCCATCGGCTGAGGAGGAATTGAGATTGGATTTTCATACTTCCTCCCTTGTCATGCCTCTTGTTGCAGAAGTACCCCTCAGTGGAGATTGATTGGGCAGGTCCGTAATAATATACTCCTATATGTTTTAATTAGTAGTTAAGTTAATTTTTCTTGCAATCATTATAGCCTCTGTAATTGAATTTTGACATGTGCAGATGGCATGGTATGGAGGGTGTTGAATAGATAGATAAATGCATGTATGAAGTATGTATGCAATTTGTTGCTGATCAGCTGATGGTTTTAGTTCCATGTTAGGCCAACACAGATTGATTGTCTATTATGCATATGTACACCTACTTCTGTTATTACTTGTGTAAAATAAATTGGGGTTCTATTAACTTGTGTATTCCAATTCTTTATTATGATGCTTGTGGGCTTTTGTTTTGTAGAAATCTTGGTACACTGATTCATATAAGTGAAAGACATCTGGATGCAACTCAATCTTAGTGTTCATTATTTGGAAGAGGAAGATGAAGACTAAAGTCTTCTTTTATTGTGTTTTGCTTTCGATTGTGAATTTTGTTGTATGTGAATGTTTGCAGGGTGTGGTTTAAACCATTTATGAAAGAGGAAGTAAAAATTGCCTTTAAATATCACTTAATTTTCCCCATTTTTCAAGTTTAAATTGCCTTTGTTGAAATAGAACTGTTTAAATGCTGCGTGTTTATTCAACCTACTAGAGGTATATCGTGTTGCTATTTGCTTGAATAAATTTTGTTTTGGGCTTCACGAATTTTCGTGGGACATGGATGTGTGGATGAGGAAGCTGATGAAGTAATTTTTAGTGTGTTGTATTTTCTATTTTGAATTTTGCAGGGTGTGAATGTCTGTAGTCTAGGTTTTTAGACTATTCAGAAGACAAAATTGCCTCCAAAATTGACTTTATTTTCCCTTATTTTTTGTGTTTAGGGTTTTAGGGTTTAGGAGCAATAATGAAATGAGAAAATGTATTTTTCATCCTGTATGAAAGAGTTCATTAAACAAAAAAAAAAAATAGTCCTATAATTTTAAGTTGATTCTAAAGTTGCTTTTTCTGTCCCACTAGATAATTTTTAAGAAAAATTTTACATTTTTGGTCATATTTTTAGAATTTGGCGACCAAAATTATAACATTAATTAATATGAATCAAATGAATGCACCAAAATTAAATAAACATACCGTTACTTTAATTGATGAAGTATAAACTTCAACAAAATAAATAAATAAATAAAATATAGTATTTTTTAAATTCCCTAAATGTCAATTTCCACACAAAGTGAGGAGAGGAAATCCGATGTGGTGATATACATCCTGTTATCATAACATTTTGGTGTAATATATTATGTGATTCTATTAGATAGATGACGCATTATATCAAAAATAGAAAAGTATAAACCCTAGAGGGGTAATGGTTGGATTTTTTTTCCCTTCTCATATGTCAATCATATCATATATCGAGTGATAAAAAAATGATACATGAAAATGGCGAAAAAATCCAGTATACCTAAAATATTTTAGCAGCACCATAAATTCCATTAATTCATTTTGAGCAACCCGCCTTCAATACATACATTCATTAATGTTTGTAGCGAGTTACGTCACTGTCAATTAGAGCAGTCAAAATGAGTTAAGCCCGTTAGGTCAGCCCGCCTCATAATCGAAAAGTGGTGGGTTATGGATTGGGCTATGAAGGTTATACATGGGCTAGTTTATTATATTGGGCTAGGGACTACATGGGCCGGGCCACACACGGCGTTTGTAATTTCGACACTTCACCTAAATTTTGCTCAACAATAATAATGGCGGGACTTTTGGCGCGCTTCGAATTTAAAGCCACCGTATACGCATAAACCCTTCCTTTCTATATTGCAGAAATGGATACTTCCAACCCGGCCGTTTTCGTCAACGGGGAGCTTCTGCGGATGTTCGTCGGCCGGAGGGTTCGTGCTCTGATTCAGGTGCTCAGATCCGACGGCGGCTCCGTTGTCGGAAAATCCACAGATGAGCAGCAAATTGTTATCAAAGGAAATCCTACTGCCCCACTCTCCACCTTCGTCGAGGTTATCGGCATTGCTGATACTAACCAATCCATTAAGGCTGAAATTTGGACCAATTTTGGGGACGATCTAGGTTTGTGAATTGTTTTACCGCTTTTAATTAAATTCCCTATTTTCGTTATTTTTCCATTGAAAAGTTTGCTGTTCTGTTCTTATTCCTTTTTCCCATTTTTACATGACAATGCTATTGATTTTCTTTAAATTTAGTTTTCGCATTCTAGTTGACTTTGCTCAAGTGAAATGGTTGCCATTTGCCAGAGATGATATATTGCGTTTGTTTTGATGGTTTTTAACAGCTTGTATGTGTACAATGGCCATTGTACACATACAACCTTGTATATTTAACCGATGTGATTTGAAAATATCATTATGCTTTTACAATGATATTAAATCTGAATTTGGAGGGCAAGACTTAAATCCGAAGTGTATATGATCGAATAAAGAAATTCAGAAAAGATATAGAAGTGAAAATATAATAAAACGCTGAGAATTTATTAGGATAAATTATAAATTCATTAAACCTAAGGTAACAGGAAAAACAGTGCACCCTGGTGTATGCATAGAAAACTTTGCTTGTTTTTAAAGAGGTGAAGAAAAGATTGGAATCATTCATAATTGTGATTTCTATAGGTTCATGTGAGTAATTGTGTGCATCTTGCTTACTGATGGTACTCAAAATAATATTTGTGTAGTAATGTGATATATTTATACTATCTTGCAAGCTTATTATGTTATCTGCTAGGAAAATTAGAATGATGTCAGGGGCTTCATGATAGCATATGTTGCAATTTTCGTTATTTTACTTTTACGTGTGTACTGAGAAATTTTTGAAATCCAGCATCTACCTATAGTGATGGTAATGTTTTCTCATGAAATACATAAGAATCACTGGCTATTTATATGGCTAATATCTTCGTGCTTGGCTCTCTGTGAACTGAGGGAGAGACGGTTCACTGTTGGTGATTGAAAGTTTATAGCAGAATATATTGCTTTCCTTTGATTCCGTGTTGTATTGGAGGCTTTGGAGACACCTAAATGTTCTCCTCTGATGTTATATTTGCAAAATATTTTTGCAGATATTGCGAGCTACAACAATGTTTGTCAATTTGCGAATGGGGATTTCAAACACATGTTCATCTGATTAGATTTCTTGGGAGTGATCTTTTAAGGCTGGAACTGCCAACTCATTGTTCACAATTCTGCAGACTCTGTTGGTGTTTGTGGTGGGTTTATTACAATTTATGTAATTATTGAATCTGTGGTTGTCTTTCAAATCTTGAATTTGTTGAGGTTGTAGAGCTTGTTATTTGTCGAATGTAGTGAAGCATTTGGTCTGAATTGTTATTTTCTCTACAAGAAAAAGGGGCCTTTTCAGCCTTTCTTGGAGAATTTCATTCATGCTGATATTATCAAATTTGACAGTTAAGAGGTGCTGGTTCTTGGATCGAATTTGAGAGTAAGAATGATGATGATATCATCGAGAGGTCAATAATAATGGGAGTGATTATGATTGAAGGTAGTATGGTAAATATAATAATGAAAATAATAATGGGAGTGATTGCATCTACTAGCCAAAAACTAAGCTGATCAAGTCTCTTGATCTAGTGTGCGTTGAATCTACTATTAAGACGATAGTTTTTTGGCTTATTATCTATCCTGTATTTTGCCTAAAAATATTCTAGAGAAATTAGCATTATCTATATGTCTCAACTTATTTTGCTTTGGAGTGTGATGTATTATTTTTAGATAATAGTGGGAAATTTATAATTAAGATGTACTTTTAAGGTTAGGATTGATGTAATGTTTTTTTTAGTGGTGAAGTTTAACTGGAAATAAACGAAAATCGAGAATATGAAATTTAGGTTGGGATAGATGAAGTATTCTGAAAACAATCCAATCTCAGTTTAATTTGATCTGATCTCATTTTTATTGTTAACGAACTCCAACCGTGCTTCATTTATTAGGTAATGAATTTCAAATTTAATTCCAACAACTCACAAGATAAAATTTTATAGGATGAAATTTAACTCAAATCAAAATTATTAAACATATAAACTTGTGTGAGAACTGACGAAACTCTTTTTTTAAATGGATAGAAGATGATAACAATTTAATAAAAAATATTACGTGATTGATGAAAAATAATATATATTCAATTATACTATTTTATAAACAATTCATAATATAAAAAAAAATTAATTAACTAGTTAAAAAATAATAAAACGATTTTTCAAATGTTATTTTTATCCTTAATTCAATAAAATTAAATTAATCAACGTTAATGTAACACAATAAATAAATATAATTAATAGTCTAATCGGTTGACCAATATCTATAATATACAATAAATTTATTGAATAAAAATAAATCCAATTATTATAAAATTTAATATTGAATATGTATGAGAACACATGACTTTTGTGTTAATATTCATCTATTTATTTAATTTGATTTTGATAAAAGAAAATAAAAAATTAGACAAATACTCACAATAGACCATCTCTCACAGAATACTTTCTAGAAATGAATAAGAAATAATAATATTTTAACAAAAAAAACTTGAATTAATTAAAAGTGATAGTATTGTAGTAAATTATTCCATGAACAATTTGAAGTACTCTCTCCGTCCCAACTTAAACTTCACACTTTCCATTTTGGTCTGTTCTAAATTTAACTTCACACATCTATAAAAAGAAAAACAATTAATTAATATTCCTCTTAAATACTTTAATTTCAAATTTGTCATCATCCTTTTAACACACATAACATATTTTATTATTTATTTATTTTCAAAAAAATACCATAATTCCCCCAAAAGTAAGTTAAAAAAGTAATTTTTCTTAAATTTCGTATCTACCATAAACGTAAAGATGAATTTGGGACGGAGGGAGTATTAAATACAAAGTGATAATATTTTTAATGAAAAAATACCATCTTTGATAATAGTGAGAATTATTTAAGAAAATGTAAAAAAGATCTCATGTGAGATAAAGTATTGCAGAAAAAAAACTTTTTTTATCCACACTCATCTTGACACTTTCAATTTTTGTTGTCCTAGGTTTATTTCATTATTTAAAAAAAAAATCACATCAATAAATAATATTAGAAGTTATCTTTATTTAAAAAATATTACTCCCAATAAAAATAAATAACATATTTTTACTTTATTTATTGACTAAAAATATCACAATATTCATAAAAAGTCAAAAAAATAATAAAAAGGTATTTTTTTCTTAAATTATGTACCTATTATCTTCAACATCTTTTCATGTATGGGAGATATGATTTTTACGTGAAATAGTGTTTATAAGACTCTCAAAATAAAGGTGCAATTTTACTAGACACTATATTACAGTAAAACTATTGTACACTCTTTTAATTAATTATAACTAATAACTTTACGTTAAAGGATATTATTTCTTTAAAAATATTATTAATTTTTATTTATATTATAAATTGTTAACGAAATAATTTACAATTCTATTATTATTTTTTATTAATTAAGCCATTATTTTTCAATAAAATATTATAAATTTTTTCCATGAAAGTGCTTATGCCGGTTTATAGAAGTTTTCCCCAAAATAACATAGATAGATAAAGAAAAAAAATACATACTCAATGAATAAAAAAATTTAAAAGGTAAACTTGAAAAAATAAAAGTATGAGCGTCTTCATGAATCATAAAAATATAGGTACAGCGGTTTCTTATAAAATATTGAGATACTTAAATTTAATAGTAGTATTATAAATTAATAGCCACACCTACCTACATCAAAACAATATAGTTACTGCTATTAGTCTATTATTAGTTGGGTTGAAAAGTTCATAGGTAAATTAATCGAAGTAGTAAATAAAGTACTATTTTGTTTCTCCTATTTTAAATGTGAAGTTCTGAATCGTTTCAAGAAGTCGCCACCGCCGCCGCCACCCAAATAAAGATTTTGCACTCTATCTCTCTGCTCTGCTCTGCTCTGCTCTTCTGTTCAAAATCTTTCCACACTTTCAGATGGCTTCATCTGCTGTAGCTTCGACCTCCTCCTTTCTCATCGACAAGGTAACTCCCAATTTGGACAACAATTACTCTAAAAATGCCATCTTTATGTTCATTTTCTTTCAATAGACTTTAATTAATCAGTAATTGTCCAAACCCTTTTTAATGTGTTTCTGTGCTTGCAGAAAGATGTGGGGTTTTCAGCTTTTTGTACGCAGCCTTCATTTCCATGTTCTGCGCAGCTTGGTAATAAAAGGGTTTCCAAGAAAATAGTGTCTGTGATGACTCCACAGCAATCTGAGCGCAAACCTTCGACTACTGGGGCGGTAAAGGGGTCTTTATTTGTAATAAAAGTTGGGGTTTTGGGTAGAGGGTATTGATTGTGTTGGATTCTTATGATGGGCATTTGGTGAATTGGTGTTTTTTTTTTTCCAGGTCAAGACTGGTATGACCATGACTGAAAAGATATTAGCAAGAGCGTCAGAGAAACCTCAATTGGCTCCCGGTGAGAACGTATGGGTCAATGTGGATATTTTGATGACCCACGATGTTTGTGGCCCTGGTGCTATTGGGATATTCAAGAAAGAGTTTGGGCAAAATGCAAAGGTATTTGATAAGTAACGTGTTTGAGGCTTTTATAAGATACTTCAGCTGATTTTTAGATTGGTTTTGTCAGGTTTAATTGATTCCACTCTTTGTTAGCATGTTAAATGTAAGTTTGTGGGTTACCCTGTTGTAAATTATGGCAGATAATCTTGATTGAGGCTGGGGAAAACCAAATATGTGACGATAAAAGCACGAAATAAACCAGTGTGTTTGAAAGTCTTGATTAAGATCGATTGCGACTCAAATCAATGATGAACGAGGCTCTCTTTGTTTTTTTTTGTAGAAATTGTTGGCATATTTTGAAAATATGGTGTCACTTATTAGATCTTTTGTTTTTATCAAATTGACTCTTTAGATGTTTAGTGGATACGGTATATGCCAGGTGATCACGTCGCGGCTGGGAAATCTTGGTAATAAATTCATGTGAAAGAAATCAGCTAAATGAGTTTGAAGTTTTGATTGAGACTTGATTTTCACTAGCTGAGTATCTGTAATTTATTAAGTTTCAGCTATACTAAAGTTTTTCATATTTCATAGTCCACTGCAGTCGTGATGATGTTCCATGTGTTAAATTTTTATATATTTTAACTTTAGGTCAGCTTTTCTGCGGATTCGTTATCTGTATGAGTAGGAGATTATGCAGATTGAGAAACTTAGTTATCTGAAATATAGTGGACTTGTGGCTATATTTTCCTTCTATAGGTTAGCACTGATATATTTCATCAGTTTGAATATTGTAAATAAGTTGCTATTTTATATTTCACTTCCACCTTTCAGTGAAGTGAAAACCACCTCCTATGTGTAAGAATCTTAGAAACATAAATATAGATCTGCATTCTAGTACACAACTATATAAAGTATGTTGTCTTAGTAGGAATAAACCCTGATAGATATCTTATTTAACTGGAACTGCTTTGCCGAGAGGTGAGCTTTTAATCATATTTTATTGATGCACCCGTATCTCCTCCGTAGACTGATTAATCCGGGGGAGGTCAGAACCTACCGTCCACTAATGGGGGCCCCCATTTTAAGCTAGAGCTTTGCCTCTATATGGATGGACTGGTCCTAAGTTGTTGCTTGCACCCGAAGTCATCACCTCTAGATTAACCCCTGGATGTTGAGCCTTTGATCATATGTTATCTCCGTATTGATTAGACATGCCATTTTTTATTTGATGAATTTCTGATTCTGCTTTGATTGTATTATATTTGCCACTTGAGGTTATATTCATTGGTATGTTTCACTAATCAGTTGAACAAATAAAATTCTTACAATATATGATCTTATGTCTTCTGCATGATGGTTTCTTGTGATTTTTGAAACTAAAACATTTTATTGCAAATCTTTGATTGGCTTCTCTGAATTTGCACTAATGTGTGGAAAATGAAGAGAAATTGTTGGGTTGAAATGTAAATAATTGTTTTTCTCTTTATATATTTTGATTTATTAATTCCTTCTTCTTATGAGCATGTTCATGAAGATTTGCATCTTGTTGAACCCTTTATTTTGCCTGCATTTATAGAGGTATTATATATATTGATCTAAGTCGGTTAATTGTTCCCATTTGACATTGTAGGTCTGGGACCGTGAAAAAGTTGTAATTATTCCAGATCATTATATCTTCACATCTGATGAACGGGCAAATCGAAATGTAGACATCATAAGGGATTTCTGTACTGAGCAAAACATTAAGTACTTCTATGACATCAAAGATCTTGGTAACTTCAGGGTATGGTTATACGTTGCTAAAAATATTTATTTTGTTACATATATTTGTGTTATAATGTTTCATTTAGGAGAATGTATCTTGCAGGCCAATCCTGATTATAAAGGTGTGTGCCATATAGCTCTTGCTCAGGAAGGTCATTGCAGACCTGGAGAGGTATTAATTGATGAAATTCTTGTTTCTAATCTCATAATTGAGAAAAAAAGTTCCATATGTGAGGCTTTTTTGGAATAATAGTATCATCTGTTGACTGAAAGTGAGGAAAATTTTTCTCATTTTAAGAGCTTAAACTCTTCGTATGTAGTAGTCATTCTTGTAGGATAATTCTCATATCAAACTTTCCACAGTTTCTCTCTAAATGAATATTGGATGTCTACTGCCTTTAGGTCTTGCTGGGTACTGATTCTCACACGTGTACCGCTGGAGCATTTGGTCAATTTGCTACTGGAATTGGTAATACTGATGCAGGATTTGTGTTGGGTGCTGGAAAGCTTTTGCTTAAGGTAGACTTGATGTTAAACTGTCAGTATTTTGATTCTTTTTTCCCAAAACTCTTTTGCGAGTGGTTAACTGCCGTATTTATGTATCTTGGGTACTATAAATTTCTCTTTTCTCTTCCAATAAAATATTCTTCACCGTATTGAACATGCAAAATTACCGAGGCAGCTAGAAACAAATGTGGGTTGTGAATCCAAGTTTGATTATTTTTATTTAATAATTACAACCAATTCTAAGCTCCAAATTTCAAACAATCTTTAATAAGATTGTTAATTGTCACTCTATGCTTTTATTTTATTAGTGAAGTGTTAAATACCTGCAGTAGCTTTCTCCCTTTGACTTTCCTAAAAAAATTATAAGGTTCTTTGACATGTTTCTATGTCATATATAGATTATAGTATGTTTGGATTTTACGTGTACCCATTTGTTTATTTTTGTGTTATGTAAGCATTCAGTATCTCTAGACTAGATGCTCAAGTTTTGGCATTCTAATGTTTTCTGGATATGGTGTGTTCGCTAACTATAGTTAAGCTATTCTTATCACTTATTTCTTCTTTGGCATACGTGACTAAACAATGAGTGTGTCCGTGTGGCTCAACCTTCTGTTTTAGATGCATATGAGTCTTATGACTATTTCATCAATGCGTAGGTACCTCCAACCCTGAGATTTGTGATGGATGGTGAAATGCCTGATTATCTGCTTGCAAAAGATTTGATTTTGCAAGTAAGTTCCATTGAGCTTAAGATTGTTCATTTATAATTAGTAGAAAATAACATGCAGGCTTGTACTTTTGTGGACAAAAGGCTACAGTTTTTGTTCATTAAGTTATTTGCCTATTCTGTAGATTATTGGTGAAATTTCAGTGGCTGGTGCCACTTATAAAGCAATGGAATTTGTTGGTTCTACTGTTGAAAGTTTGACTGTAAGTAAATCTTGCATTCGCTAGTTTGGTAGTTTTTCAGGTTTATAGTTTTGAACTGCTGATGAGTTTCTTGTTGGTGCATCTTTTTTTTATTTTTTGCCAAAGATGGAAGAAAGAATGACATTGTGCAACATGGTTGTTGAAGCTGGAGGAAAGAATGGTGTTGTCCCTGCTGATAGCACCACATTTAAGTATCTTGAGGTTAGTTTGAAAAGAAATTGATTACCACATCTCTCCCTCAGAGAGATACACAGACACCAAAAAAAATAAAAATGGACCACCCATCATTTACAATAAACAAACTCTAACCAAATGGTCCAAATCAACTCTTAAGGTACATGTAAATTTGCACACTAGTTCAGCATATATCTGTTTTCCAGTTACCTTGAATTACAAACTATTATCGCTTTAGTCAGCAAGAATAATTTGTCTTTGTGTGTGTTTATTTTGACAACCCCTGATATCGTCCTTTTTTCTACTTCTCAGGACAAGACATCTCTGCCATATGAACCCGTTTATAGTGATGGGCAAGCAAGGTAGCCTATCATTGCATTTTTTTTTCTTTTTATTATTATCAGCGTTTATTTTGCTAACTCCTAATAACTTGCTAGTTAATGCTATTCTTATCAAATGAACCTTCTAATTCTCCCAAAGGTTTCTCTGTTATATGGTGAAACTATCATCCATTCACCTCTTATCATTAGTTTTTCATAATCTTGAGATTATCTTTTGACAGCTTTCTTCAAGAATACAGATTTGATATCTCAAAACTGGAGCCATTGGTTGCAAAAGTGAGTAAAACAAGCCCCATATCTGCTATTGAGCAAATTATTACAAGATACATGATTTTTTTAATGTATTGCAATCTCTTCCTTAATTGATTTCGGTATCAGAGAAGCCTTCATTTAGTTGTGTGGGAGATTTGGAAAGTTCTTTTATTTCCTTGAGTTTATGCATTTTGCTGATAATGTATAGTTCTTACACGACTCCAAAAAAAATTATCAAAATCAGAATGGGCTTCAATTTGACTGTGGAAGTTTTGGAAAAAAGTTGTTTCTCTCCTTTCAAGTGTTTACTTGTTTTTAAATGTGATTTCTGTTTTGGTAAATTTTCATGATGATTACCTTCTATCTAGTTAAAGTTTAGTGACGATAGTTGTTGTCTCTTTGTAATAAAATTGACATACACTTTATTTCTTCTCAGCCTCATTCACCGGATAACCGCGCCTTAGCCAGAGAATGCAGAGACGTGAAAATTGACAGAGTATATATTGGGTCTTGTACTGGTGGGAAAACTGAGGATTTCATGGCTGCTGCTAAAGTATTTCTTGCTGCGGTAAGTAGTGTGTGTGAATCTTGTTTTTTGCAGCAACAGAATCTGTATCCCGGTTATATGATTTCTTACCTTCAAAATCATAAATCGTTATGAGAACGATTAGCTTGCTCTTGCATACCCGTCACAAAAGCCACTTGAAAGCTACAATTAAATAGGCTCTCTTACACACACATGCATTGTCATATCTAAATAGTCTAACACAAAGTAAAACTATATTATCGTTTTCTCAAGATTTTCAATAAAAAAGTATGCTTATTATGAAAAAATGTTCTTGGGCTGATAAGTTACTTCACATGTACAGGGGAAAAAGGTCAAAGTTCCAACATTCCTTGTTCCAGCTACACAGAAGGTATGTGTTTCTTAGGTGCTGCTAAGTGCATATTGCTTGATATTCAAAAAATTAAATATGAACATTTTGATAAATTTGGTGTGACGTATATATGTGCGTTTTTTCCAGGTGTGGATGGATGTATATAGCCTTCCAGTACCTGGATCTGGTGGGAAAACATGCTCTCAAATCTTTGAGGAAGCTGGTTGTGATACTCCTACAAGCCCCAGCTGCGGTGCCTGTTTGGGAGGACCAAAAGACATGTACGCACGCATGAACGAACCTCAGGTAAGCTTTACTGTTTATGGTACACAAAGAATGCTGTACTATGCAATTCATTTGAATAAAGTAAAATCAAGCGACACACCCTTTGGGTGGTTGGATGGGTGGGTGGGGGTCAGATCCATGACCTCTGCAACGAAGCTTCTATTATTGTCTTTAAAGGGACGAAGATCATTTGAAATTCCGTGACTGTCATTTCATATCTGGCTCCTATCCGACCCTCTTCATCCCCATCCCTGACCCCAGCAATGCGTTTCTGTGCTGGAAATGATGGCTTTTACCAACGTAGCTCTTGCAAGCATCGTATATGATTACTTGATTTATTAAGATTCATGGAAATTATACCATGCTACAGATGATGCTCCTCATACTTTAGTAAATATTGAATTTTGACGTAATGTATATGAAATGCAGGTCTGCGTCTCCACGACAAACAGAAACTTCCCAGGTCGTATGGGTCACAAAGAAGGCCAGATTTATCTAGCGTCTCCTTACACGGCTGCCTCATCTGCCTTGACTGGTTACGTCACGGATCCACGAGAGTTTTTGCAGTGAGGCCATCGCGTATAACTTAGTGATTACTGCTCCAGTTTTCTTAAACCCTTGAACTCAGTTTGTCGTCCATCTTCGTTGAGACTTAATGTTGTTTGTCCTGTATCTTACGAAGCAACAACTCAAATCTTTGCTTTCTTAGTTGTAATAATAATAGTGTCTGAATAATAAGAGTGCGCAGTTTGTACTCCCATTTTTTTTTTCTTTCTAAACAACCTTATAAAAAGCGAACTATTCAGTCTAGCTTAGTAGTAACAAGATGTGCACACAAGGTGTTTGATAGAATAACTCAATAGTTTGGTTAATGGAGTTGCAACTTTCTGTTTGTTTATTCAAGTACATGGAAGTGACTTTTTATTTAGGGTCTAAAGCACTTTACAGTACTGTTTTGGATCATCTAACTTTAAATTCAAATGAGATATGATTCCCTTCACTAGAGGGGCAAACGTCAAGACTCGTAAGACATTTAGGACACCATTTCATCTTGCCTTGGATAGGCCCAACTGCTCTATCTTTAGTCATGTGAATTGTTTGAATTATAATATCACTTATTAGAAGCTCTATCTATTGACAACTCTTGCAGCCATTGATTATCAGTCGAAGATGCTAAGGGCTCTATTTCAAGTACTTATCTGGGGGATGGATTTCTCAAAATTTTTAGTCAGGTAATTTTTGAAATTCTGTTGTGCAAGTATGTATTTATCCGACTATGTGAATGTTTTCTACTCCCTCCGTCCATCCTCAATGTATCTATTTACTTTTTTTCACTTGGATTAAGGAGTAAAAATTATTATTATTTTATATTTAGTAGGTAGTTGTATTAGTTGGATGTGTGAATCTCATATTTTATTTGTCCAAAAAAAAAAATGATAAATTAAAGATGGACGACCAAAAATAGTAAAATAGATAGATTATAAGTGGATGGAGAGAGTTCTATTTAAGTTGAATTTCTGAGAGCATGGTGACGGTCAGTTTTTTAAAATGTTTTCATTTTTTTATTTATATTTTATTTATAGTATAATTGGCTTTATCTCTTCCACTTATCATTTATCCAATAAAGAGATACATAAATATCATACCTGGTGAATGTAAGAAATAAGTTAACTGAAAACCAACCCCCAGAAAACCAACATTATAATAATAATAATAATAATAATAAATAAATAAATAAATAAATAAATAGATCCACATATTCAATTACTAAACTGATGAAGCAATATATCCAATTTCACAAGTTCGTTGACTTAATTAATGGACAAATAATTACAAAGTTGATTTAATCACAAGTCCATTTAAAATAATTTTATTTTTCTTGGCCTTCTTCATACGTTATTATTAGAGTAATCTCACTTAAACACAAGCCAAAGTTTGAATCTTGGATCATCGCTTGATTAGATAATTGGGTTAATAGTCCAATGTGAGATTCCTATATTGCAGTACACGGAATCGGAATTTTTTTAATTAAACGCTTTACTACTAGATATCTCTTATTTTTCTGATTCTTAATGAATGCATGATCGTTTGATTAAAAATAAATTAAATGTTTATGCAATGTTAGTGTTAGAGTGCTTGATTAAATATTAAACGATTATCCTCTCTAACAGTTTAAGCTTTTAGATGAGGTGGTCGTTTAACATGGTATCAGAGCTCATGGTTAACAGAGGTCCAGGGTTCGAACCTCACCGCTACCCATTTATGAGAAAAATTGCACATGCAAGGCTTGAGGCAAAAATTCCCCGCCTGCATGTGAGGGGGCGTGTTAGAGTGCTTGATTAAATATTAAACGATTATCCTTTCTAATAGCTTAAGCTTTTAGATGAGGTGGTCGTTTAACAGTCGTTTAACAGTTAGGAGCAAATTATCTAAGAAAAAGGTACGCATAATTACAATCTCAAAATAATTAAGCTTTTAGATGAGGTGATCGTTTAACAGTTAGGAACAAATTATCTAAGAAAAAGGTACGCATAATTACAATCTCAAAATAATTAAGCTTTTAGATGAGGTATCGTTTAACAGTTAGGAACAAATTATCTAAGAAAAAGGTACGCATAATTACAATCTCAAAATAATTAAGTAATTTGAGCTAAAATTTTAAGAAATATAATTATATATTACATGTGGTGTATTGGGTGAGACCATTTTGCACTCTCTTAATTAATTACTTTTTATATAAATATTTACTTTTTATTTATATTGTAAATTGTTTATAAAATCATTCATTATACTACTATTATTTTTTATTAATTTATAAATTTTTATTATTGTGGGACGATCACAAATTGTCAATACATATATATGAACAATTGAATAATCATCACGAAAATAAATACCATGCACTCCATGTATCATTAGAGTTGAACATATAAGGATGAAGATGACAGTACACCAGCTCAATTTTAAACTTAATTTAAAAATTATTATAATAAACACTAGAATAAAATATAATTAAAACATACTAAAATTTGATAATCCATATTATTAAATAATTTCAAGATTGACATTTTCTCATGAGCTATATATATAAACAAAAGCTTCTAATAAGATAGTAATCTTGAAATAAAATTAATGCCAAGGTCACATTACAAATGCATGAGAGAATAATTCATCCAGTCTTGATCATGGTTAAACATTAATCCAATTGTAAAAATGATGCATACATACATTATGAGTTAATAATATAAGAATATAGGATATGATTCCAAACATCGGGCACACCTGGAAGACACCAGTGAATACAATCAGCATAGCTCTTTGGATCAGCTACCTCCTCTTGAGTTGGTGGATGATAAATTTCCTATAGATGGATGGATGTGCATCCTTTCTGTAATCAGATAGTTGTGTTATGTTAAGATATTCGACTTTTACGCCTCTCGTCTCTAGCTTTTGTATCACGGATTCTGCTACGACCATCATCTCACGACGAGTGAGGACTCCCCGATATCCTTCCTTGAAAATGGGCTCCGTTTGATCGTTGCAGTGTTGCTCCACCAACCAACTATCACCACTGCAAAATCATGATCATGTCAAACTCAAACATATGATCAATGCAACTTGTGTAAGATCATCAAAGTCTTGCAAATGGAGTAATTAATTAGAGTTAGTCTTATGTGAACAGGGTTTACAGTGTAACTGTGGTCCCCTTTAATTTAAAACCCTACCAAAACATAAGGTTTACTAGGATTTGAAGGGGGATCACCGTAGGGTTTACACTGTGAACCCAGTTTACACGAGTGTTTGCCGTAATTAATTAACCTACGTCATGTGAGAAGGTGAGATGGACATGAAGAACAGCTTAGTTCTTGTTCGGTTTATGTGGATTTCCAACCAATCTGACCACGTGTTCAAACTCATTTCGTAGTGACGTGGCGTCGGATCAATTCTTTTGTATATTGCATCAGAGTCGTTAAATGATCCCCATCTGATCATCATGCAAATTATGATCATATTAATTTGGATCATGAGAAATATATAATAAAATTCATATCATTTTAATCATTATGTTGTACTTGTTAAAGTGACTCGATTAAGTATTAAGCGATTGTGTTAGAGTGACTCGATTGAGTATATATTAAATGATTCACTTCTCTACTAGCTTAAGCTTTTAGATAAGGTGGTCTTTTAACAGTACTAATACTTACATGAGAGTCATATTTGGATGGAGCCACCACATGTAGGAATCGAAGATGAGAATATCTGCATCGATCCAATGCTTAGCATGCTTTTCGATGGCTGTAATTCTCAGTATTCGATCGCTTATTGAGTGAGCACTTGGATCGTCGCAGTTAGACTCGACCAGAAATGGAGACCAGTAGACCTCAATTGTAGTGTTGTATTCCTTCATTAAGGTCACATGGAGAATTAAGAAATAGGAGTAATTAAATCAATCAATTGATCCAGTTTAATCAGCAGGGAATAGTTATAATTAAAACAGGAAAAGAAGTTACAGTTGCTTTGAGGATCATCAAATTGCCCTTATAGATCACTTGTTTATCTGATGATTTTTTGAGACAAGATTCAAGCAGACAAACCATGGAGGCCCATTGATTTCTGCTCAAAGAATCTCCCACAAATACAACCCTTTTCCCCCTTATTTTCTCCAGCAATTATCTCCCATTGAACCTGCATGAATCATGTACAAATCAATATGCATAAATGATCAAAACAATTACTACTCCATACCGAGTTAAATGCACTTGCAGTCCTATAACTTTTGTCAAATTCGATTTTCATCCCAAATTACTTAAAATTTACGGTTTAGTTCTGTAGCTATATCAAAATTTTAGATTTTCATCCCAGAACTAATTTTTCATCGCAAATCATCCCATAACTCCTGAAAATTCTTCCAAAATTTGGGACAGTTTTGAAAATTTTTCAGGAGTTAATTTGGGACAATTTTGAAATTTTTTAGGAGTTATGAGATAATTTGCGACGAAAAATAAAATTTTGAATAGTTACAGGACTAAATCGAAAAATTAGGTAATTTGAGATGAAAACCGAATTTGGCAAAAGCTTTAGGACTGAAAGTGCATTTAACTCTACTGATATACTTATTTAATTAAATCTCAACCTTGGAAGATCACAGTGATGAGGCTGCCATCTCCATTGCTGATATTTGATGTTCTTTCTACCATTTCTCTGACATGCAAATCCTTCAAGCAACAAAGAACACTGTTCCTCCGCGTACAGGGGATACGATACGTTGTCGTACACCCATATCACACCCCAAATTTATAAAGGAAGATTTCATAGTTGTTTTAAACAAATATAAATGAGGCATGACTAAATTTTTTTTCTTTTAAAAAAAATAGTAGGTAATTTAGCAAATAAAGAGGTAAATAATTAAGCAAAAAGAAACTAATCCTATAAGTTTCTGAAGTATTAAAGCAATTAATTCAAATAAGAGAAATTTAATAAAAGCAGGTCCTTTATGTTTGCAGAATCCTGCAGAAACTTTTGGAAAGGAACAGTAAGTTTATTCTACACACTCATGACCATATGAACTTGCAGGACTGATTAAGTAAAATATTTCCAATGATACAGGTCATACTACTACTCAAAAGAAATAAATAATAAAACAGGGGATCCCTTTTTGCAAAGGAAGAGGATGTATTAAATAGAGGTCAGTCCGGTAAGTTTTTGCAAAAGATCTCCAAGGCTTTGTTCAAGTGGCAGATTAAGGAAAGTAAGTCAAATTTGAATACCCCTAAGCTAAAAAAAAAAGGCATCACTGGCAGTAGCCCACAATATTACCATACTGTGTAATTAATTCAAGAGTATACTTGTACTATTTAGTACGAGTCAAACCCTCGATTAGGACTACTACCTAAAACATGCATGTGCTCAACATACAGGGGATAACTTAAGCAGCAAATTAGAATTTGACTACCCCTTTGAACACAACTAAATAAAAACATATTATTTTCAACTCACCATTAACCGTATTTCACTAACATTCATGCATGCGATCACAAATCAGAAAAACATGTATATATATGAATTAATGTGCTTGCCCCACCGAAAATCCAAATAATGCAATTGACTGTACACAATTATACTTTCGACTTCAGAACCCAAATTCCATGATGCATTGAACCCAAAATTGAAATTCATACCAATGTGACAATGAAATAAAAAAAATCAGAACAATCTGACATGAAGACGTGACAATTCAGACTCAAAAGAAGTTCAATCAATATGAAAGTTTGCAGCACACGAGCTACTATTTACTAAAACTTTTTATTTTGTCTCCAAGTCTCCAGCTTACGCGCCCCACCGCTCGTACGCTTTCGCCACGCTCAACCTGCGATAAGATAAGATATCGGGGTGAGCAACCACACGCTCAGTGAGGAATTAATCATTCCTACATAGTCAAACAGTCCATATGCGAGAATGAAATTCCACTTACAATACAATCCTGTCATGTTAATATAGCACCTTACGGTCTATATTCGTGTAATGATACGACATCGATTCGTTCCGTGTTAATAGTATGGCACTCTTAAGTCCATACCCATGCATAGTAAGACACCGTAAAGGTCCTTACCCGTGTAAATTTACAATTCATATAAGTCATGTACGATCACAACCTCATAGTGTGATACAAACTTCCAATTTATTTCAACTATCACATATGAAATCAATTAACACATATAAGAATGATAAAATCCCCACCTTTTAACCGAGTGATGTCTTACGTTCAACTACTAACGACAATATCAGGGTCTCCTTTGTCGCCTACAAAATCATGATCGACCATTACCACTATGTCTTTGATAAAATATTGTACAACTAATCTGCATATATATATATGTATGGGTTGCAAACTGAGAATATTAGGGTTAGGGTTTTTAGGTTGGAAGCAGTAAAGGAAGAAGGAAACAAGTCTTCCGGTTCTCCTTGATGATCGAAGGAAGAAGATAGAAAGGAAAAAGAAAGGAAAAAGAAAGGAAAAAGAAAGGAAGGAAAAGTTTACCTCTCTTCGGTTGCAGTGAGTTCAGCGTGCGTAGAAAATAAGAAGAAAGATAACGAGATTAGACTTATATTGATACACTGATCACATGACAGTGCGTATCATCTCATAAGTTTTAAACAAAATTCCCTAAAATAGGGGAGTTGATAAGAGAGAAGATATTTTCTCAACCGAAGATTACAATTTGATTTCTTGAAGAGTAAGAAATCATATTCTGCTTCTATTTCATCTCACGGTGAATTGAAGTAAGGAACGGGCTTCAAAAAGTTGGAAATTGTGGGCTTTAAGGGTTGGGCCATGATAGAAAAATACGTGGGTAACTTGCGGGATATTACATCCTACCCTTCTAATAAAAATTTCGTCCTCGAAATTCCATAATGATATAAATATCTTACCCGTAATGAAAGAGGGGTATCTTGCTTGAATTTCTTCCTCTATTTCCCACGTAGCTTCATCCTTCGTGTGTCGACTCCATTGAACTTTGATGAGCTGCACATCGTGATTTCGAATCCTTTGGATCTTTCGATCCAAAATGGACACAGGTTCTTCTTCATACGTTAGGTCTTTGCCAATCTCCAATGCCGAGAAATTCACAACATGATTAGGATCATGAACATATTTCCTCAACATCGAAATGTGGAAAACATTGTGCACGGAGGATAATTTAGGTGGCAAAGCCAAACGATAGGCTAGATCTCCAACTCTACCAAGAATTTGAAATGGACCAACAAAACGAGGTCTAAGCTTTTCTCTTCTTCCAAATCGTATGACGCCCTTCGTGGGAGCCACCTTTAAAAAGACATGATCTCCGACTTCAAAATGTAAATCCTTTCTTCTTTGGTCAGCATACGACTTTTGTCTATCTTGAGCAGTCTTGATCCTTTCTCGAATTAATTTGACCTTGTCCACTGCTTCTTCTATTATCTTGGGGCCTAGAACAACCTTCTCACCAACATCATCCCAATATAATGGTGATCTACACTTCCTTCCATAGAGAGCCTCGTAAGGTGCCATTTTGATAGTCACTTGATAGCTGTTATTGTAGGCAAATTCGACAAGAGGTAGGAACTTCTCCCATGTTTCACCCATGTCAAGTGTGCAGGCTCTTAACATGTCTTCCAAAATCTGGATTGTTCTCTCGGACTGTCCATCGGTTTGTGGGTGATAAGCTGTGCTGAAATTCAGTTTAGTTCCCATCGCCTTGTGTAGACTTACCCAAAATCTCGAAGTGAAACATGTATCTCTATCAGATACTATCGACATTGGTACGCCGTGTAACCTCACTATCTCTTGAATGTACAATTGTGCAAACTGCTCCATCTTGAATGTCATCTTCACAGGCAAGAAGTGAGCTGACTTAGTCAATCGATCGATGATGACCCATATGGCATGATTTCCCTTTGAAGACCTTGGTAGTCCCACGACAAAATCCATGGCAATTTGCTCCCATTTCCACTCGGGGATCTCGAGTGGTTTAAGCTTTCCAGCTGGTCGCTGATGTTCAATTTTAACTTGTTGGCAGGTTAAACACCTCTCTACAAAATATCCAATATCTCTCTTCATGCTCCTCCACCAGAATCTTTCCTTCAAGTCATGGTACATTTTTGTTCCTCCCGGATGTGCGGTGTATGGCGCTCCATGCGCTTCACTTAGAATCTTTTCTCTCAATTTCTCGACCATTGGAACACACAATCTTCCATTTAAAGTCAAGACTCCCTCTTCATTCACTTTGAAGCCATTGTACTCGCCTCCAGCTAGTGCCTTCTTCTTCATCCCTTGCAAGAAATGATCTTGTTCTTGAGCTTCTTTTATCTCCATTTTCAGACTCGGCTGAATTTCTAATGCCGCAATGATCGCCTTCGTGCCGGAGGGTGATACCACAAATTCAATTTGCAACTTGGCGAACTCTTTAACCAGCTCTTCTTGCTTGGTATATAGACTATTTAGCTCCACTTTGGTTTTTCGACTCAAAGCGTCGGCCACTACATTAGCCTTGCCTGGATGGTACTCAATGGTGCAGTCATAATCTTTCACCAATTCCAACCATCTCCGTTGCCTCATGTTGAGCTCCTTTTGTGTGAACAGATACTTCAAGCTTTTATGATCCGTGAAGATCATACATCTTCCACCATAAAGGTAGTGTCGCCAAATCTTCAAAGCATGAACTACGGCCGCTAACTCTAGGTCATGAGTAGGGTAGTTTACTTCGTGCCGTCTCAACTGTCTAGAAGCATATGCAATAACCTTTCCATGTTGCATCAATACACATCCAAGCCCTTGCTTTGATGCATCACTGTAGATTGTGAATTCTTCATTCGGATTGGGTATCGTCAAGACTGATGCTGAAGTTAAATCGTACTTCAACCTTTGAAAGCACTCTTCACACTTATCAGACCAAATGAACCTCTCTCCTTTACGAGTCAATCGTGTCATTGGACCGGCTATCTTGGAGAATCCTTCTATGAACCTTCGATAATAGCCAGCTAATCCCAAGAAACTCCGAACTTCTTGAACATTCGTAGGTGTCTTCCACTGATTTACTGCTTCTATCTTAGATGGATCTACTTCAATCCCTTGTGACGTCACCACGTGTCCAAGGAAGGTGACCTGATCTAACCAAAACTCACATTTCTTGAACTTCGCGTACAACTTCTCCTTGCGAAGTGTCTCGAATACCAACCTCAAATGCCCCTCATGTTGTACTTCATCCTTGGAGTACACCAAAATATCGTCGATGAAGACTATAACGAACTGATCGAGATATGGATGAAAAACTCGATTCATCAAATCCATGAACACTGCGGGCGCATTACTCAACCCAAAAGGCATGACGACGAATTCATAGTGCCCATAACGCGTTCTAAAAGCAGTCTTAGAAATGTCTGACTCTTTCACTCTTAATTGATGGTACCCGGATCTTAAATCAATCTTGGAAAATACACTTGCCCCTTCTAATTGATCAAACAAGTCTTCAATTCGAGGTAGGGGATACTTGTTCTTTATTGTCAACTTGTTAAGCTCTCGATAGTCGATACACATCCTCATGGATCCATCTTTCTTCTTAACAAACAAGACGGGTGCTCCCCATGGAGATACGCTTGGGCGGATGAATCCCAAGTGCAAGAGCTCTTGTAGTTGAACTTTCAACTCTTGTAATTCCATTGGCGCCATTCGATATGGAGCTTTAGATACTGGAGCTGATCCTGGTAGCAAGTCTATCGAAAACTCCACTTGACGATTTGGGGGTATGCCTGGTAAATCTTCCGGAAAGACATCAAGATACTCTCGGACAATAGGTATGTCACTAGGTGATACCTCTGTGGTCTTGGTGTATACAATGTTGACTAGAAATCCGTGGCAGGACTTCTTTCTAAGCATCTTGGCAGCTTTCGCAGCAGATAACATTCTCGGTACCACACCACTCTTGAGCTTGTGTACCACTTCTTTCTCGGATCTTGGTTCCCTTAATATCACTACTCGTTCCTTGCACTTTATATTGGCTTGATGATAGGTAAGCCAATCCATTCCTAGAATCAAATCAAATCCATGCATGTCCATAACATACGGCTTGACTCTGAAATCTACTCCATCAATGCGTACACTTATACTTTCTACTAAGGTATGCACAACAATTCTCTCCCCCGAAGGTAGACTAATCTCGAGAGGTTCATCACTCTTGACTAGTTTACAGTTAATCTTATTACAATACTTGGTAGAAATAAATGAATGAGATGCACCAGTGTCAAACAAAGTGAAAGCTCGGGATTTACCCACTGCTAACGTACCTGTCATGACATTAGGTTCATTGTCCCCTTCGGTTTGGTTCATGGCGAAAACTCTCCCTCTTCCTCCAGTGCCTTGTCTTGCGTTTCCCCCCGGAGGTGGTCCCCTTCGATCAGGCTTATAGTTGGATGGCTTCGGGCAGTCCTGAGCTCGGTGCCCAACTTCATAACATCGGTAGCACTTGTTTTGTCCTCTAAGACATTCTCCGTGGTGATTCTTTCCGCACTGCGAGCAGAGAGGCTTTGGGTTTTGTGCATTGGCAGACGAGTTGTTGTTTGATCTTGCCTGCCGGTTGTTGTTTCTGCCCTGGCCTGAGTTCTCCCATTTCCGTTTGTTTGGGTTCTCCACTGGCTTTCTGTTCACTCGCCCTTTCAGTAAGCAAGCTTCAACTTTCTGGGCCCTCATAAACGTGTCGGCATAGCTCATATCGGGCAGTGAAGACATTCTCTCTTGTATGTCCTGGTGCAGTCCATCCAGGAATTTCTTGGCTCGCTTCTCTTCGGTATTGACCAGTTGTGGAGCTGATCGGCGCAGCTGATTGAACCGCCGCTCATACTCAATTACGGTCATATTCCCTTGTTGGAGATTATAAAATTCATGCTCCATATTATTGCGGTAAACCTGAGGATAGTAGTTTGCCATTACTATATCCTTAAACTCCGCCCAGGTAATAGCTTCCCTATTCTCATTAGGTCTCATCTCCCAGTATCCGTCCCACCAGTGGTCGGCATCTTCAGTAAATTGATAGGACGCACAGATTACACGCTGCTCATCATTGCACCTTAAGAGACGAAAAATTCTCTCAAGTGCTCGTAGCCACTCCTCCACGTACTCGGGCCCTTCACTCCCCTTGAAGAAGGGTGGATGGTTTTGGCGAAACTCATGTACTATCTTTGTATGAGCATCAGCATCAGCGTTTGGAGCATTCGGTGCATTCTGAGGATGTTGGACATTCGGAGCATTTGGAACATTTGGAGCGTTAGGAACATTCTGAGCATTCGGAACATTTTGAGGGTTCTGAACATTCCTTCTTGGAGGCATCCTTCAATTCCACCATAAAAATAATTTTAGCATTTATTCGAGTTAACGAATGAAAAAAAAAAAATAATGATAACGCATATCATAGCATTGCAGAATAACAAATACATGATAGAGGCAAATTTTCAAAATAATATAATTCATTGATCAACTAAATGAACAACTGTTTCAAACTTGCAATTTAAATAGAAGGAAAGTCATATGTCAAATAATGAAAGAAAAATCCATGTCCCTAACATATGGGATAATTTATGTTAAAAAGAATCCTTGAAACAGTAGCTTGCATAATCTAATCTCCATATACTCCCGAGTCCTCGGACGGGTCTTCCTCTGAATCCTCATCTTGTACCCCTTCATCCATGGCTCCATTTGGCTCGTTATTGGGTTCTGGTGCCGGTGCCGGCTCTGCAAGGTAGTTCACTAGCAACCCTGCTTGCTCGTCATGCAATTCCCCCATGTAATGACCAGGAGGGGGGTCCGGTGGATACCACCTTGCAACTCTATCAAACAAGGCGGTGGTGAAATGCACATAGTCCACTTGCGGAACTTGGAATTGAGCTGAGTGGTATAGTCTTTCAGCAAACATGGGATCTGCCACATCTCTCCAATCCCACGGCAAGGTACTGATGAGCTTTACTCCAGCCCAATATTCAGTAATTCCCTCTCCTATGTTCCTAACTTGTCTCCACATCTGTAGCATGTGAGCGATGTGGGTGGGCAGGTCATGCCGAACGTCTCGATGATAGTTTATGTAAGCTTGTCGTCTTGCCAGGTCATCCATCTAATGCGATAATATCCTTACTAATCATATAGTTTCTCAATAAAATTCTTAATTCATCATAAAAATTCACATAAGTCATGTAGCATAAATTTTCATTTAATATCTCGCACGTAATCAATTTATGAAATTTATACTTTCGTACCTTGGTTGAAGCGGGCGTCGTACTCGGTGGATGCGTAGCGAGAGACTTTTAAAATTTTGATTCAATTGTAAAATATATCATGCAAGCCACGTAAATCACTTATAGGCGGAATTAAAATTTAAAATTTTTAATCAAGTATACAGAATCGCATACCTGCTCTGATACCAATCTATCACACCCCAAATTTATAAAGGAAGATTTCATAGTTGTTTTAAACAAATATAAATGAGGCATGACTAAATTTTTTTTCTTTTAAAAAAAATAGTAGGTAATTTAGCAAATAAAGAGGTAAATAATTAAGCAAAAAGAAACTAATCCTATAAGTTTCTGAAGTATTAAAGCAATTAATTCAAATAAGAGAAATTTAATAAAAGCAGGTCCTTTATGTTTGCAGAATCCTGCAGAAACTTTTGGAAAGGAACAGTAAGTTTATTCTACACACTCATGACCATATGAACTTGCAGGACTGATTAAGTAAAATATTTCCAATGATACAGGTCATACTACTACTCAAAAGAAATAAATAATAAAACAGGGGATCCCTTTTTGCAAAGGAAGAGGATGTATTAAATAGAGGTCAGTCCGGTAAGTTTTTGCAAAAGATCTCCAAGGCTTTGTTCAAGTGGCAGATTAAGGAAAGTAAGTCAAATTTGAATACCCCTAAGCTCAAAAAAAAAGGCATCACTGGCAGTAGCCCACAATATTACCATACTGTGTAATTAATTCAAGAGTATACTTGTACTATTTAGTACGAGTCAAACCCTCGATTAGGACTACTACCTAAAACATGCATGTGCTCAACATACAGGGGATAACTTAAGCAGCAAATTAGAATTTGACTACCCCTTTGAACACAACTAAATAAAAACATATTATTTTCAACTCACCATTAACCGTATTTCACTAACATTCATGCATGCGATCACAAATCAGAAAAACATGTATATATATGAATTATTGTGCTTGCCCCACCGAAAATCCAAATAATGCAATTGACTGTACACAATTATACTTTCGACTTCAGAACCCAAATTCCATGATGCATTGAACCCAAAATTGAAATTCATACCAATGTGACAATGAAATAAAAAAAATCAGAACAATCTGACATGAAGACGTGACAATTCAGACTCAAAAGAAGTTCAATCAATATGAAAGTTTGCAGCACACGAGCTACTATTTACTAAAACTTTTTATTTTGTCTCCAAGTCTCCAGCTTACGCGCCCCACCGCTCGTACGCTTTCGCCACGCTCAACCTGCGATAAGATAAGATATCGGGGTGAGCAACCACACGCTCAGTGAGGAATTAATCATGCCTACATAGTCAAACAGTCCATATGCGAGAATGAAATTCCACTTACAATACAATCCTGTCATGTTAATATAGCACCTTACGGTCTATATTCGTGTAATGATACGACATCGATTCGTTCCGTGTTAATAGTATGGCACTCTTAAGTCCATACCCATGCATAGTAAGACACCGTAAAGGTCCTTACCCGTGTAAATTTACAATTCATATAAGTCATGTACGATCACAACCTCATAGTGTGATACAAACTTCCAATTTATTTCAACTATCACATATGAAATCAATTAACACATATAAGAATGATAAAATCCCCACCTTTTAACCGAGTGATGTCTTACGTTCAACTACTAATGACAATATCAGGGTCTCCTTTGTCGCTTACAAAATCATGATCGACCATTACCACTATGTCTTTGATAAAATATTGTACAACTAATCTGCATATATATATACGTATGGGTTGCAAACTGAGAATATTAGGGTTAGGGTTTTTAGGTTGGAAGCAGTAAAGGAAGAAGGAAACAAGTCTTCCGGTTCTCCTTGATGATCGAAGGAAGAAGATAGAAAGGAAAAAGAAAGGAAAAAGAAAGGAAAAAGAAAGGAAGGAAAAGTTTACCTCTCTTCGGTTGCAGTGAGTTCAGCGTGCGTAGAAAATAAGAAGAAAGATAACGAGATTAGACTTATATTGATACACTGATCACATGACAGTGCGTATCATCTCATAAGTTTTAAACAAAATTCCCTAAAATAGGGGAGTTGATAAGAGAGAAGATATTTTCTCAACCGAAGATTACAATTTGATTTCTTGAAGAGTAAGAAATCATATTCTGCTTCTATTTCATCTCACGGTGAATTGAAGTAAGGAACGGGCTTCAAAAAGTTGGAAATTGTGGGCTTTAAGGGTTGGGCCATGATAGAAAAATACGTGGGTAACTTGCGGGATATTACAACCCATCTGCCTGAAAACTGTTGGGTTCGTCATAGCGATCCGGGTGAACGCAGCGGAATTTAAAATTTTTCATAATTAATAAATCATATTTATTAAATATATGAAAGGGTTTCACCCGGGTGCTCTAAAACGATTATAAGATCCGGTGTTAAAATATATTGAAAGAAATCTACGTAAAGATTATTCTTAATCTACGTAAAGATTATTCTTACCCTCGTAGACTTTCTTCCAATTGATGCAAGGAGTGAGGGAATCGATTCCCGGATTGTGGCTAAAACTCCGTACTTCTCAATAAGGGATCCAAGTGTATCCCCTCTAAAGTAATCCACAGATTGAATGAACAACACAAATATTACACTTCGCTAGTAGTGTAAAACTGTTGATATCAATGAACGTTTCCCGTATCAACTTGTGATAAGAAAAACAAATTGAAGAATAATTATCAATATAATTATTCTCCAAAGATTGTTTATCAAAATGAATAACGTAGAAGACGAAAGAAAATTTCTAAAAGGAACTTGCTTCCTTTCTTTGTGAATACGTGAAGTCTATTTCTTATCAAAAGGAAGTAGGAGTTTATATATATATATATATATATATATATATTCCTAACACACACACTCATCACTATCTTTAAAATAATTCAATAGGTCATGGACCACACTACATCCAACTTTCGGCTACTTACAACAATTAATGATTTTAACATAAAAAAAAATCCATTAGTGTTGGACTTATAATTGAATCTTATTAATATATAAATCCCAACCACATAAATCAATCGAATTGATTTATTTTCATTTTGACAATCAAATTAAACAATCAAATTATTTAATTATAATAAATAGTTAACAATTCAACTATTATTCCAATTGATAAAAGTCATTCATTCAAATTAATGTGTGATCCTTTAGGTTCACTACTAACTCTAGCAGTAGGCTTACAACACTTGTAACTTATATATAAAAAATTATTATATTAATTAATCCAATTAATTAATTCACTTGAAATTAACTAATTAATTTCAAGAACCTACTAATCACGGTAACATCTAGCAAGTAGCGTGATCTTCTAGTGTTAGGTGAATAGCGAGTAAACCTTCAAATTAACGAGTGACATACACGTACGGTCTTTCTAACAATTAATCTCCCGATTGAGTTTAGAGTAGGAATATTAGTCGAAACTCTATTAACTCAATAACTGTGTTTCTATTTCATGTTACAATGATTCATTGTGAATCTTTATTCTTATTACCTTGGCCAAGGTCTTTGAATCATTAACAATGAAATACACAGGAGATTCTCTTGTCCTAGACAAGTGTTAGATTCTATCTTAGCCACACATAAGTCTCCATGTACATCAATATAATACCCAACATATCCCCTTTATGATTGCTAAACAATCAGAAGATAAATCCAAGTATTAGATGAAGTACACAAGACTACCATGGTGCTTCAAGTCTAAAGACTAATCGTGTACTATCATAATTAGAAAATTCTAATTTCGACACATATCCAATAAGAATTTTCTACGGATCATGTTCAATAAACTTATTCTCTAATAAGTATCTACATATATGAATTTGTGTCACAACACTAATATTGATGGAATACAATATTCTCGTCCCACGAGCATTCATCATATGTACGAGTCTTTACTGAATTATTCTTTATCCCATTTAGAAAAATTCTTGACTCGGAACCATGTTTAAGACCAAAGCTCTATGTATAAATTCCATGATTACCATCATATGCGTAACCATACATTTTAGCTTAAATTGGTCTAGGGACTTTATCTAATAAGCATTTGTTATAATGCATAAAATAGATAAATTAAAACAGCCTTTAATAATATAATTTCCAATGAGATTGTTTATATTCAAAATATAAAGAGTACAAATGTCCAATCTAATTGGTGCACTGGGCATACTACTCTAACAATCTCCCACTTGCCCTAGCTCCAATTACCCATATATTTAAGTCCCATCTTTTCAAGATGTTTCTCAAATATCTTTTGAGCCAAAGGCTTAGTCAGTGGGTCTGCTACATTTTCTGCTGAAGCGACTCGATCCATAACGACATCGCCTCTCCCCATGATTTCTCTAATCAAGTGGTATCTTCTCAAGATATGCTTGGATCTTTGATGAGATCTTGGTTCCTTTGCTTGTGCAATGGCTCCATTGTTATCACAGTATATCATTACTGGATCAACAATAGATGGAACTATACCCAATCCTTGGATAAAGTTCTTGATCCAAACAGCTTCCTTCGCTGCATCTGATGCAGCTATATATTCAGCTTCAGTGGTGGAGTCTGCAATAGTTTCTTGTTTGGAACTTTTCCAACTTACTGCACCACCGTTCAAAGTGAATATATAACCTGACATTGACTTAGAGTCATCCACATCAGACTGAAAACTAGAATCAGTATATCCTTCTAATTTCAGCTCTCCAGGGCCGTATATCAAAAAAATATCCTTAGTCCTTCTCAAGTACTTAAGGATCATCTTGACGACCTTCCAGTGTTCTTCACCTGGATTTGACTGATATCTGCTCGTGACACTTAGAGCATGCGCGACATCAGGCCTTGTACATAGCATTGCATACATTATGCTTCCAATTGCTGAAGCATAAGGCACGCGAGTCATTCTTTCTCTTTCTTCAGGCGTCTTAGGAGACATAGCCTTAGAAAGTGAAACCCCATGACTCATTGGCAAGAATCCTCGTTTGGATTCTTCCATACTAAATCTCTTTAGTATCTTATCTATGTACATGGATTGGGATAGTCCGATCATTCTTCTAGATCTATCTCTATAGATCTTTATTCCTAGAATAAATGATGCTTCTCCCAAGTCCTTCATGGAGAATTATTTAGACAACCAAGTTCTTGTTGACTGCAACATACCTATATCGTTTCCGATAAGTAGGATGTCATCAACATAGAGCACAATAAAAGTAACTGCACTCCCACTAACTTTCTTGTATACACATGGTTCATCCGGATTCTTTTGAAAATCAAACGATTTGATTGTTTCATCGAATCGAATGTTCCAACTCCTAGAAGCTTATTTAAGCCCATAAATGGATCTTTGGAGCTTGCAAACCTTTTGCTCACTCCCACTATATATAAAGCCCTCAGGTTGCTTCATATAGATCTCTTCCTTAACGTTACCATTAAGAAAAGCAGTCTTTACATCCATTTGTCATATCTCATAGTCATAATATGCAGATATAGCTAATAAAATTCGAATGGATTTCAGCATTGCTACTGGTGAAAAGGTTTCCTCATAATCAATTCCTTGTTTCTGAGAATATCCTTTAGCAACCAGTCTTGCCTTATAGGTTGCTACCTCTCCATCAGCTCCAAGCTTTCGCTTGTAAACCCATTTGCATCCAATAAGAACTGTTCCTTCTGGTGGGTCTACCAAAGTCCATACTTTGTTAGAGTACATGGAGTCCATCTCGGATTGCATTGCTTCTTGCCATTTCTTTGAGTCAATGTCTGACATTGCCTCTCCATAGCTTCTTGGATCATTATCCAAAAGGAGTTCCTCTTCTTTGTTTTCTAATAACAAAGTGTACCTACTAGGTATCTTAGGTATCCTTTCGGATCTCCTAAGAGGTTGTGTATCAGATGTCCCAGTTTCTACTGGTTGTTCACTCACTGCAATTGGAAGGTTTGTTGTTTCTTGAACTTCTTCAAGTTCTACGAGTTTGCCATTTCTATCAGATAGAAATTTTTCTTCAAGAAACGTGGCATTCCTTGAAACAAACACCTTTTATTCCGAGGTATCGTAGAAGTAATATCCAATTGATTCCTTTGGATATCCAACAAACTTACATATTTTGGATCTCATATCCAATTTATCTCCCATTTGTTGCTTTACGTAAGCATCACACCTCCATACCCGAAGGTATTTGTATGAGGGTGCTTTACCACACCATATCTCATAAGGTGTAGTAGGAACGGCCTTAGAAGGCACCCTATTTAATAGGTGAGCTGCCGTTTCTAAAGCATAGCCCCAAAAAGAAAGAGGTAATGATGTGAAACTCATCATAGATCGAACCATGTCCATCAAGGTTCGATTCCTGCGTTCCGAAACTCCATTGAGTTGGGGAGTGCCAGGAGGAGTCCACTGTGAGAGAATCCCATTCTCTTTTAGATAATCTAAAAACTCTGCACTTAAGTATTCACCCCCTCGATCTGATCGAAGTGTTTTTATACTTAAGCCAGTTTGTTTCTCTACTTCAGTTCTGAATTCTTTGAACTTTTCAAAAACTTCAGATTTGTACCTTAATAGGTACACATAACCATACCTAGAGAAGTCATCGGTAAAGGTTAAGAAGTAGCTGTAGTTCCTGTTGGATTGTATACTAAAAGTCTAGCTTTTTGTATGAACAATATTATAACAATTAATTTGAAATGAGAATCATATGATCAAATGATTGCATCTTATAATTTATTTATATGTTCGATGCAATAGTCCACTTACTTTATATTGTAGATAATATGTTGTGCGACAACACGCGGAAGATCATATTATCGGTTTCCTTATAAAGTATAAACAGATGCTCACAACTGAGATAGACGGGGACTCTCTATCGGGATGGTTGTAGTGTGGTTTAGTATTAGCTTGTCTTGGCTATAGAATCACATTAGTGCACTTGTGTGTATTGAGCAGGACCGCTTGAGATCGTTCGACTTATACTGACTTATAGGAGAACTTGATCTCAGTTATTATGGAAGTTCGTGCTCTTAATCCCTATACAATAACCTCGACACGTAGGTCAGTATGTATTTCTTTGATTCATCAATGGGTGAGATTTACATGTAATTAAATCAACAAACTCGATGAGTTGGGAAGTAGTGCTGTCTCTATGGTGTGCTGTTGATTGTAGAAGGAATCCGTGTCCGTCATAGGTTGATGATGTCCCCTTGAGGAGCTCATAAGGATTATCATGTAAACCCTGCAGGTGGAATTTATTCCGGCATGATAATGAGGTTGAGTGGTACTACTCTTGGATGAGATATTAATTAATTGAGTTGTCAGTAACTTAAATTAATTAATGGACATTGTATATCTTAAATATGGGGAGACTAACGGGCTCATAATAAGAAGGAGCCCAAAACGTAATTTTGGGATTGGTACGGTAGTGCAGTAATAATATTTTAGTGGAATATATTATTATTATTGGACTTAAGTATAAGCTTTGGGCTAAGCTTGGATACTTAAGCCCAATGGAGGCCCAACCCAATTTCTCCTCCTGGTCCCTGCTGTAGCCCATGTATATAAGTCACCTCAGTTTGTTCTAAACCTAACTCTGCGCCTAACATACGAGAGAGAGAGTGAACAGCAGATTGAGTAGGTCTCGTAGATCGTCGCCCACACGACGTCGAGATCGGACTTGGGACATACAGCAGAAGACCGGAAGGTCGTTTGCTGCTGCAGTTTGTCATGTTCCAAAATTCATATAAAATCGTACAGTTCTTCGATTTTAATGTATTATATACTGATGGAAAGCCGTCGAAGAGAGGATCGTCTGAGCGCAAAGACCACTCAATTCCGACATCAGAAGAGGAAGTTATGGCTATTCTCGTGGGACTGCGCAGTCTGCCAGCGAGAATTCAACCTCTACATCAACCCTTGGTGAAAGGTAATGCGTTTCATGTTTACTTGCTTCCGCTGCTTGTTAGAAATACATGGAACCCTAACGGGTCACGTTAACTAAACGATCGAGCGCCAACAATTGGTATCAGAGCTTCGGTTTCGTGGTGAAGCGTGACACGTTAGGCTAGGGTTTATGTGATTAATTTTTCGGAATTAGGATCACATGTTTAGGGTTTTGGTTTTATTGCGCAAACCATGAATATCCCTATGTGATATATACCCTGTATCATATCTATTCGTCCATGGTTGTGTGTGAGAGGATTCGACGAAAACTGTTCGTCAATTTCACATGCAAGGAAGAAAAAGAGGGCAAAAATTGAATCACGTTTTTGAGAGAAAATCCAGCGCAGTGATATTGAAGAGGCAATAACCGGAGTTTCAACGGTCGGATTGAGCTGTAATTTGGTCAGCACGTTCATATCTTGTGGATGTACATTCTGAACGGTGGAGATCGAATTTGAAACTTTTTCGTGCTAGGATTACGCTGAAAACAGAAGCAGATTTTTGGGCAATTCTGTTTTGCGCAGTCGAGGGAAAAGAGCCGTTTCTCACAAACTAACCGTGAGATCGAGCTGTAATTTGGTCAGCACGTTTAGACCTTATGGATGTACATTCTGAACGGTGGAGATCGAATTTGGAGCTTTTTCTTGCTGGGATTACGCTGAAAACAGAAGCAGATATTTGGGCGATTCTGTTTTACGCAGTCGGGGGAAAAGAGCCGTTTCTATCAAACTATCCGTTGGATCGGGCTGTAATTTGGTCAGAACGTTCATACCTTGTGTATGTAAATTTTGAACGGTGAAGATCGAATTTGGAGCTTTTTATTGCTGGGATTACGCTGAAAGCAGAAGCAGATCTTTGGGCGATTCTGTTTTGCGCAGTCGAGGGAAAAGAGCCGTTTCTCACAAAATAACCGTTGGATCGACCTGTAATTTGGACAGCATGTTCAGGACTTACAGTAATAGATTCTGGACGGTGGAGATTGGATTCTGAGAGTTTTGCAGTTTCAAACTACGAACGACAGTTGGTGTAGTTTGGTGTTGCGCGTTGGGCTGAACTTGGTTTCATGCAAGTAGGCCCTTGGACGAGCGACAGTCCGGGCGAGGGCGCTCGTCAAGGCACTTGGAGCGCTCCCTGACACGATTGGCAGTGGGATATGGCGATGGACGTCTTGGGGCACAAGCAATCCTGCTTGTTGCGTAAGGCATCGATTCCACAGTAGGAGTGTCGGACAAGACATTAAAATTTAGAGGCGTTTTTATTCCTAATATATATAACTGTCATAATTGATTTAATTGTCTATTATTGTTATATATATATGGATGCCTGATCTCTATGATTTATTGTCTTATATAGAAGCATGCTAGATTGCGTATTATATTTGGTATATTATATGCATGTATTGCTAGAGTGTTGGATAAGACATTCAATTTTAGGAAAACTAATTCCTAATATATAACTGCCATAATAGATTGTATATTATTGTTATATATGGATGTCGAATTAATTCCTAATATATGACTGCTATAATTGATTTAATAATCTATTATTGTCATATATGGATGTCGAATTAATTCCTAATATATAACTGCTATAATTAATTGTCTATTATTGTTATATATGGATGTTGAATTAATTCCTAATATATAACTGACATAGTTGATTTAATTATCTATTATTGTTGTATATGGTTGCTCGTCGATATCGATGATTTCGATAATCTAGACGATATCGACGATCGATATCGATAGTTTTGGAATGTTGATAATCTTGATATTTTTCGAATATTTGATAATCTAATCTATATCGATGATTTTGATAATCTGGACGACATCGACGGTCGATATCGATGGTTTCGAAAATTGGACAATCTGAAAATTTCAAAATTTTGATAGTGTGGAAGTCTTTGCTGATATTCGTGCCTGATGGCGAACAATCGAATTCGCTGATATATAACTGTTAATGATTGATTTAATTATTAATTATTGTTATATATGTATGCATGACTCTCTGGGATTTACTGCCTCATGTGCCGTGATAGGAGCATGCTAGAATTGCGTATTTTATTTTATGAATATTATATGCATGTAAAAACCCTCAGTTTTAAATAACTAAGTGGGAGAGGGGATTGTTAATTAATTCCCGCGGCCTCCATTATTGGTTTGTTAGCAATGTGAATAAACTTGCGCGTCGGCATTAGAGCCTTCCTCCCCATCGGATGAGTTTATTCATGGATATTGCTGGAACAGGCTTCTTTAAAATTATGTTTGTAATGTGATGCACATGAACTTGCGCATTGGCTTAGACCTTCCTCCCTATCGGATGAGTTCATGTGCGGATCACTGTACAGACTTATAATTGATGACTGTAGGAAGTTATCCGAGCGCGTGTGTACTTCTCCATCTGTAAGGCACATAAGCTTGGGCCGCGGACTTGGGGTCAAATAATGGTGTACACTTAGATGTGAATAATAAGTATCCTCCCCATCGGAGTCACTGCTTTTATTTGCATGGCTAAAGAGGAACCGACTATTAATTATTTTGTCATGAGGTTAGGTTGACAAATGAAATTAATGGGTAAAACCTTCTCTTGTAAATGTTCGGGTTTATAAACGTCCACACTATCGTGGCTTGCAGACTCACGGTGCTTGAGATGTCGGTGAATTTTAATTTTATATTATTTTAAGGGAATCAATATAAAAGGATAAAATTCGAAGATTTGATCGGTGTATTTATTTATGATTCTCTGTAATTTCAAATGGTTTTATCTCGCTTATTGTTGACTAAAATAAATTATATTTACTGGTCCAAAATTAGATGATTAGAAAAGAATCTTGGTTTTGAATTTTACTGCTTAAGAAAATACATGTGTGTTCTCACAATGGACGTCTCATGATGCCTATTAAAGTCTCTAGTGAAGAGATGAGAGGTTCATAGAAATATGATGGTCTCATGTAACTCTTCGGATACTTGAGTAAGTTAAAAGGCAGAAGATCATGATTTAATTTGATGAATGAATTGGGAAAGCATGGAGTATAAATTGAAGGGAAACCTAGATCAATTTAATTCTTTGTGAATTGCCTAGATGTTTTTGAGTAAGTTCCACCTGAATTACAATAGGATGTATATGGTGGAAAACTTCTGGCAAAACATGTGGCAAAGGAAAGCCATTTTCATCATAATGTGAACAAGTTTTATATCTTATTCACTAGTTGTTTAAAACATGATTAGTGATGGCATTTACTGACACGAAGTGTGTAGATACTGGAATCACTAAATGTTTATTACTAAGTGAGGATAAGATTGTTATGACATGGGTAAAACTACAAGAGTAGTGGCTATTGCAGTGGGAGTTGTTTATTTATCTTACGATATGAATAAACGTTTGATTTTATGAAATTGTCTTTACGTACATTTTCATAGAAAGAATTTGATTTCGATTTCTATGCATTAATAGATGGATACTCCATTTCATTTAAATGACATGGTCATTAAAATGATTGATAGAGTTGTAATCTGTTATGGTACGTTGGTGAACAATTTGTACACTCTTAAATCATGTTTATTCCCTGGATGCGACAAATAGTAATTAATAATGAGTCTTCTAATCTAGTAAGAGAAAGGTACCTTCGGAAATGAATTTCCCACCTTAATGGTGTGACGAATAGAAGGAATAGCACTCTTATGGTAGTGATTAGATAGATGATGAATTATTTGGAATTACTAAATTCATTTTATGGATATGCCCTAGGAACAGTAATTCGTAAGAATGTTTATCTGTTTGTGGGATATCCTAGAAAAATGAAGGATGATTTATTTAGTCCACAAGATCGAAGAGTGATTGTTAACATAAACACTAGATTTTTGGAAAAGGACTATGTAATAAATCAAATACTCATGTATAAGTTGTTCTAAAGGAAGTGAGAGGAAAACACGAAGTATTAGTACCAAGTGTACAAGAGGATATACCACAAGGTAAACTGCGACGCGTGTCACATCTGATATACAATTGCGTGTAGTGTCTTCTCGTAGTGGGAAGGTTGTTCTAACACCTGATAGATATATGTTTTGGGAGAGTCGTGAGGCTTGGTCCCTAGTAAACATGGAGTTAACCCACGGATACGACGAAGCACTACAAGTTAGAAATGCCTAAATCTTAACAAATTGCAATAAATGTTGAAATAGAATCAATAGATTCTAAATAAGATCTGGATGATTGTAGAACCACGGATGGTGTGAAAACCATTGGAAGTGGTCATACAAAATAAAAGAGGATCATACGGTAAGGTGAAAACCTTATAAGTAAAGCTTGTTGGGAAAAGGAATACTCAGAAAGAAAGGGTTCGATTATGAGAAAACCTGTTCGCCAGTAGCTATGCTTATGTTGATCCGGACTCTTTTATCTGTTGCTACTCATATGAAATATGAGGGATAGCAAATAGATGTCGAGACAGCTTTCCTGATTGGAAGTCTTAAGGGAAACATCTATGTGAAGCAACCAGAGTGATTTATTGCAAAGAGCTAAGAGCATTGTGATAGTGAGCTTAAAAGTGTCCATTAATGGACTAAAACAAGCTTCAAGATCATGAAACATCCGTTTTGATGAGGTAATCCAGTGACATGGATCTAATCAATGATCGGATGGGTCTTGTGTATTGAAAAGAGTGATGGAAACGTGGTGGTATTACTTGTACTATACATAGATATTATCTTGCTCATTGGAGACAATGAAAGAGTATTATCGGGCGTATGGGGTATGGTTAATAAAGCGGTATAAGATGAAGGACTTAAGAGGAGCAAAAATATCCTTTTGATCACGGTAATACGGATCACAAGAAAGGATGTTATGCTTATCTCAAGCTTCATGAAATGATACAATCCTTACTCGTTTTAGCATGTGACTTTATCTAAGGAAATGTGTCTTGAGACACAAAAGGAAGATAAAGGAGATGAAAGCAGTTCCTTATGCTTCGATAAATGAGGAAGCCTAATCTAAGGAATGCTATACATGAGTATGGATATCTGTTTTGCTAAATGCATGAACAGTGGGTATCAACGTAACCTGGAACAAGAATGATGAGCTGTGGTAAGACATATATGAAGTGCCTGAGAAGGACTGGAAATTATATGTAAGCTTACTGGACAGATTCACTGCTTCTTGTGGATTACGTAGATTCAGATTTTTTAGTCAGATTGGACGGCAGTAAATCCACCTCAAGGTTATGTGTTTAATTTTAGGAAGTTGAGTCATAATGTGGAGGAGTGTTATATAGAAATGTATTTCAGACTTCGGACTCCATATGGAAAGATGATAAATTGGAGCCTATGAGGCAACCAATGTATCTGTATGACTCTAGAAACTTCATGATGGACTTTGATGTGATTCTAAGTTTGCCCAAGGTTATCACAATTTATATTGATGATATTGGTGCAGTTGCAAACTTGAAGGAATCACAAGTCCATAAGGCAATTAAACACATGGAGCGCAAGTACCACCTGTTACGAGAAATCGTATGATGAGGGGAAGGTTGTTGTTGCCTAGATTGCATCGGATGATGACCTAGTAAATCCATTTACAAGGACATTCAGGCGAGAGCTTTTAATGGTCGTGTAGTGGGAGTGGGAATCAGATGTATGGCAGAAGACATGACAACATAGTCTTTTAGTATAAGTGGGAGATTGTTGGATTGTATACTAAAAGTCTAGCTTTTTGTATGAACAATATTATAACAATTAATTTGAAATGAGAATCATATGATCAAATGATTGCATCTTATAATTTATTTATATGTTCGATGCAATAGTCCACTTACTTTATATTGTAGATAATATGTTGTGCGACAACACGCGGAAGATCATATTATCGGTTTCCTTATAAAGTATAAACAGATGCTCACAACTGAGATAGACGGGGACTCTCTATCGGGATGGTTGTAGTGTGGTTTGGTATTAGCTTGTCTTGGCTATAGAATCACATTAGTGCACTTGTGTGTATTGAGCAGGACCGCTTGAGATCGTTCGACTTATACTGACTTATAGGAGAACTTGATCTCAGTTATTATGGAAGTTCGTGCTCTTAATCCCTATACAATAACCTCGACACGTAGGTCAGTATGTATTTCTTTGATTCATCAATGGGTGAGATTTACATGTAATTAAATCAACAAACTCGATGAGTTGGGAAGTAGTGCTGTCTCTATGGTGTGCTGTTGATTGTAGAAGGAATCCGTGTCCGTCATAGGTTGATGATGTCCCCTTGAGGAGCTCATAAGGATTATCATGTAAACCCTGCAGGTGGAATTTATTCCGGCATGATAATGAGGTTGAGTGGTACTACTCTTGGATGAGATATTAATTAATTGAGTTGTCAGTAACTTAAATTAATTAATGGACATTGTATATCTTAAACATGGGGAGACTAACGGGCTCATAATAAGAAGGAGCCCAAAACGTAATTTTGGGATTGGTACGGTAGTGCAGTAATAATATTTTAGTGGAATATATTATTATTATTGGACTTAAGTATAAGCTTTGGGCTAAGCTTGGATACTTAAGCCCAATGGAGGCCCAACCCAATTTCTCCTCCTGGTCCCTGCTGTAGCCCATGTATATAAGTCACCTCAGTTTGTTCTAAACCTAACTCTGCGCCTAACATACGAGAGAGAGAGTGAACAGCAGATTGAGTAGGTCTCGTAGATCGTCGCCCACACGACGTCGAGATCGGACTTGGGACATACAGCAGAAGACCGGAAGGTCGTTTGCTGCTGCAGTTCGTCATGTTCCAAAATTCATATAAAATCGTACAGTTCTTCGATTTTAATGTATTATATACTGATGGAAAGCCGTCGAAGAGAGGATCGTCTGAGCGCAAAGACCACTCAATTCCGACATCAGAAGTGGAAGTTATGGCTATTCTCGTGGGACTGCGCAGTCTGCCAGCGAGAATTCAACCTCTACATCAACCCTTGGTGAAAGGTAATGCGTTTCATGTTTACTTGCTTCCGCTGCTTGTTAGAAATACATGGAACCCTAACGGGTCACGTTAACTAAACGATCGAGCGCCAACAGTTCCCACGAGTATTAACATTTAATGGCCCACATACATCTGTATGAATTAATTCCAATAGATGTGTAGCTCGCTCCACTTGTCCAACAAATGGAGATTTGGTCATCTTTTCCTTGAGACAGGACTCACATGTTGGTAGTTCTTGCTCGTCCTTTAGGTCAAGTAATTTTGCCAACTTATTTATCATTTTCTTAGAAATATGACCTAATCTTGCATGCCATAATGTGATAGAACTACGGTTATCTAATTTTCTTTTATTCTGTTGAAGATTAAGAATGAAATTTTGGGGAGTTAAGGTATATAAACCATTCGTCAATATGCAAGTAGTGATTAAAGAAGAACATTTAGAAATGGAACAACTTCCATGTTCAAATTTAAAACAATAACCTTCTCTATCCAAAACAGGAATAGAGATAATGTTCTTAATAATCTCTGGAACATAAAGACAATTATTCAATACCAAAACATAATCATTACTTAAAGCTAGATTAATAGTTCCTACGGCTAATGCAGCAACCTTTGCTCCATTCCCCAGCCTTAGAACCATTTCTCTTGTTTCTAGCTTTCTACTTCTTTCCATTATCTGCAAATCATTGCAAATGTGTGAGGCACAACCGGTATCTAATACCCAAGAAGTATCATTAACTGATAAGTTAACTTCAACATAATAAATACCTGAACTCTTCAGGGTTGCAAGGTAATCCTTGCAATTCCTCTTCCAGTGTCCAGTTTGATTGCAGTGGTGACACTTATCATTGGACTGAGAAGTTTTCTTTTTCTTGACACCTCCCTTTGCTTTCAGTTTGTTGGGATTATTAGAACCCTTTCTATTTCCCTTCTTTTTCTTTGGCTTTGCAGCCTTAGATCCAGAAGTGGACCCAACAAACATGACTGATTTGTCCCTTTTCATCGTGGACTCAGTTGTCTTTAACATACTAACAAGCTCAGTGAGACTTTTTGTCATGTTATGCATGTTATAATTGACAACAAATGTGTCAAATGAAGGGGGCAAAGACTGCAACAACAAGTCAGTGCAATGCTCAGGTGGAACCTCAACTTTCAATGACGCGAGTCGTTCCGTTAGGGCTATCATCTTCAATCCATGTTCCTGGACTGAAGAGCCCTCAGCCATATGACTGCGGAAGAGCTCTTTAGATATCTCATATCTTTGTTGCCTGCTATTCTCACCAAACAAGTTCTCGAGTTGTTTAAGAATAGCATAAGCAGAGGTTTGATCCTCATTTTGTCTCTGCAGTTCATTTGACATAGATGCTAACATGTAGCACCGAGCTTTCAGATCGTCATCCTGATGACGTTTGAACTTCTCAAGTTCCTCAGTCGTAGCATTAGCACCAGGTGCGTCAGGGATTGGTTTATCAAGAACATATTCACTTCTTTCAGATTTTAAGAGAATTTTAAAATTTCTCAGCCAATCATTAAAGTTTGGTCCAGTTAACTTGTTTTGCCCAATTAAAGCGGTTATAGGATTGTTTGTCATTTCAGTAGATGAATCAACAAAATGATGAAGCAGAAAATGAGAAAACTATGAAAATTAATATTAATTTAATATAAGGTCTTCAATATTAAATGTCTCCCACTATTTTATTCGAATTTCATAATCCCAATGAAAATCGGAAAATCATAATTTTCTAGTAGGTTTGAGGCCCAAATAGAATTCCTCACACCCCAATTTTATGAGCCCATGAAAAATTCTCTTCGGTAGTAAAACGTTTTACAATTGTATCACTATACAACCCTCAATTTGTTTTACCTCACCTTTCACGTATACCTCAATTTTATGAGCTCATACGTTACTTAGTGTCAAACAATACCTATCAAACATTCATGCAATTAAAACATCAAAACACCCCACGACTCATGGCCGATGCAGTGATGCATTTATGAGCATCATTATGATAGATAAAGAACACAACTTTCTTCCACAAACCCACCCCACGACTCATGGCCAGTGGTTAAGTGTAGTAGCATCATCATGTCTCTATCTTTTGATAGTAGGCATGGATTGATGGGTCATACTCATCATATCCATATTTGTTTGAAATATTTTTTTTTTTTTTTATAAGTTTCAAAAACTTAGGGATTATTTTTATTTCCAAGACCTCATCATTCCATTAAGGTAAATTATTTAATGTTCATCAAATGAGTGCATTAAATAAATTCTAACATGCATATATCCTATACATACATAAAGCGGTGGGATGATCATGGCCAACCTATGCGACCCGTTTGAGCCAAAATGGGTCTATGGTCAATCTAAGGGACAATGAGAACTTTTACATCATAATGTAAAACCCATACATTTATGGGCCTTGAGCATCTATTCTATTACATTTAATTACCCATCAACAATTGGGTCTTCTTTTGGGCTTCCTTCAAGTCCTCCAATTTACAATAAATAAATTAAATCCTCACGGACTAATCTACTCTCATTGCATAAATTTAAAGAATTTACAAATGTAAATTAAAGAGGCTCGCAATCCCCATAAAATCCAAATAAATTACAACCATCACATAAAGTCCAAGGCTCATGATCATCCCTAAATAAATAAATATGCATTTAACATATTAAATTTATTTATATCCATTCACAATGAATAATACCGTAACGAGATATAAGAATAACAATTATTCCTATTTCTCATTTTAAAATAATACTAGTTGAGAATTATGACTAACAATTAGTCAATATTATAAAACTAAATTTTAGAATTGACTTTAAGAATTTTGTTAGCCTTAATTAATTAAGAAACAATTTCTAAATTAATAAAACCAAATCAATTCAATGATAGCTAATTATTTCTACTTAGAAATATTTTTCTTAGAAACCCATTTCTAGAAATAGCCATCAAATATCATTGTTGATAATAAACATCTAATGCTTTTATCAAATTAAATATTAAATATTGATAACAAATTATCAATAATAATTATATTAAACAATGATATTTCAAGAAACAATTTCTCATTAAATACAACGTATTGCTTAAATTTCATTTCAAATGAATATTTTGAATAAGAAATATAAATAACTTTTATTTAATATTTCATATTCACACTTGAAACCAATATAGTCATAAACTAATATTTAGTCAATTTTATTAAAATTACCAAAAAATTTTAACTGTATAAATAGTAGTTTAAGAACAATTCTTATCCTACTACAACAGTTGAAATTTTAAAGTAATTAATAACTGTCGAGAAACCTTTTTCTCATTGTTTCAAGTTTTCTTATTTAACCATTAAATAATACTAAAATAATTTTAGTACCAAATATATTTCAACACCGTGAACCTAGGCTCTGATACCACTGTTGGGTTCGTCATAGCGATTCGGGTGAACGCAGCGGAATTTAAAATTTTTCATAATTAATAAATCATATTTATTAAATATATGAAAGGGTTTCACCCCGGGTGCTCTAAAACGATTATAAGATCCGGTGTTAAAATATATTGAAAGAAATCTACGTAAAGATTATTCTTACCCTCGTAGACTTTCTTCCAATTGATGCAAGGAGTGAGGGAATCGATTCCCAGATTGTGGCTAAAACTCCGTACTTCTCAATAAGGGATCCAAGTGTATCCCCTCTAAAGTAATCCACAGATTGAATGAACAACACAAATATTACACTTCGCTAGTAGTGTAAAACTGTTGATATCAATGAACGTTTCCCGTATCAACTTGTGATAAGAAAAACAAATTGAAGAATAATTATCAATATAATTATTCTCCAAAGATTGTTTATCAAAATGAATAACGTAGAAGACGAAAGAAAATTTCTAAAAGAAACTTGCTTCCTTTCTTTGTGAATACGTGAAGTCTATTTCTTATCAAAAGGAAGTAGGAGTTTATATATATATATATATATATATATATTCCTAACACACTCATCACTATCTTTAAAATAATTCAATAGGTCATGGACCACACTACATCCAACTTTCGGCTACTTACAACAATTAATGATTTTAACATAAAAAAAAAATCCATTAGTGTTGGACTTATAATTGAATCTTATTAATATATAAATCCCAACCACATAAATCAATCGAATTGATTTATTTTCATTTTGACAATCAAATTAAATAATCAAATTATTTAATTATAATAAATAGTTAATAATTTAACTATTATTCCAATTGATAAAAGTCGTTCATTCAAATTAATGTGTGATCCTTTAGGTTCACTACTAACTCTAGCAGTAGGCTTACAACACTTGTAACTTATATATAAAAAATTATTATATTAATTAATCCAATTAATTAATTCACTTGAAATTAACTAATTAATTTCAAGAACCTACTAATCACGGTAACATCTAGCAAGTAGCGTGATCTTCTAGTGTTAGGTGAATAGCGAGTAAACCTTCAAATTAACGAGTGACATACACGTACGGTCTTTCTAACAATTAATCTCCCGATTGAGTTTAGAGTAGGAATATTAGTCGAAACTCTATTAACTCAATAACTGTGTTTCTATTTCATGTTACAATGATTCATTGTGAATCTTTATTCTTATTGCCTTGGCCAAGGTCTTTGAATCATTAACAATGAAATACACAGGAGATTCTCTTGTCCTAGACAAGTGTTAGATTCTATCTTAGCCACACATAAGTCTCCATGTACATCAATATAATACTCAACATATCCCCTTTATGATTGCTAAACAATCAGAAGATAAATCCAAGTATTAGATGAAGTACACAAGACTACCATGGTGCTTCAAGTCTAAAGACTAATCGTGTACTATCGTAATTAGAAAATTCTAATTTCGACACATATCCAATAAGAATTTTCTACGGATCATGTTCAATAAACTTATTCTCTAATAAGTATCTACATATATGAATTTGTGTCACAACACTAATATTGATGGAATACAATATTCTCGTCCCACGAGCATTCATCATATGTACGAGTCTTTACTGAATTATTCTTTATCCCATTTAGAAAAATTCTTGACTCGGAACCATGTTTAAGACCAAAGCTCTATGTATAAATTCCATGATTACCATCATATGCGTAACCATACATTTTAGCTTAAATTGGTCTAGGGACTTTATCTAATAAGCATTTGTTATAATGCATAAAATAGATAAATTAAAACAGCCTTTAATAATATAATTTACAATGAGATTGTTTATATTCAAAATATAAAGAGTACAAATGTCCAATCTAATTGGTGCACTGGGCATACTACTCTAACAAAAACAAATTGCATGAATTCTGATTACTACTGCTACTACTATAATTTCCTTCTCCCACAGTGGTTTGCACTTCCTTCCTTGTCTCAATCTCTCTTGATCTTCGTACGGATCCATTGTCTCGTACTGTTACAAGGAAAGGAACAACAACAAGAAGAGAGAGAGCTGAGAGAGCAATAAGGCAACGTGACAACTTCTTACTCATCATCATTAATTCACTTCATGTCTTAATTCAATCAATCACCATGTAATTACTTCATAATATATTGATTTCCACAAGAATTATAAATGTATTCATATACAATCCTTTGATTATGGTGCAAGTATTTGATAATATCACATGAACATATTAAATTCTAGATATCCACCCCTGCTACTTCTAACACATGTTAATTAATGTAGGCAAATTATATACTCCATCTTTATCACATTAATAAGGTTTACTTATCAGTGCCTCAACTTAATATATACGCAGCAATTTTTGAGGCTGTCTACATATCTAGCTTCTTAATTTGTGTTATTTGATTTAAAAGATTATGGCTTATAAGAAAACATCTTCATTAATCATATATACTCCATTACTCATGACCAATTAAAAAGACAATTAATATATATATATATATATATATATATGAATTTGGAATACATTACTTGTGATTCTTTTTGTGTGGAACCATGGTGTTAAAAGAAATGTTTGTAAGAAAAAAGGATTTGACGCGTAATTGATACAACCAGCCCACTTATCCATGTATCCAGCCCACTAATCCAATTAATTTGGCCCATGAAGAAGTGGAGGCCCAATGATACAAGTTAATAAGGAGATGTTAGAAGTAGAGCTGCATCTCCACTCCCTTTCCATTCTTTTTAAATCTCCACTGTTAAGGCTGAAGGATTGTGGAGATAATTTTGCACCTCCAAATCACAACGCTATCATTTTTTTCTAAGTGACTGAAGAGAAATTGATTAAAAATATGCATGCAAGAACAACTTAGTTTTGGTTGTGTTGGTGTGCTGTCGCCGGCACCTAAAAATAAAAATTTATAATTTTTCTAAACTAACCGGCTAGAATGTAGCAGGTACATAAGGGTAGAACCGGCCAAGATGAATAATTATAATGATTTTTTTTCATATACTACATGATATATATAATACTCCCGGACACGAAAGATTAAGACGTGTTATTTTTTTAATATATAATGTAAGAAAATATAGGGATAAATTAGTAATTTAAAAAAAAAAAGTAAATAAAGTTGTTGGTAAAAATACGTGGGACGGATGGAGTATATATATATATATATATATATATATATATATATATATATATATATATATATATATATATATATATATATATATATATATATATATATTGTGTATAATATAATATATTTTCTAATTAATTTATTTTGTGGCAACATATATTATATATAATTTGAATATGTTGTTATTTACTTTTAAAAAAAACTAATTAAACATAACAATAAATTCTTCAATTTTAAATAAATATAAAATAAATATGAAAAAATAATTATAAAATTAAAAATTCAAATTTTAAAATAAAAAAACATACTTGATGATAAAATTTTAATTACTATAAATTTTTTAAAATTTATTATTTAATAATTAAAAATATTTATTTAGAAATATAAAAACAATCTAAATAATTATATAACAAATTCAAAATACAATATATATTTTAGTAAAATAATAATAATAATCATTATTTAAATGAAGCTAATATTTTATACTCCCTCTGTCCCAGGTTAAGGAGACCATTTTTCCATATAACCTAAATCTTGTGATATCAAGAGAAACTCACTTTGTTTTTAATTTGCAATATTATAATAATTACGGATTATAACATGAAAATAATTATTGAACAATCAATCACCTATTAAGATGACAAGTCTAAATAAACAATTTAAATATCAAGATTACCATCAAAGCCAATCACATAATAAATTTACAAAACAAGTTGGTAATTTCAATCCTAATCAAATATGTAAATTATCTACAGAGGTTCACAATTTTCGAACTAGAAAACAAAATTACATAATTAAACTACAATTAAAAATGAAGTAAAAGAACCGATGTACGTTCTTGATGGTGGAGCTTCCTCTCGTCCCAAATGGCCAACGTGCATGGTGAAGAATGATGAACCTCGTGTGTGGAAGGAAGAATATGGTGAAGGAATACTTGATAAATGATCCCCAATTAAATTCTTTGGACTTTTTTATTTGAGGAGTGTTCAGGTTTATCGAATCTTTCACATTTGATAAATTTTATTTTTCTCCTCAAATCCTTCCCTTATCATAAAATGCTTGGTCAAATGTCTTTTATTCCTCCAATAAAAATAATTTTAATAACCACAAAATGAATTATAAAGACTGTACAATTTATCTCATTTTTTTTACCTGTTTGAATAAAAATAAAATAATCAAAATTATATGTGACACATAATAAGTCGTAATTAATATTAAATAATTCAAAACTCACGTGTAAAGGAGTGAATTTATCTCAAATATGGGTGTAATATTATAGCTTATGTGTATTAATGTTGAATTCTGACCAATATGACTAATGTGTTCATACCCATTTCGAAACGACCAACTCTTTCGTTGTTTGTTAATTAACAACACATGCACTTTATTAAATGGATATTGGGAGATTTAATGATGTTTTTTGACTAGTCCTAAACTTCAGTCCATGCATTAATATGATCAAGTGTATGGAATTATAGGCCGCATTTGTAATTATATTTTGAAGGTGATTTATGAGGAAGTTGGAATGTTTTTTAAATGTTAATTAAAAAAAATGGCACTGCTTTGATCACCTTAAAGGCTAAAGTAAGCTACTCCACTTAATTATATTAATATTAATTAATCAATCTTATACTTATTACAAAGATTTAATGGGTACTTATGTAGAAATTTTGAAAATTGAAGGACTATAATGCAAAAATAGAATTTTGCTGGGCATCATTGTTTTTTTTTTTTTTTTTTTGACAATAAAGGACGACGATGTTGTCATCAGAAGTTTTATTAAAAGCATTTGAGTATAAAAATACTACACTTAATACCCTCCCACTTATATTTTAAACTCAGTATTTCAAATTACTTGCACACCAAATTCTGATCCTTTCAAATTACTTTGCTCACCCAATCCCCATCCAAACACACATTTAACACACAACAATAATGAAGGTAGAAGACGAAAGAAAGAAGGAAAAAATTTAAAGAAAAAAGAGGAATAAACATATCATCTTCATAATTCATAATAAACTCATTTAATTATATATTCTAAAAAAAATTCATTCTCATTAAGCTAAAACAAATATAACCAAAGTTTTGAGCGTGAACCCTAGTAATTAAATAATACGGAGAAAATAATAGCAGCGATTTTTTTATTTTTTAGTTTTGGTTGAGTAGCTATGTTAGTCTATTTGGTTTAAAAAAAAAAGTTAATTAAATTAAAAAAAAAATTTATCGGTAAAAATTATTTTCATAAATAAATATGGGTACAAGATATACCACATAAATACAATAATTGGTGTGTCGCACCGTTTGAAGACTCCCTATTTCTATCTTTAAGATTCAACATGATGAGCAATATTGATCAACTGATACTTAATGACTCGTTAATTGACTGAGCTTATAAAAATTTTATTACATGTCATTTAATTGTTAACTACTTAATTAATCGACTTATTTGTAGATATTAAAAATTGATTTTCTTTTTATTAAATCCAATTAGATGGATGTGAATTGAAATAAAAACTGAGATATAGCGAGAAGAGATTGTCATGAAAATGGGAAGCAAAAGAATGATGGAAATTGAATAAATAGAAAAGACAACATCATTTGTGGTAGTAAATTTCTCGCAGGAGTAATAGTCATTGCCCTACACTTGTCACACCTCACACAATACTCAATAACCTACTCAATCTAGTGGAAACGTGTAAACAACAAAAGCATTACTCCATATACTTCTCTTTTAACGTTGTTTTACTATTATTATTATTATAATATATATATGAAATGAAATGAAGGGTGTTTATTAAGTGAGCATGCGTTATATAGGAGGGTCACCTAAATAAATTTCTAAAATGAATCAGAAAGCAATATATTTTTTCTTTTTATTTTTACACTTTTTATATTTGTTTATTTTTAAACCCATTCACAGTCTAAAAATATAAATAAAACTTTTAATCAATAAACTTAAAAGTTATTTTTATTTTAAATTTATTATTCAAACATATTACGCATAATTTTGTTTTATATTTTAATATTTATACCTAAAACTATTAAAATATTCTAAAAAATCAATAATGTTGATAAAAAATTTTCTGTAGAATAGTAAAGATGAACCATTCTATGAAAAATAACGATTAATCATATCACAACTAGACATGCACATTTTAACCGGAACCGGCCTAAACGGAACCGAAACCGGATATATTCCGATTCGGTTCCGATTCCTCATTTTGTGAAAACGAAATAGACGGGTTCCGGTTCCGAACTGGCGATTTTTTTAATTTTTTCTTTTTTTTTAGGTTTCAAGGCTAAAATTAAAAAAAAGAGAGAGAACCGGAACCGGCAGTTCGAACCGAAATCGAAACCGGCCTACCCTCGGTTCGGTTCCGATTTCATATTTTCTCAAACCAGAATCGGCGGTTCCGAACCGCCGTGCATGTCTAGTCACACCAATACATAATACTTTGAAAATTTTATGTAAAACAATGCATTAGCAATTAATATATATAAAGATATCTATACTCTCTTGTCCCATAGTTGTTAGCACATTTTACACTTTATTTATACTTAGAATAAGAAAGTTAGTTTTGGAGTAATTTTTTTAAAAAAAAGTAATAAAACATGTTAAATGTTTTAGACGGAGGTACTATTTTTTTAAAAATAAAGAGAGAATGAGAAAAATTAGATGTAGACATATTTACAATTTTAGTAATGTGAAACTTTCATAGATGCGGACAAAAAACAAAATAAAATTAGGTAGTGTATAGTAGACACTATTACTAGTAATTACATACTCCCTCCATTCCAGGCAAAGAGATGCATTTACTATAATTTTTGTGAGAGCTTTATGCAGTCAAACGTAGCTGTTTGACCGGGACAAAGGGAGTACACTTTATTAATTGTTGGTTATATTTGGGTTTTGGTATAATATGTTGACTAGAAAAATATGACAAAAATAATAAGAACGGAATTTGAGTTGAGTCAAGAATTACACTCTTTCTCCTTAAGACGAAATTATCGCGCTCTGGTGCTTACGGTTCGACGGCAATCATCTCCAAGATACAACGGCTCAAATCTTGTGATAGTTGCACTACAAATCACAAGATACGGCGAACCAACTGAATATTATAAACTCACCTTAAGAGTATGACAATTTTGGAATATACTACGAATTCTTTAGGCAACTCGAACTTTATGAATATTACGACACATGTGTGTTTAAGATCAAGTCTCTAAAAAGTGTAGGAAACATTAGAGTACTTCGGAGTGTAGGATTATGGAATGAGAGGACCTATTTATAGATATCAAGGCGTCTTTATACGAATTGATGCGACCGTTTGATTTAATTTTGAATTCAAATTCATGTCTTTTAATGAAAAGATGCAACTTATTCAACAATCACAATCTTTGTTCGCACTTCTTCATAAACACACTTTAATCTATTAGACACCATTTTAAGGTTACTTTTTCATTCACCTTAATTTTCCATCAATCCCCACATGAATGGATAAAGTCAACTGAAAGACTACGACACGGGAGACTGACAGTAAAGTGAGTTCAAACGAAAAGATATTACATTGGGATAGGTAGCTTCCAACTTTGAACCTTCCCTAGTTGAATACTATCGGACATACTCGCAGTTTAGTGGACGCGATGCCTTGAACTACTCTACTTTTGTGTATGACTAGACAACAGTACAACATAATACCTCTCCTAATACCTTTGGTTCTCATGATTGTGTCCATTTAAGCCGTGGACCATATCTTGGATTCATAAGCGCTTCATTGAGGCAGCCCGTCCTCGCACTTACATAGGTGACCTCTCATCAGGAGTACCATGGTATACCCCGCCTTTATTAGGTATAAGAGTCATTAAAAGCTTTTATGCTTACCCTTACCATACGTCAACATGTTCATTTGTACTTGAATTGTCTCTAAGAATGGACTAATTAATATATTTCAAGTGCACACCTAAACAAATATAACTTAGTTGTCTCATTGAACCAAGTTTATAGGATCTCCACTCATCATGGTTGAGTTACCGCTATAAATGTTTTTAATGTGTGGCTTTTTATTCTATTCCTCTTAGACATGCAACATTTGATATCCAATAAATCTCATTACGGATCCGTTTAATTTTTTTGAGATCGATTGCCTTAAGCCAACATAGTTTTAACTTTAGGAGCTACGCCCTTAGCAATCACCCCACATTTGAATGTCTATGGGGGTTCTCCCTACATTTGAATGTCTACGGGGACCTCCCCATATTTGAATATCTATGGGGGTTATCCACACATTTGAATGTTTACGGGGTTCTCCCCCTCATTTGGGTCAGTTGGCCTTTCTTGAAATAATCAATCAGTCGATTCATATAATTATTTGAATTTATTCATCTCTTTGAAGCCAAAACTTAATAATTTGGGTCAACACACCTAAATTAAAATATAGTCTTTAACTATAATTTGCAATTACTCTTGTCAATGATATAATTTTTCATGAAGATACATCCCTTCATCAAGGAATATGATTTTTCACGAAGATATATCACCTTTTACCAAGAGATCATACAACTCCCCATGAAGAGACAACCTTTAGACTTCTTATTATTCGAATTCAAGAGCAAGAAACACGTACTGCATGTGCATATAATGCCATCACAGCGTTGGAAATATGAGTACAAGTAGAATCCCCACAATCACAGTGATGCAAATATTCACAGAACCAATCAATATTATACCGGAGCCATGAGCAAAATTTCATCTTAAGATTGTTGGTTATATTTGGGTTTCGGTATAATATGTTGACTAGAAAAATATGACAAAAATAATAAGAACGGAATTTGAGTCGAGTCAAGAGTTACACTCTTTCTTTTTAAGACAAAATTGCCCCGCTCTGGTGCTTACGGTTCGACGACAATCATCTCCAAGATACAATGACTCAAATCTTGTGATAGTTGCACTACAAATCACAAGATACAGCGAACCAACTGATATTATGAACTCACCTTAGGAGTATGACAACTTTGGAATATACTACGAATTCTTTAGGCAACTCGAACTTTATGAATGTTACGACACATGTGTGTTTAAGATCGAGTCTCTAAGAAGTGTAGGAAACATTGGAGTACTTCGGAGTGTAGGATTATGGAATGAGAGGGCTTATTTATAGATTTCAAGGCATCTTTACATGAATGAAAAGACGCAACTTATTCAACAATCACAATCTTTGTTCGCACTTTTTTATAAGCACACTTTAATCTATTAGACACCATTTTAAGGTTACTTTTCCATTCACCTTAATTTTTCAATATTAATTATATATGTAATAGTTACAAGAATCGAGAATAATACAGCTTCTCTCTCCTCTCCCAAACTAGGAGTATAATAATTGTTGTTTAGTAATATTTCCACCATCCCACAATAACTTGCATCATTCAATTGTAAATAAATACAAAAGAATAATGCAAGGTATTGTGAGACAGATGGAGTAATACTTACGTGATGTCGCATAGTATGAATATTGTACACTTCTCGCGTTTGTTTTTCACGTAAATTAAGAAATATAATATTATATAAATACTTTTTCAATGTAAAGTAGAAAATATAATATTATAATGTGTAGTGAGTTGATGAATATTAAAATAGTTGTATTAGTATTGTACATGACCCATGAAAAGATATTAATTGATTTGTGTGAATTTTATTTACCAAAAAAAAATGTACACTCTAGATTGAAACGAATCAAAATGAAAAAAACAGTATGATAAATCAAAATGACAAAAAGCGAAATACTTGGAGGGAGTAGCATGTTAACTAGAAATTCCAACAAATCATGGAACCATTTTATATTTTTATTTTTTTAAATCTCTCTTTATAAAAACAAAATACATGAATAAATACAGCTTTTCCTCATAAGATTGTAATATTCGAGACTGAACTAAAAATAAAAATAAAACATATTCAATAATAATATTCTCCTTTAAAACGAACTGAAAGAATATAGAATAAAGTGGGTATTTAAGGACTCCTTAAACCATTCTCATATATACATAATGAGAATAATGTATACATATCCAATATTGCAAGCTGGTGTATGACAATTCATGACCTTAACACATTCTACTACATTTCAAATTACGTAAAAAGCACCGGCTGAAAATCCAAAGATGTTAAAGAAAATTTTAAGAATTAAAAAAAATAATAATAAAAAAAAGACATGATCATTTTGATTCAAACATGATTACTTTGTGGCCCTTTTGCTCTCCATTGCAAAAGGTAGGTAGGTAAGTTTGGAGGTGCAGCTTCTACATAAGTTTGCTCTTTTGCTTTTCATTCTTTTCTTGGATCTTTGGAGCTGTACAATTTTACATGATCATTTGTAACAAGTTAGATCAATGTGTCACTAGTAATTCGTGTTGAATTTGACTCTATAAGAAACTCGATGGTTAATGTATAGTGTGGTCGTTGCACTGTACCTAGTCCGTTTGCATCGGATGTTTGCATGATTCGGAGTCGTTTCACAGTGCTTAGAAACATCCTATGTATGTAGAAATAAACAATTAGCATTATACAGTATGTTTTATGAGACGGGTCTCATCAAATCCAATTATTATTTAACAAACAAATTATTGCGAGACGATCTCATAAAAAACAAACAATGTGGACGTACCCCCATGGAACGTCGCCTACGAGCATCCAATCACCTTCTTTATCCTCGTAGGTTAGCACGAACTCAGATGAGCCATCCAGAAGCTTCGGAGGCTGCACCGGCTTTTCCTTCCCTCCACCTAATTAATTCAAACAAACATAAACACACCACAAAATCAGATCAAAACAAAGGTGGTGGATCAAGTGTAAAGAGATCATATATGAACGTACGGATGGATAGAGAAGGACTGAAGAACATCTCCTGCAACGCGTTGGCGAGAGAATCATAGTTCTTGTGAGCATGCAAATCGACCTTCCTTCCAATTGGTAATCCATCCATGTTCACCTTCACAAATCCAGGGCAAACTCTTTCCTTAACACAAGATTCGACATTAATATTCTTGTCGTTGTTATTGTTGTTGTTGTTGTTGTTTCCGTGGTTGTGTTTCTTCTTCGAGTTCTCGTTGGTTTCGTTCCCTCCAACTACCTTGTTATCCTCTCCCACGTTTGAATTCTTGGATTGATTAAACACGGTGTTCATTCTGTAAGCCCTTATTGGAGGCCATCCAACCACTTGACTGCTTTTTAACAAAATTTATTTGGACCCCATTAGTTACATGAATATTAATTATATGTATGTATATAAATATATGATTAAGGAAAGAATAATGAGAAAATGTAATTCTAATTGAAAGATGAACAAAGATGTGAAAAGATTAACTTTCTTTAGACATGAGTCATGGTGTTGTGAAATGATGAAGAAGGCAATTTGGAGGACATAATGATTTAAAAAGGGAAAAAAAAAAGCAATAGTCTTTACATAATGCCAAATTATGATTTATTTGATGAAACAAAGAGCCATTATGAGCTTTCATATTGAAAGTAAAAGCACCAATTATAGTTATGGTTTCTATTTTATAATGGGGTATTTGAAAAAAAAGAAAAGACACTTTTAATTAACACTTTTTTTTTAAAATAAATATCTCTCCCGATAATTTTTTTTTATTTTAAAAAAAAATGCCAATTATTAAAATTTTGAACATCATTATCCTTAATTTGTGATCTCATACTCGATTTTTCTTGTGACCTACACGCGACCAAGTATTCGATTTTATACATGTTTTTTAAACTACATATGTGCAATTCTATATGCAAAATTAATTACATGATAATTAATATAAAAAACGAAAGACTCTCTTATGAGACGGTTTATTTGTGAGACGGGTTGACTCATCACTAAAGTATATTTATTTTATAGTTAAAGTGTGATTATTTGTAGTTAAAGTGTGTTAATCATAAATCATATTATAACACATTAAAATCATACTTTAATGCATAATTCAGCATACTTTAGAAAACATACTTTAACAATCATTTAACATATTTTATCTATAAAATAAGCATATTTTAGTGATGGGATGATCCGTCTCACAAATAACCCGTCTCACAAGAGACTTTGTCATTAAAAAAATTAAAATGTGTAATTTAAAAAATATATCATGTTGCTGTGATATTTTTCAAAATCATTTATTCATTGGTATTTTTATCATTTACATTTTATAATTGCATATGAATGTAATACATATATATGGTTTAGCCTCTATACATTTTAAGTTCATTTTAATTTTAGTACACGTTGTTAATTTACAAAGTCAATATAACAATAAAATAGCAGATCCAGTTATTAATTACAACCATATTTTAAAGAATATTGGCTCAAAAAGGCTGGCATGCATTTTTAATTGCCATTATGGTAAAAAAAAAAAAAAAAAAAAAAAAAACATGATTTTGTAATGCAAGGGAGAATAACTTTTTATGATACAAACTGTGAGCGTCGGATATCCTTTTACATTTTGGTGTTACATCTTCTGTTACACGTGTTAGATGAGTGACACTTGTGCGGAGGGGGAAAATCTCAACCATTCCCCCTTAGGTTTGATTGTTAGGATATAGATTAGTTCATCCTACGTGTCAATCATACAACGATTTGTAATAGGAGATGTAACACCAAATGTAACAGGAGATCCGAACCGCAAACTGTGAAGAAACTAAACAGAATATATACTGCATCAAATCCAACTGCCTCAAATAGATTAATTAATCACTATTACTCCATCAACTCTAAAATTCAAGAAAGCTAATGCAACAACTATATAAAATCACATTATTCATTAACAAATCCAACTAAATGTATGCAATATATTTTTAAACATCATAACAAAAAAAATATACTAACAGAAACTAACAACACACAAGCAAAAAGGGATCAAGAACTGAGACATCCCAAACAGGAAAAACACACTCACACACACAAGAAATGAAGAACCGAATAAAAACACATACACACAGTAAAACGCACACACATGTATATATATACATACAAGAAATGAAGAATAGAATAAAAACCTGACAGCACCAGCAGCAGCAGAAGCAGATCCTTCATCAGAAGCAGATCTTTCCCTTTTTGTACCACAACAGAACCCATTCGGAAAATCCTTAGCTGTCAATATCCTTCCCCATGCAGAGCCCTTCTCCGCCGCCGCAGCGCCTCCGCCGCCGCCGAGACTTAAGCCCAAACCCAGTTCGAGTTCGGATTCATTTTGCATGCCCATGTAGTCTTTAGAAGACTGGTCGCAGGTTCCGCCGCCGTGAAGCAAGCCGAGAGAGGGTTCCATGACATAAACAGAGGAGAGGAGAGCAGAGAGAGTGAAGAGATGAGAGGAGAGAGAAGGCAGTGGTTGTTGAGGAGGAGAGAGAGAAGGAGAGAGAGAGAGAGTGGAGAAGGGTGTTGGGGATAATGTAAGGGGCGGGTGGCGAACAAGATGGTGGAGATAGTGATGACGGTGGGACCCACCTGTCTCTGCTAATGACTCCACAGCTCCACCAACGTATTTGTACCCTCTCTATTCTCTCTCTCTCTCTTTTTTTTAATATTAATTTTATTATCAAATTATACTCCCTTCATATCGCATTAATATTAATGTTCATTTTTTCCACGAAGATTAAGAAATATAATATTTTAATATGTAATGAAGTGAGAAAAATAATATTTAATGTAAAGTGAGAAGTTGTATTAATATTGTGTGTGGACACTATATGAAATAATTAATTGTTTTGTGTAGGCCAACATGACAAAAAAGGAAATATGAACCTTAACTTGTGACAAACCAAAATAAAAAATGTAAATCTTAACGCTGAACGGAGGGAGTATATTTGAAAAATAAGTAATCCTCCTACTCAATAATTACTTCACACATTTTTTTTATTCATCTCAACATTTATGCACGGAAAAAATACATCTCAATAATATTATTTTTATACATACTATCCCAACAACTTTTACATACTCGCTCTGTCCCACAACAAGGGTGACAAAACTTTTTGGTACACATAAATTAAGGAATATAATATTTAATGTGTAAACGAGAAGAGATAAATAATATTTTAATGTAAAGTAAGTAGTTGTATTAGTATGGTGTGTGAGTTCTATGGGGGATATATTAATTATTTTGTGTAGGTCCCTTTCACTAAAAAGGGAAATGCATCTCTCGTGTTTGGACGGACAAAAATGGCAAAACGCACTCCTTGTAGCGGGACGGAGTGAGTAATTTTTTTTAGTAAATTAAATTATTTAAAATACTCACTTTTTATATTCTACCTCGTTTCATTGACACGTATCCATTTTCTATTTTGGTCCGTCCCATTACAAAATACCAATTTCTTTTTTGGATTGATCTAACTCAAAAAAAATACTCTCTCTGTCCCACGTATTTATTCGCACTTTCCATTTTGTGATGTTCCACATATATATTTACATCCCATTAATAAGAAAAATACACTATACATCTCACCCATTTTTTACACTTTATTCATCATTCACAATAACGTTATTTACCTTTTCTCTTTAAATTACAAATTTTTCCCTACTTTTTCTTACATTATATATTAAAAAATAACATTTCTTAATCTTAATGCTCGTATAAACGTGAACAAATACGTGAGACGGAAGGAGTAATTATTATACTCAACCTATTATATATAGAGTTCACACTCAACACTAATACAACTACCCACTGTATAGTATAATATATTCTTCTTTAACTCACTACGCAATAAATTACTCCCATTTACTAAAAAGAAAAATGTACCTCTTGTGTTAAAACAGATAAAAATGGCAAAATGCACGTCTTATTGTGGGAGGGAGGGAGTATTATACTACATGATTCACGGAAAAAAAACAAATAAATACTTTGGAAGGAGCATATCTCAATAACTTGATCGAGGTTTGTAATTCCTAATTACTACTCATGAATTGGTACAGGTGAATGAGTTCATTCATAGAAAGATTTTATAAATTTAAATTGATCTAAATTTTTTTTAAAAAAATTAATGAACTAGATTAACTCTTCACATTTAAATTAAGATAAAAAAATTAACCAACTTTTTGACTTTTAGAGAAAATATAATATTTTTAAATAATTAAGAAATCATTAAAGGCAAATGGAGCTTACGGACACAACAGGGGAATAATAGCATTTTGGCAAATATAATTAAAAAGTTATATATTATTTGTTTAAAAAATTATTATTTATTTTTAAACTTTTACTATTTATGAGTATAAAATAAAAGAAAAGGAACAAAAATATTATAGAATTAAAAGTGTTCCACGCACGAAATAACTATAGTTACTAAATACATCTCGCATCAGGAAAAAAAAAAGTAAAAAACCTTTTGATAGAAAAACATAGACATGCACCCGGTTCGGAACCGACAGTTCCGGTTCTAAGATAGGGGGAACCGGAATCGAACCGGGGTACGAAGGTTTTGGTTCCGGAACCGACGGTTCCGGTTTTATTTTTTTTTTTGGATTTTAAGCATAAAAAATAAAAAAAATTGAAAAACTGGCGGTTCGAACCGGAACTGCCGGTTCGGAACCGGAACTGCCGGTTTTTTTCCCAAATATGAGGAATCGGAACCGAACCTTCCTTAGCCGGTTCCTTTTTTTTTGGCCGGTTCCAGAACCGGCTGTTCCGGTTCTGGTTAAAACCGGCGGTTCCCCGATTCAAACCGCCGGTTCCGGTTTTTTGTGCATGTCTAGAAAAACACTTTACCCTATTCCTTTAAATGGTAAATAATTTCCATTTTTCTCCATCAATAAATTGTACTACTACCTTATTCATCTCATCTTCACACTTACACTTTTACTTGTATTAAAAAGTATTTTTAACATAATTTTATGAATAATTTAGTTTTATGAGATAATAACAAGTAATTATATATTATATGGAGTATTTATATATAAAGTATTGATGAAAATTTTAAAATTATATTATATTATAAAATTATTATTTTTCGTTGTTGTTACGTTTTACAAAGTGGGGGAATTAAAAAATCGGATAAAAAGAAAATGTAAAGTTGAGTTGAGAACATGAAGAGTAATATAATTTAAGAGGGAATTTGGTGTGAATGGTAGAGCTGTCAATTTGGGTTGATTTCAATGAGCTAACCCGCTCCACCCCATAAAAACCCGCAACATAATAACTTACAGGTAACCCGTCCCACAAATGGCTCGCCCCACCAATGACCCACCCCACCGTAACTCGCCCCACTCTAACCCATTAACAGGTGGGTTGTGGGTTAACCCGCCCTAACCCACTAACCCATCATCAATTCACAATTTTTAATTCACCCCCCGCCCCACCCTCACCACCCCTCACCCAATCGATATCGATACCAAAATTTTGATATTCCAAAAAATCTTAGATAAATTAAATTCGATATCGTACATAATTTTTATCGATATTGATATCGACTTTGATAAATATTGATTAATACCGATATTTTATCATACTGCTTCACATTGAAAAATTGGCATACAAAAAAAATCGATTTACCGACCCAAAAAAATCGAAAAATAAAATAATATCGAAAAATTAAAAAAATATCAACAATAAAAAATCAAAATATTGACCACATCAAACTAGTGGACAAAAAAAATTCATACTCAAATTTAATGTTTATTATTAGAGATTAAAATATTCGTTGGAGGGTAAAAAAGTAAATGTGAGACGTCATAAAAAATTTATTAAAAAAATTCGGAAAAAAATTCAAAAAATAAAATAAAAAGAGAGAGGTGGATTGACCCGGCCTGCGAGTGGCCCGGCACACCAGTGACCCGCCCCACTTAAGCCCACTAAAAAGTGGATTGTGGTGGGTTGTGACTTAAACCGCCCCACCATTCCATTAAGGATTTCCTTCTATTTAAAATTTAAATCCTCATGCATGGGTAATATACATAAACCAAGATTTATATAATTAACTATGTAAACCCGGTACATGCAAGTGTTTGTCGTAATTTTAATTTGATAATAATAACACCCAACACAATAACTTCACATAATATTTTAATTTTAAAATCGTAAATTACTCCTGTACAAAAGTCAATAAAAAATTAGTCTAAAATTGCATCTTGATATCCCAGTGAAAAAACAATTTAAAAATTATTATGCTATAATTTTGAAACCGTTCGTAATAAGTGAGGCTCTTGTGGTCCCGGGGACACCGTGCCCATTTACAATTTAAACTCCTAGCAATACATATGTTTAAATAGAATATGGAGGGGAGGATTGTGTTCCCATTGAACACGTATGTCCGGGTGCGCAGAGCTTTTGCCATTCGTAATATTAGAAGACAACAATTTGCGGTATCAATTTGTGTGATATCATTTCACAAAATAATTTTAATAAGCAGAGATAAGATTTATAGTGAGAAGTAACAAAATTATATATATATCATCTTTGATTAGCTTAGTGGAGTATATAATATATGGAGTTATTAAATTGCTTGTATAACTGTTGACATAGGAAGCAAAAAATTGCTTCCCAAAAAGTCATTCTTTAATCACTTTTATCATATCTTATCTCATTGATTAAATAAAATAAGTGCACAATAACTATACATATAATATTTACGAATAAAACAAAAAATAATACAAGAACACAATAACAACAAAAGTGTATATCCCTTCACATATACACAAGTGGTATATATTGATGAATAAATTTATTGATTAATTAATTAATTACCAGATGGAATTATAATCCAAATTAACTGACCCGACAACATTTGTTAAGCAGTTCATGCTTAAAAATGTTGTACTGAACTTTCTGTTCATGCACTCATGAGAGGGACAAGAATGAATCTTTCTCGAGGCCTACAAATATATGTTGTACATAATTTTTAATTATATACATACTGAGAAATTATTATTTTATTTCTTACATTAATCAAATTGTTGGAAATTTAGAGGACAGTCAATACCCCTCCACTGACTACTTTTGGAAGTGAGAATTATTCTTGTATTAATTACACTAAGCAAAGTAATCAATGGGTATGATGATAAAGGAAGAGGTGTAATGATGTATGCCAGGAATAATCAATTAAAATAATGAATAATGTAGGAAATTTAAACTCCAATATTACATCCAACTAATGTAAGATCCCAGAACAATTCTTATGTAAATAAGGATGTAGTACCTCTTTCCTACCGAGATGTAAGCGTTTTTTCATTTTCATCCGTTCAAATACGAAGTTTGCATTTTCCTTTTTGATAAAAGGAATCCATACAATTTAATTATTTTTTTCTCCATGACCCCACATATCATACTAATAATATTTACCCACTTTATATTTAATTATTATTTCTCTGACCTCACCACAGATTAAAATATTATATCCTTTAATCTACGTGCAAAAAGCAAACACGTATATTTCAACAGGACGGAGGGAGTATGTTATACTCTTTTCATTCTCCGAATAACCTTCGCGATTACTATCCATGTTATTTAAGATATGTTTCTATTTTTATTAATTTTATTTATTTTAAAAGTTATTATAGTATTTTTAAGTAATAAAAATATAGAGTATAAAGTAATGTTACTTGTATTAAGTGACAAGTGACAATGAAAATTTTAAAATTTAAGCCACTCTTTTTTTTTTTTTTTAGCGTTATGGAACAAACAAATGTAGGAATGCGAAAAGTTATCTGAAACATGTAAAAAATTACATTACTTATTTAGGAATCCAACTGCAGTGTACTGGACGATCTTAATCATTAAATTACTTTTAATTCAATATCCACCATTAAATAAATTAATATAATTATTTTTTTGTTTTACAGAATAACTATACACTACCCTATTTAACTTATAAATATTGAAATCACCCCAAAATCACCACTTTTTAAATATAGTATTTGTTTAAGATTTATGTCGGGTTTAAATATTATAAATAGTTATCATTCTTGTTTATTTGAGCTTTGGTGGGTGGGTGTTTTAATATAGGAATGTTATTTTGAGCATTAGGTATATTAAATTAGATTTTTTTATTTTGAAAACCCAATTTAATAAATCAGAAGCAAGCTTGGTGCATATAAATCAGGGAAAAAAAGAAAATAATAATAATAATAAAGAGATAAATTTAACTTTGTCTAAAGAAGAAGTAGAAATCATAGCGAGCACTTTATCACGTACGTATAATTATTTGTTCTATACTACTTTTGAAGTAGTAAGATTTTTCAATGGTACATTTTTGGATGAGATGATGCAGTGTCGATAATTTGTGGGATCGATTTAAATAAAATATGTTGTTTTATTTTTTTAATTATTCAAATTCTTTTCATGAATTATAAGACTTGTCAAATCTGTAACGAGTATATATTTTATCTTAAAAATAAGAAAATAAAAATAAAAATTACAAGAAAAAATGGTTTCATAACTATAATTTGTGATCACATTAATCTTCTAAGATGTTAACGATTTGAAAAATATAGTAAATACTTACAAATAATTTTTCTTAAACAATTACTCCCCATCTAACTCGTCGTTTACTTTTTGCTTGTAAATTTGTAAAATATATTACTCCATTCAGAAATAAATTCACACTTTTTATTTATCTTCATTTCATAAACAAGTTCACACTTAAGGAAATATACACAAATCAATAACCCTACACATTTTAATTTCAAAATTGTCACCCCTTTATAACTCACATAACTTACTTTATAATTTATTTATAACATAAAAATTACAAACTATCCCTAAAAATAAAGTAAAAAAATATTTTTTTCTTAAATTCATAAATTCATAGTATAACCTAGAGAATTGAAAATTGTACTTTGGGATGGATGCGGACGCCCAATTTACAAATAATGGTCGAGTAAAGCATTTTAAATTTTTTTAACCACATAAAAATTAATACACGTCATATTTGAGGATATTTTAATTAAAATTAATAATTTTTCAGAAGCACATACAATCGCAAATCAAATGACTAATATATTTTATAGCTTAAACTTAATTTTTGGCTAAACATTTGTACGTTTTCGGGACACTATGCCCCAAAAATTTATCATCTTTTGGAAAACAATACCCTTTAATATTTAGTCTTTAACATAAAAACTTATATTCTTGATTTATTTAAAAAAAACTTAATTTTTTAATGAAAGACTTATAGTATTATTTATATTTCAACTGACTTTTCAATAAAAAAATTATATTTTTATTAATTAAAGTGTACACACTTTTTAGATTATACCCTGCTACACCCTGTGCATCTGGAAACACAAGAGATCAATTCTTAATATATTGTGATTTTTATATTTCTATTAAGACGAGTATGTATTTTATTGTTCATTAAAAAAGAGTAATAATTCATTATTTAAAAAGTAAAATTTCAAAAAATAATCAAATAAAACTAAAGTGTACAGTGTAACAGATTTAGGGGGGATACAATGGAGTATGGTATAAATGTAACTTTCATGCCCTAGAATATATATATACTAGTATGGATCCCGTGTATTACACGGGTTAAAAAATTACAATTTTAAAAAATATAATTCAAGTTTAATATAATTATTTATTCAATAATTTAAAAAAAAAAATTTAAGTTTAATATAACTATTTTTTTTTGTTATAATCTAATATAAGTTTATACTGAAGAAGAAAATTCAATTTATATATAATCAAATGTGAATTTTCGCATCTTAATTTCGTTGTTGAATTGATTTTCCCAAAAAAATTTTAAAAAATATTATTAAATTTGTTATAATTGCGTGGTTGTATAAATAAATTAATCAAAAAATTTAAAATATGTTAATTTAATCATGAAGAAATAAATTTATAATAAAATTAATTAATAAAAAATAAAAAAATAAATTCAATATAAATGATGAAATAAATAAAAAAGAAATTTTAAGAAAATTAATTTAAAAAATTATAATATTAACCGTGAAAAAATTTAATAAAAATATTTAAAAGAAAAACATAACTAAAAACAATTTTTTTTTAAAAAAATATTAATTAATTTTTTTTTTTGAAAAATATAAAAGAATCTCCATGAAGTTAATCAATAGAAATTTTAGAAGTAATAATAAAAAAAATAAATAGATGCATTTCTTCAGGATTTGTATAGAATTTGAATAAAACCTTTTGTTCTTTACACGTGTATAATGAATGAATAAAAACTTTAATTTATAGGAGGATAACGAAAAAATAATTTTAAAAACTTTTAAAAAAATATAAAAAATTTATAATTAAATTAATATATAATATTAAAATTTTATTATAAATATATTCGGAGAAGTAAGAAATAAAATCATAAAAAAATTTAACTAAATAAATGTGTACGTAAAAACCATGAAAAATAAATAAATAACGTACAAAAATAAAAAATTTACATACTAATAATAATATTTAAAAAAAACATAATTAAAACAAAAAGAAATTTTAAATAAAAAAATATAATTAAAATTGAAACCATAACAAAATTAGTTAAAAAATTGTAAATGAACCATGAAAAAATTACGTAAACAAATCAAAGGTTTAAAATATTACATACCAACAATAAAAAAAAAAACAGAACAAAAAAAAAAGTTAAATAAAAAAAATTAAGAGAACATAAAAAATATAAAAGAAACAGCAAGTAAACTATAATCAAAACTAAAATCATACAAAATTAAAAAAAAATTAAGAGAACATAAAAAAATATAAAAGAAATAGTAAGTAAACTATAATCAAAAGAGAAATCATAAAAGATTAATGAATTTTTTTTAAAAATTAAATATATAAAGAAAAAGTTAATTACATAAAAAAATTAAAAGATTATAAAATTACATAATAACAATTAAAAAAACTAAAACTAAAATTAAAATAAAAAAAAATTAAAAATTTTAAAAGAAACAACATAAAACAATCAATAATAATAATAATACAATGGGATACCTTTCGATATAAATAAAAGACCGAATAAAAGAAAAAACAATTAAAAAAATACTCCTCTGTCACTAGATAAGAGTCTCATTTTACCATTTTGGTTGTCCCACTCAAATGATCCAATTTTCTTTTTTAGACACATAAGACCCACCCTTACTCACTAATACAATTGAAATATGGGGCCTACACACCCACTAATACAACTACCCACTATACATTAAATAATAATACTCCTTAATCCACGTGCCCAAAAACAAATGAGACTCTTATCAAGGGACGGATGGAGTAAAAGAAAAAACAAAAATTAATCAACAACAACAACAACAACAATAATAATAATAATAATAATAATAATAATAATAATAATAATAATAATAATAATAATAATAATAATAATATAAATGATACCTTTCTTTAGAATTCTAAGAAAGCTTTTGTTCGTCATGATGAATAAATTATGTATAGAACGAATGAATATAAAATCTTATTTATAGGTGGAGAGAGGATAAATTTTCTAAATCTTAAATCAAATATATTTATTTATCTATATTAATTTTTAATTAATAATACTAATTAATTTTGATCTAATAATATCATATTCAAATTTTAAAATAATATATATATATATATATATATATATATATATATATATATATATATATATATATATATATATATATATATATATATATATATATATATATATATATATACATTAAATTTTAATTAATAATTAAAACAATTGGAATTTGTAATTTTAATTAAAAATTAAAATAATTGAGATTAATTCTGATGACGACACATCATCAAAATTAAACTCTCCTTTAATATATTATATATATATATATATATATAAAATATGTATGTATGCTTGTTAGATAAGTAATAAATTAAAATAGCACTGAATAGATGTTTAAACTAATTAATGAAGCATAATGGTGATACTTAATTTGTGTGGTTACTGATTAATAAGATCTAAGTAAGATTAGGGTGCCACAACTTTAACATAAAAATAGACAATGTAGGTTAAAGTGTGTTTAGGGGTTGAGTCTTTTAATAAGCATATACTATAATGTATTTATATAAATATTTAATGATTAAATTAATATTAATTGTGCTGCTCCATGCTTTAATTTCCTTTATTGTTCTGTCCACTACACACAAGACAATCACCATCGCTCTGAACCTTGTTTTGGAAAGTGGGGACCTACTAACATATGCCTACCACTACCCAAATGCTCCCATATTAATATTTATTCTGTAACTAATTCATTTCATACTTTAATTTTTACGAATATTAGCAAAAAGTTATCTTTTAATTTACTTTTAAGGATACCTTAATTTTTGTAGGTAATATATAAATTGTAAAGTATGTTATACATGTAAGATATGCATTATACAAGTTCGGTGGCGTCGCTAACAGTATGGTTTATAGCATAGCATGAAGATGCATGAAGGATGACATGGTAGAGCAAACGATACATTAGTAACCGTGCAAGCCTTCTGCTGCCTGCTTTTTGGTGGTTTGAGTTGCAACTCGACATTAAAATTAGTATTTCTTCGCAAATTCTATAAGTTTTCACTTATTTGCTATTGAAGTAAATGTCGGAGCTTTTTTGACAATTAACCTATTTAAATCAAATTGCATAATAAATTTACTAGGTTTTAAATTATTTTTTTATGGAGTGTGAAAATGAGTTGAAAACGAATGAAAATAGAAAATATGAAGTTGAATTGAGAATGAAGAGAGTATAAGGCAAACATTGTGTGAAATGTCCCACATAATGAGTTCTATAAGACAAAAAAAAAATTAATAGCACATTTGAAATGGATAACTAAAAATGGAAAAACAAAACGGGGTAAAATTTATTGGTATAATTTATAAGATAATATAAAAAAAAATAAATTATAAATTCAAAATTTTGGATCTTTAAAGGATAAAAGGGAAAAAAATTCAATTCTTTTTTAAAATTGAAAATAATAAAAAATAGAGATTTGAAAATAGTTTAAATATTTATCTAGATTTTTGTCCATCAATAAATGTAAAATAAAAAATATTTTAAAACCCTTTGCAATTTCAAATGAATGCAGTTAAAATTTTATATAATTACAAATCCATCAATTTCAATCACAATCTAACTGACAAGTATTTTAATAAGGATGGGCCGTCTTACCACAAAAAGCCCACACAAGTACATATGAATTGGGCTATTAAAATCTTAGTCCAACTAATGACTAGACTTATTATGATAGTAGTCTTTTTTTTCTTTTTCTTTTTATTTTTTAAGAGTGAGACATATTATGATAGCTGATAGTATAAGATTGAGAAACTAATGAATTAATTTTTAGGAGTGGGGCTCCTGTGCACCCGGGCGCACGGAGCAAATTCCGTGCGCCTTTACAATTTTCATGCCCCTTTACAATTTAAACCCCTAGCAATACATAGGTTTAAATATGATTGGAGGAGAGGTTGTGTTCACACGGGGACACGGAGCATCTTTCCGTGTCCCCGGGCGCACAGGAGCTTTTGCCAATTTTTAATAAGTAAAAGGGAATTGTGAGACATTACATTTGTGAAACGATTTGTGAGACGTGTTAAAGTATGTATTATATAGATAAAGTATGCTTAATGATTGTTAAAGTATGTTTTCTAAATTATGATAAATGATGAATTAAAGTAAGATTTTAAAGTGTTATAATATTATTCATTATTGACATACTTTAACTACAAATAAGTATACTATACATATATAATAAGCATACTTTAGTAATGGATTGACCCGTCTCACAACCGTCTCACAAAAAACCCGTCTCAAAAGAGAGTGTCTAGAAAAACTCTCTTTGTGAGACGCATTATTTGTGAGATGGGTGTGAGACGGGTCGACCCATCACTATAGTATGCTTATTATATAGATAGAATATGTTAATTTATAGTTAAAGTATGTCAATAATAAAATTATATTATAACACGCTAAAATCATACTTTAATGCATAATGTAGCATACTTTACAAAATATACTTTAACAGCCATTACACATACTTTATCTAAACTATAGATACATTTTAACACATCTTACAAAGCGTCTCATGTAACTAACGTCTCACAAGAAACTTTATCTCTTTTTTTTTCTAAGTCTGTTAAAGAAAATTAAGAAAAAAATGGAGATCTATACCGTACTCCACGTGTTAAAAGAAAAATAAATTATAATATCACACGAGTTTAAAAATAATTTAAGAGATAACTCATATTCACTCCTCTAAGACATTTATAAACTTTATTAACCGTTATTAAACCAAACAAACCTTAATGTTATATTATAAAGATGGTGGCCTGTCCCATGAACCATAAATAAATAATTAGAAATATATATGTCTCATGAGAATCCAATATAGGATATTTAATAATTGGATTTCAATTTCAAGAATGACTAATTAGCATTTCGTATTTCATGAACTATTTTGGTGCAATTATATCTCTTATGCTATATAATTATGGCACTAGAACGAACGAAAAAACTATATCCGAAAAAAAAAATAATAATAAATAAATTCAGAGTAAAAATTGAATTTTCTTCTTCCCATACGCATTAGTCATTAGTTATAAAACTAATGGCACAAAATATGATATCCAATTGCATTTGTTCAAACAAAAATTGCAAGAAAACAGAAGCTTCTACCAAGAGATCTATAACTTCATATATATAGTGTATGAAATAATAGATCAATCAAGAATTAGCGTACATCTTTACACTCAAAAATAAACAAAGATAAATAAAAATGAAAAAGAGTATGGTATACAAAACATAAATAAAAAGAATTAACTAATTGATTGACCGAAGAGTGACAACATGAACATGCCCAGAAAACACTCTTTCTCTCTCTCCAAATCCAAATCTTCCACCATTCTTACTCTGTACTTCTTCAATCCTCTCTCACATTGCCATATCAAATACCTAAATTATCATACAAAATATGAGTGACACAATATTAGACATTTCAAATAAATAGTGATAACATTGATACTTATTAATGAAACAATTGAATTATTTCATTAAATTATAGGAAAAGTTATATCATCTTAAAAGAAAAGTATAAAATGATTTCACACAAAATTTGCTTGAAACATCAATATAAAATGAACGTGGATCCTCCTCAACATGAGGGGACTAGATTTAATTTACTTGAAACATCAATATAACATGAATGTGGATCCTCTTCAATATGGGAGGATCCGGTTTCCTCACAGTTCACTTGAACAGTGACGGAACTCGACTTTCCCATATAGAAGAGATCCATTCCACATGATTAACACCCACAAACAAGCACAATATATATATATATATATATATATATATAGAGATAGATATTATCAATATAATTGATTAATGATTTAGACTCAAATTATACCAACATTTTCTCAGAGAAATGATCTCCCCGGAGTAGTGGAGGGGCTATTGAACCGGCCGCCGCCGCCGCCCTTTCTTCCCGACGGCTTACCGCAGACGCACTGACACTCATATCCAAATATATTCCCAAAACATGAGAACAAGCCACTGTCGGCAGAACTGGTGGTGCTGTTCCGGCGAGTGCGGTAGCTGGATGACTTGTAGCTGCTGGTGGAGTAGCCGCCGCGGTCGTACAGCGGCGGCAGCTCCATTCGCCACCTCTCCAGCTTCGATCTCAGCCCTTCCACGCTCTCATCCATGCTCCACCCGTCCAGAACCGAGCTCTGGTTGTCCTCCAACGGATACCTTCTCTCCGCCATCACCGCCGCCGCCACCTCCGACGGCGACGGCCCCACCTCAGAATCCGACAAGATTGAGGTGCCTTTCTTGTATGGAGCTCCGATCACGTACTTCCCCGGTCCCTTGGGCAGTGCGAAGTCGTACCCGTTGTACCGTGGAACCGGTTTTCCGATGGTTAGTTTCTCTTTCGATGGGCTGACGTTATTCACACCGTTACCTTTCACAACGGTTTTTTCATTTACAACGTTTTTGTTATCCACAACGGTTTTTTTAGTGTTGTCGTTTGCTTCATCAAGGAGTGTTGTCTTTTGGATTTTCTTGAAGTCCCTCGCGTCGACTCTGCGAAAGCCGGTCGACTCTTTGCTGATGATCGAGTCGCTGACTACCGAGCTGGATTTGCCGCCTTTCTTGCGCTTCGGCTTCTCCCTAAGCTCCGCACCACTAATCACTGAACTTGCTTTTCCGGCTTTCCTAACACCATGATCCAGTGGAACCATGCATTCTGTAATGCTTAGAATTGAGCTTTCTTTAGGTTTTGGCTTTGTCTTCACTATGATTATTGAGCTATTAGGGGAGAAATCCTCAAGCCCTACGAGTTCGCTACGCTCACTTCTTGATCTGCGCAAAATAGGCTTTATAGTCGACGTCTGGTTGTTAGTATTTTCCTTTTCGTGGAGTTTAATAGGTGGTGGGTGAGGATCGTCCATCAGATCACGAAATCCTACTGCGGACATGGCCGGTTGTGCGTATAATGGCATGCTTCTCATAGAAGGATCAAGTACGGCCACACCGATGTTTAAGATGCCTTGTGGTCGCCCCGACGGCCTACGTACCTGAAATATCATGCATTGATTAAGTATGAAATACAAGATGAAAATTATGATGAGACAGAGATTTTAACACACATAAGAAATCTAATCTAACATGTTGTTTTGTAAGAAGAGTCATGTGGTATACTTGCATGTGTCTTTTACCTATCCATTAATCAAATTAAACTAGAATCATTTTATATAATTACATGCATGAAGGAGATTAATTATCAATCAATGATTTCCAATTTTGAATACATATGAACTTCATTTTCTAGCTAGCTAGCTCATTTCTAGTCCCATCTCAATTTCTTGTTCATTTTATTATCACTTTGCCTACAAAGATCATAATATGCACCTTTTTAGGAAAAAATGAAATTAAATCAGACCCATCTAATCTCATATAGTTTTAAGAAAAAAAAAGGCTAATTGGCAATTTGGCAATAATCATTCTCCCAAATTTGCTTTGAACTCTCAAAATGATCATCATATTATTGATCATTTTTATAAAATAATCCCAAAGATACCATGAATTTTCTATTTGAAATTAAACAAATGAGATCCCTAATTCAAAACATCCACCATCATAGATTCATAATAAACATATTCAAGATGGTAATGCATACATTTTGCATTCAAGAAAATATTGCATGCACGATATCGATATCAATATCTATATCCATATATACCTGGAGCGCAACAAAGCGCATCCCAATATAACCGTTGTGCTGGGGACGAGTCCCCGGCGGCGGAATAAGATTTCCGACGAGCACACGAACGGTGCCGATGATGGTGTCGCGGAGCCAATGCTGTGCATAGATTTCGATCATGACGGCGGAGGTCTCCCGGCGGAGATACTCCTCCTCCACGCGGAACACGAACTTGTCGTTCCACGTGGGGTTGGTATTCCCATCTGCGTCGACGCAGGAGGAGAGCTTCCGCCGCGTATTCATCCACGCGGTGGCGTAGGTTTTCATCTTCTTGGAAACGGGCTCCAGATCCTGGGCGGAGATGATGTTGATCTCCAGGAGCTGGTAGGTCTTCACCGGCGGCGCCATCTTCATGGGGGAGAGGATTGTCGGGGTGGTTGGTGCTCCCGCCGCCGCCCGGAGGAGGGACGACGACGGATAGGTGCGGCGGGGGAGAAAGCGAGCACGGCGGAAGAGGAGAGAGAGAGAGAGTCTACAGCGGAGGAGAGAGATTAGGGAACGCTAATTTGGAAAGAGAGAGACTTTTTACAAACTTATATTATAATGACAATTTTTGTGGTTGGGAGTTCCAATTTCCTTCCAATGGAAACACTCATTTTTACAACATATACATAATTTTTTTAGTAATTGCTAAAGATTGGGTTTTTATTTTTAATCATGATATGTGACTTGTATTAATAATATATAATGAGTGTCACTCGGAACACGAATTTAAAATCTCTACACATATTTTTACTAATAAACTATACTACTTAGTTTTAATTTATATACATTTGAAGGTTGCTTGAATTCTCTGTGTCATTTTGGTATATCATCATCTCCTATGTCAAACCTTGAATGGACTACAAGTAGGAAAGAGGAAACTATACCCTAATTCTTAAACCCTAAGGGCAATGGTTGGATTTAATTTTCCTCATACGTGTCAATCACTTAACGCGTGACATAGAATATGATGCACGAAAATAGCACAAAAGATCCGGTGTGATTTAAAGGTAACTCTTTGAGGGTTCGTTTTTGTTAACCCAATTCTCCTTTACACTTTTATTTTATAAAATTACTACTTCTTTATTAATTAACCCAAAGTATTAATTATCTCAACAAGAATATTCCCTCTATCCATTCTAAATCTATCCATTTTACTATTTTTAGCGTCTAGTCTTAATCCATTATTTTTTTAAGACATATGAGATCCACACCCTCCACTACCACAAATAAAATATGAAATCCACATACTTCACTAATAGAACTACACACTACACACATAAAATTATAATATTTTTTAATTCACGTAAAAAAACAAATGAATATATTAACAAAAATCACAACATACTACTAATATTAGGGATAATATTTTACAAAGAATTGTGTGAGATTGTTTTTCTACAAAAAATTTTTAGAGGCCCTGAAAAGTAGTAATATTTTAATAATGAATATTCCCTCGTCTCAGGTGAAGAGGTGCATTTGTTTTTTGCACGTAAATTAAAGAGTATTATTATTTTATGTAAGGTGGGTAGGCGTATTAGAAGAGATATGATGGTACTGGTGGCCCATTAATGGACCATTTTTACTAAAAGAGAAAAATATTTCAATTTAAATTAGATGTCCAATATATTAAAATGATGCTATTTGGATAGGAGGGATTACTTTGTAATTAGCTTAATTTGCATTGACTTTATAACATATCTTATCATTTGTCACGTGAGATCTGTTTTCCTTTTTATTTTCCGCAGTTCAAAAAATTTACAACCAACCAACGAATTCCTGCTTAAATCCTTCTACCGTCCAACAATGGAAGATCGAATTTGCACCATTTAACTTCGTTTTCTTGAAATTAACCTCTTCCTCTCTACTTCCCATTTTCCGTTTACTTCGATTCAGTTCAAATATGAGTGAATCTTCAGAGCACATCGATCAAGAACAGGGGTTGCGTACTGAGCCATCTTTCTGTATATACAGTGCAGATGACGATAAGTTTGTGGAAGAGGCTGAAAATATGGACAAAATCAAATACAATCTGGAGAGATCTGCTACGATTGGGGACACCATAGAAGCCGAATTCAGTTTCGGGAAGAACGGGATGCGAAGTATAGAGGAAGATGAAGACGAAGACGGCGAAGAAGAAGATAGGGCATCCAATCGATTTGACAATCCGAAAATTGAAGTTCGAGATGATTATATGAACTCTCCGGCGAAAGGTGGTGGTGGAGAAGAGGCTGGGACTACTAAATTGATGAATTATGCTCGATATTTGGAGGTTGGTTTTTGTGTTCTTCAATGATATTCTGAATTTATATGAACTTTTTTTACCTGTGTAGATGGGCACAATCAAACCCATATAATGAGTGCAAATTAAAATTGATAGTGTCTTTAGTGAAATTCATCATGTGTAGTATCTGCTAAACCTTGTAATTATTCAATGCCTGCTTGCCTCTGTCATGCTTTACTCTGCTCTTAAATCTCTATTAGACCTAATTGTAAAATTGGGCTAATTGTCGTCATGATCACGTGTGTGTGTGTGTGTGTGTGTTTGAGTGTTTATGGATGTTATTGCTTCAAGAAAATAAACAATTGAAAAACACCCTGCAGAATAAAATTTGTTGGAAATTGAAAAACTATTTTGTGTTTACAGTTCACACACGAGTACTTTTCCCTTCAGAATTTTAATCTTGATGTATGAAATGCGATAAAGTACTTTATCGCAGTCGACTAGAGATCTTTCTGGTGCTGAGGAATACTACATCCGAGCTATACAGGCAGATCCTAAAGATGGTGAAATACTCTCTGAATATGCCAAGGTGGTATGGCAGCTCCATGGTGACCAAGCTAGAGCCTCGCGTTATTTCGAAAAGGCAGCGGAGGCTGCTCCTCAGGATAGGTGAGTCTGAAAGTAATGACAGCATCACTCATGGACCTCCCACATTTTGGTGTGTCTGTTTCAAGTACAATTTTACATAAAAAATTACCTGCCTAGTTTGATATTGAAAGTAGTATATTGGTGAAGTGAAATCAAACATGTATAAGAATTCATTAGTACTGGTCTAATAGTTGAACAGATTTGGTTCTTGTTTATTACAGCAATGTTCTTGCGGCATACGCGAGCTTCCTGTGGGATATAGATGAAGATGAGGAAGAACGCTCATCTGAAGCTCAGGTTAATTCCTTTTGTTATATGGAGTATATAGTTGAGGTTAAAGAATACTTTTGGACCTGAAACTCACAATTCTGTATCATGAATGGCAGGGTGATGAGAATTATGTGAAGGTGGATCCATCTGCAATGGATTTTAAAGAAGAAATGAGGCCATCTAGTCCACCTTTACATCTCGCAATGGGGCTCGGAATCAACGATACTGGCATTTTCAATAGTGCTTTTGGCCCCGTAAAAACACACCCAGATGAAAGTGGTGACGTTGAAGAATATCATAGGAAAATGGTTGAAGAAAATCCTCATAACCCTTTATTTCTGAAAAATTATGCTATTTTTCTGCACCAGGTATAATCTGTTTTTTTATCACATGTTGACTAAATTTTTATTCATTTAGATGAGCAGTACATTAGATTTTTCGATTTTCGACTATTTGCTTAGTTTGGAATACATTTCTGCTGTCAGTGTGTTTCTTTAGTACTGTGATACCTATTGCTGTCATGATAGTTGCTTGTTCAAGGTGTGCTCATATCGTCTGTCATTGGAACAAGAATGTAAAATACATAACGACTAGACACGTAATGAATAACTGTGATTGACATTCTAGTTAGAGATACAATTGTTTATTGATTCTTTCCGTGATTACTCTGGCTGTACTAGTTACTCTAATTATGACAGGAGAAGGGAGATATGATGGGTGCCGAAGAATATTACTCCCGTGGAATACTAGAGGATCCCCACGATGCGCAGATGCTTTCTTCGTATGCTGGTATATTGTGGCTGCTCTATCATGACAAAGATAGAGCTGGTGCCTATTTTGAACGAGCAATCAAAGTAAATCCGGACGATAGGTAACAACCAATTCATACGTCTATTTTTATCTAGTGAGTTGGTTATAATCTCGAATGTGTGGATTTTACGTAGTTCTTAACAGTTGAGGTTTTCCAAATTAGTGTCTAAGCTGTATTTTTTCATTTACTGGTTTCAGCGACGTGCTCGCTGCATATGCCAAGTTTCTATGGGAAGTAGAGGAAGAAGACAATGATGATATCATAAATGAAGTATAGAGCAGCAATGACTGATTTAACAAAAATGAAGACAATTTGGAATGTGCTTCGTCGGAGGTAATGAGAATGAAATCGATCAATGTTGATTTTCATTCCTCATCTTGGTACGAGGAAATGAACGGTCATACCCTTTGTTTCGACAATTATTCAATTTGAGCTCTCTACAATAATTTCATTCTCAATATTGTTACACTTAATAATGATACCATTAATAATTGCCATAGTTCACTTCTAAAGTTTATGGCAAGTCCTGCTATTTTCTTACATCTAATTGGGATACATATACATACATACATGGAAATGTTACATCTACTATTTGGAATGTTGTAAGAACTTCTCTAGTTTTCAATTTGGCAGTAAGCAGCAAGAAAGAGTATAATAATAACAAAGGAATTGGAAAGTAATTGGTGCTGATCCCATGGTCTCGGATTCTCATACTAATGACAAAGGAATTGGTTTTTGTGTCTGTATAAGTATTCAGCCTCTATCCCGCATTAAGATTTACGTTTTTTATTTTGGGTTGTCCAAAATTAGGGTTTACATTTCCTTTTTTGTTATGTCAGGCCCACACAAAACAATATATTATTCCATATATGGTCCACACATAACATTAATACAACTACCCACTTTAAATTAAATATTATTTCTGTCACGTCACTACACTGTATAATATTATATCTCTTAATCTCCGTGCAAAAAGCAAGCGTATATCACTTAATCTCCGTACAAAAATAAACGTTAACATTAACGAGGGACGGAGGGAGTAACATTTTGTTTTAAATGGTAAATATTTTAATTAATAAGGTACAAATTTTTTATTGAAAATATCAGCCGAGATATTTATAGGATAAATGTTTGATTTAAAAAATTAAATTATTTTTAATTGTATAATATTTTGTTTTAAAAGGTTTATATTTTAATTAATATAAAAATATTATTTTTACCTTAAAAATATCGGTTGAAACATGAAAAAGAATTTATTTTTGACTAAAAATAGTACTCTCTGTCCCGCTAAAAGAGTTACACTTTCATTGTAACTCTTTTAGCAGAGGGAGTAATTTTTTTTGAAAAAATATTAAGATATAAGTTTTTATATACTCAAATTGATTTTCACTTTCCCATCAATATATCACTATGACACACCGGCCTTGAGTTAGATTTTTTAATTTTATCAATGGTACATAGTTTAATTCTACGTAAAGTAGTCACTAATATGATATGCATGAATCCAAGCTATTTCATCAACCAACGAAACTTTTTTTTCAAAAAAAGGCATAATTGTTAATAAATCTGCTAATTTTCTAGTCAAATATGCATGCATAAGATCTTAAAAAGAATATAACAAATATGGAATAAAATTATGGAATTACCAATAATAAATTAATTGCATTATTCTCAAATTAAATGAGTTTATCAATGCTATATATAAGTACGTACCCATTTCTGTTCCACAACATCACAACTTTGGAGTGAAACAATTAATTAAGATCAAGAGAAAACCTAATTATCATTTATATTTCAGATGGCAAAACTTGTTGCAGTCATTTTCCTTCTATCAGGTTCGTCATGATTTGAAATGTATTAATTCTTATTAGAGAAAAGTATTTGGTTCACAACAATGGTTCATTTAAGGAAAAAAAAAACTCATAATTTTAAATTGGTCCCAAAAGTTGTATTTTTGGTCTCATTCATCAGTTTTTTTTTCTTTTTTTTTTTCCAAAGTACATTTTTCCTATTCTTACAAGAATTTGAGTCTTTATTTCAGTAATTTTAACTCATTTACATCATCCATGTGCATTGTTTTGCAGTTGCAGTGTTAACAAATGGTGCAATGATAAAGAATGTTGAAAAGGTGGATGCAACATGCACTGAGGAACTAAGTCAAGAAGGCTGCATTCTTTATAATTGCAGAGCCGATTGCTACAAGAAACACAACGGGAATGGACGGGGCCAATGCATCGAGATAACGCTCAAGCCTGGCACCTATAAATGCCTTTGTATCTATGATTGTTGAGTCGTTTTTTCAATATTAATTCTCGTTCCTCATGCTTAGTATAAAATACTGGGAGTCAAAAAAATTCAATTGTTCCATTTTTCCAATAATTATATACATTCTATATTCCAATATGTTCGATCAACTTCATTCTGATTAATTATGATCTAATCTTACCCTACGGCTTCACTTGAAGTTTATGGGAAGTCATGCTAAATTTCAATTTTAATTTCTTACATCTAATTGGGATAGGGATACATATATGAATAAGCATACCATTGTGGAAGAAGACATTGTTAAACCTAAGATAGACAATACGCAATTGATATGTTCGGCACAAGGAAAATCCCAATAATATCAATTCTCCAAGCTTTTCATTGAAATATAGCAATAGGGCAAGAAACTACAAACCAAATAAATATATAGAAATTATCAGAATCAACACCAATGATTTTAATGTGGAAAACTCATTCAATATGAGGGTAAAAACCACATGACCTTGTCCTGGATACTATCCATTAAGCTACACAATCCAATCTCTCTATCATGAATATCAATCTCTCTATCATAAGTAGAGAAGTATCAAAATATATCTAAATCACCATCAAGAGTTATGCTGTGAGTCTGGTGTGAATCGAGTTCAAATGTAAATTTTCCTATTTAAAATTGAGTTAATTGTAAGAAAAACAATGAACTTTACTTCTATTGCAAATTAATTACAACCTTCGAGAAATTGCAAAAAAATCTCCACCTTGCAAAACAATTATAAGATGATAATTATTAATTTAATGTCATTATCTAAATTAAGTTAATAATTATAAGGGATTACTTATATAAGATGATAATTTGAGAAGCGACTCGTGTCACTCCGAAGAAGAGAGACTTCAATAAGAACGATTCAGCGAGTTATACGAGTCGACTCGCGTAAAACTGTGCAATAGATGATAGTGAATAATATTAAATTAATTAAGATATTATTTTAATTATTTCCTTAACAAAATTTATTACCAAGTTTACTTAAATGAAAAAAAAAAATGAGTTGAATACAGACAACTGTTCTCTAATGAAATAAATACTGCATGTTAAGATTTTTGCACATTTATTTTATAAATTCTTTAATAATTAATTAATTAATACCGCGCCAATAAAATTTACTTAATTAAATAGATAGATCCAACTATTCCAGTAATGAAATTAATACTATTAAAATTAGAGGCGCTCTCTTGTGAGACGGGTTTTTTTAGACGGGTGTGAGACAAGTCGATCAATTACTAAAGTATGTTTATTATAGAGATAAAATATGTTTATTTGTAATTAAAATATGTTAATAACAAATCATATTATAACACACTAAAATCATACTTTAACACATAATCCAACATACTTTAAAAAACATACTTTAATAATTATTAAACATATTTTATCTAAATAATAGACATACTTTAACAAGTCACACAAACCGTCTCATATAAATAGCGTGTTACAAGAGACTGTCTTAAAATTATTACTTGGAAAAAATGTAAAGCATAATTAATACTTTTTTTTCCGAATATATATCAAACGTTTGAATTAGATTTTGAGTTGGTCTCATTGCTCCGGGACACACCGTATCTGCATATGAACACAAGAATTTTAGTATTAAAACTTTTGTATTGTTGACATGGGGACGAAGAAGTTTTTACCTTAGATTTTTTTAATTTTATAAATGGTAATTTAATTTTATATATAGTAGTCATATGTAATTTGAATAAAATTCACAAGATATCGCAGCAGTACTAGTATAATGTGCACAACTACTATATCGACCAAACAAATAAATAAATAAATAAACAAATAAATGGCATAAATAGTAATAAATTTACTGTCAAATATATATTAAGGGTGGTCTTAAAAAAATAAAATCTAATATAGTAAGGAATATGGGAATTACCCGTAATTATATAATTTATTGCATTTTTACCAAATGAAATGAGTTTATCCCAATTCAGTTTCCCTGTTACACTCCCTGCTCCATCTCATGTTACATGGGGCAGGGAGTGTGACAAGTGTCCCATTTTCACACAAATTTGTGTGAAAATGGGACACTTGTCACACTCCCTGCCCCATGTAACATGAGATGGAGCAGGGAGTGTAACAGGGGATCCCATGTGAGTTTATCTTGCTATAAAAGTAGCCGTTTCTCTTCCAAAACAATATCACAGCATTTGAGTGAAGCATATCTGGAAGAAAAAACTAAAAAATTCATATATATTTCAGATGGCAAAACTCATTGCAGTCATTTTCCTTGTTCTATCAGGTTCATAATTCAAAATCCATTAATTCTTATTGCAACAAAATTATAAATTCTTTTTAATTTCAATAATTTTAGTGGAATTGGTTATACACAATAAATTGAGAAAAAAAGTATGTTTTGCAGTTGCAGTGTTAACAAATGGAGCAATAGTAAAGAATGGAGAAAAGGGTGGAAAATGCATTGTGGAATCAAATTGCTATCTTGTAGCTTGCCAACAGGAATGCTACACAAAACACCCAAATGCACAGGCAACGGCCAACTGCATCGAGTCAACGTTGAAGCCTGGCACGTATAAATGCGTCTGTGCCTACAATTGTTGATCGTTTCATTGAATTCTTTTTTCGATATGAGTTTTATGTATCATCAGATCATTCAAACATAAATGGAATAATTAATATCCATCATTCTTATGAGTTGTTGTTGTTATTTGAAGAGAATGTATGAGAATTCATATAAATGCATGTTTCAAATAAACACAAGGAACATTGCATAGATAGTAGTTATATATAATTTGCATATTTAAAACCCTAAAACCAAAACCCTAGCTTCACTTGTGTGAACCGTTGTACTTTAAGTTTAAATTTTGCTTCTCAGACTGATGAACTAATAATAGACATACACAAAATAATTGGAACCAGCGGTTCCGAAACCGGTAAAAACAAAATTGAAATTGGATATATTCTGGTTCGGTTCGAGTTCCGCTTCCTCACTCCATGGAACCAAAATCTGTGGTTCCTCCATTTTTTTTGTTCACAGTTTAAGGCTAAAAATTTAAAAAAAGAAAAAGAAAAGAAAAAAGAAAAACAAGAATCGATAGTTCCAAAACCGAACGAAACCGTTCTAGGACCGGTTCGGTTCTGGTTCCACATTTTTGGGATTCGAAACTAGCAATTCCGAACCGACGTGCATGTCTAGCTAATACCATTTAAATGACAAACTCAACATTACAAAATTTGAACATAAATAATAGTTGTCGTTTTGAAGAGTAATATTTCATGTTTTATAGAGTACCCAATTTCACATGGTACTTTACTCTTTTTTATTAGACATGAAAAATTTTATGAGACATCTCACGAAATGAGTGTTGTGAGACGAATAAAAATGATAGCATTTTTTTAAAAAAATAATACCGATTGATTTAAAAATGATGACTGTTCGATTGAATTATTTCATTAATAATTAATATGATAAATAAAAAGTGATAATTTTTTTTAATAAAAAGAAATAATTCATCCAAAAAAAATTAACCGTTCTTACTATGAGACGATGATAGCTAGCTAGTTGTCACGCAACACTTGCTCTTTTTATTAAAGAAAAATTTCATCTTATTATTCAGGGAAAAAACTATATTCAAAAGTTGATTAAGATTGTATGGAGCATATCTTTAACACTCCATTTTTCTAGATTAAATGATAATTAAGATTAATAATAAAGAATTAATTATATAGGATGATAATTTGGACGCCGACGAAAACTTCAATGAATATGATTCAGCCATGAGGGAGTAACATGTAACAGTTTTACGTGGATTCTTTGTGGTCTATTTTTTAGAGCTAATTACAATAACACTTAAAATTAATATTAAATTCTAAAAATAATTAATACTCCTGTTAAATTTTTTTGACAAAATAAATCATAAATCACCAAAAAAAAAAAAAAATAGAATAAAATCAAGAGAGATGGAACGTACAATTTTAGAGAGTAATTTTCCAATTTACTTCTTTAACAAAATTTAATACGAGGTCCATGAGACCGTCTTTACGTTTTTTTAATTAAAAATAACTTTTTATCTAATGTATTATTTCCTTTCATTGAAAATATTATTATTTGCTATTTCTAAAACAAAATGTTCATGAAATAATTCAATGTACCACTGCCACTTTAATTTTAATTAATTTAAGTATAATTTTTTTATTAAAATGTTACCACTTTTTAATCATTTCACAAAGTCTTATTATATGAGTCGCTCTCACTAAGTATTTGAAAAGAAAAAAAAATTAGATGGAAAAAAATGCGTTAAATAAATACAATTATTCTCGTAATATTGAAATTAATTATTAGGCTAATTATACTGTGCACCCGAGTGCACCCTAAGATAGGGTGCACCCACTTTAAAAAACGTATAGAAGTATAAACAAAAATATATACAATTATGAATAAAAATGTATACAATTTAATTGTTAGTTTTTTAATGAAAAATTGAGTGTAAAAAATGTACAATTATTAAAAAACATGTATACACTATTAAATAAAACGTTATATACATATGAATGCTAGTTTTTTTTAATGAAAAACTTAATATGGAAAAATCATACAATTACTAAAAAAACACGTATACAAAATAGAATAACATTGTAGCCGGGTATACCTAATATCAACTCTAATTATTAATATTGTTAAAATTTTGCACGGGGATATGAAATTATGATAAATTTATAATTATATTTAATTCCTTAAAAGTTCAATACCATGCCAAATAAAAATTTACTTAAATAGAAGAAAATAAAGTTGATAGAATCAACTAGAATGAAATTATTACTGTTAATATTATTATTACTTTTAGAAAATTTTGTAAAGCATAATTACTACCTAATAAGATTTTTTTTCTTCTCTGAATATCACTGTGACACATGCACGTTGAATTAAATTTTTTAACTTTATCAATGGTAATTCAATTTTATATATAGTAATTTGAATATATTCAGAAAATATAGCAGCCCTAGTAGAATGTTCACAAATCTACCAACCGATATTAAAAAAAAAAAGACATATATGGTTATAAATTTGTTAATTATTTTCTAGTCAAATATGCATTAACGAATATATGGAATAAAATCATGAAATTTCATTACCCATAATTAACCGATTGCAATATTTTTATCAAATTAAATGAATTTGTCATGCTATATAAGTGCCCATTTCTTTTGCAGAACAATATCACCTGGAGTGAAGCAAGATAGCAAGAAAAACTAATCATTTATATTTATTTTCAGATCAGATGGCAAAACTTATTGCAGTCATTTTCCTTTTTCTATCAGGTACTATCATAATTTGAATTGGGTTAATTCTTATTGCACCAACTTCTAAATTTTTTATTTCAATAAAAAAAAACTTATTTTTGGATGAGTATAAAAAAAAAACTCTTTTTAGCCATGGAAATTCAATCCGTTGTTCGGTAATTTTCAACATATTGATGGATTGAATGGTGGGTAATTTCCAAGAGATTGAATCCGTTGGAAATCAATCTATTGGAAATTACCAACCAACAAATTGAATTCCCATTGCCAACAAAACTTATATTTTTTTAAAATTATGTTAGCAGATTTATTATATTTTTACCAATAGAATAAAATCCGTATCCGTTGATCCTGATTACTAACATAATCTTTATACAAATTTCCAAGGAATTAACAATGGATCACCAACGAAATTAAATTTCTATTACTATAAATTTAGCAACCACCACTTTCCCTGCATAAAAGTACCAACTAATATCATAATTAATAGGTTAGATAAACAAATTTAACAATAAAATTAAGGTTTTTATTAATGGAATAATATTTTTTTTTAAAAAAACAAAGCTCCACCCACACACATCACTTTTCTTAACGCATGTATCAACATCTTGTGTCATGTGGCTGGTTATATTACATATATAGAGTTAACTCAGAAACAAAGTTTGTGTTTCAGTTGCAGTGTTAACAAATGGTGCAAGAGATAAGTTTAATGGTGAAAAGCAAAAAAGATGCAGTGAGGAAGAAAGCCAAGGTTGCAATCTTAATAGTTGCAGAGAGACATGCTACAAAGAAATACACTGCACAAAGGGGACAAGGCCAATGCATTGAGTCGTCTGTCACGCCCGGCACCTATGCCTGCTTTTGTTTCTACGACTGTGGTCGTTAAGTCGATCCGACTGAGTTCGATCGATTCAATCTTTTTTCGATATTAATTCCCCGATGGTAACACATGTGATGTAGGGTAGGGGATTTGAATATCAGATCATTGAAAACATATATGCAATAAAGTTTATATAACTTTGTTTATTGATGTCCATCATTAATCTGCTTGCTGCTGTTGTTAATTAGCTATTGTTGATTAGCTATTGTTGATCATTCTTTTGAAAAATTTAATACCTGGTCAAATGAATATTATCTTAAATTTAACTCATTATGACACTTGACAGTAATCTAAAAAGCAATTTTGTCACATGTCATCTACTTAAAATATATAATATATCAGATAAACAGAGAATTGGAATGGGTGATCTCACACCATAATCACAAAAAAAAAATAAAAAAATTGAAGATTTAGAATGTTAATATTAAGAAACTGGATACATGGGTTATCTCTCATCAATTTACCAAAATACCTGCTGATAAAATTTCCACCAAAAAGGGAACTTTTTTAACATCAAATTCTGTTTCTAATGTGTTTGTCTGTATGCATCAATTTTGTAACATAAGCAAATCCTTAATACCTTATCCATGCATTTTTTTATATATAATAGTTAATTAATTTATGTGTCCTTTTATTTCTTCCCTTGAGCTAAGCTAACTCGCATTGCACGCCCTTCTATTTCCTGAAACATTGGAAAACAACATATCAAACATAGTAGTCAGATTGTCTACACAAAATGCATTGTCCTTGGAGTTTGTTTCATGGGAGGAAAGTAGACGTACCACTCCATTTAGAGCTTCGAGTGCAGCTTCCATCTCAGCTCTCGTCTCATATGACACGAATCCGTAGCCACGAGAGTTTCCCGTCTCACCATCATACAAAACTCTTGCTCCAACAATCTTCCCATATTCTTGAAACGCTTGTGTTAGAATCTCAGATGTGACGGTCCAGGATAGATTTCCGACAAAGAGTTTATGCTCGGTTTCTGGATATAGAGGGTCCTTTGGCTTAGGCTTGTCTGAGAAGTTTACTCGCATGGTTCTACCACCATATTCCTGCAACAAAAAAGAGATGGGCGTTCGTGGAAAACGACATTAAAGGATGCTCTCTAGTGTGTTGTCTTTTTTGGCTTTTGTTCAAATAAATTCTTACACTTCCATCAAGGTTCTGAATGACCGTGTTGCATTCTTCGACGCTGCTCATTGTCACGAATGCAAATCCTCTGCTCTTTCCGGTGTTCCTATCGTAAAGAACCTACATATTTTGAACACATTGATTCTGTAAAATCACCGAAGAAACACAACATAGATATAGCCATTTATAGCTCCAATTTCTCATTTAAACGATTGTAAGAAGGATTAATTAATGCATGGATCTTTCATGAAACTCAAGAAATCACTATTACCATTACGAAAGCTCTGTTTCACAAGATACACCATGTGGCACACCGGGTTCAATGTGTCCTATCAAAGGGATGGTTCGACTTAACCGAACAACCTATCTAAATCCTTTTTACTTCCTTTATAAACCCCTTTGGAAATCTCTCATAGCATAATCTTTACAATGTTGGAACACAAATTGGAAAAAAAATCAATGATTGAACTCAAATCATCCAAAGAACTATATGTAAGAGTATGACTCTTGTTCTTATAAAGTATTAAATTTCAAGTGCAAATAAAAACACATTATGTGGAACAAAACGGGAGAGTCTTAATGTAGGGCAACCTTAAATCAATGCATTAGATCATACACTTGCACATACGCATGGAAGAATCGATTGAATGATTTCCATGACACTAACACTACCTCTGATCCTAAATTCCTTTTCAACTATAAATCATCTATGATCCTAACACTACCTCAGCTCTAATTTTCTTGATATGTTTTTCCCTTTCCTTCTCTATAAAATCAAAGATCATCTCAAATCTTGATCCAATCAGGTATACTCCCATGGAGTAATTTTATCATAAAAACTTTATAAATCTAAGTATTTAGCTATAATGGATTAGTTATTCACAGCAAAATCAATGTCAATACGTTTCTCAATCTTGAATCTTTTGTAGTGCACATTCATAGAACATGGCCCATATATTAAGACATCCCAAGTCAATTCCATGCGCATGTGAGGAAGGACAAGGACATATAAGTGAGGGTCGATTCTTAACATTCGATCTATGGTTTTGGATTAAGGCTCCTAGCTTATGTGCCCCCACTGTATCACATTAACCAAGTGAGTACAACTACTTCATAATTAATAACAAACTCTAACCTATGCATATGTAGATTGCATGTTTATTTCAGGGTAATAACTAAGAACCTAGCACACCATCCATATGCATAATGCTTCATATCTAAATGCCAGCTAGGGGGTAGGTTGACATACCAAAATTCAACTTTATTCAAGGGAAAATAAAACAGAGATCCATGTGAAGCTCATTATCGCAGCTACTTAACAGAGTAACTATATTTTAGTCCATAAAAAACAAATAATAATAATGATAACCCCTTTTCAAAAAATGCATAACATTTACCTCAACTAATTCAGGACTAGCATATTCTTGAATAATACCAGCAAGCTGTGCACTATCACAATGATAGGGCAAATTCCCAAAGTAAAGCTTGGTGTTTCCACCAGAAGCAGCAACCCCATCATTTTCCACCACCACCTCCTCCTCCTCCAGCGGCGGCTCCTCCACCGGAGCAGCCAAAGCCGCCTCTTCTTGTGCTACTGAACGCACAGCCCTCCACTTATTAGACACACCAATTGTGGGGTTCAATTCATGAATCCCAATAGAGAGAGACAACAATGGAGGTTGCAATATTCTTGCACATGAAAGATGATCATTGCCCCAACTTTTCAAGATGGTGATGCAATTCAAACTCTGTTTGGAGGTGGAGAAAGATGTGGACACTGCAGCCGCAGCTGTGGCTGCCATTTTTGGTTGATTCTGAAGTGTTGATGATTGGAAAGTGATCGATTTCAAGAATGAGTGAGAGAATTGAGGGTAGAGTTAAGGTGTGGGGGGGGGGGGGGGGGGTGCTGACGTGGCTAGATTGCGTCCAATGAGAATGGAAAGTGAAATATGGTGGATAAGGTGTCACTCTTTATGGTTCCAAGTGCAAGTTTTTCAGTTTACTTTAGTACATTGAACTGCTGTTGGACTCCTTCCCAGAGGAAACGTACTAGTTACTTAAAAAAAAAAAACTTTATATTTTTCTTATTTGTTTGTATTACGAAACTTTTCACATCTAAAAAAAATACTCCCGTCCCATTTTCATCTTCATATTTACTGTATACACGCAAATTAAGAAAAAGTACTTTTTGAGTAACTTTTGGGGGTAGTTTGGTATTTTTGGGTAATAAATAAATGATAAAGTATGTTATGTGTGTTAAAAAGGTGATGGCAATTTTGAAATTAAAGTATATGAGAGGGATATTAGTTATGTACCTTTTCCTTTTATGGAAATATGAAGTTGAAATTGGGACGGACCAAAACGGAAAGTGTGAAGTTGAAGTTGGGACGGAGGGAGTACTCTTTTCGTCCCTCCTAAATAGCCTCATTTTACTATATTGGACGTCTTGTCCAAATTGTACTATTTTCCTTTTTGAGTAAAAATAGTCCACCACTACCTATCACATTTTTCTAATACACCTACTCACTTTACATAAAATAATAATGCTCCTTAATCTACGTGTAAAAAACAAACGGTGCACTTTGATCGGGACGGAGGGAGTACTCCATAAAAATGAAATACTCCATCCGTCTCATGTAAAAGAGTTATTTTAGCTTTTAGCATATGTATTAAGAAGCATTATGTATTACTGAGAATGTTTACCCCATATTTTAATTATATTAGTGGAAGTATGTGAGTCTCATATATATATAAAAAAATGAAATGAAACTTTTTGAGTGAGACTCCCAAAATAGAAAAAATAAACTCTTTAGGTGAGATTGAGGGGTATCACTTTATTCAAGAACCTAAGGTGATGTTTGGTTTAGGATTATGTAGGATTTGAAAACCATGAATAGTGTGTTCAATGTTTGTTTTGGGTTTTGAGTAGGGTAGGTTTTAACTTTATGTCAAATTAATGTATTAATTTATTTAAAAAGTTAAATGAGAGAGGAGAGATAAAGAGAGAAAGTGTATTAATTGAAGAGAGAGAATGTAGTAGGTATATATAGATGATGTTTTTAAAATTTGGATGTGGGTTTTGAAAAATCAAAACCTGGATTTAAAATCCGAAAACGAACATAACAAATTACTTTAATTTTAAAAATTTCACTTTTTTTTATCTATATCAAAAACATTTTATGAGAGGAAGGGAGTATAACTATTAACAAGAGTATTATTTATTTTTTAAAAATATGTTGAAATATAAAAATTGTAGTATTAATATTTAATTAAATAAATTACTCCTAATTTTTTCTTCTACAAATTAAAAGTATAAGCTTTAATATTCAAAGGTAATATTTAAAAGATTAAAATTTATAAAATTGGATTTTGGTACACCAGTTCAAACCCAGGACTTTTCTATACAAAAGTCCTCAAATTAAAAAAAATAAAAATAACAAGTAATCAAACAAGTGCTTCTTTCATTGCAAAACCCTGAAGACCTTCATCACTACTACTGATCGTATATCTGAGGAGAAATCCAGCGGCAATGTCCGTCCGCGCCCTGTTCCTCGCTCTCACACGGTACTACTTCCTCCAATTTTCTCCTCCCATTTGAATTATTGGCTTTCTCTTTTTGTGGCTCAATAGTTAGGGATTTTGAGTTGCAGGAATGCGCAAAGGAACAAGAAGATTCCATTCAGATTCATTTCTTCAATTACGGAAGCTGTTAAACAAGAACCCTTGGCCGGAGTACATGAGATCAGATCGGATGAATTTATTGAAGAAGAAGGAGTAGATGATTTGAAGAGCAGAGTTCTTAGGGTCAGGCTCCCAAAGAGAAGTGTCTCAAATGTTTTGCGGAAATGGGTGGACGAAGGGCGCTTAATTACCCTTTCTGACCTCCGAGGAATCTCCAGAGATCTCCGTAGATTGCACCGATACAAGCACGCACTCGAGGTCCCATGATTTGCCCTTTCTTGTTTTCATTTCTAGCACTTCAGGATTGATCATAAGTTGATATGCTTGAAACAATTATTTGTCCTACTTTTCTTGTTGAGAATGTTGTTAATAATTTGAACCATTATGCATGCCATTTGTTGTGCTGGGTTTGAGAAAGGCATCAATTTTTGCAAGAAACTTAGGTGAACTATACCTTTCATCATGAGTCGAAAAATTGGCTGCTAAAGTTTAAATCTGATGCAAAAATCATATGATTTTGAGTGATTCAACGTTTTTCTTGGCTTTCCGAAGTATTAGCCGCATTTTCTATGAGGTATGAAGTGAGCTTCCACAAGTGTTCATGTGAATCCTTCAGGATGTTTGGGGTGGGATTTAGTATAGAATTTCTTTGTGGGTATCAGGCATGGAAGTTTTTAAATTCTTTGCATCTCGGGTTTAGCTAGAAATTGGAGCGGTTGTTGCTATTTTTCTTCTAGTTAAATAAAAAATTTATTTTTTATTATAAGATGATGGCAACTCTATTTTTGTTTGTATCACGAAACCTTTAGGTATAGCTGTGGCCTTGTCGATGTGTGGTGTTATCCCCATCTTGCATAATTTGACCATCTCTATTTACTACTGGGCTGTTTACTAATCTTTTTGAATGTTCATAGGATCATACCGTACTGGGTGTGGAACAATTGGGTGTATTCCTAAACTCCAAGATTAAGGAATTACTCAGACAAAAGTGAGAGAATCCCAAACTTATGTAATACCTGATGAGAATGCTTTCTAAATTATAAGAGAGTATTTTTGAGCAAGAGAGTTTCATTACCAATCTTTCTGCTAACCTTCGGTAATCGGTGTTGGGTTAACTGTCATTTAATGGTATCCTCTATCCAGGCTTTTATGACTGCGATAGCGCAAGCCTTTAACTCATTATTAGATATTACATTAATCATTAGACATCTTGTAGTAGAATCCAATATCTTTTGGGATCAAAGCATGGAGAAAGTTGAGTTTGGAGGAAGATTGAGGATTGAGTTTGATGTTCAATTGAAGGCTGCAACTTATCATATTATCCTTGGGATTAGAGATTACAGTCACTTTACCAAGCATTTTCAATTTTGTTTAGATTTCAGGTGTGGCAATATTAGATTTTCATAAGAATTATTAGAGAGTGAATAATGATATGCTAGTCATCCTACTTTGCTGTAGTAGCTATGCAATTCTCAACTCCAGGATTAGACTTGCATTCTTGGGTATATCCCATGCATATGAAAGATTCATTGGATCTACTATGAATCTGAAGAATCTCAACTGTCATAATTCTTGCTTCCTGCTTTCTAATGGAAAGAAAGTTCAAAAGAATATATTACTTCATTTCTAAATAAACATGATCACAGCTTCCTTGGTTTTCTCTGAGGTGTGTATCTGTGGATATCCTGTTTGATAAATTATGTTTACAGGATTGAAATGGCGTTAACAGTCTCTTTGGAAGTTATTATTTGAATTTGGTTTCTAATCCCTCTGAAATTGTGTTTTCAACATAGAGCCCTGCACCGACTATTACTACATTCTTATATAATGAGTTATGCTGAGATTGTGTATTTGTTTTCTTCCTGATTACTTCTGTATTTTCATTAATTCATTTCTGCCTATTTTTCAAGGGCTAGTTTAGATCAATAAAGTAGATTTGCATCTCTGCAACCTTTTGACATTCCATTTTTTCCATCTAATGCTATGAACATGCTTTATGCACCTTGTTAACTTGCAGATTTCAGAGTGGATGGTTAGTCATGATGAGTATCAGTTATCTGACTCTGATTACGCAGTCCGCATTGATCTGATGACACAAGTTTTTGGCATTGACGCTGCCGAGCGCTACTTTGAGGGGCTGCCTTCCACAGCCAAAACTAAGGAAGCATATACTGCTCTCCTTCACTGTTATGCTGCTTCAAAGCTGATCTCAAAGGCGGAGGATCTTTATGAAAGAATCAAGGAAACAAATCTTTTGTTGGATGCCATCACATACAATGAACTAATGACTTTGTACATGTCAGTTGGGCAGCTGGAAAAGGTTTCCTTAATCGTTGAAGACATGAAACGCCAGAGTGTTGCACCAGATCTTTTTACTTATAATCTATGGGTAAGTTCATATGCTGCAGCGCTAAACATGGATGAGGTAAGGCGAATTCTTGATGAGATGACCGTTGATTCTGGTTGTGATGAAAGTTGGGTTAGATATCTGAATCTTGCTAAAATTTACATTACCGCTACTCAGCTAGTGAATACCAATTTCAGTTCCCTTATGGAAAGTGATAAAAGCACTACACAGAGAGAACTGATATCTTACGACTTCCTTCTGATACTACATGGGGGCTTGGGGAACAAGGAAAAACTCGATCAAATCTGGAAATCATTGAGGACTACCGGGCAAAAGATTACTGGACGAGGCTATGTCTGCATACTTTCTTCATATCTTATGCTTGGGCATTTGAAAGAGGTCGGTGAAATAATTGATCAATGGAGGCAATCTACTACTTCAGAGTTTGATGTCTCCATGTGTAATAGACTTTTGTCGGCATTCAATGATGTTGGGATGGCAGACGAGGCGACTAGTTTCAGTATGGTACTTAGCGAAAAGGGTTGTGACCCGACAAGTGAACTCGGATGAGCATGTTGCTGTTTACTCGTCTGTCGCTGTAATTCTCCGAGCATTTATTTAGAAGAAAGAGGAGAGTAGTGATTTCAAACACAAGGAATATCACTCTCTCTGATCAAGAAATTTCTGGACTTATCTGCAATACAAAAACTTTGTTTTTGTTGAAGTTGAAGAGCTGGTTAATTCCATGTGCTTTCTGCAAGTCTGAAATGCACAAAATAGATACTCCATAAGGCATAGCTTATTAAACATGTTTTCTGTAGTCACGAGAGTATGCCAATAAAACATTTTCTGACAGCCCTTATTAATTACACAGGTGATTGAAAAGTGGAGAAATTTCTTGAGTGAACTGACAGCCCTGAGACAAAAATCGATTTCTGCAATTTTGGTGGGAAAACCCTACTTGAACAGCATTCACAGACTCACAGTAAAATGTAGTCTGCCTTGGTAAGTGTTGTTAAAAAAAAAAAAAGTGTTCAAGAACTCGGCTTGATTCGTTTATGCTCTATTTAAGCTCAAGCTGAAACTGATAAAACTTGATAAGCTTATTTGTACAATTGAGTTCGATATTAAGGCTTGAGATTAGATTTATTTTGCCAATGATAATAATAATAAGGAAGTCTGGATATTCACACCTTTGAATCCTCCATGTACACTCCAAATGCTAAATGCATTCTATAAAAATTCAATTTTTTTTTCTTCCTGCAAAAGTGCATTCCTTTCAAAATAGATAATAATAACCTTCTCTAAATTTTATTGTAAGGGTGTTCGGTGCTTTTGTAGGGCACCACACACAAAACACTTGCAAAATTTTCAAAGTAAAGTGTTTGGCGACGAACACAAAAATCGAACAAAATTCCAAAGTAGTGTTCGGTATACGAACAAATGAATTTTATTCAGCTCCAAACATAAAATCAAGAACTTTTTCTAAATATAAAAGGGTTTACCTAAATTTGTTTTAAGAATTACATAGAAATTTTGGGGATGTTAATAGTCCTAAACTAATTATAATAGCATAAAAAATATGTTGATTTTCAATTTCTGAATTTGAGCTTGACAAGTTTTGTTCGTTTGGCATAATAAGTCGAATTTGAATTTGTGATTTGTAATTTAATCGATTAATATTATGAACTCGTTATATATTCGAATCGAAGTCAAATTTGCCTAAAAATATTTTGGAATCGAGCTAAAATATAAATAGTCAGGTTCACTTGGTTAAAATAGAAGGCATAGGCTAGAACTATGAATAGTCGGCAATTTGATTAATTTCAAAGATTTATTCCTATTTTCTCCTTTGAAACCCCTAATGGAGAATGCCGTTTCACCTCAGACATGCAGTCGCACTCACCAAATATCTCTCTCCAAAATCCCATTCCAGTTATCGCTCAATCACCACGCTACTCGACTTGAAACCAGTCAACTCAAAGATCTCAAGCTTCATGAGAAATGGCCTTGTTGACGACGCCCAACAACTGTTCGACAAAATGCCTCACAAGAACACAGTCACGTATAACGCCATGATCAGAGGATATTTTCAAAATGGGTTCTACGAAGAAGCTGTGTGTTTGTACAATAAAATGCCAGTTCGTGACACTTTCTCGTATAATACGATGATATCCGGATTAATGCGGTATGGTAATGTTAAAGGGGCCGAAGATGTATTCGATAGCATGGAGTGTAGAGATATTGTGACTTGGAATTCGTTGATTTCCGGGTATGTTGATTATGATTTGATGGGTGATGCGATGAGGGTGTTTGAAGAAATGCCTGCAAAAGATGTTGTTTCTTGGAATTTGGTTATGGGGGGATTAGTTAAGGTCAGGGAGTTGGACAAAGCTGAGAAATTGTTCAGAGAAATGATCACTCGGGATACTGCATCCTGGACTATTATGGTGAAGGCGTTTCTGGATGGTGGAAAGATTGTTGAAGCTAGGAATATCTTTGATGATATGCCAGGGAAGGATATTCAAGCATGGAATACAATCATTAATGGTTATGTGCAAAATAAATTTGTTGAAATTGCAGAAGGTTTGTTTCACAAGATGCCTGAAAAGGATGGGAGTTCATGGTGTATAATGGTGGAAGGATTCTTGAGTATTGGAAGGATAAATGATGCCTTGAGGCTTTACAACGAGACGCCTCAGAAATTCGAAAAGACATGGAATTCGATCATTTTGTGTTTTGTAAAGAACAATTTAGTGAGAGAAGCTCATGCAGTTTTAGAAAAAACACTATTTAGTGGCATTGTATCGTGGACAAACATAATAGTTGGATACTTTGATGTGGGAGAGGTCGAGAATGCCATGAAAGTTTTTGAATCGATCCCTGATCTTGATACAACTGTGTGGAATGTAGCCATATTTGGACTTGGGGAGAATGATCAATTTGAGGATGGTATAAAGTTGTTTATCAAAATGAAAGAAGAAAGTTGGTCTACTGATGAAGCTACATTTACAAGTCTTCTTACAATATGTTCAAACTTGCCATCATTAAATCTTGGCCAACAAATTCATGCAGAAGCAATGAAGGTGGGAATTGATTGCTTTACTTCTGTTGGTAATGCACTTATTACAATGTATTTCAGATGCGGTAACATGGACTCTGCATTACTCGAGTTTAACTCCATGACTTGCAGCGATATCATCTCTTGGAACTCAATCATATGCGGATTAGCTCACCATGGACACGGCGAAAAAGCTATAGAAATGTTTGAAAAGATGAGGATATCAAGTGTGAAGCCTAATCAAGTCACTTTCGTCGGTATCCTTTCCGCTTGTAGCCATGCAGGACTTTTAACACATGGGAAACGCTACTATAACGTTATGAAAAATGACTATTTGCTTCAGCTGACACACGAGCACTACACCTGTATGGTTGATCTATTGGGAAGATACGGACTGATTGATGAAGCGATGGATCTTTTGAACGAAATGAACAGAGATGGACTAGAAATACACGCGAGTATTTGGGGAGCTCTGCTTGGAGCGTGTAGAATGCACAAGAACATGTTGGTGGCTGAGATTGCTGGAGAGAAGATCTTGGAGTTACAGCCCTCAAACTCAGGGGTGTATATGATTCTTGCTGAGATGTATTTGGCTAATGGGAAGAAGGAGAAAGCTTATAGTATGTGGAACCGAATGAAAGGGAATGGAGTGAAGAAGCAACCGGGGTGCAGCTGGATCGAGTCGAGCATTGGTGGAAAGGCCTTTCTAGCGGGAGATGTGACGCATCCGGAGTTCAAAAGCATATCATGTACGTTGGACTTGATTTATATGGAGATGGACATCCAATGTACCTACGAAAATGTTGCTTCAGATGATGTGATATTGAAGGGATGAGTGCAGGATCTGTGATGTAGGATTTTATTACAGGAAACCAAAGATGTCTCTATAAATGTGTTTACTTTTTCACTTTATTAATTCATATAAACAATTTTATACACATTTTCTTATTAAATTATACTCTACAAATATCCTTTTGTTTTAATTTTATTTTATACACATGAAAATTTACTTTTCTTGTGCAAGTACAGAAATAGTTATGTGCATAACATTTTGGGTCATAAAATGCATGACTAATTACAAAGATTTGTGTGAGACTCCATATGTTTTTTTTAATCAGAAAAATAATATTATTAATCAAATATAAAAGGGTAAGAGAGTTACCCAACAGTAAAAGAAAATACAAACAAATAGAGATATAAAGATTTGATCTATCTCCAAAAAGAAAGCTATTAGAGAATGAAAGTAAGTGAACGTCTCCAATCTTCATAGCATATTAGCAAACTTGCTTAATGTTTTTCCAAATAACCAACTCCATATACATGATTTAAGTTCTTCCATCAGATCAACTTTCTTCATTTTAACACTATTGAAAGTAATTGCATTTCTTGTCTTCCATATTAGCCACACCAAGCATTCTCAAACACACACCAAGAATGTCTTACCGTTCCTCCCACTAATAAAACTACTAAAGTGAAGCAAATTAGTGGAAGGATTCGAAGATAAGAGAGTCTTTACTCCGACCCAACTAGCACACTCCATCCAAAGACGATAGAAGAAATCACATTTTGAGAAATATATGACTAACTGTTTCTGGGGCTTTCTTGCAAAAAGTAAAGTGGCATTCGCATTCTGTACTATAATCCCTCTACTTTGTAATTGTAGGTAGGCAATCCCACAAAACTCTCCATGAATGAACTCTAATTTTAGGCAAAACAACTTTATTCCAAATAAGAGTGAAGTCCTCTTTTTCATCCCATTGTACCCCAATCTTTTGCTTCATATTTTTTCATATGCTCCTTTTGTAGTGTATTTGACTTCTGTTCCTGTTCTCCATTGCCATTTGTTTTCAATATCTTGCGTCGGGGTGTACTAATTAATTAGTGAAATAAGCTCGTCAAGCATGTGTTGCTCCCTTTCACGTAGTTCTCGTCTCCATCTCCACTTCCATTGCCACACTCCATCAAATTATTCTCCCATCTCCCAAACACTAGAGTTTTTGTCTAAACTAAAACGCTAGATGTAGTGACCTTTATAAAATGAATAAAAAATTATAACTTTTAAATTAAATATGATAGCCGCGTCGAGAATTATTTAGGAATAATATTAAAAAAAATAAAATAAAGTGATATTTAAAAAAAAAGTTAATTATGAAAATATAAAATCATCGATCTTATAAAAAAATAATTGATTTTAATTAAAGTTACATTATCCATATAAATCATGCGAATTCGCACGCGCCTGCACAAGACCACCTTGGACTCGTACGTATTCTGTGTATCCGTCTGTGTATCTACCGGAAAGTTTAAATCAAACGCCGTAACGGGTTGACCCGTATCCGAGTTTGTTGTGAAAGTGATGAACCGAACGATACACTGATAGTACGTAGGTGAGATTTGATATTCAGTGTTTAGCTAGGTTAATGGTAGAACTGCAAAATCAAGCGTCAAGATACTATATTTTTACTCACAAAATTGATTAGAAGTTGCAATTGTGGTTCGATTTTTACATATTGGAAGTCGCCAAGATTGATTGAGACATCGAGCTGCATTATACATATTGGAAAAAGAAAATGCAGAAGAGCAGCTTCACTCTGGTTCAGACCGTTTCCACCGCCGCCGTCTTCTCTGCCGTCTCCTTCTGGTATCTATTTCTCTTGGATATTTTCCATTCTTTCTTATTTATGCACTGTGTAAGTTGCTTTTAATCCATGGCAGGTATGGATTTATGTTCGGGAGAGAGTCAGCACGGAAGGAGCTTGGCGACTTGATTGAAACCCTACGCCAATCCGGTTCTGCTCCCCCTCCTCCGTCTCCCCCGGAGCATTCCTAACTTGGTATTTAATCCGACCTCGCTCTTCCTAAATGATACTGGTGTGATTGAATTTCATTTTTCTGAATTAGTTTATTTTTATAATAATATCATCTCAAGTGTTCGATGTGTTCTTCTGTTTTTGGGAAATAAGCAAATGCAAATGTTAATGCTATGTTTGACACCATGATGGTATTAGAAAATTGAATATAGCTCGAGTTTCTTTCCGGGAGTGGAGGCTAACAATGGTACAATATGTTCTAAATGCACTGCCGGACTAATATCTTTCCTTATTTTCAGTATCAGAAGTAATTGAAATAGTCATGGGGAAGGAGATTAGATACTCTCTATAGGATGGTTCGTATGATGATTGCAATTTGCTCCTCATATTTTAGTTTCTTGAAATATGGCCTCTTGAACGAACTGGACGAGTGTAAAGTCAAGTTTATTGGGAAGTGCTGTTCAGGCATTTACAAAAGTGGGGAAAATGTTCTTTTAGGCATTTCCATATTGAAGGATAAGATATTGGTCTCGAGTTATTAAAAGCAATATGGAATGCAGAAAATCAATTTGGGCACACATTGAGTGGAATGATCCAAATTCAGAAGTCCATAGAAATTAGAATGTATGCAGACTTTACCCATATCTCTATATCCTTTAGTGAGGGACGGAGTCATAGGAGTAGTAAGATCAGGCTTTGGTGGCTGTTAGCCTGGAAGAATCCATTTGGCGCTTTGAGTTCTTCTTTATGTGGCATTCTCCTTGCATCACAAATCTATTACCCCTTTCATTATATCTAACACTGCGTAGTCATCTGTTTCTATGAACTTTCAATACATCAGAAATCTCAAAGATTATGAATAGCAAGAGCTGGCTCCCTTACTGGATTAATTAGCAAGAATTGTACTTTTGACGTATTGGTTCCTGTGATTTGAAAGGGATAGAAGACTGCTGATTATTTTTATAAATCTTGTTCTGAATGGATCAAACTAATTAAACTTGATTAAAATGGTTTCAGACAATAAATTTATATCTGATTTACACATTTTTAAAGCTTGTATGAGGTTTCCAAAGTAATCTGGTTTCATCAAGGACTGTTGGCAGGATCGTCTTTTCTTATTTGGTTTCAGATCCTATAAATTAATTCAAATAATCTGTTCTATGTGCATTGGCAGGTATTAAGGATGCGCTTTATCAAGTAAACTGGAATGGGGTACCTTGATTTGCTTTGGATGTCTGTTAGATTCTGCTGCTGAAGGTACTCAAGACTTGATCTAAAGCTTCCGCTGTAATCCATCTTGGAAGCATGCTTTTTTATTATTGCCCTTCAAGAGTTGGGCAAGAAATATTTAAATGCTTTCGATTTGACCATGTTGAATTCCTTGTGATAGTAATCTTGCTTCGCAGAGAAACACTTTAGAAACACTCTCATGCTTTTTGTCTTGTCTAATGTTGGATCTATGGTCACCCTAAATACCTGAAACTGCTCATCTAGCTTTCTTGGAGACATTACCACTTTATTTTTTCTTCTTCATTTATACTCATGTAATCCCGAATCCAATGAGAATTTTTATTTTATTTTAAAATTCTCCCAACAATTTTGGTGACGAGGATGCAATTATATTTTTGCTTTACATTCTTCTCATTTTTCACTTGGTCATCTTTAAGAATTATTTATAGCCTAAGATCTACTTGGGTCTGATTCGTTCCCTCTATAGTCTCATTTTGAGATTAGAGATCTCACTGAAAGTTTATATGATATATTGCAATATTGAATATACTAATCTTTAACTTCTACAACTCTATTTTCATCCTCAAACCATCATAATAAAAAATTTTCTGAAGAAAAAGAAACACACAAAATGCTACATAACGTGACTCTGATTTCTAATAAGGATATTAAAAATGAATTGTTTTTCCGTGCTGTTAAGAGTACAGGTCCTACAGGAGTAGGTTGAAGTTATAGATTAGATATATGTTAATCAAACACTTAAACATCTAACCACAAGCACTTTAAAAACTTTTACTCAGTATGCTGTGCTTTAGCAACAAGTATCTGGGGGATTGCCTGCATGCTGTATTCTTATTATTTTAGTTGTTGAACCCAGAATTCTTCTTCGTCTTCTTTTTCCCTACTTTTTTTGTTTCTAATAACTTGGGATTATTTTGTGTTAAAATGACAGAAGTAGTTCTTCTGTTGACGGTTTACATGAAGCTGGTTGGCTGTTTTTAGACTTTATTTGAAAATTTAACTTCACTTCCTTTATTTTAGATCTGTTACTCCTATTTTCATATATGAATGTTTAAATTAACTATCCATTAATTTAAGGTAAGATTGTATTTGTTTGTAATTAACACTTGAATCGCTTCATGTTCTTCATATATTAGAGAATAATTGTAGAAGTAGGTGTCTGATTAAGAAAAAGTTAAATGAATATCGTTGATATCAGTTGTCACTATGCCTTTTTGAATTATAGTATGATTTTTTTTAATTGAATAGTATTTCATGAGGGTGTTCTTATGTACTCCCTCCTTCAGTCCGTCCCACGAAGTATTTCACACTTTCCTTTTTATCTGTCTCAACACTTATGCACATTTCTAAAAATGGAAAAAATACATCTCAATAATAGTATAATACCCACTTTTTACACACATTCCAACAACTTTACACACCTTTTTCATTAAATTATTTAAAATACCTACTTTTTACACACATCCCAATAACTTTATACACCTTTATACATAAAAAAATAATTTTTCTTAAACTCCGCATAAAATACGTGCAATAATTCGTGGGGTGGAGGGAGTATATTTTATGAAAATATTTGTATTTAATATAAAACAGGCAATGTGGGGTTCATTTGTTTCCTTATTGAATTTTGGGAAATAGTGCGTGATTAAGGTAAAAAGTTATTAATGTCCCTATTTGGAATGCAACGTTTTCTACATTGATAAAAACACGAAATAATAAGAAAAATGATGCGAGTGCAAATGGTATGGAATAAACAGTATCATTGATAGTTTTTTACCATTTGTTTCCACAAGCAACCTCTCTTTGCTGTAAATTCTTTTGACAAGACAAAATAGGTGTTAGTTCTCGTAGTCAGTCTAAAGCTTAAGTTTTTAACTTTTTTCCATGAAACTTCCTTCAATTTTAAGTAAAAAAAATTGACACCATAACTCTCTAAAGTTATTATGAAGTTAAAGCTCAACTCTGTCAGTTCTCACCCAAAACTCTACCATTGCTAGATTGAGTTGAAAATATCATTAAATTTATTTTGGAAAGTAGTGTGTTCATTTGCATGCATTAATTTAAATATAGGCATCTGTCTCATAGTATGGCATCAAATACCGCAGGGAGCTCTGTTATTCATGATACAATTTCTGATGCTAGGTTTATTTGAAGCTGATGTTGCCACTAATAGTGAAGTTTTTTGCTATTGCATGTTTGTATACAATGTGGTATCTGTATTTTTTTCTTGACATATAGATACTTTTTACTATTAATCAACAGCTACACAGCACTAAGATACTACTATACGGAAAATTTAAACAACACAAGTATATTTTAACAAAAGCCTGTAGACATCAGAGAATGTTATTTCTTTATATTTCAACAAATAGGATAGAAAAGATATATGCAGGAAATGAATACCATTAATTCCTTGTACATGATTATTAGTTAGCCTATGAATGCCTCTGACTCCTCATGGATACCTCAGGTAGCTCCCTTGAACTCTAATTTTTCAAAAGAGTTGCAAATCGCCTCATCTAGTTATTCTCCCTTTGTCTGCTACCAAGATAGTGATGCTACCTTCAGATTTTGAATTTGGCTGCAGCAATATGAACTGGCAAATTTGTATAATGTGTGTGTGTTTTTAGCTTTCCTTTTGTGTATACAATGTTCCCACTTGCTGGAGTAGAGCACTTAATTTAGCTTCAGATATATACATGTATCATTACTATACAAGGACAGCTTCCTTTATCTTTTTAGGATTATTTTGCTTGAGAAATCCCACATACAGGTCTGTCCCGATCCTGTCACTGTCTGGGAGCCTCCTGTTTTGACCTCCTTCGGACATACTTTTCACAAATTCAACCAAATTTCTCCAGTTATCTGCTTCAAATAGCTGCTTGTTCAATCTTAAGTAGGTAAACGCAGTGAGTGCATTTCCTGAATCTGATGTACTTGTTGCCAGTATTTGAGTGTATGCTCCTCCATCATACCTCTCCAGTGCATTTTCTCCAGCAAGTTGAGCTGTAGCAGTTTTAGTTGCCATCTTTACTTGCCTAACTAGACCTTCGGGGGAGCAGTTAGCCGAACTTGGCTGTTCCCCATCTCTCATTTCCATACAAGTAAAGTTGAATACAGCACCATATTTGGCCATCATTCTTGCTATGGGTAGGTAACCATCTCGATGCCTAGTATTGTAGTAACCTGCTGTAAGTTCTGCTGCATGTGATCTTGTTTTGTAATGCCAATGTATTCCGGCCACTTTCCCAGATAGTTTGGCACCAGTTCCTTGAAATGTTGTTTGTGCTGCTTTGAGAATTTTTTCTCCATGGTCGAGTAGCTTACCTGAGTACCACTCTAAGAAAAACTGCCCATATTCACTCTGCCATGTGCCATCCTTCCGGAAAAACCCAGTTTCTTCTGGGAATTGATTGTATTGTCCAGCATCATGAGGCCCTCGTTGGCCCCATTCATCCTTTCCAATTGACTTTGCTGCTGCTGCCAGTGAAGCTCTCATATACTGGTTTGCATAAATGTACAATTTAGTGAACAATTACTGCATTCACAAGAAGAATTTTTTCTATTTATGCTATGGAAATTAATTACCTACCTTATCGTAGCACTGGAATTCTCCTATTCCCGGAAATCTCCAGGTTCCATTGCTTTCTGGATAGGATGGATATCTCAGCTCTCCACATGGCCCCATTCCCACTTGGATCTCCTGCATTACAGTAAACAAATTTTGACTTTATGAAGGTGAAAGCTATTGTCTCCTGATTGTGTGTCATTTCTTAAAATGAGCATTTTATGATTCTATATTTCAATTTATATTCTCAAAAGTCTATAATACTCCATATTTGTGTTATTTAGATATTTTTTGTTAACTTAAAAAACCTGGATAATAGCATTATAGTTCAGTTGTCCAGGCATTTTTCTCTTCTTTATTTCCAGCTTGTGCTATTTGCCTTGCACAATCTTTCTCATAGTAAATGTTAATTTCTTTGGCAGTGCAATCTTAAGTTCCTTTACTCTATATCTCCAGTTGCAAAATTTATGATCTTGATATCTATAATGAGACTATTTTAAACCTTCCTGTTTTTAATCCCAATAATATCATGCCTTTATTCCCTTCAATATCGTACTGTTGTGTGTATTGAATCTCAACTTCCTTGAAATCATTTTGTTATTCAGTTATTGATTAAAAAAGTTGGAAACTTTAGAGAAATCAACAGATAAAATAATTTCTTCCTCTTTTATGGTCTCGTCTTACTTAAGATAGCTCTCATTGCCTTTTTTTTATATCTTTTCTCTTATTTTTGTTTGGTTTCTTCCTCATATGGTATCATCCGAGTGCCAGTTTTCTAATGATAAAAACTTATTTTGGAAACAGAGATTAAAATAACTAGTCATAGGAATTAGAAGCTTTACCACTATAACTTCTCCAAGGTACTCCTTGAATCTTTCCCTAAAACTCCTCATGTAGTCAGAGTAGACATGGATAGGTGTTCTTCCCCTAAGAACAGGTAGTGAGTCGCAACCCAAGGATATGTATTCAGGGTTGCGCCGACCTGATCTGTCTGTGTAAACAAGGTCTGGATTCTTGCTAATTTCTTCAAGTACCCATGGTGGTAGAGGAATACTGTAGAGGGAAGTAAATCATTTATCTTTTCAAAAACAGTAGCTGCTTATGAAACATTTACACTGAGTATAATGACCACATATAATATTAGCATGAGGGTTGAAATGTTGTTTAATATATATAAATCTGAAATCAGTTTGGTTGAGGAAATGTGAGATCTGTTATTGAGGAAAACTAATTCCAAAATATCTAGTCCATAATGGCCGCTTAGATGAGCTTTAGTATTTTATAAACATTATATTGTACCATTCCAAGAAGCTTATTTCAAATGCATGAAGGATGATATAAATGTAATAAATTTGTCTAAGCTACCTTTCTATTTAATAAATTAGTACATGTTATGCATATTATGAGAATACTTAATATTGAGCAGATTTCTTGTTCCAATTTGGTGATTGATAATGACTCAGTGTATACCTCAGTACAGTAATTAGATGAGGGTTTTATTGACTGTCTAAGATATGAGGAGTAGGCATTGTTATTGCATCCTACTTACTTGCAAGAATCTCCAACATTTCCTCCACATTGATGAAAAGACATTACGACTTGAAGCTTCAAGCCAAGCTTTTCAACCATCTTTATTAGCTCCGCGTAGCCTTCCCAGTTGTATTTCAGAGGTCCATCTTTCTCTACCAGGCCCCACCATGCATCAACCATAATTCCTTCCACTCCAGCACTCTTCAAAGCCATCAAGCTGGCTAACATCGCTCTTGGTTTGTTTAAATTCCCCCCTAAGGACATAGTATCGAGTGGTAGCATGACAAAAACAGGTACCTTCAAATTATTTTGGCTGTGTGGAGCTACCATTCCATGAAGTTTCTCCCTTTGCTCAATCGTCCTCTCTGAATGTGAAAAAGTTCTTTCTGCTCGCGTAAATTGAGCTTCTTGTGTTGGGATCTTTGCTCGCAGCTGGAATGATGGTTTAATTGGAGCAAAACCAACTGCACTAGAAAAATCATCTTGAGTTTTAAAATTTCTGTTATCATTTGGATTGATAAGAGAAGTTGAAGAACGAAGTGTTAACGCCATTTTTTTTGATTGAGAGAAGTAAAGAGGTGTGTGAAAGGATGAGGCTGCTGGCATACATTTATAAAGATAACCCATTCTTTGGGTTCAATTAGATGACAATTTTGGTGGCCTGGTGGGGTCTACTTTGAAAAGAAAAAAGTGCAAAAAATCAAAGTGGTCACACTGCCCTTTTTTGAGCCTTTCTTCCAACGCGCCTGCCCACCTTGAAACCCAAAAGCGACTGGGAAAACGAGTTTTTTAATTCTTAAGATTTCACATTTTACCGATTAGATTGTTTCTTCATTTTTCCTTCTGTTATGCATTTGACGGTTTCAATGCTGAATAAAATGGCAATGCTGCATTTTGGATCTCATAAATTGTGAAGATCTATTAGTGCTTGTTACAATGATGCAACACAAGAGCACCTAGATGTGGTGAGATAGCTGCGTAGTCACACCACGATTTACTTGGCACTTAAACCTGTGCATAATAATAACTTTAGATGCCTTATTGCTCCATGCTTTAATCTTCTTCAAATGATTAGCTTATGGAGTTGTTAGCAATGAACTCTTCATTGTGTGTAGTCTACAAGAGAGTTTTCTTGATTGTAAATTCTAACCATTACTGCACTTCATAGCTGTTCTTGTAAGATGATACATTTGATGTTAATATACAAGATACTCAAATTAGATAAAGAGTATACTGGTCCCTAAGAAATCTGTAGTTTTGTTTTCATTTTTTAATGAGTGACATTGGTGTTACCGTATTTACAAGCATTATGAATATTTGCATCCTCAAATAATATCAACAGGGCCAGGATAAAGATACTTATATAAATGTGAGTGTGTCTTTTATTTTGTGCATCTCATTTTACTTCAACATGATTGTAAAGATTAGTTTGTCCTGAAGCTGAATGAACAAGGTAGGTCTGTGCAGCCTTAGCCATATCATTTTGATGATCATTGAATGGCTTTCTTTTGCCTTGGCCCACAGATTTTGCTTGCATCTGTTCGGCATTTCCTGATGATGACACAGCGTATGTGTGGATGAAAATATTAAGGTGTGTATTTCTAATTTTCCTAGGTTTTTGTTGGGTGTTTGGATAAGAATGGAAAAAAGTGGACATTCCTGGGAGACTATTATTTGTGGTTGGAATCGGACCGTTGCTTTGCATTTTCCTAAAAAGTTGCTTTCTTAAGATGCACATGATATTAGAACATAGAAATAACTACTACACTTATAATCAATCGGTTGATGATCAATGTGCGTGCATGGTGTACTGGTTATGAATGTTTTGCTTGCATCATTTTGGATGGTAGTAACTCATCTGGATACCTCAAGTGGAGGATCTTGTGGGTTTTTCTATGTTAGGTGTGTTTGATGGAGTTTTATGTAATTATGTTATTTGGATACGGCTCTTGCTGTTTGCTTGGTCTATATTTTTTCCTTAATTTTTGGAATTAGATTAGTTGGAGTTTTTATTTTTGTATTGATTAGTGAATTGAATCGTTTTCTAATTGTACCTTCACAGAAATGACACAATTCATACGTGCTAAAGTTTTATGCATTGGAGTAAACTTAGTATGGTGTACTCGGGTGTACGTACATTCGGATTTTACCCTTAAGTACGGAAAATATAACTTCCCAAAGTGATGAATTATTACTTTTTTGATTAAAAACTATTACTCTCATCACACATTATGTTGTGAAATAATTGGGGTTTCCTTTAATATGGATCCTTTATGTCACGGGTGTTTCATTTCTTCTCACTGTTCACGTGAAATTTACAATAAGAGAAAATTCACCTCTCGTAATGGCGGTTCATTTCCTCTCACTTTTCAGGTGAGCATATTCACATTAAGAAAATTCACCGCCCGTAGTCTCTTTGAATTCTCTTCTAGAGCAGGTCTGAGCAAGCACCACGTCAGATTAGAATGTGACAATTAACTCAATTGTGAAATAATAATAATAATAATTAGATAATAGATGAAAAAAGTCCCTGTAGGTGTACGTTGATTGATTTAGAGTCGTTGGATGTTGGTGGTGGTGTGCAAATGTCTACCATTCCATATTCTATGGTAACAGTTGTATGATATGATGGATCACATAAATCCATTTAAAATGCGACATTACTGACCTAAATTAGTATGCCATATTAGCGTTACTTGGAAACAAAATGTTTCCAACTTCTTTATTCTATTTTCACTACTCGTACACCACATAATTTCGTTAATTTATTTTTAGAAGTGGGAACATCTCATTGTTTTTAATTTTTTTTAAATAGCTACGTGTATCACTTTTTTCTATTGAAGATATTATTTTTTATTAAAAATATTAGTATATTTTTTATTTATACTATAAATTATTTATAAGAGACAAAGTCTTTTGTGAGATGGATTATTTGTGAGACGGGCCAACCTTTTACTAAAGTATGTTTAATGGTTGTTAAAATATGTTTTCTAAAATATGCAGGATTATGCATTAAAGTATGATTTTAGTGTGTTATAATATGATTTATTATTGACATACTTTAACTACAAATAAATATATTTTATTTATATAATAAACATACTTTAGTGATAAATGACCCGTCTCACTCCTGTCTCACAAGAGAGTCTTTCTTTATAAAATAGTAGATTATTGCATCATTATCATTCTTAGTCTATTATTTTTTATTATAATATTATTATTTTTTATTCGTCTCACATGACTTATCTAGAGAGAATCACATTCAAATATTTGCTTTATTTATAGTACGTAACATGCATAGTGTAAACAATTCATTTTAATTATAAATTGAAAAGAAGGTTATATTTTATTATCAATTATAAAAGTTTATTCGTTTATGATGGGAATCGAATCTGGATTATCACTTTAGTAAGGAGTTCAGTGGCCAAGTGAGCTAGCCCACCTGGTTGAGTGGAATACAATTTAAAGCTGTGCAATCCTGCAACCGTCGTATAGAATCGTTAGGCTTTTATAAAGATACTCTTTTGTGAGATTGAGTCGACACATTATTAAAGTATGCTTATTTATAACTCCTAAAATCATAATTTAAATTATCATTCATCATATTTTAAAATAACATACTTTATCTATATAATCGAAGTATTTTAACAATTCTCATAAAAATAACGTCTTACAAGAGACTTTGTCACTTTTATATTATTGATACATTGGGAGGGTTTGGTTTCTTTTTTTTTTTTTTTAAATTAATTCCTCCGTTTCAAAATTGTTGTCAAAATTTTTTTTCACATTGATTAAGAAAATTGTTGTTATTAGGGATATTTTGATATTTATAGATAACAAACAAATTTTAGTAAAATAAGTTAGAGGTGCTAGGCGGGAATGATATTTTTGTAAATAAAGTGTAAGAAGAATATTAATTGTTTTGACTTTTTTATCATTATAAGAATGTGAAAATTTTTTATTGGACGGACCAAAATAAAAGATGTAAAAATTATTATAGTGAGAATATTTCTTAAATGATATTAAATTAAATCACGTTGAATTGAATGACTATTCTATGGTAACATTTGTATGATAGGATGGATCACATAAATCCATTTAAAATGCGACATTACTGACCTAAATTAGTATGCCATATTAGCTTGACTTGGAAACAAAATGTTTCCAACTTCTTTATTCTATTTTCACTACTCGTACACCACATAATTTCGTTAATTTATTTTTAGAAGTGGAACATCTCATTGTTTTTAATTTTTTTTTAAATAGCTACATGTATCACTTTTTTCTATTAAAGATGTTATTATTTTTTATTAAAAATATTAGTATATTTTTTATTTATACTATAAATTATTTATAAGAGACAAAGTCTCTTGTGAGATGGATTATTTGTAAAACGGGCCAACCTTTTATTAAAGTATGTCCATTATTTAGATAAAGTAAGTTTAATGGTTGTTAAAATATATTTTCTAAAATATGCAGAATTATGCATTAAAGTATGATTTTAGTATGTTATAATATGATTTATTATTGGCATACTTTAACTACAAATAAATATATTTTATTTATATAATAAATATATTTTAGTGATAGATGACCCGTCTCACTCCTGTCTCACGAGAGAGTCTTTCTTTATAAAATAGTAGATTATTACATCATTATCTTTTTTAGTCTCTATTATTTTTATTATAATATTATTATTTTTTATTCGTCACGTGAGAGAATCACATTCAAATATAGAGAGAATCACATTCAAATATTTGCTTTATTTATAGTACGTAACATGCATAGTGTAAACAATTCATTTTAATTATAAATTGAAAAGAAGGTTATATTTTAAGGAAAATAGATTTTTTTGTCCGCTAACTTTGCGCAATTTTGAATTTAGTCCATAAGTTTTTCACTTTTTGAAAATCGTCCATTATATTTGCAGAATTTTGAAAATCGTCCATCATGTTTACCAAGCTCAACAAAATCGTCCGTTTCAACAGTTCATTAGCAGGTTATTCTAAAAAATAAAAATAAAAAATATGTAATATATATATATATATATATATATATATATATATATATATATATATATATATATATATATATATATATATATATATACTATTTTTAAAAAAATAACCTCCACTAAGAATTTATATTATACTCTCTCCGTCCGCCCGAAAGAGGGCATTTTGCTTTTGTGCACGTTGATTAAGAAGTATTGTTATTTAATGTGTAGTGGGTAGTTGTATTAGTGGGAATGTGAATTTCATATTTTAATTGTATTAGTGGGTGTGGGTGTGGATCTCATGTGTGTAAAAAAGGAAGTGATCCTCTTTGGAACGGACAACCAAAATGAAAAAAAGACCCTCTTTCGAGCGGACGGAGGAAGTATCAATATTTAGTCAAATTTGCTCCACTTTTGTAATGAGATTAATATTGTTTGTTTGGTATACGGAAGTGAAAAATGAAAAGTGAGATAAAATTGGTTAAATAAAAATATGATATAGATTAATTGGGGTGAAAATATTCAAATGACCTGCCATAGAAGGTCAAATGACCAAAATGTTGAATTTTATGAAATTAATGGACTAATTTCAAAATTGTTATAAAATTAACGGACTAATTTCAAAATTAAAAAAGTTAATGGACGAATTTCAAAATGAATTAAAGTTAGCGGATGAAAAAAATCTATTTTCCCTATATTTTATTATCAATTATAAAAGTTTATTCGTTTATGATGGGAATCGAATCTGGATTATCACTTTAGTAAAGAGTTCAGTGGCTAAGTGAGCTAGCTCACCTGGTTGATAGAATACAATTTAAAGCTGTGTAATCATGCAACCGTCGTATAGAATCGTTAACTTTTATAAAGATACTCTTTTGTGAGACTGAGTCGACCCATTATTAAAATATGTTTATTTATAACCCCTAAAATCATACTTTAAGTTATTATTCATCATATTTTAAAATAACATACTTTATTTATATAATATAAGTATTTTAAAATCATACTTTAAGTTATCATTCATCATATTTGATACATTGGGAGGGTTTGGTTTCTTTTTTTTTTTAAAAAAAAAATTAATTCCTCTGTTTCAAAATTGTTGTCACAATTTTTTTTTCACATTGATTAAGAAAATTTTTGTTATTAGGGATATTTTGATATTTATAGGTAACAAACAAATTTTAGTAAAATAAGTTAGAGGTGTTAGGTGGGAATAATATTTTTGTAAATAAAGTGTAAGAAGAATATTAATTGTTTTGACTTTTTTATCATTTTAAGAATGTGAAAATTTTTTATTGGACGGACCAAAATAAAAGATGTAAAAATTATTATAGTGAGAATATTTCTTAAATGACATCAAATTAAATCACATTGAATTGAATGAGTTATTTTTGTTTGGAATTAAAGTTTTAAATCTTCTGTTTTTTTCCATCTCTGAGTGTTTCCTTCAGTCTCAACTTTTAATTCTTTAATTAAACACTTTAGTTGCCCCCAGGGCATAGCTCAAGTGGTAAAGGGGAGGGTGGAAAGGCCTTCCAGCTGAGCTTGGTTGTTGCAGGGTGGGGGTTCGAATCCTGCCTTTGGCATGTATTTGGCCCCTTGTAAGCACAAGTTTAACAGTGAGCCCTCGTTATAAGCCACTTGAGGCCAATCCCCAGGGCAGGGGCGGTGGGGGCCCTAATTAATGGTAATGAGTTTGTAAGTGTAGATTAAACTCATCATGTATTAACATGAGACATTTTGGATAGGGGCGGTGGGGGCCCTAATTAATGGTAATGAGTTTGTAAGTGTAGATTAAACTCATCATGTATTAACATGAGACATTTTGGATAAAAACCAAAAAAAAAAACTGCGAGGACCTTGAGTGGTCCAACATAAATAATATCATGCTAATGTATGAGTGATCTAACTAGGTCCATTGTGTGTCTCGGTCCTAATGCATCGAATTGTCTAACCGGGTCCTTTGTGGGTCATGGTGCATTATCTAACTAGTTCACTCTGGGTAACGGCTTTTTGTGGCCAATAAACCCCAATAATAATAATAATAAAAAAACCCTATATTTTCCAAAATTCTCAAGGGAGAGCCAATACCCTCCTAGCTAATGCTGGTTTCGTCCTTGCGAAGAACCTCAAAATATTATCAAAAGAGAGAATAAAATAAAAAAAGGTTTCTATCGAAGTATATTTCATTTAGAAAAGCTAGAATTGATTTCTTTATATTGTACACATGTTAATTTATTTGTCAAGACATTTTTTTTAAATTAGAACTCAGACATATGAATGATATATAAAATAATTAATAGTTACAAGCTAGAATTAATACGTTTAAAGAATAAAATTGTCAGTAATGTAGCATTATTAAGTTTTTGGGAGGATTATAAGAGAGACATATAATGCAGAATTAAGTTTATCAGATGATTACGCGATATTGACTCATTTAATTTGAAATGCTAGATTAAAATTTAATTAGAGGAAGTATTGAGTAGTAAGTATTATTTTTCAATACATTTAATCTATTCTATGAATTGTTAAAGAAATAATTCAATTTGAGTATATTACCTTTTATAGAATATGCATCACTTTTATTAAAAAAGAAAAAAATTATCACTTATTATTCATTTCAAAAACTCATTTAATCACACAAATTTTTTTCATTTAATTTATGCAAAACCCAGTGTGGAATTGGCTCCACAGTCAATTTTCAGAATTACTCTTTAGTACAATATTATTTAAAATAATAAAGGAAATGTTCTTTAATACAAAGAATAATATTTACTATTGTTAATGAATTCTTTCTAATAAAGTAACTTCATGTATTTTAAAGAGTAACACTCGATATTCGAAAGCGTAACTCTCTCGAAAGAGAGCATCATACGTTTAATTCCACATTTAGTTCCCACTTCCAATATATACATGCATCTTGCGTTATTAGTCACTCTCTCCCTCTCTTTTTTTAATTATTGTTATTCAAGATATACATTGCCTTTCCATTTTAAATATCTTATGATCTGGATTTGGAAGGAATTTGTAGGCTCCCTTTAGAACTCCAAATTAAATATCTTTGAAGCATATTGTGTAGATATTTTTTCATTGTAAGGTTGTTATCAAAGATAAGGTATCATCATCTAGTAACAGTATGAGAAGGGTGCTGATCGATTATCTCTAAGATATTTTATGCAACAATACATATTATAGTATACTATCTGTATCTATCTTTTTCAAAAAAAAATTGGAACGAAGGAGTAAAATAACAAAGGACAAACCACAGAAAAAACTTATGATCTTTGGGTTACTCGACTTCTGGCATCATCAAGATATCCATATGATTCCGAATTCCTAAAACATGCGAGGATAAATTAATAAATCGAACAAGAGTTTTATTTTTTTCAATTTTAGACCTAAAAATGAATAAATTAACAATTCGAGGCCTGAAATTATTTTTTCTAGGATTTGAAATATACAAAATTATCAATTTAGGGTCTAAATTAAAATCTGAATTGATACTTATATACTCCCTCCGTCCCAGGCTAAGAGGGTCAGAGACCTTATGTTAACATAAGGTCTCTGACCCTCATTACCTGGGACGGAGGGAGTATATTTCAAGCTCTCATCAAGGATGAAAATATCGATATCGATTAAAATATCGGTACTTCAAATTTACGGATATATCAATGGATATATTGAATATCGATATCGGTAAAAATTTAAAAAATCACGAAAACTTAAAAAAAATAGAAGAAAATTAATTTATTAACTTTTCAATATATTATAATTAATTTCAATATATAAATACACTTTAAAATCTCAATAAAACTCAATAAACAAATCAATAACAACATATTTAAATAGTCTGAAGTCATACAATAATTACTACTTGTTGTTTAATACATTATAACTAATACCAAAATGATGATCTATGAGGCTCAAATGTAAAAATGTCATGCCGTCTAGATTTAAATAATATTGAGTGAGGCTCCTGTGCACTCCGAGCACATTCCTTGCGCCTTTGCAATTTTCGTACCCCTTGCAATTTAAATCCCTAGCAATACATAGGTTCAAATAGAATATAGAGGGGGAAGGTTGTGTTTACATGGGGACATGAAGTATCCCTCCATATCCCGGGGGTGTAGAAGCTTTTGTCAACATTATTGGTACCATCTCATCAAAAAGTGATACAATTTTAATAAAAAGTGATAATTAATAAATAAAAGTAAAACAATGGCACCATGAGATGGTTTCACGCAAGTGTTGCTTTATTTTTTATTTTATTTTTTTAAATTGAATATATTAATAACAAAAAAAAGTATTTGGTTAGTAAAAGTAAAATAAAAAAAATTATTTTATTTTTTTTAAATTATAGATAATTTTTCGATATTTTTGATATATCCTCGATTTTTTGTCGATACTGTATCGATATTTCCTCGATATATCTCGATATCTGGGAAAATTTGAACTGTGGCAATTCGATATCGATATTTCCCGATATATCCTCGATATCAGAAAAGATATATTCTTTTCCCCCATATCGATATCGGTACTCTCAAAAAATGGATATATTGTGAATATATCATGGATATATCGGGATATTTTCATCCTTGGCTCTCATTACTTGAGACGGAGGGAGTATATTTCAAGCCCTAAATGAATAGTTTTAAAATTTTGCATATTTCAAGCCAATAATACAGTTATCAAATTAATAGTTAATCCATTTTTTAGGCTTGGATTAAAAATGTTATCAAACAGGTAATCATTTGAAAGAATTAAAAAGACAAGGGACGTGATACTTACCTTCCATCCCATCTAATGGTACTGGCATCAAACAAGATGTTTGGGAGAGAGAAATCTTGAGCCACTCAGAATCATCCTCATCAATGCATTTCTGTTTCAATATGGGACAATTTTGAACATACAAGTCTGTTAATTTGGTGAGTCTTCTCATTGTTTCCGTAGAAGGTAGATGCTTCAACTTGTTGCAATCATAGAGAGATAATTCTTTCAAGGATGCCAGTTTGTCGAGCCATTCTGGCAGTTCTTGAATTCCAATCTCAGTCAGCACTAATCGAGTGAGAGAGGAAAGATGTTGGAGCTGATGAGGGAGAGAGACGCAGTGTCGTGTCCCCCTCAGCTCCAAACTCCGCAGAGATCGGGATGCAGCCTGCAGTATGTTTCCATCAGCTGAAGAGCTGATGACTAACAACTGCAGGCTGCTGAAGCTCCCGATCTCTGGAGTCTTGGTGATGATCTGGGAAACATTAACGATTGCCAGTTTCGCAAGACGAGGCATGTGGTACAGGCACTCAATCAACTCTGGCATGTTCGTTATGCTCCCCAGATCATCCCACCATACCCTCTCTAGGGACGACGCGGACGACCGCATCATTTGTCCCGGCAGGTTGATCAGCCCTCTGCAGTTCTTAATCGAAAGCTGAGTGAGTGATGTCAAGCCTTTTGATTGTTGGCTGACATTGTATGGTATTGAGGTGAGGTTATGACACCTGTTTATGTGAATCTTTTGGAGGGATTTGAGAGTGTGCAGACCCTCTGGCAACTGCCTCAAATTAGGACAGTTTCCTAGGTACAATTCCAAGAGATTTTGGTTGTTGTAGAACACTTGTTTTGGAAGACATTCTAAACCTTCTAACCCCTCTATTGTGAGGTGGGTTAGGGTGGTTAATTTGACCCCCCACATATATTTACAAGAGCTACACCACTATGCATCATCTTAATACTCAAATCTTTAAGACATGGGAATTGAGTTGGAGCACTTCTCAACTGTCTACAATTGTAGATTCTCAAGTGTTCTAGGCAACCAAATGCATCTGCTTTTTCTTCCAACTCAATCCACTCTGTCAGGTTCGGCATATCCATCATGTCGAGCCTTTTAAGGACCGGAAACGCGACTCGTTTCGTGTTGTTAATGCCGTAGAATGAAGCACCCATTGACTTCACATTCCTTAGACCAGACAAGTAAATAGATTGCAGACATGGCAAGTGTCCTAGCTAGCATTGGGATTTCTTCACACTCTTCACAACTAGAAAGTTTTATCTCCACCAAATTATTAAGCCCTATCCAACTTTGCTCTGTTTGTACTGCCATCCTCAAAGTCCACAAAGGAAATCTTACACCATTGAATCCAAAAATCTCCAAGCTCTTCACATTTGGATGAGGTTGGAGTCCTTCTAGCACATTTATGTAGTTGGCTTCGCCTTCTTTCGATGCATTCCACCGCAGAACTAACTTGACTATGTTTGGCTTTTGAAGCATGCATGCACCCTTAGCCTCTTCTCCATCTCTCACATTTTCAAGATTATATATCTTGAGTTCCCCCTTGAGATATTTCAAGCTTCCTAGCTCAACAATACGGAGGCCCTCCTCGTCTCCGACTTTAAAGTAGGGTAATGTCAGTCAATTCTATATTCTCATCCACATGAAGATGCCTCATCCCTCTTAGATACTTTGTACTACTCGGCAGCTTCCTCAAATTACTCACTTTTGATCTAAACGTCTGCAAGTGATAGAGCTCACCAATCGACTCTGGAAAGCATTGAATTTCAGTGAAGGAAATGTTTAGAAATCTCAAATGTATCAAACCATTGATTGAACTTGGCAACACTTTGGCGTGAGAATCCTCCAAAGTTAGAACATGCAGAGATCTAAAGTCTGAGAATGATCTGATATGATATATATCACCAACAAAGACTAATGTCCGCAAATGTTTTGCTTCGTCTTTTCGGACAACCCTCGATTCGTAGCGTTTGTATCGAGCAAAGCCTAAAATAGAGCTTGCTACATCATGCACTAGATCATGCATGCTACAACCATCTCTATCAACAACTTGTAATAAAGAGCTGTGTAATAGAAGGATAAAAAACTTATTGCCTTCCACTCTCCATGTCATCATCACTTGTTTGATCATCAGGTTGAAGAAATCCTTCTGCCATCCAAAGCTCTACTAGTTCTTCCCTCTCTATGCGAGCACCTTTGGGGAAAATCGAACAGTATGCAAAGCACTTCTTGAGCAATGGTGAAGCCAAATTATCGAAGCTCAATTTCAATATCTTAGAGATAACATCTCTTTGAACAACAGAAAGTCAACTCTGCTGAATCGAGACCCACTCGTCTATAGACTTACCATGAAGCACTCCCCCAACTACGTTGGCAGCTAACGGCAAACCTTGACATCTTCTTGCAATTCTCTTCCAAGGGCTTCAAACTCTGGTGGGACAACATCTGTTTCTCCAAAGGCTCTTGCCTTGTTTATAGACCAACAACTGTTTTCCGACAAGCCATTCAACTCATAGTAGGAAGTGTTTCAACTATTGAAGCTATATCTCTGTTTCTCGTTATGACAATGATACTATTTCCCATGGTGGAAGTAATTCCACACAAAGAATTCATAAAACTTTCCCACTTCAGCCTCTCTTTATTCCAAACATCATCAAGAACAAGAAAATATGTTTTATCTCTCAAAGCTTGTTCTAGCTTCTTCAGAACAACCTCGTTCCCCCCTTCAACCTTTTCTGCCTTCAGTGTTGCCAGAATTTTTTTGAAAATGATAATCGGATCAAAATCAGTGGAAACATGAACCCAAATACGAATTCCAAAACGAGCCCTTATTTTGCCATGATGATAGACTTTCCGAGCAAGAGTTGTCTTCCCCAGTCCACCCATTCCGATAATCGCAAGGACGGAGAATGCTCGTTCGGTAGTCACGATCATCTGCACTGTCGTCGAAACGTCGTTGTCTCTTCCAAGAAACACTGGATCAACAGTGTACGAATCAGTTTCCCTGAAGTGTTGTGCAGGCATGGGCGGACGTACTAAGGTTGGAGGGGGGCACTGGGCCCCCTGAACTTCTAAAAATTACTAGTATAGATATAGAAATTTTTTTGAAATACCTTTGTGTCCAAGTGGTGAAGTGAGAATGTTTTAATTTTAAAGGTCCCGTGTTCGATTTATGCAGCACTGTCTTTTTTCCCCTCTTTTATTTATTTATTTTCCCTCTAAATAACATATTTATTTAATAATTTTAATGACTTTAGTTTCAAAATTGTTACTCTTACATAATACAATTAAAAATACTAAAACATCTTTAGAAAAATGTTAATAAAAGTTGGTAAATAAAATAATTCTTCTTAAAATTTGTAGAACAAAAAACATGAACTATTGTATGAGAAAAATTGGGCCCCTCGACGGTAAATAACATACTTATTTAATAATTTTAATGACTTTAGTTTCAAAATTATTACTCTTACATAATACAATTAAAAATACTAAAACATCTTTAGAAAAATGTTAATAAAAGTTGGTAAATAAAATAATTCTTCTTAAAATTTGTAGAACAAAAAACACGAACTATTGTATGAGAAAAATTGGGCCCCCCTCGACGGAAAACCTGCGTCCGCCACTGTGTGCAGGTAAACCCTGCACAAGTGATCTCCTTTGAAGCCCAAAACTGTTTGCTTATCTGTTGATGGATTCCAATTCCTTGTAAACACCCTTAATTCTATGACCCAATCTGAGACGATGAAGGAATTGAGGCTTCATAATGTTCTTTGTTGTGTTGAGGTTGTTGGTGTAATGACGGAGGATGTCGTAGTTGAACTCATCCAAGACATTATCAGCTTCGAAAGCCACGTCTTCTAGCTTCTTCAACCACTGCTTCACAGCCATGCCAGTGGGTTGATCACTCTCTGCATCGTTTATTATGTTTTCAATTGTGATCAAACTGCTCTTCAGCTTTTCAAAATTTTCTCTAAATTTTTAATCAGTTTCACCTCTTTCATGGCTACCAAGATAAGATTATGAACAGTTTGAATGGTGGCACCAATCACAACTCCAAAAAATGCTTGTTCCATTGAGTTTAAGTTGTTTTTTTTTTTGGGGGGGGGGGGGGGGGGGGGGGGTGGGGTGGGGGAGAAGTAGATGGAGAGACAAGAAATGAGGTAAGCTCAAGGATTGGTTGTTACTATAATAGTATCTTACAAGTTATGATAATAGTTACACTAGATAATAAATAAAGGGCAAAAATAAAAAAAAGTCCGAATAGAATAGTGCAGCACTTGTTTCGACAAGTATTTTAAAAAACCAATGATATGTTGGCCCAGTGGTTGAGGGGTCAACATTGAGGTGCCCCTGATTGAAAGGTCAGGGGTTCAAGCCCCCCGGAGCGCAATGGTGGAACAATTAATATTGAGGGCTACAAGCGGCAGTGTGGGAGGCTGAAACTCAGTGGGAACCTGCGGCTGAGCTAGGGGGAGGGTCAGCATGGAGCAATCACCAGCATGGAGCAATCACTTGGGGCGCAGTAGTTAAAGATATTAGGAACCTGCAGTAGTTAAAGATATTAGGAACCTGTGATCCATTGTGTGGTTACCGCGATTTACTTGGAGGCAGTCGGGCGCAGTAGTTAAAGATATTAGGAACCTGCAGTAGTTAAAGATATTAGGAACCTGTGATCCATTGTGTGGTTACCGCGATTTACTTGGAGGCAGTCGGGCGTAAGCCCGGAACCTCGGTATCAAAAAAAAAAAAAAAAAAAAAAAAAAGATCAAAAGTGATTTGAGATTCAGTATTCCACGCCCTGTTCCGTCTCGTGTTTCGTGGGGTGGAAAAAAATGTCCCATTTTCACACATCTACGACTCATTCTTCGGTACTATGTTAAAAAAAATAAATAAATAAAAAAGAGGGAAGCTTCTCTCTCAATAATTGCTGCGAAGCTCTCTTGCATTTTCTTTTTCTACTCTTTCTTTTATCGAAAACATACTGTAATCTGAAAAACAATATTCTGAAAGAATGGAAGTAGCTATCGTGGGATCTGTGGTCGGAGCTGCTGCCGGCGCCATAATCAAAGTTTTGCTCAAAGATCTAGGGGAATTTGTCTTGAAACAGATCAAGCTGATTCGAGATTCTAAGAAAGACTTGATGAAGCTAAGAGAAACTCTAATCACGATCCAGAAATTCGTGTACGATGCAGAGACGAAGCAAAGCAGTGACACAGCAGTCAAAGATTGGTTGAAAAAGCTTGAAGATGTTGCTTTCGAGGCTTACAATGTTCTCGATGAGGTCCATTATTACAGTCTCCGTAAGGAAACACACTATACGACGCCGCTTAAGGTACACGCGAAATCCTTCTTCTCTGTCCCTAAATCTCTCAATTGGGGTCATAGAATTAGGGATATCAATAAGGACTTTGAGTCAATCAACGCTCAAACAACCGGCCTCGGCCTTCAAATCATACTTGCTGCTTTGCCTGCTACCGCTACTGCTACCCCGGAAACTGATTCAATCACTTCCGATCCTGTTTTCCTCGGAAGAGACGATGATGTGATGAAAATAGTGGGGATGATCGAGAAACTTCCGACCGAACAAGTATTCTCCATCCTTCCCGTTGTCGGAATGGGTGGAATGGGGAAATCAACGTTGGTTCGGGAAGTCATGAAGAAACAAACTCCCTTTGGGACTCGTATTTGGGTTCATGTTTCCCCAAATTTTGATCCCAAAACTCTTTTCAAGAAAATTCTTGAGAGGTTGACTTTGGAGAAGGTTAAGGTTAAGGAAAGGGAGTCTGTTTTGACAAAGCTTCAGCAAGCTTTGGCAAACAGGAAGTACCTTCTTGTTCTCGATGACGTTTGGAATGAAGATAAGCCTAAGTGGGAAGAATTTAAGAATGCATTGTCAGGAGTTTCTTCTACCAAAGGAAATGGCATCATTGTTACCACCAGAAAATCAAGTGTTGCTTCAATTGTTGCTACACTTCCTACCCATGAATTACAAGGCTTATCAAAAGATAACTGCTGGTCTATTATCAAAGCAAAAGCTTTTGAAGAGAAGGATATTATCCCACCGGCGTTTGAAACACCGGGACTGAATATTGCAGAAAGATGTCAAGGTTTGCCACTAGCTGCCAATGTGGTTGGGGGAGTGCTGCGTGGTAAATCCAGTGACGAGTGGGTTTCAATTCAAGATAGTTGGCTTTCTGATCATGTCGAAGGGGATTTCATCTCAAAGATACTGAAATTGAGCTTTGATAATTTGCCATCACCATGGCTCAAGAAGTGCTTTGCATATTGTTCCATCTTTCCCAAAGGCGAACGCATTGAGAGGGAAGAACTAATTAAGCTCTGGATGGGGGAAGGATTTCTTCAACCTTTGGAGCGAAGTGACATGGAGACCGTGGGGAACAAAAATTTCAGTATTCTTTTGCAGAGCTCTCTATTGCTGGTTGCAGATAGAGATGAGTACAATAACGTAACACATTGCAGCATGCATGATCTAGTACATGATGTAGCATGCTCAGTTCTAGGTTTTCCCAAGGAGAACGGAAGTATTCTGGACGGTCTCTATCGAGCTCGATACATTGGCTATGAATCTCACGGTGGAGAATCATCAAGCATACTCCCAAAAGAGAAGGCAAAGTATGTGCGCACACTATTCTACAATGGTGGAATTTCTGATGGCATGTTCTCAGACTTCAAAAGTCTCCATGTTTTAACTCTCAGCGGCTATAATGTCAAGGACTTGCCAAGTTCTGTCATGGAGCTCATGCATCTAAGATGTCTTAACATTTCCTACACGAGTATTGAACGTTTGCCCGATACAATTGCTGAACTCCATCACCTGGAGACATTCAGAGCATACTCACTTCATTTGAGTGAGCTGCCAAGTACGTTAAAGTACTTGACTGGGTTAAGGCATCTTCATGTGTTGGATCAAACGAAGTTGCCCGGTGAGCTGGGAATGTTAACTTCTCTTCAAACACTACCGTACTTTGAAGTGGGGGAAGAGAAGGGCCACCAAATTATGGAGCTCGGGAGCTTAAAATGCCTCAAGGGGATGCTGAAGATTTATAATCTTGAAAAGGTGAAGGATAAGGAGGAGGCTAAGAGTGCACGAATATTTGAGAAGCCAAACATAGTCAAGTTAGTCTTGAAGTGGAATGGATCCAGTGTAGGATGTGAGGGTGTGTTGGAAGGCCTTCAGCCTCATCCAAATTTGAAGAGCTTGGAGATTGTTGGATTCAATGGTGCAAAATTTCCATTGTGGGCTTTGAAAATGGGAGTGCCTTATGAGCTCCAGTGGAAAGGATTAGATAAGTTGGTTGATATAAGATTAAAGGATTGCTCTGAATGTGTTGAAATTCCAATGATGGGGCAGTTGCCACATCTCAAATCTCTGTATTTGTCTGGTCTGACCAAGGTGACAGCCATAAGCTCTTCATTCTACAACATTGACAACGTTGGAGTCTTCAACAATACAATCGTTGTGTTTCCATCGCTTCGACTACTCCGGTTACACGACATGCCAAACATGACAGAGTGGATGGAAGTGCCAAGATCAGCTCAAAATCAACAACTTGAAGTAAAGGTTTTTCCTTGCCTTGAACAGTTGGAGATTAGCAATTGCAAACAATTGAGGAGTGCTCCTACTCAATTCCCCTGTCTTAAAGAATTGGATATTTGTCAAGTGGACAGTGGCTTACCTTTGGCTAACATATGTGGGGTCAATCTAGCATCTCTTACAAAGCTTAAAATCACTGAAGTACATGAATTGGTATCTCTCCCACATATATTATTCAGCAACAATCCAAATCTGTCAGAAGTGGAGATAACAGAATGTACCAAGTTGACAGAGTTGCCAGATGGTCTGCACAACCTCAACTCTCTCCATACTATTACTATCCTGAGCTGTCCAACTCTTAAGTTGATACCTTATTCTTCGAGTGGCAGCTCAACATCCCTTTGTAGATTGTCGATCGAAGCGTGCAAAGAGCTGACGAATATGCAAATGATCGTTGATTGTTTGCATAAGATGCCTCGTCTCACGGAACTGGCCATCACTGGTGTCCGAAAATTCATCCTCTCCTCAACTCCCACTTTTAGCAGCTTGCAGGACTTAAAAATGGGTGGTGGCCATGTTTCGTGGGACTGTAACTCCTTCAAAGAGGTTGTTGATGGAATACTGCTAGTCGCATCACAATCTCTTGGCAGACTACACTTGATTGGGATGGACGGCTGGGATTCTCTCCCGGATCAGATACAACATCTTGCTGCAGTTTCTAAGCTACAACTGGATGGTTTTGGTGTACAAGAGTTGCCTGACTCTTTAGGGAACATCTCATCCCTGGAGGAATTATCAGTGTATTATTGCAAAAGGTTGAGGAGTTTGCCGTCTGTGGATGCAATGCGACGTCTCACCAAGTTAAGTCATTTGGATATCTACGGATGCGAGCTACTAAAAAGAAGATTAATGAACAAGCAGAGTAGCTATTCCGAGTGGCACAAGATTTCCCATCTCCCTGATCTCTATCTTGATGGGAGTTGGGTGAGTAAAAACTAATTTTCATTGTGAAAATTCATTAGTTGCATTGGCTTGGATTTGGAGTCGGGTTGTGGTGTTAGGACAAACGAATTAGGACGTGGGTGTGAAGTAGCTTGGCTGCTGGGTCAGGTTGATTTCGGATCATCTTTTGTTGTTTTCTCTTTTGGATTTGGGTCTTTATTGTATTGGTGGGTGGCTTTGCTTTCAGTTTGTGTGATCTAGATCTAGATCCTGTTGTGTTTTTCTTTTTAAATCTCTAAGCTCATCTGCTTGATCAATGTCTTTGTCCTTTGTTGTTTTTCTTTATTGTTTGTTGAGTCATTTGTGGAGTGGTGTGGTTAATCCATGGCCTACAATGGAAAGGGTTTGATATGTTGGCAGAGATAAAGCTAGAAAGTTGTGATAGGTGCATAGAAACCCCATCCAAGGGGCACTTGCCACATCTCAAAAATCTGTTTCTGATTGGTCTTAGTAGAGTTGAGTACATAGGTTCTTCATTCTACAATTTTCAAAATTGTTTGATGATCAATGGAGTGTGCAAGGTGTTTCCAGCACTCGAACGACTCAAGCTGCAATACTTGCCGAATTTGAGAGACTGGGAACAAGTGGAATTGCTAAGTGGAGTGGAAGTATTTCCTTGCCTTGAATACTTAAAGATCAATGAGTGCAAAGTGTTGATGATTGCTCCAAGTCAATTCACATGCCTTAAGAAACTAAGAATGGTGGGATTAGATGAATTGGAAAGTCACCCAAATGTGTTATTCCAAAACAATCCAAGCCTCTCTCAGAGTTGTTCATCATGGAATGTGCTAAGTTAAGAGAATTACCTATTGATCTGCAAGCTCTCAATTCTCTTGAGAACCTAACTATATGGAGCTGCCCTCGTTCGAAGTCTACACCGTATTCTTCAACTTCTAGAAGCTCAACATCACTCCGTAGGGTGAAAATCAAAGACTGCAGTGAACTGACAATAATAGATTGTCTACATAAGATGCCTCTCCTCACTGAATTGACTCTGCTAAACACTGGTGTCCCAAGTATGGCAAATTTACAAAGAGTACTCCTCTTGGTTGCTTGCATGAGTTAACCATGGGGGTACAACAGTCATTGAGTTCATGGGATTGCATTTCCTTCAAGAAAAAAGTTGATGGAGTGTGGGAAGCTGCTTGCCAATCACTTCATGAATTATACTTGTATGGGAAGGAAGATTGGGAGTCCATTCCCAATCAAATTCAACACCTCACTTGTCTTTCTAAGTTTATACATTAGATGGGGTTTTTTTTTTTTGAAGTTTTAATTACATCATCTTTTGTCCGGTGTGTATGATAAGAAGTGAAACAATTAGTCAAGTAATATTGCAACAAGTTGAGGATAGCTATGGCCAAACATGTCACAAGATGCAAATAAGAAATTGAAACAAAGATTAATTTGGACTCAGTCATTTATTTATTTTAAATGGAATCATTTCAATTATAATTGCTTAAAACACAAGTTCATATGTATATAATTAGACAAGAGCAAAGATATATAGTAAACCTGCTTGGTTATGCAAATACATCCATCCACGGAAATCTAAGAAAATGGTATGTACAATTTTAAAACTCATCACTCGAGTTTCTCCCATTTTAATCTCAATTTGAACACATCACTCGAGTGATGTTATCTAGTGGTGACAGAAATGCATCAAAATATCACAACTTTTTATCGCATTAAAAAATACCTAATTTTATAAACGAGTTTCTAAAATACCCTCCATAAATATATCAATACGTGAGGTGTATTGTTCACTCAACTATTGTAAAAAACAAAAATATGTAAATTTGCGACGAATAAACAAATTTAGGATGATTTAGATAAATTTGAGACGAATAGATAAATTTGAGATTAATATGTAAACTTGGAATGAACAGGCAAATTTAGAACGAAAATGATTATTAACAATAAAATTAAAATATTAATTTTTTCAATTAATTCTAAATTTGCCTATTCGTTCCATTTTTGCTTATTTTTACCAATTTACTGATCAAAACAAACAAAAATTCTCAGGAGGATTAGCAATTTAGGAACGAGGGCAAAAAATGATCATTTTTATGATTTTAAAAATGGTGGTAAAAAAAGAAAGGCTTTTTACCCTAGATAATACTCCCTCCGTCCCGAGCAAAGGTCCTCATTTGCTTTTTGCATGTGGATTAAAAAATATTATTATTTTATATATAGTGAATAATTGTATTAGTAGTGAATGGTGGGACACATGTAGAGCTCTTTTACTAAAAGAGGAAAATGGGGACCTTTAAGTGGGATGCCCAATATAATAAAATGGGGACCTTTCGATGAGGCGGAGGGAGTATATGGAGAGCAATTATTAATATTGGATAAGATATAAATACCTTCGTATGAGTTATAAATGATGAATTTTCATTTATTCTTATCTCAAATAACTCCAAAATTCTATAAGTATACAAATGTGATGTCTGCTTCAACATTGCGAAAATTCAAATTGTTCCGACGCTATAACAAAACAATATTGTTTGATTTCTACGACAAAACAAAAATGATTGATTCGCCTGATCACCGTTAGCTCCTTATAATCGAACACTTGTTCAGTTTTAGAGTCTGATTTAAATTGTACTTCCTCCGTCCACTCAAAAGATGATTTTTTTTTCCATTTTAGTTGTTCACCTCAAAAAGGATCATTTTCTGGACCCGTACACGCTCACTAATACAATTAAAATATGAGACTCACACTCTCACTAATACAACTTACACTTTATACATTAAATAATGATACTCGTTAATCAACATGCACAATTCTCCGGCTGACGGACGGAGGGAGTATACTTTTTTTCTAATAATTATTGGTGATGGTGCTCTGCAGCTGAAAGAAATTGTTTATAGTTCATATTCTAAGTTATGTAAAAGTGGAAGAAATTCAAAGCAAAGGTACTCCATCCTTTGTTAAATATCGATAATTACAAAATGATTAAAAGTATTTTTGACATGCTTTGTCATAAAAAATATCTTCTTTTAATTATATTTATATAATACCAAGTTAGACATATTTCAAATATCATTACATTTATTATTATAAAGTTTTCCTTATCTATAAACCTTCGAATTTCATGATTTTTTACATATATTGACATTATTGATTAATAATTTGTTAAAAATTAAATTTGAAAAGGAGATATATAATTTTCAATAAGTTGTTCAAGAATGTTATCTATTTATATTATCTATTGTTACTATTAAATTTTGAGATGTCATAATATATTCTCAAGATTCAAGAATAGAATCATTAGTATGACTACCGTATCTTATATACATATTTTTTTATATATAATTCATAAACTAATTAATCTCTTAAAAGTAGGAATTAGTTAACCATCAACTTGGTGAGGAGCTAATAATTTATAGGTTCAACTGCATCAATACTTAGGACATATTAGGAGCTCGATAATCTAAGACGGAGATGATCATCTTTTCCCACTTTAAAAGCCTGCATGCTTTAACGGTGAATTATGTTATGGAGTTGCCAAGTTCAATTGGGGATCTAATTCATTTGAGATATCTTATTTTGGATTATAAATTCTACAGACATTTATAGTAAAAAACACAATTTTATATGGAGAAGAGGTAAGAGTGCATGTTTGGGAAACTGGAGATTCTTGGTTGAAAGATGTAGAAGGGGTAAGAGTGCATGTTTCCCACATCTCAAATATCAGTTTTTGAATAATCTGAGTGGTGTGGAATCCATTCGTTCTTCATTCATCGGTCATAATGGAGTGCGTAAGGAGTTTCCAAACAACTCAATCTACAAAGCCTTGTCAATCTAAGTACTTGAGATTCGATGATTGCATAAATTTGAAGACTACTCCAGCCAATTCAAATGTCTTAAAAATCTCAACATGTTCGGATTACTGAAAAGGTTTCCAGCTAGTTTATTCTACAACAATCCAAATCTCTCACATCTTATGATCTCATTGTAACAAGGCTGAGAGAACTACCAAATAGTCAGCACACCCTCACTTTTTTCGAGCACTTACCCTCAATTCTCTCGAGCCATTGTCTATATTGCGCTGCTCAAGTTAAAGTCATCTCTGGTCTGCACACTCTCAATTCTCTCAAGGAATTGATGATATTAGGCTGCCTAAGTCTAAAGTTCATTTCTGCAAGCTCAGACAATTAAAGACGGTGGGGAGGTGATGATTGTATTTCTTCCATTTTAATCTCAATTTGAACACATCACTCGAGTGACGTAATCTAGTGGTGACAGAAATGAGTCAAAATATAACATTTTTAAACATTAAAATATACCTAATTTTATAAACAGTTTCTAAAATACCCTCCATAAATATATCAATACTTATGTGAGGTGTACTGTGTGACATAAATGAATGTTCATTCAGCTATTGTAAAAAACAAAAATATGTAAATTTGAGATGAATAAAAAATTTAATATGATTAGATAAATTTGAGACGGAATGGGTAAATTTGGAATTAATAGGTAAATTAGGAATGAATAGTCCAATTTAAAACGAAAATGATTATTAACAATAAAATTAAAACATTAATTTTTTCAATTCGTCCCAAATTTACCTATTCGTTCCATTTTTGCTTATTTGTCCCAATTTACTAAGCAAAACAAACAAAATTGTCAGGAGGATTAGCAAATGTATTTTAGGAACAAGGGCATAATAGTGAGCATTTTTATGATTTTAAAAATAGTGGGCAAAAAAGAAAAGTTTTTTATACCTAGACTAGATAATATATTTTTCATATTGGATAAGACATAAATACCCTCGTATAAGTTATAAATTAAGATTTTTCTTTTATTTTTATCTCAAATTTCGATATATACCCCAAAATTCTGTAAGTATATACAAATGTGTTTCTGCTTCAACATTGTGAAAATTCTAGCTATTCGGACGCTATAACAGAACAATATTGTTCTATTTCTACACCAAAACAAAAATGATTGATTCGCCTGGTTAGCATCTTTAGCTTCTTATAATCGAACACAAAGTGTTGTTCCAATTTAGAGTTTGATTTAAATTGTAATCCCTCCGTCCACTCAAAAGAAATTCTTTTTTCCATTTTGATCGTCTGCCTCAAAGAGGGTCATTTCCTTTTCTACACATGGATCCATACACACTCACTAATACAATTAAAATATGAACACACATTCTCACTAATACAACTATCTACTACATATTAAATAATAATACTCATTAATCAACGTGTACAAAAGTAAAAAACCTTTTTTCGAACTGACGGACGGAGGGAGTATACTTTTTTTTCTAACAATTATTGGTGAAAGATGCTCTACAGCTGGAAGAAATTGTGCATAGTTCATATTCGAACTCATGTAAAAATGGAAGAATTTCAAAGCAAGGTAGTCCATCCTTTGTTTTTCGTTCTTTAGTTCTCCATTTATGGGATTCTACTCGGATGGAGTATTTGGATGAAGCAAGAGGTATTATAACTCATAAGGCATCGTCTCCTTCACTAATATGCCATGATTTCCTGACATTCAAATCAAGTTCCTTCAAATGGGTGATTTTCTCAGTTCATTTTTCTCAATTTATTTAATATCGAAATCATTCTGAATTATTGAAATATGAAATCTGTTCGAAATCTTCTGAATGATGATGCTTTGCTTTGAATGTCTAAATATTGACCTCTGCTTGATGCCGTGATCTTAATCACATGATCTAATCTAATTTGAATTCCCTAATTCTTGATTTTGCAGCATAATTTGCCTAACTTTTTGCATATATTTTAAACCATTATGTGATTCAAGATTAAAAATGATTTAAATGCTTTGAGTCATTTGTGGAGTGGAGTGGTTAATCCATGGCCTACAATGGAAAGGGTTTGATATGTTGGCAGAGATAAAGTTAGAAAGTTGTGATAGGTGCATAGAAACCCCATCCAAGGAGCACTTGCCACATCTCAAAAACCTGTTTCTGATTGGTCTTAGTAGAGTTGAGTACATAGGTTCTTCATTCTACAATCTTCAAAATTGTTTGATGATCAATGGAATGTGCAAGGTGTTTCCAGCACTCGAACGACTCAAGCTGCAATACTTGCCGAATTTGAGAGACTGGGAACAAGTGGAATTGCTAAGTGGAGTGGAAGTATTTCCTTGCCTTGAATACTTAAAGATCAATGACTGCAAAGAGTTGATGATTGCTCCAAGTCAATTCACGCCTTAAGAAACTAAGAATGGTGGGATTAGATGAATTGGAAAGTCACCCAAATGTGTTATTCCACAACAATCCAAGCCTCTCTCAGAGTTGTTCATCATGGAATGTGCTGAGTTGAGAGAATTACCTATTGATCTGCAAGCTCTCAATTCTCTTGAGAACCTAACTATATGGAGCTGCCCTCATTTGAAGTCTACTCCGTATTCTTTGACTAATAGAAGCTCAACGTCACTCCGTAGGGTGACAATCAAAGACTGCAGTGAGCTGACAATAATAGATTGTCTACATAAGATGCCTCTCCTCACTGAACTGACTCTGCTAAACACTGGTGTTCCCAAGTATGGAAAATTTACAAAGAGTACCCCTTCTCTTGGTTGCTTGCTTGCATGAGTTAACCATGGGGGTACAACAGTCATTTTTGGAATACAAGAATTGCCAGAATGGTTAGGCCAGCTCTCTTCCAGCTCTCTTCTCTCAAGAAATTATGTTAAAAGTGATTGCAAGAAGATGAGGCGTCTGACCTCCGTGGAAGCAATGCGACGCCTCACCAACTTGATGACCTTAGAGCTGAAATCTTGTCCACTACTAGAAAACAATGCTGTGCCGGAGTGGTTCGTCCAGAGATATTCGGGAGTTTCCGGTTACTACTACCGCATCTGAGTTTTCAGAATCATCACCGTTCTCAGATTTGGGTGAAAAGTGTATTGGGACGGAGGAGTAATTTATTTGATTTTTTTTTTTTTGAAGTTGTAATTACTTCATATATCTGGTGTATATGATAAGAAGTCATATTGCTACAAGTCGAGGATAGCTATGGCCAAACATATCACAAGACGCAAATAAGAAATTGAAACAAAGATTTATTTGGACTCTGTCATTTATTAAATAAAAGAGTAACACTATTTTTTTTTTCATTACATTCAAAGAATTAGAATTGGTATAACTGCACAGCTTCAAAAAAGTGTCCAACCCCAACCTCAGATGCGGTAGTAGTAACCTTGCTGCGATTTCTTGAACCACTGAGGCAGAGCATCATCTTCAAGCAACGTATTCGCAGAATCTGTTAGCGTCAGCAAATACGAAACCTCTATAGTCGTTAAGTTGGTGAGGCGTCGCATTGCTTCCACAGAGGCGAGACGCCTCAACTTTATGCAATCGCGTAAGTGCCATGCCTGCAGAGATGAGAGGTCCCCTAACCATTCGGGCAATTCTTCGACACCAAAATAATGAAGCTGCAACCTAGAAAGAGACGTGAGGTGTTGAATCTGAGTGGGGAGACACTCCCAGTCTTCCTTCCCGTACAAGTACAACTCAACAAGTGATTGGGATGCAGCTGCCAAAATTCCATCGACAACGTCCTCGAACGAAACACTATCCAACGAAGCATCACCACTAGTAAAAGATTCAACAGACTCAAAATGATCACCAATGGCTAATTTTCGCAAGCTAGGGAGACTAGGCGTCTCAGTAAACTTTCCGAACTTGGGAACACCGGATATTTGCAGCTCGGTGAGACGGGGCATGTTATGGAGACAATCTAACATCCCTTGCATATTCACTAAACTCCCTAATCCCACTAAAGACAAGTACTGGAGAGACTGTGCACATGATTCTATCATTTCACACGGAAAACTCATCAGTTCCTCGCAGTCTTCGAGTGACAATGTACAGAGTGATGTTAAGCTTCCACTTGAAGAACATGGTATCAACTTGAGACTTTTGCAGTGCCATATACGCAAATTCTTGAGAGAATTGAGGCCGCCGAGACCATCGGGTAATTCTCTCAATTTGGGACAATCCCATATCTCCAGTTCTGAGAGATTCTGGTTGTTGCAAAATAAGCCATCTGGGAGACTTTCCAATTCATTTAATGCCACAAGTCTGAGTTTTGTAAGAGTTGACCTTAATTTCATCCCACATATATCTGCCAAAGGTAACCCACAGTCAATCCTTTCAATATACAGTTCTTTAAGGCGTGGGAATTGCTTTGGAGCACTTCTCAATTCTTTGCAACTACAGATCTTCAAGTATTCAAGGCAAGGAAATATTTCACTTTCAGCTGCACTTGGCAGCTCCAAATCTGTCCAAACTCTCAACTTCGGCAGGCCATGTAGAGTTAGTGGTTGAAGAGCTGGAAACACCTTGCACGCTCTACTGTTAGAACACAAGTTTTCAAGTCCGTAAAATGATGTACCTACGGATTCCACATTCCACAAATTAAAGAGTTCCAGATGTTTGAGATGAGGCAACTGCCCAAGAGATGGGAGTTCTTCACATCCACAGCAACGTTCTAGTTTTAGCTCCGTCAGTCTATCAAAGCCTTTCCACCGGAGCCCATCTTGTACCGCCATTTTCAAAGTCCATGGAGGAAATCTCATGCCACTGAATCCATAAATCTCCAACCTCTTCAAATTTGGATGAGGTTGGAGGCAATTTAAAACATTTTCGTCATTCATTTCAACTTCTCTCCAAGTACTCCACTTCAAGACTAACTCGACTATGTTTGTCTTTTGAAATATACAAGCAGCCTTGGCCTCCTCTCCATCTTCCACCTTCTCAAGATTATAGATATGAAGTTTCCCGCTGAGATTATTCAAGCTGGCGAGCTCTACAATTCGGTGGCCCTTATCAGCCCCCACTTTGAAGATCGGAATTGTTTTAAGAGAAGTTAACAATCCCATCTCACCAGGCAATTTTGCATGATTAGACACACGTAGATGCCTCAAGCCGATCAAGTACTTTAGCGTACTTGGCAGTTTAATCAAGTTAACTGAGAACACACGTAATGTCTGCAAGTGATAGAGTTTGCCAATTGTATCAGGCAATTCTATAAGATTTCTGCAGTAAATATTGAGAAATCTCAAATGCACTAGCTGAGAAATAGAACTTGGCAACTTTTCAACATGACGATCCTTTAAAGTTAAAGCATGCAAGCTTTTCAAGTGTGACAACATGGACATTGGAAATCTACCTTGGAACAACAATGTTCGAATGTATTTTGCCTCTTTTTTAGGTATAAAATCCGATGCATCTCCAACATAACAAGCTCCTAGAACAGAGTAGGCTACATCATGCACTAAATCATGCATCCTGTAACATGTGTTGTCATGTTTATCTACAACTACTTGCAATAGAGATCTCTGCAGTAGAAGATCTAAAATTTTATCACCCACATCCTCCATTTCGTCATCACTTGTTGGATCAGTTTGAAGAAATCCTTCTGCCATCCAAAGCTCTATTAGTTCTTCCCTCTCCATTTCAACACCTTTGGGGAAGACGGAACAGTATGCAAAGCACAACTTGAGCGACGGTGAAGGCAAGTTATCAAAGCTCAATTTCAGTATTTTACTAATAACATCTCCTTCAACATGATTGGAAAGCCACTTCTTTTGAATTGAAAACCACTCATCTTCAGATTTACCACGCAGCACTCCCCCGACCATATTGGCAGCTAAAGGCAAACCCTGACATCTTTCTGCAATATTTCTTCGGAGGCTTCAAAGCCTGCTGGGATAACATCTCTTTCTTCAAAAGCTTTTGCTTTGATAATAGACCAGCAAATATCTTCTCGTAAGCCTTTTAATTCATAAGCAGGATGTGTTGCAACAGTTGAAGCAACCTGTGCACTTCTCGTGGTAACAATGATGCAATTTCCTTTGGTAGAAGTAATTCCAGACAAGCCATTTTTAAAATCTTCCCACTTGAGCCTATCTTCATCCCAAACATCGTCAAGCACAAGAAGATAAGTTTTACAAGCCAAAGCTCGCTGAAGCTTTATCAAAACAACATCCCTGTCATTAACTTCAACTTTCTCTAAAGTCAACTTCTGAAGAATTTTCTTGAAAATAGTTGTGGGATCAAAATTTGGGGAAACATGAACCCATATACAAGTCCCAAAGTGAGTTTGCATCTTCTTTTTAACTTCCCGTGCCAACGTAGTCTTCCCCATTCCACCCATTCCGACAATCGGAAGAACAGTATATGGTTGTTCAGGTGGCACATTAGTCAGCATCTCCGCTATTTTGCATACGTCGTCGTCTCGTCCGAGAAAAACAGGATCGGAAGTGATTGAATCCTTTTCTGGGGAAGCCGGCGCTTGCGAACTAGCAAGCCTGATTTGAAGCCCTAAACCTGTAGCATCATTGTTAATCGATTGAAACTCCTGATTGATTGCCCTAATTTTATGACCCCATTTGAGACGTTTAGAGCCGGAGAAGATTGATTTGACCTGTTTCTTCAGTGACCTCGAATTGGGGATGTTATCACGAAGGCTGTGATAGTGGACCTCATCGAGAACATTGTACGCCTCGAAAGCAACATCCTCGAGCCTCTTCAACCAACGTTTGACTGGTTTGTCGGTGACTTGCTTCGTTTGACTGGTTTGTCGGTGACTTGCTTGGTTTCGGCATCACTCACGAATTCCTGTATGGTGATCAATGTTTTACCGAGCTTTTCCAAATCTTTCTTAGAATCTTGAAATAGTTTGAACTCGTCGACGCCGTACGAGATCAGATTTTGGAGCAAAACTTGAATGGTTGCTCCCACGGCGGCTTCTTCCATGCTTGATTTCAAAGAATTCGTAGTTTAGATCTAAGATATTGTTCCTTCTAAGATGATGTGCGTGTTTGCGGTAGATAAAGCAAAGAGAAAGATAAATTGATAGCAGGGGCTCAGAGAGGGGAGAGTAAGAGAGAGACATACAGAAGAGTGGAGAGTTACAGCGTTTCAGACTTGAACAAACAGATAAATTGATGTGCGTGTTTCACGACGACTGCAGTGTGAGGCCGTGAAATGTGAATGATGGTCAATGAACAAACAGTGTTTGAACTTTGAAGAGTGTGTTTTCTGCGTCATTTTGATGCGTCAACGTATGTGATTGACACATAAGAAAACAAATCCAACCATTGCCCCCTAGGGTTTAAGGATTAGGGTATAGTTTATCTCTCCTATGTGTCGTCAATCTAACGGTGTGGCACAGGAGATGGTGTATCAAATGGCACAGAGAATCCGAGTCGTTTACCATTTACATTTACCGCGGGTAGATCTGCGCCGACCAAAAAGAGCTGTTAAAAATTGAGCAGCGCAAGCTCGGCTCGCTCGTTCGAATTCAAACTTGTTTAGTTAAGGAGCCGAGCTCCTTCAACTCATTAAAGCTACGTCATCATCACAATAATACTCCCCCGTCCCATATTCAGAGGTTATCATTTTTCTTTTTACTAAAAAGACTCACATATTGCTCTATCGCTAACTACTAATACAACTACCCACTGCATATAAAATTGTTGGAAAACTCACGTTCATAAACACACGAACCCTACACATGCATAGAGAGGAATCTCTTACCTCTTACCGTAGGATTGTGTTGCAGCGGAAGAAACATGAACCTGTTGGTACTCACATTGATACACTGTGATTTCTGGATCAAACCATACAACACGGGGCTGTAGATTATGTTCCACGAATGTGTATTAATCTACAATATGATGACTGGATTTGCGTTGTGATCTTGGGAGAGAAATTGAGAAAGTGAGAGTGTTTCTCAGTATTTTGCGTATTAATCTACAATATGATGACTGGATTTGCGTTGTGATCTTGGGAGAGAAATTGAGAAAGTGAGAGTGTTTCTCAGTATTCTGCGTTCTGCCTTCTTAAGCTTATGAACGTATCTCGCGTTCTCTTATTCTGCATTCTTTTACGTTCTTAAATACGCAAGCGTACGCATGCACATAAACTGTTTTCACGCAGTTGTATGTTTCCAAGAAGATGGGAGTTGAAACTCCCGTTTCATAACTACCTCTCTCTCTCATCCACTTCATATGTGGAATTTAATATTAAATAAATAATATTAATAATTATTTACATCTCCCACTCACATATGAAGTCAAAAAGTCACCTGACTCATTTTCTTCATGAATCATATTCCCGCACAGATTAATACATCGTGTGACTCACGAGATATGAGTTTTTAATCGCTATACACTTGTTAGAGATATATAGCAACTCAACCAGTTAATCAATGAAACTCAACAAGCTCGTTATACCCCAGAACTCTTGAACATTTAACATAAGTTGACATATCTCTTTTCAATCCCTGAATTTGTCAGAGCATATTCAACCCTTTTGCAAAAACTATGTATTCATAATCAAGACCCTGCTTGATTGACTAGTCAATGAATCACAATAGTATATGTTAAATTAAGACGTTCTTCCCATCTCGCTAAGTATCTACAGTCTCCCACTATAGCTGCTTTCCTAGACATATACCGCATCACCGTTATTAACCATAGCTCTTTTGGTAGCATGCTAAAGTAGCAACACCAAAGTGAAGACTTAGAATATAGTAGAAAGTCATAAGGGTAACCAATAGATAAGGACTCATACTTTTGGGAAAATAGGGATAATTTTCTCAATCCTGTTAGGGTCAACTTAGCACATGTCGTTTTCCTAAAACACATGTCACAATGTCTTTACTTCCTTCCAAGAAAGCGTATGTCGTATTTCATCTAATTTAGACATCGTGTAAATCAGAATTCAAGTGTGTACCATACACTTTAACTCGGATATCCTCCCTCCAAGGTATAGGATCTTCATCAATTAAGCTTTACAACAAGTTGGATTAGATTTGTGGCGAAATCTATCCTGATTACATTAATCATAGTAATCTCATCTCTACGCTCCCACTAAGCCAAATGCGATTGCTCGTATGAGAGAGTCAATCACAACTTGCCGACATACTATTAAAATTAATAAAACATATATAAATAGTTAAGCCATTAACTATTCTATTAACACGCATTAACATATTCAATACATCGTTTTAAATCCTTCGCAAATTCAAACGAGTAGAAATGTAACTAAGAATCACTTTCTTCTTGTTTACAATATCTCTAACAAAGTTGTACTTTATGTCAATGTGTTTGGTTTTTCATGATATTTCGGGTCTTTTGTGTAAGCAATAACCGCCTGATTATCACATTAACTAAAACAGCTCCCACTGGAGTGTTTGAGACCTCCAAATGTTTCATGAATCTTCTCAACCAAATAGTCTCTTGAACTGCAGATGAAGTCTGTTTCTTGTTACACCATAAGATTGCTCCATCATTGAGCAAGAAGACATAATCGGGAGTTGATTTACGTTTATCTAAATCACCACTCCAGTCAACGTCTGTATACCCATTCAGTGATAACAGAAAGAATAATATGCAGTCAATCACATTGGCATATGATACTCTGGCCATTTTATTCTTCTCATCTTGAGCCTTGGGACACATTTGCTGACTCAATGATTCGTCTTCTATAATAGGAGTATCTATAGGTTTGAAGGTGTCCATCTTGAATCGTTCTAAAAGATTCTTGATGTAAGTCTCTTGAGACAAACCCAATAACTTCTTTGAACAATCCCTATGGATCTTCACATCAAGTATGTACTCTGCATTACCCATATCTTTCATTTTCAAGATACTCTTTGCTACTACCCGCTAGTAGTATGTCATCCACATACAAGGATAGGATCACAAATTAACCATTGGACATTTTAACGTAAACACAGTGGTCTTCATTTATCATAACAAAGTTATATGAGATAATCGTTGTGTGAAACCTCAAATACCACTATTTAGAGGATTGCTTGAGTTCAAAGATCGACATTTTCAATCTACAAACTTTACCCTCTTTACCTCGAAGAATAAATCCTACAGGCTGTTGGATGTAGATTCCTTCTTCTAATTCTCCATTGAGAAATACGGTCTTAACATCCATTTTGTGTAACTCTAAATCCATACTAGCCACTATAGCCAAGAGATGAATCGAGGCAAACCTCACTACAGGTGAAAAGGTTTCTACGTAGTCTATACCCTTGTCGAGTATAACCTTTTACCACCAAGCGAGCTTTTAACCTCTCTATTGAGCCATCAGCATTTCTTTTGATTCTGAGAATCCATTTATTCTCAATTTCCTTTCGTCCCTTCGAAAGATCTACAAGTCCCCAGACTTGATTTGACTTCATAGACTCCATCTCCTATTTCATCCATTTCTCCTTTGCCAGACAAGTTAGAGCTTCTTTAACGTTTATGGGCTCTTCCTCGTCAACTAGAGAATCATCTCCATTTTCTGGTGAAACTAAGAAGGCTTTTCCTTCAATGTCATAATGCCTTTTGGGCATATGTTTCCTAGAACTTTTTGAGATGAGATAACTGATGATTGTCTTCTGTTAGACAAAATGCTCTTATTGGGAATCACCTGATTCTCAATCGGCAAATATCTATCAAGATCCACACCATCAACTATCAAGATCTACACCATCAGCCATCAACTATCAAGATCCACACCATCAGCTTATTACTCCCACTTGGATCTTATAGGTATTGGTTTTCTACTATCTCGAAAATAGATCCGGCATCCCTGATGCCCCTGTTACTAGGAAATTCAATTTCCAGAAAATGAGCATTACGTGATTCTGTCTCAGTTAAGCTCTCATCCTCATCTCTTATGAACACGTAACCCTTAGAATGTTTGCCTCTAGGACCCAGCTTTTCATACTGACTCGATGAATCATGTACTAAGCTGTTGATCCCAAAGCTCTAAGGTTACTCAAGTCAGGTTTCTACCCGTCCAAAATTCATATAGAGTCGAAACAACTAACTTTGAAGGCACACGATTAAGCACATAAGCTGCCGTAAGCAACGCATCTCGTTAGATTAGCTTGTGCCATCATGGATCTAACCATCTCCAACAAAATTATATTCCTTCTTCCAGTAACACCATTTTGTTGAGGTGTATAAGGAACAGTTGATTGTCGGATTATACCCTTTTCATTACAAAATTCCTTGAATTGTTATGATAGATATTCACGTCTTCTACTTCACTCAAGTATCGTCTAAAACAATCCAATGCTTCAGACATATGAGATATCGTATAGACTGAATAATCATCAATGAACGTAATGAAGTAGTGAGCTCCATGTCGTGCTCTCACATTTATAGAACCACATATATCAGAATGGATTACTACTAATGGAGATTAAGACACAATGGCTTTACCAAAAGGTTTTCTAGTCATTTTGCCAGCAAGATAATCTTCGCATTTGGATAATTCAACCTTAGAAGAAAGATTCAACAATCCTTCCACAAGTCTATCATCCATCTTGCTCAACATGACTTAATCTAGCATGCCAAACATCATTCACATTTGCATTGCTAGAAGAACAAACGTTTAGCGAATATGAATGATCATCATAACAACTAAACGTCATTCTTTACAATTTAAAAAAAAATCATAAAGCCATTAGTTATATGTCCAGATGCATAACAAGTATCATCAATGCCTATTACCAATGTGCTTTTAGTAAATCATAACCCAAATTAAGAAGAACCGAAATAGAAATTGGATTTCGCGTGATCTTCGGAGCATAAAGAACATCATGTAGAATAAAGGCCCGACCATTGTCAAGGTCCAATCTGCAAGTCCAAAGTCTTTTGACTTCAACTCGTGCATTGTTTCCTACATTTATCCACCTAGTCCCCATCGGAACACGACGGAAATGTACAAAAGCTCCCACTGTCTCTTGTCATATGGTATGTTGCTCCTGAGTCTATAATCCTCAGAGGATAAGAATCAGGCAGCAAGATAGTACTCGAGACATTAATTTCACACAAAACAGAATAAGATCAATATACCTTTTCCCTCCTGTGCCAAGGGCATTCATGAGCATAATAACCAAGCTTACTATTATTGTAACATGGCATCTTGCTTTTATCTTTCTTATTCTTTTTGTCACATTTCTTTTCCTTTTTCCATTCATCAGTTTTAGTTGTTAGATTATCACCAGGCTTACCACCACTACCGTCAGATCGTCTTCTCTTCTTTCCCTTCTTCCAATTCCTTTTCCTTTTGAAGCCCGAAGCTCCCTTGGAAGTAGAACCAGTATAGAAGGCCCCAGAAGAAGGCTTTGAGGCTCTGAGCCTCTCATCTTCCAGTTCAACATGATGAGTAACATCATTGAAAGTTTTAATGCTTTCATTATGCGTCAAGTTGACTTTAAGATGTTTCTAACGATCAGGTAAAGAGCGTATTAAGGCTTGAACTTACTGATCCTCAGAGAGCATATGACCGGCAGTCTTAAGTTCGATTATCATATTAGATATCTCCCTGAGATGTTGTCTAATGTTATGATCAGGTTTCTTTTCATAAGTGTCGAACTTAATAGTCAACTGCATAAGCCTTGTAATCGATATACCTCCATACTTCTCACGTAGATACACCTAGATATCATGTGCAGTGGGATTCATGAATCATCGCATCGATTACTGAGCTTACAAGAATACCTTGTGCAATGCAATTTTTCTTTTCCATGCCTGGTACGCTCCTTGATCACACCTCCTTTGGTTTCCAATACCCACGCCTGGATCAGCCATCACTTGGTTTACAGCATCCAATGCATCTTGTTTATACAATATGTACCAGATTTTATGACGCTTTGTGTCATAGTTGTCACCATTGAGTTTCTCACTTTTGTTCAACTCAGCGACAATAGATTTCGATGTTCATTACTATTATAGAGATTAAAGTGATTCGGTATGTTAATAATGTTTTATCTAAATTTAATGTTAAGCCAAACAGAGACATCTCAATAAATAACTCAAGACTTGATCTCGAAAAATAGCTCGGAGACTACTAATCATCAATCTCATCAAGTGTCATAATACTAGATTCTTGCTTCAAAACGTAAAATCACAATGTTCAAGTAATCAACAATAATATTGAACAGCCACTTTTAAATTGAACTTAAACAACCATCCACAATAGCAAAAACTCCAAGTCTGACAAGTTATGAACATAAAATTCTAATGAACTCCCTGCGTTTCAAATTAGAAATACAATAGAAATAAAACTAGCGATAAATATCGATTGTTTCTCTTAATTTATCACTAGATTTAAAATAATGTTCCCAATCAAATTCTTTAGTCCCCACATTAAAGACAACTTGCCCTAGAGGATCTATATGAGGATTCTTTATCTGACGTTTGTCTCGACCTCTCAGTCTCAAAAAATCAGAACGTCGAATCCTTCCCATCCTCAAGCATGCTGATCTCAGTGCATGTGTCCTATCTTTTGCCACAGAAGTATCGACCAAATCAAGCATAATGAAATAACCATTAGGCTTCACTTGGTAAGTCTCCCACTGAGCCCAAAAATCCTTTTGTAGGTGGGGAGACAAAGTGTTCGCCCAGGTCTGAGGACTAGTAATTTGAAAATACTCATCACTTGAAATCGTTTTGCTATAAATCAAGCGCATCATCTGGTTGTAGAGTTCAAACAAAAAAATTGTGTGGTCCCTTATGTTGTGTGTAGGCTTCATTTTATAATTCAAGAATTCATGGAGGACTTCATCTTTAGTCCTAATGTCTTCCTCTGAAATTGTTCCCCGTCCTGACATGCCTCTGAGAAAACGAGCAACCAATAAACAAAAATACCGGTGTTAGTCAAACTATATCACATGAATTTCCTCTTCATTTAATGCATATGGAAACAACTTCCCAAGATGCAACAGGCAAATTCACAAGTGAATCAGTTCAACTCACTTTTGTCTCACTTTCATAGGCTACAGGAGTTTTGAACAATTATAACAACACTTAACACCATGAATTTAGAATTAAATGACATATTAAGATGCATTATTACCAAAATTGCAACCGAATAGCCACCCCATGGATTCGTATTCAACAAACATGTCATAAAATGAAGTAAATCCTCACATACACACTAAAAATGATGCCAAACGCTCTCGAAAACATCACCAATGGACTTAAAATGTTGAAAACACGTCGGAAAACACCGGACAGTCACCGGAAAATACTTGCACGCGCCTCCACGCGTCGCCACGTGCGCTTCCGGCCATCCCACTCGCCGGAACACGCGCTCACGCGCCTCCACGCGCGCTGCCGGATATCCCAAGTGCCGGAACACGCGCTCATGCGCCTCCACGCGCCGGATGCTGGGAGGTTACATTATGGCGCTTTGTTATAAACGCGTCGCCGTCGGTGATGTGTGTGTCGGCGCGTGGAATTCACGCACCACCACGACACTGTCGGTTATCGGCGCGTGTCTCTCACGCGCGGTGCCGGAGCCGCCGTTGCCGGAGCGTGAAGGTCACGCGCCACCGAGTGTCACCGGCCTCCGGTAGGCCGCGGTTCCGGGCTGACCCGTTGGGCCGACCCGATTATCCTGATCCGACCCGGTTAAAAAATAGTTATTAATATTACAGAAAGGTCCCTGAACTTTCTCAAATTTTCAAAAAACGACCCCTGAAGTTTCTGAACTTTTGCAGTTTAGCCCCAAGTACGAAAATTACATCAAAAATTCATAACTCTAGTTTTACAAGGCCAAAAATTGTACAAAAATACTGACGGACTTCTCTCGACGAGATCTATCCATTAGTATAAACAAAATATGCTTCTGATTGCAAGAAAAAATGACGAAAAATGACACCTTCAAGTTTCATGATGGATCACAACGTCATGAACACATATTCATTGGAAACCAAAGCAATCTGCCTTAAGAACATATTTATGACTCAATCAATGTCACATAATACATTTATCATATGACACCAAACACTAAATCATGTCATGTATTAGCATTGAAACATAGATGCAGAAAACTTAAAACATTCCAGAGAGAAAATATAAACACGGAGTACCAACCATTGGCTCTGATACCAATGTTGGAAAACTCACGTTCATAAACACACGAACCCTACACATGCATAGAGAGGAATCTCTTACCTCTCACCGTAGGATTGTGTTGCAGTGGAAGAAACACGAACCTGTTGGTACTCACATTGATACACTATGATCTCTGGATCAAACCATACAACACGGGGCTGTAGATTATGTTCCACGAATATGTATTATTCTACAATATGATGACTGAATTTGCGTTGTGATCTTGAGAGAGAAATTGAGAGAGTGAGAGTGTTTCTCTGTGTTCTGTGTTCTGCCTTCTTAAGCGTATGAACGTATCTCGCGTTCTCTTATTCTGCATTCTTTTACGTTCTTAAATACGCAAGCGTACGCATGCACATAAACTGCTTTCACGCAGTTGTATGTTTCCAAGAAGATGGGAGTTGAAACTCCCGTTTCATAACTACCTTTCTCTCTCATCCACTTTCATATGTGGAATTTAATATTAAATAAATAATATTAATAATTATTTACAAAAATAATACTAATACTTTTTAATTTACGTACAAAAAGAAAATGAGGATCTAGGGCCGAGATGGAGGGAGTAATACTTTTATCATTTTAATACACATCTATTTAATATTTTCAAATCTATCACATTTAATATTTTCAATTCTATCACCATCATTTATTTTTGTCAATTTAATACACTATCTATTTATTATTTTTAATTGTATCACAACTTTTATTTTTTCAATTTGATACACCATTTATTTCATATTTTTAATTCATTATTATTCTCAAATGATAATGCAAATAATGTTATGAGAAGTTGCTTTCACCATATGATCTCAAATTCTTGGAATTTGCAGTGGAAGGCGATGAAACAAAATGACTTAGTAATCGTTGCATCGTCGAACACAGGTTTTCTTTCTATGATTGGAGACTCATTAAAAGGATATAAATTTGCATTGCTTAATATTCATCTGATTTATGTGGATCACATAAAGATGTTATGAAATTAATTGTGTATATTAATGCACGTTCTAATTGAGGTGTTTACTAATAGAAACATCAAAATTTACCATGTCAATAACCTTTGCGATTAATATTTTGACCATCAGACAATTGTCCGATATAGCACCCAAAAAAAATAAAATAAAATAAATCACTTTGGTTTAATTTGCTAATCTATGGACTCATTGTGGATATTAGCCATTTTGAATTTCATGGGACATGCAGATACTGGTTTCTGGAGTGCGTTGAAAGTACACTCTTGGTCAGTGATATGAGAATATATAGCCTATTATTAGATCAAGTTTTCTACAATTTCTTAGAATTCGATGGATGGATGCATTTGCATTACCAAACTGGGTTAACTATGTACCATGCTTCTGATTATACTTCAAATTATGCATATTTAGTTTAGTCACTTCTCCCTTTCATTGAACTCAGATAACGATGGAATCATTGGGAGCAGAACACCGGCAAAACGACAGCTTTGATTCATCTCAAAAACAAACATCACAGTGCAAGATTTTCCCAAAATCTGCAGCTGCTGAAAGTTTTGCTCCTACACAAGGACATAATAAGGTTTCAACTGTCCCCAAAAATTATAATCGAACAGGAAGCAAAACAACGAGAACTGGAGGAGGACATTACAAAAAGATTACCCCATCATCGTTTCTCAGTTAAGGTTTTTGATGAAGTTAGAATTTACATGCATACAATTTTCTTTCTTTGGGGTTTGGAATATGATAAAAGTTTTGAAGTAATTAAAGAGAGACTTAGTATTACAAATTAGGTAGCATACGTCTTATGAGGAGCAGAAAACTCTGTACATATGAACTTATGTTTTAAGCATTTCATGATTGAAATTATTCCATTTAAATAATCAGAGTCCAAAGAAATGATTGTTTCAAGGTCTGTGGTACAAATTCTAACACATAATTACCCAAGTACAAAACATTTGAGCAAAAATGCATTATATATGTGACCTCCTATCCTGTTTTCCCTTGAAGAGATAAAGAGGTAAAGAAAATAGTGGAGATGATCGAGAAACTTCTGACCGAACAAGTATTTGTTGGGATAAGCAATCTCCATTCATTTCTAAGGGACAAATAAAGAAGAGCATAAAAAGCACAACACAAGAATTTACGTAGAAAACTCTAAAACCGCCGGAGAAAAACCACGGACCGATAAAATACCACTATGTGAAAATTTTTTACAATCACACATAATTTCTTTCTCCCGACCCCAATCCATATACTCTTACAAATCTTTGACTAATTCACATCTTTCTCCCCATTCTCACAACCGAGAATCAAAGAAAAGAATTTAACTAGAATCAAACACAAAGATAAAGTGTACTTGATTGGTGTACTTGACATCAAGTCACATGGCCTCCTTATATAGCACCAAGGATCCCTCCCCTTTTACTCTTCATCCAATGTGGGACAAAGAAATAAAAGAAATTCCTTCTTTTATTCTTGACAAACCCAACAATATCCAACTTGTCAAAATAAAAGAAGATTCATTGTCTTCACCGACAATCATTCTCAATCTCGAGAATCCTACTCCACCATATGAGTAGACCACTTAAAATCAACCATTCTAAGAATTTCCTGCGGCACATATCGAAAATACCTGCTGATATTTATAGTGCTACTTCCAGCTCTTGGCTACCCCTGGAAGTCCATCAACCATCGATATACATCCACCACACACCCTACATCACCTGCCAAGTCAATGTCCGTGTGCAAACCTGTGGACCAGCTAATATTATTACACCTTTTTCATGACAACTGAACATGTCATAAGGATCCCCAATAATATTAACTCAAATTCGGAGATGTTGCCGTACCAACCCCTCCTTGACCAGCAACGTCACCGTTGCTCCACCGTAAGAAATTACCGTGTCATTGCTCCACCTTGAGCAACCATCGCATCATTGCTACACCTTGAGCAAAACCCGTCTGTACTGACATGACTCGCTGCCTTTTACCGCTAAGCTACACCAGGTTTGTCCGAATCCTTTTTCTACTGAAAATGTCGTTACTTGAAGCCGATTATAACCCCAGGAATTCATGATGCTTTTTCCCACTTGTCGGTTGAATCCACACTATTCTTTATCAATCTAGCGTCACCCGATACCAAGCCACCACATCACCATCTTTCCCGTTGAATCGCCGCTTCCCCACGCTACCAATCATTACCGGAAAACCCGTTCCTTTTAAACCTCCTTGAGCCGACTACATGGAAAATCCCATGCCGCTATTAAGCCAACTCTATCACCGAGAGTCCCAGCAATTCACATTGCTGCAGGTCCAAGAACTCCGCCAAAAACTGCTGTCCTGCAAATCCTATCCCTTGCCACGCCACAGTCCGGCGCCTTTCACTGCAAGGAAGGAGATGCTACCGCATCCGGCTGATCTTCCTATCCCTTGCCATGCCGCAGTCTGGCGCCTTTCACTGCAAGGAAGGAGATGCTACCGCATCCGGCTGATCTTCTGACCTCCTTGTGCCACTAGCTTTTCTCACTTCTTTCATGCCACCCTTAGCCTAATGAATAACCCTCTTCCTCTCATAAAGTCTTTTCTGATGTGGAAGGTCAGACTGTACTGCAACCATAGAGCATACTAAGAACTTTATAAGTGCCCGAACCGGGCTCTGATACTACTTGTTGGGACAAGCAGATCCCCATTCATTCCTAAGGACAAATAAAGAAGAGCATAAAAAGCACAACACAAGAATTTACATGGAAAACTCCAAAATCGGAGAAAAACCATGACCGAGAAAATACCATTATGTGAAAATTTTTTACAATCACACAGAATTTCTCTCTCCCGACCCCAATCGCTACACTCTTACAAATCTTTGACTAATTCACACATTTCTCCCCATTCTCACAATCGAGAATCCAAGAAATGAATTTAACTAGAATCAAACACAAAAATTAAAGTGTACTTGATTGGTGTACTTGACATCAAGTCACAGGGCCTCCTTATATAGCACCAAGAATCCCTCCCCTTTTACTCTTCATCCGCTGTGGGACAAAGAAATAAAAGAAATCCCTTCTTCTATTCTTGACAAACCCAACCGTATTCTCCATCCTTCCGGTTGTCGGAATGGGTGGGATGGGGAAGTCAACGTTGGTACGGGAAGTCCTGAAGAAACAAACTCCCTTCTGTACTCGTATTTGGGTTTATGTTTCCCCAAATTTTGATCTCAAAACCCTTTTCAAGATAATTCTTAAGAGGTTGACTTTGCAGGAGGTTAAAGTTCACGAGAGCGTGATTGTTTTGACAAAGCTTTAGCAAGCTTTGGCATACAGAAAATATCTCCTTGTTCTTGATGACGTTTGGAGTGAAGATAAGCTTAAGTGGGAAAAATTTAAGAATGCATTGTTTGGAATTACTTCTACCAAGGGAAATGGCATCATTGTTACCACGAGAAGTACCATGTTGCTTCAATTGTTGCCACACTTCCTATCCATGAATTACAAGGCTTATCAAAAGAAAACTGCATGTCCATAATTAAAGAAAAGCTTTTGAAAATGGGTGGATTTTGAATTTCTCGAATTTTAAATTAATTCATTTGAATTCCACTGTTTGGATAAATTATAGATCTTTGAAAGGATTTCAAATACATAATTCAAAAATTATTTTTAAAATAGAATTTTATATATGATTATTAAAAATAATAAAATTTTATTATATTAAAGATTAAAATCTAAAATTTTATTAAAATAATTTTTTTGGGAGGGAACTCTACCACCCAACCTATCCCCCTATCCACACCCCCCTAAAAAAAAAACAAAAAAAAATTATAAAATTTTAGATTTTTAATATTTGAATAATAAAAAATATTATCACCCAACCCTACCTCACCCACGCCCCATACACCCAACACCATCCCCCACCCAAAAAAAAAATTATATAAAATTTTAGATTTTAATATTTAAATAATAAAAATATTATCACCCTATCCATCCATCCACCCACCCCCACTCACCACCCCCACCCACCAAAAAAATTTTTAAAAAAAAATTAATTTTAATATTTAAAAAATAAAACCTAAAATTTTATTAATTTTTTTTGGTGGAGTTAGGTGGGGGTGGTGGAGGGGTGGGTGGGTGGGTTGGGTGGTATTATTTTTATTATTTAAATATTAAAATCTAAAATTTTATAAAAAAAAATTTGAGGGGAGGTGGAGGGGGGTGGGTAGGGTAGGGGGTCTGGATCTTCTGTTACATTTTGGTGTGACATCTCTTGTGACACTCCGTTGGATGAGTGACACGTAAGAGAGAGAAGTGAAACTATACCCTAAGTCAACCAGTCAACCCTTGGGGCAAGGGATTGGATTTATAAAATTTTATAAAAAAAAAATTTTTTTTTTGGGGTGGGTAGGGGTAGGGTTGGGTGGTAATATTTTTAGACAAAGTCTCTTGTGAGACGTTATTTACGTGAGACGGTTTGTAAGACGTGTTAAAGTATGTCTATTATTTAGATAAAATATGTTTAATAGTTTTTAAAGTATGTTTTCTAAAGTATGCTGAATCATGCATTAAAGTATGATTTTAGTGTATTATAACATAATTTATTATTGACATACTTTAACTACAAATAAGCATACTTTATCTATACAATAAGCATACTTTAGTGATGTGTTAACCCATCTCATGCCCGTCTCACAAATAACCCGTCGCACAAGAGAGTTACTCATATTTTTATTATTCAAATATTAAAAATCTAAAATTTTATAAAAAAAAAATTTGGGGGTGGTGGGAGGGGGTGGGTGACCGGGGTGGGTAGGGGTAGGCTAGATGGTAGAGTTTAAAACATAAATATATAAATATATAATTAATTTATTAATTTTATATATTATTTTATATATTAATATATCAATTACACAATAACGGAAGGATTTTAAATGACACGGTTTTAGTGGGGATTTGAAATCCATTCAAAAACAACTAAAAAAATTAAAATCAAACTCATGATTTGAAATACATTGATTTAAAATTTTGGATTTATAAATCCATTGATTTCAAGTGTTATTCAAACATGAGAGGGATTTGAGGGAAGAATTTATAAATCCCTCATCAAATTCTTCCATCCAAACACACCCTAAGGTGATGTTTGTTTTTTGGGTTTTGGAGAGTTTGAAAATCATGAATAGTGATGTTGTGTTTGTTTTGGGTTTTTGATAGGGTAGGTTTTAACTTTATGTCAAATTAAAGTGTAAGAATGTAGATGAGAGATAAGAGATAAAGAGAGAATGTATATAGGTATATATAGGGGTGGTTTTTAAAATTTGGGTGTGGAATTTGAATTCCAATTCCGGGGTTTCAAAACCCGGAACAAACATCCCCTAATGTTCTGCAAACTCTCAGTTCTCTTGACAAGTTAACTATATGGAGCTGCCCTCGTATGAAGTCTACACCGTACAGCACACAGAGCAACGACAAGTAGAACATTTTCGCCATTTTTTTTCAGACTAGTCGGTATGAAGCCGGAGATTGCTGCTAATTTTTTTTTTCTTTTAAATACGTGCCCTATTACATTTTAGGGCCTCGTATTTATATAGTGTAAAATGTATTGGTGGGTAGCATTTTTTTTAAGGAAAGTTAATTATATTATTATATTTAATGGTGTAGATTATATTAAAATTTAATTTAATGATTAGGATTGTCCAGTTACACCATAGTCGGACACTAAATTTTATACTGAGCGTCTGCACCAACGATATACATTTTCCTTTTTAAATATATGGGACTCACACACATTATTAATACATTTAATATATAGGTCTCACACACATCACTAATACAATTATCTACTACATATTAAATAATAATACTCTTTAATCCACGTAAAAAACGAATATATACTTATTGGATGAACGGAGGGAGTAGTATATTCTATTTTTGTCTATACCACCTTAAATTTTTTACCACTTAAAAAAGGAAGAATTAATTGAAAAAAAAACTAATCTTACTTATATTGCAAATTAATCATACTTTTAGAAATTGAAAAAAAAAAAACCAACTTCAAGTATTATTGCAAAACGCACTCAATTTGTGACTAAAAGTAAGTGTTTTTTGTGTGTGTTTTGCAACAATAGTTAAAGGTGAAGTTTTTTTTTTTTTGATAATTTCTCAAAAATAATGATTAATTTATAATAGGAGTAAAGTTTGTGATTTTTTTTCAATTAACTCAAAATGAAAATATCAAATTAATGTTCTACCTTAAAAATACATAAATTTAACACTCTCATCCAATACTCTTTATATATTTTATAATTTAATATTACCTTAAAAAGACTACATCCTCAAAGTCAATAAAATTGACAAATAACAATTTTGTTAAAACTTTTATATATAGCAACCACTACAAAAAAACTGTTTTTTAGCAACGGAATATTCCGTTGCTAAAAGCCTTAATTCCATTGTTAAATTGGCTTACCAACGGATTAGCAACGGAATCCGTTGGTAAAATTCCGTTGGTAAAGTGGTGGTTGGAAAATTTTTAGCAACGAAAAATCAATTTCGTTGCTAAATAATTCCGTTGGTAATCCGTTGCTAATAATTCCGTTGGTAATTTATATAAGGATTCCCTTGCTATTCTGTTGGTAATTAGCAACGGATTGAATTCCGTTGCTAAAATAGAGAATAATTCTGTTGGCATTCCGTTGCTAAAACAAAAATATCATTTTTGTTGCTAATCCATTGCTATTTACCAACGGATTGAATTCCGTTGCTAAATTCGGTTGCTAAAAAATATTTTTTTGTAGTGAACAGTGCAATTTAACATTTGACGGAAGGAGAAATACTTTATAAATTTTACAAAATTACTACTTATATTATTAATTTATATTAAGAATGAATAAAGCTTGCATGTGAAACAACAAGCGCTTAAATCCGACTATTTCAGAATTATACCTTATAATATTAAATTTCGTATTCTTTAATATAAAAAACTAATACCTCTAACAAAGATATTTCTTATTCAAGTATTTATAATATATTCATATTTCAATTGACTTTTTATTAAAAAAAATCTTTTAAATTAAAATGTACTATATTTTTATAATTCAATATAATAATTATTTATTATGCATAAAATAATAATGTTCATAATATAAAATAATAAAATAAGGATTATATAAATTATAGGTTTGCTATGGACAAATATAACATTACTCATTTTATCACACATCACATGATATTATTTATAAAATAATTTAATGTGATGGGTATTACTCTTTTTAATTAATATTGTATACCTTTTATTTATTTCAAAGAGCTTATTTAATAGCACAAGCTCATGCACTAATTTTTTATTTTACGAAGACACTCCCCAACCGAATTTGAATTTTCTATGTCATTTATTATATAAATATTATGTAAAATATTGTTAAATGAAAACATATTAGAGTGATCTTTATCGAAATTGTATTTGTTTTGTTGAGGACACAAAAATATTACTTTTAGTGTATCATTGTGTCAGTATAACTCCTTAAGAAATTACATATAAAGAGTATTATTTAGGTAAGAGTTAATTGAAAAAAAAAATCACGAATTTTAGATCTATTGTAAAATAAACTCAAAACCCTATTTTTAGTTACAAATTGGATTTACTTTTCAATAATACTTAACAGTGGTGATTTTTTTTTTAATTTTTTAAAAGTGAGGATTAATTTGCAATAGATGTAAAGTTCGTGGTTTTTTTTTTCAATTAACCCTTTAAATAAACATTATGTTTGCATGCAATTCAACATACCTCTGGCGGCAGTGATCAATATAACTAAAAAGGTGGAAGCAAGTGAGCATAGTCAAGATTTGTTGTTTTCATAGGAGATAATTAGAAGAAGATAATTTAATTGTGACCATATTCATTGTAGTAATAGGTACAGATGCGGAAGGAGTAGTAGCCATAGAAGAACAGATTTATGGTAGAAAAGTTGTCAAGCTTCTCGGCGGCAAAAAAAAAATAAAAAAAATGATAAGGCTGATACTATAAGATGAAGAGATATTTGGTATATTAATGATCATGTGTGTTTGGTGATTGTGTATTCTCATATACACAATGTAAATGTACAATTGTAATCTCGAAATATTAAGATGAAGATTGTAACAAATAATTAATACATATGCAAAGATAGTATACATCAACTATGTAGGGAAGTTATTCTTACCACATGGATCATAATAATGTGCAAAATTGAAGTGTACATTATAGTAAAATAGAGGGAGTAATATCTGTTATTTCAGAATCGGATCGATCAATTTTACTAGTTCAATTAGGAACCGGTCCGAAACCCCCTAAAGAACCATTTTTTTACTTTTGAGGTCAAATTTGAAACAATCGATTTTGATTAGTTATTTATTTTTTTTCAATTTCTAAGTTTTAAATCAAAATTAAATTCTTTCCATAATATCAGAGAGAGATTGTTGACTACTTGTTTCCTAATTTACATAATAAATCATTGATTAGTTTACAATTTTACATATTTACTATTGAGAGAAACAATTCTTTCCAATCTTTCCAATTTAATTCAATCTTTTTTTTTTTTTCAATTCAATTTTCAATTTTAATTTGAGAAGAGAAAAAAAATCATCTATTTGCAATATTTTTTCAATCCCAAAATCAATAATTAAAACAGATTAGGATTAGCAAAAATTAAAATTATAGAAATCATTTCACTTCACCACTTTCCTCTTTCAAACTCAAAATTTTTTTAATAGGTATATACACATATATATTAATTATGTTGATGTAAAATTATATATAAATAATAAAATATTACAAAAATGTGTTATTTTTGTTTTTCCAATAAAATCGCCCGATCCAACTGGTTGAATCTTGAAGTGTTGAGACTATAGTTCAATATATGATTCGATTATAAGAACACTAAATAAACTTTAAAGAGATCTTTTTTTTTGTATTAAAACGTACTTTCTATAAAAATTAAACATACCGTACTATAACATGTCTACAAGAAATAAACTCTAGATTTTATTTCAAATTAATTAATTTTTGGGTTCGCTAAAATGAACACCCCATTATTATTATATAATTAAAATATATATTTTTAAAAGTCTAAATTATATATATATATATATATATATATATATATATATATATATATATATATATATATATACTACAAAAAACTGTCTGATTACCAACGGAAAAATCCGTCGGTAAACTATGAAAAATTCGTCGGTAACTAAGTTACCGACGGATTACCGACGGAAATTAATCTGTCGCGAAAACCTGCGTCGGTAACTTTTTAGCGACGAAATTTTAAATCCGTCGGTAATTACCGACGGATTTTTTCGTCGGTAAAGAAAGATATCCGTCGGCAATCATACAATACAAATTCGTCGGAAGTGATAATATAGCGACGATTTTACCGACGGAATTTTCCGTCGTAATTTTACCGACGGAAAAATCCGTCGGTAAATTCAAAATCGAAATTAAAATAAATAATAGATTACCGACGGAAAAATCCGTCGGTAAAATGCAAAAGGAAAAATAAAAAAAAATCCAAATAAATAAATCTTAGATAAAATTATTCATTTAATATAATTTTTTTCATTTAACATAACATTAAAATTAAAAAAACTCTACATAATTTCAAACTAAGGTGTAATATTACAAGGATTAATATTACAAGGAAACATGAGTTCAAACATTAGTCATCCTTTTTCTCCATCTTTAGTTTTGCTTCGACATCCCCACTGTAACGTCCGACTTGGAATGCATATTGCTGGAACACATGAGAAAATGACCATCTCAGCACAAACAAGAACATTTTAAAAATATTAACAATATAATGAATGAAATGCTATCATCCAGAGTGTTAGAGGCTAGTGTTAAAGCATCAAATATTCAAAAAGATTATGATGAATGAAATGCTATCATCCAATAAGAATACAACTGCAACAAGATTATTAGCACATCTTCAAGAATATTAACCTTAATTGAACTCCACCAAGTAAGAAATGGAAACAACAGTAATCTGACATATAATTTCTTACCTGCCAAAAGCAGAAGAAAACAATCCTTTTGATTAAGTTAAACTTTGTGAGTTGCTTATGTGGTCCCAATATTTGTGAAGCTTCTACGTCCTTTGGTTGAAATGAGTCTTTTTAGGCTGCATATTACAAGAAAGGAAAAATTCTTAGACACGGATTCAAAAAGAAGTAAAATAGAACTATTACAAGTCATTTTGTTTGTACAAAAAGAAGTAGAGTTCAATTAACCAATATTTGAGTCCTTAAACAAAATTTTAAAAAATAAATAAATAATATATTAAAGCAAGTAGTGTATTCATTAAGCTTCTAATAATGCAATAAAATAATTCTTAGAGCATATGATTCTGGATTGAGGTTCCATATACATTATTTGTAAATGAACGTATACTTTTCAATTATTAAGGTTAATGGTCATATCAATTTCAATTGTATGAAAATTAATAAATAATCTAAAATTCTCTAGAAGCATCTCACCATGCCTAAATTAGTGGATATTTAGATTCACTGGCCTAGGTATGTACTATAGTTAAATTCTCTTCAAATAAACACAGTAATTCTCTTTGATTAACTACCACAGCTCAATAAAGTTAACTATACTATACTTATTAAAATGTTTAAATGTTGTAAATTTAGTGACAGAAAGATCAATGTTTCCCCCATTATCTGCACAAGAACATCACTATCTTTCATAATCTCACAAACTGTATTTCTATTTTCATCTTCAAAGATGGCAATTTTGTCCGGTTTTTCCATGAGGCATATCATCAACAATCTTCACTTCGACACTGGAAGGGGGGGCTTCCCCAAAGAGTCTAAATACCACAAGTGAAGATGCCTTACCTGAACTGCAGAAGCTGTCAAAACACGCTGGTGTCTCTACTTCTCGTATCCACCTACAGAACAAATTATCATCTGATTCAGTTCTTGAAAGTAGAGGCTCCATTTTGGGAGGGAAGAGCTTGCCTATGAAACCTGACATCACCATTCCAGTGAGAATCGGAAAAAGGGTCAGACCTTCAAGGTTCAACGAGTCGCTTTTAGAGAGGCCTGGGCCTTCCTCCTCCTAAAAGACTCTAAATACCAGGAAAAAAAGTGGAAAAGAAGAAACCGTTTCAGCATCCTGCTGCCACGGATTGTGTGGAAGTCCCTCCCATTGAGGTTGAATATTCATCCGCCATATCAGATACAAATACTTCACGTCGTTCGGTTAGTAAAAAGTGTGTTCATTGTTCATCAACAATGACGCCACAGTGGAGATATGGACCAACGGGGCCTCTATGCAATCTATGTCGGTTACGATATAGAAGCGGACGTCTTCTTCCCGAATACAGACCTGTTGACAGTCCTTCATTCGCCCCATCCAAGCACTCAAACTTCCACATAAAGGTGGTGGAGATGAGAGACAGAGCTAAGATGAAGGCAACAGCAGCATTATAGTATAACTAAAGTAATTATCCTGAAATTAACAAATCCAACTTTAATAACTATTTGTACCAATTGGAATACTATAACTATTATATTTTGTAATAGAGCCCTACCAAGAGGTGGGTAAAATAAATTGATGACACAATCCAAACACTGGATTATGTGCTATTGTGTTCATCTGCAAATATGGGCATCAGCACTGGATTATTATTTTCATAAAGCCAAGCAAACTCCATAATGAAGCAAATGAATTTCATTGGATGTGTAAGCAATAGCACATATGTATGAAACAATAACAAGATCCAAATAAAGAAAAAGAATGAAATAAGAATCCCAAACTATTTCAACCTACCTTTTAATGGGCATGATAACAGACTCAATACAACTTTCCATTCATCTAATAAGGCTAATGCAATAACATATTGATCTCCACTTACAAATATGCATTTAAAAGAATAGGAAATTTATGAGAATAGGCAAAAAATCTGCATAGCCGATGCAACTTGCAGTTAAAAGAATTCAAATGGTGACCAAAAAACAAACTACACCATGGGAAACAGAGGCGACAACAAGCATCATCAAACAACAAAACCCAAACAAGTGCATCCTCATAACTAAAACAAAGTTAAGCAAACAAGTGCACCAATTCCTAGTGATTAAATTTCGGCTGAAGTAGACAGAAGGATAATGAAGTGCAAATAGGGAGGGAAAACCATACTCACGAAGTGGGTCCAGTCAGGGAAGTCGCACTAGGCGAAATCGCCGGGTAGAGAGCGCGACGGAGAAGGACGGTGGCGGCGAGTTGACTGCCCTAGACAGCAAAATCCCTTTGGAGGAACGACGACAGCTGGAAGCGCGTCGATGTATCTAAAAAAACCAGATCAACTGTAATTTCCATTGCCCAGAGGACGGACAACGAAGAAACGGAGTTCAAGGTCGTACCTGACGCCATATCCCTCTGCGGCAACTGTGGCGCCCTCGCAACCACCAATAATTTACGCCACCAATGTTTCAACACCAACACGCTCGCCGGAAAGCCTACGAAATCCTTTCTGGCCACACCATCTACCAGGTCCTCGCCGGAGACTCAACTCACTCCGCCGGATGCTTGTCGAGATCTGAAGGTGGATGCGCTCGAGCCTGCAGAATCGTTGCCTCCGATTAAGAGAGTAATTAATCGGTGCCTGATAAATCTCAAGAAGCACGGCGTCGTGGGACGCCAGTGGCCAGATGGGTGAGAGGTCCCTCACGCACAGGCGGCGGCAGAGGGCGGAGTGAAAGAGAGGGGTGTATTTGTTTTGGTAGTTCGTAACGAAAGCAGTCGTAATACTTTTTCTCAGGCAACTCTAATACAAATAGTTTTTACATTAACGGAATTAATTCGTCGGTAAATTATAAACTTTATTATTATTTTTTTAAAAAAATTATATTTACCGACCGATGGAATTTGTCGGTAACTTAAAAATAATTATTTTAAAAAATATATATATATTTACCGACGGATTTAATCTGTCGGTAACATAAAAGCTATTTTAAAAAAAAATTAATTAAATTTTATATATTTACCGACGGATTTTAAAATCCGTCGGTAATATAAAAACTCAAATTAATTTTTTTTATTAAAATTTATTATATTTACCGACGAAATATAGTCGTTGGTAAATTTTTCGAATTTAATCCCTCGAAAATAATGACGGATTTACCGACGGAAAAAAAATCCGTCGCTAATTCTGTCGGTAATCCGTCGCAAAACCGTCGAAAATTTCTGATGATATTTTTTTTAAATAAACCATATTAAATCAAAAGGCCGTCGGTAATCCGTCAGTAATCCGTCGGCAATTACCGACGGATTCGTTCCGTCAGTAGATCCGTCGGTGATCCGACAGTTTCTTGTAGTATATATATATATCTTTAATATACTAAAGGAGAGTTTAATTTTATTAGGATGATTTTTGGGGTGGGTTAATTGATTTTGTTTTAGGGTATAGTAATTTACTTAATACATATATTAATTTTGTTACATAGAGTTAATTTGATGAGGTGTGTATTTAAAATTTTTAACTCTTTTTAATTCATAATATTAAATTTATATTTGGGTGATTTTGGGGTGGGTTAATTGATTTATTTTAGAGTACAATGGGCAGTTATTTTTTTAAAAGTTTTAATTATTAAATTTAATTTAATTGGTAGCGAAGATTAAATTAAAATTTAATCTAATAATTAAGATTGTTAGATGTGCATGCCCCAATTGTACCTTAGTTGGACTCTTCTTTTTGATATATTAATATAAAGATATTAATTTTTCATAAAATTTAACTTATTTAAATATATGAAATTATATATTTATCTTAAAATTGAAATATATCATCATATTATTCTATTAATATAGAATAATATGATTATATTAGAAACTGTTTAGTGGTCTATTTATTAAAAAAAATTAATATTTTATTATTAGACAAACTAAAATAGTAATTCAAATATCAAAATAGATAGAATATTATTATAGATCAAAAGGTAAATCACTTGCAGGGTGCATAAATCAAAATTTTACACTTAAAAGAAAAAATTATATTAAATTATAAAAATAAATATATTAATTTTTTTTAAATTATAATTTTACATTCCGCGTAATACGCGGGATTTGTACTAGTATATATATATATATTATACACAACATTATCCAATACGGTTAATCTAAACAGATCAAATTGATCCAACTCAATAGGGCTAGAATGGTCCATTTCACTTCATTAATAATATCTTATGTCTAAAATACCCTTATGTTTATGATTATTTTTTATTCAATCTTAATATGATTATCCCTTTGCATTTATTATTCAGTACATTTAATCTCACATCATAAATGATGTATAATTTAAATCAAGTGAATCTCTGTATATTATACTATATTAAATTATTCATTTTAGATATCTCGTCTAAAATTAAATAATATTAATTTATATTCTCTTTCCAATGAAACGTTTAAATAAATTATGTTCTCTTTTCTCTTTTCAATAAAACGCGTTTTAAAATTACTAATTTTGTTGATTAATTTAAATTATTAAAATGAATTAAAATGTTCCAATATTTTATTCCTCTTTTAATTATTCATAAAGTTGATCAAATTGAGTATATATTATTTTTTATTAAAGAGTGTATATTGGGTGCACCGGGTGCAAAGGTGCACCATATGTGTATATCTTTTTATTCTATTTTGTATACATGTTATTCTATTTTGTATACATGTTTTGTAATAATTGTATACTTTTTTCACATTAAGTTTTCATTAAAAAAAAAACTAACATCTATATGTATATAACTTTTTATTCAATATTATATACAATTTTTCATTAAAAAAGTTAACGATTAAATTGTATATTTTTTTACTCTTAATTGTATATGTTTTTATTTATATTTGTATATGGGTGCACCCTATCTTTAGGTGCACCCGGGTGCACACTATAAATTTGGGAAACGTCGTTCAGTATGACAAGGCAAGCAAGACCATGCTCACAGAATTCTTTGAGAAGTGCAAGCATGACGAAGATGCAAGGAAACTCCTTTACAGGGAATTCCCTATGCATTATGTGTGGAACAAACAATCATGGGTATGGACAAAAAGAAAACGAGGGAACGTTGCCTCAAGGATAGCAAGTGCGAACACAGGTGAAGGTGAGAGATATTATGAACAGATATTGCTCAATCATAAGAGGGGACCGAAATCATTTGAGGACCTGATGAGTGTAAATGGAAAGAAATCTGGACATTTAAAGAAGCAGCCCAAGAAAGTGGGCTACTCGAGTCGGATGAAAGCATTATTGAATGCTTAGACGAGGCAGCTGCATTCCAGATGCCTCGAGAATTCAGAAGATTATTCGCAACTGTTCTCACACACTGCTCGCCTACTGACGTGCGGAAGTTATGGGATATTTTCTTCAATTTACTGTTTGAAGACTACCAAAGAGAACACCATGCTTCTATGGATTCTTCGCAAAACCGTACACTCGAGAATATTTGATCATTCCTTGAGTCAATGGGAAAAACATTGAGCTCATTTAACTTGCCAAAAATAAACTGGAATGAAACAGAAAAAGCTCAAAGACTGATGAAAGAAATTTCGGAAGAACAGTCTATTGAAACGCCGCAAAAAGATTTGGAAAGTGCTCATACCCTGAATGAAGACCAAAAGAATGCATATAATGTAATACTAGAAAGGGTGAACAAATCACAAGGCGAAGTTTTCTTCGTAGATGGACCTGGAGGCACAGGAAAAATGTATCTTTACAGGGCATTATTGGCAGAAATAAGATCACAAGGGATGATTGCACTCTCCACAACAACTTCTGGGGTTGCGGCTTCTATATTACCAGGAGGCAGAACGGCACACTCGAGGTTCAATATTCCTTTACAAACTAATGAATCAACAATTTGTAATATTTCAAAGTAAAGTGACCGAGCAGAGTTAATAAAAAGAGCATCATTAGTAATATGGGATGAGGCGCCAATGGCAAAAAGAACAACAATCGAAACCGTTGACAGAACATTTCAGGATATAATGAATAGTACCCAAACATTTGGAGGAAATGTAGTAGTATTTGGAGGTGATTTCAGACAGGTACTACCAGTAATACCAAAGGCAACAAGACAACAAACAATAAGTGAGAGCTTGGCTCGGTCATACCTTTGGGAACAAATGAAAAAAATAAAACTATCAAAAAATATACGAGCCGCTGGAGATAAAGACTTCGCAGAGTATTTGCTCAGAATAGGAAATGGGACTGAAAAATAAGTGATGAATGATTATATCTATTTGCCTGAAGAGATAACTCTACCTCCAAAGAAGGACATTTCTCCGCAACTTCAGTTAATTACTTCTATTTACACTGACATGGAGAGAAATGCAGGATCTTCTGAGTATATTATTCAACGAGCCATCCTAACAACAACAAACGAGAGTGTCGATGAACTGAATGAGTTAATGATTGAAAAGTTTCCAGGAGAAACAAAGGAGTTCATCAGTTATGATAATGCAGTTGATGATAAAGGGAACCACTACCAAGAAACATTTCTGAACTCTTTATTACCAAATGGAATCCCTCCTCATTGTTTGTTGCTAAAAGAAAATTATCCCATTATGTTGTTGAGGAACTTGGATCCGGCAAATGGACTGTGCAATGGAAGTCGGTTGATCTGCAAAAGTTTCACAAAATATTTGATACAAGCTGAGATTGCCACCGGAGAACATACTGGTAAGAGAGTATTCATTCCACGCATACCGTTAAGTCCAACAAATGATGAAGGATATCCATTCAAGTTCATTAGGAAGCAATTTCCCATCAGACTTTGTTTTGCAATGACAATAAATAAGACTCAAGGACAAACAATCCAAAAAGTTGGCGTGTATCTACCACACCATGTATTCTCGCATGGACAATTGTACATAGCACTTTCTAGAGGCATATCCATGCAAAATACAAAAGTTTTGGTTGGATCAGATGATCATTGTAAGACAAAAAATATTGTATACAAAGAGGTCTTAATGTGATTTGACAAAAAATACAATAATGATGATATCCAACAATTTATTTTAAATATAGAATATTAAAAGTCATTACTAAGTACAACACTATTTAATTAAAATTCTTACAATAATGTAGGAAAAAAAAACAAATTTTGAAAGTAAAATAAAAAACCCCAAATAAACACATCACAACATACGACGTGCATGCGACGTGCAACGCACGTCATAATAACTAGTAAATTAAAATATATGCTAAGCAACATTTGCAAAAAACAGACTTACAAGGGATGGAAACGGGCGCCCGCTTATTTTGGGTATGTGATGAGGTTTTAGTCTTTTAGAAATTAGTTTTATTTTTATTATTTTTATCAATATTTAGTTAGGATATTTATCTCTGCATAAGTTATTTAATTTACATAGGGTTTATCTTTTAGGGATTAGTTAGGAAGATTTGGGTTATTCCCGTATCTTTAGGATTTTCAGCCTTATAAGTATGATTGTAACCTTGAGAATGAATATGAATTAAGAAGAAAAGTAAAGTTAACTTTTAGCAACAATGTTTGCAAATCCGGTGACTTGCTGACCTGTGTCAGAGTCTCGGTCTTTATCGTCGTAACTCCGGGCCTGAGCCAGAGTTTTCAATATTTGAGAATATTAAATTCTCATCATTGGTGCTCTCGTTGAGACGTTGTCGTTGAGAGTTATCGTTGGGAGGTATTGGTTGAGACGTTGTCATTGAGAGGTATCGTTGGGAGGTATTGTTGAGAGGGATTGTTGATATTCAACAATCATGGTAGGAACTCATAAAAGGATTTGATTATTGAAGGTGAAATTTAATCAATTGAAGGCAAATTTCACAGACTTGAAAAGAAGAAGAAATTGGAAGAAGTCGATTCCATTGAGGAAGAAGCCAAATCCAATAGGGATGAAGTTTTTTATGGGAGCTATGAAGGGCCACCCATATTTGATGAGGAAATTGATGAATTTCCTTATGGTGATGATTCACCTATTATTTTTGGGAAAGATGATGAAGAAGTTTACGATGGTCCTCCAATCTTCGATGAAGATGATGAATGAAGAAGTTTACGATGGTCCTCCAATCCTCGATGAAGAAGAAATGCGATCGTCTATGCTAATACTGATCCATCTTTTGTCTACGAGAAAAGCCCCAGAGATGCAAATATAGCAGAAAAAAATTCGTTTGATGGGATTTTGCAAAATTTTTATGAAGATAATATTGATATAAAGATGTTGGGTGCATATAGTATATACTTCTTATGGGATGAAATGAAATACAAAAGGAAGGAAAGGAGCGGCGTAAATCCAAAGAAGCATGGTTGATTAGAGTAGACGATAAACCAATTGAACCAGATTTATCCTTGAGGACAAGCATATTCTTGAAGGGGATGGGAATGATGAGGTTTTAGTCTTTTAGAAATTAGTTTTATTTTTATTATTTTTATCAATATTTAGTTAGGATATTTATTTCTGCATAAGTTATTTAATTTACGTAGGGTTTATCTTTTAGGGATTAGTTAGGAAGATTTGGGTTATTCCCGTATCTTTAAGATTTTTAGTCTTATAAGTATGATTGTAACCGTGAGAATTAATATGAATTAAGAAGAAAAGTAAAGTTAAACAGTGTTTGCAAACCGGTGACTTGATATTTGAGAATATTAAATTCTCATCAGTATCCAACAACCCGTATACTTGTAATGGCAACTGGCACCCGCTTATTTTGAGTACCAATAACCCGTATTCATATTCTATCGAAAAGGTGAAGTATTTTTTTATTAGAATATTATCTAGAATGCATTTGTGAAATACTACTGTTCAATCATCAATGGAGCAGTGCACTCAAATAAATTCAGATGTATCGTGGGTATATTATTTCAATTACAAAAATATCTTAGATATGATAATTGATTTGGTGGTTAAAATTTTTATAAATCAAAAACTTGATTTACTCCAACTCGTAACGTATGAGAAGCTCTGTATAACAAATCCATTTGTGAAGAAAAATAAGAAAATTTTCCTCTAATTAATGGGTAAATATTTTCCCATATAACATCAGTGATCACTGATCTCAAATAAGTATTTGTATTTTAATAAAGGCAATTTATAGTGTGCACCGGGTGCACCTAAAAATAGGGTGTATATCTTTTTATTCTATTTTGTATACATGTTTTGTAATAATTGTATATTTTTTTCACATTAAGTTTTCATTAAAAAAACTAACATCTATATGTATATAACTTTTTATTCAATATTATATACAATTTTCATTAAAAAAATTAACGATTAAATTGTATACTTTTTTACTCTTAATTGTGTATGTTTTTATTTATATTTGTATATGGGTGCACTCTATCTTTAGGTACACCCGGGTGCACACTACAAATTGCCTAATTTTTTTATCCTACCAAAATTTTTTTAAACCTTATATATACTCATGAAAAAACACACCCACATATAATCACAATGTGAGAAGTATTAAGTATGTCTATTATTTAGATAAAATACGTTTAATGGTTATTAAAATATGTTTTCTAAATTATGTTGGATTATACATTAAAGTATGATTTTAGTATGTTATAATATAATTTTTATTGACATACTTTAACTGCAAATAAGCATACTTTATTCATACAATATGCATGCTTTAATGATTGGTTGACTCGCCCCACAAATATCACATCTCACAAAAGAGTGTCTCATATTTTAAATTAATAAAATAACCTAATTATCATTATTAAAATTAAAATTATATATAAAAAAGGTACAAGAACAGTTAATTTCTTTAATTTACTGACAACTAATCGATAATGCATAAGTAATTAAAGTTAACTTTTGTCTTTTGGTCTTCTTTTTCCTTATATTTTATTATTATTTTTTTTATTATTTTTTTATTTACTTATTAAAAGTGAGGGTAGGTCATGAGACCGTCTCACGGATTTTCTTACGTGAAACGGATCCTATCCTACCCATTAATATAAAAAAAAATGTAAAAAAAAATTAACGAAACAAGGGCCTTGTTTGGGATGGTTAATTAAGATCATTAACATGAGAAATCAGCGTTGCCCAATGCCTAATTAATAATAAATTAAAAATAATAATTATCGTTATTATTATTATTAGTTATTTATTTAATAATAACTAGATATTACCATCCGTGCGTTGCACAGAAAGAATTAAGGATATTACAATTATGTATTAATATATTTAATTTATTTTTAACTATAACATAAGTATGTATATAAATATAATTATTCATTTATTTATTTGAATTTATGCATTTTATAAAAACTATTAATTAAGTATTTATAATATGTAAATTAATTCTTTTAACCTAACGTAATTTTATATTTATCAATTAAATTATATTGTTTATACACTTATTTTTTTATAACATTAAATTTAATTCGGTATTTAAGATAAATAGAGTACTATATATATATATATATATATATATATATATATATATATATATATATATATATATATATATATATACATATATATATATATATATATTAACTTTCTATTATTAATTATATTAAAATTATTATATTTTAATTGATATCTATTTATTTTTCAAAAAATAAATATAATTTCTCTGTAAAACTCAATTACTATTTTTAAGAAAGATATAGTACAATATAATTTATATTTTATTTTCAATCTATCTATCTATCTATCTATCTATATATAAAAGCAAATCTAAACTTCTACTTTTGTTTTCAAATTTTTTTCAATTTTACTCTATTTAAAAATAATTCAATTTTAATGTTGACTGTCAAATTAATATTTTTTATTTCAATAATAATAGAATCTAATCTAATTATACTAATAATAATAATGGATTTTTTATTTAAATTTTACTTTTTTATTTAACAATATAAATTTGTTAAATATAAGAGATATTTTTGGTATATTTAACTAATTTTTAATCAATTTATACTTAATTTAAATTAATATATATCAATCAATATTCATATATTATAATTTAATTTAATATGATTATCCTTTGATTTCAATTAATCATAAAATTTAAATAATGGAATTTTATTATTTAAATTTTACTTTTTTTATTGATTTAATTTAACAATATAAAGTTGACTAAAATAAATTAAATTATAAAAATAGAGTTTATAGAATTATGAAGAAAAAACACATAAAAATCAAAGAGAAAAAATTAAGATAATAATAAATTACTAAAAAATATAATGATACCTTTAAAAATAATTATTCGCATATAAGATCAAATAAAAATATAAAAGGCAAACAAATTAGAGTAGATTATAAATAATATGAAAATAAAATCTGTAAAAGAGAAGAAAAAGAAGAAGTATTAAAAAAAATTAAAAAAGATTAAAAAGAAGAACAAAAGATAAAATAATAAAATATAAAAATAGGGTTCATGAAATATTACCTTAAAAGATAATGATTGGAGCTACAAATTAGATCAAATATGATAATAATTAAACCTAAAAATAATATCAATCATATAAAAATATAAAAGAGGCTAAAATAAACTAAATTATAAAAAAATAGAGCTTATAGAATTAGTAAAAAAAATAACATAAAAATTGAAGAAAAAATAAGATAACAAAAATATAAAAATTATAATGATACCTTTAAAAAGAATGGTTGAACCTACAAATAAAATTATATAAAAGTATAAAAGACAAAACAAATTAGAGTAAATTATAAATAATATGAAAGTAGAATCTATAAAAGAGAAGAAAAAGAATAAGTATTAGAGAAAAAATAATAATAAAAAAATGATTAAAAGGAAGAACAAAAGAAAGAGTATTAAAATATAAAAATAGGATTCATAAAATTTTTATAAAGAAAACACAAAAATTAAAGAGAAAAAAGATAGAAAAAAAAGAATATACCTCAAATAAGAATGATTGGACCTACAAATAAGATCAAATATGATAATAATTAAATCTAAAAATAATATCAATAAAAAAAGTATTATTGAAGATAAAATAAACTAAATTATAAAAATAGAGTTTATAGAATTATTAAAAAAAATACAAAAATCGAAGAGAAAAAATAAGATAACAAAAAATTAAAAATGATAATGATGCCTTTAAGGTGAATGGTTGAACCTACATATAGGATAAAAAGTATAAAATACAAAACAAATTAGAGTAGATTATAAATAATACTCCTTCTGTCCCATGATAAGGTTGACGTTTACTTTTTGCACGGAGATTAAGGAGTATAATATTTTAATGTGTAGTGAGGTGAGAGAAATAATATTTAATGTAAAGTGAGTAGTTGTATTAGTATTGTGCGTGTGTCCTAAATGAAATAATTAATTATTTTGTGTGGACCCAATTTGATTAAAAAAGAAATGTAAACCTTAACTTGGACAACCCAAAATGAAAAGTGATAACCTTAATGTGGGACGGAGGGAGTATTAAAGTAGAATCTCTAAAAGAGAAGAAAAAGAAGAAGTATTAGAGAAAAAAATAATAATTAAAAGATGATTAAAAAGAATAACAAAATAAAGAATATTAAAATATAGAAATTGGGTTAATAGGATCATTATAAAGCAAACACAAAAATTAATTGTAAAAAAAAGACCAAAAATAGAAAATATACCTTAAATAAGAATGATTAAACCTACAAATAATATCAAATACGATAATAATTAAACCTAAAAATAATATCAATCAAATAAAAGTATAAAAGAAGATAAAATAAATTAAATTAAAAAATAGGGTTTATAGAATTATTTAAAAAAAATACTAAAATCGAAGAGAAAAAAATAAGACAGCAAAAAATTAAAAAATATAATGATACCTTTAAGGAGAATGATTGAACCTACATATAAAATCATGTATAATTATAAAAGACAAAATAAATTAGAGTAGATTATAAATAATATGAAAGTAGAATCTGTAAAGAGAAGTAAAAGAAGAAGCATTAGAGAAAAATAAAATAAAAATATGATTAAAAAGAAGAACAAAAGATAGAATATTAAAATATTAAAATAGGGTTATAAAATTATTATAAATAAAACACAAAGAATGATTAAACCTATAAATAATATCAAATAAAAGTATAAAAGAAGATAAAATAAATTAAATTATAAAAATTAAATTTATAGAATTATTAAAATAAACACACAAAAGTCGAAGAGAAAAAAAATAAGATAACAAAAAAAAATATAATCATACTTTTATGGAGAATGATTGAACCTGCAGATAAGATCAAATAAAAGTATAAAAGATAAAAAAAAAGTAAAAATTCAGGTTTTTTTTTATACCACAATATCCAAAGTTAACTTTTTTTAAATTCCGTGTATACAGTAACGCAGACATCCAGTTTGGACGGAGGGAGTAAACTTTCTTTAATAAATCATTTATACTGACTCATTACTTAAAATATACTTATTATATAATTAAAATATGCTTATTTATAATTAAAGTATATCAATAATAAATCATATTATAACACTCTAAAATCACTTTATTTGTTGTCCATTATATTTTAAAAAACATACTTTAAACATTAAATATACTTTATCTATATAATAGTCATACTTTAACACGTCTCACAAATTGTCTCACATAAGTAACATCTTCTAAGAGACTTTGTCTTTAATGAATCTTGTTTTAATTACTTTAATATTTTATTTTATCTATTTAATAATCATATTTTAATAAAAGGTAGTATGTCTTGTGTGAGACATCTCACAAAAACTTTTACGTGAGACAGATAAAAAATGATACTACAAAAATTTTGTATTTTTGAATATAAAATATTATAACTTTCTATTATTTTTTATTTATACTATAAATTGTTCATGAAATAGTTAATAATTTCTTTATCATTTTTTTATCTATTAATATCACTTTAAACGATTTTTTTTAAAACATATCTAATGTGAGATTGCTATTTCAATTTCTATTTTATATTATTAACTTTTATATATATGTATGCATGAACCAGTGATAAACTTTGAATTTTTTAATAGAAGTATTAATACATAATAATAAATGTTAAATCTTGAAACATGGGAAAGAGAATTTTTATAGCCTATTAAATCTTAAAAAAATTAATTAAAATGAATTGTCAATCAAAGGCTATAATAGTAATTTGAGATAGAGTTAATGCATTTGATCGGATCAAATTGATCCGAATAGCATCACCCTATCCAATAAAATCTTAAATTAATTAGTTCCTTATATACATTATTGCGAGTTATGACTGCGTTTCGAATCCCTCTCCACCAGCCTGCACTTTCTTGCTCCGCCACGATGGCCGTCGGAAGAACCAGAGGATTTCGAAGGGTAAGAAGGGTGAAAAAAAAAAGTGGTTGATCCATTTTTAAAGGAGTGGTATGATCTTAAAGCACCTTCAGTTTTCCTCACATGAAATCGAGAAGGCAAATTCAGACATCTAACCTCTTATATTAGAAAGTTTAAAATCTTGAAGGCTCCCAAATTTGATGTTTGTCAGTTGACGGAGGTTCATGTATTAGAAAATTTTTGGACAGGCCCGTTGAAGATGGTGGATACAGCCTTGTGCTAATTAATGGAAGGCCTCATCAATTTGTTACATTAAGATCGTGGATATTACACAACCACCACAACACCCTCACCCTGACTTGTGGAGAAGAAGAAAAATCAGAATTAATGTTAATTCAATTCACTTCGCCGCCATTGTCGTCGGAGCCGTACATTCTTCCACCGCTAAGAATGATGAGGGCTTCGCTGGTTTGCTTCGTCGGTGGGAGAATTGAGAATTTCAAGGGGATGTATAATTTTATAATTAAAAGGGTAATTTTGTAACTTTAAGGGGTATGTATATATATAATAAAAATAAGACTTAAAAAATTATAAATAAGTGTGTATTCAATAAGGGGTGTATTTTTAATAAAGAGGAATGTGTATATAATAACACTATTAATTTTTTTCTATGTTAGTGGAATTAGGTGTGGATTGAACGTGGGGAATCTTTGTAACCCAAGCGAACTATGTCTTTACCTCGGAAAAATATCAATTTTAGTCCTCTAGAATATGCCAAATTCATTTTTAGTCCTCAAATTTGATAAGTTCTCAAAAGTGGTTCTATTTTGTCCCTTTTTTTGTCATTTTGGTTCTCTAGGATATGCCAAATAAGGACTAAAAGTGGACAAAAAGGACCAAAAGTGGATCAAAATGACGAAAAAGGACCAAAAAAGCACAATTTTTGAGAAATTACCAAACTTGAGAATTAAAAATGGATTTGACATATTTTAGAGGACCAAAATTGATATTATCCCTCCGTACCCCTGATGAAAGTGGGTGAAATTTTGGCTGAATTGAACATAGGCTTGAGTTTAGTGGATGGATTATTTATTAAAGGCGATATTATTGAAGACGAAAATATTTGAAATTTCAATTATAAACACAAACTAATGTAATAACCCTAATCTTCTCCCTACAGAATTCGTCAGTATGTGTGACAAGAATGCAGTGATAGGGCTTTGATGGCAGCCTAAATTCAATTTGTAAATGATAAACGCTCAGTTGAGAAGGTTGTGGGTAGCGCCAAAATTCTGAGCTCATCGATAACCTTTTTCTTCCTCCCAATGATCCCAGAAAGGTTAAATAATTGTTGAAGAAACAAGTCAAGGACACCATTTTTCATCATCCTTGAATTCAATTTACTAATTACGAAGATACTGTGATTTGCATGCAACTTCTAATCGAAATCTTCGATGAAATAAATTGTCCCTTAAGTCAAGGATGAGTGGTTGATTCAGAAGGTTCTGGAGTAGTGAGTCATGGACCAGTGGTTAATCAACGCTTCCGTATTTAATCATTTGGCCATGTCAGCGAAAAGGCTTAAGCTTTTTTCATTTTAATTTGTTATTTACGTTTTGGAAGGAGAATTTATGCATGTGTCACATTGTCATTATTCTATCCAACGTTATATTAATAACTACTATACTAAATATTATCATTAAATAAATAAGATACAAAGGTACAAACAGCTCATATTTTAATCGAACTTTAGAGAAAAATTCATGCACATTTTTTTTAATTGACTACCCCATTTCTTAAAAATATTATTAAGGTGTAGAGTGGGATTTATCAAATTTTAATTAAAATTAAAAAAAAGGAGTATTAAAATTTTCAAACAATTTCATCCGCATTCATTCACTCGCCCCGAACACACCCCCAAAATATCCCGCCAAGTAACTGTGTTTAAGTAGAAATTTCAGCGTCCTCGGCACCAAGTTGACTACATTTCGAGCAACGGCCTCTCTCCCTCTATTTCAGTGTGCTCTCATCGGAAGAACTGTTCATCGGTGGGCGGTTTAAACCACATCTGCACTCTGAAACTTGCACATTGTCTCCATTTCGTCGCTCTAGGTTCAATTATGTCACTTATTAGTAACTGGTACCCGTGTCTGTCCTTTTCCTAATTTTGGCTCCATCATTTCGTCTCAGAAGCACGGCTGAATTTCGGAATTTGGTGTTTTTTCCTAATTTTGGCTCTATCGTATCCGGAGCACTGCTAAATTCCATTCAAATTCAGGAAACATTTTCAAATCGATTTCCCAATCTATTTGGATTATTATTTGAATAATAGTTTTGAGGATGAAATATGATCAAGGATCATGATTTTGTATCTGATCATAATATCTCGAATGGTAGGCTCTGATGAAATCGTCAATGAAATTCATCGATCTGTTTCCATACTCTATTTGAGTACAACGTCAAAAGTTTATGTGTTACTAAATCTCTCAATTTATCGAAGAACATGAGCTTTTATTACGTTTCACATCGTTGATGTGACCAACATGACAGGTAATCTATATGTGTCGGATGAGCTGCTTCAGACCGGGAGTACGAGGACGTTCAAAATGAATGACACGTTCAGGTTGGGAGATTCAACCATAACTTACAAGTGGACTGGAAAGATGTCTCCAACAATGAATTTACTAATTTACTAATGATGAGGATACTGTGATTTGCATGCAACTCCTAATAGAAATCTTCGATGAAATAAATTGTCCCTTGAGTCATGGACCAGTGGTTGATTCATAGAGTTCTGGAGCAGTGACCAGTGGTTAATCAATGCCTCCGTATTTAATCGTTTGGCCGTGTCAGCAAAAAGACTTAAGCTTTTTTCATTTTAATTTTTTATTGTATGTTTTGGAAGGAGAATTTATGCATGTGTCACATTGTCACTATTCTATCCAACGTTATATTAATAACTAATATATACTAAATATTATCATTAAATAAACAAGGTACCATGGTACAAATAGCTCATATTTTAATCGAACTTTAGTTAAAAATTCGTGCACTTTGTTTTTAATTGACTACCCCATTTCTTTAAAATATTATTAAGGTGTAGAGTGGGATTTATCAAATTTTAATTAAAATAAAAAAGGAGTAAAAAAAATTTCAAATAATTTCATCCGCATGCATTCACTCGCCTCGAACACACCCCCAAAAAGGACTACACTTCGAGTGACGGCCTCTCTCCCTCTATTTCAGTGTGCTCTCATCGAAAGAATTGTTTGTCGGCGAGCGATTTCAACCACATCTGCACTCTGAAACTCGCACATTGTCTTCATTTTCGTCACTCTAGGTGCAATTCCGTCGCTTATTACTAACCGGTACCAGTGTCTGTACTTTTTCTAATTTTGGCCGTTCATCGGCGGTGCCTTTTTTTAAATTTTGGCTCCATCGTTTTCATCTTAGAAGCACTGCTGAACTCCAGAATTCGATATCTTTTCCTAATTTTGGCTCTATCGTCTTCGAAGCATTGCTGAATTCCGTCCATATTTAGGTAACATTTTCAAATCAGTTAATTTTCCAATCTATTTGGATTATTATTTGAATTGTTTTGAGGATGCTTTATGATTCAGGATCATGATTTTGTATCCGATCATAATATCTTGAATGGTAGGCTATGATGAAATCGTCAATGAAATTCATCCGATTAGTTTCCATAGACTAATTGAGTACCAGCATCAAAAGTTTATGTGTTACTAAATTTCTTAATTTATCGAAGGCAATGAGCTTTTATTTACGTTTCACATGCATAAGACAATCGTTGATGTGATCAACATGAGAGGTAATATGTATGTGTCCGAGAAGCTATTTTAGATCGGGAGTACGAGTACGCTCAAAATGGACGACATGTTCAGGCTGGGAGATTCAACTTTAACTTACAAGGTAGATTGGAAAGATGTCTCCAACCATGGATTTAGAGGATACTGTGATTTGCATGCAATTCCTAATCGAAATCTTTGATAAAATAAATTGTTCCTTGAGTCATGGCCCAGTGGTTGATTCAGAGGGTTCTCTAGCAGTGAGTCATGGACCAGTGGAGGGTTTTGAAGTAGTGAGTAATGGACCAATGGAGGGTTTTGAAGCAGTGAGTCATGAAAGAGTGGTTGATCCAGAGGTCTCTGGAGTAGTGAGTCATGAAAAAGTGGGGTTGCTGGACCAGTGTTTGATGTACATTCTTACGTTTGAGATTTAGATAAACTCATCCTTCGTTCTGTTTATATTATTGATTTGTGTTTGTTTTTAGGACAGAGTCTGCTGCATGCCTATTCCACTAGGCCATTCCACCCGTGAGGTTGGTACATATTTCAAGTTACAATAAAACTCATTTCGTTCTGATAGAGTTAAGGTGATCTCAAGAACAATATAAAAAAAGGACAATATAAAAAACAGAAAGAGTCAACTAACATTGCTATAGTATAATTATATTTCTAACTATTATGGCCTTGTCATGTATTCATTGATCTTGATTATTTGCCAGAATTCGCAAAACAGGAAAATCCCCCAAATCTGCGAAAATTGCGAAAACTGCAAAATCTTCCAAATTTGCGAAATTTGCGAGAAAACTAGAAAATCCTCCAAACTCACAAATTTTGCGAAATTTGACTTCAAGCAATGATCTCTCTCCCTCTATTTCAGCCGTGTGTTCTCATCAGAAGAACTGTTCGTCAGCTGATTCCGACGCTTATTAGTAACCAGTAACAGTGTCTGTTCTTTTCCTAATTTTGGCCACTCATCGGCGTTACCTTTTCCTAATTTTGGCTCCATCGTTTTCGTCTCAAAAGCACTGGTGAATTCCGAAATTTGATGCCTTTTCCTAATTTTGGCTCCATCGTATTCGAAGCACTGCTAAATTCCATCCTAATTCAGGAAACATTTTCCAATCGATTTCCCAATCTATTTAGATTATTGTTTGAACAATAGTTTTGAGGATGCAATATGATTCATGATCATGATTTTGTATTCGATCATAATATCTCGAATGGTAGGCTCCAATGAAATCGTCAATTAAATTCATCCGATCATTTTCCATACTCTATTTGATTAGCAGCGTCAAAAGTTTATGTGTTACCAAATCTCTCAAGTAAGGAAGGACATGAACTTTTATTTATGTTTCACATTCATAAAACAATCGTTGATGTGACCAACATGAGAGGTAATCCGTATGTGTCCGAGGAGCTGCTTCAGATCGGGAGTTCGAGGATGCTCAAAATGAATGATACATTCAGGCTGGGAGATTCAACCTTAACCTACAAGTGGATTGGAAAGATGTCTCCAACCATGAATTTACTAATGATGAGGATACTGTGGTTTGCATGCAACTCCTAATCGAAATCTTCGATGAAATAAATTCTCCCTTGAGTGAACGCCTCCATATTTCATTTGGTCGTGTCAGCAAAAAGGCTTAAGCATTTTTTATTTTAATTTGTTATTGTACGTGTTGGAAGGATAATTTATGCATGTGTCAAATTTTAACTATTATATCCAACGTTATATTAATAATTATCACATACTAAATATTATCATTAAATAAACATGGTACCAAGGTACAAACCGCTCATATTTTAATCGAACTTAGTTAAAAATTCATGCACTTTTTTTTAATTGACAACCCCATTTCTTTAAAATATTATTAAGGTGTAGTGAGAGATTTATCAAATTTTAATTAAAATAAAAAAAGGAGTAAAAATAATTTCAAACAATTTAATCCGCATGCATTCACCCGGCCCGAATACACCCCAAAAATTTTCCGTCTAGTAACTGCGTTTATGTAGAAAATTTCAGCGTCCTTGGCACCAAGCTGACTACACTTCGAGCGATGGCCTCACTCTCTATTTCAGTGTGCTCTCATCGGAAGAACTGTTCATCGGCGGGCGGTTTCAATCAGATATACACTTTGACTTGATGACGACTTTTTTCAAAATTTACGATTGTGTCTTTAACGAGTCAAGGGTGTTTTTGTCATTTTGATCACTTTTGTATTTTTCCTTAAAAAATTGGCAGCAAAGAGTTCTTTAAATGTAAGTGGGCACTGGAGCAATCTTTCCGTGTGAAATCACCCCTCTAATAAACTTGTACTATTGTGTAAAACGGGCCTCCAATTCTTGATGGGCCTATAGGTAACCTTTTTGGTACTTTGAGTTCGATCGGTCTGCCCAGTTAATTATAAATAATTGGGCTGGATTGTGTAGACTTGATCCGCGTCCTTGTTAGAGAAATTTAGAAGTACAAGGACTAAAATGAAAATAACCAAAAATATCTTGACAATTTCCCCCCATTATACAAGCGGGAAAGAGAAAGCCCTTTTGTAGCGAAGGAAAAACCTTGATTGAGCTACTAGTAGCAGCAATGGCGCCAGTACTGCAGAGCAACCAACCATGGGTCAAGAAATAGTAAATTGATTAATTCTTTTACTCATGTTGTCTATTGCGCACACAAATTCATTGTTTCAAACATTTTCTCTGTGATATTTTAGCATTTATTTGGTGATGTGAAATTGACAGTCGATCGAAGCAAGTGAAGGATGTTGCTCGCCAAGAAAAGGTCATACGAGTTCTCACCAACACTCTCGAGATGAAAAATGTAACATCAATCAACTTTCGTTTTGTTTTTTCGAGGTTTGGCTTGAAAGTTCTTATTATATGTTCCTGATTTTTTGGGTTTGATTGAATTGTAGTGTCCAGACATGCTGTTTTATGGTTCTCCTGGTACTGGAAAAACGACTACAACTCTTGTCATTTCTCATCAGCTCTTTGGCTAATTTTTGTTATTTTTATTTTTATTAATTTTACACTAAGTGGTTTGAATATATCTATCTCAATAGTTGACACTGTGTGAATACCGACTGTGTTTTGCAATAATGTCTAAAACATTAAGACAATTAAAGTAGACAAAAAAAAAGAGGAAGAGTTTGCAAATTAAAAGGTTATTTTGATTATAAATGTTGGTGGCTCAATAAACTATCCGTCCTCTTGTTCAAGACGAGAGACTAATTTTGTTTCTTGGTTTGCCATATGGCATATACATTATTAAGTTATTTGATCTGAATTAAGGATTCCCTTTATCCCTTTTCGTTTTGAATTGACTATCATCATCTTTTTTCTTTAGCCCTGAGTTATACAAGTCTAGAGTATTGGAGCTCAATGCTAGTGATGATCGTGGGATCAATGTTCGCACGAAAATAAAAAACTTTATTGTTGTTGTTGTTGTTGGTACTGCACGCCAGGGGTATCCTTTAATATCTATAGATTTTAATGTGTAGCTTATCTCCCTGCATGCAATCCTATATGCTCACTTTGATGCCTTTTGTATACTATAGTGGTAAACCTTGCCCACCTTTTACGATAATAAATCTTGATGAGGCAGATTCAATGACTGTAGATGCTTAGGTGAGTACGTTCGTTTTTACATTTAAAATTTTGCATCACACAAATCTTAATGGATGTAACTTTTTGCCTTGAAAGAATGCCTTGCGGAGCACCATGGAAACATACACAAAAGTTACAAGATTCTTCTTCATATGTTATTACATCAGCAGGTAGCCCGCCTCTCTTTTTGTGAGTGTTTTCTTGCCAACTGTACAAGTCCTTTCTTGGAGCAAAAAAATTTTTGTTTGCTTTGAGTTGGCAAAGCTGAGGTGACAATATGGGATCAACTTCACGGGCTTGTTTTTGTAGTACGTGTGCAAGTTCAATGTCTGATCATTATTTTGCTAGATTGAGTGCAAGATCTGATATTTGTTTCTTTAACTTGTCATTACTAAATTCTGATATTCCATCACCTGTTTTGGACTCAGATACGGGTGTTGAGAGTTACATATGTCTGTATGTTGTTAAAATCCAGATAACTTTTGTTTTGCATTCTCTTAATCCCATTTCTTGATCTTATCGCAGTGTTATTACGGTATGATTTAGCAATAATATAATGTACATGAAAAGTTTAGAGCCCCTTGAGATGGAAGAAATAAAAGGAGACAAACTACAGTTGCAATATATTTTTCACAAGCGCATGATAACCCACAATCTCTTTCCAAGAGGAAATGTTAAAGTGTAATCAGTGTCATATAATAATAATTATCTAATATTTAACATGAAGAACTATCTTTAGTCAGAACAAGCTATATTTATATGATTTTGTGATGTGTGGATGGGTTGGAGTGGAGTCAATATAGTTGCTTCAAATGGAGCTTATTTTCATATTGGCTAATCTGCATATGTGATGCACTGATGCATACTATTATCATGAGAAGTGACTTTACGAATTATTTGTTTGCTACAGAATTATAGAACCCTTTGCATCTAGGTGTGCAAAATTCAGATTCAAGTCACTTACAGAAGATATTATGACCACTCGCATTCTATATATTTGCAAGGGGGAAGCTCTTAACTTGGATTCTGAGGTATGGTTAACATACATTACAATGCATGCTTGTTTACTTAGTAGATATTTTCTTGTTCATGAGGAGTATTTCTATTTCTTCTCTCCATTTGACATGCAATTAATGTATGATGTTTATAATGCAGGCTCTCTCAACCTTAAGTTCTATGTCTCAGGGTGATTTGAGTCGTGCTATAACATATCTACAAGTAAGGCTTTTATGATTTTCAGTTTACTTAAAAATTTGTCATTAAACTAAAGGGTCCTCAAATAACGTTGAGATCTGAATGCATATTCTTTCTGTAATCTTGGAACTAAACATTCCATGTGTCAAGAATCCTATCAGCTTCAAAACATTGCTTTATTCTTGAAAATATTTGAAAACCATAGATGGATAATGAATTGCTGATTGTGTGTGGCATTAAAATAGTTCAGTTTGAAATTCACTCGTGATGGATGTAAGTCAATATGCGAACTTTCACATTCCCTGATGAACCACTGTTTTGTTCTTTTTAAAAAGAAATAAAAAAATAAATAAATTCGTACAACAAATGATCTCTTATATATTCCCATATATTCCAGGGTGCTGCTCGCTTATTTGGATCTTCGATTTCGTCCAAGGACCTCATAAACTTTTCCGGTGTAAATTTCACTTGTTGTGAATAATGACCTCAAATGATTACATATAGAGCGATAAGATGATTGCCTATTATCGGGTCATCCCGGAGTATGTTGTGCAGGATCTCTTTTCCGCTTGCGGAAGTGGTGATTTTGACAAGGCTGACAAAGAAGTAAAAAATGTTATTGCTGAAGGATATCCTGCTTCTCAGATGCTCACTCATGTCGGAATAATGTAACTTTTTTTTATCATTAGTTTTGTTTCTTTCTAGAGCTAATCTAGTTTATATTTCAGTTGTTCGATGAAATTGTTGAATCAAACGATATTTCTGATTAACAGAAAGCAAGAATATGCTAGAAGTTCGGAGAGGCAGATAAGGTTACATAAACGTATTTTGCATTCATTCCCCTTTAAAGTAAAGCAACACAGTTTCTTGAAAATAATTCTTATAATTTACAAATTAGATATTGTGTAAAAACCTCTCTAAAAACCTATATTGTGGAATACTAACTTAGATCAACTGAAACTTTAGAACACACCATCATTTTTCTCATGGTGCAAGAATCACTAACCACGCCTTTGTGTGGCGTTTGGCAGTGTCTCTCAGAAGGAGCAGACGAGTACTTACAACTGTTGGACGTGGCTAGCAATACAATGCGCGCACTCAATTACTTGCCTCAGGAATTTCCCTTTGAGAGTTAGGTGTCCATCTTCTTATGTTATGTGCTATTAAACTCTATCTACTCCTAGAAACAACAATCTTGTAGTTCATAACCGTCGATCAACTCAACTTCTTGTTTATGCACAAATCGACGAGGCATTTGGATAGTTAGGGTTTGCATTACATTTAGTTCATACAGTGTTCATTAATGTATGAAAATACACCTACCATTTTTCATATATTGTATAGTAAGTTGTAAATCATCTATAATTAACTTAAATTCCAATCATAAATAAAATGCCAAAACCTTGTGATTTAGATGAATGATTAGGAAATTTGATAGCAAACCATTAATATATATGTTTTCAATTTAAATTTTAAAATCACTTCCATGTATTATTGGATTTTGAACCGTTACTTTTGTACATGACAACTATTATCCTTCGAAAATAACTATATAACATAAATATTAATCCATATCTCTCATACTTAGATTTGTACGATTCTATAGAAATTGAATCTATAAAATGTAACTTTATTGGGTGAAACTAAAATGGTATAAAATACTAGAAAATGTCTATAAATAATAGAAGTAATAGATTAACCTTTATCATGGTTGGAAGTGTTTGTTATTGAAAGGTTAAATATTTATATGTAATTAAGTGCATCCTTATATTCAAATTAATGGTTCAGTAATTTATGAATAATTAATGAAAATTTATAGTGATTCAATAATTTATTTTACGATCCATTTATAGAAAAAAAAATGTTACTCTTTCTATCCCAACTTTTTTTCATAGTTATTGTAGACTTGAATTTAAGAAATTTTGGTAGGGTAATATAATATTTTTAGATAATAAATAAATTATAAAATATGAGTAATAAATTTTTAGTTAGGATATATTTGATGGGAATATAGATGTGAGGCAGTTTTTGATAATTATTCCTTTAAATAAAATTAATAGTTAAGTAGTTTGCACGCATATTATAGGACACAAAACACTCTTATGAACCCGATTCACATAACTTATTATATGAACCTTGATTTTTTTAGTCATTCCTCTCTCTTTTTCCAATCCTATTATACCCTATATATTATTAAGGGTTTAAATTAAAGGAAAAAAGAGGGTTCATGCTCGGTTCACAAGAGACTACTGACTCTTTATGAAAGTGAATAGTAGATCTTAGATATATTGATGATATTGTTACCAGATGAGTAGTCAAGAAATAATATATGACCCATCAAAACTCACCTAGTTGGGCCCAATTATAAAGCCCAAACATAAAATGATAGAACCCAAATACACAAGTCACAATGTCAATGTGGCGGTCCAATAAAAAAGAAGCCCCAAATATTAATTTTTCATCATTTCGAAACTAAAAACGAACCTAGACTCGTCACTTGCTGTGAATTGTTATACACAATCATTTACTTAAAGATTAAAAAAATAATAAAAAAAATTAAATTCACATTGTAAATAAACAAAGTATACACAGTAAGATTCGTACGTGGGTGGTTGACTTGTTTTCGAAAAGACAAATTCTATTGTGAGACATTATATATGTGAGACGGTTTGTGAGATGTGTTAAAGTATGTCTTTTATATAGATAAAGTATGTTTAATGGTTATTAAAATATATTTTCTAAAATATGATAAATGATGAATTAAAGTATGATTTTAGGGTGTTATAATATGATTCATTATTGACACACTTTAACTTTAAATAATCACACTTTACCTATATAATAAGCATACTTTAATAACATATGGGTTAATCCGTCTCACAACCATCTTATAAAAAACCTGTCTTATAAGAGAATTTTTCTTTGAAAAATTATTAGGTGGAAAAAAAATAAAGAAAGAAAAAATTATTTTATAGATTTCATTTTATTTACCAACAAATTACCCCTCAACATGACCTAGGTACCATCTATATATACACATATATTTTAATTATATATAAAACGAATTTCGGTTGTTCATCTCATTACATAATTTCAATTATTTCTCTTCATATTGAATTTCACTAAGAAAAATCCAAATGAGAAGTCTTGATCACCATAAATGACAATATAAGTAAATAGAGATACTATATAATATACTCCCTCCGTCCCAAGAGTCCCATTTGCTTTTGGGCACGTGGATTAAGGAGTATTATTATTTAATGTGTAGTGGGTAGTTGTATTAGAGGGTGTGGGGGCCCCATGTTTTAATTGTATTAGTGGGTGTGGGTGGGTCCCATGTGTCCAAAAAAGAAAATGAGACTCTTTGGGTGGGACGACCAAAATGGTAAAATGGTCCTCTTAACCTGGGACGGAGGGAATAGTTGTTTTAAATATACTTTTCAATAGTGGATAATTATTCTTTTAATACTAAGAGTGAGGCTTGCGTGTGTCCGGGCGCACGGGAACACATTCCGTGCGCCTTTAGAAATTTAGTATTATGGGTAAGGGTACATTGATTTGGTCTAAAGGGTATACACTTTAATTACTAAAAGGTACACACTTTTGTTCTAAAGGGTATACACTTTTCATTATTTTTTTTTCTTTAGAAAATAAAGGGTACACATTTTTATACTAAAGGGTATACAATTTAACACAAAATTCTAAAGGCCCACGGAGTGTTGTCCATGCACCCAAATAGACACAATAATTTTCTTTAGAAAATAAAGGGTACACATCTGTATACTAAAGAATATACAATTTAACACAAAATTTTAAAGACGCACGGAATGTGTTCCGTGCGCCCAGGTGCACAGAGCCTTTTGCCTAATACTAAATTATAATAATATTTTTTTTAATGACAAATTGGAATAATATTTTCGACAAACATTTGAAAGGACTATACTTTTCAAAAGGAAAACATGCACACCTAATTTTCATATTAGTATTAATGTAAATATTATTACGAGTTTAATCAATCATTTTTTTTCTAATAATTACGATTATATCCTTGCTAAATTCTAACAATATATATTAAATCTTAGGTGCTTTCAAGGTGAGAGAGACTTGGGAAAGAGGCGGATCCATTTCCCGACTCATCGAGGATAGGGATGCTTCCGTTTTTCTTCTCTACCATGACGATTCAAGAATAATAAAAGATGAAGCTATGTATGATAAATTAAGTTACGTGAGTTAGGTGAGTATGATATAATTGAAATAATTAAGAGTATTAAGAAGCTATTTGTTTTTAAACTTTTATTATTTTTAGATGGTGAAAGATGTGTTGAGACAAATTATTAATGTGAAAAGGGTGAAAAACTTATTAGGATTGAGGGAGTATTATTTTTTTATTAGAAATATTTACTTTTAATTTTTTTATAGGACAAATTTAATTGTTAATATAGTTAGTAGTTAGTTAATCAAGTCTCCATACATATTTATTCTCCAAAATCTCCTTATAACTCCCCTCATAATCGTTCTCAATTGGAATCGAACCCTCATAAAATATATAATTGAACTGCTATCTATTTGCACATTTTATCATCTCACGAAACTTAATTCTCAGTGTATTTAATACTCTTACACATTCAAGAGTAAATTAAATACATTAGGAATTAGAGATAAATGATTAATTTTTAAATGGAACATATTGCACCCCTTATAAATCTACATATTCTAATTAAAATATATACAATTCACATGATCTAAATTAGGGGGAAAATATAATTTAAAATAGTTATGTGGATAAAATTAATTTAGGTGAAAGAGAGTGAGATATAATATGTCTTGAGCAAACAACCACAGCAAGGTTCATGAGTCATGACCCTCCTATGTACAATTATAAGTCAAGATTAATTTCTTTTTGTGTCCCAACTCCCAAACAAAATACTTACCCGAACTTACATCAAAATGATAGTTGCAAATGCTTCTCATTTCCTCATAGACTTCCACTCAGCAAATGGATGGCCGGAAAGACTTTCTCCATCTCTTTCACTTACAAACATTTACCCTCCTTCTGACGGCATCCAACTATACTTTGATGGAGCTCTATCCCACAAACGTTCTTTGGCTAGTGTTGGAATAATTTTGGAAATTACTGATGGTTCCTTTCTTGGAGGTTTTGCCAAAGTCTTTTATGGAATTTCATCCCCAGTGGTTATTGAATTTCTAACTTTACGAGAGGTAATTATCTTTGCCTCTCAACGAAACCTACGTGATTTCTCTATTATTGGTGATGCAGCTACTGTCATTTTTGCCACTAAAGGAGAGGTTGATTGTCCATCTGCTTGTATCCCGATACTAGAAGATATCACTCTCATGCTCGGCCCTCTACCTTCAAGGGGTGTTTTCTGGCTTCCATGATATAAAAATCATATTGCACATGTTCTTGCTTCTTATGCTAAAACTCATGTAATGACTTAAATTTCTTGGGAGTCTCCTCCCGAGTTTCTTGTATCACTCAGTGCTGGTTAATTCCAGCGATTTATGAATTATTTATTTCTTGCAAAAAAAAAAAATTAATTATTACTTGCACAAATTACCCTCGTGGTTTTACTAAATTATTTAGACAGTTCAATTGACGTTTTTGTATTTTGCTAGCTAGAGTCCTAAAGTTTATTGTATCCATGGATTTTTAGTCATTAATTTCCGTTATTGATTTATACCCATATTCAATTTAAAAAGAACTAGGAATCGCAATTAAAATCATTTTCAACATTTTAATCGAAATTAATCATTTTCAACATGCTACTCTCAACTACACATCGTCTGCCCTACCCTTTATTATTCACACACACACATATAATTTTCAATTTTTTTTTATTTATTTTTTGTCATTTTAGTTGCATTAATTTTTGACAACGATTCTTTTATACATCTTCAATGTGAATGCATTATTGTTTGATTTTTGACATTCAAATAATTTAGAATTCCCAACTCTAAAACATCATTTTCAAGATTTGCGTGCAGAATTTAAATATGTTTCTAGATGAAATTTTCGATCTAATTATGTACCTCGTCATTCACTAATTCTATGATTATTAATTGCCGTTAAAAGAAAATTAATAATTAAATAATCACAAACACTTTTATAAATACGATTTACATAGCTTATTATATGAATTTAGGTCTTTTCTCGCTCTAAATCTTGTGGTTCTTTATTCCAATTTTATTATTATATCACAAACTCGATTAATCACAAGCTCGTTTACACCATAAACTCGAGGAGACTAACTCTTTAGTGATACTCCTATATATACATGCATAAACTTGCATGGAAACGGGTGCACGGTATAGTCATTGTTTCTCATTTTATATTTATAGATAGATGACTAACTTTTATGCTCTAATATTACATGACAGACTTTTACTCTTCTTCACAAACATAAAAATTTATGTTTTCATATGATAATTATATGATTAGTCTTTTCCAAAAAAGCTCCATTATATGAGAGTGTCCGATGATGAAAATACATACTAATACTTACGAGTATTAAAATTTAAAAATAAATGATCATTAATCAGTTTTATAAAAAAAATTAAAATATGAAGAACATCCTAGTAAAATAATATATGAATAACATCTTAGTAAAATAACACTATGCTTACCAAAAAAAATCCTTTTTTATTCTTGATTAGGAAAAAGGTTAACTTAAATTGAAAAGTCAAATTAAATAGAAGATACTATTTCTGACTAACATTTTTCGTATGGTTAACTACTAATTTAATGTACTAATATTTTCTTGATGAATATTAAGTCAATAATGTGAATATTTTTGTCAAGGGGACGAGAAAGTTCAAATTGCAACTTGCCACTCCTAAAATTGTTCCTTAGGTAATCTGTCACACTCAACATTTCATTTAATTAAAAGACAATTGTTAAGGCGTTCCACACACACACATATATATTACAATTTTTAGTTTTTTCAGATCACATAAATATTGGTTTTAATCCAAAATTTAAAAAAAATAAAAGATATCGATTATCATCTCTTAAAATAAAATATTGAAATTCTTGTTATAGGGATCTTATCAATGTACATGCATTTATTCACGATTATAAAACAAAAAATCTGATAAGATTGATTTATAATTTAAAAAAAATCCCATGAATGAAGATTTAGTACGTGTCGAGTGTTATAATATTTATTTAAATAAATCCATATGTATATAACATTTTATTGAATATTATATACAATTTTTCATTAAAAAAATAAACAATTAAATTGTATACATTTTTACTCTTAATTGTATATGTTTTTGTTTATATTTTTATGTGGGTGGACCCTATCTTTAGGTGCACCCGGGTGCACACTATAAATTGTCTTTAATTAATTTTATTGAAGTGTACTTTATTATTCTTAATAAGATAGGAGAAGTTTTTTCGTACAACATAAGATATATAATCAAATTTATAACCATTGTCGTTGTGTAGAATAATTGCAGAAGATTTGAATTAATAAAATGGTCAATTGAATTTAAATAATTAAATAAAATAAGATTAAGTAACTTTGAATAAAATAAAATAAAATAAGAGACTTTCGAGACTTCCCTGTTGACTATGCGGCAAAAAGAGGCATTCATGCTTATGTCACTTTGAATATTGTTGATGTAGACTAAATATTTGACTTTATTTTAATTAATCTAAGTTTAATTATCATCTCTGCGATCATGTATTGGCTGTTCAGTAGGTAAAAAAAAAAACTCAACGTAAACACGACTAATTTATTAAAAAATGAAAGTGTTACTTACACAACACTATTACATATATATTCTTGTAATTTTTTTCAATTTAAGCATGGAAGATGGTAAACTCAAATTAATATTTTTGATATTATACCTTTAAAATAATTGACACATGTCATGATTGTTTCTCAAATTAATGTGACGTGATTTAAGGGTTTAATAATCATTTATAAAGATATAATTTTTTTATATTATGGAACACAAATTAACTCTATCACGTTTTTGGCACACTATCTTATTTTTGTATTTCATGGAGCATTTTAAATCTTATGGCATAACTTAGTTTTGTAAGTTGTAATGTATAACATGCTAAAAAATTATATATAGTTATCTTTTCAAACGAAGAGTTTGTATGTTTAGTATGAGATAAATTCAATATAAAATTATTATTTATTATAATGAGCAAGGATCTTTGTAATACGTGCTTAAATATCTCAATACTTAATTAATTTAAGGGAACTTATTTGAAACCTACCAATTAGAGAAGACATAATAATTATAAATGCACAAAAATAAAAGAGGACTTGCATTGCTTTAGTTAATATTACAAAAATCTTGCAAAAAAATTTCTTATATTTTAATAAATGTTACATTAATTTAGAATCAAACAATTCTTTTTACGTATAAAATAAATTTCTATGAATAAAATTAGAAACAAAAATAGGCACAATAACAGTAGAGAAAACAGTGAGAAAATTCCGTCCACATTTAAGGTGGGAAAATGTTCAACCAAATGAACACAGTGGGACCACTAAATTCAGAATAGTGGCCCCCACTCTGACTTATAGCTCACTACGGAAGTTAACTATGGCCGTCTGTAGTTAAAAAAGGGTTCAAAATTTTAATTTTTACTAGTCACTACTCACTAAGTATAATTTTATTTGACCATTTTTTTTAAAAATAATTTTTAGTATCTACTATTAAGTACACTTCCCAATTTACCCCTATAATTATCAGGATAAAGGACAAAAATCATGGGAGAATCATTATGTCAGTGTTGACCGCATTAAATAGGGTGGGTGTGATCATATTTAAAATTATAGGAAAATTTCAGAAAATTTACGAATTCTGATGGTGATTCTTTTACGAATTAATTTGTAATAGATGAAGAAGAAGCAACTATTATAAAAGAAATATTTACGTGATATATAACACTATTCTGCATTTTAAAATGTTAACCATGAAATACATATTTTATGTTTTCCAATTTTTTTTTCATTTCCCTGTGTTAAAGAAAATTTAATAAAAATTATTCATATCATGAATAGTTTTATGATAATAAATTTAAGGTAAGGATGTTGAAATTAAGTATTTTATTTAGTTTAATAATTTAACACTCCCTAATTTTATTTTTCCCTCCTATTAGAGTTAGTAAAGCCATTGGTTGAATATAGCAACTTCAACGAGAAAAGGTCTCGGCCTTTCTTAGGGACAATCTTATATGGTTATACTGTGCAGTGGAGTGCATCTTAAAATATGGTGCAATTATTTTTAGAACTATATACAATTATGAACAAAAGTGTAAATAATTTAATTGTTAATTTTTTTAATGAAAATTTGAGTGTAAATAATATACAATTATTAAAAAAACATGTATATATTATTGAATAAAAAATTAAACACATATGGATGCTAGTTTTTAATGAAATACTTAATGTGAAAAGAAGTATAAAATTATTAAAACATACGTATACAAAATAGAATAACATTTATACAAAATATAATAAAAAGTTATATACATATTGGTGCACATTTGTAACGGGTGCACCTAGTATCAACTCATCTTATATTAATGGGCCATAATATTGGGCCACTAATACAGGCCAGCCTTTCTTGGACCATTAAAATGAGCTTATTTGTTTAAACAGATCCACTATTTCTAGCTTCAACGAAGAACTCTGCCCTCCCACCACAATTGGACTTCATATTATTTCAGCTGTTAATCATGCCATTGCCGCACGAATTCAACAAAGGTACAGCGTTCTCTTCCAATTTTTACACTTCCATTGAAGCCAACTATCATCGGATTTTGTATTCTTTCAGAACTGACGCATAAATTGAAGAACGATTACGAACCTCAATGTTTGTTTATGTTTTTACTTTGATTGAACCCTATTTCTGCACTCCCTTTGAGGATGAGCAGAAAACGGCAAAAATCAATTTAACCGATCGAACCGTACCGAACCGATCAATTCGGTTCTTTTAAAAATCGATTCAGTTTCAATTTTTAAAAAATAAAAAATTAGGTTTTCGGTTCGGGTTCGGTTTCGGTTTATAGCTTTGAAAAACCGCACTAAATTTAAATAGTATGTAAATAGAAGAAAGCCCAAAATCCTAATTCTCTATCCTTGCCCTAATTTCATTCCTTCCAACGTAACTCTGAGAATTGAGTCCCGGCCCCACCCCCACCCCAACCCAACCCAACCCATCCTCCTCACTCCTTACTGCCAGATTGCAATCGCCACCACCCCACTTCCCAGCTGTTGGCGTTCGATCATTTGGTTAACGTGACACGTTAGGGTTCCATACGTTTCTAACAAGCAGCGGAAGCAAGTAAACAAGAAACGCATTACCTTTCACCAAGGTATGTTGATGAAGATGGATTCTCGCCGGCAGCCTGCGCAGTCCCACGACAACGGTCATAACTTCCTCATCTGATGTCGGAATTGAGTGATCTACGCGGAAAATCGATCATCTCTTCGATGGCTTTCCGACAGAATATACACGCCCAGATTGGAGGTCTGTACGAATTTATAAAATTCATACAAAGTGACGGATAGAAACAACAAACGACCTCTTGATCTTCTGCTGTATTCCCAAGTCCGATCTCGACGTCGTGTGGGCGACGATCTACGAGATCTCCTCAATCTTCTCTCAACCCTCATCACACGTGAATAATGAATTAGATTAGGGTTCCAGATAAGCTGAGGTGACTTATATATGTGGGCTACAGCAGGGACCAGGAGGAAAAATTAGAGTTTGGCCTCCATTGGGCTTAAGTATCCAAGCTTAGCCCAAAGCTTATACTTAATTCCAATAATAATAATATATTCCACTAAAATATTATTATTGCACTGCCACTCCAATCCCAAAATACGTTTTGGGCTCCTTCTTATTATGAGTTCAACAGTCTCCCCATGTTTAAGATATACAATGTCCATTAATTAATTAAGTTACTGACAACTCAATTAATTAATATCTCATCCAAGAGTAGTACCACTCAACCTCATTATCATGCCGGAATAAATTCCACCTGCAGGGTTTACATGATAATCCTTATGAGCTCCTCAAGGGGACATTATCAACCTATAACAGACACGGATTCCTTCTACAATCAACAGCACACCATAGAGACAACACTTCTTCCCAACTCACCGAGTTTGTTGATTTAATAAATTTAAATCTCACCCATTGATGAATCAAAGAAATACATAATGCCTTACGTATCGAGGTTATTGTATAGGGATTAAGAGCACGAACTTCCATAATAACTGAGATCAAGTTCTCCTATATAGTCAGTATAAGTCGAACGATCTCAAGCGATCCTGCTCAATACACACAAGGTGCACTAATGTGATTTTATAGTCAAGACAAACTAATACTAAATCACACTACAACCATCCCGATAGAGAGTCTCCGTCTATCTCGGTTGTGAGCATCTGTTTATACTTTATAAGGAAACCGATTATATGATCTTCCGCGTGTTGTCGCACAACATATTATCTACATTATAAAGTAAGTGGACTATTACATCGTGCATATAAATAAATTATAAGATGTAATCATTTGATCATATGATTCTCATTTCAAATAATGTTAAACCATTGTTCATACTAAAGCTAGACTTTTAGTATACAATCTAACACCAGCGTCGCCCGTCGGCACACGGTCCACCACCCACGCAATGGCAACCTTTCAGCCATGCCCAACCTCTCCGTCAGTCGCTGCCATCCCACCCTATCTCTTCTAGGTGAGTATTCCTCGTCCTTACTCAATCTCACTTCTTGTCTTCTCCGCTCCCTCTATGCGTCGTCTCCGGTGCTTCTTGAAACGCCATCGTATCCATCATCCCTTTGAAGCATAATTGAGGAAAGCCCTAATTTTTTTCTTTTCGTAATTTATCACGTTCAGCAATTCAATCTTTTCTTTTACACCAAGTGCGTAATTACATCTGTGAGAATTAATTTTTATGGTTACTGTGATAAATAATAATACAATCTTGAAGGAATTTAGATTTGAGAATGGTGGGTACGTTAATTATTACTCCCTCCGTCCCACCAAAGTTGTGACATTTTCCTTTTTGGGTTGTCCCACAGAAGTTGTCACATTCCTTTTATAGCATATGAGACCTACACAAAAAATATTAACATATTCACATGGGCCCACACACACTCCACACACACCACTAATACACATACCCACTACACATTAAATATTATTTCTCTCACTTCACTTTACATTAAAATATTATACTCCTTAATCTCCGTGCCCAAAAAAAATATTACACCTTCTCCGGGACGGAGGGAGTAATTTATTCAATACAACATTGTTTTTTGTTAGAGGATTTGTTGTGGGAACATAATTTTTCTTACAGAAGTTGTTTGTTGGACATTTGCTTTTTTATTTTTTTATTTTTTTCCAATCGAATTCGGTAATGTCGGTTTTTAAACCGAACCAAATTGAAATTTTTGGTTCGGTTTAGTTCGGTAGTTCCACTAATTAGATGTCGGTTCGGTTTCATATTTTTTAAAATTTCGGTGTTCAGTTTTCACTATTCGGTTCGGTTCGGTTTTGCACCGATGCACACCCCTAACTCACTCAGCCTAAAAATTTATATTAGAGGGGTTTAGTGTTTGGTTACAACTTTTGTATTGTATGAAAGCATGAGCATTTTGTTGATTTAAGAGTGATAGCATGTAATAACAAAACTACTAACAGCTTGTTCTGTCCAACTTGTAGAAATGTCTTGCTGTGAAAGTTCTCTTAGTTTAGTTGCAAGGAAAAATGATAAATTTGCCTCTTTTTTTTTCCTACAGGAGTTAACTCTAAAAGGTAATGTATGCTACAACTGCCAAGAAAAGCTCCAAGTTTTCAATTTGATACCTGTAAGTTTATATCAATTCTTCTTGTTGCAATTTAGGTGTTACAGAAAGAGTTTTATGTGGGAATTGACTTAGTTATATTCTTGATCATCAAATGTATACAATCTTAAACTAATTTTCTGCTGCATTCTGATTGATCATCAAATTTATGCAATACCTGGTTACCTTGCTTCTGGGGGTAAACAAAGAATCTCACTTGTGTTACTTAAACTTTTTGTTTATCTTTTTTTTTTTCAGCTATACATTTTGTTTGCCAAGCTTAATGGCGCCAGTACTGCAAAGCAACCAACCATGGGCCGAGAAATAGTAAATTAACTAATTCCTTTACTCATGTTGTCTATTGCGCACACAAATTCACCGTTTCAAACGTTTTCTCTGTAATATTTTACATTTATCTGGTGATGTGATATTGACAGTCCACCGAGCCAAGTGAAGGATGTTGCTCATCAAGAAGAGGTCATTCGAGTTCTCACCAACACTCTCGAGATGAAAAATGTAACATCAATCGACTTTCGTTTTGTTTTTCCGCGGTTTGGCTTGAAAGTTCTTATTATATATTTCTGATTTTTTGGGTTTGATTAAATTGTAGTGTCCACACATGTTGTTTTATGGTCCTCCTGGTATTGGAAAAACGACTACTGCTCTTGCCATTACTCATCAGCTCTTTGGGTAATTATTTTTATTTTTATTAATTTTATACTACGTGGTTTGATTATATCTGTCTCAATAGTTGACACTGTGTGAATATCGACTGTGTTTTGCAATAATGTCTAAAACATTAAGACAATTAAAGTAGACCAAAAAAATATGCAGAGTTTGGAAATTAAAAAGTTATTTTGATTATAAATGCTGGAGGCTCAAGGAACTATCCGTCCCCTTGTTCAAGACGAGAGGCTAATTTTGTTACTTGGTTTGCCATATGGCATATACATTATTAAGTTATTTGATCTGAATTAAGGATTCCCTTTATTCCTTTTTGTTTTGAATTGACTATCATCATCTTTTTTCTTTAGCCCTGAATTATATAATCTACAGTTTTGGAGCTCAATTCTAGTGATGATCGTGGGATCAATGTTGTTCGCATGAAAATAGAAAACTTTGCTGCTGTTGCTGTTGGTACTGCACGCCAAGGTATTTTTCAATATCTATAGATTTTAGTGTGTAGCTTATCTCCCTGCATGCAATCCTATATGCTCACTTTGATGCCTTTTATCTTTACTATAGTGGTTATCCTTGCCCACCTATTTAAGATAATAATTCTTGATGAGGCAGATTCAATGAATGAAGATGCTCAGGTGAGTATGTTCATTTTTGCATTTAAAATTTTGCATCACACAAATCTTAATGGATGTTAACTTTTTGCCTTGAAAGAATGTCTTGCGGCGCACCATGGAAACATACACAAAACCTACAAGATTCTTCTTCATATGTAATTACATCAGCAGGTAGCCCTCATCTCTCTTTGTGAGTGTTTTCTTGCCAACTGTACAAGCCCTTTCTTGGAGCAAAAATTTTCTTGTTTGCTTTGAGTTGGCGAAGCTGAGGCGACAATATGAGATCAACTTCTCGGGCTTCTTTTTGTAGTATGTGTGCAAGTTTAATGTCTGATAATTATTTTGTTAGATTGAGTGCAAGATCTGATATTTATTTCTTTAACTTGTCATTACTAAATTCTGATATTCCATCACCTGTTTTGGACTCAGATACAGGCGTCGAGAGTTACAAATGTCTGTATGTTGTTAAAATCCAAATAACTTTTGTTTTGCATTCTCTTAATCCCATTTATTGATCTTATCGTACAATGTCATTACGGTATGATTTAGCAATAATATAATGTACATGAAAAGTTTAGAACTCCTTTAGATGGAAGAAATAAAATGAGACAAACTGCAGTTGCAATGTTTTTTTTACAAGCGCATGATAACCCACACTCTCTTTCCAAGAGGAAATGTTAAAGTGTAATCAGTGTCATATAATAGTAATTATCTAATATTTAACATGGAGAACTATCTTTATTCAGAACAAGATATATTTATATGATTTTGTGATTTGTGGATGGGTTAGAGTGGAGTCAATATAGCTGCTTCAAATGGAGCTATTTTCATATTGGCTAGTCTGCATATGTGATGCACTGATGCATACTGTTATCATGAGAAGTGACTTTACGAATTATTTGTTTGCTACAGAATTATAGAACCCCTTGCATCTAGGTGTGCAAAATTCAGATTCAAGTCACTTACAGAAGATATTATGACCACTCACATTCTAAATATTTGCAAGGAGGAAGCTCTTAACTTGGATTTTAAGGTATGGTTAACATATATTACAGTGCATGCTTGTTTACTTAGTAGATATTTGCTTGTTCATGAGGAGTATTTCTATTTCTTCTCTCCATTTGACACGCAATTAATGTATAATGTTTATAATGCATGTTCTCTCAACCTTAAGTTCTATGTCTTAGGGTGATCTGCGTCGTGCTATAACATATCTACAAGTAAGGCTTCTATGATTTTCAGTTTACTTAAAAATTTGTCATTAAACAAAAGGTTCATCTAATAACGTTGAGATATCTGAATGCATATTCTTTCTGAAATCTTGGAACTAAACATTCCATGTGTCAAGAATCCTATCAGCATCAAAACATTGCTTTTATTTTTGATAATATTTGAAAACCATAGATGGATAATGAATTGTTGATTGTGTGTGGCATTAAAATAGTTCAGTTTGAAATTCACTCGTGATGGATGTAAGTCAGTATGCTAATTTTCACATTCCCTGATGAACCACTGTTTTGTTCTTTTTAAAAAGAAATAAAAAATAAATAAATTCGTACAACAAATGGTCTCTTATATATTCCCATATATTCCAGGGTGCTGCTCGCTTATTTGGATCTTCGATTTCGTCCAAGGACCTCATAAGCGTTTCCAGTGTAAGTTTCACTTGTTGTGAATAATGATCTCAAATGATTACATATAGAGCGATAAGATGATTGCCTGTTATCAGGTCATCCCGGAGGATGTTGTGCAGGATCTCTTTTCCGCTTGTAGAAGTTGTGATTTTGACAAGGCTGACAAAAAAGTAAAAAATGTGCCACCTGAAGGATATCCTGCTTCTCAGATGCTCACTCAGGTCAGATTAATGTAACGTTTTTGATCATTTGTTTTGTTTCTTTCCAGGTAAAAGCTCATCTAGTTTACATTTCAGTTGTTTGATGTAATTGTTGAATCAGACGATATATCTGATGAACAGAAAGCAAGAATATGCAAGAAGTTCGGAGAGGGAGATAAGGTTACATAAACATATTTTGCATTCATTCCCCTTTAAAAGTAAAGCAACACAGTTTCTTGAAAATAATTCTTACCATTTACAAATTAGATAGTGTAAAAACCTATATTGTGGAATATTAGTTATATCAACTGGAACTTTAGAACACACCATCATTTTTCTCATGGATGCAAGAATCACTAACCACACCTTTGTGTGGCGTTTGGCAGTGTCTCTCAGAAGGAGCAGATGATCATTTTTCCATTTTGGTCGTCTCACCCAAAGAGTTTTTTTTTCTTTTTTATACATATGAGACTCACACATCCTTCTAATACAATTAAAATATGAGATTCACACTCCCACTAATACAACTACCAACTATACATTAAATAACAATACTCTTTAATCTATGTGTAAATAGCAAATGACCCTCCTATGCTTGAACGGAGGGAGTATATAAAAAATATAAAATGAGACTATTTGAGTGAGAAAAAAAATGGAGGACTTATTTTTTTTTAATCGTACTGCTATTATGTACTAGTAAATAAATATATACATTATTTTTCAAAAATAATGTTGTGATTATCAATACTTGTCTTACAGGTTGTTATATCTAAATTATTAGGGATTGACATTGACTTAGGGGTGGCAATTCTCGACAAGACACGATAGCACGACACGAGCACGATACGATAATTGCGGGTTAGTGTTTGACCTTATTGGGTTCGTGTCGTTATCGTGTCAACCCAATAAGGACATGAAAATTTCGTGTGGTGTTCGTGTCGGGTTCGTGTCAACTCATTAAGCACGATTAATATTAACAGATGACTCATTAACCCGTTAACAACCCATTAACAACCCAATATAAATATAAAATTAGGTAAATATATAATAGAAATACTTATATATAATTATAAAATATATTTATTTAGAAAAATTAATATTTTTAATTAATATTTTTTTTATTTTTTTATTTTTAATTTTCTTATCGTGTTGTTATCGTGTCGTGTCAACCCGTTATTTTTCGTGTTCGTGTCGTGTCGAAACAAATTCTTATCGTGTCGTGTTCGGATTTGCCCTTATCGTGTCGTGTCACTATCGTGTCGACACGAAACCCAACCCGTTAGCACGACTTGCCACCCCTACATTGACTCAACTTTGATTTGATTCTCATCTAAACAAACTACTGTGCTCTCATAAATACTGTGCAACGGTTTTATGTCCGGAGTGCTCCATTTCGAACATTGAACTTCACTTAAAGTCTCATTACTATCATGTAGGCTATGTGGCACGACTTAATTGGTTACGGTTGAGTTGTACGTAATTTTTTTGGTTTATAATTTATTTAGAGATATAGTAGCGTGTTGCTGTCTCATAAAATATCCGGATGAATAAAAAGTGATGGTACAAAGAAAAAATTAGTACTTAATTAATGAAAAGTAAAAAAATAATCTTATCATGAATAAAAAGTGATGGTACAAAGAAAAAATTAGTACTTAATTAATGAAAAGCAAAAAATAATCTTATCATGATACGGTCTCACACAATATTTCATCTTTATTTTATTATTGTTGTTTAAGAGTTATTTTATCAATAATGTGGCTTGTGATTTATTTTATCTTTCTTGAATCATAGTTTATTTTATCTTTAAATTTACGTAATATTGTGGTTCATGTATTATTTTATTTTACTTTTAATACTTCCTTCATCACGTAGAAACGTTTATACATTTTTATTTTAGGCGTTTCATAAAATAAGATTTACATTTTTCATTATAGCAAATGAGACCACAAAACATTCAAATTTCACATGGAGCCCACAACGCAACACTAATACAACTATCACTACATATTAAAATATTATTTCTCTCGTTTTATTACATATTAAAATACTATATTTCTTAATTATCGTGCTAAAACCAAACGTAAACGTTTCTACAGGACGAAAGGAGTATTTAAACTTTATCATTAAGGTTTATTGTTAATTTTAAATTTAATCATTCTCCCCAACCAATTTGTGCACAGATTTTATGAACAAAATTACTCCTTCCTACTCTTTTTAGATTATATTCCCTCCGTCACGCACTAAGGGTGCATTTTGCTTTTTTTACGTGGATTAAGGAGAATTATTATTTAATGTGTAGTGGGTAGTTCAATTATTTCCCTTGCACTTAGTACTCTAACCCGATATGATCTCCCTTTATAGGTACTATGAAATTATACTTTTTATCCTACTTATTAACCCGAATATGATTCAATTAACAAGTATTTATATAAGATAGTTCTAATAAGACTTCGGAATCCCTTTACTTAGAATTATAACATAAAACCCTGCTCAGCAGTGAACACACTCAATCAATAACCAAGTTATGTATTCAGACTCTACACAACACTTAATGATGCACAAAACGACCGTGAGTATAGATTAAAAATGTACAATCTTATACAAAATAAACTACAAGTAGTATTGTACGGAGTTTACACACGAAAGACAAATTAAATCATGAAACTTTCATAATCCTAGAACTACCAAAGAGGCTCTACTCCATGATTGATCTAAGAACAATCATGGTTAGTTGGAATGATCTTACTTGAAGCTCCATGAATCTCCAGTAGATCAAGGTTGGACTGATCTTACTTGAGTCTCCACGTTCTCCTCTTCCTCCTCTCTTTTCTTACTGATTGCAGCCTCATACGTTGCTGCACCTTGCAGCACCTCCCTACAGCCTCTACTCACGTTTTTCTCTCTTGTGTTGTGTTCTACTACTCTTGCAGATGCCTCCCTTTTATAGTTGTTGCCTATTGCAGCTCCACATGCAGCCACCTCTTTTATTCTTGTTGTCGATGCAGCTCCTCTTTCCTTTGTCTCCTTCTTTTGTGTTGTCCATCTTTGTCCTCTATACCTTTGGAATCTATTTGTGTGTTATGTGCTTCATGTGTTCCATGTGGATGGTGCTTTACTCCCCCATTTGCTCATGTGTGCACTACTTTCCCACTTGCTCATGTTTTCCACGTATATTGTGCACTAAATAAGTAGGTCGAATTGAATTCCCCCAGGTCGAAACGGAGGTCGAATTGGCTTTCTGCAAGTAACAGACGTTCGATTCGACCAGGCTGGTTGAATCGATTTCTCCAGATCGAATCGGAGGTCGAATCGACCTACTGTAAGTCCCAAATTCTTGATTCGACTTTCTCCCTCGGTCGAATCGACATGCTTTAAGTCGAATCAACACACTGTACAATTCAGGTCACCGATTCGAGCTCGATTCGACTTGCTCCCCTGGTCGAATCGAAACTGTCGTGGTCGAATCGGCTCCCTGGAAGATTTAGCATTTTGATTCGACCTTGATTCGACCTGGGCCCATGGTCGAATCGATCTGTTGTGGTCGAATCCACCTTCTGCTCATGTCTTGTCTCCAATTCGACCAGAAGGCCTGGTCAAATTGACCTCCTTCTGGTCGAATTGCACACCTTCTTCGCCCAAACGGATGACTTCGACTTCCTTTCTTTCGTTTTCGACACTTCCACTCCGATTTCCTGCGAAAAATCACTTAAAACGGCTTTAATAACAACTGATTTGTGATTTAACACAATATATATCGGTTTTCAACCAATTACAACCTTTAAACACCTCATAATGGCACAAACTCATGCGCAAGATTCGTGAATTTACACACTCATCAGGTGACATGTATCTTTCCAAGAACTTTAACTTCAATTGCTCCAAAGTAGTGCATTCATCTGCATTAATAGTGTCATACCAATCTCTTGCTCTTTCAGCAAGAGAGAATTTGAACAAGAGGATCTTCCTAGCATCTTCATGATCTCCTGCATCTCTTTGAGTACTTGCATACCCCAAGAACTTGTTGAGATGCTGCTGTGGATCCTCGAAAGTCCCTCCTGCAAAGGAGTTTCTTTCTATCATGCTAATAAGAGCGGGGTGAAGATCGAAGCTCGCATTCGCCCCCTTGTTCCTAGAAGCCCAAAGTTTTCAGCCCCGTTGTTCTTGAAGACTTCACGGATGGCCAGATTGTCCGGCTTTGCCACATCGTTGGCCATGTCGACTTCCTCTGCTGCTGCTTTTGGATCAACTACAGTTTCAGTCGCTTCCGAGTTCGGTTCGTCAACTTCAACTCCAAAATTCAGAGTTGTAGTTGGTTCTTCTTTCTTGCTTTGAATCTTACTCTTCTTCTTCTTTGTTGATGCTCCGATCTCCGGATTGGAAGTTGCTAACTTTCCAACCTTTGATCTAGTAAGCATGTACCTGCAAAGATTAGGAGTTAGAATCACAAAACATGAAAGATAGTCCTAGCAAAACTAGAAATAATAAAAAGATATTTTATGTCATCCCCGACAACGGCGCCAAGAACTTGATGTGCACGTTTTCTCAACGCACAATTAATCCCCAAGATTAAGGATATCAATTGTAGTATCGAAAGGTGACCAAGTGAATATCGAACCCAAAGGACGGATAAATATCAAATTAATTATATTCTAGTAAACCAAGACTATTTTGGAAATTATAATGGTTGTGATATGTAGTTGAATAGCAAATAATTATGAAATAACAAATAAACAACAGCAACGATAATGGATTTGTGATCAAATAAGAAAGTAGGTAATTCTATAGATAATCCAGTTTTACTTATTAATTCATCTTCCGTGTGACGGTGTCCGACTCTGCCTTGTGATTTATGGACGCATCATTAAACCATGCAAATTCACTTTATAGACACAAGTAAACATGCGTATGCCTCGTGTGAATATCCTCGAAGCAAGAGATATAATTCACCCCCCTTTCTAGGTACTATCAATATCAATTATTTCCCGTGCACTTAGTACTCTAACCCGATATGATCTCCCTTTATAGGTACTATGAAATTATACTCTTTATCCTACTTATTAACCCGAATATGATTCAATTAACAATTATTCATATAAGATAATTCTAATAAGACTTCGGAATCCCTTCACTTAGAATTATAACATAGAACCCTGCTCAGCAGTGAACGCACTCAATCAATAACCAAGTTATGTATTCAGACTCTACACAACAGTTAATGATGCACAAAAAGACCGTGAGTATGGATTAAAAACTCACAATCTTATACAAAATAAATCACAAGTAGTGTTGTACGGAGTTTACACGCAAAAGATAAATTAAATCATGAAACCTTCATAATCCTAGAACTACCAAAGAGGCTCTACTCCATGATTGATCTAGGAACAATCATGGTTAGTTGGAATGATCTTACTTGAAGCTCTATGAATCTCCAGCAAATCAATGTTGGACTGATCTTACTTGAGTCTCCATGTTCACCTTCACCTCCTCCTCTTTCTTACTTGGTTGCAGCCTCATATGTTGCTGCTTGCTGCTCTTGCAGCTTGCTGCACTTGCAGCCTCTCCTACAGCCTCTACTCACGTTTTTCTCTCTTATGTTGTGTTTTTCTACTCTTGCAGCTGTCTCCCTTTCATATTTGTTGTCTAATGCAGCTCCACATGCAACCACTTCTTTTATTCTTGATGTCCATGCAGCCCCTCTTTCCTTTGTCTCCTTCTTTTGTGCTGTCTTTGCAACTCTTTTCCAACTCTCTTCCTTGTCTTCTTCTTTAGGAATCTAGTTGTATGGTATGTGCTTCATGTGTTCCATGTGGATGGTGCTCTACTTTCCCATTTGCTCATGTGTGCACTACTTTCCCACTTGCTCATGTTTTCCACGTAGATTGTGCACTAAATAAGCAGGTCGAATTGTTCTTCTCTAGGTCGAATTGGATGTCGAAATTGTATTCTGCAAGTCACAGACGCTCAATTCGACCTCATGCCCTGGTCGAATTGATTTTTCCAGGTCGAATCGGAGGTCGAATCGACCTACTGGAAGTCCCAGATGCTTGATTCGACCAACCAAACAGGTCGAATTGAGATGGCGTGGTCGAATCAGCTTCTCTATAAATCACTTCGACCTCGATTCGACCTCTTGATTCGACCTGATGCCCAGGTCGAATCGATGTGTCGAGGTCGAATTGGCATTTCAGGCCTTCAATTCGACCTTGATTTGACCTGATGCCCAAGTCGAATTGCCCTGTCATGGTCGAATCCACCTTCTGCTCATGTCTTGTCCCCAATTCGACCAGAAGGCCTGGTCGAATTGACCTCATTCTGGTCGAATTGCATTCTTTCTTCGCCCAAACGGATGGCTTCGACTTCCTTTCTTCAGTTTCCAACACTTCCACTCCGGTTTCCTGCGAAAAATCACTTAAAACGGCTTTAATAACACCTGATTCGTGGTTTACACAATATATATCGGTTTACAACCAATTACAACCTTGAACACCTCATAATAGCACAAATTCAGGCGTAAGATTCGTGAATTTACACACTCATCAGTATGTGGTGCTTAGGTGTAATACATTTGTTGCCACATATGCTTATTGGACGCCAGCGACTTGGGCGAACACATTCCGGCAAGAAATTAAGTTATTCCATTAAATTAAACAAAATGGACCAAAATTTAGTACAAAAGGACCAAAATTGATAATTTAAATACTTAAGAGGACTAAATTTGGATTTCAACATAGTTACTGGATTATTTGTGATATTTTCTATATATATATATATATATATATATATATATATATATATATATATATATATATATATATATATATACATATATTGTAAGTAGGGATGTTAAACGGGCTGGACCTGAACCTACAGGGACAGACCTATAGGGTTACGGGCTAAACGGGTCACGGGTTAAGCGGTCCATGTTAAACGGGCCGTCATTTATGCGAACCTAACCCTAACCCTAGCGGGCTTCGGGCTAAACGGGCCACTAACGGGTCGGTGAATAAAAAAATAGAAAAATATTAATTAAATTTGAAACATAATTAAACATTAAAAATACATCAAATGTTGTTCTAACATTAATAATGAACTATGAATTTATAAGTTTATACGTAAAAAATAAAAAAAAAATTGGGATTTCAAATACGTTAATATTATTTGTGAATCAACATAGTTTATTTTCAATATTACTTTTTAAAATGTCTCACATACTTTATTCTTAAACTATTTTATTTTAAAATGACAAACCAACAAAAATGTAGTAAGTTAGAGGGTATTAAATTACTATTAGATATAATTATTAATAGAACTTATTTGTTAACATAAAAAATTATTATTAATTTTAATAATTTAAGTATATTATTAATTAATTTTTTATTATAAAAAATTTAATCAGGCTAATCGGCCCAGCCCTATTAACCTACGGGCTAGCCCTATAGGGCCGCGGGCTAATCGGTCCGGTCCAAAAAGGATCTGATTTAAACGGACCACTACTTATACAAACCTAAACCTACATTTTTCCGGGTTAAACGGACCGGACCTACGGTCCGGGACAGTATTAACATCTCTAATTGTAAGCCCTAAATCCTAATTTTCCCTGCCCAATTTTCATTCCAGCTGAGCTTCTTACGTAAATTTTTGAATTGAGAGCCCAGGCCCTCGTCGGCCCAGCCCCACCCAGCCTCCTCGCCGCTCCCGTCGGACCCAGCCTCGTTGCCGCCAGACTCAGTCGCCACCACCCCCACCTCCACCAGGCCGCAATTCCCAGCGTCACCCGTCGGCACATGGCGTGACGGCTGTTGCCCGTCGGCGACCATTCGGTCGTGCCTACTGTCGAGCCTCGCCGTCAGTTACCGTCATCTCATCCTGTCTCTTCTTGGTAAATATACCCCGTCCCCAACCTCTCTTCTTCTTGTCTTCTTTCCGCTCCCTCTGTGCCGTCGTATCTATCACAAGCATAAACCTTAATTTTTTTCTTTTCTAATTCAAACCAAGTACTATAATTCAATTACATATTTAAGAATTTAATTTTATGGTTACTGAAGTGATTGAGATTTTAGAATGGTGGGTGGCTGGTGAAACTGTGCAAGTTATTAATTATTAATTTGTTAATAAAACATTTATTTTCTTAGCAGATTTGTTGTTAACTTGTTGTAAGTGAAGCACTAAGGTTAATTGTTGTTTTTGGGTTATTTTACTTGACATGTGTTTTTTTTCCACTAAATTCTTTGGCAATCGGCTTTCAGCCCGTACCGAACCAAAATTTTCGGTTCGGTTTAATTCGGTAGTTCAACTACTTCGGTTTTGGTTCGGTTTCAGATATTTTTAAATCTTGGTGTTCAGTTTTTACTATTAGGTTTGGTTTGGTTTTGCACCGATGCACACCCATATTGATTGAGCTACCTGTCGCAGCAATGGCGCCAGTTCTACAGAGCAATCAACCATGGGTCGAGAAATAGTAAATTGATTAATTTCTTTACTCATGTTGTCTATTGCGCACACAAATTCACTGTTCAAACTTTTTCTCCGTGATATTTTAGCATTTATTTGGTGATGTGAAATTGACAGTCGACCGAAGCAAGTGAAGGATGTTGCTAACCAAGAAGAGGTCGTTCGAGTTCTCACCAACACTCTCGAGACGAAAAATGTAACATCAATCGACTTACTTTTTGTTTTTTCGAGGTTTGGCTTGAAAGTTCTTATTATATGTTCCTGATTTTTTGGGTTTGATTAAATTGTAGTTTCCACACATGCTGTTTTATGGACCTCCTGGTACTGTATAAACAACTACAGCTCTTGCCATTGCTTATCAGCTCTTTGGGTAATTTCTTATTTTTTTTTAAAATTTTATACTATGTGGTTTGATTGTATCTGTCTCAATAGTTGACTCTGTGTAAATATCGACTGTGTTATGCAATAATGTCTAAATCATTAAGACAATTAAAGTAGACCAAAAAAGAGGCAGATTTTGGAAATTAAAAGGTTATTTTGATTATAAATGCTGGTGGCTCAAGGAACTATCCGTCCTCTTGTTCAAGACGAGAGGCTAATTTTGTTTCTTGGTTTGCCATATGGCATATACATTATTAAGTTATTTGATCTGAATTAAGGAATCCCTTTATTCATTTTCGTTTTGAATTTACTATTATCTTTTTTCTTTAGCCCTGAGTTATACAAGTCTAGAGTATTGGAGTTCAATGCTAGTGATGATCGTGGGATCAATGTTGTTCGCACAAAAATAAAATTTTTTACTGATGTTGCTGTTGGTACTGCATGCCAGTGGTATTCTTTAATATCTATAGATTTTAGTGTTTAGCTTATCTCCCTGCATGCACTCCTATATGCTCACTTTGACACCTTTTGTCTTAACTATAGTGGTTATCCTTGTCCACCTTTTAAGATTATAATTCTTGATGAGGCAGATTCAATGACTGAAGATGCTCAGGTGAGTATCTTCGTTTTTGCATTTAAAATTTTGCATCACACAAATCATAATGGATGTTAACATTTTGCCTTGAAAGAATGCCTTGCGACGCACCATGGAAACATACACAAAAGTTACAAGATTCTTCTTCATAAGTAATTACATCAGCAGTTATCCCTCTCTCTTTGTGAGTGTTTTCTTGCTAACTGTACAAGTCATTTCTTGGAGCATAAATATTTTTGTTTGCTTTGAGTTGGCAAAGTTGAGTTGACAATATGGGATCAACTTCTGGGGATTGTTTTTGTAGTATGTGTGTAAGTTCAATGTCTGATAATTATTTTGGTAGATTGAGTGCAAGATCTGATATATGTATATTTAACTTGTCATTACTAAATTCTGATATTCCATCACCTGTTATGGACTCAGATACAGGTGTCGAGAGTTAAATATGTGTGTATGTTGTTAAGAACCAGATAACTTTTGTTTTGCATTCTCTTAATCCCATTTCTTGATCTTATCGCACAGTGTTATTACGGTATGATTTAGCAATAATATAATGTACATGAAAAGTTTAGAACTCCTTGAGATGGAAGAAACAAAAGGAGACAAACTACAGTTGCAATGTATTTTTCGCAAGCGCAGGATAACCCGCAATCTCTTTCCAAGAGGAACTGTTAAAGTGTAATCAGTGTCATATAATAGTAATTATCTAAAATTTAACATGGAGAACTGTCTTTAGTTAGAACGAGCTATATTTATATGATTTTGTGATGTGTGGATGGGTTGGAGTGGATTCAATATAGCTACTTCAAATGGAGCTATTTTCAGATTGGCTAGTCTGCATATGTGATGCACTGATGCATACTGTTATCATGAGAAGTGACTTTATGAATTATTTGTTTGCTACAGAATTATAGAACCCCTTGCATCTAGGTGTGCAAAATTCAGATTCAAGTCACTTACAGAAGATATTATGACCACTCGCATTCTATATATTTGCAAGGAGGAAGTTCTTAACTTGGATTCTCTCTATTTGACACGCAAATAATGTATGATGTTTATAATGCAGGCTCTCTCAACCTTAAGTTCTATGTCTCAGGGTGATCTGCGTCGTGCTATAACATATCTACAAGTAAGGCTTCTGTGATTTTCAGTTTACTTAAAATTTTATCATTAAACTAAAAGGTTCCTCAAATAACGTTGAGATATCTGAATGCATATTCTTTTCTGAAATCTTGGAACTAAACATTCAATGAGGCAAGAATCCTATCAGCTTCAAAACATTGCTTTTATTCTTGAAAATATTTGAAAACCATAGATTGATAATGAATTGTTGATTGTGTGTGGCATTAAAATAGTTCAGTTTGAAATTCACTCGTGATGGATGTAAGTCAGTATGCTAATTTTCACATTCCCTGATGAATCACTGTTTTGTTCTTTTTTAAAAAAAAAATTAATTCGTACAACAAATGATCTCTTATACATTCCCATATATTCCAGGGTGCTGCTCACTTATTTGGATCTTCTATTTCGTCCAAGGACCTCATAAGCGTGCCCGATGTAAGTTTTACTTGTTGTGAACAATGACGTCAGATGATTAAATACAGAGTGATAACATGATTGCCTGTTATCAGATCATCCTGGAGGATGTTGTGCAAGATCTCTTTTCCGCTTGCAGAAGTGGTGATTTTGACAAGGCTAACAAAGAAGTAAAAAATGTGATTGCTGAAGGATATCCTGCTTCTTAGATGCTCACTCAGGTCAGATTAATGTAACTTTTTTGATCATTTGTTTTGTTTCTTTCCAGGTAAAAGCTAACCTAGTTTACATTTCAGTTGTTCGATGTAATTGTTGAATCGTACGATATTTCTGATGAACAGAAAGCAAGAATATGCAAGAAGTTTGGAGAGGCAGGTAAGGTTATATAACTTATTTTGCTTTCATTCCCCCTTTAAACTAAAGCCACACACAGTCTCTTGAAAATAACTCTTGCAATTTACAAATTACATATTGTGTATAAACCTCTCTAAAGATCTATATTGTGGAATACTAACTTAGATCAGCTGGAACTCTAGAACACACCATCATTTTTCTCATGGTGCAAGTATCACTAACCACACCATTGTGTGGCGTTTGGCAGTGTCTCTCAGAAGGAGCAGACGAGTACTTACAACTGTTGGACGTGGTTAGCAATACAATGCGCGTGCTCAATAACTTGCCTCAGGAATTTCCCCTTGGGAGTTAAGTGTCCATCTTCTTCAGGCAAGCGCTATTAAACTCTAACTACTCCTAGAAACAACAATCATGTAATTCATAACAGTCGATCAACTCAACTTCCTGTTTATGCACGAATCGATGAGGCATTTGGATAGTTAGGGTTTGCATTACATTTAGTTCTTCTTTCTATGAAGTATGAAATTTTTTGTTTAAAAGCAGAAAATGGAATCTTATACTCAAATAGACTAATTTAAGTATCACCCTAAATGAATTAGTTTGTCAACTTAAATACACATCATGGACCCTAATACCCAGGATGACATTTTTGTGAGACTGCTTAACGTTGATACTGTTTGTATGTTATCTTAAACAATATAAATTTTTATCTAAGATATTATATTTTTTATTAAAAAAATTAATACTTTATTTACATTGTGAATTGTTCATAAAATAATACACTAATCATTATATAACTTTTCATTATTTCGATTTTTTTTATTAAGACGTTATAATTTCATCGGTTTTACAAGTGTATGTCAATATTCAATTTGAAAATTTTTCGTTATTTCATATATTTACAAGTGTCTGTCAATATTCAATTTGAAGAAAGTCATCATTCACTTATACTAGTATTATTTTATGTGTGATGAATTTATTTAAAAAATTGTTAATTGAAGGTTTAAATTGATGGAGACTGTAAACATGTCACGCATGGGTTTGGCCATGATTTTGAATTTTTGATTCCATAAATATTTCATTGGAGGCCTGATGTATATTTAATCATTTTGCCTTGCAATAGAATAACTTCTTCCTCAAGATGCAATCTCTCCAATGTCAAAGTTGAGGCCATACATATTAATACACCTACCATTTTTCATATATTGTATAGTAAGTTGTAAATCACCTATAATTAACTTAAATTCCAATCATAAATAAAATACCAAAACCTTGTGATTTAGATGAATGATGATTAAGAAAGTTGATAGCAAACCATTAATATATGTTTTCAATTTAAATTTTAAAATCACTTCCATGTATTATTGGATTTTAAACTGGTTCTTTTGTACATGACAACAATTATCCTTCGAAAATAACTATATAACACAAATATTAATCCATATCTCTCATACTTATATTTATACGATTCTATAGAAATTGAATCTATGAAATGTAACTTTTGAGTAATACATATAGATCTTAATAAGTATTTTCTTTCTTATTTCGATTGGATATAAGTAAAATTTTTTATCTAAACATAATGAAAGTTAATTTGTTCAGTTTTACATAATCACTATAGTAACAATAAGAGTGTAATTAATAAAATTCAGATGTTAAAAGTCTCAATTGAAATAGGAGTGAAGTTTTAAATTTTTAATTAATAGTAATTTTTTAATACTAGAAACAAACCTAAAACATATGCTTATTAATAATAATAAAAAAAGGGTTAGTTTAAACACACACCCTCTTTATTGAATACACACTCCACTTATTATATAATTAAAAAATATATTTTTAAAATTTCTAAATTATCCTTGTATTATTAAATACATACCCCTATGTATTTTATACACATCATTCGATCCTCCTGCGTTATCTCACCTTTTAATCTTTTTAACATTAGTCATTTTTTTTCTTATTTACATGATAAATGTGTGTTATCCTTCTTTGCACCTTTCGCCTCCAACTAAACTTAATAAATGCTTGAATGGAAGTAACTCTCGCCCAAAGGGAGAGATTTAATCAATACCACGGTACGAGTAAAATTTGAGATATGGATAAATTAATGAGTTTCTGCTTATTTTATATAAATCTCTTATTTGATTTCATCAATGAAATGGTTTCGGCTTGTAACAAAAATGGGATAAATTAATGAGTTTCTTCTTATTTTATATAAATCTCTTATTTGATTTCATCAATAAAATGGCTTCGTCTTGTAATGAAAATGGGATAAATTAATGAGTTTCTTCTTATTTTATATAAATCTCTAATTTGATTTCATCAATGAAATGGCTTCGGCTTGTAATGAAAATGGGATGGTATTTGTGTAGTGTCGCCATGGAGAATGAGAGAGATACCAACGTCAGTGAAATATTTTTTCTGTCGTCACTTTCATTGGGGATTCAATTGTTATTCGTCCACATACTCTTTAATTTTTTCAATTGAATAAATTAAATAAAGGAATTAAAATAGTTTCATACACCAGTAGATTTAACCGTAAGAGAATTGAGGATTTTAAATGGTGTATGATCTTAAAACTAAAATAAGGTAATTTTGGAGTTTTAAGGAGTGTGTATATAATAAAATTAGGATTTAAAATATTAAAAAGGTGTGTATTAAATAAAGAGTGTATATTCAATAAAAATGGGTGTGTATTTAACCATACTCTAAAAAAGTTACATAATTTCTTAGTTAAAAGAAAAAAAAATCCAAACATTCACCAAAACATGTTCGGACAAATTTAAACCTTATAATACCCTATGACGAAGCATTTGAAACTTCGATTGGGCCCCACCTAACTCCATTTCCTACGCCTTTGATCAAACTTATTAATCCATTGATAACTACCACTATTTTAATTTCAAAATAATTAATAAATCAACTCTATAAATACATCACCACACTCCAATTTCAAGCTCCACTTTTTCTCACTCTCTTATACACTCACAATCATCAAAATGGATGATTCGCTCAAGAAACCCGGATCCGTTCCATTCAAGTGGGAGATCCGACCCGGTGTTCCCAAGCTCCAGAAATAGCACCCTGACCTGGTTCCTCACCTCTTCGAACCTGGGTCCAAAAACCGGGAGCCAAAGCAATCGCTAATGAGCAATCCATTTCAAGAAACTCCAAGGAAACTAAAACCACCACCAGCCAGGTTATACTTCTCACTCCAAAATGGAGCTCCGAACCCGATCCAAATCTTCCCGTGGGTCGACACACTCAACTTCAAATCGGTTCAGCCTGTTGGATTTGGCCCGACCCGACGTTGTTTCTTCGGGTGGGTGCTTTCCATCCTCGATGGCTATGTGAAAACTTAAAATTGTTAAGAAGGGAAGTGTGTGTCCAAGATTCACGCCCGACTACTATTCGGATCTTGAGAGCTCATCAAGATGGTCCGTTTCAAGTAGGAAATCCGTCTCGTCCTCCTCCTTCGCCTTGTCGCCCCGACCTATTTGAGATTCGGATTGGACGGGTTTCGGGTTATTTTAGGGTTAAATAAACCACACTTGTGACACAAAATTTCATTTGGTTTGGATGTTTTACTAAATCCATTGTGCATTATGCAATTATTACTCACTTATGCATATTTACACATAAGATATGAGTATGAAATAAGTCATGAATGAATGTTAAATCACTTCTGAGTCCTGACCCAGATGTTATTAATTTTTTTTATTAGTATATATTAGTATTATTGATGTAGGAGTATTAATTATTGGGTGAGACTAAAATGGTATAAAATAGAAAATGTCTCTAGTGAATAATAGACCTAATAGATTAACCTATATCACGGTTTAGATAAGTGTTTCTTTTTTTGAAAAGCTAAATATTTATATGTGATCAAGTGCATCCTTATATTAGAATTAATAATAATTGATAATGATTCAATAATTTATGAATAATTAATGAAAATTTATAGCGATTCAGTAATTTATTCTACGATCCATTTGTAGAAAAAAGAAAATGATACTCTTTCATCTCAACTTTTCTTCCTAGTTATTGTAAACTTGAATTTAAGAAATTTTGTTAGTGTAATATACTCCCTCCGTCCCGTCCAAACGTCACCGGTTGCTTTTTGTGCGTAGATTAAGGAGTATTATAATTTTATGTATAGTGACTAGTTGTATTAGTAGTGAGTGATGGTCCACATGTTGTACATTTTTACTAAAAATGAGAAATAAAGACATTTGAATTGGACACCCAATATAGTAAAATTGTAACCTTTTAATGGGATGGGGGAGTAACATTTTTAGATAATAAATAAATTATAAAATATGAGTAATAAATTTTTTATTGGGATGTACTTGATGGGAATATAAATGTGAGACATTTCTGGATAAGTGTTCCTTAAAATGAAATTAAAAGTTAAAGTAATTTGAATACTGATTTTTAAGTCTTTCTTTTTCTCATCTTTCAATCATATTATACTCTACTATATTATTAGGGTTTAAATTAAAAGGAAAAAGATGATTCACACCCAATTCACAAGAAACTAACTCTTTATAAGATTGGTCAATATATGAAAGTGAATAGTATTTCTTAGATATATTGATGTTATTGTTACCAGATGAGTAGTCAAGAAATAACATATGACCCATTAAAACTCACCTAGTTGGGCCCAATTATAAAGCCCAAAGAGAAAATTATAGAAACCCAAATACACAAGTCACAATGTCAATGTGGCGGTCCAATAAAAAAGAAGCCTCTTTCGGATATTAATTTTTCATCATTTCGATTTACCATTGATCATAATTATACTCTCAAAGCTAATTCAATCTTTCTATTTATTTACAACAAAAAAGTATCATAATTCTTTTTCCATCTCTGAATTTTTTTTTTTTTTATTTAGATTGGAGCAGTTGAGAATACCTTTTGTTAATAATGACAACTAATTGGTAAATTGTTATATTTGAGCTATACAGTAGGCCCTCCTTCAAAGCTATAAAGCCCCATTTTAATACTTCTATTTTCACGTATAATAAATTATTTTATATTATAATTAATTAAAAGTGCATACATAAACTAAATTACTTTGTGAAAGAATAAATTAGAATTTGTCTCATATTGCGTTATCTCAATCAAGAATGTATCCATTCTCAATAATAATACTTCATTATATTTTTACTAATTTTTTATTTTGGTTATCCCACATATTTTACATTCGATTAATAGTAAAAGTACATTATATTTGATTACGTACTTTTTCAGTTTACCAATAGCATCTGGAAAATGTATATGAAGATATCTCAAATGAATTAGACCCCAATTGAACTTGGCAACTCTTTAACATATTCCAACCGGGAAGAATAATGTACGTACAAATTTTGCATTCTCTTCTTCGATAGAGTTCCGTGCACCTCCAACATATCGAGCTCCTAAAATAGAATGTGCTAGATCATGCATCTTGAAACATTTGTTGCATATCAACCAACAATTTCTTCCAACAAAGAGCTCAGCAGAAGATGATCTAAAAATCTGGCACCCACAGTCTCCATGTTACTTGTTGGATCAGTTTGAAGAAATCCTTCTGCCATCCAAAGACGTATTAAATCTTCTTTGTTAATTTCATCTCCTTTTGGGAAGATGGAACATCAGTTTGAAGAAATTCTTCTGCCATCCAAAGACGTATTAAACCTTCCTTGTTAATTTCAGCTCCTTTTGGGAAGATGGAACAGTAAGCAAAGGTGAAGGCAGATGATTATAGCTCAATTTCAGTATCTTTGAGATAGCATCTCCTACAACATGATATGAGACCCATTTCTCTTGAATGGAGGCCCATTCATCTTCAGATTTCCCGCGCAGCACTCTCCCTAGGATGTTGGCAGCTAACGGCAAATCTTGACATCTTTTAATAATATTTCTTCCAGGGTTTCACACTCTTGTGAGATAACATGATCTCTTTCTCCAAAAGTTTGTGCTTTGATAATAGACCAGCAAATATCTTGTGGTAAGCCTTGTAGCATATGAAAAGGAGATGTTGCAACACTTCTACTTTTGGAGGTAAAAATGATGCAGTTTCCCTTTGTAGAAGTAATTCCAGACAAGCCATTCTTAAAATCTTCCCACTTGAGCCCATCTTCCTCCCAGACGTCATCAAGAACAAGAAGGTACGTTTTACCTGCCAAAGCCTGCTGAAGCTTTCCCATAACAGCTTGCCTTTCATTAACTTCAACCTTCTCTAATGTCAATGTCTCCAGAATTTTCTTGAAAAGTGTAAGGGAATCAAAAAATGGGGAGACATGGACCCAAATATGAGTTTCCATTCTTTTTTACACTTAGCGTGCTAATGTTGTCTTCCCCCTTCCACCCATTCCGACAATTGGATGGACGGTGAACACTTGGTCTTTGGGGACATAGATCAGCGTCTTCACTATTTCATTCACATCATCATCTATTCCGAGAAAAATAGGATCGGAAGTGATTGAATCAGTTGGTGAAGAGGCAAATAGACTGGTTGCTTCTGTGTTGACTGCTTGAAACTCCTTGTTGATTTTTCTAATTCTATGACCCCATCTAAGACCTCTAAATGAGAATAAAGATTGGAATGTTTGCGTTGGTGTCGTGAGCTTGAGCTTGTGATATTTACGGAGACGATGATAATCGATCTCATCCAGAATATTGTAACCCCTGAGGAGATCTCTCTCTTTTTCATAATGTCATAAAATTCTATGGTTGTTAATGGATCTCTTTGCTTGAATATGGTGCTCGCGTGTGAATTAATTTTCACTTTCTAGCGTATTTCTTGCTATGTTTCTAACGAATACTATTGATTTGAGATTAGCTTAACCCATATGTCCAGGAAGCATTAGATGTGCTTTATAATAACATTTTTGCTTACCACACTGCACAAAAGCAGTTGAGAATATGAAAGTAAGAAGTGCAGTGATTTATTTTAGTTCCTGTTAGAGTGTAACCTGATTAAGTATTAAACGGTTCAACTCTCTATCAGCTTAAGCTTTTAGATGAGGTGGTCGTTTAACATGGTATCAGAGCCCATGGTTAACAAAGGTCCAGGGTTCAAACCAGGCAAAAATTCTCTGCCTGCATGTGAGGGGGCGTGTTAGAGTGTAACCTGATTAAGTATTAAACGGTTCAACTCTCTATCAGCTTAAGCTTTTAGATGAGGTGATCGTTTAACAGTTCCCAATTCAAGCATTTTTTCTCTCTCAATGACACACACATCCATATCTTCTGGTTTATATGTAAAAGAGTGGCACAAAGTATTCTAGTTCCTGTTCATTTTCGTAGTCTGAATTTTCTGATCGATGGTGTTAAATTCGAAGGTTTTGGAAGGTCGGTCAGGCTGTTATTCTAGCATGCTTTAGGCTCTTTCTTACTCCCTCCATCCACTTGAAACGTAGTTATTTGTTTTTTGCATGTGGATTAAGAAGTACAACAATTTAATGTATTTTGAGGTGAGAGAAATAATATTTTAAAGTATAGTGGGTAGTTGTATTAGTGTTGAGCGTGGGGTCATGTGTGGTCACATCAATCTAAAAAAGGAAATGGATACTTTGTAATGGGATGAACCAAAATGGCAAAATGAATACGTATCAAGGGGACGGAGGAAGTATTTGTTTTTGTTCACTAGAATGATTTTACCATGAATATCCGTGCTTGAATCAAAGTTAGGTTTTCGCTTTTCATTGTCTATATCTTGAAACAATGCTTGATTAGTGCTTGGGCTTTAGCTTGATAATGTATTTTAGGTGTTTTAAATTGTGTGTTGAATATGCATGATAGTAGTTAATTTGTGTTAATGAGTGGGTATCAAGATATTAGCTAAACTTAATTATAATGCTATCTTTGTTATGAAAAAAATTGCCTGTTGAGAAAGGGAAAGGAGTGAGCTTATGGTCAATGATTACAAAAGTATGCGTTACAGTTTACTTCAATGAGCCTCTCTCATCTCTGCAGAGATGTTTTGAACATGTGGAATATTTACATCTTCTTGACCGAGCTTATCTTTGGGGAAAAAAGGTATGAGGCTGCATACTTTATTGGCTGTATTTGACATGCATTACTTTAGATGAGATTCCTTTATAAATAAATTAATTGGCCATCATATCTCATGAGATGTATAGCCGATTTTTTCCCCTTGAATGTAATTTAGGACTTGATGTTGACTGAGAAAATCTGAAATGTTATCTTTGAATGAATCATGGAGCATGTTAGGGATGTCTAACAAGCAAAAGAAGTTTAGTGACTATATATATACCTGAGTGTTTTTATTTACAATACTGTTCATTTTGGCTGAAACAGTGGAATCAAGGAAAGGAAACGGACAGTTATTTGCGCATGAGGTGATACTCTTTCCACTATGAAGACATGGGCATCCCAGGGGAAATTGTGAAATTTGGGGCTTACCAAAAGCACCGAGCATCCAAGGCACCCCTCTCTCGTCATGCATCATGGCAAACATATGTGTTATGATTCTTCAATCATGAGAAATATTGTTTCTATAAAAGATAAGATTGTGGTATGTTTACCAGATGGTAGTACACAAGAGGTGGAACATGAAGGAGAAGTTACTCTCACTCCCCATATAACATTAAAACATGTGTTATACATACCAAGTTTCAAGTATAATTTGTTGTCTGTTTATCAACTTTGCTCAGATTTAAATATGCAGTGCGTATTCTCTGGTTCTATTTGCTCTATACATGACCTTCAGACTAAGAAAAACATAGCAGAAGGAAGGCTGATGGGAAACCTATATGTGTTAAAGAATAAAGGGGGGACAAACACGGCTGCTTTCACAGCTTCTATTGATGGTTGGCACAAAATAATGGGGCATGCTTCTATCAATGCTTTAAAACATTTACATTTTCTTCAGAATAAGTGTAATGATGATTCTATAAAATCACTCAAAAGTTGTGACGTTTGCTTTAGAGCGAAGCAACATAGATCACCTTTTACACATAGTTCAATTAAAACAAACTGTTGATTTGAATTGATACATGTGGATGTTTGGGGGCATTATAAGGATACTTGTTTTACCAATACACCTTATTTCCTAACTATTGTGGATGATTATAGTAGAGCTACTTGGGTCTATCTTATGAAACAGAAATCTGAGGTGTATGGTTTGCTAAAAGATTTCATATTGATGGTGGAAAGACAGTTTTCACATAAAATTATAAGGGTAAGAAGTGATAATGGGGCAGAATTTTGGAGTATGAATCTACTGTTTTTTTTTAAAACACAAGGGATTATTCATGAGAAGACTTGTGTGTACACACCACAACAAAATGGTGTAGTTGAGAGAAAGCACATACATCTCTTGGAAATGGCAAGAGCCTTCTTGTTTCAAGCTGGTCTTCCTACTACTTTCTGGCCTTTTTCTGTACTTACTGCAGCATTTGTTATCAATAGACTTCCTAGTGGAATTTTACAGTGGAAAACTCCATTTGAGATATTATATAACATGCTTCCAGATTACAGTAGACTTAAACCTTTTGGTTGTTTCGCAGCTAATACACAACCTAGTAAAGGGAAATTTCATCCAAGATCCATTAAATGTTTGTTCTTGGGTTATGTCCATGGTAAAAAAGGTTACAAGTTGTACGGCTTGGAGCGTGGTGATATTATTGTCAGCAGAGATACTACATTCTTTGAGAATATTTTTCCCTATCAATCCTCAGTTTCAACTTCAATTTTGTCTACACCAGCGAATGAGTTTGATAGGGTAAGAGCCACTGATTTATCTGTTCCATCAATAAGGACTCACCCACCATCTGATTTAGATTTACAGGTTTCTGCTGAGCACTCTGTCCAACAATCAGATTCCAGCCCTCAAATGGAACCTTCCATGGAAGCCCCCAGAAGAAGCACAAGGATTACTAAACCCTCAGTATGGAAGAAGGATTATGTTTGCAGCTTATATGATGATTATTCAGTTTCACAAGCCTTTTCCACCAACATATCTGCTGAGCATGAGCCTAAGCACTATGGAGAAGCAGCTACTAAACCTGAGTGGATTGATGCTATGAGGCAGGAACTACAAGCCTTGGAAGCTAATGAAACATGGGAATTGGCTCAATTACCTCCAGGAAAGTCTGCCATTGGAAGTAAATGGGTATACAAAATTAAGAGAAAGGCAGATGGGTCTGTTGATTGGTATAAAGCAAGACTAGTGGCAAAGGGGTATAATCAGCAACATGGAATGGATTACATTGATGTCTTCTCACCAGTCGCTAAACAAGTTACTGTGAGAATTTTCTTTAGTGTGGCAGCAATGAAAGGATGGGGTATACATCAGTTGGATGTTAATAATGCATTTTTGCATGGATCATTGTCAGAGGAAGTCTATATGTTTTCACCTCAGGGATATGTGAAAGCAAAAAAGGGACAAGTTTGTAGACTTATAAAAAGTTTATATGGTCTCAAACAAGCCTCAAGGGAGTGGAACCTGGAGTTGTGCAACAAGCTTGCTCTATTTGGCTTAGTTCAATCTAAGCATGATCATTGTCTTTTCACAATGAAGAAAGATGGTAATTTCATGGCTATATTAGTTTATGTGGATGATATATTGATAATTAGTTATCAATTGGATTTCGTAGATCAGCTTAAGCAATATCTTGATAAAGCTTATACCATTAAAGATCTTGGACTTGCTAAATTTTTCTTGGGGTGGAAATTGACAGAAATGAAAATGGCATCACCCTTTGTCAGAAAAAGTATATACGTGATATACTAGAAGATGCTAAGCTTACTCTTTGCAAACCAGCATCTACACCATTGCCAGTGGGATTAAATCTTTCATCCACTGAAGGGATCTCTTTGAGTCAACCTGATCAATACAGAAGACTCATTGGAAGATTGTTATATCTTACGTTAACCAGGCCAGATATCACTTATGCTGTTCAACAGCTCAGCCAATTTATAAACTCTCCTACTTCTGCCCATTGGAGTTCAGCCTTGCACGTTTTGAGGTATCTAAAGGAACTATGTCTCTTGGACTTTACTATCCAGCAAGTTCATCTCTTACACTTGAAGCTTTCTCTGATGCTGATTGGGCCACCTGTCGTGATACTAGGAGATCAGTCACTGGATATTCTATCTTCTTAGGAGGATCATTAATCTCTTTCAAAAGTAAGAAGCAAGTCACCGTGTCGCATTCGTCGGTGGAGGCAGAATACCGAGCTCTTGCTTCTACAGTCTGTGAGTTGAGATGGATTCATTATATTCTCCAGGATTTCAACATTTTTTTGAGCTCCCCATTCCACTTCATTGTGATAATAAGGCAACAATTCATATCACGGCCAACCCGGTTTTTCATGAACGAACAAAGCACCTAGATATTGACTGTCACTTAGTTCGAGATTCTTATAAAGAGGGCTTTGTTCTTCCAACCTTTATTTCTTCCAGGTTTCAAATTGCAGACGGCTTTACCAAAATTCTTGGAGGAACACAATTTCAGACTTTCGTTTCCAAGTTGGGTATGAGAATCATTTCTCCTACTCCAACTTGAGGGGGGCTGTAGGAATTATGATAAGTTATGGTGCAATAATATGATAATAATGTGATATTATTGTGATGTTATGGTGAGTAATGGAGCATGATTTGGGGAGTATAATTAGCTGGTATTTATTCACTTATGAATTAGCCTATAAATAGGATATGTAATCTTGTATCCTGATATATTGAAATAATGTCTTCTAAATAAAATTTTCTTCCAGTTTGTTATTTTCTGCAAACTTAATCCATGTATTTCATGGAATTCTTATATTATTAACAGGATCGCCACGTCGTCGCCGCCAATCCTGATACTGACCGGCCACCGCGTTACCAAGGACGGAATCTCCTTCCATGTTCTTGCAAGATCCTCGTTTGGAATTCGAGGGGCACACATACCCCCCTCCTTTGGGCCTTAATCGGGTGCGGGTGGTACGGAATCAAAACGTGGATCAATGGAGAAGCCATTTTTTCTTACTTATTCCAAGAATTATTAAACAGTAATCTCTTGCTAAACCCTTCTCTTGGTTAGGAACTTACCCCTCAAATTTGTATGCTTTATCGTCTTCTGGTCGCTCCAGTTGGATTTGTGTGGAATGAGATTGATTCGATTAGAGAATCGGAAAAATACTCTACGTACAACAATTATGATTCTTCTCGGCTCTTCCTTGCAGCCAATGGAAATTCCGACGAGAAGCAATGAACTCCGGCTATGATTGCGGCGAACTCCGGCTAGGGGCGGCTATTCATAGTTTGTTATCGGAGAGGAGGATATGGCAGATTTCAATATTCTGCCAGCAAACATTCAAAAGTGGAGGGTGATTTGGCATAATAGTGACGTGTCAGCATACAAGTGGAAGGATGATAATGCACATAGTACAACACGTCAGCACGGGCAGACCTCCCGCTGCTCGGTGGCTTGATTTGAAAAATGGGATTAAGGTCGAGTATTTATTTATAAATATTGAAAAATTTGGACTAATCCGTAATTGGCGAAAAGGTTGAGATTTTTAATGTAATTAACATATTTTTAAATATACATTTATATAATTGGAAAGAAATGACGAGAAAAATGTTAATATATTCTACAATATAATTAGGTATACATTTCTATAATAAATTTTGTTACGAATTTATTTTTTTAAGAATATTAATAATTATTTAGGGATAGAAACTATTAGGTACAATGTATAATCTATTATTACTTCTAGGTGCATAGACTTAAAATTATTACTATGAGATACAAAATTTTATTGTGCAATTACAATATTATCCTTTAATTCAATTCTCTGCACTATATGATTATGTATAATTAAATTGTTGCACAATTGATGAAGGGAGAATTTACAAACTTAATTAAAACTCCATTTTAGGCGAATAATACTGCACAATTAGTAATAATTTTGCACAATTAGTAAATAATTTTGAACAATAATTTATACACATATTTTTTCAGCGAATAATGACTTGAATAATTTTGCACAATTAATGAATAATTATGCATAACCAATTAATAATTTTTCACAACCTATTAATAATTTTGCATTAACATAATTTAAATTTTTTAAGATTAACTCCACTGATCTAGGGTTTCCACCGAATGGATTACATGAATACAAATCAATACAGACCGAAAATGCACCAAAAATAATTACATGTCTATTGATTAACAAAATAAATCATCGGTAAAGCAGAGTAGCACAACTCAAATCTAATTTGAATGTTTAAGATGATGATAGACGAGTAATTCAACAAAGGGCACAAAGACCATAACCAAAACCATGACACAGGGAAGTTCTCATGAAATTATTTAAAAAAAAGAACTCCTAATAATTTGGTTCCACTGCGTAGAACTTGGATTGTGCATTCTCCCCTTTCTCAAAAGCAATTACTGGATTGTTCTCTACGACTTCATCTGCGTTGGCATAATCAATTCGACTACTTCGATTTCCGAAGCCACCTTGTATATGTCGACGACTAGGACCTCTACATCCTCGACGCCCTTCTGTTGGGGGAACTCCGAAGAGCGCTGCCCAAATGAAAAATTGACGAATGGGAGGCGAAGGCTTCTGAGGGTTGAAGGAGGTTCTAGTGTTGGGTGGCGAATGATGACAGGGTTGAAGGAGGTTATGATGTTGTTTCTATTAATTAGCCTTATAAATAGGTGGGATGGGGTGGATGATAGATAAAAAATTAATTTTAAATATTTAATTAATATTAGGGTTATATTAGGTATGTTACTCTAATTTTTAGTATCTATTAATAATAAATTTAAATGCGTGCACCTTACAGTAATAATGCTTAATAGTTTGTACTAAAAAGTATTTAATCCAATTATTTATATTCTTAAGTTTTTTAATCTTTTCTTATAATAATTACAACGTAAATATTTGTTTTTAAAATATAATAATAATAATAATTAATTAATAAAGATTTTCAATTAGTCACAAATTTCTAAGTATTTATACTCTATAAATTATATTAAAATTTTTATTAATTGTTAAATAAAAATTAAATTACATATATTATTTTAAATAATTGAAAATTTAAAATATATTTAAAATTAAGATTAAATTAAAAGAAGTTTCATATATATGCCTTGATTAATATTTTCAAGTATTAATTAATAATATTAACTTATGTTCAACCAATAAAAAGTTAACACGTGTTTTCAAAATGTACATTTCATTAGAATGTGACACATATCGAGATTAAATATATACATTTTCAAAATGTACATTTCATTAAATACCTAGTGGATTTACGGTTAAAAAAATGTGTTTACCATTTTAAGTTGGTTAATATCGAGATTAATGTTGTTTTATTAATTTACGGAAGCATATTGTGTCTAATATGGTCGTAATGGACTATGTTTATTTTGAAACCAAGAAAGAGATAAAATTTGAAAGAAAATTGAGTAAAAAAATATAGGAGTTTTATTATTAATTAATTAATTAATTAAAATAAAAATAAAATATGGTAATAGTAAAAGGTGAGGAATTAGCCAAAAGGGGTTTTTTTTTTATTAATTAATTTATAAAAGTTGGAGAGAAAATATGATTCTTTATTAGAAGATGAAAGGCTAGATGTACCAAAATGGATGATCTTGGGAGTAAAGATTAGGGTCTTGGTTGACTCTTATTCTATTAAATAACGAAAAAACAAAGGATGAAATACCTTTTGAAAACATACGCATAGCACATGTTTAGTTAGTAGATATTTTTAATATTATTGCCACTTGGCTCTTTTTTATTGGTACATGATTTATATACATTCTGCAAAACTTGTAACTACTCTTCAGATTTTTACATAATGAAAATAGCGTTCTTCTTTTGATCTTCTAACTGCTATAATGAAATTCCTTTTCTGCTACTATGATTTCTTCTTACTCCTATGAGATTTAACACCTTGCTTTGAAGTTCTTCCAATTTTACATAAGTTAGAATATTGAACTATGTACAATTTCTCCCGGTTGCAGAGCATCCATCACCAATAATTGTCAGAAAAAAGAGGAGTTGATATTCGGTGCACCCGAGTGAAAGGGTGCACCCATATGTAGATAACATTTTATTCTACTCCCTTCATCCAGTTTCAAACTTTATGTTTGAGTTTTGCACGTAGATTAAGGAATGCAGTATTTTGATGTGTAGTGAGGTGAGAGAAATAATATTTTAATGTAAATTGAGTAGGTGTATTAGTGTGATGTGTGAGACCATAGTGAGAGAAATAATTAATTTGTATGGGTCCCATTTACCAAAATGGAAAAGTAAAGATTGAAATGGGACCCTCAAATTAGAAATATGTAAATATTGAAATGAGACGGAGGGAGTATATTGTATACATGTTTCTTAATAATTGTATACTTTTTTTCACACTCAATTTTTCATTAAAAAAACTAGCATCTATATGTGTATAAATTAATAGTATTCAATAGTGTATATACATATTTTTTTAATAATTGTATATTTTTTTACACTCAAATTTTCATTAAAAAAACTAACAAAAAATTCATTAACAAAGTGTTTACATTTTTGTTCATAATTGTATATTTTTTTGTTTATAATTGTATATGTTTCTGAAAATAGGTGCACCGTACACTGGGGTGCACCCAGGTGCACAGTAGTATTAGCCTTAAAAAAAGTATATTCCATTCGCCCGAAATATAGTCTTTTATTTTTGTGCATGTTGATTAATGAGTATTATTATTTAATGTGCAGTAGGTAGTTGTATTAGTGGGATTGTGGGTATTTGGGTGTGTGTGGGTTCCATGTGTGCAGAAAAGGAAATGACCATCTTTGAGACGGACGACCAAAATGAAAAAAAGATTCTCTTTTGAGTGGACAGAGAAAGTACAATTCAAACTAAACTCTAAAATCGAACAACACTTTGTGTTCAATTATAAGGAGCTAACAGTAATAACTAGACAAATCAATCATTTTTGTTTTGTCGTAAATCGAACAATATTGTTCTGTTATAATGTCCGAAAATTTTGAATTTTCACAATGTTGAAGCAGACATCGCATTTGTATATACACATTTCTATAGGCGTTGGATGTCCTATTACACTTTGGTATTACATCTGCTGTTACACACGTTAGATGAGTGACGCGTGTGCGGAGTAAAAAATCTCAACCATTCCCCTTAGGAACGATTGTTAGGGTATATATTAGTCTATCCTACGTGTCAATCATCCAACGGTTTGTAACAGGAGATGTAACACCAAATGTAACAGAAGATCCGAACCGATAATTAGACAAGAGCAAAGATGTATAGTAAACCTGCTGGCTTAACCATTCTGGCAATTCTTCCAAAACCATCTAATGTTAACTTGGAAAGACAAGTGAGGTGTTGAATTTGATTGGGAATAGACTTCCAATCTTCCTTCCCATACAAGTATAATTCATGAAGTGATTGGCAAGCAGCTTCCAACACACCATCAACAACTTTCTTGAAAGAAATGCAATCCCATGAACTCAATGACTGTTGTACCCCTATGGTTAACTCATGCAAGCAACCAAGAGAAGGAGTGCTCTTTTTAAATTTGCCAACCTTGGGAACACCAGTGTTTAGAAGAGTTAATTCAGTAAGGAGAGGCATCTTATTTAGACTATCTATTATAGTCAGCTCACTGCAGTCTTTGATTGTCACCTTCTCTTCCGCCATATTCGGCAGTGATTCCTTACTGTTGGAGGGTTCCGCCTACTGCGATACTTGCCGCTGTGGCTTTGAGACCGACGCCTCTAAACCCTCCATCGGTAAATCTGCTTCTGTTTTCTGTATATGCTTCGCATTTTCTTTGATCTGCCAAATATGCCCTTCGTCTTCATACAATTAACATTCTGCTTTGAAATTCCCTTGAAAAATCCTTTTTATGGAGTTTTTTTTTTCTTTTTTTTTCTGCAAATGTGGATTGGGTAATTTTATGTGGATAAAATAATATATCATAAAATAGTTCTTAGTTTTCTTTAAAGTAATTTGTATGTCAGGATCAAATTGTAAAATCTAATGTAAGGATATGTATTACAGTCATCTTATGGGGGAAATAAGATGAAGAAGGAACTTTTTAATGAAACCCTCCTTCAATCAAGAAGAAAGCAAAATAAATCTGATATCAAAGCAAAAGAAAACCAACGTATCGAAGTCAATACCAATGTGACATAATCAACATTGATTAGAGTAGTTTCCATTTGTATTTCACAACGTTTGAAGAATTGTGTTGTTTCTGCATTTTTAATGTAGGTATACTTTATTATTTCAGTTTCTATGCCCTTGGATTTTGCCAATTCTTTTTTAGTTAAAAAAAGACTAATTTTGGTTAAAGTTAAAACACTACCGCTATTCTCATACAATATACTCCATACTATATAATTAGTTTCTCCTGAATCCTTATAAGTTTATCACAAATTCCCCTTGGTATTTTCATCTTCATTTCAAGTGTTTGAAATCAACATCAATCCATTGCAGGCGCTGTAGTTAGAGTCGAGTGCACAGACAGAAAAACCTCCGAAGTAACATACACAAAGGAGAGCGTCACCAACTCAGCCGGACGGTACAAAATCTTGGTCGAGAGAGACTGTGGCGAAGATTACTGCGACGCTGTGCTGGTGAAGAGCGCCGACCCTGAATGCAGCACTCCTAATGCAGGGCGTGATCGGGCTCGTGTGATCCTTACCCGCAACAACGGAATGAACTCCAACACTCGGTTCGCCAGTCCCATGGGGTTCCTCAAGAAAACTCCCTTGGCTAGCTGCTCCAAGAATCCGAGGAGGTTTTAAATGAGAAACATGTTTTAGCTATTTGTTGGTTAATTATCTCATTATGATTGAACATCTCATTGTTTCTTTTATTAATCTGCCTTATATTAACTAGTATATGTAGTTTACTTGGTGTTGCATGACTATTATGGATCTTATTTATTTACTCATATAAGTGACTTGATTTATTATCTACTAGATAATGTTTGGTGCTTAATTGGAATCATTTTCATTAGGATCACTATATTCTCTTTGGTGTGTGAGTGAATACAAATTTAAATACAAATTACCAAATCAAAGTAACCATTTTTTAATGTAAACATTTTTTCCCCACTGAATTTTATTATTATTCATTTTTATGGATCTATACCAAAAGATAAAATATCTTTGATTCAACTGATTTCCAACTGCGTTAACAGAAAAAAAAAATGAAAAAGAGAATTGAAATGAATAGAAAATAAAAATGTTTATCTAACATAAAATGCTTTGAATGGAGATTGAATAAGAAAAATAAAAGGGTCGAATAGGTAAAATAATGAACCGATTAAAAAGATGTTAGTATTTTCGTCAAAAAATTTTAAAAAATTTCTAAAAATACGATCATAGAATATAAAATTTTGGTCGACTAAGAAAAATAAGTCGAACCGAGATACATAATAATATTCTCATTGATAGATATTAAAAATAAAAAAGATTTAGACTAAATAGAGTTAAAAAAAAAAAAAACGAATAAGCGAAAATAAGATGAATATTATAAAAAAATCAAATAGAGATGTGTAATTTTCTTATAAACAAAAACTAAAATAAAAATATATATAAGTTGAAAAAAAAAATATTTGAGTATAATAAATTTAATTTGGTCACCTACCGTATTTCAGGAATGTACACAATTTTAGAAAAAATATTTTTCATTACAAAGTGAGTATTATCACATATTTTCACAAATAAATATGATCGAAAATGATGCAAAATGTAAATAATTTGGTGTGTATTTTGTTGAATCGATGAAACAAAATTCCTACCTCTCTGTAAAAAGGTGATAACTATTCATCATTTACTTCTTGACAACTTCATAACATACAACTCATTTCATAAGAATTTATAATATAAATACATAAAGTAATTTTTTTTAAAAAAAATACATACTATGTTAGAAATTAATTAAATTAATCGTATTTAATTGGTTAGCTTGGGTTAATTGTTAAATTAATCATCACCTAGTGGAGAGGCTATATCAATATGAAGCGTAATGAGGTTTAATGGAGATTAATTCAAAATTATTGTCTCACACTGAATGTAGAAGGAGAATCCTCAAAAGTCGGATCGAGTCGGAAGACTAATCTCTTTGTCTGTAAAGATTCGTTGAACCTGGACACAGTCAAACCATCGATAATTGCTGATTAAATGAATTTACGCCCATCAACTTAATTGCAATTAATTCTTCGTAAATCACGTCCATAATCGTCATTATGGTTGAGTGGAATTGTGCGCCTATAAATAGTTCGCCGGAGCATACGCATTCATAAAGCATTTGTATCTACAAACTATCCAGTTCTCCATCCTTCTTAGTTCGCCGGAGTTCCAGCGATCGCGGTGCTGCCTTGCCGGAAACGAAGAACCGTTTTACCTTTGAGAACGTCATGCCAAGAACCGGATCCGCACTACTAGGGTGCTTTAAATTTTGCGTGAATGCAGTTCCCGCATTAGTTTTGTTTGGAGATCCAAATCCAACGACAAGATTAGTAGATCTATCTTTCTTTTTTTCTTGTATTTTATTTTAATATTCTTATTGTAAGTGATTGTTTGGTGTAACCATGTACCAACAATATAATGCTCTAAGATGAATCATTTAAGATGATAATATTTTTGAAGGAAAAAATAATATTAAAAAAATACTTCCAAATGAATTGTTTAAGGAGATAATATTTTTATAGAAAAATAGTACTCCACTTGTATTATTTAAAAAAAAAAAAAAGATTTCATGTTCTGAGTTTTGGAGAAATTACATCATCTTTGAAATTCTTTATACCCTTACGACTAGATTGGTATGATTGAATGAACCAATGATGAAATTAAACGAAATTATGAATGGAATAGAGATGAAAAATGAATAATTAAAAATAATAATTATTATGATTGGCATTGATATGTTTAACTCAAGTAATAGAATACGTTTTTTAATCCATTCACATTTCATTAAAATATTTTTATAATGTTAAATTTAAATAATTAATTATATGAAAAATTAAATTAAGTAAAATTAATTGAAATATTTTCATAATTATACAAATAAAAAAATTATTAAATTATAATTATAATTTATATATTATTTAAAATCTAAATAAAAAACATATATAATTAAAAAGTAATATATAAAAAGAAAATTCAAATTATTGTGTAATATTATTATATGAGTGTATATTGGGTGCACCCGGGTGCAAGGGTGCACCCACATGTGTATGATTTTTTATTCGATTTTGTATACGTGTTTTATAATAATTGTATACTTTTTTCACACTAAGTTTTCATTAAAAAAACTAACATCCATATATGTATAACTTTTTATTCAATAGTGTATACATGCTTTTTAATAATTGTATATTTTTTTACATTCAATTTTTTATTAAAAAAATAACAATTAAATTGTAGTATACACTTTTGCTCATAATTGTATATATTTTTGTTTATATTTGTATATAGGTGCACCTTAATCTTAGGTGCACCCGGGTGCACACTATATTTAGTCTTATTATATATACACACAATTTAATAAATATTATTAATTTATATATACTAATCTCAACAAGAATACATTTTTAGAAACGTGTTATTAAAACATTATATTCTCTCCACCACAGTAAATTGTGCAAGTATTTTAGTGCGCGAAGATTATGAAAAATTAATTTTCATATATAAAGATGTGTAAAGTTATTGAAATATGTCTAAGAAGTAAATATTTTAAATATTTTAATTAAAAACGTGTGTAAAGTTATTAAGATTTGTGTAAAAAGTAAATAGTATTGTAATGTATTTTTTTCCATTTTTAGAAACGAACATAAATGTTGGGATTGATAAAAAAGAATAGTGTACAGTAATTAGTGGGACAAAGGAAGTATTCAATTTTTTTTATTAAATTATGAATTATAGAATTTTGTATGAATATTATAACTATACGTGAAGTACGATTTATGAACTATAAATATTTTTATTTAATTATATTTTATTTAAATTGATTTTGTAACTTTATAAAATAATTTTGATGGTTATACATTTTTTTTAAATGCTAGCAATACATAAGATATAATAAGATTAGAAGGAGTGATCATAGGGTTTAGAGTGAGAAAAGACCCAAATTGATACGATAAGCTATGTAAATCGAGTTTATAAGAATGTGTTAAAAATATGTGAAATCTAATTTTCCAATTGAATCGTCGGTTAAACTGACTCGGCCGATTGAACCTTAAGGGGATGTTTGGTTAAGGAATGCAATTGAGATTTTGGGATTTGAAAATCTAATAAATAGTGATATAAGTATGTTTGTTTTGAGTTTTTGATAGAGTTGATTTTAACTTTAAGTTAAATTAATATGTAAAAATGTATTAATTTAGACAATCACTACCTTGGGCCGATTCAAATCGGTGGAACCGGCCCCATCTCCATTCATTTTCTCAAATTGTTTTGTATAAAACACAAAACACAAACTAATGTAATAGAATTCTCAAATTGAATTTAGGCTGCCATGATGAGGACAACTTATTCATGGTGATGATGAAGTTTCAAATCTATACAAAACACAGACTAACGTAATAGACTACTGATTCATCACTAAAATACGGGTTTACACCTCACGTGAGTGAGGTGCCCCTACCTAGTGATTGTGTATAACAATCGTTTTTAGTTTCGAAAAATTAATTTTAATTTATCTTCAAAATTTAAAAATCACTTTTTATATACAAATGCAAACTTTATTAATCATAGTTTACTGGGACATTCATTTTCTATTCTTTCTCCATCTCTAATAAATGCTCGCCGTCTTTTTTTTTTTCTTTTTTTTATGTCAATTAATAGTTCATTAATGTAGAATTAAAATTATTGTAAAAAAAATCATGATTTTTAAAATTCATATTAAGCTCAAATTAACACATCCAAGATTTTCTGTGAAATAAAAAAAAAAAAAAGAGAGTTACACCAGCATGTGATAATTATTCATTTAATAAACACTATAAAAAAAATTATTTTTTAGCAACCAAATTTAGCAACAGAATTCAATCCGCGGGTAATTAACAATGGATTAGCAACAAAAATGACATTTTTTGCTTTAACAACGGAATGCCAACGGATTTATTCTCTATTTTAGCAACGGAATTCAATCCGTTGGTAATTATAACCAACGGATTAGCAAGGGAATTATTATATAAATTACTAACGGAATTATTTACCAATGGAATTGATTTTTCATTGCTAAAAATTTAGCAACCCCCACTTTACCAACGGAATTTTACCAACGGATTCCGTTGCTAATCCGTTGGTAAGCCAATTTAACAATGGAATTAACGCTTTTTAGCAACGGAATATTCCGTTGTTAAAAAATATTTTTTTTTGTACTGAAATATGTTACTCCCTCCATCTCATAATACATTTCACGTTTACTGTTCCACATTGTATAAGAAAATTGCATTTTTTTAATCAATTTTATTGACTTTGAAGGATATTATAATATTTTTATATAATAAAAAATTATAAAGTAATGATATGTGTGTGAAAAAAGAGCGACAAATTTGAAATTTAAGTAACTTTTAAGATTGCTATATAAAATATATTTCCTTTTTGGGAGTGTGAAAGGTTTTGTGAGACAAACAAATAAGGAAAGTGTGAAAGATTTTATGATACGAAGGGAGTAGTTTTATGTTATATTGTAAGTTTTTGTAATATTAATTACTCCTTTGGAAGGGTAATAAATTATTTTATGAAAACGATATCAAATTTGTGTAACCATCTTATAGAAGCACGGTATAGATTATCATAGTTTAACACATTATTAACCGTCTTACAGAAACACCTTTTCACGAAAAAATTTCTTTAATCTAATTATTTCCAAGTTCGAAGAGGCATGAAGAACGCAGCCGAAAATTATGCAGGCTTAAGTTTTTTATTTAAGTTGTTAGGTAGTGATGAATTGTCACCATTGAGTTGTTAAAATATTTTTAATTTTGATGACTTCAATTTGTCTCCTATCACTTTGGAATTTATACATAAAACTCACTTCAATATTTTAATTATGCATATTTATTACTAGTATTTATTTATTTATTTATTTATCATCCTCGATGAGTCACGTCCAATATCACCCAATTTGAACCCTTTTTTTTTTTTTTTCATAAATAGTTATCTTCTGAAATTCTTCATTTTTCATTCAAAATGTAACATTTTTCATATATTTTATATATTATTTATGAAACAAATTAATTAGTTGAATGATATTACTCTTTATTTGTCTAAAAAAACTATGCAACCTTTTGTGCTCTTTAATTAAGCATATGATTCTATCTTACTTCAATTTTGGCATCCCCAATGCGTCGTGTTCCACCCCTTTGAGTTAGCCTTTTATTTTAACTTAAATTTCCCCAAAAATTAATGCTTCCTCCGTCTTGAGTATTTTCACATATTTATACCGGCACAGAGATTAAGACTGTTATTTTTTTAATATATAATGTTAGAAAAAGTAGATATAAATTAGTAATTTAAAAGAAAAAATAAATAAAGTTGTTGGGATTAATGAATAAAGTGTAAAAGAGTAATTAAAGTTATTGGGATTGTAAAAAGTACGTAATAAAATATAATGTATTTTTATTATTAATCGAATGAGTAAAATATGTGGGATAACCAAAATAAAATATTAGTAAAAAAACATAATAAGGAAGTATTATTATTGAGAATGGATACATTCTTGATTGAGATAACGCAATATGAGACCAATTCTAATTTATTCTTTCACAAAGTAATTTAGTTTATGTATGCACTTTTAATTAATTATAATATAAAATAATTTATTATACGTGAAAATAGAAGTATTAAAATGGGGCTTTATAGCTTTGAAGGAGGGCCTACTGTATAGCTCAAATATAACAATTTACCAATTAGTTGTCATTATTAACAAAAGGTATTCTCAACTGCTCCAATCTAAATAAAAAAAAAAATCAGAGATGGAAAAAGAATTATGATACTTTTTTCTTGTAAATAAATAGAAAGATTGAATTAGCTTTGAGATTATAATTATGATCAATGGTAAATCGAAATGATGAAAAATTAATATCCGAAAGAGGCTTCTTTTTTATTGGACTGCCACATTGACATTGTGACTTGTGTATTTGGGTTTCTATAATTTTCTCTTTGGGCTTTATAATTGGGCCCAACTAGGTGAGTTTTAATGGGTCTATGTTATTTCTTGACTACTCATCTGGTAACAATAACATCAATATATCTAAGAAATATTATTCACTTTCATATATTGAATTCTCATTGACCAATCTTATAAAGAGTTAGTTTCTTATGAATCTGGTGTGAATCTTCTTTTTCCTTTTAATTTAAACCCTAATAATATAGTAGAGTATAATAGGATTGGAAGATGAGAGAAAGAAATACTTACAAATCAATATTCAAATTACTTTAACTCTTAATTTCATTTTAAGGAGCACTTATCCAGAAATGTCTCACATTTATATTCCCATCAAGTACATCCCAATTAAAAATTTATTACTCATATTTTATAATTTATTTATTATCTAAAAATGTTACTCCCCATCCCACTAAAAGGTTATCATTTTAGTATATTGGGTGTCCCATCCAAATGTCTCTATTTCTCATTTTTAGTAAAAATGTACAACATGTGGACCATCACTCACTACTAATACAACTAGTCACTATACATAAAATTATAATACTCTTTAATCTAAGCACAAAAAGTAACCGGTGACGTTTGGACGGGACGGAGGGAGTATATTACACTAACAAAATTTCATAAATTCAAGTTTACAATAACTATGAAGAAAAGTTCAGATGAAAGAGTATCATTTTCTTTTTTCTACAAATGGATCGTAGAATAAATTACTGAATCGCTATAAATTTTCATTAATTATTCATAAATTACTGAATTATTATCAATTATTATTAATTCTAATATAAGGATGCACTTGATCACATATAAATATTTAGCTTTTCAAAAAAAAACAAACACTTATCTAAACCGTGATATAGGTTAATCTATTAGGTCTATTATTCACTAGCTAGAGACATTTTCTATTTTATACCATTTTAGTCTCACCCAATAATTAATACTCCTACATCAATAATACTAATATATACTAATAAAAAAAATTAATAACATCTGGGTCAGAACTCAGAAGTGATTTAACATTCATTCATGACTTATTTCATACTCATATCTTATGCGTAATATGCATAAGTGAGTAATAATGGCATAATGCACAATGGATTTAGTAAAACATCCAAACAAAATGAAATTTTGTGTCACAAGTGTGGTTTATTTAACCCTAAAATAACCCGAAACCCGTCCAATCCGAATCTCTAATGGGTCGGGCCGACAAGGCGAAGGAGGAGGACGAGACGGATTTCCTACTTGAAACGGACCATCTTGACGAGCTCTCAAGATCCGAATAGTAGTCGGGCGTGAATCTTGGTCACGCACTTCCCTTCTTAACAATTTTAAGTTTCCCCATAGCCATCGAGGATGGAAAGCACCCACCCGAAGAAACAACGTCGGGTCGGGCCAAATCCAACAGGCTGAACCGGTTTGAAGTTGAGTGTGTCGACCCACGGAAAGATTTGGATCGGGTTCGGAGCTCCATTTTGGGGTGAGAAGTATAACTCGGCTGGTGGTGGTTTTAGTTTCCTTGGAGTTTCTTGAAATGCAGTGCTCATTGGCGATTACTTTGGCTTCCGGTTTTTGGACCCAGGTTCGAAGAGGCGAGGAACCAGGTCAGGGTGCTATTTCTGGAGCTTGGGAACACCGGGTCGGATCTCCCACTTGAATGGAACGGATCCGGGTTTCTTGAGCGAATCATCCATTTTGATGATTGTGAGTGTATAAGAGAGTGAGAAAAAGTGGAGCTTGAAATTGGAGTGTGGTGATGTATTTATAGAGTTGATTTATTAATTATTTTGAAATTAAAATAGTGGTAGTTATCAATGGATTAATAAGTTTGATCAAAGGCGTAGGAAATGGAGTTAGGTGGGGCCCAATCGAAGTTTCAAATGCTTCGTCATAGGGTATTATAAGGTTTAAATTTGTCCGAACATGTTTTGGTGAATGTTTGGATTTTTTTTTCTTTTAACTAAGAAATTATGTAACTTTTTTAGAGTATGGTTAAATACACACCCATTTTTATTGAATATACACTCTTTATTTAATACACACCTTTTTAATATTTTAAATCCTAATTTTATTATATACACACTCCTTAAAACTCCAAAATTACCTTATTTTAGTTTTAAGATCATACACCATTTAAAATCCTCAATTCTCTTACGGTTAAATCTACTGGTGTATGAAACTATTTTAATTCCTTTATTTAATTTATTCAATTGAAAAAATTAAAGAGTATGTGGACGAATAACAATTGAATCCCCAATGAAAGTGACGACAGAAAAAATATTTCACTGACGTTGGTATCTCTCTCATTCTCCATGGCGACACTACACAAATACCATCCCATTTTCATTACAAGCCGAAGCCATTTCATTGATGAAATCAAATTAGAGATTTATATAAAATAAGAAGAAACTCATTAATTTATCCCATTTTCATTACAAGACGAAGCCATTTTATTGATGAAATCAAATAAGAGATTTATATAAAATAAGAAGAAACTCATTAATTTATCCCATTTTTGTTACAAGCCGAAACCATTTCATTGATGAAATCAAATAAGAGATTTATATAAAATAAGCAGAAACTCATTAATTTATCCATATCTCAAATTTTACTCGTACCGTGGTATTGATTAAATCTCTCCCTTTGGGCGAGAGTTACTTCCATTCAAGCATTTATTAAGTTTAGTTGGAGGCGAAAGGTGCAAAGAAGGATAACACACATTTATCATGTAAATAAGAAAAAAAATGACTAATGTTAAAAAGATTAAAAGGTGAGATAACGCAGGAGGATCGAATGATGTGTATAAAATACATAGGGGTATGTATTTAATAATACAAGGATAATTTAGAAATTTTAAAAATATATTTTTTAATTATATAATAAGTGGAGTGTGTATTCAATAAAGAGGGTGTGTGTTTAAACTAACCCTTTTTTTATTATTATTAATAAGCATATGTTTTAGGTTTGTTTCTAGTATTAAAAAATTACTATTAATTAAAAATTTAAAACTTCACTCCTATTTCAATTGAGACTTTTAACATCTGAATTTTATTAATTACACTCTTATTGTTACTATAGTGATTATGTAAAACTGAACAAATTAACTTTCATTATGTTTAGATAAAAAATTTTACTTATATCCAATCGAAATAAGAAAGAAAATACTTATTAAGATCTATATGTATTACTCAAAAGTTACATTTCATAGATTCAATTTCTATAGAATCGTATAAATATAAGTATGAGAGATATGGATTAATATTTGTGTTATATAGTTATTTTCGAAGGATAATTGTTGTCATGTACAAAAGAACCAGTTTAAAATCCAATAATACATGGAAGTGATTTTAAAATTTAAATTGAAAACATATATTAATGGTTTGCTATCAACTTTCTTAATCATCATTCATCTAAATCACAAGGTTTTGGTATTTTATTTATGATTGGAATTTAAGTTAATTATAGGTGATTTACAACTTACTATACAATATATGAAAAATGGTAGGTGTATTAATATGTATGGCCTCAACTTTGACATTGGAGAGATTGCATCTTGAGGAAGAAGTTATTCTATTGCAAGGCAAAATGATTAAATATACATCAGGCCTCCAATGAAATATTTATGGAATCAAAAATTCAAAATCATGGCCAAACCCATGCGTGACATGTTTACAGTCTCCATCAATTTAAACCTTCAATTAACAATTTTTTAAATAAATTCATCACACATAAAATAATACTAGTATAAGTGAATGATGACTTTCTTCAAATTGAATATTGACAGACACTTGTAAATATATGAAATAACGAAAAATTTTCAAATTGAATATTGACATACACTTGTAAAACCGATGAAATTATAACGTCTTAATAAAAAAAATCGAAATAATGAAAAGTTATATAATGATTAGTGTATTATTTTATGAACAATTCACAATGTAAATAAAGTATTAATTTTTTTAATAAAAAATATAATATCTTAGATAAAAATTTATATTGTTTAAGATAACATACAAACAGTATCAACGTTAAGCAGTCTCACAAAAATGTCATCCTGGGTATTAGGGTCCATGATGTGTATTTAAGTTGACAAACTAATTCATTTAGGGTGATACTTAAATTAGTCTATTTGAGTATAAGATTCCATTTTCTGCTTTTAAACAAAAAATTTCATACTTCATAGAAAGAAGAACTAAATGTAATGCAAACCCTAACTATCCAAATGCCTCATCGATTCGTGCATAAACAGGAAGTTGAGTTGATCGACTGTTATGAATTACATGATTGTTGTTTCTAGGAGTAGTTAGAGTTTAATAGCGCTTGCCTGAAGAAGATGGACACTTAACTCCCAAGGGGAAATTCCTGAGGCAAGTTATTGAGCACGCGCATTGTATTGCTAACCACGTCCAACAGTTGTAAGTACTCGTCTGCTCCTTCTGAGAGACACTGCCAAACGCCACACAATGGTGTGGTTAGTGATACTTGCACCATGAGAAAAATGATGGTGTGTTCTAGAGTTCCAGCTGATCTAAGTTAGTATTCCACAATATAGATCTTTAGAGAGGTTTATACACAATATGTAATTTGTAAATTGCAAGAGTTATTTTCAAGAGACTGTGTGTGGCTTTAGTTTAAAGGGGGAATGAAAGCAAAATAAGTTATATAACCTTACCTGCCTCTCCAAACTTCTTGCATATTCTTGCTTTCTGTTCATCAGAAATATCGTACGATTCAACAATTACATCGAACAACTGAAATGTAAACCCTAATAATATAGTAGAGTATAATATGATTGAAAGATGAGAGAAAGAAAGACTTAAAAATCAGTATTCAAATTACTTTAACTTTTAATTTCATTTTAAGGAACACTTATCCAGAAATGTCTCACATTTATATTCCCATCAAGTACATCCCAATAAAAAATTTATTACTCATATTTTATAATTTATTTATTATCTAAAAATGTTACTCCCCCATCCCATTAAAAGGTTACAATTTTACTATATTGGGTGTCCAATTCAAATGTCTTTATTTCTCATTTTTAGTAAAAATGTACAACATGTGGACCATCACTCACTACTAATACAACTAGTCACTATACATAAAATTATAATACTCCTTAATCTACGCACAAAAAGCAACCGGTGACGTTTGGACGGGACGGAGGGAGTATATTACACTAACAAAATTTCTTAAATTCAAGTTTACAATAACTAGGAAGAAAAGTTGAGATGAAAGAGTATCATTTTCTTTTTTCTACAAATGGATCGTAGAATAAATTACTGAATCGCTATAAATTTTCATTAATTATTCATAAATTATTGAATCATTATCAATTATTATTAATTCTAATATAAGGATGCACTTGATCACATATAAATATTTAGCTTTTCAAAAAAAGAAACACTTATCTAAACCGTGATATAGGTTAATCTATTAGGTCTATTATTCACTAGAGACATTTTCTATTTTATACCATTTTAGTCTCACCCAATAATTAATACTCCTACATCAATAATACTAATATATACTAATAAAAAAAAATTAATAACATCTGGGTCAGGACTCAGAAGTGATTTAACATTCATTCATGACTTATTTCATACTCATATCTTATGTGTAAATATGCATAAGTGAGTAATAATTGCATAATGCACAATGGATTTAGTAAAACATCCAAACCAAATGAAATTTTGTGTCACAAGTGTGGTTTATTTAACCCTAAAATAACCCGAAACCCGTCCAATCCGAATCTCAAATAGGTCGGGGCGACAAGGCGAAGGAGGAGGACGAGACGGATTTCCTACTTGAAACGGACCATCTTGATGAGCTCTCAAGATCCGAATAGTAGTCGGGCGTGAATCTTGGACACACACTTCCCTTCTTAACAATTTTAAGTTTTCACATAGCCATCGAGGATGGAAAGCACCCACCCGAAGAAACAACGTCGGGTCGGGCCAAATCCAACAGGCTGAACCGATTTGAAGTTGAGTGTGTCGACCCACGGGAAGATTTGGATCGGGTTCGGAGCTCCATTTTGGAGTGAGAAGTATAACCTGGCTGGTGGTGGTTTTAGTTTCCTTGGAGTTTCTTGAAATGGATTGCTCATTAGCGATTGCTTTGGCTCCCGGTTTTTGGACCCAGGTTCGAAGAGGTGAGGAACCAGGTCAGGGTGCTATTTCTGGAGCTTGGGAACACCGGGTCGGATCTCCCACTTGAATGGAACGGATCCGGGTTTCTTGAGCGAATCATCCATTTTGATGATTGTGAGTGTATAAGAGAGTGAGAAAAAGTGGAGCTTGAAATTGGAGTGTGGTGATGTATTTATAGAGTTGATTTATTAATTATTTTGAAATTAAAATAGTGGTAGTTATCAATGGATTAATAAGTTTGATCAAAGGCGTAGGAAATGGAGTTAGGTGGGGCCCAATCGAAGTTTCAAATGCTTCGTCATAGGGTATTATAAGGTTTAAATTTGTCCGAACATGTTTTGGTGAATGTTTGGATTTTTTTTTCTTTTAACTAAGAAATTATGTAACTTTTTTAGAGTATGGTTAAATACACACCCATTTTTATTGAATATACACTCTTTATTTAATACACACCTTTTTAATATTTTAAATCCTAATTTTATTATATACACACCCCTTAAAACTCCAAAATTACCTTATTTTAGTTTTAAGATCATACACCATTTAAAATCCTCAATTCTCTTACGGTTAAATCTACTGGTGTATGAAACTATTTTAATTCCTTTATTTAATTTATTCAATTGAAAAAATTAAAGAGTATGTGGACGAATAACAATTGAATCCCCAATGAAAGTGACGACAGAAAAAATATTTCACTGACGTTGGTATCTCTCTCATTCTCCATGGCGACACTACACAAATACCATCCCATTTTCATTACAAGCCGAAGCCATTTCATTGATGAAATCAAATTAGAGATTTATATAAAATAAGAAGAAACTCATTAATTTATCCCATTTTCATTACAAGACGAAGCCATTTTATTGATGAAATCAAATAAGAGATTTATATAAAATAAGAAGAAACTCATTAATTTATCCCATTTTTGTTACAAGCCGAAACCATTTCATTGATGAAATCAAATAAGAGATTTATATAAAATAAGCAGAAACTCATTAATTTATCCATATCTCAAATTTTACTCGTACCGTGGTATTGATTAAATCTCTCCCTTTGGGCGAGAGTTACTTCCATTCAAGCATTTATTAAGTTTAGTTGGAGGCGAAAGGTGCAAAGAAGGATAACACACATTTATCATGTAAATAAGAAAAAAAATGACTAATGTTAAAAAGATTAAAAGGTGAGATAACGCAGGAGGATCGAATGATGTGTATAAAATACATAGGGGTATGTATTTAATAATACAAGGATAATTTAGAAATTTTAAAAATATATTTTTTAATTATATAATAAGTGGAGTGTGTATTCAATAAAGAGGGTGTATGTTTAAACTAACCCTTTTTTTATTATTATTAATAAGCATATGTTTTAGGTTTGTTTCTAGTATTAAAAAATTACTATTAATTAAAAATTTAAAACTTCACTCCTATTTCAATTGAGACTTTTAACATCTGAATTTTATTAATTACACTCTTATTGTTACTATAGTGATTATGTAAAACTGAACAAATTAACTTTCATTATGTTTAGATAAAATGGTAGGTGTATTTTCATACAATTAATGAACACTGTATTAATTACTTATTTAATATGTATGGCCTCAACTTTGACATTGGAGAGATTGCATCTTGAGGAAGAAGTTATTCTATTGCAATGGCAAAAATGATTAAATATACATCAGGCCTCCAATGAAATATTTATGGAATCAAAAATTCAAAATCATGGCCAAACCCATGCGTGACATGTTTACAGTCTCCATCAATTTAAACCTTCAATTAACAATTTTTTAAATAAATTCATCACACATAAAATAATACTAGTATAAGTGAATGATGACTTTCTAATTATTTCTTGTTAGCGAAATATACCTAACACTGATTCCATTTTTATTTTACTTCTTTGTGTATTGATTTTGTGGCCATAGTTGGTTTCCATTTGTATATTTCAAATTATATTTAAATAACATTATATGTTTTAAGCAAGTAATTTTCAATAAAATCAATTTTCGATTTCAATTCTTCAAATTGAATATTGACAGACACTTGTAAATATATGAAATAATGAAAAAATTTTCAAATTGAATATTGACATACACTTGTAAAACAGATGAAATTATAACGTCTTAATAAAAAAAATCGAAATAATGAAAAGTTATATAATGATTAGTGTATTATTTTATGAAAATAAAGTGTTAATTTTTTTAATAAAAAATATAATATCTTAGATAAAAAGTTATATCTGTTTAAGATAACATACAAACAGTATCAACGTTAAGCAGTCTCACAAAAATGTCTTAGGGTCCATGATGTGTATTTAGGTTGACAAACTAATTCATTTAGGGTGATGCATTAAATTAGTCTATTTGACTATTTGAGTATAAGATTCCACTTTCTGCTTTTAAACAAAAAAATCCATACTTCATAGAAAGAAGAAGAACTAAATGTAATGCAAACCCTAACTATCCAAATGCCTCATCGATTCGTGCATAAACAGGAAGTTGAGTTGATCGACTGTTATGAATTACATGATTGTTGTTTCTAGGAGTAGTTAGAGTTTAATAGCGCTTGCCTGAAGAAGATGGACACCTAACTCCCAAGGGGAAATTCATGAGGCAAGTTATTGAGCGCGCGCATTGTATTGCTAGCCACGTCCAACAGTTGTAAGTACTCGTCTGCTCCTTCTGAGAGACACTGCCAAACGCCACACAATGGTGTGGTTAGTGATTCTTGCACCATGAGAAAAATGATGGTGTGTTCTAGTGTTCCAGCTGATCTAAGTTAGTATTCCACAATATAGATCTTTAGAGGTTTTCACACAATATCTAATTTGTAAATTGCAAGAGTTATTTTCAAGAGACTGTGTGTGGCTTTAGTTTAAAGGGGGGAATGAAAGCAAAATAAGTTATATAACCTTATCTGCCTCTCCAAACTTCTTGCATATTCTTGCTTTCTGTTCATCAGAAATATCGTCCGATTCAACAATTACATCGAACAACTGAAATGTAAACTAGGTTAGCTTTTACTTGGAAAGAAACAAAACAAATGATCAAAAAAGTTACATTAATCTGATCTGAGTGAGCATCTGAGAAGCAGGATATCCTTCAGCAATCACATTTTTTACTTCTTTGTCAGCCTTGTCAAAATCACCACTTCTGCAAGCGGAAAAGAGATCTTGCACAACATCCTCCAGGATGACCTGATAACAGGCAATCATGTTATCACTCTGTATTTAATCATCTGACGCCATCGTTCACAACTAGTAAAACTTACACTGGACACGCTTATGAGGTCCTTGGACGAAATCGAAGATCCAAATAAGCGAGCAGCACCCTGGAATATATGGGAATGAATTTTTTTATTTTTTATTTTTTTTAAAAAAGAACAAAACAGTGATTCATCAGGGAATGTGAAAATTAGCATACTGACTTACATCCATCACTAGTGAATTTCAAACTGAACTATTTTAATGCCACACACAATCAGCAATTCATTATCCATCTATGGTTTTCAAATATTTTCAAGAATAAAAGCAATGTTCTGAAGCTGATAGGATTCTTGCCTCATGGAATGTTTAGTTCCAAGATTTCAGAAAAGAATATGCATTCAAATATCTCAACGTTATTTGAGGAACCTTTTAGTTTAATGACAAATTTTTAAGTAAACTGAAAATCACAGAAGCCTTACTTGTAGATATGTTATAGCACGACGCAGATCACCCTGAGACATAGAACTTAAGGTTGAGAGAGCCTGCATTATAAACATCATACATTAATTGCGTGTCAAATAGAGAGAAGAAATAGAAATACTCCTCATGAACAAGCAAATATCTACTAAGTAAACAAGCATGCACTGTAATGTATGTTAACCATACCTCAGAATCCAAGTTAAGAGCTTCCTCCTTGCAAATATATAGAATGCGAGTGGTCATAATATCTTCTGTAAATGACTTGAATCTGAATTTTGCACACCTAGATGCAAGGGGTTCTATAATTCTGTAGCAAACAAATAATTCGTAAAGTCACTTCTCATGATAACAGTATGCATCAGTGCATCACATATGCAGACTAGCCAATCTGAAAATAGCTCCATTTGAAGTAGCTATATTGACTCCACTCCAACCCATCCACACATCACAAAATCATATAAATATAGCTCGTTCTAACTAAAGACGGTTCTCCATGTTAAATTTTAGATAATTACTATTATATGACACTGATTACACTTTAACAGTTCCTCTTGGAAAGAGAATGTGGGTTATCCTGCGCTTGTGAAAAATACATTGCAACTGTAGTTTGTCTCCTTTTGTTTCTTCCATCTCAAGGAGTTCTAAACTTTTAATGTACATTATATTATTGCTAAATCATACCGTAATAACACTGTGCGATAAGATCAAGAAATGGGATTACGAGAATGCAAAACAAAAGTTATCTGGATCTTAACAACATACACACATATTTAACTCTCGACACCTGTATCTGAGTCCATAACAGGTGATGGAATATCAGAATTTAGTAATGACAAGTTAAAGATACATATATCAGATCTTGCACTCAATCTACCAAAATAATTATCAGACATTGAACTTGCACATATACTACAAAAACAAGCCCAAGAAGTTGATCCCATATTGTCACCTCAGCTTTGCCAACTCAAAGCAAACAAAAATATTTTTGCTCCAAGAAATGACTTGTACAGTTAGCAAGAAAACACTCACAAAGAGAGAGGGATACCTGCTGATGTAATTACATATGAAGAAGAATCTTGTAACTTTTGTGTATGTTTCCATGGTGCGCCGCAAGGCATTCTTTCAAGGCAAAAAGTTAACATCCATTATGATTTGTGTGATGCAAAATTTTAAATGCAAAAACAAACATACTCACCTGAGCATCTTCAGTCATTGAATCTGCCTCATCAAGAATTATAATCTTAAAAGGTGGACAAGGATAACCAATATAGTTAAGACAAAAGGCATCAAAGTGAGCATATAGGAGTGCATGCAGGGAGATAAGCTAAACACTAAAATCTATAGATATTAAAGAATACCCCTGGCATGCAGTACCAACAGCAACAGCAGCAAAATTTTTTATTTTTGTGCGAACAACATTGATCCCACGATCATCACTAGCATTGAGCTCCAATACTCTAGACTTGTATAACTCAGGGCTAAAGAAAAAAGATAATAGTAAATTCAAAACGAAAATGAATAAAGGGATTCCTTAATTCAGATCAAATAACTTAATAATGTATATGCCATATGGCAAACCAAGAAACAAAATTAGCCTCTCGTCTTGAACAAGAGGACGGATAGTTCCTTTAGCCACCAGCATTTATAATCAAAATAACCTTTTAATTTCCAAAATCTGCCTCTTTCTTGGTCTACTTTAATTGTCTTAATGAGTTAGACATTATTGCATAACACAGTCGATATTCACACAGAGTCAACTATTGAGACAGATACAATCAAACCACATAGTATAAAATTTTTAAAAAAATAAGAAATTACCCAAAGAGCTGATAAGCAATGGCAAGAGCTGTAGTTGTTTTTCCAGTACCAGGAGGTCCATAAAACAGCATGTGTGGACACTACAATTTAATCAAACCCAAAAAATCAGGAACATATAATAAGAACTTTCAAGCCAAACCTCCAAAAAACAAAAAGAAAGTCGATTGATGTTACATTTTTCGTCTCGAGAGTGTTGGTGAGAACTCGAACGACCTCTTCTTGGTTAGCAACATCCTTCACTTGCTTCGGTCGACTGTCAATTTCACATCACCAAATAAATGCTAAAATATCACAGAGAAAAAGTTTGAACAGTGAATTTGTGTGCGCAATAGACAGCATGAGTAAAGAAATTAATCAATTTACTATTTCTCGACCCATGGTTGATTGCTCTGCAGAACTGGCGCCATTGCTGTGACTGGTAGCTCAATCAATATGGGTGTGCATCGATGCAAAACCAAACCAAACCTAATAGTAAAAACCGAACACCGAGATTTAAAAATATCTGAAACCGAACCAAAACCGAAGTAGTTGAACTACGGAATTAAACCGAACCGAAAATTTCGGTTCGGTACGGGTTGAAAACCGATATTGCCGAAGAATTTAGTGGAAAAAAAAAACAGATGTCAAGTAAAATAACCCAAAAACAACAATTAACCTCAATGCTTCACTTACAACAAGTTAACAACAAATCTGCCAAGAAAAAAATGTTTTATTAACAAATTAATAATTAATAACTTGCACAGTTTCACCAGCCACCCACCATTCTAAAATCTCAATCACTTCAGTAACCATAAAATTAAATTCTTAAATATGTAATTGAATTATAGTACTTGGTTTGAATTGGCAAACGTGATAAATTAGAAAAGAAAAAAATTAAGGTTTATGCTTGTGATAGATACGACGGCACAGAGGGAGCGGAAAGAAGACAAGAAGAAGAGAGGTTGGGGACGGGGTATATTTACCAAGAAGAGACAGGATGAGATGGCGGTGACTGACGGCGAGGCTGGGCAGTAGGCACGACCGAATGGTCGCCGACGGGCGACGCTGGGAATTGCGGCCTGGTGGAGGTGGGGGGGTGGTGGCGACTGAAGTCTGGCGGCAATGAGGCTGGGTCGACGGGAGCGGCGAGGAGGCTGGGTAGGACTGGGGCCGACGAGGGCCTGGGCTCTCAATTCAAAGATTTACGTAAGAAGCTCAGCTGGAATGAAAATTGGGCAGGGAGAATTAGGATTTAGGGCTTACAATATATATATATATAGAGAAAATATCACAAATAGTCCAGTAACTATGTTGAAATCCAAATTTAGTCCTCTTAAGTTAGGGGTGTTAAACGAGCCAACCCTAAACCTACAGGTCTAGCCCTATAGGGCCACGGGCTAAACGGGCCACGGTTTATGCGGTTCACTTTAAACGGTTTGCTAATAGTGCGGACCTAAACCTAACCTTAACGGTTTGCGGGCTAAACGGGCTACTAACGGGCCACTGACAAAATTAAGAAAATAGGATTTGAACATTAATCTTGTATGTTTCCAATGTTCACTTCTATTAGAACCTTAACTGAAAATTTTAATAATCATTAGTATAGCATCCTTCTGGAGATATAAAATAACATATGGTAGTTCAATTTTTAAATAATTTAAGAAAACTGGCAGAAACAAGGAGCACAGCAGCAATGCTACAATATATAAACGCAAATTACAAGGAAAAAAATTACATCTATGTTCATTTTCAGATATATCAATTGATAGATTAAATTTATTAAGACATTTTATACAAGTATGCATCCTTCATCACAATCGATATCAAACATCATTTAATTTTGTCAAACATGGAAAAAAAAAGAAGAGAATTTCTGAGGGAACAAAAACTAAGCAACAGGGTAGTTGTAAGACCAATGACGATATACATCAGAATATCATGTTAGGCCACAAATTGACACATTTTCTGAAGCACATCTCAACATCCAAGGAGTAATTTCCGACAACAGTTAAACAAACTTAAAGTTAGCCACATAAAATGTCCTCAAGACATACAAATTCAAAGAAAGCATCAAATTTCCACCGCATCCAAAAACGAAAGCATATCTGATAACAAGAAACCATTAAACAGCACCATTTTCCTAAATACGACCAAAGAACTCAAATGAAATGATAATTGAACAACAGAAAAGATAAAACTAGACCAAAAAATTCAAAAAAGGGAGACTCACAATCGGGTAAAGGATTCGGAGCGGCGGAGCTTTACGGAATCCCTCAATTTAAGGAGGAATTAATGTGAGTACACAGAAAACCGTAGTTCCATGACAACACAACACAAAAACAATAATCAGACAAGAAAACAAAGAAAACGAGAGCAAAGTATATAAATTGTTGGAAATAAAAAAAACGAATAAATGGAGATGTGAGGAATTGCAATGGAAGGATGTGATAACAGAGCTAGGGCACGTTAATAGGGTTGGTAAGAAATGGGGGAGACGGGATGGGAGCAACACGAGATATGAACCAACACATTAGGAATGGACCAGAATGCCCCTCTATACTTATTTAATGACCAGTATTATTATTTGATCCAAACTCCCAAATCCAGTGGGCCGTTGCTATTTCCACAACTTTCTTGGGTCCAGGTCCATAATCATCTCATCATTTCAGACTTTTCTAACTAGCAAAAAATAAATAAATAATAATAAATTGGAACGTTTTTTTTTTTTCTTTTCTTTGATTTATTTGCAGTCTATTTTGCTTATATGTGATGTTTTTTTTTTTTAAGTAAATTCATGAATAGTAATAGGGTATGTTTGTTAGATTTCAATTTTATATCAAATTAATATGTAAAAAATGTCTAATAATACATACAAGAGAGTATAAATCGATGAGGGAGAAAGATAAATACTAATATGTTTTGGGTTTTTTTTCTTCATCATCATATCATAATACCTCACGACGTTCAACAAAGTACTATTAAATAACGCAAACACGGTATAAATTGAATTTACATATAAATTTATATGTACACTCTGTTACTCTTTAATATATACATAAAAATTACTCTTTAAACATGTAAATTGCTTCTAAATTAAAAAAATTACTTTTCAAATTTATGTAAACCTTTATTTATCGATTACTTTTTAGTACATGAAAAATTATTTTTTTTTGAAAAAAAATCATTACTCTTTTTTAAAAAAATTATTACTCTTCAAAAAGTAATTTTTTTACATATTAAAAAAAATTATAAAAAATATATTTTACATGTAAACCCAATTTACATAATATTCACACATTAATAAATGCATGTTTGTAAAAGGTCAAACATTTTTATATTCACTGTTTTAAAATACTTCCTTTTTTTATTCCCCTTTGAAAATTAAAAAAATGCTCTTAAAAATTGAGATGCACTTTTAAAATATTTTTATTCCTCTTTTTTTTTCTCCTTTGAAAATTAAAAAAAAATGCTCTTAAAAGTTGAGATGCACTTTTAAAATATTTTTATTCTTTGTTAACTGTATGCTAATTTAAAATTAAAAAAAAAAGTAAAAAACCCAAATTTTTTTTATTATTAGTATATTTGTTTTGGGATAAAAACTACTCCAGATACCATGAATAATCTATTATTACTTTATACATGGACTTAAAATTATTATTATTGATACAAATTTTTATTGTGCAATTCAAATATTATCCTTTAATTCCATTCTCTGCACTATATGGTTCTTTATAATTAAATCGTTTGCACAACTGATAAAGGGGAAATTTTCAAATTTAATTAAAACTCCATCTCCGACAAATAATATTGCACAATTAGTAAATAATTTTGAACAACTAGTGAATAATTTTATACAATAATTTATGCACATATTTTTTGCATAATTTTCCGACGAACAATGACTTGAATAATTTTGCACAACTAATAAATAATTCTACACAACTAGTTAATAATTTTGTACAATATAATTTAACTTATTTTAATTAAAATAAAAAAATAGGTGTGGGTTGGGGGGGTGTTGGGGTGTGGTTGGTGATATGGTGCCGTGAATCGTGATCGATCAAAGTTGGAGTGTAGATTATGACCGGTAAGTGTGCTTAGGCGTGTAAATAGGTGCTATAGGCGGTAAGATAAGATCATGTAAATAAAAAATTTAAATTTTAAATATTTAATTAAGAGTGTATATTGGATGCACTTATATGTGTATGACTTTTTATTCTATTTTGTATACATGCTATTTTATTTTGTATACGTATTTTGTAATAATTGTATACTTTTTTCACACTAAAATTTTCATTAAAAAAATTTACATCTTCCATGTATATAACTTTTTATTCAATACTCCCTCCGTCCAAAAACAAGTTCTCGATTACTGTCGATGCGGAGTTTAAGAAATAGTTGTCTTTTACTTTACTTTTAGGGATAGTTTGGTATTTTTAGGTAATAAATAAATTATAAAGTAAGTTATGTAAGTTGTAAATGGGTGACAATTTTGAAATTAAAGTATGTTGTGAGGTTATTGATTTGTGTGTATTTCTTTATGGCAAAAACTCCTGTGCACCCGGGCGCACGGACCACATTCCGTGCGCCTTTAGAATTTTGTGTTAAATTGTATACCCTTTAGTATATAAATGTGTACCATTTATTTTCTAAAGAAAATTATTGTGTGTGTCTGGGCGCATGAACAACACTCCGTGCGCCTTTAGAATTTTGTGTTAAATTGTATACCCTTTAGTATAAAAATGTGTACCCTTTATTTTTTAAAGAAAAAAAAATATTAATGAAAAGTGTATACCCTTTAGAACAAAATGGTGTATCTTTTATTAATTAAAGTGTATACCCTTTAGACCAAAGCAATGTACCATTACCCATAATACTAAATTTCTAAAGGTGCACAGAATGTATTCCCGTGTGCCCGGGCGCACACAAGCCTCACTCTTTCTTTATTTGGGGGTGTGAACTTGTTTATGGGACGGACAAAAATAAAAAGTGTGAATTTATTTATGGGATGAAGGGAGTAGTACATACATGTTTTTAATAATTGTATATTTTTTAGACTCAATTTTTCATAAAAAAAACTAACAATTAAATTATATATTCCCTCCGTCCCGTTTCAATGTTTACGTTTCTATTTTGCGCGTCTAATTTCAATGTTTACGTTTTTCTTTTTAGGAATATAGAACCCACCTAAAATAATTAATATATCATCCAATACTGATACACCTACCCACTTCATATTAAATATTATATTTTTCCACCCACTATCTATTAAAATATAATACTTTTTAATCAACGTGCAAAAAGCAAACGTAAATATTGAAATGGGACAGAGGGAGTACATTTTTGCTTATAATTGTATATGTTTTTGTTTATATTTTGTATATCAAGGCGTCCTATCTTAAGGTGCACACTATAATTGACCTTTAATTAATATTAGAGTTATATCAGATATGTTACTCTTACTTTTTTTTATCTAAAAATAATAAATTTTAATGTATTTATCTCATCGTATAGTATGTACTAGAAAGTAATTAATCCATTGCATAAAATTTGATATTTTAGATTTCGAAAGCTAAAAAGAGAGTAGTTAATAATTATTATAGAGATAAATATATAGCTACGAGTAGTTTTAATTTTTAAGTTTTCAAAACCCAAAACGAAAAAAAATATTAGATTTTTAAAATCAAAATCAAAATATGTACTAGAAAACAGCATTGGATGTCATGTTACACTTTGGTGTTACATCTCCTATTACACGCGTTAGATGAGTGACACGTGTGCGGAGAAAATAATCTCACGAATGTAACAGAAGATCCAAACCGCTAGAAAACTGAAAACAAACATAGTTGTATCTCACGAAAAGACTTTTTGTGACAATAAAAATTGATAATACTTTGATATTCAATAAAAAGTGAAAGTAGTGTAGGAGATTATTTCTTTAGTAAAAAGCAATAATTATTTTAAAAAAGGTAAAAACAATCTCATGCAAGTGTTGCAATTAAATTATACTCATCCATTTTGAGCAAACATTTATGTTTGTTTTTAGACATAGATTAGGAGATACTTATAACATTTTAATGTGTAGTGGACTAATAGATAAAATATATAGGTTGTTGATGGTTGTTCTGCCCTCATTAACCAAATATATAGCTATTTTAAGACTTTAATTAACGAGGTCAAGAACGAATACCCTCAAACACGTTAGTAGCTTAAATCAAGACAAATAAAGAGATCAAAGCTTCTCTAAGACTCAAATTCCACCACAGAGCATTCCCCATTTTATTACTCCCCTTTTAGAACAACACTCGCCTTTTCCTTTGATTCTTACCAGTGTAATGTCTAAAGTGAGTGCTAATGTCCTGCCTCTCTCCTGTGAGAGAGACTATTTATATCATTCCTGAAACCCTAGAATCCGTCCAATCGCGTTATGCCACCTGGATGAAGACAGTTTGCCTTCAATGCGGTTGTCTGGTACGCCGACCAGTTGTAGAGGGAACCTGGGCGCCGCTTGTTGCACAGCAGGAAGTTTGCAGGGTGTCTCCGTCCTTTGCCGGTCCCCTATTGGTTGTTCAAGTCATGCCTGTCAGTCCATTGTTGTCTTTTAGTAAGGATTGCTGTCCAAGATATCTCATCTTCTCGTTAGCATTGTCCTTTAGCATGTAGTACATGTAATATCTCATTATGAAGCCCGTCCTTTAGTATCTTATTCTCGTCATCCTCCTTCAACCCTCAGGTAAGTTGTCCTTGCCGCCGAGGAGCCTATCCAGGGTCTCGGCCGAGAGGGAAGGTAACTACCGAGGAGTTCCACCGAAGTCGAGGTTCGCTACCGAGGTGTTCCATTGAAGCCGAGGTTCTCTACCGAGGTGTTCCTCCGAAGCCGAGGTTAAGTTCCCGGTTACGCACTCGTTCAGCAGGTTTGACTCCACTCATTATAGTTTGGGCTTTCGGACTGTTACCTTCCTCTTTGGGCCGCCTTGGTTCTCTTCAATTCTCTGCCTCTCAGTTGGGTCTCCGAGGGGTTGGGCCTCCTGGGCCTGACAAATCATGAGGGATATATTATCCACAACATTAGCCCCTCTAGCTTGAATAATTTCATAACTTGGGATTGTTCAGGGTCGACTCGTACTTCACAGGTTATATCCCTCATGCTTCGGCACCTTGATATTAGGGCTTTTTTCCATCTCGGCACTTTATTGTTCCCCTTTGTCGCCCTCCTTTCGCTTTATTCTTGTCTCTTCTGGTTTTTTGTCAAGTCCTGAGATACTTTCGTTCTGGTAGGGGTATTTCTGGTATACTTGGGTGTGATTCGTCAATTTTGAATTTTAAATTTTGAATCTTCTCTGTCTGTTTCTCTTTTCTCGCTTCCCCTTACTTCCCCCTCTGATTTTGCTGGCGGTTAGTGTTCCCATTTATCTGGCGTGCTCGTGCTCTTCTCCCAGGTACTACTCTCCTCTCTTCTTCTCTTTCTTTCTTTTCTTAATTATCTCTTTCCGCTTTCCTGGACTTATCGCTGTCGTGGCTTTAGGGTTTTTTCCTTCCCCTCTTCTCCTCGTATTTCCTTCCATTTTTCGATTATGGCTTGTGAGGGCTCCTCCTTTCTTCCTGGATCTCCCAAATCCCCTTCTCGCTCTACCGATTCTTCTTTCAGTAGTTCCGAATCTTCTGCGCCGTCATCCTCTTCGTCCCCAGAGAAACATCTGGGTCCCCCTTCTCCGTCTCGAGTTGCTTTAAACCAACGGATGGCTGATTTTGTCTCCGCTTTTACATTCGAGTCTAATCCTGACATGGTGGATGCGGGTCATGTGTTGTTGGCCCACCTCGGGGAGCTTCCATTATGGGATAAGGATACCCCTTTTTCTACTGTCGATGTTCCTTCCTCCTTTGACGACTCGTGGTTGTTGAAAAGTCCCGTTATTGCTCTAGGGAAGTTTCAGTGTGGGGAGGGCGTTGATTTCTATCTCCCTTCTCCTGATGCTCGTATGTGTTATGCTCCTTCAAATGCTGTAGCCGCTTACGAGTTGCAGCTTGAACTCGGCCTTAGGTTTCCGCTTCACCCCTGCATTCGGGATATCTTTGAATTCTGGGGTATAGCCCCTGCTCAATTGGCTCCTAACGGTTGGGCAGTGTTAATGGGGACTTTGGTCCTTTTCCGAAAGAGAAAGTACTCCTTCCTGACTACTGCCGAGATAAATTTCCTTTATCGGCTCACTCCGAACAATCGGAAGAAGGGGTATTATTATTTGGTGCTGCGCCACACTCCTCTTGTTTCCTCATTACCCAGTTCAGTTAAGGGATAAAAGGATCCGTGGTTCCGGGTTCGCGGGTCTTGGAGAGGGGATTCCGTTTATGACCTTGGGGACCCTCAAAATCCCGACGTGCTTCCTCGGAGTTTCTTTTACAAACCTGACCTTAGTGCGTGTACGTTTCCGTCGGTTATTCTTTTATGTCTTTTTTGAGGTATTCTAACATTTTTCTTTTTACAGTAGGTGACACGTGCGCTCTCGAGACTCTGTCGGTTGGGTTTCGGAAAGCTTTGCACCGTATTTGCAGACTCCCTGAGAAGAGGCGAAGTTACCAGTGGGTTCTCCGCGAATCCAATCTTTTTTATGCCGGTTTTACTGCTACGTCTATAGCCATGCCAAGTAGTCTATCCGTGATTACTTCCTCAGTCGAATCGTTCGTCGTGTAATTCCCCTTTCTCGTACTCATTCCTCCTTCGTTTTTGCTATCATGTTTAGGGGAGGGAAGACTTCTTCATCTCATGCTCGACCCTGCTCGTATAGGAACTCTCCCTTCTGCTCGTCAACGGGCTGCTATTTCGAAAAAGAAGAAAGAGGTTTCTCAAACCTCCTCTCGGAAGATCCCTAATGTTCCACTCGCCGTGCAGCCCCTTACTTCGGTTAGGGTGGGGGATGTTTCCGACTTCATCTCCCGAAGGTTAGAATCCGATCTTGTGCGAGTACCAGGTGTGGGTCTTGCGGGAGGGGGTTCCAAGAAAGCCCCTCGAGCCCCGAAGTCGAAGAAATGGAGGTCCGAAGCTGAGATCTCTAAAACCCTCGCTCCGAAGCGAAAACTCAAATTGATGGACGATACTTCCGAGGAGGATACTCACGATAGCACTACTCTGGTTACACGTCCTTCCAAAATGGCCAGAGATGGTGGTGCGGGTATCATCATTGCGGGCTCCTCCGCCGCTTCTCCAGCTACGGTCGAAGTTTGCGACATCAGTTCTTCCCCTTCCCCCGATGCTATTGCTCGCTCTTCCTTTGTTATTTTGGGAGCTCCGAGAGGTGCCACGCCTTCCGAGATTTAGCAGACTTCAGGTGGTACTTCTTACGACCCAGTGCCCAGTTGTTCCCCTTCCGACATGTGGCGGTACTACCATGGGAAGACTCCTCTGCGGTTTTGGTCGCGAGGCAGTTCCTCTTTCGATGACGCTCCTCCTGCTCTGCCCCTGTCTGATGATGCTACTCTGTTTCTCCCAGTGGACCCTACTGTCGATCAGGAGCTCCTGTCGAAGCATGGTCATCTGGATGAGGCGGGGAAGACCTTCCTTCGAACTTGGGAGCTTCTGCTTGATTTCGATGCTCCCGCTTGCTTGGCCTGCGCTGCCACTTTTCCCTTTAAGGGTTGTACTCGTGAGCTTCTCGGGCATATGGAGAACATGTCTACTAAGGATTCCCTTCATAGCATCTCCTGCTATGTGGGGCGGCTGTCGCTCCACGCCGCCAATGCCTTACATCATGTTTCTGAGCTGGAAAGGAGTGACTCTCGTTGGCAGAACGACATTACCTCGCTGACTCAAAAGGTGAGGGAATATGAGAGTAGGACTTCTGCAGCCGGTGAGGCCGAGGCTTCTGTCAGGGGTCAATTGAGGGTTGAGCAAGATAAGAGAGCCGAGCTTCAAGGAACCTTTGACGTCCTCCGGAATCGGTATGATAGACTCTTAGGGAAATCAGTAAAAGAGAAGAGCGATCTGGAGCTTCGGAATCAAGTGCTTTCGGATGAGATTATTGCGTTGAAAGCCAAGCATCAGGAGGAAATCATAGCCAAGGAGAATCAGTTCCAAGCCAAGCTCTCTCAGGTTCAAAATAATTTCCAAACTTTTCGAGCGTCCTCGGAACTGGAAATTGATAAGGTGCGGCGGGAGAGAGACACTTGAAGTTTTCCATGCCCAGAGGATCAAGGCTTCTGAAGATGTTGCGGCTGAGGTTTTGAAGGAGCGCGACCTGGCCCTAGCCAAGGTAGAGCGAGCTAAGACGGCCTTCCTACTGTCAGAGGCCGACAATTTGTACTATAAGGATGTAATTCTTCCGAAAAATAGGGTTCATGGCTTCTGCTCTTGTGCTTCTGCCTTTGCCCAGGCTTCTGCCCAGAAGCCTTATCCTGCTTGCCTTGACAACATACGCGATATTCTTCATCGGGCCCTTAGTAAAGAGAAACTGCCTCCTGGCGAGACCTTGAAGGATGACCTCGACTTTGGGGTGCTCGGCGAGTATTCTGATTTCATCACTGACATCCCCAAAGGGTTGTCCGATGACTCCGAGGATGATGAGTCCGATGAGGAATTTGCCGAAGGCATTCTGGATCTTGTCGGGGGTGGTTCTGAGATTGGGGGGTCATCTGCTGTACCCCTTGTGGAGTTAGGGGCGGTTTCTGTTCAAGAGACCCTTGTGGGGGCTGAGGTTTCTTTCGTTTGCGATATGCCAGACACGCCCGCCGAGGGCACTGCTCCCCTTTCAATTTCGCCGATCCTCGAGATTGGTTCTGCCTCGGACCTCATCGCTGATGCTGACATTCTCCCAAAGTCGACAACTGCCGAGGCTTCCTTAGGTGCTTCCAAAGATGTGGCTCCGAGAAACGAGGATCCTCAGCCTACGGAGATAGTCGGTCATGAGACCTTTATAGCTGACCCTTAAAGCATCCCCGAGCCCCTAGCTCATTTTGTATCTTCTCGCATTCTTTTATTTATTGGTTGGTAGAACTTCGAATTTTTCGTTGTAGTTGTAATCCTCATGTTATGAATGAAGCGCTTTTTCATTAATGGATATAGTAGGGGTGTTTTGGTACTTTACCTTTGTTTTCATGCATAACCGCCATTTTTCTGTCGTGGGATGTCACGTCCTTGGCCAGGCTCCACGTGGCTCGATCTGGGCCTTTCTTTTTCCTAGGGAGTTGTAAAGCCTCTTACTCCCCGCCGTTGGATTCTTGCTGTTTTTGTTCCAGAATTTCTTCTGAAGATATCTGCCATGCCCCACTTTGACAGACTGTTTCCCTTTTTGTTTATTGAATTTCAAATCCGTCGTATCCTTTCCCTGTCTAACCCTAAGAATCCATTTTCTCCTGTTTGCCAATCCGTCCCAGACCCTAATTTTGAAATTCCTCGTTCGATTCCTTAACAATGTCCGGTGAAGGTACTTCCCCTCCGCCTGAGGTTGAAGAAGTGAATACTTCTGATGATTCGCAGGTGCGGGGCGCGCGGTTTGGTGCTCGTAGCTCTAATCGTCTCCGCCGGATGCCCCGTCATGTTTTGAGGGACTTGTCTTCGTCCCTTTCTTTGAGCGAGGATCACGCTTCAGTTCCTTCTTCCGACCAGCAATCACTTCCTGAGGTGTCGGCCGCGGGTGTTGGTAGCACCAGCATATTCATCGATGCTGATTTGTGTGCGATACTTCCCCTTATGGTGGGGGACTATCTTCCCCTTCATCGAAATGTAGTCGATCTGGAGGTTGCCCTTCGAGAGATGGCTCAGCGTCTTAGTTGGGTGCCGGCTACCATGCTGTCTTCAGAACGATTAGAGGAGCTTCACCGGCGATATGGCAATCCCCATATCACTTTTGAGCTCTCCTCCGGTGGGGTTCCCCTTTCCGAGCCCCCTCCTAATCGTACAACGTTTTATTATTCTCTCTTCCTCGCCAGTTTGAGCCTTCCGCTCCCTCCTGTCATTGGTCTACTGCTACAAAGGTGGAATATGGCTATAGGCCAGTTGTTGCCCTCTTCTTGGCTGCGGTTAATTTTTGCTATGTCGTTGTTCCATGTGTTGGGTCACACTATCCGAGATCCGTTTGAGTTAGAGTTTCTCTTTATTTACGCTGCCTCGGGCCGTTCTGGCAGTTTTTACCACTTGTTGCCCCGCAACAATCATCATTTCGTAGGGGCTACTGACGTCCTTGGTCGGAGTTGGGAACGAGCCTGGTTTTAGCTAAGTGGTGACTATCGTATTCGCGTCAATGGTGCCGCCGTGACTTTTCCCATTCAGTTCCTACCGTTGGATAAGTGTGCTATTCTTTGTTGTCTTTTGTGCCCCAATTTATATGTCTCTTGCCGTTACTGATGTTATTTTTAGCGCAGGTCCCCGATCTCGCCCTCTTGAGCGGTTGAGCGATGGCTTTCGTTGCGTCTACGAAGTTTTATCTCGAGGGAGAAACACTTACCAGGCCAGTCCACTGCTTTCCGAGCCTATCCTGGTTTCGGCAGGGTTGTCCACTTTCGGCTGCGGCGCAACTATCGGTGCTTCCCTTCTCCTGGCCTGTCCTGCTCTTTTTACTCTGTGGTTGACTTTTGTTTCTTCTTTTCTTTCTAGATAAGCTTCGGAGGGCCCTTTCCCCCATGGGGTCGACCGGTTCCGTGGCTGGCTTGTCTTTAACCCCTCATAAATATGTTTATAAGTTTTCAGATGATGAATCCGATCCCGATTACCTCGCGCATTCTCCGACTCTTGACGAAGATGCAGAAATGGACGACCTGTCTGATGGGTCCGAGGATATGAAGCTTTGTGAGGATTTTTTGGTTACCCAGTTTACTGAACATAGGGTTCTGCCCCCTTTGTCGCCTCCTCGTCTGCCTTCACGTCGCTCCACTATTGTTTCTGCTGGTATTTCTGTTGTCCCCGGTTCAGGGCCTGCTTCTTCCTCCCTTCTCAGAAAAAGAGAAAGAAGTGCTTACGAGCCCGGCGGTCCTTCTCGTTCGATCGGCATCAGCTTCGTGCCTCGTTCCTTCTCCCTTGCTGGTGAGTTCGATCTTCTTGCTCAAAGACTGAGGGGGATAATTGCTTCCCTCCGAGCTTCCTCCACTCTTCTGTGTTTATTACATTCTGAGCCAGAACAGCCTTTTGCAGATCTTCCTTCCATCTCGCTCAGGGTAGAGATGTCTCTTGGAAAAGGTTCCGAGGAGGATCCCGAGGAGGGGAGTCCTTTTGACTCTGAAGCCGAGGATTATGACATGATGGCTGGTCCAAGGGGGAGGTATGTTCCTGTAGCCGATGTCAGCTCTGCTCCCTCAACATCTCGAGCGGTTCCAGTGGTCCCTTCTGTCAGTCTGGACCCGGAGGGACCAGCTGCCGTTGCCATCCCCCCAATGTGGATGCTGAGGCCACCAAGTTAGCCGCCGAGAGAGCTCGCGAACGAGGAAAGGGTATAGCCGATGATGATGAGCCTATCCTGGCTGAGTTTCAGGAGATAGGGCTTCGGGGTTTTATTGCTGGTGTCGGTTCTCGGATCCCATATCAAGCCCCTTCAGTCGTCACCCCTAGCTCTCTTTCTCCAGATTCCTCCGGTTTGGCCGTGATGGCTGGAGATACCATTGCTTCTCTCGCTTCTTCTCTGTATTTTATGGATCAGTATCGTGCGTTCGTCAGCCGGCTTATTGATCGCTCTGAAGGATCTTCTGCCAGTTTTGAGGAAAGAATACATGTTCTTGAGGTCGAGAATGCCGAACTGAATTCTCTTGTGACGCATCAGAGGGAGCGATTGGGTGTTTTTGAATTCGAGGCTGAACTGGGACAGGCTACTTTAGAGTCCCTGGAGGCACGCTTGGCCGAAACCGAAGTCGCTCGAGATGTGGCGCAATTAGAGGCAACCAATGCCCAAGCTAGGCTAGCCAAAGTCGAGGCTCGCATTTGGGTTCTAGAGCAGCGTGTTTCCCATCCTGGCTCTGCAGAGGATAGGGCCATTCATGTCGAAGCTCAGCTGAAGGAGATGGAAGATAAGATGGCAAGCATTTTCCATTCATTTGGTAGCCGAAGAAAAGACTGACGGTGCCTACCGTCCTTGCCTGATGGTTCATCTCTGTTCGTCTTGATTCTGACGTTATTTCTAACTTCTTCATTTATGATTGGTTGTATGTCTTTACATTCTGTTTGCCTTCTCGATTTACGATCTTTTGTGTATCTCGAATTCCACTACGCCTTTATTATTGTTGTCGGACAGTTGGTGGTTGCTTGTCGCTGATGTAGCTTTGTTGGTGCGTCTTAGCTGTTTGCTCACCATTTTCTGTGTATTTCTGCTTGACTGGTCGTCTTTTGTGTAAAATCTTGTATGTCTTGCTTGGTGTGCTTCATATTTATGTCTTGTTGTATACCATTCTGAGGTTCCATCTTAGCCTCGAGGCTTTAGTTTCTTGCCTGTATTGCTTGTTTTCGCTCCGTCCTTCCGGTTCCCGTGTCCCCCTTCTCCTCGGGGGGATTTTCCTTTTTGTGAATCCGATATTTCGATCCTTGTGCTTGTCCACCACACCTTTTTTTTTAATCCGACACTTTCGGCCTTTTTCCCAGTTTAAACCTGACCTTTTTTATTCCACCTTGTCCTTTTATTTCCTTTCTTTGGTTACTCTCCTTTGTGCTTACGATACCGAGCTTCCCCAAAACCAGGGTGTTCCGACGTATGGATATTTTACCATTTTTATTGACCCATTCTTATTAATCATATATGGCTTGCCAACATCACCGAAACCATGATGTTCCCAATAACAAACACCTTTCCCATTAAAGATAAACACACTGACTTCTATAACCATGTGCCGTTGAAGATATTTCATACATTTTGTGTTTCTATGTTGTGTGGCCTAGTGCCTTGATTCAAAAACATGCAAAAAAGATCGAGTCACCAACCTCATTCCTTTCGCTTCTTTTCTGGCCTACTGAAAGTATTTCTTCAAATGTTGCGCGTTCCAGGGGTGCGGTATCTTCTTGCCATCCACCTCTTCCAACTCGTATGCTCCTCCTTCCAGGACCCTTCTGATGACGTAAGGACCTTCCCAATTTTAGCCATTGCCTTATGCTGCCAGGGCCAATACTTTCTGTAACACCAGTTTGCCACCTTTAAACCTCCTCAGTTTCATTTTAGAGTTATAAAATCTCTCCGCTCTTTGTTTGTAGATCGTGTTATGCCACTCCGCGTTCAACCTTTTCTCTTCCAGTAGGTCTAGGTTCTCCTGTATCAACCCATCATTTATCTCCTCCTGGTGGAGGGTAATCCTCGGGCTGGGCTCTCCTATCTCCACCGGTATTACTGCCTCGGCGCCAAAGGCCATTGAGAAAGGAGTCTCATTGGTGGATGTTCTCGTTATTGTTCTGTAGGACCATAGCACTCCTGGTAGTTCCTCTGGTCATCTCCTATCCAATTTTTCCAATCTAACCTTCAATGTGTGCTTAATAATTTTGTTCACTGCTTCGACTTGTCCGTTGGATTGCGGGTGGTACGGTGTGGAAGACCATTTCTTGATGCCATAATCGTCGCAAAACTTCCTTAGCTTGTCGTTATCGAACTGCTTGCCATTGTCCGTCACTATGGCGAAAGGTATCCCGAATCGGCACACGATGTTCTGCCATATGAACTTCTCGACTCTGGCTTCTGTAATCGTCGAGAGGGGTTCAGCTTCCGCCCACTTTGTGAAATAATCCACTGCCACGATAGCATATTTATTCCCTCATTTTCCTGTCGGAAGCAGTCCGATTAGATCAACTCCCCACTTCGCGAAGGGCCACGGGCTAAATACCGAGGTCAGTTGTTCCGGGGGTGCTCTCATTATCGGCGCCAGCCTCTGACATGTTGTACATGCTTTCGCATATTGGGTGGCATCCTTCTTCAGTGTTGGCCAGAAATAACCTTGTCTGATCACCTTGTGGGCTAAAGCAATCCCTCCTGTGTGATTCCCACATATGCCCTCGTGGATCTCCGCCAGTACATAGTTTGCTTCCTCGGGGGTCAAACACTTCAAGAGTGGTGCAGAATATCCTCTTTTGTACTACCTTCCCTCCATTAAGACATACCTTGATGATCGAAGCCGAATTTGCCTGGCCTTATCCTTGTTCCTGGGCACCTTTCCTTCTTCGAGGTATGCCCTGATCGGGGTCATCCAGGATTCTTCTGCTGGTTGGTCGTCTAAAACCCATATTGTGGTGTCCGAGGGTCTTTCTTGTCTTACTATATTGATGTTGTTCAAATCTTCGGCATTCGAGACAGTAGCAAGCTTGGCCAGTGCGTCGGCTCCCATATTATCCCTTCTATCAATGCATTCCAAAAACACTTGCTTAAAGTTTTGAAACATCCCAACCTCCAGTCCTCTGTAGTGATTTATTAGCTCATCCTTGGCCTCGTATTCTCCCCTCATCTGGTTCACCACCAATTGCGAATCGCCATATATCATCAGCTCGTCCGCTCCCATGGAAAGTGCCATTCTCAGACCGTTCAGTAAGGCCTCATATTCTGCCTCGTTGTTGGTAGCCAAAAAACTGAATCGGATTGCGGTTGAAAAGGTTTCCCCCGACGGGGTTCGAATGATGATTCCCGCGCCTAATGCCACTGCTGTTGCCGATCCATCTACGTGCATGACCCAAGGCTTTCTCTTTCCGCCCTCGGTTGGGATTGGGAAGGTTAATTCCACTATGAAATCTGCCATAACCTGTCCCTTGATGGCATTCCTTGGTAGGTACGTTATATCGAACTGCCCTAATTCGACAAACCATTTCAACAGCCTCCCTGCCGCGTCTGGCCTTTGAAGGACTTACCTTAAAGGAAAGGTCGTTAGTACTTCGACAATATGCTCCATGAAGTATGGTCTGAGCTTCCTCGAGCTTACGACCAGTGCATATGCCACCTTCTCCATTGCCGGATATCTGAGCCCTGCATCTCTCAAGGATTGGCTTACGAAGTATATCGACTTCTGGTTCTTTTCTTCCATTTTAACCAACACTGAACTGATCGCTGTTGCCGATACTGCTAGGTATAGCTGCAGTGTTTTGCCTGGTGAGGGTTTGGAAAGAATTCGGGGATCTGATAGTTCCCTTTTAATCTCGTCAAATGCCCTCGTACACTCTTTCGTCCACTCGAACTTAGCCTTCTTGATGACGTCGAAGAATGGCTTGCACTTATCCGACGCCTTTGACATGAATATGTTTAAGGATGCCAATCTGCCCGTCAGGTTCTGGACTTCTTTTGAGTGCCTCGGCGGATCCAGCATCAGGATCGCCTCTACCTTTTCCGGGTTCATCTCGATCCCTCTTGAGCTGACCAGATACCCGAGAAAGCTTCCTTTGCTCACCCCGAATGTGCACTTCTTTGGGTTTAGCTTCATCCCGTAATGTCGGAAGGTTCTGAAAACCTTCCCCAGATGTTCGAAATGATCCATCCTTTTCAGACTCTTTACTATGGTGTCATCTACGTACACCTCGACTATCTTTCCGATATCTTCCTCAAGCATCTTGTTCACCAACCTTTGATAAGTGGCCCCAGTGTTTCTTAATCCGTACGGCATATTGTTCAATTTGTATACTCCATTTCCACAGAAGAATATTGTGTTCGCCTTGTCGTCAGGATACATGGGGATTTGATGATATCCCGAGAAGGCATCCATGAAGCTCATTATCTCATGTTCCGCAGTAGCGTCGACCATTTGGTCGATCGATGGAAGAGGGTAGTTGTCCTTCAGACATGCCTTATTTAAGTCGGTGAAGTCGATGCACAATCTCCATGATCCTTCTTTCTTCTTTACCATTACTGGGTTTTGTATCCTTATTGGGTATTTGCATTCACTGATTCTTCCGCTTGCCAACAGTTTGTGCACCTCCAACTCCATAGATGCGTTCTTTTCTGGGCTGAACTTCCTCTTTTTTTGGTGGAAGGGCGGGATATTTGGATCGATGTTCAACCTTTGGCATGCATACTTCAGATGTACCCCAGGTGTTTCACTTGGGTTCCAGGCGAACACATCCAGGTTTTCTTTCAACAATTAGATTAGTCTTTCCTTGAAATTGTCTTCCCATTCAGTTCCAATCTTGACTTTGATGTCGGCATCTCTCGGGTCCAGTTGTACCACCTCTATTTTCCCAGCTGCCGAAGCTCCTTCTTTTAGCTTTGTCCTTGGATCCTCATCTGGTATTGCCTGCTTTCTCTTCGGCACCTTTGCCGCCGCCGCTTTCTTTCTCGCTATATGGTTACCTGGACCCTGACATATCCCCTCAGCCTCAACCAGAGTTTCGCCCATTTGTTTCTTCGTTTCGTTTCTGTCTGTCACTGCCAAGATCATCTCGGGCTTTCCGTGATTTTGATCTCTTTCTGGTTTTTTCCTCATTTGTGCCAGTGCTTCCGGGGCTTCCTCTACCTCCATGATATCTTCAAAACTTAACATCTCGTAGTCCCTGTCGTGGTAGCTCAAGCCTTCCACTCTTTCCACAAACGAGCATTCCCTCGCTCTCCTCTGACTTCCTACCACTGTCGCTACCCTAACATCTGCCGTGACAATTTGAGGCATTGATGCAAGGTAGATGGAATGGCTTCGAAAGTGTGTATTAACGGCCGTCCTAGTATGCAATTGTACGTGGAGGCTTGGTCGACCACTTTGAAAGTTAACTGTTTCTGCATCCGAGTCTTTCCATCCAAACCTTCCAGTTGGACCGATAAGTCTACCTCCATGGTGGGCCTCGTCAGCGCATTGCCGAAGCCTTTGATTTTGTCACCGCAAGGCCTCACCTTGTGGTGGCGCTCTCCCCCTAGGTTCTCGAATACCTCTTTGAAGATTATATTGGCATACGCCCCCGTGTCTATCAAGTATCTATGAACCCTGACCCCCGATAATATCGGCGAGATAACTAAAGGGTCGAAGTGAGGTGTACTTACCCAGTAGTAGTCGGCTTCGGTGAATATGATGTCCGCCTCTGTCATTCCCTTTGATGCCGAGGTCATCGACCATACTTGGGGGATCTGCTGTTCTAAATCCTTTAGCTCGGCCTTCCTCTTCCTCTTGGATGCCGTTGTCAAAGCTTGAGAGGTTCCAATATAGGGGATTTCTTCCGCCTGCTCCATCATGTGTATTTCGCCCGACCGATCTCCCCTCGGGACTGGTTCCCCAATCCTGTCAAACACCGGTGGTCGGCTCTGAGGCGGAGAGGGTAAGGGTATCGCTCTATCATTCCATCCTCGGCCCGGGGACCTCGGTCTGCCTGGGGGAGGAGGGAGATCGGCGTTCCTCCTGTACACCCTCGGCTTCGGGGCCTGCAGCATTCCTCTTAACCTCCCTTCCTTAAACATCTTCCATAGCTCAGTTATAAGATCTCAACATTGATCGGTGTTGTACCCATGCGTCAGGTGATACATACAATATTTTCGGGGGTTGGTGAGTTCTGAAGTTCTGAGGACCGGCCTCGGCGTTCGAAGGACCTGTTGGTCTTTGACATAGTAGAAAACCTCGGCGATATTCAAATTGGTTCCAGACTTCAGCTCTTCGTACTTCTGTTGTACCTCAGTGTCCTCCGTGAATGGCTTGAAAGTGGAAGGTGCTTTATATTCTTTTGTTCCTCCAGCGCTTGCTCTCTTTTTGTTTGATTCTACCGAAGTCCCCTGGTGGCTAGCCTTCTTTGCCATTTTGGAAATATCTTCGGCATGAATATGCTCGTGCGCCATGACCATAAAAGTGGCATAGGACACTGGCGGCTTAAGCTGTGCTGCCTTCCACAGGCTGGTTTCCGGATGAAGAGCTTCCATGACTGTGATGAGACAGGCCTCGTCCCCCATGACTTCCCCCATCGACCTTTGCTCATTGAATCTTTTCAAAAAGTCTCGTAAGCTTTCTGTTGAACCCTGTCTGATGTTAGCCAGTTTGTGCTTTGGCTCCTTTGGTGCCCCCATATATGAGTACTGCATTAAGAATACTTCCATCAATTCCCCCCAGCTTTTGACGGAAGCTGTTGGGACTGCCCTGAACCGGGCATGGGCCTTGTTTCCTAAGGTCAGTGGGAACATTCGACATAGAGTGATCTCATTCACTCCTTGAGCCCTCATCCACATCAAATACTTTTCGATATGCGAATACGGATCGTAATCACAATCAAAGATCAAGCTCGAAGGAAACTTGATCCCTTGCTGTCTGGGGGCGTTGCTGATCTCCGTCGTGAAAGGAGATGGGGCCACTGAGGTTTGGAGGACTCCTCCTGTTCCAGCCATTTTCCTTTCCAGATCCGCGAAGCGTTTGTTCACTTTGTTGTTTATCAAGGCTTGCAGATCTCCAGTCTGGGCGTTTGGAAATGCCCGTCCATGTCCCGTTCATGCCCCTGTTCGAGCCTCTCTTAGCCCCCTTCCTTTTCGCGAGGTGGACTTCTGGTTTTTCCTGCCTCGAGGGTAGGACAGCTCGGTTGTGGGCAGATCCTCCCATGAGGGGTCTCGACTCTCTTGGGAATAGGGAATTGAGGGTGAACAGGACCTTTGGTTCCTTGGCCTCCTTTGTCCGCTATATCTCCTTTGGGAAGCAGATGGGGTTCTTCGTGGGACCTCCTCCTCTTCCGACCTTTCCCGGGTAGCGGGTCGGACTCTCCTCCAATTCTGCGAGCGAGGTTGTTGAGGATCCTTCCTGTAGGACCTACCTTGTGGTTCGTCTCCTTGATCCCTTTCGAGTCGTGGCTGTGCTTGAGTCCTGTTGCTCGTCCTCCGGGGGGTGGATTCCTTCTTTCTGGCTTCTTCCCATGGTGGGGTTGCCTTTGGGTCCCTGTTTCCGGTCGGCGGACGTATTCACTGTGCCTTCCTTCCCGTGGAGTTTCATTCACACTCTCCCTTTCGCTCGTATTCATTCTCCGTATGAAGTTGATTGTTTCTCTGGCATCACCCTTGCTGTGCTCCTTCCTGATCTCCTTCCTCCTTTCGAGGTCTTCCCGCAGGTCGCCGTGGCTCACTCCTTGAGGGCCGATAAAACTCGACCTAACCGGTGGCACTGGGGGAGTTTTTGCGGCGTACTCCTCGATCTCCTTTTAAATCTTTTCATTCATCTCCTTTGTCTTCAATGGGTCTCCCAAATTAGGGACCGGGATGGATCTCGCCGGAGTATGTACCTCCAGGACCGGAGCACTGATTTGAACGTTGTTTCCGCTTCTTGTGATATTCCTCTGTACTCTAGAACACTCTCCCTTCTCTCTAGGACCATACGCTGAGAAACCTTCAACTCCCATCTCGATTTCCAGATACTAGGCAACACTCTGAGATTTCTGACACAACAAAGAACAAAAAGAAAGAAGAAGGAACAAAACCCAAAAAACCTCGAAGACAGAAAGCAACGGTGGCTTATCGTAGCGATTTTCCACAGACGGCGCCAGATGTTGATGGTTGTTCTGCCCTCGTTAACCAAATATATAGCTATTTTAAGACTTTAATTAACGAGGTCAAGAACGAATACCCTCAAACACGTTAGTAGCTTAAATCAAGACAAATAAAGAGATCAAAGCTTCTCTAAGACTCAAATTCCACCAAAGAGCATTCCCCATTTTATTACTCTCCTTTTAGAACAACACTCACCTTTTCCTTTGATTCTTACAAGTGTAATGTCTAAAGTGAGTGCTAATGTCCTGCCTCTCTCCTGTGAGAGAGGCTATTTATATCATTCTTGAAACCCTAGAATCCGTCCAATCACATTATGCCACCTGGATGAAGACAGTTTGCCTTTAATGTGGTTGTCTGGTACGCCGACCAGTTGCAGAGAGAACCTGGGCGCCGCTTGTTGCACAGCAGGAAGTTTGCAGGGTGTCTCCGTCCTTTGCCGGTCTCCTATTGGTTGTTCAAGTCATGCATGTCAGTCTATTGTTGTCTTTTAGTAAGGATTGCTGTCCAAGATATCTCCTCTTCCCGTTAGCGTTGTCCTTTAGCCTGTAGTACCTGTAATCTCTCATTATGAAGCATGTCCTTTAGTATCTTGTTCTCGCCATCCTCCTTCAACCCTCGGGTAAGTTGTCCTTGCCGCCGAGGAGCCCATCCAGGGTCTCGGCCGGGAGGAAAGGTAACTACCGAGGTGTTCCACCGAAGTCGAGGTTCGCTACCGAGGTGTTCCATCGAAACCGAGGTTCTCTACCGAGGTGTTCCTCTGAAGCCAAGGTTAAGTTCCCGGTTACACACTCGTTCAGCGGGTTTGACTCCACTCATTATAGTTTGGGCTTTCGGACTGTTACCTTCCTCCTTGGGCCGCCTTGGTTCTCTTCAATTCTCTGCCTCTCAGTTGGGCCTCCTGGGCCTGACAAATCATGAGGGATATATTACCCACAACATAGGTAATTGTATTAATGTTATGTTTGAGTTCCATGAAAATTTATTAATTATTTTATGGTTAAACTTATCTTGGACAAATCAAAATAGAAAAATTCAAACCTTTGCTCGAACACAAGACAAAGATGTAGTTGAGTATTGAACTGCAAAAATCTTTATAACCAAACTGGGCTTAGGATGTACATGAAAAGGGCCAATAGAGTGGGTTCAGAAGCAACACTAGAGTATAAACACCAATATGATGGATTGCAAGAGGCAAGATATCATCTGCCAATATTTATTTTGCATCTGGGAATCAATCTTCATCCTTATATCATCTCTACTTTTATGCATCATGAAATTGACAAGGGTTTAGACTTTTATTAAAAGCACGCAGATTGCTACTCTTTTGCTAATCCTATCTCTGTTGTAACAGTGTTAGAATTCTATTTACACACACATAATAATTAAAAAAAAGGTAGTAATCTTTTCATCACCAACACATATTGAGAACAATGTACTAGATGTACTGCCATCACCTTACTGATCACTTAACTGCTCCAAGAAATCCCTGTGTTATTATTTTTTTATGGTGGATGTGATTTAAGTTTCATGCACATATAGAGGAAATATAAGTGGGAAAAGGCTAAAAGATACAGCTTGGTTAATCACTTCATTAACAGTCGTTGAATGCTCAGAACTCCGTTTTTGAAGGCTATACAACAAGCTTTAATTGCAGTTGAACATACAATTGACAGAAAGTGATGGTTTTGAATGGATCAGTAAGAAACTCACGTGGATAAGATGCTTGGATTTCTTTATACATTTTGCAATACAATTGACAGTTCTTTATTTCCTGTTTCCCTTGTAGACATTGACAAAATTGACGTCGTATAAGAGTGTCTGTGCCAAGAGTTGAAATAGCTTAAATGATGGAAACTCGCACGCACAAAAAAGAGGAAATGAATCTTTGGAAGTCTTGAAAAAATGACCCTCCGAGTGCTTCCACCACTCAAAGGAAGAAAAGCTAAAAAAAAGACCATTGTTGATTAAAAACATATACGTCGTCTAACACAAATGAGAAGCAGTATGTTCACCTGAAAAGCAGCCGGCTGGTTCAGGTCCATATGCCAAATGTGGAGGGATGTGAAGCTTCCTTTTTCCACCTGAGTGAACATGTGTTAGGATTACATAAAAGGGGATAGACTACAAGAAAAATGTTTGATCATCTTACCAACATGCATTGGTGGTACACCTCCACCACCCATGATGCCTTGATCCAATCCTTTAATAACCTATGCAACACGGAGAACACATACGTATTTGGTAAGTTTTTAACCCAAAACATGAAATTGGGTAACTAATAGGAATATCAAATTACTATGGTATATTTCCTCAGGTGAACCGGCCCTTCTCTTGAACCGGATCACCACTAGCAAAAACATTGTTCGACCCAAATCAATCGAAAAATTCAAATCCTAATTCCCGGCCCCTCCAAAGATTTTCCCAATTAATAGCTCCAAAAATTCAACCACGATTGGCGAAGCTGAGACGAAGGGACGGTGATCGTTTTTTATCGGATAAGTGCCGCTCTCGCCCAGTAAAAAATAGATCGAGCCAACCCAGATCAGAGATTTTGCACTGCTACTTGAATTCCTAATTGAGTCAAATGAATACGATATCTGAAGATTTTAATGGAATTCATGTAAGTGTACTCAGAGTCAGCGATAAATTTAGCATATTTATCATTAATTGGAGCAATTGGTGGTTTTGTTAGATCTTTTTTTATGTGCAATTATTAATGGATGTTCTGTTTTTTATGAATCTTCGTACACTGAATTATTTCAAAGAGTTCTGTTTGATGAATTAGCTAAATATGTGAATATGTTTTGAGGGAATAAAGATGTTAAAGAATTATAAAGACGTTAAAAATGACATGTGTATACCGTTGTTGTTTCATATTGTTTGACATTGCAACTCCTATTAGTGGATATTTAGCTGGCTTCTAATGGTATTTTTTGTTTAGAATCAGAAAAACATAACAAATAGGAAATAAATAATGAACTTTGATCACATAGAAATGGAAGCTGTAATAATGAAATGGAAAACAATGAACATTATCTTTAAGTTGTTCCATTTAAATTGATGTACATCCACTGAGGCATGGAATGAACCCTTATTGATGATTCACCGTAACCAGGAAACATGACTACAAAATTATGGTTAATTAACCGAGTAAAGAATTAATCAACGTGTGCTGTCAAATTTTCACTGAAAACTAACTCCCAAGATGGGCTGTTGTTAGTTGATGTCCTGTGATTATAGTGAACCAAAATGTTTGTTACCCATCTCAATCAAAAGATCATGTGGCAAGGTAGAAATGCAGATATGAAGAATGCTGATGTTCATCCCAACTGATCTATAAGGAAGTCCACCAAAGTCATTCATCTGTAAATTGTCATTCCTTATTATAAAAACTTATGATCTAACTCCTCCTTTCAAACCAACTTCTTAATAGATATGCAGCGGGTGAGAATTCCTCAACCTACAGTACGATATCGAGCACCCTATTCCATATTGTTCGCTTCCTTCTGCTTCGCTAGATTATTCGGGCTTCTAACCAGCGAATCCCTTCACTAGTACCTTGCGTTCCCCTTATCGTTTTTCTCTTTAAAAGAGGAATTTGCATAGGTACCCTTAGAGCATAGGCGTAGGTACCCCTTGTACTTGTATCCACTCTCTTTAATACTATATCCCTGCGCTGGTGGAAGCCGCAAGCATGAGAGACACCCCTCCAAATTAGTGGGAAGTTGAACTACATAAACATATATTAGTTCACCGCAGTTTGTTCTCAGGAACACTACAGGGTGCACACTGCGAGGGCCAGGGATAACTGAGTATTGTGATATACCCTATATTAGAGATAAATTCATAAATAAAAATAGTACTTTTAACACCAGTATATAAGACACCGACGCTCTCTTGACTGGAGATGATCTTGATGAACTATAATCTTACATTGACTAGTGCAAAGCTTACCCCAAAATGGAAAAAAATAATGTCATAAATGTATTACAAGCTTAATAAGTTAGTTACTGTACTTTAAATAGCCATATATGCACCCTAATTACTTTTTATTATGTATTGACAGATGGCGGACATATATATCTTGGTTCATTATAACGGGTCTTGGGATGGGACTTGATAAGTCGTAATTTTACATCATTATTTTAGATGGAATTATATATATATTTATGTGAGTTGTGAATTATTTAGTGTAATTACGACTTATTTATATTTTCTACACTTATACCTTAATTAATTTATTTCTTACTGAAACAGGCCCAAATTGAGATAAATTATATCGTCACAATAATTTATTTTTGTGACTGATGCAATAATTTTTATTGCAGGAAAATAAAGAGTTGACCAAGTAAATTAAGGAAAGATTTGATTTGAAGAGAAAAATGAAAACTTACCAAAGGAAGAAAATAAGCACTGAACCTGGACATTCCTCAAGAAGGAAATAATTAAATTGGGACATATATCATATCTCACGCTACACATACATCAGATACGCCCGGGGCTACACACGTTAGAACTCCGCTTGGAGGCAGATTAGGGAAGAACACCACATGAAGAACATCGGTTATTTTATTTTAATTTTATATTTAATTTAATTATGTAATTTCGTTACTAGTCCGAGGATTGTGAACCTCCGTAGAATAATTTATATGTTTGTTTATGAATAATATTAGCAACATATTTTATAAATTTATTTTGTGATTGGCTTTGATGTGAATCTTGATTTTTCAATAGCTTGTGTAGACTACCCCTCTCATAGGTGATTGATTTTTCAATAGCTATTTTACATATTATAAACCGTAATTGTTATAATATTGTGAACCGAGTAGCAAAGTGAGGAAGTACCTCTTGAAATCATGAAATCTAGGTTGTATGATTCGCTACCCCCGTTTTCATAGCCTAGTAGTCCTAATATCTAAATCTCTATGCATTGTCGAGTTCGAATCCATAGGGTCACTCGGGAATAGTTTAATCTAGAGGTCGTACCCTAGGTTATTAAACTTAAGGATATTTTGAGTTAATTGGTCGTACCGTTAGCTTAGGGGCTTGAGTTTATAAACTTGTTGGTGTTTTAGGAATTTCATACATGTGAATTAGAATACGGGAGGGATCAAATCCTTGGACTAGGTTTGTTAATTTATTTTTTTATCTTAATTTAATATATCTTGCTTTTAATTATATATGTTTTTATGTTTATTAGTTGTTAGTCTTAATCTAATCCCCCATTTGGTTACTTTTAAAAACACGATTAATTCAATTTAAATTCAATTACTCCCTGTGGGTTCGACCCTTACTTACCCTACTACATTCTTAGTGGGTTTGTTTGGAAAAAATATAAATCACATTTTTGGGTGTCGGCGACAACACACCTGGACTGCATTTGTTGGTGCCGAATCTTGGGCATTGAATGTATGTAAACTAGGAAGTGTCCACACGATGTCGAGCTTGAGGAATGCACTTAATGATTTAATTCCTGAGAAACCAGACATGCACGAGAGTGATATAATTCGTTGTTTTACAGTCAACATATGTGCATCTCCAAATATCATCCTACCCGGTGGAGCGAAAGACTAAATCACGAGGCGACTTGCCTTTGCATTTCACATACCCCTTGCACATTTTGGACCTATACACCCGAAAATTAGCTCGGCACTTTAAATTATACACAACAACTGCCAACTTCATTTCTTTTTTGCTTCCATAGGTCGCATCCTTTGCTAGACCATCCATGCTTTCATTCAAAGAGCTAAACGTATCTTTCTCAACACTGAATGAATCTGGTATACATGGGACACTCTATTATTTCACTCTTTTCAGGCATATTGATTGCACATTAGAGTTATTTTGGTGATCGCCATCACTATCAGATGAATCAGAGCCAGGAATTGTATCCGACGTATGCTCGTCAAATGACCCACATTCATCTTCAAATGGTGTTCGAAGCAAATCATCCGTGTTATCCCCATCCACTCTAACACCACTTCTTATGCTCTCGTTATTAATAACAACCATTCCAATATGCCTCATATCGAGATCTTCTCTCCTTGGGACATCTCCACTTTGTTGGACACACATGCATTAAAGACTTGAATACGGTAGGAACAGAGACTATGTCATCTAAACTTCTTGGGACTTTATACGCTAACCGTCAAATGAAGAAGTGCACGTCGATGTCTCCTTCATTAATCATTGAAGATTTAAAGACAATATATGACGTCTCAATCGTATGATCATACTCTTTTTGTGAAGAAATGGGCAACCAATCTAACGTATGGTGATGATTTGGAATCGTTTAAGCTACTGTCAACGTACCTGAGAGCATTGGGAAGGGAGAATCCAGGTAGTCATGTAGCACTACACACATTAGACGGAGATCACGTCTTCCAGAATGTACAGGCTGAGTATTCTTCCACTGGTATTCTATAAGGGTTCCATCTTACAACTTTACCAGTAGCAATGTCCTATTGCATTTTGTAACATTTTGGTCGAATATGACCTTTGATGTTGCAATAATGACATACTAGAGGAGTTCTTACCGAAGTTCTCTGAACATGACAGGATTTAAAATTACTCACTTAAGATGATGGAATCCAGTGTTGCTTAAGATTGATGAGTGTGTAAATTCACGAATTTGGTGCTCGAATTTATGCTATTATTTGAGGGTTGAAATCGGTTGCAAACCGATATATATTGTGTAAAGTCATGAATCAGGTGTTATGGAGGCCATTTGAGCTATTTTTCAAAGGAAATCGGAGTGGAAATGCTAGAAACTGAAGAAAGGAAGTCGAAGCCATCCGTTTAGGCAAGGCAGGAGGTCAATTTGACTTGATGGAGGAGAATTTGACCAGGCCTGCTGGTCGAATTGGGAGTTGGACACGATCAGGAGGAGGATTCGACCACGACAGGAAGAATTCGACCTGAGGAGCAGGTCGAATCCTGGTCAAATTGACCGATGGCGAAGCCAATTCGACCTCATCATGTCAATTCGACCTGTGCATCAGGTCGAATTGAGCATCTGGGACTTACAGTAGGGTCATTCGACCTCCAATTCGACCTGGAGGGGGGAATTCGACCTGTGTGTGAGGTCGAATTGATGTTCGAAAACTTACCATATTCGTATTTTCGGGCCCTCAACGCGTGTGATCACTTAAAAAGCTCATTCCAAGCCCAGGAGACATGATTACAAGTATAAAAGGAGGCTTGCGTAGCAGCAAAAAAAGAGAATCGATCAAGAGAAGGAGCACCAATCCTAGAGTGATCGTCCATTGTCCGGATGAGCTGCAAGAGAAGTTCCGCTGGAGATTCAAGTAAGATCAGTCCAATTAACCATGATTGTTCTTAGATCAATCATGGGCTAGAACGGCTTCGGTAGTTCTAGGGTTATGAAGGTTTCATGAGTTAATTTGTCTTTTGTGTGTAAACTCCGTACAACACTACTTGTGATTTATTTTATATAAGATTGTGCGTTTTTAATCCATACTCACGGTTGTTTTGTGCATCAATAATTATTGTGTAGAGTCTGAATACATGACTTGGTTATTGGTTGAGTGCGTTCACTGCTGAGCAGGGTTTTCTGTTAAAATTCTAAGTGAAGGGATTCCGAAATCTTATTAGAACTATCTTATATGAATACTTGTTAATTGAATCATATTTGGGTTAATAAATTGGATAAAGAGAATAACTTCATAGTACCTATAAAGGGAGATCATATCGGGTTAGAGTACTAAGCGCACGGGAAATAATTGATACTGATAGTACCTAGAAAGGGGGATAAATTATATCTCTTGCTCCAAGGAATTCACACGTGTCATACGCATCTTTACTTGTGTCTATAGAGTGAATTTGCATGGTTTAGTGATGCGTCCATAAATCACAAGGCAGAGTTGGACACCGTCACACGGAAGATGAAGTAATAAGTGGAACTGGATGACCTGAATAACTACTTATTTTCTTACTTGATCACAACTTACTTATTTTCACTGCTTGTTTTAATTTAATTGTTATTTTCTATTTATTCGTTATTAAATCACTTAATCACAGCATCATAATTTCCAATATAGTCTTAGTCTACTAGAATATAATTAAATCGATAATTATCCGTTCCTTGGGTTCGATATTCACTTGGTCACCTTTGGAGACTACAATTGATATCCTTTATACTTGGGGATTAATTGTGTGTTGAGAAATCGCTCATCAAGTTCTTGACGCTGTTGCCGGGGACGGCATAATATATATTTTTGTTATTTCTAGTGTATTTAAGACTATTTTAATTCTTGTTTTATTGTCTTACTCTGTTTCTTTTCAGGTGTATGCTCACGAAATCAAAGCAAGGTGAATTAGAGCCTTTTAATCCTGAGATCGGAGTATCAACTAGGAGGAATAAGAGTGACCAGAGCAAGAATAACCAACCAATTGAAGCTCTTGATCTAGGAGTGGAAGTTGGACAAGCAAATCCGGAAGTGATTGTAGCTGAAACCAAACCGAATTTGGAAGAAGAAGCAATCACAATGGCCGGAGCGATGAATCAAGACGAGGTGGCCATCCGAGAAGTCTTTAAGAATCAAGGAGGAGGCACCATAGGGCTGTTAGGAGCAAGGGCTGCTGCTGCGGATTTCGATCTTCACCCATCTTTTGTCAGCATGATAGAAAGGAATTCCTTCTCAGGAGGAACTTTCGAGGATCCTCAACAACATCTAAATAAGTTCCTTGGTTATGCAAGTACACAAAAAGATGCAGGAGCTCATGAAGATGCTAGGAAGATCGTCCTATTTAATTTTCGCTTACTGAAAGAGCGAGAGATTGGTACGACACTATAAGTGCGGCTGATTGCGACACATGGGAGAAGCTTAAGGTGAAATTCTTGGGGAGGTACATGCCGCCTTCTAAGGTGTTTAAATTGCAGCAAGAAATTCATCAGTTTGTGATCCATAATGTGGAGAAATTCCATGAAGCTTGGGATAGATTCAAGGACCTGCTTAGAAGATGCCCTCAACACGGCTTAACTAGCCGCAGTATATCAGTATTTTCTATAACGAATTGGATAGTGATTCTAGAGTCCTTATCGACGCGTCATCGAATGGGGCTCTACTAGCAAAGACATCTGTTGAGGCTGAACAACTCTTTGAGAATGTAGCAATGAATTCAAGAGATTGGCCGACTGATAGATTGAGGGGTACTTATGTTCTTGGAAAGGTGGCTCAAATCGAACACGCCAAGGTAAGATCAAATAATGATGATGAGATTGTTTCAAGCTCAGCAGGTATTCAGAGTCTACTAAAATCTTAGCAGAAGAAGATCACCGATTTATCTTTAAAAGTACCAATCATGAAGTAGCAGGAAGTAATGAATGATGGAACATGCCACGAGGAGATGGAAGAAGCAAACTATGCTATGGGCCAAAGTATTCAAGGAACGAGGTTTCAAAATCAGGGCAACTGAAATTATCAAGGGAACTACAACAATCGTGGTCCCCCGGTTAATTATCAATAGCCTAGGAGGCCGGAATTTTCATGGAGTAATCCAACTAATGCTATAAAACCTCCTATCGGTGTTGATCCTGGTGCTAAAGTTGAGAAGGGAAGGCGGGTTTCGAGGATACGGTGAGCATGTACATGGCAAGGAATGATGAAAGAGTGGATCGTCTTGAGGCCAAATTAGAGAAGAAGATTGATGCAAACCATGAGGATTTATCCAAGCAAGTGAAGGACCTCACGTTGTTGATGGGTGAGATGGCAGGAAGTGTCAACAAGCTAACTCAAACTTTTGAGAATGTGAAGCTCCCGTCGCAAAGTATTGAGAATCCAAAGTCCTGTAACGCTATCAAATTGAGGTCTGGAACACAGTACGAGGGACCAATGAGGCCGGAATCGAAGTTAGAGACGTTGAGAGGTCAATTCGACCACAATTCGACCAACAACATAGGTCGAATTCAGCAGGGGAGGTCGAATGACCCTACTGGATGAGGTTCGGAAGCAACAGAGGGTCAATTCAACTTGAGGGGAGTCAATTCGACCAGACCATCAGGTCAAATTGCACCCTCCGGAGCACTCTGTTTCATCAGATGGCCAATTTGACCTGAATAAGCTCAATTCGACCAGACCTTCAGATCGAATTGAGGTTGAATTGGGGGGCAAAAATCATACAGATATCCAATTCGACCAAACCATCAGGTCGAATCCAGGTCGAATCGAACATACAGGGCGAGAATGGACCTCCAGGTGCGTAATTCGACCACTACATATCCAATTCTACCAGTAGCCCTGGTCGAATCGAGGTCGAATCGTCCTATACCGCACCGATTTCTGCATCGAACACTTCGCATGATGTGAACATTACTCCATTGGTTCAAAAAGAGCAGAATACTGAGATCATAGCAGAGAAGAAGTGGGAAAGAGCCAAGAGGTTGAGAGCCGAAAAAGAGAAAGCGGAAAAGATCGAGCGCGATGAATGGGCATTCCCAAAACAAAGATACCACCGTCTTTTCCTTATAAGCTAGTCAAGAAGGGATTGGAAGAAAAGTTCAAGAAGCTTTCAGAGAGCATGAATAAGATAAGCTTGAGTATTCCTTTCTCGGAAGCAATATTGGAGATGTCGTACTATGCCCGATTCCTTAAGGATATATTATTGAAAAAGAAACGCTTGAACGGAGTTGAAACGGTGAATTTATCTGAGAATTGCAGCTTGATTATCCAAAAGAAACTGCCACCAAAGATGAAGGATCCGGGAAGCTTTACTATCTTGTGTGAGATTGGAAAAGGGCCGGCACGATGAGCTTTGTGCGATCTAGGGGCAAGCATCAATTTGATGCCATTGTCTATCTTTCAAATGCTTGGTTTGGGGGAGCTAACTCCCACAACAGTTGCTCTACAATTGGCGGACAGGTCGATGACTTTTCCGAAGGGTATCATTGAAGATGTTCTTGTCAAGGTGGAGAAACTAGTCTTTCCTGTGGATTTTCTTGTACTTGAGATGGAAGATGACAAGGACAATATCCCTCTTATCTTGGGGAGAGCTTTCCTTGCTACTGTTGGGGCCATGATTGATGTTCAAAAAGGGGAGATAAGGTTGCGGATGGATAAAGAAGAAGTTCTATTCAACCTCGACAAAGCAATGAAGATGCCTATGAAGTCACAATGTCATAGTATTGATGTGGTGGAGGAGATTGTGAAAGAAAATATGTCTTTAATCCTATCTAAGGATCCTCTTGAGACATGTTTGATGGAGTCTCTTACTTATCCTACTACGGAGCTTGACGATCTCTCCAATGAGGTATGTATTGAATATCTTGAAAACTTACTTGTTTTGGGTGATGACAGGTATGAATTGGAAAGAACTAAAGTGGAAGAAGTGAAGTGGACTAGGAAGTACTTGTCATTGGATAGAGATTCCTCGCCTCAAGAAGAGAAGAAAGAGGAGTTGAAACCGTTGCCGGAACATTTGAAGTATGCTTATTTGGGCGATAATGAATAATATCCGGTAATTGTATCTTCTTCCCTTGATGATGATCAACTTGAGGAGTTGTTAGATGTGCTTAGGAAGTACAAGTCTGCAATTGGATGGTCTCTTGATGATTTAAAAGGTATTAATCCTTCATATTGCATGCATAGAATAAGGTTGTTGGATGAGGCCAAGAGTAGTATCCAAAATCAGCGGAGGGTGAATCCCGCGATTCAAGAAGTTATTAGGAAGCAAATCCTAGCTTGGTTAGATGCTGGAATTATTTATCCAATTAGTGATAGTCCCCATGTGAGTCCATTGCATGTTGTAGCTAAGAAAGGGGGCATGACTATTATGAAAGTCGAAGATGGAGAAGCAATAGCCACGAGGATTCCTATGGGATGGCGTGTGTGTACGGATTACAGGAAATTGAATGAAAATACATGCAAATACCACTTTCCCCTTCCTTTCATGGATCAGATGCTTGATCGTCTTGCAGGGTATGAGTTTTATTGTTTCTTGGATGGGTACTCGGGTTATAATCAAATCATGATTGCTCCCGATGATCAGGAAAAGACTACTTTTACTTGCCCTTATGGGACCTTTGCTTTTAGAAAAATGTCTTTTGAATTGTGTAATGCGCCTGCTACTTTTCAGCTTTGCATGATGGCTATTTTTGATGGGTTGATAGAGAAGATCATGGAGGTGTTTATGGATGATTTTTCTATATTTGTTCCTCTTTTGATATTTGTTTATCTAACCTTGCTACTGTTTTGAAGAGATGTCAAGAAACTAATCTTGTCTTGAATTGGGAGAAGTGTCACTTCATGGTGAGAGACGGGATTGTTCTTGGGCATCATGTTTCTGCCAAATGATTGCAGGTGGATAGAGCTAAAGTGGTGGCAATTGAGAAGCTTCCACCATCGACTAATGAACGTGGAGTGCGGTCCTTCCTTGGACACGCTGGTTTTTATAGGAGATTTATCAAAGACTTCTCGAAATACTCCAAACCCCACTCTCATTTACTTGAAAATGATGTTCCTTTTATTTTTGATGAAGAATGCTTAACTGCTTTTCAGGTTTTGAAGGAGGCGCTTATTACTGCACCTATCTTGATCACACCGGATTGGACTCAGCCTTTTGTACTTATGTGTGATGCGAGTGATGTAGCACTTGGAGTGGTGCTTGGGCAGCTGAGGGAGAAGAAGTTCTGCGCCATCTACTATGCGAGTAAGACTTTTGATGCAGCACAAAAGAACTATACGATTACCGAAAAGGAGTTTCTAGCTGTGGTGTATGCATTCAACAAGTTTCGATAATTGTAACATCCCATGTTTTTATAAAATATTTTTATAAAAAATAGGATGTTAATTAAATTAAAAATAGGGGAATTAGGGCACATAAACAAATATGGCACATTTCATAATTGATAAAAGAGTACTTAGAAAGTAGTTCATGATGAAAAACATGGTGTTTTGCCTCTAGTTAAATAGAGGAAAATAACTTCATAATGCATAAAACTTAAAAATAGAATCCATAGCAATTTAGGTATGGTTGTCCAAGCCAATTACACCTCCCACCAAGCCTTGCATCAACCTTCATAATATGAAAATATTCAGTGTTTGGGGGTGAGCATTCCAACTTGCTCAGTGGGGAACCATATGCATATTCAAATATAAATAATGACATGCTTCAACATCATGTATTCATCAACTTGGCATAAAATAGTTTTAAGTTGCTTGATCGATCGATAATGTCAGGAGCACGGCGAGTATACCTCGGGGATCTTTATACAATCCCGGCCCCTAAGGGACCCTGGCTAATTTCCATGGTACAATTAAGTACAAAATTTGCTTTCATATATCATGTATGCAGATTCATGTCATGGACATTGAGAAACATGCATATTCATATTGGAAAACACATAAAAATTCTCACACCTTAGTCTTGATAAATTAACTTGCTTGAAACTTGAAACTCTTGAGGACTTGCCTAAAAACTCTTGAGGCTTGCTTTAGAGTGAAATGTGGTGGTGTGAGTAGTGAGCTTGGGGTTTGGGATTTATATAGGGGGTTGTGAGCTAGTGAAAGGTTTTAACACTAAATAATCATAAATGTTACCCTAATAATTACCCTAAATAAATTGTAGATCATAGGTAGTGGAAACTTGTGAGTTAAGCTCACATGTGAGAAATATGAATGGTCACATAAGCTCTAAACGTGTATACATTTTAGTAGGAAGTTGAAGGGTTTCTATGTCTCTACATTATTCTATATAGTAAAGTCTTTTCTTTTATTTAATTTAATTTAATTAATTAGTTAAAATTAGTGGGGTGTTACAATAATATTTGGTTGGCATGAAGACGATAGTGTACACGGATCACTCTGTGATTCGGTACTTGATGGAGAAGAAGGAAACAAAGTCAAGAATCATTAGATGGATTCTTCTTCTTCAAGAGTTTGACATGGAGATCCGGGATAAAAAGGGTACGGAGAACGTATTGGCAGATCACTTATCAAGGTTGGAGACAAGGAAGCATTGTGATGATTCTTTTTATTACATTGAGGAGATGTTCCCGGATGAGAAGATTATGGCGGTGTTCGTTGAAGGGGATGAGCGAAGTGGAGTGGAAGTATTTCCTTGCCTTGAATACTTAAAGATCAATGACTGCAAAGTGTTGATGATTGCTCCAAGTCAATTCACATACATTAAGAGACTAAGGAGGGTGGGATTAGATGAATTGGAAAGTCTCCCAAATGAGTTATTCTACAACAATCCAAACCTCTCAGAGTTGTTCATCATGGAATGTGCTAAGTTAATAGAATTTCCTAATGATCTGCAAGCTCTCAATTCTCTTGAGAACCTAACTATATGGAGCTGCCCTCGTTTGAAGTCTACACCGTATTCTTTGACTACTAGAAGCTCAACATCACTCCGTAGGGTGACAATCAAAGACTGCAGTGAGCTGACAATAATAGATTGTCTACATAAGATGCCTCTCCTCACTGAATTGACTCTGCTAAACACTGGTGTTCCCAAGTATGGAAATTTTACAAAGAGTACCCCTTCTCTTGGTTGCTTGCATGAGTTAACCATGGGGGTACAACAGTCATTGAGTTCATGGGATTGCATTTCTTTCAAGAAAGTTGTTAATGGAGTGTTGGAAGCTGCATGGCAATCACTTCATGAATTGTTCTTGTATGGGAAGGAAGATTGGGAGTCTATTCCCAATCAACTTCAACACCTCACTTGTCTTTCTAATTAAGTTAACATTACATGGTTTTTTTTTTTTTAAGTTTTAATTACATCATATTTTTCCGGTGTATATGATAAGAAGTGAAACAATTAGTCAAGTAATATTGCAACAAGTTGAGGATAGCTATGGCCAAACATGTCACAAGATGCAAATAAGAAAGAGATTGAAACAAAGATTTATTTGGACTCTGTATTTATTTAATGGAATCATTTCAATTATCATTGCTTAAAACACAAGTTCATATGTATAATTAGACAAGACCAAAGACATATAGTAAACCTGCTTGGTTATGCAAATGCATCCATCCATGGAAATCTAAGAAATTCATCACTCGAGTGATGTTATCTAGTGGTGACAGAAATGCATCAAGATATCACAATTTTTTAAAACATTAAAAAATATCTAATTTTATAAACGAGTTTCTAAAATACCCTCCATAAATATATCAATACTTATGTGAGGTGTATTGTATGACAAAAGTGAATGTTCACTCAGTCGTAAAAAACAAAAATATGTAAATTTGAGATGAATAAAAAAATTTAGGAAGATTAGATAAATTTGAGACGAATAGCTAAATTTGGGATTAATAGGTAAATTTGGAATGAATAGGCAAATTTAAAAAAAAAAAATGACTATTAACAATAAAATTAAAATATTAATTTTTTCAATTCGTCCCAAATTTGTCTATTCGTTCCATTTTTACTTATTTGTCCCAATTTACTGATCAAAACAAACAAAATTTGTCAGGAGGATTAGCAAGTGTATTTTAGGAACGAGAGCATAAATGTGAGCATTTTTATTATTTTGAAAATAGTGGGCAAAAAAAAGGCTTTTTATCCCTAGATAATATATCGAGAGCAATTATTCATATTGGATAAGACATAAATACCGTTGTATAAGTTATAAATTAAGAATTTTCATTTTGTTCTTATCTCAAATTTAAATATGTACCCAAAATTCTATAAGTATATAGAAATGTGTATATACAAATGCGATGTCTGCTTCAACATTGTGAAATTCAAATTGTTCGAACACTATAACAGAACAATATTGTTCGATTTACGACAAAACAAAAAGGATTGATTTGTCTGGTTATCACTGTTAGCTCCTTATAATCGAACACAAAGTGTTGTTCGATTTTAGAGTCTTGTTTGAATTGTACTTCCTCTGTCCACTCGAAAGAGAATCGTTTTTCCATTTTGGTCGTCCGCCTTAAAGAGGGTCATTTCCTTTTTCTGCACACATGGGGCCCACACACACCCAAATATGGGGCCCACAATCCCACTAATATAACTACCTACTGCACATTAAATAATAATACGCATTAATCAACGTGCACAAAAGTAAAAGACTATCTTTCGGGCGGATGGAATATACTTTTTTTAAGGCTAATACTACTGTGCAACTGGGTGCACCCCAGTATACAATGCACCTACTTTCATAAACGTATACAATTATGAACAAAAACATATACAATTATGAACAAAAATGTAAACACTTTGTTAGTGAATTTTTTGTTAGTTTTTTTAATGAAAATTTGAGTGTAAAAAAATATACAATTATTAAAAAAACATGTATATACACTATTGAATATTAAGTTATACACATATGGATGCTAGTTTTTTTAATAAAAATTTGAGTGTGAAAAAAAGTATACAATTATTAAGAAACATGTATACAATATACTCCCTACGTCCCATTTCAATCTTTATATATTTCTAATTTGGGGGTCCCATTTCAATCTTTACTTTTCCATTTTTGGTAAATGGGACCCACACAAATTAATTATTTCTCTCACCATGGTCCCACACATCACACTAATACACCTGCTCAATTTATATTAAAATATCATTTCTCTCACCTCACTACACATCAAAATACTGCATTCCTTAATCTACGTGCAAAACTCAAACGTAAAGTTTGAAATTGGATGAAGGGAGTAGAATAAAAAGTTATATACATATTGGTGCACCATTTCGTCCGGTTGCACAGAATATCAACTCCTCTTTTTTCTGACAATTATTGGTGATGGATGCTCTACAGCTGGAAGAAATTGTACATAGTTCAATATTCTAACTTATGTAAAAGTGGAAGAACTTCAAAGCAAGGTGTTAAATCTCACAGGAGTAAGATGAAATCATAGCAGCAGAAAAGGAATTTCATTGTAACAGTTAGAAGATCAAAAGAAGAACACTATTTTCATTATCTAAAAATCTGAAGAGTAGTTACAAGTTTTGCATAATGTATACAAATCATGTACCAATAGAAAAGAGCCAAATGGCAACAATATTAAAAATATCTACTAACTAAACATGTGTCATGCACATGTTTACACAAGGTACTCCATCCTTTGTTTTTTCGTTATTTAATAGGATAAGAGTCAACTAAGACCCTAATCTTTACTCCCAAGATCATCCATTTTGGTACATCTAGCATTTCATCTTCTAATAAAGAATCATATTTGCCCTCCAACTTTTATAAATTAATTAATAAACAAACCCCTTTTGGCTAATTCCTCACCTTTTACTATTACCATATTTTATTTTTATTTTTATTATTTAATTAATTAATTAATAATAAAAATCCTATATTTTTTTACTCAATTTTCTTTCAAATTTTATCTCTTTCTTGGTTTCAAAATAAACATAGTCCATTACGACCATATTAGGCACAATATGCTTCCGTACATTAATGAAACAACATTAATCTCGATATTAACCAACTTAAAATGGTAAACACATTTTTTTAACCGTAAATCCACCAGGTATTTAATGAAATGTACATTTTGAAAATGTACATATTTAATCTCGATATGTGTCACATTCTAATGAAATGTACATTTTGAAAACACGTGTTAACTTTTTATTGGTTGAACATAAGTTAATATTATTAATTAATACTTGAAAATATTAATCAAGGCATATATAAGAAACTTCTTTTAATATAATCTTAATTTTAAATATATTTTAAATTTTTAATTATTTAAAAAATAATATATGTAATTTAATTTTTATTTATACAATTAATAAAAAATTTAATATAATTTATAGAGTATAAATACTTAGAAATTTGTGACTAATTGAACATCTTTATTAATTAATTATTATTATTATTATTATTATTATTATTATTATATTTTAAAAATAAATATTTACGTTGTAATTATTATAAGAAAAAATTAAAAAACTTAAGAATATAAATAATTGGATTAATTACTTTTTAGTACAAACTATTAAGCATTATTACTATAAGGTGCATGCATTTAAATTTATTATTAATAGATACTAAAAATTAGAGTAATATACTTAATATAACCCTAATATTAATTAAATATTTAAAATTTAATTTTTTATAATAGAAACAACATCATAACCTCCTTCAACCCCGTCATCATTCGCCGCCCAACACCAGAACCTCCTTCAACCCTCAGAAGTCTTTGCCTCCCATTCGTTAATTTTTCATTTGGGCAACGCTCCCCGGAGTTCCCCCAACAGAAGGGCGTCGAGGATGTAGAGGTCCTAGTCGTCGACATAGACAAGGTGGCGTCGGAAATCGAAGTAGTCAAATTGATTATGCCAGCGCTGATGAAGTCGTAGAGAACAATCCAGTAATTGCTTTTGAGAAAGGGGAGAATGCGCAATCCATGTTCTACGTAGTGGAACCAAATTATTAGGAGTTCTTTTTTTTTAAAACTAATTTCATGAGAACTTCCCTGTGTCATGGTTTTGTTGTGCCCTTTGTTGAATTACTCGTCTATCATCATTTTAAACATTCAAATTAGATTTGCGTTGTGCTACTCTGCTTTACCGATGATGTATTTTGTTAATCAATAGACATGTAATTATTTTTGGTGCATTTTCTGTCTGTATTGATTTGTATTCATGTAATTCATTCGGTGGAAACCCTAGATCAGTGGAGTTAATCTTAAAAAATTTAAATTATGTTAATGCAAAATTATTAATAGGTTGTAAAAAATTATTAATTGGTTATGCATAATTATTCACTAATTGTGCAAAATTATTCAAGTCATTATTCGCCGGAAAAATATGTGTATAAATTATTGTGCAAAATTATTTACTAATTGTGCAAAATTATTACTAATTGTGCAGTATTATTAGCTGGAAATGGAGTTTTAATTAAGTTTGTAAATTCCCCCTTCATCAATTGTGCAACAATTTAATTATACATAATCATATAGTGCAGAGAATTGAATTAAAGGGTAATATTGGAATTGCACAATAAAATTTTGTATCCCTAAGTAATAATTTTAAGTCTATGCACCTAGAAGTAATAATAGATTATATATTATACCTAATAGTTTCTATCCGTAAATAATTATTAATATTCTTAAAAAAATAAATTCGTAACAAAATTTATTATAGAAATGTATGCCTAATTATATTGTAGAATATATTAACATTTTTTTCGTCATTTCTTTCCAATTATATAAATGTATATTTAAAAATAGGGTTAATTACATTAAAAGTCACAATCTTTTCGCAAATTGCGGATTAGTTCAAACTTTTCAATATTTACAAATAAATATTCGACCTTAATCCCGTTTTTCAAATCAAGGCACCGGGCAGCTGGAGGCCTGCCCAGTGCTGACTTGTTGTACTATGTGAATTATCATCCTTCCACTTGTATGCTGACACGTCACTATTATGCCAAATCACCCTCCACTTTTGAGTGTTTGCTGGCAGAATATTGAAATCTGCCATATCCTCCTCTCCGATAACAAACTATGAATAGCCGCCCCTAGCCGGAGTTCGCCGCAATCATAGCCGAAGTTCATTGCTTCTCGTCGGAATTTCCATTGGCTGCAAGGAAGAGCCGGGAAGAATGATAATTGGGGTAGAGTATTTTTCCGATTCTCTAATCGAATCAATCTCATTCCACACAAATCCAACTGGAGCGACCAGAAGACGATAAAGCATACAAATTTGAGGGGTAGGTTCCTAACCAAGAGAAGGGTTTAGCAAGAGATTACTGTTTAATAATTCTCGGAAGAAGTAAGAAAAAATGGCTTCTCCACTGATCCACGATTTGATTCCGTACCACCCGCACCCGATTAAGGCCCAAAGGAGGGTGGGTATGTGTGCCCCTCGAATTCCAAACGAGGATCTTGCAAGAACAGGGAAGGAGATTTCGTACTTGGTAACACGGTGGCCGGTCAGGATCAGGGTTGGCGGCGACGACGGTGGCGATCCCCTGCCACCCGACTCCCGAGATCCACCAGGCTTCCGGCGAGGTAATACGACAACACTCCCACCACTAGCCCCACCCATAAGGTGGCCATCTCGAGGACAGAGAAGCTCCGGTGATCCGACGTCGTTGGCTTGAGTTCATCGTTGCTGAGGGTCGGATCGGGTTCAAAATCATCAAACTGGAGATGGTTTGAGTTCAAGAATGGTCAATTTGTTTGAAGTGAGATGGAAAACCCTCACATGAAACTGGCAGCCTCTCAGCGTCGGCCTCGCCATCAACCTCACCTTACTCCAGCTTTGTGTGGGCAACAACTCCTTCATCTTCCAGATGCATTACGTCGACTCCATCCCAACATTTGTCCGAAAAGGTATAAAATTAAAATTGGGGAAGTTGTGATTTGGGAATTTTGGGCGATTTGAAAATTATGTGAAGTATGTGGAATTGAAATCGTATTATTAGAATATGAGAAAAATGGATAGGTTGATGAGAAATTGGATAGGTAAACGAGAAATTGGATAGTTTAATGAGAGAAATGGTGATGCCAGAGGTTGGAGGTTGTGAAATTGGATAAGTTGATAGAGAGATGGTGTTGCAGAGGTTGTGGGAGGGTTTAGGGTGAGTGGGAGAGTAAATTGTAATTTTGACTTCGACTACTTTGAATTTGGTGAAGAAGATTGAAAAATTTGAATTAACCTAATTCTTGATTTTGCAGCACAATTGCCTAACTTTTTGTAGATATTTTAAACCACTAGATATTTACATGTGCGTTACACTTTACTTGTATTTGCTATCACGTCCTATTATTATGTAAATTATTTTTTATACATGAGATGTCATTTCTACAGATTAAAACATATTTTGTAATATTATTAGGTTTAATTGTTGCAGTTTTTTTAAATTTATGACGTGCATTATACGTCACATGCACATCATACGCCATAGTTTTTTTTTCCTATCAAAAACTTAATTTTCAAAATCATAATAATTTTTTTTTTTAATAAATCATTTAGCAAACGTCCCTTTTTTTAATTTAATTAGTTTTTTTTCTGTTTGGATATTTTAAAATTTTTATCTTTTAAATTATATTAATTTTTAGAATAAAAATCTGAATGTAATAATTTTTTTGATGAATTTTCTTAATTTTTTAGACTATCAATCTTTATATTTCAGCTAGCCCTCGGACACGCTCTTCCTCCCATGTTTCCAAACTTTCTGGCAATTCCAAAGATGAGTGTCTTCATCAATTGTCCACGATCGAGACTGCAGGCCACCGCAATGGCCCCACCAATTATTAGGATCTTCGATATCTTTGGACCCTTTGGCTTTTCATCAGCTGAGGCTATTAACTGCGTTTCTGATGAAACGTCGTCGCCTTCCAAAATTTTCAAGTAATCAGGGTCGAGTTTTGTGTTGACCTGAGCAATGATTGCATGAGAGAGGGGTGCCCCTTGGATGCTCGGTGCTTTTGGTAAGCCCTAAAGCCTTGAGTTTGAAGTGATTGCTGTCGAAATGGACGTACCTTTAGAAAAACCATGTCACCCACCTGAAACTTTACCTCTCGTCTATGCTTATTTGCCGCCCTTTGCATGAGTTGTTGTGCACGCTCCAACTTTTGCCTCAGGATTTTCAATACTTCATCTACTTCCCGCAATTCATCCGCCACTGCCTTCACACGGATTTCGCCTGGCAAAAATTGAAGCAATGTTGGTGGAGGGCGGCCATATACACTTAAGAAAGGGATCTGACCAGCTGCTGATTGAAAGGAAGTATTGTAACAATATTCCGCCCAATGAATCCACTTGCCCCACTGTTGAGGACGCTCAGAAACAAAGCAACGTAGGTAGGTCTCCAGGCAGCGATTTAAGACTTCAGTTTGCCCATCGGTCTCCGAATGGTAGGCTAAACTCATTTTCAACTTGGTACCAGCAACTTTAAACATCTCAGCCCAGAAATTGCTCATGAACAGAGGGTCCCGATCCGATACAATGGAGCGTGGTATCTCATGTAAGCGCACCACTTCCTTGGTGAAGAGTTCAGCCACTCTTTTGGCTGTAAATGGATGCTTTAACCCGATAAAGTGCCCATATTTAGAGTACTGATCCACCACCACCAGAACACAGTCCAGTTCATTGACCGTGGTAACCCCGATATAAAATCCAAACTTATGTCTTCCCACACCTGCTCCGGGATGGGCAGTGGTTGCAATAGGCCAGCGGGCGTACGTGTGTCATACTTGTTTCTTTCGCAAACCACACACTGCGCCACAAATGCTCGGACTTGTTTCATCATCCCTCTCCAATAAACGCTACCCGCCAAGCATCTATAGGTACGGTATGCTCCTGAATGCCTTCCTGTTGGGGTAGAGTGAAATTCTTCTATCATTCTAGAAGTCCAATCAGTTGAGCGAGGTATCACAATCCTGCCATTAAAAAATAGATAGCCATTAACAATAGAAAATGGGCCTTTATAATTATTGTTATCCCCAAGTTGGTGAATTATTTTCTGCAGTTCCGGATCTCGATTCACCGTTTCTTTAAGGGAGTCCCAGTCTACCCAACGTGGCATGGAAATCGCAGATAATTCTCCATCACCTTGTCGTGACAAAGCATATGCAGCGTAGTTGCTGGATCCAGTCTTGTAGACCACCTCAAAGTCATAACCAATGAGTTTTGCAACCCAATTTTGTTGCTCATGAGTGGTGATTCTCTGCTGCAAAAGATGCCTCAAACTACGTTGATCAGTTCGCACCTGAAATTTTTGCCAAATCAAATAGGGTCTCCAGTGTTGGATGGCAAGCACAAGGGCAATCAATTCCCTCTCGTATGTTGATTTAGATTGTCCTCTCTCAGAGATGGCCTTGCTAAAGTATGCAATTGGGCGAGATGATTGCATCAACACCGCACCCACGCCACGACCCGAGGCGTCACACTCAATAATAAAAGGTTGAGAAAATTTTGGCATGGCTAATACTAGGGCCGAGGTTATCGCCTTTTGCAATTCTCGAAAGGCAGACTCAGCCTCACGAGACCATTCAAACTTCTGCGAGCCTTCTTTTTTATAAGTGGTGTTAGAGGTTGAGCAATCTTCCAGTAGTTGTGGATGAACCTTCTATAGTAACCTATTAGGCCCAAAAATCCCCTCACACCCTTGATAATCTTGGGCGTTGGCCATTGCAACACCGCACTAATTTTGCTTGGGTTTATTTGCACGCCTTTTTCAGACACCACGTGCCCCAAATATTCCACTGAGCACCTCCCAAAGGAACATTTCTTTTGGTTCACCACAAATGAATTGTCCCGCAAAACCGAGAACACTTGCTGGAGATGAGACAAATGTTCATTCCACCCTGCACTATAAACCAAAATATCATCAAAGAATACCAGTACAAACTTGCGCAATAAAGGTCGAAAAATGTTGTTCATTGTCGACTGGAAGGTGGCCAGTGCATTTGTCAACCCAAACGGCATCACCACAAATTCATAATGCCCGGAATGAGTCCTGATGGTTGTCTTTGGAATGTCCTCTGGAACAACCCGTATTTGATGATAGCCTGAGCGCAAGTCAAGTTTACTAAAGAACTTTGAACCATTGAGTTCACCCAACAATTCTTGGATGAGGGGTATGGGGTATTTGTCTGGAACAGTAACTTTATTGAGTTCCCTGTAGTCGGCACAAAATCGCCAGCTCCCATCTGTTTTTCGAACCAAAAGAACAGGGCTGGAGTAAGGACTACAACTTGATCGTAACACCCCGGCGAGTAGCATATCTTCGACCAAATTTTCTATCCCATCTTTTTGCACATGCCCATAACGGTAGGGCTTCACACTCACTGGGGCGGTGCCCGGAAGAAGAGGTATACGATGGTCCGTTGGACGACTTGGAGTTAGTGACCTGGGTTCTCTAAAAATTTCCGAGAATTCATCCAGTAGCTGCCTCAAGGCAACCTCCTGCCTATCATTCGAGAGTCCTGTTGGCGGCTCCGAACGGTGGTCGTCTTCTAATGCCCACAAAATGAAACAGCAGTCCACATCTTGTAATTTTTGCAAAGATGCTCCCGAAATTGACTTCGTAGTGTAAGCGGGGTCACCCGATAGACGAATAACCATGTTTGCCCATGAAAACTCCATAGTCAACCTAGCCCAATTCGCTCGTACCTCCCCTAAGGTTGCCAGCCAAGAGATCCCCAAAATAACATCCACTCCACCAAGGGGAAACACAAAGCATTTAACTGAAAAGCTTGTGGGTCCTAAGTCAATCGGAACCTCATCACATACCCCAGTTGCTTCGGAGCGCCTCACATCCCCTAATCGCACTTTAAACTTGGAGCTTGAGTTGGCTTCAAGTTTTGCTCGCTTGGCTGCCCATTCGGAAATGAAGCAGTGACTAGCTCCGCTATCGATCATCACTACCACATCTTCACCATGGATTTTCCCCTTTAGTTTCATAGTCTGATGACTATCAAGCCCAGCTGCTGCCAATTCCAATATCTCTAATTGATGTAGGCTTGGCTCCTTGGTTGAATCTATTTTCCCACCAAGAACGACATCTGAGGTGTCTTCCGCTTCTTCTTCACTTTCTTTCTCACCCCCAATAAGTACCCGCAGCAATTTTTGCGAGCAATTGTGCAGTGGGTGATATGGCTCCTTACACTTGAAGCATAATCCACGAGTCCTGAGGTCGAGGAACTCCTTGTGGGACATCTTATTGATTCCACGATTTCTGAAATTTTGGGGTGGAGTCTTATCTGCTCCAGTGTTGGCACGTGGGTTTTCATGTGGCTTGGGCCACATTCTGGAATTATCCCCACCTTTTAAAGATGCTTGGGCCTTATTACTCTCCAAGTGGGTCATGGGCTTTACATAATTGGGTTTATTTGGGCTGAACCCAATTTCCCATCTACCTCCTTTATTAGGGCTGCGCGAAATTAGCCCCACTTCACGTTCAATCTCCCGTGCCAAATTCATGGTTTCAAAATTTTCCACCGCATCTTTGGATCTAATTCGCGCCTGAATCTCCTCTCTTAGTCCATTGAGGAAGAGTCCCAGGTCTGAGACTCCGTGATTCGTGGAACAAGCGTCATCCGAAAGGCAAATTCATCGATATACTCGTCCACGCTACCAATTTGTTTGGTGGAGGCTAGGGCTTCGAACGGGTTTGCAACGAATTTCCTCCGTATCTTCATTAATTCATAGGATAATTGACTCCAAGTAATATTTTTATTACGATCTATTAACCAACGAACCCAATGTAAGGACGTATCTTCCATGCTCATAAGAGCCAATTCTATCTTCACATCGTCTTTTGTGCCATGGATGCAGAAGTATTGTTCTGCCCTCGTGATCCAAGCGACGGGATCGTGTCCATTAAAACTTGGAAGTTCAACTCGTTTGGCTCCAAGTTGAAATTCTTTCGTGGCTGCAAACGTACTCGGGTCTGTTCTTGAGGTAAGCAATTTGTGATAACACAACTGGTTTGGGCAGACTGCGTGTCTCCTCTGGCTTCTTCAACCTCTCCCTTTAAGCAATGAGGACAGCATCTCCTCAATTTTATCCAATTTCTCCAACTTCTTTTGATGATTGTCCAACTGCTTCTGTTGAAAGGCCATCGTTTCGGTGATCATTTCGAAGCTCTTCTCCATCATATCCACACGAGCCTCCATGCGTGTTTGGGACATCCGGCAGGTAGGACCAAATTGATAGAGTGAAGAGCAAGAAGAACGATATGTATGGATTGAAAGATTTTATATATGAAATGAAAGTACACCAGGATAATTCCCGTCAGCTCAAAGCTGCCTCCAATAAGGATTCTTACACAATGAACACCTATCCCCCTCTCCAATCCTTTATTTATAATAATGTATCCCTAATTTATTGCCCCCAGACATATCCCCTTATTCCTTTTATTGGCCCCTTATTCCTCTAATTGGAGTGATGACCGTTGGCAGCAAGGATCCCCCTTTTATTTCTGCGTGTATAAACTCGATAAGGTAAGTAAGCTTGATTGACTCTATCATTAAACATTAATCGTTGTTCACTTTGAAGACTTTAAATCATGTTGTTGGTTGAGGCATCAATTTTTACTCTAACTGGTCTTCAATGTCAACAAAAATAGATATCCACTAAACTTCTTTTGCTTGTTAGACATCCCTAAACATGCTCCATGATTCATTCAAAGATAACATTTCAAATTTTCTCAATCAACATTAAGTCCTAAATTACATTCAAGGGGAAAAAATCTGCTATAGAAGCACAACACATCTCATGAGATATGATGGCCAATTAATTTATTTATAAAGGAATCTCATCTAAAGTAATACATGTCAAATACAGCCAATAAAGTATGCATTCTCATACCTTTTTTCCCCAAAGATAAGCTCGGTCAAGAAGATGTGAATATTCCACATGTTCAAAACATCTATGCAGAGAAGAGAGAGGCTCATTGAAGTAAACTGTAAGACATACTTTTGTAAGATCCTTCTCAATATTGTCTTTAATCATTGACCATAAGCTCACTCCTTTCCCTTTCTCAACAAGCAATTTTTTTCATAACAAAGATAGCATTATAATTAAGTTTAGCTAATATCTTGATACCCAATCATTAACACAAATTAACTACTATCATGCATATTCAACACACAATTTAAAACGCCTAAAATACATTATCAAGCTAAAGCCCAAGCACTAATCAAGCATTGTTTCAAGATGCTGCTAAAAAAATTGCAACCATAGACAATGAAAAGAGAAAACCTAACTTTGATTCAAGCACGGATATTCATGGTAAAATAATTCTAGTGAACAAAAACAAATAAGAAAGAGACTAAAGCATGCTAGAATAACAGCCTGACCGACCTTCCAAAACCTTCGAATTTAATATCATCGATCAGAAAATTCAGACTACAAAAATGAACAGGATCTAGAATACTTCGTGCCACTCTTTTACATATAAACAAGAAGATATGTATGTGTGTGTCATTGAGAGAGAAAAAATGCTTGAATTGGGAACTAAAATAAATCACTGCACTACTTACTTTCATATTCTCAACTGCTTTTGTGCAGTGTGATAAGCAAAAATGTTATTATAAACCACATCTAATGCTTCCTATACATATGGGTTAAGATTCTCAACTGCTTTTGTGCAGTGTGGTAAGCAAAAATGTTATTATAAACCACATCTAATGCTTCCTAGACATATGGATTAAGCAAATCTCAAATCAATAGTATTCGTTAGAAACATAGCAAGAAATATGCTAGAAAGTGAAAATTAATTCACACTCGAGCACCATATTCAAGCAAAAAGATCCATTAACAACCATACAATTTTAGGACATTATGAAAAGGAGAGATATCTCCAGGCCGAGCAAATGAACCTTGATGTAGAGACGTTTGCATTCCAACTCCTCCACTGCAGCCTCCTCTCTCCTAATAAAATTTTTTGAGCTTATGCATCAAAACCTCCATAAATTTAATTTAATCAATGTAAGAGTTCGCAAGACTAGGATCAGCTTGAAGTAATGGATTGATTTATTAATCCCAATTTTAATTTACTCAGTAAATGCAACATGATGCATGAAATATTCATATCTAAAACCAAAGCAAGCTTCAAATTTCAACAAATTTAAAACTTCTTCATTAAAGAAAATGAACTCGAACCTACCTGATTATCACCCGGATTCACCGACGAAACAATGGGCCCATTCCCATGGCAAACCCTATTAACAAAGAACCCCAAATTCCGCGGTCCGAAGCTCGATCTCCTATAGGAACTCGTACTCCCTCTTTGGAAAACTCATCTTTGCAAATAGAGAAAGCTCGATCAGAATCACGGAAGTAGAGAGAGAGAGTGGAGGTATTGGGAGGACGAATTCGTTCTATTTGTATTTAATAACTGATGGAAGTTCAATTGCATCTCATCAGAATATCAAGAGTTCTAATAATTGACCAGGAGGTGAGGATACATGGAATTTGAGGAGTTCACACAAAATAAATCGATATAAATTAAATTTATAATAAATTATTAAAATAAATAATAAGGTTATAAAAGTAAATAGAGAAATGGTTAAAGGTTAAAAGTGGAAAATAAAGTTTCTCAAACTCTTCCTACTTTTAATATATTAAGATTAAGATTATGTGATTCAAGATTAAAAAATGATTTAAATGCTTTGGGACAACAAGATGGATAAATGATTACTTTGTCCTCTCCTCATTTTCTTCTGTTCGCGTGGTGTGTTGGAAGGGAAGAGGAAAGAGATAGTTTTTTATATAATTAAAAGGTTAAAATGGTCTAAAATGTATGTATATCTAGTAATTTGTGTATATATCTTCTAATTTTGGTGGAGTATATTCAGTAATGGGATACTGATGAGCCGTCGTCGTGCTCTCAATATATTTTTAATTTCCGACTTACTATAATACTTAGTATAATGGTAAGTAGGGTCGTTTTCCAAGAGAGTAAAATGAATTTTGATTAAATTAAAGTGTTATAAGTAATAAAATAAATAATGGGGGGTTTTGTTTTTGTTGTGGCGACAATATGAAAATAACACAAAATAATAAATCAATTCAAAATTTATTTTGACAACAAAACCCCCCCATTATTTATTTTATTACTTATAACACTTTAATTTAATCAAAATTCATTTTACTCTCTTGGGAAACGACCCTACTTACCATTATACTAAGTATTATAGTAAGTCGGAAATTAAAAATATTTTGAGAGCACGACGACGGCTCATCAAATGGCGCCGCTGCTGGGGAGTAAAATTGAATTTTGTCAAATTTTGGTGTTTTAAAAGATTCATGTTTTCAAAATTTTAACTTCTGAATGATTACTCGATCTTCTGGTAAAAAACAGGTTGAATACAATCCAGAAATTGAGAAGACTGTCCAGCGGATTAGAAAAGAGTCACGGAAAAAGAAGGAAACAAGTTCGTCTGTTGGCGAGACTACAAGAAATCATACCGAACCCGAACTTGCAACTGATCCACTTGAAGAGAAAAACATGGTTGTAGTCAATGAGAAAACTTTAAATGAATTGGCAAATCCGGACATAGTCCACCAGCCACTATGCATAAACTTTTCGGCAATCACTGATAATACTGTATTTGAACTAAAATCGGGATTAATTCACTTACTTCCTGCTTTTCATGGTCTTTCAGGTGAAAATCCTCACAAATTTTTAAAAGAATTCTCGATTGTATGCATGAGCATGAAACCAAACGGAGTGACGGAAGAAATGGTCAAGCTCAGGGCATTTCCCTTCGCAGTAAAGGACATGGCAAAAGATTGGTTATATTATCTCCCTCCCGGATCAATTAATACGTGGTCCGAAATGGAGAAACTTTTTCTCCAAACTTACTTTCCAGCCACCAGAGTTGCTGTTTTACGAAAGGAGATATCTGGAGCTCGACAGATGCAATGGGAGAGCTTACATGAGTATTGGGAGAGGTTTAAACGCCTCATATCAGCATGCCCCCAACATCAAATAAGTGACCAGTTGCTGTTGCAATACTTCTATGAAGGGTTATCGATCATGGATCGGAACATGCTTGATGCGGCTAGCGGATGAGCTTTTATGATGAAAACACCAACTGCTACTAGAGACTTGATTACTAGCATGGCTGCCAATACCCAACAGTTTGGCACACGTGAGCCAATGGTTAGAGAAGTGAAGGAAATCCATGACTCCAAATGGGAGGAAAAGATGAACAAGTTGACACTAGCAATTGAGAATCTTGTCAAAGGAAAAGGGGTAACCTCTCCATCTTGTCAATATTGTTTAACTAATGATCATTCTACTCTTGAGTGCAGAGTTACACCTAGTGAAGAACAAGTAAATGCCCTGGGGCGACCTTATGATCCCTTTTCTCAAACATACAATCAGGGATGGAGAGATCATCCCAATCTGAGGTATGGTATGGGACAAGGGGGAAATAGGGGGCAGCAACAATTTCAAGAGCAAAGAATGGCAAATAGGCAACAAGATCATATTCAAGATGGTGGAAATCGCCAACAAGGTGTCTCAAGCTCCGGAGCTTCATTCGAGGAAATGATGAAGGAAATGGCTGCCAACAATCTCAGATTTCAAGAGATGACAAGTTCATCCATCCAAGACTTGAAAATGTCAACCCAATCATCAATTCGGAACCTAGAGAATCAAATAACCCAATTGGCTACAACTGTGGACCAGATGCAGGCTCAAAACAGTGGGAAGTTGCCTTCACAGACGGAGGTAAATCCTAAGAATGTGAGCGCCATCACACTGCGTAGTGGAAAACAATTGGAAGAGGTTGTACAGCTCAAGAAGCCTGAACAGGATATGGAAAAAGAACCGGCAGAAATAGTGAAAGATCAAACCGATCAGTTTGGGGCGGAAAGATCTGATGAGGAGAAAAGTAACACTGACACTGTACCCTTTGGTGTCAAAATGTCAAAGAAAAATCAGGTTAAAACTTCTGACCCTACTCCTTTTGATATTAACCAATTGCCTTTTCCAAGCAGGATCAGGAAGCCAGATAATGTTGAAAAAGATAAACAAATACTTGAAGTATTTCGGAAAGTGGAAATCAATTTACCTCTCATTGAGGCTATTAAGCAAATTCCGAGATATGCCAAGTTTTTGAAGGAATTGTGCACCAATAAAAGGAAACTGAAGGGAGATGAAAAGGTGGTGATGGGAGAAAACGTTTCAGCTGTCTTCCAGCAAACACTACCCCAAAAGCGCAAGGATCCTGGCATGTTTGTGGTTCCTTGCAAGATTGGAAATTTTAAGGTTGAAAGAGCGATGTTGGATCTCGGAGCATCTATCAATGTAATGCCCCGATCAGTGTTTGAAAAGTTGGGTGTGGGAGAGTTGAAAAAGACTGGAGTTGTCATCCAACTAGCTGATCGAAGTCAAGCATACCTAGATGGAGTCATTGAGGATGTTCTCGTTCAGGTAGACAAACTCATATTCCCTGCTGACTTTTATGTGTTAGAAATGAATGACCACCCATCAAATTCCACTCCAATTTTATTGGGAAGACCATTCCTCAACACTTCATGTACCAAAATAGATGTAAGTGAAGGAACTCTTACAATGGAATTTGATGGGCAGATCATTAAATTCAACATATATGATGCTATGAGATACCCTGATGATGCTAACCTACTTTCTGTTGTGAGTACTATTGAGCCAATTGTCCAGGAACACTTCGAACTCACTAGTAGGGAAGCATTAGACACAGTAATTGAACATAGAATCATGAGGGAGAATGCTGAAAGATGGGATAATAAAGATCTGAATCACTATGTCAATGCCTTGCATAGTGCCTCTCAGAGATCGAACATCGTAGATGTAAATTTTGTTAAATTACCTGAAATTTCTCCAAAAATTTTTCCATCTGTAGTGCAGGCACCAAAAGTGGAATTAAAGGCACTTCCTGACCGCCTGAAGTACGCATACTTAGGACCAAATTCCACTTTACCTGTAATCATCTCATCCAAGCTAACGAATGAGCAGGAGAGTTTACTGCTCAAAGTGTTGAAGAAACATAAAACTGCTATTGGATGGACGGTAGCTGATTTGAAGGGTATTAGCCCTGCAATTTGTATGCATCGTATTCTGCTTGAGGATGATGCTAAGCCTTCTCGAGAAGCTCAGCGCATGTTGAATCCGCCCATGATGGAGGTGGTAAAGAAAGAAGTGTTGAAACTCCTGAGTGTGGGGATTATCTATCCTATCTCAGATAGTAAATGGGTCAGTCCAACACGAGTGGTGCCAAAGAAATCAGGAATAACAGTGGTTGAGAATGACAAAGGTGAAATGGTTCCAACTCGTTTGCAAACAGGTTGGAGAGTATGCATGGATTACCGCAAGCTAAACAACATGACTAGAAATGATCATTTTCCTTTGCCTTTCATTGATCAAATGTTAGAAAAGCTTGCAGGTTATTCATACTATTGTTTTCTTGATGGTTTCTCTGGCTATTTTCAGATTACAATTGCTCCCGAAGATCAGGAGAAAACAACCTTCACATGCCCCTTTGGGACTTTTGCATGTCGTCGCTTACCTTCGAACTTTGCAACGCACCAGCCACATTTCAAAGGTGTATGGTAAGCATCTTTTCTGAATTTGTGGGTAACATAATAGAGGTCTTTATGGATGACTTTAGTGTCTATGGAGAATCTTTTAACAGTTGCCTTGGAAATCTTGAATTAATATTGAAAAGATGTGTAGAAACAAACCTTGTTTTAAATTGGAAAAAGTGTCACTTTATGGTTGAACAAGGTATTGTTTTAGGGCATGTCATCTCAAAGAATGGGATTGAAGTTGATAAATCTAAAGTAGATCTTATATCTGCACTGCCTTACCCCACACCTGTGCGGGAAGTTCGTTCTTTTCTTGGACATGCAGGTTTCTACAGAAGGTTTATCAAGGACTTTTCAAAGATAGCCAAGCCACTCTGTGAGCTGTTGCAAAAAGATGTGAAGTTTGATATGAATGATGCATGTAAAAATGCTTTTGATAAGTTAAAGGAGTTACTAACCACACCACCCGTGATTCAACCGCCAAATTGGAGTTTGCCTTTTGAAATCATGTGTGATGCTAGTGACTATGCCGTAGGAGCAGTATTGGGGCAACGAGTTGACAAAGCTGCACATGTGATATTCTATGCCTCAAAAACATTGGATAACGCTCAAGCCAATTACTCCACTACGGAAAAAGAACTCCTAGCTGTGGTTTTTGCTCTAGAAAAATTTCGATCTTATTTGTTGGGTACTAAAGTCACTGTTTTCTCTGATCATGCAGCTCTTCGTTATCTCATGAAGAAGAAAGAAGCGAAACCTCGATTGATTCGATGGATTTAGTTGCTTCAAGAGTTCGACTTGGAAATAAAAGACAAAAAGGGATCGGAGAATCTAGTGGCCGACCACCTAAGCAGGCTAATTAGAGATGAAGATGAGCAGAAAATTCTTGAAAAGTTCCCAGATGAACAGCTGCTGGCGGTTTTGCAAAACTTGGAAAATTCACTTACACAGAACCCTTCAGTGTCAGAAGAATCTATTCCATGGTTTGCGGACTTGGCGAATTTTCTAACCTCCCATCAGTTTCCAATTGGTATGAGCAAGGTAAAACGTGATAAACTCGTTAGTGATGCCAAATATTACATATGGGATGATCCATATATGTGGAAACGTTGTTCTGATCAAGTAATAAGAAGGTGCGTTCCTGACTTTGAATTTAATTCAATTCTCACCTTTTGTCATAATCATGCATGTGGTGGTCATTTTGGTTTTAGGAAAACTGCTTTTAAGGTACTTGAATGTGGATTTTATTGGCCAACACTGTTTAAGGATGCTTATGAATTTTGCAAGTCTTGTGATAGATGTCAACGTGTAGGAAATATTTCCCAACGAAATGAAATGCCCTAATATCCTATAATTGTTTGTGAGATTTTTGATGTGTGGGGTATGGATTTTATGGGCCCTTTTCCTTCTTCGTTTGGATTTATTTACATATTACTTGCAGTTGATTATGTGTCGAAGTGGGTGGAAGCAAAGGCCACCCGAACTAATGACTCTAAAGTGGTTGCAGGTTTTCTTCGATCTAACTTTTTTGTAGGTTTGGAATTCCTCGAGCCATCATCAGTGATAGGGGCACACATTTTTGCAACAGAACAGTGGAAGCACTCCTTCGCAAGTATTCGGTATATCATAAAACTTCCACTTCATACCATCCTCAAACGAGTGGTCAGACGGAAGTTTCCAACCTTGAGATTAAGAGAATTTTGGAAAAGACGGTTAATCCGTCTAAGAAGGATTGGAGCTTACGATTGGAGGATGCCTTATGGGCCTATCGAACGGCCTATAAAACACCGATTGGTGTGTCCCCTTACCGAATTGCCTATGGAAAGCCTTGCCACCTACCTGTGGAGCTCGAGCATAAAGCATGGTGGGCAATTCGTAAGTGCAACATGGACTATGACAAGGCCGGAGAGCAAAGGAAATTTCAACTGCAAGAGCTGGAGGAATTGAGAAACGAGGCCTATGAAAATTCAGTCCTTTATAAGGCAAAAACAAAAGCATTTCACGATGCAAAAATATCCAGGAAAAATTTCAGCGTCGGGCAAAAAGTTTTACTTTATCATTCAAAGCTTAAATTATTTCCTGGAAAATTGCGTTCTCGTTGGATTGGTCCATTTACTGTGACTAATGTTTTTCCTCACGGTGCAGTTGAAATAAGAAGTGCAAACTCTGAAAAGAGTTTCAAAGTTAACGGGCACCAACTTAAGGAGTATCATGAAGGATTCCAGACGGTTGAGGTGGACCGAATGGAGTTGGATGATATGATCTACAGTTGATGACAATCCACCTTACCTAAGTCGAGCCAACGACAATAAAAAAAGGCGCTGATTGGGAGGCAACCCAATTTTATCTTTTTCAATAAATTGTTTAATTGTACTTTCTTTATTTTCTATTTTGTTTTGCAGCTGAGATACTTATTGCTTGAGTTGATCATGGTTAAAGCTCTTTCCAAAACTAAATCAGGTGTACTCTACCCAATTACATGTTTATTCTTTCTTATCCTGTGTTTTGCTTGGGGACAAGCAAACGTTTAGATGTGGGGATATTTGAGGGATTTAATATGATAATTGGGGTAGAGAAGTGATGTGTTTGTATTCACATGTCTTACTCTTGTTGTCCTCTTAATTTTTATATTGATGTGGATTTGGAAATTGAGAGTTAAAAATCTTTTGAGGTAATGAGGGTAATGCACGATTGAGGAGGTAACAGTGATGATAATCTTTTCAAGATTTTTGTGATTATAGTGGCTCAAATTTTTTTCAAATTTCATGGCAATTTTACCCAATTTTTGGTGAGCTTTGAGCCTTTACGAGCTATCAACTATAAGCTCATTTGAAATTTCTTTCTTGAGTGCATTGAATTTGAATTGTTCATTCTAGAACTTGCTCTTTTGAATGCATTTCAAGATCTTATGATTGGTTGTGAGTGATAAAATGAGAAGGGCACTTAGGTTTAACCCTATTGGCTTATATTGTCCCACCTGATTAAGAAAAACTTTAGGGAAGCCTCGTTGAGCCTAAACCTTTTCTTTGAATTATAAGCACATATATGATCCATGAAATCCCATTTCTTTCTTTAACTCTTCCGTTTGAACCCTTCATTACTTTGCAATATATGAATCTTGTTGAAATATCTTGTTGCTGGATCAAGGATGAAGGGGATTTGAATCTGGAAAAATGAGCTGTTGAAACTATTCTGAATTGATGAATATCTAAAGAACAGTGACATTTACAAAATGTGACACCTAAAATTTCAAAGTCTTGAAAATGTTTAGGTGTGGGGATAAGTGCAAAGAAGAAATCTATCGAAAAAAAGAAAATGTGGGAATTATGAAGTTTTAATTATAGTAGATCACATGTTGTAAAGTGGTGTCTTTAGCCATTCTTAACTTTCTTTTACCTTGCCTTGTCCTAAAGCCCCATTACAACCCATTCAAAGACCCTTTGATTATTGCACATAATCTATCTAGAAATGGGTGGAGATTTGATTTAGGAGCAAGCATATGGTAATGACTATTCTTTTCAATTTTTGAGTGATCTTGCTACCTACATCAAACATTTGAGTTAATGAGTGAACCTTTGTGAGGCCATGAATTTTTGAAAAATTTGATGCCATTAAAATTGCAAACTTTGAGCAAAGAGTCATCATTGGTTACTTATCTCTTAAGGTGTATGACTTTCATTTACCTTGTTAGATATAACTTAATTTTCTCTTCTCTAACATCTTCGATTTTAGTTTGCTTGAGGACAAGCAAAGTTTAGGTGTGGGGATATTTGATAAGTCATATTTTAGCACAATAATTTGGTTGAAATTCATGTTTATTTGATTCGATTATGAGCTAATTAGGTGCTTATATGACTTATCTTGTCTTTAGAAAACAAGAGCTTTGATTATTAAATTTGTTGTGAAAACAGGTTGTTTTTGTGTGAAAGATTCGTTGTTTCGAAACACATTTTGAAAGACGAATCAGATAAAAGGGGTTAAAAGAGCAAGTTTGGAGAAAATATCCAATTCGTGCAAAAATGATGAAAAATACATGTCCAACTTCACAATTATGATGTGTTCAATATGAAGATCAAAACAGATGGTGTGCTACATGGTTGGAAAGCCACTGAAGAGAGGGTCGTTTTGGCACAAAGAACACCCCAATCGAGTTCCAAACGAAGAAGTTATGAGCAAAACGATAACAACGCGCGCAAGGTGCAGAGCAGGATTGTTGGTCACTTTCCGTAGCTTATTGCACACTCAATTCTTGGTGTCTATGAATGATCTTTATATGGTTTGAAAGCCAAGGAAGAGAGAATCGCGTGAGTGCAAGAATTATTGAATTTGGAACTCAGATGAAGAAGTTATGCTCAAACCGTAAAGTCGCGCAGACTGCCGATGGACACACGGCGCACATACGAGCGTGGGCGTGCGTAGGGGCTGATGTTGCACGTTTTTCCACCATGTGAATTCTTATTCCAGCCTTTTGAATGTTGTGTCCCATGTGTGTCATGCATTTAGTCAAAAAAGAGGCCATTCAATTGTCAAATTTGGCCAACATAAATACGTAAGCAATGAGCTAATAAATAGTGCCATTGCAATGCTATTTAAAGAAGGCAGCACTACCCTTCATGGAACACATCTCACATCTCACATTCATCTCACAACACACCACAAAACATACAACACTCGAGGAAGAAAGGTGGAGCAAGCTGCAAGTGCACTTGCAGCAACAAAATATCAGCAGCTGCAGCAGCAAAAACGAGCTGCAAACGTAGCGAAGATCATCGTGAACCTCCCGTTGATTATTTTATGAATTATTTAGGATTGTATATTGAATCTTTTGTGCAAGTTTATTCTATTACATGCTTTGATGTTCTTAATGGTTGTTTGATAATTCATTTAGCTTGATCAACTACTTGGTTATTTCACAATCGAATGTTATTCTATGAACTACAATCCGTAATTGTTGTAGGAATTGAATTAAGTAACAAATAGAGGTTGTTCCCTCTAAGTGTAATAGGATCTAGGTTGTATGATTCCTAGCCGGTTTTCATAGCCTAGTAATTCTATGTTTGGAGTCTTAATGCATCTATGAGAGTAAAATGAATAAATTAAAGTAGGGTCGTTTCCCAAGAGAGTAAAATGAATAAATTAAAGTAAAATGAATAATACTTAGTATAATGGTAAGTATGGTCGTTTCCCAAGAGAGTAAAATGAATTTTGATTAAATTAAAGTGTTATAAGTAATAAAATAAATAATGGGGGGGTTTGTTTTTGTTGTGGTGACAATATGAAAATAACACAAAATAATAAATCAATTCAAAATTTATTTTAACAAAGTAGGGAGAAATTAATTTGTAAGATTAATAAGAAATAAAAGCCTAGTTTAGGATATCGATTCCCTCCCATTTAATAATTTAATGTCTTACCGGAATTAAACATCTAGTCTAAAGTGCAAACTCAAATCCCTAGGTTAACGGTACGACCAATCAACCCGAATGTTCTTACGTTCATCAACTAGGGTACGACCACTAGATCAAACTATCTACAAGTGACCCTATGGATTCGAACTCATAGATGCATTAAGACTCCAAACATAGAATTACTAGGCTATGAAAACCGACTAGGAATCATACAACCTAGATCCTATTACACCTAGAGGGAACAACCTCTATTTATTACTTAATTCAATTCCTACAACAATTACGGATTGTAGTTCATAGAATAACATTCGATTGTGAAATAACCAAGTAGTTGATCAAGCTAAATGAATTATCAAACAACCATTAAGAACATCAAAGCATGTAATAGAATAAACTTGCACAAAAGATTCAATATACAATCCTAAATAATTCATAAAACAATCAACGGGAGGTTCACGAAACCCTAAACTAGAGACGGGAAACTAGCCACACATGTTCACGATGAAAACAAAATTAAAATAGCAAAACCGTAGATTATTGGCGATGATCTTCGCTCCGTTTGCAGCTCGTTTTTGCTGCTGCAGCTGCTGATATTTTGTTGCTGCAAGTGCACTTGCAGCTTGCTCCACCTTTCTTCCTTGAGTGTTGTGTGTTTTGTGGTGTGTTGTGAGATGAATGTGAGATGTGAGATGTGTTCCATGAAGGGTAGTGCTGCCTTCTTTAAATAGCATTGCAATGGCACTATTTGTTAGCTCATTGCTTACGTATTTATGTTGGCCAAATTTAACAATTGAATGGCCTCTTTTTTTGACTAAATGCATGACACACATGGGACACAACATTCAAAAGGCTGGAATAAGCATTCACATGGTGGAAAAACGTGCAACATCAGCCCCTACGCACGCCCACGCTCATATGTGCGCCGTGTGTCCATCGGCAGTCTGCGCGACTTTACGGTTTTGAGCATAACTTCTTCATCCGAGTTCCAAATTCAATAATTCTTGCACTCACGCGATCCTCTCTTCCTTGGATTTCAAACCATATAAAGATCATTCATAGACACCAAGAATTGAGTGTGCAATAAGCTACGGAAAGTGACCAACAATCCTGCTCGGCACCTTGCGCGCGTCGTTATCGTTTTGCTCATAACTTCTTCGTTTGGAACTCGATTGGGGTGTTCTTTGTGCCGAAACGACCCTCTCTTCAGTGGCTTTCCAACCATGTAGCACACCATCAGTTTTGATCTTCACATTGAACACAGCATAAATGTAAAGTTGGACATGCATTTTTCATCATTTTTGCACGAATTGGATCTTTTCTCCAAACTTGCTCTTTTAACCCCTTTTATCTGATTCGTCTTTCAAAATGTGTTTCGAAACAACGAATCTTTCACACAAAAACAGCCTGTTTTCACAACAAATTTAATAATCAAAGCTCTTGTTTTCTAAAGACAAGATAAGTCATATAAGCACCTAATTAGCTCATAATCGAATCAAATAAGCATGAATTTCAACCAAATTATTGTGCTAAAATATGACTTATCAGATACGTGTAGTAGAATTGGAGTATATTAACTTGTTTCCAGCTCTTGTTTTTTCTTGATCTCTCACAAACACACTCATAACATCCTCTTGAAAGTTACTTTGTTTCCAGCTCTTGATTCTCTTAATCTCTCATAAACATCCTTAGATTCGAAGAACAAACTTATTTTGCAAGAATGGAAGGAGCTGCAACTGGTGCCATCATCAAAATTTTGACCCAAAATGCAATCTCACTCGGCATGAAAGAGTTCAAACTGATTTGGGGTCTTGAGGACGACATGAAGAAGCTGGGAGATACTTTGGTCACAATTCATACATTCGTGGATGATGACGAAATGCAGTAAGTGGGCGACATGGCAACGCCTGTCAAAGGTTAGCTGAAGAAGCTTGAGGATGTATCTTTCAAGGGTTACAATCTTCTGGATGAAATCGATTATCATCGTCTCCGTAAAGATCACAAGTTATCGTCTCCGTAAAGATCACAAGCTCACGACACCAACGCAAACATTCCAATCTTTATTCTCATTTAGAGGTCTTAGATGGGGTCATAGAATTAGAAAAATCAACAAGGAGTTTCAAGCAGTCAACACAGAAGCAACCAGTCTTGGCCTTCAGATGAGACTTGCTTCTGCAGCTGCTTCTTCGCATGCATCTATCTGCCTCTTCACCAACTGATTCAATCACTTCCGATCCTATTTTTCTCGGAATAGATGATGATATGAATGAAATAGTGAAGACGCTGATCGATGTCCCCAAAGACCAAGTGTTCACCGTCCATCCAATTGTCGGAATGGGGAAGACAACATTAGCACGCTAAGTGTAAAAAAGGATGGAAACTCATTTTGAAACTCATATTTGGGTCCATGTCTCCCCATTTTTTGCTTCCCTTACACTTTTCAAGAAAATTCTGGAAACGTTGACATTAGAGAAGGTTGAAGTTAATGAAAGGCAAGCTGTTATGGGAAAGCTTTAGCAGGCTTTGGCAGGTAAAACATACCTTCTTGTTCTTGATGACGTCTGGGAGGAAGATGGGCTCAAGTGTGAAGATTTTAAGACTGGCTTGTCTGGAATTACTTCTACAAAGGGAAACAGCATCATTTTACCTCCAGAAGTAGAAGTGTTGCTTCGACCGTTGCAACATCTCCATTTCATATGCTACAAGGCTTACCACAAGATATTTGCTGGTCTATTATCAAAGCACAAACTTTTGGAGAAAGAGATCATGTTATCTCACAAGGGTTTGAAACCCCTGGAAGAAATATTGCTAAAAAATGTCAAGGTTTGCCGTTAGCTGCCAACATCCTAGGGGAGTGCTACGCGGGAAATCTGAAGATGAATGGGCCTCCATTCAAGAGAAGTGGCTCTCATATCATGTTGCAGGAGATGCTATCTCAAAGATACTGAAATTGAGCTATGATCATCTGCCTTCACCATCACTCAAGAGGGGCTTTGTTTACTGTTCCATCTTCTCAAAAGGAGCTGAAATTAACAATGAAGATTTAATACGTCTTTGGATGGCAGAAGGATTTCTTCAAACTGATGTTTCATCTTCCCAAAAGGAGCTGAAATTAACAAGGAAGATTTAATACGTCTTTGGATGGCAGAAGGATTTCTTCAAACTGATCCAACAAGTAACATCGAGACTGTGGGTGCCAGATTTTTCGATCTTTTGCTGAGCTCTCTGTTGGAAGAAATTGTTGGTAGATTTGCAACAAATGTTTCAAGATGCATGATGTAGTGCATGATGTAGCACATTCCATTTAGGAGGTGCACGGAACTCTATCGAAGAAGAGAAGGCAAAATTTATACGTATGTTATTCTTCCCGGATATGATCATCTTTTAAAAGTCTGCATGCTTTAACGCTGGAATATGTTAAAGAGTTGCCAAGTTCAATTGGGGGTTTAATTCATTTGAGATACCTTCATATACATTTTCTAGATGCTATTGGTAAACTCTATCACTTGTAGAGATTTAGAGTATATCCAATTTTATTGAAGAATCTGCCATGTACACTGAGGAACTTGATTAGCTTAAGACATCTTATTATACCATTGAGGTAGAATTGTCTGGTAAGTTGGGGATGTTAACTTCTCTCCAAACAATTTCATACTTCCGAGTGGGGTATAAGAAGGGTCACCGAATTGTAGAGCTTGGTCCCTTGAGAAATCACAAAGGGAAACTCGAGATTCTCTGTCTTGAAAAGGTGAAAGATGGAGAAGAGGCTAAGAGTGCATGTATATTTCAAAAGACTAACATAGCGGTGTTGGTGTTGCGGTGGAAGTGGAATGAACCCTTAGAAGCTAAAACAAATAGTGAGAATATTTTGGATGGGCTCCAACCTCATCGAAATTTGGAGATTTTAGTGATTGATGGGTTCAAATGAATGAGATTTCCTCGATGGACATTCAACATGATGGTACAAGATCGACCGAACCAGAAAGGGCTTGATAAATTGACGGAGATAACACTACAAGTCCTTTCTGGTTCGGTCCATCTTGTACCACCATGTTGAATGCCCATCGAGGAAATTTCATTCCCTTAACCCATCAATCACTAAAATCTACAAATTTGGATAAGTTGGAGCCCATCCAAATATTCTCACTATCTGTTTTAGCTTCTAAGGGTTTCATTCCACTTCCACAGCAACATCAACACCTCTGTGTTAGTCTTCAGAAATATACATACACTCTTAGCCTCTTCTCCATCTTTCACCTTTTCAAGATTATGAACCTGCAGTTCCCACTTGAGATTATTCAAGCTCCCAAGCTCCACAATCCGATGGCCCTTCTCTGTTCCGACTTTGAAGTATGGAATCGTTCGAAGAGAAGTTATCGTTCCCAACTCACCAGGCAGTTCTATCGCATTCGGTATGTAAAAATGCCTTAAGCTAATCAAGTTCTTAAATGTAGCAGGAAGCTTCTTCAATGTAAATGAGTGTGCTCTAAATGTTTGCAAGTGATATAGTTTGCCAATTGTATCTGGCAAGTTTTTAGAAACTATGATGGAAATGTGAAGATACCTCAAATAAATTAGATCCCCAATTGAAATTAGCAGCTCATCAGCATATTGCATAGAGTTAAAGAATGCAAGCTTCTGAAGTGTGAAAAAGTGACATACTTAATTCTACCTTTGAAGAACAATGTACGTAGATATTTCGCCTCGTCTTCTTCAATAGACTTCCATGTACGTCCAACGTTGCGAGCTCCTAAAATCGAGTACACTACATCATGCACTAGGTCATGCATCTTGCAACATGTGTAGCCATCTCTACCCACATTTTCTTGCAACAGAGAACTCTGCGAAAGAAGATCGAAAAATCTGGCACCCACAGTCTCCATGTCATCTTCACTTGTCGGATCTGGTTGAAGAAATCCTTCTGTCATCCAAAGCTCTATTAACATTTCCTTGTTAATTTCAGCACCTTTGGGGAAGACATAACAGTATGCAAAGCACTTCTTGAGCGACGGTGAAAGCAAACAATCGGAGCTCAATCTCAATATCTTTGAGATAGCATCTCCGACAACATGATTGGAGTCGAAAAGCCACTTCTTTTGAATCGACAGCCACTCGTGTTCTGATTTACCACGCAACACTCCCCCTACAATGTTGGCAGCCAAAGGCATACCTTGACATCTTTTTGCAATCTTTCTTCCAGGGGTTTCAAACTCCAGTGAGACAACACCATCTCTTTGTCCAAAAGTTTTTGCTTTGATGATAGACCAGCAAATATCTTATGATACGCCTTATAATACATGGAAAGGAGGTACTGCAAGCAACTCCTATATTTCTTGTGGTAAGAATGATGTAGTTTCCTCTCGTATTAGTAATTCCAGACAAGGCATTTGCAAAATCTTACCACAAGTGGACATCTTCGTTCCAAACGTCATCAAGAACGAGAAGATAAACCTTGCCTGCCAAAGCTTGTTGAAGCCTTTTCAAGACAACCTCCCTATCGTTGACTTCAGCATTCTCTAAAGTCAACGACATGAGAATTTTCTTGAACAGAGTAAGGGGTTCGAAATCTTGAGAAACATGAACCCAAATATGAGTACCGAAATGAGTTTGCACCTTCTTCTGGACTTCCCGAGCCAACGTGGTCTTCCCCATTCCTCCTATTCCGACAATGGGAAGAACGGAGAGCACTTGTTGGGTCGAGAAACCAGTCAGCATCTCCAATATTCTTTTCACCTCGCCTTCTCGTCCATAAAAAACAAGTTCGGAAGTGATTGAATCAGTCTGCGAGGTGAAGAGAATAGTGGGGCGTAAACGTGAAAGTCTGGTTTGAAGGCCAAGACTGGTGGCTTCGGAGTTGATGAACTGAAACTCCCTGTATTCTCTGACCCCATTTGAGATGCTTCAAGAAATAGAAGAAGGATTTGATTTTGAAGTGGGAGTTGTTACGAAGATGATGATAGTTGATCTCATCCAGAAGGTTGTAAGCATGGAAGAAGACATCCTCAAGTTTGTTCAGCCGACGTTTGAGTAGTGTGTGTAGGTGGTCGAGTTGGTGTGTGTCGTCGTCGCTGAGGAACTCCTGAATGGTGAGCAGAGTTTGTTTCAACTTGTCTGCATCTTTCTCGAAGCTTCGAACCACTTTGAACTCCTCTAAGCAGATCAAATTTTGGACCAGAACTCTAATGGTGGCAGCTACGGCAGCTGCTTCCATTCTTTCCAAAGACAAAAGATCATTCTTTGGATGTGCTGTGTGTTCGTGAGAAAATAAAGGTGGAGGAGGGGACTATATAAATATAATTAAGACATGGAATTTTTTCAATTCAAAGCACGAAAAATTGATAAACTATCAGTTTTGGGCCTAAATTATTTTTAATATTAATTAGGGATTTAAAATATGTTAAACTATTAATTTAGAACCTGAATTTAGGTTTGGTTTGATAAAATAAGAAATAATATGACAAATTCATATCTTGAATTAATAGTTTTAAATAATTCATGTCACTAATATATAATAAAAATAATTCAGGTCCCGAATTAATATTTTACCTTTTTTAACCGTAAAAATTCCAAGACATTGGATATCAACTCATTCAAATTTGATTGTTAAGTAAATAAGAATTAAAGTAAAAATTAGTATTTATTTTTAATTCAACAGCGAAAATGTTGATTCTAAATGATTAAGGGGCAGACATGTGGTTTCTTTTATAATATCATACTCTATTATATTATTAATTTTGAATGGATAGTAAACACGAGGATGATATTAAGATGTTAATATGATATTAAGATGTTAATCATTGTAAATTTGTGCTTTTTGGGTATCTCTTGTCACTACAAGAAAAATTGTCTATAATGACAGGAATTCCTGTCATTAAAAGTAAGAATCCTGTCATTAAAAACTTATTATGACAGGAAAATCTCTGTCATAAGCATGTCATTATAGGCTCTCTAGATAAAAGTCTTTAATGACAGGAAATGACTCGTCATTATTTTTGTAGCATATTTAGTGACAGGATTTGCCTCTCATTAAAATTTATCAAAAGTCTTTTTGTAGCATATTTAGTGACAGGATTAGCCTCTCATTAAAATTGATCAAAAGTCATAAGAGTTCCTGTCATTGTTTTATTACCTGCCTCTAGTTAAACCTTCCTCATTAATGGTTATGTTTCATTAAATATAATTCTGAAAATGGTAAATATATTTCAAAATTAGTATAGAAAATATATTTAAAATATGATAATTGCATAGAAAATTAGCATCAATTCAAATAGCTCAACAGCCTCAACTCCACTGGAGCAGTAAAACAAGCTAAATTCTGCATGTGATTATATTTATGTCTAAGACTAGATTTAAAAAGTCCACTTTACTGATCTATTCATAACAAAATAAAAATGAGGGCTCTATATAGGCTACCCTAAAGACAATAGTTATCTTGCATTAATGTTAAGAAGGTGAAGGTAAAGAAAGTTATATAGAAGTTATAATCTGATTTCATAACCTTATCTTCATTCATTGGCACCACACTATCATTTTAAAGAGAGTACTATTTCAGCAGCCCCTTTTTCTGGTGATGATCCAAACACCTCCAGTGCTCCACCATCCTATTAAAAACCTAGTTAAAGAGTGAATCATATGCCAAATATCAAAACGAGACAAGGATATTGTAAAGCTACCAATATTGTGGAAATCTAATAAGATGTAGATAATATAATACTTTATGTGATTCACTATAATAGAGAGCAGGGTAGGGCTATATTAATTACAGTTTACATTTAAATTTCTCTTTGATTCTTAACTTTATTACTATCAGAATCTAGGATAGATATGTTCATTTATTCATAGCACATTTTTTAGAGGAACTAAAACATTATAACTAATAAATTTTGACAGCTAATTTCCAGAAGGAAAATGCAATGACAGCAACAATCAGAGCAGTTGTCACAATCCTTGAAAAACTTAATTTACAATTTTATAGACTGATTTAGAAGTGATACAGAAATTTCACTATTTTTAACATAAACCCAGTTAAAAAACCGCCTTTCAGGGCTGATAACCTCAACAGCTGCTTCCAAAACTAATAAGAATATACGAATTATGTATATAGTTCTATCAAGTGCATAACAAGAGCCTACTTCTATCGAATTTAATTCACAAACACGCTGCACTCATTCTCTAAAACAAAGAGGGTAACAGATCCTCACAAGCAAATCGAGGAATGAAAATTCACAGATAAAAGTTACAGCAACATAAGACATTCATTCGCAAATCCAGCACAGAAAATTTAAATCTAAAAAAAATTAAGATGGTGGAAAACCTGGCTTAGATTTCTTATATCCGACATTAGTATTGAGTCCGAAATCAACTCTGCCTCTCTTGAAAAAAAAGGGAAAAATGTAGCGAACGAACAGAAAAACAAAAAAATTCGATCCTAACCCACCACCAGTAACATGGACAGAGAAAATATTGGCAAAATTCGGGAACTTTGAGGAATAATTTAGGAAAAACTGAAATCCCAATCGAATTAGGGTTTTCTAAGATTATTCCTAAATTTCGCCAAATAGAAAGCGGGAAACCAATCGAATTAGGATTGGGTTTTAATGCCAACAATAGAAAACCCTAATTCGATTGGGAATTAAATCCCAGTTATCTCCAAACTGTAATCGAATTTTGAGAGAGAACGGGAAACCACCTTAGAAATTATCCGAAGCAGAACATATATTACAGTCGGCGGTCGTGTTGTACTGTTGTGGGCGACATCTCCATGGCAGTTGAGAGCTCTTGCAGGCTCTAGTTCTTCAAAAGAAATTTCGATAAAGACGGTGAAGGTGAATGAAGAAGTTCAAGTTGGTTTATCATTTTCTTCGAAAAAATAGGGTTGAAATGTGGGATTCGTCGTGAAACTGGGAGATGGGTTTCTGATTTCTAAATCCTCCTTTCTTTCTTCTCTATTATTATTACTCCAATTTACTTTTAAGTTACTTTAAATAAAATAGAAGAGGGAAAAGAAGGAGCCAAAATTTCACTCTTTAAATGAGAGGCATTTTTCTTTTATTATTTTCTACTCCCTCCGTCCCGGGAAGTATTTCGCGTATTGATGTGCGCGGAGTTTAAGAAATTTTTGTATTTTTATGTATAAAGTAAGAAAGAGAATATATATTTTAGTTGATTTAATGAAAAATATGTGTAAAGTTATTGAGAGATGTGGAAAAGTGTGTAAAGTTTTTGGAAGATGTGAAAAAGTAAGTATTATATTGGGATATGTGTAAAAAGTGAGTATTAGTATAATGTATTTTTTACCAAATTTAGTAAAAGTAAAGTGTGAAATACTTTGAGGGACGGATGAAAAAGGAAAGTGTGAAATACTTTGGGGGACGGAGGGAGTATGACAGAATGTTAGTATGTTATTAATGAGAGGAGTATTAGGGGGCGTTTGGTTTATTATAGGAATGGTTAATGAGAGGAGTATTAGGGGGTGTTAGGTTTGGGAATATGAATAAGAATAAGAATGATAGTAGTATGGAATGGGAATGAATTTGTGTTTTAATAAATATTGTTTGGTTGATTTTAGGAAAGATTATCATAGTGATTGATTGTGTTTGGTATCATTGTATTTTTTAAGAATGTAATCAAAATTTTTATTTATAAATTATAATATAATTTTACCATTTCTTTAGAAAATATTATTTTGATATTTTTATATTTTTAATAATAAAAAAAACTCATAGAAAACAAATGATTTGTACTCTCCGCATATTGCATCAAGGAATGAAAGTGATAGATCTCATTTTATTAAGAAATTGGTCATTCCCCAGTTTATGAGAATGAAAATATTGTAGCTCCTATCAAACCTTTCAAACAAAACATCATTTTTCTATTTCATTCCAATTCTCATGCTAGAAAATCATCATCCAAACAGTCCCTTAATTCTCCCATTAACATTTATGTATACTCCTCACGTCCCATAACAAGGAGTGCATTTTACCATTTTCGTCAGTCCCAACACAAGAGTTACATTTTTCTTTTTAGTAAATGGGACCCACACAAAACAATTAATATATCTTCATGGGACCATACACCATACGAATACACATATACACTATACATTAAAATATTATTTCTCTCACCTCAATTATCCTCAACTACCTATTAAATATTATATCTCTTATTTTACGTGCAAAAAAAAAAAACGCACCTCTTGTGCCGGGACGGAGAGAGTATTATTTTATAAACGTAGAAAATGATTTTTAAGAAAAAAATTTCCTCTTGTCATTTTTTTTTTTTCATTATTAACTCATTTTCGTATATTAATGAATAATATTTCTACTTATAAAAAAATTTTATTATTGATCTATTGACCCCATTTTTAAGTTCTCAACCTTTATTATAAAGGGCAAAATTTTAAAATAGCCATTATTTCTTAAGTTGAATTTTTTCTAGCCACTCTTATTATAACCAATTTTTTCTAGCCACTTTACACTATTCACTCACTATTCATTCCAAAATTACCCCTTCTTTCTTTAAAATCAAAAATTCTTTTATTTCCTCTACCCGATTGACATCCGTATATGATTTTCAATACCCTTTTTTTTTTCATCACAATTTTTTTCTTTAAAATAGACATAGTCCATTACGACCATATCAGGCCCATCATGCTTCTGTACATTAATTGAACAACATTAATCTCGTAATTAACCGACTTGAAATAGTAACAGTACCTTTTTTGACCGTCAATCCACCGGGTATCCGGGAGGTTTTACAGCTGCTCCTCACAACCAACCACGCACCCTCAGTGTGATGGTTCAATCCCGTTCCTTCAGCGGACCTCAGCATAACCCTGGTTCGTTTCCTACACCGGGTGTACAGGATGCTGCTACTGTTTCTTGCCGGAAAATATGGAGATTAAGGTTGCAGAATATAATGGAAGGTTATATAATTCGGGCAGTAGCCCAAGATTATTTATTTATTGAATGGAGAAATTTATTACACACTCATCCTCACCGAACAAGAGGAGAAACTCCTTTTAGCTACCTATGGTAGCTGGAACAGAAACACTCATACAAAGAGAGAAAAGAGACTACAATGTTTATTTTAGAAAGAGAAAACAGAGGGTAATGGTCGATGCCTTCTGCTTCCTCAACACACCTATTTATAGAGGCTTTCGGATTTGAAATCCGGATTTCAAAACCTCTTAACTTCTTTTGACGTCATTGCTTACTTCATTTGTCTGACGTCATTGCTTATTGGATTCCAACTTTAACAGCTGGCTTGTCCCCTATCTTTATTGGATGCCAATTTTAGTGGTTGGCTAGTCCTCTCTCTTTATTAGATGCCCTTTGGTGGGCCACTCCTGTCGGTCACATGTATCTTACCCTTTCGGAAAGGTCACCTGACTCTTGCTTTTTTGAGGAGTCATTTGTCCTCTTTGGTGCCTGATGATTCTCCCGGCTCTTGGGTATTACGAAGAGGTTTCACCCTCTTCTTTCCACGTGTCTCATTTGTTGGGGGTGGATCAGCAGTTCTGATCATCCCTATGCCCAGTCTTATCCCTTTCCCAAATTTTAGTTCTGTTTGGGTGGAACAACTTGTGCATACCTTGTTCGTCCATTGCCCAAAGTGGGCCATGTTGCAATATCTCCGATGAGTTTGTTTACTCACCGGAACCTTGTTTCTCCAGAGAAGTTCTTGTTTTTCTTGGAACGCCTTCTCCGCAAACCCTGTCTTCTTCCCTGTTAAAGTGTTCAATAAGAAAGACCCATTCAAAGACTTATGCTCGAATTTGAATGGGAATTTCACCTCAACCATGGCTTTGATGCAGGCATACAAACCCCTTGTTCTTCGCGTAGAGATTTGTTCTTCAGAAAATGTAGAAACCAAAACTGGTTTCTTTCCAGAAGACTCCTTGATCTTATTTGATGCTGACACATCTGGTCTTCTGAGTTTGATAAGATGAAAGGCCTCGTGGTTGCCTTTCCCCACTGGTTCTGGAGCTGCACTGGTGAAGTATAGCTCCAATACATCGCCTCTAGATAGAGTCGCATTGTTTTCCCATGCTTTAAAAACTGTGCTTCTCAGCCATTCTGGCAATTTTGAAAGCTCCGGGAAACCTGGTGCAATAGTATATATTGAAGCTAGTGCTCCAAAATCATACCATTGTTTTACATCATTTGGATTTGAGCCCTCTCGCATCCAAACTCGAGGATACTCCCCAGATATATCCACCAGGCATTTCTCCGGTCGGATTCCTTGTCTGGTGTTTAATTTCTCCCAACTGGCCAGGTAATCCTGCCAATAAGAGAAATCAGCTAAGTTAATACCAACCTTAGCAGTGCCCATCATAGGCCTAAGGTTGATCTCTCCCTCTTTGACCCCAGAGGTGCTGGGTTGATTCGTCGACTCTAGATGTGACTCCAGGTCTTCGATTTTTCCTTGGACCGGTTTCTCTTTTGGAGGTTCCAGACTAGGACTTGTGCTAAGGGTACTTGAATCCCTTGCTCTGGGTTTAGAGCCCCGTTCTCGACTACTCTCCTTTTGTTGATTGTGATTGCTATCAACAGCCCGAAAGAGTGGCTCTCGTGTTGCTTCGAACAGACTTGCGCCGTTTCGAATGCAGTCTCGTATGTGACTAGACACTTTGGTCTGATCACTATCTTGTATTCTTCCAGCACGCCTTGTATTGAGTGCCAGATTCTCGAATTCCCTTTGGAGCAACTCAAGGTTGTCCATCAGGTGTCTTGAAACCGTTAGGATGGAGTCTATTTCAGCTCCTTCCATCTCTCGTCAGGAAATATGCCAAAACATTATCAACAGATTTAATAATGACAATATTAAAATCATAATATTGGCATTCTGCTTGCCATCTTAATAGTCTAGCCTTTTCAGGTTTAGATTCAATTTTATTCTTTAAAAAGGCTTTGACGCTTGTGTTATCAATTTTAAGGATGAATTTCTTCGCGAGAAGAAATAGCGGCCATTTCTTGAACGCCTTTCTAACTGCAAAGAACTCCTTTTCATTGATATGCCACATGTTTGCTTCATTCTCCATAAAGAGTCCGCTACAGTATCTGCATGGCACTTCTCCTTCGGATGTGGTCTTGGTTAGAACCGCTGCCCACCAATGGTCACTGGCATCTGTGTAAAGTACCAGTTCATCCTCATCATTTGGTATTGCCAACCTGGGAAGCTTTTTGCAAACCTCCTTTAGTTGTTTAACCATTGCTCGGTGTGATTCCTCCCATTTGAATTCAGCATCTTTTTTCAACAGAGGACTAAACACCTTCCTGTATTGTGCTAGATTGTTAATGAACATTCCAGCAAAGTTGACAACTCCCAAGAAGCTTTGGAGTTGCTTCTTGTCTTTGAAATCTTCAGGAAATCCTTGAACCTTTTCTACAATGTGTGGTTGTAGAATAATTCCAGACTCATCGATCTCAACTCCAAGAAACTCTATCTGTCTTGTTGCAATCACTGCCTTCTTTTCAGAAAGCACTAATCCCTCTTTGTGACATGCTTCTGAAAATACTTTCAGATGCTCCAAGTGCTCCTTCATGTTTTTTGAGGTTATGAGGATGTCGTCCACATAAACAAACATGAATGAGAAATAATCTTTGAAAAGATTATCCATCTTCCTTTGGTATATCTGAGGTGCGTTCGCCAAACCCATCGGCATGACGTTCCAGATATAATGACCTTGTGGTGTGGAGAAGGCTGTGAACTTCTTGCTTCCTTCTTCCATCATAATCTGGTAGAACCCAGATTTGCAATCGAACTTTGAGAATACCTTGGCATTCTTGATACAGTTGACCAAGTGTTCTCTACTTGGTATGTAGTATCCATCGAATTCCAAGATGTTGTTGATCCCTTTATAGTTGATCACAAGTCTTGGCTTTCCCCGTTTGACTTCTCCCTGATTTCGAACTAGAAACCCTGGACTGCTGTATGGAGATACCCCTGGTGATATTAACTTAAGGTCTAGATGTTCCTTAAGTATTACCTGCATATCCTTTCGATCTTCTTGGTTCATTAGGATAGGCTTGTATCTCACGAACTCATGCTCTTTTCCTTCTTTCACTTTGAGTGAAGCCTTGAGCTCGTTTTTATCCCACCAGGCTAGAGGATCCTCATTGAAGCTCCTCTGTATTTTCCTTTTGACGTCCTCCAAAGATGTTTGTTCTTCGGTTGTGACATCCTTTTGTAAGCTTTCTCCCAAGCTTGCCTTGAGAAGGTGGATTGTGTTTTCTTTTAGCCTCTCCATCTTCCATCCTCCTCTAGTCTCGGTTCTCATCTGAAGGACTGCCTCGCCATATTTCCTTCGATCATTCATCTTTGGATGGCTAAGTTTTCCTTCATCACCACGCTTGCTGCGAAATCTGATTGGCATTTTTCTTTGGAATGCATTACGCAGTCTTGGTGCGATGATCTTATGTTCACAAAGGGTTGTGAAAATAAGTCTCCTTGTTGCATTTTCTTGGGTAAAACGCTTGAATGTCTGTAGGAAATTGTTTCCTAACAGAATATCTGTTCCGGTGTCGTGGAAGTATATCGGTGGAGTTTTTACTTTGTACCACGGGGTACGATCCGCTCCTCCAATCATGATTTCCGCTTGCTTGATTCCTCTGTTAAGGATTAGCACCCTTTGTGAGAAATCCTTTCCTAGTACCGTTGGCAATTCTTCACCTGAGTCTTTAGGAAAGACTCCTTCTTTTGCTGTGCAGATGCCGGCTCCAGAATCAATGTATGCCGCAAAATATTCTGCACGATGTTCCTTATATATCATTCCTACGGTGATATATATCGAGAATGGACTTGTGGCCATGGGTGGATCAGAGCTTAAAAGCCTGAACTAGTACACCTTGTATCTTTTTCCTTTGACCGTGAATTCCATTCCATCTTGTAAGCGTTCCCAAGGTTTGTGATCCTCGAGAAACTCCAAACCCAGTACTAGTTGTTCTGGGAATCTTCCTGCAACTCCTTCGATTATCAGCTCAAGTTCTCCGAGTTTGAGCTGTCCTTGATATCTCCCAGCTGTTGGCTGTTGAAGATAATACAAGACATCACAAGGAATAGAGTTTTCCTTTTTTATGATATCGAATATTACTTCGACTCCTCTCCATCCTTCTGGGCATTTCAGTTCACCTTTGGTTGTGAACTTCTCTGGTTCTGGGAGTATTTCCACAACCGGTTTCTTTCCCCATCTTTCGTTGATCATTCTATCTTCTTGGAAAGAAATCCTTCTTTGCTCGAATCTGAGGCTGTTTTGTCTGCTCCAGATCGGCTTATCTTTGATCCGCAAATTCATATCGTGAATCAGCGGTAGCTTCATTATTTCTGGCCTAGTTGCACATGCAACTTTCTCGAACACTTCAGGTATCTCAATATACTCCTTCATTTGGAATAGATCCGAATGATGAGTGTTGGAGAGGGCATACGAGATACTGTATGTGATAGAGTAAGGCCTGTTTCCTTCCTTCATCAAGTCTTTGTTTTTGAAATCTTGATGGAGGGTAAGTGCCCTGTTGAAATCTCGGTCTGCCAGATTGTACGCGATCCTTGGATAAATGTAGGATGCTACTTTTCCTGCGTACAAATTTCCCGAGAGTCCTCCTAGGCATGCTTCTCTTGTGCTTTTGATTCTCTTATCAAAGACAGCAATATCGATAGGTGTATCGATTCCTTCTTTGAATGTAGCTTCCATTTTAAAGCGTGTTAAGAGTGATGAAAAATTCAAGACATACAGGCCGATTAGGCAAACACGTGTAGGTCGAATAGGCAAATACGTATAGGCCGAATAGGCAAATACGTATGGGCCGAATAGAGCAATACGTATAGGCCGAATAGACAAATATGTGTAGGCCGAATAGGCAACTATTTGAGCCTTAAACATATAGGCCGAATAGACAAATACATATAGGCCGAATAGACAAATACGTATGGGCCGAATAGGCAAATATGTCTAGGCCGAATAGGCAACTATTTGGGCCGAATATTATAAGTCATTACGAGTATCAATCGGATAAAATCATTTATTTAAAATTTTGATTTAAAGTTGAATTTTTAAATTGAAGTTTGGGGGCAAAATGGTCTTAAATATAAAAAGTGGCTACAAAAAATTATATATAACAAAGGTGGCTACAAAAAATTATATTAAAGCCCAAGTGGTTACTTTTTCCTATTATCACTATTATAAATGGAAATGATTAAGTACATTTACTTACCTACCACCTACCTTGACCCTGGCACAAAGTAAGTTTCATTATTAAGCTTAATCAATAACAGGTGAAACACAGGTGATTGCTTTTTATTTTTACTAGTTTTTTTAGACGTGCGTTGCACGTCGCAAGCACGTCATGCTTTATAGTTATTTTTTGTTGCACGTCGCAAGCATGTCCTGCTTTATAATTTTTTTTCTTATGGATTTTTTCCTTATATATTTATATAAAAAAAAATCTTAATGTCTAATACATTAATAAATAGTTTAAGTAGATTATCTATTTATTAATTACTTCACAATAAAACTTATTATATTTAATATTTTTTGTCTGTCAGTTCATTTAATCTAATCAAATGTTTATTTTTTTCCATGAATATGCTTCTAAAAAGGGTAACGTTTAATTATTCATGCGAAAATACATATTTTGGGATATATAACGTTTTTTTTTCTATTAATCTTATTAGTTGTCACTTTATATCAAAGTTGTTAGAAAACTACTACCTCCGACCACTTACAAGGTACTCGTTTCACTATTCCTGGCGTCAGCTTCAAAGGTATTAATTTCATCTATTTAGTAAAGAAAGTACACAATATGACCCACCACTTCCCTCTAATACAACTACCCATTTTACTTATAATAATAATACTCCTTAATCCACGTGCAAAAAGCAAATAAAGACCTTAGAATTGTCCACGTGCAAACAGCAAACGGTTACCTTTCAAGTGGCCGGAGGGAATACTTCCCTATGAATTTGAATAGGTATCTCTCATTATTCCCCTATGAGTTTGAATAGGTATATCTCGTTATTTACTTGACTGAACAACATGCTCAAAAAAAACTTTTATTGTCATTTCACTGAAAATTAAATGATTCAATTTGAGTGCACAATATTGATAGTTACTTTTATAAATGTTTTGCTCTCTGTTATAATCAACAGATATCTTCCAAACCCACTTCACAATTTTTTTTTTAAAAAAACCACTTGTAAATCTTTCATCTCAATTATTTATCTGCAGATTTTTGTTTTGATGATTGTCTTGAAAGCATATACTATTTCTTTGCATTCTGATTCATTTATATGGGTCGAAAGCTTAAATGCCCATATTTTTTCTTTTAAACAAACTATAAGCAGAAGTGCAAAACATGTAGAATTCCGTTTCATCTCATATTAGGTCTTATTAAATTGTGATCAGGATGTGTACTTTCTCATACCAGAATTGCTTCAAAAAAGTTCATTTTGGAAGCAATTAACTTCCAAGAAAATACATAATCATTCAGGCACAAACAAAAGAGACCAACTCAATATAGGTAATTAAGATGTTAATGTGCTTGCTATTTAAAACAAAAGGATAACTACTCTTTTTTTAGACAAGTAAAATTCTAACAAAAGCTGACAATATGAATTACCCAAATGATTTTGAAGTAGTATACAAAGAATATTTTTAGGCCACTATAATGAAGCAGTGAGTTCTTGACGTTTACACAAAAGACAGGTGAATGCACAATTCAAACATGGAAGCATGCAGATTCAGAATGGAACGAAGAATAATTATGGTACAATGTGCAATCATGGGCCTCAATACAATAATTTGATTTTTTTTTATTCTCAATGCTTTCATCACAGTAAGCCTTCAAGCCATTAGAGTGCAACCCATAGTTGGCAGCTGTAAGCCCCATTATCTGTATAAGAAATGTTAATTTCTTGAACCCACTATAAGAGCCCCAATATGAGCATGCTTTGCAGAAACCATTCTGATAATATCCCCTCTAATTTTGCTCGAATATGATGCGATTTTACTACTCCAATAAATTATTGGCGATCCTGAATGATTAAACCATTCTGATAATATCCCCTCTAATTTTGCTCGAATATGATGCGATTTTCCTACAATAAATTATTGGCCATCCTGAATGATTATTGGCTTATTGCTGGAGCATGTGAAACAACATCTCCCCTTCTATTAGGGGTCCACTGCAAAGCATGTTGTATATGTCAAGAAAGTACAATAGATACAAAGGAACAATATTCCGGGCTGAAGCTCATTTACCAACAATCAAGCTACAGTTAACCTGAGAACTACAATCATTCATTCTGGGATCCATCAAAGAGTACCCCATCTCACATAGAATCAAAGGAGAATGCACATTTGATATATTCAACTTCAAGTAGTATAATCTAATAGAAGGGGATAACGAAAGTCCATCTCAAAAAGGATAAAAACATTAGTCAAACAGGCATGCAATTCTGTTAAACCTTACTGAACAACCCCTTTGACACCTCAAATCAAAATAAAGACAAAATATCTTGGTGCAATTAATCTATTAGGTATGAAAGTCTACAAAATACTCTAATCAGTGACCTCCCCAGGGAAAATTATGTGAGAACTGAGAACCATTCCAACATCACTCACAAACTCATCATTTACTAATTATCATAGAAATTTTTTAAAACAAAGTTAAGTATCAGTGAAACTAAGTGCCCTAGCGAGAACAAAGAAATGGACTACGTGCACAAATGCGGGATGTAGCACCCTATTGGCCTATTCCTATGCCAACATAAAAGTTTTTTAAGAAAATCATTTCTTTTCTAGCTATGCTTTATTAGAAACTAAAAATATACAACGGCCGCAGCTTACCATAGGAGAGAGCGCTTGAATCCCAATACAACGTAGAGCAGCCTCTAATCATCTCCATTTCTTGATCTAGAAGACGGAATTTCGGAATCAAATCTTCCAGGTTAAACACATAGGTGCCATCCTCTAAACAAACATCACACTACATCAGCTGAGTCATACATATGCAGATATTGTTGACGAATAAATGATGATAAATACATGATTTTTAACAAATTCGAAAAGAGCTACACAATCAACAATTCGCATTTCATTGTTCAGCGTTTGCTCGAGCAAAATATGTATTATACTAAGAAAACTACCAGCAAATAATGACCGGCCAAAAAATACATGATACAATAATCCAAACTTAAAGAGTGTAAAGAAAATGATAAAACTGCAATGTCATGAACCATTTACTTCAAAACATTCAATGTGGGAGACAATGAATTTATACTTTGAAATGTAACAAATCTAAGGAATTCTAAACAGCCTTTCGTCTGTTTCCCTGTGAACTTCTGAATGATACGCCAAGGAGCTATATATGTGTTCACTTTCTGTAATGTATTCTTAAGACGTTTAAAGGAAACACTAATATGAGGAAAATAGTGAGAAGTCTTACTCTTGGCTCTAGAGCAAGTGTAGAAGGCGTTGCTCCTTCCCTGCCGCCTGCTGGGATCCATGTCCTGCACAGTCAGAAGCAACAATAGGAGATAAAACATCACCTCTTTGTTGGTGAAACTGGTCACATAGTTTCATGTTAATAAATTGCATCTAAAGACAGCAGTTCAATCACTACTACATGTATATAAATTACACTAAAGTCTATCAGGGTAAATATTAGATTACATCTTTGGAAGCTAAATGGAACATCTGAAAACAAATAAACATTGAAAGGTATTAATAAAGTTTGTGTGTTACCAGTAACTTGTCAATGAGATCTCGTGCTTCCGCTGAAATAGAATTTGGAAATTGGAAATCTCTAGCAAATGAAAGTAGAAAACAACAATTCGGTCATCCTTATGTAAACAAAAGTTGAAAGTAACATTGAGAAAAAGCATTCCATAACCCATTTGCTTGAAGAATGTAGCTTAAAGGTGATAGAATCAGCAAAGAAACGTACCACATATCCGTCTCTTTAATAATTCCATACTTACCACAAGAATTACTCACAGCACCTTTCTTCCCCTTTTCTTTCCTTTTCTTCTTACCCTCCATTTTCGTCTTTATTGTGATATAGATTATTCAATAAATAAAGAAAAGGAAATTAAAGAAAAGATATAGTGAGAGAATGAAGCAAAGAAAACAAACCCAATTCCGCCTATCCTGCTTCTCCTATTTCCTCCTCCACTCTTTCCTCTCGACGCCTCCTGTTCTCCTCCTGCTATGAAGATTCCCACTAAAAATACAAGGTTGAACATAATTGTTAACTTTTAATAAAAAGAAAAGGAGTTCCATAATCAATTCGGAGCTACCTGAAGTTAGAAAATAGTAATAAAATTGAACGATGACGTTGTATACATTTCATTACAGTTAGAAACATCCCAACAGTCATCACCCCCAACCTGTAGCAGCTTCTGAAATAATATAGTTTTGTATCATTAGATAATTAGAAGGAATGTTGATGATTCATGATACCCTAAACAAAATCAAAACAATAAAAATTTAAAAAAGAAAACCTACAGTATTATAACAATGGTTAAGATGAGTTTTTACAAAGAAAGAGAATTGAATCCTAAACCCTCAACCACATTTACTTTCAGCCATTTAAAATGACATAATGAAAGAGAAATAGAAATTAGAAGTACTTACAGCGATGTAATGTTCACTGGAAATATTTAGTATAATGTTCCAATCCTTTTAAAAGGCGTAGTTGCAAACGTTTCCTCGCATTGTCCTCCGGCCCCCCACCACTGCCGCCTCCTCTCTCCTACACCACTTGGATAGTTTTTCAATCGATCACTCCATCCATTTCCATTATATTAGCCTCTCCTGAAATATGATTTCCCAATTTAAAAAAAAAAATAAACGCTTTACCAATAAAAAATCCGGTTACTTTTCAATAATGCTTATAGAGATTGAGTGAAACTCGATTGCAGGACTTCTCCAGAAGCTCCTTTCCATCTACTCGCAATTTCGCAATCGCGACTCACAAACCCCACCAACATCAAGAACAACATCGAGTGTTTCCATCACCTAGCACAGTTGAAAGGCATATTTCATCAAACACCTTACCTGCGCTGCATAGACAAAGATCATAGCGAACAAAATCCCAGAAAAAGGGTGGAAAAGATAATATTACCTGGTTGTCGGTGCGGACGATGTGAGTATCGGAGAACTTGGTGAGCGAATCATGGAGTAGCCGAGGGCTTCCTCGCAGTGGAAGCTTCCATTGCGAATTCCAACTCGAGTAGAGATGGAAGCATGGGGGAATTAGTTTGAAGGTGAGGAGACTTTGATTTGATAATAGGGTGGCACTGGCAGAGGGAGGAAGCATAATTAGCAGAAATTTAATAGAGATGAAAATGAAAAGTGAGAATGTAACGTTTAACAGATTTAAACATGGAGCCCGTTGTAACCAAGAGCACGCTAGCTGTTGCAGTATCAAGTGTTACCAAAGTTCTTGAATCCAAATTATCGCTTGTCTTCAGAATCATTCTCCACCTTTAATCCATTGCTCCAATTCTTTTACCCTCCTTTCTCCTCCTTTTAATTCTGTATCTTGACGTTTCAGAGGTAATCGACGTTTCCTTTGATTGTTGTCTTTCTCTGTATCTTGACGTTTCAGATGAAAGAATCAACATTAAAACTTAATCATTTAAGTAAATAATAAATAAGAGTAAGTAATTATAGGGGTGAAGAGGTAAAAAGAAAAAATGAGCAAGGACAAAATGGAAAAAAATGTTTCTCAAGTGACTTGTCTCTTTTAATATATTATAATTAAGAAAGCATGAAATCAGCGTCCGGGATATTTAGTTATTATTATTATTAATAATTAAATATGAATTTATTATAATAAAATTTTAAATTATATTGATATAAGTATAATTTATTTTATACATGTAAAATTAATTTTTAGTACGTAAAAAATTATTTTCTATTTTTTATTTAAAAAAATAATAGTTCATCTCTTAAAGCTAAATTTTCAAATACGTAAGAGTAATCAATAAATAAGAATATGTAAGAGTTTAAAGAGTATTTTTTTTCATTTAAAAGATAAGTGAGGCTTGCGTGCGCCCGGGCGCACGCCGTGTGCCTTTAGAATTTAGTATTATGGATAAGGATACATTTTTTTGTTTTAAAGGGTATACACTTTAATTAATAAGGATGCACCATTTTGTTCTAAAGGGTATAGACTTTTCATTAATATTTTTATTTTTCTTCCGAAAATAAAGGATACACATCTTTATACTAAAGGGTATAGTACAATTTAACACAAAATTCTATTGGCACACGGAGTGTGCTTTCGTGCTCTCGGGCGCACATAAGTTTTTGTCTTGTAAAATAAATGGTACACATCTTTATACTAAAATGTATACAATTTAACACAAAATTATAAAGGCACACGGAATGTGCTTCCGTATGCCCTGCACACACAAGTTTTTGCCTTAAAAGATAATACTCCCTCCGTCCCCTTGATACGTATCCATTTTGCCATTTTGGTCCGTCCCAATACAAAGTATCAATTTCCTTTTTTGGGATGATGTGACACACAAGGGACCCACACTCAACACTAATACAACTACCCTCTACACATTAAAATATTATTTCTCTCACCTCATTACCCATTAAAACATTATACTCCTTAATCCACGTGAATAAAGTAAACGGATACATTTTAGAGGGACGGAGGAAGTAATTTATATTTATAAAAAGAGTAATTTTTTTTGTAAAAGTATAGTATATAATTTTTCATACTAAATTAATGGTATTAACTACATCATCAGATATAATATACATCTAAGAATATCTGTAGTCAGTTCACAAAATACCAACTACTATATTATTTATAATTAAATAACGGAAAAATTTCACATTTGGTCCCATAAGAATTTTTTCAATTCAATTATAGTCCCGTAGGAATATATTGGTCTCATAGCTAGCGGTTTTGGTCCCATAAGAATATTATAATCGAACATTTTCATTCCAAATTAACTTATATTATTATAAACAACTAAATTTATATTATTTTCTGTGTTTCAAAATAGACATAGTCCGTTTTGATCTTGTTAATGGTTCAAAATATTTCGTCAACTATTAACAATTTAGATAAAAAAATTCCTATGTGACTAAATCTGTCAATTTTGAGACATTTTTGGCATTGAGCAATTCTTACAGGACTAAATATGAAATTATCCCATTAAATAACTAATTAAAGATATTAAGTCAACTTGAAAAACAATTCATCATGTCAATACTCCCATACGTTATTGAGATGGAATTCGTCGGACTATCCCCATCAACAACGCACCACAACCCAACCTTCCAATAAAATATTAATTTCTCGCACATCCACATATACAATTCACAACTCAACCCAATCTCAAAATTTTAATACTCCATCAACAACCCAATCCAACCCAAACTTTTTAATAAAATATTCATTTCTCTCTCATTTACAAATATACACTAAAATTATTAATATAAAATTATATATTATTTAAAGAATTTTAAAATTATATATTTAAAATTATAATAATTTCATATTTTAAAATTATTTTAGTTCCGTAATTATAGTAAAAAACTTATTTTAAAAACACACCAAAAAAAATTTGCGAACCAATAACATGAAATGGAAATAAAATAATTTTTTATAATAATTCTTAATATTATAATCTATTTATTGAAAAAGAAAATATAAGAATTTTAATTATTTTTCATAAAATAAAAATAAATTATATTATTATTTATAAAGAATATAAATTATATATATATATATATATATATATAAATATAAATTTAATTAAAATATAATGGGGTGTGACACGTGTCACATGTACATATGTTTGTTGATGGGGTGGGTTACTGCATAACTCTGCAGTCCAACCGGTTGCCATATTGGTCAACATTTTCTATTTTTTTTTATTTTACAAAGTTTTGTCGTATGTGAACGACCTGAGTTGCAGGTCATGAATGTGGGTGGTCTCGTACACCAGTGAATTACATACATCATTAAAGTATGTGATTATGTTTTTTTTTTTATGAAAAAAAATTAATATCATGATCTAAGTAAACATTTGTGTGAGCTAAAAAAATAGAAAGAATAATATTTTAATAAAATATTAATAGTAATTGAATTAATGAAAAGTAATATTATTGCGCCGAATTATTTCATAAATAATTTATAGCATAATTAAGAAGTAATATTCTCTTTGTCCTGAAAATAATTCACCACTCATTTGTTTTTTTCATAAAAAATATTCACCTTAAAAAAGGAAATATCATTCTAATTCAAAACTCAAAATTAGTACATGAAGTATTTTATTATTAATTTAAAAAATGACATGTATTTATTTTTTCCACATGATGACAAATTACCCTCAAAATTTGTTGGGAATTAATTAATTAAATTAATTGGATTTAATTGGTTAGTAAGAGTTAATTGTTAAATTAATCACCAATTAAATTATTTAGTGGGTGAGTGTAATTTTGCTCACCTAGTGGAGAGGTTATATGAAGCATAATGATGCTTAATATATATTAAGAAGTTATTGTCCCACGTTGAATGTGGGAGGAGAATCCTCAAAAATTAGATTAAGCCGGAAGACAAATCTCTTCGTGTGTAAAGATTCATTAAACCTGGAGTAGGTTCGTTGAACCTAAATGCTATCAAACCCTCCATAATTGCTGATTAGAGAAAATTACGCGATTAGTAAATAATTTGTTGTAAATCATGCACATCGTCAATATGGCTGAGTGGAATGATACACCTATAAATAAAGTCATTCATTATGCATTCCAAAACACCAAACAAATGAGCATCTCTGCATATACTTGCATAGTCTAGAGAATCATTTTCTCCATCCTCTCACTATAGTCTAGACAATCCTGTCTAAACAATCCTTTTCTCTATCCTCTAGACAATCATTTTCTCTATCCTCTTTAGTTCCTCGGAGTTCCTATATGAAGTAACCGTTCTACCTTTGGGGATGTTCCGTCAAAAAGTAACTGTTCTACCTTTGGGGATGTTCCGTCAAAAACCGGAGCACTACTGTTTTACCTTTGGGGATGTTCTGCCAAGAACCGTATGAAGTAACCGTTCTACCTTTGGGGATGTTCCGTCAAAAACCGGAGCACTACTGTTTTACCTTTAAGGATGTTCTGCCAAGAATCGGAGCACTATATGGGCGTTTTACGTCTTGTTGGAAGAGATCCAATCTCTACTCGATTCTAGATCCAAATCCTGCTCTTGCCAATTCCATTTGAAGATCCAGCTCCAGATCCCGTGTCAGATTCATATTCAAATCCAAATATAATATTTGAAGACTTTATTCATTTCTTATTTTTTGTATTTACGTTTTAGTATTCAAAGTGTTTGGTGCAAACCCATACTCCAACCAAACTAAATGAAGTTAGTCAAAAAAGATTTTTTTTTCTTAAATGACGTAGTGCATTAAGGTAGAACGGTTAAGGTACATGGGTACAGCTGTACCCACAAATTAAAAAATAATTAGTATAGATATAGTTTGTAGTCATAAAATTAGCAATAGCTTGGGGTGGTTAAAGCGCTCTTCCCACTTCACAGCTCAGCAGTTTGAATCCCGAATCCAATGCAAACTTCCTTTTTCATTTTTTAATATTTATAATTTAGTTTATGTTTTAGTAATCATTTTCTTTATTTATTTTTATTTGTATTATTTCTTTTCACTTTTTTTAATTATCTTATTGGATCCTTTTATCCTTATTTATTTATTTAATTATTTTCTTTATTTATATTTGTATTATATCTCTACATTTTTATTTTAATTATCATATTATATATATCAAACATATTTTTCTTAATGTTATACTATATCTTTTCTTTTCTTTTATTTATTTTATTATTAATGTTAAATTAAACCATTTAAATTTTTCTCAATTGTTTGTACCCAAATTATTAATTGTAAATTTATACTCCATCCGTCCCGCTCAAAGAGGGTCTTTTGTTTTTTTACACGTAAATTAAAGAGTATTATTATTTAATATTTAGTGAATAGTTGTATTATTAGTGGGAGTGTGTGCCCATATTTTAATTTTATTAGAGAGGGTGGGTCTCATGTGTGTAAAAAATGAAAGGGGACCTTTTTGGGTGGAACACCCAAAATGGAAAAAACGACCATCTTTGAATGGGACGGAGGGAGTAACATTTTTATAATTACATGTCGTACCCCCAATTTTCAAACCTGGATCCACCCCTGGTAGAACATCTTTGGAGAAGGAAGAATTAACCTTTTCAATAAAGAATGATAGTAATATTTTAAGAAATGATACTATTTAAAAAAAAAAAAGTTAAAACATTATCATGAGTTTTTTTTTCTTCATATTATTTGTTTGGTTTCTATGCTAGAGGTTAGACACAGATTGGTATAGGTTTAAAATTATTATTTGCAATGTATGGCATACATCAGCTACATGAAATTAAATTTAATTTTGATGCACTCAGATTTTACTATCTTATCTTAACATTATTTTACTCTTGTAGCTAATACTTGTGTAAAACTGAGATTAATTGATTTATTCTTAATTAATAATTATTATTTATTTATTTATTTGTTTATTTATACTACAAAGGTTTAAACTTTTCCATCATGAGGTTATTGTTTTTCATGCTTACTTCTTTCAAATTCAATATATACACTAGCGGGTGCATGCAACTATTGACATAATAAGCTCATGTCAATTTGTATAGTTTATGAATCATTCTCAATTCATCTAACTACAGAATTGAATCTTATACACACATTCCTTGAATACTTATCATTGATAAAATTATCTGGTTGGGTATTATAATCTCAAAATCGAGACAGAAAGTAACCGAGTAATTAAAAACTAACTTAAGCGTCGGAGAGTCTACGCCGAAGGTCCTATCCAACATACTTTTGCAGGTTAATTTTACAATCATAAGAAAATTATTGAAGATCACTAAGGATTGAATAATCAAATTAGTTTTGTATACCCCTAATCTTTTATATCATTATTTAATAAGTTTATTATTTGATGTAACATCATTAGCTGTGGTATGCATCTTTTGATGTCTTGAACCAGCTTCATCTTCTAGCTTGCTTAAAACACAAGTTCATATGTACAAAACTTTCTGCTCGTCTAAAATCACACATGCTACCTGATTTTGTAATACTAATCCATCTCTCTTTAATTGCTTCAAAAACTTATGTCGATATTCCCGTGGAACTCAAAATTGAATGCAAGCAAGCATTTAACTTCATCGTAAACCTTAACTAAAAAGGGATGATGGGTTAATCTTTTTGCTATGTCCTCCGATTCTCGTTGTTTTGCTTCCTGTTAGATTATCATTTTTGGGTTCAATTGAAACCTTGTTATGTCCTTGTTTAGGAGCAAGACTTTCAGCAGCTCCAGATTTTGGGAAAATCTTGCACTGTGTGTATCTGTTTTGAGTCGGCTCGCGCTTTTTTAGACCTGGAAAAAGCTGTCGCTTTTCCGGTGTTCTGCTCCCAATGATTTCATCGTTATCTGAGCTCAATGAAAGAGAGGCGTGACTAAACTAAACTAGAAATGCATGTGAAGTATAATCAGACAAAGGCAAAGATATATAGTAAACCTGTATGGTTGCGCAAAAAAAATTAAGAAATGGTAGGAAACTTAACCTAACAATAGGCTATTGTCACATCAATGAACGAGGAATGCACTTTCAACGCGTGACAGAAACTAGTATCCGCAAGAAAAACACTATGGTTTTTATGTCCCACGAAATTCAAAACGCCTAATATCTAAAATGAGTTGAAAGATACGCAGCATTTTGTGATATTAGTTAATTATATACCATTGAGTTTTCTATTTTTGGTAGATGCACTAAAAGGGTTTACAACATTCACATCATTTGTATCAGACGTTTCGAGGGACTTCTTCTATACAGCACAATTCGTTATCGAAACAAAACATCAATGTCTAGAGAACAGATAAAATCTAAAATCATGGTAAGACGACAGAATCATCGGGCATTAATAGTCAGCAAGACATGGATGGTTCAAAGTTAATCTACACACATAGAGTTAAATTACATGAGTTACCTGGACTGGATAAGACGGCACGTGGACGTGGAGCTGAAGTTGCTCTAACATTTTTTTTGTTATCCTCCATTACTGGTTTCTTTTTGTTAGTCACTTCTGTAGACCAAAAAGTATCATTCTCTAAGAGATCATTCAGTAAGGAACTTCTTCAGAAAAAGTAAACAGTGAATCTCAAACCTTTGGACGAGAGGAAACTAGGAGGCGGAGTTTTAGGGTAATGCAAGCGAGGAACTCTCACAACTGACCCTGGGGAATCATCTACAGACCCAAACAATCATATTATTATATAAAAAAGATCAGGCTTATTAATAAAATCGACATGTTCATAATTACAGAGCTTCAATATACAGAAAAAGCTTATACTATGATGAAAGCCTCCGAAACATCACCTGGGGGGGTTGGTCAAGGTACATTTTGATGTTTCTATTAGTAAACACCTCAATTAGAACGTGTAGTAATATACACAATTAATTTCATAACATCTTTATGTGATCAACAGAAATCAGATGAATATTAAGCAAGCAAACTTATATCCCTTTTAACAAGTCTCCAATCATAGAAAAAAAAAACTATGCTTGACGATGCAACGATCATGAGTTACCTAAGTCATTTTTGTTTCATTGCCTTCCGCTGCAAATTCCAAGAGTTGAGGTCATGTGGAGAAAGCAACTTCTCAATACATTATTTACATGATCATTTTAGAATAAGTTAACAAGCAGTTTTAATTGAGCCATGACTTAAAAATTCTACTGGGAAATAAGAAAAAAGTGGCTTAATAACAAAAGAATGCTTCTTAATAGAACATATACTGTACAACAAGGATTGTCATCTCATCAATTTCATCAAGATGCCATTTCGGTCAATATCCTCGTACAAAGTGGTATAGACGGAGTTCATCAAACAAGAGAATAAGATAAGTAATTGGTTAGTCGAAACACCATTTCAAGTTCCAATAGAAAATATAAAGATTATTAGCTTTGATAGAGGTGGTTGCTTGTTTCTGCCAGTTAAATGAGAGAGAGACAACTCTTATATTGTCTCAATTCCAAACCAGCTTTCCTTTGTGTAGTTACCTTAGATTAATTTACATCAATCTCATGAGATTTGGGATACCCTACTGGTGTTCCAAGTGGGGTGGGGAGATGACACATCACCCATATTTCATCTTGAGATTAAAAATTGGGTGATGTATTTTCCCCACCCTACTTGAAACACCCGATGAAACATGGTGTGGACAGGGAAGTTGATCTGATTTCAAGACAACATAAAACTTCAGATAAATTTGTAAGATCACATGATTGGAACCCAACAATGGATTTCTAATAAACAATTAAACAAGATGATAAATCTACACGAAGTTCAACAACTAAACAAGATTATCCTAAAAAAATTAAAACCCCATCATGCCAAACATCAAGAACTATAAACACAAGAAACAACCAATCATAGTACAAGAAAAAACTGGTCTGAGGAAACAGGGCAAAACATCAAGAAAAGCTCAACTGCAAAAGTAAATTTGTTTGATCATAATAATATTCTTAAAAAGGAAAAAGAAAATACCAGAAGATGAAAAATTGCGCAAAGAAAGCCATTCAAAAGCCTTCAAAGACTCCAGAGAACTCTTCTCATAATCATATTGATCAGCTTCTTCACTCTGCACCCTCACCTTCACCTTTGGATACACTTTCAACAACCACAATGAAAAAACCCCATTAAAATAAATCCCAAAAAAAAAACCCCATTTCAGAAAACAACAAACAGTTGAATACATCCAGAAAATTCTTTAAAAAACTCACTGTTCCTCTGCAAATACTTCCGAGGATGATGAGAGTCCAGAGGTTTGGGATTCAGGGTTTGATGGAAGAGCACAAAATTTAAGGAAATAGAAGAAGCATGTGTATAAGGTGGGAATATTTCAATTGTTTGAATTAATAAAAACGTGAAATCTAAAGAATAATCAACTTATAAGGGTGTCCTTTGTGTGTTGATGTCTTTTGGGAGATTGGAATAATTAGGACGGTGGGAGTCGTAATCTTTAAAAGAAAGTCAAACTTGTGTACTCGGCAATTTATAGTGTGCACCCGGGTGCACCTAAAGATAGGGTGCACCCACATACAAATATAAATAAAAATATATACAACTAAGGGAAAAAATGTAGGCAAAGACTTGTGTGAGACCGTCTCACGTAAGGGCTTATAGGAGAGTGACGTGAGACAGGCAGAAAGTGATAACTTTTATGAAGGAAAGTGATAATAAATTATGAAAAGTGAAAATGCTCTTTCATGAACAATTTATAGTGTAAATAAAAAGTGATAACATTTTATAGCGAAAGTGATAACGATTTATAGCGAAAGTGATAACTATTTTAAAAAGTGAAAAATGGTCTCACGTGAGACGGTCTCATGCAAGACCTACCCAAAAATGTATACAATTTAATTGTTGATTTTTTAATGAAAATTTGTATATAATATTCAATAAAAAGTTATACACATATGGATGTTAGTTTTTTTTAATGAAAACTTAATGTGAAAAAAGTATACAATTATTACAAAACACATATACAAAATAGAATAACATGTATACAAAATAAAATAAAAATGCATACACATATGGGTGCACCCAATATACACTCCCCATTAAATATTGAGATATTAATTAATCCCTCATCCTTAATTTATTCATTTTATTATTTTGGATCGTACATTAAAAATGAGTTTTATTAATTCAAAATTCGAATTATGGGTAAATTATCAATTCGGGGTTTAAATTATTATTTTTATCAATTCAAGACCTGAAATATGTAAAACCATCAATTCAAAGCCTGAATTTGTCAAATATTATTTCTCATTTTATCAATTTAGGACCTACTAAGGCCCCAAATTGATAGTTTTACATAATTCAGACCCCTAATCGATAGAAAACATAATTTAAACCCCAAATTAATAGTTTACCCATTTTTCAGGGCCTGGATTGATAAAATTCCATTTTTAATTTATCCATTTTTCTTTTTACACTATGAGACTCACACCATCCACTAATACAAATAAAATATAGGACCATACTCTTCACCAATACAATTACATATTACACATAAAATAATAATATTATTTAATTCAGGTTTATAAAACAAATTGATAAATTGATAATGGTGAATGGATGGGGGAGTACTATTAATTGAGCATTTTAAAATATGGAATATTAGAAAGCTAGAATATTTTTAATGAATAGTAAAAAAATTTCCAAAAAAAATTTTAAAAAAATCTCATGGAATGATGTCATGAGTCATGCACAAGTTTTTACCATTTATTTATTTTTAAGTAAATAAATAAACAGTTTTGATTTGATTAATTTCATGATTTGTGTTTGAGATGTGGGTCCAAAATCACACTTTAGGAGAGTCCAATTAGGGAGAACGGCGAATGCGTTTAGACGTGTTCAGCATTTTTATTTTTTTTAAATCTTATAAAATGGTTTTACGTGTATTTAAAAACATTAAACGTTTTTGTTTTTCAAATAATTGAGTGATGAGTATTAATCCTATTTATATATTCACTTCAAAAATCAACAGAAACTTTTAAAACGAGTTTTGTTCAAGAATAAATTAATTAAAAAAATTTTATTCTACTATCACAAAATTATATAATTAGTAATATTATTATTATTATTTAAAAAATTCTTTAGATTTTAGAATGCTTTGCTTCAAAGTGAGCCTTGCTCACGTTCTTGCCCAGTCCACTTTTGCAGATATATCTTGCCTTCTTCAATACTGTCCTTTCAGATATCTTCATCCTTGGTTTAAAGATGGAAATGTCACCTGTATAAATGAATATTATTTTGCCCATTTTTTTTCAAATATGGAGTAGTATTTAATTTTGTCCTTTTTTATTTTCCAACAATACCTTTAAAGATGGATCCACTTTAAATTTTTTTTTTTCCTGCAAACATAAAAAGGGAAAGAGTATTGGAGCGAATTTTTTTTTAATTAAGGATATTCGGTGGAATTCGAAAACTTTTTTCGTTAAAATAATAAGAGTGTAGGTACTTGAATTTTATTGTCTATTAAGTTAAAGAAAAATATGTGGCAAATTAATGCAATAATTATCAATTAATTATTTATTTATTAAGGGATTTAAATAAATAAATTTTTAAAATAAATTAGTGAATAATTGATAATTGGGACAGATCCAGTCAAATAAGCCCAAGCCTGCAGAATTAGGTCAAATTAAGGATCAACCAATCAAACTATGTTATACATGGAAAGGCCCAAACCCGCAGAATCAGGTCAAATCAGTCATTGACCAATCAAATTGCGAGTTATTTATGGGGCTTCCTCACCCTTCACCTATATAAGGAACCCTCCTCCATTCATTCCAGATATACTAAAACATCTGAAGACGCAGACGTTTCTGAAGAGATCAAGAATACGAGCAGTGCTCCCTTGAAATCTTCAAGTATCTTCAAGTCAAGAACAGCCTCCGATCAAAGATCAAGGTGCTAAACTCCTCCGATCCGGCGTTCTTTCAGCCATCCGCCTCCGATCAGAGATCAAGGTGTCAAGCCCCTTTGATCCGGCGTTCTTCCAGTTAACAGCATCCGATCAGAGATAAATGTGTCAAGCCCCTCCGATCCGGCGTTCTTCCAGCCAACCGCCTCCGATCAGAGATAAAGGTGTCAAACCCCTCCGATCCGGCGTTCTTCCAGCCAACCGCCTCCGATCAGAGATCAAGGAGTCAAATCCCTCCGATCCGACGTTCTTACAGTCAACGACTTTCTCCACAGAAAGCTCTCCAGTCAACGTTCAATCCGAACAAAGGCTCAACGCCTCCGGATCAACGTTACAAGACTACACATCTGAGCTCGGACAAGCTTCATCTGAAGATCCGGCTCAACACACACGCTGTCAACACAGCCAGCATACATTCCAGTCAAAAAAGTCAAAGTCAACATACAAGTCAAGTCAAAGTCAACTTAAGCCAAATTGGTTCGAGAGAAGAATCAAATAATTGATTGAGATTGTAGCCCGTTTACATATATTTTAAATTAAATTCATCTGAAATTATCTTTATACTCCAATTTATATTTATTTTATCATAAATACAAAATTTGTTGTTACAAATTTTGGCATGCCTAGTGGGACCGTCTCTACCTCTCATCTCATCTCTCAACAAGCTCGAGGATACAAAGTATGGCTCCTCTTAGGATCGCGATCAAAAGGTCATCTACCTCAAAGCCTTCAGAGCTGCAAACTGTGAAGACTCAAATGATGACTCCATTAAAGATTGCGATAAGAAGACCTATTGCATCAAAACCTCCAGAGTTGCAAACTGACAAGGTTGAAGACTTTACAAGAAGTATGCCCGAAGGCTCCTCAAAGACAAACCATGTAGTGGGAATTACTCTCAATAAGCCATAGCAGGGCGATAAAGATGGTGATGATGACTCTGTCTGCTCAACTCCTCGCTCCACCTGCCTCAACTGAAGCTGCAGTGATGACGCCAAGTGCTATGACCATTGAGGATCAACTCGTAAGTATGATGAGAGCCATTGAAGGACTCAACAAATACATGGAAGCTCAAGACGTAAATATCTCCGTACTTATGAAGAAAATGGATGATGCGGAGACAAGCCATGCAAATAAGAAACAATTTGAGGATGAGTATGAGGAGGAAGACTCGACGAATCATCATTCACCTGAAAAAAAGCAAGTTGAGGAAAAAGTAGAAGTTTCAACTGATGGAACGCTTCCTATAAACCAACTGAAGAACATCGTGATAGAGATAATAAAAGATACGTTTGAAGGGAGCTCCAAATCTTCTTCAACCTACGCCAAGCCATATACAAAGAGGATTGACAACTTGAGGATGTCAACTGACTACCAACCTCACAAGTTTCAATAATTCGACGGCAAAGGCAATCTAAGACAACATGTGGCGCACTTCGTCAAGACATACAATGATGCTGGGACCTATGGAGATCACATGGTGATGCAATTTGTCCGATCTCTGAAAGAAAATGCCTTTGATTGATATATCGACTTGGAAGCAAATTCCATCGACAGTTGGGACAAATGGAAAAAGTATTCCTCAACCGCTTCTATAGCACACGAAGAACTGTTAGCCTGATGGAGCTAACAAATATTCATCAAAGTGATGAAGAATACGTCATCGGCTACATCAACAGATGGAGGAGCCTAAGCCTCAATTGCAAAGAAAAGCTGTTAGAAACTTCAACAATTGAAATGTGCATTCAAGGGATGCAATGGAATTTTTGCTATATACTCCAAGGAATTCGGCCTAAAACTTTTGAAGAGTTGGCTACAAGAGCTCACGACGTGGAGTTGAGTTTGACATCGAATTGCCCTCTATTCAAGACTCTTATAAGTTTGAGGACATGCCTTCTGATGAGCTCATGCATACAAAGACTGCAGTTTCCATAAATATTCATAGAAATGAAGTGGAAGCAAGAGAAAACAGCGCATCCCAAGATTGGGGGAAATGAACAGTTGATAAATCAAAGTTAAAGCTCCTTGATACGAGCTAAAACTGTCTGCATTACGCTCCTTGATACGAGCTTAAACTATCTAAAATCTCTCAAGTCAAAGCTCCCAGACACGAGCGAAAACTGTCTACGCTCCTTGATATGAGCTTAAACTATCTTAAATCCTCAACTCAAAGCTCCTTGATATGAGCGAAAACTGTCTACATTATGCTCCTTGATACGAGCTTAAACTATCTACACATTATGCTCCTTGATATGAGCTAAAACTATCCACACAATACTCCTTGATACGAGCTTAAACTGTCTAACTCAAATTAAATCTCCTTGAGAAGAGACGAAACTCTCGACACATTACGCTCCTTGATATGAGCTAAAACTATCCACACAACGCTCCTTAATATGAGCTAAAACTATCTACATGTTACGCTTCTCGACACGAGTTAAAAATGTCCACACAATACTCCTTGATACGAGTTTAAACTATCTAAAATCCTCAAGTTACGCTCCTTGATATGAGTATAAACTATCTACACATCAAATCAAATCTCCTTGGGAAGAGAATAAACTCTCTACACACAAAGCTCCTCGACATGAGTGAAAAATGTCCACACAAGACTCCTTGACACGAGTATAAACTGTCTACAAGTTCAAATTCAAGACTCATTGACACGAGTATGTGTCAGCAAATTCAAGTTCAACGCTCCATGACGCACGAGCCTAAACTGCATGTTAGTCCTGGCCCGCATGAGTATAAAATATGTACGGCACCCCCCATCCAAATCAAATCATATTTCTTTGAACTACGTTATGACTTGATCCTCTTCAAAGATGTATGTAGGCAGTTTAGCACTTCACTAAGTTCAGTCATAATTCAGGCTATTTATATCAAGTTGGTGAGGCAAGCAATAAAATTCAATCATGTAGATCAAGAATCACTACAAGAAACTGTCTGATTACCGATGGAAAATTCCGTCGGTAAACAGTGAAAAATTCGTCGCTAACTTACTTACCGACAGATTACCGACGGAAATGAATTTGTCGCGAAAACATGCGTCGGTAATTTTTTAGCGACGGAATTTTAAATCCGTCGGTAATTACCGACGGAATTTTTCGTCAGTAAAAAAAGATATCCGTCGGTAATCAAACAATACAAATTCGTCGGAAAGGATAATATAGCGATGAATTTACCGACGGATTTTTCCGTCGGTAAATCCGTCGGTAAATTAGCGACGGAAAAATCCGTCGGTAAATTATGTATATTTTAAAAAAAAAAAAATTTGACGACAAAATTTTCTGTCGGTAATTTAAATTTAAATTACTATATTATATTTTAAATATAAATACCCATAAAACAATTAAAATTTCATATTAAATAATCGTTCAAAACATTACTTAATATAAATTATTCATCTAATATAATATTTAAATTATAAAATTTCCACAATCCAAATTCACCACAAAATATTCAATTCTAATAATTCTACTAAATCATGGATACAAAATATTTGACTAAATGATCTTCATTATAAATTCTCCTAAATCGGCATCAGCATCGATAAATACATCAGTTTGCAGTCGATTGACACATCGAATCCCCGAGAGCATTTGATTATTTTTGTTCCTGATAGTGTAAAAAAAAAGTCATACAACACCAATTACTAACTCTAATCAACTCTAATCAACTGAGACAGTAAATGCAATATGATTATGTTTACCTAAAATTGAGAAGAAGATCATGAAACCAGCTGAAATTTGGATAACCCTCCAACTCCCAACTCTAGTGCTTCCAAGAAGATCAAAATTTGTTGTTACACATGCCTTTTGATCAGAATTCCCCAATAACTTATCAAATGTCACTGGAAATCCCGAAACATATATAAGGTCTAGAAAGGGGCATAAAGCATAGACACTTGGATGAAAGGTAGATTTGTTGTCCTGAAAGCCCAATATAAGTGGTGTATGCATAAAGACCAATATAAACAAGTAGCAGGAAATGGAAATACTGTGGTACCGAAGATTGATTAGAGATACTTCACTTGAGCCAAGTGTCTTTGCCAAAATGAACAATGGAAGCAATCAGATCTATAATTAACTTTTGTGTTCAAGTCAAGTTCTTCTATTAGCTATTACAATCACACCTATAATAAGATAATAATAGAAAGTAGACCATCAGGAGCAACAAGAAACAGGGAACATGCTGAGCATAAGAGAATAAAGGATGTGCAGATATCCTACTACCACCAGCAATGAATGCAAAAAGTAGCTTCACATGAGATGACATGATAATATAAGTATTTAAACAACGCAATAAAGTTAAACAAAAGAATAAAATTTAGTTTGACTTTACCAGGAGTGACTCATCATAGTAGCCTTCTTCAACTTTTGCGAGTCATTTGACACTTCAACTATAATAGAGTTTCCACTAGAATAGAGAGCTTTCCATCTAATGTGATCTTCACAACCGGTTCAACAGCACCTTCTTGAAAACCTGAATCTGAAATACTAGTAATAAGTGGATTAAGCATAAGTAAGATGAACCTGATATTCAAAGAAGAAACAAAAATCCAGCAAAACGAATAAGTAACATTGCATAAAATGCTGCAAGCCATTCATGATAGTTTGACAAGGGAGAATAAGCAGTACAATACAGAGTTTTTTTCAGCAAATAGTATCATTCAGAACCAGCAATTAATGGCTGAAACAATCAGATTGTAGTCGATCAGCAAACACTTGGAATTGCAAGTGTGGTAGTAGATTTGGCTTCCCTCTGCCCGTCGATGCCATATGATGGCCCATATCACCTGGAAATCCAGAATTAGTATCATCGTTATACTCATTTGGTGGGATTAAAAAAGAGGGATAGAGCAACAATCAGACATCTCTGAGTTTGAAGATCGTCTCCCTAACACCAAACAGTCTCTCAAATTGGAATTGAAATTGGAATTGGAGAAATTCCAAATCCAATCATCATACACACCTCCTGCCGTAAAACCAGTGCCCCCAAACAAGCATAAGCCCAACTCGCCTCATCCATCATGTCTCCAAGCCCAACATCCCCTGGAATTTCTAATAGTTTAGTATAGTAATCCATTGTCCCAGCACAATATGTCCCGACATTCAATATTCTGACCTCGTCTTCCCGTTGGGGGCGACAATACACAAAATTTTCATGTCTTTATCAAGTTGACACTAGAACACTGTGAAACTCTAATCCGCAATTATCATGTCATATGGTGAATTGTCGCCCCTGGTGCATACTACATAACTAAATAATGCTTACACAAATGGATAGAAATCGCGACCTGCTAGCACAAGGAATTTCTTGTGTATTCGTAGGACAATAGGATCCCGCAGAACAGAACATCGAAGCGCCTCTGCTAACATCTGCCCAAAGATTAGCCTCTCCACATGTATGATTTTCCTTTCCAGGAGGTAATTGGTATAGATATCTGCCACGGAGTATAGATAAACACAATGCACAAAACTATGTAATAAGATCAAGATTATGATGAACTTACGGGTCGCATAAGCCCGTCGTCGCATTGAGAGTCGCCAGAGGGCAGTAGGATCCCAATGGACAAGCTGCAAATATTCAAGAAATCGTAACACATTTAAATAGCTTTCAAATTCAAAGCTATATTATGGAATTGCACTTATTATTTCCCTGCTTCAACCAACAGCAACAAAAAAATGAACTATACACACCCTAGCCACAACAGAGAAATTCCAATGGCCATTGCAATTGGAAAACAGAATTATGATCAAAATGAAATTACAGAACAATTAAAAATAAAATTGATAGGGCACTCACGGATCATGCATGTAAGACCCTGAGGACAGAAGAAGCCCTCACAGCAGGGCTGGCAATCAGAAGTTCGGGCCGGGATTTTGAGAGACTCTCTGAAATCGACGGGGCGGGCCAACCCCTCACTACATGCCCATCCGGGCTCGCAGCCCGAAACCCACGCCGTTGAATTGCAGTTCCGGTTGGGCTTTAGAAAAGTAGCCGAGGATTTTGAGCTTGCTATGAAATTACTGAAGTAGAATTTGAGCTCTGATGCTGTACAAATCCTCTGCGGCAAATCTCCTAATTATTTCAATTAAATAAAATCAGAAAATTTGTTATTTTAAATGCATAATAATTTGCTGTTGAGTAAGAAAATGTGGCAATTAATATCTCATCATTTCAAATTAAAAATCACTTTTTACAGAAATTAAAAACAGAAAGTTGATCATTTCCATTAGCAGAATCAATTAATATCTCATCATCAAATTAAAAAGAAATTAAAAACAGAAAGTTGATCATTTCCATTAACAGAATCTGATGATGGAAGGTCTTACCATTAGTTGTGAGAATGCAATTAGATAAGAAATCCAAATTTGAAGAATAATTGAAGGATCTGTTCCAATCTTCTTCCCTGCAATTACATTAACTCACAAAATCAATACAGAGGGAGAGAGAGCGCTACGGGGAGAGAGAGAGAGAGAGTTAGTTACGGGTCGGTAACGCAGAAGCTGGCTTTCTGAGCAATCTCACTATGTATTGACGTCTAGATCTGTTCGCCGCCGATCCGTTCGCTCTGCCGTCTGCTGTCAGCCGGGGGATACCGCCGTTCCGCCACCATTCGCGCTCCACTGCCGCAGCGCTAGGGCTCCGGTCAGCCCTCGTCCAGCCCTCCGCCACCGCCCTCTATCCAACCGCTGCTCAGACGTCGACAGCCTCCTGTCCTCCGACAGCCCACGAATCAACGACGAGAGGAAGGTAGCGTCGGAGAAGAAAAAATACAGACCTCGTGGTGGCGTGGTAGGGTTCTTCTTCAACCTCCAAGGGAGCAAGGCGCAGCGTGAATAATATGGGGGGAGAGAATGACAAAGTGAATGTTATCTAGGGTTTTGAGTTCATATATTTACCGACGGAATAATTCCGTCGGTAATTTTATGACTAAAATTAAATTTGATATATTTAGCGACGGATAATTCGTCGGTAATTTAATGACTAAAATTAATTTTCTTTTAATAAAAATTTTATATATTTACCGACGGAATAAATTCGTCGGTAAATTAAAGACTAAAATTATTTTTTAAAAAAGTAAATTTTATTATATTACCGACGGAAAAAATCCATCGGTAAATTAAAGACTAAAATTATTTTTTTAAAAATAAAATTCAGAATATTTACCGACGGATAAATCCGTCGGTAATCTTCTGGGATTTATTTCCTCCAAAATACCGACGAATTTACCGACGAAAAAAAAATATGTCGCTAATTCCGTCGGTAATCCGTCGTAAACACCGTCAAAATTTTTTATTGATGATTTTTTTAAAATAAATCCCATTAAACCAATAAATCGTCAGTAATTCGTCTGTAAATCGTCGGTAATTACCGACGATTTTTGTCCGTCGGTAAATCCGTCGGTATTTTGGCAGTTTCTTGTAGTGAATGGATAATCGCAATTTGTTTACTTCAACACAAAGGCTTTCGTGAGCAAAATGCAAGGTTGTAGGCACTTGAATTTTATTGCATATTAAAGAAAAATATGTGGTAAATTAATGCAATAATTATCAATTAATTAATTATTTATTAAGGGATTTAAATAAATAAATTCCTAAAATAAATTAGTGAATAATTGATAATTGGGACAGATCCAGTCAAATAAGACCAAGCCCACAGAATTAAGTCAAATCAAGGACCAACCAATCAAACTGCGTTATATATGGAAAGGCCCAAGCCAGCAGAATCAGGTCAAATTAGCCCTGGACCAATCAAATTGCGAGTTATTTATGTGGCTTCCTCACCTTTCACCTATATAAGGAGCCATCCTCCATTCATTTCAGGCACACTAAAACATCTAAAGACGCAGATGCTTCTGAAGAGATCAAGAAAACGAGTAGTGCTCCATTGAGATCTTCAAGCATCTTCAAGTCAAGAACAACCTCCGATTAGAGATCAAGGTGCCAAGCCCCTCCGATCCGGTGTTCTTCCAGCCAACAGCCTCCGATCAGAGATTAAGGTGCCAAGCCCCTCTGATCCGGCGTTCTTCCAGCCATCCACCTCCGATCAGAGATTAAGGTGTCAAGCCCCTCCGATCCGGTGTTCTTCAAGCTAACCGCCTCCGATCAGAGATCAAGGTGTCAAGCCCCTCCGATCCGGCGTTCTTCAAGCCAACCGCCTCTGATCAGAGATCAAGGTGCCAATCCCCTCAGATCCAACTTTCTTCCCGTCAATGACTTTCTCCACAGAAAGCTCTCCAGTCAACGTTCAATCCGAACAAAGGCTCAACGCCTCCGGATCAATGTTACAAGACTACACATCTGAGTTCGGACAAACTTCATCTGAAGATCCAGTTCTACACACACGCTGTCAACAAAGTCAGCATACATTTCAGTCAAAGAAGTCAAAGTCAACACACACAAGTCAAGTCGAAGTGAAGTCAAGCCAAATTGGTTCGAGATAAGAATCAGATGATTGATTGAGATTGTAACCCGTTTACATATCTTTCAAATTAAATTCAGCTGAAATTATATATTCATACTGCAATTTGTATTTATTTTATCATAAATACAAAATTTGTTGTTACACAGAAGACATTTTGTTAAGATTTGAGGAAAGATAACATTTGTATTAATGAATGATAATTATATACAATTACAGAGAAAGTATAAAAATAATACACAAATGATGTGGGACAACTAATATATATGTACATTCCTAATACGTCCCCTTAAGACGGCGGGCAGATGACAACACCGATCTTGGACACTAGTAACGAGAGCCGAGGTCGAGATAAGACTTTGTAAGAGCATCAGCTAATTGATCAGCAGAGGACACGTGTGATACCCGGAGAAGAGAGGATTTGACAAGATCTTGCACAAAATGATAATCAATAGCAATGTGTTTCATCCGAGAGTAAAGCACAGGATTAGAGCAGAGGTAGGTGACACCTATGTTATCACAGTATAGACCGGTGGAGAAGGTGGCAGAGAGACACATAATTCAATAAGAAGAGAAGAAATCCATCGAACTTCAGCAGCAGCATTTACAACTGCACGATATTCTGCCTCTGTAGAAGAGCGATCAACCGTTCGTTGTTTACGAGAGCGCCAGAACACAGAATTGGAGCCAAGAAAGACAACATAGGCTTCTGTGGATGACCTGTCATCAGTATCACCTGCCCAGTCAGCATTCGTGAAGCAATGTAAGGATAGTGGAGAGTCTCAACGAAGGAGAATGGAGCACGAACGTGTGCCATTTAAGTATCTCAGAAGTCGTTTGACAGTACCCCAGTGAGTAACAGTGGACGCATGCATGAACAAGGAAAGCTTGTTCACCGCATATGCAATATCTGGCCGAGTGATAATGAGATATTGAAGGCTACTTTTTGAGAGGCATAGAGTGACCAAATACACCACAAAGTTGTCATTTACCTTGATAACCTGTTCGATTTTGAGTACCAAATTGAGGAGAATAATTGGAGCGGCCCTGGTGATGCTGCTGTCGTGACTGGGCAGATGAGGTGCTGGAGTTTGAGCGACCAGTAGGGGCAAACTGGCGACGAGCCGTGGTGAAAGCCGTGGCTGGAGTGGCGGACAAAGTAGGCACGTGGCTGGACATTTGAGATTCTACACTAAAAAACTTTTCATGTAATTCTTCAAAGGATATAGGAAAGTCTCGGGCTTAAATGGCAAATCCAATATCCTTATAAGAGTCATCCAACCCGTTTAGTAGTTTGAGGACTAAATCCTCAGAGTCAGTTTGCACACCAAGAAGCGAAAGTTCAGCCACCACGCCTTTGATCTCAAGCATAAAATCAGTAATTGACTTTATACCTTTGATAGGATTGTGAATCCTATTTTTCAGGGTAAGAATGCGCCCCCTGGATGATTGACCATAAATGGTTGCAAGAATTCACCATGCTTTAGAAGAAGTCGCAGCCGAAGCAATGAAAGAGATGAGGGTCGGTGTGATCAACCAGATCAAGGCGCTGAGGATGAATTGATCCTGTCGAATCCAATAAGAGAAGAGGGGATTTGGTACCTTTTTAGCGTCGACATCAATGGTGGAAGTCGGACAAGGGAAGGATCCATCAACAAATTTGTATAAATCGTAGTCGGAGAGGAGGGTGCGGATCTGAAAGGCCCAAGCGACGTAGTTACCAGAGGTGAGTTTTAATGGTGCTTGAGATGCTGTGTTGAAAGCGACGAGAGATGGCGTGTCGTCCCTGTTTTCTGTAGGTTTGGAGATGGTGGGATCTGAATTATCATATGACATTGCTGATGTGGAAAAGAAAAGGAAAAAAAAAGAAAAAGAAATGGATAATGGCAGGGAGATTCTGGATCAAAATGGCGTTCGCCTTGATTGCTGTGATACCATGTTAAGATTTGAGGAAATATAATATTTATATTAATGAATGATAATTATATACAATTAAAGAAAAAGTATAAAAATAATATACAAACGATGTGGGACAACTAATATATATGTACATTCCTAATACATTTTTCACAAAAAGAGAGAGGGGGTGTCCCGTGGAAGGCTGACACAAAGAAAAAGTAAATTTCATTAACGGATATGCATCAATCACCAAATATGTACTCCCGCGAAGAGAGTCTTTTGTTTTTTTCATCTACATTTAGAAGTATTATTATTTAATGTGTGGTGGATATTTGTATTAGTAAGAGTAAAGACTCATATTTTAATTGTATTAATGAATGTGTGTGGGTCTCATATATGTAAAAAAGAAAATATGACCCTTTGCATGGGACGTCAAAAAAAATCATCTTTATAGGGGACGGAGAGAATATAAATTTTTGTTAAAAATGGAGATGGGTGGGAAATTTTAGAGACATGGCGGACATTGGTTACATGGGGAAGGGACTGCAAACATTTGTTAATTTACAAATACTTGTGTAAACCGGGTTTATGATGTAAATTATATGGTCCCCTTCTAATTTATATATCATATTTATTGATAGGGTGTTTAAATTAAAGAGAACACATAGTTTATAGTTTACAAGACTAACTCTTGTTAATTAGGGATATGATGTTTGATGGTGTAAAACTTTTTTTATTTTTTATGTTATTTTTTACCGTGTAAAAAAATTGGGGACCAATTTTTTTTTTTTTTTTTTTTTGCAAATTCAAATCTTAGGAATAAAAAAAAAAGGTATACCATTTATATTCAAGCTATGAGGTTGAAATTATATAATAATTTCTTTTCCATCATTAATTTTAATGTTTTCTAATGAAATTTTGAATTAAGAATAAAATAATTAGACTTAACAGAACTTAAATTTTCAAAATGTTCTTATGTTAGAACATGTTGGGAAAAGAAAATAATAATAATAATAATAATAATAATAATAATAATAATAATAATAATAATAATAAAATTAGACTCTCAATCGAAAAAAAATTAGGTGATTTTCATTCAAATTTTAATTGAAATTAATTATGACTATACTTTTTCAAAATACTTCAAAGGGCGGCTATTCACAATCTCGAAATTACTTAACATATTCTAATTATTTTAAAGACTAAAATATCCTTGTACAATAAGACATAAATACACTTTTAAATACCCAATTATTTTATATAACTTACGGCCTGATTCGTATGATGGAATGAAATTATGATGGAATGCAATGATCATATGAATGAAATAAAGATAGGAAATGAATGATTAAAAATTAAAACTCTCATGATTGGTATGACTTAGGAATAATATTGATAATGAAAAATGAATTTATTAGTTAATTTTAATTTTATTGTTAATAATTTACAATATGGTGTAAGGATTGCATTATTAATAGTAAATGGCTAAATTTATTTTTTAATATAAATTTGTTTAATTTTTTAATATAATATTTTTATTTAATAATAAAATTATACAAAGATTTTTTTAAATTGAATTATGAAATTCAAAAATATTATAAACTTTTGATTTATTTAAAAATACTTTATTTTATGTTATTAAATATACTTAAAATTATTTATATATTTATTTTTTAATTTAATAATTAAAATATAAATCAAAATAATTAAATATATTATTTATATAGTTTTAAAATTTAAAATTATTTAATTTTAAATATAATTATTAATGAATTTATTTTTAATTTTAAAGTAAAAAAAATTTTATATATGAAAAAAAAAAATTGATTCCTTCATCCATAGGAATAGCTAAACCCATGGTTTAGGAAGGAATCACAATTCCGTACTTTTGGGAATACTCATTCCATCATTAAAAAAAAGCAATTTATAGTGTGCATCCGGGTGCACCTAAAGATAGGGTGAACCCACATACAAATATAAACAAAAACATATACAATTAAGAGTAAAAATGTATACAATTTAATTGTTAATTTTTTAAATGAAAAATTGTATATAATATTCAATAAAATGTTATACACATATGAATGTTAATTCTTTTAATGAAAAATTAATGTGAAAAAAGTATACAATTATTACAAAAACACGTATACAAAATAGAATAATATGTACTCCCTCCGTCCCGCGGCAAGGGTAGTATTTACTTTTTGGCACGTGGATTAAGGAATATTATTATTTAATGTATAGTGGGTAGTTGTATTAGTGGGAGTATGAGCTCCATGTTTTAATTGTATTATAGAGGTGCGTGGGTCCCATATGTGTAAAAAAAGAAAGAAGACCCTTTGGGTGGGACGACCAAAATGGCAAAAAGAGATCCTTGCCACGGGACGGAGGGAGTATACAAAATAGAATAAAAAATATACACATATGGGTGCACCCTTACACCCGGGTGCACCCAATATACACTCTTAAAAAATATATACCAATCATAATAATAGGAATGGAATTAGGAATGCTGATTTCATTCTCATTTCACTCTTTTATACCAATCATGGCCTTAGAATTTTAAATAAGTATTCTAATTTAGGGTTCCTGTCCGTTTTTTCTTTTACGCCTTTTCCGATGGGGTTTGTGGTTCCTCCACTGCCCGTTTAGGTTGTGCCTCGCTACTCCGTTTCTCTTTTTTTGTTAGTCGTTCGGCTATAGTGATGCCGTTGTTTAGATCTTAATCCGATGGGTAAATTCAAAGGACAGAGAGAACTCCGCACCGGTCAACCCTACTCTACGATCAGTTCCACTTTGATTAGGGCTAGAACCCTTCGTGATGAATCTGATGACGAGATTCAGATTGATAATTTATCGGCCGGAACCCTAGAATTTAATTTATATATAATAAAATTAAATCATTAATTAACAATCTTACAATTGTGATAATTCTTTTCAATCATTATTATAATTTTCAATTTATAAAGATATTTCAAGAGTTGTAAATGAATTAAAACTCGTCTTCCATCACTGATAAGTTACGGCTGCGTTTCACCATCTTTCCATCTTAATTCGTGAATTGATCAATATTGCTGCATCAATGTTAATAATCTTCAGAGTGGATCGAGGTTGACGGAAACAATGATGCCAAAGTCAGCCGCTCCCAAAAACCATACAACATCCTTAAACAAGAAGACATCACAAAACTCCAAAACAACCATATTTCCACGTTTAGAGCGTTCTCTCCCTTTTGTGTCGAAGCAACAACGATAAAATATCGAGGATATATCGAGGAAATATTGATACAACATCGACAAAATATCGATGATATATCGAATATATCGAAAAATTATCTATAATTTTTAAAAAATAATTTTTTTTATTAATATGTTTAATTTAAAAAAAATAAAAAATAAAGCAACACTTTTGTGAAACCATCTTATGGTAAGATTGTTTTACGTTTGATTAATTAATTATCACTCTTTATTAAAATTGTTATCAATTTTTATTAACATTATTATGACTAAGTAATTGAAGAAGGTTCACGTACACAATATATTGTGACTATGCGACACATTCAGAACTATGTTCAAAATTTCTCTAATTCGATGAGCTGGTACCAATATTATTTAGATATAGACAACATGACATATTTTACATTTGAGCCTCATAGGTCATCATTTTGGTATTAGTTATTATGTATTAAACAATAAGTAGTAATTATTGTATGACTACATATACTATTTAAATATATTGTTATTGATTTGCTTATCATGTGTTATGAGTTTTATTGAGATTTTAAAGCGTAATTATATATTAAAATTAGTTATAATATATTGAAAAGTTAATTAATTAATTTTCTCTATTTTTTGGCAAATTTAATTAAATGTTCATTGTTCCAAAAAAATTTATTAAATTATTGTAGAGTCAAAAAATTTTTAAAAAATAAGCAAAGTCACAATTTGTAATGATGACTTCACTATTCATTGTCAGATGTGACAGTGAAATCACCATTACAAATGGTGACTTTTTATATATGCTTATATTTTTTATTTTTTAAAATTAAATTAATGTTTTCTTTACCCCAACAATAATTTTGGGTAGAATATACTCCCTCCGTCCCAGTGAAATGCGAACACTACCTTATTATAAACTATAGGTAATTGTCCGCATTTCACCGGGACGGAGGGAGTATTAAGAAAAGGCAAGAGCTTACGTATTTCCTTTAATTCCATATTTCTCAAAAGTTGTATATTTTAATATTAAGTGTTAAAGTCATCATTACATGCTTTACTATATATGCTTATATTTTTTATTTTTTAAAATTAACAATGTTTTCATGTAGAAGAATAATAATTTATCTATTCAACGAATAATTTTTTCTTGTAATTAAAAAAACAAAGTTCACAACATAAAAAAAATGAATTTAAAAATATCAAAATACTAAATTATTTATAAAAAAAACATTTTTTTTCTAAAAATTAATACCAAAACCCAATCGATAGAAAAACAAAAATTTAGAATAATTTAAAATTATCAAAAAAAAAAAACTAGTAGTAAATTTAATTTAAAAAAAAACATAAAAAATTGTTGCTACAGTAGAGTCACTATTACAAATGGTGACTCTAGTATATATGGTACAAAGTCACAATTTCTAACGGTGACTTTGCTTATTTTTTTAAAAATTTTTTATCCTTATATAATTTAACAAAAATTTTTGATAGAAGACATATTTTTATTAAATTTGCCCTATTTTTTATAAGTTTTTGTGATTTTTAAAATTTTTATCGATATGATATTTGCATCCTTGGATATTATTGTTATTTAGTCGAGCTAGATCCGTTCATTTAACAGGCTTAATTGTTCCAAGAATTTATTTCGTTATCTTTCATACAGATTACAATTAATTCAAAATTAAACAATAAATTAATTAATTCCAACATTTATTAAACATTGGAGCACGTGCAGGTCAATGCTCTCTCTCCCTCCCTCCCTCACACACACACTCGCAGAGTTTGGTTTACGCAGGTGGGGTTGTCTGGATTTAGAGTAGTCAGTGGAAGTTATAGCTAGACAACGACACCTCCAGCACACAACCGCCCCACTCTACTCACTACCTAATTTGCGGCTCCAGTTCTTCTTCTCCACCCCCTTTCTCTCTCTTCATCGATCGATCCATCGATCGATCGATGCTGGTTTCAGCTACTGCTCCATCGTCTTCCTCCTCTCTCTCTCTTGGTAATTCTTCACTCCCTCTCTCGATCAGTGCCTGATTTGTCTTCCCTTTTTGTTTATGATCAGTAGTTTCAGTTTGAGTTTGTGGATTTATGCCCTATTGTTACTTTAATTTCTTGAAAATCAAACAAAATTCTGACTTTCGCTTCTCTTATCTCTCTATTTCACTCTCTCCTTTTTCTTTTTAAATCATGGGAATATTCTGAAATATTCGTTTGTACTTTGAATTGTGATGGAACATTCATGTATGGCCCCTTTTCGATTTTTGTGGTTGTGAGATAAAACTTATCTCTTTTTATTTATTGCTAGTCTTTATTGTGGTGTGAATTTCTTCTCCCTTCATCTTATTTGAGCATCTGCTTGGGTAGAAACAATGACAAACATAATTGCATGATTGTTTTGAAGAGACCGTTTGATTCAGAATTGCAAGTTTTTCACAATTGTTGAACTTTCTATCCCAGGTTTCAATCAATTCTTCTGCATGTCTGTATTGACTCTTCAAATTGTTCTGTTCTTCTATGTGGACAGAATTTTTTTTGTTTTATGTAGTGACGCAATTGATTATGCTTTCACTTCTCGTTTTTTAATCTGGGTGTGATTGAGGTGTTTTTTTTAGAATATTTGTGAAAATTTGAGTTGATTAATGATCATAGTTGATGTGACACTTGTAATACCTATTTTGAGGTTTAAATATGATTAAATTTATAATGCTATTGCTTTACTGCGTCCATGTGGTATTACATTGCTGATATTGATGATTTGGATGTTTCTGTACGTTCATTTTTACTATTTGAATATTTCCAAGATGATTAATTTTTCATGACTTATTTATTTTTGCCAACTCTTGTTGTGTTTGATATTCAAGGTGGCTCAGGCTGTTTCTACTGCTATAGATGTTATGTTGAACCCATGAATTGCTCAACATCATACGCATTGTCTCGCAGTTCTCTTAAGTCAACAACTGAGCTTCATAGAGTTTCTCAGCATTCAGGCTTGAGGTGCAGCCTTGTTACGTTTGTTCACTGTCATCATATTTATCTCATCTTCTTTGCTGGGTTGACATTTTTTCCTCCCTGAAATTAAGTTTGTCATGTGAGAATTCTAGACAATGATGTAAGAAGCTGATTTGAATGACAGCAAGATTTAGAAGGAATTTTTCTTGAGCATAACAAGAACTGAATGTTCCTCTGCTTTCCTTGTTCATGGATGCTTCTTAACATTTTCCTTCTGAAAGTAAAGGTGAAACAACTAATTATATGCAGTTTCAGTCGAGAGGATCTGTTCTTTGGGACTACACAATTTCACTGTTTGCCAAAGAGGCGAGATACTAGCATCTCACAAGTTTCTGTAGCTGCTGACTATTCAGACTCAGTCCCTGATTCTTCTAGTTATGCTGCTCGTAATGGTTATCATCCACTTGAAGAATTGAGAGATCATGGGCGTGTTCGTGATACTATGCTTACATCTGCTGAGATAGCAAGGAATGCTGTAGAGGTCCGAACTCACTTCATTTTATTTTATACATTAAGATATCCCCAAACCTTGCATTTTAATACCATAAATTTACTTGATTTACATGTGTAGTTTGTACATTAAGTCGGGATAATCTGTCTGTCTTTGTATTTAACGTGATATCTGATTTCTGTTTTTTTTTTTTTTTTGCATAGGCTAACAACAGGGCAGCACTAATTTTCCCCAGTAGTGTTCACTCTGAGCCACATGAACAAATCTCATGGGCTGAATTTGAGTATGTTATTGATGATTTTGGAGGTCCGGCTTCCCATTTTTGTAGAGTCCGAGTATGTCTCTGTAAAGATCATATTTTCATTAATTCTTCTCTTGTCTTCAGATATATTTTTTGAGGTTTGTGATGATCAGAACATCTTGCAAGATTATGGAGCAAGTAATCCTGTGGTGAGATTTTAATCTATTCTAATACATTGTAAATTTTTAACCTTTCCTCTTAATCAAAGATATGAAATATAATTCTTTTTCACATTGAAATTTCACAGTCCTTGTTCACTTGATGAATTATGTCAATTTTATTTTATTTGACCATTTCTTATTTTTATCAATTATTTGTTGATTTTTTTTACATATATGATACTAATGAAGGGAAGATTTATCATTAAGTTCAACAACAAAAAATTGCCATGCCTTAAACTATTATTGAGTACACAATCAATTCAAATTTTAATTAATTTAATTATTAATGGTCAATTCATGTCTGTTAGTAAGGATTGATCTATGTTTAATCACTCTGTTCTCTCCATTAATCTAATACCCAGTCTTTCGTTTTCCTGTTATTCATAATAACAATGTAAAAAAAGAATTGGCACCCTAACTTCTGCTATTCATGAATCATAATGAACCAATATCATTTGTAATGTCTTAGTTCAATCTTAAATCCAGCTATAAGTTCCATTGTTTTTTCCCCATCCAAGTCCTCTCATGTTTGACTTTTCAGTACTGTATTGCTCATAACCATTTATTGAAATAATAGCTCTTAACTTCCTGTCTATAGGATATCCCTTTAACTTCCTTTTTTCTCCTCTCTATTGGATGTCCAAGGAGACCACTTTTTACTCAAAGTTGCAACCGGACACCGTGAAGCATATTTGTAAAAATGACTTTAACTTTTAAGTTTTCAACATTTCTACTCTCATCTTAAGCATCATGCCTTCTCTAATTGGATACTTAACTTGTCCATTATATTTTAGATATAAATTTTACTTTAATTTTGCAAAACGTAGTAGTATATTGTTTAATGGTCCAGTGATTTTGAAAATACATCTATTAGTTTTGTTAGGATTTATGTACTCATGGTTGTCATTTTTTGTACCCTAGACTGCTTTGATTGGAATGGACATCTCTTATTATGAGAGCAAGAAAATGGATCTCTATGATGATACTATCTTGGACAGTGATGCTGGAGATGATGTGTTTATGGCTGACGATTATTTTGAAGTGAGAAAAGTTCTATTATCCTACATGAAATCTTTATCATATTAATTATCAAATGCTTCTCATATGAACAACATAATTTTTGTGCCAGGTTGAGGATCCTAGCAAGACAGTTTTCGGGGTTGATTGGGGAATGCCTGAGAATTCAACCTGGACCCATCCAGTTTACTTTGCTAAATGCCTATCAAAGGTGGATTCTGTTCCTCCCCCACTTCCCCCTTTGAATTGTTGTTGAGTTTAAACATATTATCTAAACCCATTATCCAGCTACAATTAAAACCATACTACTTCCTCTTTAGCATGATGAGATTCAATCTTGCTGTACTGCTCCTCTAATAATGTGAAGAAAATAATATTCCAGCATCTATTTTGACATGCCCTGAAGATGAATTTGTTCATCAGTGTGAATGAGCAACAGATATCAATCTTACCTAATTGTGTAGCCTTAGTCTCTTCTAGATTTGTAGTAGAGAATGGTAGCAGTTGGTATGTGAGAATCAGGACAATAATCAGAGAGATATGGATATTGTAAGACTAGATTCTATTGGAAAAAGCTATTGAGTTTTCTGTGTTGTGTGGTATTTATGTAATTAAATTGGAAAGCCATGTTATTATTTGAGTATAAAATCTCGTAGTATTTTACTGTCTGCCTTTTAAGCATCTGCTGACACAGAAATAGAAGTTTTTTTTTTTAAAAACCGAAAGTTGCTTTTATTTTTACATGAAACATGCATTTGAGTTCAGAGCAAATGATTTTGCAATAAAGTTACTGCACATGAGAAAAAATGAAGAATCCGTTAATGCTGCTTATACTGTAATGAAGGTGACGTATTAACTGTCTAGAAATTTTGATTTCCATTCCTTTATTATCTAAAGCATGAACACTTGAAACATTCTTCCTTAATTTTGCCCCTGTAAAGTGCAGGAATTTGTTGCTTTGTATATTAATATGCCTATTAAACTAAGATGAATGCATGTGATTTGAAACATGCATGTGATCCTTGTCTAGATGTTAATTAGTTAAGATATAGGGAGAATGGGATAGAGCATGATATGCACTATGTATGAGTACTTCTAAGATATGTTGTTTATGTATATTCCGGACTTTGTTTTTCTCAAAATTTATAGGCTATTGATGTGGAGCATGCTAAATTGATGGACCACCCATCAAATGGTGTTGCTGTTTGGGGATTCCTCAAGCCTACATACATAGATGAGGAATTGTACCTTCGACGGCTCTTTAATAATGAGGAGAGTGATGATGACACCTCAGAGGACAGAGGTAATTGGATGCGTGTATTGAATTTATATTAAATTTTTTTCGTTTATCCTTGAGTTCATTGTGAACAGAGGTACCTTTGCTTGGATACCTCTAGGTAAAAAAGCTTGAATCTACAGTGTATAAATTCATAATTTGTGAAGTAATATTTCTTACAAACAGCGCCACATATCGTTCATAAATCATCCATTCACCATATTACTGAAATATGAGTCAATGTGGATACAGCCACAAGTTAGATGCTGGAACTCAATGAGTCGAATTTAAATAGTTTGTATTCCCGCACATTCTAAACAGAATTGTAAAATAGTTTGTATCCTATTTGTTAGTCTTTTCTTTTTAAAATATTTTGTTGCTATAACCTTTTTTTTTTTTTTGGTACGTGGCAACCTGTGCACAAAAGCTTTAATGCCTATCTGGATCACAGACCCAGTCTAAGAACCAGTGTGGTACACCAATTATTTTTTAAAAGTATGCCTTGAATGTAAATTTGATGTGTATCAGATTTTATCTTTTTGGTCTTCTTTATTTGTGTGAAATTGTTGTTCAATAGAAAGTTATCCAGCTTTATACCACCTAGTTTCTCTGAAGTTGGTTTTCTCAGATGGAGATATTCTGAGCTCTAGTTCAAGGGATAATGGAGGATGTGATCGATCAACCTTTTATCGATTGGATATCACAAAAATAGAGTTATTCTCAGTCTATGGTGTTCAGGCATGTACTATCATGTTCCTAAATTGTATTTAGTGATTTGTTCCTCCAATGATATTTCAGATGATCAGATTTCTTCACGTGTGCTGCATCATAATGTTCTCTTATGGTGTCCACACCACCACCACTTGCGGTTGCGAAAACTTATGTTGTTATATGTATGTCAGCCTACTTATATGACGATATATCATGTCTTTTGCAGTCGATGGTTGGTGTACAGGATTTTCAGTATGCTGAACCTGATGTTCTTGTGCATTCAATTCCATCAATTCTAGAGCGCTTTGGTCAAGCAGAAACGAGGTGCAGTGTTGCTCTTAAAGCTCTGTGCAAAAAGAAAGGGCTTCATGTTGAGGTGAGTGTTATTTCTTGGTGTACTTTTTGTTCAAATTATTAAAAAATAAATAATTAACTGGGTTTTTTTGGATTTAAATAGTTCATTTGATTGTATGCATATTGGTGGCAACTACATTACATCTTGAAAGATCAGATTTTTGCTCGTTTGATTCGCACGCCTATCATTCTAATCATCATAATTGTGCTGGATGACAATGATCAGCAGTGAAGTCATACTCGTCTGTCTCAGCAAACTTGATGTCTTAAACAAACAAGATTGTCCCAAATTACTTGATATTTTTTCAAAATTCAAGGGGGGGGGGGGAGCTCATCCAATATTGCCTTCAATACTGTAAAGGGGGAGAAAGTACTCCTTAAAATAATTGAAAATAAAAAATGGATAGTTTCATTATATAACATTTTTAATCTGTGTGACTTCTTTAAACATCAATTTCATGGGACGGATGAAGTGTTAATTTTGTTTCTGAGTTCTAACATCGGACTCAAAAAGACAAATAGTTGCGAACATCTAAAATATGTATGCTATTAAAAGTTATCATTTAGAAGTACATAACCCCACTAATGCAGATGGTGTTGGGCCAAAAAAAAAATGTTTGGATTCTAAAGTAGAAAATGTCAATTGATTGTGAGCTATGGTTAATTTCTCCCTTTCTGAAACTGTGTTATCGCCCTGCAGGTTTAGCTCTATAGTTTCTCTGTTGATGGTGGTTATTAACTATTCATCCTTTTTTGTAGGGAGCTAATTTGATCGGAGTTGACAGTCTTGGAATGGACGTAAGAATTTCTTCCGGAACAGAAGTACGGACACATCGTTTCTCCTTCAAAACCCGGGTTAGTAATTAAGCACATGATTCTCTGAGCGTCACCTCCACAACACAAATTCTTATGTGGCTAGAAATCAGTTTCTTCTTTCGCACGTGGCTAAATGATCTATCAAATGGGCAGGGTGACTCTAGAAGATTTTTATCTTCAGAGACATTATTGTATCTCTCAACATAATTTGGCCTTTTGTGCAAGGTTTTGGACCTGCTATATATAACCAAAACTTGAATACAAATAGGGGTACCCAAAAAGTACTAATCCCTCTGTCCCATATTAAGTGGCACAATTACTGTAAAAAGACTTTAAGAAAAGTTACTTTTTGACCAATTTTATTGACTTATAGAGGGTAGCGTAGTCTTTTTATGTAATAAATAAATTATAGAGTATGTTATGTAAGTTAGGTGAGAGCGGTAAAACTGAAATTAAGATGTATTTTGAGGTTATAGGTTGATGTGATGTTTCCATTTTTGGGGTGTGATATTTATTGTGGGATGGATGAAAACGAAAAGTGTGACATTTAAATGGGATGGAAGGAGTATATTTGTATATGAAAAATTTCCTTGCACAAGTTGCTACATTCATGTCCCAAAATCTTTCGAATCTTTATCATTTTTTATGCGATGCTAGATATGACAACATCTACACAGTTGCAACTCAACTCATTATGCTACCTTAACAGCAGCGATCGATATTTCTCGTTTGCAGGTGACATCCGAGTGTGCTGCGGACAAGCAGATCCAGCAGCTGTTGTTCCCCAGGTCGAAGCGGAAAAAATTGAGGACTCTGGATAGAGCTAGAGAAGATGCATTTTGATACAAAAGAGTTCATCTTGTGTCTAATCTTGAGGTTAGAATAATTGAGGGAATAAAGACTTCTCTTTTTAAATTATATTTGAGGAATAAAACTAATAATAAAGCTTTAATAATAATAACATATTTTAAACATTTTCTTTTAACACTTCCTAGCAACTAATTGCCATTTTATTTTCTGTTATTCAGTTTTACAATTTGCAAGCATTTGGGCTACCATGGGATGATACAGTCATATAGATTGTATATGAATTAACATGATATATAGGCAGCTGAATTGACCATACCCACAAATTTCGCACCCGGTTGTTCAGGATATCAATTCCTTATCATCGTGGAATCCATTTATGTACTACAACTTTGGTCCTTTTTTATTATTATTTTTTATTATTTAGTCCCAATTAGTACAAAATTGCACCCATGATATCCCAATATTGTTGGGAAATGCAAAATTGGCCACGAGATTCTCACTTAGAATTCTAGTTTGGGGGGTTTCCGGCAACTTATTAATTTTACGGTTCGGATCTCCTGTTGCATTTGGTGTTACATCTCCTGTTACAAACTGTTGGATGATTGACACGTAGAATAGACTAATCTATACCCTAACAATCAACCCTAAGAGGAAAGGTTGAGATTTTTCTCCCTGCATACGTGTCACTCATCTAACACGTGTAACAGGAGATGTAACATCAAAATATAACAGAATATCTAATGCCTTAATTTTGGCATACGTATTTCGATCTCACACAATAACAACATTGAACTTACAAAAAAGTTGACAACAAATCAATTCACACCATAAATGAAACAAACTTCAAATCAAACCGAATAAACCCTCATAAATCCACGTACCAAACCATTCAAAACGTAACAGGACATCTTGTGCCATATTGTAGGGGCAATTCTATTCCTTTTTTTTACGGAGGGCCGCCATGATTTTGCCGATTTCAAATTTCGGTTTTTCGTCTTCCAAGATGCGCGCAGCTTGGGTGGTTTGCGCGCAGGTTGACGATGGTGATCATGAATATCACCAGAATGCAAATGCATACAAAAACTCTTCCCCTTCCACCCATTTCTGATCACTTCTACTCAAATCTATCCATCACTTTTCTTTAAAAAAAAAAACCCCTCTTATCAATCAACTCTTGATGACAACCAATACAACTTCTCCCATCATTTAACTAATTAATTATACACTTCCGCCACTAAAATTATTAGGCCAACACATGATGAGTGCATGCATATAATTATATAAATAGAGTATTACGTGGAATTCGTAATTTTTTATTTTGTTTTATGTGTTTAAAATATAATTGTAGTATATTCTAGTAATTCAAACGAATATTAAAAAAATTAATTCTAAAGATAAAATAGTATATAAACCACATGAACTATCGCACGCGTGAAAGTAACCATTAAGAGAAATATTAAATCTAACAAAAAAAATAGTACATGAATTATAAGATTTCGATGGAAATATTACTATGAACTGATTCAACAGTACTATTCTTTTCCTATACTCATTCGTCAGCAAATAAGATTTTCATTTTATTATTTTGAGTTCCAGTTTATAGGCATCAATTTCTTTTTAAAAAACGATCCCACCCATGCATAGCCCCACCCATATATATTACTAATACAACTATCCGCTTTTTTATAAAATAAAGAGAATACTTATTAATTCACATGCATAAAAAAATGGGTGCGTGGACACAGGGCGGAGCTAGACTATTTTTTTAGCGGGGCTAGATATAAAAGCATGTTGATTATAATTTGTAGTCAAGTATTAAAGAATACTCCTAATTAGTACAATTTAAAAGCATAACTTGATAATAAAAAAGATTTTTGAGACATTTTCATACAATTCTCTATATTTATAACTATGAAAAGTGTAGACCACTTTATCATTGATTCAAATGAAAAATTATAGTCTTTTATCTCTTTGATAAAGGTAGAAGCTAAAATATAAACTATCAAATTATTCGCAAGAAACTAATCATCATTCATTTTGCTCTGAAGTGTTGATTTGATTTGTATTCTTTTAATGAGTGTGAATGTTCTTTTTGTTGTAGATGTTGATACTTAATATTACTATGTTAAAAATATAATTCAATACTCCATCTTATTACTCATTTCACATATTCTCATTTATTGGTCTCATTACACTTTTCACATAAAAAAAAGTAAAATTTTCTAATTAAATAATATTTCAATACACTTTAATTAAAAAATGACACTTCCAATTTAACACATAACTTATTATCATTATTTATTAATAAAAAAAGACTATATCATCCTACAAAAATCAATAAATTTATCAAAAAACAATATTACTTAAATTTCTTATCTATAATAATTATAAAAATTCTACTAAAAACTAAAGGAGAATTATATATATTGTAATTTTTTAAAATGATATCGAATAATTACAATTATTACTATACCGTAATAGAGGTTGAAAAAAATTTTGGGGGGGGCTAAAGCCCCCTCATCACTATGAAAGGCTTCGCCCCTGCGTGGACAGAATGAGTATATAATTAAAGCCAATCTATTTCTTAAAATAATTACAGATTCTTAATTTTTTTTTAAATTTATGATGATCACATACTAAAGAACAGGCTTAAGATAAAAAATAAAAAATATAACACACATTTAAAGGGATGATATTAGGGACAAATTTGAAGGTGATCAATGCAGCTAGCTACGTACGTTAACATTGTCTCTTGTGCCTCTTTCATGCATATACATATAGATTATGTACGAAACCAAAATATACTTCTTGTAATTATTATAAATTGTAGTGTGAAGGGTTTCGTGAGATAAAAAAAAAAAAAAGTGTACCGAAGGGTTTCGCATAATGGAGGGAGTATGATAAATAAATGATGTTTTTATAGTAATGTGATTTTTGAGTTATTTTCATTTTAGGAGTACTTATAATTATATTGGGATTAATGAAAAAGGAAAATTAAATTAATAATAGATAAAAAAAAAAGAGAAGAAAACAATAACAATATTATTACAACATGCAAGAATCAAATCAAATGCTGATAAGGAGAATAATTGTGAATATGATCACATCCAATATAGATTGGAAACAAACAGCAAAATTAAGATTTAATTTTGCCACCACCACCAGCTGCTGCTTTCAATTTTGCAATTATGCTCTTCAAATCAGTTTTTTTTTTCTTCTTCCAAGAGGCGTGCAGCTTGGCAGGTTTGCAGGTTGATGATGAATAACACCAAAATGCAAATCCATGCAACTGCTGCTCTTCTACTTGCCACCATTTCTGCTATTTACTCTTCATCACAAAATGGACATATCTCATGTATGCATCTATTTATATATACGTCTCAATTAATCCATCCTTATTTGACTAATTAAATATTAATCACTCTTCCTCCTCTAACCTAACCTATGTACCCCACTACTAGGGGCTTCATTGTTCTGCCCAGAGATTTGGTGGAGGAAGTGAATCGTAAATCGTAGGACAGATCGCCCCTGCTGCCCTGGGGATTGGGAGTTTAAAATTAAAATCATTTTATACAAATTTACTTTATTTAAAATAGTCCAAAAAAATTTAGTTTCTCCAAAATAGTCCCATAGCTCTTAATTTAGATAATAATTAAATTAATAATACGCCATTCTTTGGGTTCGATATTTAACTTGGTCGCTTGCTTAAGCTTCAATTGATATCCTTAATACTTGGGGATTAATTTTGCGTGCAAAGAAAACACACATCAAGTTTTAGCGCCGTTGCCGGGGATGACTGTTATTATTAATTTTATTATTTCTAGTTTGATTGAGACTTTTATTTATGATTATTTATTTCTATTTAACCTAAATTTTTTTTGAGGTACTTGTGCACTAGGAAAAGGAGAGGAAAGAAAAGAAGGAATAACACTTTGAGCTAGATATGTGTGGAGCAAGGCAGAATCCGGATGATGTTGCCATACGTGAAATTTTTACGAACTATGGGATTGGCAACATGGGTTTGATAGGACCAAGGGGGGAAGATGATAATTTTAAGATACATCCCGCTCTTATCAACATGGTAGTGAAGAATCCCTTTTCTGGAGGTTGCTTTAAAGATCCATATTAGCATCTCAGAAGATTCCTTGGTTATGCAAATACTCAAAAGAGTGCTGGAGCCAATGATAATGCTAGGCGGATCGCCCTATTCAAGTTCTCTTTGATTGATGAGGCAGAAGCTTGGTATGAGACTCTTGATGCCACAGATTGCACTACATGGGACCAACTGCAGCAGAAGTCCTTGGAGAGATACATGCCACCATCAAAGATCTTAAGAATGAGGCAAGAGATCACCCAATTTGTTATGAATCAGGGTGAGAAATTTTATGAGGCGTGGGATAGGTTCAAAGATATGCTTAGGCGGTGCCCATAGCATGGAATGTCTAAGGCTCAGTACATAAGTATTTTCTACTATAGATTATATTGTGAGTCGCGTATTCTTATTGATGCATCATCAGGAGGAGCGATGTTATCTAAGACAACACTTGAAGCAGAAAAGTTATTTGAAAACATCTCTATGAATTCACGTGACTGGCTTACAGAGAGCGTAAGAGGATCTTATGTAGAGGGTATGGTGGCACGGGTTGAACATCAAGTAGTAAAGCTGAATAGGGATGATGAGATTGTCTCTAGTTTACTAACATAAACAAGCTACTAGAATCTCAACGGAGGCAGATTATAGAGTTGAGACAAAGAGGGCCTAATATACAGCAGCAAGAAGTGAAGGCTAGTGTTGAAGATACCCTGAATCGATACATGGCTAAGAATGATGCAAGGATTAATCGACTTGAGGCTACTATAAATTCTATCCATACAAATTTGTCCAAGCAATTGAATGACCTTAGTTTGATGATGGGGCAGATGACCGAGAGCGTGAATCAATTGACGCAAACGTTGGAGAAAGAAAAGTTCCCGTCTTAAGGCATAATGAACCCAAATGAGTGCAAAGCCATCACGTTGAGGTTCGAAATGCAGTATGAGGGATCAATGATGCTAGAAATAGATTTTGGAGCTTTAGGAAGCCGGTTCGACCCTGGTTCGACCAAGACCCTTGGTCGAACCACCTCTCACAAGTCGAACCAAGCACCTGGGAATGTTCTGGAGATCGCCGATGGCCGATTCGACCTTATTTCAACTAAGGTCTTAGTTGAATCATTTCCTAAAGGAGTTGAACAGAAAGCCATGGAAGAGAGGATCATTTTCGCGCGTGAATCACCTCAATCGGAGGTCGGATACGAAAGTTATGCTCCAAATCGTGAGACTGCACAGTCACGCCCAGGAGGTCCGTTAGATCAGCCGTTCGAGTCGAACCTTCAAGCAATGAAGATGCCCATGGAGACTCAATCATGTAAGAGCATTGATGTGATTTCTAACTTATTTAATCTTGATTTTAATAGGGCAAATGACTCTGAATTTGAGTGGAAGATTAACAAGGAGGTGTCTAGACAACCATGGGAGGAAGGCAATTCCAAGGATCATATTTTTGTGACTAAGAAAGGTGAGGTGTTGAGTGTAGACAAGAAGAGGGAAAGAAAGTACTTGAAGGTGAGGATGCGAGAAGACCGTCCTCTGATCCAGTAGTTCAAAAGGTTACATCCATCGTGACTCTCCGACGTTAAAGATGAGCTCCTGTTGGGGTTTGTTCCTTCCATTTTATTGCTTTATTATTTATTTCGTGTGAGTGAGGAGTTATTATATTTGAGGTACTCATGTTTCGGCAATTATATATCTTTTCAAACTTAGTTTTGACTTATATTTTTACTAAGTTTGGGAGGGGTGTGATGTACTTATCTCATCTTATGAGCACCGAGGGTATAATTTTTCCTTTCGTTGGTTGTTCATTTATTAGGAGGTTGATTTTTTATGGCATATTAATATTTTAACCGGTGTTGGTATGTTGATTTTTTGCAACTTACCTAATATTTAGTGTGTTGTGTTGGTGTTTCTAGTGTGTGGAGTCGATTATATGTCAATTGAGTATTTTTTAGGTATCCCCTATTTTATTATTGATGAATCTGTGATGATGAGGTGTTGAGCTTTGATGATAGAAATAAGTAAACTGAGGTTTTGACCTGATCGAGTTGAGCAACTCGAGGAGCTTGTGAATGTTGAAGAAAAATCAGACGCCCTCGTTTTCTTATTCTAATTTTTATGTGTGCTTTTAATTAGTAGAAGTGGAAGGATTGAGTTTTTGTTTTTGGTGATCCATATGAGCTTATATTTTTGAATTGTTCCTGAAATTCATATGCTTTTGAAATTGATAAAGGAAGTGTACTTCAATTATATTGTGGTATGAAGTTCTATGTGTACTTGTGGGATATTACTTACCATGAAAAGTACTCTGGTACTTGTTAGAAACCCATGTGAGATTTTGAGTCTCGTTTATCCTGTACATAATCACATGATATTTTTTTTCTAGTGAGTATCGTTCTTGTGTGTTTATTCTAGAACTTACCTCTTGTCTTACTTGAAACTACACGTGTGTTAGATGATGGGAGATGATTTTAGGCCATCCTTGAATTTATGAGTCACTTAGCCAAATAATTCCCTACCAAATGATGTTTATCCGTAGTTAGCTCCGTTGAGCCTAAAAACCTTATTCTTTGGTAGCCTACGAGAAATAACCACTTTGAGCATCTGAATTTTTTGAGCCTTGATTGTCCTTCTAGAATAGACTTAATGGATTTTAAAAATGTGTTGATGGAGTTTCGTAACAATATGAGAAGGAATGAAATTGGTGTTGAAATAGTGATTGAGTTTGAAAATGCATTTAAGGAGAATCATGGAGTAGTGCTTAAATTTAGTACTCCATTGAGTCAAACACCCTATTGTAGTGCTTAAATCTAGTACCCTATGGAGGATGCGAGAGGTAGTGCCCAAAACTGGTACCTCGAGGAATTAAGAAAAAAAGAGAAAGAAAAAATATTGTGCTTGAGAAAAAAAATTGAAGGAGTTGAGGAGGATATTGTGTTTAATTAAAGTGAGTAAGAAGAATGAAAGATCGAGATAGACTACAGGCTTGATTGATCCAAGTATTGAGTCACTTATCCATATATTTGCTACCTTAACCAAAGAGCCAATATTACATAAAAAAAGTACTTTTTGATCCCATTATCGAATCATACTTTAAGAGGTGGAGAGTTTGAGATTTTTGGCAAGCTTATGGTTACGCATGCACTTGAATTGAATATGAGCGTAAACACCTTAACTCATAAGTGTACATCTTTTACACTTGAGTGCGAGTGATATACTTCCCGCGAGAACATGTCAATGGAGCATTTGAATTGGTGGTGATTGTTTTAACTTATATTCTATGAATTGATTATTACATGTAATATGAGTTGCATGAACTAAGTTGAGGACAATTGTATTTTGAAGGGTATTTGTCATAGTTCTTGTTTCCTCTATAATTTTCTTACTTTCTCTCTCTTTATTTTTATTTTGTTACCTCGGGACGAGCAACGGGTAAGTTTGGGGGATTGATGAGAGTGAAAATTAGCATATTTTAGTGTCCAATTTAATACCTTTTTAATGAGAATTGTTGTCAAATATTAGAACAAGTGTCTTATTTTCAATATAAGTGAGAAAAAAGGTGCGTTTGAGGTGTTTTATTGTGTTTTAGGTGGAAAAAGGATCAAAAGTGCAAAGTTGAAGAAAAGGTGCAACTTGTGTAAAAATACTAAAAAACACACGTCCAACTTGTGTAATTTTTTTGTGTTCGTGTGGAGCTCTGAACTAAAAGTGTGATATATGGTTGAAAAGCCACAGAAGATAGGATCGTGTTAGGAACAAAGATCACACTCTAAATGTTTGACTTAATTACTTAGAGAATTAACAAAATAAGAATCGAAGAGAATTCTAACTTGAAGAAGGATGATGAACAAGAAGAGTGTGTGTGAGTGTAAAGCTATAGAATGCAAACGATGTAGAGTGGTTCAGTTCCAGAAGGAACCTACATCCACTATAGAGATGAGATTTTATTGCTAGCTTTTGAATGATCATATTACACCCACAATGAACAATTGATCATCTATTTATACACATATGCTCATAACTAAAAAATATAGGACTAGCGTGATCAAAACTCTTTCCAACTGATTTTTTGTTACTAAACGGTTATCAATTGAGCTGATGTAAAATCCATAACGCATCTGACATGTGAGACTTTACATCCAAGTCACTAACTGCTGATAACCAAACTGTACAACTGCTGAAAATATCTCCATAACCACCCTTGTCACACATACCCCTGATGCATGTATGCATACTTTATATGACCTGTTTATCTCACATTGCAAGCTTCCACCTCATGATTTCTGACCACTCATGAGCTAAGAATATAAGCACACTAATCTAATTGCTTTACCACAATTGAGATGAAGTTTACATCACATATTATTTTGGCGTAAAGAACATCTCAATCAGAATCCAAACGAGAAAGTTATGATCAAAGTGGTTACGTCGCTCAAGTTGTTGATCGGTGTTATTTTCACCTAGATTTTATTGTCTTTTGTTATATATTTTTGTGTGTTTTTTATTTTTTTGTATATCATTTGGTGGTGTTATATGAAGATATGATGATTTGTGCTTTGAAATGATAAATGTGTGGTTTTCATGATTAAGTGCCTTAAATTGTACTATATTTGTGAATATTTAGAGAATTAGTAAATTGGTGTAATTTTTGTGATTTTCAAGTGAAAATAGATTCTAGACACAATAAAGAAGATGTGGGAAAAAATGGAGCTCAATTCAGAGTTGAAATGAGGAAGAACGAGCCAAAGTAAAATGCTGAAAAATGCAAGTCTAACTTATGTAATTTTTCTATATTCTTATAGAGCTCAAAACTAATTTTGTGATATATAGTTGGAAAGCCACAAAAGAGAGAGGATCGTGTGAGCGCAAGAATTATTTGAATCGGAAATCGAATGTGAAAGCTATGCGCGAAACGGTGAGACTCTGCTGCAAGCGATGACCTTACACCGCCTGTGTGCTGCTACACGGCCCGTGTAGGTGCAAAAGACAGTTTTATGATATCCACTTATTCTAGAAGCTTCCATGTGGGTATAAATACATGTTTTGACCATAAAATTCGGGAGGAATCATTTGGGATCAATTTCCACACACACTAAACACCTAAATCACACACATTCATCTCCATCTCTTTCACCCTTTACTTCATCCATCCAATCCTTTTGATCTTCTCAAATCCATCCATAAATCCATCCATCCACCAATCTAAGAAGAGGAATTCATCATTGGTTGAAGATTTTAGTATGATCAAAGGGGAGGAAATTCACCATCAAAGGGGAGCCAACTTACCTTTATTTTATTATTTTCTTCATTATTTGACTCAATTGGAGCAAGCTATGGAATGTATTGATTCTATTATGATTTGTAGTGGCTAGTCCCATGTGAGGCTAGCAATATGATTGTTAGGTATTATATAGATTTTGTACACCACATGTTTGATGAATTGATTGTTATGAATATTTTCTATCATGAATGCTTATTCTCATTTTATGTATGATTTTTGTGGTTAAATTCTCTATTCATAGTGTTAGGATGACAATTCCAATATTATACTTAGTGGTTTAATTAAATCATTGATTGCATGAGATGACTTAGTTAGTATGAGGAGAGGTAAGCCATACCTTTCAAGTGCTTAGAACCTCATGATAGGACATTAGTGATGAATTAGTGAGGGGAACCCAACTTATGATCATAGTACCTTCATGGGAATTGAGAGTAAGAACAATCCTATGAGATTTAAACTTGTAAAAGAGTTGAGAACCTAATCACCTTGGCCATAGGGGTTAAGGGTACAAACATGATTGCCCTTAATATCATAACATGAAAACCATTAATGCATGTGTGTGTGTGAGTCTATATATACCTTATCCATGAATGTTGCTTATCTTACATACTTCTTAGATTGTTCTACCTTCATCCATCTTCCATCTCCATTGTATCCATCTATCTTTAATTGCTTTCCTAGTTGTTAGTTTATAGTATAATCAACTCTCCTTCTTTGATTGGTCCTACTAGAGTAAAACATCTTTCAAATACGGCTATTCACTTTCGCCGTTGGGTTCGATATTATATAAATTTTTCACTTGGTCGCTTACGTGCTACACATGATAGAGTACACTTGCTCTAAATCAATTTAACAAAATTTGAAACCAAGTTCAGTTGTGCCGAACAGAACGGCTGTGTCACTTTGCATGACTTGTTACATATTTAAATGTTAAAGTTTCTGTGACTTCTTTATATGGATAGAAAACTAAAGAAAAGAGGATCGCGTGAGCGTAAGAATAACTCAAATTGAAATTTGGATATAAAAGTTATACGCGAAACGGTGAGACTGCGCATGCAGCTCGACCATCCGTTTGACCAAGGCCTCCCATTCGACCAGAACCACTCTGGTCGAATGGGGATACGCAGATCTGATTTCGACAGGATCTTTACCCCCTGTTCGCGAATTTTTGTTTTTTTTAAAGAAAAAGCCCATCCAAGGTCTATAAGAAGAGCTTACAAGTATAAAAGGGGATGTAGATCGCATCATTATTCATTGGAGAGACAACAACACAATCATCCTACACCCCACAATGGGGGATCATCCCCCAACCATCATTTACATCCTTTCCTCCATCCATCCATCACTTCAAAGATTCGTCTGTGGAATCAAGAGGAGAACCAAGAGGAGGATTCAAGATGGAGAAGGACGCGACGACGCCCACATCTAGGATTTTATTTATTTTCTAATTTCTCTTGTATTTTTTGGATATATGGGTAAGATCTATCCAACCGTTTTGGTAGATATAGGGTTTTGAAGGTTTTTATGAATCTATTGAACTTTCGTGTGTATACTCCGTACAATACTACTTGTGGATTTATTTTAAATAAGACTATGCGTTTTTAATTCATACTCAAAGTTGTTTTGTGCATCATTAACTGTTATGTAGAATCTGAATACATATCTTAGTTATTGATTGAGTGCATTCACTGTTGAGCAGGATTCTATGTTATGATTCTAAGTGAGGGGACTCAGAAGCTTCATTAGAACTATCTTATATGAATACTTATTAATTTAATTGAATTCGAGTTAGTAAGTAGGATAAAGAGGATAATTTTATAGTACCTATAAAGAGAGATCATATTGAGTTACAACACCAATTGGCCATGGAAATAATTGATACTGATAGTACCTAGAAAGGGAGGGTGAAATTATATCTCTTGCTCCAAGGTTATTCACATGTGTTACATGCATGTTTGCTTGTGTCTATAGAGTGATATGCATGGTTTAGTGATGCGTCTATAATCCACAAGGTAGAGTCAACATTGATACACGAAAGGGAGATTAATGAGTGAAATTGGATTATCCTAAAGCTACATATTCTCCTATTTGATCAACTTTCGTATTCTTCCAGTGATATTTTATTTTATTTGTTATTTAATAATTCTGCTCATTAGTTTAGTAATTAAATCTCAAACTTAATTTTCTTTCGTCTTAATTAATTTAGATAATAATTAAACTGATAATACGTCGTCCTTTGGGTTCGATATTTAACTTGGTCGCTTGCTTAGGCTACAAGTGATATCCTTAGTGCTTGGGGATTAATTTTGCGTGCAAAGAAAACGCGCATCAATATACATCATTATACATTCATGTGAGATAAATAATTTTCGAAGAGAGAGATATTGAATAAAATCTTAATTTGTACACACGTGTGCACAATGTACTTAATCAATATTAATTTTGATTAATTAATCAACAAAAAGGAATGTATTCTAATGTACTGTACAGTCTGTACTGTACATTTAACACTAAATAGGAAACTTTTCACAAAAAGAAGAACGAATTAAGAATTAGAAGAACGAAGGCGAAACTGTACATTGGCGTGCACCTAGAGAGAGAAATAGAAGAACGTGATAGGAGAGAGAAATAGTAAAACGGGTTGTTTCTAAATTCTCTCATAAAATCGATAAGTGATGAGTACAATACTAGTGTACATCGATATAAGAAAGGTTTGTTCTTGAAATCTCTCCTTAATTCTCTCAACAACGTGGACCAGCACACACAGTGTATACCAACGTACACCAATGTACAATAACAAAATTACTAATGTACATTAATATACAATAACAAAAATACTAATGCACACCAATGTACAGTAACAAAATTTGCAGGAAAAGAAGACCACATCAGTAGAGAAGACCACACAAAATTACTAATTTACACCAGTGTACAATAACAAAATTACTAATGTATAATAACAAAAATACTAATGCACACCAATGTACAGTAACAAAATTTGCAGGAAAAGAAGATCGCATCAGTTGAGAAGATCACATCAGACTTCAAATTCTTGATTTCTTAAAATCTGTTGATGTTATTTAAATCTGTATGTGCAAATCCCTCTTCAAGGCAGGGAGGACCGGGGGAGGAAAACAGAGTGTTGCTTCCATTATTTAAATAACGTCATGCGTCCTGCAAGCGCGATTAATATAAATAGTATGCAATTCGCCAGCATTAGCTTTATCTTCTCGGATCTGATGACAAAAAGTGCTCCTGCCTTATATTTCGACGGCTGAAGAGTGGCATAATTGAGTGACTACCTCGTCGATCCGGGCCGACTCGGCTGAGGAAGCAATGGGCACAAGCAGCGACGTTTCCATACAACGACAATCTACTGCTGAGCAAACAGTGTCGACTAGGAGTTCACGATGGTGATGTCAGACGCTTACAGCAAAGAAGATTTCAAAAAGGCAAGAGTTGAGAAGAGAGGATATATCCCAAATTCAAGCATTTTCATGATGTTAATACAATAATTATATATGGAATATTAAGATTTATTCAATTGTGATAATAAGGGCAATCTTGGAAAAAGAAATTAACATCATATATTAAGAGTAATAATATAAAATCAATGTATCTATTAGTAATTAGCCTATTAATTCACATATCTATTAGTAATAAACCCAATAATTTAATTAGATAGTTATCACTTTTCATCTATTATTTAATTATATATTTTTTAAAATATTATTATTTCTTATTTATTTCAAAATCTATCACTTTTAACATTCTCACATAATTTCTTTTTCTCATTATTTATCATTTACGAGCATGGAATCATTGTAGTCAGCACCTACTTGTAAATGAAAATACCCCTAACTCAATTCAATTTGTGATTTGATTAAAAAATTAAATTTTTTTAATCGAATCATAATATATACTCCCTCCGTTTCGCACTTATTTGCACCGATACTAGAGATACGGAGTTTAAAAAAAATACTTTTTGATCAATTTTATTGATTTTTAGGAGTATTGTGGTATTTTTAGGTAATAAATAAATTATAAGGTATGTTATGTGTGTTAGGTAGGAGTGGTACACTACAAAAAAACTGTTTTTACCAACGGAATATTCTGTTGGTAAAAACTTTAATTCCATTGTTAAATTGGCTTACCAACGGATTAGCAACATAATCTGTTGGTAAAATTCCATTGGTAAAGTGGTGGTTGGTAAATTTTTAGCAATGAAAAATTAATTCTGTTAGTAAATAATTTCGTTGGTAATCCGTTGCTGATAAATTCGTTAGTAATTTATACAATGATTCTCTTGCTAATCCGTTAGTAATTACTAACGGATTGAATTCTGTTGCTAAAATAGAGAATAAATCCGTTGACATTCCGTTGCTAAAATAAAAATATCATTTTTGTTACTAATGCATTGGTAATTACCAATGGATTGAATTCTGTTGGTAAATTCGAATGCTAAAAAATGCTTTTTTTTGTAATGGTATTTTTGAAATCATAATAACTTTTGAGATTGTTGGTTAATGTGAAGTTTCATTTTTTTGAATAGTGAAGATAAGTGTGAAACGAATAAAAACGAAAAATGTGAAGATAAGTGTGCGACATGAGTACAATATACTTATAAAAATATATACAACTGGATGATATATTTTAACCGTATCAATTAATGAGTAAGAGTATTTTTGTTAAATTAGGTATTTTAGCGAATATTCCATTTTTTTTCTATTAGATAGAGTGAGACTCGTTCTTTACTGGGCCAAGGCCCAAACATCTGGCCCATTAAGGTTTCGGAACTACACACGGGCCTGAAGTCCAGGTAAAAAGTAGGGCTCAACCCCAAGCTGACTGAGGCCCCCGTAGACCATCCTGAACGTTTTTCTAAAGCATCCTTAAAATCATTTGGCGTCCCGTCTCGTCTCGTGATCAAGGTCTAATAGTCTCGATCGCACTCCTTTAATTTGTTTTTACACTTATAAGTCACTTCGAATCACCAGCGCACCTGTTGGTGCACCGAGTCACAGTAGGTCCCGGCCTGACCAGTCGAACCGGCCCAACGAACCAAGCCCAAACAGGACCCAGCCGGTCTAGCCAAACCGGACAGGTTCAAACCGGTCAACCCATGTACTACCTTGTCTAACCCATTTGGAATATCCGAGTGGGCACTTTTGAAGTGTAGGAATTTAAACATATTTATACAAGCTTAATATTTGTATGTTAATTATTCATTCATTTAGAATTGTTTTTGAGCAAATTTGTATATTAAATTCATTTATTCAAAATATAGTTTTCAAATATACAACTCGTTTCCATTTTTTATAAATGAAATATTAAAGAAATATTAGTAAAAGGTGGGCTTGACCCATCTTCTAATAAAACCAATTCCAACATATTATCAATATGATATTCCTCGGGTTGCCTCAGTATTGATCAATTTGATGCATGTTTAGCTCGACTTCATTAAATTTCTACAACCTAATTATTTATGTTAAATCAACGATCGTGTATGAGAATATTATTAGTGGGAGTTAAAGTTTCCAATCAAAGAATAAAACCAAAAAAGAACAAAGCAAAAGCAAAAGAAAAAGAAAAAGAACAAAGAAGACAATGACTTAGCGGCCAGCCAATTCTTCACTAATCCAACCAACCACCACTTATGTATATTAATTGTTATATTTGTTCATGATAATTATTACACCTTCGACAAGGATTAAGAAAAGTATAATTTATATTTTATTTTATTTTTTTTGTATTATGATATCCTTTGCTCCATCCGTCCATTCCTTATAGTTACGTTTGCTTTTTGCACGTGGATTAATGAATATAGTATTTTAATGTGTATTGAGGTGAGAGAAATAATATTTTAATGTAAAGTGGGTAAGTTTATTAATGTGATGTGTGGGGTTATGGAGAGAGAAAAAATTAATTTGTGTGGGGTTATGGAGAGAGAAAAAATTAATTTGTGTGGGGTTATGGAGAGAAAAAAATTAATTTGTGTGGGGCCCATATGCTAAAAAGGGAAACGTAACCATTGGGGTGGGACGCCCAAGATGTTAATCCGTAACTATTAGGACATGATGGAAGGAATATATTATAATAATAAGTAAATGGTAAATTGTATTAGTCGTGTTAAGTAGTAATGATTTTTTTTTTAAATGAAGTGTAAGAGAAATAATTATTGTTTTGACTTTTTTTACTTTTTTTAAAATGTAAAAATTTTTATGAGACGGACCAAAATAAAAAAATTAAAAATCTTCCCAAGAAATAATTTTTAGAATAAGTAAAATTTTCTGTTATATATACTGTACATGTAACCATTTATCATACCTAAAACTAACACTCTCTGTGTTCTAAGTTAAATTTCATACTTTTAATTTTCGTCCATATATCCTATATTAAACTTCATCATCAAATAAGGAAATATCACATTAATCATCAAACCTAAAAGTTTATCTTAATTACAAATTTACACTCTCACCTAACACACATAACATATTTTATAATTTATTTATTATCCAAATTACCCTTCGAAAGTCAATAAAATTGATCAAAAAATAACTTTTCTAACTTATCAATAGAGTCATTATATAAATTATTAACGAAATTATTAGTAATAAATTTGATTTTTCATTGATAATAATTTACTAACCACTTGCAAAGAAAAATTGTTACTTTGATTAAAGGCAATTGAATTAGGGTGGAGGTATTAGTATTTTGTTTCTGATGTAGCTAATGGTAAATTATTTCGGATTCTCTATATTATTTGATACACCATCCCTTACACCACACAATAACAAGTAGGAGATAGGAAAATTATACCCTAAAAGGGAAAACTTAAACTTTTGGAGTTAGAAATTTTCAACGTCTTACGTGTTAATTATATTAACATATAATATCATAATCAAGATTAACTAAAGAAAAGTGGGAATAATGGTATAATTATCAGAAAAAAGGGAAAATCATTACAGTAATCACATTTCAATTGCTGAGAAAAAAACTCTCAACTTGAGAAAGATGGAAGGAGACGCAGTGGCGGCCACCATTGGAGTGCTACTTCAAAATCTGATAACCGTTTCCGCGGCGGAGGTGTCACTGATCCGAGGCGTCGACAAAAACGCCGACAAGCTGAAGGGGAGTCTGGGCATGATCCAGAGTTTCTTGGAGGACGCTGAGAACAAGTTCATCGCCGACGAAGCTGTCAAAAGGTGGCTTCAAGACCTCCAAGCTGTGGCCTTTAATGCAGACAATGTGCTCGATGAAATGACCTACCAACGTCTCTCCAAGAACATTAAGAAGAAGAAGAAGGTCGCATCATGCTTCCCGTCCTTCAATCACTACTTTCACCGTCGACAAATGGCTCTCAGAATCAACGAAATCAACTCGACTTTCGAGCTCAGTCGAAAGAACGCTGTGGAGCTGGGCCTCGAAAGGAGACTTGCTGATGCATCTGCTGCCGCTGTTACTGCTGCTGCTCAAACTGATTCAGTCACCCTCGATCCGATTTTTATTGGAAGAGACGATCATGTGTCTACAATAGTGGAGATGCTGACTGCTCCGACAGAACAAGCGCTGTCCGTTCTTCCCATTGTCGGAATGGGTGGATTGGGGAAGACGACTCTGACTCGGAGAGTCTTCAATCATGAAAAAATTCAGACTTACTTTGGAAACCATATTTGGGTCCATGTTTCACGAGAATTTGATGTGGTGAATGTTTTGAAAAACATTCTTAGCAATTTGAAAGGCTCAAAGAAGCTTTGGGTGACAAAACATATCTGCTTGTTTTAGACGACGTTTGGAATGAAGACAGGCTGAAGTGGGAAGATTTCATGAATTCCTGGTCTGGAATTACTTCAACAAAGGGAAACCAGATCATTGTTACGACAAGGAACACACAAGTTGGTTCCATTGTAACAACGCATGAAATTCACTACTTGAATGGATTATCAACAGAAGAATGCTGGTCTATAATCAAAGACAGAGTTTTCAAAGGAGGATATATTCCAGAGGGGCTTGAAGACATCGGAAGAAGTATTGCAGAAAGATGTCAAGGTTTGCCGTTGGCTGCCAACATGGTCGGGGGAGTGCTGCGCGACAAGTCCCGAGACGAGTGGCTTTCAATCAAAGACAAATGGCTCTCAGATGTTGGAGGAGATGAAAATTCTATCTCAAAAATATTGAAGCTCAGCTTTGATCATTTGTCTTCGTCATCACTCAAGAAGTGCTTTGCATACTGCTCTGTTTTCCCAAAAGGTTATCGGATTCCTAGGGAAGAACTGATTCAACTTTGGATGGCAGAAGGGTTTCTTCAAGGTGCAGACATGGAGAATGTTGGAAACAAAACTTTCAACCTTCTTTTGCAGAACTCTTTATTGCAAGTTGTGGATAGGGATAGGGACATTATAAGATATTGCAACATGCACGACCTAGTGCATGATGTAGCATGCTCTGTTTTGGGTGTTTCCAGGGGCTATGGAGCTCAATACATTTTTTGGGAACATGGATCGAGTCGAATCCCAACGGAGCAAGCGAAATGGCTACGTACATTATTCTACAATGGTGAGATTTCTGATATCATGTTCTCAGAGTTCAAAAGTCTGCACGCATTAACTCTCAGCGGCGGAAATACTAAGGAATTGCCGGATTCAATAGGAGAGCTGATACATCTGAGGTTTCTCAACATTCAATACACAAGCATCGAACGCGTGCCAGAGTCGATTGGTGGACTCTATTACTTGCAGACATTTAAAGGATCCTATGTTCTGCCAAAGCTGCCAAGTACATTTCAGTACTTGATTAACTTAAGACATCTTCTTGTTTCTTCCCGTACAGAATTGCCTACTCGGTTGGAATGTTAACTTCTCTGCAAACATTACCAGTCTTTGTAGTTCGTGACGAGGAGGGGCACCGGATTGTGGAGCTTGAAGGCCTGAAAAATATCAAAGGGAGACTTGAGATTTGCAATCTTGAAAGAGTGCAAGGAGAAGAAGAATCTAAGAAAGCGTGTTTGTTTCAAAAGCCGGGCTTAGTCTGGTTAAATTTGCGGTGGGGTGAAAGCAGAGACGACGATGAGAATGTGTTGAAAGGCCTCCAGCCTCACCCCAATCTAAAAATCATACAGATTTATGGATTTCAAGGAGCAAGTTTTCCAGATTGGACTTTAAAGATGGCTGTTAGTGTTGAAGGCCAGTGGGTTGGACTCAATAATTTGACGGAGATAAGACTTGAGAATTGTTCCGAATGTGAAGAAATCCCTTCATTGGGGCATCTTCCGCGTCTCAAATCCCTTCGTCTGCTTCATATGAGGAATGTAAAATCTATAGGTTCTTCGTTCTATGGCTGTAGCAGCTCCAACGTTGTGTTTCCAGCTCTCATAAGGCTCGAGTTTATCCACATGGAAAGTCTGATGGAATGGAAAGAAGCTGAAATTCCAAGTGGTGAGATATTCCCCTGCCTTGCATACTTGAAGATTGCAGATTGCCCCCATTTGAGGAGTGCTCCAAGTGAATTCCCACGCCTTAAGGAATTGGAGGTCGAGCGAATGATCAGCGGGTTGCCATTGGCAAACGTATGCAGAAACAAATTATCTACTCTTGAGAAGCTCAGAATTGAGAGAATACATGAATTGTGTGGTCTCCCAGATTTGTTATTTCATAACAATCAAAATCTATTTATGTTGGGAATAAGGTATTGTCCAAAGTTGATAGAATTACCAGATGGTCTGCAAGCTCTCTACCTGTTGGAGATAGTGTCGTGCCCCGATCTCAAGTCCATAACGCTTCCACAGGACTTAACTCTGCTCCGTACTCTGTCCCTATCCGATCTAACACGCATTAAGTTTCCGCCTGAGATGTTGGACTCGTGTGAGCTGCTGTCGCTTGAGCAGTTAAGTCTAAAAAGAGTGAAGGATGTCCAAACGATAATCAATTGTCTGCATAGAATGCCTCGTCTTGAAGGATTGAGAATTGTATCTGTCCCCAAGTTCGTCGTCAACTTCCCTACTGAGAGCAGTCCTCTACGCAGCTTGCGTTCGTTGAGCATGGAGTGTGATGGATCGGGTTCATGGGATTGTGAGTCGTTTAACAAGGCTGTTGATGGAATTTTGCTAATGGGATCCAACTCACTAATTAGTTCATTAACGTTGAAAGGGATGCAAGATTGGGAGTCTCTCCCGGATCAACTTCAGTATCTCACTGCTCTTTTTATGTTACAAGTCGATGGTTTTGGAGTAGAGGAGTTGCCAGAATGGTTCGGAGACTTCTCGTCTCTCTGGAGTTTAGGTTTACTCAATTGCAACAAGTTGAGGTGTTTGCCTTCTGCAGAAGCAATGCAACGCCTCACCAAGTTGAATAGCTTGTACATCGAAGGTTGTCCGTTGCTAAAAGAGAAATGTGACATCCATCATGTTGATTCTGAATGGCCCAAGATATCTCATCTCCCCAACTTGAGAATTTCTTGATCATTGGAAGGTAATTAAGCTATCTTTGATTACTTTTTTGGAAGTTTTGATATTGAAGTTTTTCGTTACTTGATCTTAATTCTTTCTAAGTTTGTGTACATACAAGGTTAGCTTATCTTGATACATATTTTGCATTTTTCTGATTACTTCATGGCGTAATGAGTAGCATAAAAAAAAAAAGATAATATCAACTTTAGTCCTGTAGTTTTTATAAAATTCAATTTTAGTCCTATAACTTTTTATTTTTTCAATTTTTGTCTTTACTGTCAATTTTAGTCTTGTAACTTTTTAAAATTACAGTTTTGGTCATTTAAAAAAAAATTAACTTACAGGACTTGTGATCGTAGTGAAATTCACCTAGATTTTAAGTGGATTTTTGTGGCTTTAATGCAATAAATTGCATGATTTTAGTCTTGATTGTTACATTGTTGGTTTGGCTGGATAAAAAATAAAGATCAATTGCATTAAAATTTTTTATCATTCTTTTATGCTTAGAAAATGCATGCAAGGTGTTTGATTTAATGCCCAAATGAGAATTTTTGCTTTAAGATGCTTAATTGTGCTTTAAATTGAGAAATTGTCAATCATGAGAGAAGATGTGATTCCTTTGTGCATGATTTCTACTAATAAATTATATTTACCCCTCTTTACATAGATGTTCAAATCTTGCAATTTTTAATTATTTTTAAGACAAGCCGTTGTTGGGAAATTTAAATATCGATCATAGCAACTGATCTACTAATAAGTCTCATTAATGGGAAATTTGTTGCATTTTCTCCTCGTCTTTTAGTCTGTTTTTCATGTTGTTGACAGCTTTTTCCATTCTTTGTGTTGCTTTAATCAGGTTTGTAGACTAACTGACTTTGGTGTACAAGGGGGTGATGCTAAAAACATCTTTTATTTAAGAGAAATTGATGAGGCTGATGCACTAGTAGCAACAATCAAAGAAAATGAAGGAAAGGCTTTGGTTGTTGGTGGAGGATACATTGGTCTAGAGCTAAGTGCAACATTAAGAGTCAATAATATTGATGTGACAATGGTTTTTCCAGAACCTTGGTGAAGTAAGTAATACTATGTTATCCATTTCATAAGTTTGTTCAAAAGCTTGATTTGATTTTTGATGTTAAGGCAACCAAATTGTTTACTACCTGTAGAAATTGTCCGTTTTGATAACTGCATTATTACTTTTTTCAGAAAATTAATAAATGAAAATATGTGATGCCCTGTTTCTTCTAAAATAAAAATTGATTCTTCTTCTATCAATTAAAAGTTTCTGCGTCTTTTTTAAACCTCTTCTTCTATCAGCTTTTTCAAGTGAATTTTTCTAGGATTTTGAAGTGTTCTTATTTCTTAGAGGTTGCTATCTTTTCACTATAGTTAAAATTGATTTTTCAGAATATTAGTGTTATAAAACTTTTAAGCTTAGGGCTACCGGACACCTTATAATAATAGAAGGGCAAAGGGTCATTTGGAAGGGAAAAGGGTCATTTGGAAAGGAAAAGGGTCATTTGGACCCTTTTCTTATCTCTTAAGTAGACTCACGTTTCCAATGGATGTTTGGCAGGAGTGTGCTAAGTGTAGTTTGTGCTTTCATGGATCTTTTCTTGAGAATATGACAGTTCTTGAGCATACAATTCCTTTTTTCTAGCCAGTTGTGAGGCGGAATATGATTACCTCTCTTTAAATGCAATTGTTAATGTGTTTGGTTGGACTATTTTCATAGTTCACATGAGATTCATATATTTAAGATTATCATTTATTTGTTGTGGATGCAGAAGTTCATGGACTGTGGGAGAATTGCCGTAGGCCTATGTTGAAATGCGAGAGCAGGTACACTATCAAATAGGAGAACTCTATTGTAGTCTTCCATATCATATGGTTTAATTTGTGCTTGCTGATTCTGATTGGTAGGTGAAGGCTTTCTTGATGCATTTCTCTTAGAAGATTTAAAGTTTGGAGACTTTAGTGTATTCATGCAATGTCTCAAGATACGTGGATTGGAAATTATCAGTTGGGCTTCTCTTTCTTCCTCTTCATGATGAGGTTTTAGGTTATAAATTTAGGTTTTATTTATGAAAGATTGAAGTTTGGATTTAATTAGTTAGGATCAGTTTCTTTTACTTTTAGAATTAAGGGATAATTTTCTGTATTTGAAATTCTTGTAAAAGTTCATAAGTTTTGAGTTATATAATATAATTGTGTTTAATCTTATTTTAATAATAATATAAAATTATGTATAAAATAAAATAAAAATAAAAATAAAAATAGAAATATGAAAGACATCATTAAAAAAACGATGTCTATTGGTGTGAAACTGATGTCTATATTAGAAAAGACATCGGTGGAAGAATGATGTGTTTTGGTACAAAAATTGATGTCTTTTCTTAAAAAGACATCAGTGGAAATTCGATGTTTATTGTTCCTTACGATGTTTATAGGTGGATAGACATCGGTTAATAACCGATGTTAAATGTGTCTTCACCGATGTCTTTACCGAGAAAGACATCGGTTTACAACTAATGTCTTTTTTTCTTATCCGATGTCTTTTCGAGGAAAGACATCGGTGAATAAACGATGTCTTATGTACGTCAACCGATGTCTTTCCATTGAAAGACATCGCTGGATAATCGATGTCAAAGGATACAACTGATGTCTAATCAAGGAAAAAGACATCGGTTAAAAACCGATGTCTATCAGCGCCAACTTTTAACATCACAGGCTTCAACATCGGCTACTTGGTGAAATAGACATCGGTTTTTAACCGTTGTCTATCAGCGTTTATGGTGTAGTGACTTCTCCTATACACCCCTTGAGTGTGAGTGAAATACAAAATCTAGAGAGGAGTAGTGGAAGTTACACTTACTTACGTATTTCTTAAGCTTAATTTGTTTGCATTTAAATTGATGTCTTGTCGCTTATTTTGATTGAATTGAAATGACTCGATCTTATTGATATCTTGATTCGATTCTAGGTGAATTTCCCTCCTCGTTCTTTCTTTTCTTTCTTTGTTCAGGGACGAGCAATACTTTAAGTTTGGGGGTTTGATCGTAGTGAAATTCACCTAGATTTTAAGTGGATTTTTGTGGCTTTAATGCAATAATTAAGCATGATTTTAATGAAAATACAATTAATTGCTTGATTATTTGGAGAAAGGTATTTTTGTTTATTTTTGCAGAAAAATAGGCGATTTTGATAAAAATTTATTCTACAAGTGAAGAGGAAGATGTGGGAGAAAACGGGGCTCGATTTGGAGTTGAAACGAGCAAGAACGGGCCAAAGAAAAATTTGTTATAAATCCCATTTTTGGTCCAATGAGCTAAATTATCCCACATTCATTACTTACCACAAATTCCTCTCACTCTACCACTACATGAACACACTTGTCCCACATTGGAAACTCACTCAAATTTCTCTCATCCTTACTACTATAAATACCCTCTTCCATGAAAGCCACCATGGAATAATTCTCCATCAATTAAATTCCAATTAAATTGAATTATTCCAAGATTCAATAGTTGAGAGAGCTTTTAAGTAAGACTTCCATAGTTGAGATCACTCCCCCTTTTGGGGCGAGGGAACCGTAGTTTTAAATATTTTTCTAGTTTAGGAATTTATTGTTTTTCAAGAAGGTGGGGACACCAAGGAAAGGATGATCTTCGTGGATGTAAAACTTCATTAGGTGAAATCTAATCCTACTTATTATCTTAATTTGCTTTGGTGGGTGATTGATGCACGATTATTTTTCTTGATTGAATTTCCGACTATGATTAGGTTTCGTTTATGGAAGGTTACCACTAACCTTTGGACAAGAACCCCTTTTACACTAAAAGGGGAAAACGACGGAGGTCACAAGACCAAAATCGGAAAGCGAGAAGATGATTGCTATCCTTAGAGGAGAATCCACATCTCCAGATGGAAAGAGTAAACCTTGAAGATCTACAAGATCTATATGAGTCCTTCCAAGGACTATCCATTATAGATCTGAAGATGAACGTTGGAGAGGCATCGAGTGCTCAACAATAGTCCCAGACTCATCAGACCCAACAGGATCGGAGCCAAGAAGAAGGAACCTCTGGATCACATAGAATCCATGAGGCAAGACAAGAAGAAACATTCCCAAACTTCAAAATGAGGGCCATAGGAATGTCAACAGGAGCAAGCCGAATTCGAGGATCTAATATACACAACACCCCCATATGGCCGGTCTCACCTTGAACCGATAAATCCATACGGGTTGATCTTAAACCTCGACACTCTAGACTTCAAGAATAGAGAAGCCTTGATCGATGAATGGATGAATGCCATGAAGATCGCAAGTGGCGCATTGGAGCTGGACAAAGAAGGGTTCATAAGATTCCTTACTATGAGCCTAGAAGGATCAGTAAAATACGCCTAGGAAGAGCTCTCAGACGAAGTCAAAAAGGAGGCGATGGAAAGCGAAGATCTAGGCAATATTGTCGATCGAATGGCCAAGATCTTCAAGATCCATTTCATCGGGGTAGGATACTTCGAAAGGATGGAAGAAGAAAAGAAGAAGTATAGGAATGCCCTATACAGCCTAGAACTACTTGACATTTGTCACGTAGATGAGTACATCAAACTCTTCACAGAGTATAGATGGAAATCTAAAGTCAAAGAGGAAGAAGTATTTCACTTATTCTTTGCCAAGATCCCGAGCCCATGGAGAGAAATGCTGATCAAAGAGTATGAACCATGCGAGCTGGATTCGATAGCAAGGAGAATGTCCTTCCTCAAAGCCAAGATCGCAGAATGGTGTCATCAAGCGGCACTACACAATAACTACAAGAGAATGAGGGGAATCAACAAGACAGTCCCCTTATGTTGCGAGAGCAATGATCTTCCAACTATTATTGGAAGAAACCCAAAGAAGCAGAAAATGATGAAGAAAAGTCATCCTTACAGTTAAAGGAGTGGAGGATGGAGATCCAGAAGACCAAGATCATTTTGGTCTAAACAGAAGGCCCGAAGCTATAAATCAGGGCAAAGATCTGGACCATCAAGATGGAGTTCAAGAAGTCAAGCCTCATCCTCAGGGTTAAACCAGAGGAGCACATGAAGAACTCCCACGAGAAAGACGTTCCGACGAGCGGCCACACGAGTCAATGAAAGATTCAAGGATTGCAACTGCTACACATGTGGAGCCAGAGGGCATATCTCACCAGATTGCCCAGAAAATCAGAAAAGAGGAGTACGACAGTTTGAAACAACTCCAGAAATGGAGGAAGCTGTTTACTTCCAAGATCTAGTACAAGTATATCAGTTTGAAGATATACCCTCAGACGAGAGCATCTACGAAGAAGAATTCTTTAGCCAAGATGAGTCATCTGAAGATGAGTCGGAGTGAAGAAGAAAGCTTCAGACAAGAAATGCAAGAAGATATGTTAGGATTCTTTTCCCAGACATCCATTTCTCATAAAGCCCTTATGAGAATCATGAAGGAGAATCCAAGGCTCAACTTATACGATGGATTCACCGTAGGAAGGATGGACAAATTCTTTCCAAGCTTCAAGAAGAGAAAGCATAACATCATATACAAAGTGACCGAAGGGGAAATTGCGATCCCAATGGAGCTCACGAGAAATGTGATGGAGATGCAACTAGTTCCTGTTGATGAAATCAAAAGGGAACTCAAGGAAGGAATGGCCAAGACCATTTCTTGGATCCATATTGGAGCAATTCGGATCCTCATCAAAGCAACTTTCAAAGAAGGTATCGATACACCAATCGATATTGCAATCTTTGATAAGAGGATCAAGAATACAAGAGAAGCATGCCTGGGAGGAATCTCAGGAAACCTATACGCAGGCAAGGTGGCATCCTACATATATCCAAGAATCGCCTACAATCTGGCAGATAAAGATTTCAGTAGGGCACTCACCCTTCATCAAGACTTCAAAAATAAAGATCTGATGAAAGAAGGGAATAGGCCTTACTCCATCACCTAAAGTATCTCATATGCCCTGTCCAATACCCATCATTCCAATCTATTCCAAATGAAAGAGTATATCAAGATACCAGAAGTGTTCGAAAGGGTTGCGTGCGCAACCAGGCCAGAAATAATGGAGTTACCGCCGATCCACGACATGGATTTATGAATCAAAGACAAGCCAGTCTGGAGCAGACAAGATAGCCTCAGATTCGATCAAAGAAGGATTTCTTTCCAAGAAGACAGAATGATCAGTGAAAAATGGAGAAAGAAACCAATCGTGGAGGCAATCCAGGAACCAGAAAAGTTCACAACCAAAGGTGAACTAAAATGCCAAGAAGGATGGAGAGGAGTCGAAGTAATATTTGATATCACTAAAAAGGAAAACTCTATTCCTTGTGATGTCTTATATTATCTCCAACAACCAACAATTGGGAGATACCAAGGACAGCTCAAACTCGGAGAACTTGAGCTAGTGATTGAAGGAGTAGCAGGAAGATTTCCAGAACAATTAGTTCTGGGATTGGAGTTTCTCGAGGACCACAAACCTTGGAAAAGGCTACAAGATGGAATGGAGTTTATGGTCAAGAGAAAGAGATACAAAGTCTACTAGTAGAGCCTCAGGGTTATAAGCTCTGATCCGCCCATGGCCACAAGTCCATTTTCAATATATATCACTATAGGAATGATATATAAAGAGCATCGTGCAGAATACTTTGCGGCGTACATTGATTCAGGAGCCGGCATCTGCACAGCAAAAGAAGGAGTCTTCCCGGAAGGCTCAGGTGAAGAACTGCCAACAGTTCTCGGAAAGGATTTCTTGCAAAGGGTGCTAATCCTTAACAGAGGAATCAAGCAGTCGAAAATTATGATCGGAGGAGCAGATCGTACCCCGTAGTACAAGGTGAAAACTCCACCGCTGTATTTTCACGATACTGGAACAGATATTCTGTTAGGAAATAATTTCCTGTAGACATTAAAGTATTTTACCCAAGAAAATGCAACAAGAAGGCTTATTTTCACAACTCTTTGTGAGCATAAGATTATCGCACCAAGACTGCGTAATGCATTTCAACGAAAAATGCCAATCAGATTCGCAGCAAGCGTGGTGATGAAGGAAAACTTAGCCATCCAAAGATGAATGATCGAAGGAGATATGACGAAGCAATCCTTCAGATGAGAACCGAGACAAGAGGAGGATGGAAGATGGCAAGACTGAAAGAAAACACAATCCACCTTCTCAAGGCAAGCTTGGGAGAAAGCTTACACAGAGACGTCACCATCGAAGAACAAACATCTTTGGAGGACGTCAAGAAAAAGATACAGAGGAACTTCAATGAAGATCCTCTAGCCTGGTGGGACAAGAACGAGCTCAAAGCCTTACTTAAAGTGAAAGAAGGAAAGGAGCATGAGTTCGTTAGATACAAGCCTATCCTGATGAACCAAGAGGATCGAAAGGATATGCAGATGATACTTAAGGAACATCTGGACCTTTGGTTAATATCACCAGGAGTATCTCCATACAGCAGTCCAGGATTTCTAGTTCGAAATCATGGAGAAGTCAAGCGGGAAAAACCGAGACTTGTGATCAACTACAAAGGGATCAACAACATCTTGGAATTCGATGGATACTATATACCAAGTAAGGAACACTTGGTCAACTGTATCAAGAATGCCAAGGTATTCTCAAAGTTTGATTGCAAATCTGGATTCTACCAGATTATGATGGAAGAAGGAAGCAAGAAGTTCACAGCCTTCTCCATACCACAGGGCCATTATATTTGGAATGTCATGCCTATGGGCTTGGCAAACGCACCCCAGATATACCAAAGGAAGATGGATAATCTTTTCAAGGATTATTTCTCATTCATGTTTGTCTATGTAGATGACATCCTCATAGCCTCGAAAAACATAAAGGAACATTTAGCACATCTGGAAATATTTTCAGAAGTATGCCACAAGGAAGGATTGATGCTTTCTGAAAAGAAAGCAGTAATTGCAACTAGACAGATCGAGTTTCTTGGAGTAGAGATCGACGAATCTGGAATTATTCTACAACCACATATTGTAGAAAAGGTCCAAGGATTTCCAGAAGATTTCAAAGACAAGAAACAACTCCAAAGTTTCTTACGAGTAGTCAACTTTTCTGGAATGTTCATCAACAATCTGGCGCAATACAGGAAGGTGTTCAGCCCCTTGTTGAAAAAGGATGCAGAATTCAAATGGGATGATTCACACCGAGCAATGGTTAAACAACTAAAGGAGGTTTGCAAAAAGCTCCCCAAATTAGCCATTCCTAATGACGAGAATGATCTGGTACTATATACAGATGCCAGTGACCATTGGTGGGCAGCAGTTCTTACAAAGTCCACAATAGAAGGAGAAATACCATGCAGATACTGTAGCGGGCTCTTTACGGAGAGCGAAGCAAACAGATGGCACATCAATGAGAAGGAGTTCTTTGCAGTTCGAAAGGCGTTCAAGAAATGGCCACTATTTCTCCTCGCAAAGGAATTCACCCTCAAGATTGATAACACAAGCGTCAAAGCCTTTTTAAAAAATAAAATTGAATCTAAACCAGAAAAGGCTAGACTACTTAGAAGGCAAGCTGAATGCCAATATTATAATTTTAATATTGTCATTATTAAATCTGTTGATAATGTTTTGGCATATTTCCTGACGAGAGATGGAGGGAGCTGAAATAGACTCCATCCTGACGGTTTCAAGACACCTGATGTACAACCTCGAGTTGCTCCAAAGGGAATTCGAGAATCTGACACTCAATGCAAGGCGTGTTGGAAAAATACAAGATAATGATCAGACCAAAGTGTCTAATCGCATACAAGACTGCATTCGAAATGACGCAAGTTTTTTCGAAGCAACACGAGAGCCACTCCTCCGGGCTGTTGATAGCAATTGCAATCGACAAAAGGAGAGTAGTCGAGAACGGGGCTCTAAACCCAGAGCAAGGGATTCAAGTACCCTTAGCACAAGTCCTAGTCTGGAACCTCCAAAAGAGAAACCAGTCCAAGGAAAAATCGAAGACCTAGGGTCACATCTAGAGTCGACGAGTCAACCCAGCACCTCTGGGGTAAAAGAGGGAGAGATCAACCTTAGGCCCATGACAGGCACTGCTAAGGTTGGTATTAACATAGCTGATTTCTCTTATTGGCAGGAATATCAGGCCAGCTGGGAGAAATTGAACACCAGACAAGGAATCCGACCGGAGAAATGCCGGGTGGATATATCTGAGGAATATCCCCGAGTTTGTATGCGAGAGGGCTCAAATCCAATGGATGTAAAGCAGTGGTATGATTTTGGGGCACTAGCCTCGATCTATACTGTTGCACCAGGTTTCCCAGAACTTGAAAAACTTCCAGAGTGGCTGGGAGAAAAGGTTTTCAAGGCATGGGAAAATAACTCGACTCTATCCAGAGGCGATGTATTGGAACTGTACTTCACCAGCGCAGCTCCAGAACCAGTTGGGAAAGGCAACCACGAGGCCTTTCATTTTATCAAGCTAAGAAGACCCAATGTGTCAGCATCAAATAAAATCAAGGAGTCTTCTGGAAAGGAACCAGTTTTGGTTTCTACATTTTCTGAAGAACAGATCTCTACGCGAAGAGCGAGGGATTTGTATGCCTGCATCAAAGCCATGGTGGAGGTGAAGTTCCCATTCAAGTTCGAGCATAAGTCGTTGAATGGATCTTTTCTGTTGAATACTTTAACAGGGAAAAAGACAGGGTTTGCAGAGAAGGCTTTCCAAGAAAAACAAGAACTTCTCTGGAAAAATAAGATTCCGGTGAGTAAACAAACCCATCGGAGATATTGCAACATGGCCCACTTTGGGCAATAGATGGACAAGGTATGCACAAGTTGTTCCACCCAAACAGAACCAGAATTTGGGAAAGGGATAAGATTGGGCATAGAGATGATCAGAACTGCTGATCCACCCCCAACGAAGGAGACACGTGGAAGAAGAGGGTGAAACCTCTTCGGAATACCCAAGAGAGGGGAGAATCATCAGGCACCAAAGAGGATAAATGACTCCTAAAAAAAGCAAGAGCCAGGTGACCTTTCTGAAAGGACAAAAGACATGTGACCGACAGGGAAGATGACCCACAACGGGGAATCGAATAAAGAAACCAGCTAGCTGTTGGCATCCAATGTAAAGTGACATAGCAGTGACGTCACAAGAAAGAATCCAATAAAGAAGAATGGACCAGCCAGCTGCTAAAGTTGGAATCCGAGGAAAATGACGTAAGCAGTGACGTCAAAAGAAGTTAGGAGGCTTTGAAATCCGGATTTCAAATCCGAAAGCCTCTATAAATAAGTGTATTGAGGAAGCAGAAGGCATCAACGATTCCCCTGTGTTTTCTCTTTCTAAAATAAACATTGTATTTCCTTTCATTGTATGAGTGTTCTGAGTGCAGCTACAATAGGTAGCTAAAGGAGTAATCTCCTCTTGTTTTGTGAGGATGAGTGTGTAATAAATTCTCCATTCAATAAATAAATAATCTTGGGCTTCTGCCCGCATGTAGCCTTCCAATTTTATGCAACTTTAAAACCTCCATATTTTTCGGTGAGAAGCAGTAGCAGTATCCTGTACACTCGGAGTAGGAAACGAACCAGGGTTGTGCTGTGATCCGTTGAAGGGACAGGATTGATCCATCACACTGCAGGGCGAGTGGTTGGCTGTGAGGAGCAGTCGTAAAACTTTCTGGACACCCGATGGATTATCGGTCGAAAAAGGTACTATTCCTATTTTAATTATGGTACGGAAGCATGCTGGGCCTGATATGGTCGTAATGGACTATGTCTATTCTGAAAATTGCAAAAAAATAATGAAAGTAGGGAGTAAAATTGAGTATATAGAGGCTAAAAATGATTTTATCTGGAAATAGTAAAAAGGAGGTGGCTTCTTAGCAAAAATTTTCAAAGTTTCAAAAATTTGGGACTAGATCCGAGCATTTCCACAAAATACGGGACGATATCATCCTCAAAATAAGTTATGGGACTAAATTAGAAATTTCGATAGATAGGGGACCAAAAAGAACCATTGCCAAAGATATGGGACCAAATTGGTATTTATCCCTTAATTTGGGATTAATGCCTTTGATATTAGTGCAAATGTGATTAGGTTGTGTATTGTGTATCAACATGTCTTGTTGTTGCTTTCACCTTAGTCGCTTTACATAATTATCATATGTGAGTTTTTTCCATTTATTGCATGAGGATTGATATGGGGGGAGTTTGACCAAAACCTTCCTAGGTTTAGAACTACATAAATGAACACTAGCGAGATTACTTGTAATTGAGTTAGTGAAGGGAACCAAACCTTAGTGAATTCATAGTACCTATAAAGGGAATATTACCTATGATTTTGTACCTTTTAGGGAACTCGTACGTTTAATTAGTACCTATTGAGAGGTGTTCACTATGGTCCCGATCCTATGTGCTATTTTGGGGTCTTTGTAAGGGTCTACATCATCTTCATCTAGAGAGAGTTTAGGTGGAATTTGTGATCGCCCTTACCATGATTAGTTTAAAAATGGAATCAATTAATGATGTTTATTGATTGTTTGAGTACATCGAGAAACTACCATTGCATCCAAAAAATATTGTAATTAGATTTATTTTCCTTGTATTTTATTTTCTTTTATTTTTTCTTACCGTCATTTTCGATCGTCCCTAACTAATCACGATACTTACCTAAAGGCCAAAAATCCTAAATTCTCTTGGGTTCGATATTTTGTTGTTTGGTCGCCCGGACTATATACGACCAATCAACTTGCAAAGTTCTATAAATTTTTTCAAGTCCTTTAAGTTTTGAATTTTTTTAAAAGTACCAAAATTTAAAAAGTAAAAATTTATAAGATTAAAAATTGAAAATATAAAAATTTATGGGATAAAAATTAGATTTTTTAAGAGACAAGAGTAATTAATCCCATTTTTAGCATTTAATTATTTCTTCCCTTAACTTTCATGTGACATTATTATATCGTGACTTCCCGCATCATAAAATAATTTAAAAATTAAATATGCCGAAGAAAATTAGGAATATTTATTAAATATTTTTTTTTAAAATAAAAATAGAATAGAATGAACTACGTTCTTTACACATAATAAAAAACTCCTGTACATTGAACGTATCCTAAGTTTTTAATACAATAATTAAAAAAGGGAGATTACTACTAGGTACGCTAAAAATCCTTAATTACTACTCCTTTCGTCCCGTTTTAATGTTTATATTTATTTTTTGCGCGTTGATTAAGTAGTATATTATTTTAATAGATAGTGGGTGGAAAGATATAATGTTTAATGTAAAGTGGGTAAATGTATTAATGTTGGATGTGGGGACCATGGTGATATATTAATTGTTTTAGGTGCGTCCCATATTCCAAAAAAGGAAACGTAAACATTGAAATGGAACGCCGAAAATAGAAATATATAAACATTGAAATGAGACGGAGGGAGTATTAGATACAAACATACAAAAATATTACTACTAATTACATAAATATATAGTGATATTCCAATATTATCCTACAATGTGCTGCATATAAATGTTTGTGTGCAGCAAAAGTGTGTGCAGTAAAAAAAGTATGTGCAGCAAAAAAGTGTGGTGGTCCAGCGACCGGTCGGCCGGCGGTCCGGCGGTGGTCCGGCGATAGGTGAGGGTTTAGGGTTTGTGGTTTAAAAGTGTATGGATTTAGGGTTATTTGGTATTTTACTTTAATATTTTGTATATGAGAGTAATTTTTTTAAATCAATATATCTCACAGTAATTATGGTTACAAAATGTGTACCTATAAGTAATTTTTCCCATTAACAATTTTACTTTGTTCTTCAGTGCACACATGCACTCAAAGAAAAAATAAAATTTTAATCAATTCAATAACCTTAATTGGTCATGTACACCTAATACACATCATTTCAACTTATTTATAATTTTAAATACCAAATTATTCCATAAAAGTCAATAAGAAAGAAGAAAAACAATTATTTTTAGGGCAAAAGGTCATATCCACCCTTATTCTTATTTAATAAGATCACTTAAGCCCTTGATCTATCTTTTTGAACATTTAAGCCGAGTTAAAATCATTTTTAGTCCCATAACTATAATAATTTTTCGATTCTGTCTCAAAAAGGATAAAATTTTAAATTTCGTCCCGTAAATCCTGAAATTGGCCAATTTTGGTCCCAAAGTCGCCGGAATCTCATATTTTGGCCGGAAATTCTTACGTGACCCACACCATGGCTGCCATATGTTATAGCACAAGATAGCACGATAATTCATCAATCTTTGTTGTTGGGTAGAGGAAGAACACAAAGGGCGGTTAAATTCACGGCAAATGGCAATGACACAGAGAAGTGAAGCAGGCCTCATAGAGGCGGTGGCGGGAAATTCTTCATCGTCTCTGCAATTCGGCTCTGCACCGGGCAATTCTTCATCGTCTCTGCAATTCGGCTCTGCGGAATTGACGGACGTCGGGGCCACGCCGCCGCCATCATCGCCCGCGACATCGTCGCTGTGTTTGCGTGGAAGGGAGAGACTCTGCAGGAGTATTGGTGGTGCACCAACCGGGCTCTCGATTGGGGGCCTGATGGTGGGCCCGATTTGATTGTGGACGATGGGGGTGATGCTACTTTGTTGATTCACGAGGGTGTGAAGGCTGAGGAGGAGTATGTGAAGACCGGAAAGGTGCCGAATCCTAGTTCGACGGATAACGCCGAATTCCAGTTGGTTCTGACGTTGATCAAAGATGGGTTGAAGGCCGACGCTAAAAAGTATACGAAGATGAAGGAGTGATTGGTTGGTGTTTCAGAGGAGACCACCACTGGTGTCAAGAGATTGTATCAGATCCAACTGCCTCAAAAGCTAGTCACCTCATTTAACTCTCTTTGCTGCAGGAAGACTTTCAAAATCAGACACAGTGGTTTTAATGGCGTTCAAAAATCTCTTCTCGTCGCCGGAAAGCCCCAATTTTGATGATCGCGTGTGGCGCACGTGTGAATTCCCGGCCAAAATATGGGGTTCCGGTGACTTTGGGACAAAAATTGACCAATTTTATGAATTACGGGACAAAATTAAAACTTTTATCTTTTTTGGGACAGAATAAAAAATTCTTTATAATTATGAGACCAAAAATTATTTTGACTCCATTTAAGCCAGTTATCTTATTTAAGAAGTCAAATCCACCCTCCACCTTTTATAAACCAAGCAAAATGGCCATTCTGTTAAATATTAATGGTAATGCTGTTGACTAACTTCTGTGAGTGAGCCAGTGGCGCTGTCACACCTTGCCACTTTTTTTTCTTCTTTTTATGTTTTTTTTAAAAAATTATGTTAATTAATTATTGAAATAATATTAGATATAACTTATGTGCTATTGGACGTATGGTGCCCCAAATGTTATATTTTCAGAAAAATGTACCCTTAAAAATTAAATGTCCTACTATTTAATATAAAAACTTATATTCTTAAATAAAAAAATAATAAAAACAAACATATTTTTATTACTCAAATAGTATTATATTAATATCATTCATATTTCAACCAGACTCTTTCATTGAAAAAATAATACCTTTATAAATTAAAATATATACTCTTTATTTTATTGTACCCTTAATTTGCATGCTCGGACACACAAGAGATCAATTCATTAATATACTCCCTTCATTCAGAATATTTTTGCATGTGTATGCAGACAAATGGATTAAAAATTTATTTTTGTAAGTGTATATGTATAAAAAAACTTAGGAATAAATTGGGTAATTAAAGAGAAAAGGTAACTAGTGGTTCATGCATCATTTTACTCAAATGGTTTAATATTCACTATTAATTAATGTATTAGGATATAATTATAATTTCATCTTACTTTCATATTTTATTTTACTTTTATACTTTAATCATTGTCTTTAGGATTTAGCGGTAATTTTAATGTATAATAATTTCACTCAAAATTTTGGGTTTAAGTTGATTTAATAAATTAAGGGTCAGCAACTAATATGTACAAAATTATCTACATATTTACTACGTAGTATATTGAGTTTTTAGAATTACTCACGTATATAAACTTTAATTCTGTAGTTCCCATATTACCCATACACATATATGCACTCCCATCCCATATTACCCAAACACCTATTTTAGAAACTCATCAAACGACTATTTCGATGCCTCCAATTTCATCCATCGACACCCATTTCGCCGTCGCCTTAGACCACCACCTCCCCCTTCACCATCACCACCGCCTCAGAAGCATTAGAAAACCACCGAGTTTTTCGATTGGTCGTCCAGCCATTTCTCGATGATGTCGTTCCAATCTTTAATTGCCAATGTTTGGGCTCAGAATCGGGATGACTGGATAACCCTTGGTGTGGTGCTATCGGAGATCAAGATCCGACGACGAAGGATTCCAGATCGAGAAATGTTAGATCGAAAGAGGAGGACCGACAAGGCGATGAGGAGAAGAGATGAATCGGGGCGAATTCGCTGAGGCCAGTAAAGGTGAGAATCAAAATCTTGAGATTGTTTGTGTAATCGTTTCTCTTCTCCTACTTTCGAAATTAGGGATTAAATTAGGATTTTCAACGATTGTGAAATTAGGGAATTCGGTGCACACCAATATACAGATGTTGAATTCGATATACACCAATGTACAGTAAGTAAATAATTGAATAATATTTTTTTGAAATAGGTAGGGTGTTATAATTTTTTGTTAAATCTAAAGATTTTAGTGTTACGGTGACATAATTTGATTGTTGGTTGAGAAGTTTTCACAAATTTTAAATTTGAACATGGGTGTACATTCAAGCGTATAATCTTCTGTTACGGTAACAGAATTTGATTGTTGGTTGAGAAGTTTTCACAAATTTTATATTTGAACATGGGTGTACATTCAAGCGTATAATCTTCTGTTGGTATTTTTTTTATCATCAGTGTACAATAAAAGTAGGAGAAAAACGATTTTGCATGCATGTATTTTTGTCTATTGAATTGCTTAACATTGATGTATTTTGAACATTAGTGTTCATTATTGTATTTTGAATATTAGTGTACAGTCGATTGTGTATTCGTGTTGTTGACATGGTTCGTCCGTGTCCGTGTTCGCATCTATTTTCACGGAATTATACATTGTTGTACACCGAATTGTACATTTATGTTAAGTTTTAACATCTGTGTTAAGTTTACTAAGGGTAAACCTGGAAAAATGAAATATTAGAATATATCCCTTAGTACTTCAATTTGATTTTGTATCTCCTAGTAATTAGTCTATGAAAACACGTACCTATCAGTAATAAACCCATTAATTAATAAATAATGTTAATTCATGTTTGTTTTTAATTTTGGTGAAAAGATTTAAATTTTGTGCCAAATCAAATACTAATTGAGATAAGAGAAGAGATCAAAGAGGATATACGAAAAATATATTAATTTTAGAGAGATAATATACATAATAAGAATAAGCTATTAAGAATTAATTGGATTTAATATATATATATATATATATATATATATATATATATATATATATATATATATATATATATATATATATATATATATATATATATATATATATATATTGTAGAGATTTATTAAACTTAAATTGTTTGAATCATTAAATTTAAATCATTGGAAGGTAATTAAGCTATCCTTGATTACTTCTTTGGAAGTATTGATATTGAAGAAACACCTAAGGAATAATCAGCTTCCGTTAATTAGTTTTTTTGGTCAAGCAAATGATTTTATTATAGTGCCAAAATTAGCACCAGGGGTGCTTAGAATTTTTACAGTCATTTTCTTTTCACTTTGAATTAGTGTGATTGTGATGTGTAAGCAAATGAATCATCACTTAATTTTTTATTTATTTTTTATCAAACAAATTAAATTACTTTATTATAATATCAAAAGAACATCCACACCACATATGCTGGAATTAATGAAGCACAATATGAACAGATTACGATATTATTAGTATACATAAGATAATCGAAATTGCACAGCAAAAAACAATAAACCTGCACTATGAACATGAACAATATCAAATTACTGGGAACAAATAATTAATTCACATCCAAATTAACTTCAAACCAGTTACCTAGTCCAGCACTGCAGTAGTTCTTCAATCGGTTCGAAACTTCTCCGACGGACAGCGACGACGTCACCCGATATACATTCACCTATCAAATCAAACTTACTGGACACCCATGTTGAGATCAAATCAATTCAGACACCCAAAATAGAAACAAACACATTTCGAACATATCATGAGCAGAATACGACAAGTTCTTTTGATTTTCTTTTTCTTGGATGTACGAAAGCAATTTGGTGATCTCAAATTAGGGGTTTTCTTCCTCAAAAAAGGGGCTCTTAACTTCACAGCAAGCTGCTTAAACACTCTTGTACTTCCCCCCATCTTCGATAACTTCAACAGACCTGCTGTAATGAACTAATCTTTATAATTATTAATACTTAATTTATTTTGTTGAAAATGGAGAGATGGATGCTCTCTATTTATAGTGTCATTATAAGTCATTCTAATAATTATATTTAATGCCGGCCCGTTTGTCTTTTTCTTTGGTGGGACGTTGGTTCTTGGTAATGAAAAAATATTCTTGCATTGAAACGGATTTAGAAATCAGGGTTAACCCTGGGTTAAATTTATTTGTCACACCCATGATGAAATTAAGATAATTTATTGTAGATTTCGAGTTTGAGAAAAGTCGACTTTATTTAATTTAATCAAGTAATTTTTCTTACATTTCATGAATATACACTAAAAGAAATATTTCATAAGTAAAAGTCTTAATTTCATTATTAAATTGGTTAACCAATGTATTAACAACAAAACTTGTTGTTAATTTCCGTTGATAGAGTGGTGGTTGATAAATTTTTACCAGCGGAAATATAATACCGTTAGTAAATCTTTTCGTTGATAATTCATTGCTAATAATTCAATTGGTAATTAGTTTATATAATGATTACGTTGACAATTTATTGGTAAATAACAACTATATTATTCCGTTGATAAAAACATTATAAATTCATTGACATTCGAATTCCATTGCTAAAAGACTATGTAATTTTAATTGACAATTCATTGATAATTATCAATTGATTGAATTCTATTGATAAATTTCATTCCAAAAATTGATTTTTTTTTTAATTCCGTTCCAAAAATTGATCTTATTAGTGGTATTAATCCACACAAATATTTTGAAAATTTGTGTATACTGACAGAGTTGTAGTCTTGTGGCTGTACTTGGTAATTTACGAAATAAAAAGAATTAAACTTTTGCAAACGGGATTCCCAAGTTAAGTTAAGCGTGTGAAATTACTTTGAGGAGTATTTAGATATTAATATTATTTTTATTATATTTATCAAGTTATTAGAGTATTATTTAAGATTTATCATTTATTGATTAATTATTAAGATTAGTGATTAGTTATCAAGATTAGGATATTCCTTATTTTTAGAATTTAAGTATTTTAAGTATAATTGTAGAGTGAGGCTTGCGTGCGCCCGGGCGCACGGGAACACATTCCGTGCGCCTTTAGAAATTTAGTATTATGGGTAAGGTACATTGCTTTGGTCTAAAGGGTATACACTTTAATTAATAAAAGGTACACCATTTTGTTCTAAAGGGTATACACTTTTCATTAATATTTTTTTTTCTTCAGAAAATAAAGGGTACACATTTTTATACTAAAGGGTATACAATTAACACAAAATTCTAAAGGCGCACGGAGTGTTGTTCATGCTCCCAGATACACACAATAATTTTCTTTAGAAAATAAAGGGTACACATTTGTATACTAAATTGTATACAATTTAACACAAAATTCTAAAGACGCACGGAATGTGGTCCGTGCACCCGGGTGCACAGGAGTTTTTGCCTAAATTGTAAGCGTGAGAATGAAAAATCAAGAAGAAAACAAAGTTAATTCTGAAAACAAAGTTAATTCTTTTGTAACATTGTTTACAAACCCATTAACTTACTGACCCGATCAGAGTCTCAATTCTTATCGTCGTAACTCTGAACCCGAGCCAGGGTTTCGATATTTATCCTTTAATTCAAAGGGTGATTCTCATCATACTTACAACTTTATTCCTTATTCCTGCTTATTCTCTTTTTCTCTCCTATACTAATTCTCATATAAGTATCTCTAATACTCTCTTTCTCTCTCATACTATTTCTTTAGTATACTTTCTTTTTTTTATATATATATATATATATATATATATATATATATATATATATTAAAAATAAGATCAGAGATGCTGCATAATAAAAGTATACCAATCAAGAGCTATCTTCACATATTTTATCATTTATTTTAATTAGGTCGTCTAATATTTATCTTTAAAATTCATAGTAAAAATAAAAAAAATATAAAAAATCACTCAATATCATAAATATCTCACAATAAATTTTAATTTCAAAATTATTGTATCCTCCTAACATACACAATTTACTTTACATTTATCCATTGCTAAATAAATTAAATTACATAAAAAAAATTATCAGTCAAAAAGTAAGTTTCTTAATAATCATATTTGTCGTAGATGTGAAGATAATTAAGAGATGTGAATAAATAAAAAAATTTAATATATGTTGGTAAAATGATATATACTAATAAAATGTATAAGAAAATTGATGATGTAATTATTATTATTATGAAATGAGGAGTGTATAATTTTTTATAATATTATAAAATACCGATATATAGAATTGGAAATTCCAATTGAATTTTTACTGATAATAATGTTTTAAAAGGGGTTTTTAAAATTTCAACGCGTTTCTTGGAAGTGGTTTGACGATAGGTGGTTCTTTTATTAAAAATAATTAAAAAAATTTACACGCGTTTTTTATAGTTGTCTTGAAATAGAATATTTAATTATTGATAAGAAAAAATATAGTACTATATTTAACTGACGTGAACTGCATGTACACGCTGGCGTATACATTCCACTTATCCATTAAAAATAATGATCACAAATTTCGGTAAGTTATGTGTGAGATTGGGTGAGAACGTTTTCAAAAATTTTTAAATAATTATCACTTTTTTATAAAAATATTATCTTTTTATTTATATTACAAATTTGTTAAGAATAATGTTTTCTGCATAATGATCTATTATTCACAAGAATACGTATAAATATATGTTACAGGAAGGACAAAAATAAACCTAATGGGCTATGGGCTATACAACACAATATACTCAACCTACAACATAAGAAAGCCCAAAAAATCAATGGAAATATAATCACTCCCAATACTCCCTCTCAAAGTGGCGTGTGAAGATCGCGAACACCCAACTTGCTCCTTAGATATTGGAAATGCTCTGCACCAAGAGCCTTGGTGAAAATATCAGCAACTTGTTGATTAGTAGAGATGAGAGATGGCAAGATATCGCCACTAGCAACACACTCTCGAACAAAGTAACAATCTACCTCAACATGTTTAGTACGTTCATGGAAAATGGGGTTAGCTGCAATTTGTCTTGCGGTCTGATTATCGCAAAAGAGGGGTGTCAGATCATCCTGATAAATCATGAATTCCTTTAGTAGCCAACGAAGCCAAAGGATTTCGCTAACTGTAACCGCCATGGCGCGGTATTCTGCTTCAGCGGAAGATCGTGAAATCACAGTTTGCTTCTTCGTACGCCAAGAAATTGGCGCACCTCCAAGAGAAACAAAGTAGCCTGTGCTGAACCGGCGAGTAAAAGAACATCCAACCCAATCAGCGTCAAAATACGCCTCTAGAGAAAAGTCACTATCTGCCGGAAGGAAGAGCCCTTGTCCTGGTGTGGAGTTTAAATAGCGAAGTACCCGCACTGCAGCATCGAGAAGAGACTGACGCGGAGCAGAGAGAAATTGGCTAAGCGAATTGATCGAGAACACGATGTCCGGTCTTGTAACGTTAGATATAACAACCGACCTATCAATCGTCGGTATTGGGAAGCATCCACGAAAGGACTGTCGTCGTCCGGTCTTAATTTGAGATTTTGCTCCATAGGAAATGCAGATGGTCTACCAGCTTGCAAGCCACTATCTTCAAGAATATCCAACGTATACTTTCTTTGACTCAAGATAAAACCTTCTGATGAATGAGCAACTTCAATGCCAAGAAAATACTTTAGAATCCCCAAATCTTTGATTCTGAATTTAGTATCCAAATATGTTTTAATATCCGCAATGGTGGTAGAGTCATTCCCAACAAGCAAAACATCATCTACATAGATTAGAGCTGCCACATAAACATCCCCACGTCGAAAAATAAAAAGAGAATGATCAGCCTTTGATTGATAGAAATCAATGGCTAAGAGAGCCTGTGTGAACTTGTGATACCAGTTCCTAAACGCCTGAGGATGGCCATAAAGGGATTTAATTAACTTGCAAATGCGGTTATATCCATCTTTAGCAAAACCCTGTGGTACTCGCATGTACACGTCCTCATGCAAATCACCATGAAGAAACGCGTTGTTCGCATCTAGTTGATGAATTTCCCAACCTCGTTTAGCAGCAATGGTCAATTTGCATCTTACGTTGACCAACTTTGCAACAGGGGCAAAGGTTTCATGGAAATCAATGCCTTCAACCTGAGTGAATCCCTTTGCTACAAGTCGTGCTTTATATCGCTCCACATCACTGTTTGGCTTGTACTTAATTTTGTACACCCATTTTGAATCAATAGCCTTCTTTCTAGGTGGAAGTAAGACAAGCTTCCAAGTTTTATTATTTTCAAGTGCATGAATTTCCTTCTTCATGGCTTCCCGCCACAAAGGATCCTGGGCCGCCTGTTTGAAACTTTTAGGCTCATCACAGGATGTGATGGCAGTTAGAAAAACTTTATGAGAATGAGAAAATCTATCATAAGTAATAAAGCGAGATAAAGGATGTACCGTCAAGTTGATTGAGTTGGCAGTGGGCTGTGAATAGTCTATAGTAGACGACAAAGTGACATGGTATTCGAATAGATGCTTTGGTTTCTTGCGAACTCACTGACTAACCCTTGGAGCTGCAGCAACAATGATTGGGTCAATAGCTTCTGTATATGCCGTTTCAGGTGAGTCCATCATTGGTTCAACGGGTTGTGGTGTGGATTCCACAGTGTCCACCCCACATTTGAACAATGAATTGTCTGAGAATGGACACTTTCAAAAAGCTGCAATTGTGTGTCTGATTGATGAATACCACAGACATAATTTTGTGTCAAGCCAACCAAATGTTCAAAGGTACTTTCATGTCCATGTTCAGCTGATGCAATATTGATTGTCGCTATTTTCACCTAAATTTTAGTGTCTTTTTGTATGTCTTTTTGTATTATTTTATCTATATTTTGTGTGTTATTTGGTTGTGTTTAGTGTTTTTATGGAAATGTGTATGATAAGAAAGACGTAGGAAAAAACGGATCTCAATTCGGAGTTGAAACGAGGAAGAACGAGCCAAAATAGTAAAGCAAACTGTACAAACACAGCCAGCCGAGTCCAGCAACACGCCCCGTGCCCAATACAGCACACGGCCCATGTACCGCGCACGGCCCTGTCAGAATTAGCCATGCGCTGTCGCCTGAAACACCAACTCGGCCACCCATATGGCCGAGTGCAAAACACGAGCCATGTGCAGAAACACGGGTGGTACACGGCCCTGTCAGAATTGGCCGTGTGCTGCACACGAGCCGTGTAGGTACTGGGAGCAGAAAAAAATCAGAATCTTCTAGAAGCTTTCCAATTCAACACTCCACGGGATTTTTTGAGGGTTTTCACTGTTTCACACACATCACAAACTATTTCCTCCACTTCACACCATCATCTTCCTCCATTCATCATCCATTCCATCTTCTTCATCCACCCATTAAATCCACCATTAAAGAACTCAAGAAATCAAGAGCTAGAGGTGGAGATCAATGAGAGTTGAAGATTCTCTACAAGGAATTGTTAGGGAAGATTTACATCTCTTTTGTTTTTCATTTGGATTTAAGACTATGGATATGTGTAATGGATCACTCATGTGTTTTGTTACCATTATCATGTTAGGCTAATTCCTCGTGTGATTAGGAATATGAAGAGTACATTAGGTTTATATTATTATGTGGATTAAATTAATTTTTGACTTAATTGATGTTGGTTTCTATTCATGGGTTTTACTTGTTTAGATGTTGTGATGGCATGGTTTGTTATTCATGAATGATTATTGGTTTAATGGATTGTTGATCAATGGATGATTTATGATAATTAAGTGCTATTATAATATTCATGTGTATATTGCTTGGAGTGAGACAGAAACGACCCTCTTAACTATTAGAAAGGCATGAATAGACATCGAGTTTGGATTTTACCGAAAGGATATTTGAATTCGATGAGGGGAACCAATCCATTCATTAGCTTTAGTACACAAAAAGGGAGAGTTAATTCTAATTAGTACCTTCTAAGGGAGAATTGAGAGTTAATTAGTACCTAGATGGAAGAGGTTAATGTTGGGCTTTGATCTTAAGTGCTTTTGGGAGTCTCAAGTGGATCAACAACCTTTGTAGCCCGAAAGGGAGGTTGGGATATAATCGTGATCACCGTTAATCTACATCAATTGAGTTGAATTCCTTTTGCATGATAATATGAATTGAGTGTACTTGGATGTTTCTAATCCCATGTTTTTTACTACTTGAACTTTAGTACCTATTCTATTTTCTCGTTAATCTTATTACTTGTCATTCATCGTTTTTGCTATTTTCTTTACTTGTTACTTGTTTTAGTTGTTTATTTCATAATCAATCTCAAAAACCCGATCATCCTTACAAAACTGACTTAAACAAGAGCTCACGTATTTTACTAATCCAAACTTAACTCCTTTGTGGATTGATAATTTTATTTCTTGGGATATACTACTAAAACGATCGAGTATTCTTGCTCGTGAGTATAAAATATTCAAACAAATATACTTAAAAAGATATATGCTCTCAAAGAAAGTAACATCCCTAGAACTGTAAACCTTATGAGATTTCAAGTCAAATACTTTATACGTCTTTTGCCCAACGGGATATCCAATAAATACACAAGCACTCCCCATTTCACCGAACTTATCCTTGTGCTTATTGTCACGTGCATAAACCAAACAACAAAAAATACGCATGTGGTCATAAGAAGGTGATCGACCCAACAACACTTCATGTGGTGTTTTGTTTGTAATGGGTGTAGATGGCAATCTATTAATAATGTAAACAGCCGTAAGAACAAGAACTGTCAAAATGGGTTGAGCCCACTGGGCCAACCCGCCCCAACCCACCTTAACCCATCAATTTCTCAATCCAAAGTTAACCCGCCCCATAAAAGCCCTCCCCCACTTTAAACCCACTAAAGTGTGGGCTAACCCGCACCGCCCCATCAACCCAACATCAACCCACTTTTATAAATTAAAAATTTAAAAAATTACATACAACTTTTAGATTTTAATATTTAAATAATAAAAATATTACCACCCAACTCTACCCCCTATCCACCCCCACCCCGCCACCCACCCACCCTCAACTTCCGCCCACCCGCCTTTTTTTTTAATTTTAGATTTTAATATTTAAATAGTAAAAATATTATCACCCAACCCTACCCCCTACTCATCTTCCAACAAATTTTTTTAAATAAAATTTTAAATTTTATTATGATCCAACCCTACCCTCCTTACCCCAACCACCCACCCCCAAATATTTTTTTTTAAATTTTTAGATTTTAATATTTAAATAATAAAAATATTACCACCCAACCCTAACCACCCTATTCACCCAACCCCCCACAATTTTTTTAATTTTTTAGATTTTAATATTTAAATAATAAAAATATTACCACCCACCCCTAACCACCCTATCCACCCACCACCCCAATAATTTTTTTATTTTAGATTTTAATATTTAAATAATAAAAATATTATCACCCAACCCTACCCTCTACTACCCACCCCAACCCCCACCCACCAACCCACTCACCCCCAATTTTTTTTAAAATTTTTGAGTTTAATAATTTTTTATTATTTAAATATTAATTTTAAAAAAAATATTTAGGTGGGGGTGGGTTGGGGTGGGTAGGGGGATAATATTTTTATTATTGAAATATTAAAATCTAAAATTAAAAAAAAATTGGGGTGGGTGGGTGGGTGGGTGTGGATAGAGGGTAGGATTGGGTGATAATATTTTTATTATTAAAATATTAAAATCTAAAATATTTTAAAAAAAAAATTTTAGGGGTGGGTGATGGGGGTGGAAGTGGGTAGGCCATAAGTGAATAGGGGTATAGTGTGGGCTAACCCGCGGCCCGTCCCACCATAGCCTGCTCCACATGTGGCCCGCCCCACTTGGACTCATCATAAGGTGGGTTGCAGGCTAAACCGCCCCACCAACACATTCTGACAGCACTAGTAAGAACACACTCACCCCAAAATTCAACAGGTAAACTCGCCTCAAAATGCAAAACTCTAGCAATTTCAAGTATGTGTTGATGATTACGTTCAACTACCCTATTTTGTTGTGGTGTGTCAGTGCAAGAGGTTTCTAAAAGAATTCCATGTTTATTATAAAACTCAAGCAAAACAACAGATCGAAACTCTAATCCATTATCAGAACTCACTTATTTAATGGAGTGCGCAAATTGAGTATAAACCATGTTATAAAACTGCATCAACAACTTGGCTACCTCAGATTTATTTGCCATTAAATAAACCCATATACCTCTACTGTAATCATCCACAATAGATAGAAAATATCTAGCACCAGAAATAGTATCATGTTTATAACTACCCCAAATATCACAATGAATCAATTCAAAATAACTCAAGGTTTGACTGGTTCTATCAGGAAAAAGGTAATCTAGTTTGTTTAGCACGTAGACAAGAATCACAAAAAATATTAACTCTCTTCAATTTATTGAACTGACTGATGTGATGCAACTTTCCATTTGAAGGATGCCCAAGACGCCTGTGCCAAACAGTAGAGTCCACAGTGGTAGAGAAAGTCATAACTTTAGTGGTTGCAGGTTCCAAGTAATATAGACCATCACAAAATTTACCCACTCCAATCAGATTCTTCGAAGGTAAGTCCTGTAAGACACAAAAATCACCAAGAAATATTAATCCACAATTCAAATCTTTGATCAATCTGCTAACTGAAAGAAGGTTGCACTGAAATTGGGGAACGAGTAAAACTCGTGGAAGGTGTAAACCATTTGGTAGCCGAACGTTTCCAACACCTGTAATAGACACAAAATCACCGTTGGGTATCCAAACATGTGGTTTAGAATGTCTCTCCACCAACTTGCACAGTGCATTAGCATCGCAGGTGAAGTGTTCCGTTGCTCCAAAATCGATGATCCAAGGTTTGAAAAAGGTATCTTACCAGCCATTTTAACTGATGCCCCTATCGAGCTTGCTCCTCCATCAACATTGAGTTCACTCCTCATGAATTGTGCCAGATGATTCAATTGATCCACGGACAACCCTGGGATGACTGAAATTTCATTCCCCACTTGTGCGGCTCGTGGCTGCATTCGCTGATTCGAGTTGTCCATCTGTCTGGCTTCATTACCTCCACGAAACTCTTGTTTGCATCCATCACCACCATAGCCACGTGGGTCAGTCTGCTGCACATCACTATGGGAGTTTGATTACTCCCCCTTTCCTCGGATATTCCAGTTAGGCGGATACCCAATTCTCTCGAAACAGGTTTCAAAAGTTTGATTTGTTTTACCACAGTGTGTGTAATAGCGTCCATCCTTCGTAGTGTTTCACTTTTACTGCTCAGTATCCTTCTTTTATTGAACCTGGAAAGCCGAAGCATCAACAGTGGTGCGACGCAAGATCGAATGGATCGATGCTGCTTATCTTCCAAGACAATGTGATATGCAGTGCTCAAATTATGAACATGTCTGCTTCCCGATGAGTGATATTTTCACTTAGATTTTAGTATATTTCTATATTTATTTTCGGAGTATTTTATCCATATTTATGTGTTATTTGGTTGTATTTTGTATTTTTATGGAAATGTGTGAGAATGAGCTTAAACGTATGTAAAATAGGTGAAAACGAAGCAAAAATGGAGAAGGGAGATAAAACGAAGAAGAAAAACAGGGCACGACCCAACTCGAGCCGAGTGCTGAAGCTCAAGTCGAGCTGCCTCAGCACGAGACCAGCGCCGTGCGCGGGCCTGTCCAAAATGGCCGTGCGCCAACGTCAGAAATACCTACACGAGTACCCCTGTGTCCGTGCACTGAACACGAGTCATGCCCAGAATCAGTACTTGAGTCGAGCTCATGCACTCGACTCGAGCTCCTTCTGCTGCCGAAATCTGCCGCCAGAACATGACCAGATTCGAGCCGTGTGCATGCACTTGAGTAGAGTCGTGTAAAAATCTGGTAAAAATTCATAAACATTCTAGAAGCTTCCCATGGGGTATAAATACCCAATTATTTAACTTTTGATCAGATTGGTCAATGGTTTTCACCCCTGCACCTACCTCACACATCATTTCCTCCATTTTACACCTTCATCTTCATCCATTTCATCTATCATCATTCCACCATCACAATCTTCATCCAAGTAGCTAGAGAAGCAAAGGGGAGAGGAGAATTGCAAAGGAATGAAGAAGATCACCATTGGAGCCATCCAAGGGAGTTTTCATCTAAACTGTGTATTGAAACCTTATTGTTTATCATGTTTTGTAAGGATTTTAATGTCTATGTTGAATTCCTTTTGAATATAGTAGACTAATCTCCTTTGTGAGATTAGCAATATGAATTGTGTTTGATAATTTTGGGTATTTGCAAATGAATGATTATGTTGATTGGGTTAATTGATTTTCTATCATTGATGCTTTAGATCTTGATGTTTATGATGATTTGTGTGGTTGATTGTTTTAAACATGTGATTAGATTGAAAAGTCAATTGCATATTTAGGATAATTAATTGCATCATTTTGTCATACACTTCATGTGCATTATAAATTGTAAAGAGATTGAGAAATCCTTTGGAATTTAGAACCCTTTGATAGGACATCCGATTGGTTTGATCGAGAGGTTAATTAATCGTGTGAAGGGACTTTCATTTCAAGCTTAGTATCTGTTTGGAATTATTTGAGTGATAACCAATCCATTGAGCTTTATTCCATATCCTATCCATCTCGAGAAGGAGTTTAGGTGAATTTAGTGTTGGCCCTTAGTCTAATACTCATGACACATATGAATTCATTGCATGATACCTAGATTTTCCATGCTTTAAGTATTGCAGTCTCATTCTTTATCTACTTGGCTCATTCATACATCTTCCATTCATCTATCCATTTATTTAATTGTCATTTCTTGATTAATCCTTCCCATTTATGATTGTCTCTATAATACTATGACGAACACGAGATCGCTTAAATCCTAGTACCTTCCTCCCTGTGGTTCGATAAATTCTTTAATTGATCATCCCGACTACAAACAGCCAATCACTTCCTAATATTTGCGTACGAATCAACCCGAACGAATCATCAAGGCATATGAGAAAGTCGTACAACCTGTCTTTGTCACGAGATTCCATCAGGGTTTTTGAGAATTTGCATTTGCAATTTCCACAGTTGCACGATGGTGGTGGAGAGAGTACTGCAATCTCATCCCAAACTCTCCACAAAGCACTATAATATGCGGACATTGTAGTCCCTTTTTGGCGGATCGTCCCTAACGTACGTCGCAACTCATACATCTGCAGTGCACTTTCTTTATTGAATCGCTCTTTCAAATCATTCCATATCTCACTCGCAGTTTGGAACTTGACACTCTGTCGTATTTCTGGTTCTACACTGCTGTGAAGCCACCCCTTTACCATGGCGCTGTTGCGTTGCCAGTAAGGTAGATATGGCGAGTCTGGTTTTCGGAATTTCTCCATCCACAAAACCAATCTTATATTTCGCATACAATGAATTGGTCATATCATCTAACCAATCACCATAGTTTCCATCGGGAAGTAAGGCCCCAACAAGAACGTCTCCAGGTTTATTGGAGCCGTTTAAGTAATATGGAGACATTGCATCAATATGATGCTAGAGGAAGATGACGATCCATCATCGTTCTTCTTCTCCATGTTGCCAATTTTTATCATTTTTGGGATTGAAAAAATATGGCGCAGCAGGTAGATTTCTAAACTAGGGTTTCAGTTACCAGGTTTTTGGCTCTGGTACCATGTTAAGAATAGTGTTTGCTGCATAATGATCTATTATTCACAAGAATACTTATAAATATATGTTACAGTAAGGACAAAAATAAACCTAATGGGCTATGGGCTATACAATACAATATACTCAACATACAACATAAGAAAGCCCAAAAAATCAATGGAAATATAATCCTCCCAACATTTTTTATGAAATAATCAACTGCACCACTATCAGTTTTTATTAATTTCAGTATTATTTTTTAAAAAAATATTATCACTTTTTATATGTCCTACGAGAGTCTTCCCATGAGACGGTCACATGACTCTTTGCCTCCACTTTGTCAGTTGTTTCATTAAACTATTTTATTTATAAGTAGAGACTTATGTAACATTATTTCACTGGATGAGTTCTGCGAGATAGATAAGATTTGGTAACATTTGAATAAAAAGTGATATTCAGATCAATGAAAAGTGATATTGGTACAATACATAATTTCAAGAACAATTCATAGTAGAAATAAAAAGTAATAATATTTTCAATTGGACGACTATTACTTTTCATTAATCAGATATATTTTTTTATTAAAAATATTATTAATTTTTATTCATCTTGCAAAACTCATTTCGTGATATATTCCCACACAATTTTTAAATACTTACTCCCTCCATCCAACAATAATGTTTAAGCATTTTTATTTTGGGTGTCTCATTAAAAGGTTTACATTTCCCTTTATAGTAAAAGAGACCCACATAATACATTTAAATATCTCCATGGGGCCACAATACTACACTAATACAACTATCCACTATATATTAAAATATTATATCTGTCTCCTTAATATACATTATAATACTATATTTTTTAATTCCCGTGTAAAAGGTGAATGTAAACGTTTTAACCGGATGGAAAGAGTGTAATGTATGAGATCTGTGTGCACCAATTATACTACAATGTGTGCACATAAATTATATGAATTTAATATTCAAGCAATTAGGTTTTTGAGAATTGATATGACATGCTGTAGTATGGCAAATATGAAAGATAAGAAATGATAAAGTGTTTAATGAAGGGACTGTTGACTACAAAAATGTAGTGATGAAGATTAAAATCAACACATGGCTTTGGATTAAACATAAAGGTAGCATAAAGTCCGGATATACTTTTAGTGAATGGTTGAAGAAATCCCAAACACGCATCAGTTTGTGAAGAAGGTTTTTTGCTGCTTCATCATATCACTTTGTAAGTTTTTTATCCTATTTTAATTTGTAATGTTTTTAATCAATTGAGTTACAACACCTCTTATACTCTACTCACATTAATAAAATTTTTGGCTTCTTAAAAAAAATCTAGCAATTAGTTTTTATATGATAATATGTTCGCATAAATTATATGAAATTAATATTCAAGCAATTAGTTTTGAGATCTTTGCATGCTAGTTATATACATAACAAATGTAATTTTCTCAATCAAAAACGGTCGGTAAAAAAAAATGCTAACTTTTTTTTCACCAGTTTAAAACTACATGACTTTTTCTTAAATATTGAGTACGTAAAAAGTACAATTAAAAAAATATACATCTTTTCCATGAAAAATGAGATGACTATGGAAGCAAGGAAAAACGGTAATTTCAATTTAAAGGATATGGGAAACATTAGAAAATTTTTCATCTATTAATTTAATTTTATTAATTATGATTTTTTCAGACTTTCCATGTGTATTGAGTCCTAGATACCTCTATAAATTTTTGCGTTTCCATTAATGTTTATAGGTGTATTTAATAATATATATATAAATTAAAAAGAGTTGATATTTGGTGCATCTGGGTACAAAGGTGTACTCATATGTGTATAACTTTTTATTCTATATTGTATACATGTTTTTTTAATAATTGTATACTTTTTTCACACCCAAATTTTCATTTAAAAACTAACAAACAAAGTGTATACATGATTTTTGTTCATAATTGTATATGTTTTTGTCCATAATTGTATACGTTTCTGAAAGTGAGTGCACCGTATCCTGTGGTGCACCCAGGTGCACAGTAGTATTAGCCAATTAAGAATAATTAAACTGAAATATGAGTGGAGCGAGGGAGGATGTGGTGATTACGTGATGGCCTAATAAAATGCTTATTTTATCATATTGCTTTTATTTATTTAACACCCATATACAATCCCTACGTCTATTATATTGTATTTAGTTATTTAACAGCCATTTACAATGCCTACTTCCCATATAAATGCAATCCAATAAAATAAGCATTTTGCATTTCAATATTTCAACTTTGCCATTAAAATCTATTCTGCAAAGTCCAACGTTCTGCCCAAATTTTTAATCCAACCCATTACTCATTATTTACTCATTACCACATCCTCCCTCACTCATTTTAGTTGAATAAATAATATATATATATATATATATATATATATATATATATATATATATATATATATTTATATTCGAAAATATGTCACATTTAGTTCCCTAAATATATAGGGCCTATTCTAACTTTAATATTTTTCTTGATCACATTCTTTTTTTTTTCTTTACAATTCTGATACTTAATTTTTAATTCTATAAATGTACCCCCTCTATGTGAGTTAAAATAATTTTTGGTCTCATAACTTTATAGAATTTAAGATAAAATTTTCAATTTTGTCCCGTAATTCCTAATATTGGCCAATTTTGATCCCAAAATCGCCGGAAATTGATTTTTTGGCCGGAAAATTGCATGTGCACCTCACATTACTCCTCAAATTTGGGGCTTTCCGATAGCTTCATCCAACGTGGATTGAAGAAGAATACCAATCATTTTTGAGTTGGCAAACAAGAAAATCTGCTATGCACAGAGAGAAACAGAACACATCTGCCCTGCATATACATACAAAAAGTGTTTCTATTATGAAATAGGCAGCAAATTGGATTTCCGATTTGTTTAGCCCTCCATGGAGTGTAAGCTTTGTTCCAAGAGATTCTCCAATGGCAAAGCGTTAGGGTGGGCACATGGGGTCCCATTTCGCCATCCTGCCCCTCCCCCCGAAGACACCCCAGAGACTGGAACTCACGGAATCACTCACCGATTCCACTTCGTCCATCTTTTCCTGTGATGAGAGAGAAAGTAGAGGCAATAAATCTTTTTTCTTCTCCGGTTCGCATGGGCTGAGAGAGAGACTGAGGAAGAGCCTCAGGCTGGTAGATCCCGACGCAGTTGTGGATCGGGAGAGCGAGACCGAATCAACTTGGGCGAGATGCGAAAGGGCCGTCAAAGAAAAACGTGGTGGGGAAGAAAGCGCGCGTATCTGCAGAAGCCACCATTGATGTCCAAGTTGAATTTGAGTTGGCAATATGATTGGTCCAAAAAATTCTTCCTCAATTGCCACATTGGAAGAAGCTATCGGAAAGCCCCAATTTAAGGTGTCATGTGCGGTGCACATGCGATTTTCTGGTAAAAAAATAAATTTCCGGATACTTTGGGACCAAAATTGCCCAATATCAAGAGTTACGGGACGAAATTGAAAATTTTATGTTTTTTTGTATATATATATATCTAATTTTCTGGGCCCAGGTGCCTTTGCTCCCTTAATGCACATAAAAGCTATTGTTGGGAGAAACGAAAATATCGAAATTTCGTGTTTAGGTATGATTAATTTTAATTTTAGTCTTTCTTTTATTTGTAATTTTCCATTTTAATTATTTTTTGTTCGATTTGGATCATTTTGTCCAGCTTTTATCCAATTGAGTTTTTTTTTCCAAATTTTAGACTAAAATTGGATAAAAACTTGACTAAATTTAATAAAAGAAGTAAATTTGGACAAATTTTGACATAATAGGCAAAAAATTGGATTAAATTTGGACAAAAAAGTCCAATTTTTTTTTTAAAAAGAAAATTAAAATTGAGAATTGCAAATAAAAAAAGGTAGGTCTTGCGTGTGATCGTCTCACGTGAGATTATTTTTCGCTTTTTAAAAATATTATCACTTTCGATATAAAATGTTATCACTTTTTATTTATACTATAAATTGGTCATGAAATAACATTATCACTTTTCATTAATTTATTATCACTTTTCTTTATAAAAGTTATCACTTTCTGCTCGTCTCACGTAAGCTCTTACATGAGACGATTTCACACAAATCTTTTGGCATAAAAAAAACCAAAAACTAATTTTTTTTAATCAACAAAGTTGGGTACAAGGGTACTCATCCCTTACAAAAAAAAAAAAAAACAAACAAGAATTTGCCAAAATAGATTAAATCAACTCCTACACAAGACTGTCAGCTACTCTTGAGGCTAGGGGTGGGCGGTATGGCATACCGAAAATTTTTGGTCATACCATATACCGTACCAAAATTTTCGGTATATAAAAAATCATACTGTTACCTTACCTAAACTTTCGGTATACCATAATTTGGTATACCGATATTTCGATATAAGAAAATAGTATACCTTCTGTTTATCGATATTTTGGTATACCGTATCATACCTAAAATGTCGGTATATACCATACTATTAGATAGTTTGATATACCGTTATGCACCTAAAATTCAATAAATCTAATTAAAAATTGTACTAGAATTGTGAAAGATAGCTATAAAATAAATTCTAATACTAGATAACAAATTCATAATAAGAAAAATATACGACAATCCACAAACGACCAAATTAAATAAGAGTGAGTCTCATGTAAAACGGGTTTACATATAAACTCTATTTTTTAACATTACTTTTTAGTATATAAAAAATTACTCTTTGAAGAGTAATAATTTTTATACAGAAGAGTAATAATTCATATCTCTAAAGAATAATTTTTCATGTACTAAAAAGTAATCGATAAATCAGGATTACAAGAATTTGAAGAGTAATTTTTTTAATTTAGAAGAGTAACAATTTATGTGCTAAAGAGTAATTTTTTATGTACTAAAAAGTAATAGGTTTATATAATTAATGTGCATATGTAAACCTGGTTTACACAAGTGTTTGTCATTAAATAAATAGTATCCAAGTGATTTACACAAGAACCATATAGAACTTATATTAAAATAAACACTTTAAAATTTTCATATAGGATAGAACTACGTAATTAAAAAAGAAATACAAGATATCATGAAAGCCAATCAATTTTATCACTCATTTATAATTATGTAATTTACACTAGGATTTTAGATTTAGTCTTTTAATTAAATAGTGTATATATATAATTTAATTAAAAATTATAATATATAATAATAATTATAATTTCATATATCATATAGTATGGTATATCGTATCATATTACCCAAAAATTAAATATTTTACGGTATTTCGGTATATACTGAAATATCGAGGTATTGATAATTTATATACGTTTATCGTATCAAAATTTTCAATACGGTATCATACCTTACCAAAAATTTCGGCATACCTAAAATTTTGATAAAATCGGTATTTTTCGATATGATAAGGGCGGTATATCGAAATTTCGGTATTTTTCCCTAGCCCAACTTGAGGCAGATAGTTGGATTGGAAGTCAACTAAAATTGGAATACAACATGCTTAAAAGTCGAATTTTGATATGATTGAACGGTGTAGGAAAATGGAAAAATGTAGAATTCAAATTCAAACAAGTCATAAAAACTAGTTGATCAAATAAAAACACAAAGAGAAATAAACACCAATATCTAATAAATCAACACATGCATTATTTTAACTAAGGGTTACAAATTCAAAGATCAGACCGACAGAGTGGATAACATTAAAACACAAATGATAATCAAATACTAGAATGAAATCAAAACAGGTGCACCCAATATTCGATGATAACAGTATGACTGTCAGCATCTCCTGATAAAATCCCGGACGGAGGAAAGGGAGTTAACGGCGGATTCGATGGTGGATCTAACGTCGTCAACGATCCTTTTCGCAGTATTTTCTAGAGCCAGAACCTGTATGTTATGTAAGAGAGAGAAGGCAGCATTAAGGTCGACAATGATGGCGTCGACGGTGGTGCTCAAGTTGCCGATCACAACTCCGATGGAAACAGTCTGCGCTTCGCAGGTTTGTACGTAGATGGCTAATATCATCATAATGAATATGCATGCTGCACCCTGCTTTGCTACGCTTGTACTCTCCATATTAAATTTCTGATAAGTGATAGCTTAACTTTTCAACGTAAATCAACCTTCACTTTTTCCTTTTCTTTGATAAATGGAGCATGCAGGAAGGTCCCCTACTTATACTAGTTACAATAATTACGAATAGTCAATATTTGCTTGTAGTTGAATATATGTAATTAATTAACCTACACCACGAAAGGTATCAATATTTAATTATTTGGCAAATTATTGTATGCATTCGGACCTGCGCTAATTCCGTGCGGCGAAATACAATTTTATACTCATTAGTATTGAATGTTATATACTCCATCCGTCCCACATATTTTTACCCACTTTCCATTTTGGGTTATCTCACGTATTTTTACTCATTCTATTAATAATAATAATATATAGTAATATTTTATTACTTACTTTTTACAATCCCAACAACTTTAGTTATTTTTTTACACTTTATTCATCATTCCCAACAACTTTATTTACTTTTTCTTTTTAAATTACTAATTTATCCCTATTTTTTCTAACATTATATAACACGTCTTAAATCTCCGTGCCCGTACAAATGGATGAAAATACCCGGGACGGAGGGAGTACTAAATTTAAAATCAAAATCATCCCATACAAATTTATTTTATTCAAAATAATCTCAGAAATTTAAATATTTATCTGAAATAGTCCAATAACTTTTAATTCTCACAGAATTGGTATGTCTTTTTTAATTAAAAAAGTTCAATTTTTCTAGTTTCGTGAGACTAAATGGAAGCTTTTACAAGTTATGGGACGAAATAGGTAAAAAAATATTTTTTTGAGATGAAATCGGAGCAAAAATGAAAGGTTTGGGACCAAGATGAATATCCTAACTATTTTGAAGCATTTTTAATAAAGTAAAAAGATGCGGGACGATTTACGTTTTAAACTTTTATTATACTCTTTATTATAAGAGCTTATATTCTTAATTTTTCAAAGAAAATAAAAATTAATTTTTTTAGTCAAATATTAATATTTTCATACTTTAAATATCTTTATTAATTAACTTTTCATACTTTAAATATCTTTATTAATTAAAGTGTAGAAGAACAAATTTTATACTTTGTGCACATATGCACGAGAGAGCAAGTCATATTTATTTATTTTTTAATGCTCCACTTGGTAAAGGAATTATAAAATAGAATTATTAGTGGCGAACTCCGTGCAATCAAATTTTCATTGATATTATATTTTATCGATATTAAGCCACGATTTCATAAAATTCTCTGTTACATGACTTCACTTGATTTAATTAAATATTAAACGATTTACCTTTCTCTGATATCATGTTAAGTGATCACGTAATCTTGATAGTTATTTAATATGGTATCAGAGCCATGACTTAGCAAGGTTCATGGTTCGAACCTCACCGCGACCCATTTATCAAAAAGAATTCTGCATACAAGGTTTGAGACAAAATTACCCTGCCCGAGGAGGCGTGTTAGAGTGACTTGATTTGATTAAATATTAAATGATACTCCTCTCTATTAATTTAAGCTTTTAGATGAGATGATCATTTAACACTCTGCAAATGCAATTGGAGTCAATGTCTTGTGTTCCGAGTGTACAAGGTATGTAAGGGTATAATATTTTCTTTTAAAGAGTATACACTTTAATTAATAAAAGTATAATTTTTTCATTAAAAAGATCGATTGAGATATGAATAATATAAATTTGTTTAAAATAATAATTTTTTTCTAAAAAATAAAGGATATATATTCTTATATTAAAAGGTATAATATTTAATACTAAAAATATAACTTTAAAAAAGGATTTTGGACACAGTATGCCAGAACAAGCAAGTTTTAGCCTTGCAATTGAATGTCCACAACTTCTGCCTAATCTTTTCAAATCCCACATTCTTAGAGTAAACTTTATTTTTGTGATATCACCTTCCAACTCCCCGTTTCATATAATATTTTAATTTTTAAATGGATGACATATATAAAAATTATTTTATAGAATACCACCAAATGCCATAATTAAAATGTTTTAACAGTCATTTAAAGGGGTTTTTTACTCTTGTATCATATAATAGTTGATACTGAAATAAAATTTATCAATTCCACTAAATCATTTTATCGAGTGAAATTTATAAGTTGATTTCACATAATTCGACTATAAAATATAACGTATATTATGTGTTTTAAGTAATGCAAAAAATTTGTGTCCACCAATTAAGAAGATACTACATCACTTGTAAATGTAAAGGTATTAGAATGTATCATTGAAAATTTATAATGTATAAATAAATGTGTCACATTTTATAATAAAAATTATCATCATAAGAAACTGTACATGTTTTACAGAGTTACAGGGATGTTGGGCAGGATAGTTCACCCAGATTTAACTTTTGTCATAATTATTTAGGCTAATTATAAGGATATAATTGGATATAACTATATTTCTTTATTTTTTTTATAATATTAAACTATTTTAACTATAAAATTTATATCTCCTTATATATCTTAGATAAATCATTCCATGAGGATTTCATCGACATTCTTTATTTAAATAAAAACTGTTGCACCCAATATTCAACTCTAATAATTAATTAGTATTCATCACGTAGGCTAGCCGCAATTCCAAACGTAATCCCACCATCCATTCATGATGCATTCAGTGCATTAATTCCAATTAATAGATTATTGAAAGGAAGATCTACGTTAAAGAGGGGGAAATGTCGCATTTGGTCCCATAAAAATTTTTTCACTTCAATTTTAATTTCGTTGGAATTCACTGGTCTCATAGCTAGCGGTTTTGATCCCATAAGAATATTATAACCATAATTTTTCGAAAATTTTCATCTCAAATTAACTTATATTATTATAAACTACCATATTTATATTATTTTCTATCTTTCAACTTAGAAATTCCCCTCTGTTTTCTCTCTCAATAAATATTGTATTAGTTTTCTTTGAGGATTATTTTTGCAAATTATGGAATCAAATCTACAAGTTGTCATTTTGTTCTTGCTAACGGTTCAGAATATTTCATTAACTATTAACAGATTTTGATGAAAAATTCCTATGAAACTAAATCTGTCAGTTTTGGGACCTTTTTGACATTGAACAATTCTTATGGGACCAAAAGTGTAATTTTCCCATTACAGAAAGTGCCTATCGTTTTATTTATAATTAAAAGAAAGTCAACTTTCCGTAAAAAAGCAACTACATCTGCATAAGTAATAGATCCCGAGAAATTTTTGATCCTTTAACTCTGGTTAAAAGAAAAGAAAACTGCATAACTAATACATCTCGTGTAATTTTTTTTTTTTTTTAATCAACAAAGTTGAGTACAAGGGGTACTCATCCCTTACAAAAAAGGAAACAAGAACTTGCCAAAATAATTTAATCCACTCCTACACTAGACTGTCAACTACTCTTGATGCAGATAGTTGGATCGGAAGTCCAATCGTTAAAACAATAATGAGTTCTCATTCCGCCCTTAATTTTAATCCAACTCCAAGTTTTGAGTATGAACTGTTCAAAAACATCTTTTATATGCCTTGTAACTCCTTCAAATACCACTCCAATATGCCATTTCCACACGCTCCACACAACTCCTAACCAAAGAGAATTTCAATTTGCTGCTTTGACTCCATTCTGTTTGTATCCAACATGCATTTCAAAGTTAAGGGTAGGGATGATGGTACCTGCAGAATAGATACCCAACCAGCTCCTGACTAATGCCCATAAAGAGTATGTTGAGGTGCATCCAAAGAAATAGATGTTCCTCAGTTTCCTCGGCATCATTACACAATGGACAACTGTTGCTTCCTACGTATACTCCACGTTTAGTAAGATTAACCTTTGTAGGAACTCTACCTTTAAATATTCTCCACGTGAGAAACTTAACCTTCCCGTGTACATTGCATCTCCACATCCAATTCCAAATTTTGTCACCTCTTGATGAGACGCTATCTTGGATTCTTTCTCTCAACACCAGGTATGCTGATTTAACCGAGTATATTCCGTTGCTTTCACAAGTCCAAATCCAATGATCCTTCATGTTAGCTCCCGGTTTGAATGTATTCAAAATACTCGACAATTCCAAAGAAGATGACAATTTCCAATCATATAAATTACGTCTCCACAACAAATTCCAATGCCACTGACCCTCTTCCTCACTACTTTATCTCTTCCCATGGATAACAAAAACAGACGAGGAAATCTCTCGTATAGAGCTATTCCATCTCTCCAAAAACCAATGTCTTCTCCATTACCAAGTTTTTTCTTCAAATTTACCTTCATCCAATCCCCTCTACTCCCTTCAGCAATTTTTAGTAGGTCCTTGAACCATCCCGACCATTTCTGCTTCCCAATTATCCTACCACCACAATCATTCTTCATGCTTGTAATTCTGGCCAGGTCTCCATATTTTGACACTAAAATTTTGTGCCAAAAAAGGTTAGGAGAAGTGAGAAGCTTCCACATCCATTTTCCAAGACGTGCAACATTAAAACATTCAATATCCTTGACACCTAGCCCTCCATTCTCTTTTGCGGTGCAAACCTTTCTCCAGTTAACCCATTTAATCGTTTTCTTCTCCTCACTTTCTCCCCACATGAATCTTCTCTGAATGCTGGTTAATTCTTGAATGATGTTTTTAGGAGCTCGATAGAAGGATAACATGAAGGTTGGAATAGCATTAAGGACTGCATCTGCTATCGACAATTTCTTCAATTTCTACTTGACTAACTTGTTTCGAAGTTTTTCCACCACTGAATCCCATATTCTTCTATCCTTGGTACCTGTACCTACAAGAATACCAAGATATTTAAATGGTAGGTGGCCCAATTTGCAATTGAGGAGTTGTGTTGTTTCAATGCAGGCGCTATCATCTTTGTTGAATAGGAATACTGCACTCTTGAGAAAATTAGTCTTCAACCCCGATGCTAACTCAACCCATCTCAGCAACGCCTTCAAAGTATAAAGGCTTCTCCTGCTGCCATCGTTGAAAAACTTAGCGACGTGCTCTCTTCTAAACATATCTGTTTTGGTTTCTTGAATACATACAAAATCAACAGATTCCTTACTCAAGATTTCTCTGATACCTCTAATTTTATGAACCCCTCCCAATCCTCTAGCATTGATAGACAAAATATTCATAGAAAATCTTTATAAATCACCCCTTATCAGTAGGGTCTGCGTCATCCAGATAGCATCTTCTGTCTCTCAGTTCCATATTAACAAGACTCTCAATATCTTTATCCTTGTTGCCTTCAACTCCTAGCCCCATGAGCTCCCCGACTTCAAGGACTCTTCCCTAGACTTTCTTGGCCAAAACAATCTGTTGCAATTCTCAATTTCAGAGTCTCCAAGAGTAGACCCGCCTGGAGTATAGCTTGAGGAAGAACTAAGATGGATAGTGGATGAAGTAGATTTAGACTTGATTTTTGAATTCCTCGAATTTACCTCTCCCAACCCCTTGTTGTTTTTATCCCAACAATTAAGGATCTCCCCCAATTTTTTTAACTTCTTCCTCTGCTTTCTGTTGGCTTGGCTTTCAAACGGGATATTCTGTGCTACCAAATCCTTTGGGCTTTCTGCCCTTCTTGATCACCTGCTATCAATAAAGTTGGATGAGAGTCTTAGCCCACTATCTTGAAAGTGGGCTCCTCATTTATACTTGAAATGCTAGAGGGATTTAGGCCCATATACTCAAACTGAGGCCCATTACTTGAGTCCGCTAGATCTGGGCCCACTCCATAAGCTCTTTAGGTCCATGGTCCATATAATTTAATGAAATCTCTCAGTATCCTATCTCTGTAAGGAATCGGATGATTCCTCGCACCGCCGCCGCAGATCTTTGAAGTACTCTCCCTGGACTCCCCACACACTTTATCGTAATAAACTATTTTTACCTAACACACTTTATTATCTCAAAATATATCATAATATCCTTAAATACAAATTTTTTTTAATCCACTTACAAATAAATATAATCGTAGGAGTATATATTTTTTTAAAAGTCAACTTCAATTTTAAAAAACCAACTAGTCCTCTACTTGAAGTGGGAGTATATAAGTAAGAGATCTACAAAAAATAACAGCAGGTGTTTATAATGGTGGGAGGTACAAGTGGTGTGAAGCATGGCATTTTCATCATGTTGGTGGCATTCATGATCATCAACGTACAACTCTGTGCAGCTGCGCGCCTCTTGCCGGAAGTACATGAAGGGCGTGAACTCCAGCAAGAGCTAAATCTCGAAACGATGATAGCCGGAATTTTGACCGAGATCGTTTACCTACGCATTGATGACGAAGGATTTGACGTCGGTGTTGGTGGTGGCGGCCGCAAATAGGACCTGAAAACCTACAACTCCGATGGACCACGCTTTCTAACTATGGATTTATCGGAGTCTCTTGCTTTCTTATTTTACATTAACTACCTATATCAGGGTTAAAATACTAAATTACTATATTACACTTCAAATTTATGTAATTCCTGTCACAACCCAAACTACTTACATAATAAATAAATAAAATAAGTATGAGTTACTGTACATATTTTGTCTTTTTTTAATATAATTATTATTACTAATTCCTTTTATAATAATCCTAAAAATGATATTAAATTCTGATGATAAATATTAAATATATGAGCAAAATAGACCATAAATCACAACCGTCTGATTTTTTTATACTAAAATAATGTTCGACCTCGTATTACATAACCTATCTTATTTTATTGAAATACTATAACCTAACAAATGACAGTTAATTTATAGAAGATCACAAAAATATTGAAGTAAAATGATATTGAGAAATTGGACAAAAAGATTGAAAAAGGGACTTAAATGATAAGTAAAATGATAAAAGTATCAAAATTTGACAAAAATAATTAAAATTAAATTTAAAAAAAGGACCGAAAAATAAATAAAATTTTAATTTTAGTCCCATAACTTGATTGCAGGAATTTCCTGTTTAAATATGAACTATTACTCTTTTTGATGAAAAATATTTTTCTCCACTGGAATTTGTAAAAATTACAATACAATAAAATTTTTCAAAGAGTAATACTTTCAGTTCTAAAAAACAGTTCAATAATGTAATTTCTCGTGTACTGAAAATGGTGCAATGAATAATTTGTGCACATTAAAAGTTCTTATACCGTTTTAATTAGATTGATTTGAAAAAAGAAAAGAAAAGAAAAGAAAAGAAAAGGCAGCATTTTGACAGCAAACAGCATTTTGACAGCAATCTAGGAATAGTGCCCAAACTTTTACAAATACAACAATAATACTTTAATAATTGGTCGACCCGTCTCACACGAGACTTTGTCTAATAGAAACTGGGACAATTTCAAATTTAGTCTTCTAAGAATTGCTCAATGCCCAAATGGTCCCAAAACTTGCAGATTAAGTCCCATAGAAATTTCTTCACCAAAATCAGAAAATTTTGAGCCGTTAGCGGACCAAAAGTGCAACTTGCAGATTTGGTCTCATATTTTTTTGATATTTGCAAAAATAGTCCCAAAAATAAATGATTTTAAAATTCTTATGGGACCAAAACCGCCACCGTTAAGTAGTCCATCCAAGGTTTTAACGGAAAAGAACAGAAAGTAAAAGGAGAGAACTAAAAGTGCTAGCTATGAGACCAATTTTATTCGATAGGATTAAAATTGAAATGAAGGAATTCTCCCAAAAATGAAAATTTTCCAATAGAAACTAGTATTTATATTTCAATAAAATTGATCATCCATTTATTTAATTAGGTACGAATTGTTAACGGACTATTGTCACTTTTAATCTATATTATGTAACGTTATTTTTTAATTAAATATGAAAGAATCTTACCGTGAGAATGTGATGACCCTCTTAATAATGGTAAAGACTTAGAGACCGTGTCACAAAATGATTTTTGTAAAACAAATAAAAAATAATAACTTTTTTAATGTAAATTGATATCTAATTAATAAAAAGTGATAATAGTGCAATAAATTATTTTATAAATAATTTATAGTACAAATGAAAAGTGATAACATATAAAAGAAAAATAATAATAATATTATTATAAAAAAAGTGAAACTAACACGTTAAGAAAGCATAAAATAATCTCATATGACATGGACCCACCCAAAAACTCCCCCTTAATAATTAACCGTACCTGTATAATTGATATCTGTATTTAGCTTAACTATAGGTTTTATGGATTTGAGAATAGCAACTAAAGCTCCTAATTAATAAATTTATTTATTATTAAGAAGTATGGGTTGATAAAGTAAATAACATAAGTTTGATATGTAATATAGCAATCAACCATTTGAAGCCACAGAAGTATTATCTGAAAGTATGAAAAAATCCATGCATGCATAGAATGAAGCATGGTCCTTCAATTATTATTTCTGATGAGACCGCCCTAGTTGCCTCCCCCGGGAATTTCATGAGGGAGCATACCCCCTATTGGATCGGTGATTAGACCGGTGACTATACCGCCCAATGCATTGAACACACCGGAAATGATCATTTCGAAGCCACTCCCACCACCATTGCCAAACACAAGATTACCTTCTCCACCTTGCAAGACCCCTCCAGCTTCACAGACTTGTACGTTGATGATGAGGAATATCACCAACATAATGCACCAAATGCACTGCTTCACCACACTTGTACCTCCCACCATTTCTGATTCCTTCACTATAATTATAAACACCTGCTTCTTTTAATCGTAGATACTGCTCGTAAGTGCTCTATGTCTCATATATATACTCCCAACGACAAGTTCTTTTTCACCAAAAGTTGACTCTTTTTTTTTTTTTTTAACTATAATACTATTAATATAGTTCGTAAGTAAACGAAGATTTATAAAATTAAACCTAGAATAATAAATCTAAAATAACCATAGCCTGAAGAAGTTTACATGGATTGTTTGTAAGTCAATTTTTTTATTAATACAAGTAGTTATTCTATTTACTTTTAAGAGTTTTTTTGTAAATATCAAAATTAATCCTGTAAGTATGATATTTTTCAACTTTAGTCCTTTATCATTTGTAATTCTCAATTTTTAGTCCTATAAATTTAAAAAAAATAAAAAAAAACTAGAGGACGACGTGAGTAATTTTTTTTAGGATTTATTATTTTAATTTAGTTAGTTTTTCGGACTTCCCATGGGTATTATTAATTTTCAGTCTCCATTAATCATATTTCTATGGGCCGTATTTGATGCAGTGATAATAAAAATTAAAAGAAAAAATATTAAGCTAAAATATGATTGGAGGATGACATGAGGAGTGAAGAATTAGATTAGAGATTAGGCAGAGTTTGGCATAATAAAATTCAAGCAGAGTAGAAATTATGACACCTATGTACGTGATTGCCTACGGCCTACCCTACTTCCTATTATCCTATACATCGGAGTGGGAGTTGAAATTTTGAGATACAAAATACTTATTTTAATAGATTTCTTATACGTGTGATCCTCGTTTCAAATTGATGTTTTATTTTGTATCATCATACTCTTTAGGTGAATGACTAGTATTATTACTTCTTTCAAATAAATATCATTTTGTATTATGGATTTAATAGTTATTTTTAGAGTATAATTTTATATGTTATGATATATGGAATATAGAATCCCGGCTCGAAGTAGGAAGCCTGAGGTTCAAAATTTTCAACTCTACTACTCAAGTATATAGGGAAGTAGGCATTTTGGGCATCATATTTTTTAGATTTTAAAACATAAATTGTTCCGTATTATTTTATTTTATTCCAAAAGGTCAAAAAATAGTTAGGACATTTATTTTCATCCCAAATTTTTAATTTTGCTCCGCTTTTGTCCCAAAACAATATTTTTGTATTAATTTCGTCTCATAATTTTGTAAAAGCACCGATTCACTCTCAATCCATGGAATTAGAAAAATTGAACATTTCTAAGTAAAAAGACCATTTTGGTGGGATTTAAAAGTTATGAGACTATTTTGGATAAATTTTAAAATTTGAATAAAGTAAATTTGTATGAGACATTTTAATTTTAAACTCTAATTTCTACTTATTCATTGAATTTTAATGAAAATATCATAATGGGTCCTCTAAGTATAGTCAATTTCATCTTTGGTTTTTTTTATTTGCAAATTTCAATTTTCATCAATTTTTTTCAATTTTAATCCTTTTTCCTAAATTTAATATCCAATACATGTACCAACTAATCTTGTTTTTTGGTACTACGATTCTCATGCACCCACATGGCCATGCAACAACTTCAACTAATACTGTTTATATGAGATCATATAACATCAAATTAAATATGTGAAATAGGAGATATAATATTAAAATAATGATTGTTATTCATTAGGTCTTCGTTCAATGAATAATCATTTGTGATCTATTTATACGTATTCATTTGTTCCTTGTTTCACACCAATCCACTCCCTACTCCAGTAGGTTAAAAGGACAAAAATTGTAGAATTTTAAAAAGTTAATGGATCAATTTAAAAAACTAGCAAATATGTAGACTAATTTCAAAATTATGTAAACTTAACGGACTAAAAGTTTTACTTTCCCATTTTTATAATTTAAGTTGCAAACATTTCCTTTGTAAGTCAATTTTTATAAATTGTTCCGTATTATTTTATTTTATTCCAAAAGGTCTCAAAATAGTTAGGACATTTATTTTCATCCCAAACTTTTAATTTTGCTCCGCTTTTGTCCCAAAATAATATTTTTGTATTAATTTCGTCTCATAATTTTGTAAAAGCACCGATTCACTCTCAATCCATGGAATTAGAAAAATTGAACATTTCTAAGTAAAAAGACCATTTTGGTGGGATTTAAAAGTTATGAGACTATTTTGGATAAATTTTAAAATTTGAATAAAGTAAATTTGTATGAGACATTTTAATTTTAAACTCTAATTTCTACTTATTCATTGAATTTTAATGAAAATATCATAATGGGTCCTCTAAGTATAGTCAATTTCATCTTTCGTTTTTTTTATTTGCAAATTTCAATTTTCATCAATTTTTTTCAATTTTAATCCTTTTTCCTAAATTTAATATCCAATACATGTACCAACTAATCTTGTTTTTTGGTACTACGATTCTCATGCACCCACATGGCCATGCAACAACTTCAACTAATACTGTTTATATGAGATCATATAACATCAAATTAAATATGTGAAATAGGAGATATAATATTAAAATAATGATTGTTATTCATTAGGTCTTCGTTCAATGAATAATCATTTGTGATCTATTTATACGTATTCATTTGTTCCTTGTTTCACACCAATCCACTCCCTACTCCAGTAGGTTAAAAGGACAAAAATTGTAGAATTTTAAAAAGTTAATGGATCAATTTAAAAAACTAGCAAATATGTAGACTAATTTCAAAATTATGTAAACTTAACGGACTAAAAGTTTTACTTTCCCATTTTTATAATTTAAGTTGCAAACATTTCCTTTGTAAGTCAATTTTTATAAATTGTTCCGTATTATTTTATTTTATTCCAAAAGGTCTCAAAATAGTTAGGACATTTATTTTCATCCCAAACTTTTAATTTTGCTCCGCTTTTGTCCCAAAATAATATTTTTGTATTAATTTCGTCTCATAATTTTGTAAAAGCACCGATTCACTCTCAATCCATGGAATTAGAAAAATTGAACATTTCTAAGTAAAAAGACCATTTTGGTGGGATTTAAAAGTTATGAGACTATTTTGGATAAATTTTAAAATTTGAATAAAGTAAATTTGTATGAGACATTTTAATTTTAAACTCTAATTTCTACTTATTCATTGAATTTTAATGAAAATATCATAATGGGTCCTCTAAGTATAGTCAATTTCATCTTTCGTTTTTTTTATTTGCAAATTTCAATTTTCATCAATTTTTTTCAATTTTAATCCTTTTTCCTAAATTTAATATCCAATACATGTACCAACTAATCTTGTTTTTTGGTACTACGATTCTCATGCACCCACATGGCCATGCAACAACTTCAACTAATACTGTTTATATGAGATCATATAACATCAAATTAAATATGTGAAATAGGAGATATAATATTAAAATAATGATTGTTATTCATTAGGTCTTCGTTCAATGAATAATCATTTGTGATCTATTTATACGTATTCATTTGTTCCTTGTTTCACACCAATCCACTCCCTACTCCAGTAGGTTAAAAGGACAAAAATTGTAGAATTTTAAAAAGTTAATGGATTAATTTAAAAAACTAGCAAATATGTAGACTAATTTCAAAATTATGTAAACTTAACGGACTAAAAGTTTTACTTTCCCATTTTTATAATTTAAGTTGCAAACATTTCCTTTCAACGATTGTCAAATTACTTAACTATTCCAACCTTAATTCAAGAAGACTAATTTAACTTTTCATCTTTAAATATTCAATAGGCTTTTTAATTAAAATTTTCACAAGTATGAGGTTACTTCGATGTGATTCCAAGCTCCGTAAAAGATAAAATATAATGTGAGATTGTTTCAAATAATGAGATTGTGATCATATGAACATACAAAATAATAATATTTTTACTTCAGTGTGATTCCAAGCTCCGTAAAAGATAAATAATAATGTGAGATTGTTTCAAATAATGAGATTGTGATCATATGAACATACAAAATGATAATAATTTTAATAAAAGTAAACTATACACAATAGATGAAAAGGGATAAATAGGAGGCTCCGGGAATGCTTACGTGACGTTTTGACTTCCCCATTGTGTCCACATTGTCGTTTTGACTTCCCTTATTTTCTCTCTCTAAGCTAATCACTGTACTTTATAAAAAAATTACGCGGTATCACCAAACTCCTTTTCTTTCCCCCTCCTTCTCTCTCCTCTGTTTTACTCCCTTCGCCTGTGTTCTTTCTATCTTCTTTTTCAGTTCTTGGGGATCTGAGATTAAACAGTAATTGAGTGTGTGTATATTTGACCTGAGATTTAGGGCGTCGCATTCGCCCTAGCACATTGCAGACTTTTCTTGAATTGGAATACCAGGAAAGGAATTGGGGAGTTCAATAGGTTGGAATACCAGGAAGGAATAGGGAAGTTCAATAGGATTTCTGGACTTTTTAGTCCGTCTCAATATAAAGTGTATATTCCAATTTTGTAGATGGAATCCACAAATACAATTCTCACTATACATTAAAATATTATCTCTCTCAATTATATATATATATATATATATATATATATATATATATATATATATGGGATGGATTTGATTTTATTTAGTTATTGCCACGTGAACTGCCACCCAAGCTAGAACCGTCGGAAATTCTGAGACCCTCCGTTTCATTTCAAGCTTTAACGTTTGCTTCTTTTTTTATAGATATTAAATAAATATAATATTTTAGTGTGTAGTGGGTTGAAAGATATAATATTATATATTGTGAAGTGATCATTGTATTAGTATTGTGTGTGGGTGCCATGTAAATATACCTCGAGTTTCATAATCGCTAAGACGTAGAGTATTTAAATCTGCCTTAGCTCTATACATGTACGGGTGGTTCGGGTACCCCAGAACTTCAGATAAGAAGGAATAGGGGGGATGGTCGGTGCAAGGCCAGAAATTGGAACACATTGATTCCGCTCGTTCCCGTCCTTCACTTCAGGGCCTGTCCCTCGGTGTAGTCAGTACTCCATACAGGAGGATCTTATGGCTCGAATACCACTTCGTAAGAATTAAGAGGTTGGAGGGATATGTGTAGGTATTTGTGGACGGGTGTAGGAATTTGTGAGTTGGGTGGGCAAAATGTGATAGAAGGAATTTGAGGAAGAGAACAAGGTTTAGGATAAAACACACTTTATTAAACTTTTTGTTGTGTACTACTTCTTCTACATCAAAATGTTACACCATCCACCTATTTATACTATCCAATGGTGGATTCTCAAGCATTCTAGATAATTCTGCATTATTTCCATCCTAATTAATCTAGATAATTTTTTCATTTGATCACATATCATTATTCAAGATCATTCATTTATCCACATTATTCTAGATCTTTCTCTCATTTTCTTAAAGTCCAACTATCTCCACCTTCTAGTTTATTCTATATATTATCTCAAATATTCTAGAATTATCATGACATCTCCACAAAATTAAGTTTAATATTCAACAACCACTACCGGCCAAATTACCGACCGCGTCGATAACACCACCAATCACTCCCCCGACCCCACCGACCAAACCTCCCAGGAGATCGGGGAAGGCTCCGATCAAATCGCCCACGCTACCGCCCAAGATATCGCCTAAGATGTCATCTTGCAAGAGACGCGCAGCTTCACAGAGTTGTACGTTGATCAGGGACGGACCCATTCAAGGGCTAAGGGGTGCACTGGGCCCCACTGAACTTTCTAAAATAATTAGTATATATATAGTTAAGGGGTCTACTATTCGATTCTCCATGCCTACCGCCGAGCTATTTTGCAACTTTTCCCTCTATTATTATTTGTTTTTAAAATTTTATTTCTTTTCTTCATTAAAAAAAAAACTTTTAAATTATACAACCATAATTAAAATTAATTATATTTTTTCCCTTTTCTTCATATTTTTTTCTCCATTATGGATTATTTATTATTAAGATTTATAATTTTTTTCCCTTTTCTTCATATTATAATTAAAATTATTAATATTTTTTCTCTGTTATGATTATAATTTATAACGATGTATTTTTATTAGTTATTAAACTTTTTCATTATTTTATAATTAGTGAATTATTTATAAACACTCTATCTTATGGAATAAGCTATTTTCATTAATATTTAATATTGCAATTAATTTATTTGATTTATAGGCCCCTGGACAAAATTCTAGGTCCGTCACTGACGTTGATGATGATGAATATCACTAACATAATGCAGCAAACGCCCAGCTTCACTACAGTTGTACCTTCCACCATTTCTAGCCTACACTATAATTATAAAGGCCAACTTCTTTGATTGTATTGCAAATTGTAGACAGATGCAGCAGATATGTGCTCAATTACTTATATATATACGCGTACTCCCACCTCATTTGCACGAAAAGTCGATTTTTCACCACAACTCTGACTTTTTTTTTTCTATAAATACTGTCAATAGAGTAAGTAAGCATACAAGATTTATAAGACCTAAACCTAGAATAATAAATGGAAATAAATATAGCCTCGAATTTTACATTGATGTAATATCTTAATATATATAATTGAGAAGTAGTTGCCTTATTTAGCTTTTAAAAAACACACATGTCGCAAGCTTATGCTTCTTCTAAACAAAAACTTATATGTGTTGTATTTTCATTGGTTGAGAATTTATTAGGGTTATTAATTTTTTAAATTTTATTTTGAACTTTAATTTTTTAAATGAGTTATACATAGTACTTTATTTAATTTTATACTTTTTTCATTTATTATATATAAAATGTACTGTGTATGATAAAATGAAATTGCATGATGCACATAGACTTATTTGAAATATATTTATTAGTAAATTAAAATTAATAAAATTTGCAACTAAATTAGAATTATTGCAATTAGTTATGAATATGCATAGTTAAAATTAACACAATTTTTATATATAAAATTAATATTACCACTAAATACAAAAAAAATACATCTATTAAAAAACTCATACATTATTTAATTATACTAAAATAATTTGTTATAAAAAAAGTAAAAATTGGGTGTATAGATACTTTCATATCCACATGTATATAAGAAATCAATTAATACTCCTGTCCCATGGGAACGTTGGTATTTGTTCTTTTTTTCACGTAAATTAAGAGATACTCCCTCCCATCCCAAAGATATTGCCACACTTTTCTTTTTGGGTTGTCCCACAAAAATTGACATATTTCCTTTTTAAGAATATGGGACCCACAAAAAAACCATTTATTTATTTACATTGGTCCACACACACATCACACTCACCATTAATACAACTACCCACTACACATTAAATATTATTTCTCTCACTTCACTTTATATTAAATTATTATACTCCTTAATCTTCGTGCCCAAAAATGTGTCAATATATCCGGGACGGAGGGAGTATAATAATATTTTAATGTGTCGTGAAGTAGGAGAAATAATATTTTAATATAAAATCGATAATTGTATTATTATTGTGTATGCCCCATGGAGATATATTAATTACTCCATCCATCTCGGATATTTTTACCCATTTGTACAGGCACAAAGAATAAGACGTTTTATTTTTTTAATATATAATGTAAGAAAAAATAGGGATAAATTAGTAATTTAAAAATAAAAAAGTAAATAAAATTATTGGGAAAGATGAATAAAATGTAAAAAAGTAATTAAAGTTATTGGGATGGTAAAAAATTAGTAATAAAATATTATGTATTTTTTACCATAAATAGAATGGGTAAAAATACGTAGAACGGAGGGAGTATTTTGTATGAGTTCCTCTACTAAAAAAAGAAATATACACTTTATATTGTGACGAACCAAAATAACAAAATACGTAGTTTTAATAGGACTGATGGAGTAATATAAATTAGAAGAATGTAATAAACAAAATAAAACATATAATATGTATATAATTTTTTTTATTAAAGATATAAAGTTGACTAACAGTATATAAATATATTTGTATTTATTAAACAAAATATTTCAAACGTAAAATAAAATTTTTATAATCCCGCGTAACACGCGGGTATTATATTAATAATATATATAATTAAAGTGAATTTATAAAGAGATAAGTATCATGTGGCTTGAAATACCCTATTATTATAATACTATTATTACACTTCTAACTTATGTAATTTACTGTAACAACCCATACATCTCGATAAATAAATAAATAAATAATTTAATAAGAGCTTTAGTTTTATTTTCCTGGCGATTATATATTGTGATTCACTAGTCGATTAAATATGTAGTTAAGCTCAATACAGATATCTAAGAGTTTAAAACATAAATCATCTCATATCTTTTTACTTTATTAGAAAATGTTCCAAAACAGTTAAACATTCAATTTTGTTCCAAACCTTTTAGTTTTTCTTTGATTTCATTCCAAAACAATATTATTTATTCTGGACTATTGGACGATTACGGATTAAAAAAGTTTCATGGTGTAGCAATATGTGTTGCTGGTCTTGTGATGGTTGTTTTTTCAGACGTGCATTCGGCAGATAATCAAGTAAGTGTTATTCTGTAGTAGCAAAAATCTTACGTGAGACTGGCACACTTTTTCTTGATCGGGTATCAATTTTTCCTTTTAGAATATAATAGCATATCAATTTAAGATTTATATTTTATTTTCAGAGTTTAGTAAAAAGAAAAAATTAGAATTAATTATTTTAATTTAATGAGTATTTAGGACTTTCCGAGGGTATTAATCAGGCCTACCTTCATGAATTACGTTTGAGCCGCCATTAATGTGATACGAGGAGAATTTTATTAGAGATTAAGTAGAGTGTTTGGCAGAATAAGTTTAATGAAAGAGTGGAAATTGTAACACCATATATATCAATGCCTATTTTCGCTCTGTACATTTGAGTGGCAGAGTTGAAATTTTGAAATGCAAAATACTTATTTTATTAAATTGCTTTTATATGGGACAATTTTTCAACTCTACTGCCCAAATATATAGGAAGCATTCTGGGTGTCACAATTTCAAACTAGCCACAAAATTTTGGGGTAAATAACCCATATTCCCTCGAGGTTTGTCAAAACTACCAAATAAATCTATTAGTTTGAAAAATTACTATTATCCCCTTTGACTTGTATTTGATTTGAACATAAACAAAAATGTCTATTCTTAAAATAAAGAGAGAAGAAAATAACACCAACGCCTATATTTTTAACTTGTGAATTAAATCTTTAACCCTTATCATATTCATAATTAAATAATTCAACAGCAACTCTCATATTAATCAACTCAATTTCTCTCCCTCAGTCTCCGTTGTACGAGGAGTTGAATGAATATTTGTACCGGTCATATTGGAACTCTGTTGATAAAAAAGCTTAATTACTCAATGGCACATTTGTCTCTTGATATGTTACAGGCTGTGTGATAAAGCTTCACATTTGATAAAATTGAAACTCAATATTAGTAAATAAAATCATTAATTCACAAGTTAAATGGGTATTGATGTCATTTCTCTCTTTTTATTTTAAGAAAGAGTATTTTTGTAAATGTTCAAATCTAATATTTACAAGTCAAAAGGTGTAGTCCGTTATTTTTCAAAATAAAAAATTTACTTGGTAGTTTGGACAAATCTTAAGGAATGTGTGTAATTTATCCTAAATTTTATTCTACCAATCCCCAGCGCTGTAAGATCTTCTATTTCAATTTTTTAATTATTCTAACGAAGAAATAGAAAAATAGGGAATTCGAATTTTACTTTTATTTTTCACGCCATAAGATCTTCTGCAACTCTAGTTTAAATACATAATCAACCCCCCCCCCCCCCCCTCTTTTGTTTATTTAATTTAGTTGAATAAATCTGTTTTACCAATCTATGTGGATACGACCCTACTTATCACTATCTCTAGTAGTATTTTAGTGGGTTTATTATTTGTTGGTTTCGACATCTACCAGAAGGTATTTTGGGCATCATATTTTCTAGATTTTCAAACATAAATTGTTCCATATTATTTTACTTTAATTAAAAGGATTCAAAATAGTTAGGACATTCATTTTTATCCTAAACTTTCAAGTTTAGCCCCGTTTTCGTCCCAAAACAAATTTTTTTTATTACATTTACTCATCCGTTAGGGAGGAAGGCCTATTGCCAACACGCAAGTTCATGTGCCACATTACAAACAATAATTATGTAATGAAGTCTGTACCAGTGATTTGTGAATAAACTCATCCGTTAGGGAGGAAGGCCTATTGCCAACACGCAAGTTTACTCACATCACTTACAAACCAATAATGGAGGCTGCGGGAATTTTTACCAATTCCCTCTCCCACTTAGTTATTTAAAACCGAGGGTTTTTACATGCATATAATATTCGGAATAATATACGCAATCCTAGCATGCTCCTATCACGGCACATAAGGCAGTAAATCCCAAAGAGTCATGCATACATATATAACAATAATCAATAATTAAATCAATCATTAACAGTTATATATCAGCGAATTCGATTGTTCGCCATCAGGCACGAATATCAGCAAAGACTTCCAAACTATCAAACTTTTGAAATTTCCAGATTGTCCAATTTTCGAAACCATCGATATCGACCGTCGATGTTGTCCAGATTATCAAAATCATCGATATCGACTAGATTATCAAATATTCGAAAAAAAACAAGATTATCAACATTCCAAAACTATCGATATCGATCGTCGATATCGTCTAGATTATCGAAATCATCGATATCGACGAGCAACCATATACAACAATAATAGATAATTAAATCAATTATGTCAGTTATATATTAGGAATTAATTCAACATCCATATATAACAATAATAGACAATTAATTATAGCAGTTATATATTAGGAATTAATTCGACATCCATATATAACAATAATATACAATCTATTATGGCAGTTATATATTAGGAATTAGTTTTCCTAAAATTGGATGTCTTATCCAACACTCTAGCAATACATGCATATAATATACCAAATATAATACGCAATCTAGCATGCTTCTATATAAGACAATAAATCATAGAGATCAGGCATCCATATATATATAACAATAATAGACAATTAAATCAATTATGACAGTTATATATATTAGGAATAAAAACGCCTCTAAATTTTAATGTCTTGTCCGACACTCCTACTGTGGAATCGATGCCTTACGCAACAAGCAGGATTGCTTGTGCCCCAAGACGTCCATCGTCATATCCCACCATCAATCGTGTCAGGGAGCGCTCCAAGTGCCTTGACGAGTGCCCCTCGCCCGGACTGTCGCTCGTCCAAGGGCCCACTTGCATGGAACCAAGTTCAGCCCAACGCGCAACACCAAACTACACCAACTGTCATTCGTAGTTCGAAACTGCAAGAACCTCAGAATCCAATCTCCACCGTCCAGAATCTACTCCTGTAATCCATGAACGTGCTGTCCAAATTACAGGTCGATCCAACGGTTATGTTGTGAGAAACGGGTCTTTTCCCTCAACTGCGCAAAACAGAATCGCCCAAAAATCTGCTTCTGTTTTCAGCGTAATCCCAGCACGACAACGCTCCAAATTCAATCTCCACCGTTCAGATTGTACATCCACAAGATCTGAACGTGCTAACCAAATTACAGCTCGATCCAACGGTTAATTTCTGAGGAACGGCTCTTTTCCCTGGACTGCACAAAACAGAATCGCCCAAAAATCTGCTTCTGTTTTCAGCGTAATCCTAGCACGAAAAAGCTCCAAATTCGATCTCCACCGTTCAGAATGTACATTCACAAGATCTGAACGTGCTGACCAAATTACAGCTCAATCCGACCGTTGAAACTCCGGTAATTGCATCTGCAATATCACTGCGCTGGATTTTCTCTCAAAAACGTGATTCTATTTTTGCCCTCTTTTTCTTCTTCCTTGCATGTGAAATTGACGAACAGTTTTCGTCGAATCCTCTCACACACAACCATGGACGAATAGATATGATACAGGGTATATATCATATAGGGATATTCATGGTTTGCGCAATAAAACCAAAACCCTAAACATGTGATCCTAATTCCGAAAAATTAATCACATAAACCCTAGCCTAACGTGTCACGCTTCACCACGAAACCGAAGCTCTGATACCAATTGTTGGCTTTCGATCGTTTGGTTAACGTGACCCGTTAGGGTTCCATGTATTTCTAACAAGCAGCGGAAGCAAGTAAACATGAAACACATTACCTTTCACCAAGGGTTGATGTAGAGGTTGAATTCTCGCTGGCAGACTGCGCAGTCCCACGAGAATAGCCATAAGTTCCTCTTCTGATGTCGGAATTGAGTGAACTTTATGCTCAGACGATCCTCTCTTCGACGGCTTTCCGTCAGTATATAATACATCAAAATCGGATAACTGTACGATTTTATATGAATTTTGTAACATGACAAACTGCAGCAGCAAACGACCTTCCGGTCTTCTGCTGTATGTCCCAAGTCGATCTCGACGTCGTGTGGGCGACGATCTACGAGACCTACTCAATCTGCTATCAACCCTCATCACACGTGAATAATGAATTAGATTAGGGTTCCAGATAAGCTGAGGTGACTTATATACATGGGCTACAGCAGGGACCAGGAGGAGAAATTGGGTTGGGCCTCCATTGGGCTTAAGTATCCAAGCTTAGCCCAAAGCTTATACTTAAGTCCAATAATAATAATATATTCCACTAAAATATTATTACTGCACTACCGTACCAATCCCAAAATTACGTTTTGGGCTCCTTCTTATTATGAGCCCGTTAGTCTCCCCATGTTTAAGATATACAATGTCCATTAATTAATATAAGTTACTGACAACTCAATTAATTAATATCTCATCCAAGAGTAGTACCACTCAACCTCATTATCATGCCGGAATAAATTCCACCTGCAGGGTTTACATGATAATCCTTATGAGCTCCTCAAGGGGACATCATCAACCTATGACGGACACGGATTCCTTCTACAATCAACAGCACACCATAGATACAGCACTATTTCCCAACTCACCGAGTTTTTTGATTTAATTGCATCTAAATCTCACCCATTGATGAATCAAAGAAATATATACTGCCCTACCTGTCGAGGTTATTGTATAGGGATTAAGAGCACGAACATCCATAATAACAGAGATCAAGTTCTTCTATAAGTCAGTATAAGTTGAACGATCTCATGTGGTCCTGCTCAATACACATAAGTGCACTAGAGTGATTCTATAGCCAAGACAAGCTAATACCAAACCACACTACAACCATCCCGATAGAGAGTCCCCGTCTATCTCGGTTATGAGCATCTGTTTATACTTTATAAGGAAACCGATAATATGATCTTCCGCGTGTTGTCGCACAACATATTATCTACAGTATAAAGTAAGTGGACTATTGCATCGAACATATAAATAAATTATAAGATGCAATCATTTAATCATATGATTCTAATTTCAAATTAATTGTTATAACATTGTTCATACTAAACCTAGACTTTTAGTATACAATCCAACAATCTCCCACTTATACTAAAAGACTATGTTGTTTTGTCTTCCGCCATACATCTGATTCCCACTCCCACTACACGACCATTAAAAGCTCTCGCCTTAAGGTCATTGTTAATGGATTTACTAGGTTATCATCCGATGCAATCTAGGTGACAACAACCTTCCCCTCATCATACGATTTCTCGTAACAGGTGGTACTCGCGCTCCATGTGTTTAATTGCCTTATGGACTTGTGATTCCTTCAAGTTTGCAACTGCACCAATATCATCAATATAAATTTTGATATCCTTGGGCAAACTTAGAAACACTACAAAGTCCATCATGAAGTTTCTAGAGTCATACAGATACATTGGTTGCCTCATAGGCTCCAATTTATCATCTTTCCATATGGAGTCCGAAGTCTGAAATATATTTCTATATAACACTCCTCCACATTATGACTCAACTTCCTAAAATTAAACACATAACCTTGAGGTGGATTTACTGCCGTCCAATCTGACTAAAAAATCCGAATCTACGTAATCCACAAGAAGCAGTGAATTTGCCCAGTAAGCTTACATATAATTTCCAGTCCTTCTCAGGCACTTCATATATGTCTTACCACAGTTCATCATTCTTGTTCCGGGTTACGTTGATACCCACTGTTCATGCGTTCAGCAAAATAGATATCCATTCTCGCGCATAGCATTCCTAAGATTAAGCTTCCTTATTCGCCGAAGCATAAGGAACCGCTTTCATCACCTTTATCTTCCTTTTGTGTCTCAAGACATATTTTCTTAGATAAAGTCACATGCTAAACGAGTAAGGATCGTATCATTCATGAAGCTTGAGACAAGCATAATATCCTTTCTTGTGATCCGTATTACCGTGATCAAAAGGATATTTTTGCTCTTCTTAAGTCCTTCATTTCATACCGCTTTATTATCCATACACATACGCCCGACAATACTCTTTCATTGTCTCCAATGAGCAAGATAATATCTATGTATAGTACAAATAATACCACCACGTTTTCATCACTCTTTTCAATACACAAGACACATCCGCGCATTGAATAAATCCATATCTTTGGATTTTCTCATCAAAACGGATGTTTCATGATCTTGAAGCTTGCTTTAGTCCATCGATGTACACTTTTAAGCTTCCTATCACAATGCTCTTAGCCCTTTGCAATAAATCACTCTGGTTGCTTCACATAGATGTTTTCCTCAAGACTTCCAATTAAGAAAGTTGTCTTGACATCTATTTGTTATCCCTCATATTCCATATGAGTAGCAACATATAAAAGAATCCGGATCAATATAGGCACAGCTACCGGCGAACGTGGGAATAAACATCTATTTGTTATCCCTCATATTTGGGCTTAAAAATTCCATCCTTGGAACGTGTAACCATTCGATGGGTGGGAATACGTGGCGCTGGTGGCGCTGGTGGCCGAGGAGGCGTGGGGATACGCTGCACCGGTGAGGCCGGTGGTACAGGCTGTGGAGGTTCTGTTCGAACTAAGGGTTGCCCTGCAGGCGCAGGCACTGTATTCAGAGGAGCTTCATCAATTGGTTCAGTGTCAAGATGAAGATGAGGCGAAGTGGGTGGGCCGATCACCCCATCACATGAAGAAATCGGATCCAAGAAGACGAATATTGGTAAATCAGGTGCTGATTGAGCAGTGCTGCCAGAGAAAGGAAAAACACGTTCATCGAACTGTGCATGCCTGGTGATATAAATGCGTGCGGAAGAAGGATCGAAGCACCGAAAACCCTTGTAAGTACTACTGTAACCAAGAAATATGCATGGGCGACTGCGAGGAGATAGCTTGTTTGCAGCATAGTCCCGAAGAAAGGGAAAAACCCTGCACCCGAAGGGTTTAAAGAGACCATAATCTGGCACACTGTGAAATAGTAATTCAAACGGAGATTTACTATCCAAGATAGGAGACGGCAGCCTGTTAATAATGTAGACGGCAGTGGCAAAGGCATCAAACCACAGAGCAGCAGGGCCAGAAGCATGAAATAACATAGAAAGACCTATTTCAGTGATATGTCGATGTTTGCGCTCAGCTCTACCATTCTGTTGCGGAGTGTAAGGGCAAGATAATCGATGGAGAATGCCATGGTGATTAAAGAACTCATTCACTCGTTTGTTAACAAATTCAGTGCCGCCATCAGATTGGAAATTTTTAATAGAGCGAGAGAACTGATTACACACAAAGGTGTGAAATCGAACAAGTACATCATAAAAATCAGATTTCGCACGTAGGGGATAAAGCCATGAAAAACGTGAGAAATCATCAACAAATAACGCATAATAACGATACCCTTCAGAAGAAACAACGGGAGCTGGGCCCCACAAATCACAGTGAACTAAATCAAGAACAAGCGAAGCACGTTTTTCATTGATAACAAAAGGGAGTTTCTTACTCTTAGCCATCTGGCAAGAAGAGCAGACAGTAGGGTTCGGCAACAGAGAAGTAACAGATAAGTGTCCCATTTTATTCAACAAAGAAATAACAGTATGAGAAACATGTCCTAGACGCAAGTGCCACAGATCAAAACTTGCATGTAAATCTTTCTTTCGAAGAGCAGCAACAAGAGCTGAGCTCCCTTCGTCCAAAACATAGAGACCATTCTTACACTTTCCCCGAGACAGAACTGCCTTGGCCAACCGATTCTGAACAATGAAGGACTTATCAGAGAATAACACATCAACATCATAATCGGCAGTCAGTTTACTAATAGATAACAAATTTTTTGTGAGGTTGGGCACCACCAAAACATCCAATAAGTCAAGTTGAGGCAAAATATGACGCGTACCAACATGCGAAATATTCAAAGAGCTACCATTACCAACAGTGACAGAGTTATTACCAGAATAGGGCTCAAACGAGTCCAATTGAGTGTTGGATGGAGTCATATGTGCCGAAGCTCCGGAATCAACATACCAATCCGAAGAGGGAGAAGACACATTGCAAGTAGCGTGAAACGCTTGAGCAAGGTTAGCAGTGTTATGTGGCAAAGCAGCCCTGGAGCGTGCATCATTTTGGAGCTGCAAGAAACGGGGGCACTTGTCAGCATAGTGCTCCCCCCGACAAAGCTGGCAACGGGGCGTAAACTGGCGCCTACCCCCGCGGTTGGGACCAGCACCACGGCCTCCACGATGCTGGGTAGAAGAGAGGAGCCCGCCACCCCGTGCATGCTGCGGAGCAGAGGACCGCGAGCGATCAGCAGCATCGCCGGCGGCCACAAAGGCAGCAGCTGGAGCCGAGACAGCCTGGCGATCCATGGCGCGGCTCATCAAATCAAATTGGACTGCTTGGTGGAGAAGGTCACGGAATGACGGCATCGGATGCATCGCCATACGTGTGTCGGCAAAGTTGGCGAAGGAGTGTCCGAGACCTCTCAAGAACCAGTGACTTTTGTCACCCTCGTCAACCGGTTTTTGGATAGCCGAAAGTTGATCGCACAGGAGTTTGAACTTGCGGCCATACTCCTCCACCGATTGATCGTCGCGGCGGAGAGAGAGCAGTTGCTCACGAAGCTGGTTGGCCCGCGAGGTGGACGCGTTGGCAAAGGCCGCCTCTAGGGCTTGCCAGGCAGAACGAGCGGAGACGCAATCAATAACTTCCGCCATGGCCTCCGGTTCGAGAGTGGCGTACAACACGCCGAGAAGTTTCTGATCACGGAGAAACCAAGGCATGTAGGCAGGATTGGGGCAGACTTGCCCGTCGTCGGCAGGGATGGTCTTTGACGGAGGCGGAGAAGAGCCATCGATAAGGTCTGCCATTTCAAAGGTTGTGGCCATGGAGAGAAATTGTCTCTTCCACATCAGATAGGTGGAAGTAGAAAGCTTAATTTGGACGAGGTTAATCATCGCCGTTGTCGGAGACGCCATGAGAGGAGGATGAGAAGAGAGGAAGAAGGTGACGGGGAAAAGAAAGAATAGGGTTAGCAGAAGGAGAAAGAAGAAAGCAAGGGTTTTCAGAATCCCGCTGATACCATGTGAGAGTGATTAGAGGATCATCCGTAATTGTGATGATCAGGAAAATTGAATTTATACAATTGTGATGATACAATATATCCGTGATTTACGGAAATCAAATCAAAGAAGAAAATTACATACACTAATACAAACACTGCATACAACGAATGTAGACAATACTAATCGGGAATAGATTTGGTCAACTATTTCCCTTAATACCAATCATATAAATTACGTCTCCACAACAAATTCCAATGCCACTGACCCTCTTCATCCCACTTGCCCATCTCCCTCACTACTTTATCTCTTCCCATGGATAACAAAAACAGACGAGGAAATCTCTCGTATAGAGCTATTCCATCTCTCCAAAAACCAATGTCTTCTCCATTACCAAGTTTTTTCTTCAAATTTACCTTCATCCAATCCCCTCTACTCCCTTCAGCAATTTTTAGTAGGTCCTTGAACCATCCCGACCATTTCTGCTTCCCAATTATCCTAACCACCACAATCATTCTTCATGCTTGTAATTCTGGCCAGGTCTCCATATTTTGACACTAAAATTTTGTGCCAAAAAAGGTTAGGACACATCCATTTTCCAAGAAGTGCAACATTAAAACATTCAATATCCTTGACACCTAGCCCTCCATTCTCTTTTGCGGTGCAAACCTTTCTCCAGTTAACCCATTTAATCTTTTTCTTCTCCTCACTTTCTCCCCACATGAATCTTCTCTGAATGCTGGTTAATTCTTGAATGATGTTTTTAGGAGCTCGATAGAAGGATAACATGAAGGTTGGAATAGCATTAAGGACTGCATCTGCTATCGACAATTTCTTCAATTTCCACTTGACTAACTTGTTTCGAAGTTTTTCCACCACTGAATCCCATATTCTTCTATCCTTGGTACCTGTACCTACAAGAATACCAAGATATTTAAATGGTAGGTGGCCCAATTTGCAATTGAGGAGTTGTGTTGTTTCAATGCAGGCGCTATCATCTTTGTTGAATAGGAATACTGCACTCTTGAGAAAATTAGTCTTCAACCCCGATGCTAACTCAACCCATCTCAGCAACGCCTTCAAAGTATAAAGGCTTCTCTTCTCCTGCTGCCATCGTTGAAAAACTTAGCGACGTGCTCTCTTCTAAACATATCTGTTTTGGTTTCTTGAATACATACAAAATCAACAGATTCCTTACTCAAGATTTCTCTGATACCTCTAATTTTATGAACCCCTCCCAATCCTCTAGCATTGATAGACAAAATATTCATAGAAAATCTTTATAAATCACCCCTTATCAGTAGGGTCTGCGTCATCCAGATAGCATCTTCTGTCTCTCAGTTCCATATTAACAAGACTCTCAATATCTTTATCCTTGTTGCCTTCAACTCCTAGCCCCATGAGCTCCCCGACTTCAAGGACTCTTCCCTAGACTTTCTTGGCCAAAACAATCTGTTGCAATTCTCAATTTCAGAGTCTCCAAGAGTAGACCCGCCTGGAGTATAGCTTGAGGAAGAACTAAGATGGATAGTGGATGAAGTAGATTTAGACTTGATTTTTGAATTCCTCGAATTTACCTCTCCCAACCCCTTGTTGTTTTTATCCCAACAATTAAGGATCTCCCCCAATTTTTTTAACTTCTTCCTCTGCTTTCTGTTGGCTTGGCTTTCAAACGGGATATTCTGTGCTACCAAATCCTTTGGGCTTTCTGCCCTTCTTGATCACCTGCTATCAATAAAGTTGGATGAGAGTCTTAGCCCACTATCTTGAAAGTGGGCTCCTCATTTATACTTGAAATGCTAGAGGGATTTAGGCCCATATACTCAAACTGAGGCCCATTACTTGAGTCCGCTAGATCTGGGCCCACTCCATAAGCTCTTTAGGTCCATGGTCCATATAATTTAATGAAATCTCTCAGTATCCTATCTCTGTAAGGAATCGGATGATTCCTCGCACCGCCGCCGCAGATCTTTGAAGTACTCTCCCTGGACTCCCCCACACACTTTATCGTAATAAACTATTTTTACCTAACACACTTTATTATCTCAAAATATATCATAATATCCTTAAATACAAATTTTTTTTAATCCACTTACAAATAAATATAATCGTAGGAGTATATATTTTTTTAAAAGTCAACTTCAATTTTAAAAAACCAACTAGTCCTCTACTTGAAGTGGGAGTATATAAGTAAGAGATCTACAAAAAATAACAGCAGGTGTTTATAATGGTGGGAGGTACAAGTGGTGTGAAGCATGGCATTTTCATCATGTTGGTGGCATTCATGATCATCAACGTACAACTCTGTGCAGCTGCGCGCCTCTTGCCGGAAGTACATGAAGGGCGTGAACTCCAGCAAGAGCTAAATCTCGAAACGATGATAGCCGGAATTTTGACCGAGATCGTTTACCTACGCATTGATGACGAAGGATTTGACGTCGGTGTTGGTGGTGGCGGCCGCAAATAGGACCTGAAAACCTACAACTCCGATGGACCCACGCTTTCTAACTATGGATTTATCGGAGTCTCTTGCTTTCTTATTTTACATTAACTACCTATATCAGGGTTAAAATACTAAATTACTATATTACACTTCAAATTTATGTAATTCCTGTCACAACCCAAACTACTTACATAATAAATAAATAAAATAAGTATGAGTTACTGTACATATTTTGTCTTTTTTAATATAATTATTATTACTAATTCCTTTTATAATAATCCTAAAAATGATATTAAATTCTGATGATAAATATTAAATATATGAGCAAAATAGACCATAAATCACAACCGTCTGATTTTTTTATACTAAAATAATGTTCGACCTCGTATTACATAACCTATCTTATTTTATTGAAATACTATAACCTAACAAATGACAGTTAATTTATAGAAGATCACAAAAATATTGAAGTAAAATGATATTGAGAAATTGGACAAAAAGATTGAAAAAGGGACTTAAATGATAAGTAAAATGATAAAAGTATCAAAATTTGACAAAAATAATTAAAATTAAATTTAAAAAAAGGACCGAAAAATAAATAAAATTTTAATTTTAGTCCCATAACTTGATTGCAGGAATTTCCTGTTTAAATATGAACTATTACTCTTTTTGATGAAAAATATTTTTCTCCACTGGAATTTGTAAAAATTACAATACAATAAAATTTTTCAAAGAGTAATACTTTCAGTTCTAAAAAACAGTTCAATAATGTAATTTCTCGTGTACTGAAAATGGTGCAATGAATAATTTGTGCACATTAAAAGTTCTTATACCGTTTTAATTAGATTGATTTGAAAAAAGAAAAGAAAAGAAAAGAAAAGAAAAGGCAGCATTTTGACAGCAAACAGCATTTTGACAGCAATCTAGGAATAGTGCCCAAACTTTTACAAATACAACAATAATACTTTAATAATTGGTCGACCCGTCTCACACGAGACTTTGTCTAATAGAAACTGGGACAATTTCAAATTTAGTCTTCTAAGAATTGCTCAATGCCCAAATGGTCCCAAAACTTGCAGATTAAGTCCCATAGAAATTTCTTCACCAAAATCAGAAAATTTTGAGCCGTTAGCGGACCAAAAGTGCAACTTGCAGATTTGGTCTCATATTTTTTTGATATTTGCAAAAATAGTCCCAAAAATAAATGATTTTAAAATTCTTATGGGACCAAAACCGCCACCGTTAAGTAGTCCATCCAAGGTTTTAACGGAAAAGAACAGAAAGTAAAAGGAGAGAACTAAAAGTGCTAGCTATGAGACCAATTTTATTCGATAGGATTAAAATTGAAATGAAGGAATTCTCCCAAAAATGAAAATTTTCCAATAGAAACTAGTATTTATATTTCAATAAAATTGATCATCCATTTATTTAATTAGGTACGAATTGTTAACGGACTATTGTCACTTTTAATCTATATTATGTAACGTTATTTTTTAATTAAATATGAAAGAATCTTACCGTGAGAATGTGATGACCCTCTTAATAATGGTAAAGACTTAGAGACCGTGTCACAAAATGATTTTTGTAAAACAAATAAAAAATAATAACTTTTTTAATGTAAATTGATATCTAATTAATAAAAAGTGATAATAGTGCAATAAATTATTTTATAAATAATTTATAGTACAAATGAAAAGTGATAACATATAAAAGAAAAATAATAATAATATTATTATAAAAAAAGTGAAACTAACACGTTAAGAAAGCATAAAATAATCTCATATGACATGGACCCACCCAAAAACTCCCCCTTAATAATTAACCGTACCTGTATAATTGATATCTGTATTTAGCTTAACTATAGGTTTTATGGATTTGAGAATAGCAACTAAAGCTCCTAATTAATAAATTTATTTATTATTAAGAAGTATGGGTTGATAAAGTAAATAACATAAGTTTGATATGTAATATAGCAATCAACCATTTGAAGCCACAGAAGTATTATCTGAAAGTATGAAAAAATCCATGCATGCATAGAATGAAGCATGGTCCTTCAATTATTATTTCTGATGAGACCGCCCTAGTTGCCTCCCCCGGGAATTTCATGAGGGAGCATACCCCCTATTGGATCGGTGATTAGACCGGTGACTATACCGCCCAATGCATTGAACACACCGGAAATGATCATTTCGAAGCCACTCCCACCACCATTGCCAAACACAAGATTACCTTCTCCACCTTGCAAGACCCCTCCAGCTTCACAGACTTGTACGTTGATGATGAGGAATATCACCAACATAATGCACCAAATGCACTGCTTCACCACACTTGTACCTCCCACCATTTCTGATTCCTTCACTATAATTATAAACACCTGCTTCTTTTAATCGTAGATACTGCTCGTAAGTGCTCTATGTCTCATATATATACTCCCAACGACAAGTTCTTTTTCACCAAAAGTTGACTCTTTTTTTTTTTTTTTTTAACTATAATACTATTAATATAGTTCGTAAGTAAACGAAGATTTATAAAATTAAACCTAGAATAATAAATCTAAAATAACCATAGCCTGAAGAAGTTTACATGGATTGTTTGTAAGTCAATTTTTTTATTAATACAAGTAGTTATTCTATTTACTTTTAAGAGTTTTTTTGTAAATATCAAAATTAATCCTGTAAGTATGATATTTTTCAACTTTAGTCCTTTATCATTTGTAATTCTCAATTTTTAGTCCTATAAATTTAAAAAAAATAAAAAAAAACTAGAGGACGACGTGAGTAATTTTTTTTAGGATTTATTATTTTAATTTAGTTAGTTTTTCGGACTTCCCATGGGTATTATTAATTTTCAGTCTCCATTAATCATATTTCTATGGGCCGTATTTGATGCAGTGATAATAAAAATTAAAAGAAAAAATATTAAGCTAAAATATGATTGGAGGATGACATGAGGAGTGAAGAATTAGATTAGAGATTAGGCAGAGTTTGGCATAATAAAATTCAAGCAGAGTAGAAATTATGACACCTATGTACGTGATTGCCTACGGCCTACCCTACTTCCTATTATCCTATACATCGGAGTGGGAGTTGAAATTTTGAGATACAAAATACTTATTTTAATAGATTTCTTATACGTGTGATCCTCGTTTCAAATTGATGTTTTATTTTGTATCATCATACTCTTTAGGTGAATGACTAGTATTATTACTTCTTTCAAATAAATATCATTTTGTATTATGGATTTAATAGTTATTTTTAGAGTATAATTTTATATGTTATGATATATGGAATATAGAATCCCGGCTCGAAGTAGGAAGCCTGAGGTTCAAAATTTTCAACTCTACTACTCAAGTATATAGGGAAGTAGGCATTTTGGGCATCATATTTTTTAGATTTTAAAACATAAATTGTTCCGTATTATTTTATTTTATTCCAAAAGGTCAAAAAATAGTTAGGACATTTATTTTCATCCCAAATTTTTAATTTTGCTCCGCTTTTGTCCCAAAACAATATTTTTGTATTAATTTCGTCTCATAATTTTGTAAAAGCACCGATTCACTCTCAATCCATGGAATTAGAAAAATTGAACATTTCTAAGTAAAAAGACCATTTTGGTGGGATTTAAAAGTTATGAGACTATTTTGGATAAATTTTAAAATTTGAATAAAGTAAATTTGTATGAGACATTTTAATTTTAAACTCTAATTTCTACTTATTCATTGAATTTTAATGAAAATATCATAATGGGTCCTCTAAGTATAGTCAATTTCATCTTTGGTTTTTTTTATTTGCAAATTTCAATTTTCATCAATTTTTTTCAATTTTAATCCTTTTTCCTAAATTTAATATCCAATACATGTACCAACTAATCTTGTTTTTTGGTACTACGATTCTCATGCACCCACATGGCCATGCAACAACTTCAACTAATACTGTTTATATGAGATCATATAACATCAAATTAAATATGTGAAATAGGAGATATAATATTAAAATAATGATTGTTATTCATTAGGTCTTCGTTCAATGAATAATCATTTGTGATCTATTTATACGTATTCATTTGTTCCTTGTTTCACACCAATCCACTCCCTACTCCAGTAGGTTAAAAGGACAAAAATTGTAGAATTTTAAAAAGTTAATGGATCAATTTAAAAAACTAGCAAATATGTAGACTAATTTCAAAATTATGTAAACTTAACGGACTAAAAGTTTTACTTTCCCATTTTTATAATTTAAGTTGCAAACATTTCCTTTGTAAGTCAATTTTTATAAATTGTTCCGTATTATTTTATTTTATTCCAAAAGGTCTCAAAATAGTTAGGACATTTATTTTCATCCCAAACTTTTAATTTTGCTCCGCTTTTGTCCCAAAATAATATTTTTGTATTAATTTCGTCTCATAATTTTGTAAAAGCACCGATTCACTCTCAATCCATGGAATTAGAAAAATTGAACATTTCTAAGTAAAAAGACCATTTTGGTGGGATTTAAAAGTTATGAGACTATTTTGGATAAATTTTAAAATTTGAATAAAGTAAATTTGTATGAGACATTTTAATTTTAAACTCTAATTTCTACTTATTCATTGAATTTTAATGAAAATATCATAATGGGTCCTCTAAGTATAGTCAATTTCATCTTTCGTTTTTTTTATTTGCAAATTTCAATTTTCATCAATTTTTTTCAATTTTAATCCTTTTTCCTAAATTTAATATCCAATACATGTACCAACTAATCTTGTTTTTTGGTACTACGATTCTCATGCACCCACATGGCCATGCAACAACTTCAACTAATACTGTTTATATGAGATCATATAACATCAAATTAAATATGTGAAATAGGAGATATAATATTAAAATAATGATTGTTATTCATTAGGTCTTCGTTCAATGAATAATCATTTGTGATCTATTTATACGTATTCATTTGTTCCTTGTTTCACACCAATCCACTCCCTACTCCAGTAGGTTAAAAGGACAAAAATTGTAGAATTTTAAAAAGTTAATGGATCAATTTAAAAAACTAGCAAATATGTAGACTAATTTCAAAATTATGTAAACTTAACGGACTAAAAGTTTTACTTTCCCATTTTTATAATTTAAGTTGCAAACATTTCCTTTGTAAGTCAATTTTTATAAATTGTTCCGTATTATTTTATTTTATTCCAAAAGGTCTCAAAATAGTTAGGACATTTATTTTCATCCCAAACTTTTAATTTTGCTCCGCTTTTGTCCCAAAATAATATTTTTGTATTAATTTCGTCTCATAATTTTGTAAAAGCACCGATTCACTCTCAATCCATGGAATTAGAAAAATTGAACATTTCTAAGTAAAAAGACCATTTTGGTGGGATTTAAAAGTTATGAGACTATTTTGGATAAATTTTAAAATTTGAATAAAGTAAATTTGTATGAGACATTTTAATTTTAAACTCTAATTTCTACTTATTCATTGAATTTTAATGAAAATATCATAATGGGTCCTCTAAGTATAGTCAATTTCATCTTTCGTTTTTTTTATTTGCAAATTTCAATTTTCATCAATTTTTTTCAATTTTAATCCTTTTTCCTAAATTTAATATCCAATACATGTACCAACTAATCTTGTTTTTTGGTACTACGATTCTCATGCACCCACATGGCCATGCAACAACTTCAACTAATACTGTTTATATGAGATCATATAACATCAAATTAAATATGTGAAATAGGAGATATAATATTAAAATAATGATTGTTATTCATTAGGTCTTCGTTCAATGAATAATCATTTGTGATCTATTTATACGTATTCATTTGTTCCTTGTTTCACACCAATCCACTCCCTACTCCAGTAGGTTAAAAGGACAAAAATTGTAGAATTTTAAAAAGTTAATGGATTAATTTAAAAAACTAGCAAATATGTAGACTAATTTCAAAATTATGTAAACTTAACGGACTAAAAGTTTTACTTTCCCATTTTTATAATTTAAGTTGCAAACATTTCCTTTCAACGATTGTCAAATTACTTAACTATTCCAACCTTAATTCAAGAAGACTAATTTAACTTTTCATCTTTAAATATTCAATAGGCTTTTTAATTAAAATTTTCACAAGTATGAGGTTACTTCGATGTGATTCCAAGCTCCGTAAAAGATAAAATATAATGTGAGATTGTTTCAAATAATGAGATTGTGATCATATGAACATACAAAATAATAATATTTTTACTTCAGTGTGATTCCAAGCTCCGTAAAAGATAAATAATAATGTGAGATTGTTTCAAATAATGAGATTGTGATCATATGAACATACAAAATGATAATAATTTTAATAAAAGTAAACTATACACAATAGATGAAAAGGGATAAATAGGAGGCTCCGGGAATGCTTACGTGACGTTTTGACTTCCCCATTGTGTCCACATTGTCGTTTTGACTTCCCTTATTTTCTCTCTCTAAGCTAATCACTGTACTTTATAAAAAAATTACGCGGTATCACCAAACTCCTTTTCTTTCCCCCTCCTTCTCTCTCCTCTGTTTTACTCCCTTCGCCTGTGTTCTTTCTATCTTCTTTTTCAGTTCTTGGGGATCTGAGATTAAACAGTAATTGAGTGTGTGTATATTTGACCTGAGATTTAGGGCGTCGCATTCGCCCTAGCACATTGCAGACTTTTCTTGAATTGGAATACCAGGAAAGGAATTGGGGAGTTCAATAGGTTGGAATACCAGGAAGGAATAGGGAAGTTCAATAGGATTTCTGGACTTTTTAGTCCGTCTCAATATAAAGTGTATATTCCAATTTTGTAGATGGAATCCACAAATACAATTCTCACTATACATTAAAATATTATCTCTCTCAATTATATATATATATATATATATATATATATGGGATGGATTTGATTTTATTTAGTTATTGCCACGTGAACTGCCACCCAAGCTAGAACCGTCGGAAATTCTGAGACCCTCCGTTTCATTTCAAGCTTTAACGTTTGCTTCTTTTTTTATAGATATTAAATAAATATAATATTTTAGTGTGTAGTGGGTTGAAAGATATAATATTATATATTGTGAAGTGATCATTGTATTAGTATTGTGTGTGGGTGCCATGTAAATATACCTCGAGTTTCATAATCGCTAAGACGTAGAGTATTTAAATCTGCCGTAGCTCTATACATGTACGGGTGGTTCGGGTACCCCAGAACTTCAGATAAGAAGGAATAGGGGGGATGGTCGGTGCAAGGCCAGAAATTGGAACACATTGATTCCGCTCGTTCCCGTCCTTCACTTCAGGGCCTGTCCCTCGGTGTAGTCAGTACTTCATACAGGAGGATCTTATGGCTCGAATACCACTTCGTAAGAATTAAGAGGTTGGAGGGATATGTGTAGGTATTTGTGGACGGGTGTAGGAATTTGTGAGTTGGGTGGGCAAAATGTGATAGAAGGAATTTGAGGAAGAGAACAAGGTTTAGGATAAAACACACTTTATTAAACTTTTTGTTGTGTACTACTTCTTCTACATCAAAATGTTACACCATCCACCTATTTATACTATCCAATGGTGGATTCTCAAGCATTCTAGATAATTCTGCATTATTTCCATCCTAATTAATCTAGATAATTTTTTCATTTGATCACATATCATTATTCAAGATCATTCATTTATCCACATTATTCTAGATCTTTCTCTCATTTTCTTAAAGTCCAACTATCTCCACCTTCTAGTTTATTCTATATATTATCTCAAATATTCTAGAATTATCATGACATCTCCACAAAATTAAGTTTAATATTCAACAACCACTACCGGCCAAATTACCGACCGCGTCGATAACACCACCAATCACTCCCCCGACCCCACCGACCAAACCTCCCAGGAGATCGGGGAAGGCTCCGATCAAATCGCCCACGCTACCGCCCAAGATATCGCCTAAGATGTCATCTTGCAAGAGACGCGCAGCTTCACAGAGTTGTACGTTGATCAGGGACGGACCCATTCAAGGGCTAAGGGGTGCACTGGGCCCCACTGAACTTTCTAAAATAATTAGTATATATATAGTTAAGGGGTCTACTATTCGATTCTCCATGCCTACCGCCGAGCTATTTTGCAACTTTTCCCTCTATTATTATTTGTTTTTAAAATTTTATTTCTTTTCTTCATTAAAAAAAAAACTTTTAAATTATACAACCATAATTAAAATTAATTATATTTTTTCCCTTTTCTTCATATTTTTTTCTCCATTATGGATTATTTATTATTAAGATTTATAATTTTTTTCCCTTTTCTTCATATTATAATTAAAATTATTAATATTTTTTCTCTGTTATGATTATAATTTATAACGATGTATTTTTATTAGTTATTAAACTTTTTCATTATTTTATAATTAGTGAATTATTTATAAACACTCTATCTTATGGAATAAGCTATTTTCATTAATATTTAATATTGCAATTAATTTATTTGATTTATAGGCCCCTGGACAAAATTCTAGGTCCGTCACTGACGTTGATGATGATGAATATCACTAACATAATGCAGCAAACGCCCAGCTTCACTACAGTTGTACCTTCCACCATTTCTAGCCTACACTATAATTATAAAGGCCAACTTCTTTGATTGTATTGCAAATTGTAGACAGATGCAGCAGATATGTGCTCAATTACTTATATATATACGCGTACTCCCACCTCATTTGCACGAAAAGTCGATTTTTCACCACAACTCTGACTTTTTTTTTTCTATAAATACTGTCAATAGAGTAAGTAAGCATACAAGATTTATAAGACCTAAACCTAGAATAATAAATGGAAATAAATATAGCCTCGAATTTTACATTGATGTAATATCTTAATATATATAATTGAGAAGTAGTTGCCTTATTTAGCTTTTAAAAAACACACATGTCGCAAGCTTATGCTTCTTCTAAACAAAAACTTATATGTGTTGTATTTTCATTGGTTGAGAATTTATTAGGGTTATTAATTTTTTAAATTTTATTTTGAACTTTAATTTTTTAAATGAGTTATACATAGTACTTTATTTAATTTTATACTTTTTTCATTTATTATATATAAAATGTACTGTGTATGATAAAATGAAATTGCATGATGCACATAGACTTATTTGAAATATATTTATTAGTAAATTAAAATTAATAAAATTTGCAACTAAATTAGAATTATTGCAATTAGTTATGAATATGCATAGTTAAAATTAACACAATTTTTATATATAAAATTAATATTACCACTAAATACAAAAAAAATACATCTATTAAAAAACTCATACATTATTTAATTATACTAAAATAATTTGTTATAAAAAAAGTAAAAATTGGGTGTATAGATACTTTCATATCCACATGTATATAAGAAATCAATTAATACTCCTGTCCCATGGGAACGTTGGTATTTGTTCTTTTTTTCACGTAAATTAAGAGATACTCCCTCCCATCCCAAAGATATTGCCACACTTTTCTTTTTGGGTTGTCCCACAAAAATTGACATATTTCCTTTTTAAGAATATGGGACCCACAAAAAAACCATTTATTTATTTACATTGGTCCACACACACATCACACTCACCATTAATACAACTACCCACTACACATTAAATATTATTTCTCTCACTTCACTTTATATTAAATTATTATACTCCTTAATCTTCGTGCCCAAAAATGTGTCAATATATCCGGGACGGAGGGAGTATAATAATATTTTAATGTGTCGTGAAGTAGGAGAAATAATATTTTAATATAAAATCGATAATTGTATTATTATTGTGTATGCCCCATGGAGATATATTAATTACTCCATCCATCTCGGATATTTTTACCCATTTGTACAGGCACAAAGAATAAGACGTTTTATTTTTTTAATATATAATGTAAGAAAAAATAGGGATAAATTAGTAATTTAAAAATAAAAAAGTAAATAAAATTATTGGGAAAGATGAATAAAATGTAAAAAAGTAATTAAAGTTATTGGGATGGTAAAAAATTAGTAATAAAATATTATGTATTTTTTACCATAAATAGAATGGGTAAAAATACGTAGAACGGAGGGAGTATTTTGTATGAGTTCCTCTACTAAAAAAAGAAATATACACTTTATATTGTGACGAACCAAAATAACAAAATACGTAGTTTTAATAGGACTGATGGAGTAATATAAATTAGAAGAATGTAATAAACAAAATAAAACATATAATATGTATATAATTTTTTTTATTAAAGATATAAAGTTGACTAACAGTATATAAATATATTTGTATTTATTAAACAAAATATTTCAAACGTAAAATAAAATTTTTATAATCCCGCGTAACACGCGGGTATTATATTAATAATATATATAATTAAAGTGAATTTATAAAGAGATAAGTATCATGTGGCTTGAAATACCCTATTATTATAATACTATTATTACACTTCTAACTTATGTAATTTACTGTAACAACCCATACATCTCGATAAATAAATAAATAAATAATTTAATAAGAGCTTTAGTTTTATTTTCCTGGCGATTATATATTGTGATTCACTAGTCGATTAAATATGTAGTTAAGCTCAATACAGATATCTAAGAGTTTAAAACATAAATCATCTCATATCTTTTTACTTTATTAGAAAATGTTCCAAAACAGTTAAACATTCAATTTTGTTCCAAACCTTTTAGTTTTTCTTTGATTTCATTCCAAAACAATATTATTTATTCTGGACTATTGGACGATTACGGATTAAAAAAGTTTCATGGTGTAGCAATATGTGTTGCTGGTCTTGTGATGGTTGTTTTTTCAGACGTGCATTCGGCAGATAATCAAGTAAGTGTTATTCTGTAGTAGCAAAAATCTTACGTGAGACTGGCACACTTTTTCTTGATCGGGTATCAATTTTTCCTTTTAGAATATAATAGCATATCAATTTAAGATTTATATTTTATTTTCAGAGTTTAGTAAAAAGAAAAAATTAGAATTAATTATTTTAATTTAATGAGTATTTAGGACTTTCCGAGGGTATTAATCAGGCCTACCTTCATGAATTACGTTTGAGCCGCCATTAATGTGATACGAGGAGAATTTTATTAGAGATTAAGTAGAGTGTTTGGCAGAATAAGTTTAATGAAAGAGTGGAAATTGTAACACCATATATATCAATGCCTATTTTCGCTCTGTACATTTGAGTGGCAGAGTTGAAATTTTGAAATGCAAAATACTTATTTTATTAAATTGCTTTTATATGGGACAATTTTTCAACTCTACTGCCCAAATATATAGGAAGCATTCTGGGTGTCACAATTTCAAACTAGCCACAAAATTTTGGGGGTAAATAACCCATATTCCCTCGAGGTTTGTCAAAACTACCAAATAAATCTATTAGTTTGAAAAATTACTATTATCCCCTTTGACTTGTATTTGATTTGAACATAAACAAAAATGTCTATTCTTAAAATAAAGAGAGAAGAAAATAACACCAACGCCTATATTTTTAACTTGTGAATTAAATCTTTAACCCTTATCATATTCATAATTAAATAATTCAACAGCAACTCTCATATTAATCAACTCAATTTCTCTCCCTCAGTCTCCGTTGTACGAGGAGTTGAATGAATATTTGTACCGGTCATATTGGAACTCTGTTGATAAAAAAGCTTAATTACTCAATGGCACATTTGTCTCTTGATATGTTACAGGCTGTGTGATAAAGCTTCACATTTGATAAAATTGAAACTCAATATTAGTAAATAAAATCATTAATTCACAAGTTAAATGGGTATTGATGTCATTTCTCTCTTTTTATTTTAAGAAAGAGTATTTTTGTAAATGTTCAAATCTAATATTTACAAGTCAAAAGGTGTAGTCCGTTATTTTTCAAAATAAAAAATTTACTTGGTAGTTTGGACAAATCTTAAGGAATGTGTGTAATTTATCCTAAATTTTATTCTACCAATCCCCAGCGCTGTAAGATCTTCTATTTCAATTTTTTAATTATTCTAACGAAGAAATAGAAAAATAGGGAATTCGAATTTTACTTTTATTTTTCACGCCATAAGATCTTCTGCAACTCTAGTTTAAATACATAATCAACCCCCCCCCCCCCCCCCCCCTCTTTTGTTTATTTAATTTAGTTGAATAAATCTGTTTTACCAATCTATGTGGATACGACCCTACTTATCACTATCTCTAGTAGTATTTTAGTGGGTTTATTATTTGTTGGTTTCGACATCTACCAGAAGGTATTTTGGGCATCATATTTTCTAGATTTTCAAACATAAATTGTTCCATATTATTTTACTTTAATTAAAAGGATTCAAAATAGTTAGGACATTCATTTTTATCCTAAACTTTCAAGTTTAGCCCCGTTTTCGTCCCAAAACAAATTTTTTTTATTACATTTATCCCATAATTTTGTAAAAGCACCAATTTAGTCTCAATCCATGCAATTAGAATAAATAAACATTTTTAAGTAAAAAAGATTATTTTTGTGAGAATTTAAAAGTTATGGGACTATTTTGGAGAAATTAATATTTTTTGGGACTATTTTGAATAAAGTATATTTGTATGAGACAATTTTGATTTTAAACTCTAATTTCTACTTATTTGTTGAATTTTAGGGAAAATATCACTATTGGTCCTCTATGTATAGTCGATTTCAACTTTAGTTCTTTTTTATTTGCAAATCTCAATTTTGATTATTTTTTATTTGATTTTAGTCCTTTTTCCAAATTTAATATCCAATTCATATATCAACTAATCAATTTTTTTGACATCACGATTCTCACCCACATGGCCATGCAACTCCTTCAACAATGGATATGATTGATCTTCAAAACGTGCTTCCCCAATTGGCCTCTTCATCATACAAACACTTGTATAACTACATCAATTTCTATGTCCCTCTCATCTCATGAATTTTACTCTTTCTACTTTTTTTTTTAATATTTTGGTGTTAAATCATTAGTTAAGTTGGATGAGTGAGATTTTTTAAACTCATTATAAAAGGAAAAGGCTTAATCCAAACCCTAGACGTGGTTGAATTTTTTTGGCCTCATACATGACATTCAATATAGAATGAGTGTTATAAGAGATCAAATTAAATTAAATAAGTAAAATAGGAGATACAACATCAATGATCAATATTCTTTAGGTCTATTTTCAATGAATAGTTATTGGTGATCAATTTTTACATCTTCATTTGTTCCTTGTTTCACACCAATCCATTCCCTACTCTACCCAGTTAATGAATCTAAATTGTAGAATTTTGAAAAGTTAATGAACCAATTTCAATAACTTGCAAATATGTTAACTAATTTCAAAATTATGTAAACTTAACGGACTAAAAATTTTATTTTCCTGTTTTTATAATTTAAGTGGCAAACATTTCCTTACAACAATTGTAAAATTACTTAACTATTACAACCTTAATTCGAGAAGCCTAATTTAACTTTCATCTTTAAACAATCAAGAGGCTTTTTAATTAAAATTTTCACAAATAAGAGGTGACTTCAATGTGATTCCAAGCTCCGTAAAAGATAAATAATGATGTGAGACGTTTTCAAATAATGAAATTGTGATCATATGAACATATGAAATGATAATATTTTTAGTAAAAGTAAATTATACATATATAATAGATGAAAAGTGATAACTAATCAATTGAATTATTTATAAACAATTTATAGAGTAAATAAAAAGTAATAACATCCTTAATGAAATCCACGTGTGAATCACAATATATAATCGCCAGGAAATCAAAACTAAAGCTCTTATTAAATTGTATATTTATTTATTTATTTAGGTTGTTACAGTAAATTACATAAGTTTGAAGTGTAATAATAGTAATTGAGTATTTCAACCCACGGAAGTATTATTCGAAAGTGTGAAAAATCCATGCATGCATTGAAATGAAGCATGGTCCTTCAACTATTATTTCTGGTCAGACCACCCTAGTTGCCGCTGAACTTAGTCGCATTTTTAGTGAAATGACAAGAGTAAGTGTACTCTATCGCTGTTGTATACGCGTGACCAAGTGCAAAATTTATAGTATTGTCGTCCCAAGGGAAAAGGTAAACTTAAGTTGTATCCGGATTTTCCATTGATTTATGTTTTGTAAGGATGATCAAGATAAGGTTTTGATTAAGAACTATGATTACTCTATCAATTAACTAATAAACTAGACAAGCAACTAATTATAACAAGTATCAATCAAATCAAGTAGCAAGAATGAGATGGAATGAATGAAGTGTATCTAAAAAGAGAGCAAGGCTAGCAACATCATGGTCAAGGTCTTATGTAGACTTCACACTTACTCAAGCATTGATGACTTTCAAGTTATGATACTAAGGGCAATCACAATTGTACCCCTAACCCCTATGGCCAAGGTGATTAGGTTCTCAACTCTTTTACAAGTTTAAATCTCCTAAGATTGTCTTACTCTCAATTCCCTCATGGGTACTATGATCATAAGTTGGTTCCCCTCACTAGTTCATCACTAATGTTCTATCATGAGGTTCTAAGCACTTGGAGGGAATGGCTTTCCTCCCCTCATACTAACTAAGTCACCTAATACAATCAATGATTCAATTAAATCACCACACATAATATTGGAATGGCCATCCTAACACTATGCATAGAGAATTTAACCACACACATCATGCATCAAATGAGAATAAGAATTCATGATAGAAAGTAATCATAACAATCAATTCATCAAGCTTTAATAGTGCAAAAATCTACATATTTCCTAACCAATCATATTGCTAGCCTCACTTGAGGACTAGCCACAAATATTCATTGCAAATTGGCTACAATCCAATACAAGCTCCATATGAGCAATAAAATGAAGAAAGTAGCAAAATAAAAGAGATTGAGCTTCCCCTTGAAGGTAGACTCCTTCTTCCTTGATCATGCCAAATTCTTCAAACAAATCTGATTTTCTCTTCTTAGATGATGGAAGGAATGGATGTATGGATGGATTTATGAAGATCAAGGTGAATTGATGGATTTAGATGATGTAGATGGCTTGTAGATCTAGTGTGTGAGGAAATGTGGTGTGGATTGTGTGTAACTGCTCTCAATCTGATCTAATGTGTATATCTCTCTCTAATTTCTCACAAATCATGGTTTTATATCACTTATGGACCTTCTAGAAGCTTCCGGAACTTTCTGAAAATTACACAGGATTTTGCACCTACACGGCCCGTGCTGCAGTACACGGCCCGTGTAGGGCACACCTACTTCGGCATTTTGTGCGTGCTTCCGGACACGGCTCGAGCTGCAATACACGGCCTTGATCATGGCCGTGCAGCACTTTCTGACGACAATACACGGCTCCTTCTTACAGGGCCGAGCTCCGCACACGGGGCGTGCAGCAGCGCACGGCCCGTGCACCAGCGCACGGCCGAATCTCTGGCCGAGCAGCGTGTTCTGATGACATTACACGGCCAGCTGCTACAGGGCCGTGTTCCGCGCACGGCCCGTGCAGCTGCATGGCCTATTCTTCGTCTCCCTTTCGCTCCCGACTCCGTGTTTGTCCGTTCCATGACCTGTTTTACACATATTTAAGCTCATTTACACAATTCTATCAGTTCGTACCACTTTCCTCAAAACAACAATAACTCCACCAAAAGTAACACACATACGGATAAAAACATCCGAAAATACACACATAAAGACACTAAAACCTAGGTGAAAATGACGACAATCAACCCCCCAAACTTAAAGTGTTGTTCGTCCTCGAACAACTAAAAATGATAAACAAGAGGAGAAATATTCACCTAGAGAACATCTAACGAACATAAACCACAACGCATCACAAGTAATAAGGACTTCAAAATCAAGTTAAGTATCCCTACATAATCAAACTTATAACATGAAAGATTAACGAGTTCAATCTCAAGCATGACAAAAGAGTAATTAAATCCCTTTTAATCCAAGCCTTTCATAGGATATCAAATTCACTCAACACTCTTTGAAGTAAGGTTTTGAACAACACTCATCAACCGGTTGTAACCGACTCACCATAGGCTTGCTCATGGACTATGTTCACAAGCCACCCTAGTTTCAATAAGTGATCAAAGAGGTCTTTATCTTTGGATGTAATGTTTAGGCTCTTTGGTAAGGTAGGAAACTTTGGATCATAGTGACTTTTCAAGTGTGGTCTATCGAAGAGATGATTCCTTTCTTCAACATCCTCACTTTCATGCTTCCTTTCTTTTCTACTTTATTCACAAGCACTAAGCATCATTATTCCTTGGATTTCTTGAGCTTGAATGGCATACTTCTTTTCTTTAACTTTTGTGTTCCTTGAGCATATTTTTCTATTTTGCTCCTTTTTCACTCTTGTTGAAGTTGCACTTGCTTTTCTTAAGCTCTTTCATCCTTTTTCTTGACTAAACCTTTCTTTCCATATACGTTTCTTTGCACATATTTCCACATATTCCCTTGTAAACCATCATCATCCTCAATTACCCACACATAGGTTATATATAAAGTTTAAATGGGTTTTCAAGGCTTGAAATGTGCTTATATCACAAAAAAATAGGCTTAAAGGTTCAAAGTGGCTTACTAGGGATAATATTTTTGGTAGGGAAATTTTATGGCCATGACTTTCTCAACAAGGATGGCCTAAGATCATTTCACAAATTTCAACCATTCGGGCTTCGTTCCTATAGTCCAAGAGCAAGTTCTAGTTTGTCTAAGTTCAACCGGTCCTCTCATCAAGAATTAACCATGGAGGCACGGTTGAGGCTCAACTCTCACAAGCTTTTGCTTGGACCAAAAGAAATCTAATCAACCTTCATACTTCTCAAAATTGAACAAATTATGTAATCCATGTCACAATTTCAATAAGTAGAAACCATTAACATGCTTGCAATCACCTATCACAAACAATGCATCATAGCTCATACTCAAAAACATTACTCAACTCCTTCCCAAAACATACCACCAAAACCACACCTATACAAGAATTAAAATAACAACAAACATCACCTACTAATCAAGGGATCAACCAACAATACAAACATATAACAAGCATACATCAAATCATCCATCAAAAGAAATAAAGCACATATCCTCAATCCTCCAATAACATGTAAGCTCAAGATATGCCACCTTATTCAAAAATAAAAAAAAATAAAGCAAGTAAACTACCTAAATAAAGCAAGTAAACCTCCCAAGTACATAACACATGAAGTAACATGTTAATCCACTACAATCCAAATCAACATCAATCATGTCAAGCAATTTAGAAGTGATAAGATGTAGAGTGAACTCCCTCAATAGGCATTTTGATAATGAAAGCGTTAGCTCCAAGCTCCATTCATGCTTCCACTATCCTTCATCCATGCTCAAACACTCAACAAACCATTAGCTCAACACTTGCAATAAAAATAAGGATTATCATGCACTCCCACACAACCAAACTAACCAAAATCAATCCAATACTCATGAGAAAAATTTTAAAATTTACCCAATTTTCACAAGACAATCAAGATAATCACTCTATCAACATGATGCATCAAGCATACACAAGTGGTAAGGCACACCACGCACTATCCCCCCAAACTTAAATCGAAACAAGTTGAGAATTAAGTTTGCAAAAAGTGGTGAGACTTACCCTTGTAGTTTCCACCATTGATCATCTTAAACGTACCTTGTGATGACGTATGTGCATGCCAACATTCAAGGATGGCCACCACGCACTCTCCCCCCAAACTTAAATTAACACAAATGTTAAATTTAAGTTTGTAAAGAGTGGTGTGACATACATCTTCATTCCAAATCTAGCACATCTCGTCTCCTCCTTATGTATTTTCCTTCATGAGCACAATCCACCTACATACCAAACAACAAAACAAGCAATAAAAGAATGGGTTGCCTCCCATTTAGCGCTAAGTTTAACGTCTTCAAGCCGGACGGAATTTCAAGCTCATTTAGCAATCGGAGAAATCCAAGACCCCATCGGGCCTCATCTTCACTTTAAACATTTCCTTAACAACCTTCTTATCCACACTTCTTGCTCCTTTAACACTTGAGCTCAATTCATTGACTCTTTTACTTATGTTTTCAAATCCCGGAGGCTCTTTATCAATCTTCCAATTAACACTTGGATCACCCCCGAACTTGTTCCTCTTTAAAGAAACCTTTTCTGCACATTCAAATACAAAGTTAGTTAATTCTTTATCTTTTAAAAGTTCACTTACCACTCGATCACGATCATCCGGAGGCTTAATGGGTGGCTTCAAATGAAGATCTCCCCCTTTCAAATTCTTGCTTGATAGCACCAATTCTTTTTCATTTGAACGGAGTGTGACTTCCTTTCTATCCATGTCAAATTTTGCTCTTCCGGTGGCCAAAAACGGCCTTCCAAAAATCAATGGGATCAAAGGATCCGCTTGCTTATCAACTACCATGAAATCCACCGGAAAGACAAACTCTTCTATTTGCACAAGCATATCCTCCACAACTCCATGAGGCTTAATCATTGAACCATCCATTATTCCGATCTCCACATCCGTTTCCTTTAACTTTCCAATGTCAAGCTTTTCAAAAATTCTTACGTGACCCACACCATGGCTGCCATATGTTATAGCACAAGATAGCACGATAATTCATCAATCTTTGTTGTTGGGTAGAGGAAGAACACAAAGGGCGGTTAAATTCACGGCAAATGGCAATGACACAGAGAAGTGAAGCAGGCCTCATAGAGGCGGTGGCGGGAAATTCTTCATCGTCTCTGCAATTCGGCTCTGCACCGGGCAATTCTTCATCGTCTCTGCAATTCGGCTCTGCGGAATTGACGGACGTCGGGGCCACGCCGCCGCCATCATCGCCCGCGACATCGTCGCTGTGTTTGCGTGGAAGGGAGAGACTCTGCAGGAGTATTGGTGGTGCACCAACCGGGCTCTCGATTGGGGGCCTGATGGTGGGCCCGATTTGATTGTGGACGATGGGGGTGATGCTACTTTGTTGATTCACGAGGGTGTGAAGGCTGAGGAGGAGTATGTGAAGACCGGAAAGGTGCCGAATCCTAGTTCGACGGATAACGCCGAATTCCAGTTGGTTCTGACGTTGATCAAAGATGGGTTGAAGGCCGACGCTAAAAAGTATACGAAGATGAAGGAGTGATTGGTTGGTGTTTCAGAGGAGACCACCACTGGTGTCAAGAGATTGTATCAGATCCAACTGCCTCAAAAGCTAGTCACCTCATTTAACTCTCTTTGCTGCAGGAAGACTTTCAAAATCAGACACAGTGGTTTTAATGGCGTTCAAAAATCTCTTCTCGTCGCCGGAAAGCCCCAATTTTGATGATCGCGTGTGGCGCACGTGTGAATTCCCGGCCAAAATATGGGGTTCCGGTGACTTTGGGACAAAAATTGACCAATTTTATGAATTACGGGACAAAATTAAAACTTTTATCTTTTTTGGGACAGAATAAAAAATTCTTTATAATTATGAGACCAAAAATTATTTTGACTCCATTTAAGCCAGTTATCTTATTTAAGAAGTCAAATCCACCCTCCACCTTTTATAAACCAAGCAAAATGGCCATTCTGTTAAATATTAATGGTAATGCTGTTGACTAACTTCTGTGAGTGAGCCAGTGGCGCTGTCACACCTTGCCACTTTTTTTTCTTCTTTTTATGTTTTTTTTAAAAAATTATGTTAATTAATTATTGAAATAATATTAGATATAACTTATGTGCTATTGGACGTATGGTGCCCCAAATGTTATATTTTCAGAAAAATGTACCCTTAAAAATTAAATGTCCTACTATTTAATATAAAAACTTATATTCTTAAATAAAAAAATAATAAAAACAAACATATTTTTATTACTCAAATAGTATTATATTAATATCATTCATATTTCAACCAGACTCTTTCATTGAAAAAATAATACCTTTATAAATTAAAATATATACTCTTTATTTTATTGTACCCTTAATTTGCATGCTCGGACACACAAGAGATCAATTCATTAATATACTCCCTTCATTCAGAATATTTTTGCATGTGTATGCAGACAAATGGATTAAAAATTTATTTTTGTAAGTGTATATGTATAAAAAAACTTAGGAATAAATTGGGTAATTAAAGAGAAAAGGTAACTAGTGGTTCATGCATCATTTTACTCAAATGGTTTAATATTCACTATTAATTAATGTATTAGGATATAATTATAATTTCATCTTACTTTCATATTTTATTTTACTTTTATACTTTAATCATTGTCTTTAGGATTTAGCGGTAATTTTAATGTATAATAATTTCACTCAAAATTTTGGGTTTAAGTTGATTTAATAAATTAAGGGTCAGCAACTAATATGTACAAAATTATCTACATATTTACTACGTAGTATATTGAGTTTTTAGAATTACTCACGTATATAAACTTTAATTCTGTAGTTCCCATATTACCCATACACATATATGCACTCCCATCCCATATTACCCAAACACCTATTTTAGAAACTCATCAAACGACTATTTCGATGCCTCCAATTTCATCCATCGACACCCATTTCGCCGTCGCCTTAGACCACCACCTCCCCCTTCACCATCACCACCGCCTCAGAAGCATTAGAAAACCACCGAGTTTTTCGATTGGTCGTCCAGCCATTTCTCGATGATGTCGTTCCAATCTTTAATTGCCAATGTTTGGGCTCAGAATCGGGATGACTGGATAACCCTTGGTGTGGTGCTATCGGAGATCAAGATCCGACGACGAAGGATTCCAGATCGAGAAATGTTAGATCGAAAGAGGAGGACCGACAAGGCGATGAGGAGAAGAGATGAATCGGGGCGAATTCGCTGAGGCCAGTAAAGGTGAGAATCAAAATCTTGAGATTGTTTGTGTAATCGTTTCTCTTCTCCTACTTTCGAAATTAGGGATTAAATTAGGATTTTCAACGATTGTGAAATTAGGGAATTCGGTGCACACCAATATACAGATGTTGAATTCGATATACACCAATGTACAGTAAGTAAATAATTGAATAATACTTTTTTGAAATAGGTAGGGTGTTATAATTTTTTGTTAAATCTAAAGATTTTAGTGTTACGGTGACATAATTTGATTGTTGGTTGAGAAGTTTTCACAAATTTTAAATTTGAACATGGGTGTACATTCAAGCGTATAATCTTCTGTTACGGTAACAGAATTTGATTGTTGGTTGAGAAGTTTTCACAAATTTTATATTTGAACATGGGTGTACATTCAAGCGTATAATCTTCTGTTGGTATTTTTTTTATCATCAGTGTACAATAAAAGTAGGAGAAAAACGATTTTGCATGCATGTATTTTTGTCTATTGAATTGCTTAACATTGATGTATTTTGAACATTAGTGTTCATTATTGTATTTTGAATATTAGTGTACAGTCGATTGTGTATTCGTGTTGTTGACATGGTTCGTCCGTGTCCGTGTTCGCATCTATTTTCACGGAATTATACATTGTTGTACACCGAATTGTACATTTATGTTAAGTTTTAACATCTGTGTTAAGTTTACTAAGGGTAAACCTGGAAAAATGAAATATTAGAATATATCCCTTAGTACTTCAATTTGATTTTGTATCTCCTAGTAATTAGTCTATGAAAACACGTACCTATCAGTAATAAACCCATTAATTAATAAATAATGTTAATTCATGTTTGTTTTTAATTTTGGTGAAAAGATTTAAATTTTGTGCCAAATCAAATACTAATTGAGATAAGAGAAGAGATCAAAGAGGATATACGAAAAATATATTAATTTTAGAGAGATAATATACATAATAAGAATAAGCTATTAAGAATTAATTGGATTTAATATATATATATATATATATATATATATATATATATATATATATATATATATATATATATATATATATATATATATATATATATATATATATATTGTAGAGATTTATTAAACTTAAATTGTTTGAATCATTAAATTTAAATCATTGGAAGGTAATTAAGCTATCCTTGATTACTTCTTTGGAAGTATTGATATTGAAGAAACACCTAAGGAATAATCAGCTTCCGTTAATTAGTTTTTTTGGTCAAGCAAATGATTTTATTATAGTGCCAAAATTAGCACCAGGGGTGCTTAGAATTTTTACAGTCATTTTCTTTTCACTTTGAATTAGTGTGATTGTGATGTGTAAGCAAATGAATCATCACTTAATTTTTTATTTATTTTTTATCAAACAAATTAAATTACTTTATTATAATATCAAAAGAACATCCACACCACATATGCTGGAATTAATGAAGCACAATATGAACAGATTACGATATTATTAGTATACATAAGATAATCGAAATTGCACAGCAAAAAACAATAAACCTGCACTATGAACATGAACAATATCAAATTACTGGGAACAAATAATTAATTCACATCCAAATTAACTTCAAACCAGTTACCTAGTCCAGCACTGCAGTAGTTCTTCAATCGGTTCGAAACTTCTCCGACGGACAGCGACGACGTCACCCGATATACATTCACCTATCAAATCAAACTTACTGGACACCCATGTTGAGATCAAATCAATTCAGACACCCAAAATAGAAACAAACACATTTCGAACATATCATGAGCAGAATACGACAAGTTCTTTTGATTTTCTTTTTCTTGGATGTACGAAAGCAATTTGGTGATCTCAAATTAGGGGTTTTCTTCCTCAAAAAAGGGGCTCTTAACTTCACAGCAAGCTGCTTAAACACTCTTGTACTTCCCCCCATCTTCGATAACTTCAACAGACCTGCTGTAATGAACTAATCTTTATAATTATTAATACTTAATTTATTTTGTTGAAAATGGAGAGATGGATGCTCTCTATTTATAGTGTCATTATAAGTCATTCTAATAATTATATTTAATGCCGGCCCGTTTGTCTTTTTCTTTGGTGGGACGTTGGTTCTTGGTAATGAAAAAATATTCTTGCATTGAAACGGATTTAGAAATCAGGGTTAACCCTGGGTTAAATTTATTTGTCACACCCATGATGAAATTAAGATAATTTATTGTAGATTTCGAGTTTGAGAAAAGTCGACTTTATTTAATTTAATCAAGTAATTTTTCTTACATTTCATGAATATACACTAAAAGAAATATTTCATAAGTAAAAGTCTTAATTTCATTATTAAATTGGTTAACCAATGTATTAACAACAAAACTTGTTGTTAATTTCCGTTGATAGAGTGGTGGTTGATAAATTTTTACCAGCGGAAATATAATACCGTTAGTAAATCTTTTCGTTGATAATTCATTGCTAATAATTCAATTGGTAATTAGTTTATATAATGATTACGTTGACAATTTATTGGTAAATAACAACTATATTATTCCGTTGATAAAAACATTATAAATTCATTGACATTCGAATTCCATTGCTAAAAGACTATGTAATTTTAATTGACAATTCATTGATAATTATCAATTGATTGAATTCTATTGATAAATTTCATTCCAAAAATTGATTTTTTTTTTAATTCCGTTCCAAAAATTGATCTTATTAGTGGTATTAATCCACACAAATATTTTGAAAATTTGTGTATACTGACAGAGTTGTAGTCTTGTGGCTGTACTTGGTAATTTACGAAATAAAAAGAATTAAACTTTTGCAAACGGGATTCCCAAGTTAAGTTAAGCGTGTGAAATTACTTTGAGGAGTATTTAGATATTAATATTATTTTTATTATATTTATCAAGTTATTAGAGTATTATTTAAGATTTATCATTTATTGATTAATTATTAAGATTAGTGATTAGTTATCAAGATTAGGATATTCCTTATTTTTAGAATTTAAGTATTTTAAGTATAATTGTAGAGTGAGGCTTGCGTGCGCCCGGGCGCACGGGAACACATTCCGTGCGCCTTTAGAAATTTAGTATTATGGGTAAGGTACATTGCTTTGGTCTAAAGGGTATACACTTTAATTAATAAAAGGTACACCATTTTGTTCTAAAGGGTATACACTTTTCATTAATATTTTTTTTTCTTCAGAAAATAAAGGGTACACATTTTTATACTAAAGGGTATACAATTAACACAAAATTCTAAAGGCGCACGGAGTGTTGTTCATGCTCCCAGATACACACAATAATTTTCTTTAGAAAATAAAGGGTACACATTTGTATACTAAATTGTATACAATTTAACACAAAATTCTAAAGACGCACGGAATGTGGTCCGTGCACCCGGGTGCACAGGAGTTTTTGCCTAAATTGTAAGCGTGAGAATGAAAAATCAAGAAGAAAACAAAGTTAATTCTGAAAACAAAGTTAATTCTTTTGTAACATTGTTTACAAACCCATTAACTTACTGACCCGATCAGAGTCTCAATTCTTATCGTCGTAACTCTGAACCCGAGCCAGGGTTTCGATATTTATCCTTTAATTCAAAGGGTGATTCTCATCATACTTACAACTTTATTCCTTATTCCTGCTTATTCTCTTTTTCTCTCCTATACTAATTCTCATATAAGTATCTCTAATACTCTCTTTCTCTCTCATACTATTTCTTTAGTATACTTTCTTTTTTTTATATATATATATATATATATATATATATATATATATATATATTAAAAATAAGATCAGAGATGCTGCATAATAAAAGTATACCAATCAAGAGCTATCTTCACATATTTTATCATTTATTTTAATTAGGTCGTCTAATATTTATCTTTAAAATTCATAGTAAAAATAAAAAAAATATAAAAAATCACTCAATATCATAAATATCTCACAATAAATTTTAATTTCAAAATTATTGTATCCTCCTAACATACACAATTTACTTTACATTTATCCATTGCTAAATAAATTAAATTACATAAAAAAAATTATCAGTCAAAAAGTAAGTTTCTTAATAATCATATTTGTCGTAGATGTGAAGATAATTAAGAGATGTGAATAAATAAAAAAATTTAATATATGTTGGTAAAATGATATATACTAATAAAATGTATAAGAAAATTGATGATGTAATTATTATTATTATGAAATGAGGAGTGTATAATTTTTTATAATATTATAAAATACCGATATATAGAATTGGAAATTCCAATTGAATTTTTACTGATAATAATGTTTTAAAAGGGGTTTTTAAAATTTCAACGCGTTTCTTGGAAGTGGTTTGACGATAGGTGGTTCTTTTATTAAAAATAATTAAAAAAATTTACACGCGTTTTTTATAGTTGTCTTGAAATAGAATATTTAATTATTGATAAGAAAAAATATAGTACTATATTTAACTGACGTGAACTGCATGTACACGCTGGCGTATACATTCCACTTATCCATTAAAAATAATGATCACAAATTTCGGTAAGTTATGTGTGAGATTGGGTGAGAACGTTTTCAAAAATTTTTAAATAATTATCACTTTTTTATAAAAATATTATCTTTTTATTTATATTACAAATTTGTTAAGAATAATGTTTTCTGCATAATGATCTATTATTCACAAGAATACGTATAAATATATGTTACAGGAAGGACAAAAATAAACCTAATGGGCTATGGGCTATACAACACAATATACTCAACCTACAACATAAGAAAGCCCAAAAAATCAATGGAAATATAATCACTCCCAATACTCCCTCTCAAAGTGGCGTGTGAAGATCGCGAACACCCAACTTGCTCCTTAGATATTGGAAATGCTCTGCACCAAGAGCCTTGGTGAAAATATCAGCAACTTGTTGATTAGTAGAGATGAGAGATGGCAAGATATCGCCACTAGCAACACACTCTCGAACAAAGTAACAATCTACCTCAACATGTTTAGTACGTTCATGGAAAATGGGGTTAGCTGCAATTTGTCTTGCGGTCTGATTATCGCAAAAGAGGGGTGTCAGATCATCCTGATAAATCATGAATTCCTTTAGTAGCCAACGAAGCCAAAGGATTTCGCTAACTGTAACCGCCATGGCGCGGTATTCTGCTTCAGCGGAAGATCGTGAAATCACAGTTTGCTTCTTCGTACGCCAAGAAATTGGCGCACCTCCAAGAGAAACAAAGTAGCCTGTGCTGAACCGGCGAGTAAAAGAACATCCAACCCAATCAGCGTCAAAATACGCCTCTAGAGAAAAGTCACTATCTGCCGGAAGGAAGAGCCCTTGTCCTGGTGTGGAGTTTAAATAGCGAAGTACCCGCACTGCAGCATCGAGAAGAGACTGACGCGGAGCAGAGAGAAATTGGCTAAGCGAATTGATCGAGAACACGATGTCCGGTCTTGTAACGTTAGATATAACAACCGACCTATCAATCGTCGGTATTGGGAAGCATCCACGAAAGGACTGTCGTCGTCCGGTCTTAATTTGAGATTTTGCTCCATAGGAAATGCAGATGGTCTACCAGCTTGCAAGCCACTATCTTCAAGAATATCCAACGTATACTTTCTTTGACTCAAGATAAAACCTTCTGATGAATGAGCAACTTCAATGCCAAGAAAATACTTTAGAATCCCCAAATCTTTGATTCTGAATTTAGTATCCAAATATGTTTTAATATCCGCAATGGTGGTAGAGTCATTCCCAACAAGCAAAACATCATCTACATAGATTAGAGCTGCCACATAAACATCCCCACGTCGAAAAATAAAAAGAGAATGATCAGCCTTTGATTGATAGAAATCAATGGCTAAGAGAGCCTGTGTGAACTTGTGATACCAGTTCCTAAACGCCTGAGGATGGCCATAAAGGGATTTAATTAACTTGCAAATGCGGTTATATCCATCTTTAGCAAAACCCTGTGGTACTCGCATGTACACGTCCTCATGCAAATCACCATGAAGAAACGCGTTGTTCGCATCTAGTTGATGAATTTCCCAACCTCGTTTAGCAGCAATGGTCAATTTGCATCTTACGTTGACCAACTTTGCAACAGGGGCAAAGGTTTCATGGAAATCAATGCCTTCAACCTGAGTGAATCCCTTTGCTACAAGTCGTGCTTTATATCGCTCCACATCACTGTTTGGCTTGTACTTAATTTTGTACACCCATTTTGAATCAATAGCCTTCTTTCTAGGTGGAAGTAAGACAAGCTTCCAAGTTTTATTATTTTCAAGTGCATGAATTTCCTTCTTCATGGCTTCCCGCCACAAAGGATCCTGGGCCGCCTGTTTGAAACTTTTAGGCTCATCACAGGATGTGATGGCAGTTAGAAAAACTTTATGAGAATGAGAAAATCTATCATAAGTAATAAAGCGAGATAAAGGATGTACCGTCAAGTTGATTGAGTTGGCAGTGGGCTGTGAATAGTCTATAGTAGACGACAAAGTGACATGGTATTCGAATAGATGCTTTGGTTTCTTGCGAACTCACTGACTAACCCTTGGAGCTGCAGCAACAATGATTGGGTCAATAGCTTCTGTATATGCCGTTTCAGGTGAGTCCATCATTGGTTCAACGGGTTGTGGTGTGGATTCCACAGTGTCCACCCCACATTTGAACAATGAATTGTCTGAGAATGGACACTTTCAAAAAGCTGCAATTGTGTGTCTGATTGATGAATACCACAGACATAATTTTGTGTCAAGCCAACCAAATGTTCAAAGGTACTTTCATGTCCATGTTCAGCTGATGCAATATTGATTGTCGCTATTTTCACCTAAATTTTAGTGTCTTTTTGTATGTCTTTTTGTATTATTTTATCTATATTTTGTGTGTTATTTGGTTGTGTTTAGTGTTTTTATGGAAATGTGTATGATAAGAAAGACGTAGGAAAAAACGGATCTCAATTCGGAGTTGAAACGAGGAAGAACGAGCCAAAATAGTAAAGCAAACTGTACAAACACAGCCAGCCGAGTCCAGCAACACGCCCCGTGCCCAATACAGCACACGGCCCATGTACCGCGCACGGCCCTGTCAGAATTAGCCATGCGCTGTCGCCTGAAACACCAACTCGGCCACCCATATGGCCGAGTGCAAAACACGAGCCATGTGCAGAAACACGGGTGGTACACGGCCCTGTCAGAATTGGCCGTGTGCTGCACACGAGCCGTGTAGGTACTGGGAGCAGAAAAAAATCAGAATCTTCTAGAAGCTTTCCAATTCAACACTCCACGGGATTTTTTGAGGGTTTTCACTGTTTCACACACATCACAAACTATTTCCTCCACTTCACACCATCATCTTCCTCCATTCATCATCCATTCCATCTTCTTCATCCACCCATTAAATCCACCATTAAAGAACTCAAGAAATCAAGAGCTAGAGGTGGAGATCAATGAGAGTTGAAGATTCTCTACAAGGAATTGTTAGGGAAGATTTACATCTCTTTTGTTTTTCATTTGGATTTAAGACTATGGATATGTGTAATGGATCACTCATGTGTTTTGTTACCATTATCATGTTAGGCTAATTCCTCGTGTGATTAGGAATATGAAGAGTACATTAGGTTTATATTATTATGTGGATTAAATTAATTTTTGACTTAATTGATGTTGGTTTCTATTCATGGGTTTTACTTGTTTAGATGTTGTGATGGCATGGTTTGTTATTCATGAATGATTATTGGTTTAATGGATTGTTGATCAATGGATGATTTATGATAATTAAGTGCTATTATAATATTCATGTGTATATTGCTTGGAGTGAGACAGAAACGACCCTCTTAACTATTAGAAAGGCATGAATAGACATCGAGTTTGGATTTTACCGAAAGGATATTTGAATTCGATGAGGGGAACCAATCCATTCATTAGCTTTAGTACACAAAAAGGGAGAGTTAATTCTAATTAGTACCTTCTAAGGGAGAATTGAGAGTTAATTAGTACCTAGATGGAAGAGGTTAATGTTGGGCTTTGATCTTAAGTGCTTTTGGGAGTCTCAAGTGGATCAACAACCTTTGTAGCCCGAAAGGGAGGTTGGGATATAATCGTGATCACCGTTAATCTACATCAATTGAGTTGAATTCCTTTTGCATGATAATATGAATTGAGTGTACTTGGATGTTTCTAATCCCATGTTTTTTACTACTTGAACTTTAGTACCTATTCTATTTTCTCGTTAATCTTATTACTTGTCATTCATCGTTTTTGCTATTTTCTTTACTTGTTACTTGTTTTAGTTGTTTATTTCATAATCAATCTCAAAAACCCGATCATCCTTACAAAACTGACTTAAACAAGAGCTCACGTATTTTACTAATCCAAACTTAACTCCTTTGTGGATTGATAATTTTATTTCTTGGGATATACTACTAAAACGATCGAGTATTCTTGCTCGTGAGTATAAAATATTCAAACAAATATACTTAAAAAGATATATGCTCTCAAAGAAAGTAACATCCCTAGAACTGTAAACCTTATGAGATTTCAAGTCAAATACTTTATACGTCTTTTGCCCAACGGGATATCCAATAAATACACAAGCACTCCCCATTTCACCGAACTTATCCTTGTGCTTATTGTCACGTGCATAAACCAAACAACAAAAAATACGCATGTGGTCATAAGAAGGTGATCGACCCAACAACACTTCATGTGGTGTTTTGTTTGTAATGGGTGTAGATGGCAATCTATTAATAATGTAAACAGCCGTAAGAACAAGAACTGTCAAAATGGGTTGAGCCCACTGGGCCAACCCGCCCCAACCCACCTTAACCCATCAATTTCTCAATCCAAAGTTAACCCGCCCCATAAAAGCCCTCCCCCACTTTAAACCCACTAAAGTGTGGGCTAACCCGCACCGCCCCATCAACCCAACATCAACCCACTTTTATAAATTAAAAATTTAAAAAATTACATACAACTTTTAGATTTTAATATTTAAATAATAAAAATATTACCACCCAACTCTACCCCCTATCCACCCCCACCCCTGCCACCCACCCACCCTCAACTTCCGCCCACCCGCCTTTTTTTTTAATTTTAGATTTTAATATTTAAATAGTAAAAATATTATCACCCAACCCTACCCCCTACTCATCTTCCAACAAATTTTTTTAAATAAAATTTTAAATTTTATTATGATCCAACCCTACCCTCCTTACCCCAACCACCCACCCCCAAATATTTTTTTTTAAATTTTTAGATTTTAATATTTAAATAATAAAAATATTACCACCCAACCCTAACCACCCTATTCACCCAACCCCCCACAATTTTTTTAATTTTTTAGATTTTAATATTTAAATAATAAAAATATTACCACCCACCCCTAACCACCCTATCCACCCACCACCCCAATAATTTTTTTATTTTAGATTTTAATATTTAAATAATAAAAATATTATCACCCAACCCTACCCTCTACTACCCACCCCAACCCCCACCCACCAACCCACTCACCCCCAATTTTTTTTAAAATTTTTGAGTTTAATAATTTTTTATTATTTAAATATTAATTTTAAAAAAAATATTTAGGTGGGGGTGGGTTGGGGTGGGTAGGGGGATAATATTTTTATTATTGAAATATTAAAATCTAAAATTAAAAAAAAATTGGGGTGGGTGGGTGGGTGGGTGTGGATAGAGGGTAGGATTGGGTGATAATATTTTTATTATTAAAATATTAAAATCTAAAATATTTTAAAAAAAAAATTTTAGGGGTGGGTGATGGGGGTGGAAGTGGGTAGGCCATAAGTGAATAGGGGTATAGTGTGGGCTAACCCGCGGCCCGTCCCACCATAGCCTGCTCCACATGTGGCCCGCCCCACTTGGACTCATCATAAGGTGGGTTGCAGGCTAAACCGCCCCACCAACACATTCTGACAGCACTAGTAAGAACACACTCACCCCAAAATTCAACAGGTAAACTCGCCTCAAAATGCAAAACTCTAGCAATTTCAAGTATGTGTTGATGATTACGTTCAACTACCCTATTTTGTTGTGGTGTGTCAGTGCAAGAGGTTTCTAAAAGAATTCCATGTTTATTATAAAACTCAAGCAAAACAACAGATCGAAACTCTAATCCATTATCAGAACTCACTTATTTAATGGAGTGCGCAAATTGAGTATAAACCATGTTATAAAACTGCATCAACAACTTGGCTACCTCAGATTTATTTGCCATTAAATAAACCCATATACCTCTACTGTAATCATCCACAATAGATAGAAAATATCTAGCACCAGAAATAGTATCATGTTTATAACTACCCCAAATATCACAATGAATCAATTCAAAATAACTCAAGGTTTGACTGGTTCTATCAGGAAAAAGGTAATCTAGTTTGTTTAGCACGTAGACAAGAATCACAAAAAATATTAACTCTCTTCAATTTATTGAACTGACTGATGTGATGCAACTTTCCATTTGAAGGATGCCCAAGACGCCTGTGCCAAACAGTAGAGTCCACAGTGGTAGAGAAAGTCATAACTTTAGTGGTTGCAGGTTCCAAGTAATATAGACCATCACAAAATTTACCCACTCCAATCAGATTCTTCGAAGGTAAGTCCTGTAAGACACAAAAATCACCAAGAAATATTAATCCACAATTCAAATCTTTGATCAATCTGCTAACTGAAAGAAGGTTGCACTGAAATTGGGGAACGAGTAAAACTCGTGGAAGGTGTAAACCATTTGGTAGCCGAACGTTTCCAACACCTGTAATAGACACAAAATCACCGTTGGGTATCCAAACATGTGGTTTAGAATGTCTCTCCACCAACTTGCACAGTGCATTAGCATCGCAGGTGAAGTGTTCCGTTGCTCCAAAATCGATGATCCAAGGTTTGAAAAAGGTATCTTACCAGCCATTTTAACTGATGCCCCTATCGAGCTTGCTCCTCCATCAACATTGAGTTCACTCCTCATGAATTGTGCCAGATGATTCAATTGATCCACGGACAACCCTGGGATGACTGAAATTTCATTCCCCACTTGTGCGGCTCGTGGCTGCATTCGCTGATTCGAGTTGTCCATCTGTCTGGCTTCATTACCTCCACGAAACTCTTGTTTGCATCCATCACCACCATAGCCACGTGGGTCAGTCTGCTGCACATCACTATGGGAGTTTGATTACTCCCCCTTTCCTCGGATATTCCAGTTAGGCGGATACCCAATTCTCTCGAAACAGGTTTCAAAAGTTTGATTTGTTTTACCACAGTGTGTGTAATAGCGTCCATCCTTCGTAGTGTTTCACTTTTACTGCTCAGTATCCTTCTTTTATTGAACCTGGAAAGCCGAAGCATCAACAGTGGTGCGACGCAAGATCGAATGGATCGATGCTGCTTATCTTCCAAGACAATGTGATATGCAGTGCTCAAATTATGAACATGTCTGCTTCCCGATGAGTGATATTTTCACTTAGATTTTAGTATATTTCTATATTTATTTTCGGAGTATTTTATCCATATTTATGTGTTATTTGGTTGTATTTTGTATTTTTATGGAAATGTGTGAGAATGAGCTTAAACGTATGTAAAATAGGTGAAAACGAAGCAAAAATGGAGAAGGGAGATAAAACGAAGAAGAAAAACAGGGCACGACCCAACTCGAGCCGAGTGCTGAAGCTCAAGTCGAGCTGCCTCAGCACGAGACCAGCGCCGTGCGCGGGCCTGTCCAAAATGGCCGTGCGCCAACGTCAGAAATACCTACACGAGTACCCCTGTGTCCGTGCACTGAACACGAGTCATGCCCAGAATCAGTACTTGAGTCGAGCTCATGCACTCGACTCGAGCTCCTTCTGCTGCCGAAATCTGCCGCCAGAACATGACCAGATTCGAGCCGTGTGCATGCACTTGAGTAGAGTCGTGTAAAAATCTGGTAAAAATTCATAAACATTCTAGAAGCTTCCCATGGGGTATAAATACCCAATTATTTAACTTTTGATCAGATTGGTCAATGGTTTTCACCCCTGCACCTACCTCACACATCATTTCCTCCATTTTACACCTTCATCTTCATCCATTTCATCTATCATCATTCCACCATCACAATCTTCATCCAAGTAGCTAGAGAAGCAAAGGGGAGAGGAGAATTGCAAAGGAATGAAGAAGATCACCATTGGAGCCATCCAAGGGAGTTTTCATCTAAACTGTGTATTGAAACCTTATTGTTTATCATGTTTTGTAAGGATTTTAATGTCTATGTTGAATTCCTTTTGAATATAGTAGACTAATCTCCTTTGTGAGATTAGCAATATGAATTGTGTTTGATAATTTTGGGTATTTGCAAATGAATGATTATGTTGATTGGGTTAATTGATTTTCTATCATTGATGCTTTAGATCTTGATGTTTATGATGATTTGTGTGGTTGATTGTTTTAAACATGTGATTAGATTGAAAAGTCAATTGCATATTTAGGATAATTAATTGCATCATTTTGTCATACACTTCATGTGCATTATAAATTGTAAAGAGATTGAGAAATCCTTTGGAATTTAGAACCCTTTGATAGGACATCCGATTGGTTTGATCGAGAGGTTAATTAATCGTGTGAAGGGACTTTCATTTCAAGCTTAGTATCTGTTTGGAATTATTTGAGTGATAACCAATCCATTGAGCTTTATTCCATATCCTATCCATCTCGAGAAGGAGTTTAGGTGAATTTAGTGTTGGCCCTTAGTCTAATACTCATGACACATATGAATTCATTGCATGATACCTAGATTTTCCATGCTTTAAGTATTGCAGTCTCATTCTTTATCTACTTGGCTCATTCATACATCTTCCATTCATCTATCCATTTATTTAATTGTCATTTCTTGATTAATCCTTCCCATTTATGATTGTCTCTATAATACTATGACGAACACGAGATCGCTTAAATCCTAGTACCTTCCTCCCTGTGGTTCGATAAATTCTTTAATTGATCATCCCGACTACAAACAGCCAATCACTTCCTAATATTTGCGTACGAATCAACCCGAACGAATCATCAAGGCATATGAGAAAGTCGTACAACCTGTCTTTGTCACGAGATTCCATCAGGGTTTTTGAGAATTTGCATTTGCAATTTCCACAGTTGCACGATGGTGGTGGAGAGAGTACTGCAATCTCATCCCAAACTCTCCACAAAGCACTATAATATGCGGACATTGTAGTCCCTTTTTGGCGGATCGTCCCTAACGTACGTCGCAACTCATACATCTGCAGTGCACTTTCTTTATTGAATCGCTCTTTCAAATCATTCCATATCTCACTCGCAGTTTGGAACTTGACACTCTGTCGTATTTCTGGTTCTACACTGCTGTGAAGCCACCCCTTTACCATGGCGCTGTTGCGTTGCCAGTAAGGTAGATATGGCGAGTCTGGTTTTCGGAATTTCTCCATCCACAAAACCAATCTTATATTTCGCATACAATGAATTGGTCATATCATCTAACCAATCACCATAGTTTCCATCGGGAAGTAAGGCCCCAACAAGAACGTCTCCAGGTTTATTGGAGCCGTTTAAGTAATATGGAGACATTGCATCAATATGATGCTAGAGGAAGATGACGATCCATCATCGTTCTTCTTCTCCATGTTGCCAATTTTTATCATTTTTGGGATTGAAAAAATATGGCGCAGCAGGTAGATTTCTAAACTAGGGTTTCAGTTACCAGGTTTTTGGCTCTGGTACCATGTTAAGAATAGTGTTTGCTGCATAATGATCTATTATTCACAAGAATACTTATAAATATATGTTACAGTAAGGACAAAAATAAACCTAATGGGCTATGGGCTATACAATACAATATACTCAACATACAACATAAGAAAGCCCAAAAAATCAATGGAAATATAATCCTCCCAACATTTTTTATGAAATAATCAACTGCACCACTATCAGTTTTTATTAATTTCAGTATTATTTTTTAAAAAAATATTATCACTTTTTATATGTCCTACGAGAGTCTTCCCATGAGACGGTCACATGACTCTTTGCCTCCACTTTGTCAGTTGTTTCATTAAACTATTTTATTTATAAGTAGAGACTTATGTAACATTATTTCACTGGATGAGTTCTGCGAGATAGATAAGATTTGGTAACATTTGAATAAAAAGTGATATTCAGATCAATGAAAAGTGATATTGGTACAATACATAATTTCAAGAACAATTCATAGTAGAAATAAAAAGTAATAATATTTTCAATTGGACGACTATTACTTTTCATTAATCAGATATATTTTTTTATTAAAAATATTATTAATTTTTATTCATCTTGCAAAACTCATTTCGTGATATATTCCCACACAATTTTTAAATACTTACTCCCTCCATCCAACAATAATGTTTAAGCATTTTTATTTTGGGTGTCTCATTAAAAGGTTTACATTTCCCTTTATAGTAAAAGAGACCCACATAATACATTTAAATATCTCCATGGGGCCACAATACTACACTAATACAACTATCCACTATATATTAAAATATTATATCTGTCTCCTTAATATACATTATAATACTATATTTTTTAATTCCCGTGTAAAAGGTGAATGTAAACGTTTTAACCGGATGGAAAGAGTGTAATGTATGAGATCTGTGTGCACCAATTATACTACAATGTGTGCACATAAATTATATGAATTTAATATTCAAGCAATTAGGTTTTTGAGAATTGATATGACATGCTGTAGTATGGCAAATATGAAAGATAAGAAATGATAAAGTGTTTAATGAAGGGACTGTTGACTACAAAAATGTAGTGATGAAGATTAAAATCAACACATGGCTTTGGATTAAACATAAAGGTAGCATAAAGTCCGGATATACTTTTAGTGAATGGTTGAAGAAATCCCAAACACGCATCAGTTTGTGAAGAAGGTTTTTTGCTGCTTCATCATATCACTTTGTAAGTTTTTTATCCTATTTTAATTTGTAATGTTTTTAATCAATTGAGTTACAACACCTCTTATACTCTACTCACATTAATAAAATTTTTGGCTTCTTAAAAAAAATCTAGCAATTAGTTTTTATATGATAATATGTTCGCATAAATTATATGAAATTAATATTCAAGCAATTAGTTTTGAGATCTTTGCATGCTAGTTATATACATAACAAATGTAATTTTCTCAATCAAAAACGGTCGGTAAAAAAAAATGCTAACTTTTTTTTCACCAGTTTAAAACTACATGACTTTTTCTTAAATATTGAGTACGTAAAAAGTACAATTAAAAAAATATACATCTTTTCCATGAAAAATGAGATGACTATGGAAGCAAGGAAAAACGGTAATTTCAATTTAAAGGATATGGGAAACATTAGAAAATTTTTCATCTATTAATTTAATTTTATTAATTATGATTTTTTCAGACTTTCCATGTGTATTGAGTCCTAGATACCTCTATAAATTTTTGCGTTTCCATTAATGTTTATAGGTGTATTTAATAATATATATATAAATTAAAAAGAGTTGATATTTGGTGCATCTGGGTACAAAGGTGTACTCATATGTGTATAACTTTTTATTCTATATTGTATACATGTTTTTTTAATAATTGTATACTTTTTTCACACCCAAATTTTCATTTAAAAACTAACAAACAAAGTGTATACATGATTTTTGTTCATAATTGTATATGTTTTTGTCCATAATTGTATACGTTTCTGAAAGTGAGTGCACCGTATCCTGTGGTGCACCCAGGTGCACAGTAGTATTAGCCAATTAAGAATAATTAAACTGAAATATGAGTGGAGCGAGGGAGGATGTGGTGATTACGTGATGGCCTAATAAAATGCTTATTTTATCATATTGCTTTTATTTATTTAACACCCATATACAATCCCTACGTCTATTATATTGTATTTAGTTATTTAACAGCCATTTACAATGCCTACTTCCCATATAAATGCAATCCAATAAAATAAGCATTTTGCATTTCAATATTTCAACTTTGCCATTAAAATCTATTCTGCAAAGTCCAACGTTCTGCCCAAATTTTTAATCCAACCCATTACTCATTATTTACTCATTACCACATCCTCCCTCACTCATTTTAGTTGAATAAATAATATATATATATATATATATATATATATATATATATATATATATATATATATTTATATTCGAAAATATGTCACATTTAGTTCCCTAAATATATAGGGCCTATTCTAACTTTAATATTTTTCTTGATCACATTCTTTTTTTTTTCTTTACAATTCTGATACTTAATTTTTAATTCTATAAATGTACCCCCTCTATGTGAGTTAAAATAATTTTTTGGTCTCATAACTTTATAGAATTTAAGATAAAATTTTCAATTTTGTCCCGTAATTCCTAATATTGGCCAATTTTGATCCCAAAATCGCCGGAAATTGATTTTTTGGCCGGAAAATTGCATGTGCACCTCACATTACTCCTCAAATTTGGGGCTTTCCGATAGCTTCATCCAACGTGGATTGAAGAAGAATACCAATCATTTTTGAGTTGGCAAACAAGAAAATCTGCTATGCACAGAGAGAAACAGAACACATCTGCCCTGCATATACATACAAAAAGTGTTTCTATTATGAAATAGGCAGCAAATTGGATTTCCGATTTGTTTAGCCCTCCATGGAGTGTAAGCTTTGTTCCAAGAGATTCTCCAATGGCAAAGCGTTAGGGTGGGCACATGGGGTCCCATTTCGCCATCCTGCCCCTCCCCCCGAAGACACCCCAGAGACTGGAACTCACGGAATCACTCACCGATTCCACTTCGTCCATCTTTTCCTGTGATGAGAGAGAAAGTAGAGGCAATAAATCTTTTTTCTTCTCCGGTTCGCATGGGCTGAGAGAGAGACTGAGGAAGAGCCTCAGGCTGGTAGATCCCGACGCAGTTGTGGATCGGGAGAGCGAGACCGAATCAACTTGGGCGAGATGCGAAAGGGCCGTCAAAGAAAAACGTGGTGGGGAAGAAAGCGCGCGTATCTGCAGAAGCCACCATTGATGTCCAAGTTGAATTTGAGTTGGCAATATGATTGGTCCAAAAAATTCTTCCTCAATTGCCACATTGGAAGAAGCTATCGGAAAGCCCCAATTTAAGGTGTCATGTGCGGTGCACATGCGATTTTCTGGTAAAAAAATAAATTTCCGGATACTTTGGGACCAAAATTGCCCAATATCAAGAGTTACGGGACGAAATTGAAAATTTTATGTTTTTTTGTATATATATATATCTAATTTTCTGGGCCCAGGTGCCTTTGCTCCCTTAATGCACATAAAAGCTATTGTTGGGAGAAACGAAAATATCGAAATTTCGTGTTTAGGTATGATTAATTTTAATTTTAGTCTTTCTTTTATTTGTAATTTTCCATTTTAATTATTTTTTGTTCGATTTGGATCATTTTGTCCAGCTTTTATCCAATTGAGTTTTTTTTTCCAAATTTTAGACTAAAATTGGATAAAAACTTGACTAAATTTAATAAAAGAAGTAAATTTGGACAAATTTTGACATAATAGGCAAAAAATTGGATTAAATTTGGACAAAAAAGTCCAATTTTTTTTTTAAAAAGAAAATTAAAATTGAGAATTGCAAATAAAAAAAGGTAGGTCTTGCGTGTGATCGTCTCACGTGAGATTATTTTTCGCTTTTTAAAAATATTATCACTTTCGATATAAAATGTTATCACTTTTTATTTATACTATAAATTGGTCATGAAATAACATTATCACTTTTCATTAATTTATTATCACTTTTCTTTATAAAAGTTATCACTTTCTGCTCGTCTCACGTAAGCTCTTACATGAGACGATTTCACACAAATCTTTTGGCATAAAAAAAACCAAAAACTAATTTTTTTTAATCAACAAAGTTGGGTACAAGGGTACTCATCCCTTACAAAAAAAAAAAAAACAAACAAGAATTTGCCAAAATAGATTAAATCAACTCCTACACAAGACTGTCAGCTACTCTTGAGGCTAGGGGTGGGCGGTATGGCATACCGAAAATTTTTGGTCATACCATATACCGTACCAAAATTTTCGGTATATAAAAAATCATACTGTTACCTTACCTAAACTTTCGGTATACCATAATTTGGTATACCGATATTTCGATATAAGAAAATAGTATACCTTCTGTTTATCGATATTTTGGTATACCGTATCATACCTAAAATGTCGGTATATACCATACTATTAGATAGTTTGATATACCGTTATGCACCTAAAATTCAATAAATCTAATTAAAAATTGTACTAGAATTGTGAAAGATAGCTATAAAATAAATTCTAATACTAGATAACAAATTCATAATAAGAAAAATATACGACAATCCACAAACGACCAAATTAAATAAGAGTGAGTCTCATGTAAAACGGGTTTACATATAAACTCTATTTTTTAACATTACTTTTTAGTATATAAAAAATTACTCTTTGAAGAGTAATAATTTTTATACAGAAGAGTAATAATTCATATCTCTAAAGAATAATTTTTCATGTACTAAAAAGTAATCGATAAATCAGGATTACAAGAATTTGAAGAGTAATTTTTTTAATTTAGAAGAGTAACAATTTATGTGCTAAAGAGTAATTTTTTATGTACTAAAAAGTAATAGGTTTATATAATTAATGTGCATATGTAAACCTGGTTTACACAAGTGTTTGTCATTAAATAAATAGTATCCAAGTGATTTACACAAGAACCATATAGAACTTATATTAAAATAAACACTTTAAAATTTTCATATAGGATAGAACTACGTAATTAAAAAAGAAATACAAGATATCATGAAAGCCAATCAATTTTATCACTCATTTATAATTATGTAATTTACACTAGGATTTTAGATTTAGTCTTTTAATTAAATAGTGTATATATATAATTTAATTAAAAATTATAATATATAATAATAATTATAATTTCATATATCATATAGTATGGTATATCGTATCATATTACCCAAAAATTAAATATTTTACGGTATTTCGGTATATACTGAAATATCGAGGTATTGATAATTTATATACGTTTATCGTATCAAAATTTTCAATACGGTATCATACCTTACCAAAAATTTCGGCATACCTAAAATTTTGATAAAATCGGTATTTTTCGATATGATAAGGGCGGTATATCGAAATTTCGGTATTTTTTCCCTAGCCCAACTTGAGGCAGATAGTTGGATTGGAAGTCAACTAAAATTGGAATACAACATGCTTAAAAGTCGAATTTTGATATGATTGAACGGTGTAGGAAAATGGAAAAATGTAGAATTCAAATTCAAACAAGTCATAAAAACTAGTTGATCAAATAAAAACACAAAGAGAAATAAACACCAATATCTAATAAATCAACACATGCATTATTTTAACTAAGGGTTACAAATTCAAAGATCAGACCGACAGAGTGGATAACATTAAAACACAAATGATAATCAAATACTAGAATGAAATCAAAACAGGTGCACCCAATATTCGATGATAACAGTATGACTGTCAGCATCTCCTGATAAAATCCCGGACGGAGGAAAGGGAGTTAACGGCGGATTCGATGGTGGATCTAACGTCGTCAACGATCCTTTTCGCAGTATTTTCTAGAGCCAGAACCTGTATGTTATGTAAGAGAGAGAAGGCAGCATTAAGGTCGACAATGATGGCGTCGACGGTGGTGCTCAAGTTGCCGATCACAACTCCGATGGAAACAGTCTGCGCTTCGCAGGTTTGTACGTAGATGGCTAATATCATCATAATGAATATGCATGCTGCACCCTGCTTTGCTACGCTTGTACTCTCCATATTAAATTTCTGATAAGTGATAGCTTAACTTTTCAACGTAAATCAACCTTCACTTTTTCCTTTTCTTTGATAAATGGAGCATGCAGGAAGGTCCCCTACTTATACTAGTTACAATAATTACGAATAGTCAATATTTGCTTGTAGTTGAATATATGTAATTAATTAACCTACACCACGAAAGGTATCAATATTTAATTATTTGGCAAATTATTGTATGCATTCGGACCTGCGCTAATTCCGTGCGGCGAAATACAATTTTATACTCATTAGTATTGAATGTTATATACTCCATCCGTCCCACATATTTTTACCCACTTTCCATTTTGGGTTATCTCACGTATTTTTACTCATTCTATTAATAATAATAATATATAGTAATATTTTATTACTTACTTTTTACAATCCCAACAACTTTAGTTATTTTTTTACACTTTATTCATCATTCCCAACAACTTTATTTACTTTTTCTTTTTAAATTACTAATTTATCCCTATTTTTTCTAACATTATATAACACGTCTTAAATCTCCGTGCCCGTACAAATGGATGAAAATACCCGGGACGGAGGGAGTACTAAATTTAAAATCAAAATCATCCCATACAAATTTATTTTATTCAAAATAATCTCAGAAATTTAAATATTTATCTGAAATAGTCCAATAACTTTTAATTCTCACAGAATTGGTATGTCTTTTTTAATTAAAAAAGTTCAATTTTTCTAGTTTCGTGAGACTAAATGGAAGCTTTTACAAGTTATGGGACGAAATAGGTAAAAAAATATTTTTTTGAGATGAAATCGGAGCAAAAATGAAAGGTTTGGGACCAAGATGAATATCCTAACTATTTTGAAGCATTTTTAATAAAGTAAAAAGATGCGGGACGATTTACGTTTTAAACTTTTATTATACTCTTTATTATAAGAGCTTATATTCTTAATTTTTCAAAGAAAATAAAAATTAATTTTTTTAGTCAAATATTAATATTTTCATACTTTAAATATCTTTATTAATTAACTTTTCATACTTTAAATATCTTTATTAATTAAAGTGTAGAAGAACAAATTTTATACTTTGTGCACATATGCACGAGAGAGCAAGTCATATTTATTTATTTTTTAATGCTCCACTTGGTAAAGGAATTATAAAATAGAATTATTAGTGGCGAACTCCGTGCAATCAAATTTTCATTGATATTATATTTTATCGATATTAAGCCACGATTTCATAAAATTCTCTGTTACATGACTTCACTTGATTTAATTAAATATTAAACGATTTACCTTTCTCTGATATCATGTTAAGTGATCACGTAATCTTGATAGTTATTTAATATGGTATCAGAGCCATGACTTAGCAAGGTTCATGGTTCGAACCTCACCGCGACCCATTTATCAAAAAGAATTCTGCATACAAGGTTTGAGACAAAATTACCCTGCCCGAGGAGGCGTGTTAGAGTGACTTGATTTGATTAAATATTAAATGATACTCCTCTCTATTAATTTAAGCTTTTAGATGAGATGATCATTTAACACTCTGCAAATGCAATTGGAGTCAATGTCTTGTGTTCCGAGTGTACAAGGTATGTAAGGGTATAATATTTTCTTTTAAAGAGTATACACTTTAATTAATAAAAGTATAATTTTTTCATTAAAAAGATCGATTGAGATATGAATAATATAAATTTGTTTAAAATAATAATTTTTTTCTAAAAAATAAAGGATATATATTCTTATATTAAAAGGTATAATATTTAATACTAAAAATATAACTTTAAAAAAGGATTTTGGACACAGTATGCCAGAACAAGCAAGTTTTAGCCTTGCAATTGAATGTCCACAACTTCTGCCTAATCTTTTCAAATCCCACATTCTTAGAGTAAACTTTATTTTTGTGATATCACCTTCCAACTCCCCGTTTCATATAATATTTTAATTTTTAAATGGATGACATATATAAAAATTATTTTATAGAATACCACCAAATGCCATAATTAAAATGTTTTAACAGTCATTTAAAGGGGTTTTTTACTCTTGTATCATATAATAGTTGATACTGAAATAAAATTTATCAATTCCACTAAATCATTTTATCGAGTGAAATTTATAAGTTGATTTCACATAATTCGACTATAAAATATAACGTATATTATGTGTTTTAAGTAATGCAAAAAATTTGTGTCCACCAATTAAGAAGATACTACATCACTTGTAAATGTAAAGGTATTAGAATGTATCATTGAAAATTTATAATGTATAAATAAATGTGTCACATTTTATAATAAAAATTATCATCATAAGAAACTGTACATGTTTTACAGAGTTACAGGGATGTTGGGCAGGATAGTTCACCCAGATTTAACTTTTGTCATAATTATTTAGGCTAATTATAAGGATATAATTGGATATAACTATATTTCTTTATTTTTTTTATAATATTAAACTATTTTAACTATAAAATTTATATCTCCTTATATATCTTAGATAAATCATTCCATGAGGATTTCATCGACATTCTTTATTTAAATAAAAACTGTTGCACCCAATATTCAACTCTAATAATTAATTAGTATTCATCACGTAGGCTAGCCGCAATTCCAAACGTAATCCCACCATCCATTCATGATGCATTCAGTGCATTAATTCCAATTAATAGATTATTGAAAGGAAGATCTACGTTAAAGAGGGGGAAATGTCGCATTTGGTCCCATAAAAATTTTTTCACTTCAATTTTAATTTCGTTGGAATTCACTGGTCTCATAGCTAGCGGTTTTGATCCCATAAGAATATTATAACCATAATTTTTCGAAAATTTTCATCTCAAATTAACTTATATTATTATAAACTACCATATTTATATTATTTTCTATCTTTCAACTTAGAAATTCCCCTCTGTTTTCTCTCTCAATAAATATTGTATTAGTTTTCTTTGAGGATTATTTTTGCAAATTATGGAATCAAATCTACAAGTTGTCATTTTGTTCTTGCTAACGGTTCAGAATATTTCATTAACTATTAACAGATTTTGATGAAAAATTCCTATGAAACTAAATCTGTCAGTTTTGGGACCTTTTTGACATTGAACAATTCTTATGGGACCAAAAGTGTAATTTTCCCATTACAGAAAGTGCCTATCGTTTTATTTATAATTAAAAGAAAGTCAACTTTCCGTAAAAAAGCAACTACATCTGCATAAGTAATAGATCCCGAGAAATTTTTGATCCTTTAACTCTGGTTAAAAGAAAAGAAAACTGCATAACTAATACATCTCGTGTAATTTTTTTTTTTTTTTAATCAACAAAGTTGAGTACAAGGGGTACTCATCCCTTACAAAAAAGGAAACAAGAACTTGCCAAAATAATTTAATCCACTCCTACACTAGACTGTCAACTACTCTTGATGCAGATAGTTGGATCGGAAGTCCAATCGTTAAAACAATAATGAGTTCTCATTCCGCCCTTAATTTTAATCCAACTCCAAGTTTTGAGTATGAACTGTTCAAAAACATCTTTTATATGCCTTGTAACTCCTTCAAATACCACTCCAATATGCCATTTCCACACGCTCCACACAACTCCTAACCAAAGAGAATTTCAATTTGCTGCTTTGACTCCATTCTGTTTGTATCCAACATGCATTTCAAAGTTAAGGGTAGGGATGATGGTACCTGCAGAATAGATACCCAACCAGCTCCTGACTAATGCCCATAAAGAGTATGTTGAGGTGCATCCAAAGAAATAGATGTTCCTCAGTTTCCTCGGCATCATTACACAATGGACAACTGTTGCTTCCTACGTATACTCCACGTTTAGTAAGATTAACCTTTGTAGGAACTCTACCTTTAAATATTCTCCACGTGAGAAACTTAACCTTCCCGTGTACATTGCATCTCCACATCCAATTCCAAATTTTGTCACCTCTTGATGAGACGCTATCTTGGATTCTTTCTCTCAACACCAGGTATGCTGATTTAACCGAGTATATTCCGTTGCTTTCACAAGTCCAAATCCAATGATCCTTCATGTTAGCTCCCGGTTTGAATGTATTCAAAATACTCGACAATTCCAAAGAAGATGACAATTTCCAATCATATAAATTACGTCTCCACAACAAATTCCAATGCCACTGACCCTCTTCCTCACTACTTTATCTCTTCCCATGGATAACAAAAACAGACGAGGAAATCTCTCGTATAGAGCTATTCCATCTCTCCAAAAACCAATGTCTTCTCCATTACCAAGTTTTTTCTTCAAATTTACCTTCATCCAATCCCCTCTACTCCCTTCAGCAATTTTTAGTAGGTCCTTGAACCATCCCGACCATTTCTGCTTCCCAATTATCCTACCACCACAATCATTCTTCATGCTTGTAATTCTGGCCAGGTCTCCATATTTTGACACTAAAATTTTGTGCCAAAAAAGGTTAGGAGAAGTGAGAAGCTTCCACATCCATTTTCCAAGACGTGCAACATTAAAACATTCAATATCCTTGACACCTAGCCCTCCATTCTCTTTTGCGGTGCAAACCTTTCTCCAGTTAACCCATTTAATCGTTTTCTTCTCCTCACTTTCTCCCCACATGAATCTTCTCTGAATGCTGGTTAATTCTTGAATGATGTTTTTAGGAGCTCGATAGAAGGATAACATGAAGGTTGGAATAGCATTAAGGACTGCATCTGCTATCGACAATTTCTTCAATTTCTACTTGACTAACTTGTTTCGAAGTTTTTCCACCACTGAATCCCATATTCTTCTATCCTTGGTACCTGTACCTACAAGAATACCAAGATATTTAAATGGTAGGTGGCCCAATTTGCAATTGAGGAGTTGTGTTGTTTCAATGCAGGCGCTATCATCTTTGTTGAATAGGAATACTGCACTCTTGAGAAAATTAGTCTTCAACCCCGATGCTAACTCAACCCATCTCAGCAACGCCTTCAAAGTATAAAGGCTTCTCCTGCTGCCATCGTTGAAAAACTTAGCGACGTGCTCTCTTCTAAACATATCTGTTTTGGTTTCTTGAATACATACAAAATCAACAGATTCCTTACTCAAGATTTCTCTGATACCTCTAATTTTATGAACCCCTCCCAATCCTCTAGCATTGATAGACAAAATATTCATAGAAAATCTTTATAAATCACCCCTTATCAGTAGGGTCTGCGTCATCCAGATAGCATCTTCTGTCTCTCAGTTCCATATTAACAAGACTCTCAATATCTTTATCCTTGTTGCCTTCAACTCCTAGCCCCATGAGCTCCCCGACTTCAAGGACTCTTCCCTAGACTTTCTTGGCCAAAACAATCTGTTGCAATTCTCAATTTCAGAGTCTCCAAGAGTAGACCCGCCTGGAGTATAGCTTGAGGAAGAACTAAGATGGATAGTGGATGAAGTAGATTTAGACTTGATTTTTGAATTCCTCGAATTTACCTCTCCCAACCCCTTGTTGTTTTTATCCCAACAATTAAGGATCTCCCCCAATTTTTTTAACTTCTTCCTCTGCTTTCTGTTGGCTTGGCTTTCAAACGGGATATTCTGTGCTACCAAATCCTTTGGGCTTTCTGCCCTTCTTGATCACCTGCTATCAATAAAGTTGGATGAGAGTCTTAGCCCACTATCTTGAAAGTGGGCTCCTCATTTATACTTGAAATGCTAGAGGGATTTAGGCCCATATACTCAAACTGAGGCCCATTACTTGAGTCCGCTAGATCTGGGCCCACTCCATAAGCTCTTTAGGTCCATGGTCCATATAATTTAATGAAATCTCTCAGTATCCTATCTCTGTAAGGAATCGGATGATTCCTCGCACCGCCGCCGCAGATCTTTGAAGTACTCTCCCTGGACTCCCCACACACTTTATCGTAATAAACTATTTTTACCTAACACACTTTATTATCTCAAAATATATCATAATATCCTTAAATACAAATTTTTTTTAATCCACTTACAAATAAATATAATCGTAGGAGTATATATTTTTTTAAAAGTCAACTTCAATTTTAAAAAACCAACTAGTCCTCTACTTGAAGTGGGAGTATATAAGTAAGAGATCTACAAAAAATAACAGCAGGTGTTTATAATGGTGGGAGGTACAAGTGGTGTGAAGCATGGCATTTTCATCATGTTGGTGGCATTCATGATCATCAACGTACAACTCTGTGCAGCTGCGCGCCTCTTGCCGGAAGTACATGAAGGGCGTGAACTCCAGCAAGAGCTAAATCTCGAAACGATGATAGCCGGAATTTTGACCGAGATCGTTTACCTACGCATTGATGACGAAGGATTTGACGTCGGTGTTGGTGGTGGCGGCCGCAAATAGGACCTGAAAACCTACAACTCCGATGGACCACGCTTTCTAACTATGGATTTATCGGAGTCTCTTGCTTTCTTATTTTACATTAACTACCTATATCAGGGTTAAAATACTAAATTACTATATTACACTTCAAATTTATGTAATTCCTGTCACAACCCAAACTACTTACATAATAAATAAATAAAATAAGTATGAGTTACTGTACATATTTTGTCTTTTTTTAATATAATTATTATTACTAATTCCTTTTATAATAATCCTAAAAATGATATTAAATTCTGATGATAAATATTAAATATATGAGCAAAATAGACCATAAATCACAACCGTCTGATTTTTTTATACTAAAATAATGTTCGACCTCGTATTACATAACCTATCTTATTTTATTGAAATACTATAACCTAACAAATGACAGTTAATTTATAGAAGATCACAAAAATATTGAAGTAAAATGATATTGAGAAATTGGACAAAAAGATTGAAAAAGGGACTTAAATGATAAGTAAAATGATAAAAGTATCAAAATTTGACAAAAATAATTAAAATTAAATTTAAAAAAAGGACCGAAAAATAAATAAAATTTTAATTTTAGTCCCATAACTTGATTGCAGGAATTTCCTGTTTAAATATGAACTATTACTCTTTTTGATGAAAAATATTTTTCTCCACTGGAATTTGTAAAAATTACAATACAATAAAATTTTTCAAAGAGTAATACTTTCAGTTCTAAAAAACAGTTCAATAATGTAATTTCTCGTGTACTGAAAATGGTGCAATGAATAATTTGTGCACATTAAAAGTTCTTATACCGTTTTAATTAGATTGATTTGAAAAAAGAAAAGAAAAGAAAAGAAAAGAAAAGGCAGCATTTTGACAGCAAACAGCATTTTGACAGCAATCTAGGAATAGTGCCCAAACTTTTACAAATACAACAATAATACTTTAATAATTGGTCGACCCGTCTCACACGAGACTTTGTCTAATAGAAACTGGGACAATTTCAAATTTAGTCTTCTAAGAATTGCTCAATGCCCAAATGGTCCCAAAACTTGCAGATTAAGTCCCATAGAAATTTCTTCACCAAAATCAGAAAATTTTGAGCCGTTAGCGGACCAAAAGTGCAACTTGCAGATTTGGTCTCATATTTTTTTGATATTTGCAAAAATAGTCCCAAAAATAAATGATTTTAAAATTCTTATGGGACCAAAACCGCCACCGTTAAGTAGTCCATCCAAGGTTTTAACGGAAAAGAACAGAAAGTAAAAGGAGAGAACTAAAAGTGCTAGCTATGAGACCAATTTTATTCGATAGGATTAAAATTGAAATGAAGGAATTCTCCCAAAAATGAAAATTTTCCAATAGAAACTAGTATTTATATTTCAATAAAATTGATCATCCATTTATTTAATTAGGTACGAATTGTTAACGGACTATTGTCACTTTTAATCTATATTATGTAACGTTATTTTTTAATTAAATATGAAAGAATCTTACCGTGAGAATGTGATGACCCTCTTAATAATGGTAAAGACTTAGAGACCGTGTCACAAAATGATTTTTGTAAAACAAATAAAAAATAATAACTTTTTTAATGTAAATTGATATCTAATTAATAAAAAGTGATAATAGTGCAATAAATTATTTTATAAATAATTTATAGTACAAATGAAAAGTGATAACATATAAAAGAAAAATAATAATAATATTATTATAAAAAAAGTGAAACTAACACGTTAAGAAAGCATAAAATAATCTCATATGACATGGACCCACCCAAAAACTCCCCCTTAATAATTAACCGTACCTGTATAATTGATATCTGTATTTAGCTTAACTATAGGTTTTATGGATTTGAGAATAGCAACTAAAGCTCCTAATTAATAAATTTATTTATTATTAAGAAGTATGGGTTGATAAAGTAAATAACATAAGTTTGATATGTAATATAGCAATCAACCATTTGAAGCCACAGAAGTATTATCTGAAAGTATGAAAAAATCCATGCATGCATAGAATGAAGCATGGTCCTTCAATTATTATTTCTGATGAGACCGCCCTAGTTGCCTCCCCCGGGAATTTCATGAGGGAGCATACCCCCTATTGGATCGGTGATTAGACCGGTGACTATACCGCCCAATGCATTGAACACACCGGAAATGATCATTTCGAAGCCACTCCCACCACCATTGCCAAACACAAGATTACCTTCTCCACCTTGCAAGACCCCTCCAGCTTCACAGACTTGTACGTTGATGATGAGGAATATCACCAACATAATGCACCAAATGCACTGCTTCACCACACTTGTACCTCCCACCATTTCTGATTCCTTCACTATAATTATAAACACCTGCTTCTTTTAATCGTAGATACTGCTCGTAAGTGCTCTATGTCTCATATATATACTCCCAACGACAAGTTCTTTTTCACCAAAAGTTGACTCTTTTTTTTTTTTTTTTAACTATAATACTATTAATATAGTTCGTAAGTAAACGAAGATTTATAAAATTAAACCTAGAATAATAAATCTAAAATAACCATAGCCTGAAGAAGTTTACATGGATTGTTTGTAAGTCAATTTTTTTATTAATACAAGTAGTTATTCTATTTACTTTTAAGAGTTTTTTTGTAAATATCAAAATTAATCCTGTAAGTATGATATTTTTCAACTTTAGTCCTTTATCATTTGTAATTCTCAATTTTTAGTCCTATAAATTTAAAAAAAATAAAAAAAAACTAGAGGACGACGTGAGTAATTTTTTTTAGGATTTATTATTTTAATTTAGTTAGTTTTTCGGACTTCCCATGGGTATTATTAATTTTCAGTCTCCATTAATCATATTTCTATGGGCCGTATTTGATGCAGTGATAATAAAAATTAAAAGAAAAAATATTAAGCTAAAATATGATTGGAGGATGACATGAGGAGTGAAGAATTAGATTAGAGATTAGGCAGAGTTTGGCATAATAAAATTCAAGCAGAGTAGAAATTATGACACCTATGTACGTGATTGCCTACGGCCTACCCTACTTCCTATTATCCTATACATCGGAGTGGGAGTTGAAATTTTGAGATACAAAATACTTATTTTAATAGATTTCTTATACGTGTGATCCTCGTTTCAAATTGATGTTTTATTTTGTATCATCATACTCTTTAGGTGAATGACTAGTATTATTACTTCTTTCAAATAAATATCATTTTGTATTATGGATTTAATAGTTATTTTTAGAGTATAATTTTATATGTTATGATATATGGAATATAGAATCCCGGCTCGAAGTAGGAAGCCTGAGGTTCAAAATTTTCAACTCTACTACTCAAGTATATAGGGAAGTAGGCATTTTGGGCATCATATTTTTTAGATTTTAAAACATAAATTGTTCCGTATTATTTTATTTTATTCCAAAAGGTCAAAAAATAGTTAGGACATTTATTTTCATCCCAAATTTTTAATTTTGCTCCGCTTTTGTCCCAAAACAATATTTTTGTATTAATTTCGTCTCATAATTTTGTAAAAGCACCGATTCACTCTCAATCCATGGAATTAGAAAAATTGAACATTTCTAAGTAAAAAGACCATTTTGGTGGGATTTAAAAGTTATGAGACTATTTTGGATAAATTTTAAAATTTGAATAAAGTAAATTTGTATGAGACATTTTAATTTTAAACTCTAATTTCTACTTATTCATTGAATTTTAATGAAAATATCATAATGGGTCCTCTAAGTATAGTCAATTTCATCTTTGGTTTTTTTTATTTGCAAATTTCAATTTTCATCAATTTTTTTCAATTTTAATCCTTTTTCCTAAATTTAATATCCAATACATGTACCAACTAATCTTGTTTTTTGGTACTACGATTCTCATGCACCCACATGGCCATGCAACAACTTCAACTAATACTGTTTATATGAGATCATATAACATCAAATTAAATATGTGAAATAGGAGATATAATATTAAAATAATGATTGTTATTCATTAGGTCTTCGTTCAATGAATAATCATTTGTGATCTATTTATACGTATTCATTTGTTCCTTGTTTCACACCAATCCACTCCCTACTCCAGTAGGTTAAAAGGACAAAAATTGTAGAATTTTAAAAAGTTAATGGATCAATTTAAAAAACTAGCAAATATGTAGACTAATTTCAAAATTATGTAAACTTAACGGACTAAAAGTTTTACTTTCCCATTTTTATAATTTAAGTTGCAAACATTTCCTTTGTAAGTCAATTTTTATAAATTGTTCCGTATTATTTTATTTTATTCCAAAAGGTCTCAAAATAGTTAGGACATTTATTTTCATCCCAAACTTTTAATTTTGCTCCGCTTTTGTCCCAAAATAATATTTTTGTATTAATTTCGTCTCATAATTTTGTAAAAGCACCGATTCACTCTCAATCCATGGAATTAGAAAAATTGAACATTTCTAAGTAAAAAGACCATTTTGGTGGGATTTAAAAGTTATGAGACTATTTTGGATAAATTTTAAAATTTGAATAAAGTAAATTTGTATGAGACATTTTAATTTTAAACTCTAATTTCTACTTATTCATTGAATTTTAATGAAAATATCATAATGGGTCCTCTAAGTATAGTCAATTTCATCTTTCGTTTTTTTTATTTGCAAATTTCAATTTTCATCAATTTTTTTCAATTTTAATCCTTTTTCCTAAATTTAATATCCAATACATGTACCAACTAATCTTGTTTTTTGGTACTACGATTCTCATGCACCCACATGGCCATGCAACAACTTCAACTAATACTGTTTATATGAGATCATATAACATCAAATTAAATATGTGAAATAGGAGATATAATATTAAAATAATGATTGTTATTCATTAGGTCTTCGTTCAATGAATAATCATTTGTGATCTATTTATACGTATTCATTTGTTCCTTGTTTCACACCAATCCACTCCCTACTCCAGTAGGTTAAAAGGACAAAAATTGTAGAATTTTAAAAAGTTAATGGATCAATTTAAAAAACTAGCAAATATGTAGACTAATTTCAAAATTATGTAAACTTAACGGACTAAAAGTTTTACTTTCCCATTTTTATAATTTAAGTTGCAAACATTTCCTTTGTAAGTCAATTTTTATAAATTGTTCCGTATTATTTTATTTTATTCCAAAAGGTCTCAAAATAGTTAGGACATTTATTTTCATCCCAAACTTTTAATTTTGCTCCGCTTTTGTCCCAAAATAATATTTTTGTATTAATTTCGTCTCATAATTTTGTAAAAGCACCGATTCACTCTCAATCCATGGAATTAGAAAAATTGAACATTTCTAAGTAAAAAGACCATTTTGGTGGGATTTAAAAGTTATGAGACTATTTTGGATAAATTTTAAAATTTGAATAAAGTAAATTTGTATGAGACATTTTAATTTTAAACTCTAATTTCTACTTATTCATTGAATTTTAATGAAAATATCATAATGGGTCCTCTAAGTATAGTCAATTTCATCTTTCGTTTTTTTTATTTGCAAATTTCAATTTTCATCAATTTTTTTCAATTTTAATCCTTTTTCCTAAATTTAATATCCAATACATGTACCAACTAATCTTGTTTTTTGGTACTACGATTCTCATGCACCCACATGGCCATGCAACAACTTCAACTAATACTGTTTATATGAGATCATATAACATCAAATTAAATATGTGAAATAGGAGATATAATATTAAAATAATGATTGTTATTCATTAGGTCTTCGTTCAATGAATAATCATTTGTGATCTATTTATACGTATTCATTTGTTCCTTGTTTCACACCAATCCACTCCCTACTCCAGTAGGTTAAAAGGACAAAAATTGTAGAATTTTAAAAAGTTAATGGATTAATTTAAAAAACTAGCAAATATGTAGACTAATTTCAAAATTATGTAAACTTAACGGACTAAAAGTTTTACTTTCCCATTTTTATAATTTAAGTTGCAAACATTTCCTTTCAACGATTGTCAAATTACTTAACTATTCCAACCTTAATTCAAGAAGACTAATTTAACTTTTCATCTTTAAATATTCAATAGGCTTTTTAATTAAAATTTTCACAAGTATGAGGTTACTTCGATGTGATTCCAAGCTCCGTAAAAGATAAAATATAATGTGAGATTGTTTCAAATAATGAGATTGTGATCATATGAACATACAAAATAATAATATTTTTACTTCAGTGTGATTCCAAGCTCCGTAAAAGATAAATAATAATGTGAGATTGTTTCAAATAATGAGATTGTGATCATATGAACATACAAAATGATAATAATTTTAATAAAAGTAAACTATACACAATAGATGAAAAGGGATAAATAGGAGGCTCCGGGAATGCTTACGTGACGTTTTGACTTCCCCATTGTGTCCACATTGTCGTTTTGACTTCCCTTATTTTCTCTCTCTAAGCTAATCACTGTACTTTATAAAAAAATTACGCGGTATCACCAAACTCCTTTTCTTTCCCCCTCCTTCTCTCTCCTCTGTTTTACTCCCTTCGCCTGTGTTCTTTCTATCTTCTTTTTCAGTTCTTGGGGATCTGAGATTAAACAGTAATTGAGTGTGTGTATATTTGACCTGAGATTTAGGGCGTCGCATTCGCCCTAGCACATTGCAGACTTTTCTTGAATTGGAATACCAGGAAAGGAATTGGGGAGTTCAATAGGTTGGAATACCAGGAAGGAATAGGGAAGTTCAATAGGATTTCTGGACTTTTTAGTCCGTCTCAATATAAAGTGTATATTCCAATTTTGTAGATGGAATCCACAAATACAATTCTCACTATACATTAAAATATTATCTCTCTCAATTATATATATATATATATATATATATATATATATATATATATATATATGGGATGGATTTGATTTTATTTAGTTATTGCCACGTGAACTGCCACCCAAGCTAGAACCGTCGGAAATTCTGAGACCCTCCGTTTCATTTCAAGCTTTAACGTTTGCTTCTTTTTTTATAGATATTAAATAAATATAATATTTTAGTGTGTAGTGGGTTGAAAGATATAATATTATATATTGTGAAGTGATCATTGTATTAGTATTGTGTGTGGGTGCCATGTAAATATACCTCGAGTTTCATAATCGCTAAGACGTAGAGTATTTAAATCTGCCTTAGCTCTATACATGTACGGGTGGTTCGGGTACCCCAGAACTTCAGATAAGAAGGAATAGGGGGGATGGTCGGTGCAAGGCCAGAAATTGGAACACATTGATTCCGCTCGTTCCCGTCCTTCACTTCAGGGCCTGTCCCTCGGTGTAGTCAGTACTCCATACAGGAGGATCTTATGGCTCGAATACCACTTCGTAAGAATTAAGAGGTTGGAGGGATATGTGTAGGTATTTGTGGACGGGTGTAGGAATTTGTGAGTTGGGTGGGCAAAATGTGATAGAAGGAATTTGAGGAAGAGAACAAGGTTTAGGATAAAACACACTTTATTAAACTTTTTGTTGTGTACTACTTCTTCTACATCAAAATGTTACACCATCCACCTATTTATACTATCCAATGGTGGATTCTCAAGCATTCTAGATAATTCTGCATTATTTCCATCCTAATTAATCTAGATAATTTTTTCATTTGATCACATATCATTATTCAAGATCATTCATTTATCCACATTATTCTAGATCTTTCTCTCATTTTCTTAAAGTCCAACTATCTCCACCTTCTAGTTTATTCTATATATTATCTCAAATATTCTAGAATTATCATGACATCTCCACAAAATTAAGTTTAATATTCAACAACCACTACCGGCCAAATTACCGACCGCGTCGATAACACCACCAATCACTCCCCCGACCCCACCGACCAAACCTCCCAGGAGATCGGGGAAGGCTCCGATCAAATCGCCCACGCTACCGCCCAAGATATCGCCTAAGATGTCATCTTGCAAGAGACGCGCAGCTTCACAGAGTTGTACGTTGATCAGGGACGGACCCATTCAAGGGCTAAGGGGTGCACTGGGCCCCACTGAACTTTCTAAAATAATTAGTATATATATAGTTAAGGGGTCTACTATTCGATTCTCCATGCCTACCGCCGAGCTATTTTGCAACTTTTCCCTCTATTATTATTTGTTTTTAAAATTTTATTTCTTTTCTTCATTAAAAAAAAAACTTTTAAATTATACAACCATAATTAAAATTAATTATATTTTTTCCCTTTTCTTCATATTTTTTTCTCCATTATGGATTATTTATTATTAAGATTTATAATTTTTTTCCCTTTTCTTCATATTATAATTAAAATTATTAATATTTTTTCTCTGTTATGATTATAATTTATAACGATGTATTTTTATTAGTTATTAAACTTTTTCATTATTTTATAATTAGTGAATTATTTATAAACACTCTATCTTATGGAATAAGCTATTTTCATTAATATTTAATATTGCAATTAATTTATTTGATTTATAGGCCCCTGGACAAAATTCTAGGTCCGTCACTGACGTTGATGATGATGAATATCACTAACATAATGCAGCAAACGCCCAGCTTCACTACAGTTGTACCTTCCACCATTTCTAGCCTACACTATAATTATAAAGGCCAACTTCTTTGATTGTATTGCAAATTGTAGACAGATGCAGCAGATATGTGCTCAATTACTTATATATATACGCGTACTCCCACCTCATTTGCACGAAAAGTCGATTTTTCACCACAACTCTGACTTTTTTTTTTCTATAAATACTGTCAATAGAGTAAGTAAGCATACAAGATTTATAAGACCTAAACCTAGAATAATAAATGGAAATAAATATAGCCTCGAATTTTACATTGATGTAATATCTTAATATATATAATTGAGAAGTAGTTGCCTTATTTAGCTTTTAAAAAACACACATGTCGCAAGCTTATGCTTCTTCTAAACAAAAACTTATATGTGTTGTATTTTCATTGGTTGAGAATTTATTAGGGTTATTAATTTTTTAAATTTTATTTTGAACTTTAATTTTTTAAATGAGTTATACATAGTACTTTATTTAATTTTATACTTTTTTCATTTATTATATATAAAATGTACTGTGTATGATAAAATGAAATTGCATGATGCACATAGACTTATTTGAAATATATTTATTAGTAAATTAAAATTAATAAAATTTGCAACTAAATTAGAATTATTGCAATTAGTTATGAATATGCATAGTTAAAATTAACACAATTTTTATATATAAAATTAATATTACCACTAAATACAAAAAAAATACATCTATTAAAAAACTCATACATTATTTAATTATACTAAAATAATTTGTTATAAAAAAAGTAAAAATTGGGTGTATAGATACTTTCATATCCACATGTATATAAGAAATCAATTAATACTCCTGTCCCATGGGAACGTTGGTATTTGTTCTTTTTTTCACGTAAATTAAGAGATACTCCCTCCCATCCCAAAGATATTGCCACACTTTTCTTTTTGGGTTGTCCCACAAAAATTGACATATTTCCTTTTTAAGAATATGGGACCCACAAAAAAACCATTTATTTATTTACATTGGTCCACACACACATCACACTCACCATTAATACAACTACCCACTACACATTAAATATTATTTCTCTCACTTCACTTTATATTAAATTATTATACTCCTTAATCTTCGTGCCCAAAAATGTGTCAATATATCCGGGACGGAGGGAGTATAATAATATTTTAATGTGTCGTGAAGTAGGAGAAATAATATTTTAATATAAAATCGATAATTGTATTATTATTGTGTATGCCCCATGGAGATATATTAATTACTCCATCCATCTCGGATATTTTTACCCATTTGTACAGGCACAAAGAATAAGACGTTTTATTTTTTTAATATATAATGTAAGAAAAAATAGGGATAAATTAGTAATTTAAAAATAAAAAAGTAAATAAAATTATTGGGAAAGATGAATAAAATGTAAAAAAGTAATTAAAGTTATTGGGATGGTAAAAAATTAGTAATAAAATATTATGTATTTTTTACCATAAATAGAATGGGTAAAAATACGTAGAACGGAGGGAGTATTTTGTATGAGTTCCTCTACTAAAAAAAGAAATATACACTTTATATTGTGACGAACCAAAATAACAAAATACGTAGTTTTAATAGGACTGATGGAGTAATATAAATTAGAAGAATGTAATAAACAAAATAAAACATATAATATGTATATAATTTTTTTTATTAAAGATATAAAGTTGACTAACAGTATATAAATATATTTGTATTTATTAAACAAAATATTTCAAACGTAAAATAAAATTTTTATAATCCCGCGTAACACGCGGGTATTATATTAATAATATATATAATTAAAGTGAATTTATAAAGAGATAAGTATCATGTGGCTTGAAATACCCTATTATTATAATACTATTATTACACTTCTAACTTATGTAATTTACTGTAACAACCCATACATCTCGATAAATAAATAAATAAATAATTTAATAAGAGCTTTAGTTTTATTTTCCTGGCGATTATATATTGTGATTCACTAGTCGATTAAATATGTAGTTAAGCTCAATACAGATATCTAAGAGTTTAAAACATAAATCATCTCATATCTTTTTACTTTATTAGAAAATGTTCCAAAACAGTTAAACATTCAATTTTGTTCCAAACCTTTTAGTTTTTCTTTGATTTCATTCCAAAACAATATTATTTATTCTGGACTATTGGACGATTACGGATTAAAAAAGTTTCATGGTGTAGCAATATGTGTTGCTGGTCTTGTGATGGTTGTTTTTTCAGACGTGCATTCGGCAGATAATCAAGTAAGTGTTATTCTGTAGTAGCAAAAATCTTACGTGAGACTGGCACACTTTTTCTTGATCGGGTATCAATTTTTCCTTTTAGAATATAATAGCATATCAATTTAAGATTTATATTTTATTTTCAGAGTTTAGTAAAAAGAAAAAATTAGAATTAATTATTTTAATTTAATGAGTATTTAGGACTTTCCGAGGGTATTAATCAGGCCTACCTTCATGAATTACGTTTGAGCCGCCATTAATGTGATACGAGGAGAATTTTATTAGAGATTAAGTAGAGTGTTTGGCAGAATAAGTTTAATGAAAGAGTGGAAATTGTAACACCATATATATCAATGCCTATTTTCGCTCTGTACATTTGAGTGGCAGAGTTGAAATTTTGAAATGCAAAATACTTATTTTATTAAATTGCTTTTATATGGGACAATTTTTCAACTCTACTGCCCAAATATATAGGAAGCATTCTGGGTGTCACAATTTCAAACTAGCCACAAAATTTTGGGGGTAAATAACCCATATTCCCTCGAGGTTTGTCAAAACTACCAAATAAATCTATTAGTTTGAAAAATTACTATTATCCCCTTTGACTTGTATTTGATTTGAACATAAACAAAAATGTCTATTCTTAAAATAAAGAGAGAAGAAAATAACACCAACGCCTATATTTTTAACTTGTGAATTAAATCTTTAACCCTTATCATATTCATAATTAAATAATTCAACAGCAACTCTCATATTAATCAACTCAATTTCTCTCCCTCAGTCTCCGTTGTACGAGGAGTTGAATGAATATTTGTACCGGTCATATTGGAACTCTGTTGATAAAAAAGCTTAATTACTCAATGGCACATTTGTCTCTTGATATGTTACAGGCTGTGTGATAAAGCTTCACATTTGATAAAATTGAAACTCAATATTAGTAAATAAAATCATTAATTCACAAGTTAAATGGGTATTGATGTCATTTCTCTCTTTTTATTTTAAGAAAGAGTATTTTTGTAAATGTTCAAATCTAATATTTACAAGTCAAAAGGTGTAGTCCGTTATTTTTCAAAATAAAAAATTTACTTGGTAGTTTGGACAAATCTTAAGGAATGTGTGTAATTTATCCTAAATTTTATTCTACCAATCCCCAGCGCTGTAAGATCTTCTATTTCAATTTTTTAATTATTCTAACGAAGAAATAGAAAAATAGGGAATTCGAATTTTACTTTTATTTTTCACGCCATAAGATCTTCTGCAACTCTAGTTTAAATACATAATCAACCCCCCCCCCCCCCCCTCTTTTGTTTATTTAATTTAGTTGAATAAATCTGTTTTACCAATCTATGTGGATACGACCCTACTTATCACTATCTCTAGTAGTATTTTAGTGGGTTTATTATTTGTTGGTTTCGACATCTACCAGAAGGTATTTTGGGCATCATATTTTCTAGATTTTCAAACATAAATTGTTCCATATTATTTTACTTTAATTAAAAGGATTCAAAATAGTTAGGACATTCATTTTTATCCTAAACTTTCAAGTTTAGCCCCGTTTTCGTCCCAAAACAAATTTTTTTTATTACATTTACTCATCCGTTAGGGAGGAAGGCCTATTGCCAACACGCAAGTTCATGTGCCACATTACAAACAATAATTATGTAATGAAGTCTGTACCAGTGATTTGTGAATAAACTCATCCGTTAGGGAGGAAGGCCTATTGCCAACACGCAAGTTTACTCACATCACTTACAAACCAATAATGGAGGCTGCGGGAATTTTTACCAATTCCCTCTCCCACTTAGTTATTTAAAACCGAGGGTTTTTACATGCATATAATATTCGGAATAATATACGCAATCCTAGCATGCTCCTATCACGGCACATAAGGCAGTAAATCCCAAAGAGTCATGCATACATATATAACAATAATCAATAATTAAATCAATCATTAACAGTTATATATCAGCGAATTCGATTGTTCGCCATCAGGCACGAATATCAGCAAAGACTTCCAAACTATCAAACTTTTGAAATTTCCAGATTGTCCAATTTTCGAAACCATCGATATCGACCGTCGATGTTGTCCAGATTATCAAAATCATCGATATCGACTAGATTATCAAATATTCGAAAAAAAACAAGATTATCAACATTCCAAAACTATCGATATCGATCGTCGATATCGTCTAGATTATCGAAATCATCGATATCGACGAGCAACCATATACAACAATAATAGATAATTAAATCAATTATGTCAGTTATATATTAGGAATTAATTCAACATCCATATATAACAATAATAGACAATTAATTATAGCAGTTATATATTAGGAATTAATTCGACATCCATATATAACAATAATATACAATCTATTATGGCAGTTATATATTAGGAATTAGTTTTCCTAAAATTGGATGTCTTATCCAACACTCTAGCAATACATGCATATAATATACCAAATATAATACGCAATCTAGCATGCTTCTATATAAGACAATAAATCATAGAGATCAGGCATCCATATATATATAACAATAATAGACAATTAAATCAATTATGACAGTTATATATATTAGGAATAAAAACGCCTCTAAATTTTAATGTCTTGTCCGACACTCCTACTGTGGAATCGATGCCTTACGCAACAAGCAGGATTGCTTGTGCCCCAAGACGTCCATCGTCATATCCCACCATCAATCGTGTCAGGGAGCGCTCCAAGTGCCTTGACGAGTGCCCCTCGCCCGGACTGTCGCTCGTCCAAGGGCCCACTTGCATGGAACCAAGTTCAGCCCAACGCGCAACACCAAACTACACCAACTGTCATTCGTAGTTCGAAACTGCAAGAACCTCAGAATCCAATCTCCACCGTCCAGAATCTACTCCTGTAATCCATGAACGTGCTGTCCAAATTACAGGTCGATCCAACGGTTATGTTGTGAGAAACGGGTCTTTTCCCTCAACTGCGCAAAACAGAATCGCCCAAAAATCTGCTTCTGTTTTCAGCGTAATCCCAGCACGACAACGCTCCAAATTCAATCTCCACCGTTCAGATTGTACATCCACAAGATCTGAACGTGCTAACCAAATTACAGCTCGATCCAACGGTTAATTTCTGAGGAACGGCTCTTTTCCCTGGACTGCACAAAACAGAATCGCCCAAAAATCTGCTTCTGTTTTCAGCGTAATCCTAGCACGAAAAAGCTCCAAATTCGATCTCCACCGTTCAGAATGTACATTCACAAGATCTGAACGTGCTGACCAAATTACAGCTCAATCCGACCGTTGAAACTCCGGTAATTGCATCTGCAATATCACTGCGCTGGATTTTCTCTCAAAAACGTGATTCTATTTTTGCCCTCTTTTTCTTCTTCCTTGCATGTGAAATTGACGAACAGTTTTCGTCGAATCCTCTCACACACAACCATGGACGAATAGATATGATACAGGGTATATATCATATAGGGATATTCATGGTTTGCGCAATAAAACCAAAACCCTAAACATGTGATCCTAATTCCGAAAAATTAATCACATAAACCCTAGCCTAACGTGTCACGCTTCACCACGAAACCGAAGCTCTGATACCAATTGTTGGCTTTCGATCGTTTGGTTAACGTGACCCGTTAGGGTTCCATGTATTTCTAACAAGCAGCGGAAGCAAGTAAACATGAAACACATTACCTTTCACCAAGGGTTGATGTAGAGGTTGAATTCTCGCTGGCAGACTGCGCAGTCCCACGAGAATAGCCATAAGTTCCTCTTCTGATGTCGGAATTGAGTGAACTTTATGCTCAGACGATCCTCTCTTCGACGGCTTTCCGTCAGTATATAATACATCAAAATCGGATAACTGTACGATTTTATATGAATTTTGTAACATGACAAACTGCAGCAGCAAACGACCTTCCGGTCTTCTGCTGTATGTCCCAAGTCGATCTCGACGTCGTGTGGGCGACGATCTACGAGACCTACTCAATCTGCTATCAACCCTCATCACACGTGAATAATGAATTAGATTAGGGTTCCAGATAAGCTGAGGTGACTTATATACATGGGCTACAGCAGGGACCAGGAGGAGAAATTGGGTTGGGCCTCCATTGGGCTTAAGTATCCAAGCTTAGCCCAAAGCTTATACTTAAGTCCAATAATAATAATATATTCCACTAAAATATTATTACTGCACTACCGTACCAATCCCAAAATTACGTTTTGGGCTCCTTCTTATTATGAGCCCGTTAGTCTCCCCATGTTTAAGATATACAATGTCCATTAATTAATATAAGTTACTGACAACTCAATTAATTAATATCTCATCCAAGAGTAGTACCACTCAACCTCATTATCATGCCGGAATAAATTCCACCTGCAGGGTTTACATGATAATCCTTATGAGCTCCTCAAGGGGACATCATCAACCTATGACGGACACGGATTCCTTCTACAATCAACAGCACACCATAGATACAGCACTATTTCCCAACTCACCGAGTTTTTTGATTTAATTGCATCTAAATCTCACCCATTGATGAATCAAAGAAATATATACTGCCCTACCTGTCGAGGTTATTGTATAGGGATTAAGAGCACGAACATCCATAATAACAGAGATCAAGTTCTTCTATAAGTCAGTATAAGTTGAACGATCTCATGTGGTCCTGCTCAATACACATAAGTGCACTAGAGTGATTCTATAGCCAAGACAAGCTAATACCAAACCACACTACAACCATCCCGATAGAGAGTCCCCGTCTATCTCGGTTATGAGCATCTGTTTATACTTTATAAGGAAACCGATAATATGATCTTCCGCGTGTTGTCGCACAACATATTATCTACAGTATAAAGTAAGTGGACTATTGCATCGAACATATAAATAAATTATAAGATGCAATCATTTAATCATATGATTCTAATTTCAAATTAATTGTTATAACATTGTTCATACTAAACCTAGACTTTTAGTATACAATCCAACAATCTCCCACTTATACTAAAAGACTATGTTGTTTTGTCTTCCGCCATACATCTGATTCCCACTCCCACTACACGACCATTAAAAGCTCTCGCCTTAAGGTCATTGTTAATGGATTTACTAGGTTATCATCCGATGCAATCTAGGTGACAACAACCTTCCCCTCATCATACGATTTCTCGTAACAGGTGGTACTCGCGCTCCATGTGTTTAATTGCCTTATGGACTTGTGATTCCTTCAAGTTTGCAACTGCACCAATATCATCAATATAAATTTTGATATCCTTGGGCAAACTTAGAAACACTACAAAGTCCATCATGAAGTTTCTAGAGTCATACAGATACATTGGTTGCCTCATAGGCTCCAATTTATCATCTTTCCATATGGAGTCCGAAGTCTGAAATATATTTCTATATAACACTCCTCCACATTATGACTCAACTTCCTAAAATTAAACACATAACCTTGAGGTGGATTTACTGCCGTCCAATCTGACTAAAAAATCCGAATCTACGTAATCCACAAGAAGCAGTGAATTTGCCCAGTAAGCTTACATATAATTTCCAGTCCTTCTCAGGCACTTCATATATGTCTTACCACAGTTCATCATTCTTGTTCCGGGTTACGTTGATACCCACTGTTCATGCGTTCAGCAAAATAGATATCCATTCTCGCGCATAGCATTCCTAAGATTAAGCTTCCTTATTCGCCGAAGCATAAGGAACCGCTTTCATCACCTTTATCTTCCTTTTGTGTCTCAAGACATATTTTCTTAGATAAAGTCACATGCTAAACGAGTAAGGATCGTATCATTCATGAAGCTTGAGACAAGCATAATATCCTTTCTTGTGATCCGTATTACCGTGATCAAAAGGATATTTTTGCTCTTCTTAAGTCCTTCATTTCATACCGCTTTATTATCCATACACATACGCCCGACAATACTCTTTCATTGTCTCCAATGAGCAAGATAATATCTATGTATAGTACAAATAATACCACCACGTTTTCATCACTCTTTTCAATACACAAGACACATCCGCGCATTGAATAAATCCATATCTTTGGATTTTCTCATCAAAACGGATGTTTCATGATCTTGAAGCTTGCTTTAGTCCATCGATGTACACTTTTAAGCTTCCTATCACAATGCTCTTAGCCCTTTGCAATAAATCACTCTGGTTGCTTCACATAGATGTTTTCCTCAAGACTTCCAATTAAGAAAGTTGTCTTGACATCTATTTGTTATCCCTCATATTCCATATGAGTAGCAACATATAAAAGAATCCGGATCAATATAGGCACAGCTACCGGCGAACGTGGGAATAAACATCTATTTGTTATCCCTCATATTTGGGCTTAAAAATTCCATCCTTGGAACGTGTAACCATTCGATGGGTGGGAATACGTGGCGCTGGTGGCGCTGGTGGCCGAGGAGGCGTGGGGATACGCTGCACCGGTGAGGCCGGTGGTACAGGCTGTGGAGGTTCTGTTCGAACTAAGGGTTGCCCTGCAGGCGCAGGCACTGTATTCAGAGGAGCTTCATCAATTGGTTCAGTGTCAAGATGAAGATGAGGCGAAGTGGGTGGGCCGATCACCCCATCACATGAAGAAATCGGATCCAAGAAGACGAATATTGGTAAATCAGGTGCTGATTGAGCAGTGCTGCCAGAGAAAGGAAAAACACGTTCATCGAACTGTGCATGCCTGGTGATATAAATGCGTGCGGAAGAAGGATCGAAGCACCGAAAACCCTTGTAAGTACTACTGTAACCAAGAAATATGCATGGGCGACTGCGAGGAGATAGCTTGTTTGCAGCATAGTCCCGAAGAAAGGGAAAAACCCTGCACCCGAAGGGTTTAAAGAGACCATAATCTGGCACACTGTGAAATAGTAATTCAAACGGAGATTTACTATCCAAGATAGGAGACGGCAGCCTGTTAATAATGTAGACGGCAGTGGCAAAGGCATCAAACCACAGAGCAGCAGGGCCAGAAGCATGAAATAACATAGAAAGACCTATTTCAGTGATATGTCGATGTTTGCGCTCAGCTCTACCATTCTGTTGCGGAGTGTAAGGGCAAGATAATCGATGGAGAATGCCATGGTGATTAAAGAACTCATTCACTCGTTTGTTAACAAATTCAGTGCCGCCATCAGATTGGAAATTTTTAATAGAGCGAGAGAACTGATTACACACAAAGGTGTGAAATCGAACAAGTACATCATAAAAATCAGATTTCGCACGTAGGGGATAAAGCCATGAAAAACGTGAGAAATCATCAACAAATAACGCATAATAACGATACCCTTCAGAAGAAACAACGGGAGCTGGGCCCCACAAATCACAGTGAACTAAATCAAGAACAAGCGAAGCACGTTTTTCATTGATAACAAAAGGGAGTTTCTTACTCTTAGCCATCTGGCAAGAAGAGCAGACAGTAGGGTTCGGCAACAGAGAAGTAACAGATAAGTGTCCCATTTTATTCAACAAAGAAATAACAGTATGAGAAACATGTCCTAGACGCAAGTGCCACAGATCAAAACTTGCATGTAAATCTTTCTTTCGAAGAGCAGCAACAAGAGCTGAGCTCCCTTCGTCCAAAACATAGAGACCATTCTTACACTTTCCCCGAGACAGAACTGCCTTGGCCAACCGATTCTGAACAATGAAGGACTTATCAGAGAATAACACATCAACATCATAATCGGCAGTCAGTTTACTAATAGATAACAAATTTTTTGTGAGGTTGGGCACCACCAAAACATCCAATAAGTCAAGTTGAGGCAAAATATGACGCGTACCAACATGCGAAATATTCAAAGAGCTACCATTACCAACAGTGACAGAGTTATTACCAGAATAGGCTCAAACGAGTCCAATTGAGTGTTGGATGGAGTCATATGTGCCGAAGCTCCGGAATCAACATACCAATCCGAAGAGGGAGAAGACACATTGCAAGTAGCGTGAAACGCTTGAGCAAGGTTAGCAGTGTTATGTGGCAAAGCAGCCCTGGAGCGTGCATCATTTTGGAGCTGCAAGAAACGGGGGCACTTGTCAGCATAGTGCTCCCCCCGACAAAGCTGGCAACGGGGCGTAAACTGGCGCCTACCCCCCGCGGTTGGGACCAGCACCACGGCCTCCACGATGCTGGGTAGAAGAGAGGAGCCCGCCACCCCGTGCATGCTGCGGAGCAGAGGACCGCGAGCGATCAGCAGCATCGCCGGCGGCCACAAAGGCAGCAGCTGGAGCCGAGACAGCCTGGCGATCCATGGCGCGGCTCATCAAATCAAATTGGACTGCTTGGTGGAGAAGGTCACGGAATGACGGCATCGGATGCATCGCCATACGTGTGTCGGCAAAGTTGGCGAAGGAGTGTCCGAGACCTCTCAAGAACCAGTGACTTTTGTCACCCTCGTCAACCGGTTTTTGGATAGCCGAAAGTTGATCGCACAGGAGTTTGAACTTGCGGCCATACTCCTCCACCGATTGATCGTCGCGGCGGAGAGAGAGCAGTTGCTCACGAAGCTGGTTGGCCCGCGAGGTGGACGCGTTGGCAAAGGCCGCCTCTAGGGCTTGCCAGGCAGAACGAGCGGAGACGCAATCAATAACTTCCGCCATGGCCTCCGGTTCGAGAGTGGCGTACAACACGCCGAGAAGTTTCTGATCACGGAGAAACCAAGGCATGTAGGCAGGATTGGGGCAGACTTGCCCGTCGTCGGCAGGGATGGTCTTTGACGGAGGCGGAGAAGAGCCATCGATAAGGTCTGCCATTTCAAAGGTTGTGGCCATGGAGAGAAATTGTCTCTTCCACATCAGATAGGTGGAAGTAGAAAGCTTAATTTGGACGAGGTTAATCATCGCCGTTGTCGGAGACGCCATGAGAGGAGGATGAGAAGAGAGGAAGAAGGTGACGGGGAAAAGAAAGAATAGGGTTAGCAGAAGGAGAAAGAAGAAAGCAAGGGTTTTCAGAATCCCGCTGATACCATGTGAGAGTGATTAGAGGATCATCCGTAATTGTGATGATCAGGAAAATTGAATTTATACAATTGTGATGATACAATATATCCGTGATTTACGGAAATCAAATCAAAGAAGAAAATTACATACACTAATACAAACACTGCATACAACGAATGTAGACAATACTAATCGGGAATAGATTTGGTCAACTATTTCCCTTAATACCAATCATATAAATTACGTCTCCACAACAAATTCCAATGCCACTGACCCTCTTCATCCCACTTGCCCATCTCCCTCACTACTTTATCTCTTCCCATGGATAACAAAAACAGACGAGGAAATCTCTCGTATAGAGCTATTCCATCTCTCCAAAAACCAATGTCTTCTCCATTACCAAGTTTTTTCTTCAAATTTACCTTCATCCAATCCCCTCTACTCCCTTCAGCAATTTTTAGTAGGTCCTTGAACCATCCCGACCATTTCTGCTTCCCAATTATCCTACCACCACAATCATTCTTCATGCTTGTAATTCTGGCCAGGTCTCCATATTTTGACACTAAAATTTTGTGCCAAAAAAGGTTAGGACACATCCATTTTCCAAGAAGTGCAACATTAAAACATTCAATATCCTTGACACCTAGCCCTCCATTCTCTTTTGCGGTGCAAACCTTTCTCCAGTTAACCCATTTAATCTTTTTCTTCTCCTCACTTTCTCCCCACATGAATCTTCTCTGAATGCTGGTTAATTCTTGAATGATGTTTTTAGGAGCTCGATAGAAGGATAACATGAAGGTTGGAATAGCATTAAGGACTGCATCTGCTATCGACAATTTCTTCAATTTCCACTTGACTAACTTGTTTCGAAGTTTTTCCACCACTGAATCCCATATTCTTCTATCCTTGGTACCTGTACCTACAAGAATACCAAGATATTTAAATGGTAGGTGGCCCAATTTGCAATTGAGGAGTTGTGTTGTTTCAATGCAGGCGCTATCATCTTTGTTGAATAGGAATACTGCACTCTTGAGAAAATTAGTCTTCAACCCGATGCTAACTCAACCCATCTCAGCAACGCCTTCAAAGTATAAAGGCTTCTCTTCTCCTGCTGCCATCGTTGAAAAACTTAGCGACGTGCTCTCTTCTAAACATATCTGTTTTGGTTTCTTGAATACATACAAAATCAACAGATTCCTTACTCAAGATTTCTCTGATACCTCTAATTTTATGAACCCCTCCCAATCCTCTAGCATTGATAGACAAAATATTCATAGAAAATCTTTATAAATCACCCCTTATCAGTAGGGTCTGCGTCATCCAGATAGCATCTTCTGTCTCTCAGTTCCATATTAACAAGACTCTCAATATCTTTATCCTTGTTGCCTTCAACTCCTAGCCCCATGAGCTCCCCGACTTCAAGGACTCTTCCCTAGACTTTCTTGGCCAAAACAATCTGTTGCAATTCTCAATTTCAGAGTCTCCAAGAGTAGACCCGCCTGGAGTATAGCTTGAGGAAGAACTAAGATGGATAGTGGATGAAGTAGATTTAGACTTGATTTTTGAATTCCTCGAATTTACCTCTCCCAACCCCTTGTTGTTTTTATCCCAACAATTAAGGATCTCCCCCAATTTTTTTAACTTCTTCCTCTGCTTTCTGTTGGCTTGGCTTTCAAACGGGATATTCTGTGCTACCAAATCCTTTGGGCTTTCTGCCCTTCTTGATCACCTGCTATCAATAAAGTTGGATGAGAGTCTTAGCCCACTATCTTGAAAGTGGGCTCCTCATTTATACTTGAAATGCTAGAGGGATTTAGGCCCATATACTCAAACTGAGGCCCATTACTTGAGTCCGCTAGATCTGGGCCCACTCCATAAGCTCTTTAGGTCCATGGTCCATATAATTTAATGAAATCTCTCAGTATCCTATCTCTGTAAGGAATCGGATGATTCCTCGCACCGCCGCCGCAGATCTTTGAAGTACTCTCCCTGGACTCCCCACACACTTTATCGTAATAAACTATTTTTACCTAACACACTTTATTATCTCAAAATATATCATAATATCCTTAAATACAAATTTTTTTTAATCCACTTACAAATAAATATAATCGTAGGAGTATATATTTTTTTAAAAGTCAACTTCAATTTTAAAAAACCAACTAGTCCTCTACTTGAAGTGGGAGTATATAAGTAAGAGATCTACAAAAAATAACAGCAGGTGTTTATAATGGTGGGAGGTACAAGTGGTGTGAAGCATGGCATTTTCATCATGTTGGTGGCATTCATGATCATCAACGTACAACTCTGTGCAGCTGCGCGCCTCTTGCCGGAAGTACATGAAGGGCGTGAACTCCAGCAAGAGCTAAATCTCGAAACGATGATAGCCGGAATTTTGACCGAGATCGTTTACCTACGCATTGATGACGAAGGATTTGACGTCGGTGTTGGTGGTGGCGGCCGCAAATAGGACCTGAAAACCTACAACTCCGATGGACCACGCTTTCTAACTATGGATTTATCGGAGTCTCTTGCTTTCTTATTTTACATTAACTACCTATATCAGGGTTAAAATACTAAATTACTATATTACACTTCAAATTTATGTAATTCCTGTCACAACCCAAACTACTTACATAATAAATAAATAAAATAAGTATGAGTTACTGTACATATTTTGTCTTTTTTTAATATAATTATTATTACTAATTCCTTTTATAATAATCCTAAAAATGATATTAAATTCTGATGATAAATATTAAATATATGAGCAAAATAGACCATAAATCACAACCGTCTGATTTTTTTATACTAAAATAATGTTCGACCTCGTATTACATAACCTATCTTATTTTATTGAAATACTATAACCTAACAAATGACAGTTAATTTATAGAAGATCACAAAAATATTGAAGTAAAATGATATTGAGAAATTGGACAAAAAGATTGAAAAAGGGACTTAAATGATAAGTAAAATGATAAAAGTATCAAAATTTGACAAAAATAATTAAAATTAAATTTAAAAAAAGGACCGAAAAATAAATAAAATTTTAATTTTAGTCCCATAACTTGATTGCAGGAATTTCCTGTTTAAATATGAACTATTACTCTTTTTGATGAAAAATATTTTTCTCCACTGGAATTTGTAAAAATTACAATACAATAAAATTTTTCAAAGAGTAATACTTTCAGTTCTAAAAAACAGTTCAATAATGTAATTTCTCGTGTACTGAAAATGGTGCAATGAATAATTTGTGCACATTAAAAGTTCTTATACCGTTTTAATTAGATTGATTTGAAAAAAGAAAAGAAAAGAAAAGAAAAGAAAAGGCAGCATTTTGACAGCAAACAGCATTTTGACAGCAATCTAGGAATAGTGCCCAAACTTTTACAAATACAACAATAATACTTTAATAATTGGTCGACCCGTCTCACACGAGACTTTGTCTAATAGAAACTGGGACAATTTCAAATTTAGTCTTCTAAGAATTGCTCAATGCCCAAATGGTCCCAAAACTTGCAGATTAAGTCCCATAGAAATTTCTTCACCAAAATCAGAAAATTTTGAGCCGTTAGCGGACCAAAAGTGCAACTTGCAGATTTGGTCTCATATTTTTTTGATATTTGCAAAAATAGTCCCAAAAATAAATGATTTTAAAATTCTTATGGGACCAAAACCGCCACCGTTAAGTAGTCCATCCAAGGTTTTAACGGAAAAGAACAGAAAGTAAAAGGAGAGAACTAAAAGTGCTAGCTATGAGACCAATTTTATTCGATAGGATTAAAATTGAAATGAAGGAATTCTCCCAAAAATGAAAATTTTCCAATAGAAACTAGTATTTATATTTCAATAAAATTGATCATCCATTTATTTAATTAGGTACGAATTGTTAACGGACTATTGTCACTTTTAATCTATATTATGTAACGTTATTTTTTAATTAAATATGAAAGAATCTTACCGTGAGAATGTGATGACCCTCTTAATAATGGTAAAGACTTAGAGACCGTGTCACAAAATGATTTTTGTAAAACAAATAAAAAATAATAACTTTTTTAATGTAAATTGATATCTAATTAATAAAAAGTGATAATAGTGCAATAAATTATTTTATAAATAATTTATAGTACAAATGAAAAGTGATAACATATAAAAGAAAAATAATAATAATATTATTATAAAAAAAGTGAAACTAACACGTTAAGAAAGCATAAAATAATCTCATATGACATGGACCCACCCAAAAACTCCCCCTTAATAATTAACCGTACCTGTATAATTGATATCTGTATTTAGCTTAACTATAGGTTTTATGGATTTGAGAATAGCAACTAAAGCTCCTAATTAATAAATTTATTTATTATTAAGAAGTATGGGTTGATAAAGTAAATAACATAAGTTTGATATGTAATATAGCAATCAACCATTTGAAGCCACAGAAGTATTATCTGAAAGTATGAAAAAATCCATGCATGCATAGAATGAAGCATGGTCCTTCAATTATTATTTCTGATGAGACCGCCCTAGTTGCCTCCCCCGGGAATTTCATGAGGGAGCATACCCCCTATTGGATCGGTGATTAGACCGGTGACTATACCGCCCAATGCATTGAACACACCGGAAATGATCATTTCGAAGCCACTCCCACCACCATTGCCAAACACAAGATTACCTTCTCCACCTTGCAAGACCCCTCCAGCTTCACAGACTTGTACGTTGATGATGAGGAATATCACCAACATAATGCACCAAATGCACTGCTTCACCACACTTGTACCTCCCACCATTTCTGATTCCTTCACTATAATTATAAACACCTGCTTCTTTTAATCGTAGATACTGCTCGTAAGTGCTCTATGTCTCATATATATACTCCCAACGACAAGTTCTTTTTCACCAAAAGTTGACTCTTTTTTTTTTTTTTTTTAACTATAATACTATTAATATAGTTCGTAAGTAAACGAAGATTTATAAAATTAAACCTAGAATAATAAATCTAAAATAACCATAGCCTGAAGAAGTTTACATGGATTGTTTGTAAGTCAATTTTTTTATTAATACAAGTAGTTATTCTATTTACTTTTAAGAGTTTTTTTGTAAATATCAAAATTAATCCTGTAAGTATGATATTTTTCAACTTTAGTCCTTTATCATTTGTAATTCTCAATTTTTAGTCCTATAAATTTAAAAAAAATAAAAAAAAACTAGAGGACGACGTGAGTAATTTTTTTTAGGATTTATTATTTTAATTTAGTTAGTTTTTCGGACTTCCCATGGGTATTATTAATTTTCAGTCTCCATTAATCATATTTCTATGGGCCGTATTTGATGCAGTGATAATAAAAATTAAAAGAAAAAATATTAAGCTAAAATATGATTGGAGGATGACATGAGGAGTGAAGAATTAGATTAGAGATTAGGCAGAGTTTGGCATAATAAAATTCAAGCAGAGTAGAAATTATGACACCTATGTACGTGATTGCCTACGGCCTACCCTACTTCCTATTATCCTATACATCGGAGTGGGAGTTGAAATTTTGAGATACAAAATACTTATTTTAATAGATTTCTTATACGTGTGATCCTCGTTTCAAATTGATGTTTTATTTTGTATCATCATACTCTTTAGGTGAATGACTAGTATTATTACTTCTTTCAAATAAATATCATTTTGTATTATGGATTTAATAGTTATTTTTAGAGTATAATTTTATATGTTATGATATATGGAATATAGAATCCCGGCTCGAAGTAGGAAGCCTGAGGTTCAAAATTTTCAACTCTACTACTCAAGTATATAGGGAAGTAGGCATTTTGGGCATCATATTTTTTAGATTTTAAAACATAAATTGTTCCGTATTATTTTATTTTATTCCAAAAGGTCAAAAAATAGTTAGGACATTTATTTTCATCCCAAATTTTTAATTTTGCTCCGCTTTTGTCCCAAAACAATATTTTTGTATTAATTTCGTCTCATAATTTTGTAAAAGCACCGATTCACTCTCAATCCATGGAATTAGAAAAATTGAACATTTCTAAGTAAAAAGACCATTTTGGTGGGATTTAAAAGTTATGAGACTATTTTGGATAAATTTTAAAATTTGAATAAAGTAAATTTGTATGAGACATTTTAATTTTAAACTCTAATTTCTACTTATTCATTGAATTTTAATGAAAATATCATAATGGGTCCTCTAAGTATAGTCAATTTCATCTTTGGTTTTTTTTATTTGCAAATTTCAATTTTCATCAATTTTTTTCAATTTTAATCCTTTTTCCTAAATTTAATATCCAATACATGTACCAACTAATCTTGTTTTTTGGTACTACGATTCTCATGCACCCACATGGCCATGCAACAACTTCAACTAATACTGTTTATATGAGATCATATAACATCAAATTAAATATGTGAAATAGGAGATATAATATTAAAATAATGATTGTTATTCATTAGGTCTTCGTTCAATGAATAATCATTTGTGATCTATTTATACGTATTCATTTGTTCCTTGTTTCACACCAATCCACTCCCTACTCCAGTAGGTTAAAAGGACAAAAATTGTAGAATTTTAAAAAGTTAATGGATCAATTTAAAAAACTAGCAAATATGTAGACTAATTTCAAAATTATGTAAACTTAACGGACTAAAAGTTTTACTTTCCCATTTTTATAATTTAAGTTGCAAACATTTCCTTTGTAAGTCAATTTTTATAAATTGTTCCGTATTATTTTATTTTATTCCAAAAGGTCTCAAAATAGTTAGGACATTTATTTTCATCCCAAACTTTTAATTTTGCTCCGCTTTTGTCCCAAAATAATATTTTTGTATTAATTTCGTCTCATAATTTTGTAAAAGCACCGATTCACTCTCAATCCATGGAATTAGAAAAATTGAACATTTCTAAGTAAAAAGACCATTTTGGTGGGATTTAAAAGTTATGAGACTATTTTGGATAAATTTTAAAATTTGAATAAAGTAAATTTGTATGAGACATTTTAATTTTAAACTCTAATTTCTACTTATTCATTGAATTTTAATGAAAATATCATAATGGGTCCTCTAAGTATAGTCAATTTCATCTTTCGTTTTTTTTATTTGCAAATTTCAATTTTCATCAATTTTTTTCAATTTTAATCCTTTTTCCTAAATTTAATATCCAATACATGTACCAACTAATCTTGTTTTTTGGTACTACGATTCTCATGCACCCACATGGCCATGCAACAACTTCAACTAATACTGTTTATATGAGATCATATAACATCAAATTAAATATGTGAAATAGGAGATATAATATTAAAATAATGATTGTTATTCATTAGGTCTTCGTTCAATGAATAATCATTTGTGATCTATTTATACGTATTCATTTGTTCCTTGTTTCACACCAATCCACTCCCTACTCCAGTAGGTTAAAAGGACAAAAATTGTAGAATTTTAAAAAGTTAATGGATCAATTTAAAAAACTAGCAAATATGTAGACTAATTTCAAAATTATGTAAACTTAACGGACTAAAAGTTTTACTTTCCCATTTTTATAATTTAAGTTGCAAACATTTCCTTTGTAAGTCAATTTTTATAAATTGTTCCGTATTATTTTATTTTATTCCAAAAGGTCTCAAAATAGTTAGGACATTTATTTTCATCCCAAACTTTTAATTTTGCTCCGCTTTTGTCCCAAAATAATATTTTTGTATTAATTTCGTCTCATAATTTTGTAAAAGCACCGATTCACTCTCAATCCATGGAATTAGAAAAATTGAACATTTCTAAGTAAAAAGACCATTTTGGTGGGATTTAAAAGTTATGAGACTATTTTGGATAAATTTTAAAATTTGAATAAAGTAAATTTGTATGAGACATTTTAATTTTAAACTCTAATTTCTACTTATTCATTGAATTTTAATGAAAATATCATAATGGGTCCTCTAAGTATAGTCAATTTCATCTTTCGTTTTTTTTATTTGCAAATTTCAATTTTCATCAATTTTTTTCAATTTTAATCCTTTTTCCTAAATTTAATATCCAATACATGTACCAACTAATCTTGTTTTTTGGTACTACGATTCTCATGCACCCACATGGCCATGCAACAACTTCAACTAATACTGTTTATATGAGATCATATAACATCAAATTAAATATGTGAAATAGGAGATATAATATTAAAATAATGATTGTTATTCATTAGGTCTTCGTTCAATGAATAATCATTTGTGATCTATTTATACGTATTCATTTGTTCCTTGTTTCACACCAATCCACTCCCTACTCCAGTAGGTTAAAAGGACAAAAATTGTAGAATTTTAAAAAGTTAATGGATTAATTTAAAAAACTAGCAAATATGTAGACTAATTTCAAAATTATGTAAACTTAACGGACTAAAAGTTTTACTTTCCCATTTTTATAATTTAAGTTGCAAACATTTCCTTTCAACGATTGTCAAATTACTTAACTATTCCAACCTTAATTCAAGAAGACTAATTTAACTTTTCATCTTTAAATATTCAATAGGCTTTTTAATTAAAATTTTCACAAGTATGAGGTTACTTCGATGTGATTCCAAGCTCCGTAAAAGATAAAATATAATGTGAGATTGTTTCAAATAATGAGATTGTGATCATATGAACATACAAAATAATAATATTTTTACTTCAGTGTGATTCCAAGCTCCGTAAAAGATAAATAATAATGTGAGATTGTTTCAAATAATGAGATTGTGATCATATGAACATACAAAATGATAATAATTTTAATAAAAGTAAACTATACACAATAGATGAAAAGGGATAAATAGGAGGCTCCGGGAATGCTTACGTGACGTTTTGACTTCCCCATTGTGTCCACATTGTCGTTTTGACTTCCCTTATTTTCTCTCTCTAAGCTAATCACTGTACTTTATAAAAAAATTACGCGGTATCACCAAACTCCTTTTCTTTCCCCCTCCTTCTCTCTCCTCTGTTTTACTCCCTTCGCCTGTGTTCTTTCTATCTTCTTTTTCAGTTCTTGGGGATCTGAGATTAAACAGTAATTGAGTGTGTGTATATTTGACCTGAGATTTAGGGCGTCGCATTCGCCCTAGCACATTGCAGACTTTTCTTGAATTGGAATACCAGGAAAGGAATTGGGGAGTTCAATAGGTTGGAATACCAGGAAGGAATAGGGAAGTTCAATAGGATTTCTGGACTTTTTAGTCCGTCTCAATATAAAGTGTATATTCCAATTTTGTAGATGGAATCCACAAATACAATTCTCACTATACATTAAAATATTATCTCTCTCAATTATATATATATATATATATATATATATATATGGGATGGATTTGATTTTATTTAGTTATTGCCACGTGAACTGCCACCCAAGCTAGAACCGTCGGAAATTCTGAGACCCTCCGTTTCATTTCAAGCTTTAACGTTTGCTTCTTTTTTTATAGATATTAAATAAATATAATATTTTAGTGTGTAGTGGGTTGAAAGATATAATATTATATATTGTGAAGTGATCATTGTATTAGTATTGTGTGTGGGTGCCATGTAAATATACCTCGAGTTTCATAATCGCTAAGACGTAGAGTATTTAAATCTGCCGTAGCTCTATACATGTACGGGTGGTTCGGGTACCCCAGAACTTCAGATAAGAAGGAATAGGGGGGATGGTCGGTGCAAGGCCAGAAATTGGAACACATTGATTCCGCTCGTTCCCGTCCTTCACTTCAGGGCCTGTCCCTCGGTGTAGTCAGTACTTCATACAGGAGGATCTTATGGCTCGAATACCACTTCGTAAGAATTAAGAGGTTGGAGGGATATGTGTAGGTATTTGTGGACGGGTGTAGGAATTTGTGAGTTGGGTGGGCAAAATGTGATAGAAGGAATTTGAGGAAGAGAACAAGGTTTAGGATAAAACACACTTTATTAAACTTTTTGTTGTGTACTACTTCTTCTACATCAAAATGTTACACCATCCACCTATTTATACTATCCAATGGTGGATTCTCAAGCATTCTAGATAATTCTGCATTATTTCCATCCTAATTAATCTAGATAATTTTTTCATTTGATCACATATCATTATTCAAGATCATTCATTTATCCACATTATTCTAGATCTTTCTCTCATTTTCTTAAAGTCCAACTATCTCCACCTTCTAGTTTATTCTATATATTATCTCAAATATTCTAGAATTATCATGACATCTCCACAAAATTAAGTTTAATATTCAACAACCACTACCGGCCAAATTACCGACCGCGTCGATAACACCACCAATCACTCCCCCGACCCCACCGACCAAACCTCCCAGGAGATCGGGGAAGGCTCCGATCAAATCGCCCACGCTACCGCCCAAGATATCGCCTAAGATGTCATCTTGCAAGAGACGCGCAGCTTCACAGAGTTGTACGTTGATCAGGGACGGACCCATTCAAGGGCTAAGGGGTGCACTGGGCCCCACTGAACTTTCTAAAATAATTAGTATATATATAGTTAAGGGGTCTACTATTCGATTCTCCATGCCTACCGCCGAGCTATTTTGCAACTTTTCCCTCTATTATTATTTGTTTTTAAAATTTTATTTCTTTTCTTCATTAAAAAAAAAACTTTTAAATTATACAACCATAATTAAAATTAATTATATTTTTTCCCTTTTCTTCATATTTTTTTCTCCATTATGGATTATTTATTATTAAGATTTATAATTTTTTTCCCTTTTCTTCATATTATAATTAAAATTATTAATATTTTTTCTCTGTTATGATTATAATTTATAACGATGTATTTTTATTAGTTATTAAACTTTTTCATTATTTTATAATTAGTGAATTATTTATAAACACTCTATCTTATGGAATAAGCTATTTTCATTAATATTTAATATTGCAATTAATTTATTTGATTTATAGGCCCCTGGACAAAATTCTAGGTCCGTCACTGACGTTGATGATGATGAATATCACTAACATAATGCAGCAAACGCCCAGCTTCACTACAGTTGTACCTTCCACCATTTCTAGCCTACACTATAATTATAAAGGCCAACTTCTTTGATTGTATTGCAAATTGTAGACAGATGCAGCAGATATGTGCTCAATTACTTATATATATACGCGTACTCCCACCTCATTTGCACGAAAAGTCGATTTTTCACCACAACTCTGACTTTTTTTTTTCTATAAATACTGTCAATAGAGTAAGTAAGCATACAAGATTTATAAGACCTAAACCTAGAATAATAAATGGAAATAAATATAGCCTCGAATTTTACATTGATGTAATATCTTAATATATATAATTGAGAAGTAGTTGCCTTATTTAGCTTTTAAAAAACACACATGTCGCAAGCTTATGCTTCTTCTAAACAAAAACTTATATGTGTTGTATTTTCATTGGTTGAGAATTTATTAGGGTTATTAATTTTTTAAATTTTATTTTGAACTTTAATTTTTTAAATGAGTTATACATAGTACTTTATTTAATTTTATACTTTTTTCATTTATTATATATAAAATGTACTGTGTATGATAAAATGAAATTGCATGATGCACATAGACTTATTTGAAATATATTTATTAGTAAATTAAAATTAATAAAATTTGCAACTAAATTAGAATTATTGCAATTAGTTATGAATATGCATAGTTAAAATTAACACAATTTTTATATATAAAATTAATATTACCACTAAATACAAAAAAAATACATCTATTAAAAAACTCATACATTATTTAATTATACTAAAATAATTTGTTATAAAAAAAGTAAAAATTGGGTGTATAGATACTTTCATATCCACATGTATATAAGAAATCAATTAATACTCCTGTCCCATGGGAACGTTGGTATTTGTTCTTTTTTTCACGTAAATTAAGAGATACTCCCTCCCATCCCAAAGATATTGCCACACTTTTCTTTTTGGGTTGTCCCACAAAAATTGACATATTTCCTTTTTAAGAATATGGGACCCACAAAAAAACCATTTATTTATTTACATTGGTCCACACACACATCACACTCACCATTAATACAACTACCCACTACACATTAAATATTATTTCTCTCACTTCACTTTATATTAAATTATTATACTCCTTAATCTTCGTGCCCAAAAATGTGTCAATATATCCGGGACGGAGGGAGTATAATAATATTTTAATGTGTCGTGAAGTAGGAGAAATAATATTTTAATATAAAATCGATAATTGTATTATTATTGTGTATGCCCCATGGAGATATATTAATTACTCCATCCATCTCGGATATTTTTACCCATTTGTACAGGCACAAAGAATAAGACGTTTTATTTTTTTAATATATAATGTAAGAAAAAATAGGGATAAATTAGTAATTTAAAAATAAAAAAGTAAATAAAATTATTGGGAAAGATGAATAAAATGTAAAAAAGTAATTAAAGTTATTGGGATGGTAAAAAATTAGTAATAAAATATTATGTATTTTTTACCATAAATAGAATGGGTAAAAATACGTAGAACGGAGGGAGTATTTTGTATGAGTTCCTCTACTAAAAAAAGAAATATACACTTTATATTGTGACGAACCAAAATAACAAAATACGTAGTTTTAATAGGACTGATGGAGTAATATAAATTAGAAGAATGTAATAAACAAAATAAAACATATAATATGTATATAATTTTTTTTATTAAAGATATAAAGTTGACTAACAGTATATAAATATATTTGTATTTATTAAACAAAATATTTCAAACGTAAAATAAAATTTTTATAATCCCGCGTAACACGCGGGTATTATATTAATAATATATATAATTAAAGTGAATTTATAAAGAGATAAGTATCATGTGGCTTGAAATACCCTATTATTATAATACTATTATTACACTTCTAACTTATGTAATTTACTGTAACAACCCATACATCTCGATAAATAAATAAATAAATAATTTAATAAGAGCTTTAGTTTTATTTTCCTGGCGATTATATATTGTGATTCACTAGTCGATTAAATATGTAGTTAAGCTCAATACAGATATCTAAGAGTTTAAAACATAAATCATCTCATATCTTTTTACTTTATTAGAAAATGTTCCAAAACAGTTAAACATTCAATTTTGTTCCAAACCTTTTAGTTTTTCTTTGATTTCATTCCAAAACAATATTATTTATTCTGGACTATTGGACGATTACGGATTAAAAAAGTTTCATGGTGTAGCAATATGTGTTGCTGGTCTTGTGATGGTTGTTTTTTCAGACGTGCATTCGGCAGATAATCAAGTAAGTGTTATTCTGTAGTAGCAAAAATCTTACGTGAGACTGGCACACTTTTTCTTGATCGGGTATCAATTTTTCCTTTTAGAATATAATAGCATATCAATTTAAGATTTATATTTTATTTTCAGAGTTTAGTAAAAAGAAAAAATTAGAATTAATTATTTTAATTTAATGAGTATTTAGGACTTTCCGAGGGTATTAATCAGGCCTACCTTCATGAATTACGTTTGAGCCGCCATTAATGTGATACGAGGAGAATTTTATTAGAGATTAAGTAGAGTGTTTGGCAGAATAAGTTTAATGAAAGAGTGGAAATTGTAACACCATATATATCAATGCCTATTTTCGCTCTGTACATTTGAGTGGCAGAGTTGAAATTTTGAAATGCAAAATACTTATTTTATTAAATTGCTTTTATATGGGACAATTTTTCAACTCTACTGCCCAAATATATAGGAAGCATTCTGGGTGTCACAATTTCAAACTAGCCACAAAATTTTGGGGGTAAATAACCCATATTCCCTCGAGGTTTGTCAAAACTACCAAATAAATCTATTAGTTTGAAAAATTACTATTATCCCCTTTGACTTGTATTTGATTTGAACATAAACAAAAATGTCTATTCTTAAAATAAAGAGAGAAGAAAATAACACCAACGCCTATATTTTTAACTTGTGAATTAAATCTTTAACCCTTATCATATTCATAATTAAATAATTCAACAGCAACTCTCATATTAATCAACTCAATTTCTCTCCCTCAGTCTCCGTTGTACGAGGAGTTGAATGAATATTTGTACCGGTCATATTGGAACTCTGTTGATAAAAAAGCTTAATTACTCAATGGCACATTTGTCTCTTGATATGTTACAGGCTGTGTGATAAAGCTTCACATTTGATAAAATTGAAACTCAATATTAGTAAATAAAATCATTAATTCACAAGTTAAATGGGTATTGATGTCATTTCTCTCTTTTTATTTTAAGAAAGAGTATTTTTGTAAATGTTCAAATCTAATATTTACAAGTCAAAAGGTGTAGTCCGTTATTTTTCAAAATAAAAAATTTACTTGGTAGTTTGGACAAATCTTAAGGAATGTGTGTAATTTATCCTAAATTTTATTCTACCAATCCCCAGCGCTGTAAGATCTTCTATTTCAATTTTTTAATTATTCTAACGAAGAAATAGAAAAATAGGGAATTCGAATTTTACTTTTATTTTTCACGCCATAAGATCTTCTGCAACTCTAGTTTAAATACATAATCAACCCCCCCCCCCCCCCCCCCCCTCTTTTGTTTATTTAATTTAGTTGAATAAATCTGTTTTACCAATCTATGTGGATACGACCCTACTTATCACTATCTCTAGTAGTATTTTAGTGGGTTTATTATTTGTTGGTTTCGACATCTACCAGAAGGTATTTTGGGCATCATATTTTCTAGATTTTCAAACATAAATTGTTCCATATTATTTTACTTTAATTAAAAGGATTCAAAATAGTTAGGACATTCATTTTTATCCTAAACTTTCAAGTTTAGCCCCGTTTTCGTCCCAAAACAAATTTTTTTTATTACATTTATCCCATAATTTTGTAAAAGCACCAATTTAGTCTCAATCCATGCAATTAGAATAAATAAACATTTTTAAGTAAAAAAGATTATTTTTGTGAGAATTTAAAAGTTATGGGACTATTTTGGAGAAATTAATATTTTTTGGGACTATTTTGAATAAAGTATATTTGTATGAGACAATTTTGATTTTAAACTCTAATTTCTACTTATTTGTTGAATTTTAGGGAAAATATCACTATTGGTCCTCTATGTATAGTCGATTTCAACTTTAGTTCTTTTTTATTTGCAAATCTCAATTTTGATTATTTTTTATTTGATTTTAGTCCTTTTTCCAAATTTAATATCCAATTCATATATCAACTAATCAATTTTTTTGACATCACGATTCTCACCCACATGGCCATGCAACTCCTTCAACAATGGATATGATTGATCTTCAAAACGTGCTTCCCCAATTGGCCTCTTCATCATACAAACACTTGTATAACTACATCAATTTCTATGTCCCTCTCATCTCATGAATTTTACTCTTTCTACTTTTTTTTTTAATATTTTGGTGTTAAATCATTAGTTAAGTTGGATGAGTGAGATTTTTTAAACTCATTATAAAAGGAAAAGGCTTAATCCAAACCCTAGACGTGGTTGAATTTTTTTGGCCTCATACATGACATTCAATATAGAATGAGTGTTATAAGAGATCAAATTAAATTAAATAAGTAAAATAGGAGATACAACATCAATGATCAATATTCTTTAGGTCTATTTTCAATGAATAGTTATTGGTGATCAATTTTTACATCTTCATTTGTTCCTTGTTTCACACCAATCCATTCCCTACTCTACCCAGTTAATGAATCTAAATTGTAGAATTTTGAAAAGTTAATGAACCAATTTCAATAACTTGCAAATATGTTAACTAATTTCAAAATTATGTAAACTTAACGGACTAAAAATTTTATTTTCCTGTTTTTATAATTTAAGTGGCAAACATTTCCTTACAACAATTGTAAAATTACTTAACTATTACAACCTTAATTCGAGAAGCCTAATTTAACTTTCATCTTTAAACAATCAAGAGGCTTTTTAATTAAAATTTTCACAAATAAGAGGTGACTTCAATGTGATTCCAAGCTCCGTAAAAGATAAATAATGATGTGAGACGTTTTCAAATAATGAAATTGTGATCATATGAACATATGAAATGATAATATTTTTAGTAAAAGTAAATTATACATATATAATAGATGAAAAGTGATAACTAATCAATTGAATTATTTATAAACAATTTATAGAGTAAATAAAAAGTAATAACATCCTTAATGAAATCCACGTGTGAATCACAATATATAATCGCCAGGAAATCAAAACTAAAGCTCTTATTAAATTGTATATTTATTTATTTATTTAGGTTGTTACAGTAAATTACATAAGTTTGAAGTGTAATAATAGTAATTGAGTATTTCAACCCACGGAAGTATTATTCGAAAGTGTGAAAAATCCATGCATGCATTGAAATGAAGCATGGTCCTTCAACTATTATTTCTGGTCAGACCACCCTAGTTGCCGCTGAACTTAGTCGCATTTTTAGTGAAATGACAAGAGTAAGTGTACTCTATCGCTGTTGTATACGCGTGACCAAGTGCAAAATTTATAGTATTGTCGTCCCAAGGGAAAAGGTAAACTTAAGTTGTATCCGGATTTTCCATTGATTTATGTTTTGTAAGGATGATCAAGATAAGGTTTTGATTAAGAACTATGATTACTCTATCAATTAACTAATAAACTAGACAAGCAACTAATTATAACAAGTATCAATCAAATCAAGTAGCAAGAATGAGATGGAATGAATGAAGTGTATCTAAAAAGAGAGCAAGGCTAGCAACATCATGGTCAAGGTCTTATGTAGACTTCACACTTACTCAAGCATTGATGACTTTCAAGTTATGATACTAAGGGCAATCACAATTGTACCCCTAACCCCTATGGCCAAGGTGATTAGGTTCTCAACTCTTTTACAAGTTTAAATCTCCTAAGATTGTCTTACTCTCAATTCCCTCATGGGTACTATGATCATAAGTTGGTTCCCCTCACTAGTTCATCACTAATGTTCTATCATGAGGTTCTAAGCACTTGGAGGGAATGGCTTTCCTCCCCTCATACTAACTAAGTCACCTAATACAATCAATGATTCAATTAAATCACCACACATAATATTGGAATGGCCATCCTAACACTATGCATAGAGAATTTAACCACACACATCATGCATCAAATGAGAATAAGAATTCATGATAGAAAGTAATCATAACAATCAATTCATCAAGCTTTAATAGTGCAAAAATCTACATATTTCCTAACCAATCATATTGCTAGCCTCACTTGAGGACTAGCCACAAATATTCATTGCAAATTGGCTACAATCCAATACAAGCTCCATATGAGCAATAAAATGAAGAAAGTAGCAAAATAAAAGAGATTGAGCTTCCCCTTGAAGGTAGACTCCTTCTTCCTTGATCATGCCAAATTCTTCAAACAAATCTGATTTTCTCTTCTTAGATGATGGAAGGAATGGATGTATGGATGGATTTATGAAGATCAAGGTGAATTGATGGATTTAGATGATGTAGATGGCTTGTAGATCTAGTGTGTGAGGAAATGTGGTGTGGATTGTGTGTAACTGCTCTCAATCTGATCTAATGTGTATATCTCTCTCTAATTTCTCACAAATCATGGTTTTATATCACTTATGGACCTTCTAGAAGCTTCCGGAACTTTCTGAAAATTACACAGGATTTTGCACCTACACGGCCCGTGCTGCAGTACACGGCCCGTGTAGGGCACACCTACTTCGGCATTTTGTGCGTGCTTCCGGACACGGCTCGAGCTGCAATACACGGCCTTGATCATGGCCGTGCAGCACTTTCTGACGACAATACACGGCTCCTTCTTACAGGGCCGAGCTCCGCACACGGGGCGTGCAGCAGCGCACGGCCCGTGCACCAGCGCACGGCCGAATCTCTGGCCGAGCAGCGTGTTCTGATGACATTACACGGCCAGCTGCTACAGGGCCGTGTTCCGCGCACGGCCCGTGCAGCTGCATGGCCTATTCTTCGTCTCCCTTTCGCTCCCGACTCCGTGTTTGTCCGTTCCATGACCTGTTTTACACATATTTAAGCTCATTTACACAATTCTATCAGTTCGTACCACTTTCCTCAAAACAACAATAACTCCACCAAAAGTAACACACATACGGATAAAAACATCCGAAAATACACACATAAAGACACTAAAACCTAGGTGAAAATGACGACAATCAACCCCCCAAACTTAAAGTGTTGTTCGTCCTCGAACAACTAAAAATGATAAACAAGAGGAGAAATATTCACCTAGAGAACATCTAACGAACATAAACCACAACGCATCACAAGTAATAAGGACTTCAAAATCAAGTTAAGTATCCCTACATAATCAAACTTATAACATGAAAGATTAACGAGTTCAATCTCAAGCATGACAAAAGAGTAATTAAATCCCTTTTAATCCAAGCCTTTCATAGGATATCAAATTCACTCAACACTCTTTGAAGTAAGGTTTTGAACAACACTCATCAACCGGTTGTAACCGACTCACCATAGGCTTGCTCATGGACTATGTTCACAAGCCACCCTAGTTTCAATAAGTGATCAAAGAGGTCTTTATCTTTGGATGTAATGTTTAGGCTCTTTGGTAAGGTAGGAAACTTTGGATCATAGTGACTTTTCAAGTGTGGTCTATCGAAGAGATGATTCCTTTCTTCAACATCCTCACTTTCATGCTTCCTTTCTTTTCTACTTTATTCACAAGCACTAAGCATCATTATTCCTTGGATTTCTTGAGCTTGAATGGCATACTTCTTTTCTTTAACTTTTGTGTTCCTTGAGCATATTTTTCTATTTTGCTCCTTTTTCACTCTTGTTGAAGTTGCACTTGCTTTTCTTAAGCTCTTTCATCCTTTTTCTTGACTAAACCTTTCTTTCCATATACGTTTCTTTGCACATATTTCCACATATTCCCTTGTAAACCATCATCATCCTCAATTACCCACACATAGGTTATATATAAAGTTTAAATGGGTTTTCAAGGCTTGAAATGTGCTTATATCACAAAAAAATAGGCTTAAAGGTTCAAAGTGGCTTACTAGGGATAATATTTTTGGTAGGGAAATTTTATGGCCATGACTTTCTCAACAAGGATGGCCTAAGATCATTTCACAAATTTCAACCATTCGGGCTTCGTTCCTATAGTCCAAGAGCAAGTTCTAGTTTGTCTAAGTTCAACCGGTCCTCTCATCAAGAATTAACCATGGAGGCACGGTTGAGGCTCAACTCTCACAAGCTTTTGCTTGGACCAAAAGAAATCTAATCAACCTTCATACTTCTCAAAATTGAACAAATTATGTAATCCATGTCACAATTTCAATAAGTAGAAACCATTAACATGCTTGCAATCACCTATCACAAACAATGCATCATAGCTCATACTCAAAAACATTACTCAACTCCTTCCCAAAACATACCACCAAAACCACACCTATACAAGAATTAAAATAACAACAAACATCACCTACTAATCAAGGGATCAACCAACAATACAAACATATAACAAGCATACATCAAATCATCCATCAAAAGAAATAAAGCACATATCCTCAATCCTCCAATAACATGTAAGCTCAAGATATGCCACCTTATTCAAAAATAAAAAAAAATAAAGCAAGTAAACTACCTAAATAAAGCAAGTAAACCTCCCAAGTACATAACACATGAAGTAACATGTTAATCCACTACAATCCAAATCAACATCAATCATGTCAAGCAATTTAGAAGTGATAAGATGTAGAGTGAACTCCCTCAATAGGCATTTTGATAATGAAAGCGTTAGCTCCAAGCTCCATTCATGCTTCCACTATCCTTCATCCATGCTCAAACACTCAACAAACCATTAGCTCAACACTTGCAATAAAAATAAGGATTATCATGCACTCCCACACAACCAAACTAACCAAAATCAATCCAATACTCATGAGAAAAATTTTAAAATTTACCCAATTTTCACAAGACAATCAAGATAATCACTCTATCAACATGATGCATCAAGCATACACAAGTGGTAAGGCACACCACGCACTATCCCCCCAAACTTAAATCGAAACAAGTTGAGAATTAAGTTTGCAAAAAGTGGTGAGACTTACCCTTGTAGTTTCCACCATTGATCATCTTAAACGTACCTTGTGATGACGTATGTGCATGCCAACATTCAAGGATGGCCACCACGCACTCTCCCCCCAAACTTAAATTAACACAAATGTTAAATTTAAGTTTGTAAAGAGTGGTGTGACATACATCTTCATTCCAAATCTAGCACATCTCGTCTCCTCCTTATGTATTTTCCTTCATGAGCACAATCCACCTACATACCAAACAACAAAACAAGCAATAAAAGAATGGGTTGCCTCCCATTTAGCGCTAAGTTTAACGTCTTCAAGCCGGACGGAATTTCAAGCTCATTTAGCAATCGGAGAAATCCAAGACCCCATCGGGCCTCATCTTCACTTTAAACATTTCCTTAACAACCTTCTTATCCACACTTCTTGCTCCTTTAACACTTGAGCTCAATTCATTGACTCTTTTACTTATGTTTTCAAATCCCGGAGGCTCTTTATCAATCTTCCAATTAACACTTGGATCACCCCCGAACTTGTTCCTCTTTAAAGAAACCTTTTCTGCACATTCAAATACAAAGTTAGTTAATTCTTTATCTTTTAAAAGTTCACTTACCACTCGATCACGATCATCCGGAGGCTTAATGGGTGGCTTCAAATGAAGATCTCCCCCTTTCAAATTCTTGCTTGATAGCACCAATTCTTTTTCATTTGAACGGAGTGTGACTTCCTTTCTATCCATGTCAAATTTTGCTCTTCCGGTGGCCAAAAACGGCCTTCCAAAAATCAATGGGATCAAAGGATCCGCTTGCTTATCAACTACCATGAAATCCACCGGAAAGACAAACTCTTCTATTTGCACAAGCATATCCTCCACAACTCCATGAGGCTTAATCATTGAACCATCCATTATTCCGATCTCCACATCCGTTTCCTTTAACTTTCCAATGTCAAGCTTTTCAAAAACTTCCAAAGGCATCACATTAATGCTCGAACCAAGATCACATATAGCATTAAGGTATTCTCCATTTCTAATTTTACAAGTAAGCACGAATTTACCGGGGTCTTCAACCTTTAATGAAGTATCAACTTCAACGATTCCATGATCTTGTTCCAACCACAACTTTTTCTCACCCTTACTTTCATCAACAAATGAAGACAAGAATTCATCAATAATCCTCTCATCATCAAAAGACAATTCATCATCATTAGCAACTTCCTCTTCCACTTTAGATACAATTTCATCAACAACTACTTCTTCAACCTTTGAAACAATGTTTGTTATTTCCACCAACCCTTTTTCCACCTTGCTTTCCATATTACAAACGGTAACATACAAGCATTGTTCCTTAGGATTTGTAATGGTAGTGGAAGGAAATTTACCTTTTCGATGCATTTCACCTTGCTCGGTTGCCATTTGACTAATGTGAGTCTCAATTGCTTTAAATCGACTCTCATTTGCCTCATCTCTTTGCTTCACATATTCAAACATCTTAGTCATTTTATCCTCCAATGTAGACATTGTAGACTTTCCTTCATCATTTGGAGCCTTCTCCCCCGGATGAATGCCCGGTGGCAATGTGAGTGCATTACTTTGATTCCCATACGACAAATTTTCATATCTCCGGGGTTGATTGAAATTCCCTTGAAAGTTACCTTGCCCCCAACCTCCTTGCCTTTGTGGATATCCTCCTCCATTATTCCCAAAATTCCCACCGTAATTTCCTTGGAAGTTCCTTCCTTGCATGAAGGCAACTTCCTCAAGTGTCATCTCCGATGGGCTCCAAGAATTAGGGGACATACCTTGTTGAGGTATAGAAGTAGGCATTTGACAACTTTGAGAAGATTGACCCATACTTGGTGTAGAAACACCTTGTTGAAAATTAGGAAACACTTGTTGATTCATCAAAGGTAATGACATCACATGCGGAGGATTAGCTAGCACTTGTTGATTCACCATTGGTGTAGATGTTGGAGTCACTTGCATACTAGCATTCATCCTTTTTAGTATCTCAGTTATTGCTCTATCGGTTACATCTTCATTAGGCACCTCCACCTTTTTCACTTGTTGCAAGCACACTTCTTCCATCTTAGCAATCTTCTCTTTTTCATATAAGCCCGCAACTCTATCCATGGCCCATTGTCCCGTATTCAAAGCTATTTCTTCACATATGGCAATTGCTCTTTCCGGAGTTTGCCCCAAAATCGAACCTCCCGATGAAGCATCAACAAGCATCCTTTCACTTCCATTCAAACCGGCATAGAAAAATCCTACTTGTTGATCTTCGGGAAATCCATGTTGTGGGCATTTCCTTAGCATTTCTTTGAATCGGTCCCAAGCCTCACTAAAAGTTTCAAGAGGCATTTGCTTAAATTGCAATATTTGACCTTTGAGATGCAACATCTTCGATGGTGGGAAATACTTGCTCAAGAATCTTTGTGCCAACTCTCTCCATGTGTTGTAGGATCCCGGTGGTAAAGTATGATACCAAGCCTTAGCTCTATCTCGTAATGAAAACGAGAAGAGCTTCAATTTAATAATATCCTCACTTACCCCATTTATCTTTACCGTATTTGCTAACTCCGTAAATTGGGCTAAGTGAGCATTTGGATCCTCCATAGTACCACCACCAAATTGGTTTGCTTGCACCATGTTGATCAATCCCGTCTTGATTTCAAAATGATTAACATTCACCGGTGGTCCCACAACATGGTTTCCATATTGCGGTTGGAAGTGATCTCGGATGTTCATTCCCACTCCATTATTCCCATTTCTACGAGGTTGATTTTGCACTATCGGAGGATCATTCCTTGCTTCTTGTTGTGCCAACAAGTTTTGAATAATAGCTTGCAATTGTTGGTTTTGCAAGTGCATTTGTTGAGCATAAACTTGTGGCACATATTCTTGATTACCAAAACCTCCTCTAGCATTATCACCACCTTGAAAATTTCTCAAATTACCTTCTTCATCAACCATATTTGCATTATCCCTTACTTCTTCCATATTTTCTTCCGTTGGTTCCAACACTCCTCTTCTTTGTCTTCTTAAGGTAGCTTCTAATTCCAAATTCAAAGGTTCAATAGATTGAGACCTTGAACGAGTTTGCATGTACCTACAAGAATTCCAAAATTTAGCTCTCCAAGTAACTAAGACAAGTAAACAACTATACAAATGAAAGAAATATCCTTATCAAGACTAATCAACTTCAAACTCGTTACAACCACAAGTTTAACATTTCCCCGGCAGCGGCGCCATGAACTTAGTCGCATTTTTAGTGAAATGACAAGAGTAAGTGTACTCTATCGCTGTTGTATACGCGTGACCAAGTGCAAAATTTATAGTATTGTCGTCCCAAGGGAAAAGGTAAACTTAAGTTGTATCCAGATTTTCCATTGATTTATGTTTTGTAAGGATGATCAAGATAAGGTTTTGATTAAGAACTATGATTACTCTATCAATTAACTAATAAACTAGACAAGCAACTAATTATAACAAGTATCAATCAAATCAAGTAGCAAGAATGAGATGGAATGAATGAAGTGTATCTAAAAAGAGAGCAAGGCTAGCAACATCATGGTCAAGGTCTTATGTAGACTTCACACTTACTCAAGCATTGATGACTTTCAAGTTATGATACTAAGGGCAATCACAATTGTACCCCTAACCCCTATGGCCAAGGTGATTAGGTTCTCAACTCTTTTACAAGTTTAAATCTCCTAAGATTGTCTTACTCTCAATTCCCTCATGGGTACTATGATCATAAGTTGGTTCCCCTCACTAGTTCATCACTAATGTTCTATCATGAGGTTCTAAGCACTTGGAGGGAATGGCTTTCCTCCCCTCATACTAACTAAGTCACCTAATACAATCAATGATTCAATTAAATCACCACACATAATATTGGAATGGCCATCCTAACACTATGCATAGAGAATTTAACCACACACATCATGCATCAAATGAGAATAAGAATTCATGATAGAAAGTAATCATAACAATCAATTCATCAAGCTTTAATAGTGCAAAAATCTACATATTTCCTAACCAATCATATTGCTAGCCTCACTTGAGGACTAGCCACAAATATTCATTGCAAATTGGCTACAATCCAATACAAGCTCCATATGAGCAATAAAATGAAGAAAGTAGCAAAATAAAAGAGATTGAGCTTCCCCTTGAAGGTAGACTCCTTCTTCCTTGATCATGCCAAATTCTTCAAACAAATCTGATTTTCTCTTCTTAGATGATGGAAGGAATGGATGTATGGATGGATTTATGAAGATCAAGGTGAATTGATGGATTTAGATGATGTAGATGGCTTGTAGATCTAGTGTGTGAGGAAATGTGGTGTGGATTGTGTGTAACTGCTCTCAATCTGATCTAATGTGTATATCTCTCTCTAATTTCGCACAAATCATGGTTTTATATCACTTATGGACCTTCTAGAAGCTTCCGGAACTTTCTGAAAATTACACAGGATTTTGCACCTACACGGCCCGTGCTGCAGTACACGGCCCGTGTAGGGCACACCTACTTCGGCGTTTTGTGCGTGCTTCCGGACACGGCTCGAGCTGCAATACACGGCCTTGATCATGGCCGTGCAGCACTTTCTGACGACAATACACGGCTCCTTCTTACAGGGCCGAGCTCCGCACACGGGGCGTGCAGCAGCGCACGGCCCGTGCACCAGCGCACGGCCGAATCTCTGGCCGAGCAGCGTGTTCTGATGACATTACACGGCCAGCTGCTACAGGGCCGTGTTCCGCGCACGGCCCGTGCAGCTGCATGGCCTATTCTTCGTCTCCCTTTCGCTCCCGACTCCGTGTTTGTCCGTTCCATGACCTGTTTTACACATATTTAAGCTCATTTACACAATTCTATCAGTTCGTACCACTTTCCTCAAAACAACAATAACTCCACCAAAAGTAACACACATACGGATAAAAACATCCGAAAATACACACATAAAGACACTAAAACCTAGGTGAAAATGACGACAATCAGCCGCCGCCACCACCACCACCACCACGGAGATTGATGGCCAACTCTAATGGCTGGAGCGTACCTTCCAACGGACCGCCCAAGCCAGCGTTCAGATCAGCTCTCGTAACGCCAGTGCCCTCGAGGGCAAGGTCCACGTCAATGAGGTCACTGCCTTCTCCATCTTGCAAGAGGCGTGCTGCTTCAGAGAGTTGTACGTTGACGATGATCAATATCACCAACATAACGCAAACACCCTGCTTCACCATGCTTGTACCTCCCTTCATTATAAACACCTGCGTTTTTTTTAATATTTAAAATTATATATGCTACTGATATATATGTGCTCTATTACTTATATATATATATATACTTCCACCTCATGCGCAGGAGTAGTTGCTTTTTCACCAAAAATTGACTTCTTTTTTTTTTTCATAATAAATTGCTACTTCCATACCAATTTGAAGTTAACTTTCTTTTCTTTTGAAGATATTTTTGTATTTTTTTATAATAAATTATAAATTGTAAAGTAGATTATGTGTGTTAAAAAAGAAAAAATTGCAATTTAGAAATTAAAATGCGTTGTAAGAATATTAGTTAAGCGTCAATTTTTTACTTACTTTTGAAGTCAGTTTTGTATTTTTTTTTATAATAAATAAATCTTAAAGTAGCTAGGTTATGTGTGTAAAAAAAAGAAATTACAATTTAGAAATTAAAGTATGTATTAAGTATATTAATTAAATTTTATTTTCTTCTATGAAAGTGTGAAGTAAGAGTTAGGATGGAGGGAGTAAAATATGAGGCATTATTTTAACTGACAACGTATCTTGTGAGACGGTAGCTATGTGAAACGAGTCGACTCATTATTAAAGTATAAATAATTATTAGAAGGTGCCTATATGAGATGCTTTCATCTTGTCATTACTGATACATTCCTGTCACTAAAGATTTTAACTTGGGAAGCAATATTAACAGGATCTCCGTCATTATTCATTTTTTTAGAATTTTACATTTATTCTTTTAATTTAAGAGTATTTCGGAAATTCCGAGGGTATTCAGTCCTACCTTTATGAATTAAGTTTGAGTCCCATTAATGGTGGTACAAGGAGTGAAGAATTGGATTAGAGATTAGAGAGAGTTTGGCAGAAAAAATTTCAATGGCAGAGTAATGGCAGGATAGCTAGAAATTGTGACACCATATACTCCCTCCGTCTCAGGTTGAGAGGGTCATTTTTCCATTTTTGTCGTCCCACCCAAAGAGTCTCATTTCTTTTTTTACACACATGAGACCCACACACTCCCTCTAATACAATTAAATGTTGGGACCTACACTCCTACTAATACAACTACCCACTACACATTAAATAATAATATTCCTTAATTTATGTGGCATAAAGCAAATGTCCCTCCTATGGAGGGACGGAGGGAGTATATAGGAATGCCTATTTTCCTATACACTTGAGTGGAGTTGTTGAAATGTAAAATAATTAGATTGCTTTTATATGGAACAATGTCAACTCTACCACTTAAATATATAGAAGGTAGATATTCTTGGTGTCATAATTTCTACTTAACCATTAAATTTTATTTGAATATTGTAAAATACTTATTTTATTAGATTGCTTTTATATGGGACAATTTCAACTCTACCACTTATATAGGAAGTACACATTCTCGGTGTCATAATTTCCTACTTAGCCATTAATTTTTTTTTTTACCAAACTCTAGCGAAGTAAAACCATTTATTTCAATTCTTTTTTTATTCACTAGAAAAAAAGAAAGGGACCAAATTTTTAGTAGCCACTGTTGATTAAGTACAATATTTAATAGCCACCTCTCTTAAAAGTAATTTTTAGTAGCCACTATTTAGAGAACTCCCCAAATTACCCCCATAACTGTCAGATAAAAGACAATAATAATGGAGGCATGATTATGTCAGTGTTGACTGCATTAAATAGGGTGGTTGGGACCACATTTAAAATTATAGGAAATATTTTTTTTCCAGAAAAAATTAAAAAATTTCAAAAATATTATTTCTTCTATTCGGCCTACAATTTGTTCTATTCGGCCTACACTATTTGTTCTATTCGGCCCACACTTTTTTTTCAAAAAATTTTTTTTTAAAAAATTAAAAAAAAAATCTTCTATTCGGCCTACAATTTGTTCTATTCGGCCTACATTTTTTTTAAAAAAAATTAAAAAAATTTTAAAAAAATTCTTCTATTCGGCCTACAATTTGTTCTATTCGGCCTACACTATTTGTTCTATTCGGCCCACACTTTTTTTTCAAAAAAAATTTAAAAAAATTAAAAAAAAAATTCTTCTATTCGGCCTACAATTTGTTCTATTCGGCCTACATTATTTGTTCTATTCGGCCTACACTTTTTTTCAAAAAAAAATTAAAAAATTAAAAAAATTAAAAAAAATTAAAAAAAATTAAAAAAAAATTCTTCTATTCAGCCTAAAATTTGTTCTATTCGGCCTACACTATTTGTTCTATTCGGCCTACACTTTTTTTCAAAAAAAAATTAAAAAAAAATTAAAAAAAATTAAAAAAATTCTTCTATTCGGCCTACAATTTGTTCTATTCGCCTACAATTTGTTCTATTCGGCCTACATTATTTATTCTATTCGGCCTACACTTTTTTTTCAAAAAAAATTTAAAAAAAAATTAAAAAAAAATTCTTCTATTCGGCCTATTCGGCCTACAATTTGTTCTATTCAACCTACACTATTTGTTCTATTCGGCCCACACTTTTTTTCAAAAAATTAAAAAAATCGAAAAAAATATTTCCTAAAAAAATTAAAAAAAAATTATACGAATAAAATATTAGTGAAAATGCATCTTTTTTTATTTTAATAAAAAATATATTCATGAGGCATATAAAAATAACAGATTAATGCATTCAATAGACTGTACTTCCACACTTTATTCAGAAATAAAGAGGAATCTGATTCCTTTACTGTACGTTTGGTACTTTTGGTCAAAAAGTGTGGAATCTCATTCTCCAAACATGTGAAAAGTGGTCCCCCTCAAGGGCATTTTGGTCCATTCCTTTAAAAGTGCTAGAAAAAATTGTGTATAACATATGTGGCCACTTAAAATTACACTTAAGCAATAGTGGCTACTTTTTGCCATTTTCACAAAAAGAAAATTATATTTTAGCAGCGGAATTTACCAACGGAATTCAATCCATTTGTAATTACCAACGAAATAGCAACAAAAATGACAATTTTTCTTTAGTAATAGAATGCCAACGGATTTATTCTCTATTTTATCAAAGGAATTCAATAATTACCAACGGATTAGCAACGGAATCATTATATAAATTACCAACGGAATTATTAGCAACGAATTACCAACGGAATTGAATTTTCGTTGGTAAAAATTTACCAACCACAACTTTACCAGCAGATTCCATTGTTAATCCGTTGGTAAACCAATCTAACAATGGAATTGAGATTTATATTCCGTTGGTAAAAAACAGTTTTTTTGTAGTGATTGAGACCATTGATCTCACGTAAGAGCTTACATAAGACGGATAAAAAGTGATAACTTTTATAATGAAAAATGATACTCAATTAATGAAAGTGATAATGATATTTTATGAACAATTTATAGTATAAATGAAAAATGAGAACATTTCATAGCGAAAGTAATAACGTTTTATAACGAAAATAATAACTATTTTAAAAAATGTAAAATGATCGCATGTGAGACAGCGTCACACAGTACTTACTATTTTTTATTTCACATTTTACTTTTTAAGAGGATAACATGTGTAAAAACTAATTCTTAGAATACGGTAGAACATCTTATAATTTGTATAGTCGATTATAAATTACAGCTTTTTAAGCTATGAAATAACGAAGAAATATGAAGTCCGAATTGGACTCCTCACACTCATCCTCCCTCCACTCATATTTTAGTTTATTACAATTTGAATGGTTTAAAAAAGTTAAAGGGTGAATTATGCACTCGATCTATTGATTAATTTAAGATTAAATAAATCTTTAAAGTATTTTTTTTCAAGTAAAACAAACCTTTTATCTTTATGCAATTATGCTCTTTCAATTTTAAAATGGAATATCGATCCATGCCCTTTTTTTTATTATAAATAAATGGATCATCAATGTCCTTAAAAAAAAAGAATAACATTAATGTATAATTTCTTATAAGTTAATTTGCGAACAATCCCACTATTAAACATATTCAAATTTTATATTGAATTAATGTAATTCTCATGAGCTTGCCATCTACCGTTTCAGATTTTATATACGAAACTAGCTAGTAGATGTACATTATTTGTATGGTAATTTTGTTGGATTTTTTTCACTATTATACAATTTAAATTTATTTCAAGTTGATTTTCAACCAATCCAATCATTAAAATTTCTTGATGTCAAAACAAACTTCTTCTTTTGGGTTTTTTATCTACAGTTTTGGATTTTAAATCAAATACTAATAGACTAACTATTTTTGTGTCAAAACGTTATATGGTCATAAAAGAGTTTTTTTTTTGTTTTTAAATATTTTTCCTATGAACTTGTCGTAAAATAAATAAATAAATAAACATATTTAATATATAAAATTTGAAAATTCTTAATTCGTAAAATTGCTTCAAAATAATTATGAAAGATGGGTATAATTTTCTATTGTTCATGAAATTTAAAAAAAAAAAAAACACTGAAATTTGTGCTAAAATATGACAATTATATCTCAATTTGACTGTATAGCACACAAATTTCCCCTCTCAACGCCAAGCTCCATAATGATAAATGCTGGCATAAATTGTGTGAGATTGTTCAGGTAATGAGTTTCTTCTATGGATAAGAAATGAATTTTTTTAATAAAATATGAGTAGTGATAATTTTTTAATTAAATTGTATATAAATAAAATATAGAATAAATAAAAAGTGAATAATATATTTTATAAAAAAAATAATAATAAATAAATAAACTAACCGAGAGAATGCCTCAAGATAATTAATCGTACTTGAATAATTAATATTTGTATTTTAGCTTAACTAAATATATATTTTATGTAGTTGAGAATCACAATAATAGCCCGGAAATTAAACTAGGACTGTTAAATTATTGCAAACATATGCTAAATCGAATCACACATTCACCCTAATTTATCAATTAATACATAAAAATTTTCTCTTTAGAGCAATGAATTATCATTTTTCATAATAAAAAATATTTTTCCTTAAATTCTTACTCAATTATTTACCAAAAAATGTTTAGTACATAAAAAATTAATTTTTATAGAGATAAATTATTACACTTTTAGATGAGTGATATTACTTTCAAATTATTATATGTTATAATATTACTTATATTCTTGTTAAGCGAAATTTAACGAGTAATATTTTTATTTAAAAAAAAGTTATATATATATAGAATAATTTTTTATATACAAAAATTAATTTTGAAATTAAGGTTTATTGGTGAACCGTGTGTGACTAACTCATTTATTAAAATTACAAGTGTGGTTTAATACGTTAAATGAGTAAAGGCAAAAACGTGTGTGCCCATAGAAAGGCAATCCTCACCCTCCATATTCTATTTAAATGTATGTATTACTAGGGGTTTAAATTGCAAAGGGACACGGTGTCCCGGACACAAAATCCTCACTCATGAGTAAATTGCATAAATTAGAAGTGCAGTGTAGTAATTGACAATTTAAACCCACATAGCCATAATTCATTAAAATCAAACAAGAAAGCAAGAGAAGGTGTGAAAAATCCACAATTAGAACTGAAGCATGCTCTTTCAAATTATTTCTGGCCAAGACCTCCCTAGTTGCCGCCTCCACCACCACCGAGCAAACCGCCAAAGCCGCCCCCATCACCACCCAAGACTCCGACCACTTCGTCGAGGAAATTGATCAAACAGCCAACAGGTCCAAGCATACCACCTCCACTGCCGCCGAGGATACCTTGTCCCGGACACCTGCTTTTATTATATTTATTTATTGGAAATTGTAGATGCTGGAGACACATTATCTATTACTTATATATATACTCCCACCCACCTCAACTGCAGGAGTAGTTGCTTTCTCACCAAAGTTGACTAGTACTCCCTCTTCCCTCCGTAAATACGCGTGTTTTTTTTTTTATTTTAGTTCGTCCCAATACAACATGTGTATTACCGTTTCTTTTAGATGGAATCCACACATACAACTACTCATTATACATTAAAATACTGTATTCCTCAAACTAATTGACACTTTTTGGACTATATTGCCCTTCAATGTATTTTATCAATTCTACTAGGGGAGTGGTACACTTCTACCCAACCTACCCTATCTTCACCACCAGGCGGCAGCGGCTCTTAATAATAATAAAATGGAATTTGAGTTGGCAAAATTATTGGTCCAAATTCTTCCTCAATTATCACGTTGGATGAAGCTACCGGAAAGCCCCAATTTTAGGCATCTTATGCGGTACAAATGCGTTTTCCGACAAAAAAAACAATTTTGGGCAATTTTGGGACCAAAAATTATTTTAATTCTATGTTATAAGCAATAAAAATAAAATTCTAAAACATAATGTTTGGTATGCATATGCGAATTTAATTTTTTGTTGGATGAATATTTTGGTAGCATGTAAATTAATTTGATTGGTTTGTTTGATTAATATTAGGGTTATTTGAAAGAAAAATTATAAATGCACTCAATTTCTAAAAAATATTTAAAAAAATAAAGACACTGCCTTTAAATATTATTACAAAATGCACCTAATTTCTAACCTTAACCACGGTTTTTCTTGACAACTGTAAAATTACTTAACTATTCTAACCTTAATCCAAGAAGCCTAATTTAACTTTTCATCTTTAAATATTTAAGAGCTTTCGCCCAAGAACATAGCTTAAGTAGTAGAGGAGATGGTGGAAAGACATTCCAACTGAGCTGGTAGCTGCAGAGTGGGGGTTCGAATCATGCCAAAGGCATGGATTTGGTCTCTTGCACGTACAGTTAAACAATGAGCCCTCTCTATAAATTACTTGAGTCACATCCTTCGATTTATCTCCTCCATCAATTCTTAGGTGCGGTGGGGTCCCTTATGATGGGGTACACCATAATCAAGAGGCTTTCTAATTAAAAAATTAAGTATGAGGTGATGACTTCAATGTGATTCAAAGCTATGTAAATGATAAATAATAATGTAAAACTATGTCAAGTAATGAGATTGTGAGATAATAAAAATGATAATATTTTTAAACAAAGAAAATTATACTTCTCATGTTAACGTTTAGGTTTGTTTTTGCACGTAGATTAAGATATATAATATTTTATTGTATAGTGAGGTGAGGTGAGAGAAATAATATTTAATGTATAGTGGGTAATTATATTAGCTATGTGTGTAGGCTCTATATGGAATAGTTAATTTTTTTTGTGTGGGCCTAGCTTTAAAAAATAAGGAGACGTAAATGTTAACTTGGGACAAACCAAAATGGACAACGTAAATCTTAACGTGGAACGGAGAGAGTATATAATGGATGAATAAAAGTGATAACTATTTAATTGAATTATTTACTAAATAATTTAAAGATTAAATAAGAAGTGATAACATGATCCTTAATAAAATAAATGTGAAAAAAAAATCAAGAATGTCTCGCAATAATATCTATATTGACCTCAACTACAGATTTTATCAATTGGTGAATCACAATATCGCCAGGAAATTAAAACTAAAGCTCTTATTAAATTATTTATTTATTTGTCAATCCAGATGTATGTTTGTTACAGTAAATTACATAAGTTTTAAATTGTAATAATAGTAATAGAGTATTTCAAGCCACAGAAGTATAATTGGAAAGTGTGGAAAAATCCATGCATGCATAGAAATGAAGCATGCTCCTTCAATTATTATTTCTGGTCAGAACGCCCTAGTTGCCGCCCCCACCACCACCACCACCACCGACTAATGGCTGATACGTACGATCCAACGGAAGGCCAAAGCCATCTTGCAGACCAGCGATCGTAACACTAATGCCATTAATGGTATTGAGGAAACCGCACAGGTTACCGAGGACACTGCCTTGTCCAGCTTGCAAGAGGAAACTGCACAGGTTACCGAGTACACTGCCTACTCCACCTTGCAAGAGGCGTGCAGCTTCAGAGAGTTGTACGTTGACGATGATCAATATCGACAACATAATATTGCAAATGCCCTGCTTCACCACACTTGTACCTCCCTTCATTATAAATACTGCTTTACTTTTATATATACTCCTCACCAAATATTGATATTTTTTTCTTTTTATAATAAATGCTCCCTCTGTACCAATTTGAAGTTTACTTTCTTTAATTTGAGGATAGTATTTTATTTTTTTATAATAAATATATTGTAAAGTAAACATGTTAAATGTTGGGACAGAGAAAGCATATTTTATTTTTAGATTTATTAAATATTTTAGAGAGTATTATTTTAATTTAACTAATGAGTACTTTCCGAGGGTATTGAGCCCTTTCTTTATAAATTAAGTTTGAGTCTCCATTAATGGTGATACGAGGAGTGAAGAATTGGCTTAGAGTTTAGAGTTAGGGTTTGGCAGAATAAATTTCAATGGCTAGAAATTGTGACACCATATATAGGAATGCCTATATACTTGGAAAAAAAACGTTTGAAGAAATCAAATCAAATTATGGTGTATTTTCTCTACTCATTTAATTGTTCTTACTTATTTTTAAATTAGTATAACAACTCCAAGAATATGTTGTGATTAGATAGGTCTTTCTTTATTATCATTAGTGCTTTGTAAAAATTTGTAAACTCGGATAATTATTTATCTTTGAATATTACTTGTACTCATGATAATAATTAACGTCTATGGTGCATAATGTTTGAAATATTGTGATTGTGGTTGTGATGTATGGTGGGTTGTAAGATACCCTCTTGTGCTCATGTAACATTTTACTAATTAAATAATTATTTTCTTGACAAAAATAAAGTAATTATTATAGTGTCTTAATTAAATATTTAAAACGACACATTCTCTCTATCAAATTAAGGTTTTAGATGATGTGGTGCTCGCAAAGGTTTGATGTTATCGTCTAGACACTAGCCGTCCGTAATTTCAAACGATCTATTCATAATATTATTTCCAATTAATTGACCGAAAGGAAGACCCATCTCACATTTTATTTATTATTTAAAAATAACGTTAAAAAAATGTCAACTTTTTAGTTAAAAAACAATTACTCCTTTTGTTGGCGGCGGCAAATAATTTGAACATCGATGGTTATTATTTTCTAACTATTGATTTTTCGGAGTCTCTCTTTTTTCATTTTAAACAACTAAGCTATCAGAGAGTTAAAACTGTATATTACAATATTGCACCTCAAATTTGTGTAATTTACTGTGACAACCCAAACTAATTAAAAAATTAAATATAATAAATGACTGACTTGTCTTTTTTTCTTAATTAATTATTACTAATTACAGTTATAAATTTAATATTAAATAAATATTAAATTTTGAATTCTTTATTCCACAATGGTATTTAATTTGATATTTCATTTTTCTAATTAATATATTAAAGAATAATTTTTTATGTATTAAATAAAATTAAGGTGCATGGAAAATGGAATTTACATGATACAAGCTCTAAAAGTACTACAATTTTGGATCTATTCGAGGGTGTTTTATTGAGTTTAAAATATAAATTATCTCTTTTACTTTATTTAAAAAGTTCCAAACTAGTTAGAAAATTTATTTTTATCCCAAATTTTTTAGTTTTGCTCTGATTTTATCCCGAAGTAATATTTCTGAACAATTTCATACAATAAATTTTCTAAAACCATCCGTTCCGTACTATAGTTTAGTCCCATGGATTAAGAAACTTTCTATATTTTTAAGTGAAAATTAACTATTTTGATGAGAATTTAAAAGTTATAAAATTATTTTGAAAAAATTAAGTTTTTTAAAATTATTTTGAATAAAGTAAATTCATATGAGATTTTTGGATTTTAAAATCATGTTTATATTGATATTTTTCACTTTTTACATGTTAAACATATAAATTACATTAACAATAAAATAGAGAGAAAAAATCACAATTGGTCTTTGAGTATGACTGATTTTAACTTTACTCCTTTTTATTTATAATTCTCAATTTTGGTTATTCTTTTGTTCAATTTTAGCATTTTTGTCCAAATTTATTTTTTTTTTCAAAAATTTAGTCATTTTGTTGTCCAATAGTAGTCTTCTATGTTCAAAATGTCCAAGTTTTGAAAGAAAGACAAAAAAGTGGACAAAAAAGAACTAAATTTAAAAGAAATACCAAAATTGAATAAGAAATTACCAAAATTATAATTGTAAAAGAAAAAGGACTAAAATTGAAATCGAACATACAGGACCAATTGTGATATTTTTTCATCAAGTATTATTGGATTGCACTGATAATTATGATAATTTTTTTAATAAAAGAAAATTATACTAGAAAAAAAGTAATAACTATTTAATTAAATTATTTATAAATAATTTATAAAGTAAATAAGAAAGTGATCATAACATGCATCCTTAATAAAAGCAATAAGTAATAATATAAATGTGAAAAAATGTCTCTTAATCTTTAATATATGTATTGAGCTTAACTAAAGATTTTAACATTTGTGAATCACAATATATAATAGACAGGAAATTAAAACTAAAGCTCTTATTAAGTTATTTATTTATTATCAAGATGTATATGTTATTACAGTAAATTACATATATAAGTTTAAAGTGTAATAATAGTAACTGAGTATTTCAAGCCACAGAAGTATAATTGTAAAGTATGAAAAATCCATGCATGCATATAGAAATGAAGCATGGTCCTTCAATTATTATTTCCGGTCAGAACGCCCTATTTGCCGCCGCCACCACCACCACCGAGATTATTGGGCAGGACAAATGGCAGGTTATTTAAAAGATTTGGATCCAAGACAGCTTGCAGACCACCAGTCTGGCCAATGCTATCAAGTAAACTACCTTTCTGATAGGTGCATTATCATAGAGACGAGCATAAGCACTATCACAAGCAAAAACTAATTTTGGGCGGTATAGTACCTGTGATTTCGTTCAAACTGTATGGCGTTGTCTCAAAATATAGAGACTGTAGAGATCTTCTTAGTGTCAGTCTGTACAAATACAATGCAAGAAAAGTTACGAAATATTCTTAATAGTCAGAAGCAAATGATTAAGAGAAATCAAGAACATCTTTGAGGTATTTAGAAAGATCTTTATTTCTCAAGCTTCATAATAATTTCTACACTTAGCTGGCATCAGGTCCTAAATTTCTTGAGAGAAGCTGATGGAGAACCACAATTTACAGCTCACAATCTCAAAAAGCATTTCTAATTATAGAGGGAAAATAGGAAGTCGGTGTTGTTTGGACATTATAACAAAACTTGTATCTAATAACCATGAGAAAGACCAAGTGCCAGAATTCTTTCATGAAAGCTTGATTGAGATCCGGGGCACATTTACTAAGACGATGCTGACAAATGGAACTGATATTAGGTGATGTTTGTTTTGGGGAGTTCGAAAACCATGAATAGTAATATTGTGTTTGTTTTGGGTTTTTGATAGGGTAGGTTTTAACTTTATGTTAAATCAATGTGTAAGAATAATATTAATTTATGTAAGAAAGTAATGAGAGAGGAGAGATAAAGAGAAAAAATGTATTAATTGAGGAGAAAGAATATATATATATATATATATATATATATATATGTGTGTGTGTGTATGTGTGTTGGTTTGTAAAATTTGGGTGTGGAATTTGAATTCCAATTCCGGGTTTCAAACCCGAAAACAAACATCTCCTTATTTTCAGTCGCTTCAATTTTCAATTATAATGAAGATTGTTATGCTCATCAGGACTGAAGAAAAATAAAAAAATTGCAGCTTAAACATTCCATAGATTTAGATTTTTTTTTTCTTTGAGCTAATTAGCTAATGCATTTAGATTTATTTGAATCTTGTTCATGACGAGTTACTGAATTGTATAATAGGGTCCAATCTGAATGCCTCAAGCGCACGCCTTTGGCAGAGAGTTTCAGCCATGTCAATGTACCTGCAATTGCTCAATACTAGTCCAGGAGACACAAACAGATATGACTTCCATCATAAATCAATGAACAAAGAATTGGTGAAAAACTTAGTTACTTTCGACTCACTCATTTTCTCCATAGTATCTAGCCTTCACTGTACTTGTTAGTCATAACTGAACCAACTACTTGCATCAGACAGAGAAGTGAAGTTTTCCTAATTCCTCACTATCATATGCAATATAAATTCCAATCATTAACACCCAATCCCAGAAACAAGACAAGATTCTTGGATTGCATTACTGTAGAATCTTAAAAGATGAAGTTTAAACCTTCCATTGGCGAGCTTTTTCGAGCTCGATGATGTCAGCAATCTCAGGATCAAGGACCTCCAACGGAGCATTCAACTGCTTTGACCACTGTAGAACTTACAGTATAGCATTAACAAGGATCAACCTAACACCAACTAAAACAAGAATAAACACTTTGAAATTAACAACCTTACAGAAGCAATAACCAACAGATTCCTTCTAACTGAGAAAAACAAAATAGATGCAATATAAAGAAAAACAATGTACTAGAGAGAGCCTCCTAACAACCATTATTTTTGCCACTAAGACATCCGCAGAAGCAGACTATCACAGATGGAGAGAACACTTGTTTTGGGTATGGCTATGGGTGAGAATTTGGGTGGTTGCAGATAATCGAACAATATTTCTGGTGGTTGTTTATTGGAAATATGGTTTTACACCCAAAGCCTCCATGGTATTATTCAGTCTGCTTTCTGCACAAATGTGTAACAAATACTACGTTATCCTAATTATTCTATTCCATTTACGAGTACCACAAACTGAGAAAATCGTAATTCCACACACTCATCATTAACCAACCACACACTCATCATTAACCAATCATTGTTCCTTGCTTAAAAATTGGCAAAAGGAATACGTTTACCAACATTATGCAAGAATGAAAACCACAACAGCTTCTCAAATATAGGTGATATAAACAAGTCAGCACCACCGGGCCTACGAGCCTGTACACAGTTATCATGAAAATAGAAGAAAAACTCTGCACTACACATGTTTTAGCTGAGAGACCCACTCATTATCAATACAATTACACAAAGCTTGAAAGAAAATGATAAAACTTAAGTTATTTTTACTTCACAATCCATCATTGTTCGTTTGAAGCAACTTAAAAACTTATTATAAGAACATGTAAAGGTTCAACTGGACAATATTAAAATGGAAAGACACCTGTCCAGATATCAAAATGAAAAGAAATTCGAATCATAATCCACACCGCATCATCTATTGCTACAAATGCAAAGAAACTGTGGTAACTGCGGTCTATGATTGCCTCAGAACATGTTGAAGAAATTCTCCTGGCGGAAGAATTTGAGAGGAACCGGTGGCAGGCGAAACACAAGTGATTTGACCTTCGTCATGCCGGGAAGTATCATAGGTTGAAAACCCTTCCAAGCATTCCCCGTTCTCTTCAACTTTTTCTTCTTCTTCTGCAGACTTTTCTTTTTTTCAAGATCCTGTTCAACACCCTCCCTGCACTCTAAAAGATCACAAACGTAAAAGTCTAAAGATATAGATATTCGACGGACATCCACATTGTTGTCACTCCGACCTCTCCCTTCTAGGGATACTTGCATAATGCACAGTGTAACTTTACCACCATCTTCACCTAAAACAGCAGCGCCCCCACCCACGACAGCTGATATAGTTGTTAACGCCGGGTATGTATAGTAACATGTATTTTCAAATCCAGCTACATCATTTTCAGGGGTATCTTTCTCAAGGCTGACAATGTTGAAACAGGTATTCCAACCCAAACAACAAATGTCCCCAAGTAGCATAAAACCATGAAGAGGCATTTCCATCTGACTTAGGCCAGAGAAGCTACACCATGGCTCCCAAATTCTTTCCTTTACAGATTTGCTAAGATCAATGGAAAGCATATCTTCTGCATCCGATAGTATGAAGAGGGTATGCTGGTCGATGAATGCAAATGATCTGATCCGAATCTGAGTAAGTTCCTCAGAAAACCTCCTCCTCCCATCATAGAAGCAGGGACTGGGAAGCGTTTCAGTACATTTCCCCGAGTTGGGGTCAAATATCTCAAAATTGTAGTGAAGATTATGCTTACCCAGCGTGATCACAGATGAAAATATAAGAATCTTTTCATCGGGTGTTGCATAACCTTTAGGGTAACTCTTGTTTCCCTGCATCCGGCAAACCCTCCGCATCATACTTTTCTTCAAAGTGAAATCCACAAACTTTGATGATGGTATATCATACTCGTATACTGATTGGCCCTTAGGCGGAGCCCTACGGTGATTGGGTCCCATGTACGGATCACAATGATCGAAAGCGTACAAGGTGTTTTTTAATACACAAAAACCTAAAGAATAATCAAGTCGAATTTTGGAAATCTCCCCAGCATTTAAATCGAAAACACATAGATAGTTAGCATTGTCGGTTGAAAAAAGAATACAAACTCTTCCACCGGGGATGTTAGATGATGGTATTGCTTCCTCAACGGTAGTTTCAACCTCCATAATTGGGAGGAAGAGCATATCTTCCGGCATTGCTCCGAGTCGTGTGAGTTCCGCAGGAGTGGTATCAAGGTGAAATAGTCGTCAAGTCGCTGGAGTTTGTAACTGGAATCAAGAATGGAATGCTGTTGGCTTCCCTAATTTATTAGGGTTTATAAAAGCCCCAAATCGATCGCCCAATGTAAACGCCTCGAATCCGGATAGTTTTAAATTTTAGTAATAAGGAATTATGTAGTGGTAAAATGGTAATTTTGTATTCAGTGACAATCTTCAACAAATTAATGTCTGATGGCAGAATTGAACTCATGTTGGAGTCCAAATATCAAATTGAAGCAGTATATTTGTGTAACCCATGTCACTGAATAAAAAGCACTAGATCAAATAGGCCCATGATTCGTTAATTGAGGTATCAAATTGCAAGGGTCAAATTGGGTGGTAGTTCACCATTACACACTCGCATTAGAAAATTGCCCAAGTCAGAATTTAAGGAAATGAATTACTGATTATCTATAGTGGAGATGACCAAATTATTTTAGAGTGAGATTTGGGTCCGCCGGGCGCACGGAAACACATTTCGTGCGCCTTTAGAAATTTAGTATTATGGGTACGGGTACATTGCTTTGTCTAAAGAATATACATTTTAATTAATAAAAGGTACATCATTTTATTCTAAAGGATTAATATATATATATATATATATATATATATATTAAATAAAGGGTATACATTTTATACTAAAGGATATACAATTTAATACAAAATTCTAAAGGCACACGGAGTGTTGTCCATGCGCCCAGATACACACAATAATTTTCTTTAGAAAATAAAGGGTACACATCTGTATACTAAAGGGTATACAATTTAACACAAAATTCTAAAGGCGCACGGAATGTGGCGCCCGAGTGCACAGGAGTTTTTGCCATTATTTTAAATTTTAATGGCGTAGGAGTATTATTTAAGGATATGTATGTCTTTTTGAGGTGGGTGTCTTAATCATTTTGATTTTGTTATGTTTTAGTTAGTGTGTTTTGAGAAAATTGTGAATGAAGTAAAAATAGTAGTGTGAATATCCGCGGCCTATAAAATTTCTAAGGCAGAAACACTTTCCTTCTATATTCTTGTGAGACGATATCCTCTTCTCCACCTCGCCTCTGTCATTCGCCAATTCTTTATCGCCGACGATGACCTTTGAGATATTCCTCGCGCACATTCGCCTCCTCCTACTCCTGCACCGCCCTACTACGCGGAAAGCGGCGACGAAGATGTCCTAACCTACCACATTGCTTTTCTTCTAGGCGCGCAGATGTCCCTTTTCCATCATCAATGATCGCTATTTTCTTTAGGAAAATATGAATCACACCCTCAAGTGTACGAGATCAATTGTAGTGCGCGTGTGACCAAATTAAATTATCGAACTCACGAGATAGTGTCAGAGTGACAAATAAATCTAATATGACTATTTCTATTTAAGACAAACTCAAGTTTTATTAACAATTAAACGTGAAAATAACAAATAAATAAAATAAGATACGCTAGAGAGAAAACAACCAAGTATTCCAAGATAAGAGACTGATATTGCTAAGGACAAGTCAGCTTAACCATGTGACTGATTATTCTTAACCCAAATTAATTACCTGCAAATATTTATAAGAGGATCATTAAACCTAGTTAGACCTCCTTGATCAGTAGAATTTAACACTTATAATGAGCTACAAATCCTAGGATCGATAAGGAATTAACTATTTCTCTCTCTCTATAGGTATTTCATGTTAAATTCCCTTAAAGGTTAGAGCACTAGACTTCTCTTTCTAGGTACGCAATTATTAACCCCTTTTATCTCCTTACCAATCACCTAGTAATGATTTTTACCAAGTAATTAGTATCTCAAATTGATTGTCTAACACTATTAGGAATTATAGGCCAAATAATTAAAGGAACCAAAGTGTCAAGAATAATTAAAGGAATCAAAACTCAAAACATAATAATATGAAGTCTTAAAATATGTTATTCAATAAGGAAATTGATGAGAGTGGAAATTCATGTACTTTTGGGTCCAATTTGATACCTCTTTGAATGTTTATTTGCTATTATTTGCACAAATATTAATACTTTGGATTATTATTGACTAAAAGGTGCTTGAGTGGTATTTTGTTGTGTTTTGATAGGAAAAATGATAAAAATGCAAAGTTTGGGTGAAAGGTAAATTTGTGCAAAAACAGAAGCCTACATTTCATAATTTTTCTATATTCGTGCGGATGTCAAAACTAGTCTTGTGAGATATAGTTGGAAAGCCACGGAAGAGAGAAACGCGTGGCCGCAAGAAACACCTCAATTGGAGATCGGATGAAGAAGTTATGAATTAAACGGTAAAGCCGCGCAGCTGCCGACGGGATTTTCGAATTATTTTCGAAATTTTGGCCATAAAGAATACTTTGATGCCACGTGACTAACTTCATGGAACAAGTTAAATGGTGGGCCCAACAAGGGATTGAAAAGTAATGCAAAGATTGTCAATTAAGTTGAGAAGTTTGACTCATGCCACGTCAACACAATTAATTTGAGAAGTAATGCCATGCCATGAATTGATAATGCAAAGAGAGGTCATATTGGTGGGTCTTAGTGATCAACACCAACTCTTCCATGTGGTGTCCGAATGTTACTGGGCTTATTTGTTTTTCTACTATGTCTTTCTCAAGCCCAGTTATCGTGGCCCAATACTTGCATCCAATACACGCTTCTCCATTATAAAAAGGAATTCGTTACCAAAGGGCAGGCTCTCTCGAATCTCATACCTGCTTTCGAACAGAGCCAATACCATAACACCTATTCACGCCACACGCCCTCTCATTCTCTTCTTGCCCTCACTTTATATCATCCACCCACCGGAGACGGAGATTCTAACGGAGATAAAGATTAAAGAGACGGAGTCCTCCAAAAGGGTTCTTTATTTTTAGTTATTTATTTTTGTTAATTTTAGCACAATGGTTAGGGTTTATTACATCTTTGTGATTTGCCCCCATAAATCCATGGGCTAAACTTCTTTGTTGGTAATGTTAGGGCTTAATACAGTTTTGACTATGTGATTTGACTTTGCCCTAGACTTGGTTTTTTGTTATTCTGCAGATTGTTTATTTCCTTATTGAAGAGGATATTTTGAGACTTCATATTATCGTGTTTTTGGTTTTTGATTCCTTTAATTGTTATTGACGGTATCACTGATTGATAGTTAATAGGATTATTAATTTCTTCATAATAATTGTTGTTTCATGTGACAGTCTTAGGGGATTAGCCTATAATACCTAAGAGTGTTAGACAATCAATATGGAATATTAATTACTTGGTAAAACATCATTATTAGGCAATTAATAAGGAGACAAAAGGGTTAACAATCGTGTACCTAGAAAGGGAAGTCTAGTGCTCTAGCCTTAATTGGAATTTAGCATGAAGTACCTATAGAGGGAGAGGGAGTTAATTTCTTATTGATCCTAGGATTTTCAGCTCATTATAAGTGTTAGATCCTACCTGATCAAGGTGATTTAACTAGGCTTAGTGATCCTCTTATAAACATCTGCAGGTAATTAATTTGGGTCTAGATAAATTAGTCACATAGTTAAATTGTTTGCCCGAGCATTACCAATTCTCCATTCTTGAATTCCAAATCGTTTCCTCTGCGTGATTTATTTTATTTGCTTAGTTTAATTATTTTAATTCAGTTTTATTAGTTTAATTAATCATTACTTCAAAAACCCCCGGATTTGTCTTGTATTTGAATTGTCATATAGAATTAATTAATAAATTTATAACTATCTCGTGGGAACGATATTTTACTTGGTCACGCGCACTACAATCGATCCCTTATACTTGAGGGTAAAAGAAAATACAGATCAGAAATAAATAATCCAAGTGTAGGTCAATCAAATCACATAGTCAAAATTGTCTAAAGCCCTAACATTACTAAAAAGATACTTAGCTCATGGTGTTATAAGCAACAATCAAGTCTATGGAAAAAACTTACCCATGAGTATAAAAACTAGAAAGAATATAGTAAAGAAAAGAAAATTTATTTGTTTGGTTCTCCTGCTTCAACTGCGTCCTTTCCAAAATTTCCGTCTCTGATCAAGCAGACAGATACTCTCTTGAATCCTTTTCAGATGGTGGATGGCGGATGATGGGTAGAAGATGAAAGACGGATATGGTGGATTAGGGTTAAAAATCCTAGGTGAGGTGGTGGTGGTAGATTAGGCAGTTTCTCCACGATTTTGTATGGTGATGAGAATGAAGTATATATATAGATGTGAGAATGAAATAAGATATAAGGAGTGTAACAAAAAAAATTGTATTTATTAAATAATAAACACAAAAGAATACAAAGATAATCCAAGATGGATTGAACTTGAGAATTTGAGTAAACAACTTATATTTATCCTCTGATTCCTCTCTTGAGTTGACTTTCTTGACTTTTTCAACTTTTTTAGCCGGATCTTCAGATGAAACTTGTCCGAGCTCTGATTTGGGGCTTTATAATGTATGTCCGGAGGCGTCGAGCCTTTGTTTGGATCGAACGTTGACTTGAAAATTTATTATGAAGTACACCGCTCAATTTGGTAGAAAGTTGATTTCACGGAGAATGGCGGATCGGGGACTTGAACTTGACTTGAAGATCTTGAACTTGATCTTTGACTTGGTCTTGATCTTGATCTTCACTTGACTTGGATCTTGATCTTCGCTTGACTTGGATCTTGATCTTCGCTTGATCATGATCTTGGCTTGACTTGGATCTTGATCTTCACTTGATCTTGATCTCCACTTGCTTGACTTGGATCTTGATCTTGATCTCTGATCAAAGGTGGCTGGTTGGAAGGACGTCGGATCGGAGGGGCTTAGAACCTTGATCTCGGATCGTAAGCCGTTCTTGGCTTGAAGATGCTTGAAGGTTTCAAGGGAGCACTGCTCGTATTCTTGATCTCTTCAGAAGCCTCTACATCTTCAAATGTTTTAGTGTGATTGGAATGAGGACTTGAAGGCCCTTATTTATAGGTAGAGAAAATAACCACTTGTGAGATATTTTTTCCTTAAAAAGATATGTTGGGCTTTTTTCCTTTAATTAAGCCTGCCGGGTTGGATTTGAGCCTATTTATTTAATTAAGCCTGCCAGACTGGATTTGATTTGCTGGACTTGTTGGCTTAAGTCGGACCCATTTGACTTGGGCTTATTTGAATGGATCTGGCCCAATTATCTGTAATTTACTCATTTATTTTAGGAATTAATTTATTTAAATTCCTTAATAAATAAATAATTAATTGATAATTATTGCATTAATTTGCCATATATTTTTATTTAATAGGCAATAAAATTAAGGTGCCTACAAGGAGTAAAAGGATGTGAGATTTTGAAAAATCAGGAAAAATATCATTATGGAAGACATGGAGGGATGCGAGATTAAGAAATAACTTGGCCACCAAGAAAATAAGAAAAAGAGGGTAATTTTTGAGAATTTTCGGATTCTCGCGGCAGCTGCACGACCTCACGGTTTTGAGCATAACATCTTCATCCGAACTCCGATTGAAGCGATTCTTGCGCTCATACGACCCTCTCTTCCATATCTTTTTAACCAAGTATCATATGACTGGTTTGGATTTTTATAGAAATACATAAAAATTATAGAATGTAGTCCTCTATTTCCTTGGTATTTTGCGCAAATTCATCCTTCATTCCAATTCAGCATTTTTTATCCATTTTCCTATCAAAACACAACAAAATACCTCTCAAGCACCTTTTAGTCAATAATAATTCAATATGAATGTTATTGTAGGGAGAGTTAAGCTATAACCTTCTTGTGCTTAGAACAACATTGACTAGAGTACTTAGATATTTGAAATATACTCTAAGTTTTGGCATATTGTACACAAAATATCCAGCCGTTGTCTAAGGATTCACGAATGCTAATTGGATATCGATTTAAAAGACTCCAAACCTACAAGTGGTTGCGTATTTACCATAGGTGGAGGAGTAGTATCATGAAAATCCTCTAAATAACCATGCATAGCTCGATCTACGATGGAGTTAAATTTCATTTCATTAGACAAAACTGGTCAAGAAACCGAATAACTTAGAAACTTCTTATAGGATATTCCTTGTGGGAGCAAACCAGTGTCTTATGTAATACATTTGCTTGTTCACCTTTTTACATGTGTCCCCAAGTGCAGGGAAATAATTGTAGCTCAACGTGTGATCAAGTTAAATATCGAACTTAGAGGATAATTTTAGATTATCTATTTAAATCTATTTATAATTATTCTAATATAAGACAAATTCGGGTTTTAGAAGTGAATTAATTAAACCTAAGAATGCAGAAAATAATTACTAAAATAATAAAATAGCAGATAAAAATAAGATGGAAGTGTTCAAGAGAGAAGATAGATAGCTGATTAACCATAACTTGTAGTTGGGTTGACCAATTCAAGAATTTATCGAACCGCAGGGAGGAAGACACTAATGCTTAAGCGATACCACATTTTTCGTAATTTTATAGAGACGATTCATCAAAGGTTGTTAATCAAACAAGTAATTAAATAGTAATCAATGCAAGTAAACAAGCAATGATCAAACAAATAAGATAAATAGATGAAAAGTGGTTAAATTAAGTAAAAGTGAGATTAACAACAATTAAGAAGTGAAAATTCTAGGATACATGCATCAAATTCATATGAATCATAGGTATAGACTAAGGGTCAACACTAAATTCACCTAAACTCCTTCTCAAGATGAATAGGATATTAATCTCAATTTCCTCAATTGATTGGTTCTCACTCAAACAATTCCAACTAGGTACTAAGCTTGAAATGAGAATCAACCTCTCGATCAAACCAATCGGATGTCCTATCAAAGGGTTCTAAATTCCAAAGGATTTCTCAATCTCTTTACAATTTATAATTCACATGATGTGTATGAAAAAATAATTCAATTAATTATCCTAAATATACAATTGACCTCTCAATCTAATTACATGTTTAAAACAACAAACCACGCAAATCATCATAAACATCAAACTCTAAAGTATCAATGATAGAAAATCAATTAACCCAATTAACATAAAAATTTAAATACATAAATCCCAAAATTATCCAACAACTCTCATGTTGCTAATCTCACAAGGGAGATTAGCCTACCATATTAAAAAGGAATTCAACACAAACATTAAATTAATCCTTACAAAATATGATGAACAATAAGGTTTCACTACAAAGTATAGATGAAAACTCCCTTGAAGTGCTTCAATGGTGATCTCCTTCCTTCCTTTGCAATTCTCCTCTCTTCCTTGCTTCTTTTGCTCAATTGGATGAAGATTTTGATGGTGGAATAAAGGTGACGATATGGATGAAGAATGGATAGAGATGATGGTGTGAATTGGAGAAAATGGTGTGTGATCTATGTGCAGGGGTGAAACCTTTGTGTGGAATCTCCAATCTCTCTTCAAAAGTTGAACTTGAGGCTATTTATACCTTCTCTAAGTTGGGCCACAAATTTAACATTAGCTGGGATTTTTACTCACAGTTACACGCATTAAAAGGTGAAAATTCAAATTTTTGGCCCAAAAACATGCAAATCGAGTTGGCCTTATCCAACTCGAGTTGCAACACGAGTCGAGTTGCATGTATTATAACCAAGGATGAAAATATCAATATCGGTTAAAATATCGGTACTTCAAATTTACAGATATATCGATGGATATATTGAATATCGATATCGATATCGATATCGGTAAAATTTTAAAAAATCACGAAAACTTAAAAAAATAGAAGAAAATTAATTTATTAACTTTTCAATATATTATAATTAATTTCAATATATAAATACACTTTAAAATCTCAATAAAACTCATAAAATATGATAAACAAATCAATAACAACATATTTAAATAGTTTGGAGTCATACAATAATTACTACTTGTTGTTTAATACATTATAACTAATACCAAAATGATGATCTATGAGGCTCAAATGTAAAACATGTCATGCCGTCTAGATTTAAACAATATTAAGTGAGGCTCCTGTGCACCCCGAGCACATTCCTTGTGCCTTTGCAATATTCATGCCCCTTTACAATTTAAACCCCTAGCAATACATAGGTTCAAATAGAATATAGAGGGGGAGGGTTGTGTTTACATGGGGACATGGAGTATCCCTCCGTGTCCCCGGGGGCGTAGGAGCTTTTGTCAACATTATTGGTACCATCTCATCAAAAAGTGATAACAATTTTAATAAAAAGTGATAATTAACAAAAAAAAAGTAAAACAATGGTACCATAAGATGGTTCCACGCAAGTGTTGCTTTATTTTTTATTTTATTTTTTAAAATTGAATATATTAATAACAAAAAAAAGTATTTGGTTGTAAAAGTAAAATAAAAAAATTATTTTATTTTTTTAAAATTATAGATAATTTTTTGATATTTTCGATATATCCTCGATTTTTTGTCGATATTGTATCGATATTTTCTCGATATATCTCGATATCTAGGAAAATTTGAACTGTGGCAATTCGATATTGATATTCTTACCGATATTTCTCGATATATCCATATATATCCTCGATATTAGAAAAGATATATCCTTTTCCCCCATATCGATATCGGTACTCTAAAAAAATGGATATATCGTGAATATATCGGGATATTTTCATCCTTGATTATAACTTGAGCTGAACTAACTTGACTCGTGTTGGCTACTCGTGCTCTCGCCTGTTCGGTCATGTTGTGAGGCTCTGAAACTTCCCTGCCTTTGGAACGCAGCTCAACTCGAGTTGCAAGTAGAGTAACGACTTGACAACTCGAGTTGGCTCACTGTATAATTTTTGATGTTGTTCTGCTCTTAGCTCGACTCGAGTTGCAAGTCGAGTTGGACCTTGCAACTCGAGTAAGCTTACTGGACAAGTTCTGGACCCCAACTCGACTCGAGTTGCAAGTCGAGTTAGGTTTTGCAACTCGAGTTGGGTATTCTCAGTCCATTTCTTGCTCGTTTCAGCTCCTGCCTCCGTTTTTGCTCTATTTTTACCTGCTTTACATACATTTAAGCTCATTCTCACACATTTCCATAAAAACACAAAACACAACCAAATAACATATAAAATACGGATAAAATACTACGAAAATGGATATAAAAAGATACTAAAAACTAGGTGAAAATATCACTCATCAATAGCTCTAGGAAATCTAGTTTAAATCGCCCAAATTAAATCATTAAACAATCGATTAGAATTCCTGAAGATTTTATGAAAGCAATCATTTAATTATGTTAAATTCCTTAGTTAAAGTAAACTTAACACATGAATCAGGTTTAAACCCTCAGATGCAGAAGAATAATCATATACAATTTCTAAGTACTTCATGCAAAATTCCATTAAAGGTTAGAGCACTATACTTCCCTTTATAGGTACTTAAGAATTAATCCCCAATTCCCACCTAATATCTAAGAAACTAAATCTTCTAGAATGATAATTAATAGATATATTAAGTATCCAATATTAATTTTTCTAACGAATAAGGTTATATGTTAAGTCCCTTTTACCCAAAAAGGTTGACAAAATTAATCCCTTTATGATACAAGCAACAACATAAATATGCATAAGACAATGACATATTATGAATGAGGACAGATTATATAAGACAAAAATATAAGTCTTAGTTCAAAGCATTAATATTGAAATAAGAATACTGCAGAAATCAATATCCTAGTCTAGGTCATCAATTAAAGAAATTCAAACCTTCAAACCTAGAACTATGCAAGAAGTACTAGCCCATGGTGTTACAAGCAACACCATGGTTAGATATGAAAAAAATCCCATAGGTTATTATTCAAAATTAAGAAAGAAAGAATAAGAAAAACCCTAGATGTGGCGTGATTCTCTTATTCTTTCCTCCGTGATTCTTAACCTTCTCATTTGGTATGGTGGCAGGGAAAGGGTATGGAAAAGTATGAAGAGTTGTGGAGAGTTATTCTTTTGAGACTTCCCAAGGGCTCCTTCTATAGTTGAGGGCTTGTAAAATTCAGATTCCACCTCAAAATAGGGCTTTTTCACGTCAAAAATATGAACGAGCCAAAAATTAGGCTGCTAGGTCGTGCCACTTGTCGGCAGATTGCGCGACCTCACGATTTTGACCATAACTTTTTCATACAAACTCCGATTGAGGTGATTTTTACGCTCACGCGATTCTCTATTCCCTCGCTTTCTATTCATATAAATAACTCACAAAAACTCTAGCATTTGAAGGGCACGAGTCGTGCTGATCAAAAAAGCTTGCACGTCTTCACCGTTTTGATCATAACTTCCTCATCAGACCTCCAATTGAGGTGTTTTTTGAGCCAAAATTACCTTCTCTTCTGTACTTTTCAACCATATATTATATGATCAGTTTGGAATTATATACAAATATAAAAAAATTATGCAAATTGGACATGCGTTTTTCAGCTTGATTTCACATTTCACTCTTCATTGGCTTCACTCCAACTTTACACTTTTAATCCATTTTCCACCTAAAAACATGAAGTAACACCTCAAATGCACCAATATCTTAAATATATAAAAATGAACCATTTAGTGCTAAAATACGAATATAAATTCCATAAAATGGTATTAAATCGGACCCTAAAACATGCATATTTTCACACTAAACAAATACATTATGGTAGCACAACAACTATTGGGAGAGTACAAAGCAACATGTATAACAGTATGTCTCAACACATAAGTAGACACAATCATGTCAGACAATTGATCTCTAGTAGGATAATTTTCATCTACTACGTAAAGTTTAAAGAATATATCGCGGATCCGCTAACAATAGACATAACTAGAGATCTAATGACTAATGAAGTAATAAGGGGAATGTGTTTAAAAGCAACGCACTAAAGAATGTTCATAGCAGTAACTTAACCATGATGATAGGAGATCCCGAGAACATGGTTCAATAAGATAACTAAGTTATGAATGTTCCAATATAGCACTTGAAAAATATTTTGAACTCATTCTCAAAACAACTCAAGTGCAAGCCTCCTGAATTATGGTAAAGGGTAATCTTTAAAAGCTTTTATTGATTTCTATACCTTAAAGGTAAAGTATATGTAGCATGATATCCTTATAGAAGATCACCTATATAGGTGTAATGTTTATCCGCTTCAAATAAGAAAAACACTTATGAATTCAAGATGGTCCAGGGCAGAATTGGACACAATGTGTGAGCAAAGAATTTTAGAATTGTTATTATGTAGGTGTCGTTGTCTTGGTTTACACAAAATGCTTACTAGTCCAAGACATCATGTTCATTAAGCACCAAGTAAATCCAATGCCGTTCTACTAAAGAAGGTTCAAAGCCGGAAGCTACCTATCTTGATGCAATAGCAGTTCGCCGGAACGTTCAATAGAGTCTACATGCATTAATTACATTCATGTGGGGGATTGTTGGAACTGATTAAATAATAAAAAGTGGGTCAAGCTCACTTTTTATCAATATTCTTGTAAATTTCTTTTGTAAAAAATGAAAACAAATTGCATATTAGGAAACTAAGATTCTATTAGATGAATTTAATGTATAAGTTTGCTGAAATCCAATATCGGGTGAATGAGTAATTAATACATAAAGTTTGCAATTTAATTACAAAAGAAGAAAAAATTAAGTTTCTAAAAAATAGTTTTTTTGTAGTGGTGAGCCCTCTTTATAAACCACTTGATTAGGCACATCATACGATTTACCTCATCTATCAATCCTTAGGGTAGGAGTAGTGGGACCCTCTGGTTACGCCATTTTTAATAATTGAAATTAACGCACTGAATATATTATGAATGGATGGTGGGATTATCCATTTGGAAATGCATATAAATTGTAATCCAGCACTCCTCACACCACATCCTCCCTGCACTCATATATTTAGTTCACAAAATTTTAAAGGAGAAAATGTTTTAAATTGTATGGCTAAGAAGATTTCCTAAATGTAATAGGGATAAAATAATAATATTATATTTTCGTATATTCAGATTGAGTTAATTAATATTAAATAAATTGATGATATAAAACTTAACAAAGAAATAAGTAAAACACACTATAAATTTAAAAAAAAAAACTAGAGGACGAAGTGAGTAATTTTTTTAGGATTTATTATTTTAATTTAGTGAGTTTTTCGGACTTCCCATGGGTATTATTAATTTTCAGTCTCCATTAATCATGTTTCTATGGGCCGTATTTGACGCAGTGATAATAAAAATTAAAAGAAAAAAATATTAAGCTAAAATATGATTTGAGGACGACATGAGGAGTGAAGAATTAGATTAGAGATTAGGCAGAGTTTGGCATAATTATATTTAAGCAGAGTAGAAATTGTGACACCTATGTACATGATTGCCTACCTACTTCCTATACATCGGAGTGGGAGTTGAAATTTTGAGATGCAAAATACTTACTCTCTCTGGTAGAAATATTTACGTTTGTTTTTTTTTACGGAGATTAAGAAATATATTATTTTAATGTGTATTGAGATGAAAAAAATAATATTTTAATGTGTAATGAGTAATTGTATTAGTGTAGTGTTGTGGGCTCTATGCAGATATTTAAATATTTTGTGTGGGTCACATTTACTATTAAAAGACATGTAAACTTTTTTATGGAACGCCTAAAATGAAAATGCGTAAATGTTTGTACGGGATGGAGGGAGTATTTTATTAGATTTCTTATACATGTGATCATCGTTTCAAATTGATGTTTTATTTTGTATCATAACTTTTTAAGTGAATGACTTGTATTATTATTGCTTTCAAATTAACATCACTTTGTATTATGGATTCAATAGTTATTTTTAGAGTATAATTTTATTTGTTATGAAATATCAATTAAACATGAATGGTGGAATATATAATCACGGCTCGAAGTAGGAAGCCTGAGGTTCAAATTTTTCAACTCCACTACTCAAGTATATAGGGAAGTAGGCATTTTGGGCATCATATTTTCTAGATTTTCACACATAAATAAATTGTTCTATATTATTTTACTTTAATTCAAAAAGTCTCAAAATAGTTATAACATTCATTTTTATCCTAAACTTTCAAGTTTTGCCCCGTTTTCATCCCAAAATAAATTTCTTTTATTAAATTTGTCCCATAATTTTGTAAAAGCACCAATTCAGTCTCAATCCATGCAATTAGAAAAAATAAACATTTTTAAGTAAAAAAAATAATTTTGGTGAGAATTTTTAAAAGTTATAGGACTATTTTAGAGAAATTAAAGTTTTTAGGACTATTTTGAATAAAGTATATTTATATGAGACGATTTTGATTTTAAACTCTAATTTCTACTTATTCGTTGAATTTTAGGGAAAATATCACTATTAGTCCTCTATATATAGTTGATTTCAACTTTAGTTCTTTTTTATTTGCAAATCTCAATTTTGATTATTTTTTGTTCGATTTTAGTCATTTTTCCCAAATTTAATATCCAATCCATAGATAAACTAATCCATTTTTTTGGTATCACGATTCTCACCCACATGGCCATGCAACTCCTTCAACAATGGCGATGATTGATCTTCAAAACGTGCTTCCCCAATTGGCCTCTTAATCATACAAACACTTGTATAACTACATCAATTTCTATGTCCCTCTCATCTCATCAATTTTACTCTTTCTATTTTTTTTTAATATTTTGGTGTTAAATCATTAGTTAAGTTGGATGAGTGAGATTTTTTTTAAATCATTATAAAAGGAAAAGGCTTAATCTAAACCCTAGACGTGGTCGAATTTTTTTGGCCTCATACATGACATTCAATATAGAATGAGTGTTATAAGAGATCAAATTAAATAAGTAAAATAGGAGATACAACATCAATGATCAATATTCTTTAGGTCTATTTTCAATGAATAGTTATTGGTGATCAATTTTTACGTCTTCATTTGTTACTTGTTTCACACCAATCCATTCCCTACTCTACCCGGTTAATGAATCTAAATTGTAGAATTTTGAAAAGTTAATGAACCAATTTCAATAACTTGCAAATATGTTAACTAATTTCAAAATTATGTAAACTTAACGGACTAAAATTTTTATTTTTCTGTTTTTATAATTTAAGTTGCAAACATTTCCTTTCAACAATTGTAAAATTACTTAACTATTACAACCTTAATTCGAGAAGCCTAATTTAACTTTTCATCTTTAAACAATCAAGAGGCTTTTTAATTAAAATTTTCACAAATACGAGGTGACTTCAATGTGATTCCAAGCTCCGTAAAAGATAAATAATGATGTGAGACATTTTCAAATAATGAAATTGTGATCATATGAACATATGAAATGATAATATTTTTAGTAAAAGTAAATTATACATATATAATAGATGAAAAGTGATAACTAATCAATGGAATTATTTATAAACAATTTATAGAGTAAATAAAAAGTAATAACATCCTTAATAAAATCCACGTGTGAATCACAATATATAATCGCCAGGAAATCAAAACTAAAGCTCTTATTAAATTGTATATTTATTTATTTATTAAGGTTGTTACAGTAAATTACATAAGTTTGAAGTGTAATAATAGTAATTGAGTATTTCAACCCACAGAAGTACTATTCGAAAGTGTGAAAAATCCATGCATGCATAGAAATGAAGCATGGTCCTTCAACTATTATTTCTGGTCAGACCACCCTAGTCGCCGCCGCCACCACCACCACCACCACGGAGATTGATCGCCAACTCTAATGGCTGGAGCGTACCTTCCAACGGACCTCCCAAGCCAGCGTTCATATCAGCTCTCGTAACGCCAGTGCCCTCGAGGGCAAGGTCCACGTCAATGAGGTCACTGCCTTCTCCATCTTGCAAGAGGCGTGCTGCTTCAGAGAGTTGTATGTTGACGATGATCAATATCACCAACATAACGCAAATACCCTACTTCACCATACTTGTACCTCCCTTCATTATAAACACCTGCGGTTTTTTAAATATTGAAAATTATAGATGCTACATATATATGTGCTCTATTACTTAATACTTATATATATATATACTTCCACCTCATGCGCAGGAGTTGTTGCTTTTTCACCAAAAATTGACTTTTTTTTTTTATAATAAATTGCTCCTTCCATACCAATTTGAAGTTTACTTTCTTTTCTTTTGAAGATATTTTTGTATTTTTTTTATAATAAATTATAAATTTTAAAGTAGATTATGTGTGTTAAAAAAGAAAAAATTGCAATTTAGAAATTAAAATGTGTTGTAAGAATATTAGTTAAGCGTCAATTTTTTACTTACTTTTGAAGTCAGTTTTTGTATTTTTTTTATAATAAATAAATCTTAAAGTAGCTAGGTTATGTGTGTAAAAAAAAGAAATTGCAATTTAGAAATTAAAGTATGTATTAAGTAGAGTTAAAATCGTTTTTGGTCCCATAACTATAGATAATTTTTGATTCCGTCCTAAAAAAGATAAAATTTTCAATTATGTCCCGTAACTCTTAATATTGGCCAATTTTGGTCCCAAAATCGCCGGAAATTAATTTTTTGATCGGAAAATTGCATGTGCACCACACATGACGCCTCAAATTGGAGTTTTCCGGTAGCTTGAGGAAGAATTTGGACCAATCCCAACTTAAATTCCGTTTTATTTTTATTTTTCATTTCCACATCATCATTAAGAACACACCCACCTGAAAAAAGCAGCAAATCTCATCCATGCTCGCAGAGCTTCACAAACAGATTCCGCCCTCTACGCCGCTACCCTCCCCTTCCAACATTTTGCTCGTGAGTGTCTCCTCCTTCGTGCCCTCTATCGACAACGACGTCGCTTTGGGATGTAGTTATGCCTTCTCCCTGTTCGCGCATTTCCGCTTGGTTTCCATCGGCCGGAAGATATACATCATTGGTCGGGAATCGATGCTGCGCTACGACACCTGGACGGGGACTCTCGTGCCCAAGGCGGGGACGATCTTCCTCAGGAAAAAGTTCGCCGCCGCCGCCGTGGCGGGGAAGATATTCGTTGCCGGCGGTTGCACCTTATCGTCGGTCGTGGAGGAGTACGATCCTGAGGAGAACGCATGGCGCGTGATCTGTGAAGCCAGGGCCGGCCCTGGGGGTTGTCCCCGTGGGCTCAGGCCATGGGCCCCATAATTTGGGGGCCCCAATATTTTTATATTTATAGGTATATATATACTATTAAATTTTGATTTAGGCCCAAATTTTATTTATTTATTTAATGTTAAAGGCCCAACTAAAGTAAACATATTTATAATATCAATCATTTTTTTCTTGATTAAATAAAAAATTATACTGCTCTCTACAAATTATACAATACAAAAGTCCCTTTTTAATCTTCTTTCAAGAAACCACCAACACAATTGAATATTCATACTGAATTATTTACAATTTCAAATTGCTCGCTACATTCTTTTTTTTTCCTATGCAAATTTAGTCATTATAAGGGCCTCAATTTAATATTTTGCCATGGGTCCCTAAAATCTCAGGGCCGGCCCTGTGTGAAGCCCCTCGCCGGAGCTATGGTTGCATTGGTGCCTCGGTGGACGAAGTGTTTTACGTCATTGGCGGCTCACTTATACGCGAGTTCAATGGACCTAATACCTATACGACGTTGCATCGGGCGGGTGGCTGAAAAGCAGATCAGTCCCCGGAGGCGTCTGTGTGGTGGCGAGGTGCGCAGCCAACGACAGCGTTTATATCCTCTCCAGCCATGCGGTGGAGCTATCGTTCTGGAAATTCAACGCCTCAAGAAAAAGCAGCAATTTTGGTGAATGGTGCAAGCTAAAGAGTCTGCCACCTCCGGCGCAGGTTAGACTAGAAGACGTGGAAATGAAAAATTAAATGGAATTTGAGCTGGGATTGATCCAAATTCTTCCTCAATTGACACGTTGGATGAAGCTACTGGAAAGTCCCAATTTTAAACGTCATGTGCACATGCAATTTTCCGGCCAAAAAATTAATTTCCGTCGATTTTGGGACCAAAATTGGCCAATATTAGGAGTTACGGGACGAAATTGAAAATTTTATCTTTTTTGGGACGGAATAAAAAATTCTCTATACTTATGGGACCAAAAATGATTTTAACTCGTATTAAGTATATTAATTAAATTTTATTTTCTTCTATGAAAGTGTGAAGTAAGAGTTAGGATGGAGGGAGTAAAATATGAGGCATTATTTTAACTGACAAAGTATCTTGTGAGACGGTAGCTATGTGAAACGAGTCGACTTATTATTAAAGTATAAATAATTATTAGAAGGTGCCTATATGAGATGCTTTCATCTTGTCATTACTGATACATTCCTGTCACTAAAGATTTTAATTTGTGAAGCAATATTAACAGGATCTCCGTCATTATTCATTTTTTTTAGAATTTTACATTTATTCTTTTAATTTAAGAGTATTTCGGAAATTCCGAGGGTATTAAGTCCTACCTTTATGAATTAAGTTTGAGTCCCATTAATGGTGGTACAAGGAGTGAAGAAGTAGATTAGAGATTAGAGAGAGTTTGGCAGAAAAAATTTCAATGGCAGAGTAATGGCAGGATAGCTAGAAATTGTGACACCATATACTCCCTCCGTCTCAGGTTGAGAGGGTCATTTTTCCATTTTTGTCGTCCCACCCAAAGAGTCTCATTTCCTTTTTTACACACATGAGACCCACACACTCCCTCTAATACAATTAAAAGTTGAGACCCACACTCCTACTAATACAACTACCCACTACACATTAAATAATAATATTTCTTAATTTACGTGCCATAAAGCAAATGTTCCTCATAAAGCAAATGTCCCTCCTATGGAGGGACGGAGGGAGTATATAGGAATGCCTATTTTCCTATACACTTGAGTGGAGTTGTTGAAATGTAAAATAATTAGATTGCTTTTATATGGAACAATGTCAACTCTACCACTTAAATATATAGAAGGTAGATATTCTTGGTGTCATAATTTCTACTTAACCATTAAATTTTATTTGAATATTGTAAAATACTTATTTTATTAGATTGCTTTTATATGGGACAATTTCAACTCTACCACTTAAATATATAGGAAGTACACATTCTCGGTGTCATAATTTCCTACTTAGCCATTAATTTTTTTTTTTTTACCAAACTCTAGCGCTGTAAAACCATTTATTTCAATTCTTTTTTTATTCACTAGAAATTCCAATAATTATTTTAGCAACGGAATTTACCAACGGAATTCAATTCATTGGTAATTACCAACGAAATAACAATAAAAATGACAATTTTTCTTTAGTAATAGAATGCCAACGGATTTATTCTCTATTTTATCAAAGGAATTCAATAATTACCAACGGATTAGCAACAGAATCATTATATAAATTACCAACGGAATTATTAGCAACGGATTACCAACGGAATTGAATTTTCGTTGGTAAAAATTTACCAACCACCACTTTACCAACGGATTCCATTGTTAATCCGTTGGTAAACCAATCTAACAATGGAATTGAGATTTATATTCCGTTGGTAAAAAACAGTTTTTTTGTAGTGATTGAGACCATTGATCTCACGTAAGAGCTTACATAAGACGGATAAAAAGTGATAACTTTTATAATGAAAAATGATACTCAAATAATGAAAGTGATAATGATATTTTATGAACAATTTATAGTATAAATGAAAAATGAGAACATTTCATAGCGAAAGTAATAACGTTTTATAACGAAAATAATAACTATTTTAAAAAATGTAAAATGATTGCATGTGAGACTGCGTCACACAGTACTTACTATTTTTTATTTCACATTTTACTTTTTAAGAGGATAACATGTGTAAAAACTAATTCTTAGAATACGGTAGAATATCTTATAATTTGTATAGTCGATTATAAATTACAGCTTTTTAAGCTATGAAATAACGAAGAAATATGAAGTCCGAATTGGACTCCTCACACTCATCCTCCCTCCACTCATATTTTAGTTTATTACAATTTGAATGGTTTAAAAAAGTTAAAGGGTGAATTATGAACGAGATCTATTGATTAATTTAAGAATAAATAAATCTTTAAAGTATTTTTTTTCAAGTAAAACAAACCTTTTATCTTTATGCAATTATGCTCTTTCAATTTTAAAATGGAATATCGATCCATGCCCTTTTTTTTTATTATAAATAAATGGATCATTCATGTCCTTAAAAAAAAGAATAACATTAATGTATAATTTCTTATAAGTTAATTTGCGAACAATCCCACTATTAAACATATTCAAATTTTATATTGAATTAATGTAATTCTCATGAGCTTGCCATCAACCATTTCAGATTTTATATACGAAACTAGCTAGTAGATGTACATTATTTGTATTGTAATTTCGTTGGATTTTTTTCACTATTATACAATTTAAATTTATTTCAAGTTGATTTTCAACCAATCCAACCATTAAAATTTCTTGATGTCAAAACAAACTTCTTCTTTTGGGTTTTTTATCTACAGTTTTGGATTTTAAATCAAATACTAATAGACTAACTTTTTTTGTGTCAAACGTTATATGGTCATAAAAAAGTTTTTTTTGTTTTTAAATATTTTTCCTATGAACTTGTCGTAAAATAAATAAACATATTTAACATATAAAGTTTGAAAATTCTTAATTCGTAAAAATGCTTCAAAATAATTATGAAAGATGGGTATAATTTTCTATTGTTCAGGAAATTTAAAAAAAAAAAAAACACTGAAATTTTTGCTAAAATATGACAATTATATCTCAATTTGACTGTATAGCACACAAATTTCCCCTCTCAACGCCAAGCTCCATAAATGATAAATGCTGGCAAAAATTGTGTGAGATTGTTCAGGTAATGAGTTTCTTCTATGGATAAGAAATGAATTTTTTTAATAAAATATGAGTAGTGATAATTTTTTAATTAAATTGTATATAAATAAAATATAGAATAAATAAAAAGTGAATAATATATTTTATAAAAAAAATAATAAATAAATAAACTAACCGAGAGAATGCCTCAAGATAATTAATCGTACTTGAATAATTAATATTTGTATTTTAGCTTAACTAAATATATATTTTATGTAGTTGAGAATCACAATAATAGCCCGGAAATTAAACTAGGACTGTTAAATTATTGCAAACATATGCTAAATCGAATCACACATTCACCCTAATTTATCAATTAATACATAAAAATTTTCTCTTTAGAGCAATGAATTATCATTTTTCATAATAAAAAATATTTTTCCTTAAATTCTTACTCAATTATTTACCAAAAAATGTTTAGTACATAAAAAATTAATTTTTATAGAGATAAATTATTACACTTTTAGATGAGTGATATTACTTTCAAATTATTATATGTTATAATATTACTTATATTCTTGTTAAGCGAAATTTAACGAGTAATATTTTTATTTAAAAAAAAGTTATATATATATAGAATAATTTTTTATATACAAAAATTAATTTTGAAATTAAGGTTTATTGGTGAACCGTGTGTGACTAACTCATTTATTAAAATTACAAGTGTGGTTTAATACGTTAAATGAGTAAAGGCAAAAACGTGTGTGCCCATAGAAAGGCAATCCTCACCCTCCATATTCTATTTAAATGTATGTATTACTAGGGGTTTAAATTGCAAAGGGACACGGTGTCCCGGACACAAAATCCTCACTCATGAGTAAATTGCATAAATTAGAAGTGCAGTGTAGTAATTGACAATTTAAACCCACATAGCCATAATTCATTAAAATCAAACAAGAAAGCAAGAGAAGGTGTGAAAAATCCACAATTAGAACTGAAGCATGCTCTTTCAAATTATTTCTGGCCAAGACCTCCCTAGTTGCCGCCTCCACCACCACCGAGCAAACCGCCAAAGCCGCCCCCATCACCACCCAAGACTCCGACCACTTCGTCGAGGAAATTGATCAAACAGCCAACAGGTCCAAGCATACCACCTCCACTGCCGCCGAGGATACCTTGTCCCGGACACCTGCTTTTATTATATTTATTTATTGGAAATTGTAGATGCTGGAGACACATTATCTATTACTTATATATATACTCCCACCCACCTCAACTGCAGGAGTAGTTGCTTTCTCACCAAAGTTGACTAGTACTCCCTCTTCCCTCCGTAAATACGCGTGTTTTTTTTTTTATTTTAGTTCGTCCCAATACAACATGTGTATTACCGTTTCTTTTAGATGGAATCCACACATACAACTACTCATTATACATTAAAATACTGTATTCCTCAAACTAATTGACACTTTTTGGACTATATTGCCCTTCAATGTATTTTATCAATTCTACTAGGGGAGTGGTACACTTCTACCCAACCTACCCTATCTTCACCACCAGGCGGCAGCGGCTCTTAATAATAATAAAATGGAATTTGAGTTGGCAAAATTATTGGTCCAAATTCTTCCTCAATTATCACGTTGGATGAAGCTACCGGAAAGCCCCAATTTTAGGCATCTTGTGCGGTACAAATGCGTTTTCCGACAAAAAAAACAATTTTGGGCAATTTTGGGACCAAAAATTATTTTAATTCTATGTTATAAGCAATAAAAATAAAATTCTAAAACATAATGTTTGGTATGCATATGCGAATTTAATTTTTTGTTGGATGAATATTTTGGTAGCATGTAAATTAATTTGATTGGTTTGTTTGATTAATATTAGGGTTATTTGAAAGAAAAATTATAAATGCACCCAATTTCTAAAAAATATTTAAAAAAATAAAGACACTGCCTTTAAATATTATTACAAAATGCACCTAATTTCTAACCTTAACCACGGTTTTTCTTGACAACTGTAAAGTTACTTAACTATTCTAACCTTAATCCAAGAAGCCTAATTTAACTTTTCATCTTTAAATATTTAAGAGCTTTCGCCCAAGAACATAGCTTAAGTAGTAGAGGAGAGGGTGGAAAGACATTCCAACTGAGCTGGTAGCTGCAGAGTGGGGGTTCGAATCATGCCAAAGGCATGGATTTGGTCTCTTGCACGTACAGTTAAACAATGAGCCCTCTCTATAAGTTACTTGAGTCACATCCTTCGATTTATCTCCTCCATCAATTCTTAGGTGCGGTGGGGTCCCTTATGATGGGTACACCATAATCAAGAGGCTTTCTAATTAAAAAATTAAGTATGAGGTGATGACTTCAATGTGATTCAAAGCTATGTAAATGATAAATAATAATGTAAAACTATGTCAAGTAATGAGATTGTGAGATAATAAAAATGATAATATTTTTAAACAAAGAAAATTATACTTCTCATGTTAACGTTTAGGTTTGTTTTTGCACGTAGATTAAGATATATAATATTTTATTGTATAATGAGGTGAGGTGAGAGAAATAATATTTAATGTATAGTGGGTAATTATATTAGCTATGTGTGTAGGCTCTATATGGAATAGTTAATTTTTTTTGTGTGGGCCTAGCTTTAAAAAATAAGGAGACGTAAATGTTAACTTGGGACAAACCAAAATGGACAACGTAAATCTTAACGTGGAACGGAGAGAGTATATAATGGATGAATAAAAGTGATAACTATTTAATTGAATTATTTACTAAATAATTTAAAGATTAAATAAGAAGTGATAACATGATCCTTAATAAAATAAATGTGAAAAAAAAATCAAGAATGTCTCGCAATAATATCTATATTGACCTCAACTACAGATTTTATCAATTGGTGAATCACAATATCGCCAGGAAATTAAAACTAAAGCTCTTATTAAATTATTTATTTATTTGTCAATCCAGATGTATGTTTGTTACAGTAAATTACATAAGTTTTAAATTGTAATAATAGTAATAGAGTATTTCAAGCCACAGAAGTATAATTGGAAAGTGTGGAAAAATCCATGCATGCATAGAAATGAAGCATGCTCCTTCAATTATTATTTCTGGTCAGAACGCCCTAGTTGCCGCCCCCACCACCACCACCACCACCGACTAATGGCTGATACGTACGATCCAACGGAAGGCCAAAGCCATCTTGCAGACCAGCGATCGTAACACTAACGCCATTAATGGTATTGAGGAAACCGCACAGGTTACCGAGGACACTGCCTTGTCCAGCTTGCAAGAGGAAACTGCACAGGTTACCGAGTACACTGCCTACTCCACCTTGCAAGAGGCGTGCAGCTTCAGAGAGTTGTACGTTGACGATGATCAATATCGACAACATAATATTGCAAATGCCCTGCTTCACCACACTTGTACCTCCCTTCATTATAAATACTGCTTTACTTTTATATATACTCCTCACCAAATATTGATATTTTTTTCTTTTTATAATAAATGCTCCCTCTGTACCAATTTGAAGTTTACTTTCTTTAATTTGAGGATAGTATTTTATTTTTTTATAATAAATATATTGTAAAGTAAACATGTTAAATGTTGGGACAGAGAAAGCATATTTTATTTTTAGATTTATTAAATATTTTAGAGAGTATTATTTTAATTTAACTAATGAGTACTTTCCGAGGGTATTGAGCCCTTTCTTTATAAATTAAGTTTGAGTCTCCATTAATGGTGATACGAGGAGTGAAGAATTGGCTTAGAGTTTAGAGTTAGGGTTTGGCAGAATAAATTTCAATGGCTAGAAATTGTGACACCATATATAGGAATGCCTATATACTTGGAAAAAAAACGTTTGAAGAAATCAAATCAAATTATGGTGTATTTTCTCTACTCATTTAATTGTTCTTACTTATTTTTAAATTAGTATAACAACTCCAAGAATATGTTGTGATTAGATAGGTCTTTCTTTATTATCATTAGTGCTTTGTAAAAATTTGTAAACTCGGATAATTATTTATCTTTGAATATTACTTGTACTCATGATAATAATTAACGTCTATGGTGCATAATGTTTGAAATATTGTGATTGTGGTTGTGATGTATGGTGGGTTGTAAGATACCCTCTTGTGCTCATGTAACATTTTACTAATTAAATAATTATTTTCTTGACAAAAATAAAGTAATTATTATAGTGTCTTAATTAAATATTTAAAACGATACATTCTCTCTATCAAATTAAGGTTTTAGATGATGTGGTGCTCGCAAAGGTTTGATGTTATCGTCTAGACACTAGCCGTCCGTAATTTCAAACGATCTATTCATAATATTATTTCCAATTAATTGACCGAAAGGAAGACCCATCTCACATTTTATTTATTATTTAAAAATAACGTTAAAAAAATGTCAACTTTTTAGTTAAAAAACAATTACTCCTTTTGTTGGCGGCGGCAAATAATTTGAACATCGATGGTTATTATTTTCTAACTATTGATTTTTCGGAGTCTCTCTTTTTTCATTTTAAACAACTAAGCTATCAGAGAGTTAAAACTGTATATTACAATATTGCACCTCAAATTTGTGTAATTTACTGTGACAACCCAAACTAATTAAAAAATTAAATATAATAAATGACTGACTTGTCTTTTTTTCTTAATTAATTATTACTAATTACAGTTATAAATTTAATATTAAATAAATATTAAATTTTGAATTCTTTATTCCACAATGGTATTTAATTTGATATTTCATTTTTCTAATTAATATATTAAAGAATAATTTTTTATGTATTAAATAAAATTAAGGTGCATGGAAAATGGAATTTACATGATACAAGCTCTAAAAGTACTACAATTTTGGATCTATTCGAGGGTGTTTTATTGAGTTTAAAATATAAATTATCTCTTTTACTTTATTTAAAAAGTTCCAAACTAGTTAGAAAATTTATTTTTATCCCAAATTTTTTAGTTTTGCTCTGATTTTATCCCGAAGTAATATTTCTGAACAATTTCATACAATAAATTTTCTAAAACCATCCGTTCCGTACTATAGTTTAGTCCCATGGATTAAGAAACTTTCTATATTTTTAAGTGAAAATTAACTATTTTGATGAGAATTTAAAAGTTATAAAATTATTTTGAAAAAATTAAGTTTTTTAAAATTATTTTGAATAAAGTAAATTCATATGAGATTTTTGGATTTTAAAATCATGTTTATATTGATATTTTTCACTTTTTACATGTTAAACATATAAATTACATTAACAATAAAATAGAGAGAAAAAATCACAATTGGTCTTTGAGTATGACTGATTTTAACTTTACTCCTTTTTATTTATAATTCTCAATTTTGGTTATTCTTTTGTTCAATTTTAGCATTTTTGTCCAAATTTATTTTTTTTTTCAAAAATTTAGTCATTTTGTTGTCCAATAGTAGTCTTCTATGTTCAAAATGTCCAAGTTTTGAAAGAAAGACAAAAAAGTGGACAAAAAAGAACTAAATTTAAAAGAAATACCAAAATTGAATAAGAAATTACCAAAATTATAATTGTAAAAGAAAAAGGACTAAAATTGAAATCGAACATACAGGACCAATTGTGATATTTTTTCATCAAGTATTATTGGATTGCACTGATAATTATGATAATTTTTTTAATAAAAGAAAATTATACTAGAAAAAAAGTAATAACTATTTAATTAAATTATTTATAAATAATTTATAAAGTAAATAAGAAAGTGATCATAACATGCATCCTTAATAAAAGCAATAAGTAATAATATAAATGTGAAAAAATGTCTCTTAATCTTTAATATATGTATTGAGCTTAACTAAAGATTTTAACATTTGTGAATCACAATATATAATAGACAGGAAATTAAAACTAAAGCTCTTATTAAGTTATTTATTTATTATCAAGATGTATATGTTATTACAGTAAATTACATATATAAGTTTAAAGTGTAATAATAGTAACTGAGTATTTCAAGCCACAGAAGTATAATTGTAAAGTATGAAAAATCCATGCATGCATATAGAAATGAAGCATGGTCCTTCAATTATTATTTCCGGTCAGAACGCCCTATTTGCCGCCGCCACCACCACCACCGAGATTATTGGGCAGGACAAATGGCAGGTTATTTAAAAGATTTGGATCCAAGACAGCTTGCAGACCACCAGTCTGGCCAATGCTATCAAGTAAACTACCTTTCTGATAGGTGCATTATCATAGAGACGAGCATAAGCACTATCACAAGCAAAAACTAATTTTGGGCGGTATAGTACCTGTGATTTCGTTCAAACTGTATGGCGTTGTCTCAAAATATAGAGACTGTAGAGATCTTCTTAGTGTCAGTCTGTACAAATACAATGCAAGAAAAGTTACGAAATATTCTTAATAGTCAGAAGCAAATGATTAAGAGAAATCAAGAACATCTTTGAGGTATTTAGAAAGATCTTTATTTCTCAAGCTTCATAATAATTTCTACACTTAGCTGGCATCAGGTCCTAAATTTCTTGAGAGAAGCTGATGGAGAACCACAATTTACAGCTCACAATCTCAAAAAGCATTTCTAATTATAGAGGGAAAATAGGAAGTCGGTGTTGTTTGGACATTATAACAAAACTTGTATCTAATAACCATGAGAAAGACCAAGTGCCAGAATTCTTTCATGAAAGCTTGATTGAGATCCGGGGCACATTTACTAAGACGATGCTGACAAATGGAACTGATATTAGGTGATGTTTGTTTTGGGGAGTTCGAAAACCATGAATAGTAATATTGTGTTTGTTTTGGGTTTTTGATAGGGTAGGTTTTAACTTTATGTTAAATCAATGTGTAAGAATAATATTAATTTATGTAAGAAAGTAATGAGAGAGGAGAGATAAAGAGAAAAAATGTATTAATTGAGGAGAAAGAATATATATATATATATATATATATATATGTGTGTGTGTATGTGTGTTGGTTTGTAAAATTTGGGTGTGGAATTTGAATTCCAATTCCGGGTTTCAAACCCGAAAACAAACATCTCCTTATTTTCAGTCGCTTCAATTTTCAATTATAATGAAGATTGTTATGCTCATCAGGACTGAAGAAAAATAAAAAAATTGCAGCTTAAACATTCCATAGATTTAGATTTTTTTTTTCTTTGAGCTAATTAGCTAATGCATTTAGATTTATTTGAATCTTGTTCATGACGAGTTACTGAATTGTATAATAGGGTCCAATCTGAATGCCTCAAGCGCACGCCTTTGGCAGAGAGTTTCAGCCATGTCAATGTACCTGCAATTGCTCAATACTAGTCCAGGAGACACAAACAGATATGACTTCCATCATAAATCAATGAACAAAGAATTGGTGAAAAACTTAGTTACTTTCGACTCACTCATTTTCTCCATAGTATCTAGCCTTCACTGTACTTGTTAGTCATAACTGAACCAACTACTTGCATCAGACAGAGAAGTGAAGTTTTCCTAATTCCTCACTATCATATGCAATATAAATTCCAATCATTAACACCCAATCCCAGAAACAAGACAAGATTCTTGGATTGCATTACTGTAGAATCTTAAAAGATGAAGTTTAAACCTTCCATTGGCGAGCTTTTTCGAGCTCGATGATGTCAGCAATCTCAGGATCAAGGACCTCCAACGGAGCATTCAACTGCTTTGACCACTGTAGAACTTACAGTATAGCATTAACAAGGATCAACCTAACACCAACTAAAACAAGAATAAACACTTTGAAATTAACAACCTTACAGAAGCAATAACCAACAGATTCCTTCTAACTGAGAAAAACAAAATAGATGCAATATAAAGAAAAACAATGTACTAGAGAGAGCCTCCTAACAACCATTATTTTTGCCACTAAGACATCCGCAGAAGCAGACTATCACAGATGGAGAGAACACTTGTTTTGGGTATGGCTATGGGTGAGAATTTGGGTGGTTGCAGATAATCGAACAATATTTCTGGTGGTTGTTTATTGGAAATATGGTTTTACACCCAAAGCCTCCATGGTATTATTCAGTCTGCTTTCTGCACAAATGTGTAACAAATACTACGTTATCCTAATTATTCTATTCCATTTACGAGTACCACAAACTGAGAAAATCGTAATTCCACACACTCATCATTAACCAACCACACACTCATCATTAACCAATCATTGTTCCTTGCTTAAAAATTGGCAAAAGGAATACGTTTACCAACATTATGCAAGAATGAAAACCACAACAGCTTCTCAAATATAGGTGATATAAACAAGTCAGCACCACCGGGCCTACGAGCCTGTACACAGTTATCATGAAAATAGAAGAAAAACTCTGCACTACACATGTTTTAGCTGAGAGACCCACTCATTATCAATACAATTACACAAAGCTTGAAAGAAAATGATAAAACTTAAGTTATTTTTACTTCACAATCCATCATTGTTCGTTTGAAGCAACTTAAAAACTTATTATAAGAACATGTAAAGGTTCAACTGGACAATATTAAAATGGAAAGACACCTGTCCAGATATCAAAATGAAAAGAAATTCGAATCATAATCCACACCGCATCATCTATTGCTACAAATGCAAAGAAACTGTGGTAACTGCGGTCTATGATTGCCTCAGAACATGTTGAAGAAATTCTCCTGGCGGAAGAATTTGAGAGGAACCGGTGGCAGGCGAAACACAAGTGATTTGACCTTCGTCATGCCGGGAAGTATCATAGGTTGAAAACCCTTCCAAGCATTCCCCGTTCTCTTCAACTTTTTCTTCTTCTTCTGCAGACTTTTCTTTTTTTCAAGATCCTGTTCAACACCCTCCCTGCACTCTAAAAGATCACAAACGTAAAAGTCTAAAGATATAGATATTCGACGGACATCCACATTGTTGTCACTCCGACCTCTCCCTTCTAGGGATACTTGCATAATGCACAGTGTAACTTTACCACCATCTTCACCTAAAACAGCAGCGCCCCCACCCACGACAGCTGATATAGTTGTTAACGCCGGGTATGTATAGTAACATGTATTTTCAAATCCAGCTACATCATTTTCAGGGGTATCTTTCTCAAGGCTGACAATGTTGAAACAGGTATTCCAACCCAAACAACAAATGTCCCCAAGTAGCATAAAACCATGAAGAGGCATTTCCATCTGACTTAGGCCAGAGAAGCTACACCATGGCTCCCAAATTCTTTCCTTTACAGATTTGCTAAGATCAATGGAAAGCATATCTTCTGCATCCGATAGTATGAAGAGGGTATGCTGGTCGATGAATGCAAATGATCTGATCCGAATCTGAGTAAGTTCCTCAGAAAACCTCCTCCTCCCATCATAGAAGCAGGGACTGGGAAGCGTTTCAGTACATTTCCCCGAGTTGGGGTCAAATATCTCAAAATTGTAGTGAAGATTATGCTTACCCAGCGTGATCACAGATGAAAATATAAGAATCTTTTCATCGGGTGTTGCATAACCTTTAGGGTAACTCTTGTTTCCCTGCATCCGGCAAACCCTCCGCATCATACTTTTCTTCAAAGTGAAATCCACAAACTTTGATGATGGTATATCATACTCGTATACTGATTGGCCCTTAGGCGGAGCCCTACGGTGATTGGGTCCCATGTACGGATCACAATGATCGAAAGCGTACAAGGTGTTTTTTAATACACAAAAACCTAAAGAATAATCAAGTCGAATTTTGGAAATCTCCCCAGCATTTAAATCGAAAACACATAGATAGTTAGCATTGTCGGTTGAAAAAAGAATACAAACTCTTCCACCGGGGATGTTAGATGATGGTATTGCTTCCTCAACGGTAGTTTCAACCTCCATAATTGGGAGGAAGAGCATATCTTCCGGCATTGCTCCGAGTCGTGTGAGTTCCGCAGGAGTGGTATCAAGGTGAAATAGTCGTCAAGTCGCTGGAGTTTGTAACTGGAATCAAGAATGGAATGCTGTTGGCTTCCCTAATTTATTAGGGTTTATAAAAGCCCCAAATCGATCGCCCAATGTAAACGCCTCGAATCCGGATAGTTTTAAATTTTAGTAATAAGGAATTATGTAGTGGTAAAATGGTAATTTTGTATTCAGTGACAATCTTCAACAAATTAATGTCTGATGGCAGAATTGAACTCATGTTGGAGTCCAAATATCAAATTGAAGCAGTATATTTGTGTAACCCATGTCACTGAATAAAAAGCACTAGATCAAATAGGCCCATGATTCGTTAATTGAGGTATCAAATTGCAAGGGTCAAATTGGGTGGTAGTTCACCATTACACACTCGCATTAGAAAATTGCCCAAGTCAGAATTTAAGGAAATGAATTACTGATTATCTATAGTGGAGATGACCAAATTATTTTAGAGTGAGATTTGGGTCCGCCGGGCGCACGGAAACACATTTCGTGCGCCTTTAGAAATTTAGTATTATGGGTACGGGTACATTGCTTTGTCTAAAGAATATACATTTTAATTAATAAAAGGTACATCATTTTATTCTAAAGGATTAATATATATATATATATATATATATATATTAAATAAAGGGTATACATTTTATACTAAAGGATATACAATTTAATACAAAATTCTAAAGGCACACGGAGTGTTGTCCATGCGCCCAGATACACACAATAATTTTCTTTAGAAAATAAAGGGTACACATCTGTATACTAAAGGGTATACAATTTAACACAAAATTCTAAAGGCGCACGGAATGTGGCGCCCGAGTGCACAGGAGTTTTTGCCATTATTTTAAATTTTAATGGCGTAGGAGTATTATTTAAGGATATGTATGTCTTTTTGAGGTGGGTGTCTTAATCATTTTGATTTTGTTATGTTTTAGTTAGTGTGTTTTGAGAAAATTGTGAATGAAGTAAAAATAGTAGTGTGAATATCCGCGGCCTATAAAATTTCTAAGGCAGAAACACTTTCCTTCTATATTCTTGTGAGACGATATCCTCTTCTCCACCTCGCCTCTGTCATTCGCCAATTCTTTATCGCCGACGATGACCTTTGAGATATTCCTCGCGCACATTCGCCTCCTCCTACTCCTGCACCGCCCTACTACGCGGAAAGCGGCGACGAAGATGTCCTAACCTACCACATTGCTTTTCTTCTAGGCGCGCAGATGTCCCTTTTCCATCATCAATGATCGCTATTTTCTTTAGGAAAATATGAATCACACCCTCAAGTGTACGAGATCAATTGTAGTGCGCGTGTGACCAAATTAAATTATCGAACTCACGAGATAGTGTCAGAGTGACAAATAAATCTAATATGACTATTTCTATTTAAGACAAACTCAAGTTTTATTAACAATTAAACGTGAAAATAACAAATAAATAAAATAAGATACGCTAGAGAGAAAACAACCAAGTATTCCAAGATAAGAGACTGATATTGCTAAGGACAAGTCAGCTTAACCATGTGACTGATTATTCTTAACCCAAATTAATTACCTGCAAATATTTATAAGAGGATCATTAAACCTAGTTAGACCTCCTTGATCAGTAGAATTTAACACTTATAATGAGCTACAAATCCTAGGATCGATAAGGAATTAACTATTTCTCTCTCTCTATAGGTATTTCATGTTAAATTCCCTTAAAGGTTAGAGCACTAGACTTCTCTTTCTAGGTACGCAATTATTAACCCCTTTTATCTCCTTACCAATCACCTAGTAATGATTTTTACCAAGTAATTAGTATCTCAAATTGATTGTCTAACACTATTAGGAATTATAGGCCAAATAATTAAAGGAACCAAAGTGTCAAGAATAATTAAAGGAATCAAAACTCAAAACATAATAATATGAAGTCTTAAAATATGTTATTCAATAAGGAAATTGATGAGAGTGGAAATTCATGTACTTTTGGGTCCAATTTGATACCTCTTTGAATGTTTATTTGCTATTATTTGCACAAATATTAATACTTTGGATTATTATTGACTAAAAGGTGCTTGAGTGGTATTTTGTTGTGTTTTGATAGGAAAAATGATAAAAATGCAAAGTTTGGGTGAAAGGTAAATTTGTGCAAAAACAGAAGCCTACATTTCATAATTTTTCTATATTCGTGCGGATGTCAAAACTAGTCTTGTGAGATATAGTTGGAAAGCCACGGAAGAGAGAAACGCGTGGCCGCAAGAAACACCTCAATTGGAGATCGGATGAAGAAGTTATGAATTAAACGGTAAAGCCGCGCAGCTGCCGACGGGATTTTCGAATTATTTTCGAAATTTTGGCCATAAAGAATACTTTGATGCCACGTGACTAACTTCATGGAACAAGTTAAATGGTGGGCCCAACAAGGGATTGAAAAGTAATGCAAAGATTGTCAATTAAGTTGAGAAGTTTGACTCATGCCACGTCAACACAATTAATTTGAGAAGTAATGCCATGCCATGAATTGATAATGCAAAGAGAGGTCATATTGGTGGGTCTTAGTGATCAACACCAACTCTTCCATGTGGTGTCCGAATGTTACTGGGCTTATTTGTTTTTCTACTATGTCTTTCTCAAGCCCAGTTATCGTGGCCCAATACTTGCATCCAATACACGCTTCTCCATTATAAAAAGGAATTCGTTACCAAAGGGCAGGCTCTCTCGAATCTCATACCTGCTTTCGAACAGAGCCAATACCATAACACCTATTCACGCCACACGCCCTCTCATTCTCTTCTTGCCCTCACTTTATATCATCCACCCACCGGAGACGGAGATTCTAACGGAGATAAAGATTAAAGAGACGGAGTCCTCCAAAAGGGTTCTTTATTTTTAGTTATTTATTTTTGTTAATTTTAGCACAATGGTTAGGGTTTATTACATCTTTGTGATTTGCCCCCATAAATCCATGGGCTAAACTTCTTTGTTGGTAATGTTAGGGCTTAATACAGTTTTGACTATGTGATTTGACTTTGCCCTAGACTTGGTTTTTTGTTATTCTGCAGATTGTTTATTTCCTTATTGAAGAGGATATTTTGAGACTTCATATTATCGTGTTTTTGGTTTTTGATTCCTTTAATTGTTATTGACGGTATCACTGATTGATAGTTAATAGGATTATTAATTTCTTCATAATAATTGTTGTTTCATGTGACAGTCTTAGGGGATTAGCCTATAATACCTAAGAGTGTTAGACAATCAATATGGAATATTAATTACTTGGTAAAACATCATTATTAGGCAATTAATAAGGAGACAAAAGGGTTAACAATCGTGTACCTAGAAAGGGAAGTCTAGTGCTCTAGCCTTAATTGGAATTTAGCATGAAGTACCTATAGAGGGAGAGGGAGTTAATTTCTTATTGATCCTAGGATTTTCAGCTCATTATAAGTGTTAGATCCTACCTGATCAAGGTGATTTAACTAGGCTTAGTGATCCTCTTATAAACATCTGCAGGTAATTAATTTGGGTCTAGATAAATTAGTCACATAGTTAAATTGTTTGCCCGAGCATTACCAATTCTCCATTCTTGAATTCCAAATCGTTTCCTCTGCGTGATTTATTTTATTTGCTTAGTTTAATTATTTTAATTCAGTTTTATTAGTTTAATTAATCATTACTTCAAAAACCCCCGGATTTGTCTTGTATTTGAATTGTCATATAGAATTAATTAATAAATTTATAACTATCTCGTGGGAACGATATTTTACTTGGTCACGCGCACTACAATCGATCCCTTATACTTGAGGGTAAAAGAAAATACAGATCAGAAATAAATAATCCAAGTGTAGGTCAATCAAATCACATAGTCAAAATTGTCTAAAGCCCTAACATTACTAAAAAGATACTTAGCTCATGGTGTTATAAGCAACAATCAAGTCTATGGAAAAAACTTACCCATGAGTATAAAAACTAGAAAGAATATAGTAAAGAAAAGAAAATTTATTTGTTTGGTTCTCCTGCTTCAACTGCGTCCTTTCCAAAATTTCCGTCTCTGATCAAGCAGACAGATACTCTCTTGAATCCTTTTCAGATGGTGGATGGCGGATGATGGGTAGAAGATGAAAGACGGATATGGTGGATTAGGGTTAAAAATCCTAGGTGAGGTGGTGGTGGTAGATTAGGTAGTTTCTCCACGATTTTGTATGGTGATGAGAATGAAGTATATATATAGATGTGAGAATGAAATAAGATATAAGGAGTGTAACAAAAAAAATTGTATTTATTAAATAATAAACACAAAAGAATACAAAGATAATCCAAGATGGATTGAACTTGAGAATTTGAGTAAACAACTTATATTTATCCTCTGATTCCTCTCTTGAGTTGACTTTCTTGACTTTTTCAACTTTTTTAGCCGGATCTTCAGATGAAACTTGTCCGAGCTCTGATTTGGGGCTTTATAATGTATGTCCGGAGGCGTCGAGCCTTTGTTTGGATCGAACGTTGACTTGAAAATTTATTATGAAGTACACCGCTCAATTTGGTAGAAAGTTGATTTCACGGAGAATGGCGGATCGGGGACTTGAACTTGACTTGAAGATCTTGAACTTGATCTTTGACTTGGTCTTGATCTTGATCTTCACTTGACTTGGATCTTGATCTTCGCTTGACTTGGATCTTGATCTTCGCTTGATCATGATCTTGGCTTGACTTGGATCTTGATCTTCACTTGATCTTGATCTCCACTTGCTTGACTTGGATCTTGATCTTGATCTCTGATCAAAGGTGGCTGGTTGGAAGGACGTCGGATCGGAGGGGCTTAGAACCTTGATCTCGGATCGTAAGCCGTTCTTGGCTTGAAGATGCTTGAAGGTTTCAAGGGAGCACTGCTCGTATTCTTGATCTCTTCAGAAGCCTCTACATCTTCAAATGTTTTAGTGTGATTGGAATGAGGACTTGAAGGCCCTTATTTATAGGTAGAGAAAATAACCACTTGTGAGATATTTTTTCCTTAAAAAGATATGTTGGGCTTTTTTCCTTTAATTAAGCCTGCCGGGTTGGATTTGAGCCTATTTATTTAATTAAGCCTGCCAGACTGGATTTGATTTGCTGGACTTGTTGGCTTAAGTCGGACCCATTTGACTTGGGCTTATTTGAATGGATCTGGCCCAATTATCTGTAATTTACTCATTTATTTTAGGAATTAATTTATTTAAATTCCTTAATAAATAAATAATTAATTGATAATTATTGCATTAATTTGCCATATATTTTTATTTAATAGGCAATAAAATTAAGGTGCCTACAAGGAGTAAAAGGATGTGAGATTTTGAAAAATCAGGAAAAATATCATTATGGAAGACATGGAGGGATGCGAGATTAAGAAATAACTTGGCCACCAAGAAAATAAGAAAAAGAGGGTAATTTTTGAGAATTTTCGGATTCTCGCGGCAGCTGCACGACCTCACGGTTTTGAGCATAACATCTTCATCCGAACTCCGATTGAAGCGATTCTTGCGCTCATACGACCCTCTCTTCCATATCTTTTTAACCAAGTATCATATGACTGGTTTGGATTTTTATAGAAATACATAAAAATTATAGAATGTAGTCCTCTATTTCCTTGGTATTTTGCGCAAATTCATCCTTCATTCCAATTCAGCATTTTTTATCCATTTTCCTATCAAAACACAACAAAATACCTCTCAAGCACCTTTTAGTCAATAATAATTCAATATGAATGTTATTGTAGGGAGAGTTAAGCTATAACCTTCTTGTGCTTAGAACAACATTGACTAGAGTACTTAGATATTTGAAATATACTCTAAGTTTTGGCATATTGTACACAAAATATCCAGCCGTTGTCTAAGGATTCACGAATGCTAATTGGATATCGATTTAAAAGACTCCAAACCTACAAGTGGTTGCGTATTTACCATAGGTGGAGGAGTAGTATCATGAAAATCCTCTAAATAACCATGCATAGCTCGATCTACGATGGAGTTAAATTTCATTTCATTAGACAAAACTGGTCAAGAAACCGAATAACTTAGAAACTTCTTATAGGATATTCCTTGTGGGAGCAAACCAGTGTCTTATGTAATACATTTGCTTGTTCACCTTTTTACATGTGTCCCCAAGTGCAGGGAAATAATTGTAGCTCAACGTGTGATCAAGTTAAATATCGAACTTAGAGGATAATTTTAGATTATCTATTTAAATCTATTTATAATTATTCTAATATAAGACAAATTCGGGTTTTAGAAGTGAATTAATTAAACCTAAGAATGCAGAAAATAATTACTAAAATAATAAAATAGCAGATAAAAATAAGATGGAAGTGTTCAAGAGAGAAGATAGATAGCTGATTAACCATAACTTGTAGTTGGGTTGACCAATTCAAGAATTTATCGAACCGCAGGGAGGAAGACACTAATGCTTAAGCGATACCACATTTTTCGTAATTTTATAGAGACGATTCATCAAAGGTTGTTAATCAAACAAGTAATTAAATAGTAATCAATGCAAGTAAACAAGCAATGATCAAACAAATAAGATAAATAGATGAAAAGTGGTTAAATTAAGTAAAAGTGAGATTAACAACAATTAAGAAGTGAAAATTCTAGGATACATGCATCAAATTCATATGAATCATAGGTATAGACTAAGGGTCAACACTAAATTCACCTAAACTCCTTCTCAAGATGAATAGGATATTAATCTCAATTTCCTCAATTGATTGGTTCTCACTCAAACAATTCCAACTAGGTACTAAGCTTGAAATGAGAATCAACCTCTCGATCAAACCAATCGGATGTCCTATCAAAGGGTTCTAAATTCCAAAGGATTTCTCAATCTCTTTACAATTTATAATTCACATGATGTGTATGAAAAAATAATTCAATTAATTATCCTAAATATACAATTGACCTCTCAATCTAATTACATGTTTAAAACAACAAACCACGCAAATCATCATAAACATCAAACTCTAAAGTATCAATGATAGAAAATCAATTAACCCAATTAACATAAAAATTTAAATACATAAATCCCAAAATTATCCAACAACTCTCATGTTGCTAATCTCACAAGGGAGATTAGCCTACCATATTAAAAAGGAATTCAACACAAACATTAAATTAATCCTTACAAAATATGATGAACAATAAGGTTTCACTACAAAGTATAGATGAAAACTCCCTTGAAGTGCTTCAATGGTGATCTCCTTCCTTCCTTTGCAATTCTCCTCTCTTCCTTGCTTCTTTTGCTCAATTGGATGAAGATTTTGATGGTGGAATAAAGGTGACGATATGGATGAAGAATGGATAGAGATGATGGTGTGAATTGGAGAAAATGGTGTGTGATCTATGTGCAGGGGTGAAACCTTTGTGTGGAATCTCCAATCTCTCTTCAAAAGTTGAACTTGAGGCTATTTATACCTTCTCTAAGTTGGGCCACAAATTTAACATTAGCTGGGATTTTTACTCACAGTTACACGCATTAAAAGGTGAAAATTCAAATTTTTGGCCCAAAAACATGCAAATCGAGTTGGCCTTATCCAACTCGAGTTGCAACACGAGTCGAGTTGCATGTATTATAACCAAGGATGAAAATATCAATATCGGTTAAAATATCGGTACTTCAAATTTACAGATATATCGATGGATATATTGAATATCGATATCGATATCGATATCGGTAAAATTTTAAAAAATCACGAAAACTTAAAAAAATAGAAGAAAATTAATTTATTAACTTTTCAATATATTATAATTAATTTCAATATATAAATACACTTTAAAATCTCAATAAAACTCATAAAATATGATAAACAAATCAATAACAACATATTTAAATAGTTTGGAGTCATACAATAATTACTACTTGTTGTTTAATACATTATAACTAATACCAAAATGATGATCTATGAGGCTCAAATGTAAAACATGTCATGCCGTCTAGATTTAAACAATATTAAGTGAGGCTCCTGTGCACCCCGAGCACATTCCTTGTGCCTTTGCAATATTCATGCCCCTTTACAATTTAAACCCCTAGCAATACATAGGTTCAAATAGAATATAGAGGGGGAGGGTTGTGTTTACATGGGGACATGGAGTATCCCTCCGTGTCCCCGGGGGCGTAGGAGCTTTTGTCAACATTATTGGTACCATCTCATCAAAAAGTGATAACAATTTTAATAAAAAGTGATAATTAACAAAAAAAAAGTAAAACAATGGTACCATAAGATGGTTCCACGCAAGTGTTGCTTTATTTTTTATTTTATTTTTTAAAATTGAATATATTAATAACAAAAAAAAGTATTTGGTTGTAAAAGTAAAATAAAAAAATTATTTTATTTTTTTAAAATTATAGATAATTTTTTGATATTTTCGATATATCCTCGATTTTTTGTCGATATTGTATCGATATTTTCTCGATATATCTCGATATCTAGGAAAATTTGAACTGTGGCAATTCGATATTGATATTCTTACCGATATTTCTCGATATATCCATATATATCCTCGATATTAGAAAAGATATATCCTTTTCCCCCATATCGATATCGGTACTCTAAAAAAATGGATATATCGTGAATATATCGGGATATTTTCATCCTTGATTATAACTTGAGCTGAACTAACTTGACTCGTGTTGGCTACTCGTGCTCTCGCCTGTTCGGTCATGTTGTGAGGCTCTGAAACTTCCCTGCCTTTGGAACGCAGCTCAACTCGAGTTGCAAGTAGAGTAACGACTTGACAACTCGAGTTGGCTCACTGTATAATTTTTGATGTTGTTCTGCTCTTAGCTCGACTCGAGTTGCAAGTCGAGTTGGACCTTGCAACTCGAGTAAGCTTACTGGACAAGTTCTGGACCCCAACTCGACTCGAGTTGCAAGTCGAGTTAGGTTTTGCAACTCGAGTTGGGTATTCTCAGTCCATTTCTTGCTCGTTTCAGCTCCTGCCTCCGTTTTTGCTCTATTTTTACCTGCTTTACATACATTTAAGCTCATTCTCACACATTTCCATAAAAACACAAAACACAACCAAATAACATATAAAATACGGATAAAATACTACGAAAATGGATATAAAAAGATACTAAAAACTAGGTGAAAATATCACTCATCAATAGCTCTAGGAAATCTAGTTTAAATCGCCCAAATTAAATCATTAAACAATCGATTAGAATTCCTGAAGATTTTATGAAAGCAATCATTTAATTATGTTAAATTCCTTAGTTAAAGTAAACTTAACACATGAATCAGGTTTAAACCCTCAGATGCAGAAGAATAATCATATACAATTTCTAAGTACTTCATGCAAAATTCCATTAAAGGTTAGAGCACTATACTTCCCTTTATAGGTACTTAAGAATTAATCCCCAATTCCCACCTAATATCTAAGAAACTAAATCTTCTAGAATGATAATTAATAGATATATTAAGTATCCAATATTAATTTTTCTAACGAATAAGGTTATATGTTAAGTCCCTTTTACCCAAAAAGGTTGACAAAATTAATCCCTTTATGATACAAGCAACAACATAAATATGCATAAGACAATGACATATTATGAATGAGGACAGATTATATAAGACAAAAATATAAGTCTTAGTTCAAAGCATTAATATTGAAATAAGAATACTGCAGAAATCAATATCCTAGTCTAGGTCATCAATTAAAGAAATTCAAACCTTCAAACCTAGAACTATGCAAGAAGTACTAGCCCATGGTGTTACAAGCAACACCATGGTTAGATATGAAAAAAATCCCATAGGTTATTATTCAAAATTAAGAAAGAAAGAATAAGAAAAACCCTAGATGTGGCGTGATTCTCTTATTCTTTCCTCCGTGATTCTTAACCTTCTCATTTGGTATGGTGGCAGGGAAAGGGTATGGAAAAGTATGAAGAGTTGTGGAGAGTTATTCTTTTGAGACTTCCCAAGGGCTCCTTCTATAGTTGAGGGCTTGTAAAATTCAGATTCCACCTCAAAATAGGGCTTTTTCACGTCAAAAATATGAACGAGCCAAAAATTAGGCTGCTAGGTCGTGCCACTTGTCGGCAGATTGCGCGACCTCACGATTTTGACCATAACTTTTTCATACAAACTCCGATTGAGGTGATTTTTACGCTCACGCGATTCTCTATTCCCTCGCTTTCTATTCATATAAATAACTCACAAAAACTCTAGCATTTGAAGGGCACGAGTCGTGCTGATCAAAAAAGCTTGCACGTCTTCACCGTTTTGATCATAACTTCCTCATCAGACCTCCAATTGAGGTGTTTTTTGAGCCAAAATTACCTTCTCTTCTGTACTTTTCAACCATATATTATATGATCAGTTTGGAATTATATACAAATATAAAAAAATTATGCAAATTGGACATGCGTTTTTCAGCTTGATTTCACATTTCACTCTTCATTGGGTTCACTCCAACTTTACACTTTTAATCCATTTTCCACCTAAAAACATGAAGTAACACCTCAAATGCACCAATATCTTAAATATATAAAAATGAACCATTTAGTGCTAAAATACGAATATAAATTCCATAAAATGGTATTAAATCGGACCCTAAAACATGCATATTTTCACACTAAACAAATACATTATGGTAGCACAACAACTATTGGGAGAGTACAAAGCAACATGTATAACAGTATGTCTCAACACATAAGTAGACACAATCATGTCAGACAATTGATCTCTAGTAGGATAATTTTCATCTACTACGTAAAGTTTAAAGAATATATCGCGGATCCGCTAACAATAGACATAACTAGAGATCTAATGACTAATGAAGTAATAAGGGGAATGTGTTTAAAAGCAACGCACTAAAGAATGTTCATAGCAGTAACTTAACCATGATGATAGGAGATCCCGAGAACATGGTTCAATAAGATAACTAAGTTATGAATGTTCCAATATAGCACTTGAAAAATATTTTGAACTCATTCTCAAAACAACTCAAGTGCAAGCCTCCTGAATTATGGTAAAGGGTAATCTTTAAAAGCTTTTATTGATTTCTATACCTTAAAGGTAAAGTATATGTAGCATGATATCCTTATAGAAGATCACCTATATAGGTGTAATGTTTATCCGCTTCAAATAAGAAAAACACTTATGAATTCAAGATGGTCCAGGGCAGAATTGGACACAATGTGTGAGCAAAGAATTTTAGAATTGTTATTATGTAGGTGTCGTTGTCTTGGTTTACACAAAATGCTTACTAGTCCAAGACATCATGTTCATTAAGCACCAAGTAAATCCAATGCCGTTCTACTAAAGAAGGTTCAAAGCCGGAAGCTACCTATCTTGATGCAATAGCAGTTCGCCGGAACGTTCAATAGAGTCTACATGCATTAATTACATTCATGTGGGGGATTGTTGGAACTGATTAAATAATAAAAAGTGGGTCAAGCTCACTTTTTATCAATATTCTTGTAAATTTCTTTTGTAAAAAATGAAAACAAATTGCATATTAGGAAACTAAGATTCTATTAGATGAATTTAATGTATAAGTTTGCTGAAATCCAATATCGGGTGAATGAGTAATTAATACATAAAGTTTGCAATTTAATTACAAAAGAAGAAAAAATTAAGTTTCTAAAAAATAGTTTTTTTGTAGTGGTGAGCCCTCTTTATAAACCACTTGATTAGGCACATCATACGATTTACCTCATCTATCAATCCTTAGGGTAGGAGTAGTGGGACCCTCTGGTTACGCCATTTTTAATAATTGAAATTAACGCACTGAATATATTATGAATGGATGGTGGGATTATCCATTTGGAAATGCATATAAATTGTAATCCAGCACTCCTCACACCACATCCTCCCTGCACTCATATATTTAGTTCACAAAATTTTAAAGGAGAAAATGTTTTAAATTGTATGGCTAAGAAGATTTCCTAAATGTAATAGGGATAAAATAATAATATTATATTTTCGTATATTCAGATTGAGTTAATTAATATTAAATAAATTGATGATATAAAACTTAACAAAGAAATAAGTAAAACACACTATAAATTTAAAAAAAAAAACTAGAGGACGAAGTGAGTAATTTTTTTAGGATTTATTATTTTAATTTAGTGAGTTTTTCGGACTTCCCATGGGTATTATTAATTTTCAGTCTCCATTAATCATGTTTCTATGGGCCGTATTTGACGCAGTGATAATAAAAATTAAAAGAAAAAAATATTAAGCTAAAATATGATTTGAGGACGACATGAGGAGTGAAGAATTAGATTAGAGATTAGGCAGAGTTTGGCATAATTATATTTAAGCAGAGTAGAAATTGTGACACCTATGTACATGATTGCCTACCTACTTCCTATACATCGGAGTGGGAGTTGAAATTTTGAGATGCAAAATACTTACTCTCTCTGGTAGAAATATTTACGTTTGTTTTTTTTTACGGAGATTAAGAAATATATTATTTTAATGTGTATTGAGATGAAAAAAATAATATTTTAATGTGTAATGAGTAATTGTATTAGTGTAGTGTTGTGGGCTCTATGCAGATATTTAAATATTTTGTGTGGGTCACATTTACTATTAAAAGACATGTAAACTTTTTTATGGAACGCCTAAAATGAAAATGCGTAAATGTTTGTACGGGATGGAGGGAGTATTTTATTAGATTTCTTATACATGTGATCATCGTTTCAAATTGATGTTTTATTTTGTATCATAACTTTTTAAGTGAATGACTTGTATTATTATTGCTTTCAAATTAACATCACTTTGTATTATGGATTCAATAGTTATTTTTAGAGTATAATTTTATTTGTTATGAAATATCAATTAAACATGAATGGTGGAATATATAATCACGGCTCGAAGTAGGAAGCCTGAGGTTCAAATTTTTCAACTCCACTACTCAAGTATATAGGGAAGTAGGCATTTTGGGCATCATATTTTCTAGATTTTCACACATAAATAAATTGTTCTATATTATTTTACTTTAATTCAAAAAGTCTCAAAATAGTTATAACATTCATTTTTATCCTAAACTTTCAAGTTTTGCCCCGTTTTCATCCCAAAATAAATTTCTTTTATTAAATTTGTCCCATAATTTTGTAAAAGCACCAATTCAGTCTCAATCCATGCAATTAGAAAAAATAAACATTTTTAAGTAAAAAAAATAATTTTGGTGAGAATTTTTAAAAGTTATAGGACTATTTTAGAGAAATTAAAGTTTTTAGGACTATTTTGAATAAAGTATATTTATATGAGACGATTTTGATTTTAAACTCTAATTTCTACTTATTCGTTGAATTTTAGGGAAAATATCACTATTAGTCCTCTATATATAGTTGATTTCAACTTTAGTTCTTTTTTATTTGCAAATCTCAATTTTGATTATTTTTTGTTCGATTTTAGTCATTTTTCCCAAATTTAATATCCAATCCATAGATAAACTAATCCATTTTTTTGGTATCACGATTCTCACCCACATGGCCATGCAACTCCTTCAACAATGGCGATGATTGATCTTCAAAACGTGCTTCCCCAATTGGCCTCTTAATCATACAAACACTTGTATAACTACATCAATTTCTATGTCCCTCTCATCTCATCAATTTTACTCTTTCTATTTTTTTTTAATATTTTGGTGTTAAATCATTAGTTAAGTTGGATGAGTGAGATTTTTTTTAAATCATTATAAAAGGAAAAGGCTTAATCTAAACCCTAGACGTGGTCGAATTTTTTTGGCCTCATACATGACATTCAATATAGAATGAGTGTTATAAGAGATCAAATTAAATAAGTAAAATAGGAGATACAACATCAATGATCAATATTCTTTAGGTCTATTTTCAATGAATAGTTATTGGTGATCAATTTTTACGTCTTCATTTGTTACTTGTTTCACACCAATCCATTCCCTACTCTACCCGGTTAATGAATCTAAATTGTAGAATTTTGAAAAGTTAATGAACCAATTTCAATAACTTGCAAATATGTTAACTAATTTCAAAATTATGTAAACTTAACGGACTAAAATTTTTATTTTTCTGTTTTTATAATTTAAGTTGCAAACATTTCCTTTCAACAATTGTAAAATTACTTAACTATTACAACCTTAATTCGAGAAGCCTAATTTAACTTTTCATCTTTAAACAATCAAGAGGCTTTTTAATTAAAATTTTCACAAATACGAGGTGACTTCAATGTGATTCCAAGCTCCGTAAAAGATAAATAATGATGTGAGACATTTTCAAATAATGAAATTGTGATCATATGAACATATGAAATGATAATATTTTTAGTAAAAGTAAATTATACATATATAATAGATGAAAAGTGATAACTAATCAATGGAATTATTTATAAACAATTTATAGAGTAAATAAAAAGTAATAACATCCTTAATAAAATCCACGTGTGAATCACAATATATAATCGCCAGGAAATCAAAACTAAAGCTCTTATTAAATTGTATATTTATTTATTTATTAAGGTTGTTACAGTAAATTACATAAGTTTGAAGTGTAATAATAGTAATTGAGTATTTCAACCCACAGAAGTACTATTCGAAAGTGTGAAAAATCCATGCATGCATAGAAATGAAGCATGGTCCTTCAACTATTATTTCTGGTCAGACCACCCTAGTCGCCGCCGCCACCACCACCACCACCACGGAGATTGATCGCCAACTCTAATGGCTGGAGCGTACCTTCCAACGGACCTCCCAAGCCAGCGTTCATATCAGCTCTCGTAACGCCAGTGCCCTCGAGGGCAAGGTCCACGTCAATGAGGTCACTGCCTTCTCCATCTTGCAAGAGGCGTGCTGCTTCAGAGAGTTGTATGTTGACGATGATCAATATCACCAACATAACGCAAATACCCTACTTCACCATACTTGTACCTCCCTTCATTATAAACACCTGCGGTTTTTTAAATATTGAAAATTATAGATGCTACATATATATGTGCTCTATTACTTAATACTTATATATATATATACTTCCACCTCATGCGCAGGAGTTGTTGCTTTTTCACCAAAAATTGACTTTTTTTTTTTATAATAAATTGCTCCTTCCATACCAATTTGAAGTTTACTTTCTTTTCTTTTGAAGATATTTTTGTATTTTTTTTATAATAAATTATAAATTTTAAAGTAGATTATGTGTGTTAAAAAAGAAAAAATTGCAATTTAGAAATTAAAATGTGTTGTAAGAATATTAGTTAAGCGTCAATTTTTTACTTACTTTTGAAGTCAGTTTTTGTATTTTTTTTATAATAAATAAATCTTAAAGTAGCTAGGTTATGTGTGTAAAAAAAAGAAATTGCAATTTAGAAATTAAAGTATGTATTAAGTAGAGTTAAAATCGTTTTTGGTCCCATAACTATAGATAATTTTTGATTCCGTCCTAAAAAAGATAAAATTTTCAATTATGTCCCGTAACTCTTAATATTGGCCAATTTTGGTCCCAAAATCGCCGGAAATTAATTTTTTGATCGGAAAATTGCATGTGCACCACACATGACGCCTCAAATTGGAGTTTTCCGGTAGCTTGAGGAAGAATTTGGACCAATCCCAACTTAAATTCCGTTTTATTTTTATTTTTCATTTCCACATCATCATTAAGAACACACCCACCTGAAAAAAGCAGCAAATCTCATCCATGCTCGCAGAGCTTCACAAACAGATTCCGCCCTCTACGCCGCTACCCTCCCCTTCCAACATTTTGCTCGTGAGTGTCTCCTCCTTCGTGCCCTCTATCGACAACGACGTCGCTTTGGGATGTAGTTATGCCTTCTCCCTGTTCGCGCATTTCCGCTTGGTTTCCATCGGCCGGAAGATATACATCATTGGTCGGGAATCGATGCTGCGCTACGACACCTGGACGGGGACTCTCGTGCCCAAGGCGGGGACGATCTTCCTCAGGAAAAAGTTCGCCGCCGCCGCCGTGGCGGGGAAGATATTCGTTGCCGGCGGTTGCACCTTATCGTCGGTCGTGGAGGAGTACGATCCTGAGGAGAACGCATGGCGCGTGATCTGTGAAGCCAGGGCCGGCCCTGGGGGTTGTCCCCGTGGGCTCAGGCCATGGGCCCCATAATTTGGGGGCCCCAATATTTTTATATTTATAGGTATATATATACTATTAAATTTTGATTTAGGCCCAAATTTTATTTATTTATTTAATGTTAAAGGCCCAACTAAAGTAAACATATTTATAATATCAATCATTTTTTTCTTGATTAAATAAAAAATTATACTGCTCTCTACAAATTATACAATACAAAAGTCCCTTTTTAATCTTCTTTCAAGAAACCACCAACACAATTGAATATTCATACTGAATTATTTACAATTTCAAATTGCTCGCTACATTCTTTTTTTTTCCTATGCAAATTTAGTCATTATAAGGGCCTCAATTTAATATTTTGCCATGGGTCCCTAAAATCTCAGGGCCGGCCCTGTGTGAAGCCCCTCGCCGGAGCTATGGTTGCATTGGTGCCTCGGTGGACGAAGTGTTTTACGTCATTGGCGGCTCACTTATACGCGAGTTCAATGGACCTAATACCTATACGACGTTGCATCGGGCGGGTGGCTGAAAAGCAGATCAGTCCCCGGAGGCGTCTGTGTGGTGGCGAGGTGCGCAGCCAACGACAGCGTTTATATCCTCTCCAGCCATGCGGTGGAGCTATCGTTCTGGAAATTCAACGCCTCAAGAAAAAGCAGCAATTTTGGTGAATGGTGCAAGCTAAAGAGTCTGCCACCTCCGGCGCAGGTTAGACTAGAAGACGTGGAAATGAAAAATTAAATGGAATTTGAGCTGGGATTGATCCAAATTCTTCCTCAATTGACACGTTGGATGAAGCTACTGGAAAGTCCCAATTTTAAACGTCATGTGCACATGCAATTTTCCGGCCAAAAAATTAATTTCCGTCGATTTTGGGACCAAAATTGGCCAATATTAGGAGTTACGGGACGAAATTGAAAATTTTATCTTTTTTGGGACGGAATAAAAAATTCTCTATACTTATGGGACCAAAAATGATTTTAACTCGTATTAAGTATATTAATTAAATTTTATTTTCTTCTATGAAAGTGTGAAGTAAGAGTTAGGATGGAGGGAGTAAAATATGAGGCATTATTTTAACTGACAAAGTATCTTGTGAGACGGTAGCTATGTGAAACGAGTCGACTTATTATTAAAGTATAAATAATTATTAGAAGGTGCCTATATGAGATGCTTTCATCTTGTCATTACTGATACATTCCTGTCACTAAAGATTTTAATTTGTGAAGCAATATTAACAGGATCTCCGTCATTATTCATTTTTTTTAGAATTTTACATTTATTCTTTTAATTTAAGAGTATTTCGGAAATTCCGAGGGTATTAAGTCCTACCTTTATGAATTAAGTTTGAGTCCCATTAATGGTGGTACAAGGAGTGAAGAAGTAGATTAGAGATTAGAGAGAGTTTGGCAGAAAAAATTTCAATGGCAGAGTAATGGCAGGATAGCTAGAAATTGTGACACCATATACTCCCTCCGTCTCAGGTTGAGAGGGTCATTTTTCCATTTTTGTCGTCCCACCCAAAGAGTCTCATTTCCTTTTTTACACACATGAGACCCACACACTCCCTCTAATACAATTAAAAGTTGAGACCCACACTCCTACTAATACAACTACCCACTACACATTAAATAATAATATTTCTTAATTTACGTGCCATAAAGCAAATGTTCCTCATAAAGCAAATGTCCCTCCTATGGAGGGACGGAGGGAGTATATAGGAATGCCTATTTTCCTATACACTTGAGTGGAGTTGTTGAAATGTAAAATAATTAGATTGCTTTTATATGGAACAATGTCAACTCTACCACTTAAATATATAGAAGGTAGATATTCTTGGTGTCATAATTTCTACTTAACCATTAAATTTTATTTGAATATTGTAAAATACTTATTTTATTAGATTGCTTTTATATGGGACAATTTCAACTCTACCACTTAAATATATAGGAAGTACACATTCTCGGTGTCATAATTTCCTACTTAGCCATTAATTTTTTTTTTTTTACCAAACTCTAGCGCTGTAAAACCATTTATTTCAATTCTTTTTTTATTCACTAGAAATTCCAATAATTATTTTAGCAACGGAATTTACCAACGGAATTCAATTCATTGGTAATTACCAACGAAATAACAATAAAAATGACAATTTTTCTTTAGTAATAGAATGCCAACGGATTTATTCTCTATTTTATCAAAGGAATTCAATAATTACCAACGGATTAGCAACAGAATCATTATATAAATTACCAACGGAATTATTAGCAACGGATTACCAACGGAATTGAATTTTCGTTGGTAAAAATTTACCAACCACCACTTTACCAACGGATTCCATTGTTAATCCGTTGGTAAACCAATCTAACAATGGAATTGAGATTTATATTCCGTTGGTAAAAAACAGTTTTTTTGTAGTGATTGAGACCATTGATCTCACGTAAGAGCTTACATAAGACGGATAAAAAGTGATAACTTTTATAATGAAAAATGATACTCAAATAATGAAAGTGATAATGATATTTTATGAACAATTTATAGTATAAATGAAAAATGAGAACATTTCATAGCGAAAGTAATAACGTTTTATAACGAAAATAATAACTATTTTAAAAAATGTAAAATGATTGCATGTGAGACTGCGTCACACAGTACTTACTATTTTTTATTTCACATTTTACTTTTTAAGAGGATAACATGTGTAAAAACTAATTCTTAGAATACGGTAGAATATCTTATAATTTGTATAGTCGATTATAAATTACAGCTTTTTAAGCTATGAAATAACGAAGAAATATGAAGTCCGAATTGGACTCCTCACACTCATCCTCCCTCCACTCATATTTTAGTTTATTACAATTTGAATGGTTTAAAAAAGTTAAAGGGTGAATTATGAACGAGATCTATTGATTAATTTAAGAATAAATAAATCTTTAAAGTATTTTTTTTCAAGTAAAACAAACCTTTTATCTTTATGCAATTATGCTCTTTCAATTTTAAAATGGAATATCGATCCATGCCCTTTTTTTTTATTATAAATAAATGGATCATTCATGTCCTTAAAAAAAAGAATAACATTAATGTATAATTTCTTATAAGTTAATTTGCGAACAATCCCACTATTAAACATATTCAAATTTTATATTGAATTAATGTAATTCTCATGAGCTTGCCATCAACCGTTTCAGATTTTATATACGAAACTAGCTAGTAGATGTACATTATTTGTATTGTAATTTCGTTGGATTTTTTTCACTATTATACAATTTAAATTTATTTCAAGTTGATTTTCAACCAATCCAACCATTAAAATTTCTTGATGTCAAAACAAACTTCTTCTTTTGGGTTTTTTATCTACAGTTTTGGATTTTAAATCAAATACTAATAGACTAACTTTTTTTGTGTCAAACGTTATATGGTCATAAAAAAGTTTTTTTTGTTTTTAAATATTTTTCCTATGAACTTGTCGTAAAATAAATAAACATATTTAACATATAAAGTTTGAAAATTCTTAATTCGTAAAAATGCTTCAAAATAATTATGAAAGATGGGTATAATTTTCTATTGTTCAGGAAATTTAAAAAAAAAAAAAACACTGAAATTTTTGCTAAAATATGACAATTATATCTCAATTTGACTGTATAGCACACAAATTTCCCCTCTCAACGCCAAGCTCCATAAATGATAAATGCTGGCAAAAATTGTGTGAGATTGTTCAGGTAATGAGTTTCTTCTATGGATAAGAAATGAATTTTTTTAATAAAATATGAGTAGTGATAATTTTTTAATTAAATTGTATATAAATAAAATATAGAATAAATAAAAAGTGAATAATATATTTTATAAAAAAAATAATAAATAAATAAACTAACCGAGAGAATGCCTCAAGATAATTAATCGTACTTGAATAATTAATATTTGTATTTTAGCTTAACTAAATATATATTTTATGTAGTTGAGAATCACAATAATAGCCCGGAAATTAAACTAGGACTGTTAAATTATTGCAAACATATGCTAAATCGAATCACACATTCACCCTAATTTATCAATTAATACATAAAAATTTTCTCTTTAGAGCAATGAATTATCATTTTTCATAATAAAAAATATTTTTCCTTAAATTCTTACTCAATTATTTACCAAAAAATGTTTAGTACATAAAAAATTAATTTTTATAGAGATAAATTATTACACTTTTAGATGAGTGATATTACTTTCAAATTATTATATGTTATAATATTACTTATATTCTTGTTAAGCGAAATTTAACGAGTAATATTTTTATTTAAAAAAAAGTTATATATATATAGAATAATTTTTTATATACAAAAATTAATTTTGAAATTAAGGTTTATTGGTGAACCGTGTGTGACTAACTCATTTATTAAAATTACAAGTGTGGTTTAATACGTTAAATGAGTAAAGGCAAAAACGTGTGTGCCCATAGAAAGGCAATCCTCACCCTCCATATTCTATTTAAATGTATGTATTACTAGGAGTTTAAATTGCAAAGGGACACGGTGTCCCGGACACAAAATCCTCACTCATGAGTAAATTGCATAAATTAGAAGTGCAGTGTAGTAATTGACAATTTAAACCCACATAGCCATAATTCATTAAAATCAAACAAGAAAGCAAGAGAAGGTGTGAAAAATCCACAATTAGAACTGAAGCATGCTCTTTCAAATTATTTCTGGCCAAGACCTCCCTAGTTGCCGCCTCCACCACCACCGAGCAAACCGCCAAAGCCGCCCCCATCACCACCCAAGACTCCGACCACTTCGTCGAGGAAATTGATCAAACAGCCAACAGGTCCAAGCATACCACCTCCACTGCCGCCGAGGATACCTTGTCCCGGACACCTGCTTTTATTATATTTATTTATTGGAAATTGTAGATGCTGGAGACACATTATCTATTACTTATATATATACTCCCACCCACCTCAACTGCAGGAGTAGTTGCTTTCTCACCAAAGTTGACTAGTACTCCCTCTTCCCTCCGTAAATACGCGTGTTTTTTTTTTATTTTAGTTCGTCCCAATACAACATGTGTATTACCGTTTCTTTTAGATGGAATCCACACATACAACTACTCATTATACATTAAAATACTGTATTCCTCAAACTAATTGACACTTTTTGGACTATATTGCCCTTCAATGTATTTTATCAATTCTACTAGGGGAGTGGTACACTTCTACCCAACCTACCCTATCTTCACCACCAGGCGGCAGCGGCTCTTAATAATAATAAAATGGAATTTGAGTTGGCAAAATTATTGGTCCAAATTCTTCCTCAATTATCACGTTGGATGAAGCTACCGGAAAGCCCCAATTTTAGGCATCTTGTGCGGTACAAATGCGTTTTCCGACAAAAAAAACAATTTTGGGCAATTTTGGGACCAAAAATTATTTTAATTCTATGTTATAAGCAATAAAAATAAAATTCTAAAACATAATGTTTGGTATGCATATGCGAATTTAATTTTTTGTTGGATGAATATTTTGGTAGCATGTAAATTAATTTGATTGGTTTGTTTGATTAATATTAGGGTTATTTGAAAGAAAAATTATAAATGCACCCAATTTCTAAAAAATATTTAAAAAAATAAAGACACTGCCTTTAAATATTATTACAAAATGCACCTAATTTCTAACCTTAACCACGGTTTTTCTTGACAACTGTAAAGTTACTTAACTATTCTAACCTTAATCCAAGAAGCCTAATTTAACTTTTCATCTTTAAATATTTAAGAGCTTTCGCCCAAGAACATAGCTTAAGTAGTAGAGGAGAGGGTGGAAAGACATTCCAACTGAGCTGGTAGCTGCAGAGTGGGGGTTCGAATCATGCCAAAGGCATGGATTTGGTCTCTTGCACGTACAGTTAAACAATGAGCCCTCTCTATAAGTTACTTGAGTCACATCCTTCGATTTATCTCCTCCATCAATTCTTAGGTGCGGTGGGGTCCCTTATGATGGGTACACCATAATCAAGAGGCTTTCTAATTAAAAAATTAAGTATGAGGTGATGACTTCAATGTGATTCAAAGCTATGTAAATGATAAATAATAATGTAAAACTATGTCAAGTAATGAGATTGTGAGATAATAAAAATGATAATATTTTTAAACAAAGAAAATTATACTTCTCATGTTAACGTTTAGGTTTGTTTTTGCACGTAGATTAAGATATATAATATTTTATTGTATAATGAGGTGAGGTGAGAGAAATAATATTTAATGTATAGTGGGTAATTATATTAGCTATGTGTGTAGGCTCTATATGGAATAGTTAATTTTTTTTGTGTGGGCCTAGCTTTAAAAAATAAGGAGACGTAAATGTTAACTTGGGACAAACCAAAATGGACAACGTAAATCTTAACGTGGAACGGAGAGAGTATATAATGGATGAATAAAAGTGATAACTATTTAATTGAATTATTTACTAAATAATTTAAAGATTAAATAAGAAGTGATAACATGATCCTTAATAAAATAAATGTGAAAAAAAAATCAAGAATGTCTCGCAATAATATCTATATTGACCTCAACTACAGATTTTATCAATTGGTGAATCACAATATCGCCAGGAAATTAAAACTAAAGCTCTTATTAAATTATTTATTTATTTGTCAATCCAGATGTATGTTTGTTACAGTAAATTACATAAGTTTTAAATTGTAATAATAGTAATAGAGTATTTCAAGCCACAGAAGTATAATTGGAAAGTGTGGAAAAATCCATGCATGCATAGAAATGAAGCATGCTCCTTCAATTATTATTTCTGGTCAGAACGCCCTAGTTGCCGCCCCCACCACCACCACCACCACCGACTAATGGCTGATACGTACGATCCAACGGAAGGCCAAAGCCATCTTGCAGACCAGCGATCGTAACACTAACGCCATTAATGGTATTGAGGAAACCGCACAGGTTACCGAGGACACTGCCTTGTCCAGCTTGCAAGAGGAAACTGCACAGGTTACCGAGTACACTGCCTACTCCACCTTGCAAGAGGCGTGCAGCTTCAGAGAGTTGTACGTTGACGATGATCAATATCGACAACATAATATTGCAAAGGCCCTGCTTCACCACACTTGTACCTCCCTTCATTATAAATACTGCTTTACTTTTATATATACTCCTCACCAAATATTGATATTTTTTTCTTTTTATAATAAATGCTCCCTCTGTACTAATTTGAAGTTTACTTTCTTTAATTTGAGGATAGTATTTTATTTTTTTATAATAAATAAATTGTAAAGTAAACATGTTAAATGTTGGGACAGAGAAAGCATATTTTATTTTTAGATTTTATTAAATATTTTAGAGAGTATTGTTTTAATTTAACTAATGAGTACTTTCCGAGGGTATTGAGCCCTTTCTTTATAAATTAAGTTTGAGTCTCCATTAATGGTGATACGAGGAGTGAAGAATTGGCTTAGAGTTTAGAGTTAGGGTTTGGCAGAATAAATTTCAATGGCTAGAAATTGTGACACCATATATAGGAATGCCTATATACTTGGAAAAAAAACGTTTGAAGAAATCAAATCAAATTATGGTGTATTTTCTCTACTCATTTAATTGTTCTTACTTATTTTTAAATTAGTATAACAACTCCAAGAATATGTTGTAATTAGATAGGTCTTTCTTTATTATCATTAGTGCTTTGTAAAAATTTGTAAACTCGGATAATTATTTATCTTTGAATATTACTTGTACTCATGATAATAATTAACGTCTATGGTGTATAATGTTTGAAATATTGTGATTGTGGTTGTGATGTATGGTGGGTTGTGAGATACCCACTTGTGCTCATGTAACATTTTACTAATTAAATAATTATTTTTTGACAAAAATAAAAAAATTAAGTAATTATTATAATGTCTTAATTAAATATTTAAAACATACATTTCTCTCTATCATATTAAGGTTTTAGATGAGGTAGTCCTCGCAAAGATTTGATGTTATCTTCTAGACTCTAGCCGTCCGTAATTTCAAACGATCGATTCATAGTATTATTTCCAATTAATGGACTGAAAGGAAGACCCATCTCACATTTTATTTATTATTTAAAAATAACTTTAAAAAAAATGTCAACTTTTTAGTTAAAAAACAATTACTCCTCTTGTTGGCGGCGGCAAATAATTTGAACATCGATGGTTATTATTTTCTAACTATTGATTTTTCGGAGTCTCTTTTTTCATTTTAAACAACTAAGCTATCAGAGGGTTAAAACTGTATATTACAATAGTGCACCTCAAATTTGTGTAATTTACTGTGACAACCCAAACTAATTAAAAAATTAAATATAATAAATGACTGACTTGTCTTTTTTTCTTAATTAATTATTACTAATTACATTTATAAATTTAATATTAAATAAATATTAAATGTTGAATTCTCTATTCCACAATGGTATTTAATTTGATATTTCATTTTTCTAATTAATATATTAAAGAATAATTTTTTTATGTATTAAATAAAATTTAGGTGCATGGAAAATGGAATTTACATGATACAAGCTCTAAAAGTACTACAATTTTGGATCTATTTGAGGGTGTTTTATTGAGTTTAAAACATAAATTATCTCTTTTACTTTATTTAAAAAGGTTCCAAACTAGTTAGAAAATTTATTTTTATCTCAAATTTTTTAGTTTTGCTCTGATTTTATCCCGAAGTAATATTTCTGAACAATTTCGTACAATAAATTTTCTAAAACCATCCGTTCCGTACTATAGTTTAGTCCCATGGATTAAGAAACTTTCGACATTTTTAAGTGAAAATTAACTATTTTGATGAGAATTTAAAAGTTATAAAATTATTTTGAAAAAATTAAGTTTTTTAAAATTATTTTGAATAAAGTAAATTCATATGAGATTTTTGAATTTTAAAATCATGTTTATATTGATATTTTTCACTTTTTACATGTTAAACATATAAATTACATTAACAATAAAATAGAGAGAAAAAATCACAATTGGTCTTTGAGTATGACTGATTTTAACTTTACTCCTTTTTATTTATAATTCTCAATTTTGGTTATTCTTTTGTTCAATTTTAGCATTTTTGTCCAAATTTAATTTTTTTTTCAAAAATTTAGTCATTTTGTTGTCCAATAGTAGTCTTCTATGTTCAAAATGTCCAAGTTTTAAAAGAAAGACAAAAAAGTGGAAAAAAAGAACTAAATTTTAAAAGAAATACCAAAATTGAATAAGAAATTACCAAAATTATAATTGTAAAAAAAAAAGACTAAAATTGAAATCGAACATGCAGGACCAATTGTGATATTTTTTCATCAAGTATTATTGGGTTGCACTGATAATTATGATAATTTTTTAATGAAAGAAAATTATACTAGAAAAAAGTAATAACTATTTAATTAAATTATTTATAAATAATTTATAAAGTAAATAAGAAAGTGATCATAACATGCATCCTTAATAAAAGCAATAAGTAATAATATAAATGTGAAAAAATGTCTCTTAATCTTTAATATATGTATTGAGCTTAACTAAAGATTTTAACATTTGTGAATCACAATATATAATAGACAGGAAATTAAAACTAAAGCTCTTATTAAGTTATTTATTTATTATCAAGATATATATGTTATTACAGTAAATTACATATATAAGTTTAAAGTGTAATAATAGTAACTGAGTATTTCAAGCCACAGAAGTATAATTGTAAAGTATGAAAAATCCATGCATGCATAGAAATGAAGCATGGTCCTTCAATTATTATTTTTGGTCAGAACGCCCTATTTGCCGCCGCCACCACTGTTGGTTGGGTGTCAATCAAAGTTGGAAAAGGCCTCATGCTAGGGAGAGACTCTCTCATACTTATAAACCCCTGGTCATCCCCACTTCTAACCGATGTGGGACTTTGGTTGACACCCAACCAACATTTCCCCCTCAAACAAAGTCCCGCAACTAGACCATCCAGTTTGAGGTCCGAATATCCCACCAACCCCGGGCTGGGCCGGTTAAGTCTGGGGCCTGGCTCTGATACCACTTGTTGGGTTTATCCGCCCAGGGAGCCGGGTCGGGCCCCTAGTATAGTCAGGCCCACTCAATCCACTAGCATGATATTGTCCGCTTTGGGCCTGCCCACTGGCCCGCACGGTTTTACCACTCTAAGCATCACGCTCAAAAGGACTCATGCTGGGAGAGTCCATCCCTCAATTATAAACCCCTCGCCATCCCCACTTCTAACCGATGTGGGACTTTGGTTGACACCCAACCAACATTTCCTCCTCAAACAAAGTCCCGCAGCTAGACCATCCAGTTTGAGGTCCGAACATCCCACCAACCCCGGGCTGGGCCGGTTAAGTCTGGGGTCTGGCTTTGATACCACTTGTTGGGTTTATCCGCCCAGGGAGTCGGGCCCACTCAATCCACTAGCATGATATTGTCTGCTTTGGGCCTGCCCACTGGCCCGCATGGTTTTACCACTCTGAGCATCACGCTCAAAAGGCCTCATGCTAGGGAGAGACTCTCTCACACTTATAAACCCTCCGCCATCCCCACTTCTAACCGATGTGGGACTTTGGTTGACACCCAACCAACAACCACCACCACCGAGATTATTGGGCAGGACAAATGGCAGGTTATTTAAAAGATTTGGACCCAAGACAGCTTGCAGACCACCGGTCTGGCCAATGCTATCAAGTAAACCGCCCAGGTTGAGGCCGCTGAGTACACCTTGCAAGAGGCGCGCAGCTTCAGAGAGTTGTACGTTGACGACGATGAATATCACCAACATTATGCAAATGCCCTGCTTCACCACACTTGTACCTCCCTTCATAATAAACACTGCTTCTTTTTTTTTTTTTTTTTTTTAGAAATTGTATATGCTGCTGATGTATATGTATGTGCTCTATTACTCATATATATATATATATATACTCCCACCTCTCTCTCTCTCTCTCTCTATATATATATATATATATATATATATATATATATATATATATATTAGCAACCGAATTTACAAATGTAATACAATCAATTGGTAAAATTACCAATGGATTAGCAACAAAAATGACCTTTTTGTTTTAACAACTGAATGCCAACGGATTTATTCTCTGTTTTAGCAACGGAATTCTCTGCTGACAAAATAATTCAGTTGTCATTTTGGCGTTAGAACAAAATATTGTACCCTTATTAATTAAAATATATATCATTTAAAATCAAAGAGTTAAAATCATTTTTCGTCCCATAACAATATGAAATTTTTGATTCTGTCCCAAAAAAGATATCATTTTTAATTTAGTCCCATAACTTTCTATATTGGCCAATTTTGATCCCAAAATCACCGGAATTCAGCACGTGCGCCTCACGTGACCTCTCAATTTGGGGCTTTCCAGCGATTTGGGACCAAAATCGGCCAATATTGAGAGTTACGGGACTAAATTGAAAATGATATCTTTTTTGGGACAGAATCAAAAATTTCATATTGTTATAGGACGAAAAATGATTTTGATTTAATAGTTGAACCCTAAAAATATAATACCTTCGATTTTTTTATAAAATATTAGTAACTTCTATTTATTCCATTACCTTTGATGTTTTATCATTTTTTTAATATATAAAATTAAATTATATAGGATATATACCCTATGAGACCATGTCAAGATTTGAAATTGGAGATTAAAACTTAAATTAATATGAGAGATGAATTTTGTACTATGAGAACATAATTTTTGTATTATATTATTATTTAGATTATATTATATGAGATGAATATTTTTTAAATACTAAAAATTAAAGAATAGTTTATATATATATATATATATATATATATATATATATATATATATATATATATATATGAAAATTTTCATGTAAGGATCCAATTTTTAAGTTAGTTCTCAATTTTAGTTTTCAATTAAGAAATGTCTCATTTCAAGGCTCAATTTTATTTTTTTTTCTCAAATTAAGGTCTATTGTAATTTTATTTTTTTTCCGAATTGAATATATTTTATAAATTAATATAAGATATTAATAAAAATAACATATTTAATTTTATGATTTGATTTGAAGGTGTATAATAATATTTTTAAATTATTTTGTATGACTTGAAATGAAAATATAAATTTCATGGTAAGTCTTAAAATGATAAAAAAAAATAACAAATATAAAAAATCAGGCCTTAATTTGAGAAAAGAAACTAAATTTATAGTTTAATTTGAAACATTTATAAAATTGGGTCTTATTTTAAGACCTAAACTAAAAATCAAGTCGTCATAATATATATATATATATATATATATAAATTGTGCTAAGAATTTAAATAAAAATTAAATGGAGTTAAAATCACTTTTGGTCCCATAACAATATATATTTTTGATTTTGTCCCAAAAAAGATATCATTTTCAATTTAGTCCCGTAACTTTCAATATTGGCCGATTTTGGTCCCAAATCGCCGGAAAGCCCCAAATTGAGGGGTCACATGAGGCGCACGTGCTGAATTCCGGTGATTTTGGGACCAAAATTGGCCAATATAGAAAGTTATGGGACTAAATTGAAAATGATATCTTTTTTGGGATAGAATCAAAAATTTCATATTGTTATGAGACGAAAAATGATTTTAACTCAAAATCAAATGTTGTACACTTTGTACACTTTGGACACAATAGACCCACTGTTATTAAATTAGTGTAGCAATCCCAACATATATTATACTAATTAGATGGGGTCTCTCCTCCTTATCATTAGTGCTTTGAAATTTATAAATTCGGATAACTTTTGGATTTTGACTACTCATAATCATAATAATAATTAATTTTTTCCTTTAATAAAAATAAAAAATAAATAAATAAACTATTTTTTTTTCGTAGCATTGTTGAAATGTAAAATACTTATTTTATAAGACTGCTTTTATATGGGATAATCTCAACTCTACCATTCACATATATAGGAAATAGACATTCTTGGTGTCACAATTTTTACTTAGTTATTAAATTTTGTTCTACCAAATTCTAACGAAGTAAGATCAACTATTTCAACTCTTTATTTTATTTGATGTTTTACTTTTTAAGCAAACGAATGTGCGACAATTAATTTTTAGATCACCGTAGTCAGATGTCCTGTAATTTTATAGAATTGGGCAGAGCCCAAGTCGATATACAGTTTCGGACTATTTTTGGACTTTTTTTAACATAAAGGGCTAAATTTAGACAAAAATGACTAAATTTGGACTAAAAGGACTAAATGTGGACCAAAAAGGATCAAAATTGAGAATTACAATAGAAAAAAGACTAAGTTGGAAAATACCATACTTACAGGACCAATTTTGATATTTACTCTTTTTGAGTAAATATCAAAATTAGTCCTGTAAATATGACGTTTTCCAACTTTAGTCATTTTTCTTTTGCAATTCTCAATTTTGGTCTTTTTTTGTCTATTTTTAGTCCTTTTGGTTCAGTTTTGGTCTTTTTTTCAAAATTTTGTCCTTTTTTGGTCCACTTTTGGTCCTAAATGTATACAGTTTCGGACCATTTTTGGACTTTTTTGATAAAAAAACATGTGGCTTTTTGTTTCTTTCCCTAAAGGTTCAAGGAGCCTTTTTTGTGTTACTGCGCCATTTTGCCTTCAACTACTATGACAATTAGTAACATGATTATCTTGATGCCATTTCTCTTCATCTTTATTTGGACCAAGGTTTTGAGACATGGTTACTACTGTGTTATTCTGTTGCATAGTATGGATAGATTTTACATCTAAAATTGTTATCACCTATGATACAGGACCTTTGCTATCAAATGTCCTTCGTCCAGCAACTAAGGACCTGAAGGTATATCTCGAAGAATGTACAATGCTGAAAAATTTCTTGAAGAAGACTGTTGAGTAGGAAACAAGATGCCACCAAATTACTTCAAAACAAAGAAAACTTGTTTCTTTATTTAGACAACAAAGCATGCATATCGATCTGTTGAGGTTAACTACCTTTCTGATACGTGCATTATCATAGAGACGAGCATAAGCACTATCACAAGCAAAAACTAATTTTGGGCGGTATAGTACCTGTGATTTCGTTCAAACTGTATGGCATTGTCTCAAAATATAGAGACTGCATAGATCTTCTTAATGTCAGTCTGTACAAATACAATGCAAGAAAAGTTACGAAATATTCTTAACAGTCAGAAGCAAATGATTAAGAGAAATCAAGAACATCTTTGAGGTATTTAGAAAGATCTTTATTTCTCAAGCTTCATAATAATTTCTACACTGTTAGCTGGCATCAGGTCCTAAATTTCTTGAGAGAAGCTGATGGAGAACCACAATTTACAGCTCACAATCTCAAAAAGCATTTCTAATTATAGAGGGAAAATAGGAAGTCGGTGTTGTTTGGACATTATAACAAAACTTGTATCTAATAACCATGAGAAAGACCAAGTGCCAGAATTCTTTCATGAAAGCTTGATTGAGATCCGGGGCACATTTACTAAGACGATGCTGACAAATGGAACTGATATTCTTTCAACAACTTATTAGACTCTTAGGTGATGTTTGTTTTGGGGTTTTGGGGAGTTTGAAAACCATGAATAGTAATATTGTGTTTGTTTTGGGTTTTTGATAGGGTAGGTTTTAACTTTATGTTAAATCAATGTGTAAGAATAATATTAATTTATGTAAGAAAGTAATGAGAGAGGAGAGATAAAGAGAAAAAATGTATTAATTGAGGAGAAAGAATATATGTAAAATTTGGGTGTGGAATTTGAATTCCAATTCCGGGTTTCAAACCCGAAAACAAACATCCCTTATTTTCAGTCGCTTCAATTTTCAATTATAATGAAGATTGTTATGCTCATCAGGACTGAAGAAAAATAAAAAAATTGCAGCTTAAACATTCCATAGATTTAGATTTTTTTTTTCTTTGTGCTAATTAGCTAATGCATTTAGATTTATTTGAATCTTGTTCATGACGAGTTACTGAATTGTATAATAGGGTCCAATCTGAATGCCTCAAGCGCACGCCTTTGGCAGAGAGTTTCAGCCATGTCAATGTACCTGCAATTGCTCAATACTAGTCCAGGAGACACAAACAGATATGACTTCCATCATAAATCAATGAACAAAGAATTGGTTAAAAACTTAGTTACTTTCGACTCACTCATTTTCTCCATAGTATCTAGCCTTCACTGTACTTGTTAGTCATAACTGAACCAACTACTTGCATCAGACAGAGAAGTGAAGTTTTCCCAATTCCTCACTATCATATGCAATATAAATTCCAATCATTAACACCCAATCCCATAAACAAGACAAGATTCTTGGATTGCATTACTGTAGAATCTTAAAAGATGAAGTTTAAACCTTCCAGTGGCGAGCTTTTTCGAGCTCGATGATGTCAGCAATCTCAGGATCAAGGACCTCCAACGGAGCATTCAACTGCTTTGACCACTGTAGAACTTACAGTATAGCATTAACAAGGATCAACCTAACACCAACTAAAACAAGAATAAACACTTTGAAATTTACAACCTTACAGAAGCAATAACCAACAGATTCCTTCTAACTGAGAAAAACAAAATAGATGCAATATAAAGAAAAACAATGTACTAGAGAGAGCCTCCTAACAACCATTATTTTTGCCACTAAGACATCCGCAGAAGCAGACTATCACAGATGGAGAGAACACTTGTTTTGGGTATGGCTATGGGTGAGAATTTGGGTGGTTGCAGATAATCGAACAATATTTCTGGTGGTTGTTTATTGGAAATATGGTTTTACACCCAAAGCCTCCATGGTATTATTCAGTCTGCTTTCTGCACAAATGTGTAACAAATACTACGTTATCCTAATTATTCTATTCCATTTACGAGTACCACAAACTGAGAAAATCATAATTCCACACACTCATCATTAACCAACCACACACTCATCATTAACCAATCATTGTTCCTTGCTTAAAAATTGGCAAAAGGAATACGTTTACCAACATTATGCAAGAATGAAAACCACAACAGCTTCTCAAATATAGGTGATATAAACAAGTCAGCACCACCATGCCTACGAGCCTGTACACAGTTATCATGAAAATAGAAGAAAAACTCTGCACTACACATGTTTTAGCTGAGAGACCCACTCATTATCAATACAATTACACAAAGCTTGAAAGAAAATGATAAAACTTAAGTTATTTTTACTTCACAATCCATCATTGTTCGTTTGAAGCAACTTAAAAACTTATTATAAGAACATGTAAAGGTTCAACTGGACAACATTAAAATGGAAAGACACCTGTCCAGATATCAAAATGAAAAGAAATTCGAATCATAATCCACACCGCATCATCTATTGCTACAAATGCAAAGAAACTGTGGTAACTGCGGTCTATGACTGCCTCAGAACATGGTGAAGAAATTCTCCTGGCGGAAGAATTTGAGAGGAACCGGTGGCAGGCGAAACACAAGTGATTTGACCTTCGTCATGCCGGGAAGTATCATAGGTTGAAAACCCTTCCAAGCATTCCCCGTTCTCTTCAACTTTTTCTTCTTCTTCTGCAGACTTTTCTTTTTTGCAAGATCCTGTTCAACACCCTCCCTGCACTCTAAAAGTTCACAAACGTAGACGTCTAAAGATATAGATATTTGACGGACATCCACAATGTTGTCACTCCGACCTCTCCCTTCTAGGGATACTTGCATAATGCACAGTGTAACTTTACCACCATCTTCACCTAAAACAGCAGCGCCCCCACCCACGACAGCTGATATAGTTGTTAACGCCGGGTATGTATAGTAACATGTATTTTCAAATCCAGCTACATCATTTTCAGGGGTATCTTTCTCAAGGCTGACAATGTTGAAACAGGTATTCCAACCCAAACAACAAATGTCCCCAAGTAGCATAAAACCATGAAGAGGCATTTCCATCTGACTTAGGCCAGAGAAGCTACACCATGGCTCCCAAATTCTTTCCTTTACAGATTTGCTAAGATCAATGGAAAGCATATCTTCTGCATCCGATAGTATGAAGAGGGTATGCTGGTCGATGAATGCAAATGATCTGATCCGAATCTGAGTAAGTTCCTCAGGATACCTCCTCCTCCCATCATAGAAGCAGGGACTGGGAAGCGTTTCAGTACATTTCCCCGAGTTGGGGTCAAATATCTCAAAATTGCAGTGAAGATTATGGTTACCCAGCGTGATCACAGATGAAAATATAAGAATCTTTCCATCTGGTGTTGCATAACCTTTAGGGTAACTCTTGTTTCCCTTCATCCGGCAAACCCTCCGCATCATACTTTTCTTCAAAGTGAAATCCACAAACTTTGATGATGGTATATCATACTCGTATACTGATTGGCCCTTAGGCGGAGCCCTACGGTGATTGGGTCCCATGTACGGATCACAATGATCGAAAGCGTACAAGGTGTTTTTTAATACACAAAAACCTAAAGAATAATCAAGTCGAATTTTGGAAATCTCCCCAGCATTTAAATCGAAAACACATAGATAGTTAGCATTGTCGGTTGAAAAAAGAATACAAACTCTTCCACCGGGGATGTTAGATGATGGTATTGCTTCCTCAACGGTAGTTTCAACCTCCATAATTGGGAGGAAGAGCATATCTTCCGGCATTGCTCCGAGTCGTGTGAGTTCCGCAGGAGTGGTATCAAGGTGAAAAAGTCGTCAAGTCGCTGGAGTTTGTAACTGGAATCAAGAATCCCTAATTTATTAGGGTTTGTAAAAGCCCCAAATCGATCTCCCAATGTAAACGCCTCGAATCCGGATAGTTTTAAATTTTAGTAATAAGGAATTATGTAGTGGTAAAATGGTAACTTCCTATTCACTGACAATCTTCAACAAATTAATGTCTGATGGCAGAATTGAACTCATGTTGGAGTCCAAATATCAAATTGAAGCAGTATATTTGTGTAACCCATGTCAGTGAATAAAAAGCCCAAGATCAAATAGGCCCATGATTCCTTAATTGAGGTATCAAATTGCAAGGGTCAAATTGGGTTCAAAGTTGGGTAGTTCACCATTACACACTCGCATTAGAAAATTGTCCAAGTCCGAATTTAAGGAAATGAATTACTGATTATCTATATTGGAGATGACCAAATTATTTTTGAGTGAGATTTGGGTACGCCGAGCGCACGGAAACACATTTCGTGCGCTTTAGAAATTTAGTATTATGGGTACGGGTACATTACTTTGGTCTAAAGAATATACTCCCTCCGTCCCATTTCAGATGGCACACTTTCCATTTTGGGTTGTCCCACAAAAGTTTGCACCTTCCAAAAAAAGCAAAAAGTCAAACACAATCACCCTTCCCCATTCACTTTATTTACAAAAAAACCACTCATACCTAACTCACCTAACATACTTTATCATTTATTTATTACCCATAAAATACCATAATACCCCTAAAAATTATCACTTTCTTAATCTTCGTGCCGAAAAGAGGTGTGCAGTCTTTTCCGGGACGGAGGGAGTACATTTTAATTAATAAAAGGTACATCATTTTATTCTAAAGATTTAATATATATATATATATATATATATATATATATATATTTTTTTTTTTTTTTTAAATAAAGGGTATACATTTATATACTAAAGGATATACAATTTAATACAAAATTCTAAAGGCGCACGGAGTGTTGTCCATGCGCACAGATACACACAATAATTTTCTTTAGAAAATAAAGGGTACACATCTGTATACTAAAGGATATACAATTTAACACAAAATTCTAAAGGCACACGGAATGTGACGCCCGAGTGCATAGGAGTTTTTGCATTATTTTAAATTTTAATGGCATAGGAGTATTATTTAAGGATATGTATGTCTTTTTAAGGTGGGTGTCTTAATCATTTTGATTTTGTTATGTTTTAATTAGTGTGTTTTGAGAAAATTGTGTATGAAGTAAAAATAGTAGTGTGAATATCCGCGGCCTATAAAATTTCTAAGGCAGAAACACTTTCTTTCTATATTCTTGTGAGACGATATCCTCCTCTCCACCTCGCCTCTGTCATTCGCCTATTCTTTATCGCCTACGGCGACCTTTGAGATATTCCTCGCGCACATTCGCCTCCTCCTACTCCTGCACCGCCCTACAACGCGGAAAGCGGCGACGAAGACGTCCTGACCTACCATATTGCTTTTCTTCTAGGCGCGCAGATGTCCCTTTTCCATCATCAATGATCGCTATTTTCTTTAGAAAAATATGAATCACACCCTCAAGTGTAAGAGATCAATTGTAGTGCGCGTGTGACCAAATTAAATTATCGAACCCACGAGATAGTGTTAGAGTGACAAATAAATCTAATATGACTATTTCTATTTAAGACAAACTCAAGTTTTATTAACAATTAAAAGTGAAAATAACAAATAAATAAAATAAGATACGCTAGAGAGAAAACAACCAAGTATTCCAAACAACCAAGTATTCCAAGATAAGAGACTGATAATGCTAAGGACAAGTCAGCTTAACCATGTGACAAATTATTCTTAACCCAAATTAATTACTTGTAAATATTTATAAGAGGATCATTAAATCTGGTTTGACCTCCTTGATGAGTAGAATTTAACACTTATAAGAGCTGCAAATTCTATGATCGATAAGGAATTAACTCTCTCTCTCTATAGGTATTTCATGCTAAATTCCCTTAAAGGTTAGAGCACTAGACTTCCTTTTCTAGGTACGCAATTATTAACCCCTTTTGTCTCCTTACTAATTAGTATCTCAAATTGATTGTCTAACACTCTTAGGAATTATAGGTCAATCCCCTAAGACTGTCATATGAAACAACAACTATCATGCAAAAATAAATAATCATATTCACTATCAATTAGTGATACCGTTAAGAATATTTAAAGGAATCAAAACTCAAAATATAATAATATGAAGTCTTAAAATATCTTCTTCATTAATAAAGAAATAAATAATTCAAGTGTTGGCCAATCAAATCACATAGCCAAAATTGTTTAAAGCCCTTACATAACTAAAAAGATACTTAGCTCATGGTGTTACAAGTAACAACCAAGTTTATGGAAAAAGACTTATCCATGAGTCTAAAAACTAGAAATAATAAAGTAAAGAAAAAAAATTTATTTGTTTGGTTCATCTTCTTCAACTCCGTCCTTTTCAGAATTCCCGTCTCTGATCAAGTAGACGAATACTCTTTTGAATCCTTTACAGATGGTGGATGGCGAATGATGGGTAGAAGATGAAAGACGGATATGATGGATTATGATTAGAGGTGGTAGTGGTAGAATAGGCTGTTTCTCTACGATTTTATATGGTGATGAGAATGAAGTATATATAGATGTGAGAATGGAAAAAGATAAGGAGTAAAAGAATATAGGATCTTGAAAAATCAAGAAAAATATAATTATGGAAGATATGGAGGGGTGTGAGATTAGGAAATAACTTGACCACCAAGAAAATAAGAAAAAAAAAAGTAATTTTCGAGATTTTTCGAATTCTCACCGACAGATGCACGAACTTGCAATTTTGAGCATAACATCTTCAATTAATTGGTAAAAATCTTCACAATCCTAGTTCTACCAAAAAGGCACTAGCCCATGATGTTACGAAGAACAATCATTGGTGTTGGATAGATCTTACCCGGATGTCTGAAAAATTACAAGATAAATTAGGAAACGAAATAAACCCTAGATGTGGACATCGTCGAGTCCTTCTCCGTCTTGAATCCTCCTCTTGGTTCTCCTCTTGATTCCACAAACGAATCTTCAAAGTGATGGATGGATGGGGGAAAAGATGCGGATGATGGTTGGGGCGTGATCCCCCCTTGTGGGGTGTTGTGTTGTTGTGACCTCTCTCCTCTCCAATATAATTTTTCAATGAATAATGATGTGACATCCTTTTTTATACTTGTGAGCTCTCCTTGTAGGTCTTGGAAAGGGCTCAAATTTAGGCATATGTCAAATTTGGTAAGAGACATGCGTTAAATTTGGTAAAAGAAATCTGGAATCAAATAAGGAAAGAAATATAAGGAGATAAATAAGGTAATTTTCGGAAATTCTCAGAAATTCTCGCCAACAGCTGCGTGACTTCACGATTCTGAGCATAACTTCCTCGTCCGACCTCCAATTTGAGTGATTTTTGCGCTCATGTGATTCTCTTTTCCTTGGCTTTCTTTTAATATAAAGATCTCACCAAAACTCCAACATTTGTAGGTGTAACAAGTCATGTAAAGTGAAACAGTCGTGCTGAGTAGAAACAGCTTGCGCGGCGTCACCATTTCGATCATAACTTTCTCGTTTGGAATCCGATTGAGATGTTCTTTATGCTAAAACGACCCTCTCTTCAATGGCTTTCTAACCATTTATCACACCTATATTTTAGAGCTCCACAAGAATACAGAATAATTACACAAGTTGGACGTGCGTTTTTCATCATTCTTGCACAAGTTGCACCTTTATTCCAACTTTGCACTTTTGATTTTTTTTTCATCTAAAACACAATAAAACACCTCAAGTGCACTTGATTCTCACATATAATGAATATAAGTCACTTGTGCTAATATATAACAACAATATTCATAAAAAATGTGTTCAATTGGACACTAAAACACGCTAATTTCCACTCTCCTCACAACTCTTGTAAATAAACCTCCAAATCTTCTGCAGAAATCAATAAAATCCAGCATTGAAAATTAAGCATATTCCATTATAGTCCCAATAGTTCTAGAATTCCAAAACTAAGTCCGAATGTTCTAAAATATACATTCGTTCATCAATAATTTTGGACTCGTTTGTATTACAAGTCTAAAATTCAAAGTCGCATGTTGGAGGCGGTTGCTATTAGGGGTGGGTAAAATCGGTATGCCAAAAATACTGATATCGTACCGAAAATATCGATATGGATTTTTCCATACCGATACCAAATTTTTCGTAAAATTATTCTCATACTGATACCGTACCAATATTGATTCTATACCGATTTTTGGTAAATACCAATTTATATCAAAATTTTGACATACTGTTTCATACCAAAATATCGGTATACCAAAAAAATTAATATACCGAGTCATATCGATTTTTTAAAAAAAATAATTAAAAAAAATATATATTCAAACACATTTTATATTATAATGATTGGACATGATAATTATTTAGATGATATTTATATCAAATACTAATTTATTAAAAAATAAGTACGGAGTATATAATTCTATTTATTATTTGTTACCCTATATTCTAATATTAAGCGTAACATATTTATATTTATAAGTATTAGAGTTTAATTATTTTCACACTATGACATTATTAAAAGGAAAAAGAAAATAAGAAAGAGGGAGAGATAAGAGTACAATAAGAAAATATGACAGTGTCATGTGAAAAAGCCAAACAAAGGCTTCAAAGAGGCCAAAGAAGTGTTCTCATGGAGAAAGAGCCTAAACTTCTAATTCAACTCTTAAAACAAGCCACTGGGAAAGTAATGATCCAACATCTGACCAAAGAAAACAATAAAATCTATCAAAAGCCATATACTAAGTAATAGCAATATAACAGAGTTAAATATTTGTTTGGTCCCGTAACTTTTTTCTTTTTAATTTTAGTCCCAAAAAAGATATTTGTTTATAATTAGTCTCATAACTTTAATTTTTCTTTAATTTTGGTCCAATTTTTATCGGATTTGCCACTTGTTGCCGGAAACCAACGAGCGATGCTGACGTGGCTAGTCCAATTATTTCTCAACCAACCAAAGATTGATGAAACTTAAGAAGAAGAATGAAGACAACATCAAAGATTGCAAAAACATTTATAGTCACCCCATACATAAACATTTTGCAATTTTTGGTGTTATCCTTCTTCTTCTTCTTAAGCTTCATCAATATTTGGCTGGTTGGACTCGTCATGTCAGCATCACTTGCCAATTTCGGAAACAGGTGGCAAATTGGGCGAAAATTGGACCAAAATTAAAGAAAAATGAAAGTTATGGACTAATTATAAACAAATATCTTTTTTGGGACTAAAATTAAAAAGAAAAAAAGTTATGGGACCAAACAAATATTTAACTCAATATAACATGGCTGCCTTCAAACGGCAAATCAGACTTAATAGCTTATCAAAAGCTTCGCTCAGACACTAATAGCCAGAATTCTTGACAAGGATGATCAAAACAAGTAACAATCCACAACCTCATCCTTAATCCTTAGTGAGATGCTAACAGCCGAATGTAACACAGTCGAAACAGTAGCAATAAGAATCAAAAGGGTCCATTCATAACCAATTGAACACAACAATCCAAACCCCATGGAAAAAAGCAATAATGCTACAACCTCAGTAAGATATTATATTCTACATGAACCAGGAGTGAATAAACTCAAACCAAGAATAAAAAGATGGGTTATCAAGTTTAAATGTGTTGCATAATTACACATATACTTGATAATAAATTTTATATGTTATTATAAAATAAAAATGTATTTAAATAAAAGTTTAAAATACATATAAGCCATTTGTTCTTAAAGTTAGATATATAAATTTTAATAATAAAAAATGTACTACTAAAAAATATATTATATATAATTAAAAAAATTAAAAAATATATAAAAATTTCGGTATACACGATACGATAAATGATACCGAAATACCGAAAATATTTTTCGGTATATCGAAATACTGAAATTTTTTAAATATGTTACCGATACCGTATCGAAATTTTCGGTACGGCAACCATTCCGTACCAAAAAATTCATTATACCTAAATTTCGACATTTTTCGATAATTTTCGATATGACAAGTTTTCGATATTTTTCCCACCCCTAGTTGCTATAGTTCGTAAACACATGAGTACAGAACAATTTCGTCTTATAAGAAAATGTGTTTACTTCTTGACTCAACTTTACAAAAATAATTCATTAGCCATTTTAAATACTATCCCTATACCCAACATTAATTCTACCCATTGTCATTCCCATGAAACACTCTGACCGACCTATACCCTACTATTGCCATCCCCGAGACACCAATTAGACCTATCTTCGTATACATGTATATATATCCCTTAAATAACAAAAAGGCACACCTTCTTCCCTTTTGGAGGGAAAGAATTGTATAGAAAATAGGATAATTCACGAATAATCAATTCCAATAAATTGATCAAATCATAATTCCTCATTCTCATCATTAACCAATCAACTTGGTTGTCGATGAACATGTTTCCATGGGTAACTTTATATTAATTTTCAGTGTTTTGATCCTGAGAAAATTCATCGATTAATATGGTAGTTATGTGTTTCAATGCAACTGCAAGATCAAGTGATACAACTTAAATTAACAAAAAAGAAGGATTAAAAGATTAACCACTCTCCGAGCGAGTGTAAGCTCCCAAAGGAGTGGGGGGAATGAGAAACTAAATAACCTCACAATAATTATCTATGATCTATGCCTTGCCAGCAGAAACAACAAACATTTAAATGGAATGGAAATGAGTGGAGACGTGGATCTCACATGTAACCAACTTGTACCCTTGTGAATAGTGGGCCTTCAACTCTTGATGGGCCTCTAGATTGCCCATATGGTGTGTTGAGTTCAATTCTCAATTCTTAGCCAAATTAATTAGATGATCTGTATAACCTAATTAAATCACCTTCATATATATAGTCATATAACACCTTCAAGAATAGATTGAAGTCATTTTTATTTTTTTTTGACCAAGCAAAAGTTTATTAAATTATGAAAATGTGTAACATAAGCACAAGGGGTGCTTCATCCCTCACAACCCAACATACGCCACAACGATACTATTTTAACATACACAGAATTTCGTGGGCATTTTAACCACTCCAAAACATTAGCATTACGAAACTCCAACAACTTAGATGAGAGCCATGACCAAGATCTTTCTTTAGACTCGTAGACAATCTTCTTTACATTCAAAGGGTGTCCACTGAAGATCAAATTATTCCTATAACTCCACATTGTCCAAGTCACCGCGATCCATATCATTGAGGCTATGAGAACTCCTTTCCTGCAATCCAAATTTTCACCATGTTGGAGGAAATTAATGATGGGGTGCTCTTGAAGTACCATATTCACACCTAACCAAATGTAAATTTGATGCCAAATCTTCCAAGCTACATCACAAGTGAAAAATAGATGAGACACAGTTTCATATTCCATGCAGCCCCACGAGCAACGCATATGTCCAGGGTCTGAAATTATTCCATTTCGATTGAGTTTGTCTCTAGTTGGTAATCTCTCATGTAGCAACTTCCAAATGATGGCTTGAAATCTTCTTGGAGCAAAACAATTCCATAACCTGTTAAATGCTAAATTTGTAATCTCCATTTTGGTATCAACCTATTGCCTCTTTTCGTTCTTCAAGTATGCACTATTTATTGTAAATAGGCCATTCGAGGAATGTTTCCACCACCATATATCTTCAACATCATGTTTGATAACAACCCTGCTAAGACAATCAAGAAGTTCGTTAGCATAACTAGATTCTCGTATCCTTAGTTCTCTTCTCCACTTAAGGTCTCATTGCCACCCTGTATCATCCCAGAAACCCACCTCACCAACTCTCGCCTCTCTTCGCAAACTTAGACTATATAGCCTTTGAAATCTCACGCTAAATGCAGTATCCCCAAATCAAATATCTTTCCAAAAAAATGTATTTTTTCCATTGCCCACAATCCTATTAATATCATTATGTATTCCACTTCCCCCCTAAATATATATTACAAATATCTCTCCACCACCCCGAAAATAATTTGGTGTTCCCAACCCCCCTTCTTCTAGCCTCCTCTCTACTTATACTAATCCTAGCTACCGAGTCTAAACCACCATATCTAGAGTGAATAACTCGAGCCCATAACCGATGAGGTTCATTAACAAACCTCCATATCCACTTGCAAATAAGTGATTCATTAAACTGCCCCAAGTCACGAATTCCTAGCCCCCCAGATTTCCTATCTTCGCATATTGTTTCCCAGCTAACCCAGCAAATTTTGTCTCTTCCCTCACAACCCCCCCCCCCCCCCAAAAGGAAGTTTCTTTGGATAGAAATAAGTTTTTTGATCACTTTCTTTGGTATACGATAAAAAGAAAAATAAAAGATAGGAATAGATGAAAGAACAGACTGAATCAATGTAATTCGCCCACCAAAAGAGATGTGTTTGTTATTCCACTTCTCAAGTCGTCTCCTAACTCGTTCCACCAGTTTCAACCAAGATGAACTCTTCCAGTGATTTATTCCCACATTGAGACCCAAATAATGCATAGGTTGCTGTCCAATTTCACACCCCAAGTAATGTGTCATTTCCTCCATCAATTCCAAGCCAACATTAATCCCCAATAGACAACTTTTATTAAAATTGACTTGTAAGCCTGAAGCCATTTTAAAATTCCTCAAAATGTATTTAATAATTCTAAGATTTTCAGACTTACCTGAGCATACGAACACCGTGTCATCTGCATATTGTAAGTGAGAGACCACAATCTTATATTTCCCAATTGTAGCACCTTCAATCCATCATTTTTTCACAGCTTCCTTGACTAAGTTATCTAAACCTTCAACAGCCAATAAAAACAAGAAAGGCAACAGTGGATCTCCTTGTCTAAGACCACGCTCTAGTTTAATTTCTTCAGTTGGACTACCATTAACTATTATCGAAGCTGAAGTTGTCGAGATATGTTAAGCACGAAAATTCGCGCTTTTCATAGGCCGTTTTTCATATGATTATTGCATAATTTTAGCATTGTTTGTGGAGTTTATAATTTATTTTTATAATTTCTATGACTTCACGGATATTGTTGAGATTTTGCAGAATTTAGAACTATTTTGAAGTGATATTAATAAGTATTAGAAAAAGAGTTCAAAAGAGGGAAAGCAGGTCGAAAATGGGTGAGAGGAGAGTCGAGTCGCGTGGTTGGAGGTAATAAGCATATTAATGATCACGGTAACTGATTGAATTGAAAAGCATTAATCTTCTTTGCCAAGTCATTCATGCCACGCAAACTGGACTTGGAATGGAACAAGCAAGCCATTTAAAATTGTGGGCCCAAGCATGAAGAGATATTGTAAAATAATTTGATGCCCATCACATGTGGAGAACGGAGATCCATCGCATAAGGCCCACAACACACGCATACTCCTGGGGGCGAAAAAAAACACGCCACGACACACGTTTTTGGCAGCGAACAGAACAGAAAAAAAAGAAAAAAAAAAGAGAACCGAAACAGAAGCAGAACAGACGCATCGCGACTGCACGCGAGAAAAATCCATCGCACTCCATTCCCACTTCATCAAAAATTTCACCCATTCACTCTATCATTCATGTGTGTGCCATTCAAGGAGGGGAGATCATACAATTGGAGGAGACGGAGAGAAGAGCATCAACAATTCTTCAACCCAGGGTTTTTAATTTCAAACTCAATTTCTGTCCAATTAATATGAATTGTGATAAGACTATTCTTACACCCATGGAAGTTGCTTGTAACTCCATGGGGTAAATACTTTTTGTAGTTCTAGGGCTTAGATGGATTAAGTTGCTTTTTAATTTGATACTTGATGATGTTTCAAAACTTATAAAATATTTATTTGCTTTTTCTATGATATTCATTGAGACTATTTAATTTAATTTGTATAACGTTTGTGGTTATTTCATGATATTGACCAATACTTGAGATAATTATAACTTGTGTGCATGATTGAATTATTTGGTTATTTTGTATAAGTTAAAGTAATTGACTTGATTCTTTAGCTTATTAGACATAGAAATTGTGATGGGTATTATTGATATTGATGAATTGTAATATTAGTAATATTCAGGAAATTAGGTAATAAAATTATAGTACCTAAAAAGGGAACACGTATTAGTTCTAGTACCTGACAAGGGAGAGAATAATTTAGTAAGTACCTAGAGAGGGAGATAAGATTATAAACCTAGAGTCCTAGGAGATGAACCAGATAAATTACTAATTTGCTTAGACCAAATAAGTGGATTAGTAGAGTTTAATGACTCTTCCATAAGTACCTATAGGAATTGAACCCGACCATCAAAGTGTTGAATTAATTAGCTTAATCCAGAACCCCTGGAGCTACTATTTCTCATTCTTGAATTTTCGTATTTTATTTAATTGCTCTTATTTAATTTTGCAAGTATTAATTAGTTTTAAAAATCAACAAACAATTGAATTTTTCACATATCTTATTTAGTTTAGTAATTTTAGAAAATAAGTAGTTTGTCGTCCTTAGGATTCGATATTAAAACTTGGTTGCCTGCTGCTACAGTCGATATCCCTACACTTGGGGATTTATTTGTGTGCACTCAAAAACACGCAACAAGATACACTCCATCATCCATCTCCTCCATGTGTTGTTGAACCCCATATGAGCCATTACTTCATCCAAATAATTCCATTCAACTGAGTCGTAAGCCTTGGCAAAATCGATCTTAAAAATGAATCTACTCAACCTCTTCCGTTTTGCTTCATCTAATATCTCATTAAGAACCACAATTCCATCAAGTATTTGGCGACCCCCAATGAAGGCTGATTGATTTTCTGATATTAGAGAGTCCATCACCTTGCTTAATCTTCTTGCTAATGTCTTTGCCAAGATCTTGTAGAGACAACCTATCAAGGATATAGGGCGGAAATCATCTAGACTGCAGCAATTTACCTTTTTCGGAATGAGAACGATGAAGGAGGGATTAAGGCCCTTTACTAGCCTGCCATTCTGAAAATCATGCATCATTTCCATTATTTCTTCCTTGAGTATATCCCATTGATCTTTAATAAATCCAAAAGTAAACCCGTCTGGTCCCGGGCTACGGTTAGATTCACAAGACCATATTGCAGCTTTAACTTCCTCTTCTGTAAAACAAGCTGTAAGCATTTGATTGCTACACTCATCAACTCTCTGTGGTATCAATGACCAAGACATACTGATACACGAACGGCGGTTGGTTTCGAAGTGCTTTAAGAAGTGATCTCGAGCTCCATTCTTCACCCCATCTATTGATTTTGTCCATATTCCATTGAAGTCATTTGAAATGATACTAGCTCGTTCACAAAATAAGTAAACTCTTTCCCTTGTTTGTTGATCTCTTTAACACCCTTCCTGAAGAAATTAAATCATGGCACTACAAAGCAGCATATTCGAATGGTGATATGTGTCATATCAGCTAGAAAAATTGCTTTCTGCTTGAGAAAGACCTGCCATAAACACCCAAGAAACGAGTTAAGTTTGTTTCTTTATTCAGACGTACAACACAGCATGCATATCGATCTGGTGAGGTTAACTACCTTTCTGATACGTTCATTATTATAGAGACGAGCATAAGCACTATCACCGCCAAAAATTAATTTTGGGCGGTACAGTATCTGAGATTTCGTTCAATCTGTATGCGATTGTCTCAAAATATTAGTGTCAGTCTGTACAAATACAACGCAAGAAAAATTACAAAATATTCTTAATAGTCAGAAGCAGATGATTAAGAGAAATTAAGAACATCTTTGAGGTATTTAGAAATATCTTAATTTCTCAAGCTTCATAATAATTTCTACACTGCTAGCTGGCATCAGGACCATAACAAAAGTATATTATGAACTTAAGCTCACTTAGACTGTATACAAATGAATGCTCTGCTAGATTTCTTATGAGGAGGGAGAACCACAAATTACAGCTCACAATCTCAAAGAGCATTTCTAAAAATAGAGGGAAAATAGAAGATCGGCGTTGTTTGGACATTATAACAGAACTTGTGAGTTTCTGATAACCATGAGAAAGACCAAGTGCCATAATTCTTTCAAAAATTTATTTGACTCTTATTTTCAGTTGCTTCAATATTTAATTGTAATGAAGAGTGTTATGCTCATCAGGACTGAAGAAAAAAAAAATGCAGCTCAAACATTCCATAGATTTAGATTTTTTATTTTTTCTTTGAGCTAATTAGCTAATACATAAAGATTTATTTGAATCTTCTTCATGTGAGTTACTGAATTGTATGATAGTCCAATCCGAATGCCTCAAGCGCACGCCTTTGGCACAGAGTTTCAGCCATGTCAATGTACCTGCAATTGCTCAACACTTGTTCAGAAGAAGAAAAATTAAGGGGGGTTAGTAGCCACTAGCTATCTTGCACTAACACACACAAACAGATATGACTTCCATCATAAATCAATGAACAAAGAATTGGTGAAAAATTTAGTTACTTTCGACTCACTCATTTCCTCCATAGTATCTAGCCTTCACTGTACTTGTTAGTCATAACTGAACCAACTGCTTGCATCAGACAGAGAAGTGAAGTTTTCTCAAGTCAAGTCGTCACTATCATATGCAATATAAATCCCAATCATTAACACCCAATCCCAGAAACAAGACAAGATAGGCAAAAGAGAGAGAGTGCAGGGCAACCGCCTAATCCAATGCGTCTCGGAAGTATAACTCCAGCACAGCATATGAACAAGCCAGCACCACTGGGGGCTACGACCCTGTACACAGTTATCATGTTTTAGCTGAGAGATCCACTCATTATCAATACAATTACACAAATCTTGAAAGAAAATGATAAAACTTAAGTTGAATTGTGTACAATTCATGGTAGAAATGATCCTTGATTTTAACTTCCCAATCCATCACTGTTCATTTGAAGCTACTTAAAAAACTTGAATAAGAACATGGAAAGGTTCAACTGGACAACATTATAATGGAAAGTCACCATTCCAGATAACAAAATGAAAAGAAATTCAAATCAAAATCCACACCGCATCATCTATTGCTACAAATGCAAAGAAACTGTGGTAACTGCGGTCTATGACTGCCTCAGGAACATGGTGAAGAAATTCTCCTGGCGGAAGAATTTGAGAGGAACCGGTGGAAGGCGAAACACAAGAGATTTGACCTTCGTCATTCCAGGAAGTATCATAGGTTGAACACCCATCCAATCATACTCCTTCGGTCTCCTTATCCTTTTCTTCCTCTTCTTAATCTGCAGAATTTTCTTTTTTGCAAGATCCTGTTCAACACCCTCCCTGCACTCTAAAAGATCACAAACGTAAACGTCTAAAGACATAGATATTCGACGGACATCCACACCGTCATCACTCCGACCTCTCCCTTCTAGGGATACTTTCATAATGCACAGGGTAACTCTACCACCATCTTCACCCAAAACAGCAGCGCCCCCACCCACGACAGCTGATATAGTTGATAACCCCGGGTATGTATAGTAACATGTAACTTCATTTCCACCTACATCATTACGGGGGTATCTTTCTCAATGCTGACAATGTTGAAACAGGAATTCCAACCCAAACAACAAATGTCTTGTCCAAGAAGAATAAAGCCATGAAGAGGCATTTGCATCCGGCCTATACCAGAAAAGCTACGCCATTTCTCCCAACTTCTTTCATTTACGATGTGCTAAGATCAATGGAAAGCATATCTTTTCCATCCGATAGTATGAAAATGGTATGCTGGTCGATGAATGCAAACGATATGATCCAAATCTGAGTAAGTTCCTCAGGATCAGGATACCTCCTCTCATCATAGAAGCTAGGATTGGGAAGCATTTCAGTACATTTCCCCGAGTTGGGGTCAAACGTCTCAAAATTGAAGTGAAAATCATGGTTACCCGGCGTAATCACAGATGAAAATATAAGAATCTTTCCATCGGGTGTTGCATAACCTTTAGGGTAACTCTTGTTTCCCTGCATCCGGCAAACCCTCCGCATCATACTTTTCTCCAAAGTGAAATCCACAAACTTTGATGATGGTAAATCAAACTTGTACACTGATTGGCCCCTATACCCAGACCTACGGTGCTTGGGCCCCATGTAGGGATCACAATGATCGAAAGCGTACAAGGTGTTTTTTAACACACAAAAACCCAAAGAATAATCCAATCGAATTTTAGAAATCTCCCCAGCATTTAAATCGACAACACATAGATAGTTAGCATTGTCGGTTGAAAAAAGAATACAAACTCTTCCACCGGGGATGTTAGATGATGGTATTGCTTCCTCAACGCTAGTTTCAACCTCCATAGTTGGGAGAAAGAGCATATCTTCTTCTGACATTGCTCCGAGTCGTGTGAGTTCCGCAGGAGTGGTTTCAAGGTGAAATGGTCAAGTTGCGCTGGAATTTGTAGGCGGGGCGAATGGAATAGTATTGGTATAAGGGGAGGTAAGTCATATCTTCCTCAGGCTTAGAACATTCATAATTGAACATTTAAGTGATTGAATGAGAAGAATCAACTTATGATTATAGTACCTTAAGTGGTAAATTTGTGATTGCTTCTAATCCACAAGTTAATGAGAATTATTATAAAAGGTTTGCATATCTAGCTCAAATCTTAACTAGAAGTATGGTTAGCCTTGCTCATCTTCTCAAGTGCATTCTACATCCATTCCATTAGTCATTTGCTCCTACTTGATCATTTACTTAGCTATTTTACATTCTAGTTATTTGAATAGAATCTAAAGCATTAGTTTAAATACCAAACACTCAATCATATTATCTTTACAAAGCATAAATAATTGATGAATAATTCGGATACTAGCCAATGTTTGCTTTCCCTTGGGACGACAATCTTATAAATTTTGCACTTGATCACGCGTATACAACAGCGATAGAGTACACTTGCTCTTGTCATTTTACCAAAAATGCGACTAAGTTCAAGAGACGCCACAATCAAAGAACAAACATCTTTGGAAGACGTCAAAAGAAAGATACAGAGGAACTTCATTGAGGATCCTCTAGCCTAGTGGGGCAAAAACGATCCTAAAGCCTCTCTCAAAGTAAAATAAGGAAAGGAGCATGAGTTCGTGAGAAACAAGCCTATCCTGATGAATCAAGAAGATCGAAAGGACATGCAGCAAATACTTAAGGAACATCTGGACTTTAAGTTGATATCCCCAGGAGTATTTCCATATAGCAGTCCAGGATTTCTAGTCAAAATCATGGAGAAGTCAAGCATGGAAAATCGAGACTTGTGATCAACTACAAAGGGATCAACAATATCTTGGAGTTCGATGGATACTACAAACTAAGTAGGGAACACTTGGTCAACTGTATCAAGAATGCCAAGGTATTCTCAAAGTTCGATTGCAAATCTGGGTTCTACCAGATTATGATGGAAGAAGGGAGCAATAAGTTCACAGCCTTCTCCACACCTCAAGGACATTATATTTGGAATGTCATGCCTATGGGATTGGCAAACGCACCCCAGATATACCAAAGGAAGATGGATAATCTTTTCAAAGATTATTTCTCATTCATTTTTGTTTATGTGGATGACATCCTCATAGCCTCAAAGAGCATAAAGGAGCATTTAGCGCATCTGGAAATATTCTCAGAAGTGTGTCACAAGGAAGGATTGGTGCTTTCTGAAAAGAAAGCAGTAATAGCAACAAAGCAGATCGAGTTTCTTGGAGTAAAAATCGATGAGTCCGGAATTATTCTACAACCACACATTGTAGAGAAGGTTCAGGAATTTTCTAAAGATCTTAAAGACAAGAAACAACTCCAAAGTTTCTTAGGAGTTGTCAACTTCGCTGGAATGTTCATCAACAGTCTAGTACAATACAAAAAGGTGTTTAGTCCCCGATTGAAGAAAGATGCCAAATTCAAATGGGAGGAATCACACCGAGAAATGGTTAAGCAACTAAAGGAGGTTTGCAAAAACCTCCCGAAGTTAGCCATTCCAAACGACGAGGATGATCTGGTACTATATACAGATGACAGTGACTATTGGTGGGCAGCGGTTCTAACTAAATCCACCCCAGAAGGAGAAGTGTCATGCAGATACTATAGCGGACTCTTTGCGAAGAATGAAGCAAAGAGATGGCACATCAATGAAAAGGAGTTCTTTGCGTTTCGGAAAGCGTTCAAAAAGTGGCCGCTATTTCTTCTCGCAAATAAATTTATCCTTAAAATTGATAACACAAGTGTCAAAGCCATTTTAAAAAATAAAATTGAATCAAAACCAGAAAAAGCTAGACTATTAAGATGGCAAGCAGAATGCCAATATTATGATTTTAATATTGTCATTATTAAATCTGTTGATAATGTTTTAATAGATTTTCTGACAAGAGATGGAGGGAGGTGAGATAGACTCCATCCTGATCGCTTCAAGACACCTGATAAACAACCTCGAGTTGCTTAAAAGGGAATTCGAGAATCTGGTGCTCAATCCTGGGCTTACCGGAAAAGTACAAGAAATCGATCGGACCAAAGTATCTAATCGCATACGAGATTGTATTCGCAATAATGCGGGTCTGTTCGAGAAAATACAAGAGCCACTCCTCCGGGCTGTTGATAACAACAAAAAAAAAAGTAGTTGAGAACGGGGCTCTAAACCCGGAGCAGGGGATTCAAATACCCCTGGCACAAGTTCTAAACTGGAATCTCCGAAAGGGAAACCAAACCAAGAAAAAGTCGAGACTCTTGAGTCACATCTTGAGCCTTCGAGTCAACCCAGCACCTCTGGGGTTAAAGAGGGAGAGATCAATCTTAGGCCTATGACGGGCACTGTTAAGATTGGTATTAACTTGTCTGATTTTTCTCATTGGCAGGAATATCAAGCTAGTTGGGAAAAATTAAATATCAGACAAGGAATCCGTTCGGAGAAATACCGAATAGATATATCTGGGGAATATCCCCGAATCTGGATGAGAGAGGGCTCAAGTCCAAATGATGCAAAGCAGTGGTATGATTTTGGGGCTTTAGCCTCCATATATACTGTTGCACCAAGTTTCCCAGAACTTTCAAAACTACCAGACTGGCTAGGAAAGTCAGTTGTGAAGTCGTGGGAAAACAACATAACTCTATCCAGAGGAGATATATTTGAGTTTTACTTCACTAGCCAGAACCAGTTGGGAAAGGCAATCACAAAACTTTTCATTTCATCAAGCTTAGAAGACCTGATGTTTCAGCATCAAACAAAATCAAAGAGTCTTCTGGAAATGAACCAATCCTGGTTTCTACTTATTCCGAGGATCAAATCTCGACGCGAAGAGCGAGAGGTTTGTGAACTTAGCCGCATTTCTAGTGAAATGTCAAGAGTAAGTGTACTCTATCGCTGTTGTATACGCGTGACCAAGTGCAAAATTTATAGTATTGTCGTCCCAAGGGAAAAGGTAAACTCAAGTTGTATCCGGATTTTCCATTGATTTATGTTTTGTAAGGATTATCAAGATAATGTTTTGATTTAAGAACTATGATTACTCTATCAATTAACTAATGAACTAGACAAGCAACTAATTATAACAAATATCAATCAAATCAAGTAGCAAGAAGAAATGGAATGGATGAAGTGTATCTAAGAAGAGAGCAAGGCTAGCAACATCATGGTCAAGGTCTTATGTAGACTTCACACTCACTCAAGCATTGATGACTTTCAAGTTATGATACTAAGGGCAATCACAATTGTACCCCTAACCCCTATGGCCAAGGTGATTAGGTTCTCAACTCTTTTACAAGTTTAAATCTCCTAAGATTGTCTTACTCTCAATTCCCTCATGGGTACTATGATCATAAGTTGGTTCCCCTCACTAGTTCATCACTAATGTTCTATCATGAGGTTCTAAGCACTTGGAGGGAATGGCTTTCCTCCCCTCATACTAACCAAGTCACCTAATACAATCAATGATTCAATTAAACCACCACACATAATATTGGAATGGCCATCCTAACACTATGCATAGAGAATTTAACCACACACATCATGCATCAAATGAGAATAAGCATTCATGATAGAAAGTAATCATAACAATCAATTCATCAAGCTTTAATAGTGCAAAAATCTACATATTTCCTAACCAATCATATTGCTAGCCTCACTTGAGGACTAGCCACAAATATTCATTGCCAATTGGCTACAATCCAATACAAGCTCCATATAAGCAATATAATGAAGAAAGTAGCAAAATAAAAGAGATTGAGCTTCCCCTTGAAGGTAGTCTCCTTCTTCCTTGATCATGCCAAATTCTTCAAACAAATCTGATTTTCTCTTCTTAGATGATGGAATGGATGGATGTATGGATGGATTTATGAAGATCAAGGTGAATTGATGGATTTAGATGGTGTAGATGGATTGTGGATCTAGTGTGTGAGGAAATGTGGTGTGGATTGTGTGTAACTGCTCTCAATCTGATCTAATGTGAATCTCCCTTTTCAATTTCGCACCAATCATGGTTTTATATCACTTATGGACCTTCTAGAAGCTTCCGGAACATTCTGAAATTTTCACAGGATTTTGCACCTACACGGCCCGTGCTGCAGTACACGGCCCGTGTAGGGCACACCTACTTCGGCGTTTTTGTGCGTGCTTCCGGACACGGCTCGAGCTGCAATACACGGCCTTGATCATGGCCGTGCAGCACTTTCTGACGATAATACACGGCTTCTTCTTACAGGGCCGAGCTCCGCACACAGGGCGTGCAGCAGCGCACGGCCCGTGCACCAGCGCACGGCCGAATCTCTGGCCGAGCAGCGTGTTCTGATGACATTACACGGCCAGCTGCTACAGGGCCGTGTTCCGCGCACGGCCCGTGCAGCTGCATGGCCTATTCTTCGTCTCTCTTTCACTCCCGACTCCGTTTTTGTCCGTTCCATGACCTGTTTTACACATATTTAAGCTCATTTACACAATTCTATCAGTTCGTACCACTTTCCTCAAAATAACAATAACTCCACCAAACTTAACACAAATACGGATAAAAACATCCGAAAATACACACATAAAGACACTAAAACCTAGGTGAAAATGACGACAATCAGTTTGTATGCCTGCATTCAAGCTATGGATCAGGTAAAGTACTCATTCAAGCTCGAACAAAAATCTATGAATGGGTCTTTTCTGTTAAACACTTTAACAGAAAAGAAGACAGTGTTCGCCGAAAAGGCCTTCGAAGAAAAATGAGATCTTCTTTGGAGAAACAAGATACCGGTGAGTAAACAAACTCATCGAAAATATTATAACATGGCCCACTTTGGGCAGTGGACAAACAAGATATGCACAAGCTGTTCTACCTAAATAGAATCGGAGTTTGGAAAAGGAGTAAGGTTGAGTAGGGAGAATAAGAATTGTCGAACCCCCTCCAGTTAAGGATACACGTGGAAAAAAGAGGGTAAAACCTCTTCAAAACTCCCAAGAGCCAGATGACCCTTTGGACACCCCTGGAGACAAGTGACTCTACAAGAAGGGTAAGAGTAAAGAGACCTTTCGAAAAGATAAGGGTCATGTGACCCTTCAAAAGAGGCAAAAGACGAGTGCAGGACAGCTGCCAACAATAATGGATGGAATGACGTAAGCAGTGACGCCAGTATAATGACGTAAGCAGTGACGTCAGTAAAAATAAAGAGGCTTGAAATCCAGAATTCACATTCGAAAGCCTCTATAAATAGCAGAGCTGAGAAAGCAGAAGGCATCGACCATTCCCCTCTGTTTTCTCTCTAAATAAACATTGAATTAGTTTTCCTTCTTTTCTTATATGAGTGTTTCTATTTCAGCTATCATAAGTAGCTAGAAGAGTCTTCTCCTCTTGTTTAGGTAGTATGAGTGTGTAATAATATTTCCATTCAATAAATAAATAATCTTGGGCTTCTGCCCTCATGTAACCTTCCAATTTTCTGCAACGTCCTTAAATCTTCATATTTTTCGACGAGAAACAGTAGCAGCATTATGTACACCTAGCGTAGAAAACGAACCAGGGTTGTGCTGAGGTTCGCTGAAGGAACGGGATTGAACCATCACACTGCGAGGCACGTGGTTGGCTGTGATGAGCAGCTGTAAAACCTCCCGGATACTCGGTGGATCGACGGTCAAAAAAGGTACTGTTATCGTTACAAGTTAGTTAAATACGATATTAATATTGTTTAATTAATATACGGAAGCATGATGGGTCTGATATGGTCGTAATGGACTATGTCTATTTTGAAAAGTAGAAAGTAATAAAAATTTGACGAAATAATGATATGATATTAGTTAATTAGGGCTGAAAATTCTTAAAAAACCTGTTGAAGGACTAAAAAGTTGAATTCTGCAAAGTTAGTGGACTAATTTCAAAATTGAGTTATATTATTTTCAATAACTTGTTGGTCACCTGCTATAGCAGGTCAAAGGACCAAAAAATTGAGATTTGTAAAGTTAATGGACTGTTTTCAAAATCAAGAAAAAGGATGGACTAATTTCAAAATAAGGGTAAGTTAATGGACGAAAAAAACAATTTTCCCAAAAAAAAATCTTTTTTTTAAATAATAAAATTTACCAATGGAATTCAATCCGCTAGTAGTTACCAATGAATTGAAAACAAAAAGTTACATCTTCTTTTCCTCAATGGAATGCAAATGGATTTATGTTTTTATCACCGAATTTATGTTTTTGCAAAGGATTATAATTGAAAAAGTGAAAAGTCATAGGACCGTATATGACGTAAAAGGACTAATATTAAAAAGCAAAGAAAATTAAAGGACGAAAATTGATTTTAATCAAGGTTACAGGTACAAATTTGAGTTTTTCTCATTGATATCTGTATTTAGCTATGCTATAGAATCTATCGTTCTGAGAATTGAATCACAATAATTGCCGGAAATTAAAAGTAAAGCTCTTAAATCAGGTGGGCTAGCTCACTTGGCCACTGGGCTCCTCACTAAAGTGAGTGACTCAATTTCAATTTCCTTTGAGAACGAATAGGGTGGAGTTACAAGGAGTCTTGGAGAAAAAAAAAAGAAGCTCTTAAATTATTTATTAATTTATTTATTTATGGGATTATTTCTGATAGGTACGCGTGTATATAACCTAATTACTAATAAATACATTGATCTCAACGTCTATTTCTTTTTCCAACTTTATCCTTATTTACAAAGCTGAATATTTCAACGTTTTTACTTAACACTAGTTTCATTGAACACTAATGTACACTAAATCAAATAAAAATAATGGGTGAGAGATTTAAGGATAATTATAACAACTCTATTTTCAAATTAATTAATTACGTATTTTTTGTTTCTTTTTCAAAGATGCACACTAATGTACATTCGTAGGGTTCTTCAATTTAATTGCGTATAATCTGTTTCTCTCTAAGAATGCACACCAATGTACTTAAAAATAGTTTCAATCATGTATTTTTCGTTTATTTCTCAAAGATGCACACTGATGTATATTCCTAGGGTTTTTCAGTTGAATCATGTATTTTTTGTTTCTCTCTCAAGAATGCACACTAATGTACATTAGTATGGTTCTTCAATTTAATTGTGTTTCGTTTCTCTCTCAAAGATACACACTGATGTACATTCGTAGGGTTTTTTAGTTTAATCACGTATTTTTTGTTTTTCTCTCAAGAATGCACACTAATGTACATTAGTAGGGTTCTTCAATTTATTTGCGTATTTTCAGTTGCTTTCTCAATAGAATGTACACAAATGTACATTCATATAAATAACGTACAATGCACACTAATTTACGGATAGATATAGGTATTATGGGAAAAACAAAATATAATTTTGTATTTATCGGTAATTTTCTGAAGCGAATGTATCGCTTAGTAATTTTTAAATATCTTTTGTATCTACTATTTATTGACCATTTATTTATTTATTATTAAGAAGTTAGGTTTGTTACAGTAAATTACATAAGTTTGATGTGTAATATAGTATAATCGACTATTTCAGACCATTTATATATAATTCTGTTAAAACAAAGAAGAAAGCAAGAGAAAGAGTGTATAATTAGAAATGAAGCTGCATGGTCTTTCAAATTATTTCTGGCCAGACCGCCCTAGTTGCCGCCTCCACCACCACCACCACGGAGAAGATCACGGACTAAATTGATCACGGTAGCGGCCAAACCGCTCGAGTTATCGTCCAGGCCCAAGGCAGTGAGGAGAGCGCGCAACGTATCATCTTGTAAGAGGCGCGTAGCTTCACAGAGTTGTACGTTGATGATGATGAATATCACCAACATAATGCAAATGCGCTGCTTCATCACAATTGTACCTCCCACCATTTCTGATTCCTTCACTGTAATTATAAAAACCTGGGGATAATTTCATATTTAGTCAAGTAAGAATTGTTTAATGCCAAAAAGGTCCCAAAATTGGCAGATTTAGTCTCATAGGAATTTTTTATCTAAATTGTTAATAGTTGACGAAATATTCTGAACCATTAATGAGACCAAAACGGATTATGTCTATTTTGAAACACAGAAAATAATATAAATATGGTAGTTTATAATAATATAAGTTAATTTGAGATGAAAATTTTCGATTATAATATTCTTATGGGACCAAAACCGCTAGCTATGAGATCAGTATATTCCTACGGGACTATAATTAAATTGAAGGAATTCTTATGGGACCAGATGTGAAATTTTTCCTAAAAACCTGCTTCTTTAATATCCGAATTAAATCATAGATGCTGCTCATATATATACTCCAACCTTTACCAAAACTTGACTTTTTTTTCTTTTTATATCAATCTCAATCAACTCAAGTTGACATTTAGTATTTAATTTTTTTTTAACTTTACTTTTGAGGGTAGTTTAGGGATTTTATTTTAAAAATAAATAAATTATAGAATATGTTAGGTGTTAAAACGGGAATTGCACTTTAAATTAATGTGTTTTGTAAAAATATTATTTAAGTGTGATTTTCTTTAGAAAAAAAAAATTGTGTAGTTGAGGTTGGTATTGAAGAATAAAATACGAGGCATTTTTTATATGACCAACTCATATTTTTGTGAAGACCTTGTCATCATACATTTTAATTTTACAAAATTATTCTTTTATACATGAAAAATTACTCGTTAAGTGATGAACTATTACTCTTTTAAATAAAAAATATTAATCATCTCAACAAGCATATAAAAATTCACAATATATCAAAATTTGAGAAATTAATATTTTTTTTATTTAGAAGTGTAATAGTTCATCACTCCAAAAAATAATTTTTCTTGTCCTAAATAGTAATTTTGGTAAATTAGGGTGTAAGGTGAATCCAATTGACACAATTTGGGAAATTGTTTTTTAAGAGTAATTAAGGGTAGTTGATATTTTAGTACACTGTGTTCACAATCCGTCAGTTTTAGGATAGGGCGGCGCTATTGCCACCCGATACTTTATTAAGAGCACTCGATTTTTAAAAAATTTAATAATGAAATGTCTATTATACCCCACTTCTAATTTATACTCTTACTCCAATTAATCTACTCCTTCTGGCCACTTACAAGGTATCTATTTCACTATTCCTGGCGTCCACTTCAAATGTATCAATTTCCTCTATTTAGTAAAGAAAGTACACAATATGACCCACCACTTCCCTCTAATACAACTACCCAATTTACCAATAATACTAATACCCCTTAATCCACGTGCAAAAATCAAATAAAGACCTTAGAATTTTCCACGTGCAAACAGCAAACGGTTACCTTTCAAGTGGCCGGAGGGAGTATTTTGCTAAGTTTACCCTACACTATTACTAAGTACACTCAATTTTTATAAAACACATAACGCATTGAAGAGAAAATAAAAACGCAAACAACACGAATAAAAAAGAACTGGGGAAGAGGAGAAGGAAAATAAGGCACTTAAAATTCCTCAGCGTATATTAATTCAAATGCTACGTTTTGATAAGGATTACAAGAAGAAATAAATATACTGATGTTTGTGTATTGGGTGTATTTAGTAAATTGGTTAATTTAGATTATGAGGTATGAGTTTGAGGTTTGGGGTTAAAAATGTAATTTTACTTAGAAAATTTTAAAGTTTCTGGTGCTTAAAGAAATGTTTAGGGTGGCAATATCGCGACTTTAGGATATTTATTCAAGGACATTTTAAGCCTAGATCACATACATCACGCTTAATTTGTTCTTTTGAAGCAAAAATAAAAATTTAATTCCCAAATTTGATATGTAAGATATTGCCCTAAAATTTTCAGTTCGAGGATAATGTCCTAAAAATGTTGCGCACTCAGTTACTGTCCTACAAGATATATTTTTTGTGCCAAATTAACTTTAAACATTTATGGCAATTTTATTTTATAGGACACTAAAGGATTGTTGTATTTTTAGGACAGTATATTATCGAACCGACTTGAAGAAAAAATTAATACTTAATGTCTAAAATTTGCAAGATACATTTAATTTTTAACACGACATAAAAGTTATAGAATTATTGTTATGTTGCAATACTTTTAGAATTTATTAAATTTTTAATAGGCCATAAGATATTCTATGACTATCATTTTAATCTAGTGATTTAAGATTTTTATTTTAATTTTAGCGTTTATTATTTATTTTATTTATTTGGGTCTATTACTTATAACTATAATTTATATACCTATATTATTAATAGGTACAATATCCAAATTAGATTATTATACACTACCAATTGAACAAATCAAAAACCTTTTTTAACCCAATTATAAGTTTAATTGTATTAAAAAATTAATCAACCATTAATCTCTCCATAAAAATAGGAAAGAGATTGAGATTAGTTAATCCGTAAAAAATAGTCGAATACATGTTGATATTCAGAAGTATGTTGGTATTCAAACTTTGTTCATTATATGTAGAGATGATATATATTCACGAAGTATTCAGAATCAACATTCACGAAGTTAATCCGTAAAAAATAATTGAATACATGTTGATATTCAGAAGTATGTTGATATTCAGACTTTGTTCATTATATGTAGAGATGATATATATTCACGAAGTATTCAGAATCAGTATTCAAAAATATTTTCTCCTGTTTTTTTAATTATTGCTAAGTCATATCGTCCCACTAATTTCTCCTTCAATTAGTATACAGAAATATTTTCTCAATGTTTCACAAAATATTCAGAATGCAAAGAGAGATGGTATCCACAAAGTATTCAGCGTTAATGGCTTTCAGAAAATTTGCATTCTTTCATTGGCGGCAGCCGAGAGGCATTACACTGCAATCGAAGAACAAAAATACAATGATTGTTCTCATGAAATTGAAAATTGATGACGAAAGTGAAGAGAAGAGGTGGGAATATGTCGAGATGGAGAGAGAAAAGAGAAGGTAGGTTAATTATACAGTAATGCAGAGAGGAGCGACAAGATAATTGTTGATGTGTATAGAGATAAGGGGTAAGTGTGACTTTTCATTAAATAATTTTATAGTGGGTAGTAATAAAAAATATCTATCTATTAGTAATATTAGTATATAATTTGTATTGGCTAGTAATAAATCCTATTTATTTTTTTTAGAATTTAGAGTATTTTAATTTAATGATTATTTCGGATTTTTCCAAAGGTATTGAGGCCTACCTCTATAATTGAGTTTGAGTGTCCATTAATTATGGTGATACGAGGAGTGAAGAATTGATTAGAGATAAGGTAGAGTGTGGCAGAATAAATTTTAATGGCTAACTGGAAATTGTGACACCACATATAATGCCTATTGTTTTTGGGCAAATAAAAATAATAATAAATTTTATTTTTTGGAATAATTTATTTATTTTTATTTAACTTTTTTATTAATTTATTTTTTATAAATATTAAAATACTTTTTCAAGGATTTCAAATAACATGATTTTATTAAGAATTTCAAAATTCATTCAAAACAACTTAAAAACTATCAAATTGAAATTCTTTCATTTAAAATCATGAATTTATGAATTTATTGATCCAAATATGAGGAATAAATTCCTCTCTAAAATTCCTCAAATCCAAACACAACCGTAACTCTTATTATTAAGTACGTCTCATTAAAAAGTGTAAGATCTGCAATGTTTTGATACATGTGAGAATATTATATATATATTACATTTTTGTAATATAAAGTACTCTCCTAGGTAAAACTCTCAAGTGCAATTTCAATTTGGGAATTTCCTGCAACGAACTCTGTTTTTATTTCAATTCCAAAAGTGTTACTATCTTTTTAATTTAGTCTATAAAAATTCTCAATATTATCCCAAAATGGCCCGAAAATACACATTAATTTAAAACAGGAATTCCCAAGCGTGAATTTAGTTACAAATGATTTCATCAGGGTAGCAGTGTCTTGTGTTGGAGTCTTCCATTCCGATGGAGACGTAATCAAAAGCAATACATCGATATTCAATTCGTAGATCGACTAATCCGGTTATTTAATATCACAATATTCTTTTTATCAATTTTATCCCATAAATTTATAAAAAAAAACATCGATTGAGTCTCATCATGTGGAATTAAAAATTTGGGCATCTTAAAGTAAAAATGACCATTTTGCAAAAAATTAAAAGTTATAAAACTGGTATGAATAAAGTAAATTTATATGGTATTATTTTAATTGTAAATTCTCATATACCTCGATGCTAATTCACCAAAAGTTGACTTTTACTTTTTCTTTATCATAAATATTTTTTTTAACAAACTAATAGTGATAATTCATGTTTGTTTTGAATTTTTGTAATATGGAATAATGAATAGTGATAATTCTTGTTTGTTTTGAATTTTAGTAAGATAAATTTATACTTTATATTAAATCCATATATAAATTGGTATTAATTTATATGAGAAGAAATGAAAAAAAATAGAAAAATAAAGAAAAAATATTAATTAAAGAGATATAATATATAATAGGTGAGAGTATAAAGATTAATAGGATCCGTAGAATAGAAAAATAAAGAAAAAATATTAATTAAAGAGATATAATATATAATAGGTGAGAGTATAAAGATTAATAGGATCCGTAAGTATATATAAGAAATATTTATAAAACCTAAACATAGTCTAGAAGTTTACATTAACTTTTTCAAATATAAATTTTTTTATTGAGTTATAAGGATAGTTTAGCGTTTCTTTCTTTACTTTTCTTTTTTTATCGTAATAAATAAATTTTAAAATATTTTATGAGTTTAAAAAATAAATGATAATTTTAAAATTAAAAAGACATTAGATATATTAATTAAAGTTTTTTTCTAAAAAGCAAAAATACCCTATTTGTTATGTGACAAAAAATTAATTTAACTCATAATTAATTAGTAATTTATATTTAAAATATATAAAAAAAGAGAGGAATAGTGAACTATTCTACATGAACCGGTTCCACCCAGTCCTAGGCATTTTAGGTGTCACAGTTTCTATTTAGCCATCAAATTTTTGAGTTGATATTCGTGTATCCGGTATAAGCGTGCACTCATATATATATAACTTTTTACTAGTGTAGTACATGTTTTTTAATAATTATATACTACTTTTTTTACACTCAATTTTTCATTAAAAAAAATATCACCCAAATGTGTATAACTTTTTATTTAATAGTGCATACATGTTTCTTCATAATTATATACTTTTTTACACTCAATTTTTCATTAAAAAAACTAACAAAACTAACAGAAATTTCTCTAACGTCAAATTGTATACATTTTTGTTCATAAGTATATATATATATTTGTTCATATTTATATACGTTTTTGAAAGTGGATGCATCATATCTTGTGGTGCACTCGGGTGCAAAGAAGTATTAAAATTTTATTCTACGAAACTCTAGATTTCTAAGATCATCTATTTCAACTTCTTATTTAATATTATCTATTTCAACTTCTAATTTTTATCGGATATTTTGCTCTTGAAGTAGATAATGTGTCAAAATTGATTCTTAGATTACTATTAAGTACGTGTTCTATAAATTTTATTTATTAATGAAATAACGAAGAAATATAAAATATTGAATAAATTTTTCGAGTTGTACTCTGCCTCAATCTCTAATCCCCAGTTTATGAGTAAAGAGTAATTGCAGTTCTTAAATAATGAAAAGAAAAAAAAATGGAAAAGAATAATTAGAACATCCATGGCAAAGTGATGATTCGAATCTTCAACCTATCAAAATTCTAATTCTTATAAAATATTTGTTTAATATTCAATGAGTATGTCTTAAGAAAATGTTACACGTACATCAATCATTTATGTGGCCATATTTATCTTCGAAATTCGTTAATAAAAAATAAGAAGCTCAATAAAATGCAACCTAAGAAACAGATTACAATAGCTAATAAAAATTAAAGGAATTTTCATAATAAAAGATCTGGGTTCTACATTGGAACCTATAATATAATGAGAATTGGATCTCAGATGTCCGATTACATTTTGATATTACATAGTTAGATGAGTGCTACGTATTTTGGGAGGAAAATCTCAACCTTGGTTAATATTTTCCTTTTAAGATATAGTATCTATTTTATCCTACCTACGTGTCAATCATACAACGATTTATAACCGAATATATAAGACCAAAATATAATAGAAGATCCAAACCTAATATTTTAGGAATAAAATCCAATATCACACCTTTTCCCAACTTCAATTTCAATCTAAAAAAGTTGGCATTGCTATGTAAGTATAGGCAAACACTCCTATGAATCCAGTTCATAGTATAAACCCTATGGTCCCCCTTACAATCCTATTATATTCTATGTTCAGCTACCTAGGATGTTTAAATTAAGGGGATCAAGAGTTTACAAGGGAGATCACGAGGTTTAACGGTGTAAACCCGATTCAAAAGAGACTAAGCCGTAAGTATAATATCATCCCTTGTGAAGTAAATGTTTCTCAAAATCGCGGAAAAATATAAAACTGTCCGACAAATTTCTGGTAACCCTCACGTGCAATTTTAATTTGGAGATTCCAATACCAGAAGTGTTATCTTTTCAATTTAGTTCCAATTCTTACAAAAATTGCACTAATATTATCCCAAAATGGCCCGAAAATACACATTTTAAAATAGGGAATTTTGAGGTGTGAATTAAGTTACAAATGATTTCATCAGATAGAGCAATGTCTGGTGTTGGAATCTTCCACCCCGATGGAGCCGTAATATATCAGAAGGAATTTTGTTTTTGTTTTTCAGATGCCCCGGTATCCTTATCCGTAGACCGACTAGTCCGGTTATTTGGTATCACGATTCTCACCCACAAGGCCATGCAACTCCTTCAACAACGGCAATGCTTGATCATCGAAACATGCATCCCTCATCATCCTACAAACACGTATAACTACATCAATTAATTTCTAGTTCCCCCTTCACCCCATCTGTTGAATCCTGCAACTTCTTCAGCTGCAGAAATGGAACCTACATCGTGTTTTTAAGCATCTCCGTACCCGCCTTTGGAGCTGCCCCCTTCGTCTTTATGACCCGGTTGAGGCACCCCTGCCTCCTCATCGAACCGCTTGCTCTGCTCAATCACCACATCAGCTACCTCTGCTGTGTTCTGATCTGTTTTGTCTCCCCTGTAAATGGGTTCCATATAGTGACTCATCAGGCTCTTAGTGAAACTAAGTACGAACAATATATTGATGACTTAACATAAGATCGAGTCAATGGACTCCGAACTCAAACTCGAGTCCAACTCGAATCTGATTGAGCTTATATACTAGATGAACTAATTGGGCTTCACTACTCAACTAGATTACTTGGAAAAATATTAAAAAACTTTTTGTGATTCAATAAAAAGGTTGGATGAATTCATAATACTAGGAGAAAACATGAAGACACTTTAGGCTTGATAACGGTAACAACTCCTCTATCAGGTTCTGTAGACTGCAGCTCAAGATCTTTTACTCGAGCTGAGCTCAGGCTTGATTCGATTAACTCTGAGTCGAGATATATTTCGTTCCACTGCGATTATTTTTCTACACTAACACACAAAATCTGTTTGCTTCTAACCAACACATGTTCTACTCAATTAATCTCAAAACAACTTAGAGAAAATGAAGGCAGATAATCATGATTGCTAACTGAGAGTGTAGAAAATCTTGCATACCCTGAATATACGATAAGCCCGACAGCTACAGCAGCAAAGGCTATGAAGTACATCCAATCGACCTGAAGAGCGCAACAACTCCAAATTAGATGCCTCAAATCACAATTGAGAAATGGGATTGTTTTTGTTTAGATAGGACTAGTGCATAGTTGTGCACCTTTTCATGGTAAGCAAAGATTCGAATTAAAACTGCCCACATGTCCGAGGTTAGGAGTGACAAATTCAGCATTGTGGCTCCACTAAACTGCACGTGGAGGTCAAAATAGTATTTCTCAGTTGAAATAACCAGACGATAGAAAATGGACAAGAGAATGCTAGGCAATGAAAACGTGTATGATATCAATCGGCCTGAGCATGACCTGCTCTATATATTGAGTAGAGCTCACGTCATGTATTCATTAATAGGCGTTTCTCTTAAATCTAGTCTGTCTAGACCTTAAAATTTTCTTCAGAATCCAATCACAAAAATTTTGCTGATTATACCTTCAGTAAGATGGGGACTCCAGAGTAAAACAGAAACATGGCGACAGAAAATCCAACGAAGGGAAACGTCTGTACCAGAAAACAAGCAGTAATGTTAATATAAGACGTCATTCAAATTAAAGAAAAGAGTGTTGGTTTTGCATTTTGAACTAGGTGCTAATTCATCCAAACTTAACGGCAGATTCTTTAAACATTTTGGAGAAAGAAACAGTACGAAAAGCTTAGCTTACTAGGTGTATATGAATAGTAAGAATAGCTTTCTCTGCATGAAAAGAATACAGAAATCCATATTTATTTCAAATCAAAATAGAATATAGGGAGTATTATATACTTGATTAGAATAGCTATTCAGAACATAAATCATCAATTTTAATATTATCATGCACTGAAATTATTCTTTCATTTAAATTTTAATATTTCCATGCATGATAAACTTTAATCACAAACCAGTATCAGAACTGTTAGTAGGCCCCAAAAAAGATGTCAAATGTGATATATATAAATGTGTGTCTATATATTAGGAGAGACAGCATACCGCTCCAGCGGTCCAGTGAATAGATTTGAGTTCTTCGCGTTCGAGTATGCTTCTGCAGGACAAATTAGAGAAGATGCACTCAGTACTCAGTATCACCAGGATGACTAAAACTGGTACAGTACGAATAGCTGCAGAGAATGGGAAAGAGCATACATTTGGCAAGCGCTGATAATTGCTCCAAAAATACCCAAGAAAGCCATCAGCTCAACCCTGTCGGCACTTTTAACAAAATACTCCTGCATACAACGATAATAAAACGAATTACAAATCAGAAACAGAGGAAGAACGAAGAGCTTTGTACTATGAATTCAATGTTAAACTGAAATATTGGCCCGTAAAATCAAAAATGTGAAGGCTAAGAGTACAACTAACAAGAGAACCAACAGCAAAATAAGGTGCCAAAAAAGAGTCGCTCAAAAGCTACCTACCTCACTGACATTACTAACTCCGTAAAGTGTTGCCCCAGCAATGACAAGTAGATCACCTTTGACTGGGTTGCTACCATCTTAAAAGAGAATTTATACAACATTAAAAATTCAGAATGGAAACAGAGTAAAGAGGAGAGAGAACCAAGCATGGACCAAAAAACAAAGTACGGAAGAGAGAGAAAATCATATGTTCACATTTAGGGTGTAAAAAGGAATGTGAGAGTGAGAAAGAATTTATCATACTGTAACTTGCTAGACATTTTATCATGGGGTAGACTTAGGGGTTATAATGTTATATTCTCTTTACTTTACTTCAAATTCTTAACTACTTTTAACTAAAACTGAACATTGTGATGCTTAAACCTACACTCCAATGCCCTTGCACTCTCAACTCAAGAGTACATGGGCTAATAATATATATCACGCAACTAAGACAAATCGCAATTGTGCAGATCCACAAGCTGATGAGACCTCACTGTCGTTTTCCAAAAAACAGTTTGCTTTGATATAATAATAGCAAATGGAACTCATGAAGGGACAGAAAAAATGAAATAGGAAATGGCCTTTTGTTTCCTATAATTGTTGGCAGTAGAGAAGAGACAGTCCAGTTCCAACTTCAGCTTAACAGAGATATTAAACTAATAGATAAAATCTAATTAAATGCAGAAGAGTAATACTTTGTCAGACTATCTCACCGAATGTGTTCAAACAGGTGAATTGTTTTAATAGAAAAGTGATGTGCTATTATTTTCTAAAAGGTTAAAGTGATACCCTATCAAGAAAATGTGTACCCATCTCACAAAACTATTTTGTTAGACAGTCTCACGCAAGTGTTTTGCTACTACAGAATAACGCTTACTTGATCTATCTGCTGAATGCACGTCTGAAAAAACAACCATCACAAGACCAGCAACACATATTGCTACACCAAGAAACTTTTTCAATCCGTAATGTGTCTTCAAAAAGAACCAGGTGAGAAATAGGACACATGGAATCGTCCAACAGTCCAGCAGCATGACACTTGTAATGGATGTATACTGATATGCCTTCACCACTGTCATGTCATAAGGTACTTTAGATTATTCTTCTATATAAGCATATACAGGAAGATTTATGAAAATACTATATAAGCATTTAATATGTAATTTTTCTTCATGTGTCTTCAAAACACATTTTGAGTCTTGAAGAACTTACCAAGAAAATTGGCCTCCACATCAACAATTCCAAGCAAGACGTAATAATACCATTTCGACTGCTTACAGTGAAGACGTTGAACAAAAGTTAGAATTTTTTTATGATATGAATCAAATAATCATTTAATTATTATAAAGCAGGTGAAATAATAAAGATCTAGACAAGAAAAGCTACTGAAATTTGGCGCAAAATTATCAACTTGACTTCTATAAGTAACTGAAATGTAAGTCCAATGTTTAATAACTTGGAGCAATCATTCAGAGTAATTAATCAATTGTTAAATCTCTTCAACCATCAAAGTAATGCCCAATTTTTAATCCATGCATACTCAGGGTACAAAAAGGGTTCATCTAAGGTTACCACCATATGGAAAAGTGAAGTTAACAGCACTAAGATTAGATGGAAACAATCATAATTCCCAGACAGGAGTCTTAAATGCACATGTGCAGATATATGCTCAAAGTCACAGTGCAAGTAGCAGAAACAAGAACCGCGTCTAACACATTTATCCAGCTTAGTTATCCCATCTCATTTAACACATCATAAATGGAAAAAATAGTATTGCAAAAGCAACAAATCAGTTGCTAAAAGCCAAGTACATACAAATGATAAAAAAAAGGGGGAAAAAAACCATTAGAATCATAATTGCATCAAGTACTATATACAAAATCTAGGACAGATCACAGAATTACTAATAGAAAATCCACCAAATGTACTAACAACTTAAGTTTCCAGAAAAGGCATATCTTGCCTTGAAGAATTTCGATATTGCTTCTCGGTTGATGGAATCACTTAAAACAAAATAAACTTTTAAGCTTTACTTTCTTAGAAAAGTTGCTTTCAATTACAAATAATTCATTCGCTCACTTCAAATTTTCATTAAACTAATTCTTGGCCTCAGTCTGCACAAAGTACCGAAAAGGAAATCAAAATCCACAACCCCTGAAATTCCTTTTAGAGCAGTATTTGCCGGAGAAGAACAAAAAAAACTCATTATGCAGTTTACAGAAACCAACAAGGAACTGAAAAGGCAATAGAAAGGCCAAAAACTGTGTTTTGATTCAAACACTTATTGTGCACAATTTCTTACCTTGAGAGCTTGCCTTCTATAGAGCATAATGCTTCCATACACCAATGCCAGGAGAACATAGTTCAAGAAAGACTGAGATGTTGGAGCATTAATCCCTACCGTACACAGAAATTCGAATATCAAGTCAGAAAGTAAATACAATCAATGAACCCTACTCTCGCTTACAACTGTACTAAATTTAGGAACACGCTACGTTTCCAAATAAACACGCACATATAATTCAATGATAAAGTCGTATACCAAGAAAAACCAAAGCATAGTACTCTGCTACAACAATTAATCAAGCCCACAAGATAAAAACAAGAAATTTCAGAACAAAACAATCTTTAATTAAGATAACAAAACAATGGCATTAACATCTAAAAAAAAACCTCTTTTGGCGAGTTCAGAAGATGAGAATCCAGTGGAAGTAACCAGAAGAGAAAGCAACTGTCCTAACCCAAGTCCCAACACTGTATTCCTTGTCCAAAACTCCTTACAATCCATCATTATATTTGAGTATAATTATGGAATTTGTGAAAAATCAAGAAATAATTATGAAGTGATGCTTTCGCCAATAGGGCTCTTCTAAGAGCCCCAGAAGTAATAAGGTTTGGAAACAGAGAGAAGCAACACCTATGATTAATGGGATCTCATCAGTTTGCTGAAAGACACAAAACCAGGTTCTGACTTCTGAAACACATGGATATAAATAGTGTAGTGATATAAATAGAAAGAATAAAAAGGAAAAGAATACCCAAAAAATTGAATAGGAAATTTATACTAGAAGGCTGATTGCTGAAAGATGAGAATGTGCGCGCGCGCAAAAAAAAAATTGTAAAAGAATTTTTTTTTATTAAAAACAATAATAATAATAATAATTATTATTATTATTATTAATTCTTTTATTTTCTTTCCTGTTTCTTATTAAAATAACCATTCAGAAAAGAATTATCAATATTTTTACCTATTTTCTTGAAACTAATTTAATCCAAACACAATTTTCTTTAGTAATGTAGAAACAAATAAAAACCCAGCAATTATGGTGTTTGCACATGCCTCATTTGTCTTCCCAAGTAGGGTCAACATTGTCTTGCCCAATTAGAGGTGTTCCAAAATCCAAATACTCCTATTTATCAATTTTATTTTAAATTATTTTTCAGCATCTATTGAAAGCTATTAACCCTTTTTTTTTCTTTTTTTTTTTAAGTTTATTGGTAAGTAAGAAAAGCGCGTCAACAATGATTATATAAGAACAAATTCAGGTTGAAGCTATCAAAAGGAATTTTCCATATTTATTATCATTATAAAGTAAAGCTAATATCTCCTGTTTAATATTTGATAGGATAGAATCACAGAATATTGTAAACTTGGAATTGGGGCCACAAATTCTTGTTTTGATCGTTGAATTGTCATTAAAGAATATGATTAGAATAAAATGAGAGGAACAATTTTTATTTTTATTTTTTTGTGCGAGCGCAACCGAACATACAATGGAATAGGGTTATTCTTTAGAGCAACTATGAGTTACTCCTTAGTACAAAGAGCAATATATTGTTAATAAACTATTTCAAGTAAAGTTTCTACATATTTTACAAAATAGCACTCCATATTGTAAAGACCAAAGAACAACCATTACTGAAAGATGCACCTCCAATCAGATTTTATAGTTTTTTTTTTTTTTTGGTAGGGAAGTTATTCTATTTACTATCCAGATAAAATGGCCCACTGAAAGAAAGTGTTGCATCAAAACAATTTGACACTTTGAGGTGAGAGAAGGGAAGGAAGAAATTTTTGCAGATTTAGAAAAAGATAGCCAACAACTTTCTCTCATGGAACTTCATGTCTTCTCTCACCTAAACACACACACACACATACCTACTAAAATTTCAAATCATATGACGTTAATGTTGCGAGGTGTCGTGATATTAGTGTTTAGACAAACTAATATCTTTAATTATATGATCAAAGAAGTGTCTTCATTAATTATAAGATATTTAGAATACCAAGAATGTAGGTCAAGTGATCAAGAAAAAGTTAAAAAAAAAACTTCCAATTTGCATCATGGAATATATGAGGTTTGGGCAAACGGTGAGACTGTATTTATTTTTATTATTTCTTAATTAATTATTATTCTTAGTAAGAATATTATATTTTTTAATGAAGATATTATTATTGTTTCTCATTTATACTGTAAAGTCTTTGTAAAATAATTTACAAGAATTATAATCATTTTTCTTAATGAAGATCAATTTTTTTATTAAATTTTTATCACTACTCTTTGTGAAATATTATCACTTATTCGTTTAATAAAATTCATTTTCCTAAGATAGTCTCGAATAATTTTTAACATGAAATTTTTTAATTGGGGTGTTTGACTTTTTAGATCTCCATTATCGAATATAAAAATATTATTGAAATTAATTTACTTGCTATAAGTCCACTAATTAATAAGTATAACTACTTCTAAAAAAGGATCTTAAATCATGATTTAAGATTAAATAAAGAAATATATTTATATTTATTTATTAATTGCCTAGTAATATGTACATCAATTTCCTACGTATAATATAGGCACAAAAATTATAGGAGAATGTGAATCAGTTCTCAAAAATTATAGGTTCATATTTTGTTCCCAATGATACCTTATGCTATTAACGTCAATTATCTCCATGCCAAAAATTAAATTAATATGCGTGCACGTAACGTATATATAGAAGAGTATATAGATTAGGTAATTGTATACTTATGATTTATGAAACTATTATATTTTTTGGACTATTTAGACTAATCATTCTGCATATTAATTAAATTAGAACAAATTAAATCTTATGTGTTATATATTGTCATTCTGTTAAAAATATAATAAAATGTTTTGATAAAAAAATATATATTTACCCATCTTATATTCTCACACAAGTTTCCGCATCAAATACAATAATTCAAATGATTAATAAAGTTTTTCAAATATAATAGACTGTATGAACAAACTTTTTCCACAAAGCAAAAGGTGGTCAAATTGGTTTACTATTTTTTATTGGATGAATGTTTGGTTTAGAAAAAAATCTCAACAATATATTTAGTGAGAGAAAGAGGAGTGAGAGAGGGCTTTCACTAGCCGCATTATGTGGACCTTTATGCCCTTTTTGGTGGCAAAACATATATAAATGCTTTTCATGATTCCCATTATTCACTATTTTTATTTTCAAACATTTAAAATCAAATCATATACTATTATATGTCACTAATCAACTTTACCTTCACGACATTCATCTTTGACTTACCCATAAAAATACACTTTTTAGTTTGTGGGGTTGGTAATCCATTTATAATCACCAGTTGATTTAATTACTTTCTTGAAAAGTAGTAACAATTTTCTTCCTATATATTTTATTGCTTTATCATTGGTCACATGCATGCATGTATAATGAAAATAAACTACTAATATTATATTAATAAATGTTTATTTTTATTTAAAATATGAAATAGTAATTCATAAATAAGAACTAGGTTTAAAAAAATGTTGATTGCAATTATTGATGTTTGGTTTAGTATAATGAAAATTGAAAAGTTCCAATAATTGTCATTGTTTTAATAAATACTAATCTCTTAAAATCCTCTTCATTCTAATTATTGTGATTGACTTCCCAATTTAAACCATGGACTCCTGTAACTCAATTTTCCTATGATCAGTTGTATTCAACCAGTGGAGTTAGCAATTTTGGTTTTCATGAGCAAAATGTGCTAATATTCTCTTTTACATTCCAAACGCTTTTTTCATGGCATTTTTATGTTAGAAAGAAAAAATCACATTTTTTATCCCTACAATACTATTCTATTTAATGTATTTATTGTTGAAATAGTCTCATATTTAGAATTTGAGATATTATATATCTTATTCCATGCTCCTATTTCATTATGAATATGATATGAAATAGGGTGGAATAGGGAATTTGAATTCATATTTAGTACAACATGGTACCATTTTCTAGTGCAAGGAGAGTAATCATATGGGAGAAAGGGTGGCATTTGAAATTAAAATAGAGAATATTGAGTTTAGAAAAGATATGATCAAAACTGTTAATCCTTCAATTCAACCAAGCAGATGGTCTCAAAAAAGGGATTAGAAGATAACATCAGTGTCAATAATTTAGTAGTATTCCATAAATTAAACTCGTATATTAGCTAAATTGATAAACCAAACAAGTTTGTTCTTACGGAAAATTTTTTAAATGCCCTTTTGGATCTAACAAACTATTTTACCACCTATTTTTTAGTGTTAAATGTTAAGTGCTCAACATGACAAAAATATCCTTAACTCTATTTGTGATTAAAAAAATTTAACCAGAAATTCCAATTAAGCAATAATTATATCTGTACATTTCTTGAAAAATATATCAAACAGAGAATAGCATAAAATGAGGTTGGGAGTGTGGAGGGAGAAGGGGGGGGGGGGGGGGGGGTGATCACCTCTCTTAGCCAATGCAGAAGATGAAAAGCCAGTTGAAGTGATGAGAAGAGAAAGGATCTGTCCCAACCCAAGTGCCAATAATGTCTTCTTCTTCCAAATCTTCTTCAACCCATCTTTTACACCCCTCATTCTTTAAAGAAAATATCCCTTTTTGAGGATATACACATATATGCTGGTATGGTTTTAGAAGAAGATATTATTAAATTGAAAATATTGTGACATGTTTGAAAGTGATTGAATAGTTGACAAAATATAATAATTATAAACTTCATTATTGGCTTAATCTCAAACTAATAAAATAAATAAAATTAATAATATATATTTGGAGATTTGCATAATTCTTGAAAGCAATCGTTAAAGACTATTTCAGCTGGCCATTAAATTAAATTAAATTGTAACTTTGAGTTCTTTCCATTGTATGTATCTAAATGGTCGTTGAAGTTTATGTTATTTTATGGATCATTCCCAACCTTAAAATTGAATACGTGTCACTGATTTTGATTTATTATTGTTAGATTTTTAGGGTGCATGTTCTATTTTAAAGCAAATTTTATATACCATGGCTTTTATGATAAAACTAAACAGTCTAAACTTAAGTATGAATTGTATGTTTACATTTTGACAAAGGGAAACATCCACCCACAAATGTAATGATCTCAATGTTAAAACAGTGCATTGAATATAAATGAAATAAAATAATTAATGTGAGAGATGAAGGGGTAAAAATAAATTGCATTCCAGTGCTTACATGTGTATATAAATTGAATCAACTTTTAATGGACCTAAAATTACATTATAACCTAACATTACAAAGGTTGAATTCTTCCAAAATTGTATTTCTAAACTCTCTGTGGGAAGAATGATCACTGTGATCTCTTCTTCCAAAATTGAGGATTTCAATTGTATTTTACTTTATTTTTCCTAATATGTTTCCTTGATTGCACCAAAATCAACCTGAGATGAAAATCAATGTTATAAGAGTGCATTATGATGTATCGAAATAGCAGAACGAAAACCAATCCGAATTATTCCCATTTTTGTTGCACTTGGTATATGAAACTTGCACTTTGCTCCTAAACTACATGATTTGTTACGTCGCAGTCCAGAGTAGCCTGAAGCTGACGACGAAAAACTTCTATTTTTGGCTGTTGAGCACCAAAGATGCATGTTTTACCCAAGTAAAAAGGTGTTTACCTTAGGCCATCCAGCAGCTTTGGATGGCCAAGTGTAACAAAAGAAGTTTTCAAGGAAAAGTGCAAAAACGGGAAAATCGAACAACAAAATGCAATTTATACTACACCAAGATGGCAAAATAGAAGTATCAATGTCAAAACCCTCTTTATCCAACTTGGTACTAGAAGAAAACTTTGATATATAAACAAATAAAAGTTTCAGCCACTTACTGAAGAAACAAAGAAACTTTAGATGGGCAGAAGAGGTTGTTTTTCTTCAGGTCCCACATGCTTACTAGCCTGGAGAAGGCAGAGTTAAATAAGGGAAGCATGTGGTTCAGGAGTGAAGATAGGAAGAGCAAAAACGAACGGTACCTCCTCATTAGTTACAGCAGCCAATTCAATAAAGGATGGCTCCCTCGACCTGGATGGGCAGACAAGAGAAGATGTGAGATTAACTTCTTTCCAGGGGATTGAAAGTTGTCAAAAATTAAAACAACCAAGAAAGAAGCATGAAGCTATTACAGTACTGAATAATAGATCCAGAATTAGTGACAGAGGTTTCGAGAAAATAATAGAAAAGATAGATTAATAAAACACATCTGATACAACATGAGAACAAGTAAAAGATGGCTACTTTCAGAGCAGCCCATAGATGTTTTGTGTATGATGATTAATTCATCAAAATTAGGACTAAATAGGTAACAGTAGCCAACCCCTGCACTGCCATGAGTTGTTTCCGAGAGGCTCCAATTCCATCCCACAATAACTAAACAAGAATTTTAGGAGAGAAAGAAAATACACTTCTTCGCTAACGAAAATACCAGAAAAACGAGTGCAAAAAATCTCAAAGAGGACAAAAATAATAGTTCAAACAAAAGCGTACTACGTTAAAATATTATACGGTCAGGACCTGTGCTCAGCCATCCTACAAATGAGTATAACTAGGATTATATTTAATATTTATCTCCTATACAAGAAATAACTAAAAATGAGAGCGAGACAATCAGCTAGTCAGATTTAGTGTTTAGGGTAATTTTGACGATAACATATTATTGAACCCTCAGTAATAAAATGCAAGTGGAAAGAACCTGGAGAAGCACCCTCATTTACAAGCCGGAACAATTTTTCAACTATGAAATTGTATTCATATGAGAATCCAATTAGTGTTTAGGGTAATTTTGACGATAACATATTATTGAACCCTCAGTAATAAAATGCAAGTGGAAAGAACCTGGAGAAGCACCCTCATTTACAAGCCGGAACAATTTTTCAACTATGAAATTGTATTCATATGAGAATCCAATACCTATGTTCATCCTTCTCATCAAGTCTCTCAAGACTACCATTTTGATGGTCATCCTTAGCTTTCGCAAGAGGTGAAAAGAACTGACAAATAACAAAGCAAGAGGTTAGCCTCTATACAAACACATGAAAGAACCGAGACATTCATTAACTATAGTACCTGGTGCATTGAAATGAAAACAACTGAAATCCCTAACATAAAATTTACGGTCAAAGTATGGCCAAACATAATAGCAGATGCTATGCCGGTAAATATTGTCGCTACAGTAGATGAATACTTTTTCAGAATTGTATCTGAAACACAAGAAACAAACCATGTGTAACAATTTAGTACATATTAATATTAAGCTATAATTGACGACAAGGAAGAGCATTATTAAAACCCGTGCATTTTTAGTCGAAGAACTTTTATAAATTTCCTAAATCTAAGCATTTAAAATCTCTCTTACCAGCATATTTGAAGAAAAAGGAAGATAAAATTCCCTGTGCTGCATTGTTACATATCAAAAGTATGGTAGCTTTTGAATGTCCTTCTAGTATATCAAAACTGCTAGGACCTGTAAAATTTATTGATATTATCAAATGAACCATGTGACAATTAAACTGATGAAGTATCTAAAATCCATGTCATCCTATTCCAAGATTACTTCAAAATTAATTTTCAATGATACTAATCTACAAGGATAGAAAATATTTGCACCATTACCGATAAATATGGCAGATCCAAGAATTCCAAGAAAATTGAAAATAGCTCCATAACCATACAAGAATAAGTTCTGCACATATCATATGAAGAGAAAAAGGTACTCAGAATATCTGTGAATCACATGAAATGCCTTATAGAAAAGATAATATTGTCATAAATGTTAACTCAACAGTCACATGACCATGACTGTAACATAGTAAATCTCCTGCAGATGTTAATTCAAATCATTCTCCATCACATCATTATCTTTATTAATGTTTTATAACAATCTATTAAAATGAATCAGCACCAAATATGCCTTATTTCAATATTACAGTTAAAAAGATGTACTTGGGCCAGATCATTCTCATAGTTAAACGATATGCACTTATATTACCATATAATTCCTGGCTAATGGAGGTGGCACTTTAGGACCTATGAAGATTTATAATTTCAGTGAGCACAAGTTATTTGTCCCTTCCAACACAAGCCGATGGGAATTGTATGAAAGGGGCCACATACATAATAATTGCTTTCAAAATGACTAGCAAGAAAGAATCAGAAACTCTGATTTATACATTACAAAAACTTGCTGCATAATCACCTGAAGATATATGCTGGTGTCATATTGACTTTTTAAAGCATATTCGTTGAAGACAGAGGCCATTGAAGGAACAGTAATCTGTATTGAATATTCAAAAGTGAGATTGCTGCAGAGAACAAATCTATAAAAGGCTAAAAAAATGTATCTGATTAGAATTAAATCATGTCTAAAGACATGCATTCACACAAGCAAAATTTAAAATTTTAAAAATAAAAAAATAAAATAGTGGATGACCTAAATCACTTACAAATATCAAAGTGTACACATATGCAGCAGTTGAGAGTGGAAGACCCAAAGCTGTGCTACCATCAGGGAAGGATTTAAGTTGATTTATACTAATCCCAATCAGTAACAACGCTAGAGCCTCCCACTGCAACAGAACAACATATCACTATATACATCAAAACGTATGACTGGCTCATCATACTCTTATATCGTATATATCCTGGGTACTGAAAAATCATCATCTTCTGCAATGAACAAAAAAAAATGAACTATCTTAGGTGGTTAATATTTTCAACTAACCTGAATTACTGAAAATCGACGTCTCATAATGAGCTTAAGAAGTATAGCAATGACCAAAACCTGTAAACCAGTAGAAGAGAAGAAGAAAAAAGATAATAGAATCAGATGAATGAGGCAAAGACAAAATAAAATAAACACCAAGTGCAGATTATTTCATGTCCAAATCAAAGATAGAAATAAGCTTTTAGTGTTTGTATCAGAGACAAAGAATTCATATGTTGATTCCCAAGTAAGAAAGGGAAAGAAAAACGCCATTATTGGAGCAAGACAAGACAACTAGCAATATCCGACACAAAGTAAGCATACAGCTCTGATAGAGTTAGCTGCACTGTATGTCTTAGGGATGCTTTATCCCACTCAACCATGTTGTAGGATGATGAGAAAAACGAACTAGATAATTGACAGCACTCTTTATTGTTTAGATATATAAACTGTCATAAATAAAGCTTGATATGAGAATCCTTATACTAAAGGCAGGCAGTCAGGAAATAAATCACTGATGAATGATGATAATGTCATTCCATCATTTCCTCATATTATTGAGTTCCACTAATATAAAATATTTAATACTAGCATATCAAATAAAATAAATTGATACAAATAACTCTCCCACACCTAGCTCAAAAAATAAAGGAAAATTTATCATGAGAAACACACCTTTAGATTGCTCAACATTTTCACCGTTGCAGGGCTGAAATATAGCTGAAACAAAGTGTAGAGAAACAACATGAAACTCTAGTTTAGAAAATCCACTGCAGAGGGAGGGGAAAAGGAATACAACATCCCAGGAACAGCTGTGGGTGAAGTTTCACACCAAGAGATTTAAATAGGTTGAATGCTTGCTAAAGCTGCTAGTAGAAAGAAACTCATTATGGCCCATGATTATGTGCATAACTTTCTATAGAATTACGCTGATGAAATGATTTTTTTCAATTAAAAAATAAAAGACAGCCTCCTAATCAAAGGGTTTCCAGATAATTCATTATTTTTGGTTGAATGTTGGTCTATGGAATCTTTAACAGATAATGACATTAATTGGTAGATGTTAAACAGTTACTCACCCAAGGAAAAAGTTCAAATATCAAATCATTGACAGAATACATGTATGACACATAAGTGTACTTAGAAATACCTTCACGCAGTTTGTAGCTGAAACACACAATTGAACAGAGTAGAATAGCAGAAAAAAATGTACTGTAACAAAATTGCAATGTAGTAAGAACATAAGATTACCTGCATTGTGAACTTCAGATAATTATTTATGGCATAAAGAAGGGCCGGAACTGCAAGAAGTGAATTATTACGAGCAGCCTACAGATACATAGAAATTGTGTATCAAAATGAACCATTAGCCTTCAAGTAATAAAAGAGAGATCAAAGAAACATATATTATAGGAAAGACACGATTTATATAACTAATTTCAGAAGAGAAATCTAACTCATTTAGCTGAGACATCAACTTTCAAGAAAGCATAAGACCTGAACTACCTATACAATTTGTTAGAAAAATACCAAGGACCAGGCCACTAGAAAAATTTCCATGCCACCAAAAGTAAGGTAACTCAGGAAAAAGACCAGTTTTCCACAAAGGTCTCAACAGTCTCAACAACATAAAAGACCACAAAGGAACAGTTAGGTCTATATGGAATGGAATCATTAAGATGAGGTTGATAAAAGAATACATAATTAATATAAAAGCTATCATAACATCAAAAAAATTTCTGGTTAAAACGCATATGATATAAATCAACTCAATCTTGAAGCCAAACTCTTAATATGATAAATCAATATCTAAAAAGCACCTGAATAAATGTAGAAATTGATAGAGGCTTTTCCCCAGCCTTCAGACTCCTAGCCTGCAGGAGAGAACTGACAGTATAAGTATTACAGGAAGAGATGCGATATGGTTCCACAGAGGTACATAAGCTTTAGTAGTCAGTAAAAGATTTTGAAAAATATCAAGTCACAATTCTGTTGATCAACTAGACAGAAATACCTGGATTATTAGCATGACAATTGCAAAAAGAACTTTTGCAACCTCTGTCAAAAAGTTAACGCTAATAGGGCTAAATTTGAAGCGGCCATCAACCTTTGACATAAAAACCAAAACAGGCTGGAAAAAACAATAACTGACATCAGACAATTCTTACAGCTTACTGACCTTTTACAATAACGAAATTAATGATATGCTCTCACAATCCATGTGGAGATGATGATGCCTACAGTTCAAAATTTTGAAAGTACAGAGATATATGGACAAGCATTATATGCTAAGTAATTATTATTGTAGCAATTCTTCAAGTCAACTTTATTTCAAAACTACATGGAGAAAATCTATGTCCAACAATTAGAGTCCTCTTCAGTCTGAATATGGAGTTTTCTCTGATTTCAAGGCAAAAGATACATTCCAGGTTGACTATCTTCCTCTACATCCTTATTTATTTTTCTACCTTCACCTATTTTCTTATGGTGTTCCACTAAGCATTAACATTGAATAGAATTGCAGCAATCTCTTGGTTTTCTTCAAGTAATTTACGGAGTTTACGGAGTAGAAAATTAAGGCATTACTCCACATAATGAGTATGAAGGAAGTTCATGAGTACAAAGTTGGGGTTGTTCACAGTGGTTAACCAAAGGATACAAAAAGCAAAGAACCCAAGAGAAAAGTAAATCCGCATACAAAACCTTCAAAAACTCTTTTCATCTAAAACTAAGGATTTGATGAAGTTAATTAAAGTATCCGCAGATTTAAGTCTTCATTTTGAAAATAAAATTGATGCCAAAGATGAACACATTTCAGGACTTCCAGATATCAGAAATTTTATAATGAGTGTTCAGTGGCATTTGAGTTCATTGTCCTTCATTTTACTTCTTCTCTTCATTCCTTTATTTTGAAACAATCAATCAACATTCTTTTGGTTGAAGAACATTATTTTATCTAATTTTTCACCAGTATTGTCTGGCCACTCATTTCCCTGTAACGTAAGAGAATAAAAGGCAATACACTGTCTTCTAACTAATTTAACTAAAGCATGGCATGAATCATGTAATCTCAAGAAATAAATAGCACACAAGTATAAAGTCAATGGGATACCAGAATTAAATGTGTACCTGTAAACCAATAAGGACACAATCACCACCAACTAATAAGAAGTTAAGCACCCGATGCTTTGATGATACCTTGCTCCTGTGCTGATCATAAGCTCGTGAAATAGACTTTGTGGATGGGGAAACCAATTTGGAATGACAGACACTGCACTCTATCATCCCGTTCTTCATCAGCCAGCCCTCTTGGCAGGCTATGAAATTTAACCTTTAAAACAGTCAGAAGGCCCATAAATAGCCAATTCACATAGTATCCAGCACAATCGAAGTTTTAAAAATGCAAATTTGCATGCCCTTAAACATACTCTAGATCAATCTTCACAAGTACGGGACACGACAATCCAAAACCATAAAACATGATACTAAGGTACCCAACAATCTATAATATGCCAGCAGAACAGTACATTCAAACAATCAATGTCTTCTGCATGAAGACGAGCATAGCAACAGACAATTATACATCCACTAAGCAGATGACAAATTTTAACTTTGTTGAATAACTGGTGCATAAAATGAGGCTCAGATCATGAAACTAATCCATACGCCTACGGGTAGCAATCAACCAAGACCACCACCCAACCAGACTATAAAAAATTTAACCTTAGAAACAATTCAGAAGGAAAACCATCAACCACTTCCACTGAAACACTTCAGCAACTAACATGATCAAATTATAAAAGCAATCACGAATCAGCTGATACACAACGATCAATTCTAACTCAAAGTTTCAAACAAGGAATGCATATACGTCCACCAAGCCCCTGATGATCAAGACCAACGTTTTACAGCTCAATAAGATTTCAAAAATTCTTCATGATGAACAAACAATTGCAAAAACCAGTAACAAAATCCAGCTGCACTGAAAACAATTGATGCAGGATTGATGATCCATCCATCAAAACGTTAGCTCAAATCACGAAATTCATCCACGTACCTGTGGTATCAATTCAACGGCAGCTAGATCTCGGTAACAAGATCTAAAAGGCTCCTCAGAGCGCACGAGATTGTCCAGTGGACAGAACACAATTCCTTTTCCCTACTAATATACATGCGGAGGCTGAGTAGCAAGGTAAGTTGAAAATATTAACGTAATGAGGTTTTGATTCACAGCATTTTGAAAATGGCCGCTTCGCATTGGATTTATGATATATTACACTGCTCAAAAAAGGAAAATTTTCCCAAAAATTAAGAAATTGAAATCAAGATCCATAAGCAGAAGCATGTGCCAAAAGCTTTAAGGAAGACGAAACACGAGGTGGGTAAGACGTGATTACGAGATGACCATAATGGGTCGGGTTTATTTGGATCCGTTACTCAACCCAGGGTGTTCAGATCACTTGCTCCAATTAAGTTGAGACTTCAAGTTCAGCCTATGTCTTGATGAATTCCATTCACTAAATAGAATACAAAAGGGTCATGTTCACATGGACGTATAAGCTTTTACCTTTAACTAAATGCAAAATACTTCATCAGCACCATGAAAAGAAAATTTTCGTTAAATAGATAGAAAATAATACTCCTCCCAATCTCATAAATATGAGACAAAGTATTTAGTAAATTGGGTTCATGGTATAAATCGATTTCGCGGGAGATTAATTTGTCTTATACTTATATTCTTATATAGTACTAGTATACTCTCTTCGTCCCGTAAAAAGAAGGTCTTTTGTTTTTTTTCGCGTAGATTAAGGATTATTATTATTATTTAATTTATAATGAGTAGTTGTATTAGTGGAAATGTGAGTCTTATATTTTAATTGTATTAGAGGGGGTGGATGGGTCTCATATGTATAAAAAAAAGAACTCTTTGAGTGGGACAACCAAAATAAAAAAATAGTCTCTTTAACTAGGAAGTACTGAATATACATTTAGTATAAAATTAAAAAAAGTTTAAAAAAAAAACAACAACAACTTAATCAAACATTAATTTCCTTCATCTTTTAATCAAATCTTTGAATAAAAAAAATTACTCTTATTAATTTAAATAGATATTTTAAAATAAAATATACTCCCTTCGTCCCAAAAATGTTTGCACCCTACTTTATGCACAGATATTAAAAAAAGTGATAATTTTTAGGGGTATTATGATAATTTTGGTAATAGAGAAATGATAAAATATATTATGTGTGTTAGGTAAGGGTAGATTTTTGGTAAATAAAGTGTATAGGGGAGGATGATTGTGTTTTAACTTTTTGCTTTTTAAGGAATGTGTAAATTTTTATGAGATAATATATCGAAAAAAAAGAATAACTTTAATTTCTTAATAAAAAAAATTTGGGTTTTTGGAATACCCCTTCCCCCATAGGGATATAGAATAAAAAGAGGTATTTTTTTGCCACTATAATTTTGAAAATGAACGTTTAAATGTCCTTCAAAATTAAGTAAATAAATACGAAACATATAAAAGGCGGTTAATCCTGCAGTGGCCCAAGCTATTATTGAGAAAATCGGAGAATACAACTAACTCGCATTAAGAATTTCATCTTTTGATAAAAAACAAGCAAGCGGCGGAATACCACAAAGAGAAAGTGTACCTAATAAAAAAGAATAATGGGAACACGTTTTGTTAAACCACCCATAAGAACTATATTTTGACTTTTATCCGGAGAATAACCAACAAGAGTTTCCATTGAATGAATACCGGACCCAAACCCCAAAAATAATAATGTAGGAGTGCGTCTTGGATCTGTCAATTATGTTATGGTCGTAGTCCTACTCATGGCGACTTGGTTGAATTGGGAGAAGCTGTATATATTATTGCAGGCCAATCGATTGGAGAACCGGGTACTCAATTAACATTAAAAACTTTTCATACTGTGGAGCATTCACGGGGTACTGCAGAACACGTGCGAGCCCCTTCTAATGAAAAAATTAAATTTAATGAGGATTTGGTTTGTCCGAATGCAAAATAAAAAGTGTATCATCTGAGAATAAAGTAATACTTTTAAAGATATTGTGCATACATAAGAAACCAACTACCCATACACTTAAAATATTAGTGGCACCTCGAGCTAATAATCAATTTCTTAGATTAGTAGAAAATGTTATATGAGTCAAAATACTAATCTAAAGACAGATTGTGTTTCAAGAATGTCTTGTAGCTTTGAAAATGAGTAATAAGCTATGTTAAGAAAATTAGTTCTAAATTGTTTATAAATTTGGGTAAAAATAGATAAACTATCAAGGTTTAAATTATTTTTTCTATTAAAATAGGAGGTCATCAAGGCTTAAATTATTTTTTCTATTGAAATAGGAGATAATATTTGATGGCCCTGAATTAATAGTTTTATATATTTTTAATTGATAGAAAATTTTTTCTATGAAAATAGGAGATAATATTTGACGGCCCTGAATTGAGAGTTCTATACATTTCAGCTTTTAATTGATAAAAAAAATAATTCAGACCCGATGGATAGTTTACCTATTTTTGAAAATATGAATTAATAAAAACTCCCAATTTAATTCATTTTTTATTGATCAAATATCATTTTTATTCTAAATTTATCACTTTCATGTATCTTACAGGAGTCTCGTTGAATCTCTTGTAATAATCGCAAGTGTACATCATAAGCCATAGCCTTGCATACCGCATGCATAGGAAATGCTGTAACAATTTAATTTATTTAAACAATCGAAAATTTGAAACAGGAGTATGTATTATAAAATCAAGTAACAAATTCAACCAAATAAAAGTAGAGAAAAAGAATTAGATAACAAAATGCAGAAAACGAAGTTCATTACAATAAAGATATCTGGATTACAAAAAAAATGAATCAACATATAATTGAACTAAGCGTCATCAATTTACATATATCATATAACTGAGAGTGAAGCTGGTAGACAACCACCAGCAGTCATCCTTCTATACTTCAAAGGTTGAATCCTCAATATACTGTATTTTCAAACTCCTCCAAGGGAGAGAAGACCGTGTCAAATCGAAAAACGACACATCTATATATATTTTTTTCCCGAGTAAACTATGATCGCGTTTTATTTTACCTAAAAACATTGCATTATCTTCTGTTCTCTACCTTCCAGTGAATATGCCAGAAACACAGAAGAAAGAACCTGCATATCGCATTGAAAGAGTGTATTCACAGTATAAGCAACCGAATGGTGAGCATTTCTTGGAATATTTCAAAATATACACATGAGAATTTTTATGGATTTAAAACGAGTTAGAAAGTTTCAGCAACATACTGATGTAAATTTAGGTGGGAAGAAGAGGTTGTCTTTCATCTGGTCCCACACGGTGACTTGCCTGTTGAGAGAATGTAGAAATATAAGTGCGTTTCAGAAGAACGATCATACGTGCAATAGAGCAATAAACAGAAATAAACGATACCTCCTCGTTAGCTCCAGCAGCCATATTTATGAAGGATGATTCCCTTGATCTGGAAGAATGGAAAAACGTAAGATTTCACCCACATGATAGAGAAAGTTGGGGGGGGGGGGGGGGTGACAGTATGGAAATGTACAATTGGAAACAACATTGCTTCGATAAACTAAGAAAAATCAATAATGGACTAAAAAGGTAAATGACCAAACGAATTATCTAGAATAATACCAAATGTGATCAAAACCAGCCACATGCTTATGCTAGAAAGAGATTATCAAGTTTCAAGCACGTGATCTGTAGTAGAAAGGTAAAATGAATACCTGTGTTTATCATGTCCATCCAGTCTCTCTACGACCCCATTTTGTTGCTCATCTTTGACTTTTGCAAGCGGTGAAAAGAACTGAATACAAGAGTGAAGCAAAAGGTAAGACTACGGCATATAAATGACGGGAGATACTCTAACTGCTTATGTTACCTGGTGCATTGAAATGAAAACCACTGAGATCCCTAACATAAAATTTATGGTCAAGGTATGACCAAAAAGAGCAGCAGATGCTATGCCAGTAAATATTGTTGCAACAGTGGACGAATACTTCTTCAAAATTGTGTCTGGGAAACAATATTAAAAAAAGAAAGAAAAGAAAAATATAAGAACCTGTCAGCTTATATAAAACGTGAATAATAAGCTACCATATGAGAAGTCGGTAAAAAGAGTGAAGATGGTAAAGACAGTATGTAAATGAATCTCCAATTTCAGCTCCTACAATCATTTCTCACCAGCATACTTGAAGAAAAAGGAGGATAGAATTCCTTGTGCAGCATTGTTACATATCAAAAGCATGGTAGCTTTTGAATGTCCTTCCAATATGTTAAAGCTGTTGGGACCTGAAACATTTATTGTAAACAGCAAAATAGAATCACCATCCAAAACGAGTACAGTTGCTACCAACAATAATGTGATAAGAATCATTACAAGATCATACAATGTTACCTTTAATAATGACAGATCCAAGAATTCCAAGAAAGTTGAATATAGCTCCATATCCATACAAAAATAAGTTCTGCGAATGAAATAACAGAGTTATAAACGGAGAAATATTACAGACGCAACCTCTATGCGAGAGGAATGAAATTTATAAAAAAAAAAATAGAAACATACCAACCAGAAGGTGAAAAGTGATACGATTTATTTAACTTATTTTCTCCAGGACACACTCAACCCAAATTTTAGAGCTTCAATCATAGTATTTTACTAACATAAAACGCAGCCAATTTATTTCTGGGTCAGTGCTACAAACATATAAATCTCTGGACATGATTATTCATGCAATTAATAATAAGCATTAATAAAAAATTAAATACAAAAGTGGCTATTGAGGCAGTATACAACAGAGATTTTTTTTCTTAAACAGAACAACTAATTTGCAAATTGTTTTAAGAGAAGTGTCGGGATGTGGCAAGATAAACATTCAGTTGAAAGCAAAATATAAGATTCTTGAATTATGTTTAACTGTTGAATCACCTGAAGATAAATGCTGGTGTCATATTGGCTTTTCAGGGCATATTCATTGAAAACTGAGGCCATAGAAGGAACCGTCACCTGCATTAGAAATTCTAATTAAGCTTTGTTTGAAAAGAACAAATCAATAAAAAATGCCATGAATGGAAATCCCAACAAATAAGTCCACAAGTGTGTATACACACAATTCAAGAATGCCATCAATAATAGATGCCTTAAATTCACTTACAAATATCAGAGTGTAGACATATGCAACCGTTGTAACTGGAAGACCCAAAGCAGAGGAACCCTCTGGGAAGGATTTAAGTTGATTTATACTAATTCCAATCAGCAACAAAGCTAGAGCCTCCCACTGTAATATAACAACACTTGTAAGTTGCCTTGGTGGCTCATGGCTACTTCATTAAATTTCTATATCACATAACATCAATTGGCAAAACCTTCTACAAATACTTCAAACTATTTGATCTTAACTGATCATTATTGAACCAACCTGAATTACGGAAAATTTGCGTTTCATAACGATCTTGAGAAGTACTGCAATTACTAAAACCTGTAATACAGAAAAAACAAAAAGCAGGATAAGAAAGCATGGTATACAAAAGGCTTGCTCTGGAAGTGTTTATTTCTATCAGAAGATAGTAACAGTAACAAGATGTTGATCAATAGGTTTCTTCAGAAAGAATAAGGAACAAAGAGTGATGTGGAACCCAGCCGAGCTTACTAGCAGTGATGGCAAAAAGGAGGCTTAAGCTATAGAAAACATTGCAGAGTAGTCAAGTTATGATATTTTTCCCTATATATTACTTTTGTAACCACTACGAAAGAGGGTGACAGTCATAGAGTCATTTCTTAGAAAGATGTGATTTTCCAATGACCAAGAAAAAAGATCAAAGTGGAGTGAAGTGTACTGCTAAAAGAAACAAGAAGACAAGAAAAAACAATTCATAAATGCTTCAGAAAAAACTTTATTGGCCATAAGAATAGAGACTGGATTATGATTTTAACTTTATGGTACTCACAGCATCTTGAAGGCCAATACTGTAAAATATTTAGATAATGTTCATATAAAAGAAAAGGTATGAACAATCAACCTAACTGCAATATCAACACACCTTTAGATTGCTCAACATTTTCACAGTCGCAGGGTTAAAATATAGCTGCGGAAAAATCAAGAAAAATGTGAAGAGTTGTTAGAATTGCGGGGTTGCTGGGGAAATAAGAAAGTGAGTGCAATTCACAATATCCAATAACAAAGACAGTGAGAGATCATTATAACTCAAGAATAAACAAATGCAACCAAACCAGGATTATAACATTGTAATTTCAGCAAGTGTCATTGGCTGAACATGTACATCTGATATGAGGTTTAAGAAATACAATGGATGGCTTTATACCTCAGAGTGGATCATGGTATTCCGCTAACAAGTCCTAAACTACAAGAAGTTCTCAAGTTTGCAACTTCTTTTGGATATCACTGCCTAATGAAAAGAGAAAAACAATATATGTATAGGTGTGTAAAACGCCATATATATAAATATATAAGGTATGCATGTAATATGTATGTGCATTCGAATATATATGGAGTATAAGTTTTAAATTTTAATATATATTAATCATACAAGTAATGGATATGCCCCATAATGTGAATGAGGACAATTTATTCAACCTTCCTTTTGATGAAACGGAAGAAGAAATTAGTGTTTCCTTCACTAAAATACAACAGCATACAAATATTATCATGAAAGATGACTTTTTTGGGACAGAGGAAATATAAAAGGAGGCTACAGGCCACTAAAAGCCATTAACACGTATGAAAGAATAAAGTTCACCTGCATAATAAATTTCAGGTAGTTATTTATAGCATAAAGAAGGGCCGGTACTGCAAGAAGCGTATTGCTACGAGCAGCCTGTAAATAGCAACAGTAGAAACTTAGCCTGGCAGAATAAAGAAACATGTATAGATTTGCTTTATGAGCAGAAAAAGAACCCACATGCCATTCTGAATTGAAACATTGATTTAGAGCAACTCAAACATTCTGAACAAAAAATTAACATAAACTTTTTTTTTCTGGCAGTATGCATTTGAATGTAAATTTGAGTATTGTAAAACCTTTAACTTCTTAAATGCTAGATCAGTGAATTAGTGCACCTGAATAAATGTGGAAATTGAGAGAAGTGGCTTTTCACCAACTTTCTGTCGCCTAGCCTGCAGGCAAAACATATTGTAAAAATCACAAGGGAGCAATGTGATTGATGTTTATGCTCAGGTTTTTCTAATAATTTATCACTTTTATGGTTATATTTTAGAGGCGCAACATCAGGCACTCAAAAGGCGCTTGCAGCTCTAACAACTATGAAACACACTAGCATCAGGAAAGAAAAGATCTCTCATAACTCTCATTAGGATAGATCATGTTAACTCAGTTAAAGTCAGTGACAAACTTAGGTACAGGAGATAGTTTCAGTGAAGAGCTTGAAGACATAAAGGTAAGATGGAAATTGAGGGTGTCAGCACATGTTATAATGTAGACATCCATAAGCTAACACAAGGTCTCAAGATCTGCTGACAACATATTAAATGACACAGAAGAAGACAAGATCTTGCTTCTTCTTTTCAAGGTCGGATGGAACCCCAGAGTTTTTCGGCGGTCAAGTACTCAAGTTAAAGTAAAACTACTACTTCAACACTGCAACACTCATAATGAAGCAGCCAAAGCCTAAAGGGGTTTCCTATTATGTTTATTGTTAAGAATAGGAATTGGTCCATTTCTGAAATGGGACCTTAATGACTCTTCAGAGAGATCATGTACACTAAAGTCATATCTATTGAAACAGCATTGAATACCATTCAGCTTGTTGTAGTATAAATAAATATACAACCATGAGCAATTTTACCATAAGGAACTTTCCAATGTGGTAGATGATCTTGAGGACAAGAAAGGTCGAATTCCTAACTAGAAGTACTCCAATCCAATGTTTTTACCCTCTTCAGCTCTTCTTTATATTAAAAATTTTCCCTAAAAGAAACTATAATCCTTAGTACTTTATCATTTTTCTACGAAATTTAGAAAAATACAAACAGCTCTTAATTCTATAACAGAAATGGAGCGGCATACCTGTATTAAAAGCATTATAATTGCAAAAATTACTTTTGCAACCTCTGTCAAAAAGTTGACACTAATTGGGCTAAAGTTGAAGCGGCCATCCACCTTTGACATATAAACCAAAATCGGCTGGAAAAGTAAAAGTAAGACAAGGCTTAGTAGCAAACCAGAGTAAATGGAAAGCAGTGCTAAGCAAAAAATAAAATAAGTATGAAGCTTAGTGTGCATTGAAAACTATTTAATTATTTGTGACTGTGCAGGAAGACCTGCATTTCCCAAGTTAGAAATAAGTGCCGTCAGCTCTACACTTTTAACATTTTCATAATTTTAAAAGAAAACATCCCTGAACAAAAAAAGCACTCAGGAAATAACTAAATAATAGCAAAGAAAAAAAAATGCATACCTGGAAACCAACAAGGACACAATCACCACCAACCAATAAGAAGTTAAGCACCCGCTGCTTTGACGATACCTTGATCCTGTGCCGATCATAAGCTCGTGAAACAGCCTTTGTAGATGGAGAAACCAATTTGGAATGACAGACACTGCATTCTATCATCCCGTTCATCCTCAGCCAACCCCTCAAGGATGGCTATGAAAGTTAAACCTGGAAAACAAAACCAAATCCCCCCCGCAAATCATTTCTACCGATACAACTTCAGTAACTAACTACACAATCAATATCAAACGCACATTAATATACAATAACAAGAAGCAATTCAAATCAAGTGACAAATCAACATAAAATTTAATAACATATTTAAGCCCCCCGCACCACAGTGAGGATGATGCATCGGTAAACCTCAAACTCGCATCAAATCCAAACAACAACCAACAGCATTAAAATAAGTGATGCAGGCTTGATCCGTCAAAATTAAGGTTGAGATCAGCCAATTTTTCGTAATTAAAACAGGTAGTCAGCAATTACCTGTTCTTATAATCAAATGCCGATTGAATTGACCGGAGATCAGATGATTGACGGCGGCTAGATCTGGGAGAAGCTCCGCCGACAGGTAAAATTACAGCCGTGGATGCCAAAATAGCAGAATCGTATTCAAATTAGTGGGAGTTGAGCTGCAGGTGAAGAAAGTAGTAAACAGAGGGTTTGAATCAAAGGTTTTGGAGAAAGCCGGTTCGCTTTTGGATCTAAGATGCAATGGTTGAATTTTCGCAACATGTAAGTCTTAACCATTGACACAAAAACAGATATAAAAACGTTCTGCGTTTTTTTAAAAATTTTTATTTTTATTTCAATTGAATGACAATTGGCGATCAATTTTTATTTTTATTTTTTTCCTCTCTATTTTAATTTGAGAATTAATATTTTAACTTCCTCTTTTAATAAATAATAAATCGAGTGATGGGAACATTGTGTCTAGTTTAATAAACTGTGAATTTTAATAAAAAATTAAAAAGCAATAGTGAATTATTTTATAAACAATTTTAATATAAATAAAATTTAATAGTAATATTTTTTTACAAAAATAATGACTAATGACTACTTATGAAGCACAACAAAAACTTGTGTGAAATCATTTAACCAAATGACTTTATTAAAAGGTATAAAAAATAATAGCAATTTCAATAAAATGTGACTCATCTAATGAAAATATAATAATGACACATTGAATTATTTAATAAATAATTTATAATATAAATGAAAATTTTAAAAGAGAAGTAAATATTTTTATAAAAAGTAATGGAGTAATTAGTTACAAAAGTGTAAAATGATCTCATTATTAACAGGATAAAATTTACTCTCTCTATATATGACAAAGTATCTTGTAATACGATAATTAACGGGTTGTAAGACGGATCGACTTATTTTTAAAGTATATTTGGTATAAATGCGAGGTATATTTATTGATATATGACACGACCAAAATATATATATTAATATAGTATCTAAAAAAATACTAATAAGTTGATAATTTAAAGAGAAAAAAATAAAGTAATTGGAATGATAAATAAAATATAAAAATATAAATAAAGTTGTTTGGATTGATAAATAAACTACAAATGTAGTAAGATGAATAATATATTTTTACTATTAATAAATGGATGCTTCAAAATGGATAGTGCGTATCAATACGTAGGACGAAGATGAATAATATATTTTGGATAGTGTGTATCAATACGTGGGACGAAGATGAATAATATATTTTTACTATTAACGAGAGGACACCTCAAAATGGATAATACGTATTGATACGTAAGACGAATGAAGTAATTAAAGTTTGTTTATATTATTATTTTAATCAGTATTGTACGTATTATTATTGACGTAATATTGTATTAATAACATGTTAAAATGTACTACCTGCTAATTCCATATATTATTATAAATTTATTCATATAATGTTATTCTCAATTTATAAGTCATGTACAATTATATTATATAAGTTTATAACATGCAATATCATTATTGATGTAATAAAATAAACATGTAATACTATAATTATTAAGTCCAAATCTTTTTTAACTCAGGAAAATATTTAAAATTTAAGATCTATAATTTTAGTATTATTTATCCTATTTGTATACTAATAATTAATATTGAAGGGAAAATGAAGTGGTGATAATATTGATGATGATGATTAAACCAAAAATGGAAATTAAGTAGGTGTTGAAAGGAGACCGTTAATGACTTGCACATGATTAAGATTACCAGTCAAATCATAATCACGCAACTCCAACAACTTAAATTAATTTTAATAAGATTAAACAAGTATAATTACAAGTAAACTTTAAGTAATAATCAACCTTTCATCCTAATCAAATTCCTCTCTTTTTTTTAATTAATAATAATAATGCATTTATGAATACTACTTTTAAGAGAATCGTTACTTAATTGGTACAAGAAAATGTCACGTTTGTAGTGCTAATTAATATATACTTGTGAGAAATTTAAATTAAACATAATTATACATTTATATATTAAAAAAATTAAATGTGGGTACACAAATTTGAATTCATGCACATAAATGTTAGCTATAAAAATTTCAAACACCTAGTTAGACATGCATAATGATTTGGAATTGTTGATTCTAGTTTCGAAAAATTAGGAATGAGAACTGAATTGGTTTCAGGACGGTTTAAGTTCGAAATTGTCGGTTCTCAATTACTTTAAAAAATTGTGTTTTTCAAAAAAAAAAAAAAAGAAAAGAAGGTAAAATCATACGTTTACCTGATCCATGAAATGAGGGATCAAATCAGAATATATTCGATTTCGATTATATTTTGGTTGATGAAACAGTTAGTTTTCATTAAATTATGCAATGTTAACTGCAGATCTCATTAGATGCTTGCAATGAACTGATTACTCATTTTAGGGTAGTGCAACTTAAAATTTAATTAAGTGATTTTAAGTTACAATAGTGGTTATTTTTCCATATTATTTTATTTAATTTAGAAAGATATATATTATTAAAAATCAATCTAAGAATTTAAATCATCTAACATCAATATTAGTACACGCCCGTAAAACTCTTTATTTATTAAAACAAAGTAAAATTTCCGGTTTAAATAATTTAAAAGCTTAAATCATCTGTGGTAAAATTGATGTAGGTATAGCATGTCAAGTCCGACCAATTTAAAGCATATGATCTGTCAAAAAAAAAATTTCCACCAAAAAGAGTGTGTTGACGTGTAAATTAGTTATTGGTAGAAATTTATATGTTTATGCATCATGACATTCTTCTAGTTACTTTCAAACACGTGGCACTTATACTTAAATTTCAAGCAATATATGCGAATTAAGGTGTATGCTTGTTAGGAATATTCTAAAACTCACATTTTCTAAACGTGTGCACTACAGTATTTGACATACAAGTGAACATTTAGGTGAATGGATTTACATTTATCTATTAAAAAATTTTCAAATTCTAATATTTTTTAATTAAAAAAATTAACAAACCCATTGCTTTCAGAATATTATTCATTTATTATTATTAACCAATAATATATAATCACATAGTATATAACTAATAATAGATGCATAAATTAATACATGCACATATGATACATCCCATGCTTCCAAAAACCTGACAACATGTAGGATGTAAACCATCACTGCTTAGTGTTCCAGCCTACAGCAATGGCTCTCTCCCATGCCCATTTTCCGGTACACCGGAAAGTCGGCTTCCCCGAGCCCTCTCCTTCCAGATCTTCTCCACATCCTCGAACGACAAGCCCTTCGTCTCCGGGACAAAAACGCTCACGAATACGAACGCAACAACAGCCACCCCAGCAAGTATTAAGAAAGTTGGGCCTGTGCCAACAGCATCAGCTATTGAGAGAAAGCTTTGAGCAACTATAAGGTTCGATATCCAGTTAACCGTAGCTGACATGCCTCCACAGATTCCTCGGTAGGCTTCCGGATAAATTTCCGAGTTCACCGTCCATGGAACGGGGCCCATTCCCGGGGCGAAGAAAGCAATGTAAAGAGCCAAACCAACAACAGCCACCCAACCATAGAGTCCATTTGTGGAACCAGATTGTTGCAAGATAAATGAAGCTGAGAGGATGACTAGAGATATGGTTACACCAGATAAACTACTGAGTGCCAACTTCCTACGGCCAAAATGATCGATTAGGTATATCCCGAGGATTGTACCAAGAGCGTTCATGAATGCAACGACGAGTGAAAGGAGAAGTGCTAGTTGATTGGAGCTGAATCCAGCCATTTGTACTATAGTTGGGCTGTAATACATAACAGTGTTGATTCCAGTAAACTGTTGGAATGCCTGAAAGAATCGAAATTCAAACTTTCAGATGTAGCCTTAGTCCAAGCTAATTTAAAGAAGTTAATGAAAAGCACAATGCAGTGAGCATTCGTGGGTAAACAATAAGATTATTCGTTATTACCTGCATTCCAGCTCCAGCCAAAAAAGCAAGCCTTAGTTCTTTTGATTTAAAAACATCAATATAACTGACTTCAGTCTTTCTTTGGCGCTCTTCCTCAAGTGCAGTAGCTAACTGATCGATCTCCTCTTCCAACCGACACGGGCCGTATATTTTTGAAAGCACAACAATAGCTTCAGATTTATCCTTCTGTGAGAATGATAGTAAGATAGTAAATGAACAGTAAAAAGCCTGAAAAATTATCTAGAAGATTCAAATACAATCGAAAAATAGAATTGGCACCTTCAGGTAAAGCCATCTTGGAGACTCTGGCAAAAATAACATGAGAAAAAATTGAATTATTGCAGGCAGCGCAGATACCCCAAGCATCCAACGCCATGTACCTGGAACCTATTTTACCGCGAAGATAAGGATTTACACAATAAGTAAATTTATAAATGTATAGAACATTTTAAACACATTGATAAGTATAGAACAAGTCAGTATACAAGAACAGTTATGATTGCCCTCGAAATAGTGCAGTGGAGTTTTTGACAAGCAGAGAACTAAATCTAAAGCTTAATATATTAAGCATGCTGCCACTTAAGAACATCGATGTTCCCTGCTAGATACAGAAGTGTTCAAGCCCTTAGGTATCCAAAGATGGAAAGGTCACCCAAAATCAGATCAATCACATGAGATATCCTTATGCAATCCCAGAAAACAAAGAAGATCTGCGACTTATCTATGTGGCTCAGGACGGACACCAGCCATCCAGCACCAATTAAAGGAAAGCCCCTAGCTTCATCTCTCCTCTTTCAGATTTTTAGTTGACTATAGTTTGTGGACATTGGATATATACAAAAAGAAACAGCAGAAAATCGTTTTTCCATGTAAAGAGAACAAGAAAAAAATACCAGTTAATATTCAAGATTTAACATCAGAAAATGTGTGCTCTCGAGGCCATAAATGAAAGCTCATCGATTTTTAACACATAGCTCTCAAGCCTCTGAATGAAAACTCACATATATTTAACACGTGATCTCATTTTTTAGAGCAATCACATAACATTATTAACTAGTTTTACATAGCGAGGAAAGAAGAAGTGACATCTTCAGATAATTACCTAGCTTAGGTATCCAGGGGTAGTACTTAGTAGGAAGCAATCTAAGTATCTAACTATCCTTTTCCCCATTATCATGTCAAGCTAACTCACATCCTAATCATGGTGAAGATTTTGCAAATGCTAAACAATTTATGAGCCAGCTAAAGAGATATAGCATAAAGAGTGAACCAAAATCATCAATTTAGAAACAATTAAAGCACACCCCCAAATAGAAAAATCAAGTATCAACTATCAAGATTGACTACAACAGACACAGGATGAGGACTAGAAATAAATTACAATTTCTTTGTTTGATATTACTCAGAGAGAAAAAAACTGCAGGTCCCCGGTTCTATCGTGGTGGTGCAACTTCAGTACAGCAAGAAGGAAACCTTTCACAATAAAGAAACAGATAAGTACATGCAAATAAATCACAATCATAATTAAACTAATAAACGATGATCCGACTTCAGTGCTTCAATATGAACCATAGAGTTCAAAACCATCAAAAGGAAGGGTCAGCGAAGAAACAGCCTTCAAAAGGATACATCAGGACATCTGATTCTTACTCCAGTCATCTGTTCACTAAATGCCAAGAGACACTTTTCTCCACTTTAATGAAGCTTACATAATTTCAGAACTTTACATAAACAGTAAACCAAAGACAAGGTCTCCCTGTGGCATGTAAAACCATAACAAAAATTGACATTTGGAGAGATGCATGCAACGGAGAGTACAATTAATCATCTATATGCAGCATTAGCATCATAACTGTCTCAGCAGAATTATAAATGCAAATAATAAAATTCTGGAAAAAGCTTGGACTAAAATATAGTATATTCAATGTACAAAAGGACATTCAGCCACCAAAGTGCAGTCACCAAGTTACTCTCTTGTGCCAGACAAGGCCTTCGAAAATCTGTATGTATAAAATAGTCACCTAAATAATTTTCTGTTAAAAATAGTCAGTGCTCTCAAGCTCTGAGATATTTCTCAGGAATTGAGATGTTGATTCTAACTACGAAGAGGACTGTTTCCATGCAACCACGAGACACACATAATAGCCTTCACTCACAAAATGAATACAAAAATATTTCAAGCATTTTCGACAACCAAATAGCAATGTACTATTACTTGGAGGATGATACTATCGCAGTTTTAACTCATTAGCAGAAACAAATATCAAGAAATAGAGCAGTCAATTGGAGCAGATAAAGAACCAAGGCAATGAAACTGACCTCAGTAAAAGCAAGGTTCACAAGGTAAGAAAGAAATTGTCCACCGGTAATCATAAGAACATTTGTGCTCACTAGGCCTCCCCTTATTTCTGATGGAGAAGCCTCAGCAATATACACAGGAGCAGTGACAGATGCTACACCTACACCTAGGCCAACCAAGAGCCGTCCAAATATAAGAATATAAGGATTTGGAGATGCCGCCATGACAATGGAACCTAGAGCGAATACAACATCAGCAGACAGTGTAGCTTTCTTTCGCCCAAAAGCATCATTAATCCATCCCCCTACTGCAGCTCCAATCATGGCGCCAACCAAAGCCATGCTGACAATTGTTTCCTGTAAATTTGTTTTGTTAAATACTTAATGACTCTAAAAGCATTATGGAACAGATGCTATTGGCATGTTCTATTAGAGGTAATGAAAGCGAAATGTCTCACTTCCGATCAGTAAGAGTTTTTTAATTATAATTATTAAAATTAGCTTTAATTAGTAAAAAAATAAGTCGCACTTCATAGTGATTCAGTCCACATCCAGTATCTAAGAAAAAAAAAATGCAAACTTAAAATCATATCTGATGGAAGTGAAAGGACACGATTTAAGAGACAGCAGCATTCCTAATTTTTTAAAACAAGTAAATTTCCTGCTTTGAATTGTAATATAGCAGTTGAACTAGTGACGATCAACAACTGTAATTTTAATCAGTCACCTCGAAATGATTATTATATGGTCATAAGGACATAGGTACCTGCAGAAAACTACTTTTGTCGACTTCCTCAAAGTCATCTCTGATATACAAGAGGGCTCCTGAGATAACTCCTGCAACCATAACAGAAGAGATTTCGGGGGAATTATGAAGACATCAGGCATGATTCTCCAACTCAAAATAAGTTATTGTTTCATTATAGAAACATGCTAAAAGCAAAATGGTCTAAAAACTAGAATACTTGTATGTCAAAACTGAAAAAGAAAAAGCTTCTTTTGGTTATTGAAATGACTTAATAGGCAGAGCCCTCAATTATCATCGATATTTCAAATGTAATATGCGATAGCCCAAAACAGAGGAAGCAAAAGACAGCACAACAGATAGATTAGCAGCTAAAGTTTCAAAATTCTAAAGAGAGAGAGGAGATATATATACCTGTATCATATCCGAAGAGCAGACCACCAATACCAGCAACTACAGTCAACCCCAATACATATGAATTGCTGAAATACGTAACTTTCCGATCACTCCCTCCCAAAAAACCAGAGCTCCCTCCATACCCTGAACTCTCCGCTACAGTCATCTCCTGCTTACAACCTCAACAATTGATACGCAATCTCAAAATAACTAGCATTACCATATAAATAAATTCAACCTCAACCGCAGATTGAAACAAAATGGGTGGCCCGATTCCGAGATTTTGAGAGGGTTTCTAACGCGATTCAAGTGAGACGAATTTTGCAAACGGAGAGAGTGAATCAGCTCCACGGATTAAATTCGAGAGAGTTCAGGAGTTTATAGATGTTGAAAGTTGTGCGACACGCAAAGTTTACTATTACCATTTTTATTGTAACATTTGGTTTTGGATAAGAATCTCCAGAAATCGTTTTGTAATAATAATAACAACATATTTAATTAATTAATTAATAACACCTACAGCCCTTTTCCCACATTTATTTATTTAGATACTTTAATTAATTGTTGGAGCACAATAATTGGGAGTTTGAGATGGGCAACATTTTCGTGTACCATTTTACATGGAATTATTTTTAAGTTCTTTTTAAAGAGGAGTATAATTTTTTTTTATCAAAGTATAACTTATTATAAATTTTTTATCACTTATTAGTATCTTTATTTATTTTTTATTACCTCCAACATTTATATAAAGTAAAGCGGGGTTAGTGTGGTAGTTTTTATTAATTTTTTTAATTATATTATTTAATGATGAATATCAAATTTAAAATTAATTTAACAATTAAAATCGTCCAACTATATTCTGATCGGACTCTAAAATCATTTTTTTATAGTATTACCGACTCTATCACAGTCCATTATGCACCTTCCAGATTCTTCCAAATCAATCATCACTTAATCAATGTATTATGGATGAATCCAAAACTCAAAAGTATTGTATGGCCACGTGTTTGGTGCATCCACAAGTGACAAGTTCCACTATCAAGATAATATGGTTCTCATTTTTATTTTACTAATATTTCTATTAAATATAATAATAATAGCTTAATAAAAAAAAAAAAAAAGAGAACGGTATAAAAGGGGCAAATTACATAATTTGTTTCCCTTACATAATGAATTAGGAGAAAAATGCATCAAAGCAACCTCAGGAGCTTGTAGAATATGTTACACATGACATTGAATTAAAGAAGATAGATATGAAATGGAAAGATAAATATGTCTTTAAAATAGTAATTTAAATTTTAAGAGTAAGAACGAAATTATAAAAATTAAATAGTACTTAGTTCACGAGTGTAAAAGTAAATACACTCTAATTATAAAATGGAGTAATCCATAATTACTAGAATAAAAATATAATAAAGGCTTAAAATTTAATATTACACACTAAGATATAAGATTTCCTAAAGGTTAAATAATAAAACGACTTGTATAAGATAGTATTGGACTCCTTACAATTTTATGTTATTTGGATTATTGAAAATTAATTTATTTTGTCTCTATTGTAAGATAGGTTATTTGTGAGATAGATGAACTCATTACTAAAGTATGTTTATTGTATAGATAAAATATGTTTATTTGTAATTAAAATATAACATATTTTAGAAAATATATTTTAACCATCATTAAACATACTTTATCTATACAAAAAACCTACTTTAACAATTGAGCAACTCGTCTCACATCCGTTTTAGATTTTTGTCATTTCTTTTTGAAGTATCATTTTAAATAATATTATTTAATAGAGAATATAACGGGCAGAATGAACTGGTGGGCCTACGGCCCAATTTCTTGATCCATAATTATAGGTGTCAAATTTGTCTATTCAACAGCGTGTTCTAGCCCAAAAACTTTTAAGAAAAAGATTCACCGTAGGCCCAACTCAGCATCATAATGAACAGAATTAGGGTTCTTGAAGGGTTTATCTATCCCTGAATCCAGATCATATCAATCACGATTCGCGATATAAACAAAATTGGAAACCTCTGTTAATTTGAACTTAAATGGAGGCATTGAAAGAATGCCGAGCAAATTTAGTTGTTTATATACATCCGTCCAAGGCTAAAAACGCCAGCGACGCCATTCTTAGTGAGCTAAGCGCTCTGCTTTTCACGTAAGTTATAATATGAATTCTTATTTTCTTAATGTTTTGATGCGTCAGAATCATTCTTTCGTTTCGTTTTCTCTGAAGTAGGATGAATTATACACGACTTAGTATTAATATTACTAATATTATTTTCTGATATAAATTCCCTTCATTGTGTATAATTTTAGATTTTTCTTTTTTATTAAAACTAAAATTATAGGTACAACGAGACTTTTGATGGCGTTGTGTTAGCATATGATCCTCATATTTGTAGTACCTTGGCGAAGATTCTACCAGGAATTAATCCATATTTTGGGGTGAGATTAAAAGCTAGTTTGTTGCTTTTCAATCCGAAGCCCGATATGCTTTTAGGTAACTTAGCTGCTTTCTATTTAGATTTATTTTCTTGTAGTGAGAGGGGACTGTGGATGGATGGGTTGCTGCTCTGTATGATGATTGCTTGGGGATAGAATAAATGAGATGGAAAGTGATAATTGCATTAGTGTTGATGAATTGAACTATTTTTTACAGAGGGGGAGGTGGTTAGAATTACTCCACAATCAATTCATGCTGTGGTTCTTGGTTTTTCCTCTGCTTTTATTGCAGATGAAGACATTCGCAGTGATTTCAAGCATAAATTCGTATGTCTCTTCTCTTAAAATATGATGTATTTAGTCAGCTATATAGTTTTTTGAAGCTTAATAAGTGTACATATACTCATTCTGCTGCAGAAAGGTGGAAATGAAGTCTATGTTAGCCGTTCTCATAGGAAACATAAGATTAAAGTCGGGACTATTCTGCGCTTTGTGGTGAAAAGGTGAAATGTTCTTGTTCCCATTATGTTAAACTATGGCTTCTCCCAAATAATATAATAATGTAAATTATTTATTTGTTCTTAGGATGAACTGAACCAAAAGAAACCAGTTTTAAGGTCACTCTGTGTGACCAAATTCCAGGAATAAGTTACCTATAATTATTAACTAGTATGCATTGTCAAATGAGTTCTAATGGTTGATTCTTATCTTAATAATTCATTTAACTCCTTGAACTAAAGGGGTATCTCTGCTTCAAATTTGAAGTGAAGAAATGGTTTTAACTAAGTTTATATTGGGGCACGACAAAGATAACAACTAATTTTTCCCTAGTACTTAGAATATTACAACCATGAACCTTCAATTTACATTCGTATTATTCACATATTTGTGTGAGTTTCTTTACTCTGTAATTCAGCTACTTCATTGGTTAATTCAGACTATTCAGTGCAACTCTACTTGGATTTGTTTTTGCGCTCCTTGTGCATTAAATTGGTTTAAGTGTGAATATTTACATATTCTTGGATGAGACGATAAAGTCTTGCAGTGACATTTACCTGAAGACTTTTTACTGGGAGAAACTCAGGATGATTAATACTTGATACTGTTTGTAAAGATATCAGGTGGCATATTTGCGTCAAAAACGTATAATTCAACAATGGTTACTGGACATCTTGTTATATAATTTCAGCAGTGATTACAGGACAATTTATTATGTATTTAAAAAAATTGTGATCTTACTATTTTTAAACTTGCTGCTGTTCATGTCACTTGGAAGCCACGAAGTACCTTAATTGAAACTTAAACATGCTAAATTTCGACATGCATATATTACCTTTGTAGTATGATTTCCTTGCAATATTAATTCCCAGTTAAAAGATAAAATTTGGATAAACAAATGGCCTTTTGGTGTAGAGAGTGCTTCATGAAAAGTGTATTGGAGGCCATCTTCCAATCAAATTTTTGCGGTGTAACTTTATGGAAATTCAATATGTTTTAATCAGGAAAATGTCTGATCAATGATGATAATTAGAATGTTTCTATTAATGCATTTAGTACTCCTGGACTTTCTTTTGCTGGAATCACATGAAGAAAGAAAAGATATGCTGATATATTTTTTTTAATGGTGTGGCTTTTTCACATGGGCATTCTCGTTGCAGCTTTGATGAAGAGATACTTCACATATCTGGATCGTTGGTTGCTGACCACACTGGATGTGCCCGATGGTTGGATAAAAACTTGGATGAATGGTCTCAAGCTGACAGGTGAACTGAACTTTATTGCAAATTAAGTTTATTTATTCTATTTGTGCTTGACCAATGCACTAAAGTATTCGCTTGTCTAAAATCAATGCTGCAGCACCACTAAAAAGATTAAAACTGGAAAGGAGGGAGAAGAAGAAAAGCCCAAGAATGATAAATCGACGAGGAAGAGAGAGACAATTTCTTTGACAAATGACGAGCCAGTTAAGAAGAAAAAGAAGTCAAGAAAAGAGAATAATTGACAGTTGGAACACATGTATGCCGTTGCATTTTGAAGACACTACGTTCCGAAGTATTTCTCTGAAACTTGTAAATGAGCATAACATTACTTGCTTTTATATCAACTTCTAGATCACTTTTTCATGTTACGCTATGCCTATCTGATTTTTCAAAATTTTGTCATGTACTGCTTGTTTCGTTTCTTAAAGCCTATTTTTCGTTTTTCCCACTTCAGGCTTTAAGGTGTGAGATTCCTCGATGTGCCTCTCGTCTCGACCGTACCATGGTATGCTAATTACATGACTAATGTTATCTGATCCCTTGTGAATTGAAAGCAGCAAATGGTGGGAGGAAGCTGACTGGGATGGCATCACTACTGATGTGCTGTAATACATTTGGTTAAAGAATTTTGGTAAAATTGCATATACTGATATATCATGTGTTAATTTGTTTTGGAGAATGATGCAACCAGTGATCATTGTAACCTTTGTATAACTGAATATTCTAGTTTGACTTTTCTTGTGATACTATATGGAATCTTGTATAGAAATTTTATGCTTATTCTGCAACATTAAATTTGGATTTGGACCATTTGGCTGCGGAGTTTTTTCCATTTATTTGAAAAAACAAATAATAATAAAACTGATTATTTTTAATGTTTAATGGAGATAATATCAATATTGCTCATGTAATTTTGAATCAAATTTGATCCTATAATTTTTACTCTTCAATTTTAGTTATTTTTTTAATATATATTTTAGCTTGTAACTTTTATTTTTTCAATTTTAGTTATTTTGTAATATTTGCAAAATTTATAGGACTTAAAAGTACTGTAACGGTTCATTTGGTAGGTATTTTTACAATTTTAATTCTTTTGTAAGTTATATATATTATGGATCTATTATTTATATAGAGATAAATAAGTAATATGGATGAATGATTTTGTTTGGTGGAATATAATAAAATTAAAATTACTTTAACATTTTTTATGTAAAATATAATTCCACAGGAATCCTTTATAGAATCTTATCCACATGCCCAAACAATTAATTCCATCTTTAAAAAAAATAAAAATCAAACATCCTAATCGATTGAATAAAACCCAAATTTATCAAAAAATTCCATCTTATAAAAAAATAAAAATCAACATCAGTTACGAAATTTACCAGATGAGATGTTAGATTTCATACCCTAAAAAAAGTTTTAAGATCTAAATAGGATTTAGAATTTTAAAAATAGAAATCAATAAAATCTTAATTTGTCATAGTCATTCAGTTTCTAAAAAAAAGTTTTAAGATCTAAATAGGATTTAGAATTTTAAAAGTAGAAATCAATAAAATCTTAATTTGTCATAGTCATCCGTTTCTATTTGCCTTGACCATCTTGACGACTGTGAGCTCGACCGGTTGTATTCAGTTGCACCAGCAACCTTTATTTTGGCAATCAACTTTTTAATTAGCTCTTTGGTTGATATTTTTCCCTCTTTTTTAATTTGCTTTTTGTTGATACTTGGTGTCTTAGTCTGGATGATATCTCGGAGAATAATGTAAAAGACAATAGTAATTTTATAACAGACTGAGTTTAACAGCGGGCTCCCAATATAAACTAAAAAGGAGTATTTATACTCTTATTACCACCTACCAAATGAATTTTATAACAGACTGAGTTTAAATATAAACTAAAAAGGAGTATTTATACTCTTATTACCACCTACCAAATGAATCATAAATCGATTTTATTTTATTTTTCACAAAATGACTAAAATAAAAATTTTGAAAAGTGACATAAATGACTAAAGTTTAAAAGAAAAAGACATTGGATCTAAAATGAAATCAATTTTATTGTTTTTTTAATAGTCTTAGTCTTGTAATTTTTATTTTTTTAATTTTAGTCTTTTCGTAATTTTTTGCAAAATTTATAGGACTTGAAACTTGAAAGTACTTAAGTTGATTTTTTATTTTTTTTTACAAAAAAAAACTACAATTAAAAATTTCGAAATTGACATAAATGGCTAAAGTGTAAAATAAAAAGGTATGGGATCTAAAGTGGATTCAATAAAAATTATAGGACCAAAATTTATTTTCTCTTTATTTAATGTATTACTTTCTATTTAACAGAAAATGTTCGGTAGTATTATTACGGTTGAAGGTTGTCATATTTTTTTGGGTTAATTGCGCCAAAATTCTCCATATTTTCGCGAATTTTAAGTTAGTCCAAACTTTTCAGTATTTACAAATAAGTATTCGATCTTTAATTTATTTTCCAAATCAAGCAATCGGGCAGCGAGAGGTTTGCCCGATGGCTGATGTGTCATTTATTAAGCCATATCACCTTTCACGTGTAAAAATAACTCAATAAACTAAGTTAACTCAACTAAATTGGACTCCACATCCATTGCACTTAATCTCGACACTAAAATGACAAAAAAAGGAAACGACCGCCATGGATAGATCTTGAGAACTCTCCTACACTATGATCATGGGAACTCTCAAGAAGACTCCTTTAATTTTATGACTAATCCTACCACACTTGCTTACTTTGCCATCTTGATGGAAGAGAGGGAACAGACACAACGGCGGAAGGACCATCACCGGAGGTGGTGGAATCTGATAGACCCACGTCCACAGGCGACTGAGGGTGGCGCCACTGCGGCAGAGGCCCGACGAGGTGGAGCGTCAGCAGCATTGACCCCGCCTTCATTACCGCCTGCAGAAGCTTCCTCTTCTCCGGCAGTAGCCAATTGATCTCCACCGGGAAATCATCACTCTGCGGTAAGGAAACGGTGCTCTCATCGGAGGAGAACAGGAGGGTGGATTGGTGGAGCTTCTGCTAGAGAAAGATTTTGTGATAAGAACATCTTCAGGCTACCATAGATCGGCAATGGCGAATTGAAGGCTACCTTAGGCAGCGGGTTCCCATGGGAGCGTGCAGCATGTTAGGCCCGTTGGGTCTTATGGCCCAAATGTTGGTCTTCAAGTCTCTAAGTATTGGACTTGGCCCATAACCTTACACTGGGAGCCCTTATCAACACTAATTCGTGAATCCAACACCGTGGTTGGAGCATGTATTCAACTCGTAGTGAGTAAACGGAATCTGAGCACCTCCTCGCCGTCACCATCTTCGGCGACGTGTTTCGGCATAGCTCCGACGATGAGGATGAAGATCGATACCTAACAGTGGTATCAGAGCAGGTTTTGTTAGCTCGCTGCCATTTGCTGGTGGATCCGGTCAGATCAGTTCTGACCGCCCGCGCCGCTGCTAGGGCTCCTCCATTGTCGGAATCGCGATCTGCAGAAACACACCGCTGTCGTTGCTGTACTGGCCGCCACCGGTCAGATCGAAGCTGCCGTTGTTATTTGCGTTCAGTTGCCACCGCCGCCGATCTGCTCTCAGGCGTCGGGAACACGATGCCAGCCGCTAGTGCCACCGCTGCCGCCGATCTGCTCGCAGCCACCGGATCTTCATGGAAGTACGACCGCTACTAGGGTTTCAGGTAGGGTTTTAGTCGCGGTTCCTGATCGCCGTCAATCGGTCAAACCAGCAACTACCGCCACCGCCGTTTATCCTCCAACTGCCACCGCCGTTTCTAGACAGATCTATCTGGGCCTCCACTGAACAGGGAAGATTCGTTCCAAATTTTTCAAATTTGTTTTGTTTTTTATTTTGGACCTGTTCATTTTCTGAAATTTTTTTAAAGATTGGTTCTTCTCTAACTCCCCACTGTTGTTTGTCTCACTTTGTGTGTAAGGTTCAAGTTTGGTAGCTGATTAGAGCTATTTTCACCTACATTTTAGTGTCTTTTTATTTGTGTTTTCGTATTATTTTATCCGTATTTGTGTGTTATTTGGTTGTGTTTTGTCTTTTTATTGAAATATGTGTGAATGAGATTAAACCTATGATTTTCACTTTTTATTGGATGATAGACATGATAAGGAAGATATAGGAAAAAGCGGATCTAAATTCGGAGTTGAAACGAAGGAGAATGAGCCGAAACAAAATGTGAAAAATAGAGGCATGCACCAACACGGACCGTGTACGGAACACGGCCCTGTAAGAAGTGGCCGTGTGCCGATATCAGAAGATCCAACACGACCACCCTGTGCCCGTGTTACAGCACACGAGCCGTGTTGGAGCACACGAGCCGTGTTGCGTAACACGGCCCTGTAAGGAAAGGCCGTGCGGCAGCATCAGAAGACACAACACAGCCACCTTGTGGCCATGTTGCAAAGCACGACTTGTGCCGTGTAAAATCCTGCTAAAATTTTCAGATCCTTCTAGAAGCCTCCATAGGGGTATAAATGCCCATTTATTCAACATTTGAGAGGGGATCCGAATTCCAACCCTTCTACACACACATCACACACCATTTCTTCCATTTTCCACCCATCATATCTTCCATTTTTGGTGCTAAAGACTTCAAAATCAAGAGCTAGAGTTGGAGATCCATGAGTATTGAAGATTCTTTACAAGAAATTGTTAGGGAAGATTCACATCTCTTTTGAGTTTCTTTTGGATTTAGACTATGAATATTTGTAATGAATTATTTATGTGTTTTGTTACCTTTATCATGTTAGGCTAATCCCTCTAGTGGGATTAGGAATATGAAGAGCATATTAGATTTATATTATCATGTGGATTAAATTGGTTTTTGATTTAATTGATGTTGATTTCTATTCATGGAGTTTAATTATCTTGATATTGTGATGGCATGGTTTGTTATTCATAATTGATTATTGGTTTAATGGATTGTTGATCAATGAATTGATTTATGGTAATTAAATGCTATCATGATGCTCATGTATGTATTGCTTGGAGTGAGACGGAAACGACCCTCTATAGTATTAGGAAGGCATGATTAGACATTGAGTTTGGGTTTGACCGAAAGGATATTTGAATTCAATGAGGGGAACCAATTCATTCATTGGCCTTAGTACACAAAAAGGGAGAGTTTAATCTAACTAGTACCTAGATGGAAGGGGTTAATGTTGGGCTTTGATCTTAAGTGCTTTTGGGAGTCTAAAATGGATCAGCAACCTTTGTAACCCGAAAGGGAGCTTAGGATACAATCGTGATCACCCTTAGTCTACATCAATTGAGTTGAATTCCTTTTGCATGATAATATGAATCAAGTGTGCTTGGATATTTTTAATCCCATATTTTTCCATACTTGAACTTTAGCACCCATTTTCTTTACTTGTTATTCATCTTTACTTGTCATTTCTCCTATTAGCTCTCTTATTTACTTGCTACTTGCTTTAGTTGTTAATCAATCTCAAAATCCCCCTATCATCTTACAAAAACGACATGAACATGAGCTCACGTATTTTGCTAGTCCGAACATAACTCCTTTGAGGATTGATAATTTTTCTTGGGCTATACTACTACAACGATAGAGTATTCTTGCTCGTGAATGCTACAAAATAGGCAAATAGTAGCCATTCAGGGTGTAGCTCAATAAGTGGATGCACGAGTGGCCTGCTGCTTGAACCAGAGGTACGAGTGGGGTGTTTCTCGAAGAGGCTATGGTGAGTTCAAGCGTGGTAGCGGGCAGGGTGCGGCTCCAAGATGGGAGTTGCTGTCTGATTGCCGCATGAACAAGTCTTCGAGGGGCGCTGGCAGCTCGTAATCATGGTACGGTGTTGGTCCACCGCTTCAGGGGAGTTTTTCCGTTCCTTTAAACTTTATGTTTTTCCTATTTTTCTGATTTGTTCAGTTATGTTATATCTTTGTGATACCCTGAGGCGGTTGGTCCTCCTTTGTGCTATGTGATGCTCTGAGGCGGCTGGTCCTTCCTACTTGTGTGATTTCTGTGCTTTAGAATTTTAGAGATTTTGCGACTTGTGGCCTGATTGGTCAATTTCTTGGTATCTCTAGTTCTTATTTGCTTGAAATCTCTTGTGGGTTTTCTGTCTTTGTTGCTTTCGCTGCTAATCTGGTTTTTTCTGGAATTTTTTGCTCTTTTTGCCATGTGTGTGAATTGAGTTCGTTTCCAGGCCCTAAGATAGCATTTGCTCACCTGTGTGTGTGATTGTGTTGTTTCTTGAATCTGTGTGAGTCGATTCACTCAACTTTAAGCACCTATGGCTTCTCCTAATGCATTTGGGCAAAGAGACTTCAATATCTGGAAACAGAAGATGAAGTATGAGAGGATGTTCAAAGTTGTGAATGATTCTTATGATAAGAGATAATTTTTTGTGAATTATTTTTGCCTTTTAAAATCTTGTGTGTGTTTTAATTGGCTAGTTAATTCTGCATGTGATTAGAAAATTTGTTTTTCTTATCTTATTTCACTTTGAATCTATGTACTTCTTTGTGAATTTGTGTTTTTTTGTGTGAGAAACTTGTTAGAAATTTGTTTTCTATGTTGTGTGCTTGTTTATGTGTTAAACTTGCTTGGTTTTAAGCTGCTCCTAGTGAGGTGGAGTATTTGCATATGTGTTATCTTTATACTTTTGTGCCTAATCTACATGTTTATTTGTTTCTCTTAGTGAGGTGGAGCATGTTGTGTGCTTTTGGGTGAAGTGTCTATGTGACTGTGTGTGCTTCTGTGTGAAGTGTCTATGTGACTTTTAAATGCTATAACTTGTGTATCTATGTGACTTGTAAATGCTATAACTTGTGTGTCTATGTGACTAGACTATGTGTCTTTATAATTGTGTATTCTATTCTGTGTGATAAATGTATGAATTGTGTATTCATGATCTTAGTAATCTCATGTTAGCTTTGTGCTTAGTTTATTTGTTCTATGTGAACTGTTCGTGTGTCATGAGAACTATAAGTTCTAATCTATATGATTACATGACTATGTAAACTTTATATTTTCTTGAGAGCTTTGAGCTTTGTTCTTTTATCTTTGTGATAATGTGTGAACTTTTGTGACTATGTGTCAATTTTTCGTTTGACTTTGTGTTTGTCAATTTCTAGATCTTGCATCTAAATTTGTGTTTTTCATTTTGCAGGTGTTTGGAAAAAGATGCGATGATGAATTCCTATGTATATAAACACGATTGTGGTTGATTTGGGCCAAGGTGGAGATTTATTGAGCCCGTTTGGCCTTGTGGCCCAAATGTTGGTCTTCAAGTCTCTAAGTATTGGGCTTGGCCCATAACCTTACATTGGGAGCCCTTATCAACACTAATTCATGAACCCAACACTGTGGTTGGAGCGTGTATTCTACTCTTAGTGAGTAATGAGAATCTGAGCACCTCCCCGCCGCCACTACCTCCGGCGACGTGTTCCGGCGTAGCTCCGATGACGGGGACAAAGATCGATACCTAACACAGCAGACTCGCGTTTCTTGATCATACGCTTATGGCGACGGTGGCCGAAGTTCTTGTCGAAATCTGGGAACCTCTTTTTCCCACCGCCGATAGTCATCTGGGACCACCGCATCGAACACTGTGTTCACCGGCGAAATGGGCTGGGCCTGATGGTGGTGGGGCTGGAGCAGCAGCAAGTCCTGGAAAATGCCATCGGTGGGCCTGATGGTGGTGGGGGTGATCAATACGGGTGGCACCGACGGCGGAGGAGACAGTGGTAAGCCAGAGGGGGAACGCCGTCGATGGGCAGATCTTTGGGGAATAAGTCCTGAAAAATGATGCCGCACGTTGAGGGGCGGTGGTGGAGATCGGCGGCGAGAGCGATGTCCTTCAAGACTTCTTCCATGATTTTGGGATTAGCGGCGGAGGGCGGAGAAGTGGAGGAGACATGAGAGGAAATGTCACGACCCACTTTTCATAACTTATAATTCTTATAAATATCATCATCATAAAATTTGCACATTATTTTTTTTTCTCACATTATATATATTATCCAAACGACCATACCAGTTCAACATACATAACTGGTTGCTGACACCACTTCAATCCACACCAACAGTTGACAATATATATATATATATATTTTTTTATATATTACATAATAAAATATCAGCGGAAACAAAATAAACACACGGTCTAGCCCAACAGGTCGTCATCTATGTACATGCACTCGAAACCTTGTAGGAGCTCCACAGCTTTCACAGTACACCACCCACATACTCAAATATTATCAGGCTCACCTACAATGCATAAACTAGTGAGACAAAAATCTCAGTAAGTAGAAATCATGCATGACAATGCATGAAAATGCACTTATTTCCTAATCTACTAATTTGTCTCTTTTATTTAGAAAACTGTTCATGTTGCGGGATCCCCACGACACACTTATGATATGCACCCCAAATGAGCTCAATGGGGACGATTTTTCCGAACCCCGACAATAGTGACGAGAACGATTTTTCCAAACTCTGACAAAGTGGTGGGGACGATTTTTCCGAACCCCTGACAAAAATGTCGGGAACGATTTTTCCGAACCCTGACAGAGATGCATATATAGTGGCCGCACACACCATTAGTATCTTATTAATTTTGGGAAAACACTTTCATGATTATGCATGGTATGCAACCAGTGCAATTAAATATGCATCATAAATTATTTATGACATCAATATCAACATTTAATCATAAATAAAATAACAACTTAATTTAATTCACACAAATCCACATCATCTTGGATCACACGGATCTCTTATAATAACAACTCCATCTTGGATCACACAGATCCTTATAACCAACATCTTCTCAAGTCATACGGATATATTTTTAACAGTTCCCAATCACACAGATATATATAATACAATAATATTATTTCAAATTACATAAATCCACAACTTGTATAATCAATTAATCCCAAATAATTTATAACATAATTAAACTAATCACAAATAATTTACAACATAATTATCACATATTAGTCACAAATAATTTACACACAACATATTTATGCATTGTAGTTGGACTTCTACTTACTTGAATTCCGGCAATAGTAACACTATAGATCCGTAAAAATTCAAAATTAATTCCTTCCTTCCAGCTCCGGCACAAACCCTTCCCTCTCTCTCAAAAATTTTTTTTTTCCTCTGAACTCAGTTTTAGGGCATGAGGTAATCACCTCCCCACACCCATTTATATAGAAAAAAACCGACAACTCAATTAATACATAAATAATTTTTAATTAATTAATTTTTTTTTTAATTATTAACATTACGGCTGATTGCAGGCTAAATGAATGCTAATGTCAAATTTGGCTGCTTATGCAGCCACAAATTTTGACTTTTAAAATTTTTTTTTTATATATATATATATATTATTATTATAATAATAAAAAATACGTGTGATACTTAATAATTAAGAAAAGTGTATTTATACACATAAAATAATTTACTCTTATATCCAAATTAATACACGTAAATATTTATGCACACATATATTCACATATTGTCACCATTATTATCACAGATGTCTCAAATAAAATGTAAAGATAAATAAAATTGAGAAACAATTACCACATAATTATAAAATACACATAATACAAATTAAATTATATAAACACACTAGTAGTGAGAAACTTGGGTATTACATTCTTCCTTTCTTATAAAAATTTCGTCTTCGAAATTTACTTACCTGAAGAGGTCTGGATATTTAGCCATCATCTCATCCTCTCTTTCCCAAGTAGCCTCCTCAACTATTTGGTTCCTCCATAATACTTTTACTAATGATATTTCTTTATTTCTGAGCTTCTTCACGTCTCGCCACAAGATCTCAACTGGTACTTCGTCATAACTCAAATCTTCTTTCAACTCAGCTGGTTCCTGCCTGAGAACATGAGATGGATTTGGAACATACTTCCTCAACACAGACACATGAAACACATCATGTACTCTAGACATTGATGCTGGTAACTCCAACTTATAGGCAACACTGCCAACTCTCTCAATGATAGTGAACGGACCAACATATCTTGGACTGAGTTTCCCTTTCCTTCCAAATCGCATTATCCCCTTCATTGGAGATACTTTCAGAAATACCTGATCACCCACTTCAAATTTCAATTCTCTCCTCCGTTTGTCTGCATAACTCTTTTGCCGATCTTGAGCAACTTTCATCTTCTCTCGTATACGGGTAACAGCTTCTGACATTTCACGAATCAAGTCTGGACCCAAAAGTTTTCTCTCTCCAACTTCATCCCAATATACTGGAGATCTACACTTTCTCCCATACAATGCTTCATATGGAGCCATCCCGATGGTAGACTAATAACGGTTATTGTACGAGAACTCTATCAAAGGCAAAAATTTACTCCACTGACCTTGAAAATCCAACACACACGCTCTGAGCATATCCTCCAAGATTTGTATTGTACGCTCTGATTGACCATCTGTCTGTGGATGGAATGTTGTGCTGAAAGATAATTGTGTCCCCAATGCCTTATGTAAACTCTTCCAGAAAGCAGACAAGAATCTCGTATCTCTGTCTGACACAATGGTAAGTGGTACTCCATGGAGTCTGACAATCTCTTGTATATATAACTGTGCATAACGATCCATAGAATACGTAGAACAAATAGGAAGAAAATGAGCTGACTTAGTCAATCGATCCACGATAACCCAAATAGCATTGTGACCTTTCACCATCTTTGGTAATCCGATGACAAAATCCATAGTAATATTCTCCCACTTCCATTCTGGAATAAATAGAGGCTGCAAAGTTCCTGCTGGTCTCTGATGCTCGGCTTTGACTTGCTGACAAGTCAAACATTGCTCTACATATCGAGCAGCATCTCTCTTCATCCCTGGCCACCAATAATATAACTTCAAATCTCTATACATCTTAGTAGCTCCTGGATGTACAGAGTACGGTGTTGAATGAGCTTCCGCCATCACTTCTTTCCGAATGTCATCCACTTCAGGTAGCCATAATCGACCTCCATAACGAATCACGCCATCATCTCCTAATTGGAAGTCAGAAGACTTTCCAGAGCTGATATCATTCTTTATCTTGTCAAACAACTTATCCTCCTGTTGGCTCTATCGAATCTTATCCATCAAAGTTGGTCGAAGTGTCAGAGCTGCCATCTTTGCTTCCAACGATCCTTCCTGAATGATCTCTACACCCATCTTTTGCAAATCAAGCAACTCTGGTTTCTGATTTATGGTCATAGCAGCTACACTCTGTATTTCCTTTCGGCTCAATGCATCAGCAACCACATTGGCTTTTCCGGGATGATAATTGATAACACAGTCGTAATCCTTTACCAATTCCAACCATCTTCTTTGCCTCATATTCAACTCTTTCTGAGTGAAAAAGTACTTCAAACTCTTATGATCAGTATAAATTTCACAACGTTCCCCATACAGATAATGCCTCCAAATCTTGAGTGCAAACACCACTGCAGCTAACTCTAAATCATGAGTTGGGTAATTCTTCTCATACTCTCTTAACTGTCTGGATGCATAAGCTATCACTTTCCCATTCTGCATCAATACACATCCAAGACCATTCTTTGAAGCATCACTATAAACCTTGAAGTTTCCTGTCTCCGTAGGAATAATTAAGATAGGTGCTGATGTCAATCGTTTCTTTAATTCTTGAAAACTTTGCTCACATGACTCCGTCCATGTGAACTTCACATTCTTCCTAGTCAACTGCGTTAATGATGAAGCAATCTTGGAGAATCCTTCAACAAACCTTCGATAATATCCAGCCAATCCAAGAAAGTTACGAACCTCAGTGGGATTTGAGGGTTGTGGCCAATCATGGATTGCTTTAACTTTACTTGGATCTACCGAAATTCCTTCTCCCGATACCACATGACCCAAAAAAACAACTCGATCCAACCAAAATTCACACTTTTTAAACTTCGCATACAATTGCTTCTCCTTCAAAATCTCTAACACCTTTCTTAAGTGTAGAGCATGATCCTCCTTATTCTTAGAGTAAATTAGAATATCATCGATAAACACAATTACAAATTTATCGAGAAATTCCTGAAATACTCTATTCATCAAATCCATAAATGCTGCCGGAGCATTTGTCAAACCGAACGACATTACCAAAAAATTCATAATGCCCATACCTTGTACTAAATGCAGTCTTTGGAATATCCTTCTCCCTAATCTTCAACTGATGATACCCCGACCGCAAATCAATCTTAGAAAAGATAGATGCACCCTGTAACTGATCAAACAGATCATCAATGCGAGGCAATGGATATTTATTCTTCACCGTAACTTTGTTGAGATCCCGATAATCAATGCACATCCTCAATGTGCCATCCTTCTTTCGAACAAACAGAACTGGTGCTCCCCAAGGTGAGAAACTAGGTTGGATGAATCCTTTGTCTAGTAACTCTTGTAACTGTATCTTCAATTCCTTCAGTTCAGCTGGTGCCATTCTGTATAGAGCTTTAGATATAGGAGCAGTTCCTGGTTGTAACTCAATAACAAACTCTATTTCCCGGTCTGGTGGCAAACCTGGAAGATCATCTGGAAATACCTCCAGATATTCCCGAACTACTGGTACATTATCAAGAACTGGACATTGCTGCCCCTCAATATTCATTACACTCACCAGATACCCCTCACAACCACTTTCCAACAACCGTTGTGCTTTTGTTGTTGATATCATAGGAAATCTGAAAATTTTCTTGATCCCAACAAAAGTAAATGGTTCTCCTTTCAATGGCTGAAAAGTAATACTCTTCTTCTGACAATCTATTGTCGCACCGTACTTTGACAGCCAATCCATACCCAATATAATATCATAATCATTCATATTTAACACAATTAAGTCAGCGAGAAGTTGTTTTCCTTCAATAGGAATAACACAACCTCGAAGAAGTTGATTAGTTTGCTTTGACTCACCAGAAGGTATCATCACCTCATAATTAGCTTCTATTAAGTTAGATGTTCCACCCAACTTCCTCACATACTCAGTGGATACAAATGAATGTGTTGCTCCAGAATCAAATAACACATAGGTAGAAATACCAAAAATAAAAATCTTACCAGCGATAACTGAGGGGTTCGCATCTGCCTCCTCCCGCGTCAAAGTGTATACTCTTGCTGGAACTCTCACCTGTTGCCCTTGTTTTCCTTTCTTAGGACAAGTAATAGTCATATGTCCTTTCTCTCCACATGTGTAACATGTTCTCGGAGGCATGTGACACTCTCCACTATGTGGTCTAAAACAATTTGGACACATCGGTAGAGACGGAGCCTGTGGCATTTTCCCTTGATCGAACCTAGGACGCTTATTTGGTTCTCCTTGTCCTTGTCCTTGCTCCACTTGAAAATTTGATTTCGGCCTCTGAAATGGCATCGGCCCCTTATCATTTCTCCCAAACTGCTGCACTGGTTTCTGTTGAAATTGACGTCTGACAGCTTGCGCTTGTCTGATCCTCATCTCTGCTTGTTCAGCAATCTGGGCCCTTTCTGCCACTTGTGAGTATGTTGCTCCATGCAGTCCCGCCATACTCACATCTCTGAAAAGCTCAGGCCTTAAGCCTTCCACGAATCTTTCCACTTTTAATGCCTCCGTACTCACCATATGTTCTGCAAACCTTGACAACAGTTCAAACTTACGAAGGTAATCTGTGACTGTCATGCCACCTTGCCTCAACTGTATGAACTCGTTCATCTTCATGGCTCTCACTGGTGCGGTAAAGTACTTGTTTCTGAAAAGTTCCTTGAACCTTTCCCATGTCATATTCGTGACATCCTCGATACTTTTAATCGTATCCCACCAGTGGCCTGCACTTCCTCGTAACATGAAAGAAGCACACAGCACTCTGTCTCCCTCTAGAATTCTACTGTATTGAAATATGTTTTCCACCGTGCGTAATCAATCCTCTGCATCTGTGGGATCTGCTGCGTCCTCAAATATTGGAGGGCTCAGCTTTCGAAATCTTTCACAAACCATTTCCACACGTTCTACTTGACGTTGATTGTGATTAACATTAACCTCTGGCTGTCCACCCATATCTCTCTGTTGAATTAGTTGTTGTTGTTGGATTGTATACTAAAAGTCTAGCTTTTTGTATGAACAATATTATAACAATTAATTTGAAATGAGAATCATATGATCAAATGATTGCATCTTATAATTTATTTATATGTTCGATGCAATAGTCCACTTACTTTATATTGTAGATAATATGTTGTGCGACAACACGCGGAAGATCATATTATCGATTTCCTTATAAAGTATAAACAGATGCTCACAACTGAGATAGACGGGGACTCTCTATCGGGATGGTTGTAGTGTGGTTTGGTATTAGCTTGTCTTGGCTATAGAATCACATTAGTGCACTTGTGTGTATTGAGCAGGACCGCTTGAGATCGTTCGACTTATACTGACTTATAGGAGAACTTGATCTCAGTTATTATGGAAGTTCGTGCTCTTAATCCCTATACAATAACCTCGACACGTAGGGCAGTATGTATTTCTTTGATTCATCAATGGGTGAGATTTACATGTAATTAAATCAACAAACTCGATGAGTTGGGAAGTAGTGCTGTCTCTATGGTGTGCTGTTGATTGTAGAAGGAATCCGTGTCCGTCATAGGTTGATGATGTCCCCTTGAGGAGCTCATAAGGATTATCATGTAAACCCTGCAGGTGGAATTTATTCCGGCATGATAATGAGGTTGAGTGGTACTACTCTTGGATGAGATATTAATTAATTGAGTTGTCAGTAACTTAAATTAATTAATGGACATTGTATATCTTAAACATGGGGAGACTAACGGGCTCATAATAAGAAGGAGCCCAAAACGTAATTTTGGGATTGGTACGGTAGTGCAATAATAATATTTTAGTGGAATATATTATTATTATTGGACTTAAGTATAAGCTTTGGGCTAAGCTTGGATACTTAAGCCCAATGGAGGCCCAACCCAATTTCTCCTCCTGGTCCCTGCTGTAGCCCATGTATATAAGTCACCTCAGTTTGTTCTAAACCTAACTCTGCGCCTAACATATGAGAGAGAGAGTGAACAGCAGATTGAGTAGGTCTCGTAGATCGTCGCCCACACGACGTCGAGATCGGACTTGGGACATACAGCAGAAGACCGGAAGGTCGTTTGCTGCTGCAGTTCGTCATGTTCCAAAATTCATATAAAATCGTACAGTTCTTCGATTTTGATGTATTATATACTGATGGAAAGCCGTCGAAGAGAGGATCGTCTGAGCGCAAAGACCACTCAATTCCGACATCAGAAGAGGAAATTATGGCTATTCTCGAGGGACTGCGCAGTCTGCCAGCGAGAATTCAACCTCTACATCAACCCTTGGTGAAAGGTAATGCGTTTCATGTTTACTTGCTTCCGCTGCTTGTTAGAAATACATGGAACCCTAACGGGTCACGTTAACCAAACGATCGAATGCCAACAATTGGTATCAGAGCTTCGGTTTCGTGGTGAAGCGTGACACGTTAGGCTAGGGTTTATGTGATTAATTTTTCGGAATTAGGATCACATGTTTAGGGTTTTGGTTTTATTGCGCAAACCATGAATATCCCTATGTGATATATACCCTGCATCATATCTATTCGTCCATGGTTGTGTGTGATAGGATTCGACGAAAACTGTTCGTCAATTTCACATGCAAGGAAGAAAAAGAGGGCAAAAATTGAATCACGTTTTTGAGAGAAAATCCAGTGCAGTGATATTGCAGAGGCAATAACCGGAGTTTCAACGGTCGGATTGAGCTGTAATTTGGTCAGCACGTTCAGATCTTGTGGATGTACATTCTGAACGGTGGAGATCGAATTTGGAGCTTTTTCGTGCTAGGATTACGCTGAAAACAGAAGCAGATTTTTGGGCGATTCTGTTTTGCGCAGTCGAGGGAAAAGAGCCGTTTCTCACACACTAACCGTGAGATCGAGCTGTAATTTGGTCAGCACGTTCAGACCTTATGGATGTACATTCTGAACGGTGGAGATCGAATTTAGAGCTTTTTCTTGCTGGAATTACGCTGAAAACAGAAGCAGATCTTTGGGCGATTCTGTTTTGCGCAGTCGAGGGAAAAGAGCCGTTTCTCATAAAATAACCGTTGGATCGACCTGTAATTTGGACAGCATGTTCAGGACTTACAGTAATAGATTCTGGACGGTGGAGATTGGATTCTGAGAGTTTTGCAGTTTCGAACTACGAACGACAGTTGGTGTAGTTTGGTGTTGCGCGTTGGGCTGAACTTGGTTTCATGCAAGTAGGCCCTTGGACGAGCGACAGTCCGGGCGAGGGGCGCTCGTCAAGGCACTTGGAGCGCTCCCTGACACGATTGGCGGTGGGATATGGCGATGGACGTCTTGGGGCACAAGCAATCCTGCTTGTTGCGTAAGGCATCGATTCCACAGTAGGAGTGTCGGACAAGACATTAAAATTTAGAGGCGTTTTTATTCCTAATATATATAACTGTCATAATTGATTTAATTGTCTATTATTTTTATATATATATGGATGCCTGATCTCTATGATTTATTGTCTTATATAGAAGCATGCTAGATTGCGTATTATATTTGGTATATTATATGCATGTATTGCTAGAGTGTTGGATAAGACATCCAATTTTAGGAAAACTAATTCCTAATATATAACTGCCATAATAGATTGTATATTATTGTTATATATGGATGTCGAATTAATTCCTAATATATGACTGCTATAATTGATTTAATAATCTATTATTGTCATATATGGATGTCGAATTAATTCCTAATATATAACTGCTATAATTAATTGTCTATTATTGTTATATATGGATGTTGAATTAATTCCTAATATATAACTGACATAATTGATTTAATTATCTATTATTGTTGTATATGGTTGCTCGTCGATATCGATGATTTCGATAATCTAGACGATATCGACGATCGATATCGATAGTTTTGGAATGTTGATAATCTTGATGTTTTTCGAATATTTGATAATCTAGTCGATATCGATGATTTTGATAATCTGGACGACATTGACGGTCGATATCGATGGTTTCGAAAATTGGACAATCTGGAAATTTCAAAATTTTTATAGTTTGGAAGTCTTTGCTGATATTCGTGCCTGATGGCGAACAATCGAATTCGCTGATATATAACTGTTAATGATTGATTTAATTATTAATTATTGTTATATATGTATGCATGACTCTCTGGGATTTACTGCCTCATGTGCCGTGATAGGAGCATGCTAGAATTGCTTATTTTATTTTATGAATATTATATGCATGTAAAAACCCTCAGTTTTAAATAACTAAGTGGGAGAGGGGATTGGTAATTAATTCCCGCGGCCTCCATTATTGGTTTGTTAGCAATGTGAATAAACTTGCGCGTCGGCATTAGAGCCTTCCTCCCCATCGGATGAGTTTATTCATGGATATTGCTGGAACATGCTTCTTTAAAATTATGTTTGTAATGTGATGCACATGAACTTGCGCGTTGGCTTAGACCTTCCTCCCTATCGGATGAGTTCATGTGCGGATCACTGTACAGACTTATAATTGATGACTGTAGGAAGTTATCCGAGCGCGTGTGTACTTCTCCATCTGTAAGGCACATAAGCTTGGGCCGCGGACTTGGGGTCAAATAATGGTGTACACTTAGATGTAAATAATAAGTATCCTCCCCATCGGAGTCACTGCTTTTATTTGCATGGCTAAAGAGGAACCGACTATTAATTATTTTGTCATGAGGTTAGGTTGACAAATGAAATTAATGGGTAAAACCTTCTCTTGTAAATGTTCAGGTTTGTAAACGTCCACACTATCGTGGCTTGCAGACTCACGGTGCTTGAGATGTCGGTGAATTTTAATTTTATATTGTTTTGAGGGAATCAATATAAAAGGATAAAATTCGAAGATTTGATCGATGTATTTATTTATGATTCTCTGTAATTTCAAATAGTTTTATTTCACTTATGGTTGACTAAAAGAAATTATATTTACTGGTCCAAAATTAGATGATTAGAAAAGAATCTTGGATTTGAATTTTACTGCTTAAGAAAATATATGTGTTCTCACTAAAGGATGTTCTCATGATGCCTATTAAAGTCTCTAGTGAAGAGATGAGAAGTTTATAGAAATATGATGGTCTCATGTAACTCTTCGGATATTTGAGTAAGTTAAAAGGCGGTACATCATGATTGAATTTGATGAATGAATTGGAAAGCTTGGAGTAGAAATTGAAGGGAAACCTAGATCAATTTAATTCTCCGTAGATTGCCTAGATGTTTTGAGTAAGTTCCACCTGAATTACAAGAGCATGTATATGGTGGGAAACTTCTAACAAAACATGTGGTAAATGAAAGCCATTTTCATCATAATATGAACAAGTTTTATATCTTATTCACTAGTTGTTTAAACATGATTATTGATGGCATCTACTGACACGAAGTGTGTAGATACTGGAATCACTAAATGTTTATTACTAAGTGAGGATAAGATTGTTATGACATGGGTGAAACTACAAGAGTAGTCGCTATTGCAGTGGGAGTTGTTTATTTATCTTACGATATGAATAAACGTTTGATTTTATGAGATTGTCTTTATGTACGTTTTCATAGAAAGAATTTGATTTCGGTTTCTATGCATTTACGGATGGATACTCCATTTCATTTAAATGACATGGTCATAATAATGAAGGATGGAGCTGTAATCTGTTGAGGTATATTAGTGACAATTTGTAAACTCTTAAATCATGTTTATCCCCTGGATGCGACAAATAGTAATTAATAATGAGTCTTCTAATCTAGTAAGAGAAAGGTACATTCGGAAATGAATTTCTCACCTTAATGGTGTGACGAATAGAAGGAATAGCACTCTTATGGTAGTGATTAGATAGATGATGAATTATTTGAAATTACTAAATTCATTTTATGGACATGCCCTAGAAACAGTAATTCGTATGAATGTTTGTCTGTTTGTGGGATATCCTAGAAAAATGAAGGATGATTTATTTAGTTCAAAAGATCGAAGAGTGATTGTTAACACAAACACTAGATTTTTGGAAAAAGGACTATGTAATAAATCAAATACCCATGTATAAGTTGTTCTAAAGAAAGTGAGAGGAAAACACAAAGTATTAGTACCAGGAGTACAAGAGGATATACCACAAGGTAAACTGCAACGCTTGTCACGTCTGATACACAATTACTTGTAGTGTCTTGTCGTAGTGGTTGGTTGTTCGACAACCTGTAAGATACGTGTTTTGGGAGTGTCGTGAGACTTGATCCCTAGTAAACATGGAATGGACCTACAGAAACGACGAAGCACTACAAGATAGAAATGCAGAATCTTAGTAAGATGCAATGAATGTTTAAATAGAATCAATAGATTCTAAATAAGATCTGGATGATTGTAGAACCACGGATGGTGTGAAAACCATTGGAAGTGGTCATACAAAATAAAAGAGGATCATACGGTAAGGTGAAAACCTTGGAAGTAAAGCTTGTTGGGAAAAGGTATACTCAGAAAGAAAGGGTTCGATTATGAGAAAACCTGTTCGCCAGTAGCTGTGCCTATATTGATCCGGATTCTTTTATATGTTGCTACTCATATGGAATATGAGGGATAGCAAATAGATGTCAAGACAGCTTTCCTGATTGGAAGTCTTGAGGAAAACATCTATGTGAAGCAACCAGAGTGATTCATTGCAAAGGGCTAAGAGCATTGTGATAGGAAGCTTAAAAGTGTCCATCGATGGACTAAAGCAAGCTTCAAGATCATGAAACATCCGTTTTGATGAGGAAATCCAAAGATATGGATTTATTCAATGCGCGGATGTGTCTTGTGTATTGAAAAGAGTGATGGAAACGTGGTGGTATTACTTGTACTATACATAGATATTATCTTGCTCATTGGAGACAATGAAAGAGTATTATCGGGCGTATGGGGTATGGTTAATAAAGCGGTATAAGATGAAGGACTTAAGAGGAGCAAAAATATCCTTTTGATCACGGTAATACGGATCACAAGAAAGGATGTTATGCTTATATCAAGCTTCATGAAATGATACAATCCTTACTCGTTTTAGCATGTGACTTTATCTAAGGAAATGTGTCTTGAGACACAAAAGGAAGATAAAGGAGATGAAAGCAGTTCCTTATGCTTCGGTAAATGAGGAAGCCTAATCTAAGGAATGCTATACATGAGTATGGATATCTGTTTTGCTAAATGCATGAACAGTGGGTATCAACGTAACCTGGAACAAGAATGATGAGCTGTGGTAAGACATATATGAAGTGCCTGAGAAGGACTGGAAATTATATGTAAGCTTACTGGACAGATTCACTGCTTCTTGTGGATTACGTAGATTCAGATTTTTTAGTCAGATTGGACGGCAGTAAATCCACCTTAAGGTTATGTGTTTAATTTTAGGAAGTTGAGTCATAATGTGGAGGAGTGTTATATAGAAATGTATTTCAGACTTCGGACTCCATATGGAAAGATGATAAATTGGAGCCTATGAGGCAACCAATGTATCTGTATGACTCTAGAAACTTCATGATGGACTTTGATGTGATTCTAAGTTTGCCCAAGGTTATCACAATTTATATTGATGATATTGGTGCAGTTGCAAACTTGAAGGAATCACAAGTCCATAAGGCAATTAAACACATGGAGCGCAAGTACCACCTGTTACGAGAAATCGTATGATGAGGGGAAGGTTGTTGTTGCCTAGATTGCATCGGATGATGACCTAGTAAATCCATTTACAAGGACATTCAGGCGAGAGCTTTTAATGGTCGTGTAGTGGGAGTGGGAATCAGATGTATGGCAGAAGACATGACAGCATAGTCTTTTAGTATAAGTGGGAGATTGTTGGATTGTATACTAAAAGTCTAGCTTTTTGTATGAACAATATTATAACAATTAATTTGAAATGAGAATCATATGATCAAATGATTGCATCTTATAATTTATTTATATGTTCGATGCAATAGTCCACTTACTTTATATTGTAGATAATATGTTGTGCGACAACACGCGGAAGATCATATTATCGGTTTCCTTATAAAGTATAAACAGATGCTCACAACTGAGATAGACGGGGACTCTCTATCGGGATGGTTGTAGTGTGGTTTGGTATTAGCTTGTCTTGGCTATAGAATCACATTAGTGCACTTGTGTGTATTGAGCAGGACCGCTTGAGATCGTTCGACTTATACTGACTTATAGGAGAACTTGATCTCAGTTATTATGGAAGTTCGTGCTCTTAATCCCTATACAATAACCTCGACACATAGGGCAGTATGTATTTCTTTGATTCATCAATGGGTGAGATTTACATGTAATTAAATCAACAAACTCGATGAGTTGGGAAGTAGTGCTGTCTCTATGGTGTGCTGTTGATTGTAGAAGGAATCCGTGTCCGTCATAGGTTGATGATGTCCCCTTGAGGAGCTCATAAGGATTATCATGTAAACCCTGCAGGTGGAATTTATTCCGGCATGATAATGAGGTTGAGTGGTACTACTCTTGGATGAGATATTAATTAATTGAGTTGTCAGTAACTTAAATTAATTAATGGACATTGTATATCTTAAACATGGGGAGACTAACGGGCTCATAATAAGAAGGAGCCCAAAACGTAATTTTGGGATTGGTACGGTAGTGCAATAATAATATTTTAGTGGAATATATTATTATTATTGGACTTAAGTATAAGCTTTGGGCTAAGCTTGGATACTTAAGCCCAATGGAGGCCCAACCCAATTTCTCCTCCTGGTCCCTGCTGTAGCCCATGTATATAAGTCACCTCAGTTTGTTCTAAACCTAACTCTGCGCCTAACATATGAGAGAGAGAGTGAACAGCAGATTGAGTAGGTCTCGTAGATCGTCGCCCACACGACGTCGAGATCGGACTTGGGACATACAGCAGAAGACCGGAAGGTCGTTTGCTGCTGCAGTTCGTCATGTTCCAAAATTCATATAAAATCGTACAGTTCTTCGATTTTGATGTATTATATACTGATGGAAAGCCGTCGAAGAGAGGATCGTCTGAGCGCAAAGACCACTCAATTCCGACATCAGAAGAGGAAATTATGGCTATTCTCGAGGGACTGCGCAGTCTGCCAGCGAGAATTCAACCTCTACATCAACCCTTGGTGAAAGGTAATGCGTTTCATGTTTACTTGCTTCCGCTGCTTGTTAGAAATACATGGAACCCTAACGGGTCACGTTAACCAAACGATCGAATGCCAACAGTTGTATCTGTTGGGACTGGCACTCTACCAGTTCCATCAGGCGAGTAATCATCGCATCACTATTATTTCCTTCAATAGGTGTTATTTGCTCAGCAACTCTATCACTTTCAGAACTTTCACCCATAATTCTTTCCATTTTGTCTACCAACTATAAGTCCTACACCACATGACCAATATAATTTATAAAACACATAATAACACAAAATGAAAATAACACTTACACACGAAGCTGCTCTCCCAAGGAATGAGTTCATGTACATAGACAGTCTGCAGGACCCAAACCGTGCTCTGATACCACTCTGTCACGACCCACTTTTCATAACTTATAATTCTTATAAATATCATCATCATAAAATTTGCACATTATTTTTTTTTCTCACATTATATATATTATCCAAACGACCATACCAGTTCAACATACATAACTGGTTGCTGACACCACTTCAATCCACACCAACAGTTGACAATATATATATATATTTTTTTATATATTACATAATAAAATATCAGCGGAAACAAAATAAACACACGGTCTAGCCCAACAGGTCGTCATCTATGTACATCCACTCGAAACCTTGTAGGAGCTCCACAGCTTTCACAGTACACCACCCACATACTCAAATATTATCAGGCTCACCTACAATGCATAAACTAGTGAGACAAAAATCTCAGTAAGTAGAAATCATGCATGACAATGCATGAAAATGCACTTATTTCCTAATCTACTAATTTGTCTCTTTTATTTAGAAAATTGTTCATGTTGCGGGATTGGTATCACTCTGTCACGACCCACTTTTCATAACTTATAATTCTTATAAATATCATCATCATAAAATTTGCACATTATTTTTTTTTTCTCACATTATATATATTATCCAAACGACCATACCAGTTCAACATACATAACTGGTTGCTGACACCACTTCAATCCACACCAACAGTTGACAATATATATATATATATTTTTTTTTTATATATTACATAATAAAATATCAGCGGAAACAAAATAAACACACGGTCTAGCCCAACAGGTCGTCATCTATGTACATCCACTCGAAACCTTGTAGGAGCTCCACAGCTTTCACAGTACACCACCCACATACTCAAATATTATCAGGCTCACCTACAATGCATAAACTAGTGAGACAAAAATCTCATTAAGTAGAAATCATGCATGACAATGCATGAAAATGCACTTATTTCCTAATCTACTAATTTGTCTCTTTTATTTAGAAAACTGTTCATGTTGCGGGATCCCCACGACACACTTATGATATGCACCCCAAATGAGCTCAATGGGGACGATTTTTCCGAACCCCGACAATAGTGACGAGAACGATTTTTCCGAACTCTGACAAAGTGGTGGGGACGATTTTTCCGAACCCCTGACAAAAATGTCGGGAACGATTTTTCCGAACCCTGACAGAGATGCATATATAGTGGCCGCACACACCATTAGTATCTTATTAATTTTGGGAAAACACTTTCATGATTATGCATGGTATGCAACCAGTGCAATTAAATATGCATCATAAATTATTTATGACATCAATATCAACATTTAATCATAAATAAAATAACAACTTAATTTAATTCACACAAATCCACATCATCTTGGATCACACGGATCTCTTATAATAACAACTCCATCTTGGATCACACAGATCCTTATAACCAACATCTTCTCAAGTCATACGGATATATTTTTAACAGTTCCCAATCACACAGATATATATAATACAATAATATTATTTCAAATTACATAAATCCACAACTTGTATAATCAATTAATCCCAAATAATTTATAACATAATTAAACTAATCACAAATAATTTACAACATAATTATCACATATTAGTCACAAATAATTTACACACAACATATTTATGCATTGTAGTTGGACTTCTACTTACTTGAATTCCGGCAATAGTAACACTATAGATCCGTAAAAATTCAAAATTAATTCCTTCCTTCCAGCTCCGGCACAAACCCTTCCCTCTCTCTCAAAAATTTTTTTTTTCCTCTGAACTCAGTTTTGGGGCATGAGGTAATCACCTCCCCACACCCATTTATATAGAAAAAAAACCGACAACTCAATTAATACATAAATAATTTTTAATTAATTAAATTTTTTTTTAATTATTAACATTACGGCTGATTGCAGGCTAAATGAATGCTAATGTCAAATTTGGCTGCTTATGCAGCCACAAATTTTGACTTTTAAATTTATATATATATATATATATATATATATATATATATATATATATATATATATATATATATATATATTATTATAATAAAAAATACGTGTGATACTTAATAATTAAGAAAAGTGTATTTATACACATAAAATAATTTACTCTTATATCCAAATTAATACACGTAAATATTTATGCACACATATATTCACATATTGTCACCATTATTATCACAGATGTCTCAAATAAAATGTAAAGATAAATAAAATTGAGAAACAATTACCACATAATTATAAAATACACATAATACAAATTAAATTATATAAACACACTAGTAGTGAGAAACTTGGGTATTACAGGAAATGTTTCGATAAAGAGGAGAGAGAGTATTGTGCTGATGGTTTTTTTAATTATTATTATTATTATTTTAATAGGTGGAGGGGGTGACATGGATTAAAAATGACATGTCAGCCACCGGGTAGGCCTCTCGCTGCCCGGTGGCTTGATTTGAAAAACGAATTAAAGGTCGAATACTTATTTATAAATATTAAAAAATTTGGAATAATTTGAAATTCGCGAAAATTTTGAGGATTTTTTACGCAATTAATCCTATTTTTTTCCTAATGTGAAGACAATGGGTCGTATAAACATGTAGCTATATAAATTTCGGTTTAAAAAAAAATTGTTCCCAAAGCTATGTAGTTAACATTTTTGCATTCAACAATGACTATTCAAAGAAGAAAAACCATTAGTTACAGAATGAAAAACCAACTTTGATGCCAAATGGTGCAATTGATCATTCCCATTATTCTGGTAGGCGATGTTGTTACTCAAAATATTAGCAAGCTCAATATTATGGGATGATGATATTGTTACTTGAAATAGTTGCAAGGAATCATTGAAAATGAACAATTTCGAAAATACAATTTTAATTCTACACCTTAGATATACAATTATAATGTGAGTATTACAAAAGAGATCAATCAAAATGGGATTGAAAGATGGAGAATAATTATTAATTAAATCAATAAAAATGATCAAGAAATTTTAATTCTCATTAAATCAAACAAGCCTCCACAATCAATATACCTATGTTCCCGTTAACCCCACACATTACCAAACACCGAAGACATAAAAGTTTTTAAACCTAGGCCCATTTTGTGATGCTAATATGATCCCAAAATAATCTTGATGTTTCTATACCCACTATCAGGCCCAAAAGCGGAAAATTACATCGGCACAAATAGGCCCATTGGGCATAAATAGGCCCATTACCCATAACCAACACCCGCTACCTTGTTAATTTCTGCACTGCTCCGCCATTACGGTTCTTCACACTAAAGAGTAGAGAGTGGAGGAGCAGCTTCCTCTGGTTCTTCACCCCAAGTTATGGTATGCACGTTCACTTGCATCATCATCTGTTTGCTTTAATTCGTTTTGGGTTGGAATTCCTGCTTGTTTTTGAATCTCTACTTCCTCGTCTATCTTTATTTGAAATTTGGGATTGATTATCTGCTTTGGGTTTTCAGTTGTTCTTCTCGTACTTCAAGGATCTGGTGGGAAGAGAAGTGACGGTGGAATTGAAGAATGACTTAGCTATTCGAGGAACTCTTCATTCGGTCGATCAGTATCTCAACATCAAGCTGGAGAACACCAGGGTCGTTGATCAAGACAAGTACCCGCACATGGTATTGATTACATTTTCTTTGGATTTCTCAGAATTATTTGTTTCTATGTTCTGATGCTGTTCCGTAATGGAATTTGAAATTTGTTTATGATTTTTGTTTTTAGGGTTTAGGGTTTATAATTATTAGGGCTTTAGGGTTAACTTCTGCTCCTCAAGTTTTAAGTTATTTTAGTGAGTAATGAGGTTTACGCTTGCAATTAGGGTTATGATTTAGGATTCTAAAGATGCATTGGTCATAATAAGTGGAATTAACATATCATGTGAAGGTTGGCCTATTGTTGTAGGTGTGTATATTTTCGGATTGCGGTGAATATGTTTATCCCTAATCTAGATTCTAGATTACGTTCCTTTTAGACTCGTCGTCTTGTATTGCCCCACCTCCCAATGTACTGTGATCTTCTCCAAAAGATTTTGGCCATTTAGTGTAGAGTGAGGAGTCTCTTGCACCACACAGTGTGTAGATCATATGCTTATCATTTATCAAGGTTGACACATTTAATTTTGATTGAATTGATTTTTACAACCCTAAAGAGCGAATGTAATAATCCCTAAAGAAAAAAAATAAGCCATATAATAAAGAGAAAATGCAACAAACTCTAATCCATATGACTAAAATAGTTATATTGCACTCAAATGCATGTACACTCAGATGTACCGAGACTTTGTTTTAGTTTATTCTTGTTTGTTAGTTGGTTTCCTTTGGACCTAGATAGTGATTATGATCAGTTTGATAAGAAGGGCAAATAATCTGCATTTTTATTGTATGTTTCTTGTAATTTGTAAAAAGGTCCTGCATCTGAATCCTTTTAAAAGATCAGGCAGGAAGAGATATTGTGACAACATTACTGAGATATTAACTACTTGCATACCAATTGTAGTGAGAATCAATGCATTTTCAGCAGGATGAAGACTTTAGGAAAGCTCTATGCAGTTCCTTGTAATTGCCACTCTTTTCTTGACTTCTCTGCTCTAAAGTATATTGGTTTTCATCTCTGGCAGCTTTCAGTTCGGAACTGCTTCATTAGAGGATCTGTTGTCCGGTACGTCCAATTGCCACCCGAGGGAGTTGATGTAGAACTGCTCCATGATGCCACAAGGCGAGAAGCACGAGGTGGTTAGCACTCTGTGGCTATCACTGGGTGATGCTTGGTCAATGTATTTTCAGACATTTTAATCCTGTGCTTTGTAAGAAATTTTCTGTTAGATTGTCATGTCATGATTACCTATGGTTATTTTTCTTATTTAAATTTGTTGAATTTTATATTAATTGGCTGACTGACTGGGAGTACTGTAATTGCTGGCTATGTATTGTTTATAGTTCTTCAAGCTCTTGAATTTATTTGTCTTTTCTTCTAATTAGGAATATCCTAATGTTGGTGATTAACAGAGGAAATATTGCATAAAGAGAATATAGGAATTTTAATAGATGCAGCATTTTGCAGAGATAATTTATACAAGTATAAGATAAACACTAACATTAGTACAGTCAGCCCAAGAAATTTAAAAGTCACAGTTGTCTATGCATATGGATTAAAATTATATGAATAGTTATAATATGAATAATCAATTACCAAAAAATTTAGTTAATTAATTTGTGAAACGGGTTGATCACAGTATGCTTATAGTTAAATTGTGTGAATAATGAATTAATATTATAACACAAAATGAAATTATACTTTAATTTATCATTAATTATGATGTAGTAAATATACTTTAACAATTACTCCCTCTGTCCCAGTGCATTGCGAACACTACCTTATTATAAACTATAGGTAACTGTCTCCATTTAACTGGGACGGAGGGAGTATTAAATATACTTTATATAAATAATAGACGTATTAAAGAGACTTTATCATTTATGTGTAAATCAAATATTAAAAAATTAACATTAAGTTCTATATCAAGATTCAAGAATATTATTTGAAATACAATGACTTTGTGATTTTGGATGATAATCAGAATCACAAAAATCTTGCCGACAGCCAAAACTCTGTTTTAAATTGTCCTTTTTATCCCTCTCCCTAATCATACCTATTCGTGTAATTATTATTGAATTAAATTGAATAAACACATCATATTTAACTCATTCTAATAATTATAAAACTTAAACAAGTATTTTACTTTATTGAACTTTGAGTTAAGCTAGATTTATTCAGTCGGAGTTAAAAATTGTTTGATTTTAACCTTTACTTTTTTACTCTTGTATCCCATCATTACAAATTTAAATCAAATGTAAAATATATCAAAATTTTGAGGTGTTCACGCCTTATATGCAAATTAAAATGAGAAGAAATATAAAAAGATAATTCCTAAAAAAAAAATTGTTACCAACTCATTATAAATCTCGTATACAGTTTTTAGATATTTTTTTTTAAAAAAAAGAAATGGTATAATTGTTGAGCGTCGGTGGGGGAGAAAGTAAGGGGGGTGGGGGTGGGGGTGGGTCTAGCCAAGCTTAGTGCATTTTTGTTTGTTAAATCCAAATCCAGGCTGTTTCCACCCGATCATCTTCCCTAAAATCAAACTCATCCTAGCCCTTCATTACTTCTTCGCCCATTTCATACTAATTTCCATATAATTTTTTTGTGTACACATATAAATGTATATACATAATTGTGCTTTGTCAGTTTTACCCCTGCTGTAGTTTCGTATTTTGGAGATGGTGATATTATGTTTATATCTTAGATTAGGATGATTCGATGCACTCTAAGGTTCATTAAAAAAATATATATATGGTATATTGAATGGTAAAAAAAAATTAATTTAATGATTTAGTTAAAAAAAATATAGATAATGGATTAGATCATTGAGTGCAAACACTATACTAGTATTAATTTTGAGAGACTCTCTTGTGAGACGGGTTATTTGTGAGACGGATGTGAGACGGGTTGACCCATCATTAAAGTATGCTTATTGTATAGTTAAAGTGTGCTTATTTGTAGTTAAAATATGTTAATAATAAATCATATTATAACACATTAAAATCATACTTTAATGCATAATTCAACATACTTTAGAAAACATACTCTAACAACTATTTAACATACTTTATCTATACAATTATCATACTTTAATTAATGGGTCGACCCGTCTCATAAATAACCCGTCTCACAGGAGACTTTGTCTTAATTTTTGAAGTAAAGCTTGACAGTGCGTTTCTATTATTACTATGATTTTTTTACTATTTTAGGATATATATTTTAAAATGCCCATTTTAATAAACATAAATTTTATTTGATAGTTGACTAAATTAAAATAAATAAATGATATGACTTAATTGTATATATTTATGATTAAAAATTTTTTATGATTTAATTGTATATATTTTTATTTTACAACTAGATTGCATATATTTATAACTTGACGGTATATATTATAATAATTTGATTAAAATTTTTAAATCCAAACACCACTTAAATTAAGAATATTTTGAAGTATTTTAATCTTTATTACGGTGTATAAGGTAAAAAAAAATTCACCCTATAAGAAATCCTATATCTAAATTGATATAATAAAATCTTCCTTGATTAACTTTATAATGTAAAAAATAAAAGAAGAAAACGAAAGAAAAGAAAATATAATGAAGGTGAAGTAGACAGTCTAACATGCCAATCGTCGGTGGCTCTTCTTTGCTTCTCTCTCTTCACTCGCGTTTCGTCCAACCAAATTAAATCAAATTTTCAACTCTAAATTCTGATTCTTTCATTTGTTCTTCGCATCATCGAAGAAACTTAGAGAGAGAAAAACAGATTCCCAAAACTGAGCCTTCACTAAGTGTGAGTTGGTTGTTCATCTTTCTCTTTCTCTGTCTTCAATTTATTTGATGCATTATTGCGTTTGCATTGGACCCGTATCAATTAAATTGATGCGTTGTAACAGAACCCATTATTCAATCATCCACCACAACCCACGCAAACCCCATTTCCAGCTTAAGATTTATCGATTTTATTTATTTTTTTTTAATTTTTTCAGTAGGATGGAGGCGAGTAGCAGGGGATTTGCGAAGATGGGTTTAGCAGTTGCGGTGTTGTTAATGGGCGTTTGGTTGGCGAATGCCGATTCGTCGAAGGAAATTCTGGTGAAGAAGGTGAAGGGAGAGAAAGTGTGCGACCAAGGATGGGAGTGCAAAGGGTGGTCAAAATACTGTTGCAATCTCACCATCTCCGATTTCTTCCAGACCTACCAATTTGAGAATCTCTTCGCCAAGAGGAATTCTCCGGTGGCCCACGCCGTCGGATTCTGGGATTTCAGGTCTTTCATCCTCTCCGCCGCCGTTTATGAGCCGCTTGGATTTGGGACAACTGGTGGCAAGCTTATGCAGATGAAGGAAGTCGCCGCTTTTCTTGCTCATGTCGGCTGCAAAACTTCCTGTGAGTGATTTATTTATTTATTTATTGGTGGGTTTTATCTATTTCCAGTGATTTGGATCTGGATTATTAGTGTGAACTTGACCTAATTGTTTGCATTTGGGATGCGATTCGATAATGAGTAGTGATCCAAGTCTATAACCGTTTGTTTCTTTTCGGGTATTTGAATTGTGCAAACAAGTACTGCAGAAGCAATCATTACATAAGTATATTTGAATAATTGGATTTACTTGTTAGATGCAGAATTTTTTTATCATGTAGTGATCAACACTTATTTGCTTGTTTCTGTTCGAGGTTTTAAGTTTTAATTATCATGTAACAATTAATTGGGAGACTAGATTTACTTACCTAGTTGAGGTTGACTGCATAATCACCTAATAGATGTAGAGTAATTTCTGTATTGTTGTTTATTTGTTGTAGTGTTCAGTGGTTGTCTGATATTTGCTTATGAGGCTGGATTGATTGTTGTCTGTACAAAAACATTGTTTGAGTCGGCCTGTTTAAACCTCTGCTGGCGATTTTAATTTCTTCAGAATTATAGTTTTCTTTTGATTCTATTGTTAAATCATGTTGTGAGATGTTAAAGAACTGTTTGGTACGCAGCGGTACCTCCATTTATTGGTGATAACATATAAATGGCTGGTAGTCAGAATGGATAATGTAATTTGTGCATATTTCTGAGTGCTGGAATCTCACAATGGATACATGAACAATACCGTAGTTGAGTCGAATAATCATTATAGTTTCCTCTCTTGTCTACTGAACTTTACTAGAAAGAATGCTTATTTTAAATTGTTAAGAAAGCTCAAGGGTTTACTTTGGATAAAAATTTGTTTTCCGTTGCAATTTATCACCGTGAATCTTATACACAAACACACTTTGAGATATGATTATAACTAAACTGTAGAATTAGAACAAGGGTTGAGCTAGTGATTTTTTTTACTGAAGTAGCTTTGGCCTTATGATGAACCGTATTGTAGAAGGAGACTGCATTGTCAATAATGCAAGCATCTTTATGTTGAATCATCTGTCTTGCATTCGTTCTTGCTTGGTCTCATACAATAATTGGTGCACAAATGATGCAGGTGGTTATGGAGTGGCCACAGGTGGACCACTTTCCTGGGGTCTATGCTTCAACAAGGAAATGAGTCCCAGCCAAGGTTATTGCGATGACTTCTACAAATATGAGTATCCATGTGCTCCTGGTGCAGATTACTATGGCCGTGGTGCTATTCCAATTTACTGGTATTGCCCCCTTTTTCCCTTACATATCAGTATCCGCTTGGTACCCCCCAGACACACACGCGCACACACACACACACAATGTATAAAAATAAGTAAATAATCTCTACTTTCTTTTGGTGATATTCTTTCAGTTGGATATCAAATCACCGTATGTATTTTGACTCGATGTGATTGTTGTGGGAAATAACTAATGCTAGTCTGTATATGTGAAATGCTTATTTTCTTAGGACATTCATATTGATCCACCATTACATTTGGAATTTTTATTGACATCTCTACTTAGACTGACGGATTACTTTCCCCTCTAATTGGAACTATGTTTATTTGTTTTGGCATCCTCCTTTTTCAGCTCATCTTTTGTTATTGTATAATTTAGGTTGCAAACTTTCTTATTAATATTACTTTATGAAAAGGTTTCGAATATTATTTTGTTGGGAGTTTTTTTGTCTAGTTTCCATAAGATTGTGGAAATAGGGAAGATATATAACATCTCATTTTGTGGTAAAATCCTACCAGGAACTATAACTATGGAATTGTCGGTGAAGGCATTAAGGCAGACTTATTGCACCATCCTGAATACATCGAACAAAACGCCACTCTGGCCTTCCAGGCCGCGATTTGGAGGTGGATGACTCCAATGAGAAAGGGTCAACCTTCAGCTCACGATGCCTTTTGTGGAAACTGGAAACCCACCAAAAATGACACAGCGGCTAACCGAGTGCCTGGATTTGGAACCACGATGAATGTTTTGTATGGGGACTACACTTGTGGACAGGGAGAAATTGATCCGATGAACAACATCATATCTCATTACCTGTATTATCTGGACTTGATGGGTGTTGGCCGAGAGGAGGGGGGATCCCACGAAGTACTCAGTTGCTCCGAACAGGTTCCATTCAACCCTACCTACAAAGCGTCGACTTGAAACGCCTTTGCCCGTTCTTGAACACGTCTTGTGATACCATGTAATAAGATTTGCATTCTTGTGCTTCTCCTGTGTGATTATTGGTTATAGTGGATTTGTAATATGTGAAGTGGAGTTGCTATGATTGGTTGTGAATTCAAATTGTTCTGTTGCTAGTTTCATTTCGTTAAATTTAATGTCTGATTTGCATGTCTAATCATTTTGTATTGTGAATTTCTCAGCTAGCGCAACTCTTAGCTGAGTTGAATGAAAATAATTTTGATTTTGGATTCGTATGAGAATAACGTGAGTTTTTGTGCAACTGAATGAGCTTGCACACCCATTTTTGATTCCTTCAATTTTTATTGAATTGACATTGATAGTCATGAGAGAATGTAATCAATTTTAAGAGTAAATGACAAGCCCTATAATTACACGGGTAAAATAGCTTTTAATTCCTTCGCACATCCAGAATAATCAATTTAATTTTAAATGAATTCACGATAAATTCCAAAAGACAATATAACACACCCTTTCACAATTTTTTCTCGCTTTTTCCATTTTCGTCCAACAAAAGTTTTTACCTTCTAAAAGAACAAAAAGCTCAAAACAACAACCCTCCCATCATCTATCATCTGCTACACTCAAAACAACAACCCTCCCATCATCTGCTACACTCAACTAAGACGTAGACCCACTTAGATAACTAGTTTAAAAATCGTAAAGTTATTTCTCCAACTGTCCAAAATATCTGCCTGCAATTGTCACAAGAATGTTTAAGATAATAACCTCATCGCCCACTTCTGCTTTTGCTGCACGTAAGCTAGCACACTTACGGAGTAAAGACCGAACGGCTGCACTTGTATCGGCATTGAAGGGGCAATCCACTGCAACACACAGAGCAAACAACCATAGGCTCTCATTATGTGACAATCTGCTCATATTCTCTATGGAGCTGATTCGTTTTTTCAGCATTGAAGTTCGAGCCGCTGAGTCCATCTTGAGGATCTTAGAGAGGGTGGGACGGTCATCCGTGTTGGACCTTGAAGTATCAGGAGAATCTGGGATGGGTTTAGAATCACCAGTCTCAATCTCATTGGAAGCTTCGGAGGGAGAGGAATTGTCCATGGATGCTAAGCTAATGATCTCAAAGGAATCAGTCTCAATCATTCGACTCAGAATATGTTCGACCTGAACAGATTGCATGTTGATCGTACTTTCTCTACCCGAGCCCTGAAGATCAAGCTGTGTAAAAGCCTGAAAAAGGTTCACAGTCATATCATATGTAAATATTGAGAACACCAATAACCTTGAACTGCAAAAGAATATTCAATGACAGAATATTCCACAGCCTGTCGCCTTACGTTAAACGAGGATCTAAGATATTTTCAGATCAAATTCAATAACATAACACAATTGACTCCTAAATAAGCAGTTTTTGCACAACATAGAGAAGAGATTACTAACTAATGTGTATGCATCACAACTACTTTCATATCTGGATTACTATTAAAAAAACTTAAAACTCAAATTCAAAGTATAATCAAAAGTTTTGGACAGAGGGGTCAATAAAGTTGAGAAAAAACTTTTTACGAGTCGGAAAATTACTTGCCCTTAATCCACCAACATTCCACAGTTGGTGGGTTCATGTCTGATTGACTCTTTCTCTTCACTATTGAAGATAGTTAAGCATATATTGTGATAAACCTCAGTTTCTTAGTATATAATGCAATGCATGATAGACCAGCTTACTCTTCAAGCTTTATTATTATTATTAGTATTATTTTCATACAAGATAGATAACTGAAATTTTACTTACTGCATTGGGTTCGTTAGTATAGGCTCAATAATCAATATGCAGCACTAACTATATTTTCTAATTGGCAAAACTTCATGTCATACAAGTGGATATTTTGTTATGTCATACAAACAGTATGATGAAGCCTGGGAAAGAAGATGAGTGCAATAGTTTACCTGTCTCAGCTCTGCGAAGTCAGCAAGGAAGCTATCCTCCCATTCTTTGAGTGGCAATAAATTCTCTGGGCACTTCATTACTTCAGGAATTTTAGGCATGTAATCACTCTGTTCTTTGGTTTTATTAACTTTGGCAACTTTTACTTTGGGAATTCTAGCAGTTTCCCACCTACAAAACAAGTAAAACATTTGATGATTTATTCTCTAGGTGAATGAGAAACAAAAGAATATTTAATTTATATGTTCCATCTAAGGTGGCCAATATCTGATCAAAATAAATCTTGAGTACTATCTCCAAAAACTTCAGTTTCCATGTGACCAAATTAACTGGGTGATGTTATAGTAGTCTCGTCCAACCAGCAACTATAATGAGATTAACTCCCACCTTCTTTTCAATGCCAGCATCTAACATAGAATTCATGAAGCATCCAGCCAACTACTTAACGAAATTGCATCAAGTTTATCCCACAGCTACATCAAGTTTATCCCACAGCTACATCAAGTTTATCCCACAGCTACATTTCCTTAGTTGTATTTCACACCAAATGGCCCTCCTAACTATACACACACCTTGTGCTCAATTAGAGTCCATCGATATCCTTGAGCAGGAAAGTGTATTGACTCCACTTGAGTTGAATTGTCTTGGTTAAACCCCTAGCTATATTCTACTTGTCTATTCTTCCGAGTGAAACTAGAATAAAGGAAAGGCTTAAGATTTCCATAATTCAAAAATAAAACAAAATGTTAATAATTCTTTTATAACATAACATAGATAAGAATACCCTTCAGGGGCAATGAATACTCTAGAAAGAGCACCAATTAAAAACCAAAAGGCAAGTATTAACGTGAATTGCAATTCTTTAAAATATACCTCACACGCCTAAGATATTCAAGTCCATCTAGTGGAGGGCCAGAATCAAAATCAGGTTCTCCTGTAACATAAAGAGCAGGCCGCTGAATACTACTGTAATCTTCATCACTATCTTCATCTTCATAGAATTCTTCTCCCTCAACAGATAACCCGTTTTCATCAGTGTGAGAAAGAAAGGTGGAAGAATCTGATTTGTTCAAATTATCAAGGTGATTATCTGAAAATCCGGTGCTCTGTTCACCTGAGACAATGAAAGAAAAATTAGTAAAATCATGCCAAACAACTAAAAAATATGAAATTAAGCATACTGCATAATAGTTCAATCAATTGACCTGATATTTGAGAACCAAAATTCCATTCAACCAAGCAACTATTCCAATTTCCAATTATAAATAATAAGTCGAGAGATCTCTATCAACCCTCACATTTTCAACTATATTCTGCCAACATACTCGCATACACAACCCCAAACCCTAATTCCTTAATTTAAGAAGTTACACAAAATCTTTCAACTATATTGCAGTAACAAAATTCAAAGATATTCAGGATGTATTATAAAACTAAGGACTTCACAGTATATACAGTCCATTCTTCAGGGCACAAACAAAATCAGATGGTTTCCTTTCCCCAATGCAGCCATTACACCTGTGCACACGGAAAAATAACACATCAAATTGACACAACCAGAACAATCCACCATTTAGTTAAAGCAAAACTAAAATGCTATTGGGGAAGGAAACAATAAAGATTTTTCAAACCCTCTAACGAATGTAGATTAAAGAAGATGAAATTAAAAGATATGTCAATTAAAGAATGCAATGCCAACAAGTGATCCCTTGGTTTTTACAACAAAACCCAGCCAAGAATCTGTTAGAAGCAGAGGAAAAATGTACAACATACCCGAGTTAGCAGATTTGAGAAACTGGGGACGAGGATCAAAGTCAAAGTCGAAGGTTGGAACACTATCCTCCTGATGAATCTTATCCACTTTGGCCAGTCCATCATACTCAACCGCCACCATTCCGAGCCCGCAATACACTTGAAGCCACTTAATCTTTTGGTCTTCCAGTTTCTCAAACCTCAGACCCTCCATCTCCTCTCTTGAATACTGCAACCCCTTCTTCTCTTTCCTTTCATTGGAGCAGTAGTTCAAACCCTCGTTAATTTTCCTAACCTTTCCTCCCCTTCGTCTAGGTTTCTTCTCTTTCAATTCTTGCCCCTTCATTTTTCCCTTAGTAACATCGCCGTCGGTATTGAAATTCCCATTTTCAATAACGGCAGGCACAACAAGTTCATTCGCGAATTCCTTCGAACACGTTACCGACGCTCCTTCTGCGGAAGTTTGCTCTTCGATTACCGGGACTACCATCTCTTGTTTATTCGCATCAGACTGTCGAACAAAGGCGTCAAGGGTGGTCTCAGCTAGACCGCCCCCAGCGTGATTTTCAAAAGAATCTGGAGTGACAGGAGAAGCAGAGGCGCTAGAACCCTCGAATGATTGTAGGTTGCCTTCAAGAGTAGTCAATACGACTTCAGCGGCGCCGCCATAATCGGAATCAAACGAATTTGCCATCTGCAAATACCGTAAAAATTTAACTTAGGTTTTTGCAGAAATAGTGTGCAATCCTGGCGAAGATATATGCAGGCAGAAACGCTACTATGGGAGAGAATATCTATCTTTTTTTCTTTTTTAATACCCCCTCCCAATAATGGTTAACCTTTACTTTTAAGAAAAAAATGCTACCATTATTTTTATTAATGTGATTGATTTGTATGGAGAGTATGATATTTTTAGGTAATAAATAAAATGTAAAGTATTTTTTAAGAATGATATTTTTTATTTAATTTATATTTTTGAGGTGTTAAATTACAATGATATTTTCTTTTTTGAAGGGTGAATCATCCTTTGGGCCGGAGGGAGTATAATATATGAGTGTATATTAGGTGCACCGGGTGCACCCTTGCATCCATATTTGTATAACTTTTTATTCTATTTTGTATACATGTTATTGTCTTTTGTATACGCGTTTTGTAATAATTGTATACTTTTTTCACGTTAAGTTTTTCATTAAAAAAAAGCATTCATATGTGTATAACTTTTTATTCAATAGTGTATAAATGTATTTTAATAATTGTACATTTTTTTACACTCAATTTTTTATTTTTATTAAAAAAATTAACAAATTGTATACATTTTTACTCATAATTGTATATGTTTTTGTTTATATTTGTACGTGGGTGCACACGAAGCTTCGTGTGCACCAGGGTGCACACTATATTTAGTCATAATATATTATTTTTAAAAGAAAATGATTACTCCATTTAAGTAATTTTTTAAATTTTTAATTAAATTTATTATACTCTCATCAAAGAATACTTGCACATTTTCTATTTCTGCCCCATAAATACTTGCACACCTAAAAAATAGAAACAATACACTCACAAGGCCGTTGTCTATACCTCTATTTCACAACACCAGAAAATATGTTATCGTAGCTCCCTTTAAAATCGGTTGTCTATTACTCTTCCACCATTTTTTCTCGTTTCATCCTTCTTCTTTTTGTTCAAATACACCTCATTCCTACAATAAAAATAGCATGAGTCACACACTTTACTCCAAAAATAAAAACAATAAAATAAAGAATAAAATACTATAAATAATATAAAAAGCATGCAAAAATCACACGAACACGACTCTAAAATCTACTAAATTTTTACGATAATTAGCTATGCAATTTATACCAAATTCAAGATAAAAGGAAGGGAAAGATGAGAAACATGAAACCCTAGCGTAAGCGTAGTCCCACTTTCCTTCTCCGATGTGTGTTGAAAGTCCCTTCAACGATCTCCCTCAATTAGCACTTGGAACCCCTTCAAGATGGATGGATAATGAAAGTCCCTTGAATCTGATGTGTGTTGAATTGTGGAGTGGAAGTCGATGGGAATAATGTGGGTTCTCCTTTCTTTGAGTGTTGTGTTCCCCTCTTATATCTTGGACAATTTGCAGGCTCTTTCGCGTCGAAATTAGATCAAATCACGATCTGAAAGCCACAAATATACTGCAGAATTGAACAGGCCATGACTGGGTCCAAGAACACGCTGCTCGGCACCCAGATCGAGCCGGGTTGGGTTTGGATGTTGCTGAGCGGCATCCCAGCTGCATCAGGGCGACTTGCCATGTCACGCATGACCCTCCGGCACCCAAATTGGCAGAAATTGGCTGCCGAGCCACCCCAGCTCGCCCCGAGTTGTCCGTCGGGCGGCTCCCGAGCTGCAGACTGCATTGCGCGACCTCACCGTTTCGAACATAACTTCCTCATACGGACTCCGTTTGAGTAATTTTTGCGCAAAAACGATTCTCTCTTCCGTGGCTTCCTAACGATATATCAAATGATCAATTTAGAATTCTACACACACAGAAAAATTATGCAATGTAGATGTGTATTTTTCAGCATTCCCTCGCACTTTCACTCTTCATTCCATCTTTGAACTTTTGATCCTGTTTTACCCTTCAAAACTCAACAAAACAGCTTAGTAGCATCAAAATCGTCTAAATACTCAAACGTACATAATTCCATGCAAAAACAATAACTTTCCTAAGCAAAACTGTGTAATGTGCACACATAAAATAAGTGAAATTCCACTCTCAACAGCAAGGCTCTGATACCATATTAAATGATCACCTCATCTAAAAGTTTAAGTTAATAGGGAGGAAAATCATTTAATACTTAATCAAGACACTAACACTATATATAGTGGTTGTGTATGATGATTTGAGGTCTGCTTGTATAATTAGCTGTGTCCACTATATCTTCAACTTCAAGGGGTTCGTAGCCTGCCAGTTCGACCAAGGAAGCCATGTTTCATTTCTCAATTAGGTTGTTGATTAAGTGGCACTCAATGAACCCAAAATGGGTGCGTTGCCGGAAATGTCCCAAAATCGATTAGTCTCCGGTTGATTTTGATATTTTTATAGAAAATTGGACTAAAATTGAAAATTTTAAAAGATAAAGGAATAATAATGAGTTTAGTAATACTTAGTTGACCATTTGTGATAATTTCTCTACTAAATACACCCTCCGTCCACTTGATACGTATCAATTTTTCCATTTTGGTCCGTCCACTAGTATAATAATTTAATGTATAGTAAGGTGAGAGAAATAATATTTTAATGTGTAGTGGGTAGTTGTATTAGTGTTGAGTGTGTGGACATGTATAGTAGTTGTAGGTCACATCAAAATTCAAAAAGGAAAATGAATACTTTGTAATGGGACTAGAGTTGTTAATAAGCCCGTAAACCGTGGACCCAAACCGATTAACCCAAAAAAAATTAGGGTTAGGGCCAAGAAATTTGAGCCCATTTAACATCCGTGCTTTTTGGCCCGAACCGATTAACCCGTAGGCTAATAGGGTTGGCCTGTGGGCTAACCGGGACGGCCCGTAGGGTTGGAAATTATTATTATTATTATGTTTAATTAATTTTAACACCCATAATCTATACATCGACCACCCAATCCCACCCTACTCCCAACCCATTGTTGGACAAACTCTCACCATCTTTTAATTTTCATCTATTTCTCATCTTTTTTCTTACTCTAACCCAAAATTTTCTCTAATAAATAAATAATACTTGAATAAATATATTAAGATTAATTTAATTATTATAAATTCTTTTAATTTATATTTTTAACAATATTTTGCATGTATTAATCTTAATTCTCTCAAATTTTAAATAATGTATTAGTTAATTTTGAATTTTTTATATTATTTATAATAAATTATAATTTATAATTTTTTAAATATTTTTTATTGTACAACCCGCGAGCCCGGCCCGTTTAACCCGTAGCCCGTTAAGGTTAGGGTTAGGTTCACCTTTTCATAGCCCGTTTAAACAGACTCAATTTAGCCCGAAGCCCGATTAGCCCGAAACCCATTAGGGCCAGCCCTAATGGTTAGGGCTGGCCCGTTTAACATCTCTATGCTTACGTGAATGTTCTCCAAAATTATACTAAATTTAATGATGAATCAATAATTTTAATATATTAAAATTTCTTTTATGTATATATACCTTACAAAAATAATTTACGGTATTTTCATATATACCAAAATTCGCGGTTTTAAAATTTTGTATACCTTTACTGTACAAAAAAATTCAATACGGTACCATACCTTATCAAAAATTTCGATATACCTAAAATTTCGATAAGTTTGGTATTTTTCGATAAGGTAAGTGCGGTATAACAAAATTTTGATATTTTTTTAGCCCTAATTAGTACCTTGAACGAGACAGAGGTCGTTCTGTAAGATGTACTTATGTGAAAATTAAGCATCGTTTAATCTATACACAAGTATTCAATCAATGTTCTACTGCTATAAATTTTCAATTTCTATGTATATTTTCAATAATTTAGATGCCAGTTTAACTCTTCTAGCATAATCAAAAGACTACATTTGGGAAGTTCATCCTAATCATTTAGCACAAATCTATAATAGGGTGCACTTGAAATACCGATTGTGAATTGTATGAATAATACATATTTTTTTTTATCCAATAAAGTTAATATATTAACAGTTAAAAGTTAGTACGCTCATATTTTAAGATTATTCTTCTAGCCTCCCTACAACTCCATGCTCCAATTCGTATGACCAGATGAGCTAGCAATGCATTTACAATGTTCACCACCAAACTTTATTTACTTTTAACATTATGACGTAAAACTCTCGATTATCAATACTATACTCGGTTGCCTAGTACTGGTCAATTTGATGGCTCGACTTTATTATATTCCCGCAGCCTAATTAATTATGCTAAATCAACTATAAGCTATTATTAGTGGAAGTTTAAGTTTCCAATCAAAGATTAAAAGCAAAAGCAAAAAGGACTGAGTAATAAGTTAATAAAAAGTTATATATATATATATATATTCAGTAAAAAGTAAATTATTATAATAAAAGACTTATGTGTGAAATTGGATAGAAATTACTTTTGTGAGATGAATATAAATTGATAATTTTTATATTGAAAAATGATATCATTTACTGTATTAAATTAAACAAAATGGTCATTTTGGAGTAGTAAGGTAAAATTTAGAATGTATTGAGTAGTTATTGAATTTTTTTTAATTACTTTATTTTTACTGGTGAGATTAAATGAAAATATAATTTAGTTGTTTATAAATTTCAGTTTGACTAGATAAAAATATGGTCATACATAAAACCTAAACCTCATACTCTAAATACAGACTGTCAAACTGAAACTGCAACAGCGTTGGACTCAAATTTGGATTGGAATGAACGAGGTTTAAATATGAGAAAATTATTCGTTTAATATTTTATTCTAAAATTATAATTATAAGTGAATAAAATGAATTACAAAAATTTAAGAAAACATCAATATTGAACATCAGTTCGATATTTAATTAATTAATCATTCTCAAAAAAAAAAAAAAAAAAAAACTCTATAACATTCTTCAAGTTTTTTAATGAGAATTGATCAATTAACAATGTATCAAAAAGCTAGTAAATAATTTGTAAACAAAGTCCCAATAGGCTAAATTATATGTAAACAAAAGATAAACAAATTATGTTGAAATACAAAAATATTTGAATAGAAGGAGAAAAAACAATTAAAAATTGAAAGATTATAATTTTATATCTATTTTTCCCTTAAAATTTAATTTTATTTTAGAATTTTTTGTTAATTCTTGGAATTAATATCAACCTTCATGATGTACCTTAAGTTCAGTGGTAATTCTAGTGCATGATTGCCATGTTAATTATAATTAAAAATTAAAAAGAAAATATATCTTAATTTTCAGACTTAATGGAACATGTTTCATGGTTATCATATAATTCAAACATTAAATTTCCGACAGTGAAAGAGATGAAGGATATGTGTGGAGAGTGATAAAAGAGGAAAAGGTCAAAGAAATAAAGATGGGAGAGAGAGAAATGAGGTATTACATTATTAAAATCAACTGTACATTTTTCACCTTGGTTCTTCCCAACGCAATCTTCACCACCTAAAAGTAATAAAAAATTAAGAATAAAATACATCTTATTACATTATATATTCAAAAAATATAATTCTCGCCTAATTCACATAACGAATTATTTTATCAATTATTATTATCTAAAAAAATTGATTTACCCCCCAAAAAATTAATAACATTGATAAGAAAAATAATTAATTTTTTTTAAACTTGATATTTATAATAACAGTAAAGAGTAACTTGAGACTAATATTCCGATCAAATAGAATTTATTACGGCAAAAATTTGTGATTTACATATAAACTAGAGTTAAATGCAAAAAATCAAAAACTTTACTTCCATTGCAAATTAATCTTCATATTTGAAAAATTACATATTAAATTTCTATTTTAAAGCATTGTTGCAAAATGTATATAATTTTTTTAAAATCAATTTTTAGTCATAAATGGGATGTGTTTTGCCATATTCCGAGACTAATTTGCAATTTCTATCTATCAAAAAAAATTGCAATTTCTAACAAAGTTGAATTAATTTACTATAGAAATAAAAATTAATGGTTTTTTTAATTAACCCATAAAGTCAAACTATATACTCGACTATTAATCGTGTGAACATAAATCATTGACCCACTCAATTATTGCATTACATGTGATGATAAAGGCGAAAGTAATAAACTATATACTCGACTATTAATAGTGTGAACCCAAATCATTGACCCACTCAACTATTGAATTACATTATATGTGATGATAAAGGAAAAAGTAATAAACTATATACTCGACTATTAATCGTGTGAATCCAAATGATTGACCCACTCAATTATTGCATTACATTACATGTGATGATAAAGGCGAAAGTAATAAACTATATACTCGACTATTAATAGTGTGAACCCAAATAATTGACCCACTCAATTATTGCATTATATTACATGTGATTATAAAGGCGAAAGTAATAAACTATATACTCGACTATTAATAGTGTGAACCCAAATCATTGACCCACTCAATTATTGCATTACATTACATGTGATGATAAAGGCGAAAGGAAGACAATAGGAAAGTAGTGGGACCAATTATGAATTACTATTAGAAAATTCTGATAGCTGTTGCGGCCAATCATGCCAATTATATTTAACTCACCCTCTCACTCTCTCAAAAAACTCACCCTTTATCTCTAAATTATTAGAAAAACTCTGTCTCTCTCTCTCTAACCCTGAAAGAAATATGGAAGGACAAGCACTTGCGGCCACCATTGGAGTGTTGGTTCAAAACCTGATAACCATTTCCACGGAAGAGATCTCACTGATCCGAGATGTAGAGGAAAACGCCGAGAAGCTGAAGGAGAGTCTGGTGATGATCCAGAGCTTCTTGGGGGACGCTGAGAACAAGTTCATCGCCGGAGATGTCAAAACGTGGCTTCAACAACTCCAAGCCGTGGCCTTTGATGCCGACAATGTTCTTGATGAAATCAACTATCATCGTCTCTCCAAGGAAATCCACCCAAAGAAGAAGAAGAAGACGAAGCTGCCATCTTGCTTCAATCACTGCCTTCGCCGTCGACAAACGTCTCTCGGAATCAACGAAATCAATTCCACTTTCCAGCGCATTCTAAACAACGCTAAGGTGCTTGGCCTTGATGGAAAACTTGAAGCTGCACCTATTGCCCCTGTTATTGCTTCCACTGAAACCGACTCAATCACCTTCGATCCTATTTTTATTGGAAGAGATGATGATGTCTCCAAAATTGTGGACATGCTTACTGCTCCCACCGAACAAGCGTTCTCCGTCCTTCCCATTGTCGGACTGGGTGGATTGGGGAAGACGACTTTGTCTCGGAGAGTCTTCAATCATGAAATAATGAAGACTTACTTCGGACACCATATTTGGGTCCATGTTTCACGAGAATTTCATGTGGTGAATCTTTTGAAAAAGATTCTTACAAATTTGAAAGGTGACGACGTTGATCAGGGTGATCAGAGCAGGCAAGTTCTTTTGAAGAAGCTCCAAGAAACTTTGGGCGACAAAAAGTATTTGCTTGTTCTTGATGATATTTGGAATGAAGACAGGCAGAAGTGGGAAGATTTTATCAACTCCTGGGCTGGAATTTCTTCTACAAAGGGAAACCAGATTATTGTTACGACAAGGATCACAGAGGTTGGTTCCATTGTAAGAACACATGAAATTCACCACTTGAATGGATTGTCTCCCGATGAATGCTGGTCCATAATCAAAGATAGAGTATTTAAAGGAGGAGATATTCCAGAGGGGCTTGAACAGATCGGAAGAGGTATTGCAGAAAGATGTAAAGGTTTGCCGTTGGCTGCTAACGTGGTAGGCGGAGTGCTGCGTGATAAGTCCCAAGATGAGTGGCTTTCTATCAAAGACAAATGGCTCTCAGATGTTGGAGGAGATGAAAATTATGTCTCAAAAATATTGAAACTCAGCTATGATCATTTGTCTTCATCATCACTCAAGAAGTGCTTTGCATACTGCTCTATTTTCCCAAAAGGTTCTTCGATTAATAGGGAAGGATTGATTCAACTTTGGATGGCAGAAGGGTTTCTTAAGGGTGCGGATATGGAGAATGTTGGAAACAAATATTTCAACCTTCTTTTGCACAACTCTTTATTGCAAGTTGTGGAAAGGGATGAATTTGACAATGTAAGTGATTGTAGCATGCACGACCTTGTGCATGATGTAGCAGGCTCAGTTTTGGGTGTTCCCAAGGGGAAGGATAACGTTTTGGAGGGCATGTATGGAGCTCAATACATTCGATGGGAATATGGAACGGGTCGTATCCCAAGAGAGCAAGCAAAGTGGGTACGTACATTATTTTACAAGGGTGAAATTTCTGATATCATCTTCTCAGAGTTCAAAAGCCTGCACGCATTAACTCTCAGCGGAAGAAATATTAAAGAATTGCCAGATTCAATAGGAGAGCTGATACATCTGAGATTTCTCGACATTTCAGAGACAAATATCAAACATGTGCCAGAGTCGATTGGCGGACTCTATTACTTGCAGACATTTAGAGCATATTATGTTTATCGTGATCAGATAAACCTGCCGAGTACATTTCAGTACTTGATTAACTTAAGGCATCTTCTTGTTCCTCTGGGAACAGAATTGCCTCCTCGGTTGGGAATGTTTACTTCTCTTCAAACGTTACCATTCTTTGAAGTTGGCGAGCAGGATGGGCACCGGATTGTAGAGCTTGAAAGCCTGAAAAATCTCAGAGGGACACTGGAGATTCGCCGTCTTGATAGAGTGCGAGGAGGAGAAGAAGAATCTAAGAAAGCGAGTTTGTTTCGAAAGCCGGGCTTAGTCAAGTTGGTTTTGCGATGGAATCCAAACAGAGAAGATGGTGAAATAAATATTGATGAGGATGTGTTGAAAGGCCTCCAGCCTCACCCCAATCTAAAAATCATAGAGATTGATGGATTTCAAGGAGCAAAGTTTCCAGAGTGGAGTTTAAAGATGGGTGTGTGTGTTGAAGGCCAGTGGGTTGGACTCAATAACTTGATGGAGATAACACTTGGGGGTTGTTCTGAATGTGAAGAAATCCCTTCGTTGGGGCATCTGCCACGTCTCAAATTCCTTCGTTTGTATTGTCTGTGGAATGTAAAATGTATAGGTTCTTCATTCTACGGCATTCACAACTGTAGCTCCAATATTATGTTTCCGTCTCTTGAAAGACTTGAGATTACGGTCATGCAAAATCTGATGGAATGGGAAGAAGTTGAAATTCCTCAAGTGAAGATATTTCCCTGCCTTGAATACTTAAGGATCGACTATTGCCCCCAATTGAGGAGTGCTCCAGGTGAATTCCCATGCCTTAAGAAATTGTATGTTAAGCAGATGGAGAGTGGGTTACCATTGGCAAACATATGTGGGAGCAAATTAACATCTCTTGAGGAACTCATTATTCGGGGAATAGACGAATTGGTAGGTCTCCCAGATTTGTTATTCCATAACAATCAAAATCTGTCAGTATTGGGAATATGCGGATGTCCAAAGTTGATAGAGTTACCAGATGGTCTGCAAACTCTCACCTCTCTACAAGACTTGAGCATAGAAGATTGCCCCAATCTAAAGTCCATAATAACACTTCCACGGGACATTAGCTTGCTCTGTGAGTTGTCACTATCCAACCTAATTAATGCATGCATCAAGTCTCCAGGTGTAATGTTGGAGTCGTGTAAGCCGCTGTCCCTTGAGACGTTAGATCTAGAAAGGGTAAAGGGCAGGGAGGGCGTTCAAATGATAATGGATTGTCTGCACAGAATGCCTCCCCTTGTTATATTGAGGCTTGTATCCGTCCCCAAGTTTGTCATCAATTCTCCTTGTCCTAGTGAGGGGCGGGGCAGTCCTTTGCGCAGCTTGCGTTGGTTAAGCGTGGGTTGTGATGGATCAGAATCAGATTTATGGGATTGTGTTTCGTTTAACAACGCTGTTGATGGAATATTGGTTATGGCATCCCACTCACTTACACAAGTAGTTTTGAAAGGGATGCAAGATTGGGAGTCTCTCCCGGATCAACTCCAACATCTCACTTGTGTGAGGGAGTTAGAAATAGATGGTTTTGGAATACAAGAATTGCCAGAATGGTTGGGAAACTTCTCATCTCTTGGGGAATTATATCTACGCAATTGCAACAAGTTGAGGCGTCTGCCTTCCATGGAAGCAATGCGACGCCTCACCAAGTTGAAAACCTTGCAAATCGAAGGTTGTCCGGTGCTAAAAGAGAGATGCGACGTTAATCACTTTGAATCTGAATGGCCCAAGATTCTACATCTCCAACACTTGACAATTTCTTGATTACTGTTTCTTCATCTACTTCTATTTTATCCCTTTTTTTTCTTGGCCTTGCCTTGTCGCCTTGGGTTATGTGAAACGCTTTCATCTCTTTATTTAGGCCTTAATTTTGATCTATTTTATTTATAATAATAAAAATTAATTGATGAAACTGAGTGCATGTTGGGCCGAGTGTCATGCCCTGCATCTTTCTAATATTGACGAGGGCTCATCAACACTGAAAGTGGGCCGCTGCTAATTAAATTGACTCCACTGGCTGCTACTTTCTCTCATAAAATTCCACGGGTTGAGTAATTTAAAAAAAACAAAAAACGGGAATTCGAATGGGCCAAACATAAGCAATTAGGCCGAACCCAATTTAAGCTCAGAATGACGTTGTTATTTTATTTTATTTAATTTTTATTGGAGTTGGAATATACTGCTAGTAAAACATGCACTCTTGTGATGAGTAAATATCATATTTGGTATAGTAAGTTTAATATTTTAGATTCGCATCCTCAAATTTAATCATTTTTTTTTTGTTAATTTTAATTTCTTTCGAATCAAAAAGAGTGCATGTGCTCTAAGATAAGATTGTGAATTCATCAACAAATTTAGTAATTTTTTGTGGGATGCAATAATAATTTTGGATGGGTAAGTACTAATTTTAAATGTGCTTAACAAATCAGTTGGGTATGGCTCTATATATATATATATATATATATATATATATATATATATATATATATATATATATATATATATATATATATATATATATATATATATATATATATATATATATATATATATATATATATATATATATAGTATGAAACCCGTGTACAACGCGGGATCATTTAACTATTATTTTTATTTTTTGTAATTAAATAATTCGTATTATATAATGTAACAACATTAATTAAGCAGTTTTGTTTTTCTTATAGCTAGATAATTTTTTTCATCAATGTAAAGAATTTGCAATAAAATTATAACATTTGACTTTTGATAATGTAACGTATACAGTATAACTAAATCATGTAAAAAATTAATATATATGTACATATTTTCTAATTATTTGAAAGAATTTTGACTTGTATTTTTTCAAATGTTACTTTATTGTAATACTGTAATACAATTGAAAACTATTTATTACTCAAACTGTCTCTCTAAAAAAATGTGCAACTAAATAGAGACAATTTTGTCTCTTTGCTGTATATTTATATAGTTGTTAGTATTTTATTTTTTTTATTGTATTTAAGTGCAATTACGATCAAAGTATGTAACTTTTAGTAATAATTCTTACTGTTGGTCTAAAATAAATATCAATTATATATATAAAAAACTAAATTTATTCTTTTTTTCTATACATGATTTGATTTGATATTAATTAATTTATTTATATTGAATGGTTTATTTATTAATTGCAATAAATGATACTAAAGTAAATAAGTCATAATAAGTGTATAGGAAAGATAAACAAACAGTAAGACTATACGTAGGGGTGTCAATTTTGTCCGCAAATACGGATATCCGCCGGATAATACCCTATTGGGTACGGATAGGGTAGGGTATTTCGGGTTTCAAGTAGGGTAGTACCCGTACCCGCATTGAAATATTGAGGGTAAGGGTAGGGTATGGATTTTATAAAATATCCGATTACCCGTTTATTTTATTACGCATTATATATTTTACATAATATATATTATATATTTATATAATAACATAATATATACATAACTATAATTCCATGTATTTATAGTTAATTTGTTAGCATTATTGAATTAGTTTGTTTAACTATGCATTACTCTATAATTTTATACTCCCTCCATCCCATACTTATCTTCACACTTCCTTTGTAATTACAAAGGAAGTGTGAAGATAAGTATGGGACAGAGGGAGTATAATTTAAATTTTAATAGTGTCATACTATTACATAATATATGAAAGTTACATGATTATATATTTAAATTATTTTTATAAATTTATGAATCTCATAATATATTGCATTGATAATGAATTCTTTTAAATAAGTTGGTCATGTATGTAGGATATGATAGGTCGGGATTTTACAGATAGGATAGGCCGGACATTATTATTTGCATTAGTTTTTAAAATTGCGAGTAATAATTTCCCGCGGATTATCAATGTACCCGATGGACAATATCCGTACCCTACCCGATAATATATTTAAGGGTAATAGGGTAGGGTAAGGGTTCCTAAAAATAGGATTGAGGGTAGTATATGGATTAGGCATACCCGTACCATTGATCGGTGTCATTTTCACCTAAATTTTAGTGTCTTTTTATTATGTATTTTATTGTGTTTTTAGTCATTTTGTATATCATTTGGTGGTGTTATATGAAGATATGGAGATGTGTGCTTTGAACTGATAAATTTGTGAAAATAAGCTTAAATGTATATAAAACAGGTAAAAAATAGAGCAAAATGGAGTTGGGAGCTGAAACGAGTTGAAACGGGCTGAAAAATACCCAACTCGAGTTGCAAGATCTTACTCGACTTGCAACTCGAGTCGAGTTGATGCTCGAGTAAAGTCAAAAATTATCCAGAAGCTCAACTCGAGTTGTAAGGTCCAACTTGACTTACAACTCGAGTCGAGTTAGGTGCCGAGGAAATTCCAGGTTCTGACACGAGTTGATAGGCGAGAGCTCGAGTTACCCAACTTGAGTCGAGCTGGGTCAGGGCAAGTCGAGCCATAGGTCAAGCTGGGGCAGAGTAGCATCCAAAAATCATCTAGTAAGCTAACTCGAGTTACAAGACGTAACTCGACTTGCAATTCAAGTCGAGCTATGTTCAGAAAAGTGTCCAGTTTTCAGAGTCACGCAACTCGACTTGACAGGCGTGTCCTCGAGTTACCAACTCGAGTCGAGTTGGGTAAAAATGAGAAAAATCCAGGAAAATCCCAAAAGCTTCCAGAAGGTCCCCAAGGGGTTTAAATACTCAATTGATGCAAAATTAGAGGGAGGAATTATTTTTGGATCACTTTCCACACACTAGACACCTAAATCACATGCATTCATCTCCATCTCTTTCATCCTTCAATTCATCCATCCAATCCACTTAATCTTCTCAAATCCATCCATTAATCCATCAATCCACCAATCTAAGAAGATGACTTCATCATTGGTTGAAGATTATAGCATGATCAAGGAGGAGGAAGTTTACCATCAAAGGGGAGCCAACTTACCTTTATTTTGCTATTTTCTTCATTATTTGGCTCAATTGGAGCATGCCATGGATTGTATTGAATTTGTAATGATATGTAGTGGCTAGTCCTCATGTGAGGCTAGCAATGTGATTGATTAGGAATTATGTAGATTTTGCACACCACATGTTTGATGAAATGATTGTTATGAATATTTTCTATCATGAATGCTTATTCTCATTTTAAGTATGATTTGTGTGATTAAATTCCCTATTCATAGTGTTAGGATGGTCATTCCAATATTATGCTTAGTGGTTTAATTGAATCATTGATTGCATGAGGTGACTCTATTAGTGTGAGGAGATGTAAGTCATACCATTCAAGTGCTTAGAATCTCATAATAGGACATTATTGATAATTTCTTGTGAAAGTGTTTGAAATGATGAGGGGAACCAAGTCAATTTTCACTTGACCTTAGAAAGGAAACACTGGGAAAACGTCCCTGCCTACTAGAGGAAATTCTTCGTGATAATATCTCTATACCGGTATATTAATATCCGTAAGTACCTATAGGAATAGTGAAGATTGGATACACTTTTTGAGTGCCCTTAATATCATAACATGATGATCATCAATGCATGTGTATGTGTGAGTCTACATAAGCCTTTTCCATGATGTTGCTTGCCTTACATATTTCTTAGATTGCTCACCTTCATCCATTATCCATCCCATTTGTACATGTTCTATCTTTACTTGCTTTATTAGTTAGCGTTTAGTGTTAAACACCCCCTCCATTATTGATTAGTCCTTCTGGTGTCAAACATCTCTCAAATACGGATACATTGAATTTCGCCCTTGGGTTTGATATATTATAAATTTTACACTTGGTCGCTTACGTGCTACACACGATAGAGTACACTTGCTCTAAATCAATTTAAACCAAAATTGAAACCAAGTTCATGGCGCCGTTGCCGGGGCGAAAGCCTTTGGTGTAACGTGTTTGAATTTGTTAGCTCTACTTAGGATATTTTTCTTATTTTTGCATCTTATATTTGTTTTGAAAATTTTATTCTAACTTGTTCTTCTTGATAGGTACGACAACCTTGAAAGAATGAGAGAAGAAAAAAGCCAAAAATAGCAAGTGAAGGAAAGTTGTAGTAAGCCTTGAAAAGAAGAGTATGAACATGGATGGGTGGAACCAATACTTGGGAGAAAATTATGGAAATCTACTTGGTTTGGTTCCACCACAACAATCAAATGGCTACAAGGATGAGAGCAACTATGGGTATAGTAGTCAAATGAGTCAAGCAAGCTCTCGAAGCTACAACAATGAGAGCTATGAGGAAAGGCAAGGAGCTTATAATGAAAACACATTCCAACCGTATCAAGCATACACTTATTCTTACCAAGTTCTTCAAACCAAATTCATTTGTCTATATTTACTCCTTTATCCGAAGATACAATGGAGTTGCTTAGAAGATATGTTTATGGAAATGATACAAGGGAAATTTTCAACCAAATGAGCCTCAAAATGCCTACTCAATGTCTACTTCCAACTTTAATGAGGGACAAATATGGAATATGCCCAATTACCAAATGAGGAATGTAACATGTATGCAAAACGGGTATGGTCAAGAGAATTTCCAAGAAAAATGTCTACCATACAATGATGGAAGACCTTCCTTACCAAGTTCCTACAACCAAATGCCTAAGGTTTCTCCTTTATCCGAAAATGTGCCTTAATGGAGTTGTGTAGAAGATATGCTCAAGGGAGCAATGCAAGACAAAATTTTCAACCAAGTTTTCCTAGTTATGGGCCCCAATGTGTTCAAAGTATGCCAATTACTTATCCTACGGTGCAACAAGAGTGGATGATGCCAAGTCCTCAAGTAGATGATATGTCTTACATGCAAGGGAGTAATTTCCCAAGTGTTTCTCAAGGGAATTATCTCCAAGAACAAAGATGACAACTACCTAGTGAAGAAGCAAAGCCATCCATAGAAGAAAGATTTGGTCAACTCATGGAAATGATCTATGAAATGATTGAAGAAGGAAAGAGAAAATATGAACGGAACACTCTTCACGAAATGGAGAATTTTGATGAAAAGATTAAAGAAAATTTGGAGGTAGAAGAGTGTTCAGGGGATGATGAAGACTCAAGAGATGTTGAGCTTATTAAGGATAAGGAAGACAAGGTAAAAGAAAGCTTAGAGGAGGAAAATGAGAGGAGTAAAGAGCCTAAGGTAGAAGAGAGCATTGAGGATGAAGAGATTATTCATGATTTTTTGTCTCTTGGTGATGAGAAAAATTCAAGTGAAGATGAAGAATCAATAGATGAGTATGCATTTGATGAAGTGGAACAAGGTTTAGAAGCACTTGATGATGAGGTCGGGAGTAAAATGAGCATTTCTACACCTTTTAACTCTCCTAGTTACATTGAATTTCAAAATATTGTTTATATTGACTTTGTCTTACCTATTGATTCTTCTCAATGCCTTAGGTACAAAAGAGAGCTTGAAGAAATATTGAGAACATATTTGGTAAAGAGAAATAAGTGGTGGTCTCGAAAGGAGCGGTTAATGGAGTGTAAGCTCAAACGAGTTGAATTCTTAAAGCCAATCTCAAAGGACACTACTATGGTCGTTACTTGTCACAAATGCCTAATAGAGGAAGAAGCCCAAAGATTAAAATTTGATGGCAAGAACGAACGATATCCTTGGCCATTCTGATGAATTCTCCATATTCTGTCCGGCTTGAAGACGTTAAACTTAGCGCTGGATGGAAGACAACCCATTGTTTATTTTAATGCTTTCATAGTTTCTTGCATTTTGGTATGTAGGTTGATTGTGTTCATTGAGGAGAATTTATATTGGAAATACGAGGAGTGCTCGATTTGAAGTGTGAAGGTACATCTCACCACTTCTTTCAAACTTAAAGTTCAACTCTTGTTTCACTTTAAGTTTGGGGGGATAGTGCGTGGTGGACATACCTTGAATTGTTGTGATGCATATACTTCTCTACAAGAAGCTCATTATTGGAAACTACAAGGGTAAGTTCCACCACTATTTACAAACTTAATTCTCAACTTGTTTCGATTTAAGTTTGGGGGGAGAGTGTGTGGTGTGACTCACCACTTGAGTGTTTTTATTATGTTTATTGAGAGATCTTCTTGTAAAATTGGGTAAATTTTAAAAAATTTCTCATGAGTATTGGTTTAATTTTGGTTAGTTTGGTTGTGTTAAGTGCATGCTAGTTCATTATTTGATAGTGATTGTTGTGATAATGATTTTGATGAGTTGTCGAGCATAAATGAAGTATAGTGGAAACATAAATTGAGCCCGAAAATCAATGTCGAGATTCGTTGTGCATGCAATCCGAAAGCCTGTGCCAACCATTTCCATTACCAAATGCATTTTCAGGGAGTTCACTTTTCTACTCATCATTTCTATTTACTTAGCATATACTTGATTTGATTTAGATTGTTTGGATTAGTATGCAACTTCATGTGTTATGTACTTGGGAGTACTTGCTTTATTTAGGTAGTTTACTTGCTTATTTTTCTTATTTTTGAATAAGGTGGCAAAATCTTGAGCTTACATGATATTGGATGATGAGGATATGCGCTTGATTTTCTTTTGATGGATGAATTTTCGTTTTTGCATGTTTTGTGTTGTTCTCTTGTTCATTGTTTGGTGAGTTTTTGCTCATGTATTTTGTTTGTATTTTTATTCTTGTATATGATTGCTTGGTGGTATATTTTGGGATGTTGTGAGTCATTTTTTTAATGTGAGTAATGACATGTTGTTTGTGATAAATGATGGTGAATTATGTTAAGAATATTTACTCTTTAAAATTGTGACATATTCTATTTAACTTGTTCAATTTTGAGATGAATTGAGGTATAATGAGTTCTTAAGGGTGTCCGAGCCAAAGTTTGTGAGCGTTTGAGTCTCAACCTTGCATCCATAGTTAATTTCTTTATGAATGGATTGATTGAGCCTTGACAAACTAGAACTTGCTCATGGACTATAGGAACGAAGCCCTAATGGTTGAAATTTGTGATATGATCTTAGGTCATCATTGCTAAATGAAGTCATAGCTGTTCTTAGTCACATTTCTTGTAAAAATGTGTAAGAGTAAAAGACTCTATCGTCGAGTAAACGCGTGACCAAGTACAAAATTTATAGTAATGTCGTCCCAAGGGAAAGTAAACTCATGCTTGTATCTGGATTTTCCATTGATTTATGCTTTATAAGGATGATAGTTTGAAGGTTTGTTATATAAAACTACTACTTAATTCTCTACTTACTCAACTAGAATTTAAACTAACAAAGTAATGGATCAAACAACAAACAATTGATGAATGGAATGGAGATAGAATTCACTTGAGAAGAGAGCAAGGCTAATCATAATCATGGTTAAGACTTGAGCTAGATATGTAAAACTCTTGATGGTGAATTTCATTAACTTATGGACTAAAAGCAATCACGATTTTACCCCTAATACCTATGGCCAAGGCAATTAGGTTCTCAACTCTTTTACAAGTCTAAGTCTCCTAGGATTGGTCTTAATCTCAATTCCCTTAAGGTACTATGATCATAAGTTGGTTCTTTTCACTCAATTTCTTAAGTGTCCTTCTATGAATGTTCTAAGCCTAAAGAGGGTATGACTTATCTCCCCTTATACTAATATGCATGCACATTTTAATAAATGATTCAATTAAACATCCACTCACAATATTGGAATGACCATCCTAACACTATGAATAGAGAATTTAATCACACAAGTATTGAATTGAAACATGATTGATACATCATAAAAGGAAATCCACAATTTAATTCAAATCACTACTCAAGTTCTACACATCTAACTCTTCATCTCAACCATTCATATGATTAGCCCTACTATAGGACTAGCCACTAAACATTATGTTTATACCATTACAAATCAAGCTTTGCTCTATTTGAGCCAAAATAAGAAGAAAATCAACAATTGAAAAGTAAATTGGCTTCCCTTTCATGGAGAAACCTTCATTCTCTTCAATATGCTAATTCCTTCAATCCTTGATGCTTTTCTCTTCTCAAATGGTGGATGGATGGATTGGATGATGGATTTATGGATTGATTGTGGAGATCAAATGGAAATTGGATGGATCTAATGGATAGAGATGGATTATGGATCTAGTTTGATAGGGTAGGAAACTTTGGATAATAGTGACTATACATGTGTAGATAAACGAAGAGATGATTCTTCTCTCCATAATTTTCACTTTCTCACTTCCTTCCTTTTCCAAATATTCATAAACACTAAATATCAACATACCATGGATTCATTGAGCTTCTTTTAACTTGCATACTTTCTTTCTTTGTCTTTTGAATTTGCTTGAGCATGTTTTATGATTTTTCTCCTTTTTTCTTTTTGTTAAAGTTGCATATACTTTTAGCTCTAGCTCTTTCATCCTTTTATTTCGATTCACCATTTCCTTCATCTTCTTGCACATTTCTACCATCAACCTTGTATACCATCATCTCCTCAATCACCCATACATAGGTTATATATATAAGGCTTAAGTGGGTTTTCAAGGCTTGTAATGTACTTAAATCACAAAGAAAAAGGCTTATAGGCTCAAAGTGGTTCACTAGAGATAGTGTTTTAGGTAGGAAAATTTATGGCTATGACTTCATTCAACAAGGATGGCCTAAGATCATGTCACAAATTTCAACCATTCGGGCTTCGTTCTTATAGTTCATGAGCAAGTTCTAGTTTGTCTAAGTACAACCGGTCCTCTCATCAAGAATTGACCATGGAGGCACGGTTGAGGCTCAACTCTCACAAGATTTTGCTTGGACCAAAAGAAACCTATTTACCCTTCATACTTCTTAAAATTGAACAAATTATGTAATTCATGTCACAATTTCAACAAGTAGAAACCATTAACATACTTGTCATCACTCATCACAAACAATGCTTGAAAGCTCACATTCAAAAACACTCAACACCTTCCCAAAACAATACCACCAAACCATCCCTAAAATAATAAAAATTCACATACAAAACACAATAATCAAAGACTCACCAAACAACATAACAAACACATAACATGCATGAACAAAATCATCATCTCAAAATATCAAATACATCAATTCACATCCATAATAATTAAGATAAAAAAAACATCTTATCCTTAATTGGAAATGAAATCCTAGATTACAAAAGTAAACCTCCCACAAATATAACACATGAAGTAGCATGTTAATCCAATACAATCCAAATCAATATCAATTCATGTCAAGCAATTAGAAGTGATAAGATGTAGAGTAAACTCCCTTAAACATTTGAGAATATAAATGGTTGGCATGAGCTTCCGCCTTGCATCCACAATGTTTTCTCGATTTTATCTTCGGGCTCAATTCATGCTTCCACCATACTCCATTTATGCTCAACAACTCATCAAAAATCATTAGCTCAACAATTGCAATAAAAATAAGGACTATCATGCACTTCAACACAACCAAATGAACCAAAATTATAACCAAACTCATGAGAAAATTTTAAAATTGACCAAATTTTACACAAAGTACCCCTCAATCAATCATTAATCATGATCTATAACACGCTCAAGTGGTGAGTCACACCACGCACTCTTCCCCCAAACTTAAATCGAAACAAGAGTTGAGAATTAAGTTTTCAAAAAGTGGTGGGACTTACCCTTGTAGGTTCCAATGATCTTCATGAAGTTACCTTGTGATGACATATGTGCATTTTCAATATTCAAGTAAGTATGGCCACCACACACTCCCCCCAAATTTAAATTAACACAATTGTTAAATTTAAGTTTGAACAAAGTGGTGTGGCATACATATCCATTCCAAATTGAACACATTTCGTCTTCTCCATATGTATTTTCTCCATACGTACAATCCACCTACATACCAAAAATTCAAGAAAATAAAACTAAACAAAAAACTTACTAAAATGGGTTGCCTCCCATCAAGAGCTCGATTTAACGTCTTCGAGCTAGACGCATTTAAGCTCTTAACAATCGGAAAAAACCAAGACCCCATCGGGCCTCATCTTCACTTTAAATATCTCTTTAAAAACCTTCTTATCAACACTTCGTGATCCTTTAACACTTGAACTCACTTCGTTTCCTCTTTTTCTCACGTTTTTAAATCCCAGAGGCCCTTTATCAAACTTCCAATCAACTTGTGGATCCCCCAAAACTTGTTCCTCTTTGAAGAAAAATTTCCTGCAAATTCAAGTAAGAAGTTAGTTAAATCTTCATCTTTTAAAGCATTTTTTGTAAAAATATGTAAGAGTAAGAGACTCTATCATCGAGTAATTACGTGACCAAGTATAAAATTTATAGTAATGTCGTCCCAAGGGAAAGTAAACTCATGCTTGTATCCGGATTTTCCATTGATTTATGCTTTGTAAGGATGATAGTTTGAAGGTTTTGTATATAAAACTACTACTTAATTCTCTACTTACTCAACTAGAATTTAAACTAACAAAGTAATGGATCAAACAACAAACAATTGATAAATGGAATGGAGATAGAATTCACTTGAGAAGAGAGCAAGGCTAATCATAATCATGGTTAAGACTTGAGCTAGATATGCAAAACTCTTGATGGTGAATTTCATTAACTTGTGGATTAAAAGCAATCACGATTTTACCCCTAATCCCTATGGCCAAGGCAATTAGGTTCTCGACTCTTTTACAAGTCTAAGTCTCCTAGGATTGGTCTTAATCTCAATTCCCTTAAGGTACTATGATCATAAGTTTATTTTTTTCACTCAATTTCTTAAGTGTCCTTCTATGAATGTTCTAAGCCTAAAGAGGGTATGGCTTACCTCCCCTTATACTAACATGCATGCACATTTTAATAAATGATTCAATTAAACATCCACTCACAATATTAGAATGGTCATCCTAACACTATGAATAGAGAATTTAATCACACAAGTATTGAATTGAAACATGATTGATACATCATAAAAGGAAATCCATAATTTAATTCAAATCACTACTCAAGTTCTACACATCTAACTCTTCATCTCAACCATTCATATGATTAGCCCTACTATAGGACTAGCCACTAAACATTATGTTTATACTATTACAAATCAAGCTTTGCTCCATTTGAGCCAAAATAAGAAGAAAATCAACAATTGAAAAGTAAATTGGCTTCCCTTTCATGGAGAAACCTTCATTCTCTTCAATATGCTAACTCCTTCAATCCTTGATGCTTTCCTCTTCTCAAATGGTGGATGGATGGATTGGATGATGGATTTATGGATTGATTATGGAGATCAAATGGAAATTGGATGGATCTAATGGATAGAGATGGATTATGGATCTAGTGTGTGAGAAAATATGGTGTGGAGTGTGTGTAACTGCTATGAAAATGATCTCCTCTCTTAAATTTCGCACAACTCACCCTTTTATATCACTAATGGATATTCTAGAAGCTTCCGGAATATTCTGAAAATTACATAGATTTTTGCACCTACACGGCCCGTGCAGCAGCGCACGGCACGTGTAGGGCACACCTACTTCGGCATGTTGTGCATGCTTCCGGACACGTCTCGAGCTGCGCTACACGGCCTCAGTCATGGGCATGTAACATTTTCTGATGACAATACACGGCTTCTTCTTACAGGATAGTGTTCCGCACACGGGGCGTGCAACAACGCACGGCCTGTGCACCAGCACACAACCTTCCTCCTGGGCAAGTAGCATTTCTGATGACAATACACGGACACTTGTTATAGGACCGTATTCCGCACACGGCTCGTGCACAAGTATGTATTGTTCCTCCATCTCCGTTCCGCTCCTGACTCTATTTTTATCCATTTCTTGACCTGTTTTACACATATTTACACAATTCTATCAATTCATACCACATTTCTCAAAATAACAATAACTCCACCAAAAATCACACAAATACGGATAAAAACATCTGAAAATCCACAAATAAATACATTAAAATCTAGGTGAAAATGACTACGATCAATAGCCATAAAAATTCCTTACCCAAAATCATCCCTAGTTAGTCATTTTGAGCCTATAAGCCTATTCTTTGTGATTTGAGCACAATACAAGTCTTGAAAACCCACTTAAACTTTATATATATAACCTAACTGTGTGTAATTGAGAAGATGATGGTTTACAAGGTTTGATGGTGGAATTGTGCAAGAAAATGAAGGAAATGGTGAATCAAGAAAAGGATGAAAGAGCTAGAGCAAAATGTACATGCAACCTCAACACAAGAAAATGAGCAAAATAAAAATATGCTCAAGGAATTCAAAAGTCAAAGAAAGGAAGCATGCAAATCAAAAGAAGCTCAAGGAATCCAAAGAATGATAATGATTAGTGCTTGTGATTAGAGAAGAAAAGAATGGAAGATAGAAACGTGAAGAAGTTGATCATCTCTTCGATTATCTACACTTTAGTTATTTTTATCCAAATTTTCCTACCCTACCAAAGAGCCTAACATTACATCCAAAAATAAAAGACCTTTTTTATCACTAATTGAAGCTATGGTGGCTTGTGAATGTAGTCAGTGAGCAAGCCTATAGTGTGTCGGGTTTAATCGATTAATGAGTGAAAACTATCTTACTTCATAGAGTGTTGAGTTCATTTTGATATCCGATGTGAGATTTGGACTGGAAGGAACTTTATTACTCTTAATTTTCTTAGACTTGAACTTGTTGATTTTTCATGTCATGATTTTAACGTTGTAGTGTGACTTGATTTGATTTGTAGTCCTTGTTACTTATGATGTGTTGTTGCTTATGTTCTTTAGGTCATTCTCTAGGTGAAAATTTCCCCTCTCATTTTCTCATTTTCGTTGCTCGAGGACGAGCAACACTTTAAGCTTGGGAGGTTGATCGGTGTCATTTTTACCTATATTTTAGTGTCTTTTTATTATGTATTTTATTGTGTTTTTAGTCATTTTGTATATCATTTGGTGGTGTTATATGAAGATATAGAGATGTGTGCTTTGAATTGATAAATGTGTGAAAATAAGCTTAATTGTATATAAAACAGGTAAAAATGGAGTAAACGGAGTCGGGAGCTGAAACGAGCTGAAATGGGCTGAAAAATACCCAACTCGAGTTGCAAGATCTTACTCGACTTGCAACTCGAGTCGAGTTGATGCTCGAGTAAAGTCAGAAATTATCCAGAAGCTCAACTCGAGCTGCAAGGTCCAACTCGACTTGCAACTCGAGTCGGGTTAGGTGCCGAGAAAATTCCAGGTTCTGACACGAGTTGACAGGCGAGAGCTCGAGTTACCCAACTCGAGTCAAGCTAGGTCAGGACAAGTCGAGCCATAGGTCGAGTTGGGGCAGAGCAGCATCCAAAAATCATCTAGTGAGCTAACTCGAGTTGCAAGACGTAACTCGACTTGCAACTCGAGTCGAGCTAGGTTCAGAAAATTGTCCAGTTTTTAGAGTCACGCAACTCGACTTGACAGGCGTGTACTCGAGTTACCAACTCGAGTCGAGTTGGGTAAAAACAAGAAAAATCCAGGAAAATCCCATAAGCTTCTAGAAGGTCCCCAAGGGGTTTAAATACTCAATTGGTGCGAAAATTAGAGGGAGGAATAATTTTTGGATCAGTTTCTACACACACTAGCACCTAAATCACACACATTCATCTCCATCTCTTCCATTCTTCACTTCATCCATCTAATCCACTTGATTTCTCAAATCCATCCATTAATCCATCCATCCACCAATCTAAGAAGAGAAATTCATAATTGGTTGAAGATTATAGCATGATCAAGGAGGAGGAAGTTCACCATCAAAGGGGAGCCAACTTACCTTTATTTTATTATTTTCTTCATTATTTGGCTCAATTGGAGCATGCCATGGATTGTATTGAATTTATAATGATATGTAGTGGTTAGTCCTCATGTGAGGCTAGCAATGTGATTGGTTAGGAATTATGTAGATTTTGCACACCACATGTTTGATGAAATGATTGTTATGAATATTTTCTATCATGAATGCTTATTCTCATTTTATGTATGATTTGTGTGATTAAATTCTCATTTTATGTATGATTTGTGTGATTAAATTCCCTATTCATAGTGTTAGGATGGTCATTCCAATATTATGCTTAGTGGTTTAATTGAATCATTGATTGCATGAGGTGAGTCTATTAGTGTGAGGAGAGGTAAGTCATACACTTCCAGTGCTTAGAATCTCATGATAGGACATTATTGATAATTACTTATGAAAGTGTTTGACATGATAAGGGGAACCAAGCCAATTTTCACTTGACCTTAGAAAGGGAACACTGGGAAAACGTCTCTGCCTACTAGAGAAAATTCTTCGTGATAATATCTCTATACCTGTACATTAATATTCATAAGTACCTATAGGAATAGTGAGGATTGGAGACACTCTTTGAGTGCCCTTAATATCATAACATGATGATCATCATTGAATGTGTGTGTGTGAGTCTACATAAGCCTTTTTCATGATGTTGCTTGTCTTACATACTTCTTAGATTGCTCAGCTTCATCCATTATACATCTCATTTGTACATGCTTTATCTTTACTTGCTTTATTAGTTAGTGTTTAGTGTTAATCACCCCTCCATTATTAATTAGTCCTTCTAGAATCAAACATCTCTCAAATACGGATATATTGACTTTCGCCTTTGGGTTTGATATATTATAAATTTTGCATTTAGTCTCTTACGTGCTACACACGATAGAGTACACTTGCTCTAAATCAATTTAAACCAAAATTGAAACCAAGTTCAATCATACCCTACTATACGTGAACAACACGTTATCGAAAAAGGACTTTGTTATACTATATATATATATATATATATATATATATATATATATATATATATATATATATAAGTTTTCTATACATAAATTAATTTTTAAAATCTACCTCTAAAGCACTGATTTACGTATATTTTAAAAAACCGGTTAACTGTTTTGGTAATTAAACCAGAAAAAACTGGTTTGGACCGGTCATAACCGGGAAAACTGATAGAACCGTCCAAACCAAAAACCGCCGGTTTATTTTTTAATTTATTTTTTCTTAAATTGCTGCTGAACCTGAAACAACTCATCCCCTTTCTTATAAAATCTATCAATAATTGAAAGGAGTTGGTGGTTTGACCCCAAGCATCAGACGGTGTCGAGATGTGGGCAAAAAATCGGCGAGTGTCGGCAGCCGTGTACGATGGGGGTGCTGCCGCGGCGCGACTAGATGGGGCGGTTAGAAGTGGTGAACTCTGGTGACGAGAGCATTACTGCGGGTGTTGTTGCGGTGTGCGATGGGGCACCCGCAACATGACCAGACGGCGCGGCGAGAAGCGGCGGATGGCGTGGTTTGACGGAGGACTTTTCAGATCTGTTTTGAGGGGAGACTCACTCAGTCACGCCGTTGACTGATCCCATCTTTCCAAATTTCAACTCTATATCATGTGACTTTATTTTTATCTTTGTTTTTTTTTTATTTGGGCTTCAGAAATTTTTATTTTCTTGTTATGATTTGGGTTGTTTTATGATTATGGGTCATCACTCCTAAAATAAATTGAGTAAATTGGGCCAGGAGATGTGGTTTAAATTATACATATTAATACATAATATTTAAAATAATGAATATTATTCAAAATAAAGGTGATTTTTGATTTTTCGGTTGAACCGGTGGTTCAACCGGTTCGACCGGTTTGGTTTAAATTATACATATTAATACATAATATTTAAAATAATGAATATTATTCAAAATAAAGGTGATTTTTGATTTTCAGGCTGAACCGGTGGTTCGACCGGTCAGACCGGTCAAACCTCGAACAGTTGGGGTCACCGATTTAGCTTCCGGTCCGACTATGAAAACACTGCTCTAGAGGACTTGACGAAAGCTCCTATTCCTCATGGAGAATTTAGAATGAATAATCAAAAAGTATTATTTATAGGTGGGGTGAGACAGAATATTATATGTAATATTCTTTTTTCCTTTTATATATGATTTAATTTGATATTAATTAATGATACCACAATAAATGAATAAAATATTAAAAATTTAATCATTATTAAATATAAGAAACACATTATTTAAAAAAAATATTAAATAAGGAAGTTAGTTAAAAGTAAATAAGGAAAATATCAAAAAAACTATTAAAAACAACTAAAGAAAATAAATTTTATAATTCATATGTCATAATTTAATAATTAAGATATATACAAATAAATAAATATCAATACACAAAATTTTAAAAATTAACATATACTATTTACAAACTCAATTTAATGTTATTTTTTTTTATAATAATGATTTAACTAAAGAACTTAAGCTTTCATTATATACTATTTACAAACTCAATTTTAATGGTTTTTTTTGTAGTAGGAGATAATTTTCTCCTTTACAATGGGGAGAAGGTGTACTGAATGTTGATGGTGGAGATGGGCGTCGATGGTGATGCGTGTGTTACATTAGGGAAGAACCCTATATTTATATATATATAGGTAAGGTGAGCATACTATTCTAGCAATAAATGCTCTAACCTTTAACCTGTAGGCATTAAATGATCTAGGCTTGGGAGATGTGAAAGCTTGCTTTGGGAGATGAGAAAGTATATAGCTATATATTGAGAAGTGTGAAAGTCTAATAAGAAGATGACATCTAACTTAACAGGTCATCTACCAACCTTTCTAAGGACTCCAGTTCCAGGAGGCTTTGGATGGTCGGACCTTGGCAAGACGGACCTCGGCTTCGGTAGGAAGACCTCGGTGGCTCAAACCTCGCCTAGATGAATATAGAAATTGCTAGAAATATGATATATTTTTAGTTAAGTTTTATATTATTAAGGTTGTTTATAGTGATTAATTTCTTTAATTCCTTAATTTTTGTAGAGAGAAATCTTTTGGTTGAATTTTTAGGATTTTAAGCTTAAATGAGCTTCTACATTCAATTACGAAGGCGTGAGAAAAAATGAAGCTCGATTCGGAGTTAAAACGAACAAATACGAGCTAAAACAAAAACGTTGCACGAGCTAGTATTTTCAGCATCATCAGCTGCGGCCCAAATGCTAATTTGTAGCCCATTTCCACTATCCACAACTTCAAATAAATAATTGAGGCCCAGTGACCCAGTGGTGGTCAACAAGTAATGTGGCTAAAGGGAGCAAACATTGATCCATTTTATCATAGATTCTTATTCAAAGTTGGGGCCCACTTGATTGAGAGGAGAAAAATTGAATCACTCTCCCATTTAGGCGTGAATTTAAGGGCAAATGTGGGGCCATTTTTGTCTCTCAATATATACGAAGCAGCCGTGGGAAGCTTTTGACGAACAGGGAGAATTCCAGCCGATTTTCCACTACCCATTCATTTCACTCCATTTGTTCTCTTCTTTCCCATTTCACCTCTCATTAAATTCCACCTAATACCACCCATTTAATCCACTAAACACTTTCATCATCCACTCTATTTGATCAAATAAGCAAGGGAGATTGAAAATTGCAAGATAAGATATAGGTTTTCATTGAAGAAATTTAAGGGAAGCATTTATTTTATTTTGTAATTTTCTTAGGGTTTAATCATGGATTTTTGTAAGACAATTTAGTTTTTATGCAATTGGATTTTAATCTTAATTGGGCGTTTGTATTATTTCTATCATTGATGTGAATTGTTTGATTTATATGATTGATTTGTGTGATTAATTGTCTTGGGCATGTGATTAGGTTAAGAAATCAATTATGTGTTTAAGATAGTTCATTGAATCATTTCATCATACACTTCATGTGCATTAATTTAGAATGAGATAGATATATCCTTCTAGATTTAGAACTCTTTGATAGAACATTTGATTAGCTTAATCGAGACATTAGTTAAAGGCTTAATCGAGACATTAGTTGATTAGATAAGGGGACCAAGCCCAAACCATTAGTGAATTCATAATATCTTAAAAGCCAATATTGCCTATAATTTAGTACCTCATTAAGGTACTCGTAGAGTAATTAGTACCTAGTGGGAGGTGTTCACTTTGGTCTCGATCCTATGTGCTTTTGGGAGCCTTATTGAGGGCCTACATCATATCCATCTTGAGAGAGAGTTTAGGTGGAATTAGTGATCGCTCCTACGCCATGTTCATTATAGATTATGATTAATTGCATGATTACTTCCTTATCTATGTCATGATTGTTGCTAACCTCATCCTTGTATCATTTGGAACTCATTTATTCTTGCATTTATTCTATTCTTATTTCTTGCATTAGTTTAATTGCATTTAGTTGCAAGCTACTCATCCCATTCCGTCGTCCTTATAAAATCGCGATAAACTTGAGATCGTTTAAACTCTAGCACGTTCCTCCCTTGGATTTGATAAATTATTTTAATTGGTCATCCCAACTATTAACGACCAATCACTTCGGCAGGAATACCTCGGCACCTTGGACCTCGGCAAGTCAGATTCGGGGGACCTTCAGCCTTGATCTGTGTGTTGTGTGGTGATATAGGTGTTGACCACCTATCACAAGCGTAAAATAATCTCACCCTAAGACGATCTCACCCAAGACTCTATATAGTAGTTTAAAAATAAGGGTTAACACCCGGACCCTTATCGGCCAGAGAGTTAATCCCACTACAAGAAACTGCCAGAATACCGATAGATTTACCGACGGAAAATATTCGTCGGTAATTACCGACAAAATATCGACGAAATACCGATGGTTTATTGATTTAATAGGATTTATTTTTAAAAAATCATCAATAAAAATTTTCGATAGTTTTTGCGGCGGATTACCGACGGAATTAGCGACAGATTTTGTGTCTGTCGCTAATTACATCGGTATTTTGGAGGGAATAAATCCCAGAAGATTACCGACTGATTTATTCCGTCGGTAAATATATAAATTTTTATTTAAAGAAAATTAATTTTAGTTTTTTAATTTACCAACGGATTAATCCGTCGGTGATTGTAAATTTTTTTAAAATAATGTCTTTAATTCATCGACGGATCATTCCGTCGGTAAATATATTAAATTATTTTTTTAAAAATTAAATTTTAGTCTTTAATTTACCGACGGATTTATTCCGTCGGTAAATATATAAAATTTATATTAAAAGAAAAATAATTTTTGTCCTTAAGTTACTGACGGAAATAGTCCGTCGCTAAATCCGTCGCTAATTTTATTTTTAAAAAATAACTTTAGCCTTTGTTTGACTGACTATAACTCTCATTAGACGAAGCCCTAACCATCTGCATCTCTCTTCAACGCCACAAGTTCTGCAACGACGGCGTCTCCAAGTTTTTCGGCATCGTCGTCTCCGTTGAGTACCCGATGCGAGTTCGCCACCCTCCGCCGCACCTTCGGCGACGACGTCGCTAATTTATTTAAGTTGGTATGGTTTGTAAAATTTACACACTTTGTTAGGGAATTTTTTATTATTTTTTAATTAGAAAAAATTGAATATAAAATGTTATTCATTTATTAAAAGGTAAAAACTTGTACGAGATCGTCTCACGGATCTCCTTACGTGAGACGGATCTCATTTTAACCCATTTTAGCATGGGATCAGGGCTGCGGCCCATTCAATTCAAATATCATATTTTTAATTTTTAATATCCAAACAGGCCCAACCTCAAGGAAAAAGAACAGCCCAAGGATCAGTTTCTCATTTTCACTTTAGGAATCATCGCTACTCGAAGAAAGGCCAAAGAAACCCTCGTTCTTGTTTCTACGTCGATTGCTTCCGATTTTCAAGGTAAGAGTTCTTTCTTCTTCGTTTTCTTTCAATTTCTTTTAGATTCACAGTGTTTTTTTATGGTTGCACTCTTTTACTCTTATTATATTCACACGATGATAGTCCACTCTCACTTCGATTTCTAATGTCGGAGGATCATAATCTCTTCTTTGTTGTTTTAAATCGGAAAATGTCGATTCTATCTCTATATATGTTTATATATCTGATAGATTGTAAGTTTTTGTTCCTTTTTCTTTTCATGAATTGAAGATTTTCAAGCTTGCTGAGTAAAAGGCTAATCCTGTCATTAGTGAAAGGTGATATGTTTCTTTTACAATATTTGTGATATATATTTAAGAATTTTCACTCTTTTTAAACATTTACTATTACTAATGCTATTCTAATGAATTTTATTTCAGTATTGTTGAGGAAGAGAGTGATCCTATGGCGAATGAAAGGTGATTTAACATTTTTATTTAGAAATGGTGATAATGATTTTGCTGTAAATGTGATAATGATTTGCTATAAATGTGATATTACTTATGAGTTTTAGTAAATGCAATAATACTTGGTAGAATTTGTGATTATGCTTTGCTGTAAAAGTGTTTGTGATGTGTCCAAAAGTAGTTTGCTTATTTCAGCATTCTCTTTAAAACTCCAAAATTTCCCACACGTTTCCTCTATTCGTGTTCTACATTTCATGATTTTAGGTTTTTTTTTGTCAAGATATAAATGGTGATATTGCTTTTGATGTAAATGTGATAATAGGCTTTCTGCAAATGTGATACTACTTTTCATGATTGTTAGTAAATGTGATAATAGTTTGGTTGAAATGGTGATAATGCCTTTTGCTGTAAAAGTGATTGTAGTGTGTCCAAAAGTAGTTTTGCATATCTCAGCATTTTTTCTAAAACTCCAAAATTCCCCATACTTTTCCTCTTTTTTCGTTTTACTCTACTTCTGGATTTTATGTGTTGCTTTTTGTTAGGACAAGAATATGAAGTTATATAGATCTCTGCTTCATACATCTAAGTTATACAATGAACACATGTTAAATTTCACCACTATACTAATCTGTCCTGCATGACAATTTATCAGCAAAGGAATGTGATTTGGAAATGTCGATAAGTTACTTGGTCACTAGAGGAAAAAATATATAAGCTGGTTTCTTGCATAATGCTATTAATAATATCAACATGATGAAATCCATAGAGAAGTTCGCAAATAAATGTCATTCTTAAAAAATAATAATAAAAATGAACATTTCAAATATAAGAGTCTATCCAACAATCAAAAGATCCTGAGCAAACGAGAAAATGGACCCAAAAATCTCAAAACAAATGAGCAGCATTAGAGCTGTTTGTTTTCTACTGATAAATGATTTGCTGCTCGTATGTTTTCTGGTGATAATTGTCATTTACTATTTCTAACACTATTTTAATTAATTTTATTTCAGTTTTGTTGAGGAAAGAGATGATCCTATGTTGAATGAAAGGTGACAAATCTTTTTATTTAGAAATGAGTATAATGCTTTGTTGTAAATGTGATACTACTTTCATGAGTTTTTTGTAAATGTGATATTTGGTTAAAATGTGATAATGCTTTGCTGTAAAAGTGATAGTGATGTGTCTAAAAGTAATTTTGCATACTTCAAAATTCTCTCTATATGATGGCATCCTGCCTTTCTTTGTTCGTTTACTTTACTTCACGATTTATCTGTTCTTTCTATTGGGATAGAATCATCTATTTTGGTATTTTATTATTGATATTATTATTTAATAATTACATTCATGATATATCTTATAGGTGGTAATGATTACTTAATATGTGACATCTTTCATGTTTAAGTTATTTATGTTAAACACAATGATAGTGATAGTGCATAGATGAAAAGACAATAATAGCTAATGTAACAAGTGATATATAATTTTATTTATTTATTACACCACAGTTTTATTGTAAAAGTAATAGTTCCGATACATTATTTTTGCAGAGTGATTGATCATCCAATATACTAGTTTGTGGGTCTTTCTTTACAAAAAAAAAGTGTACAAAATAGATATATTTGAGGTGGACGAGAAGAGTACTAATATTATAATTCATGTAATATTATACCAATGGTCCATGATATCTTAACCCTAGGTTCAAGGTTCACGGGATTCTTAAAGTATAATTGTCTTTTCAATTATAATTGTAGAAATTTCACGATATAATAGTTGCACGGATACGTTCCCCACGGTCAAGGAAAGCAAGTGGTGGCTTACTTCATAAAGGTATATAGTAAATACTATATTTAATTTTGTAATTCCATATTTGCAATTGAGATTTACTACATATTTATTTATTATTAAAAAAATGGAGTTATATGCTAGCCGTGTCATCAAAATTGATATAGATTTCGTTCCTACTTGTATATATATAACTTTCTATAGTATGTTTTTTAATGCAAGAGTTGTAGCAATATAGAATAGAATTTTATTCTTGAATTTTTATTTATATTTATGTTGATTTCTTTGATTTTATTTAGATGTCAAATTTTAAAGTTTGAAGAGATAAAGTATATACTAAATAACAAGAGGTACACATAGATTTGCTTACTATACTTCTTTTAAGATATATATGTGATTTATGTCCTTACTCTCGAATTTATGTCTTATTTGGATGTGAATTTGTATTTTTTCATGTCTATTAATTAACGTAATAATTGAATATACATTAATCTTTTATACAATGAAAATATTTATAATTACGATTATACAAACTAGATTACACAATGAAGTCAACTCGTTTATGAATGTACAATCGCATGAGAAATGGGGGATTGACTTATGAATTTTTGAAAGGAGATGATGAATTCATTGAATTTGCAACTAGTCAACATGAGTGGAAGGATGGTGAAAAAATTAAGTGTCCATGTGTTAAAAGAAAATGTCGAAACAAAGGGTTTTTACCTGTTGACGTAGTAAAAGGACATCTAGTCAAAAATGGATTCATTCGAGATTATTTTGAGTGGATTTTTCATGGTGAGCAATGGTCGAGAAATGACATGGAGATAGATGCTGATAGATCAATTTCTTCATCTCATCATGAAATGAATGAGGAAGAATATACTCCATACCACGAAATGGTCATGGATGCGGCTAGACCAACTTTTAATGCTGAAAACGTTGATGAAGAGAATCCTAATCCAGAAGCTCAAAAATTCTTTGACATGCTTGAAGCAGCAGACCAGGACTTGTGGCCCGAATGTAGTCATTCACAATTATCATTCATTTCTCGACTTATGAGCATGAAATCAGAGAATCACATGTCCGAGAAGTTGTTTAATGAGGTTGTCGGATTAGTAAAAGAGTTAGCACCTGAAGAAAACTCCATTCCTGACGACTTCTACAAGTGCAAGAAATTGCTACGGGGAATGGGCTTACCAGTGCAAAAGATTGATTGTTGTCCTAAGAATTGCATGATTTATTGGCGAGCAGATGAGGAGTTGACTTGTTGCAAGTTCTGTAATGAACCTCGATATGATAAGAAAAATGTAGCCCGCAAGATTATGTATTACTTTCCTTTGGCTCCGCGTTTACAAAGATTGTTTGCCTCTAAAGCAACGGCTAAAGAGATGAGGTGGCATGCTAATCATGACAAGGATCAGGGCATGGAACATCCATCCAACTCGGAGGCATGGAAATAATTGAACGAAAGGTTTTCTGAGTTTGCAGCTGAAAGTAGGAATGTAAGATTGGGTCTTTGCACTGATGGGTTTCAGCCATTTGGTCAATCGGGGCAGCAATACTCATCTTGGACAGTTATCCTTACGCCTTACAATCTGCCTCCATCCATGTGTATGAAGGAACAACACATGTTTCTTACTGTGTTGGTTCCCGGGCCACAGAATCCAAAGGAGAAATTGGATGTTTTTCTTCAACCCCTTATACATGAGTTGATACAATTATGGGAAGTTGGAGTGGAAACTTATGATGACTCCAAGAAAAATAATTTCATGATGAGAGCTGCAATTTTATGGACAATAAGTAATTTTCCAGCTTATTCAATGTTGTGTGGATGGAGTACCGCAGGAAGATTAGCATGTCCTTATTGCATGCATCATTCAGATGCCTTTACCCTTAAGTGTAGTGGGAAGCAGTCATGGTTTGACAATCATAGAAAGTTTTTAGTTAATGATCACACATGGCGGAGAAATAAGACTTGGTTCCTCAAGAATAGAACTGTTTTCACCGAGTCTCCTCCAATTAGAACGGGACACGATATCTTGGCTGAGATAGAATATTTAGGGTTTAAAAAGGTAACTGAACCAGGTGGTTGTGAAGTCAATGAATCGCTTAAAAATTTGGGTTGGAGAAGGAAGTGTATATTCTGGGATTTGCCATATTGGGGTGATTTATTGATTCGACATAACTTGGACGTAATGCACATTGAAAAAAATGTGTTCGATAATATATTCAATACTGTGGTGAATGTTCAAGGAAAGACAAAAGATACTCATAAATCAAGAGATGAGTTGAATGATTACTGTCGACGTTCTGAGTTAAAGAAGAATGAATAGACAGGAAAATTTCCAAAGGCATGTTATGCTCTTAACAAAAAACAAAAGGAAGTTTTGTTTGAGTGGATCAAAGACCTGAGATTTCCTGATGGTTATGTCTCAAACATGAGTAGATGTGTGGACAAGAAAAAATTGAGAATGTTTGGTATGAAAAGCCATGATTGCCACATATTCATGCAGCGATTGCTCCCAATGGCATTTCAGGATTTACTCCCACAGCATGTTTGGAAAGCTATCACTGAATTAAGCTTGTTCTTCAAAGACTTAACTTCTACAACCATCAAGGAAGAAGACATGGAACGTTTGCATAAGGACATTCCAGTGATATTATGTAAGCTTGAACGTATTTTTCCACCGAGCTTTTTTGATTCAATGGAGCATCTACCAGTTCATTTGGCTTATGAGGCAAAGATAACCGGTCCAGTTCAGTACAGATGGATGTACCCTTTTGAGAGATACCTTCGCAAGTTGAAGAACAATGTAAAAAATAAAGCAAAGGTTGAAGGTTCGATTTGCAATGCTTATTTAGTAGAGGAAGCATCATCATTCTATTCTTATTATTTTGAGGATCATGTGATGACAAGACACAATAAGATTTCTCGAAATGATGATGGTTGTGGAGATTTTGTCGTGGGTAACAGTGAATGTCTTTCTATATTTCAATTGCCTGGTCGTGCATTTGAAAAGACAAAGAAAAGATATCTAGATGATGCGGAGTTTTGAGCAGCACACTCATATGTATTACTGAATTGTGAAGAAGTCCAGCCTTATATAGAGTAAGTTTTATCACTTGTTAATACAAGTAATAACATTATTATTATGCTCAACTCTTAATATATTTCATTGTTAATGACCGCACCTATTGTTTTTTAAGTGTGTACACGACTGAGTTGCAGCATAGTCACCCAATCATGTCAGTTGGCGAGATTGATTCAAGGATAGCAAGTGAATTTGCAACTTGGTTCAAATCTCATGTAAGAGTAAATTCCCTAAATTTATATGTTCTGCATATTGTAAGATTCTTGCAATACATAATTCAAAAATCTCCTTACAACGACTTATATTATTAGGTGCTCAACAATCCAGTCATAATAGTAAAATGATTAGAGATCTCTCAAATGGCCCATCTCGCAAAGTTAACATATATCATGGATATTGTGTGAATGGCTATAAATTCCACACTGTTCGATATGGAGCTTCTAAATCAACATCAAATAGTGGGGTCTGCATAAAAGGAACAAATTACCTTACAGATGAGAGTGACTATTATGGGATGTTGGATGAGGTAGTTGAATTAGATTATCCTGGTTTACCTGTTAAAAAGGTTGTGTTGTTCAAGTGCGAGTGGTTTGACCCATCACATTTGGGAATAAGAATTCATCCGGAATATAAACTTGTCGAGATTAACCACAAAAGAAGGTTCAGTCAATATGAGCCATTTGTATTGGCAATTCAAGTGGTCCAAGTGTATTATTGTACATATCCAACTGAGAAGAAAAGAAAGAGTGATTGGTGGCCAGTTTGTAAAGTAAAGTCAAAGTTGCACATTGCAAAAATGTCCAAAAGTTGTGAAGCTTCTATTCCTCCTCCATTTCAAGAGGATTTCATAGATGAGCCAAACAATGTGCAATCAGATGATGGCCCGTCATGTTTAAACGATGAGAGTGGTGCATTCATGGAAATCATTGATGAGGAAGATGATATCGATGAAGAGTTGCAATCTGAAAATAGTTTTGAAAATTTGAATAATTCAGATTCAGAAAATAACTCTTGACACCGATTTTTGAGATGTATTTCACAAACTATATATGATATGTATAAAGGCTTTTGTGAGTTTCTTCTTCTTCTTCTTCTTTTTATTTGTACTTTACAATATTTAATATACTTTATAGCTTGAAAAATATTAATATTACAATTTTTGGGTTGCAGATGACAGGTGGACGTATTGGTGGACGTGGTCGGGGAAGACGGGGTGGACATAGTGCATCTTCGGCTGCACCATCAACTTCAGCTGCTCTATCAAACTCAGCTCCAGCTCCCATACCATCTGCACCATCAACCTCAACTCCACCTCCCATACCATCCATCAACCTCAGCTCCACCTACCATACCATCTGCACCATCAACCTCAGCATCATATGCGGTACAGAATTCTCAAACTACGACTAAAAAGCAAGAAGTAGAGATCAGTAAGGGAAGGTAATTATTTCCTTATAATTCTTATAGTGGGTGTAATTATAAATTTTGTTGTGTAACCATGATTTACTTAATTTGTAGTTTACAGCCTGGTCATAAACTATCCCACATGTTTAGAGAGATAGTTTTAGGTCGAGTTGAAAAAGGAGCAACTCGTTGGAAGAAGATATATGCGGAGACCAAACGTATATATTTTGAGGAGTTTAAGGTATGCATTAAAAAGTTTAGAGTTCTATTTTGATATGATATTAATCTTTTATTTAATTTATGTAGAAAAAATGCATGTGGAGCGAAGACATCGATGCACTAGTTCCGAACAAATGGGACTTTTTATGTGCTCATTGTTATGGTGACATTGTCCACGACTGGAAGAAAATATGGGAAGATAAGGATGAAAAACCAGAATATATGACTGATGAGACTTGGGCTAGCTTTATTGCTCATTGGTAAGATCCAAAAGAGATAGCAAAGGCTGAACAGAATAAGAAAAATCATCGAAGCGAGCCGGCAGGAGAGGGTACTGATATTTCTTGCCACAAAGGAGGTTCAGTAGGTGCTTGTGAATTTGCTGAAAAGTTTGTGAGTTTCTATCTCTTATTCACTTATCTTTTATGAATATCTATTGTGTTAATTAATCTTTTTAATGATTTGGCTAAAATTGATGGCAAGAAATACCAGTATGAAATATATGTTTAATTTTTTGTAGATTGTGTTGACATACAAATATGTTTAATTTGTTTTCTTTGTTAATAAGGCCAAAAAGCATAAAAAGGAAGCCAATGAGTATGACATCTTTTTAAACTTCCACCCTCCGGATGAAAATGGAAAGTACGCCTATGTAGTAGCTGAAAATATTGTTGTAAGTATAATATTTTGTGTTTTTAAAGTATTTATGATTTTAAATAAAATGATAAATCTATAATATTTGATTAATAATTCATTATTAACCATGTAAATTCACAGACTGCAATCGAACAAAAGAAAGATGAACTGAGTCAAATGCCTGATGCTCCTGAGATTAATATGGGAGATATCTTCCGTCAAACTGTTGCACCAAAAAAAGGTCGCATCTTCGGCATTGGTAATTTAGGAGAAGGAAGTTCAAGCAGCCAATCCAATGTTACTCAAGGTGTCTGTTCAAAATCAGAGTGCAAGAGACAGTTAGATGAAAAAATATTGGAGGTGCGTACTGAGATGCAAGCAGAAATTTCAGTGCTTCAAGCCCAAATGCAACAATTTATGGAAATGATGCGAGGTGGAATTACAATGGCTTCTCCTTATGGTGGTGGATCTACATCTGGTGTCGGTCATAATGATGTTGATATTGATGCTGATGCTGATGACGATATTGATGTTGATGACGAGGTTGATGCTGATTTGGGAGACTTGTGATCATGTTTATTGTATTAGATGTTTTAAGGATTGGGTAGAATTTGATATTTTGTGTTGAATTTGGATAATCTATTTCAACTTGTGGAGATTGTTGAATTTAAATCTTATATTGGGTTGTGTTTTGAAGATTTAATTAATTAGAATTTTATATTTTTTAACAGGTATTAATATTAATTTTAAAATATAAAACTCAACTATATACATAAATTTGCGACGAAAATTATAGATTTGCGACGAAAATTTTCGTCTGTGACTGAAATATGTAATTTGAAAAACTAATATTACCGATGGAAATTACCGTCGCAAATTTTGTGACGGATTTTTTCCGTCGGTAATTGCCGACGGATTTCCGTCAGTAAACTAACTTTCATATGATTTCGCTTTTTTTAATTTACGACGGAAATTTTCGTCGGTACATTCATGACGGAAAAATCCGTCGCTAATTTGCAGCACCGACGAATTTGATTTGAATGACTACCGACGGAAAATTCTATTTACCGACGTCTATAATCCGTCGGTAATTACCGACGGAATATAATTTTCGTCGGTAATAAATTACCGACCATGGTTTTAGCGACAGATCGATTTCCGTCGGTAACCTCTTTACCGACCGAATTTTCAAGTATTACCGACGGAAATTTCCGTCGCTAATCCAAGAGTTTTTTGTAGTGTCCAACGTGTAAGGTTTATTTCAAAGTTTCATCCCTTTTATTTTAGGTGGATATTTTTAGCCATCGAGTTAATGGGATTGAAATCCCAATAACATAATTCGTATTTTATAACATAAAAAAACTATATCATATAAATTACTATTAAATTCTCAAGACATATGACATTAATATGGGAAACGATCATGACACATATCAATTATTTAAAAGGTGAAATACTAATGAAACACCATATTAGACGAATAGATCTGATGCATTGGATTAATTAATGGGCTAAATTTCCAACTTTGTCCTCTATTGCTGTGGTATTGGAGAGAAGAGGTTCTTTCTCCCTTGGGTTTCCAAATAGAAGACGATGAGAGATGTTTGAAGGATCCATCAGCCATGTCTTTGATCGGGAATGTATGGAAGAGTAAGAGCACCGAGCAGCCTCCCGCAGTGGAGGAATTGACCAATGGAGCTCTTCGCGTCCACAATAAATCGTTCCGTTGTATTCCCGACATCTCTCTGTGGGAGAGGATTTGTTATGTCCATCAAAATCTGCTACTATTTAAAATTATAACTCAAATTTTGTATCAATGGCATTAAAGAACAGAATATCAGCAAAAATGAAATAGAAAACAAGTCTCTTTTTCTTTTATTCTTCTTTTATCTCTCTAATGAATTGCATTACAAAAATGTTTTAGATTTGTGTTACAATGAATATGGCCGAACATTATAAAGAGAAATAAGCTATTAGTAGGGGTCAACTGTTGACTCAAGTTAAAAATTTATATCAATTGAGTCATAAAAATATATATAATCAAATTATTAATTATTCTTATGGAATCATAAACCGAGTGAGGAGTGTTTATAATTTTTTTATGCATAAATTTTACCACTAAATTTATGTTATAAAGTTGTTTAATAAATTCTATAGTCACTCATTGGCTCTATTAGTAGTGTTACTAAAATGATGCACATGCATTTAAGATATATAAAGTGGAATATTGTGGAAGCACAAGTATCAGACAGTTAAATTGCAGAGAAAAAGAAGGTTTTTGTCTGGTTGATTCAGACAAAATAAAACGCAGAGTATCACATGCAGCACAGCCCAGAAATATCTGTCTGCTTTGCTCACACTCCATGCCAAGCAAAAATCCTTCTCGACCGTTAATTCCAAAATGGCAAAAATGTATATTTTATTTGGGGAAGTATATTTGTATTTTGACGTACTATTATTTTTTAAATGATACATAAATACATAACTGCTTTCGTATATTGAAGATACTCCCTCCGATAATGACAGGAAGAACTTATTTTAGTATTTTATTTCTAGTCAATATTCTCCTAAGTTTAGATTATAGTATTTTATTTCTAGTTAATATTCTCCTAAGTTTAGATTATATAGTTTTCTTATTTCTTATTCTTGCTATTTTATATTCTTGTCATATTAGTAATTAGGGTTAGGGTTTTGATTATGGATCTTCGGCATATTCGTATGTTATTGTAGGGAAAATCATCAATAAGAAATACTCCCTCAGTCCCGGGTATTTTTACCCGTTTGTACGGGCACGGAAATTAAGACGTTTTATTTTTTTAATATATTATGTAAGAGAAAGTATGGATAAATTAGTAATTTAAAAAGAAAAAGTGAATAAAGTTATTGGGAATGATGAATAAAGTGTAAAAAAGTAATTAAAGTTGTTGGGATTGTAAAAAGTAAGTAATAAAATATTATGTATTTTTGCCAAAAATGAAATGGGTAAAAATACGTAGACACCCCAAAATGGAAAGTGAGTAAAAATAAGTGGGACGAATGGAGTATTTATTTTGCCACTATATTGTTATATGTGGCTGAATTAATCTCTGTGGCCTTCTTTGAAGGACAACAGCCTTCCAACTTATAGCGGAAAATCACATTCTCCGTAGCCTTCTTGAGGGATTAATTTCAGCGTGTGTTTATTTATTTTTATTTAGCGTTTGTGTATTTTTATCAGATAAGTTCAAAAACAATCATTTTAGACGGTCGATCAATTTATAGATATTCAAATTTCTTTTTGTAAAATAGTGTCACGTGATTACATCATGCACTTCTAAAATAATTATCAACTACACGTTTTAATTAACGTCAAGCAATGAATTAGGAACATGAAAAGGGAATAGTAAGATATTATTAGACGATTAAATTGCAGAGAAAAAGGTCTTTGTCCGGTTGATACAGACAACATAAAGCGCAGAGTATCACATGCAGAACAGCCCATAAACATTTGTTTTCCTTCTCCTTGCCCACACTCCATGGCAATAACAATAAATCCTTCTCCACCAATCAATTCCTGCAACATATATCCACAAACCCCTATATAAAACCCTATCAACAATCGCATTCTTCAAACCAACTACTACCCTTCACTTCTCTCCCCACCATTACAATCCACAATGCATCCCACTTACTTTCTCTTCTTCCTCTTCCTCTTCCTCTTCTCCACCTCCAACGCCCTCGTCCAGGACTTCTGCGTAGCCGACCTCTCTCTCCCGCCCGGCCCCGCCGGCTACCCCTGCAAGAAATCCGTCACCGAAAATGACTTCGCCTACCACGGCCTGGCCGCCGCGGGGAACACGTCGAACATCATCGGCGCCGCCGTGACGCCGGCGTTCGACGGGCAGTTTCCCGGCGTGAACGGGCTAGGGATTTCCCTAGCCCGGCTGGACCTGGCCGTGGGCGGCGTCATCCCCCTCCACACCCACCCAGGCGGGTCGGAAATCCTGGTGGTGGTGGAGGGGACGATATGCGCCGGATTCATATCGTCGTTCGCTAACACCGTTTACATCAAGACGTTAAACAAAGGAGACATCATGGTTTTCCCGCAGGGGCTTCTCCATTACCAGATAAACACCGGCAAGGGTCCGGCGCTGGCGTTTGTCGGATTCAGCACGCAGAATCCGGGACTGCAGATTACTGACTTTGCTTTGTTTAAGAATGACTTTCCGACTGAGCTGGTAGCTAAGGTCACTTTCTTGGACGTGGCGCAGATTAAGAAGCTCAAGGGTGTTCTTGGGGGAACTAATTAGTTCATTTATTTGCTAGTTTTTGTTGAATTCTCAGTTTGTTAGTTTTGATTCGTGATGTTCCAATGTTGGTTTGTTTTGATGGATTTGGTTTAGTTTCTATATCATGGTACAATAAATGTTTTATGATATTCAGTTATTTGTCTTGTATGCTGGTAATGAATAACACATCCCTTTGTATTTTTGAGTAGGTGTCGGATATGAAAGATTTGAATTTTTTTTCGTTCGTACATTCACTCCTCTAACGTGTATATATAACGAAAGGTACACAATTAAAACGTAACAGATGGAAGATATGGTGTGATCTTCTACACTCGCCCAGACTTATATTGATCAATTTAATTTTGAGTGAATTGGCATTAAAAATTCCATAGAAAGACATTAATTACAATATTGTAAAATAATAATATTACAGTTTTCATACATATTCAAGATATTTAAAAGAATTTACAATGAAAACCCTAAAGAAAATGGTAATAAACCATAAATATAAGTTCTAAACTACAAAGTTAATATTAGAATATTATTACATCGTCGCCCTATAAATATATGAAGAAGAAAAAACACATTTGTGTGAGTGTCTTACGAAACTAGATATATACAGATAAAAAGTAATAGGATAATACTACTGTGTATCTTGGTACGGTGAACCCACCCTCAGAAACGTATATAATTATGAACAAAAATATATACAATTATGAATAAAAACGTATACACTTTGTTTTGTTAGTTTTTTTAATGAAAAATTGAGCGTAAAAAAATATACAATTATTAAAAAATATTTATACACTATTAAATAAAAAGTTATACACATATGTATGCTAGTTTTTTTAATGAAAAATTGAGTGTGAAAAAAATATATAATTATTAAGAACATGCATACAAAATAGAATAACATGTACTCTCTCCGTCCTACAACAAGGAGTGCATTTACCATTTTCGTCCGTCCCAACATAAGAGGTGCATTTCCCTTTTTAGTAAATGGGACCCACCTAAAATCATTAATATAACTTCATGGGACCCACACACCATACTAATACACTCACCCACTATACATTAAAATATTATTTCTCTTACCTCAACTACCCATAAAATATTATATCCCTTAATATACGTGCAAAAATGTTTCACCGCCCTTATGTGAGACGGAGGAAATATAAAATAAGATAAAAAAAGTTATACACAAAGATATATACTTACAAGCGAATGCACCGAATATCAGCTCAATTTAATATTCTCTTCTTCATTCCATAATTGGATAAACCAAACTATAGGACAGTGAAAGTATCACTTTTAATAAAAGATTAAATCGATTTTAACAAAACTACTCTATTTCATAAATAATTTGTCGAATGAATGAAAAATAATATTTTTAATGAAAGATTATAAATAATTTAAAAAAAGTGAAATAATTTTGGCTAATTATACGGTGCACCCACTTTAGAAAACGTATGCAATTATGAATAAAAATATATACAATTATGAACAAAAATGTATACAATTTATTTGTTAGTTTTTTAATGAAAAATTGAGTATAAAAATTTACAACTATTAAAAAATATGTATACACTATTGAATAAAAAATTATACACATATGGATGCTAGTTTTTTTAATGAAAAACTGTGTGTGAAAAAGTATACCATTATTAAAAAACTTGTATACAAAATAGAATAAAAAATTATATACATATTAGTGCATTCTTGTATCTGGGTGCACCCAATATCAACTCAATAATTTTACATGAGATGAGATGATATCACACAAAATTTTCTCTAATTTTGTAATTTAATTTAATATTCCTTGTTAATATGTTGTGAATAAATTTTTGTAAAATATACTATGAAGTACGCTTACTATGACAGATCATTAATTTATTTTTACAATATTTAATTTAAATTGTAATTTTAAAGTAATAAATTCAAATAGGAATATTACTAATAATATGAATATAAATATTATATTTATTATATAATAATTTTTTATTATTACATTCTTCACACTATATATAATATAAAAATTGATCTTTGTATAAATAAATTATCATTTAAATACACTAATCATTAAAAGAAATTAATTAACTAATTATATTATTTAATTAAAATTAGTAACAAACATTTTTAATCAATAATAAAAATTAGTATGTTAAAAAAATATATGATTTTGAGATATCATTAAATTTTAGAGTAATTATGAGTGCACCTAAAATTTACATGTTAAATTTTAGGGTAGTTATGGGTGCACCTAAAATTTACAAGTTAAACTAAGGTATAGTTGTAATTATTATACTTTGGTTTTTAATTATTTTTAAATTTAAATTGTAAGGTGAGATTTAATTGATTTAATTGTTTATTATAAATAATGATAAAATATTTCATAATAAATTAAAATAAACATATCTGAATTATTATCATATTATATATATATATATATATATATATATATATATATATATATATATATATATATATATATATATATATATATTATATTATATTATATTATATTATATTATATTATATTATATTATATTGAGATAATCCCTCAAATTGTTATTCTTAATAACTATTAACATGGAGAATCACTTTTTATTAATGGTTGAAATAATTATTTATAAACATGTGCATATCTTCCAATATACATATATAAGGTGAAGAGTTGGAAAAGTTGAAAATTATACATATATATCTATTTATGACAGTAGCACAACAAATTCAATTATTAATGTAATTTTTAATGTAGTTTTAAGTAAAATATTCCATGATGAAATTATTGTAACCTCAATACAATAAATTCCCTTAAAAATATAACTATTACAAAATAATTAAGTAAAATTTATAATAAATAAATTATATGTACAAAATTTTAAATTAAAATTATAAAATTAACTTGTACTAGTACTAAAGAAAATAAAATATTACAACAATAAAAGGAGTGTTTGAATGAAACTAAAATAAAAAAAAAAAATTTAAAAAAAAATCAATGAAGCATCATCATATTCATATGCATTATAAATTACTAGAATTTAGGGGCTGTTTGATTGGGGTAGTAAAAGGGTTGATGAGAATAGATGTATACTATTAATTTCCATGATTGATATTTTGTTGTTAGAGTGGGAATAAAATTTCTCAATCGAAGATGAGAATGCTTACAACTTTATGTTAGCAAGCATTTGAGATACAGCTTGTTTACTGGAACGCATTTACCACCTTACTTTCTTGGGTGGAATCATCAGTTTTTAGGCGATTCTTGAATCCCAGAAGCTTGTTGAGGGCGCCGACATAGGCTCGAACACTTGAGATGACGATATCCATTGATGCTCCCGTCCCACTGGATGTGGGGAAGTAATTATATTATTTTGAGTAATATAAGGGGATAATGAAATGTGTATTTTGTGTTTCTTACCCCTCTATGTATCCTTCCAAGAAACTAAGTACTTTCATACCTGAATGCACGATTGATGGGCTCTCCAGTCAAAGCATGGGTTGCTGTTACACTATCTTGTCCGCGTATTAAAACCCTCGTTGTAGCTATAGCATCAATGCCTTCAGTCACAGAAGTCATGGTGTACTCGAGAAGTGTTACAGGAACCTGCAAGTTAGCAAAACAACAAACATGGTTGTTATGCATAATAAAGAAGTGAAAACTACAAGAAATGTAACAAAAATCGAGGTCTAAAGACCAAACATAGCCAAATAAAATCATCTCAAGGGGAGCAATCTTTGTAGCTGAAGGGAATATATAATTTCAGAATACAAGATTTTTTAGTAAATATGAACATGGAAGGGTAGTTATGTGATCACGTGTAGAAGTTAGAAGTAACTGTTCTCATGCATGCTTGCACTGCAGGTATGTGCATCCGCTTTCATAGCAGCACAAATCCCTGGATGAAATTAGAAAAATGAAGATGAAATGTCATTCGAAGTTTCCAACCTTAACAATAAGGTCAACTGCCTTATATGTTGCGTCAACTGGCCCTGTTCCAACTGAACAAGAAATATGCTCATCACCATTCGGGTCAATGAGTTTAACTGTTGCTGTTGAAAGGCCAAGAGATCCACAGGTAACCTGTCCACACCATAGTTGTTAAAGGCGAAAGGCGCAAAAAGGCGCAAAGGCCTTGTTGGAGCCTGAGGCGCAAGGCGCGCTTGAGGCACGCGCCTGAGGTACAAGATACTTTAGAACATATATACATTAATATATCCAACTCAACACATAATTTTCCAACTAAATAAAGGTAAAAATAAAAAAAATGTCAAATAATAATACATAATAACTCATAAATAACATAATCACAAATTAAAAACCCATGTACAATGTCATAATGAACTTCACAATTCAAGTACTCAACACAAATAGACAATCACAAAAAGCAAATAAGCAGAATCCTTAAATTTTAAGAAAATATCAAATGTCAGAGACTCAAATGATTACCAATGAGATAAAAATCATAATTATCATGGTCTATGGTCCTCCTTATAATCTTCATTCTCTTCTTCACCATTAAATTGATCATTGTATTCATTAAATTCTTACTCTTAAAAAAAAAATCCAAAATTAGGAAATGTACCCGAGGTGCGCCTGAGGCGTGCCTTTTTCATCAAAAAAGGCACAAAAAGGCGCACAAAGGTGAGGGTTTTTTGAACATCAACCGAAACCCCAAAAAACCAAGAAACCCAGGTGGTCAGGGCTGCGCCTCGCCTAAGGCGCGCACCCCGAGGCGCGCCTTTAACAACTATGGTCCACACGTACGACAACAAATTTATCATCTTAGTGCACCACAAGGTCCACAACTATATTTGTATATCAACCAAGAACACAGAAGTATGAAGACATGCCTGTACATCTTCAAGTTTCCAAACGACACATGGCTGGAAAACTTCATCAGATACCAGGGCAACAAGGTCATCATCGGTGATAATCTGCAGATCAGCAGATCAGTATAAACAAGTGGGCAAAAGTGTATCATAACATCATACAGTTAAACATGTATGCAGAAATGCAATATTAGTGGTTAAGCAGTAAAGCAGTTACAGAGGAGGCCATTATTTAGAAAGACTGAAAGAGTTGCAAAAGAAAAGGCATCATCATCTCTATCGTTGTTTTCTCTAAAATATATATATATAAATAGTCCTTTGTTCATAAGAGGCTCCAGTTATATCACTAGTGTGCATCAAAATCTTTTTCAACATCTTTTACTGTTAGGAAAAAATTATGGAAAAGCATTCTACCAATCTTGGCATTTTCAGCAGCAAGTGAAGAACCCAAGGTACCTTTTTATTTCCTGCAACGGCCTTGAAGCGTGCGAAAAGATCATCAAGTTCCTTTCCATCAATATCATATCCAAGCTACACATTTTTTGAGGAAATGTAATTGCATATGTGAACAACTACACAGCTATCTTAATAATAATAATTAATTAATAGCACAACAATGCAATTTACCTCCAACATTTTAGCTTTCAAAGCATGTCGTCCACTGTAAAAGAATGTAGCAATTAATAAAAAAAACATAAAACTTTTGAGGAAAATTCTGTAGAAACATTGAGATCTAAATTATGGTGAACATTACATGGAAAAGTCAAAACTGAAGAAATAAAGTATGTTTTAGCCAAAAACTAGTTAAAAGATTAATTTTGCAGAATGGACAGACAGGTATATCCTAAATTTCCAAAGCTTTAATCCTCTTTGTTCATGGAAAAATTAAAAAGTGCTTACTATCCCTCGAAGTAACAGAATAACACAGGGCACAACTCGAATATCTATATGTTCAGGGTTGCTTGGTTGATTCCAAACCATATAGTTTTTTAAACTCTCTTCTTGCTGAATCTTATGAGAAATCCTAGAATAATTTATAATTTGACTGGGTAGTAATGTAAAGGGTACTCCTTCCTTCTGTATATCATCCACTAAATAGAACTTTTCATTTCTTATCAAGAACAAATAAAATTGGGCGGGCGTTAGTCGAGTGTACAATCTAAGCCTTCCTATAACTAGAAATCTACGCAGAGCTAAAACATACCATATTCACTTTCTCCTCTGTCATCAGTATTAAGCATTGTCCCCCAGCCAATTGACTTTATAGAAGCACAATAAGAATCAAAAGCTATTTCTAGACATCCTAAACTGTCGTTGACTTAATAAATCATCAATCATGAACTGACAACAAAGATTGGCCAACCTTAGTGCAACTCAACATATCAGAATCTATACTTTTTTACTGTATAAACCAAAAAGAGTTCAAATTAACAGTCTAAAGATAATCTACAAAATGCGGAACTTTTGTTAAAATATTGAGCAATTTAAAGAAGGATTAAGCATCATAAAAAACGTCAGGATTTTTTTCCTTCACACAAAAGCACGTTAACACTTGCTATAAGGAAATGACAATGAAGTTAAGAAAAGGCTGGAAGAGGGCAATATAATAGGAGTGGATGGTCAAGCTACCTGAGTTTTCCAAGGACTATACCAGATTCATTTGAGCGAATAAGTCCAACATCTTCAGGAGACATAATTTCATAGGTATTTTTATGTTTAAGCATCCCATCCTGTAAAAAAGTTGAAAGAATAAGCAACAGGAAACATGCATAACACTTAAGCAGACCTCACTGACGCTGTGACACAAAAGGACCAATAAAATCAATATGATTGTCCAGACCTGTAGCCAGAAATTAACGGGTCTTTTTTTTTTCTTTTCTTTTTTTTTTTTTTTTTTTGGGGGGGGGGGGGGGGGGGGTGGGGTTGTGGGTGGGGTTCTCCAAGGGGATTATTCATCAATAGTCCTACTGGAAACTTTCAAGACGCAAGATCTTAATTTTCTTTACATTCTCTTATACAATTTTGGAGGATGTACAGTTCTCCTCTGGGATCTCTCTGAAAAGTATGACAGGTGAAGGATTTAAAATCTGAAGTTTGATGAAAAAAATACATCAATCTGTTGAAGCGATATTTAACAAAAGGATGCAAATTTTCTTACACAGGAAGAAACTTTTCAATACCAACCTGATGAATTCCACTTTCGTGAGCAAAAGCATTAGTTCCAACAATTGCCTTGTGTGGCTGGATGCGAAGCCCACTGTATTCTTCTACCTGAAAACACAGTGACAAACAATATGAATAATTGACGACACAAAAAATAAATCAAAAAAAGTCAAAAAGCATAACAGAGCCGAGGACATTGTACCATCTTGCTGGCCATTATAATGTGTTGTGTATTGATGCCGGTGTAAAGACCATCAAAAACTTGATCGCCACGGCATTTTAAGGCCATCACAACCTTCAATGAAGCAGAAAGAGAGATAAAAATTGATGCAAAGGACCAATAGGTAACATGATGAGAAATTGTCAATTACAAATGTGAAGAAACAAAAATACATTTTTGCTACCATACCTTCCTTCCGATTTCTGCAAACAACTAAGAGTTTCAAAATAATTGATCTTTGGTCGTTTAGCTCCCAAATACTAAGTAACGATAACAAGTTTTACTGTAATTTTGCTAGACAGAACAAAAATAGCTTTTGCCAACAGTAAATGCAACTATGTCATCCCTCATCAACAGGCTTCTACTTTTGAGGAAGGTAAAATTATTTTAAGAAATCTCACGATCATTAAAAGCAATGAAGAGGAGCAGTGAAATTAAATATTATGAATAGGATCTTCAGGAAAGAAGCTATATTTTTCGTGACTGCAGCTGATGGTGTGAGTGTGACATATAAAAACGTTTAAAAATATGAGGATTCATCACTTCAAACACTGAAACCAAGACAAAGACCAAAAAATGAGTTTAAAGTTACTGATTACATGCATAAGTCATTAGCAAGCTCAGAAGGAGCTTCACCAAAAAAAAAAGGTGATAATGTTGGCTCATGTCAAAAATATTAGGACAAAGGAAAGGAAAACATGATATACGCTTGAAATAAGATCTAAATTTTTTCCTTTATTATTTCGCAATCTTCTTTTAAGTCAATAAAACAACTGTGTGTAACAAAGGAACATTCAGATGAAAACGCAAAGTTTCAAAATACTAGCTCAAGGATAGAAGATAATTATTGCAAAGAAAAATGAGAACTGCCAAAATTACGAACAAAATACAAGTCTGAAAGAATTCCAGATAAAAAGCAAAAACAAAACTATATCAGCCTTAAAAGAGCTGGTAATCACTACAGCGAGCAGTAGTGAGAACAAATGACCAAATTATAAACAAGTATATTTAGCAATCTTCGTCTAGTTCAATAGAATAAGTATATGTCTCAAAGGAACATTCATATAAAAAGGAAAAAATATTACATTACCAGCTTAGGGATAGATGATAAATATTACGAACACGTCTAACAGAAACAAATTATGAACAAATATGATACAAGTCAGCAAGAATCTTTCAGAAAGGCGCAAAGATTAAAAAAAAAAAAAAAACTATGCTAACCTAAGGAGAGAAGATATTCACTACAACAAGCAGCAGCGAGAACAATTGACTAGGACTAAGTACAAATGTAATTTCTCGTATATAGGGTTTTATGGGTAAGTGCTTCATCCCCCTGACAATAATGTTGCAGCTCTATACACATAGATATCAATAAAGCAATAACTTGGGTGGTTAAAAGATCACAATAATGAGTTCAATGATATTCAATCTTATGAAAAGGCCCTCTTCAGAGAAAATAATTTTTCCCAATATATATGAAGTTCAGAATTTTTATAGGTTATCAAGAGTTAAACTAGTCAATCGAGGTACGTAAAAACTGTTCTATACATTCTATATAAGAGCATGTCTCATATTTTACATAATTTGGAGACTTTGATCCAGACACAATTGCACAGACACTTTTACTCTTGATAAATACAGGCAGTTGAGAAAACTAGTGACGACCCTCCAGCAAGATATGAAAAAGACAATAAACCATTGAGAAAGAACAAAATAAAAATAAAAAATGAGAACACACCTCCTCCAGTGAGGCATTACCAGCCCTTTCACCAATGCCATTAATGGTCACCTCTAATTGCCTTGCACCAGAAGCAGCCCCCTGAAGCCAAATGGGTACTAGTGTGGATAAATCATGGGCTTTGTTTTACAGCTCACAAAGGGAGAAAATTTACTTACCGCTAAAGTATTGGCAGTAGATAGTCCAAGGTCATTCTGGCAGTGAGTTGAAATTATTACATTTTCAATTCCAGGGGTGTTGGCTTTAATGTCAGCAATTAGCTGTCCAAATTCAGCAGGTACAGTATAGCCCACTGTATCCGGGATGTTAAGGGTTGTTGCACCAGCCTTAATAACTTCTCCCAGAATTTCATACAGAAACTCCCTGTCTGATCTGTGAGAACAAAGAAGAGAAATGTGAAATTTCCATCTAGAAGATTAACCTTAAAAGGTATATTAGACAATCCTATTGTCTAAAACAGAAATATTATATTTGTTGCTTCAATCATAATGTTACATCAGACAGATTTATTCAAGCTCCGAAAGCCACTAGCAACAGTAAGTTGTTTTAAATATTATAAGAATCTAAATATAAGCTATTATTCAAACTCCACGGACAATCTCAAGTTGCAATAACAAGCTATTTGACACTTCTCAGGTACCTATCCAAGTCTGGTAAAATTTTATGAAGATGAGAAGAAGCTCATGCCAGAAACCACTTAGACTCAGCTTTGGAACATGACAATTTGCAATAATAAGTGAAAAACTTAGGAAAATAAGACAAAGAAAAATAAGAGAAGCATCAAGACTGATGAAGATTACTTTTCTTATAATCGTGAGATCTTCCACGTACAAAAATGGACTGAGAAATTTGTGCAACTAGCCACCTAAAAATAAGAGAAAATAAAAATATCCACTAAAATGCATCTAATTAGCTTGAATCATGATGCATTACATGAGAAAAATAATACTTTTCCAGTCTGCCAGTTGGATTATCAGACTATATGGCGAAGAATCGTATATCATATCTACATTTTAGCAAGTTTTTAATCAAGATAATCATAAAAGTAATCGATATCTGTCACCTTCCAGCATCTTCCGGGCTAAATTCAACGTCTTTACATCCCAAACTCCTAGCATAAGCAACCATACTCCTCGCCTTCTCAATCACCTCCTCAGGAGTCATCTTCAACTTAAACTTCATATGAATCTCACTCGTCGCAATAAAAGTATGAATCCTCGGCTTCTTCGCGAACTTCACCGCTTCCCACGACCTGTCAATATCCCTCTTATTACACCTCGCCAGTCCACAGATCACCGGAATATGATCAGAATCGACATTCCCAACCTCGGTAGCTATCAATTTAACAGCTTCGAAATCAGCTTCAGATGAGGCCGGAAATCCAGCCTCAATAATGTCGACACCGAGGCGCGCGAGCTGCCGAGCGATGTCGAGCTTCTCCTTGGTGGTCATGGTCGCACCGGGGGACTGCTCACCATCGCGGAGTGTGGTGTCAAATATACGGACATATTTGGGGTCTGGAATGTGGTTGGGAATGTACTCAGGGCGGCGGAGGGAGCAGCAGACAGCGGCGGCGGTACGGCCATTTCTGAAGAGGTAGAATGATCGGAGGGGTATCTTTTTGGAGGGAAATGAGGTGATGGGGGACTGAACAACGGGAGAGTGCTTGCAAATGGATGTCGCCATTGTTGAATGCAGAGGTAGTAGATAGGGTTGCCACTAAGAAAGATTATGGAGAATGTAGGATACTTAAAAAGTTAAAACCCTAACTTTGCTTGGGTTTAATTCTTTCACCTCTCTCTCTCTCTCTTTCCATTTTGATCGTATCACCCAAATATTTTTGTTCTTTTTTTACACACATAAAACCCACACACATCCTCTAATGCAATTAAAATATAGAACGTACCTCTCACTAATACAATTACCAACTACACATTAAATAATAATACTCATTAATTTACGTAAAAAAAATAAAAGATCCTCTTTTGACAATGCCAGAATACTTCAATCATGTGTTAGAATATTTTGTTTAATTGTTAAGTTTAATAACAAACAATAGTGGGATTTAAGATTTGTTGGGCGGATAAAAGTAAAACCCAACGATTGTATTAAGTATTGAATTTTTTTATATAATTTTTTTTTAAATATATATATATATATATATATATATTTAAAATTATTTAACATTAATATCATTTATATTTTAACATATCCTATAAAAAAATAATATTTTCCTAAATTATAGTAGTATATACTCTTAAAAATAAATGTTTTGGAATTTAAATACGGCAGATATTAATATTAGATTAAAGGCAAAAACTTCTACACTCAGGCGCACGAACCACATCCTGCGCGCCTTTAAAATTTTGTGTTAAATTGTATACCCTTTAGTATACATATGTGTACCCTTTATTTTTTAAATAAAATTATTATGTGTATCTGGGCACATGAACAACACTCCGTGCGCCTTTAGAATTTTGTGTTAAATTGTATATCATTTAATATAAAAATGTGTACCCTTTATTTTCTAAAGAAAAAAAATAGAGTATTAATGAAAAGTGTATACCCTTTAGAACAAAATGGTATACCTTTTATTAATTAAAATGTATACCTTTTAAACCAAAGCAATGTATCCTTACCCATAATACTAAATTTTTAAAAACGCACGGAATGTGTTTCCATGCGCCCAAAACGCACGCAAGCCTCACTCTAGATTAAATAAATGGTGGCTGGTGCTGAAAAATGTCAAAAAGACTATTCATAGACTATTCAACATCCAATACCGAATGATTTGGCAACTTGCCAATTCATATCTATCTAGTAAATACATATCTTACTCGAATTAAATATTTAGTTGTGGAAGATTTTCATTTAATAATAAAGGAGTTGATATCAAGTGTAGGTGTGCATTTATATATAACTTTTTATTTTATTTTATATATATATATTATTCTATAATATGTTATTCTATTTTGTATATGTATTTTTAATAATAATTGTATACTTTTTTCACACTAAATTTTTTATTAAAAAACTAATATCCATATGCGTATAACTTTTTATTCAATAGTGTATACATGTTTCTAATAATTGTATATTTTTTTCAAACTCAATTTTTCATTAAAAAAACTAAATATTAAATTTTATACATTTTTATTCATAATTTTATATGTTTTTATTATATTTGTATACGTTTTTTAAAGTGGGTGCACCCGAGTGCACAGTATAATTAGCCATAATAAAGTGTTAATTTTCATTTTAATTGAGTTTAGTAATACTAAAAGGCAAAACCTCATGCACCCCGGGGACACGATGTGTCCCATGGGAACATAACACTTCCCCTCCATATTCTATTTAAATTTATGTATTGTTAGGGGTTTAAATTATAAAGGGACACAGAAATTGTAAAGGGGCACAAGAGCCTCACTCTTTATTTAATGTAACAAAACTTGGGGCCCACTAAGACTGTACGGTTTAACGAAAATAAATCAATGGCCTATTATGTATAGGGATGGCAATGGGACAGATATTTTCGGGCACCCGATCTATCCGAACTCTAACTATTAGGGTTCGGGTAGTTGTAAACGGGTTTGGGATGAGTCCTGGTAGTTGTGACAAATACTATTAGGGTTTGGGACGAGTACCCCGATTATATATATACATATGGATTAAGGAGTATTATTATTATATGTAAAGTTGATAGTTGTATTAGAGTGAAGCAGTGGGTCATATTGTGTATTTTTTTACTAAATAGTGAAAATAGATACCTTTGAAGCGGACGCCGAAAATAGTAATAATGATACCTTAGAAGCTGACAAAGAGAGTATTTAATTAAGGGTAAGTCTTGCGTGAGACCGTCTCACGTAAGACCATTTTTTGCATTTTAAAATAATTATCACTTTCGCTATAAATCATTATCACTTTCACTATAAAATGTTATCACTTTTTATTTTTACTATAAATTATTCATTAAATAATATTATCAATTTTCATTAATTTATTATCACTTTCATATGTAAAAGTTATCACTTTCAGACCGTTTCACATAAGCCCTTATGTAAGACGGTCTCACACAAAGTCTTTGCATTTAATTAATAGTTATAGGTTTTATTTAATCATATTTATTAAATATTTATTTAAAATAATACAATTATATTATATTTATTTTATATATTTAATTAATAATAATGTAATTTTTATTATTATACTTATTTAGACAATAAAAAATATAAATATGTATAAAATAAATGAATATTAAATGATATGGGTACTCGCGGGTATTGATAAACGGTAATGGGACGGGTACGGAAATCATAATAAATTTTTTTAACTAGACGGATACGGATAGTTGTATTTTTAATCAGATACGAGTACGTGTATCCAAAATAAATGGGTACCCTACCCATTGTCATCCTAATTATGTATGCATCAAATCGAATCACTTATTCTATTTTCTTATTTTATTTCCTATTTTTATTTATTAATTTTTATCATGTATTATAATAAATGTTAAAATTTTATTAATTAGAGTACAATATTATCAATTAAACTTATTATGAAATAAGAAATGAAATATCATTATAGAAAAGTGGTGCTTTAAATACACACATTCTTTTATTAAATAGTACACACCCTGTCCTTATATAAATAAAAAAAATATTTTTTAAAATATCTAAAATACCCCTAAATCATTAATACACACCCTTAATTCATTAAATACACAACATAAATAAAAAAAAATCTTATCTAACCGGGAATTATCTCATTTGTTTTGTCTCTCCCACCTCAGCAACTCAATCATCTTGAGAATGTAAGGTTTCATCTCTGATCTCCTTCGTTTAATCATATCGCTTCTTCAATTTTAATTAAGTTGCAGTTTTTTTTAATTTATTTTTTTTTTTAAATCAAATTCACAAAACAGAAGGAAGATACACAATGGTAGAAATAAAACTCAAAAGGAATATAACTGAAAAAAAAATGCTCAATCATTTATCAAAGAAAAAAAAATGTCATACAGTGTGATTTTTCTAAACCATGAGAGAAAGCAGGATACTCATATAACATTGGACTATACAGAACATCTCTTTTCATACATTGAAACTGTAAAAGTGTGTTTGATGAAAAGAGCATGTAATTATGCAAAATTTAACAAATTTCGTTGAATCTTTTCTCAAATCAAGTATGTTTTGTCGTTCAATTCATGCGATAGGTTCGAGTTTTGGCAGAGAGGGACGGCTGATGGTTGTAATCTTGGAGTTTGAGTGTAATCTTCATCTTCTTATTCAACCGTAGCTTTTCTATTTTAGGAAAACGTTGGGAAAATATCAATTTTGGTCATATGCAAAAATCCAACTTTAGTCCTCAAATTTGATAATTTCTTAAAAGTGAACTTCCGATGTCCGTTTTTGGTCCTTTTGGTCCGTTTTTGATATTTTTTGTCCACTTTGGTCCTTTAGGATTGGACAATGAGGACCAAAAGAATCAAAAACTGACCAAAAAGGATCACTTTTGATAAATTACCAAATTTGAGGACTAAAGTTGGATTTTGCATATCCTAGATGACCAAAATTGATATTATCCCTAAAAAAATTTTTATTTTTGAAAGGGTAATTTTGAAATTTTGGGGGTGTATATACAATAAAGTTAACCAACCATTAATACTATTAATTTACAAGTTCTTCCCAAAAATAAAATATTGAATTTGTGTATGTGGCGAAGCAACGTTTCTTCTTGAAAAAATTTGTGTATATAGCGTCGCCACGTTCGTTCTTAGAAAAATTGTGTATGTGGCGCTCCCACGTTAATCCTGAAATTAATGTTTTATTTTAAGTAATATATTTTAATAATTTTATTAAATTTAAAATAATTAATATTTTGTAATCTTACAATAATTCTTTTAATGAAGATCTAATATTATAATCTTAATAATATTAATATTATTTATTATTTTAAGTAATTTTCTTATAAAAGTTTATAATTTTAGGTAATTTAATGATTTCATATAAAAAATTATAAAAGAGAGATACGAAGCGCTCTCACATTAAGCATGCAATTAATATTATTTTGAGGATACGATAATTCTTGCTCTCCTAATAGAATAGTAGAGACTGTCAATGACCATATACTTAATATGTTTACTTGGTATCAAAAGAATATAAAAATTTTGAATTGCGTATGTGGCGGTGTTACACTTCACTTAAAAATTTTGTGTATGTGGCATCGCCATGTTCGTTCTTGGAAAAATTATGTATGTGCCACTCTCACGTTAATCTAAATTAATATTTTATTTTATGTATTTTAATATTTTAAATATTATTTTGTTTAATCTCGCTCATTAATAATCTTCATAATGCAATTAATATTTTATTTATGTAATATAATATTTAAAGTAATTATGTTTAATAAAAATATTTTTATAAATATGTTTAAAAATTTTAATCTTGCAATTAATATTTTATATTAAGTAATTTATCATTTTAACTTATATTTTATTAGGTCCCTCTAATTAGTAACTTACAATTAATATTTAAAATAATAAAAAATGATAATGATTTTTAATATATTTTTATATTTAAATATTTTAATTGGGTTATTCAATTAAAAAAATAAAAATAAAAGATAAAAAAAATAATGAGGCTTGATTATTAATTAACTTACCATTAATAATGTTTTGATTGAGTTATTCAATAAAAAATAGTAATTAAGTTTTAACTTTAATAATTTGGTTTAGTTATTCAATAAAAAAATAATTATAAGATAAAAGGAGAGATGCTTGATAATTAATTAAATTTACAACTAATCATAAGTTTAATATTTTTGTTATATAAATATGATAAAAAAAAATTCCTATTATGGCACATTGCTACCCTTTTTTTATTATTTTATTGTTTTATATATTATAATGTCTCTAACTGATAGAAAAAATAATTAGGTCTCAAATTGATAGTTTATTCATTCTCCATATTTTGAATTGAAAATATTCTACTATAGTAGCTTCCTTTTATATTAATTGAATATTTATCTTTTTAACACGAAGGTAAAAAATACATTTAATAATAAAGTAAGATGAAAAAAACAAACAAATATATATATATATATATATATATATATATATATATATATATATATATAATAAAATATAAAATAAGTATATTTTTAAAATAAAGACATCACACATAATAGAACCTATATCGTTTGCGAGAGACAAAAAAACTAGTAAAAAATTAAAGAAAGATGTGTATTTAATAAATAGGAGTGTGTATTTAACAACAAATCCAAATCATGCATCCAATATATATCTATTCGATCAACACTTACATATGACCACTTCACGTTTCAAATTTTAAAATAATATTTTTTTATCAAAAATATTACTCCCATTTTTTATTAAAAATATTATTCACTTTGTTTACAATTTTTTTTTACATTTTCTATTTTCATTGCTACGTGTCCTAAGCATTAAAAAAAAGAAAAAAGATTGGGTGTATTTTAGTAATGTTTCTTATCAATCAAAAATAGGAAATTTATTGATACATGTATAAGTAACTCTTGAAATATTTAAACACATATTAACATTGGACAATTACTTCTCTCTACTTTCTGTTATATTGTTGCACCTTAACCTCGAGGAAAAATCCTCCAAAATGGAGAAGCAATCATCGCATATTGATAATAATAAAATAAAATAAAATAAACACTGATATGAGCGTTATATCCCACATATTTAGTGGGCCGATACCCAATAGTGAGCTAAGCCCAATGAAAGCATAAGCCCATGATCTGAACCAGTGAGAAAGGCCAGAGAGATGGCCCAAACTCCTTGAAGGCCGGACTGAGAGCGAGAGCCCATCTACAAATCAAGGCCGAAACCTGCCCTCGGTGTAAGCCCAAACTGCCTCTGAAAATATCAAAGGGGCAATTTGAACTATACATACGAATGACTCTACACATCACTCAAGGACAACACCAGGTTAATCATTTCTACTCATCTTTCACATACTTAGAACATGTTTGATTGTTGGCAATTGGATCGTGTGGATCAACGTGATCCACTAAGGAATTCAGGCAAACAATCAGCGAAAGCAATTTAAACGTGTTTACCGTACTTCTGGGTCGATGTAGAGGATGAACAGCAGTGAAGAACACTTCTGATCTTCTACCGTATGTCCCAAGTCGAATCCTGCTGTTGTGTGGGCAACAATCCGCAGGATTCTCTCAATCTGCTCCTGTTCTTTTCTAACTGTCAAATGAGGCACTGACTTAGGATTAACAGTAGCTGAGATGACTTATATAGTTGGGCTACAGCAGGGACCAGGAGGAGAAATTGGGTTGTGCCTCAATTGAATTTAATTAACCAAGCTTAGCCCAAAGCTTTTAATTAAATCCAATAATAATAATATAGTCCACTAAAATATTATTACTGCACTACCCGTCCAATCCCAAAATTATGTTCTGGGCTCCTTCTTATTATAAGCCCGACAGTCTCCCCATGTTTAAGATATACAATGTCCATTAATTAATTAAGTTACTGACAACTCAAATTAATTAATATCTCATCCGAGAGTAGTACCACTCAACCTTATTATCATGCCGAAAATTAATCCACTTGCAAGATTTACATGATAAACCTTATGAGCTCCTCAAGAGGACATCATCAACCTATGTCGGACATGGATTCCTTCTACAATCAATAGCACACCATAGAGACAGCACTACTTCCCAACTCACCGAGTATATTGATTTAATACATATAAATCTCACCCATTGATGAATCAAAGAAATACATACTGCCCTACGTGTCGAGGTTATTGTATAGGGATTAAGAGCACGAACTTCCATAATAACAGAGATCAAGTTCTACTATATAGTCAGTATAAGAAGAACGATCTCAAGCGGTCCTGCTCAATACACATAAGTGCACTAATGTGATTCTATAGCCAAGACAAGCTAATACCAAACCACACTACAACCATACCGATAGAGAGTCCCCGTCTATCTCAGTTGTGAGCATCTGTTTATACTTTATAAGGAAACCGATAATATGATCTTCTGCGTGTTGTCGCACAACATATTATCTACAGTATAAAGTAAATGGACTATTGCATCATGCATATAAAATAAATTATAAGAAGCAATCATTTGATCAATGATTCTCATTTCAAATATTGTTATGACATTGTTCATACTAAAGCTAGACTTTTAGTATACAATCCAACAATCTCCCACTTATACTAAAAGACTATGCTGTCATGTCTTCTGCCATACATCTGATTCCTACTCCCACTACACGACCATTAAAAGCTCTCGCCTTAAGGTCCTTGTAAATGGTTTACTAGGTCATCATCCGATGCAATCTAGGCGACAACAAGCTTCCCCTCATCATACAATTTCTCGTAACAGGTGGTACTTGCGCTCCATGTGTTTAATTGCCTTATGGACTTATGATTTCTTCAAGTTTGCAACTGCACCAATATTATCAATGTAAATTGTGATTACCTTGGGCAAACTTAGAAACACTTCAAAGTCCATCATGAAGTCTCTAGAGTTATATAGATACTTTGGCTGCCTCATAGGCTCCAATTCATCATCTTTCCATGATGGAGTCCGGAGTCTGAAATATATTTCTATACAACACTCCTCCACATTATGACTCTACTTCCTAAGATTAAACACATAACCTTTGAGGAGAATTTACTGCCGTCCAGTCTGACTAAAAAATTCGAATCTACGTAATCCACAAGAAGCAGTGAATCTGTTTAGTAAATCCACATATAATTTCCAGTCCTTCTCAGGCACTTTATATATGTCTTATTACACTTCATCATTCTTGTTACGGGTTACGTTGATACCTTCTGTTCATGCGTTCAGCAAAACAGATATCCAACTTCGTTCATAGCATTCTTTAGATTAAGCTTCCTTATTCGCCGAAGCATAAGGAACCGCTTTCATCTACTTTATCTTCTTTTTGTGTCTCAAAGACACATTTACATAGATAAATTCACATGCTAAACGAGTGTGAACTGTATCATTTTATGAAACTTGAGATAAGCATAATGTCCTTTCTGTGATCCGTATTACCGTGATCAAAAGGATATATTTTGCCTTTCTTAAGTCCTTCATCTCTACCGCTTTATTAACCATACCCATACGCCCGATAATACTCTTTCATTGTCTCCAATGAGCAAGATACTATCTACGTATAGTACAAAAACACCACCACGTTTCCGTCACTCTTTACAACACACAAGACTCATCCGCTCATTGATTTAAATCCATGCCACTGGATTACCTAATCAAAACAGATGATTCACGATCTTAAAGCTTGCTTTAGTCCATCGCTGGACACTTTTAAGCTTACTATCAAAAATGCTATTAGTACTTTGCAATGAATCACTCTGGTTGCTTCACATAGATGTTTTTCTCAAGACTTCCAATCAGGAAAACTGTCTTGACATCTATTTGCTATTCCTCATAGCAGCAATAAATAAAAGAATCCGGATCAATATAAGCATAGCTACCAGCGAACATATTTCCTCATAATCGAACCATTTCTTTCTGAGTACACCTTTTCGCAATAAGCTTTGCTTCCAAGGTTTTCACCTTTCCGTATGATCCTCTTTATTTCCTATGACCACTTGCAATGGCTTTTACACCATTTTAGTGATCCTTCAAGCTCCAGACTTAATTTAGAATCCGTAGATTCTATTTCAACATACATTGCAACTTACTAAGATTCTGCATTTTAATCTTGTAGTGCTACGTCGTATCCGTGGGATAATACCATGTTTACTAGGGACCAAATCTCACAACTCTCCCGAAACATATATTTATGGGTTGTCAAACAACCCTCCCACTACGACAAGGCACTACATGTAATTGTGTATCAGACGTGACACGCGTTGCAGTTTACCTTGTGGTATATCCTCTTGTACACTTGGTACTTATACTTTGTGTTTTCCTCTCACTATCTTTAGAACAACTTATACATGAGCTTGTGATTTATTACATAGTCCTTTTCCAAAAATCTGGTGTTTGTGTTAACAGTCACCCTTCGATCTTTTGGACTAAATAAATCAACCTTCATTTTTCCAGGATGTCCTACAAACAGACAAATGTTTTACGAATTACTGTTTCTAGGGCATATCCATAAAATGAATTTTAATTATTCCAAATAATTCATCATCTATCTAATCATTACCATAAGAGATTTATACCTTCTACCCACCACACCATTCAGCTGGGGCTCGCCCGGTGTAGACTACTTGAGATTTAATCTCAACTTCTGATCAATAGCTCCTAACTATCCCAAGAGGTATTCGCCATCATGATTGAATCGTAATGACTTAATATATTTTCCATGACGCTTCACTGTACCAGCCTTACAATTCTTGAATTAATCAAAGAACTTAGACATGCAGTGCATCATATAAATATATTGGTTTCCAGAATAATCTTCGAATATTCATAACCACCTCTCGCCTGGATAATATTAGGTTCACTTGAATCAGAATGAACTAATTCCAACATATATATCTTTGGCTCTACACCCCACAACCTTGAAAAGACAGTTAATCATTTTTACTTCTAAGCAAGACTCGCAAGTCCAATAGTTTCCACTTCAGATAAACCTTACGGTCTATCGGCTATCAACTTTTGAATCCTACTCAAGTAAAATGAATTAGTCATAGACGCAAAATGTATGTTTAGTTCATTTCCGAAGGTTCCTTTCTCTTACTAATATTAGAAGATGCATTATTTAATTACTATTTATTGCATCTGTGGGATGTACATGATTCAAGAGTATACTTTTTATCCACCAACATACTTTAATGGATTATAGCCTCATTCCTCATTACTATGACCATGTCATTTAAATGAAATGAAGTATCCATCCGTTAATGCATAGAAACCGAAATTAAATTCTTTCTATGAAACGTACGTAAAGATAATTTCTCATAATCAATCGTTTATTCTTATCATGAGATAAATAAACAACTCCCACTGCAATAGCCACTACCTTTGTAGTTTTACCCATGTTATTAACAATCTTATCCTTACTCAGTGATAAACATTTAGTGATTCCAGTATCTACATACTTCGTGTCAGTAGATGCCATCACTAATCATGTTTAAACCATTAGTAAATAAGATATTAAACTTGTTCACATCATGATGAAAAATGGCTTTCTTTTGCCACATGTTTTGTTAGAAGTTTCCCACCATATACAACCTCTCGTATTTTAAGTAGAACTTGCTCAAAATATCCAGACAAATTGTGAAGAATAAATTGATTTAGGTTTCCCTTTCAATTTCTATTCCAAGCTTTTCCAATTCATTCATCAATTCGACCATGATCTTCTGCCTTTTAATTTACTCAAGTATCCGAAGAGTTACATGAGACCATCATATTTCTATGAACCTCTCATCTCTTCACTAGAGACTTTAATAGGTATCATGAAACGTCCTTTGTGAGAATACACATGTATTTTCTTAAGCAGTAATTTTCAAAACCAAGATTATTTTCTAATCATCTAATTTGGACAAGTAAATATAATGTCTTTTAGTTAACAATTAGTGAAATAACACCATTCAAAATTCAGAGAATCACAAATAAATATTCCGATCAAATCTTCGAATTTTATTCTTTTATATTGATTCCCTCAAAATAATATAAAATAAAATTTACCGACATCTCAAGCACCGTGAGTCTGCAAGCCACGATAGTGTGGACGTTTACAAACCCGAACATTTACAAGAGAAGGTTTTACCCATTAATTTTATTTGTCAACCTAACTTTATGACAAAATAATTAATAGTCGGTTCCTCTTTAGCCATGCAAATAAAAGCAGTGACTCCGATGGGGAGGATACTTATTATTTACATCTAAGTGTACACCATTATTTGACCCCAAGTCCGCGGCCCAAGCTTATGTGCCTTACAGATAGAGAAGTGCACACCCGCTCGGATAACTTCCTACAGTCATCAATTACAAGTTTGTACCAGTGAACCGCATATAAACTCATCCGATAGGGAGGAAGGTCTAAGCCAACGCGCAAGTTCATATGCATCACATTACAAACGTAATTATTTAATGAAGTTTGTTCCAGCAATCCATGAATAAACTCATCCGATGGGGAGGAAGGCTCTAATGCCGACGCGCAAGTCTATTCACATTGCTAACAAACCAATAATGGAGGCTGCGGGAATTTATTACCAATCCCTCTCCCACTTAGTTATTTAATTACCGAGGGTTTTTAACATGCATATAATATTCCAGAATAAAATATACAACTAAGACATGCTTCTATTAACAGCAATTTAAATAAGTAAATCACATAGAACATGCCTTACATATATAACAATTAATTGTCAAGTTAAAACAATTAAATCAGTTATATATCATAATTAATTGCATAAATGGTGGATCAATTAATTGGGCCCAAGAGCAACAAATAAGCACAAAATGAGCAGCAGATTAAATAATTAATCAAGCCCATTATCCATGGCCCATAATCTTAGCCCAAAATCAAATTAAGTCCACCAAGCCCACTAGCACAAAATTAGTCCATTAATAAAATTAATTTATCATGCTTGGCCCATTACCCACAATTAATTAAATCCAGCAATTAATAATAGGTCCAGCAGCCCAAGACCATTTAATTAAAATTGGGCCCAACAGCCCAAAACCAAATTAAAAAAAAATTGAGCAGCCCACTATTAATCCACAGCCCATTAGCATTTTAATTAAATATGGGCCCAACAGCCCATAACCAAATTAAAAGGAATAAGGCCCAGCAGCCCAAAGATATCTTGGCCCAAACAAGGCAACATGGCCCCAAGAACCCTGCCCTATTTCCTTGCCAAAACATCAGCCGCCCTAAAAACAGCCGTCTGCTGCCATCATCTTGAGAAATCATCGGCGCTACTAGGTGCCGATGCCGGAGGCGGCGGCGCCCACAACCCATCGGAATCCAGCCACCTCCCAGCGCATAACTATGGCAACAAAACAGACCCTGCCGTGACCATTAACTCCGCGCCAGCATCCGCCGCCTGCTGCCACCACAGTCCAGCACCGGCGTTACCAGGCGCCACTTCCGCAGGTGGCCGCGCCCCAAGCCACCACAGGTCAGTACACATCGGCGCTTCAAAGCGCCACCGCTGCCGGCTGACGTACTCCCAGCACGCCAGAGGCGCTCCGCAGCCGCGCCCGCCTTACACCCCACCACCGATCAACAGCCGCCAGTAGCAGACTGACCAGATCGAGAGCCGTGTCTTGTCGGCAAGGTACGACGCAGTCCAGCGCCACCGCGCATCCACGCGATTCTCACATGCCAGCCTCCGTTCCCGACGATCGCCGACCATAGCCCACCAGATCCGGCCGAAACCTCCAGCATATGCTTCTCAATGTCGCGCCTCGAATCGCCCATATCCGATCATAGGGAGAAAAACAGAATCCTTGAAGGATTCGATCAGAACGCCTCCTTACCCGATCGAAACTACCGGCGACTTTCCAGAAGCAGCTCCGTCAGACGCTGCTGTTCTGATGTTCCACCGCCGTCACTTTGTGAGCCTCCAGGTCGCGACGACGCAGCACCCAGACACGCCTCGTCATGAAATCGTCGCCGCCGCACCATTTTTGTTCATTTTTGACCCGACCAGAAAGAGATCGGTCTCTCATATCTCTAGTCAGCGGCGCTTACTACACACACATGTCTTCGCCTTCAGCCCTTTCCAGCGTCGCCGTCACTTGCCAACGTTCACATGCCGGAAGAACACCCATCGAGCAGTGTGTGTGTGTGTGATAAAAGATTACAGTGTGATAGATAGGAGATTGTGTGATGTGTACAGCAATAACAATCAACAGCAATCACACAGACCAAATTGGATACGATGGGGAAAACAATAACAGAGAACCCATATGATTATTTCCAGATTAATTAACATAATCACATAATCAAAATAATCAATAACATAACTTGATTACAAACATGCGATTATTCCAGATTAAATCATATAATCATATAATCACAACCCACCTAACGACTCACGTTTCACCACGAAACCAAACGCTCTGATACCAATTGTTGGCAATTGGATCATGTGGATCAACGTGATCCATTAAGGAATTCAGGCAAACAATCAGCGGAAGTAATTTAAACGTGTTTACCGTACTTCTGGGTCGATGTAGAGGATGAACAGCAGTGAAGAACACCTCTGATCTTCTACCGTATGTCCCAAGTCGAATCCTGCTGTTGTGTGGGCAACAATCCGCAGGATTCTCTCAATCTGTTCCTGTTCTTTTCTAACTGTCAAATGAGGCACTAACTTAGGGTTAACAGTAGCTGAGATGACTTATATAGTTGGGCTACATCAGGGACCAGGAGGAGAAATTGGGCTGGGCCTCAATTGAATTTAATTAACCAAGCTTAGCCCAAAGCTTTTAATTAAATCCAATAATAATAATATAGTCTACTAAAATATTATTACTGCACTACCCGTCCAATCCCAAAATTATGTTCTGGACTCCTTCTTATTATAAGCCCGACAGTCTCCCCATGTTTAAGATATACAATGTCCATTAATTAATTAAGTTACTGACAACTCAAATTAATTAATATCTTATCCGAGAGTAGTACCACTCAACCTTATTATCATGCCGGAAATTAATCCACTTGCAAGATTTACATGATAAACCTTATGAGCTCCTCAAGGGGACATCATCAACCTATGTCGGACATGGATTCATTCTACAATCAACAGCACACCATAGAGACAGCACTACTTTCCAACTCACCGAGTATATTGATTTAATACATATAAATCTCATCCATTGATGAATCAAAGAAATACATACTGCCCTACGTGTCGAGGTTATTGTATAGGGATTAAGAGCACGGACTTCCATAATAACAGAGATCAAGTTATACTATATAGTCAATATAAGAAGAACGATCTCAAGCGGTCCTGCTCAATAAACATAAGTGCACTAATGTGATTCTATAGCCAAGACAAGCTAATACCAAACCACACTACAACCATACCGATAGAGAGTCCCCGTCTATCTCAGTTGTGAGCATCTGTTTATACTTTATAAGGAAACCGATAATATGATCTTCTGCGTGTTGTCGCACAACATATTATCTACAGTATAAAGTAAATGGACTATTGCATCATGCATATAAAATAAATTATAAGAAGCAATCATTTGATCAATGATTCTCATTTCAAATATTGTTATGACATTGTTCATACTAAAGCTAGACTTTTAGTATACAATCCAACAGTTTGGTTGAGAGGTGTGGAGGTAAGGAATGAGAATGGAATTAAGAGAGTGTGTTTGGTTGAATGGTATGATAGGTGAATAGTATTTTGAGTGAGGTTCCTGTGCACCCGGGCGCACGGAGCACATTCCGTGCGCCTTTGCAATTTTCGTGCCCCTTTGCAATTTAAGCCCCTAGCAATACATATGTTTAAATAGGATTAGAGGGGGAGGGTTGTGTTCACATGGGGATACGGAGCAGGGGCGGATCCAGAAAATAATTTCTGGGGTTACTGTCGACATGTAATTATAAAATATTATTTATTTAAAATTTAAAATCATATATAAATAAATTAAAATGCAGAAATTTAATTATTGTTGACACCATTAATTTTCTTTTTTAAAAAGAAATTTAAGGTATTATTATCATGCATTTATAGTATATATTTAAAAAAAAAAAGAAGTAATGAATTGAATGTATATATTTATGTTGTAATTAATAATTTAAGTAATAAGTGAATAATGAAAATATGAATGCTTTTATAAAACATGAATATTAATATATTGTGTGTATATATGAGTGAAGTAAGGAAAAAACACCAAGGTTTAAAAATAAAATAAAAAGAAAAGGTGTAGGATAGCATTAGAGTATCAAGCATATGATGTATAAATTAAAAAAATAGAAAATACAAAGAAATTATATAAATATAAATAAAGAAATGAATAAATTATAAACTAAAGTTGTGGGAATAATATAAATTTAAAAAGGAATAAATAAAGAAAATGGTAAATAATAGATAAAGTTGTAGAAATAATAATAATATAATAAATAAAATAAAAGGGACAAGGGTAGTTCACATAGTTTGGACTCTCGACCTCAGCTAGTGCACTGCAAGAGCTAACCACGAAGCTACTATGTTATAATATCTAATATATATAGATATTATTTTTTATTTTAGGGTACAGCTGTATCCCCATGTACCTATACTGGGTCCGCTCCTGACACGGAGTCCCCGAGGACGCATGACTTTTGCCTAGTATTTTTCATTCCTTTTGAGGAATCCCTCATTCCTCTCTATTTTGCATGCCATGACTTTCATTCCTTCCCCTAAAACCCAATCATTTTTCATTAATATTATTTTAATGATATAAATTTTTTTTATAAAATTAAAAATGATTAAAAATAATAATTTTATATTAATAATAACAAAATATAATAAAATAAAAAATAATAGTAAAAATATGAGTTCATTCCTAAAGAATTTTAATCATACCAAACTATATTGTGCCTCAAGTGAATTATAGAGGGGACTTATTGTTTAACTTGTATTTGCAAGGGCTCAATTCAAGGCAATTTTTCACCTACTTGTAAAGCGGGAGAGTTTGTAAAGAGAGAATCGATGTTCACGAGAGTTAAACATAATAAAATCAGAGGGTGCTTGTTTGACCATACCTTTCCAGTTCTCATCCTGGCTCGTTTTTAATGTTCAGTTAATAGCTACTTCAAGCATAATTAATTATCTTAACATAACCCACTAAAACAACCATTAACACTCTCTATAAAGATATATCACTGAACAAACTACTTCCACAATAACATTGTTGGTCATGGGTTCTAAACCTATGTATTAAATAACAATGTTAGGAGAAGATCTCGATAAATCCATATTGAAAGAATAGCTCATACATGCAAAATGGAAATTATCTTAAGGATATTTAGAATAGTAATATTTCGGATGCAGGAAGGTTCTATAGAAAGGATTTCAATAATAAAATGCTTCAAAGGAGACATAGTCTGTTGGTGGTGGAGTAAATATTAATTGCAATTTCTGTGACACATATTTAAAAATTACTTCTCATGTTATCTTTGAATGTGATTTTGCCTATCAAATTTGAATGAAATGTATCAACGTCGGGAGGTTGTTAGTATAGCACCAAGTCTCCAACTCCTTCTTTTTACCAATCATTTTATAATTCCACTCTTGTTTGTTCCCAAATTAGGGAATCGAACCTGATCACCCACCTTAGTGAGGAACCCAATGGTCAGGTGAGTTAGTCCACCTGATTACTAATTATACACTTAAAAAACATTTTTTCTTAATTCACATGCCCGTGTGAAGGTAATATTAATTTATTCATACTATTTTATTCAGGATGGGGTTAGAACCGTGTACTGTGAAACTTTTTCATTTCAAGGAATTAAAAATTAAAATGCAAAACTCAAATGTAAACTACTTATAGATTACATTGGCATGTTATGGCATCCCCTTGCTAGATAATCATGTTATGGAATTTGCTGTAAGAAGAAAAAAATGTAGTAGCTAATTATTTCTCTATTACACACTGATGAATCGGCCATCAAACTTCAATGATATATAATATTAAACCAAATCAACAGCAACTTCTGCTGACCAAGAGTAGGTTTTCTTGCCATGCAGACGTTTAAACAATTCAGATGGATAAACACAAAGAAAGACATGAATTTCAATGAGTAGAGTGTAAATAAGGACAACTGGGGAGAAGAAATTATGCAAACACTAGTGTAACCCAGGGCCACGACATATACCCTGTGGTCTCCTTCCAATTCTATTACTACATTATATGGATTGCTAGGGTTTAAATTAAAGGAGGACAACAGGGTTTACATCGTAAATCTGATTCACACCGTAAATCCGGTTTACAGGACACTAACTCATGAAAATAAGGTAGTATACTGGTAATGTACAAAAACCAATTTTATACACCCAAGGATCATTATTCAAAACTCAGAGGCGATAGTAGCGGCCTGGTAAATTTGAATCTCTCTGGATCAACCACTTAGGCAGAGAATTATCTTCTAGTATGGGACAATTTTCAACAACCAAACGCGTTAGATTAGTGAGACGTGTCATTGCTTCCGCGGAGGCCAGACGGCTCAACTTTTTGCAATCAAACACCCATAATTCTCGTAGAGACGAAAGGTCACCTAACCATTCTGGCAATTCTTGCATTCCAAAACCATATAGTTTCAGCTCCCAAAGAGCAGTGAGATGTCAAATCTGATTCGGGAGAGGGAGCTCCCACTCTGCCTTCCCAATCAAGAGCAAATGATGAAGTGATTCATGAGATGCAGCTTCAAGTATTCCATCAACACCCTCCTTAAACGAAACAATATCCCATGAATCGTCACTACTAAAGGAAACAAACTCCTGCCGCCATAGATCCTCAACACCAAAGGTTAAATCTCTCAAGCTACAGAGTGTGTAAGTCTCTCTAAGTTTGCAGAATTTTGGAACACCACCAATTTGGTGAGACGAGGCATTTTATGCAGACAATCGATTATCAACTGCATATTCTTCACTCTCTTTATACCCTCTAGCTCCAAACACTCCAGCGACGGCCCCACCATTTCACATGGCAAATTCGTCAGCTCTCCACAGTATTGTATCAACAATTTCTGAAGTGAAGTTGAGCTTCCACTCGATGAACATGGTATCCTCTGCAAACTTGGGCAGCCCCATATATCCAACTTTTGGAGAGCATTGAGGGTGTGCAAACCATCTGGTAATTCTCTCAACTTGGTGCAATGTGAAATCTCTAATTCTGTGATATTTGGACTGTTGTAGAATAACCCATCTGGGAGTGTTTCCAATTCGTGTAATGCTACAATTGTGAGGATTTGAAGGCATGGAAATTGACTTGGAACACTCATCAACTCTTTGCAATATCTGATATCCAATTGTTTAAGGCAAGGAAATACCTCCAGTTTACATGCTTCACTTTGAACTCCACTAGCTAATTCCACTTCTGCCCAATCTCTCAATTTCGGCAGGTTTTTCAACTCCAGACGTTCGAGTGATGGAAACACCTTGTCGGAGAAGCGATTTTCGATGCCGTAAAATGAACAGCCTATGGATTTAACATTCCTTAGATTAGAAACATGGAGATATTTGAGATGGGGCAAATGTCCCATACATGGGATCTCTTCACATTCATAGCAACTTTCTTTCTAGTTTAATCTCAGTCAACTTAGCAAATTCTTTCCATTGGGGCCCATATTGTACTGCCATCATCAAAGTCCATCGAGCAAATCTTGTGCCTTTGAATCCAGAAATCTCTAATCTCTTCAAATTTGAATGAGGTTGGAGGCCTTCCAACACACTCTCATAATCTGTTTCGCCTCTTTTGGATTCACTCCACCTCAAGACTAACTCAACTATGTTAGTCTTCTGAAATATACATGCACCCTTAGCCTCCTCTCCATCTTTCACCTTTTCAAGACCATGAATCTCGAGTTTCCCTTTGAGAATTTTCAAGCTCCCGAGTTCTACTATTCGGTGGCCCTCCTTGTCCCCCACTTTGAAATACGGAATTGTTCGAAGAGAAGTTAACATTCCAAGCTCACTAGGTAATTCTGTATCATTTGGTACATAAAGATGTCTTAAGCTAATCAAGTGCTTTAACGTACTTGGCAGCTTAATTGGACGAGGTGAGGATACACGCAATGTCTGCAAGTGATAGAGTTCACCAACTGCATCTGATAAACTTTTAATACGACTTCCACAAATTTCAAGATATCTCAAATGCATTAGCTCACCGATTGAACTTGACAACTCTTCGATGATGATCGTTCAGGGCTAAAGCATGCAGGCTTTTCATGTGTGGAAACACAACATCTTCAGTTCTACCTTTGAAGAATAATGTGCGCAGATCTTTAGCTACGTGTTCTGATATAGGACTCGATGCATCTCCAATGTATCGAGATCCTAGAACAGAGCATGCTACATCATGAACTAGATCGTGCATGTGAAAGATACGTCCATTCCCAACTTGCAATAGACATCTCTGCACTAGAAGGCTGAGAAACTTGTTCCCTTCAGTCTCCGCATCATTTCTTTTATCAGATTGAATCAATCTTTCGGCCATCCATAGCTCTATTAATTCTTCCCCCTCAATATCACATCCCTTGGGGAAGATAGCACAATATGCCAAGCACCTCTTCAGTGATTGTGAAGGCAAATGATCATAGCTCAATTTCAGTATCTTCAAAATAGCATCTACTTCAACATGATCAGAAAGCCAATTCTCCTGAATTGAGAGCCACTCGTCTTCAGAATATTTACCACGCAGCACTCCTCCGACTACATTAGCAGCTAATGGCAAACCTTGACACCTTCTTGCAATATTTCTTCCAATAGTTTCAATCACTGATGGGACAACATCTCTCTCTCCGAAGGCTTTTGCTTTGATTATAGACCAGCAATTATCTTCTTGTAAGCCTCCTAATATATAAGCAGGAAGTGTTTCAACAATTGAAGCAACTTCTCTGTTTCTCGTCGTAACAATCACGCCGTTTCCCTTCATAGAAGTAACCCCGGATAAGGAATTTATAAAACCGTCCCACTTCTGCCTGTCTTGATACCATACATCATCGAGAACAAGAAGAAATGTTTTGGCTACCAAAGCATCTCGAAGCTTTCTCAAAAGAACCTCCCTGTTCTCAACTCCAACTTTCTCTGAGGTTAAAGCCTCGACCATTTTCTTGAAAAGTAAACTGGGATCAAAACTTGAGGAAACATAAACCCAAACACAAGTCCTAAAATGAGTTTGTATCTTTTCATGATGATAGACTTTCCGAGCCAATGTCGACTTCCCCAATCCACCCATTCCCACAATTGGAATAATAGACAAAACTTGTTCGTTTGGGACATTAGTTAGCTTCTCCACTATTCTCTTCAAATCATCGTCTCTCCCCAGAAAAACAGAATCGACGGTGTATGAATCAGTTTCCAAACTCACAGATGGGTCAGGATTACCAACTACAGGAGGAGTATTCACAATCACACCCCTAAGTATCATTTGGTGAATGCCGATATCATTTGCCTCTCGGTTAATAGAATCCAATTTAAGATTAATATCCCTAATTTTTTGACCTAGAATTAGAGGAGGGTCCTTAGAATAAGAACCTGAGAAGATGGACTTGAGCTTCTTCATGGCTCTGGTGTGGCCATGGATTTTGTTACGGAGAAGATGGTAGTCAAACTCATCGAGAGCGTTGTAAGCCTCGTAAGCTGCATCCTCAAGCTTCTCCACCCACTGTCTGACCAAACTGCTCCTGATTTGCGGGATCTCGGCGTCGTGCAAGGTTGCCGTGATCATGTGGAAATGGCTTCTTAGCTTCTCCACATCTTCGTTGAAATCTTTAAATTGCTTCAACTTTTCCATTGGAAGTGAGATGAGTAGGTCGAGCACTGGTTGAACGATGGTGCCCACCACAGCTCCAATCACAGCTTCCATGGTATCTGAATATGTGTGTTTTGTCAGTTTTGGGTATTTATTTGAGAGATGAACATAGGATGTTTTGGGGGAGTGGAGTGAGGATGAGTATGAAATCGATAAAAGCTTGTTTGAGCTCAATTTAATAAATATATCAAATAAATTTGAACATTCTTTAATGTTCGATAAAATTAATAGATTGACTCGAGCTCGATTAATAAAAATAAATAAAAATAAGTGTAAATTTATAAGTTATTCGAGCTCGGTTCATGCTCGGGCTCGACTTGATTGCTTGTAAAACAAGTTTGAACATATATTTTGAAATTTGATAATATTTCAAATAAGGTTGAATAACTTTTCGTTCGATTCGACTCAACACAATTCGATTCATTTGCATCTTGTATGAAACCAAAGTGAGTCGACTCATTTACACCCGTATGAAACCAAAGTGATTCCTCTAATCCTTTTATATTTGGGAGGAATGATTAATTTCCGTGGGAATGACTCCATTTTCTTTACAACACCAAATACTTAAAATCATTCTAATTCCTCCAAACATCTCTACCAAACACCTAAGAAAGCGGAGAAAGAATAAGGATGGCCATGATCGATTGGGCGAGTAATTGCTTTTCCTGCAATCTATGCAGTTCTTATATTTAAAATTTTAAATAAGGTAGTCATTTAACATGTAATAGAGAAAGACGATTTTCATTTCTATTACTTTGAACTTTTAGATGAATTGGTCATTTAACGAGAATTTTTTATTAAATGGGTGACGATGAGATTCGAACCCTAGACTTTTGCTAGGTCTTGGCTCTGATACAATATTAAATGATTACATCAGCTGAAAACTTAAATGACCTTAATTCGAACCCTAGACCTTTGCTAGGTCTTGACTCTGATACAATATTAAATGATTACATCATCTGAAAACTTAAATGACCTTAAACTTTTCATATAGGTGGTCATCTAACAATTAACAATGGTGAGAATAATGATTATAGAAAATTAAGGGTGATGTGCTATTTTAGTGTAACATAGTGTCTCTATTATTAATTCATGTGTTTGGATTGATGCGTTGTAAAAGAGAAAAAATATATCTTATAAAGGAAAGCATAAGGTAGAAGCAAATAATTGGATATTCTGCTCCTTCTACATGTTAATTATATAACTAAGTGATATAAAAAATAATACGCAAAAATTGCACATGAATCCTATTATGTTTTGCCGTCACATTTCATATTTACACTTCTTAGGTAGAACAAATGAACGACTAGTGAGAAGGAGAAAATATGTGAACGTTTTCCAAAGGCTTATAGTACTTGATAAGTAATGCATGAGAAATGATGCAAATTAGTTGCATTGATGACACTTGACACTTAAAAAAACAGAAAGCCTAAATACTATTACTAAGTGGAATTTCATTCCCTCTTTCATATCTCAGTTGATACAAAGCTGTAATGCAGAAAATGATGAGATACAAAATCCAGTGTGACGATCAACAAGTTGACGTACGCAATATGTAGCGGCTAGTCCCTACTTGCTTGAACCATTCGGGCATGGCATCAGGCCGTAGCAGAGGACATGCACGAACAAATAAGGTGGTGAGGCGTGCCATTGCTTCCATCGAGGCCAGACGCCTCAGGTTTTGGCAATGATTCAGACTTAATACCTGCAGAGATGACAGCTCTCCTATCCATTCAGGCAGTTGTTCTTTTCCAAAGTGAAATAGCTCCAACTTAGAAAGAGCAGTGAGATGTAGAAGTTGTTGAGGGAGATCCCAGTGTACAATTTTAATCAAGCATAATTTTTCAAGTGATTGAGATGCACTTTCCAATATCCACTCAACACTCTCCTTCTGCCCTTCACTATCAACCTCGATGGTTAAATATCTCAAGCTGCGGAAAGTAGAAGCCTCCCGGAATTTGCGAAATCTGGGAACGCCACCGATGTGCAATCTGGTGAGAAGGGGCATTTTATGCAGATAATCAATGATCGTTTGCATGTTCGTTACCCTCCTTATGCCACTCAACTTCAAGCGCTGGAGAGATGGAGCATGCGACTCTATCATTTCACTTGGAAAATTCATCAGCTCTCCACACTGCTCGATTCTCAGTGTACAGAGTGATGCTGAAGAATAGGTACAGGGTATCCTCTTCAGACTTTGGCAGTCCTGTATGTTCAACTCCCCGAGAGAATTGAGGGTGTGCAGACCATCAGGTAATTCTGTCAACTTGGGACATTCGGTTAAGTCCAATTCTGACAGCTTTGGGCTGTTGTAGAATAGCCTGATTGGGAGACTTTTCAACTCATCTAACCCCATTAGTCGGAGCTTTTTAAGGCATGTGAATTGACTTGGAAAACTCCTCAATTCTTCGCAATGTATGATATTCAGGCATTGAAGGCAAGGAAATACCTCTACTTGGTGTGGCATATCCACTTCTGACCAATCTCTTAGTTTCGGCAGGCCAAACAGCTCGAGTCATTCAAGTGCCGGAAATACCTTGGTGGAGAGACCGTTTTTAATGCCTTAGAATGAACATCCTATGGATTTCACATTCGACAAAAAAGCCAAACTCAGAGATTTGAGATGGGACAACTGCCCCATAGATGGGATTTCATCACATTCATGGCAACTCCTCAGTTCTATCTCCCTCAGTTTATCAAATCCTGGCCCATCAGGTGCAGCCATCTTCAAAGTCCATGAAGGAAATCTTGCCCCTTTGAATCCAACAATCTCTAATCTCTTCAAATTAGAATGAGGTTGGAGGCTTTCCAACACATTCTAGTAATCTGTTTCACCTTCTATAGATTCACTCCATCGCAACACCAACTCCTCTATGTCAGTCTTTTGAGATATACACGCACTCCTAGCCTCTTCCCCATCTTTCACCCTTTCACCTTTTCAAGACCAAGAATCTTGAGTTTCCCTTTGAGATTTCTCAAGGGACCAAGCTCTACAATTCTGTGGCCCTTCTTATACCCCACTTGGAAGTACAGAATTGTTCGAAGAGAAGTTAACTTTCCCATCACAGCAGGCAATTATGTATGATCATATATATAAAGATGTCTTAAGCTAATCAAGTACTTTAACGAACTTGGCAGCTCTCTCAAACAATATGATTTTGCACACAAAGTTTGCAAGTGATAGAGTTCACCAATTGTATCTGGCAAACATTTGATACCATAGCCGAAAATGTTAAGACATCTCAAATGCATTAGCTCACCGATCGAACTAGGTAACTCATCAGCATCAAAATCCTCCAAAGTCGAAGCATGCAGGCTTTTAAAGTGAGAGAACATGACATGATTTGAAATTGTACCTTGAAAGAATAAGGTACGAATAACATATTTTGCTTCACCTTTTGGGATAGGACCTGATGCATCTCCAATGTATCGATCTCCCGAAACAGAGTGTGCCACATCATGCACTAGATCATGCATCCTGCAATATGTGGACGGCCTATCCATAATTTCTTGCAGCAGAGAGCTCAACATGGACGGCCTACCCTCAATTTCTTGCAACAGAGAACTCTGCAGAAGAAGATTGAAGAAATTGTTTCCCAAAGTCTCCATATCATGGCTACTTCCTGGATCAGGTTGTAGAAATCCTTCTGCCATCCAAAGCTTTATTAGCATGTCCCTCTCAATTTCAGCACCTTTGGGGAAGACGGAACATTATGCAAAACACTTCTTGAGCGATGGAGAAGCCAAATTATCATAGCTCAATTTTAGTATGTTTTTTATATCATCTCCTTCAACATGATCAGAAAGCCATCTGTTTTGAATTGAGAGCCAGTCGTCTTCAGATTTCTCACTCATCAGCTACAGAAGGAAGAAGTGGAAAATGATATGATGCAGAAGCGACTAAATGAACTGGTATCTTTCTTGTCTTGATAAACCAAAAAATTTCTGACTTGCTCTTTATCTGTATTGATAAACCAAAAAATGATATGCTTTTAGTCTTTATAACCATGTTTTCACTTTCATTACTTGAGAGGGACACTAATAGTTGGATTAAAAAGGAACATTTAATTTGTTTGATACTTTAATTGGTTAAGTTTCGCCCTTTTATGCATATTGATTTAGGGGTTTCCATTTATCTATTCAATGCTTCCAACATTTTATCTGTTATCTCTCTTGAAGTATGGATTTAAGTGTCTCATTTTTCCTATTAATGGTTTCAAAGCATGATAAAGAATTACTTGTATATTTTTATCATAATAGTTCATAATTATGTTTATCAAATTCTTTGAAAAGCCAAATCATAAGATGATTCAATACAGTTTCTTTTGCTTTCCATCTGCAGCAGAAGAACCCGGTTCCTTCACTGAGAAAAGCTCTCAAGGACATTGCTATGGAAAAAGATGTTGCCGTTATTGCACGGGTTCTGAATAATTCTGCTTTTTTGCTTTTTTGCTACACATTTCAACCTTCCTCAATGCTCATCCTCTAATAAACCTTGATTTTGTGTAGGAGGTTCTTTCTACACAACTCGCACTTTGAAAAACGTATGAAGGAAGCAAAAGAAGAACAAATAGTAAGCCATTAGCCCTCTGATTCTATAAAAATCATTTGCTCCCGTTATCTTGCAACTATTTGTTCTACATTATCATCATACTCTTGCGTTAGGTTGAGGAGCATGCGGCTACATTAAGAGCAGAATTAAACTCATTGCAACAACAAGCAATGCATATTTCTTCAGGAGGCTTCACGGCAACAGGATATTTAGTCGATCAGATCCAAATCATGGAAAGAAGAACTGTCTAATTTGAGGTTCATGCTTGAGGTCAGATTTTCCTGAACTTCTTTTGCACGCTTATGGGATTTTCTTTATGATTGCATAAGACATTTTTGTAGAGCATCAACTCTTAGTAGAACAAGAAGAAATATTAAGACAACAAGAGCATCAACTCTTAGTAGAGCAGCAGGCCCATTCTTCTGCCCTTATTGTCCAGAAGAAAAGAGTACTTGGAAGAAAAACTTGTTTCTACCTCTAAAAGGACGTCTAAGTATTACAAGCTTTTTTAAAGGGTTTTCTAATTGAAGTGACTTTTAATCTTCTAGCATTTCATCTCGAGAATTAGTTTATTGAGAAACATATGTAAATCTATCACTTAATGAGTTGATTAGCGGATGTTGGAAACCGGAAAGTTTTATGAAGAATATTGTTGTCTTTGGTTTTTTATGTTTAAATTTCTTTGGATGTGGGAGTATCTTTTACTGTTGAGACTTCGCCTTTGGTTTCATGTCTAATAAATCTCTTTTGTTGTTTTCATTTTGCTGTCTGTAAAAGAGCTATAACAACAGTATCTCGCATAAATTATTCACATTTCCTACTGCAATCTGTAACTCTAGAAAATATAGACTATGCCATATCTAAGTTTTCACACTAACTGTTTACTAATAATGTTGAGCTATACCAAGGGTGGCCACTGACTATTAAAAATTTTGGTTTCTCATTTCATCAGGTTAAATCATCAAATTCCTGCTCTTCCTAACATTTTAACCAGCTACTAAATGTTATTCAGAGTGACCAACAAACTTTCCTGCAAAAGCTACAAAAATGTGGATGCTTTTCGGTATCAAGAAAAGGTACCTTTTGTGCCCCTTTAAAGACGGTAATTCTTTAACACATTGATCTATCTCTGAGGATAAAACTACCAATAAGTACATATTAACACTCATGATCAAGTATTAGTCCTAAACTCAAACAATTGCTATTTTCACATCAGCTGATATGTTGCAACTAATAGCTTGGCAGAATTGAAGTTTTGCTACCACAGAGTTTTCTTCCCTTTTTTGATTTGTTCTCTTAACTGTGAAAATATTTTTTTCCTGATGTCACATAGTGGCCATGCCAAAAGTTTAAATTTGGTTTGATCTTATGTTTGTTTACGCATTAAAAACAAACTCTTTAATATTGATACAAACAATCATGGACGTACCTGCTTGTGCATATAAAATTTGAACACCGCTTCCTTGTAACTATCCTTTTTATGGTTTTGATGACTTTTTATTTCACTACTTGCTACATGAATGCACCGGCACTTACAGGTTTGACTCTTGTTTCAATAAAAAAATAGTTGTCTTTTGTGGACATAAATCTGACCTTGCAGGTTAATGAATAATGCATCTGGTTCAACTCAAACCACAATGTTATCTGTAGCAGCTAGACAAAAGAAATTGCTACATCACATTTCCCGAACCTACTCAGAAACATCAATATAGATAGCATAGAAGATGCTCTTGAGCTCTATGGTTTATTTGCAATTTTCATAAACTAATAAGAATTAGAATGCAACTTCACAGTTTCTATTATTTTTTCTTATGCATAACACGATCTTACCTTCTTCTTTTTTTGTATACTAATCATCACAGTCATTTTCATTATTAATTTTTTGAGAAGCTAAATATTTTTAATAAATAGAGGGTCTCAATTGATAGGCTATGCAAGCATGTGAAGATTTTGCCGCCCCTTTCGACTTAATTAGACAAGGGAGCTGCTTGTTGACTGTTGTGTATTTCTGCTGGTTCACTATGGTTAGTTACAAATTTTAGTTGTGAAAATGTGTCATTTATTGTGTAATCATTATTGTGAGAATACATCGTGGTAAAGGTGATTTTGTATGAATTAGATTGTTAGTTTTCAATGAAAATGTGCATATCAACCCCTTGTCCAATATCTTTTATTAAGTGATTTTACAGATATCGGAGAACATTAAAGATGCAATTGTATATTTGGATTCTAGGAGTTTTGAGAGTTCCCAGTTTGTTAGGGCATTCCATTTGTTTCTGGAGCAAGGTGCACGGCGTTTGTGGCTAGCTTGGAGAATGTTTCTGCTATTGATGATGTGTACGTCATGCATAACCTGATTCATCTTTCTGTTCTTTTTATTTGTTTTGTATTAATAAGTTTCTCTTTTCATTTATAAGTCCGTGAGTATAGACATTCATAAAATGTGATTTAAGTTGGAAGGCATCCTTCGGAAAAACATCTACATTTAGAGTGGCGAATCATTTCTTATAGATTAAACTAGCAAACTCTTTGTTTATATATACTTGCATCTACACAATTTATTCTTTGGGAAATGAGGGAATGAGTTGGGACCAACTTGATAGTAGTTAATGATGTATTGAAGGCTTCCATGCGAGCATAATTCCAACAAGCTCAAAGGTCTAAGTTGGGGGTACTTGCATGATTTCTGGATGCCTTGTTAATATTGTGATGGCCTCTTAGCATGATAGGTCAGGGAGTTATTAATTATTCTCATAGCCATTGTTTTTTAGGTTCTCGACTTGAAGACAAATACTGATACTGTAAGGAAACAGGCACCGATATTTTAGATGCCAGCACAGCTTCAAAGTGTTCGCTGCATACAATTCAATCTAGAGGTGCCCACTTGTGTAATTGTTGGTGGTTTACTCTTTACTTTTTATCCTATTATGTGGATGGCCCAGTTTACTAAATAGATCTGATTAATAATCAGTCATTAATGTGTAATCTGATACATTATCTAATCTACTGATCTGGGCTAGCACCTCATGATGAGGTGTGCTACTTATCTAGTATTTTAGAAATGCCAACAACTTCATCTACTCTTTGAATTACCCAATTTGCCCTTACTTTTTCTTGCATCATACATCTATAAAAACAACTTTTTTTAATTAACTTGCCCACATACACTTCCAAAAACACGGGACTATTTATTCAGGATGGTTTTAGAACCGTGTACTGTGAGACTTTTTCATTAGATGGAATTAGAAATTAAAATGCATAACTCGAATGTAAACTTATACTGACATTGGCATGTTATGGCAGCCCCCCTGCCAGTTAATCATGTTCTGGAATTTGCTGTAAGATGAGAAAATGTAATAGCTAATTATTTCTCTGTTACACACTGATGAAACAACCATCAAACTTCAATGATATAATATTAAATCAAATCAACAGCAACATATGCTGACCAAGAATAGGTTTTCTTGCCATGCAGACATTTAAACAATTCAGATGGATAAACACAGGGAAAGAAATGAATTACAATGAGTAGAGTGTAAATATGCCTCCATTTTTACAGAGAAAACAGAACAGGAAAGAAAGAAAGTAGTGCTTATGGCATTCTATGAAGATATGCATTTCGTCTTGCTTTCGCGCGTTTTCGCTCCCTGCAGGAAGCCATAATATACATGAAAGAAACAGTACCAACAAGAGCTGGAAAATAGGATACAAAAAAAGCCTTCACAAAGTATTGGATGAACGAATCTTCTTCTTCCGATTCATGTGAAGCCGATTGTCGACTTCTTGTTTGATTTCTTTCCAATGGCGGCACATGGAGGAGAGGGTTACCTTCATAGCTGCTTTCGTCAAATGTACCAAATTGACCTACTCTATCGGGTGTTCTCCCTGATAAGTTATTATGAGCCACTGAGAAAACAGACAGGAAGGTCAACTGTGTCAGCTCAGGGGGGATTTGTCCAGATAACTTGTTGAATGAGAGATCCATGCTCTGTATTGCCTTCAAGTTCGATAGTGTTCTTGGGATAGACCCTGTTAAGTGGTTGTGAGACAAGTTCAGTGTGTGAATATCGGACAGGTAGCCGAGCTCCTCTGGGATATGACCCGTTAGTTCATTCTGAGAAAGATCGACACCAGACATGTAGTACAAAATACTTCCTCTATAGTTTTCAAACCTACTCTTCGACATGAACTCAATTTCCTCTTCCACATCACTTGTATAAAAACCCGCTGAGAGCATACGAAATGGACTGAGTTCAGTCTCGTATGAGTACGTACTGAAAGGCATATAAGCCTTCCACCCAAAGGATTGTCTTGCAAATACATCTTCAGTCAGCCTTTTGCTACCAAAGGGGATCTGATGCAAGCAAGATGGAACAGGCCCTGTAAACTTATTACAGGAAAGATCTAGCAAACTCATGTTCCTAAGGTGGCAAAGCTCAGAAGGAATGGAACCATTAAGGTCATTCTTTTTCAGAAGAAGAGCCCTCAGACTCGACAGCGAGCTTACCCAATCAGGGAGCTCCCCTGACAATTTATTCTCTCTTATATCCAAGTGACGAGGGAGGATGATCCATACAAAGTACGAGGTAAAGGTCCAGTAAAGTTATTTCCTTGCAGATGCAGATATTTCAGTGATGTTAGATTAGCACAAGAAGGGACGGAACCACTGAATTTGTTACGCGACAAGTCTACGAAGCTCAGTTGTTTGAGTTTGCAGAAACTAGACGGTATGGAACTCTCAAAAGAATTGTCAGACATGACAAGAGTAATCAATTCCGAAAAATTTCCCAACCAATAAGGCATTTCACCAGAGAGTGAATTGTTGCTTATGTCTAGCAACTGCAAGTTCAGGCTACCAAGAAGCGAAATCGGGAGCTCTCCTGAGAACTTATTATCATCCAAATACAAGCAGCGCAACTTTGTGAAGTTCAACTTCGCCGGAAGCAAAGGGCCTACCAGGGAGTTACTAGATAGCTTCAAAATACTCAAGGACACGCATCCGGTGACCAACTGTTCTGGTATTTCACCAAACAATTTGTTATTCGATAAGTCCAATGACTCCAATTCTTTCATGTCACCCAGAGAGGGAGGCACTGATCCATGGAACATGTTCAATGACATGTTAAGAAAGTGTAAATTAGGTAGGGCAGAACCAATGAAGTTTGGTAGCTCTTCTTGGATTTGGTTAGACGATACATCAAGCCAATACATATTCTGAGATCTTATATCTGGATGAAGAAAGAATGGGCCAGTAAGCAAATTGTGACTGAGAATTAGAAACTCTAGATTTGTACTATTTCGAAGAATCCAACTTGGGAGCTCTCCTGGGATGTTGTTGTGACTTAGGTTAACGAATCTCGTCATATTGATTCAAAAGAAAGCTAGCTGGGTATAGAACCTGTGGGCTCATTGAGCTTACAGTTTGACAAGGATAAGACCTTTAGCTGAAACGGGGAGTCCAACACGGATTTTCTGTGTCTACCACTAATTGATTATTATGGCTATCAAGTTTGAAGACTTCAAGTTTGGAGTTGGAACTAAGAGAACTAAACGAAAATAATCCTTCAAAGCGATTATAAGAAAGGGAGACCCACTCTAATGACTTTAGACTTGGAAAGAGATTAGATGGGATATTCCCAACCAAACTATTTTCAGAAAGTTCAAGGAACTTCAGAGACGTCAAATTGCTGAGACACGAAGGAATAACTCCTGTGAGACTGTTCTTGCTAAGATCAAGCTCTTTGAGGTTCCTTAACCTGCACAAGGCTGTAGGATCACGGCAACAAAGCATTCCATGTTAGAATATATATTTAGAATCATGCTCATTAACATTCACATCAGGATATGGTTCCTCAAGAAACAGGAAATGACACCACCCTATAAACAAAGTTCATTTTTGAGTTCATATGCATTATTGTTTTACCTTCTTGAGGTATTGAGCCAGAAAGTTTATTGAAGCTAAACGACAAGACCCTCAGATTTGTCAATGCACCAATGGATGTCGGGATTTCACCGGTTATTAGATTATTACCAATGTTCAACACTTCAAGAGCAGTCAAGGCTGTGAAATCTGCTATGAGAAAGAGGAGATGTCAAGAGGCTCATGATTGAGATAGTCTGACATTTAGGTTATAAATGTGATTAAATACCTTTGAAACTTGATAAATTGAATGTTAGTTGATTTGAACTAAAATCCAAATACTGTAACTTTGAACTTGAGATTGATGGAGTCTTATTTAGCTGGTTTAAACTCACATCCAAATACTGTATCTCTCTACTCGAGAATGGTGGAATCTCACTTAGCAGGTTGGCTGCCAAATCCAAAATCTGCAACTTGTTTGATCTTAGTTCTCCTTTAAAACCTTTCACAAAACAAGAAAAATATCTCAATTTATTTGAATTCTAAAAACTACTCCCTCCATCCCGAAAAACCCTTCACACTTCCTACATTTATCGTCTCATAACACCCTTCACAACCCAAAAAATGAAACAACTCTATATCCATAATCTCAAAAGTTACCTAAATTTCAAATTTGTCACCCTCACCCAACACACATACCATTATTTTATATTCATTACCAAAAAATTATACGATACCCTCCAAAGTCAATAAAATTGGTTTAAAATAACAACTTTCTTAAGCAACGTGGAACAGTAAACGTGAAGCGTTATCCAGAAGAGAGAGAGTACAATCTAAATTTTATCAATGTCTATCCTGGATCAAGGCAGCATTTGAATGCTCATTATGTTGGATTTTTTGTCAAAATAAAAGGAAGAATTTTTTCCTTTGATTTTTTGTCCCACATCGGGTAGGAGTGCAAAGGAGGAGGGGCTCCTTAGGCTATATAAGGAGGCCCCTAGTTTTGAAGTGAAGTGCACCAATCAAGTACACTTTAATCTTTGTATTTGATTCTAGTTAAAATTCCTTTCTTTGATTCTCGGTTGTGAGAATGGGAAGAAAGGTGAGAATTAGTCAAAGATTTGTAAGGGTGTAGGGATTGGGGTCGAGAGAGAGAAATTTTGTGTGATTGTAAAAATTTTTTACATAGTGGTATTTTCTCGGGTCCGTGGTTTTTCTCCGGTTTTGGAGTTTTCCACGTAAATTCTTGTGTTGTGCTTTTTATGTTCTTCTTTGTTTGTCCCTTAGGAATGAATGGGGATCTGCCTTATCCTAACAAGTGGTATCAGAGCCCGATTCGGGCGCTTATAAAGTTCTTAGTATGCTCTGTGGTTGCAGCATAGTCTGACCTTCCACATCAGAAAAGACTTTATGAGAGAAAGAGGGTTATTCATTAGGCTAAGGGTGGCATGAAAGAAGTGGGAAAAGCTGGTGGCACAAGGGGGTCAGAAGAACAGCCGGATGCGGTGACATCTCTTTTCTTGCGGTGAAATGCGCCGGACTGTGGCGACAGTGGCGTGGCAAGGGGTATGATTTGCGGGACAGCAGTTTTTGGCGGAGTTCTTGGACCTGCAGCAATGTGAATTGCTGGGACTCCTGGTAGTGGAGTTGGCTTAACAGTGGTATGGAGTTTTCCATGGATGTCGTCTCGAGGAGATTTGAAAGGAACGGATTTTCCGGTAATGACTAGTGGCGTGGGGAAGCGACGATTCAACGGGGAAGATGGCGATGTGGTACTTGGGCGTGGAGCCAACCGACAAGTGGGGAAAGCATCGTGAATTCCGGAGGTTAGAGTCGGCTTCAAGTAAGGACACTTTCAGCAGGAAAAGGGTTCGGGACAAACCTGGTGTAGCTCGGCGGAAAAATGCAGTGACGTCATGTCGGTACAGACGAGTTTTGCTCAAGGTGGAGCAATGGTGCGGTAATTGCGGTGGAGCAATGGCACGGTAATTGCTTACGGTGGAGCAATGGTGACGTTTCTGGTCAAGGAGGAGCTGTTGCGGCAACAGTTCTGAATGTTGAGTTAATATTATTGGGGATCCTTATGACATGTTCAGTTGTCATGGAAAAGGTGTAATAATATTAGCTGGTCCACAAGTTTGCACACGGACATTGACTTGGCAGGTGATGTAGGGTGTGTGGTGGATGTATATCGATGGCTGATGGACTTCCAGGGGTAGCCAAAAGCTGGAAGTAGCACCATAAATATCAGCAGGGTATTTTCGATATGTGCCGCAGAAAATTCTTAGAATGGTTTATTCTAAGTGGTCTACTCATATGGTGGAGTAGGATTCTCGGGATAGAGAATGATTGTCGGTGAAGACAATAAGTTTCTTTTATTTTGACAAGGTGGAGATTGTTGGATTTTTTGTCAAAATAAAATGAAGAATTTTTTCCTTTGGTTTTTTGTCCCACATCGGGTGGGAGTGCAAAGGAAGAGGGGCTCCTTAGGCTATATAAAGAGGCCCCTAGTTTTGAAGTGAAGTGCACCAATCAAATACACTTTAATCTTTGTATTTGATTCTAGTTAAAATTCCTTTCTTTGATTCTCGGTTTTGAGAATGGGAAGAAAGGTGAGAATTAGTCAAAGATTTGTAAGGGTGTAGGGATTGGGGTTGAGAGAGAGAAATTTGTGTGATTGTAAAAATTTTTCACATAGTGGTATTTTCTCGGGTGCGTGATTTTTCTCCGGTTTTGGAGTTTTCCATGTAAATTCTTGTGTTGTGCTTTTTATGTTCTTCTTTGTTTGTCCCTTAGGAATGAATGGGGATCTGCCTTATCCCAACACATTGTACACAAACGCATAATTGTTAATGGATTTCAAATCCACAGCCCTAATTCAACTTCATAATGAATGTATTCTCCAGATATCAAATCAGAGTAATTACCTCGCAATAAATTGTCCGCCAAGTTGAGATACTTCAATTCCTTAAAGGGGGAAAACAGAGACAAATTCAAACTCCATAAGGCAACGAATATCCCCGAGTACTATTGAGGTGGAGCCGAAGAACCCTCCTGTGATTCAAATCGCACTCTACATTTTCCCAATTGCAGCAATCCGATCCTCCTTCTCTCCAAGATGATAAGGCAGAGGCATCGCTGTGATTATTAAAGGCTACTTTCAGCTTCAGAAGCCCAATCCTCTCTTCCTCGATGCAGCCTGAAATTCCGTACTTCTGAAGCTCCATCGTTAAGAAAGCAAGCATCGTCCAGAGGATCCAGATTGAAAAGGAATCCGCCATGTGTGAGAATTAAGGGTTCTTCCATGAGCCATTGTTTTATACCTTGATAAAGCTGCAACGATGATGAAGTAGTTTTTAATTGCCTCCATTTTTGAAGGGAATGCCTCCTCATTTGTTTTCTTGTGTTAAAAAACTTCAAAAATATTCAGCAGCAGACACGAGGGTTGCAGGGTTCACATGAATTTAGTTTTCTGTGACGAATAAATAATATGGCACATATTTTATGCGTTTTATTATTTTATGCAATCAAACGATATCGTTTGACCGGAACAGAAAGAGTATATATTTTGCGAATATATACATATATTTCCCCCACCGGCCACCGGCACGTTCACTGCGATTTCTCCGGCGTTATATCCGTCACAGAAGCAGAAATCAAGCACTCTCAGTCTCACCAACATTATTGCTGGTCTGAATCCTTCATTCCATGGAGATATTCCCACTCCATCCCGTAATTAACAAAATTATTAAACTCCTTGTCACTAATTTAGACATTAAATGTGGTGGGTGTTATATAATTGATGTAATGTTAAACAGTTAAAGTATGTAATCAATCACTTCTGCATAATTACATTATTGCAAGGAGTTTTAATTGAGAATTCGGAGATGGATGGTTCGAGAATTTATGAAACTTCTAAGTATGGATGACTTTAAAATCTGAACTTTTGAATTTTTGAAAACAAAATCTAAATTTCAAATTACAAAACGTAATCTCGTTGAAGTCATAGAGATGTTAGTCAGGTCAATCATAATTTAATATGACCAACTTTATTAGGCTACAAGTTGATAATAAATTCGAGCTAATCGAATCTGTTTAATCATTCTTTAAAATATGAACATAACCCTATTTTTAATAGGCTAATTATAATATGCATCTGAGTGTATCATAAGATATAGTGCATCAATTTTAAAAAACGTATATAAATATAAATAAAAATATATATTCCCTTCGTCCCACCAAAGGGAAATGTTTGTTTTTTTCAAGTGAATTAAAGAGTATTATTATTTAATGTGTAATGGGTAGTTGTATTAGTGGGAGTGTGATGTCCATATTTTAATTATAGTTCCCATGTGTGTAAAAAAAGAAAATAAACTCTTTGGGTGAGACGCCTAAAATGGAAAAAAGTGATTATTTGGGTGAGACGGAGGGAGTATAATTATGAACAAAAATTTATATAATTTAATTGTTAATTTTTTAATAAAAATTGAGTATAAAAAAATATACAATTATTAAAAAATATGTATACACTATTGAATAAAAAGATACGCATTTGGATGTTAGTTTTTTTAATGAAAAACTTATAGTGAAAAAAAATATACAATTATTAAAAATATAAATACAAAATAGAATAATATGTATATAAAATAAAATAAAAAATTATACTGAGTGCATTTAATATCAATTCTTTTTCATAAGCCACGAGTTAAACGAGCCCGCCTACAAAATATACAATAAAAATTACGAAATAGTTATAAATACAAAATTAAAATTAAAATTATTTAATAATGTATAACACAATAAATACGAAATTAATTAATTGATTCTTTAAAATTTAAAATAAACTGAAATTAATGCGCAAATATTTTTTTATTAGAAAGTATTATCATTTTAGATGGAATTTGTGATAATAAATCTATTTATATTTTGTTTACAAATTATACTTCCTCCAACCAACATTTACATTTGTTTTTTCACAGAATTAAATGATACAATATTTTAATGTATATTAAGGTGTTAGAAATAAGGGAAAATATTTTATCCTCTAGGATATGTCAAATTTAATTTCAATCCTCAACTTCGGTAATTTCTCAAAAATGATCTTTCGGTGTCCTATTATAATTCTTTTTGTCCACTTTTGATCCTTTTTATCCACCATTGGTCCTTTTTTCGCCGAAAAATTTCTTGAAGTTGCCGGAAAAAAGGGACTAAAAGTGAACAAAAATGACTAAAATCGAACACTGAAGGAGCACTTTTGAGAAATGATCAAATTTGAGAACTGAAATTGAGTTTGGTCTATCCTAAATGACTAAAATTAATATTATCCCTTAGAAAGAGAAAATATTACAAAAAATATCACTTTCTTTTTATAAACAATCTAGTCAAAAAATCAACTAAATCACACACTTTATCCAATCTAATTATCCCTTCCTTTTCTTACATCATTATAATAAAAGGTTATTTCTTTAAACTCTGTGCTACTAAATATATTTTTGAAACTAAAGGGTTGTAATAATTTACTTTTATTAAATTTTGTGTACTTGCATAAATTTTTGGGATTGAGGGAGTATCAATTTCGATCCTCTAATTAACTTTGATATTTTAATTTTAATCATCAAAATTTTATTTTATCTTATCTCTCACTTGTTAGAAAGATAATTACTCCCTCCATCACGCAAAAATGTTTGTGCATTTCCATGTTTAGCATTTCATAAAAAAAAGTTTACATTTCCTTATATAGTAAATGAGACTCACACAAAAAAAATTAAATATTTTCATAGGCACACAACATTACATTAATACAACTACCCATTATATATTAATCCAAAAAAGAAAATGTAACTATTAGGATGAAACGTTCAAAAATGAAATATGTAAATATTAGGATGTGATGGAGGGAATATTATTTTCGTTTTTAGGGTATGCAAGTGTTCTTAAATCATATCAAAATATAAAATGTGCAAGTATTATGGGGAGGGAGTATTGACTTTAGTATACAAAAAGTACAATTAAATATATTAAATATTTTAGAAAAAGCAAAGACTTGTGTGAGATCGTTTTACATAAGAATTTACGTGAGACGGATAGAAAGTGAAACTTACGTGAGACGGATAGAAAATGATAATTTTTATAAAGAAAAATGATAGTAAATTAATGAAAAGTAATAATATCATTTCATGAACAATTAACGGTATAGATAAAAAGTGATAACATTTTATAGGGAAAGTAATAATATTTTATAATAAAAGTGATAACTATTTTAAAAAATAAAAAATGATCTCACGTGAAACGGTCTCACGCAAGACATATCCTTCAGAAAAATTGGACAATTCTAAAATGGATAAATTGGAATGGGCTTGGGCTGTAATACTGTTTTAACGTGGATCATTGTATAATTCGGCCTGTAATCATTCCGCCCAATTCGAGTCTTAACAAGTCAATCAAATCAACGGCTCAGATTCTATCTCACAATAGTAACCCACACACCCTGAAATTGAAAACCTGAAAACAAACGGGTGTGGATCTTCGTTGCCACCTTGATGTGACATGACACCAAACTCTTGAAAATCTCTCTTTTCTCTCCCCTCTTTCCTTCATTTCCTTTCTCTCTCAAACACGCAAAACAAACCATAGTCCAGCAGAAGTCAACTCTCTATATCCATGGCCATGGAAGCTGTGGTTGGAGCTGTGGTTGGTACCATCGTTCAACCAGTGCTTCACCTACTGATCTCACTTCCCATGGAAAAGTTCAATCAAATCGTAGATTTCAGCGACGACGTGGAGAAGCTAAGAAACCTATTAAGGGAAAGAGTTGAATTGTTTAATACTTAATCAGGTTACACTCTAACACGCCTCAACTCTCTATATCCATGGCCATGGAAGCTGTGGTTGGAGCTGTGGTTGGTACCATCGTTCAACCAGTGCTTCACCTACTGATCTCACTTCCCATGGAAAAGTTCAATCAAATCGTAGATTTCAGCGACGACGTGGAGAAGCTAAGAAACCTATTAAGGGAAAGAGTTGAATTGTTTAATACTTAATCAGGTTACACTCTAACACGCCTCCTCACATGCAGGCGGGGAATTTTTGCTTCAAAGCCTTGCATGTGGAATTTTCTCATAAATGGGTGGCGGTGAGGTTTGAACCCTGGACCTTTGTTAACCATGGGCTCTGATACCATGTTAAACGACCACCTCATCTAAAAGCTTAAGCTGGTAGAGAGTTGAATTGTTTAATACTTAATCAGGTTACACTCTAACAAAACCAACTCAACATGATCACACAGCAACTCTGCACGAGGCTGAGATGCAGCAAATAACGAGCAGCGTCGCCAAACAGTGGGTGAAGAAGCTCGAGGATGCGGCTTACGAAGCTTACAATGCTCTCGATGAGTTCGACTATCATCTTCTCCGTCAGAAGCGTAACGAAATCGACGGCCACAATTCAGCCATGAGGAAGCTCAAGTCTATCTTCTCAGGTTCTTATTCTAATGACCCTCGTCTAATGCTTGGTCGGAAAATTAAGCATGTTAATCAGAAGTTGGAATCTATTAATCGAGAAACAAGTGATATGGGCATTCATCAAATGATACTCAGGGGTGTAACTGTAAATGCCCCTCCTGGAGTTGTTGGTTATAACTCTGATTCATCTGCAACTTTGGAAACCGATTCATACACCTTGGATCCTGTTTTTCTAGGAAGAGATGATGATGTGATGAAAATAGTGGAGAAGCTGATCAATGATGGCCAAACTGAACAAGTTCTGTCCATCATTCCAATTGTCGGAATGGGTGGATTGGGGAAGTCAACGTTGGCTCAGGAAGTCTACCATCATGAAAAGATACAAGCTCGTTTTGGGACTCGTATTTGGGTTCATGTTTCACCAAAATCTTGTGAATATGTTTGAAATCGAACTTCAGTTTGATCTCACTCTCACACTCTATCTTCCTCGCTTTCACTCACGGTTTGAATCAAAACAAATATTGAAATGAAGAAAGAAGGAAGACAAGAATTATAGTGGTTCGATCATGTTGATCTACATCCACTTTCTAAAGGAGAAGAATTCACTATGATGATGATGATTACAAAACTTACAAGCACACTTATAGAAACCCTAATTCTTAATGCTTGAAAAACTGATGTGTAAAGATGATATGTTGAAGATGATGATCGATGCAAGTTTGCTGCTTCCTTTTATAGTTACTATGCATGCATAACTACCAGCAGGCTTCCCACGTGTTTTGCTAGTTGCATGCAGTTGTAATTGACCTAACAACAACTCAAGATTCTTGCCATGTCATCAATCTATCGGTTAATCCTTCACGCTGATCCAAACTGACATGCAGCATATTGGTTCGACTTGATGCCAGGTCGAACCTCTGATCGAACCGCAACAACTGAACATTCTGTTTTAGTTTAACATTTGGTTCGACCACGATACTTATGGTTCGACCAAACCTACTGGTCGAACCTAGGTCGAACCCTGCTATATTTTTGGATTCTCAACGGTTCGACCACGTCACTCATGGTTCGACCTTACCTTCTGGTCGAACCTTGGTGGAACCCTATCAAAATCACCATGCAAGCTTGTGCATGCATGATCTATACTTAACAAATCTCCACCTTAGACCATGCATCACCACAAGTAACACTTCTCCACCTTGCTGCAATTACAGGCTGCAGCCCACCATTCTTCCTCCATCTCTAGGAAATACCAATAAGACTCTTACACAATTCAAACTTTTGAATAGGTAGAGCCTTGGTAAACATATCAGCAGGGTTCTCAGCTGTCTTAATCCTTTTTACAGCAACTAGTTTCTCCTCTATCATATCTCTTATGAAATAGAGTCTCACATCAATGTGTTTAGTCCTTTCATGATATCCTTGATGCTTTGAGATGTACAGCACTTTGGTTATCACAAAACACTTCAATAGTGTCTTGCTGAACACCAAACTCTCCCAAAATTCCAACTAGCCAAACAACCTCCTTGATTGCTTCTATGAGAGCAACAAATTCTGCTTCTGTGGTAGAAAGAACTACAATGTTTTGATGTGTAGTCTTCCAACTTATTGCTGTACCAAACAAATTGAACACATAGCCTGTTATGGACTTCCTTGTATCAAGGTTTGCTGCATAATCAGCATCCACATAGCCTATAACAGCTCTGTCCCAAGTACTTTGTTTCTGAAACTTCAAACCAACTGATATAGTTCCCTTGATGTATCTGAGTGCCCATTTTACTGCATCCCAATGTATAGAGCCAGGATTGCTCATAAACCTACTGATCATACTCATAACATAAGTCAAATCTGGCCTGCAACATACCATTGCATACATCAGACTACCAACAGCACTTGCATATGGTATATTGCTCATTTCTGCCCTTTCCTTGTCTGTTTGAGGTCCTTGAGCTAATGACAGACTCAATTCTTGCTTAACTGATACTGAAACATCCTTACATAGATTCATGTTATACCTTTTGAGAACCTTATCCAAGTAAGACTCTTGAAACAATGTTAGATGACCAGCTGATCTGTCCCTTTCAATTTGCATGCCAAGTATCATTCTTGTTTCACCAAGATCTTTCATGTCAAACTCCTATCTCAAGGTATCCTTTACTGTATTAACTCCTCTCATATCCTTGCATGCTATCAAAATATCATCTACATACAGTAGTAGATTAGTGTAGCATCCATCCTTGTATCTTATGTATACACAGCTATCATACTTGCTTCTGACAAAACTATTTGATGTAATGTAATCATCAAACCTGAGGTACCATTGTCTTGGACTTTGCTTCAGTCCATATAATGATTTGAGCAGCAAACAAGCCTTTGAATCCGCACCTTTCAAGCTAACACCTTCAGGAATCTTCATGTAGATCTTTTCCTCTAAATTTCCAAATAGAAAAGTTGTAGTTACATCCATCTGATGTAACTCCAAATCAAATTGAGTAACCAATGACAACAGGATCCTTATTGAGCAATGTTTTACTACTGGTGAGAAGATCTCATTATAATCAACTCCTTCTTGCTGTGAAAAACCTCTTGCTACAAGTCTTGCCTTATACCTTATTCCTCCCTTTTTGTTTGTCACTGGTTTCTTCTTGTAAATCCACTTACAACTTACAAGCTTCTGATTTGTAGGCTTGTCAACAATTACCCAAGTATTGTTCCTCTTTAAAGACAGCAACTCCTCTTCCATTGCATCCAGCCACTTGGCACTGTCCTTTCCTGATATTGCCTCTAAATATGTTCTTGGCTCATAGATGTCAATGTCTGAAGCTACATAGAGAGCATATGACACAGTGTCAGCCTCTATGTATCTAACAGGTGTCCTGATTTGTCTCCTCAGCCTGTCTCTAACTAGTTGATAGCTGCTCAAAGTTCTTCTTTCACTTGAGCTAGATCCCACAACTCTCTCTTCTTCAGCATTTACTTCATGCTCATCATTATTCTCCTGACTCTGATCTTGCTGTACTGCTGTCTGATCATCATGCTCCACCTCAAATTCACACTTATCTGTAATGGTGGATTTCTCAGCACCTCTGTCAAACAATGGCATCTTATCTTCATTGAATGTTACATCTCTGCTAACAATAAACTTGTTAGTTTCATAACACCACAGTCTATAACCTTTTACCTCTTTTGGATAGCCAACAAGCACACACTTGATAGCCCTTGGATCAAGTTTATCTTGCTTCTGATGTGAGTACACCTGGCAACCTATCACCCTTAAATGACTGTAATCGGGTATCCTACCAGCCCATACTTGTTCATGTGGCTTAAATTTAAGAGCTGTACATGGAGATATGTTGATCAGGTAAGCTGCAGTTGAAACCAATTCTCCCCAGAAGCCTTTTGATAAGCCTCCACTACTCATCATGCATCTAACCCTTGCAAGAAGTGTCTGATTCATCCTTTCAGCCACTCCATTCTGTTGTGGAGTTCCTGGTACAGTTTTGTGCCTCTTAATACCCTTTTCTTGACAAAACTTGTTGAATTCATTTGACACAAACTCAAGTCCATTGTCTGTCCTTAAGCACTTAACCTTATCTCCTGTCTGAAGTTCTACCTCTGTCAACCAAACTTTAAAGACTGATAATGCTTCATCCTTGGTCTTCAAAATTCTTATCCATACCTTTCTTGAATAGTCATCAATGAATGATATGAAGTATCTTCCACTCCCAATAGTTGAGGTCTTGGAAGGCCCCCAAAGGTTAGAATGAATATATTCCAATCTGGCTTTGGTATTATGCTCAGCTGCACCAAATTTCAACCTCTTTGACTTGCCTAATATACAGGCTTCGCACTGATCTAACTTGCAGGTTGAACTGATCTCAAGCAGCTTCTGTCTTGCAAGTTCTTGCAAGCCTCTTTCACTTATGTGACCAAGCCTTCAATGCCAAACTTTAATACTACTATCATTCTTAGTTGTGTTAATCTGTCCAACCATCACAGAACCATTTAAGAAGTACAAATCAGACTTCTTAAATCCTTTAACAAATACTGACTTTCCTTTTGTGATAGTAAGTGTTTCTCCCTTTAGATGGCACTCATAACCTTGAGAAACTAACATTCCAAGAGATATTAGATTTCTTCTCAAACTTGGTACATATCTGACATTGGTTAATAATCTGATTTTCCCATCAAACATTTTAAGTTTGACAGAACATATTCCTTCAATCTTGCAGGTGTGATAATCACCTAGCATGACTGATCCTTCGTCTTGTGATCTTAATTCAGTAAACCAATCTTTTCTTGAAGTCATGTGAAATGTGCATCCTGAATCCATGACCCACTCTTCTGATACTGAACTAGAACACACTGACATAGCTTCAATGAAATCAGAATCTGAACCAACTTGATTAGTTGTTACCTGATTTGCATGAGGCCTCTTTTTCCTTCCTTTTTTAGCTATCTTCTTTGCTACCATTACTTTCCATTTGAAACACTACTTCTTGAAGTGTCCAGGCTTATTGCAATGAAAGCAATTATTTTTCTCTTCTTCTTCTGATGGAACACCTTGATTCTTTTCTGGCTTCCTTTTGTCAGCATTACTATTCTTGTTGTTATTCTTGTTCCACTGATTCTGTTTCTTTGATAATAAACCCTCTGCAACAGCCTGTTGATCTGGATTCTTCTTATGAAGAACCTTTGCCTTAACTGCCAGCAATACTTGCTCAAGTGTAATTGCTTCAGCATTAGCAAACAAGAGGGTATCTCTTAATCCTTTAAAGGACTTAGGAAGAGCTGACATGAGGATGACAGCTTTGTCTTCAGATGACAGAGCCACATCAATATTTTCAAGATCATCAATGATCTTGTTAAACTCATCTAATTGACCAATGATTGATTTATCTTCTGATACCTTGAAGGAATACAGTTTCTTCTTCATGTACAAACGGTTGGCCAAACTTTTAACCATGTATAGCTCCTCCAATTTCCTCCATACTCCTCTGGCAGTTGCTTCCTTTGAGATTTCCCTCAGAGCTTTGTCTCCAAGGCACAGAATCAGTGCACTTCTAGCCTTTGATTGTTGTTCTTGATCTGCTGCAAGTGCAACAGCATCAACTGCACCAGCTTGATTCTCAGGAAGCAGTTTGATTGCATCTGATAGACCTTGCTGGATTAAGATCGCCTCCATCTTCATCCTCCACAGACTGAAGTCTGCCTTCTCTGAAAACTTCTCAATGTCAAACTTAGTAGTCACCATCTGATCTTCTTCTCCACTGAACTTCTTCTTCTTCTTGGCTTTCCCACAGACGGCGCCAATTCTTGTGAATATGTTTGAAATCGAACTTCAGTTTGATCTCACTCTCACACTCTATCTTCCTTGCTTTCACTCACGGTTTGAATCAAAACAAATATTGAAAGGAAGAAAGAAGGAAGACAAGAATTATAGTGGTTCGATCATGTTGATCTACATCCACTTTCTAAAGGAGAAGAATTCACTATGATGATGATGATTACAAAACTTACAAGCACACTTATAGAAACCCTAATTCTTAATGCTTGAAAAACTGATGTGTGAAGATGATATGTTGAAGACGATGATCGATGCAAGTTTGCTGCCTCCTTTTATAGTTACTATACATGCATAACTACCAGCAGGCTTCCCACGTGTTTTGCTAGTTGCATGCGGTTGTAACTGACCTAACAACAACTCAAGAATCTTGCCATGTCATCAATCTATCGGTTAATCCTTCACGCTGATCCAAACTGACATGCAGCATATTGGTTCGACTTGATGCCAGGTCGAACCTCTGATCGAACCACAATAATTGAACATTCTGTTTCAGTTTAACATTTGATTCGACCACAACACTTATGGTTCGACCAAACCTACTGGTCGAACCTAGGTCGAACCCTGCTATGTTTTTGGATTCTCAACGGTTCGACCACATCACTCATGGTTCGACCTTACCTTCTGGTCGAACCTTGGTCGAACCCTATCAAAATCACCATGCAAGCTTGTGCATGCATGATTTATACTTAACACAAAATTTGATCCCTTTACTCCTTTCAAGAAAATCCTTGAGGCATTGACTTCAGAGAAGGTTGAAGTTGAGAACAGGGAGGTTCTTTTGAGTAGTCTTGCGCATGCTTTGTCTGCCAAAACATTTCTTCTGGTTCTTGATGACGTGTGGAATCAAGATCGGCAGAAGTGGGAATGGTTTATAAATTCCTTGTCTGGGATTACTTCTACTAAGGGAAACGGTGTCATTGTTACCACAAGATACAGAGAAGTTGCTTTAATCGTTGAAACACTTCCTACGTATGAATTAGAAAGCTTACCAGAATATAGTTGCTAGTCTATAATCAAAGCGAAAGCTTTTGGAGGAAGAGATATTATCCCTCCGGAGTTTAAAACCATTGGAAGAAATATTGCAAAAAGGTGTCGGGGTTTGCCATTAGCTGCCAACATAGTCATGGAGTGCTGCGTGGAAAATCTGAAGACGAGTGGCTGTCTATTCAAGAGAATTGGCTTTCCGATCATGTTGAAGGAGATGTTATTGCTAAGATACTGAAATTGAGCTTCGATAATCTGCCTTCTCCATCACTAAAGAAGTGCTTTGCATATTGCTCCATCTTTCCCAAAGGTGATCTCATCGAGAGGGAGAAATTAATAGAGCTATGGATGGCGGAAGGTTTTCTTCAGCATGATCTTCTTGGAAGTGATATGGAAACTGTGGGGGATAGATTTTTCAATCTTTTTGTGCAAAGATCTCTGTTGCAAGCTGTACATGGCTGCACTTATTATTACATCATGCATGATCTGGTACATGATGTAACTTGCTCCGTTTTAGGGACTCGATACATTGGAGATGCATCGAGGCCTATCCCGAAAGTCGTAGCTAAAGATGTGCGTACGTTATTCTACAAAGGTAGAGTTCAGGATGCCATGTTCCCATACATGAAAAGCCTACATGCTTTAACTCTGTAGGATGATGAGATTGAAGTACTGCCAAGTTCAATCGGTGAGTTAATGCATTTGAGATGTCTTAATATTTTCTGCTGTCGTATCAAATGTTTGCCGGATGCTATTGGTGAACTCTATAACCTACAGACATTGCGCATATTCTCAATGTGTTTGAGTAAGCTGCTAAGTACTTTAAAGTACTTGATAAGCTTAAGACATCTTTATATACCTAATTGTACAGAATTACCTGGTGACATGGGAATGTTAACTTCTCTTCGAACAATTGCATACTTCAAAGTGGGAGACAAGAAGGGCCATCACATTGTGGAGCTCGGGTGCTTGAAGAAACTTCAAGGCAAACTCGAGATTCGTGGTCTTGAAAAGATGAAAAATAGAGAAGAGGCTAAGAGTGCATGTATATTTCGGAAGACAAACATAGTTGAGTTTGTCTTGAGGTAGAATGAAACCAAAGAAGGTGAAACGCTTCATGAGAATGTGTTGGAAGGACTACAACCTCATTCAAATTTGAAGAGAATAGAGATTGATGGATTCAAAGGCTCAAGGTTTCCTCTATGGACTTTGAAGATGGCCATTCTATATGGGTTCCACTGGAAAGGATTCAATAAACTGAGGGAGATAAGACTAGAAAGTTGCTTTGAATGTGAAGAAATCCCATGTATGGGGCAGTTGCCCCATCTTAGATCTCTGTGTTTGTCTAATCTGAAGAATGTGAAATCCATAAGTTCTTCATTCTACGGCACTGAAAACTGTTCCTCTAACAAGGTGTTTCCAGCACTCGAACGATTCGAGTTAACAAACCTGCCAAAACTGAGAGATTGGCAAGAAGTGGAATTGTAAAGTGCAGAATGTCAAGTGGAGATATTTCCTTGCCTTGAATACTTGGATATCAAATATTGCAGTGAATTGAGAAGTGCACCAACTCAATTCCCATGCCTTAAAGAATTGTGTATTGAAGAGATGAATAGTGGGTCTCCTTTGGCAGATATTTGTAGGATCAAATGTAGGCCCTCTTGCAAAACTCACAATCAAGGGATTAGATGAACTGGAATACCTCACAGATGGACTATTCTACAACAATCCAAATCTCACAAAATTGTTGATCTCGAGCTGTCCCAAATTGAGGCAACTACCAGATGGTTTACACATCCTCAGCTCTCTCGAGAAGTTGAGCATACATGAGTCCCCAAGTCTGAAGTGCATACCATGTTCTTCGACTGAAAGCTCAACATCGCTCCGTAAACTGTCAATACAAGATTGCAGTGAGCTAATGAATGTGCCATGCGAGATGGTGGAGTCGTGTGCTACACTGCTTGAGTGTTTGGAGTTAAGGGGGATAAGGAATGTAACAAACATGCAAATGATCATTGATAGTCTGCATAAAATGCCTCGTCTCACCGAATTAGACATTCGTGGTGTTCCCAAATTTGGCAAATTCAGAGAGACTCCTTCCTTAGGTAGCTTGAGAGAGTTAACCATCGGTGTTGGCTATCCGTCGCGATGGGATTTGGATTGTTTTACAAGCGATGATTCGTGGGACGGTGTTTCGTTCAACGAAGGCGTGGATGGAATGTTGGAAGCTGCATGTCATGAATCACTTCAACACTTGCGCTTGGTTGTGAAGGAAGATTGGGAGCTCCCTCTCCCAACTCGTATTCAACATCTCACTTGTCTTAGCACGTTGGCTTTGGATGGTTTTGGAATACAAGAATTGCCTGAATGATTAGGGGGTCTCTCATCTCTGCAGTTACTATGTGTATGTGATTGCAAGAAGTTGGCCTCCCTTGAAGCAATAAGAGGCCTCACCAACTTGACCACCTTATACGTCGAATCTTGTCCGTTGCTCGAAGATGATGCCGTGCCCGAATGGTTTAAGGAAGTAGGGACTGGCCTCTACATATCGCGTCACACTGCATCTGTCGTATGACATTAATCGGTTCGATTTTCCTTGTATATATCATTTTCTTTGTCACTAAGTAGTTTGAGTTAGACAAGTACTCCCTCGTTCCGGTCAAGATGTGTCATTTACTTTTTGCACATTATGTAAAATGTGTAGATATATTAGAGAGCAAGGGCGTTTCCTCGTTGAAGGGTGGGGGGCTTTAGCCCCTCCAAACCCTGAGTTCTCCCCCTATACATAGTATTTTTAGTTAATAATAATGATTAATTAGGTTTTTTTAATAATAATAATTTTAATTCCTCAAACACTCTTCTATTAATTATTCTTGCACAATTAATCAAACACTTAATATTTTTCTTAGTGTGTGTATAGTATTTTAATTAATAATGATTAATTAGTTTTTATAATAATAATTTTAATTCCTCTAACATTCTTCTAATTATTCTTGCACAATTAATCAAACCTTATTACACATTAATAAAAAAACACCTACCACATTAATCAAACCTTATTACACATTCTCCTAATTATTCTTACACAATTAATTTCTCATATTGAATCAATAAAAATTATTGTCTCCACTTATTTTTTTAGTTATAAACATTGAAAAATATATCAAAATATCTCTAAAAATATTTTTATAGCAAGTTATGTTTTTATATTGCACTATTTTATATTCACATCCTCCCACAATTATCATCATATTCGCCACATAATAACTTGCACCACTTAAAAAATAATATCACACCTTAAAATACATTTTAATTTTAAAAATAATACTCCCACCTAATACATGTTACATACTTTACACTTTACTTTTAGAAAGACTAAGTTACTCTTAAAAAGTCAATAAAACTACTAAAAAAATTCTTATATTTATCAGAGCTTGTATAAAAAAAAATTAGTGTTTTTCTTAAAAAATCAATGAAGCTAGTAAAAAAATTCTCATAGTATGTATCAACCGTATCGATGCAAGTAAAATAAAAATTTAGCCCCCCTACAAAATTGGTCTAGCTCCGCTTCTCTTAGAGAGATGTGATGGGTAGTAGTGGGTCATTGGTGGGTTCTTTTTACTAAAGAGAAAAATTGTGCAATTTGAACGGGACGCTCAATATTGTAAAATGGTGCTATTTGGCGCGAGATGAAGGGAGTACGTAGGTTTTCTGCCTTCTAAGCTTCAGCAACGCAACTGCATGGGATACGGTTCGGATCTTCTGTTACATTTTGGTGTTAAATCTCCTGTTACAAACTGTTGAATGATTGATATGTAGGATAAACTATTCTATACTTTAACAATCAACCCTAAGGAAAAAGATTGAAAATTTCTCTCCACATACGTACGTGTAACTGGAGATGTAACTGTAGGCAATTAAATTTTATTGCCTAATAAATATAAATAAAATATATTAAATATTGATTAAATATTTATTTATTAAGGAATTTAAATAAATTAATTTCTAAAATAAGTAAATAAATAATTGATAATTAATATAATTATTAGAGCCCAAATCCAAGCCAGGTGGGCTCAAATTAAATTAAATTGGTCAAATCCAAGCCAGGTGGGCTCAAATTAAATTAAATTGGTCAAATCCAAGCCAAATGAGCTCAATTTAAATTAAATTGGTCAAATCCAAGCCAAATGGGCTCAATTTAAATTAATTGGGTTTAATCCAAGGCAAGTGGGCCTGATTTAAGTCAACAAGTCCAGCAAGTTAAATCCAGCAGACCTAATTAAATTAAATAGGTCCAAATCAAACCAAGAATGCCTAATTAAATTAAATAGGCCCAAGTCAAAGCCTAATTAAATTAAATAGACCCAAGTCAAAGCCTAATTAAATTAAATAGGCCCAAGTCAAATCCAGCAGGCTTATTTAAATTAAATAGACCCGTATCCAGTCCAGCAGGCTTAATTAAAGGAAGAAGCCCAACATATCTTTTCGAAGGAGAAAATATCTCTCAGGTGGTTATTTTCTCCACCTATAAATAAGGGCCTTCAGTCCTCATTCAAGACACATTCGAGCACCCGAAGACAAGACGCTCTTGAAGAAATCAAGAACACTCAAAGACCTTCGAATCTTCAAGCTCAAGACCTTCGAGGATCTTCAAATCTTCGAATCTTCAAGCTCAAGAACACTCGAGGATCTTCAAATCTTCGAATCTTCAAGCTCGAGACCTTCGAGGATCTTCAAATCTTCGAATCTTCAAGCTCCAGATCTTCAAATCTTCAAAGCTTCAAATCGAAGGCTTCAAGCCAGTCTTCAAGCAGTTTCAAAGTAACTTCAAGTCAAGAACTGCTTCCGATCAAGGATCAAGGTGCTAAGCCTCTCCGATCCGGCGTTCTTCATCCAGTAAAAATCGTAAGGTCAACGATGTTCTACCAAATCGAACGACGTTCTTCACAACAAATCTTCAAGTCAACGTTCAATCCGAACAAAGGCTAGACGCCTCCGGATAAGCGTTTTCAAGTTTTAAGCCCCGAACCCGAGCTCGGACAAGCTTTATCCAAAGATCCGACTCAGAAATTTGGTAAAAGTCAAGAAAGTCAACTCAAGAGAGGAATCAGAGGATAAATAGAAGCTGTTCACTAAAATTCTCAAGTTCAATCCATATCGGATTTTCATTGTAATTTCTTTTGTGTTTATTATTTAATAAATACAAATTTTGTTGTTACAAATTTTGGCACGCCCAGTGGGACCGTTTCTACCTCTCATCTCCTCTTCGAGCAAAGTAAGATGGTTCCGCTAAGAGTCAAAGTCAACAGATCAGCTTCTGTCTTCAAGTCTTCAGAATTACAAGTGGAAGACGTTAATGTGACAACTAGAAGCATGTCAAAGATGGCACGATCTGAAGCCTCTTCAGAGATAAATTCTTCAGTTGGAGTTACCTCTGGAGTGATACCATATGATGATAAAGATGAGAAAAACGACTCAGCTAACTCAACCCCTATACTTGAAGAAAGCTCATCGTCTGATTCATCCATAGCCTCGACAATGACAATAAACACTTCGTCTGTCGAAGAACAGTTGGCAAGCTTAACTGAATCCGTTGCTGCACTTGCCAAACAGAACCAAGAGCAAAATACTTTGATTTTCAAACTGATGGAGAAAATGGCTGGTGCTGAAACTAGCCATGCGAACGAAAAGCAAGAAGAAGATGCTGAAAATGAAGTAGATGAGTCTGCGAAGCGTCAGTCGATGGGGAAAAGGGTGATTGAAGAAGAATTGAACATCTCCCATGATAGAATGGTTCCTATCAGCCAGCTAAAAAGCATTATACTTGGCACAATGAAGGACCAATTCGAAGAGAGCTCTAAACCTTCATTCGCTTATGCTAAGCCTTATACTAGGAGGGTTGGCAACTTGAGGATGCCACCTAACTATCAACCCCCCAAGTTCCAACAGTTTGATGGCAAAGGTAATCCAAGGCAACATATAGCACATTTCATAGAAACGTGCAATGATGCTGGCACTCACGGAGATCATATGGTGAGACAATTCGTTCGCTCTCTGAAGGGAAATGCTTTTGAATGGTACACCGACTTGGAGGCTGATTCTATGGACAGTTGGGATCAGATGGAATATCAATTCCTTAACCGTTTCTATAGTACTAGGAGGACGGTTAGCATGATAGAGTTGACGAACACCCGTCAGTTAAAAGAAGAGCCAGTAATTGAGTACATTAATCGATGGAGAAATTTGAGCCTAAACTGTAAAGATCGATTGTCTGAAGTTTCTGGCATTGAGATGTGCACAGCAGGAATGCAATGGAACCTTCGTTACATACTTCAAGGGATTAAGCCTAAAACCTTTGAAGACTTGGCCACAAGAGCTCACGACATGGAGCTAAGTATGGGGATAAGTGGAGTTGTAGAACCACCGATTCCTGGTTCCTACAAGTATAAAGAAAAGCAAGAGGCAAGGAAAGGGGGCAAACCCTACAATAAATCTTCCGAAAAAGGGTCTATGGCAACCAATGCATCAACTGTTAAGTTCCGAAGGAATGAGAATGAAAAAGATGATAAAGTGAAGAATGAGTCTCAAGAAAGGGGGCAAAGAAGATTGACCTTGAAAGAAATGCAAGAAAGGAAGTACCCATTCCTTGATTCGGATGTCCCAGGCATACTCGATGATCTACTCAAAGATAAACTTATCGAGCTTCCTGAAATGAAGCGACCAGAAGAAGCGGGACAAACGGACAATCCGAAATACTGCAAGTATCATAGACTGGTGGGACATTCTATCAAAGATTGCTTTGTCTTTAAAGACAAAGTTATGCGATTGGTTGAGCAAGGGAAGATCTTTCTAGATGAAGATGCAACTGCAAACTCTACTTCTGCAGATGGTGGAAATAATTATTCATGCCATATGGCAGGCGAAGCTGTTGTGCCTAAAGTTGAAAGCAAGGCCCATGCTATGAAGATTACCTTCACTGAGGAAGACTTACTGCTCGGTTCACAATCTCACAACCGACCCTTGTTCGTAGCTGGTTGCACTCAAGAGCAAAGGGTGAATCGAATACTGATTGATGGAGGTTCAGCGGTCAATATCCTACCTCTAATAACATTGAAAAAATTAGGGATTTCAACAGATGAACTTGGCAGTAGCCGATTAACGATTCATGGGTTCAATCAAGAGGGCCAGAGAACACTTGGTACGATAGTCATGAACTTGATAATAGATGAGATGGCCTCAACAGTTCTGTTTCATGTCATTGATGCTAAAACATCATACAACATGCTCTTGGGGCGCCCATGGTTGCATGAAAATGGAGTGATTCCTTCTACGCTGCATCAGTGCTTCAAATACTGCGATAGAGGTAACATAAAAAAGGTACTCGGTGATGAAAAGCCATTTACAGAAGCAGAGTCATACTTCGCAGACGCTAGATATTTCCTGAAAAGTATCAAGGCCGATAAGCAGGAAGGAACTTCATCACAAGATAAAGGTGATGATAAACAAGAAAAAGAGAATGCAGATGATGTTTCATCCACACATTCTAATAAAAGTAAACAGTTGATCAAAACTGTAGAAGGGTTGACACTACCCCTGACTAAGGTTGACGCTGAGAGGCCCTCTCCCCCTCCACTCAAAGGATTCACTCGCCCAACTCAAGCGGCTAAAACTGAGCACGGAGATGTATTTGAGGCGGCGGTTTCCAAATCGTATAGCCCACAAGCTTACAAACTTCTTGTGAAAGCTGGTTATGACCCTCAAGAAAAAGGTGCGGCAAATGAACTGTCTCATAAGACTCCTAGTAGAACCACCCAAGAGAAATTAAAGAGTAATGGCCGTACTTCCAAGTATACTAGAACAGGTATAGGATATGTTCCGCAAAAACCTGTTCGCATTGCGATAAAGAGGGCAAACACAAACTACATCACTGAAGATGAAATTCTCTCTGAAGAAGAGGAGTCTCATGAGGAAGATAGAAAGACAGAAAGAATCTCAGTATTCGAGAGACTCAAACCAGCTGGAGCTAAAAGGACCACTAAGTTCCCGAGTTTCCCAAAGATACATAGTCGGATCCCATCTCGCATGAAAAGACGACATTTCCTGACTATATCATGTGGCACAATGTTGAAAGCTAAGAAACGAACAATAATCTTCACCCGAACATTGTGCCAGTAAGGAAGGCAAACGGACAGCTTAGAGTGTGTGTTGACTTCCGGGATTTGAACTTGGCATGCCCAAAAGATGACTTTCCATTGCCAATTACTGAGCTCATGATTGATGCAACAACTGGCCATGAAGTCCTTTCATTTATGGACGGATCGTCTGGTTATAATCAAATTAGCCTGGCCCCAGAAGACCAAGAGAAAACAGCCTTCCGCACTCCTAAAGGAATATATTGCTACAATGTTATGCCATTTGGCTTGAAGAATGCCGGTGCCACTTATCAACGAGCCATGCAAAAGATATTTGATGACATGCTCCATAAGAATGTCGAATGCTATGTTGATGACATCGTGGTGAAATCAAAGAAGAAAAAGGATCATCTCCAAGATTTAAGACAAATATTTGAGCGTCTTAGAAAATTCCAACTCAAGATGAATCCACTTAAATGCGCATTTGGAGTTTCTTCTGGAAAGTTCCTTGGATTCATTGTCCGACACCGTGGTATTGAAATTGACAGAGCAAAGATTGATGCAATTATGAAGATGCAGGTACCCCAAAACATACATGAGCTCAAGAGTTTGCAAGGTAAGCTGGCATACTTAAGAAGATTCATATCAAATTTGGCCGGCCGATGCCAACCATTCAGCCATCTTATGAAAAAGGGCAGCCCATTTGAATGGGATGAATCTTGCACTAATGCCTTTAACAGTATTAAATCATATTTGATGAAGCCGCCAGTATTGGTTGCTCCAATAGCCGGACGTCCATTGATTCTCTACATATCTGCTCAAGAAAGATCAGTTGGAGCCCTGCTTGCACAAAATAATGATGAGGGAAAGGAGTGTGCCTTGTACTATTTGAGTAGGACGATGACCCCAAATGAGTTAAAATACTCACCAATTGAAAAGATATGTCTTTCTCTCATCTTTGCAATTCAGAAATTAAGACACTACTTTCAAGCTCATACTGTTTACTTGGTCTCAAGGGCTAACCCATTAAAGTTCGTTATATCAAAGCCGGTGCTCTCTGATAGGCTTGCAAGGTGGTATCTTCAATTGCAGCAATTTGAAATTATCTATGTCCCTCAAAAAGCGGTGAAAGGGCAAGTACTGGCAGATTTCTTGGCTGATCATCCCGTGCCTGCTGAATGGGAGTTGTCTAATGATCTCCCTGATGAAGATATATTGACTATTGAAATCAGTCCTCCCTGGAAGATGTATTTCGATGGAGCAGCTCACAGAGAAGGTGCCGGCGCTGGAGTAGTATTTGTGACCTCAGATGGAGAAGTCCTGCCATACTCATTCAGTCTAACTGAAAATTGCTCGAACAATGTAGCTGAGTATCAAGCTCTTATACTTGGTCTGGAAATGGCAGTAGATGTAAAACAGCGACACCTTAAGGTATATGGAGATTCGTTGTTAATAATCAACCAACTGTTTGGTTTATATGAGGTTAAGAAACCCGAGCTACGTCCGTATTATGACTATGCTCAAAGGCTTATAAATTGGCTTGGAGATGTAGAGATTGAACATCTTCCAAGGAGCAAGAACAAACAAGCCGATGCTTTGGCAAAGCTAGCATCAACCATAGCAATGCCTGAAGCACATTTCCAAGTTCCGATCTGCAAAAGTTGGGTGGTACCTCCCTTCTTCGAAAAGGAAGATAATGAAGAAGTTGGGTATTGTGCCATAGAAGTGTTCGATATTGGGAAGGAAGATTGGCGACAACCGTTCGTGGATTACTTGAAGTATGATAAGCTCCCCAATGATCCACACCTAAGGATTGATGTTCGGCGTAGAGCACCGCGATTCTTCTATTACAAAGATATACTTTATAGAAGATCGTTTGATGGTATTCTCTTAAGATGCTTAAGTGATGAAGAAGCTCTTCAAACTATGGAGGAAGCTCATTCTGGAATATGTGGCGCCCACCAGTCTGGACCCAAGTTACATTTCAGAATCAAGAGGATGGGATATTACTGGCCTTCTATGGTGAAGGATTGCATAGATTATGCACAAAAATGTCAGCCATGCCAGTTTCATGCAAATCTCATTCATCAGCCTCCCGAGCCATTACATCCAACAGTTTCTTCGTGGCCATTTGATGCATGGGGCTTAGATGTGGTGGGGCCATTAACGAAGTCTTCCGGAGGTCATCTTTATATTCTGGCTGCCACTGATTACTTTTCTAAGTGGGCGGAAGTTGTATCCTTGAAAGAAGTGAAGAAAGAAAATGTGGCTGATTTCATCCGCATCAACATCATATATAGATATGGAGTGCCTCGATACATCATCACGGATAATGGGAGGCCGTTCAGTAACTCTTTGATTGATAGGCTTTGTGAGAAGTTTGACTTCAAGCAAAGGAAATCTTCTATGTACAATGCAGCAGCTAACGGGCTCGCTGAAGCCTTCAACAAAACACTGTGTAACCTATTAAAGAAGGTGGTCTCCAAGTCAAAACGAGACTGGCATGAAAGGATTCATGAAGCTTTATGGGCGTATCGAACTACTTATAGAACGCCTGCTCAAGCTACTCCGTATTCTCTAGTGTATGGGGTTGAAGCTGTTGTGCCCCTTGAAAAGCAAATTCCATCTTTGAGGATAGCTATTCAAGAAGGTTTAACTGAAGAAGAGAACGCACGACTGCGTCTCGAAGAATTAGAGGCACTTGATGAAAAGAGGTTGGAAGCACAACAGAGACTTGAGTGCTATCAAGCTCGCCTCTCCAGAACATTTAACAAGAAAGTGAAGATACGTTCCTTTCAAGTCGGAGACTTAGTCCTTGCTGTGAGAAGACCTATTGTCATCACTCACCGAGTGGGAAATAAATTCTTGCCCAAGTGGGATGGCCCACATGTTGTGAAAGAAGTATATACAAATGGTGCATACAAGTTGATATCTGAAGATGGAGTGGGAATTGGCCCCATAAATGGCAAATTCCTGAAACGCTACTACGCGTAATCCAGTCAAACCTACGTATGAGCCTAAACTGCATGTTACTCCTGGTCCGCACGAGTATAAACTGTGTATGACAAACTCCTGGTCCGCACGAGTATAAACTGTGTACGACACCCACCAAAGGTAATTATACGTGGCTAAACTATTAATTCACCCCACTCAGGTATTTTAAGTGGTTAAAGCATTAAATACCCTACTTTGTCTAAAGTGGTTAAAGAATAGTCACTCCTGGCCCGCACGAGTATAAACTGTGTACGTCACCCCCCATTCAAACCAAATTATGTTCTTTTGAACTACGTTATGACTTGATCCTCTGTAAAGAGGTACGTAGGCAGCTTAGCACTTTGTTAAGTTCAGTCATATCTTTGGTTTATCACATCAAGTTTATGAGACAAGCAATAAATCGAAGTATGAAGGCAATATAAGTAAGCGACAGTGAAGGAAATGAACTTTATTGGTAATTAAATGTTCAAAGCATAGTAGGGAAAACAGGCAAGTATGAGTAAAAAAGAAGAAGCCCTACACTAAACAAAAAAGTTATCAGAAAGTATGCTTCGTAATTCAGCCTTCAGAGCTGCTTTCTCGTTCTCAGATGAATACTCCTTTAATGAGGTCACTGTATCAAGTGCAAAGATATTTTCCTCTATGAGGTCAATTTCTTTCTTAGCACGGTAAATGGTTTGTTTGAGTTGATCAGCTGCTTCACATAAAGTCTTCTCTTTCTTCAGGGTGGCCAACTCGTTGCCTATCAACTCTAATTCTTCCCAGGTTGTCTTTAGTTTTTGTATCTCCATCGTATGGGTGTCCTTATAGCTTTGGAGACGACCTTTGATGTCGGCTGAGACTTTTACGTAATCTCCCTTGGAGGCCGCTTGATCAGACTTCGATCTTGCAGCAGTATAAGCATCAGCCTTATCAAATAAAGGAGTCAAGGCTTCTTCTAATGTAGAGCAATCGATGTTAAGTACTTTCACTTCCCCTATCAGGTTGAAGACTCCTTCCCTTAGAGATGATAAATATTCGATAGGAGTCCGTTGGAGCTTGTTTCTGATACGGCTCCAGGCTTTCTGGGCAAATTGCTCTTTGAGACTTCGAGCTTCTTTCTTGAATTTAAATTCTGTTACTGCTGGGCATGCTTTCAAAGAGGAATCCATTCCTGTGTTAGAAGCATCACTCTTGGTAGAACCGTCGCCCTCAGAGTCTGAAGAGAAGCCTGAGACCTAATTGAAAAAATATATTTAGATAGAAAAGGAAAGATGATAAAAAAAGCTAAAGACAAAAAAAAGGGGGCAACCTCGTTGGCCAAGTCTTGTGAAGCGATAGCAGAAATTAATTCTTTTCCTTCATTGGCCTTAGGAGGGGAAGTTGGGTTAGAAATCCTCTGCGCAATCTAAAGTAGTAAAAAGAGCCTTGTAAAAAAAAAAGGGAAAATAAAAAAAAAGAAGAGAATTGGGAGAGTAAAGGGAACCTCATCATCTTGCTTTTCAGTGGAGGCAGTGGGCTTCTTCCTCTTCCAATGTTGATCCCTGGATGCGCTGCAATCCTCCACAGATTGACCTTTCTTTCTTTTATGCGCCATAGGTTTTACCATATCATGCACCGGAGAAATACCTTGGACGTCTTGGTGATTTTCATTAAGATCATCTATGATGTCCACTTCTTCCTCTATAGGGGTTGATACTGGGGTAATCAGGTCTTTAACATGATCAGATAAGTAAGTGCCATGAACATGCTTCCACCACTCCTTATATTCAGACGTGGAGTAATTTTTAGGAGCTGAGGCTGCACCGGGAAAATAAGCTTCAGATTTGGAGTTACATGTAGTGGAATGACACCAGTAATCAAATCCTTCTTCTAAAGAGGCCTTGCGGAGGTTTGTTCTAAGCATGTTAGGAACATCTTGCAGAAAACCAAATTGACGAGCAAATCTATGAGGAGAATATGGCTCCATTATATAATGACCACCTTGCCTCAATGTAAGATAGCTGGTACGAAGAGCTACAAGATGGGTCCAACTAGTCCAGTCATTATTCCCGTCATCCACATAATAAACGGCTACATCTTTGGAAAAAATGTTGCAAGTCCACGAAGCATTATCAGCTGTTTGAATTCGTTTACGAGCCTCCTCAGGATTAAAATATTTTGCACCTTGCTCACCAGAATAAGTTACCATGCGAGGATAAGACAATTTGCTACCAATCGGAAAGTGAGTCTTGAAATAATGAGCTAACCAAGCATGAACAAAGTGAACGGGAAATGTTGATTTGACTTCAGATGGATTTGATGAATTTGAGATTTTGTTCAAACCACGATAGATGCTTGTCAGTACGGGAATTGCAAGGCCCACCTTTTTTCCTGCAGCCATTAAGCTCGCCGCTTTAAAAGTACTTGGCCGTATCAAGTTTACTTCATTACTCGGAAGTACAAAAATGCAGAGCCAGCATGCTAAATAAGCAGCGAGATATGTCTCTTCTTGGTTTGTTGGCGCAATTCCCATTTTTCTGAATTGATTCAATTCAGCAGATGTCCAGGAACGGTGATTTGGGATGATGCCGGTTGGATTGTAAGTTTTTTTGGGCCGATTAGTTGATCTTTTCTCAACACGCATAGGAGGCGCAGGGTATGTTACAGTCTTTTTAGACCAAAAATTTACCCATTGATCAATCGTCACACCTTTCTTATTAGTATCCTTGCAGAGCAAGTGATAAGCACCAAGTAGATGTCTACAGCTGCGCGGAATACATGGCTCATTATTTGTGGAGAACAGTTCTGTTAGGCTCGTCACTGCTTCATCATATAGGTGGCCAGCTAGAGGCAACCCCATCAAGTTGTACAAGTCCCACAAAGAAATAGACATCTCCCCATGTTTCGTGAGTAAAGTATTGGTGGAAGGACACCAAGCCTCGCAAAAAGCTTTGATAATTTCACAGTTATAATCATAAGTAAAGAGAGACGCGAAGACAGCATCATATAGCTTGAGGCTTTTAAGAAGAGATCGACATCGACTTAGTACATCCTCAGTCCATTCCCAGTACCCTTTGGTATAGCGGAAGTCTCCAAGAAATTTAATCGGCTCTCCCCAAGTTATTTTACCTTTCCCTTCCAAGATGCGTCATCCCAAGGAGGGTAGGGGTTCAAAGCTAGGGTGTGGCTCGATATCAGCTCCTTTCAAAGTCCAGGTTATGTTAGTCTTCCCCAGAGTGAGCTCATGAGACCAACATTCAAGGTAGAAGTCATTCTTAAGATTAGAAGGAACTACAGCATGGTTCCCTAGCAGAGATTTCTCGACTAAAAGACGAGTCCCTTTATTCAAAGGTTGACGCTCGTCATCAAGTATTAGCAAGTAGTTTGAGCCTGACTGTCCTGTGATATTTCTGAAGAAAACCATGCCGAAGAGTAGATAAGAAGCTGCAAAACAAGTGAAGGAATGTTAGAAGACCCAAAATAGGCATGAAATAATTTAAAGTTCCTGAATTTAAATTAATTGAGAAGCCCAAGATAAATTTATGGGTCAATTAATTATTAAAATTCAAAAGCCCAGGAAATAAGGAGTTAATTGAAAGCCCAAGATACTACACAGTTGGAAGTCCAAAACTGTTAATAGTGGGCTCAAGTTAAGTAACATGTTGAATCCATTCACTTGGTCAAAATTGAGAGAATTAGGTCAAAATTGAAGGGCTTAAACCAATTCTCCCCAAGTTGGCGAGAATTGTTTCTTCCAGAAGGCGAATGCCGACCCGACAGTGCCCCATCAGCCGCCGGTTCATCGGTCGCCGGGCCATCGAGCGCGCTGCTGCCGCCGGGATCGGGTTCCAGCCATTGCTGCCACCAGTCAGCCTAGCCGCCAGCACCACTGAAAGCCGTCTTCTCCGCAGCTGCCGCCGAGAGCAGTGGGCAGCCGCCACTGAAATTCGCAGTGAGCAGCTATCGAAACTGCCGTGACGCACCACCAACAAAAGCGGACACCGGCTACCTTCACCTTCTACCGGAACTCTCTTCCGCGTTGTTGTCTCCGGCGAACGCGACTACTGCTTTCGCCGCTCAGCCATCGCTACGACACGGCCACCGCACCGCCTCCATCCGCTGCAAGGGCCGCCGAGTTTCACTCCTCCACTGCCCATCGCAGACCGCCGAAGCCTGCCGAGCACCAACCTTTTCTCACCGGGAGAAGGGTAGACGAAGGTTGGTAGGCAGAAAGCAAGATGAATTCAGAAGCCACGCTCATCGATTGGGTTCATTGCAAGCAGCCATTCCAAGTCGGGCTCTCAACAATTGCTGCAGCGATCGTCGCCGGGTTTCTCAAACAGTCACCGATAGATGTCCGCTCGGTCAGATTCGCCGCCAGAAGCGTTGCGCCGTCAGCCCGACGTCGCGCCCACAGCCCACCACGTCATTTCCGGAAGTTGTTCGCCAGCCGTCGCACCGTTGCCATCGCAGCCGTCGGAATCACGAGCTTGTTGCGCTTATCGCGGATGGCTACCAGGATCCGTCGGTACTCACTGACGATCTGTATTGAGTTACCACCGATGACGCTAGCAGCAGCTATGGCTAAGATCCCGAAACAACGTTGCCATTGCGGGATGTCGCTGCGGAAAATCAAAGGTTCAACGCATAGCGTCGCCTCTCTTTCCCACACCCGGCAGTCCCGCTGCAATCGAAGAAGTAAGTTGCCACAAATAATGCTTGATGTTTGGTGCAAACATTGGACTCATCACGACCTCCGACTGGAATAAATTCCTAGTCGCCAGGAATGCGTGGCGCCGGTCACAATGGCCCATATTTCAGGTCTTTTCTTTCTTCTTCGTGGAAGATAATAATAGGGGGGCAGTTCAATAAGAGCAAAGGAACCAGGGAAAGAAACAAATACATGCAAGAAGGAATAGAGAAACAATAGTGGAGGAGTAAACAAGAGTTAAAGGAGGATATACTTACAGTCCCACAAGTTCTAAATCAGCAAACTCTAAATCAACAACTTCTAAAGTGAGGAGCCTGTAAAAAATAAAAAAACTCAGGCGCTGTCAAGAAAAAGAGGAGAAGAAACGAAGAGAAGAAGTTGGGATGATGAACTTGCTCTGGCAGATTAAGATGCAGTGTGATTTGAGAATTAAAGGGCAGGGCCTCTCCTTTTATAATGGTTGGAATAATCATGGATAAGTCTGGAATATACATGAATATTTATTAAGATTCATTTTCACAGATTATATGGAGATTTAGAGTTATCATTAGTTTCCCAAGGATACCATAGATGGTGCAATATTTGAGATATGGAGGAGATTTGGATAGCTCTCCTGCATATTCGTAGCTACCTTGTAATTGGATTGGAAATAAAGAGAAATAAATAAATTCAAATATAAGGTTATATTCAGATGCATGTGGGATTTGGAGAATGGATGTGCTAAAATCCAAAAAATCCATTAAAGATTTGAAGTTATCATATATGAGATTATCTATCTCTTGATAAATTTTAGATTGCTTCTTCAACATTCAGAAGATAAAGATATTGTCCTGGGGATTTCTTGCAAAGCGCTAGGGCAACACACGGCTTTTGAAAAAAATTGTTGCAATTTGTCCACTTCAAAAAGATATTTCAGTGAACAAAATGCAAGGGGGCATTTGTAGGCAATTAAATTTTATTGCCTAATAAATATAAATAAAATATATTAAATATTGATTAAATATTTATTTATTAAGGAATTTAAATAAATTAATTTCTAAAATAAGTAAATAAATAATTGATAATTAATATAATTATTAGAGCCCAAATCCAAGCCAGGTGGGCTCAAATTAAATTAAATTGGTCAAATCCAAGCCAGGTGGGCTCAAATTAAATTAAATTGGTCAAATCCAAGCCAAATGGGCTCAATTTAAATTAAATTGGTCAAATCCAAGCCAAATGGGCTCAATTTAAATTAATTGGGTTTAATCCAAGGCAAGTGGGCCTGATTTAAGTCAACAAGTCCAGCAAGTTAAATCCAGCAGGCCTAATTAAATTAAATAGGTCCAAATCAAACCAAGAATGCCTAATTAAATTAAATAGGCCCAAGTCAAAGCCTAATTAAATTAAATAGGCCCAAGTCAAAGCCTAATTAAATTAAATAGGCCCAAGTCAAATCCAGCAGGCTTATTTAAATTAAATAGGCCCGTATCCAGTCCAGCAGGCTTAATTAAAGGAAGAAGCCCAACATATCTTTTCGAAGGAGAAAATATCTCTCAGGTGGTTATTTTCTCCACCTATAAATAAGAGCCTTCAGTCCTCATTCAAGACACATTCGAGCACCCGAAGACAAGACGCTCTTGAAGAAATCAAGAACACTCAAAGACCTTCGAATCTTCAAGCTCAAGACCTTCGAGGATCTTCAAATCTTCGAATCTTCAAGCTCAAGACCTTCGAGGATCTTCAAATCTTCGAATCTTCAAGCTCAAGACCTTCGAGGATCTTCAAATCTTCGAATCTTCAAGCTCAAGAACACTCGAGGATCTTCAAATCTTCGAATCTTCAAGCTCGAGACCTTCGAGGATCTTCAAATCTTCGAATCTTCAAGCTCCAGATCTTCAAATCTTCAAAGCTTCAAATCGAAGGCTTCAAGCCAGTCTTCAAGCAGTTTCAAAGTAACTTCAAGTCAAGAACTGCTTCCGATCAAGGATCAAGGTGCTAAGCCTCTCCGATCCGGCGTTCTTCATCCAGTAAAAATCGTGAGGTCAACGGTGTTCTACCAAATCGAACGACGTTCTTCACAACAAATCTTCAAGTCAACGTTCAATCCGAACAAAGGCTAGACGCCTCCGGATAAGCGTTTTCAAGTTTTAAGCCCCGAACCCGAGCTCGGACAAGCTTTATCCAAAGATCCGACTCAGAAAGTTGGTAAAAGTCAAGAAAGTCAACTCAAGAGAGGAATCAGAGGATAAATAGAAGCTGTTCACTAAAATTCTCAAGTTCAATCCATATCGGATTTTCATTGTAATTTCTTTTGTGTTTATTATTTAATAAATACAAATTTTGTTGTTACAAATTTTGGCACGCCCAGTGGGACCGTTTCTACCTCTCATCTCCTCTTCGAGCAAAGTAAGATGGTTCCGCTAAGAGTCAAAGTCAACAGATCAGCTTCTATCTTCAAGTCTTCAGAATTACAAGTGGAAGACGTTAATGTGACAACTAGAAGCATGTCAAAGATGGCACGATCTGAAGCCTCTTCAGAGATAAATTCTTCAGTTGGAGTTACCTCTGGAGTGATACCATATGATGATAAAGATGAGAAAAACGACTCAGCTAACTCAACCCCTATACTTGAAGAAAGCTCATCGTCTGATTCATCCATAGCCTCGACAATGGCAATAAACACTTCGTCTGTCGAAGAACAGTTGGCAAGCTTAACTGAATCCGTTGCTGCACTTGCCAAACAGAACCAAGAGCAAAATACTTTGATTTTCAAACTGATGGAGAAAATGGCTGGTGCTGAAACTAGCCATGCGAACGAAAAGCAAGAAGAAGATGCTGAAAATGAAGTAGATGAGTCTGCGAAGCGTCAGTCGATGGGGAAAAGGGTGATTGAAGAAGAATTGAACATCTCCCATGATAGAATGGTTCCTATCAGCCAGCTAAAAAGCATTATACTTGGCACAATGAAGGACCAATTCGAAGAGAGCTCTAAACCTTCATTCGCTTATGCTAAGCCTTATACTAGGAGGGTTGGCAACTTGAGGATGCCACCTAACTATCAACCCCCCAAGTTCCAACAGTTTGATGGCAAAGGTAATCCAAGGCAACATATAGCACATTTCATAGAAACGTGCAATGATGCTGGCACTCACGGAGATCATATGGTGAGACAATTCGTTCGCTCTCTGAAGGGAAATGCTTTTGAATGGTACACCGACTTGGAGGCTGATTCTATGGACAGTTGGGATCAGATGGAATATCAATTCCTTAACCGTTTCTATAGTACTAGGAGGACGGTTAGCATGATAGAGTTGACGAACACCCGTCAGTTAAAAGAAGAGCCAGTAATTGAGTACATTAATCGATGGAGAAATTTGAGCCTAAACTGTAAAGATCGATTGTCTGAAGTTTCTGGCATTGAGATGTGCACAGCAGGAATGCAATGGAACCTTCGTTACATACTTCAAGGGATTAAGCCTAAAACCTTTGAAGACTTGGCCACAAGAGCTCACGACATGGAGCTAAGTATGGGGATAAGTGGAGTTGTAGAACCACCGATTCCTGGTTCCTACAAGTATAAAGAAAAGCAAGAGGCAAGGAAAGGGGGCAAACCCTACAATAAATCTTCCGAAAAAGGGTCTATGGCAACCAATGCATCAACTGTTAAGTTCCGAAGGAATGAGAATGAAAAAGATGATAAAGTGAAGAATGAGTCTCAAGAAAGGGGGCAAAGAAGATTGACCTTGAAAGAAATGCAAGAAAGGAAGTACCCATTCCTTGATTCGGATGTCCCAGGCATACTCGATGATCTACTCAAAGATAAACTTATCGAGCTTCCTGAAATGAAGCGACCAGAAGAAGCGGGACAAACGGACAATCCGAAATACTGCAAGTATCATAGACTGGTGGGACATTCTATCAAAGATTGCTTTGTCTTTAAAGACAAAGTTATGCGATTGGTTGAGCAAGGGAAGATCTTTCTAGATGAAGATGCAACTGCAAACTCTACTTCTGCAGATGGTGGAAATAATTATTCATGCCATATGGCAGGCGAAGCTGTTGTGCCTAAAGTTGAAAGCAAGGCCCATGCTATGAAGATTACCTTCACTGAGGAAGACTTACTGCTCGGTTCACAATCTCACAACCGACCCTTGTTCGTAGCTGGTTGCACTCAAGAGCAAAGGGTGAATCGAATACTGATTGATGGAGGTTCAGCGGTCAATATCCTACCTCTAATAACATTGAAAAAATTAGGGATTTCAATAGATGAACTTGGCAGTAGCCGATTAACGATTCATGGGTTCAATCAAGAGGGCCAGAGAACACTTGGTACGATAGTCATGAACTTGATAATAGATGAGATGGCCTCAACAGTTCTGTTTCATGTCATTGATGCTAAAACATCATACAACATGCTCTTGGGGCGCCCATGGTTGCATGAAAATGGAGTGATTCCTTCTACGCTGCATCAGTGCTTCAAATACTGCGATAGAGGTAACATAAAAAAGGTACTCGGTGATGAAAAGCCATTTACAGAAGCAGAGTCATACTTCGCAGACGCTAGATATTTCCTGAAAAGTATCAAGGCCGATAAGCAGGAAGGAACTTCATCACAAGATAAAGGTGATGATAAACAAGAAAAAGAGAATGCAGATGATGTTTCATCCACACATTCTAATAAAAGTAAACAGTTGATCAAAACTGTAGAAGGGTTGACACTACCCCTGACTAAGGTTGACGCTGAGAGGCCCTCTCCCCCTCCACTCAAAGGATTCACTCGCCCAACTCAAGCGGCTAAAACTGAGCACGGAGATGTATTTGAGGCGGCGGTTTCCAAATCGTATAGCCCACAAGCTTACAAACTTCTTGTGAAAGCTGGTTATGACCCTCAAGAAAAAGGTGCGGCAAATGAACTGTCTCATAAGACTCCTAGTAGAACCACCCAAGAGAAATTAAAGAGTAATGGCCGTACTTCCAAGTATACTAGAACAGGTATAGGATATGTTCCGCAAAAACCTGTTCGCATTGCGATAAAGAGGGCAAACACAAACTACATCACTGAAGATGAAATTCTCTCTGAAGAAGAGGAGTCTCATGAGGAAGATAGAAAGACAGAAAGAATCTCAGTATTCGAGAGACTCAAACCAGCTGGAGCTAAAAGGACCACTAAGTTCCCGAGTTTCCCAAAGATACATAGTCGGATCCCATCTCGCATGAAAAGACGACATTTCCTGACTATATCATGTGGCACAATGTTGAAAGCTAAGAAACGAACAATAATCTTCACCCGAAGTGAAGAAGATGATTGTGAAAGTGTAGGCTCATCAGATGTTGTTCATTCCATCATCATGCAAACAGATCTACAAAGTGCAGAAAGAGAACTACAAAGCAAGATCGTCGAGATGAGGAGAGATGGCTATGAAGTGGGGAGCATTGTTAAAGTGGGAGAGAATGAACAAGTTAGGTCTAACCCACGTTTTCAAAGGCAAGAATTCTTGGAACAAGTTGCCACGATGAATCATGTCACTATACGAGAGGAGACCTCAACCGAAGAGGAAGATGCTGATGATGCTCCTCTAGAATTTGAAGAGAGTGTCAAATCTACTGTTGATCAATTGAAGGAGATTAATTTGGGTGTTGATAACGATCCACGGCCAACCTATATAAGTGCTATGTTGACAGCCGATGAAGAAAAAGTTTACATTGAGCTTCTTCAAGAGTTTAGAGACGTGTTTGCATGGTCATTCAAAGAAATGCCCGGATTAGATCCAAAGGTGGCAGTTCATCATTTAGCAATAAAAGAAGGAGCCAAGCCAGTTAAGCAGATGCAGCGTCGATTTCGACCAGAGCTGGTTCCCTTGATTGAGGCTGAAGTTAATAAGCTCCTTGAGACGAAAAAAATAAGAGAAGTGAAGTATCCCACTTGGCTCTCTAACATTGTGCCAGTAAGGAAGGCAAACGGACAGCTTAGAGTGTGTGTTGACTTCCGGGATTTGAACTTGGCATGCCCAAAAGATGACTTTCCATTGCCAATTACTGAGCTTATGATTGATGCAACAACTGGCCATGAAGTCCTTTCATTTATGGACGGATCGTCTGGTTATAATCAAATTAGCCTGGCCCCAGAAGACCAAGAGAAAACAGCCTTCCGCACTCCTAAAGGAATATATTGCTACAATGTTATGCCATTTGGCTTGAAGAATGCCGGTGCCACTTATCAACGAGCCATGCAAAAGATATTTGATGACATGCTCCATAAGAATGTCGAATGCTATGTTGATGACATCGTGGTGAAATCAAAGAAGAAAAAGGATCATCTCCAAGATTTAAGACAAATATTTGAGCGTCTTAGAAAATTCCAACTCAAGATGAATCCACTTAAATGCGCATTTGGAGTTTCTTCTGGAAAGTTCCTTGGATTCATTGTCCGACACCGTGGTATTGAAATTGACAGAGCAAAGATTGATGCAATTATGAAGATGCAGGTACCCCAAAACATACATGAGCTCAAGAGTTTGCAAGGTAAGCTGGCATACTTAAGAAGATTCATATCAAATTTGGCCGGCCGATGCCAACCATTCAGCCATCTTATGAAAAAGGGCAGCCCATTTGAATGGGATGAATCTTGCACTAATGCCTTTAACAGTATTAAATCATATTTGATGAAGCCGCCAGTATTGGTTGCTCCAATAGCCGGACGTCCATTGATTCTCTACATATCTGCTCAAGAAAGATCAGTTGGAGCCCTGCTTGCACAAAATAATGATGAGGGAAAGGAGTGTGCCTTGTACTATTTGAGTAGGACGATGACCCCAAATGAGTTAAAATACTCACCAATTGAAAAGATATGTCTTTCTCTCATCTTTGCAATTCAGAAATTAAGACACTACTTTCAAGCTCATACTGTTTACTTGGTCTCAAGGGCTAACCCATTAAAGTTCGTTATATCAAAGCCGGTGCTCTCTGATAGGCTTGCAAGGTGGTATCTTCAATTGCAGCAATTTGAAATTATCTATGTCCCTCAAAAAGCGGTGAAAGGGCAAGTACTGGCAGATTTCTTGGCTGATCATCCCGTGCCTGCTGAATGGGAGTTGTCTAATGATCTCCCTGATGAAGATATATTGACTATTGAAATCAGTCCTCCCTGGAAGATGTATTTCGATGGAGCAGCTCACAGAGAAGGTGCCGGCGCTGGAGTAGTATTTGTGACCTCAGATGGAGAAGTCCTGCCATACTCATTCAGTCTAACTGAAAATTGCTCGAACAATGTAGCTGAGTATCAAGCTCTTATACTTGGTCTGGAAATGGCAGTAGATGTAAAACAGCGACACCTTAAGGTATATGGAGATTCGTTGTTAATAATCAACCAACTGCTTGGTTTATATGAGGTTAAGAAACCCGAGCTACGTCCGTATTATGACTATGCTCAAAGGCTTATAAATTGGCTTGGAGATGTAGAGATTGAACATCTTCCAAGGAGCAAGAACAAACAAGCCGATGCTTTGGCAAAGCTAGCATCAACCATAGCAATGCCTGAAGCACATTTCCAAGTTCCGATCTGCAAAAGTTGGGTGGTACCTCCCTTCTTCGAAAAGGAAGATAATGAAGAAGTTGGGTATTGTGCCATAGAAGTGTTCGATATTGGGAAGGAAGATTGGCGACAACCGTTCGTGGATTACTTGAAGTATGATAAGCTCCCCAATGATCCACACCTAAGGATTGATGTTCGGCGTAGAGCACCGCGATTCTTCTATTACAAAGATATACTTTATAGAAGATCGTTTGATGGTATTCTCTTAAGATGCTTAAGTGATGAAGAAGCTCTTCAAGCTATGGAGGAAGCTCATTCTGGAATATGTGGCGCCCACCAGTCTGGACCCAAGTTACATTTCAGAATCAAGAGGATGGGATATTACTGGCCTTCTATGGTGAAGGATTGCATAGATTATGCACAAAAATGTCAGCCATGCCAGTTTCATGCAAATCTCATTCATCAGCCTCCCGAGCCATTACATCCAACAGTTTCTTCGTGGCCATTTGATGCATGGGGCTTAGATGTGGTGGGGCCATTAACGAAGTCTTCCGGAGGTCATCTTTATATTCTGGCTGCCACTGATTACTTTTCTAAGTGGGCGGAAGTTGTATCCTTGAAAGAAGTGAAGAAAGAAAATGTGGCTGATTTCATCCGCATCAACATCATATATAGATATGGAGTGCCTCGATACATCATCTCGGATAATGGGAGGCCGTTCAGTAACTCTTTGATTGATAGGCTTTGTGAGAAGTTTGACTTCAAGCAAAGGAAATCTTCTATGTACAATGCAGCAGCTAACGGGCTCGCTGAAGCCTTCAACAAAACACTGTGTAACCTATTAAAGAAGGTGGTCTCCAAGTCAAAACGAGACTGGCATGAAAGGATTCATGAAGCTTTATGGGCGTATCGAACTACTTATAGAACGCCTGCTCAAGCTACTCCGTATTCTCTAGTGTATGGGGTTGAAGCTGTTGTGCCCCTTGAAAAGCAAATTCCATCTTTGAGGATAGCTATTCAAGAAGGTTTAACTGAAGAAGAGAACGCACGACTGCGTCTCGAAGAATTAGAGGCACTTGATGAAAAGAGGTTGGAAGCACAACAGAGACTTGAGTGCTATCAAGCTCGCCTCTCCAGAACATTTAACAAGAAAGTGAAGATACGTTCCTTTCAAGTCGGAGACTTAGTCCTTGCTGTGAGAAGACCTATTGTCATCACTCACCGAGTGGGAAATAAATTCTTGCCCAAGTGGGATGGCCCACATGTTGTGAAAGAAGTATATACAAATGGTGCATACAAGTTGATATCTGAAGATGGAGTGGGAATTGGCCCCATAAATGGCAAATTCCTGAAACGCTACTACGCGTAATCCAGTCAAACCTAAGGAACGCTCCATGACGTATGAGCCTAAACTGCATGTTACTCCTGGTCCGCACGAGTATAAACTGTGTATGACAAACTCCTGGTCCGCACGAGTATAAACTGTGTACGACACCCACCAAAGGTAATTATACGTGGCTAAACTATTAATTCACCCCACTCAGGTATTTTAAGTGGTTAAAGCATTAAATACCCTACTTTGTCTAAAGTGGTTAAAGAATAGTCACTCCTGGCCCGCACGAGTATAAACTGTGTACGGCACCCCCCATTCAAACCAAATTATGTTCTTTTGAACTACGTTATGACTTGATCCTCTGTAAAGAGGTACGTAGGCAGCTTAGCACTTTGTTAAGTTCAGTCATATCTTTGGTTTATCACATCAAGTTTATGAGACAAGCAATAAATCGAAGTATGAAGGCAATATAAGTAAGCGACAGTGAAGGAAATGAACTTTATTGGTAATTAAATGTTCAAAGCATAGTAGGGAAAACAGGCAAGTATGAGTAAAAAAGAAGAAGCCCTACACTAAACAAAAAAGTTATCAGAAAGTATGCTTCGTAATTCAGTCTTCAGAGCTGCTTTCTCGTTCTCAGATGAATACTCCTTTAATGAGGTCACTGTATCAAGTGCAAAGATATTTTCCTCTATGAGGTCAATTTCTTTCTTAGCACGGTAAATGGTTTGTTTGAGTTGATCAGCTGCTTCACATAAAGTCTTCTCTTTCTTCAGGGTGGCCAACTCGTTGCCTATCAACTCTAATTCTTCCCAGGTTGTCTTTAGTTTTTGTATCTCCATCGTATGGGTGTCCTTATAGCTTTGGAGACGACCTTTGATGTCGGCTGAGACTTTTACGTAATCTCCCTTGGAGGCCGCTTGATCAGACTTCGATCTTGCAGCAGTATAAGCATCAGCCTTATCAAATAAAGGAGTCAAGGCTTCTTCTAATGTAGAGCAATCGATGTTAAGTACTTTCACTTCCCCTATCAGGTTGAAGACTCCTTCCCTTAGAGATGATAAATATTCGATAGGAGTCCGTTGGAGCTTGTTTCTGATACGGCTCCAGGCTTTCTGGGCAAATTGCTCTTTGAGACTTCGAGCTTCTTTCTTGAATTTAAATTCTGTTACTACTGGGCATGCTTTCAAAGAGGAATCCATTCCTGTGTTAGAAGCATCACTCTTGGTAGAACCGTCGCCCTCAGAGTCTGAAGAGAAGCCTGAGACCTAATTGAAAAAATATATTTAGATAGAAAAGGAAAGATGATAAAAAAAGCTAAAGACAAAAAAAAGGGGGCAACCTCGTTGGCCAAGTATTGTGAAGCGATAGCAGAAATTAATTCTTTTCCTTCATTGGCCTTAGGAGGGGAAGTTGGGTTAGAAATCCTCTGCGCAATCTAAAGTAGTAAAAAGAGCCTTGTAAAAAAAAAAGGGAAAATAAAAAAAAAGAAGAGAATTGGGAGAGTAAAGGGAACCTCATCATCTTGCTTTTCAGTGGAGGCAGTGGGCTTCTTCCTCTTCCAATGTTGATCCCTGGATGCGCTGCAATCCTCCACAGATTGACCTTTCTTTCTTTTATGCGCCATAGGTTTTACCATATCATGCACCGGAGAAATACCTTGGACGTCTTGGTGATTTTCATTAAGATCATCTATGATGTCCACTTCTTCCTCTATAGGGGTTGATACTGGGGTAATCAGGTCTTTAACATGATCAGATAAGTAAGTGCCATGAACATGCTTCCACCACTCCTTATATTCAGACGTGGAGTAATTTTTAGGAGCTGAGGCTGCACCGGGAAAATAAGCTTCAGATTTGGAGTTACATGTAGTGGAATGACACCAGTAATCAAATCCTTCTTCTAAAGAGGCCTTGCGGAGGTTTGTTCTAAGCATGTTAGGAACATCTTGCAGAAAACCAAATTGACGAGCAAATCTATGAGGAGAATATGGCTCCATTATATAATGACCACCTTGCCTCAATGTAAGATAGCTGGTACGAAGAGCTACAAGATGGGTCCAACTAGTCCAGTCATTATTCCCGTCATCCACATAATAAACGGCTACATCTTTGGAAAAAATGTTGCAAGTCCACGAAGCATTATCAGCTGTTTGAATTCGTTTACGAGCCTCCTCAGGATTAAAATATTTTGCACCTTGCTCACCAGAATAAGTTACCATGCGAGGATAAGACAATTTGCTACCAATCGGAAAGTGAGTCTTGAAATAATGAGCTAACCAAGCATGAACAAAGTGAACGGGAAATGTTGATTTGACTTCAGATGGATTTGATGAATTTGAGATTTTGTTCAAACCACGATAGATGCTTGTCAGTACGGGAATTGCAAGGCCCACCTTTTTTCCTGCAGCCATTAAGCTCGCCGCTTTAAAAGTACTTGGCCGTATCAAGTTTACTTCATTACTCGGAAGTACAAAAATGCAGAGCCAGCATGCTAAATAAGCAGCGAGATATGTCTCTTCTTGGTTTGTTGGCGCAATTCCCATTTTTCTGAATTGATTCAATTCAGCAGATGTCCAGGAACGGTGATTTGGGATGATGCCGGTTGGATTGTAAGTTTTTTTGGGCCGATTAGTTGATCTTTTCTCAACACGCATAGGAGGCGCAGGGTATGTTACAGTCTTTTTAGACCAAAAATTTACCCATTGATCAATCGTCACACCTTTCTTATTAGTATCCTTGCAGAGCAAGTGATAAGCACCAAGTAGATGTCTACAGCTGCGCGGAATACATGGCTCATTATTTGTGGAGAACAGTTCTGTTAGGCTCGTCACTGCTTCATCATATAGGTGGCCAGCTAGAGGCAACCCCATCAAGTTGTACAAGTCCCACAAAGAAATAGACATCTCCCCATGTTTCGTGAGTAAAGTATTGGTGGAAGGACACCAAGCCTCGCAAAAAGCTTTGATAATTTCACAGTTATAATCATAAGTAAAGAGAGACGCGAAGACAGCATCATATAGCTTGAGGCTTTTAAGAAGAGATCGACATCGACTTAGTACATCCTCAGTCCATTCCCAGTACCCTTTGGTGTAGCGGAAGTCTCCAAGAAATTTAATCGGCTCTCCCCAAGTTACTTTACCTTTCCCTTCCAAGATGCGTCGTCCCAAGGAGGGTAGGGGTTCAAAGCTAGGGTGTGGCTCGATATCAGCTCCTTTCAAAGTCCAGGTTATGTTAGTCTTCCCCAGAGTGAGCTCATGAGACCAACATTCAAGGTAGAAGTCATTCTTAAGATTAGAAGGAACTACAGCATGGTTCCCTAGCAGAGATTTCTCGACTAAAAGACGAGTCCCTTTATTCAAAGGTTGACGCTCGTCATCAAGTATTAGCAAGTAGTTTGAGCCTGACTGTCCTGTGATATTTCTGAAGAAAACCATGCCGAAGAGTAGATAAGAAGCTGCAAAACAAGTGAAGGAATGTTAGAAGACCCAAAATAGGCATGAAATAATTTAAAGTTCCTGAATTTAAATTAATTGAGAAGCCCAAGATAAATTTATGGGTCAATTAATTATTAAAATTCAAAAGCCCAGGAAATAAGGAGTTAATTGAAAGCCCAAGATACTACACAGTTGGAAGTCCAAAACTGTTAATAGTGGGCTCAAGTTAAGTAACATGTTGAATCCATTCACTTGGTCAAAATTGAGAGAATTAGGTCAAAATTGAAGGGCTTAAACCAATTCTCCCCAAGTTGGCGAGAATTGCTTCTTCCAGAAGGCGAATGCCGACCCGACAGTGCCCCATCAGCCGCTGGTTCATCGGTCGCCGGGCCATCGAGCGCGCTGCTGCCGCCGGGATCGGGTTCCAGCCATTGCTGCCACCGGTCAGCCTAGCCGCCAGCACCACTGAAAGCTGTCTTCTCCGCAGCTGCCGCCGAGAGCAGTGGGCAGCCGCCACTGAAATTCGCAGTGAGCAGCTATCGAAACTGCCGTGACGCACCACCAACAAAAGCGGACACCGGCTACCTTCACCTTCTACCGGAACTCTCCTCCGCATTGTTGTCTCCGGCGAACGCGACTACTGCTTTCGCCGCTCAGCCATCGCTACGACACGGCCGCCGCACCGCCTCCATCCGCTGCAAGGGCCGCCGAGTTTCACTCCTCCACTGCCCATCGCAGACCGCCGAAGCCTGCCGAGCACCAACCTTTTCTCACCGGGAGAAGGGTAGACGAAGGTTGGTAGGCAGAAAGCAAGATGAATTCAGAAGCCACGCTCATCGATTGGGTTCATTGCAAGCAGCCATTCCAAGTCGGGCTCTCAACAATTGCTGCAGCGATCGTCGCCGGGTTTCTCAAACAGTCACCGATAGATGTCCGCTCGATCAGATTCGCCGCCAGAAGCGTTGCGCCGTCAGCCCGACGTCGCGCCCACAGCCCACCACGTCATTTCCGGAAGTTGTTCGCCAGCCGTCGCACCGTTGCCATCGCAGCCGTCGGAATCACGAGCTTGTTGCGCTTATCGCGGATGGCTACCAGGATCCGTCGGTACTCACTGACGATTTGTATTGAGTTACCACCGATGACGCTAGCAGCAGCTATGGCTAAGATCCCGAAACAACGTTGCCATTGCGGGATGTCGCTGCGGAAAATCAAAGGTTCAACGCATAGCGTCGCCTCTCTTTCCCACACCCGGCAGTCCCGCTGCAATCGAAGAAGTAAGTTGCCACAAATAATGCTTGATGTTTGGTGCAAACATTGGACTCATCACGACCTCCGACTGGAATAAATTCCTAGTCGCCAGGAATGCGTGGCTCCGGTCACAATGGCCCATATTTCAGGTCTTTTCTTTCTTCTTCGTGGAAGATAATAATAGGGGGGCAGTTCAATAAGAGCAAAGGAACCAGGGAAAGAAACAAATACATGCAAGAAGGAATAGAGAAACAATAGTGGAGGAGTAAACAAGAGTTAAAGGAGGATATACTTACAGTCCCACAAGTTCTAAATCAGCAAACTCTAAATCAACAACTTCTAAAGTGAGGAGCCTGTAAAAAATAAAAAAACTCAGGCGCTGTCAAGAAAAAGAGGAGAAGAAACGAAGAGAAGAAGTTGGGATGATGAACTTGCTCTGGCAGATTAAGATGCAGTGTGATTTGAGAATTAAAGGGCAGGGCCTCTCCTTTTATAATGGTTGGAATAATCATGGATAAGTCTGGAATATACATGAATATTTATTAAGATTCATTTTCACAGATTATATGGAGATTTAGAGTTATCATTAGTTTCCCAAGGATACCATAGATGGTGCAATATTTGAGATATGGAGGAGATTTGGATAGCTCTCCTGCATATTCGTAGCTACCTTGTAATTGGATTGGAAATAAAGAGAAATAAATAAATTCAAATATAAGGTTATATTCAGATGCATGTGGGATTTGGAGAATGGATGTGCTAAAATCCAAAAAATCCATTAAAGATTTGAAGTTATCATATATGAGATTATCTATCTCTTGATAAATTTTAGATTGCTTCTTCAACATTCAGAAGATAAAGATATTGTCCTGGGGGATTTCTTGCAAAGCGCTAGGGCAACACACGGCTTTTGAAAAAAATTGTTGCAATTTGTCCACTTCAAAAAGATATTTCAGTGAACAAAATGCAAGGGGGCATTTGTAGGCAATTAAATTTTATTGCCTAATAAATATAAATAAAATATATTAAATATTGATTAAATATTTATTTATTAAGGAATTTAAATAAATTAATTTCTAAAATAAGTAAATAAATAATTGATAATTAATATAATTATTAGAGCCCAAATCCAAGCCAGGTGGGCTCAAATTAAATTAAATTGGTCAAATCCAAGCCAGGTGGGCTCAAATTAAATTAAATTGGTCAAATCCAAGCCAAATGGGCTCAATTTAAATTAATTGGGTTTAATCCAAGGCAAGTGGGCCTGATTTAAGTCAACAAGTCCAGCAAGTTAAATCCAGCAGACCTAATTAAATTAAATAGGTCCAAATCAAACCAAGAATGCCTAATTAAATTAAATAGGGCCAAGTCAAAGCCTAATTAAATTAAATAGGCCCAAGTCAAAGCCTAATTAAATTAAATAGGCCCAAGTCAAATCCAGCAGGCTTATTTAAATTAAATAGGCCCGTATCCAGTCCAGCAGGCTTAATTAAAGGAAGAAGCCCAACATATCTTTTCGAAGGAGAAAATATCTCTCAGGTGGTTATTTTCTCCACCTATAAATAAGGGCCTTCAGTCCTCATTCAAGACACATTCGAGCACCCGAAGACAAGACGCTCTTGAAGAAATCAAGAACACTCAAAGACCTTCGAATCTTCAAGCTCAAGACCTTCGAGGATCTTCAAATCTTCGAATCTTCAAGCTCAAGAACACTCGAGGATCTTCAAATCTTCGAATCTTCAAGCTCGAGACCTTCGAGGATCTTCAAATCTTCGAATCTTCAAGCTCCAGATCTTCAAATCTTCAAAGCTTCAAATCGAAGGCTTCAAGCCAGTCTTCAAGCAGTTTCAAAGTAACTTCAAGTCAAGAACTGCTTCCGATCAAGGATCAAGGTGCTAAGCCTCTCCGATCCGGCGTTCTTCATCCAGTAAAAATCGTGAGGTCAACGGTGTTCTACCAAATCGAACGACGTTCTTCACAACAAATCTTTAAGTCAACGTTCAATCCGAACAAAGGCTAGACGCCTCCGGATAAGCGTTTTCAAGTTTTAAGCCCCGAACCCGAGCTCGGACAAGCTTTATCCAAAGATCCGACTCAGAAAGTTGGTAAAAGTCAAGAAAGTCAACTCAAGAGAGGAATCAGAGGATAAATAGAAGCTGTTCACTAAAATTCTCAAGTTCAATCCATATCGGATTTTCATTGTAATTTCTTTTGTGTTTATTATTTAATAAATACAAATTTTGTTGTTACAGTAACACCAAAATGTAACTGGACATCCAAAATCGAATAGGATAGATAAGAACTTTTAGTGCCTGTAATTTGCGTAATTTTCTCCTTCTACTTTTATTAAGGACAGATACTTAAAAAAAAAACCATAGAGAATTTGAGTATTCAATTTTTTTTTACGAGTAATTCACTCGATCTTAACACGAAAATTAAGAACAAGTCTTAAGATAACATTTTACACTTTCGTAATTATTTTCGCTTTAAAATATTTTTACCTTTTATTTATTCATGAAATAATTAACTAGTGACTTGCGTGAACCACCTCACACAACTCTTTTGACAAAATTTAGCTAATTAATAATTTTATATTTTCAAAATCAAATTGATAGAATTAAGTCTTTTAGGTCCTTTATGCATAGCTAATTAATTTTTAAGTTCTTGTATTAAGAAGCTTCTTTTTGAGAGGTACATTATCTTTACATTGATTTGAGTAGTATTTTTTATATTATTTTAAAATACCAATTTTTTCAAAATTATACAATATTGATACATTATTAAAGACTGGATTAATTTGAACAACTTTTGATAGAGCAGTACAGTGCTAAAATTAACAAACTTGAATGGGCTTGGTCTGTTATTCTATTTTAATGTGGATCATTATATTATGAGTGAGGCTCTTGTGCACCCGGGCGCACGGAGCACATTCCGTGCGCCTTTACAATTTTCATGCCCCTTTACAATTTAAACTCCTAGCAATACATAGGTTTAAATAGGATTGGAGGGGAGAATTGTGTTCGCATGGGGACACGGAGAATCTTTCCGTGTCCCTGGGCGCACAGGAGCTTTTGCCTTATATTATTCGGCCGTACTCATTCGGCCCAATTCAAGTCTTAACGAGTCAATCAAATCAACGGCTCAGATTCCATCTCACACCCTCAACCTAGGGTTTCTCGGATCATTCTCTCTGTATTTCCGACTCCTTCGCGCCGATCGGGTTGCTTCAGCACAGCATACAGAGTAACAATGGTGAAGGGTCGTCAGGGAGAGACAATCAGGTTCGACATATGTTTCATCTCACAGTTTAACATTCTCTGCTTAACCTCGCGAGAATGGGCACGCAATTTTTCCTTCGTTGTTTTTTGTTTAACTCCTTACTTTTGAACCATTGGTTTCAGACTCTACGTTCGTGGAACTATTCTCGGCTACAAAAGGTTCGAATCGGAGAATTTTGGTTTTGTTTGATTCATTTTTTAGATTAGAAAAATGTTGATGAATCGGTGTATTACCTGAATGATAGATCGAAGTCGAATCAGTACCCGAACACGTCATTGATTCAGATAGAGGGGGTCAACACTCAGGAGGAAGTAGCATGGTACCGTGGAAAGCGCTTGGCTTACATTTACAAGGCCAAGGTGAAGAGGTATAACTCTCACTACCGTTGCATTTGGGGAAAGGTTACTCGCCCACACGGTAACAGTGGTGTCGTTCGCGCTAAGTTCAAGTCCAATTTGCCTCCCAAATCCATGGTAAATACTGTTTATTCAATGATGTTTTTCTAATGCTCTTACTGTTGTTTCTAAGGATTCGAGTTTTGATTGTGAAACAGGGGGCTAAGGTAAGGGTGTTCATGTATCCCAGCAACATATGAGGTGTGCACTCATGCTTTTAGTGTTTGGCTCATTTGTCAACTTTTTTTGTGATCAAATACGAAAACTATGAACGGTGAGGATCGATGTACTTAGTTTGGGAATTTTTTTATCTGTAGTGACATGAATTTCTGAAAATTTTATTAACTAGTATTATTGTTATTAGCTAGTGTTCTGGTTGTGGTTCACATGGTTGATTATTCCCCCCTTTGAAGAGTTGAGTTGCACGCATTACGTTGGCATTGAGTAAAGAATTTTTTTTAAAGTAGGTTAAACGTAATCTTCTTGTGATTTGATGCACATAAAGTCTTCCATTTGTGTATAACGAATGATTTAACATTTTGCCTGAGAAATGAGTAGATATATGTTTGGTTTTCACTTTGCTACATCAAACTGTTTAAGGTTTGGTGTGGATCGTGTGGTTGAAAATTTCCTCTGAGAATGAATACAGGTATCAAACAGAAGGTTTTTGAATCTATTGATTACAGTTATTGGTATTGCGAATTCTATGAGTTTCTTTAGATTTTTTGCGACATGAACTCCTAATATTTGGAGTGTTGATAGGTCTTTACGGGGACAGGTCAGGAACAGTGCTACTTGACCAAATGATAAGATAAAAAAATTGAACATAAAAAAATTATTTAACCCCAATACTTGTTCAACATAGGTTACACTCAAGTGAACTATTTTAGTCTGATACAGAATCTCCTTTTAACTCTTTTAGAGCAAGTGGAAAATTTTAGGTCGTTTTGTGCCAGATATGCATGTCTCATTCCACGAGTCCTGTACTCCACCGATTATGGTTCCCCTTACCCTTCACAATCCTCACAAATTTGATTTTCTACTTTTACTATTGAGGTCAGATAGAGTTTTTGATTGTGTAGCTCATACTATTAATTTGGCCTAGTTTACTAATGTCTTACAATTAATAGTTCATTTGTTGGAGTGCCCATATAACTGGCCTCTGTTAGAAAATTTGTTTGATAGTATTGTTAAGTAAAGATTCAATATAGTTCATGTCCAAATTTTGTATCCAAATCTTTTTTTCAATCAACTAGAAATTATGGGCCATGAATTTCTAATTGTTTCATAGTTTAATTTGTCATTTGGGTTTAATCTTTGGTAAGGTCTGTTTTTTTACTTATTTTGGCTGCTGCAGCAGTTGGTTCTCTGTGTCTCGTTAGGAGTTATCTTGGGGAAGCAAGATTGTCTGAGATTATAGTTGGCGCTCCTGTGTTATTAAGGAATTTTTTTTTTGGTCATTTGCCAAGTTCTCTTTCATCTTGTGCACTCTTGTTGAGATAGCAAATGAAGATTTACTAGTAAATTAGAGTTTACCCTTGCTTTAGCTTTCCATTTTGTTGTTTCCTCTAGTCCCAATTTCATTTTTAAGACTTTTACACTTGGATAGACGAAATATCAACTTTAGCTTGATAGAATCCAAGTTACTTTCCATTTTGTTGTTGGCAAAAACTCCTGTGCGCCCGGGGACACGGAAAGATACTCCGTGTCCCCATGTGAACACAACCCTCCCCTCCAATCCTATTTAAACCTATGTATTGCTAGGGGTTTAAATTGTAAAGGGGCATGAAAATTGTAAAGGCGCACGGAATGTGTTCCGTGCGCCCGGGTGCACAAGAGCCTCACTCTTGTTGTTTCCTCTAGTCTATAATTAAAAGTGATAGTCATTTTTAATCCTCTAGTATCCATTTTAGTCCTATAACTTTTCACTTTTACATTTTTGGCCCATTTGCAAATTTCCTTTGCAAAACTTACTGAACTTGCAAGAAATGTAAAATTATCTAGTTATAGGAATTCACGCATGAGGATTAGAATTGATAAAGTAAAAACTTATAGGACTTGATTTATATTTTTCAAAAGTTACATAATGGGAAAATATCAATTTTGGTACTCTCGAATATGCCAAATCCAACTTAGTACTCAAGTTTGGTAATTTCTCAAAAGTGGTCGTCCGATGTCTGCTTTGGTCCACTTTTGGTCCTTTTTGTTCACTTTTGGTCCTCTAGAATAGGCCAAATAAGAACAAAGTGGACAAAAATTACCAAAAGTGGACAAAAAGGACTAAAAATGGACATTGGAGGACCACTTTTGAAAATTTACCAAATCTTAGGACTAAAGTTGGATTTTGCATATCCTAGATGATCAAAATTGATATTATCCCTTACATAATCAAATTTGATATTTTCCCTTCTTGGAATATCGATATCATCTTTATTTGATCATTAATTTATACTCCCTCGTTTTTCTGACAAGTGTTCATTTTGCCATTTTGATTCGTCCTATACAAAGTTTTAATTTCCTTTTTGGGTTGATGTGACAAATACAATAATATTATTATACTCAACTAATTACACATGAGGTCCACATTCAACATTAATATAATTACTCACTACATATTACAATATTATTATTTTTATCTCTTTACATTTTAAAATATTATATTTCTTAATCCACATACAAAAAGCAAACGGACACAGGGGATGTGAAGGGAGTAGCTGCTCTGTTATTTATAATTTGTGTTCTTTGAAGATGATATTTTTTTTTAAATCATGGATTAATCAAACAATATAATACTCTTTAGATCAAGATTACCAGCCTTGGCTATTAAAATGACTAGATTCTCACTTTACATCGAGTGATACATAGACAAAATGAGGTCTAAGTTGTTCATAACTTCATATGTAATGAACCGTTGTAAACTTTTTTAGCAAGTGTTATTTAAGACAGTGAGAGAGCGGTTATAATAAAGCAAAAAAAAAAAAATGAAAAGTAAAGAATTCCTTATCTGCAATGCAGAATCACCATAAAAAGACAGGCATTTAGGTAACTGAAAATTAGTCTGAAATAGATGCACACACATGTAGTACTATTACAAAGCTGGAACCTAAGGAATTATGGATCAAAACTGCATCACTGACTCACTGTACAAGATGATTTTTTCTTATTCACCAATTTTATAAGAACAGGAACATACAGCAAAGGGTTGCAGCATTTCTGAAAATTGGGATGCCCAAGGGTTAGTACGGGCCAATGGAATGCATCTAATTTTAGCATGACATGCTATGGCAAAACCTTATTGAACCACTTATTACTTTGGTTTCATTTCTGACCATTGATTTTCTGCACTCAGTTGTAACTATAAACCACACACCATAACGATCGAAACAAAGTATGGTTCAGCCTCGGATCATATTCAAATCAACGGAAATCTAGAAGAGAAGAGCAGAGCAGAAGAAAATGCCGGAGTTAACCGTTGCATATGCAACTATAGCCCGTGACAAACAATGGAGTTACCTATAGTTTTAAACTAACTTGGTTCCATATGAATGGAGCAGTGAAAATATTATCACTCCAGATTTTAATTCTTATAATAAGCATACTTTCGTTCAATCTATCCCTTATTCAGTCTCTCATGTATCAGTATCTCAAGAAAGTACCCAAAATAAATATACTATTGATTTACTCGGTTCAATTACAACTAATATTACAAAATACTGGCTGATTAGTTCCTAAATTAGACTCGCTAAAGTGGATATACTTCTATCCGACCACCTTGATTTTCGCTAATTTTAAATTAATTGAACTCAGATTTATCAAATCAACCACTTTGTTTTTAAGATTCTACTTTTATCAGCAAATGACATTTTTTTTAACAATAATTTTCTCCCAAATAAGTTGAATAATAGAGCATAGGACAGTATTGTGTGATGAGACTGTCTCACTTTGAGATCATTTAAAGCTTTCGTAATCAATTATTATTTTTTATTAAAGATATTATTACTTTTTATTTAAAATGTTATCGTAAATTACTTATAAAATAGTTCACTTATTACTTTTAATGGATTGACTCACTTTTCATTATAGAGGTTATCACTTCTTATTTGTTTTACGAAGGTTCCACACGAGTCTTTATCTATTGTAGAGTAAAACTTTTCCCCAAAAAATTGTTTTAATTTTTAACGTGAGACGGTTTCACAGAAGTCTTCGATAGAGCAAACTTTTCCCCCCAAACAAATTGTTTTAATTTTTATGACAATAGAACAGGGAATCTGAGCAACACAAATATTAATTCAGAAGACTTGATCCTATATAGGGCTACGGACAAGATACTGTGGGGAATAATGTCATAAACAAGTAAAGAAGATCCAAATATGAAACACGTTGAATGTATAGTCTCATCACTTCTTTAAAAACAGTGAAAGGTTCTTGGAATTTATTTTGGTCTTGAAGACAAGAACTGAATTAATTCCAAAACCCCCCACAAACCTTAGACCACAATAGAAGAAAAGAACATTACTTTATTCATTTACAATCTTGTTTTCTCCTTCTATATAAACATCAACACAACACCAAATCATCACACACTCACAATCCCTCATCCACATCTCTCACACCTCTTCCTCTTCCCTTCATCCTTCAATGGCGGGCCGCGACCTCGTCCCATCGGTTAACCGGAACACTCCGTTGATCACCGAGAAGGTAGCAACTCCAACCAGAACTCCAGTTCTGGGTGGAGTTCAGACCCCAGTGGTGGATCCAACTCTAAGGACAAGTGGCCATGAAGTGGATCATCAAGGCCACATTTTCCGTCCCACTCATGAAACAGAAGATCACATGAACGCACTCAAACCCGTGTCATTGAAAGCGCAAGCAACGGCTCGCCATAGGCCGGGAGGTGACCGCGATCGCCACTTCTTCTCGTCTGATGATAGTGCACTCAACAAGCAAATTCAGGCCACTCATGCACCCGATATGGATGATGTTGATGTGAGGCCAGTGCTGTCCATCGTGGAGGACATCCTACGATTGGCTCGTCCTAAGAGCTATGATGAGCACGCTCTTACCGCTGCTGCTACTGCAAATGCTGCTGCTGTTACTACTACTGCTGCTCTTCCAGTAAGTTTAAGTTAACTAGCTCATATTTCTTATTGCAAGCTTGTATAATTATGATCAGTGAGTCTAAGCTACTTCCAATTGAAATGGCAGGGATCTGCTCATGTACCTGCACATGTGGATCACACGACTCTCGATAAGACTCATGCACCGGCCCACGGTTCATACCAGCTGCACGATGATCACCGCAAGGTTTATGAGCCGTCTTACGTCGACTCAGAGATTGTTCGAGTGCTAGCATACCCAATCAACAAGGTTTCATGCGAGGTATGTAAAAAGAATGTGGATTATGTCTAAATTGTATAATCACCATCTCTTACAACATGCATCCTTGAATCACACAGATCATCTGCAAATGTGCTGGTGGAGGAGAATCACATCTGGTAACAATGGACCTCCTTAAATCACTGTCCAGCTACACATGGGATGCCAAGGTGGTGATCGCCTTCGCCGCCTTCTCCATCCACTACGGCGAGTTTTGGCTGGTGGAGCACTATCACACTCAGAATCCTCTGGCTAAGAACATTGCAATCCTCAAGGACTTACCCGAGATCATGGCGCAGTCGAACGAGTTAAGGAAGCAGTTCGAGGCTGTTCTTGATCTCTTGACTGCTATACTCAAGGTAACTCACTGCATCATAGAGTTCAAAGAGCTTCCCCCTATGTACATCAGCCCTCAATCACCGGAGATTACTGCCGCCACCGCCCACATCCCCACCGCCGTCTACTGGTGCATAAGGGGTCTACTTGTCTGTGCATCCACACTCCTCAGTCTCATTGGAGGTGGTCATGAGTATGTATCCTGCTCCCATGATTAATATTTAATAAATTAACCAGAAATTATATTAGTAATCCTGTTTTTTATCAGATTTACAACCTCTACTTCTGTGTCATGGGAGATACTAAATCTGGCTCATAAGCTGTCTGTCATACTGGAACACTTGCATGAAAAGATGAGGATTTGTAGAGAGTTAGTTGGTGAGTAAAGTGAGAGGTGTTATTACAGAAATATTGATTAACTATGTACTAAGTGTTGATGTTGTGGTGTTTAGAGAGGAAGAGAGCAGAGGATCTATATGCAAAGTTCAAGAGACTTCTGGAATCAGCTCACATAGACAACATGAAAGTACTCAATGCTATCTTTCGTCCTAGAGATGACGGAAGGCCACTCTACGACGGTTCAAGAAACTCAAACGTGAGTTTCGAACACACTAGCTAGCTCACTGATTCATCATCCACATTTATAGTAATGAATTTGTTGATGATGATCTCCAGGAACGGCTGGAAGTGCTGAGGCAGAAATACGTGCTGCTGTTGATCTCAGACCTCGATCTTCCCCCGGAGGAGCTTCATGTTCTCCATCTGATCCACGGCGAGCACTCGATGAGGCACGAATACGAGATCCTCTGGCTCCCGGTTGCTGATCCCTTGACCCCATTGAACGAAATGCAGAGAGCAACCTTCACCAACCTCAGGAACAACATGCCATGGTATTCCGCGGAGCAGCCTTCTGCGATTGAACCTGTGGCCATTAGGTACATCCGGGAGGAGCTCCGGTTTAGCCACATGCCAATGCTGGTGGTGCTGGATCCCCATGGAAAACTCTCCCACCACGACGCCCTACCCATGATGTGGATTTGGGGTGCTAAGGCCTTCCCCTTCACCAGAGAATGGGAGAGGAAACTCTGGGAGGAATCTGAGTGGAACATTGATCTCATTGCTGATGCCATTGATCCACGCATTCCTGAATGGGTATTCCATCGAGCTTGCTAGCTAGCTAAAATCCACATTAATGAATGATGATAACGATTACTGGTGTATGACTGTTGTTTGACAGAGCAACAGCAACAAGGTTATCTGCCTGTACGGAGGGGACGACATCAATTGGGTGCGTAAGTTCACAGAATCGACCCACAGGGTGGCCAGAGCGCTGAACGTCCCATTGGAGATGCTCTATGTAGGGAAACGCAATCCAAGGGAGAAAGTTCGTCTCTGCCACGAAGTCATTGCTAGAGACAAGCTCAGCCACATCTTTGCAACCGATTACTATGATTTTGTCTGGTAATTAACAACCATTAGTAATCATAATACTGTCTCTGAAAGAGTGTCTATAACTGTATGTATGTATGCATAATGAACAGGTACTTCTGGGTGAGACTTGCCAGCATGTGGAACTCCAAGAAACAGATTGGCAGGACAGTGGAGGATGACCCCATAATGCAGGGGATCCTGGATTTGCTAACTTATGACAGCAGTGAGCAAGGATGGGCCATTTTCAGCCGTGGATACATGACTACCATGGCGAGTGGGGACAAGCTCGTACCCACTCTGGACGGGTACAACACGTGGGGGAGTGAGGTCGATCACCCCGACAACTTTGTGCCCGTCCTGGACAGGGTGTTGAAAGGGTACCACCCGGAGCACCACTGCCACCGTCTCATTCTTCCAGGGCAAGCTGGATACATACCGGAGAGGGTGGTTTGCTCCGAATGTGGCAAGACTATGGACAAGTATGTCATGTACCGCTGTTGCACTGATTAAGGATCTGTTTCCAAGATTTTATGCTATTACACTACATCTGAGATGAGATGATCAAATAAACTTCCATCTGTTTGTTTGTTTGTTTTTTTACACATTTTCCTTGTTAAGATTCGATCTGCTGTTGGGATCGTTGTGTTTGTATTGATACCATATTAATAGAGTCTATCAATAAAGCTGCTTGTTTGTTTATGAATTCTTGGTTTTCTTGAATCTTGATATGATTTCCATTACAATGACATTTCCCAAAGCTTGAACATACAAGAAAAAGTTTCAAACTTCAGTCTTAGTCTATTAAGACCAAGATAGAGCCTTCCATCACTACAACTGCTTTTCCCCGAATCATCACTCTTTGATTAAAGAGAATTATCTATTTTATCTTAATATACTAATTGAGATTTTTTTTTTCTTTTCTTTCCAAAGTGTCAACTCCTATGTGTCAATTTTTCTATAATTTAAGTTTAATTAGAATTTAATTGTAATAATCTTATCGGTTGACCCTTTTAGAAAATATAACTGGACATCCTACATTAATTATAAATCAACACTAAAAGTTTTTAATTATCTATGAAAACATTAAAAAATAAGGTACAATGGCTATTTTTTTCTTTAATCCAATAATAATATTTTTTTAGCAATTTATATTTAGGATACAATTACAACAACAATATTATTAATAACTCAAACTCATATTATTTAAATGAATATAGTAATCTTTCTATATAGTTTAATCAATATTTTTTTACATGCACAAATTTAAATAATAAGAAAACATAAATATTTTATTAAGTTCATTTGTGCTGAATACATACATGATGTTTGGCTTCTAAGTGATCAGTACTTTTTTTTTTCTTTTTCTTTTTTTTTTTAGCAAAGGTTATTCAAGCTAGTAAGAGAGCTTTTCAAATAAAGCAAGAAAAAAGAAAAGAAAAGAATTCCTTGTTTAAACTATTCTCGAAGATCCAATTTTTTTATCTGCAAAATATCCATTAAAGGAAAAGTACTTGGGCAACTGGAAATGATTTTGAAATAGAATAACAAGCGCACACGCGCAACTAAGAACATGTGCACTAAATAATGTCAAAAATGCACACACATGTAGTACTATTACAAAACTGTAACATCAGCTGTTACATTGAAATGGACTATTGGATCAAAACTGCATCACTGTACAAGATGATAAGACCTCAAAAGTATAGCATCCAGAGTTGGCAAATGGCGATATAGCCACCAAACTACTTCCTTCCTCTGGATGTTAGAGAAACCATTTTGCCTGTTGAATGAATGAGAGGCGATATAGCATCTGAATCGATTCTTTCCAGGAGGAAATAAATCTGTCAATGGATATATGTTTGTTAAGAATAGGAAATTTCAAGTCGCATACAGCAAAATAAATTTTCATGGAATTAGGAAACCTAGAAACTGTGATTTCTATGGTCCAGAAAAGTTGGCACAAGTCGCAAAGCTCCTTAGTTTTTAAAAAAGGAAATGAGGACGGTAACAATAAAGCACACAGCAAATAGCAATTCTGAAAATTGGGATATCAAAGGTTGCACGTTGCTACTGATGTCATTATGTGCCATGTCAATAAGGGCTAATGGAATGCATATATTGCATCTAATATTACGATGACATGGTACCTTAATTACTTTTTATCCTGAGAAAGTTATTATGATGCTAGTTCATCGAAGCAGTTATTTAATAATTCTTACTTTTGGTTCAACTGAAGCTAAAATTTGCACCGCATCATTTCTGACCATTGATTATCTGCACTCAGTTGTAATTATAAGTTCAATAAACAGCACTTGGTTTCACTAAAACTGGTTGAACAAAATATGTCCGGTGATTTTGGAACTAAGATTCTTCAAATAATAGTTCAGCCCTCAAGATCATATTCAAACTATGATATCAGCAGAAATCTAGAAATAGTAAAACTTGGAAAACCCAGGTACATATTGAATATAGTTTTCAAGTATGAAAAAAGAAATAGAAGTTGCAAAAAGTGAAACATGCTAATATAAGATTAGACTAGAAGAAAATAGTGGAGTGACCCCTTTTCTATACAACAAACAGTGCTTATATAGCCAGTGACAAACAATGAAGTTCAAAGACATACCTATGGTTTTAAACTGACTTAGCTCCAGATAGATGGGTTTTTAAATTGTGTAGCCATTGCCTCAGACAGAAATTTAACAAGGTTTTCCCTGTCCACTTCCTTTTCTTTCTTGAGCTCTAGATGCCGGACCTGTTGTAGGCTAGATAAGTTAGTAATGCATTGTCAAAACCAATGATGTAGAGTATTAGAAAGAATTGGGAACCAATTAGGTTACCAGGCGTACCTTAACAGAGCCTTTTTGGGACACACCAGAGTCGGTGATGACAACAAGACATTTGATATCGTGTTCGCTTGCATATTCATACTGTTCGGTAAGGCTTGGGTCAGACAAGGGGACAAACTCTGCCTGTGTATATTGCTTCCATTAGTTTAATTTGTGCTTCAACCCCCGGAAAAAGAATAAATAAAAACTTGAGATATGATTGCTGACCTTGATATTCTCCTCCCAAAGTTCGGCTACCAATTCCATTCGCTCAAATAATAAACCACCCCCTCCTCTTGAACAGACTAGAACGTTAATGCCTATGCCATTTCTGTTAATGCCAACATTTGTTTAGTAGGGCACCAAATAGTAAAGATTATATATAACAGACTCTGCTAGAAGGATAGAAAACTACCTGTAAAATTTATTATCAACAGAAGAATGCAGCAAAATAGTTTCTAGTGCAATACTAGTTCCAACTGCACCAGATGGACTTGATTTCTGGCACCAACATAGGTATAATCATAAGCATATTAGGTTTTGGATAGGAACATGTAATTACAATACCATGTCACATGAGAAAGAAGAAGAGAAAAAGGGGTGGGGGCTGGAATTAACAAGAAATATCCAACAGTGTTCTCATCACTAAAATAAATGAACTAGATGCCTTAAAAAATACAGATAATTACTCAGTGAAGTGAAGAATCAAATACAATTTTTTAAAATAATTTCAAGAAAGAGGAAGACAGACTTTGTTAATGCTTCAAAAAAAATAAGTGACATGCTGCATGATTTTACTTTTCAAAGTCTTGATCTCAGCTCAGTCTCGGTAGACTACTATTTCAAATGTGAGACGATCAGGAGTATGCAAAGAATATCATGATGTTTACTTTTCATTATTTATGAATAAATATACCAAAAGTATGTCCTAGGTTTGATGATTTATCATAGTGTCAACTACAGGTCACTGAACTGATCCTGAAATGATATCATGTAAAGGTATATTAACAAAATAAGTCTTGACTCTTGAGGTTTGGCAAATTTACAAAAAATTAATACAGAGCTACTAAAAACACAGAATTTATGTTACTTGGTGCTGTAAGATAAAAGCAAACGCCCAAAGCTATTAAAACTGTCTTTGGTATGCTGAATAGATCAAACTTTAAGTACCATTTCTGTAACTATCTAAATATAAAAATATAAGCTGGAACTATTTGAGCAAGGTAGTAATCCAAACAGATACGTTTTCTTTTTTAGAATGAGACCTAATTTGAACCTAATACAATTAATGCACTTTTCTATGTAAAGAGCAAGGCCACCAAAAAGATCAATATGACTTGATCTTATCTTCAAACTAGAATAACAAGATGCAAAACAAAGAAATAGAAACTTCAATAGCACCTACATATTCAGATCCTGCCATTTGCAGCAGCAAGTAATCATATCGACCACCAACAGCAAGGAGCGTTCCTTCCATTAACTGGACTGGATTATTATCTTTCCTTAAATATATCTGCATATAGAAATAGATACTTATAATTGGGTATAAAGAGAAACTTAAGTGCCTTGGTGTGTGTGTGCTGCATTTTGTTGCCATATAACAGCCTACCTGCATGCCAAGACCTGGATTCATGACACTTTTAAACTAAATGATGCCACAGTTCTTTTGGAAGAGTTATATTCAAAGAACCTATGATTAAGTTAACGTAATATTTCAAATTTGCACCATGTTATTATTACTTATCTAAAAGTTGAAGAGTTGCTCATGGAAAAAATAAATCTTAGATTTCAATTCTTTTAAAGAAGAGTAAGCTTCTTATGGACTACATAATTAAATTCCACAGTAATAGTTCTGGATGGAGAGAGCAACAAATCAAAATCACAACTCCCACTAAACAGAAAAGATCAAAAGGAGACGAAACCATCATTGGTTTTTCCTTATTAGTTAAGGCATATTTTTACCGTGTCTATATTACTAAAAGCATTTTTAGACACTTCAGAACCTATTATTACATCTAATATGATCTAGCATTTTTATTTGTATTTAGAACTGCCCACTAAGGGAATGAAATTTGGATATTGTCTCCATTCATCTAGAGAAGGGGAGAACTTTCCAAGGGCAGATCAGACTAAACACATAAATGCCGAAATAAATTAGAAAAAATGTTCACAGATTGGTGAACAATTTAGAGGTACGGATGGAATTAGATTACCCAAATTATAATTAGTTGTAGCGATTCAAATTTCTTTACTTAGCTTTAACATAGTATAACCATACACGATCATACAAATTTCTTTACTTAGCTTTAACATAGTATAAACATACACAATCATTTCAAAATACGCAACTTTTTTTTTGTGGGAAATATGAACATTTCATATGCATATTAGTACATGATCACTCTTCAAATCATGCAACTTGTAAAAAATAAAGCAAGTTTATACAGATATCTTCAATTATGAATGGAAAAATATATGGCCTCAATATAAACTTATTCAAGGACTATGGTAGAATTTGTTTAGATCTTTGATAGTCTAAAGAAAGATTTTAAGCAGAACATCTCATATGCAGAAATAATATATAAATCTAAGTTTATTAATTTAAAATTCTGGAAATTAAGATTTGAAACAGAAAACCTTGAACATTGCAGTCATCTGCATTTGTTACAGTGGTCGAGCATTTATTTATTAAGACCAGGTTTGATAGGAATTAAGAAATCATTTTATCACCTGGAAATATAAGATTTTAAGCAGAACATCTCACATGCAGAAATAATATATAAATCAACGTTTCTTAATTTAAAAATCTGGAAATTAAGATTTGAAACAGAAAACCTTGAACATTGCAGTCATCTGCATTTGTTACAGTGGTCGAGCATTTATTTATTAAGACCAGGTTTGATAGGAATTAAGAAATCATTTTATCACCTGGAAATATAAGTTCCGGTGATAATATTCAGTTGGTGGCATAAGCGAATCTAGAAAGACTGATTTTTCAATCTTCCAAACTCTCAAGTATTTGAATAGCTCAGACACCTCATCAAGTGCCTCTCGGGTGCATTTATCTGCAATCAAGATCAACCATAGCTTCCCTGATATTATGATTTTCTCAAAACTAAGTTCTAATAAAGGATAAAGGTTAAGTAAATTAATGACAAGATACCTGCAGGCAGTGCACCCCTTAGTCTGGGAAGTGCCTGATCTGCAGTTCCACAGAACCTCAATCCTACAGTTTGCAATCTATTTAAAACATCATCAGCAAGATCAAGTTCCTGTAAATAACAAAGGATAGAAAATATTCAATTCTCAAATTTGACTAGCCATAACAGTGTGTTTCTGCAGTCAACCAAAAATTATTTGTTTGGTCTATCCAACAAAAAATACACGTGAAGAAATAAAAGGAACCCAATTATAAATTTCAGGTTTTCACTTAGTGATTTAATAATGATTCACAAGTCCAAAAGTAACATAAAGTAATCCCCAGGAAACAAAATTTGAGGAAATAATAAGTCTTTCTATTTACTTCTCCAAATAACTGCAGGCAAACAGACACAGATGGTTTCACTGTATTAATTTATTATTGAAGATAATCCAATGCGCTCACTAAGTTATACATGTGCATGTTACTTGCAGGATTCATAGAATTGTAGTTACCCTGAACAAGGACAACAGAACTATGACGAACATTCTTGATCACATAAATACAGGAGCTAAAAAGATGAAGAAACCAAAAGAAATAACCAGATGAAGTTCACCATGACCCCACCATTATATAACAGATGTTGACCCATACTCATGGATGCATTTGCTGCCAGGTACAAACCATATTGAGCCACAAAAGCACAATATTTCAACACCTTACAAAACACAAATATTGGTTGAAGCAACCTCTGGCATTTAAATTTCATTGGATTTAAATGGTCAGGGCCAAATATCATCATCAGTAATACAAAATGCATTTGACATCTAGTCGATTGAGAAGCATAAATTGTGTCCCCTAGGGTGTTAAAGAGAACATTATACATAGAACTTTCTAAGTTCTGATGCAATAACATATAAGCATACTGAACCATCTTTCCTGACATAACACCAATGCTGGCATAACTTCATTTCAAATACATGATTTACTGTTTCCACGCCATGAATATAACCTTCAAACACTACTTTAAAAAACACTATTAAAATCCAATCTTTGCAGTTGGTAACATTCTTTCAAAATGTAAACATAGTTTGGAACCTGACACAATTTCTTTACTAAGCACATAACTGAAAATTTATGAAACAAAGAGGATAAGGGAGTGAAACGTCAATTTTTTGCGTGAGTACCTGTCGAAGCTGTCGCCTGATTAACACCCATTTTGACTTCCTTTCAGAAGACTGAGGACGTAGGGAACCCAAAAGAGATAGCAGCTACAATCACTGAAGCAAATTAGAAATGAATAAATGTGTTGTCATCATAACTGATTCACCATTGTCAAAATCCTACCTCAGCCACTTTCTGCCTATTCTGTGGTTTAATTCCTGTCCAAGACCATATTGCTTCCAATAAGTCCCCATGATTTAAATGAATATCACATGATTCCAAATTGAAATAATGAGAGATAACATCCATGGACACCTGCATTTGATTTTTTTTTCCGGTAAATCCACTCAAAACATAGAGCATGAATAAAATAGATTCGACATTCGTAACATTCAGTTCAGATTTTTAACAAATGCAATCAGATAATTTCAGTGGTATCCTATCAGGTCGTAGTCTCAGTATTGTTTCTATATATATGGTGCACTTTTTTCAGTCAAAAGGCATTATAATTCTTGGATGGAAAAAACACTGGATCAAATATAATGGTGCTTACGTTCAAGTGATTGACTACTATTTATGCAGTTTCTGATGAGAGAAATCTGATTCATTGAAATGAAACACCTTGAGACTGTAAAGAAAGAAATAATGATTTGGAGGGTGGGTCAAAAATCAGTGTCATGAACTCTGTGTACAGAATTCAGGTTAACAAGTAATCACTCCATTAAGAAGCATATATATCTAAGGAAAGGTCTAGATTAAGTTCATATGACTAGGTCATTTGTGACATTGCGTGCGTACAAAATGTTATGAAATGACTATCCTATGCTTTTTCTCCCTCCCTTATGCTCTCTGTTACTTAAAGATTTTTCCAGGAAATGGTTGGAGATATGGACAGGGGGTTTGCCAGAGGTGTGAAACAAGAATAAGAATACAGGCAGCTATGCACAAGATAGGACCTTTATGATCTCCGCCTCCGTCAATGCAGTCTCCCCTCCAACAATATCAAAATCTCCCTGTAAACTCAACGTATTAATATAAAGCCATATAGTTCTCTACAAAAACTTGAGAAATATTATATGATATCTGCAAATTCAAATTGACCTGGATGTACTGATTTGGAGGTGAATGGCCAATTGCTCTTCGATATACGTATGCTATTTCATAGCGCCTAAAAAATGATTTCTGCGGAAATCAATAGGGTTCTCAGATATAATATCACCAGTGATGGAAACCCCCAGTAAGCAATATTCAAGTCTAGAAATTATAGGCATTATCCATTGGAAAAAAAGAATAATTTTAATACTTAAATATGTCAAAAGAGAAAAACTGCAATAGAAAGAAGTAAAAGAATTTCCATACACTGTCGATAACAGCCATGATGAAACCACAAAAAAATGGAAAAATTTTAGTTCAAGAGAATGGACACTGACACTGTATGGTTTCAAAAACAACGAAACTCACTTAGAATGACTTTCATCTACACTTTAGCAAATAGCCATCAACGGATCTCATGAAAACTAAGACAATTGAAAAAGAAGAGCTTGAAATCTAACCTGCTTTCCAATTATCCATTTCGCAAAGGGAATCCGTAGCTCATGGCATAACTCGATCATGTCCCCTCCATGGGATAACAGTTTGACAGTGTTCCTTTAATATGTCAAGTTTCAGAAAAGAAGAAACAGAAAAGGTAGTAACATGAAACTAATTCACATTAATAAATGTAAGATTTGAGGGAAAGAAGATAACAATACCTTTTAACTTGTGGGTCATCACCCAATATTCTCATTGGCTTGATTTCCAAATGCTTCGCACAGTGCTGTTCATACACTTCTCTAGAAATATCAATAACCAGATCACGATTAGCAGTGTCAGCATCTGTGAAAATAATTGATGAAGAATCATCTGGAACTGATTTCAGTCTTCCAATACTTTCATGATTGTCCTTTGAGCTTAACTTATCTTCATCAAAAATTGCTGACACAACCTTTTCGTAAATACTTGTGTCTTCTGAACTATGAATTGTCCTTAATATATCTGTAAGTTCAGGCAGAAAGAAGACTAAATTGAATAAAGGAAAGAAAGTGACATTATCAAGTATTTTCCACTTGATTTCAAAAGTTAAATTATATGATAAGGCAAATATATTTTTCAGATTTGGGACATAAAATGGAAAGGCTTGATCATTGAACCCAGAATAAGACATTTTTAAGGGTGCATTTATGAGATTCAAGAGATATAACAGAATCCCAGAATAGCTCCTTCAAACCATATCAGAAAATTTAAGTAAACTACTTTTTGATGATTAAATTAACAAGTATACAAAATTTTCCCTGTTGAAGTCTATTTATAAAAGTAAAAGTAAACCCTCTTAGAGAAAATGAAGGGGAAAGATCATCTGCTAGTTTTCACAAAATATATTTGCAAAAGATTGTTCCCTACAGGATATCAACTGCTTAATTTAATATTCATAACTGGGATTTTTTCAGGAGGGACCCATTGCCAACAGAACAGTACACTACCGAAATAGTACAAGAAAGTCACTTGCTGAGATCTTCTAATGGATAAAATCTAACGGAGGTTGGCAAGAACATATGTTGCTTATCTTGTATGATTGCATGGATTCAGGAGCACAAAATGATTCCGGTTAGACATTCTTTTTATCTTAAGCTCCCCTTTTATATATTAGTAATCTAGTTTTATCTTTGCGCTTGGGGCAATGTCACAGCTAGTGAGGTTCTAACCGAGGCGTGACTATTGCTGGTTGAAATCTATTAGTAATCTAGTTTTTTCTAATTTAGTGATATAGCAAAAATCTTGTTGATAGTGATCTGTGAATAAATCCATGTTGGTGAGGTAGTCTGATTACCAATACTTCAAATTTGATATTTTGTGACAATACGTTACAATAGTTGCTACAATGAAGAGAATTTCAAAATGCAAAACTTGATAACACATAAGCAAATGGGAGCTTTCATCCACTAGCAACTGGATTTTAGTAATCAATTCTTCCAAGTTGCAAGAATGCCATCAGAACAGGTATCACCTAAGAAGAACTTCATAAAGATATGCTGGCCGAAAGATAAATAAATTACTATCATGATTCCAACTACATAAATATTAATAAATATTATTAATAAAGGAAAAAATGTTTAGAACAAAATTCACTCTTCATTTGTAGATATATCAATTTTTTTAATATGTAAAAGCAAAGTTTGGTGTGAGTTACAAGCTTAAATCTATCTTTTTTGTTGATCCCATATGCATCCCTTTCATAATTGAAGATGAAAATTCTGAAAGCAGATATGGATAACTTACTATCTAACATTTCAAATTCCATGCGAGGTGGAAAAGCATGCTTAAGAAGTTCTGTGGCAGAAGGACGGTCTGATGGACTTGGGGACATCAAGTGGCGAAGCAAGGATGCCTGTTCTGGAAATTCGCTGACCCAGCTGGAAGGAGGCTCTCCCTTAAGTTTCAGATCAGAAAGCACAACATGCCTCTCCATTGCTGTCTCAAATGGATGCCATAGTTCAAAGAACACAACTCCTAAGCTGTACATGTCAGCCTATAATGTGTAATGGGATGAGGAAATGAAAGCCAACTTCTTGATAGATACTGAACTATACATTACAAAATGAATTTAAAATTGACCTTCTCATCAATCTTTGGCCAGGCTTGCTCTATTTCAGGAGCAGTGTAGAAATAAGTGCCAACTTGACCTGTACCATCAACAGATACTCCAACTATTTCAATAGCATCCACATCCTGGTCCAATTGCTCCAACCTCAGAAACTTAGCTGAAAATAAAAGATGAATTATGCTGCAAGTCTAAACAAGGGATCCTGAAGAAAATCTAGACATGTCAGAATTTTTAACAGAAAAGCTTGTAAGTAGAGATGCAACATTTCAAAATTGACAGTCAATAAATTATGCATCACCCAATGTTCCTTCTGAATGAAAAATGCAATAAGTCTATGATACAACAACCAGTCTACCAAGCAATACAAAATTGTAAACAACAACAGAGGGGCAAGTCAAACCATAAAGGATAGATATGGATAATCACAACAACCATCAAAATTAAGTCAAACCCAAGCAAGCTCAAGAGAAACCAAAGTTGGGGAAATTTATTGAATGTTCAAAACCAGAAAAAGAGGTACAATGAATAACATAAAAATCATCTTACAAAATTAAAAGTGATATGCAACACAATATATTCAATTCAATTCTCTTTTTAATAAAATCATGTTTTTTATATAAATTTAAGAGAATGGAAGAGGAAAAGTATGGTCACTGTAAAGAGGAAATGCTGAGATGTGACTTTGTTAATTACAGAAGGAAATAAGGACATAAAATTAACAGAAGTTATGGAGATGCTTTTTAAGGAGTCAACACACCTATAGAGAAAACTGGAACATGAATTTAGTTTAAAAAAGATTGTAAAAAGCTCAGAAATATCAAAATTAGAGGAGCTTATAAACCTTAAAGCAAAGCATGGTCTTACTTCATGCATAGCTCCATACACCACTGTTGGCTCCATTTCAACACACCTCAAAACCATATGTTTAGGTGCAGATGAGATGGTAAAATTATTTTTCTATGGGAAAATAAAAAATCTAAACATAGGATCAAGTGTTGTCACTTACCAAGACCAAAATCTCCAATTTTAATGTCATTGCGAGCATCAAAAAAGATGTTATTGGGAGTCAAATCACGATGGATAATTCCTTGCCCGTGAATATGTGCAAGGCCTTCCACAATTTGGCGGAATAAATGCCACGCAAGTTCTTTATCAAGGTGATTATATGATTCAAACATTTGCCTCAGAGTCCTTCAACCAAATAAGTAAAATATAAGTTAGCGAGATTTTTATCCATATTAACAGAATTTGATTAAGAACAGAACAGATCTACATCACTATTCTTGCAGGATGGAAGGCACTTCAGATTTTCCTCTGATTTTAGGATATTCAGGATCTTGCAGTCCTGAACTTCAATATCTTTTATATGTCAGTCATAGGGTTCATTTTCTCCAGTAAAAATTTTACAGAACAATAGTGCTCATGAGCATCACAATCATTAAACTTAAAACCCTGACTGCAACTAAATTAATCTCCCACCTTGTTTTTAATACAAAATTATGCATTAAGGACTGAATACGTATATAGGAATGGGGATTACAAAAACAACAGAAATGACTACATAACGAGCGCTTCATCAATTTATAACATAGTGAACTAGGAAAACTTTAATTTTTATATGATTAGAGACATAGTTGTTAAAAGCGAGAGGTGCACCTAGGCGCACGGACCCCTAGGCGCGCCTGAGGCGCAAGGCGCGCCTAAGGCGCTCGCCTAAGCTACATTTTGCCCAAAACAGAATTTACAATGTATATACACAAATATATCCTACTTACAATCATATTACCTAACTAAACTAAGATAAAAATCACATAATGATACATAAATAACTCATAATAGCATTATAACACATAAAACATACACACAAATAAAGTTCAAGTAGGCGGCAAATGATGGAGGTGAAGGCAGCTCACCTTTTTGTCTTTGTTTTGAAAATTCAAGTACTAAAACCCTAACCCTAATTCTCTATTTATATAATTTTATAAGTGGGCTGTCCATTTTTATCTTAAAAATGTGTAAACCCTTTAACAATTGAGTAGCAATTTCAAAAAACTTAAAAAAAAAAAGAAAAAAAAAAGATATTGAAGAGGCGTGCCTAAGGCGCATCTAGGCGCAACTAAAAGGCGCACCTAGGCGCACCTAGGTGCGCGCCTTTGATACATGAGCCTGGAATAGCAAAAAATCAACAATCTAGGCAGACCCCTGAGCCTGAGCGCCTGAGCGCCTTAGGCGCGCCTTTAACAACTATGATTAGAGACCAGCCAAGTAAACCTAAACTGTAATCTACCCCCATGGCTCCTCTGTGGACTCTTCCAAACATTTCCTTTTCTTATAGCCAAAGAGATCTCAAAACACTGAAACAGTCAGTTTCCATAGCACTCTACCCCTTTCATAAATGAAACTTCCAATGCAGCATGGCCCACAAAACGGGCAACTCCTTTAATGCCATATTCCATCTATTGAGATTAATGCCCAGAACAGAAACAAGCAATCCAGATCTTCGGAACTCATTCTTTCAAAAAAAACACACAAGTTGGAGACGGAAGGATGTTACATTATGTTTTTGTAGTGCTTCACTGTTCTGACCATTTCTAAGGTATCCATTCAAGATATGTTTAAGTACACTAAGAAGGCCCATTGAAAGGCTCAACTAATTAAGTACACATATTATTACTTTTAAAATCCAGGGTAGGATTACAAGTGGGGATCACTATTCGCGAAACTGCACCGTAAAAGGAGTCCTATTTCTCAGAATAATGCTCATCAAGGCACTGTATACCTCTAAAAAAGTCACCCTTTTACCAAAATAAAGACAACTGATGAATCGCAGAAATGGTAAATACTTAATTCACTTGTTTTTCATGCGCAACTCACTGCAAAACTCACATAGCTGGGTGAATGCATGATAAAATCTAGTCTGTCACCAATGCTGAAATTTAGTTAATTCTATTTTTGTTGATTCTAAATCATGAATCGACGAATTGAGATATGGAAATGATATACCAGAGTATCTACCTTGGGCAGAACTCCATTTGAATATAGAGATATGTTGACTCGAGCTTATTTTCAGGTGAAACAGGTTCTGAAGAATCATTGTCCTGGTAGCTGAAACTGTAGCTATAGCCATTTTTGGAACTAGATGCAGTATTCACAGGGATTCCAAAATCCCCTGCTTCATACCAAGCCTGAAATTAATTAAAAAAAAAAAAAAAAAAGAGTAAATAAAGAGTATATAATGTTTTCATCCCACTCAATTAAACTGATTTTAACAACCGTAATATTTCCAGAAGCCAAGGAAAAAAAAACCAGCAATTTAAAATGTCAAATTTAAATATTTTTTTCTCAGGCAATAGTACCTGATAGTATCGGACAACATGCTGATGCTGCAATCGAGAAAGTGTGGCTACTTCCCTGAGGAATAAACGCGAGATGACATACATAATTCAATTGACAAGCAAAATAGGATATCACTAAAGGAGCTAAACAGGACTAAATTTTAAATAATCCAGACATCAGAGAGAATCTGTGCAAAAAAGTAGTGCCTATGATGGTAGAATACATGGAAGTGTCGATGACCTGTGCAACAGCTTATGGTTAATTAAAAATCTTGAGCAGAGAGAAGCAAACTTACACTGAAATACTATATGAAACAGGAGAAAAATAAGTATTCTTTTTTGGAGTGCAGAATTTTTTTTCACCTTCAAAGATCTCCAGAAAGCACTTTGTGTCATCTAAAAGCTCTTAGAATTGAAAGTTGCAAGCCAAGAACTAATACTCTTATCTATAATCGGATCAGATACTCTTTACTTAACATTAGCCTTAATGACATAAATATGCATAATACAACACATTAAAGTTCAGGTGGTACTATATTGTATGATGACTGCACTTTTCTTTTTGTTTTCTGAGTACATGTTTAATAATACAAACCTCAATATACGATCATTTACAGGCAGGCTCTTGTCCTTTAGTCGAATCTTCTTCACAGCATAATGCCTACCATCTAGCTTATTCTTGCATAATACAACATGTCCAAATCCACCATGACCTGTCAAAGGTAAAAGCTGTATAGATTCACTTGCAAGTACTTATGTCACTGGAAAGGGCATTAGAATTGGGAAATCAGCTTTAATACAATACCAATGCCATCAGATAGAATTACCAGGTTATGAGAAAACCGAAAAAAGAGGAAGATTAGAAAGATTAAGAGAAGCAAATATATTGTACAGTTGCATTGAATTAGATAACACTAATTCATACTCTAGTGGGACGGTTCATTAATCTCAGAAATATACAAGAGGGAGAATTATTATTTCATATAATTGTCAAGCTGATTAGCAGTTGGAATATCAGAATTGAGAATTTTCTCCAGGAATGGAATAATCAAAGGATATATTTCAATATCCTCACTTAATGCCTCATAGTGACGTAATAATTCAATTATCCTTTGACTAATTTCTGAACTGAAATGACTTATACGTCACTATGAGGCCTTTTACATTAGGAACCATATAAAAACCATACAATTAAACAAACAAACTTATGTATCAACTGCTTTATATTAAAAGTTGCATCAACGTCAAGATTAATAAAACAAAAACCATAAAATAAGTTTCATTAGTAAACCAAACTTGTAACTGAATAAATGATTAAGTTACAAAAGTTGTTATGTCTGAGATTAGTAACAATTTTTAAGTTAAGTTACAACCAAGTAGGGAGTGGAAGCAATATTGAAACTATAACTCAATCCCATTAATGTATAAATTATATTATTTACCATTAAAAAACTTCAAAAATAATACTAAAGGCAATTTTTATTTACCAGTGAAATATAATATTCTTTATCAGCACTATGAAAGATGGAAGAGATAAATTTCTCCACTTGATATGTTTAGACGTAGTTTACTAATTCAATTAATGGTTTTTTTAGATAAACCTCTTAACTTGTAAAGGCAAGGATGCTAGCAGACCTGTCCTTTAAAATTGCCCTGGATACTATCCAATTTCTTGGCAATTATTAAATCAAAACAGAACATTTAAAAAATCCATCATCTCATAAAATCAATTGAAAATAAAGCTAACCTACATGCAAGTAGATACACCAAAAAATTCTTCCTCACCAAGTGGTTGAAGTTCCTCGAAGTCACTTAAATAACGGGAACTTGGAACTGAAGAACTTTGGTTTCCAGAATCAGAACAAGTTTTCCAAAAGCATGAGATATTTGATGACCTCTGGCAAATGGAGTTCAAGAAAAGGAAATGATGTCATTAACCAAATGAATATCCTGCTTGCGTGGTTCCAGATTATACAAAGAATTGACTAACAATTTGTTTCCCAAACACACGATCAAATATCTTGTCAAAAGATGATGATGGTTTGATAGCCATATCTCTCACGCCTTCTGAAACAATCTGGAAAAGAATATATTTAGAGGCAGTTGTTGGAAACAGAAATATGCATTAAACATGAAAAATACACACCCCTAAATTGAGGAGTTCTGATGTAATTTCAGGCAAAGCATCAGCAAGTGCTCCCTTAGGAGCACAAGCAAGGCGAAGCAAGTGAGCCTAGGGAAGAAAAATTGAGTCAGTCTCTAAGTGGATTATAATAAAAAAAATCACAAGTTTGAAACAGTCGAAGTAAGAAAAATCACCATGAGCAAGTCCTTCTCCATAGTCTGATTAGATTGAACTTGAATACCGGACTCATACAGTGACTCCTCCGAATCGCTATTAAACCCATCATTTTCAGATACACTTAGATTTTCACCCACAAAAATGTCCTGCAAAAACAAGAAACTTTTATTAAGATATATATTATTACAAGAGCCAAAAGCAACTAAGTTAAATAGGAAACGGGAAAAATAACATGAGGAAGGCGAGCAGAAATGTAAGTGCATGTCTTTCAAGGAATACTATATTTTAGGGCAGTGAGTGCATGTATCTAAAGGAATAATTTCTTTCAGGGAAAAACGTTGGAAACGACTAACAACATTAGCTGTAGGAAGAAAAAATACATCTCAGCAAAAAAGCAGGAATATGGTTTTATACCCATACATTATTCAGTAAATAAGCATATGCGATAATAGGTTAAGGATATGACTCAAGTGTGGCGACAATACATCAGTTTGTGTTCGGTTTTGACTCTCTCAAGTTTTTAATGCTTTTCAACTATGCAGCAGCTTTGCGGGGTTATAATCAGAAAAAGTAACTTCGACAGTTAGTTCAATGACATAGTTATAGGCTTTTAATTATTTAGAGACTAAATATCACAAAATTATTAAAGTCATCATCTTGCATCATGATAAAGCTCAATTCTTTCAGCTTATGAGATACTTAGTGGGAGAGACTGAATATTTTCACCCAGATTAACATTTTGATCCTCAATCTGGATTTTTGGAAGAGACCCAGAAGGTCTAGCAGAGAACAACTATCCTAATGGATTGAACTAGAAGTTTCAATTCATAAATACGTATGCTGCCAAGCTTCTAAATATCAGCAGATTTTTCTAACTAGAAAGATACCTGAATAAAATTCTAATCTTCTCCATGAAAAATCAACTTTATTACACAGTAAAACTGAACTAGAAATAAATTCATGCACTCTACTCATAATTTATTTATTTTTATTTAGACCAAAGACCAACTCATATGAACTCTTTGAACAGATTACCTCCCAACATATTACAAGTAAAACCACCAATAATTTTAGTATTTGTTACAGTATTATGTAATCCCCCAGAAGCTGCTGATGCAACCTTATTTTCACTAACAAACACCAACAAGCACACTTCCCAAAAAAAAATGAATGACACTGATACACATAACCTGCAAAGAAAACAAAATAAAGATAACAGGTCTTGTAGTTGAAAAGTTGAAATCGATCTGGACTCAGGAGGACAATTTTAAGAACAACTTAATACTTCATTAGAACATGTGGTAGTAACTCAGGAAAATACTAAGATAATGAACATCACCTTTATGTAGCCAATAGTTTCACATCCATCTGATTCAGCGCAACTTGAATTGGTACTTTTGGTCTCATCTTCAGTCTCTTCCTCAACCGTACCTAATCTTGAGGACTGATTATGTACAGACTCTAGCATATAACTTTCCACCACTGATGGCTTCATATGATTGTCAAATTGCTTGTGCAAATTACCACTTCCAAGTTTCAAATTGTCGTATGTCTGAGAAGAAATCACTTTGTTGCTGTCTTCTATTCCCAGGCTCCACTGCCATAACTCCCCAGAACCACTGAACAGATCTACATAACTAAAGACAAAAGGTCCTCTAAAAGAACAGAGCTTGCCACGCATGACAGTACCATCCTTCTCTGAGAACTGGTAACTCCTATCAGTGTCATGGCTGACAATCTAATAAAAGAAACCAACAAGATATAACGAGTGATCTCGACCCTAGTATGATGTAGCTCTTGATATATCAACATGAAATTTTGTAGCAGAATCTCTATGATACTACTTAGATACTCACTAATGATTTAAAATCCTTCTTATAAAAAATATGCATGGGAGCAGGTCTCACTAAACTTGCTGTCAAAGTTTATACAACAGAAGTAGTATACTAAATCTTACACAACTGTAAAATTCAGTATAATATGATTAGAGAGAGACACACAGATAAGTTACACAGAATCAATGGTCAGTTATGAAAGCTAGGTTAAATTTACAGGTAAATCATGGAAATATATCCTTGAAATGCACTATGGTCATTTTCCTGGATAAGAAAGCATAAAAATCTATTTCAAGAAGTTGGTGGAGAAGTTATCTACGTTTCATCTCTGCCTTCAACATCATAGAATCACAAAACAACAATAATTGTGACCAAGAAATGAACTTGCAACTAAAACTATCAAAGACACAATGCTTAGTGCTTACAGATCCATGTGGCTGCCCTTGAGGAATGATTTCAGACAAGAACTCTTGAGCAGCTTCCACTAAATTGTAAATCATCACACGTCCTTCTCGAGCATTAGAATTAGCCTGTAATAAGCACTCTACAACTTCAAACACTTATATTTCCTTCAAACAAAAGAGCCCAATATTATCCTTGTACAATAACTCCTCCCCCATCTTCCCCACCCAAAAAATAAATATCCATGTTCATTATTGATTTACTCTGTTTAATTAAAGCTAATATTACAAAATATATTAGTTCCTAAATTAGACTCACTAAAGTGGTAAAAATTATATTGAGAATGGTTTATATGATAATCATGAAATGCCTTAGGAGTCTCATTATAGTCATCTTGGTAAACAGCTTAGAATACAAAAACAATATAGAGATTGTTTGAAGCAAAATACAGAAGAAGACCAAACCAAGGCTTTCCAGAATCTGGACCAACAGTTACAAGGTGTGTATACATTGTGTATTACTACACTTTCCAAATAGTAATAGGTTAGTGACAAAACTGATACTATACTTTTTGTGACAATGAGAGCACTTACTATTGTCATAAGTTGAGTCTTCCTGAATGTATGGCTATCAGAAAACTCCTACCTGATCATAGAGTAGAGATAAAAGGTTATCAGCATCAGTTTTTGTTAAGCCTTTCTCTGGTAGTATTTGCAGCTTTGGGCACTTGTATGGGTAACCTTGTAAACATCTGCAGCAAGAAAATACAGATATTGTAATCTAATTTGATATCAGATATATATTGTAAAGAATGAGCATGGTCTCCAAACCTCACTGACAGCAACGCAGAAACATCAGAATCCTCATATCCACTATCCTTTGAGTATGGCCTATTATTTCATCCAATAAATATTCAGCATGGAAAAACAAAGCTTCATATTTAAGTAAATGAATCATCATGTATCTGGAACCTGAGCTTGATTTGGATAAGAGCAGGTGATTCAGAAACAATTTTGCAATCATTGTCAAATATGGCACACCTATAAGGCACATTGAGCTTAGTTAGTCTAATACCAGGAGATCACAACTAGAAGTTTGATATTTCGAACGAACATAAGATTACAAGCACGGCACATCAATTTTATTTGTCTTTCTTCTTTGGATTTCATTGCAGCAAACACGACAGAGGGAAGCAACTATAAGGGACAGGAAAGCTATCATCGTTTTAATTTAGATAAAGTATTCCTTTGCTTACATATAGCTGAACGAATCCCCTACACATCATTTCTAGGAATAGATTTACTAACAAAAGTTTTCAATCATTACAGAAGTTCATAAACTACACATCTACATACCGCAGAGAATAAAACGAATCATTTAAAAATGTGTGTGTAAAGACGTACAAGGCAGTGATTTCCTCAGTTAAAAGCTCAGAATTATCGTCGGCAGTCGAATGATGGTCCTTCGGCTGGGCCCGCCGCGCTCCGCGCTTTTTCTTCTTCTTCGAGCTATGACCCATTGCTTACAACTCGTATTCCGAACAAATCAGAACGTGTTGTCACAGAGGTGTTACCAGCTCTGAAGATTTCCTGCAAATTCAACTAGGTTGAAGATTAATTTCGACGGTGAAAAGAATATGTAGAAGTAGAATTAACCTAATTACTCAGAATTGGAAAACTGGAGAGGAGGATGAAGGTGGCGCAGCAGCAGTTGGAAAGCGGAGGTGTGAGAATCACACAGACGCGCGTAACTGTGTGCGTCCGTTATTGTACTTTACTAAGGGTGCCCTCTACCCTGCTCCCATATCTCACTGGTGAGCGGTGGGACCCAGTCGGCTATCGCGTCTCTTTATTTTTTGTTTTTATTTTTGTTTTAGGTTAAATTTTGGTGACATTTTTTAAATATGACGTAATGGTGGAAGGTTATTTTTTTTGAAATTTTTATTCTTTTTTCAAAATGAATAATGTAGTAAGACAAATAAATAAAGAAATAATGAAATTGTTACTATTTTTGGAGAATGAAAAATTGAAAAGTATGGGTTTTGCTATCCCACCGATCTTTTCTGCAAAGTTCTGCGCCTTGATTTCATTGAGATGGCCTAGTTACAAATTATTGAATGTGTTACGTATATCAGCAATCAGATGATTTCATTTGAGTATGGTTAGCACGAATTTCAGGAGCCTTTGGAAGTTATATTCATTTGATTAAAAATTGTACTTCTTACATCTCAATTTAATCTTTATAGTTATCATAAACACAAAGTTTAAAAAAAATTGCTTTTTGATCAATTTAATTTTTTTAGAGGGTAATATAGTGTTTTTTAGGTAATAAATAAATTATAAAATACGTTATTTGTATTATGTGAGAGTGATAAATTTATAATTAAGTTATACTTTTAGGGGTGGAGATTGATAGTTTTGATAATAAAATTTAATGTGAGATCGTGTGAAATTAGACTTTGGATGGATGGATTACTACATAACACATTCAACAATTTTTATTGAGTGTATATTGGGTGCACCTGGGTGCAAAGGTGTACCCATATATGTATGTCTTTATATTTTATTTTGTATACATGTTATTCTATTTTGTATACGTGTTTGTAATAATTGTATACTTTTTTCACACTAAGTTTTTCATTAAAAAAACTAATATCCATATATTTATAACTTTTTATTCAATGGGGTATACATGTTTTTTAATAATTGTATATTTTTTACACTCAAATTTTCATTAAAAAAACTAACAATTAAATTGAATAAATTTTTACTCATAATTGTATATGTTTTTCTTTATATTTGTATATAGATGCAACCTATCTTAGGGTGCACCGGGTGCACACTATAATTAATTATTTTTATTTATCCCTCCCTCTTTGAATTGTTGAATACAAAACCAAACCATTTATTAATTAAAGCGTATTTCTAATGACCACCTCATCTAAAGGTTCGAACCCAGGACCTTCGCCAGGTCATTACTCTTATACCATGTTAAATGATCACCTCATCTAAAAGCTTAAGCTAGCAGAGAGTTGAGTTGTTTAATACTTAATTAAATCACTCTATAGATAGCCAAAAATCGTTTAGAGAAAAGAAAATTCTCAACATAGATGACTTGATTAATCTAATCTAAAGTAATATAATACTAAAGTGAAAAAGTCAAAATTGAACCAATTTTTAATCTACACCATTGATTTTGATTACTAATCATTTTTTTCTCATCCATTCAACACATTATTCAATCTCATCCATTCATCACATTTTTATTAGATCTTGGCCATTAATTTTTTGTCATAATAATGATACCTTATTTAATTTAAAATGATACCTTATTTAAAATAAATCTTTATATGTCCATTTTAATTTTCCCTCTTATTTATTTCAACAAAATTTTAATTTATTATTATGGTACTAACAATTATGTTTATATTATGATCTATTTTTGTAATTATAATTATAATGTAGTATTAACAATTATAAGTCATTATTAAATTAGTTTATTCATTGTTAACAAATTAAAATTTCCTTTACGAATTTTTTGAAACTATAATGTAATTTTAACAATTAATTCATTATTAAATTATTTTCTTCATTATTAATAATTTTGAATTAATATTATTAAAATTTACTTTACGAATTTTTTGAAACTATAATGTAGTTTTAATAATTAATTTATTATTAAATTATTTTTTTCATTATTAATAATTTGAATTAATATTATTGGTCCTAACATCTTAATAATTTTAAATGAGTATGTGTAATCAACGGGTATTGATAAACGGATTTAGAACGGGTATGAATATCATAATATATTTTTTTAATGAAACGGGTACGAATATGAGTAATCATGGAATTTAAACCATGTCTTTTATATATGTAGTTTTAACAATTATTTTATTATTAAATTAATTTCTTCATTATTAATAATTTTGAATTAATATTATTGGTCCTAACATTTTAATAATTTTAAATTGGTATGTGTAATCAACGGGTATTGATAAATGGGTCTGGGATGAGTATGAGTATCATAATATTTTTTTTATGAAACGAGTACGAATATGAGCAGTTTATATATAAATGGATACGAGTACTTAACAATTAATTCATTATTAAATTATTTTCTCATTATTAATAATTTTGAATTAATATATTGGTTCTAACATCTTAATAATTTTAAATGGGTATGCGTAATTAACGAGTATTGCTAAATGAGATTGAGATATTCATTAGTATCATAATATATTTTTTTAATGAAACGAGTACGAATATGAGTAGGTTATATTTAAATGGATACGAGTACGTATGAATACCCCTATAGTGAATATCCTACCATCTATCATCCATAACAACTACTGATTGTACATTAAAATATTATATCTCTCAAACTATATCCCTATAAATTACACCATACCTCTATATCGATTTTCCACAAGTTAATATTTTCCAATAAACACCGTCTCACAAGAGACTATAGTCAAAATAAATAAAAAATAGTACCAAATGGGTATGAGTAATTTATGAGTATTGATAAAAGACTTTGGGATGGATGCGAATATTATAATAAATTTTTAAAATATTAACATATAAATGATATTTATTTATATACGGCTACGAGTATTACGAAATAAGCAATTATCTGACATAATTAATAAAAAAAATTATTTATTATGTTAAAAAATATAAATATTTTATAAAAATGCTCAGTCGATGTTGAAGCCACTAATGTTAAATGTAGGAGTTGATAGACATCGATTTTTTATCATAAGCATATAATTAATAGATAGTCGCATAGCGACATACATATTTTAGTAAATAAAGCATGCATATAGTCGCACATAAAATCGCGTGTAGGGTTGCATGGAAAATTTTGTATATGAAATTGCAGGTATAATTTATATATTAAGAAATATTTTATAAAAAATTATAAAATTTTCTATCATATTTTTGTAATATAATTATATTATATTATTTTATATTCAATTAGTAATACTATAAGTTGATTTAAAATATTAATTTTAATCAACAAAAAAATACTTTAAGAAATACTCCCTTCGTCATGTTTCAATGTTTACTTTTGTTTTTTGCATGTTGATTAAGGAATATAATATTTTAATAGATAGTGAGTGGGAAAATATAATATTTAATCCAAAGTGGGTAGGTGTATTAGTGTTGGATGATATATTAATTATTTTAGGTGGGTCCCATATTTCAAAAAGAAAAACGTAAATATTAAAATGAGACGCGCAAAATAGAAACGTAAATATTGAAACGGGACGGAGGGAGTAGTATCAAATGGGTATACGTAATTTACGGGTATTAATAAAAGACTTTGGTACAGATACGATATTGTAATGAATTTTTAAAATATTAATTTTTAAATGATATTTATTTATACAAGGGTTCGAATTACGAAATAAGCAAGTATCTAACATAATTAATAAATAATATTATTTATTATGTTCAAAAAATATAATTATTTTATAAAAACGTTCAATATTTACAACTACTTTCTTTGTTATATATTTAAAATACACCTTTTCTTAATCGTCTTACTGCTAAAAATAAACATCTCAGCATGGATTGGAGAATTGTATTATATAAAAATTTCAATTCAGATAAATTTTATGTGAAGATATACTTATTTTATAAAATGCGTGACCGTGCAACGCATGGAACGGGTATAACTAAACGTGTATACTTATAATTATACATGCTGCAATAACGGAACGGGTATATTTTTATCCAGTGGTTTAAAATATAATATCCCTCGGTCACGGGTATAACTAAACGTGTATACTTATAATTATACATCCTACAATAACGAAAAATTCAGTGATTTAGGGTATAATGTTTATCGGCAGGGTTTAGTGTTCATACCAATGTTGAAATTAAATTTTAAGTCAAGATATACTTATTTCATAAAAACACGGTTGAAATTAAATTTTAAGTCAAGATATACTTATTTCATAAAAACACGTGATCGTACAACGCTGTGGGTTTAAATAACATTAGAACGCCTTTGTCCCGTGCAATGTACGGGTTCAAACGCTAGTAATTTAAATACAAAATACTATATAATTTTTGAACACAAATATATTAAAAATAAATATTTTTAAATACATAAATTATGAACATCAGCAAATTAAGTAAACTTCGGAACACAAAATATATAAATTCTGAACACAAATATATATACATATATAATAGCTAAATGTATTCAAAAATAGTTGTATGCAATGTATTTAGAATTAGTTGTAATAAGGCAATGTAATGAATCAACGGAATGACAACGGATTTATAATGTTTTACTAAGAAACTAATATTTATTATTATTTACCAACTAAATAATGAAAAAATTACCGGCGAAATTATTACCAACGGAATATAATCCGTTTCATTTATCTGAATCATTTGTTTAGAGAATCAATTCGACTTGTTAGAATTAGATTTCACTAGAAATATCTCATTCTTGTCTATTGAAACACCTATGATTGTTCATGGCTTTTATTTTATTTATTGGGAACACTTGCGTGAGACCGTCCTACGATAAGATCATTTTATACTTTCATAATTAGTTATCACTTTTATATTAAAGATGCTACTATCACTTTTCATTTGTATTATAATTTGTCCATAAAATAGTATTATTTCTTTTCACGAATTGAATATCATTTATCATTATAAAGTTGTTACTTTTTATTCGTCTCACGAAAGTCATTCCGTGAAACGATCTCACACAATTCTTTGTCTTATTAATTTTATCTTACTATTATTTTCATTATATGATGGTGCATTGTTGCAGGCAGTTCTTAGGGAGTTATCTGGAACAGTTTTGATCAATTCCTGACTGTTTTGAACAGATCTCATTGCCAGCTACAAAATAAGATGAAGGGCAGTTATTTTCAAGTTCATCTTAATATCTATATAAGGCCTACAAGTCAGCTTGTTAATCAGATTTTGCCTTGGTAATTTTTCTTGCTAATTTAAGTGTATTCTAGCCATTACAGCGTTTTCTCCTACACTTGTAACTGTGATCAATAAAGTATCATACCTCGCTTAGTGGATGTAGGTAAAATCGTTAACCATTCATATTCTTTCTCTTCATTCACAATTAGTCCAGTAACTTTTCTTTGATATTATGTGAGTAGTGTAGTGTTTCTAGTTCAAGTTTTTGCTAATTCCTCAACAATCATAAAAACAAATAAGAAATGTAACCCCCACGAACTTAATGAAATATTATCAATGATACTAAGAACGAATCTAACTTACAAATATTCATACTTCAATGCAACATGTCTATATTCGATCAAGCATTTTATCAAACACGAGGAGTGCATTCAACCATCGCCAGCAACAAACAAGAGATTTCAACTTTCCTGTATCTTTTATTGCGAAAATTCTCTTTGAATTTGACAATGAGAACTCATTTGAATTGCATTTGTCCCATTATTTTATGAAACAAGATGTCTACGGTGGGAAATAAAGGTTCGTCTCATTTGATGAAGTTATATAAATTATAATTGGGCTTATAATGTAGTTCCTTGTTTTTAGTGGGCTGGGTTTATTTTTGTATTAATGGGCCTATATAGAAAACTGAGCATATTATTAAATTCATAAAATTCTTTTTAAATAAAAAATAATTTAATAAATGGAGCTTGTTTATGTACCATGATACCATCTCTTATTTTTTCTATAAATCAAACACTCTTTTTTTTTTTTTAATAAATCAAATACTTTTGTACACATTATTATACATAATGTGTAGTGATGTTGCAAACAAATTAAGTATGCAAATTGTAATATATGAAATCCGTTTCCTAGTTGGGTGTTAAATGGAGAAGTAAAAATTCACAATTATTTCGTACAATACTATTGATTAAAGAGATAAAGAATTTGTTTTAAAAAAAAAAGAGATAATTTTTTTTAAAAGTAAATAAATTAAGAAATGGGTTTGTGGACTCTAATCAATAAACTGTAGCTATTTTCTTGATTTATAACATTCCATTTTTAATGTACTTAAAATGGGAATCGGGTATTAAAAGCATACATGTCTAATTAATCCTCCCCTATCAATATTCAAATTATATTGACTGCAAACACAATCATCATGACCAAAATAACATTCAATATTGGCAATGAGCTGCCTTTTATTTCAGATATTGCAATCTACATTTCCTTATTACCCAACTGACTCTTCCATCGAAACAAGGAATGTGATTAATGAGTATTTTGTATATCAAATTCATCTAACAATCAAACCACACAATCATTAACTTGGCAGATCCCACACCAATTTCAACACCATAGCTTAAAAACACTAATGAGCTGGAAATAGAATTCAAGCTCCCATTTACCATTTTGGTATTTCAACAGCTCCAGCTTGACTAGTTCGTTAAAACTAACAAGCTGAGCTCGACTATTAACCAGTCGAGCTCACAAGCTACTCAAAGTAACAAGAAGTTTGAAGCAGAGTTCTTTCATTGCAAAAGTTTATCTAGAAGAATCCAAATTTCATTATCTTATTTACCTTAGATGTTTGAACCACAATTCCCAATCAAGAAACAACCTCATTCTACTGCATAATATACACATCGGCTGCACTGAAAACAAAAAGATTAAAAAAAAAAAAAACTCATGGGAAAGCAGCAGCAGCATTGGCAGCCAGTATAGCTCTCTGCAACTCATTCTCCACATCATTACCAACATTAACCTTCTTCATCATCTCTTCTCTTTTGCCACTGCCATTGCCATTGCCATTCTCTTCGCCATTTCTCGTGTTCCTCCCCTGCTTGAACCCACCGGAAGCACTCTCCTTAGCGGCAGGCGGCGTTGCCTTCTTCTTCCTCGGAACGCCTTCCTTAAATTCTCCACCTCCCAAAAGCTCTGTTTTCATTTCTTCCAACTCACACTTCATCTCTCTGTTAACCCTTGTAAGAACATCCACCTCCCTTTTCATCCAATAACACATCCCTTTTAGCACCTCCACTTCATTCTTTTCCTTTTTATCCTCATCTTTCATCAACGCATCGTCAACCCTATGAAGACCAATCTTGTTGATTCTCAAAATTGGCAACTGATTCTCTGAGAAATTCACCCCCCATCTAAAATTCAACGCCAATTTCTGCGCCACCGGCATTTGAGTCCTCGCCATCACCTGAATCCCCTTCAAGACGGCGGATTTGCCCTTAATTTCCGCCGGAAGGTCCTTTATATTCTCCGGCCCCTCCAGTGGGACAAACGCGAACGAATTGGGATCTGAATCAGTGAGTTCGTTGACGATTCTGGACTCTGGATGAGAGAAGGTGGATTTCCGGAGAGAGAAAGACCCCAGTTGTGGTTTCAAGAAGAGAGAGAAAGTGGGGTTTGGGTGAGTGGGATTTGAAGGGTTGAAGGAGAAGTGAGCAGAGAGGACGAGGGGAGAGTTGATGGGGGAGCCGAAGAGGCCGGTGCCGGATTTAAGAGTTAGAGTCAGGGGAGGGGTGGTGGAGGCGGCGGATCCGGCGGCGGCGGCGGCGGCGTAGGAGAGTTTGAGAGAGGGGAAAGTGGGGAAATTGGTGGAGAGAGAAAGGGAGAGGTCGGAGGGGTGGTTGGTGGTGGTGGAGAAGTGAGAGAGGAATGGGTAGTTGAAGATGGCTATGGGTATTTTGGCACGGAGGAGGAGCGGCGGCGGAGGGTGGTGGTGGTCGTGGTGGTTGTCTTGGAGATTGAGTGAAATCTTCATCGTGGAATTACAGTTCTTCCTCCTCTCAACTCAACTGCGATTGGATTTTGATATCGTGAGGTTGTAATTTGTTTGGCCGACCGAACCAAAATAGCTTTTTGCTCGGGTCAGAAATAAATAGCTTTTTCCCAACGGAAATAAATTTACGAGTCTTGTTTGGTCTTATAAATCCGGACTTTAATTTGTAATTAAAATATCTGTTAGTCTTAATCCAATTATAAACTTATTTCCTTTTAGTGTTATTTTCAGTTTAAAAAACGTGTGTACAAATGTGTAAGAGTACAATATTTTGTTTTAAAAAGAATATATTATACTTTAACTAATAATGATACAATATTTTGTTTTATATTTTAATTAATAAGGGTACAATATTTTATTCAAAATAATATACATTTTTTTAGAAAAAAATAAAGAATACACATTATTATACTAAAAGATATCATTTAATACTAAAAGATATTTGAGCGCACCCTGTCCTTTAGCCTAAAAGTAAGTATAGCCTAAAAACTTATATCCTTTTGGGAGACTTTAAAAAATACCCAATTCTGAAAGTTTTAGATCAATGCTACCAATTTTTCTCTCTCCTATGAATAGTAACTTTTCTGAACATTAATACCCCTGTGTCTGTAATCTTGTCGGCTACTATAAAGGTGGCCTACATGGCTACCAGCATGGCATCCTTGTCGGTTAAACTTATTTTAACTCAATTTTAACATTTTCCTTTTCCTCAAAATAGACAGTCTATTACGACCATATCAGGCCCATCATGCTTCCGTACATTAATTAAACAATATTAATCTCGTAATTATCCAACTTGAAATAGTAACAGTACCTTTTTCGACCGTCAATCCACCGGGTATCAGGGAGATTTTACAGCTGCTCATCTGAACTTAGTCTCAATTTTGATACAAATTGATAAGAGTAGGCGCACTTTATCGTTGTGTGTAGACGTGGTGACCAAGTGCAAAATTTATAATATCGAACCCAAGGGAGAAAGTAATGTATCCGCATTCGAAAGATGTTTCACTCTAGAAGGACTAATCAATAAAGGGGAGGTTTAATTACACTACAGTTAACAACTAGGAAAGCAATTAAAGATAGAAAATGTACATATGAGATGGATGATGTGTGAAGGTGAACAATCTAAGAAGTATGTAAGACAAGCAATATAATGGAAAAGGCTCATGTATATTCACACACACATATGCATTGAAGGTCATCATGTTATGATATTAAGGGCAATCACTTATGTACCCCTAATCCCTATGGCCAAGGCAATTAGGTTCTCAACTCTTTTACAAGTTTAAATCTCCTAGGATTGTGTCTTACTCTCAATTCCCATGAAGGTACTATGATTATAAGTTGGGTTCCCCTCACTAGTTCATCACTAATGTCCTATCATGAGGCTCTAAGTACAAGAAGGGTATAGCTTACCTCCCCTCATATGAACTAAGTCATCTTATGCAATCAATGATTCAATTAAACCACTAAGCATAATATTGGAATGACCATCCTAACACTATGAATAGAAAATTTAACCACACAAATCATACACGAAATGAGAAATAACATTTATGATAGAAAATATTCATACAATCAATTCATCAAACATGTGGTGTGCAAAATCTACATTATTCTTCACCAATCATATTGCTAGCCTCACATGAGGACTAGCCACTACAAATCAAAATAAAATCAATATAATTCAGGGCTTGCTCCATATGAGCTAAATAATGAAGAAAACAACAATCAAATGTTGATTGACTTCCCTTTTGAAGTTGGTCTTATCTTCCTTCAACGTGCTCCAATCTTCACTCCGTGATGTTCTTTCCTTCCTTAGATTGGTGGATTGATGGAATGGTGGATGAATGGAGAAATCAAGAGGAATGAGTGGATGGAATGAAGATGGAGGAATGGATGATGGATGGATGGAGAGGAGTGTGTGCAGCCCAAAACCCTCGATTTTCTCCCTTCACATGTTGATATTGGGGGTATTATACTCCCTTAACACACCTGGAAATCGCACAAAGTTGTAAAACGCAATTTTTGCCAAAGTGCAAGAAAACACGGGCGTGTTTTTATGCACTTGCCCATGTTTTTCTGTAGATTTTCAGCTTTTTGTATGTTTGGTCACCTGCAGAAAAACACGGGCACTACATAAAGACACGGGCGTATTTTTATGTATTTTGGCCAATTTTTTTATTTTTTTCATTCTTCTCCATTCTTCATGCTTTTTATCACCATTTATCTTTATAATCACCTATCCAAAGACATGAAAATCAACATCATTATTTTTCCAAAATACAATATAAAAAGATACAAAAATACGGAACAAGATAACGAAAAGATACACAAAAATGACACAAAATCTTGGTGAAAAATAGCGACGATCAACCCCCAAACTTAAAGTATTTCTCGTCCCCGAACAACGAAAATGATAAAATAAGAGGAATAATTTTCACTTAGAAAAAGACCTAACTAACGTAAGCAATAACATATCATAAGTAATAAGGACTACAAATCATATCGAGTCACCCTACAACATTAAACTCATAACATGAAAAATTAACAAGTTCAATTCGAAGAGATTAAATAGTAATATAGTTCCTTCCGATCCAAGTCTTACATAGGATATCAAATGCACTCAACACTCTATCAAGATAAGGTAAATCAATACTTATCAACCAATTGGCCCGACGCACCATAGGCTTACTCGTGGACTACATTCACAAACCATCATAGCTTCAATTAATGATCAAATAGGACTTTATTTTTGGATGTAATGATAGGCTTTTTGGTAAAGGTAGGGAGAATTTGGATAATAGTGACTTATCAAGTGTAAGTAATCGAAGAGATGATCAACTTCTTCAACTTCTTCACGTTTCTATCTTCCTTTCTTTTCTTTTCTAAATACAAGCACTTATCATTATCATTCTTTGTGTTTCTTGAGCTTCTTTTGATTGTATGCTTCCTTCTTTGACTTTCACGATTACATGAGCATATTTTAATTTGTTGATTTGCTCATTTTCTTATTTTGAGGTAGCATGTATCATTGTTTGAGCTCTTTCATCATTTTCTTGCTTGTTTACCATTTCCCTCTTTCTCTTGCACAATTCTCACATCAAACCGTGTAGACCACCATCTCCTCAATCACCCACACAAAAGGTATATATATATAAGGCTTAAGTGGATAATCATGGCTTATAATGTGCTTAATTCACAAGAAATAGGCTTAAAAGCTCGAAGTGGCTAACTAGGGATGATGTATAAGGTAAGGAAATATATGGCAATGACTTTAAAGTACAAGGATGGTCTAAGATCATCTCACTAACCTCCACCAATCGGGCTTATTCTCGTAGTCCACTAGTAAGTTCTAGCTTACCAAGGCTCAATCGATTTACTCATGAAGAAATAACCATGGATGCACGATTGAGACTCAAATGCTCACAAGCTTTTGCTCGGACCTTTAGGAACTTATTACACCTCAATTCATTTTAAAATTGAACAAGTTAAATAGAACATGTCACAATTTAACTAGTAGAGATCCTTAACATAATTCGCCATCACTTATCACAAACACATCATCACTCATATTAAAAAAAATGACTCACAACACAAGAAAATAAGAACAAAAACACAAACACAAGACACAATGAAACTATGTGCGTCGGTGCAAATGTTCATAATATGAGAACTACGAGAGCATAAAAAATCGACCCCTCAAACTTAATTCTTAGCTAAGACTAGAATTAAGTTTGAGTCAAATAATAGGTACTTCCTTTGAAGCATCCCTCGTAGCTCTTCTCGTAATCCAATACGCTCCAAATCTACACCAAGTTCAACATAATTCCTACACAAAGCACAAACAAAACACAAAGATCAAACCAAAACACCAAAATCAAATCCATCATCCTTATTGAAAGCAATAAATAAAGCAATAAAGATAATGATGAGTTGCCTCCCATCTAGTGCTAAGTTTAACGTCTTCAAGGCGGACGGATCATGGAGAACTCATCGGAATGGTCAAGGATATCGTTCGTTCTTGCCATCAAATTTTAATCTTTGTGCTTCTTCCTCTATTAGGCATTTGTGGCAAGTAACGACCTCAGTAACTGTTGGATTGTATACTAAAAGTCTAATTTTTTGTATGAACAATGTTATAACAATTAATTTGAAATGAGAATCATATGATCAAATGATTGCATCTTATAATTTATTTATATGTTCGATGCAATAGTCCACTTACTTTATACTGTAGATAATATGTTGTGCGACAACACGCGGAAGATCATATTATCGATTTCCTTATAAAGCATAAACAGATGCTCACAACCGAGATAGACGGGGACTCTCTATCGGGATGGTTGTAGTGTGGTTTGGTATTAGCTTGTCTTGGCTATAGAATCACATTAGTGCACTTGTGTGTATTGAGCAGGACCGCTTGAGATCGTTCGACTTATACTGACTTATAGGAGAACTTGATCTCAGTTATTATGGAAGTTCATGCTCTTAATCCCTATACAATAACCTCGACACGTAGGGCAGTATGTATTTCTTTGATTCATCAATGGGTGAGATTTACATGTAATTAAATCAACAAACTCGATGAGTTGGGAAATAGTGCTGTCTCTATGGTGTGCTGTTGATTGTAGAAGGAATCCGTGTCCGTCATAGGTTGATGATGTCCCCTTGAGGAGCTCATAAGGATTATCATGTAAACCCTGCAGGTGGAATTTATTCCGACATGATAATGAGGTTGAGTGGTACTACTCTTGGATGAGATATTAATTAATTGAGTTGTCAGTAACTTAAATTAATTAATGGACATTGTATATCTTAAACATGGGGAGACTAACGGGCTCATAATAAGAAGGAGCCCAAAACGTAATTTTGGGATTGGTACGGTAGTGCAATAATAATATTTTAGTGGAATATATTATTATTATTGGACTTAAGTATAAGCTTTGGGCTAAGCTTGGATACTTAAGCCCAATGGAGGCCCAACCCAATTTCTCCTCCTGGTCACTGCTGTAGCCCATGTATATAAGTCACCTCACCTTATCTGGAACCCTAATCTAATCTAATCTAATCTAACTGATTATTCATGTGTGATGAGGGTTGAGAGAAGATTGAGGAGGTCTCGTAGATCGTCGCCCACACGACGTCGAGATCGGACTTGGGACATACGGCAGAAGATCAGAAGGTAGTTTGCTGCTGCTGTCCGCCACCTTGCGAAATTGATATAAAATCGTAAAGTACTCAGAATTTGATGATCAATATACTGATGGAAAGCTGTTGAAGAGTGGATCGTCTGACCATAAAGATCATTCAATTCTGACATCAGACGAGGAAGTTATGGCTATTCTCGTGGGACTGCGCAGGCTGCCTGCGAGAATCAATCTTCATCAACATACCTTGGTGAACGGTAATCGTTTCTATGATTTATTGCTTCCGCTGTGATAGAAACGCATGATATTCTAACGGGTCACATTAACCAAATGATCCAAGTGCCAACAATTAGTATCAGAGCTTTGGTTTCGTGGTGAAGCGTGACACGTTAGGCTAGGGTTTATGTGATTAATTTTTCGAAATTAGGATCGCATGTTTAGGGTTTTGGTTTTACTGCGCAAACCATGAATATCCCTATGTGAAATATACCCTATATCATATCTGTTCATTGATGGTTGTGTGTGAGAGGATTCGACGAAAACTTTTCGTCAATTTCACATGGAAGAAAGAAATTGAGAGAAAATCCAGCGCAGTGATATTGCAGAGGCAATAACCGGAGTTTCAACCGTCGGATCAGGCTGATTTTTGGTTAGCACGTTCAATGTACATTCTGAACAGTGAAGATCGTATTTGGAGCTTTGTGTTATCGGGAATACGCCGAAAACAGAAGCAGTTTTTTGGGCGATTCTGTTCTGCGCAGTTGAGAGAAAAGAGCCGTTTCTCACAATATAACCGTTGGATCGATCTGTAATTTGGACAGCATGTTCAGGACTTACAGTAGTAGATTCTGGACGGTGGAGATTGGATTCTGAGATTCTTTCAGTTTCGAACTATGAACGACAGTTGGTGTAGTTTGGTGTTGCGCGTTGGGCTGAACTTGGTTCCATGCAAGTAGGCCCTTGGATGAGCGACAGTCCGGGCGAGGGGCACTCGTCAAGGCACTTGGGGCGCTCCCTGACATGATTGGCAGTGGGATATGACGATGGACGTCTTGGGGCACAAGCAATCCTGCTTGTTGCGTAAGACATCGATTCCACAGTAGGAGTGTCGGACAAGACATTAAAATTTATAGGCATTTTTATTCCTAATATATATAACTGTTGTCTATTATTGTTATATATATATATGGATGTCTGATCTCTATGATTTATTGTCTTATATAGAAGCATGCTAGATTGCGTATTATATTTGGTATATTATATGCATGTATTGCTAGAGTGTTGGATAAGACATCCAATTTTAGGAAAACTAATTCCTAATATATAACTGCCATAATAGATTGTATATTATTGTTATATATGGATGTTGAATTAATTCCTAATATATGACTGCTATAATTGATTTAATAATCTATTATTGTCATATATGGATGTCGAATTAATTCCTAATATATAACTGTTATAATTGATTGTCTATTATTGTTATATATGGATGTTGAATTGATTCCTAATATATAACTGACATAATTGATTTAATTATCTATTATTGTTATATATGGTTGCTCGTCGATATCGATGATTTTGATAATCTAGACGATATGACGATCGATATCGATAGTTTTGGAATGTTGATAATCTTGATGTTTTTCGAATATTTGATAATCTAGTCGATATCGATGATTTTGATAATCTGGACGATATCGACGGTCGATATCGATGGTTTCGAAAATTGGACAATCTGGAAATTTCAAAAATTTGATAGTCTGGAAGTCTTTGCTGATATTCGTGCCTGGTGGCGAACAATCGAATTCGCTGATATATAACTGTTAATGATTGATTTAATTATTGATTATTGTTATATATGTATGCATGACTCTCTGTGATTTACTGCCTTATGTGCCGTAATAGAAGCATGCTAGCGTTGCATATTTTATTCTGAAATATTATATGCATGTAAAAACCCTCGGTCTTAAATAACTAAGTAGGAGAGGGGATTGGTAATTAATTCCCACGGCCTCCATTATTGGTTTGTAAGTAATGTGAGTAAACTTGCGCGTTGGCAATAGAGCCTTCCTCCCTAACGGATGAGTTTATTCACGGATCACTGGTACAAACTTCTTTAAATAATTATTGTTTGTAATGTGATGCATATGGACTTGCGCGTTGGCTATAGTGCCTTCCTCCCTAACGGATGAGCTTATATGCGGTTCACTAGTACAAACTTATATAATTGATGGTTGTAGAAAGTTATCTGAGCGCGTGTGTACTTCTCCAATAGTAAGGCACATAAGCTTGGGCAGCGGACTTGGAATCAAATAATGGTGCACACTTAGATGTAAATAATTAGTATCCTCCCCAACGGAGTCACTGCTATTATTTGCATGGCTAAAGAGGAACCGACTATTAATTATTTTGTCATGAAGTTAGGTTGACAAATGAAATTAATGGGTAAAACCTTCTCTTGTAAATGTTCGGGTTTGTAAACGTCCACACTAACGTGGCTTGCAGACTCACGGTGCTTGAGATGTCGGTGAATTTTATTTTTATATTGTTTTGAGGGAATCAATATAAAAGGATAAAATTCAAAGTTTTGATCGGTAAATTAATTTATGATTTTCTAATTTTCAAATGGTTTTATCTCACATATTATTAACTAAAAGAAATTATATTTACTTCTCCAAATTAGATGATTAGAAAAGAATCTTGGTTTTGAATTTTACTGCTTAAGAAAATACATGTGTGTTCTCACAAGGGACGTCTCATGATGCCTATTAAAGTCTCTAGTGAAGAGATGAGAGGTTCATAGAAATATGATGGTCTCATGTAACTTTTCGGATACTTGAGTAAGTTAAAAGGCAGAAGATCATGATTTAATTTGATGAATGAATTGAGAAAGCATGGAGTATAAATTGAAGGGAAACCTAGATCAATTTAATTCTCCGTGAATTGCCTAGATGTTTTTGAGTAAGTTCCACCTGAATTACAATAGGATGTATATGGTGGAAAACTTCTGGTAAAACATGTGGCAAAGGAAAGCCATTTTCATCATAATGTGAACAAGTTTTATATCTTATTCACTAGTTGTTTAAAACATGATTAGTGATGGCATTTACTGACACGAAGTGTGTAGATACTGGAATCACTAAATGTTTATTACTAAGTGAGGATAAGATTGTTATGACATGGGTAAAACTACAAGAGTAGTGGCTATTGCAGTGGGAGTTGTCTATTTATCTAATGATATGAGTAGACGTTTAATTATGAGAAATTGTTTTACGTACGTTTTCATAGAAAGAATTTGATTTCGGTTTCTATGCATTAATAGATGGATACTCCATTTTATTTAAATGACATGGTCATTATAATGAATGATAGAGTTGTAATCTGTTATTGTACGTTGGTGAATAATTTGTGTACTCTTAAATCATGTATATTCCACAGATGCAACAAATAGTAATTAATAATGAATCTTCTAATCTTAGTAAGAGAAAGATACCTTTGGATATGAACTAAACATATATTTGGCATCTAAGACTAGATCATTTTACTTGAGTAGGATTCAAAAGTTGATAGCCGATAGACCCTTAGGTTTATCTGAAGTGAAAACTATCTGACTTTCGAGTCTTGCTTGGGAGTAAAAATGACTAATTGCTTTTTCAAGGCAAAGGGGTGCAGAACCAAAGATATATATGTTGGAATTAGTTCATTATGATTTATGTGGTCCTAAGATTGTCCGGATGAGAGGTGGATATGAATATTCGTCAATAGAAGATTATTCTAGATACCGATATATTTATTTGATGCACTGCATGTCTAAATTCTTTGATTTATTCAAGAATTACAAGGTTGGTACAGTAAAGCATCATGAAAAATATATCAAGTAATGACGATTTAATCGTCATTACGAGTACCTCTTAGGATAATTAGGAACTATTAATCAGAGGTTGAGATTAAATCTCAAGTGGTCTACACCGGGCATGCCCCAGCTGAATGGTGTGGTGGATAGAAGGAATAAGACTCTTATGGTAATGATTAGATAGATGATGAATTATTTGGAATTACTTAATTCATTTTATGGATAAGTCCTAGAAACAGTAATTCATTTGAATGTTTGTCTGTTTGTGGGATATTCTATAAAAATGAAGGTGATTTATTTAGTTTAAAAGATCGAAGGGTGATTGTTAACACAAACACTAGATTTTTGGAAAGGGACTATGTAATAAATCACAAACCCATGTATGAGTTGTTCTAAAGGTAGTGAGAAGAAAACACAAAGTATAAGTACCAAGTGTACAAGAGGATATACCACAAGGTAAACTGCAATGTGTGTCACGTCTGATACACAATTACATGTAGTGCCTTGTCATAGTGGGAGGGTTATTCGACAACCCGTAAGATACATGTTTTGGGAAAGTCGTAAGACTTGATCCCTAGTAAACATGGTATTATCCCAGGGATACGACGTTGCACTACAAAATTAAAATGCGGAATCTTAGTAAGTGCAATGAATATTAAAATAGAATCGATGGATTTTAAATTAGGTCTGGATGCTTGTTGAACCGCTAAATGGCGTAAAAGCCATTGGAAGCGGGCATGCAAGAATAAAAGAGGATCATAGAATAAGGTGAAAACCTTGGAAGCAAGCTTGTTGCGAAAAGGTATACTCAGAAAGAAAGGGTTCGATTATGAGAAAACCTGTTCGCCGGTAGCTATGCCTAAGTTGATCCGGACTCTTTTATTTGTTGCTACTCATATGAAATATGAGGGATAGCAAATAGATGTCAAGAAAGCTTTCCTGATTGGAAGTCTTAAGGGAAACATCTATGTGAAGCAACCAGAGTGATTCATTGCAAAGAGCTAAGAGCATTGTGATAGTGAGCTTAAAAGTGTCCATTAATGGACTAAAACAAGCTTCAAGATCATGAAACATCCGTTTTGATGAGGTAATCCAGTGACATGGATCTAATCAATGATCGGATGGGTCTTGTGTATTGAAAAGAGTGATGGAAACGTGGTGGTATTTCTTGTACTATACGTAGATAGTATCTTGCTCATTGGAGACAATGAAAGAGTATTGTCGGGCGTATGTGTATGGTTGATAAAGCGGTATGAGATGAAGGACTTAAGAAGAGCAAAAATATTCTTTTGATCACGGTAATACGGATCACAAAAAAGGATGTTATGCTTATCTCAAGTTTCATATAATGATACGATCCTTACTCGTTTAGCATGTGAATTTATCTAAGTGAATGTGTCTTGTGACACAAAAGTAGATAAAGAAGATAAAAGCGGTTCCTTATGCTTCGGCAAATGAGGAAGCTTAATCTAAGGAATGTTATGCACGAGATTTGATATCTGTTTTGCCGATGGCATGAACAGTGGGTATCAAGGTAACCCAAAATAAGAATGTTGAACTGTGGTAAGACATATACTTATGTACCTGAAAAGGACTAGAAACTATATGTGGGCTTACCGAACAGATTCACTGATTCTTATGGGTTACATAGATTCAGATTTTTCAAATCAGATAGGGATGGCAGTAAATCCACCTCAAAGGTTATGCGTTTAATTTTAGGAAGTTGAGTCATAATGTGGAAGAGTGTTATATAGAAATATATTTCGGACTCCGGACTCCATCATGGAAAGATGATAAATTGGAGCCTATGAGGCAGCCAAAGTATCTGTATGACTCTAGAAACTTCAAGATGGACTTCGAAGTATTTCTAAGTTTGCCCAAGGATATCACAATTTATATTGATGATATTGGTACAGTTGCAAACTTGAAGGAATCACGAGCCCATAAGGAAATTAAACACATGGAGCGCGAGCACCACCTGTTACGAGAAATCGTATGATGAGGGGAAGGTTGTTGTCACCTAGATTGCATCGGATGATAACCTAGTAAATCCATTTACAAGGACCTTAAGGCGAGAGCTTTTGATGGTCGTGTAGTGGGAGTGGAAATCAGATGTATGGCAGAAGACATGACAGCATAGTCTTTTAGTATAAGTGGGAGATTGTTGGATTGCATACTAAAAGTCTAGCTTTTTGTATGAACAATGTTATAACAATTAATTTGAAATGAGAATCATATGATCAAATGATTGCATCTTATAATTTATTTATATGTTCGATGCAATAGTCCACTTACTTTATACTGTAGATAATATGTTGTGCGACAACACGCGGAAGATCATATTATCGATTTCCTTATAAAGCATAAACAGATGCTCACAACCGAGATAGACGAGGACTCTCTATCGGGATGGTTGTAGTGTGGTTTGGTATTAGCTTGTCTTGGCTATAGAATCACATTAGTGCACTTGTGTGTATTGAGCATGACCGCTTGAGATCGTTCGACTTATACTGACTTATAGGAGAACTTGATCTCAGTTATTATGGAAGTTCGTGCTCTTAATCCCTATACAATAACCTCGACACGTAGGGCAGTATGTATTTCTTTGATTCATCAATGGGTGAGATTTACATGTAATTAAATCAACAAACTCGATGAGTTGGGAAATAGTGCTGTCTCTATGGTGTGCTGTTGATTGTAGAAGGAATCCGTGTCCGTCATAGGTTGATGATGTCCCCTTGAGGAGCTCATAAGGATTATCATGTAAACCCTGCAGGTGGAATTTATTCCGACATGATAATGAGGTTGAGTGGTACTACTCTTGGATGAGATATTAATTAATTGAGTTGTCAGTAACTTAAATTAATTAATGGACATTGTATATCTTAAACATGGGGAGACTAACGGACTCATAATAAGAAGGAGCCCAAAACGTAATTTTGGGATTGGTACGGTAGTGCAATAATAATATTTTAGTGGAATATATTATTATTATTGGACTTAAGTATAAGCTTTGGGCTAAGCTTGGATACTTAAGCCCAATGGAGGCCCAACCCAATTTCTCCTCCTGGTCCCTGTTGTAGCCCATGTATATAAGTCACCTCACCTTATCTGGAACCCTAATCTAATCTAATCTAATCTAATCTAACTGATTATTCATGTGTGATGAGGGTTGAGAGCAGATTGAGGAGGTCTCGTAGATCGTCGCCCACACGACGTCGAGATCGGACTTGGGACATACGGCAGAAGATCAGAAGGTAGTTTGCTGCTGCTGTCCGCCACCTTTCGAAATTGATATAAAATCGTAAAGTACTCAGAATTTGATGATCAATATGCTGATGGAAAGCCGTTGAAGAGTGGATCGTCTGACCATAAAGATCATTCAATTCCGACATCAGACGAGGAAGTTATGGCCATTCTTGTGGGACTGCGCAAGCTGCCTGCGAGAATCAATCTTCATCAACATACCTTGGTGAACGGTAATCGTTTCTATGATTTATTGCTTCCGCTGTGATAGAAACGCATGATATTCTAACGGGTCACATTAACCAAATGATCCAAGCGCCAACAGTAACGTCCTTTGAGATTGGCTTTAAAAATTCAACTTGTTTGAGCTTGCATTCCATTGACCTCTCCTTTCGTGACTACCACTTATTCCTTCTTACCACATAAGCTCCCAACATCTCTTCAAGCTTTCTCTTTTCCCTAAGACATTGAGAAGAATCAATAGGTAAGACAAAGTCAATATAAATAATATTTTAAAATTCAATGCAACTTAAAGAGTTAAAAGGTTTAGAAATGCTCATTTCACTCTCGAACTTTTCTTCAAGTGCTTTTAGACATTGTTCCTCTTCATTGAATTCATACACCTCTTTCGATTCCTCATCTTCACTTGAATTCTCCTTGTCTTTCTTATCTTCAAATAGCTCTTTATCACTTGAGTCCTCATTCCCGAAAACTCTTCTACCTCAAACTCTTCTTCAAACTTTTTACAAAATTCTCAATTTCTTGAAGAGTGTTCCGTTCACTTATCATTTGACTCATTTGACGTTCAAGGGCCTCAAATCTCCTCTCATTTTCCTCATCTTTTTTCTTTCTTTCTTCTCTTCTTTCTTCAATCATCTCATACATCATTCCATAAGTTGTCAAACTCAATCTTCTACGGGTGGTTTTATCTCTTCACTTGGTGGTTGCCAACTTTATTCTTGGAGATAATTCTCTTGATTTTGGAATTGCTCCCATGCATGTAAAACATATCCTCTACTTGAGAACTTGGCATCATCCACTCTTGTTGCATCGTAGGATACGAAGTTGACATACTTTGAAGATCTTGAGTCCTATAACTAGGAAGACATGTTTGAAACTTTGCCTTGTATCACTTCCATTAGAATATCTTCTAAACAACTCCATTAAGACATTATTTTCGGATAAAGATATAACCGGAGGAACTTGGTTGTTGGAACTTGGTATGGAATAAGTGTATGCTTGTTGAGGTTGGAACGTATTTCTATTGTAAGTATTTTGCCATTCTTCATAACTCCCATTGTTGTAGCATTGAGAGCTTGCTTGACTCATTTGGCAATTATACCCGTAGTTGCTTTCATTCATGTAGCCAATTGATTGTTGTGGTGGAACCAAACCAAATAGATTTCCATAATTTCTCCCAAGTATTGGTTCCAACCATCCATGTTCATACTCTTCTTTTCAAAGCTTGCTACAACTTCCTTCACTTTCTATTTTTGGTTGCTCCTTCTTCTCTTCTATCAAGGTTGGTGTACCTATCAAGAAGAACAAGTTAGAATAAGATTTTTCAAAGCAAATATATATACAAAAATAAAAAAATTATCCTAAGTAGAGCTAACAAATCCAAATATGTTACACCGAAGCCTTTCTCCCCAGCAACGGCGCCATGAACTTAGTCTCAATTTTGGTACAAATTGATAAGAGTAAGCGTACTCTATCGTTGTGTGTAGACGTGGTGACCAAGTGCAAAATTTATAATATCGAACCCAAGGGAGAAAGTGATGTATCCGTATTCGAAAGATGTTTCACTCTAGAAGGACTAATCAATAAAGGGGAGGTTTAATTACACTACAGTTAACAACTAGGAAAGTAATTAAAGATAGAAAATATACATATGAGATGGATGATGGGTGAAAGTGAGCAATCTAAGAAGTATGTAAGACAAGCAATATAATGGAAAAGGCTCATGTAGATTCACACACACACATGCATTGAAGGTCATCATGTTATGATATTAAGGGCAATCACTTATGTACCCCTAATCCCTATGGCCAAGGCAATTAGGTTCTCAACTCTTTTACAAGTTTAAATCTCCTAGGATTGTGTCTTACTCTCAATTCCCATGAAGGTACTATGATTATAAGTTGGGTTCCCCTCACTAGTTCATCACTAATGTCCTATTATGAGGCTCTAAGCACAAGAATGGTATGGCTTACCCCCCTCATACGAACTAAGTCATCTTATACAATCAATGATTCAATTAAACCACTAAGCATAATATTGGAATGACCATCCTAACACTATGAATAGAAAATTTAACCACACAAATCATACATGAAATGAGAAATAACATTTATGATAGAAAATATTCATACAATCAATTCATCAAATATGTGGTGTGTAAAATCTACATTATCCTTCACCAATCATATTGCTAGCTTCACATGAGGACTAACCACTACAAATCAAAATAAAATCAATATAATTCATGGCTTACTCCATATGAGCTAAATAATGAAGAAAACAACAAATCAAAGGTTGATTGACTTCCCTTTTGAAATTGGTCTTATCATCCTTCAACGTGCTCTAATCTTCACTCCGTGATGTTCTTCCCTTCCTTAGATTGGTGGATTGATAGATTGGTGGATGAATGTGAGAAATCAAGAGGAATGGGTGGATGGAATGAAGATGGAGGAATGATGAAAATGGAGGAATGGATGATGGATGGATGGAGAGGAGTGTGTGCAGCCCAAAACCCTTGATTTTCTCCCTTCACATGTTGATATTGGGGGTATTATACCCCCCTCAACATACCTGGAAATCGCACAAAGTTGTAAAACGCAATTTTTGCCAAAGTGCAAGAAGACACGGGCGTGTTTTTATGCACTTGCCCGTGTTTTTTATCAGATTTTCAGCTTTTTGTATGTTTGGTCACCTGTAGAAAAATACGGGCACTACATGAAAATACGTCCGTGTTTTTATGTATTTTGGCCAATTTTTTATTTTTTTTCATTCTTTTCCATTCTTCATGCTTTTTATCACCATTTATCTTCATAATCATCTATCCAAAGATATGAAAATCAACCTCATCATTTTTTCAAAATACAATATAAAAAGATATAAAAATACGAAACAAGATAACGAAAAGACACACAAAAACGATACAAAATCTTGGTGAAAATAGCGACAATCATCCTCACAACCAACCACGCATCCCGCAGTGTGATGATTCAATCCCGTTTCTTCAGCGGACCTCAGCACAACCCTGGTTCGTTTCCTACACTGGGTGTACATGATGCTGCTACTGTTTCTCGTCGGAAAATATGGAGATTAAGGTTGCAGAATATAATGGAAGGCTACATAATTCGGGCAGTAGCCCAAGATTATTTATTTATAAAATAAAAATATTATTACACACTCATACAACTTAAGCAAGAGGAGAAGACTCCTCTAGCTACCTATGGTAGCGAAATGGAAACACTCATTCAAAGAAAGAAAGATACAATGTTTATTTAGAAAGAGAAAACATAGGGGAATGGTTGATGCCTTCTGCTTCCTCATACTCTCTATTTATAGAGGCCTTCGGATTTGAAATTCAGATTTCAAAGCCTCTTTACTTTGGCTGACGTCACTGCTTATATCATTATGCTGGTGTCACTGCTTATGTTATTTCCATTAGATTCCAACTTTTGCAGCTGGCTGGTCCCTTTTCTTTATTGCATGCCAATTTTCAGTGGTTGGCTGGTCCCCTTTTATTGGATGCCTTCTTGTGGGCCATCCTTCTTGTTTGTCACATGCACCTTATTCTTTTTAGAAAGTCATTTGGCTCTTATTTTTTTGAAGAGTCATTTGTCTTCCTTGGTGTCTGAAGATTCTCCTGGCTATTGGGTAATTTGAAGAGTTTTTACCCTCTTCTTTCCACTTGTTTCTTTTGCTGGGGTTGGTTCAACATTCCTGATCATCCCAATGCCTAACCTTATTCATTTCCCAAAATCTGGTTTGGTTTGGGTGGAACAGCTTGTGCACACTTTGTTAGTCCATTGCCCAAAATGGGACATGTTGCAATATCTCTGATGAGTTTGTTTACTCACCGGAATCTTGTTCTTCCAAAGAAGTTCTAGTTTTTCCTGGAAGGTCTTCTTAGCAAATCCCGTCTTCTACCCTGTTAAAGTATTCAGCAGAAAAGACCAATTCAAAGACTTGTGCTCGAACTTGAATGGAAACTTCACCTCCACCATTGCTTTAATACAGGCAAACAAACCCCTCGCTCTGCGCGTAGAGATCTGTTCTTCAGAAAAGGTAGAAACCAAGACTGGTTCCTTCCCAGAAGACTTCATGATCTTATTTGATGCTGAGACATTAGGTCTTCTTAGCTTGATGAAGTGGAAAGCCTCATGATTGCCTTTCCCAACTGGTTCTGGAGCCGCACTAGTGAAGTAAAGCTCCAAGACATCTCATCTGGATAGAGTAGTGTTCTTTTCCCATGCCTTGAAAACTGTTTTCCCCAGCCATTCTGGGAGTTTTGAAAGCTCTGGAAAGCTTGGTGCAATAGTATATATTGAAGCTAACGCTCCAAAATCATACCATTGCTTCACATCATTTGGATTCGAGCCCTCTCGCATCCAAACTCGGGGATATTCTCCAGATATATCCACCCGGCATTTTTTCGTTCGGATTCTTTGTCTGGTGTTCAATTTCTCCCAGCTGGCCTGGTATTCCTGCAAATAAGAGAAATCAGCTAAGTTAATACCAACCTTAGTAGTGCCCGTCATAGACCTAAGGTTGATCTCTCCCTCTTTGACCCAGAGGTACTGGGTTGATTCGAAAGCTCAAGATGTGACTCAGGAGTCTCGACTTTTTCTCAGATTGACTCCTCTTTTGGAGGTTCCAATCTCAAACTCGTGCCAGGGGTATTTGAATTCCTTGCTCCGAGTTTAGAGCTCCGTTCTTGACTATTCTCATTTTGTCGATTGCTATTGTCATCAACAGCCCAGAGGAGTGGCTCTCGTAGTGACTCGAAGAGACTCGCATTGTTGCAAATACAAACTCGTATGCGATTAGACACTTTGGTCAGATCACTTTCTTATAATTTTCCAGCACGCGTTGCATTGAGTGCTAGATTCTCGAATTCCCTTTGGAGCAACTCCAGGTTGTCCATCAGGTGCCTTAAAATAGTCAGGATGGAGTCTATTTCAGCTTCTTCCATCTCTCGTCAGGAAATCTGCCAAAATATTATCAACAGATTTAATAATGATAATATTAAAATCATAATATTGGCATTTTATTTGCCATTTTAATAGTCTAGCCTTTTCTGGTTTAGATTCAATTTTATTTTTCAAAAAGGCTTTGACACTTGTGTTATCAATTTTAAGGAAAATTTCTTTGCGAGAAGAAACAACGGCAATTTTTTGAACGCCTTCCGAACCGCAAAGAACTCCTTTTCATTAATGTGCCACCTCTTTGTTTCATTCTCCATAAAGAGTCCGCTACAGTATCTACACGACACTTTTCCTTTAGGTGTGGACTTAGTTAAAACTGCTACCCACCAATAGTCACTGGCATCTGTGTAGTGTACCAGTTCGTCCTCGTCATTCGGTATGGCTAACTTGAGGAGCTTCTTGCAAACTTCCTTTAGTTGTTTAACCATTGCTCGGTGTGATTCCTCCCATTTGAATTCAGCATCTTTTTTCAACAGAGGACTGAACACCTTCCTGTATTGTGCCAGATTGTTGATGAACATTCTATCAAAGTTAACAACTCCTAAGAAGCTTTGGAGTTGCTTCTTGTCCTTGAAATCTTCAGGAAATCTTTGAACCTTACTACAATGTGTGGTTGTAGAATGATTTCGGACTCATCGATCTCGACTCCAAGAAACTCTATCTGTCTTGTTGCAATAACTATTTTTTTTTTCAGAAAGCACCAATCCTTCTTTGTGGCACACTTGCTCCTTCATGTTCTTTGAGGATATGAGGATGTCATCCACATAAACAAACATGAATGAGAAATAATCTTTGAAAAGATTATCCATCTTCCTTTGGTATATTTGAAGTGCGTTTGCCAAGCCCATAGGCATGATATTCCAGATATAATGGCCTTGTGGTATGGAGAAGGCTGTGAACTTCTTGCTTTCTTCTTCCATCATAATCTGGTAAAATCTAGATTTGCAATCAAATTTTGAGAATACCTTGGCATTCTTGATACGGTTGACCAAGTATTCCCTACTTGGTATGTAGTATCCATCGAACTCAAAGATGTTGTTGATCCCTTTGTAGTTGATCACAAGTCTCGACTTTTCTCGCTTGACTTCTCCATGATTTCGAACTAGAAATCTGGACTGATGTATGGAGATACTTCTGGTGATATCAACTTAAGGTCCAGATGTTCCTTAAGTATTAGCTACATATCCTTTCGATCCTCTTGGTTCATTAGGATAGGCTTATATCTCACGAACTCATGCTCCTTTCCTTCTTTTACTTTAAGTGAATCTTTGAGCTCGTTCTTATCCCACCAGGCTAGAGAATTCTCATTGAAGTTCCTCTGTATCTTCTTCTTGATGTCTTCCAAAGATGTTTGTTCTTCGATTGTGACGCCCCTCTATAGGTTTTCTCCCAAGCTTGCTTTGAGAAGGTGAATTGTGTTCTCCTTTAGTTTTACTATCTTCCATCCTCCTCTAGTCTCGGTTCTCATCTGAAGGACTGCTTCGCCATATCTCCTTCGATCATTCATCTTTGGATGGCTGAGTTTTCCTTCATCACTACGCTTGCTGCAAAATCTGATTGGCATTTTTCATTGGAATGCATTCGCAGTCTTGGTGCGATAATCTTATGTTCACAAAGGGTTGTGAAAATATGCCTTCTTGTTTCATTTTCTTAGGTAAAACGCTTAAATATCTGTAGGAAATTATTTTCTAACAAAATATTTGCTCCGGTATCATGAAAATATATTGGTGGAGTCTTTACTTTGTACCATGGGGTACGATCCGCTCCTCCAATCATGATCTCCGCTTGCTTGATTCATCTGTTAAGGATTAACATCCTTTACAAGAAATCTTTTCTGAGTACTGTTGGCAGTTCTTTGCCTGAGCTTTCCGGGAAGACCCCTTCCTTTGCTGTGTAGATGCCGATTCCTGAATCAATGTATGCCGCAAAATACTCTGCACGATGCTTCTTATATATCATCCCGATGGTGATATATATCGAGAATGAACTCGTGGCCATGGGTGGATCAGAGCTTAAAAGCTTGATCCTATACTAGTAAACTTTGTATCTTTTCCCTTTGACCGTGAATTCCATTCCATCTTGTAGTCTTTCTCAAGGTTTGTGATCCTCGAGAAACTCCAGTCCCAGCAATAGTTGTTCTGGGAATCTTCCTGCAATTCCTTCGATTATTAGCTCAAGATCACCTAGCTTGAGCTGTCCTTGGTATCTCCAATTGTTGGTTGTTGGAGATAATACAAGACGTCACAAGGAATAGAGTTTTCCCTTTTAGTGATATCGAATATTACTTCGACTCCTCTCCATCCTTCTGGGCATTTTAGTTCACCTTTAGTTGTGAACTTTTTCGGCTTCTAGATCACTTCCACGATTGGTTTCTTTTCCCACTTTTAACTTATCATTCTGTCTTCTTGGAAAGAAATCCTTCTCTGCTCAAATCTGAGGCTGTCTTGCCTGCTCCAGACCGGCTTATCCCTGATTCGTAAATCCATATCATGAATTGGTGGTAACTTCATGATTTCTGGCCTGGTTGCGTATGCAACCTTTTCGAACACTTTTGGTATCTCAATATATTCCTTCATTTAGAATAGATCCGAATGATCGGTGTTAGATAGAGCATACGAGATACTGTATGTGATTGAGTAAGGCCTATTCACTTCTTTCATCAGATCTTTGTTTTTGAAATCTTGATGAAGAGTTAGTGCCCTACTAAAGTCTTTATCTGCCAGATTGTATGCAATCCTTGGATATATGTAGGATGCCATCTTGCCAGCGTACAGGTTTCCTGAGATTTCTCTAAGGCACGCTTCTCTTGTATTCTTGATCCTTTAATCAAAGATTGCAATATCTATTGGCATATCGATACCTTCTTTGAAAGTTACTTTGATGAGGATCCGGATTGCTCCGATATGGATCCAAGACATTGTCTTGGCTATTCCTTCATTGAGTTTACTTAGTTCTCTTTTGATTTCGTCAATCGGAACTAGTTGTATTTCCATCACATTTCTCGTGAGTTCCATTGGGATGATAATTTTTCCTTCGGTCACCTTGTATATGATGTTTTGTTTCCTCTTCTTGAAGCTTGGAAAGATTTTTTCCAGCTTTCCCACCGTGAATCCATCGTATAAGTTGAGCCTTGGATCTTCCTTCATGATTCTCATAAGGGTTTTATGAGAAATGGATGTCTGGGAAAAGAATCCAGACATATCTTCTTGCATCTCTTGCCTGAAGATTTTCTCTTCACTCCGACTCATCTTCGAAAGATTCGTCTTGGCTAAAGAATTCTTCTTTATAGATGCTCTCATCTGAGGGTATATCTTCGAACTGATATACTTGTACTAGATCTTGGAAGTAAACAGCTTCCTCCATTTCTGGAGTTGTTTCGAACTGTTGTACTTCTCTCTTCTGGTTTTTTGGGCAATCAGGTGAAATATGCCCTTTAGCTCCGCAAGTGTAGCAGTTACAATCCTTGAATCTTTTATTTGCTCGTGTAGCTGTTCTTCGGAACGTCTTTCTTGTAGGAGTTCTTCCTGTACTCCTCTGGTTTGATCATGAGGATGAGGCTTGACTTCTTGAACTCCATCAGAAGGGTCCAGATCTCTGCCCTGATTTATAGCTTCGGGCCTTTTGTTTGGACCAGAAGGATCTTGGTTTTCTGGATCTCCATCCTCAGCTCCTTTGTGTGTAAGGATGATTTTTCTTCATCCTTTTCTGCTTCCTTGGGCTTCTTCCAATGATAGTTGGAAGATCATTATTCTCGCAACATAAGGGTACTGTCTTGTTGATTCCCCTTAGTCTCTTGTAGTTCTTATGTAGTGATGCTTGATGGCACCACTCTATAATTTTGGCTTTGAGGAAAGACATCCTTCTTTCTATTGAATCCAGCTCGCATGGTTCATACTCTTTTATCAGTATTTTCTTCCATGGACTTGGAATCTTGGCAAAGAATAGGTGGAATACCTCCTCCTCCTTGATCTTTGATTTCCACCTATACTCTGTGAAGAGCTTAATGTACTCATCTACATGACAGATGTCAAGTAGTTCTAGGCTGTACAGGGCATTCCTATACTTTTTCTTCTTTTCTTCTTCCATTCCTTCGAAGTAACCTACTCCAATGAAGTGGATCTTGAAAATCTTAGCCATGCGATCAATAATATTGCCTAGGTCTTCGCATTCCATGGCCTCTTTCTTGACTTTGTCTGAGAGTATCTCTCAGGCGCACTTTACTGATTCTTCCAGACTCTTAGTTAGGAATCTTATGAACCCTTCTTTGTCCAGCTCTAATGTGCCATCTGCAATCTTCATGGCATTTGTCCATTCATCGATCAAGGTTTCACTATTTTTAACGTCGAGAGTGTCGAGGTTTAAGATCAACCCATATGGGTTTATCGATTCAAGGTGAGACCGTCCATATAGGGTGTGTGTGGATTTGATTCTCGAACTCGACTTGCTCCTGTTGACATTCCTATTGCCTTCATCTTGAAGTTTTCTGGTTGTTGGAATGTCTCTTCTCGTCTTGTCTCATGGACTCCATGTGATCCAGGGATTCCTTCATTTTGGCTCCGATCATGTTGAGCCTGAGACTGTTGTTGAAAAATTGATGCTTCTCCAATATTCATTTTTAGATCTATGATTGATAGTCCTTTGAAGGACTCATATAGATCTTGTAGATCTTCAAGATTTGCTCTTTCCATCCGGGGATGTGGATTCTCCTCGAAGGATAGCAATCATCTTCTCGCTTTCAGACTTTGGCCTTGTGATCTCTGTCGTCTTCCCCTTTTGTGTAAAAGGAGTTCTATTCCGAAGGTTAGTGGTAACCTTCCTCCTGGCCTTTTTCCTGTTACCTTGGTTTCCAGGGATTTTACTTGTTCTGTCAACTTTATGATGAGATCGAGTTGCTTGTTCTGCAAATTCTCCACCTTGTCCACCTTTAGGCTGATCTCGAACATCGTCTTGGACATGCTCTGGAAATATTCCCCGTAGAATCTCATTGTATTCTGCAATTCTTTAAGATCTTGGTTCATCTTAGAGTTATCTACCTTGATCTCCTTCCACTCCGTCATTCTGTCCAATATGAAAAGTGATACGACTTGCAGATCTCTCTTGGACCCTGGTTCGGACGTCTTCTCCATTGCTCGTGTTTGGGGACACGTCCATGGATCTCGGTGAAACTTCGAATTTGCACGATATTTCTTGATACTTCTTTGGAGTATCTTATCTCCATCTTACGTAGTTCCTCCAGATGTTCTTCCTTGGTGTGATTGGCGCGAATATTTGTCAATTCCCTCCTTAGGATTACACCGTCCCACCATCGGTCGGCATCCTCATATTCTTTTTCCACGTATTGTCTATATAACATACAATAATATTGTTGTATAGAGCTGCTTGTCTCGTCGTAGTTAACAGGCCAGAAGTCCCTGTTGCTCCAGCTTTGAACAGGGCTGAAAGTCCTGTTACTCTCGGATGTTGAACTTTCATTCGGATCCATATTTCTTTGAAACTCTCCTCTCGTTAAGTGATATAAGTTTATAATAATTTTTTCATTCATATATAAATAAACCTAGGGCTCTGATACCATTTTGAAGCGTGAGAAATATGAGGAAAATTAAGTTGAAATAAAGCTGTATACCGACATGATTACCTATATGGTTACCGATATAGTCACCTATATGGATACCGACATGGTTACCGACATGGAAAAGTTTTGACCAGTTGGTCCGTTTGACCGGTTGACCAGTCTGACTTTTCAAAAAAAAAAATTCGAGGGCAAAATCGTCCGAAAATTGGCAAATTGATAGAATTGATATCTTTTTTCAAAGATAGGCAAAATTGATTTTGACATCTTCATTTTGTATATTTTTAACAATTACCCTTTCCTTTTTTAGTGTTGTTTTCAATTTTAAAAGTACTGTATTGGTTTTAAAAATCCATACTCAAAACTTAAAAATCACCAATATATATCTACATACATTATTTTCTTTTCTTCTCAATAATTAATAAATTCTCTCATTATCTTATATCTCTCATTTATTTATTTTCATTATTTTATATAAATTAATACATTGTTATACATTGATTTAATATAAAATTAAAAATATTCTATAAAAAATCTAAAATCATTATTTATAATTTTCGAATCCCACAAAATCTCAAAACAAAAATCACATAATAAAATAGTGATAGTAATTGAAAAATGATAGTGTAATGCACTAGTATATAATAACTAAATTATAATATAAATAAAAATTAACAATAATTTTTAAGAAAAATTAACATCTCTAAAAAAAAATTAATTAATCTTTAAAAGGAATATTCTCTTCGTCCGGTAAAAGTTGTGAGATTTTTCTTTTCGGGTCCTATAAAAGTGGTCACATTAATTTAAGCCTATGACCCAAAAAAAGCATCCCGTACTCAAATATGCAATCACAGAGAGCTAATTCCAGACCCACCAACCTTGAGAATTGTTTTTGTTTTGAATCTTGCAGCAATCAACTCCCTAGATTACTACTCTCAATCACTCAATATATCAAGAACACACACTCTCACTCTTGTTCTGAATTTTGGAAGATAATCAACACAAAACAGTATGAAAATGGAAGAAGAAACACACTAGGTTTATAGTGGTTTGATCAAGATGATCTACATCCACTTTCAAAGGAAATCGAGCACTCTTTCATTGATAGATGATTACACTTGATGATGAAGAAAACTAACTACCTTGAACAACTCTTAATCAAACTGGTAAACATGCAGAAGCTTAACCACACACACACTGATCCATAGCAGCAAACTTGCTGCTTATATATCAAGTGATGGACAGTTGGTTTGTTTCGGCTGTGTAGCTGTTGCTTCCCACCATCCAACGAGGCCTTGACACATCAGCATCTACTTAACAACCTACATAACAAACTAACTCCCTCAAGGCTTCATAAATCAGCCTCCTAACTCATACAACTGATCACTAACCCCCTCTAACAAACCCTAACTGACAGCATGCACACATGCAGCTAGTGTGTGATCTAATACAATGTATAAACTTCAAGAAATACATGTATACTGCTCACTTACTTCCAGGCCATGCTTATATATCATTTGCATGAGGTTATGATCATGTTTTACACTCCATCTTCTAACAATTCTCCACCTTAAAACAAGTATCATATCTTTCAACAAATTTATGCTCAATTCCCTTTGTTGCTGCTTCATGAGCAGCTTCCTTCAAGATCACTGAAGATACATTCCAACTAAGCTCAAGCTTAGTTCAAACTTTGAACTAGGCAGAGCTTTGGTTAGACAGTCTGCTGGATTGACAGATGTGTCAATCTTGTGTATCTTTACAACTCCATTCTCTACTAAATCTCTCACAAAGTATAGTTTGACATCAATGTGCTTGGTCCTCTCATGATAGCCCTGATGTTTGGCTAGATGAATTGCACTTTGATTGTCACAGAATACTTCCACACCTTCCTGTCTGATCCCAAGTTCTTCCAACATTCCAGAAATTCACATTCCTTCCTTGATAGCTTCAGTTAAGGCAACAAATTCAGCCTCTATTGTGGATAGAGCAACAACTGATTGATGGCTTGCTTTCCAGCTTATAGCTGTTCCAAAAAGAGTGAAAACATAGCCAGTCAAAGACTTTCTTGTATCTAAGTTTGCTGCATAATCTGCATCAACATATCCACTTAACATTCCACTGAATTGCTGTCTTCTTTGAAATATCAAACCTCTGTAGGATGACCCTTTCACATACTTCATAGCCCACTTTACAGCTTCCCAATGTGGTCTTCCTGGATGTCCCATAAATCTGCTTAAGACACTCATAACATAGGCCATATCTGGCCTGCAGCATACCATACAGTACATGAGGCTGCCAACTGTACTAGCATAGGGAATGTTGTCCATTTCTGTTGATTCTGATGTAGATGATGGTCCTTGTTGCAGGGACAGTTTCAAACCTTGTTTAAATGGTGTTGAAACAGATTTGCTTTCATACATATTGTACCTCTTCAACACTCTACACAGGTAAGACTCCTTATTGAGCATCAAACTTCCCTTGCTCCTGTTTCTGTTGATAGACATACCAAGAATCATTTTAACTTCCCCTAGGTCTTTCATGTCAAACTCTGATTCCATCATATCTTTGACTCTCTGAATACCAATCATGGAGTGACTGGCTATCAACATATCATCTACATAGAGCAGCATATAGGTGTATTGATCCTTATCTTGTAAATAATACACACAACTATCATATGAGCTCCTAGCAAAACCACAGCCTACAATGTATTGATCAAACCTCAAGTACCATTGTCTGGGACTTTGTTTAAGACCATAGAGAGATTTCTTAAGCAAACAAGCTTTAGAACTGTGATTCTGAACACTTACTCCCTCTGGTACAGTCATGTAAATTTTCTCTTCCAATTCACCATGTAGAAAAGCTGTTGTCACATCCATTTGATGTAACTCAAGATCATACTGAGTAACTAATGAAAGTATAATCCTTATGGAGCAATGTTTGACAACAGGTGAGAAGATTTCATTATAATCCACCCCTTCTTTCTGTGAGAACCCTTTGGCTACAAGTCTAGCTTTATACCTTACCTTTCCATTTGGAGCTGCAGATAGCTTCCTTTTGAAAATCCATTTGCATCCCACTAACTTCTGTCTCTGAGGTTTGTTAACAATCTCCCATGTTTCATTCCTCTCAAGTGACAGAAGCTCTTCATTAATGGCAGTAATCCACTGATCATTATCAGTGCTTGTTGTAGCTTCCTTGTAGCTCTTTGGTTCACTTGATTCAATCTCAGTGGCTGTGTACAGGGCATATGATACATGATCAGCTTGTACATATCTTGATGGTGGGTGAATCTCTCTCATTTGTCTATCTCTTGCAAGATGGTAAGTACCTAGCTCATTCCTGTGTCCTGATACATCTTGATTTCCTTCTGAAGTTTCTACAGGCTCCACCTCAGGGTCAATTCTCTTATTAACTATTGTATCATGCTCAAATTGCTCCAGAAAAGGCATCCTTGACTCATCAAACTTGACATCTCTGCTTACTAGGAATTTATGATCATCTAAACTCCATAACTTGTAACCTTTTACTCCTGATGGATATTCTACCATCGCACATCTCAAAGCCCTTGGATCTAATTTATCTTGCTTTATATGTGCATAGGCAAGACATCCAATGACTTTTAAGTTGCTGTAGTCAGCTGGCTTTCCTTTCCATACTTCTTCAGGTGTCTTGAACTTCAAGGGTGTAGAGGGACACCTGTTGATTAAGTATGCAGCTGTTGTTACAAGTTCCCCCCAGAAGTTCTTTTGGAATCCACCTGCACTCATCATGCATCTCACCCTTTCTAGCAGAGTTTGATTTAGTCTTTCTGCAACTCCATTTTGTTGTGGAGTTGATGGAACAGTCCTATGTCTCTTGATTCCCTTTTCTCTACAAAACTTGTTGAACTCTTCTGAGAGGTACTCTAAACCATTATCAGTCCTGAAGCATTTCAGTGTCCTTCCAGTGGTGTTTTCAACTTCTGCAAGCCATTCTTTAAACTTTCCAAAGGCTTCATCCTTGGATTTTAGAATATATACCCATGCTTTCCTTGAGTGATCATCTATGAATGAGATGAAGTATTTTCCACCTCCTTTTGTTGGATTCTTAGAGGGCCCCCACAAGTCTGAGTGGACATACTCAAGTATTGATTGAGATGTATGTTCACCAGCTCCAAACTTGAGCCTCTTTGACTTTCCCATGACACAATGTTCACATAGCTTCAAGTTAACTGATGTTTCTCCACATAATAGGTCTTGTTTTATTAATTCTTGCATCCCCCTCTCACTGATGTGTCCTAATCTGCCATGCCATAATAGGGTACTGTCCTGTCTTCCTATTGCATGGGCATGGGCAGTTACAGCACATCCACACAAAAAAATACAAGTCATGTTTTCTTGTACCTTTTAGAAATATATCATCTCCCTTTGTGACAGTGAGAAGACCATCTATGGATTGAAAACTATATCCCATGGAGTCAAGTTTACCAAGAGAAATCAAATTCCTTTTTAAATCAGGAACATACCTCACATCATGAAGAATCTTGACTGCACCATCTGTCATTTTAAATTTGATTGATCCCATGCCCTTGATACTGCATGTCTGATCATTACCAAGCAGGACAGAGCCTCCATTTTGTTGCTTGAAATCAATGAGCCAGTGCTTTATTGGTGTCATGTGGAAGGTACAGCCTGAATCCATTACCCATTCAGAGTTAACTTCTCAATTTGCAACTGTCAGGGCTTCAATGAACCCTTCACCACCTTCTTTGGCTTGTACTGTCTGATTTACTTGATCTTTTGGTTCTGGATCTTTGCCCCTATCTATTCCCTTTGCCTTGTCAGCTTTCCATTTATAACAATTTCTCCTCATATGACCAGGTTGTTGACAGTAGTAGCACTTTCTTGCTTCACCTCCCTTTGATGATTCATGTTCCTTAGTTTCAGACTTCCAGCTGCTAGAATTAAACCTTTTCTTCTTGCTAGTCTTCTTGGATTGATAGTTTTTCTTGACAACCAATCCCTCTCCCCCAGAGCTTGCAACATTTTGGGATGACAGCTGCAATTCTCTTGATCTGAGAGCAAGCATTACACTGTCAAACTTGACAGTGGCTTGATTAGCATACAACAAGGTGTCTTTAAAACTTTGAAAGGACTTTGGAAGTGCAGTCATCAACATGAGGACTCTCTCTTCTTCTGAAATCTTGACATCAACACTTTCAAGATCATCCAAAATCTTGATGAATTCATCAACTTGACTTAGTATAGGCTTTTCATCAGTAATCTTGAATGTATGAATTTTCTCTATGATGTGCAGCCTATTAGCAAGTGTTTTCACCATGTACAGAGACTCTAATTTCTGCCAAACACCAATGGCAGTTGTTTCCCTAGCTACTTCACGCAATGCCTTATCCCCTAAACATAAAATGATGGTAGAATGAGCTCTACGAAGTACCTCATCATCCACTTGAGCTCTTGGAGGACCAGCTGCTGATGGATCCTTTATAATCTCAGTCTTGACTGGTGGAGGAGGCCTCAATGCATCAATGAGTCCTTGCTGTGTCAAGATCGCCTTCATCTTGAGCTTCCACAGGCTGAAGTCAGTTTTCTCAGATAGCTTCTCAATATCAAAACGTGTGATGTTCATCTTTTCAGCTCAGCTTCGTTTGATCTTCCCACAGGCGGCTCCAGTTGTTGTGAATCTTGCAGCAATCAACTCCCTAGATTACTACTCTCAATCACTCAATATATCAAGAACACACACTCTCACTCTTGTTCTGAATTTTGGAAGATAATCAACACAAAACAGTATGAAAATGGAAGAAGAAACACACTAGGTTTATAGTGGTTCGATCAAGATGATCTACATCCACTTCCAAAGGAAATCGAGCACTCTTTCATTGATAGATGATTACACTTGATGATGAAGAAAACTAACTACCTTGAACAACTCTTAATCAAACTGGTAAACATGCAGAAGCTTAACCACACACACACTGATCCATAGCAGCAAACTTGCTGCTTATATATCAAGTGATGGACAGTTGGTTTGTTTCGGCTGTGTAGCTGTTGCTTCCCACCATCCAACGAGGCCTTGACACATCAGCATCTACTTAACAACCTACATAACAAACTAACTCCCTCAAGGCTTCATAAATCAGCCTCCTAACTCATACAACTGATCACTAACCCCCTCTAACAAACCCTAACTGATAGCATGCACACATGCAGCTAGTGTGTGATCTAATACAATGTATAAACTTCAAGAAATACATGTATACTGCTCACTTACTTCCAGGCCATGCTTATATATCATTTGCATGAGGTTATGATCATGTTTTACACTCCATCTTCTAACAGTTTTCCTATCAATGGTGATGCGACGGAGATGTGAAATCTTGGGCAACTCTGATTCATTATCGTCACTTCGTTCTTCGACGCATCTCTCTGCTAGTATCGGACAATCATCAATCTTCAGGTAACATAAGTTGGAGAGTCGTCGCATTGCTTCCATGGATGGCAAACACCTCAACTCTGTGCAAGAATATATGTACAATTCCTGCATAGATGAGAGGTTCCCAATCCATTCTGGCAACTCCTCTATTCCAAAATTAGTCAGCAGCAACGATTTAAGGACAGTGAGATGTTGAAGTGACTGAGGGATGACAGTTGAGAACTTTCATCCCATGTAAGAATACTTCAGCAAGTGATGGGAATGCAGCAGCAATTATTGCATCAGCTGCCCCTGTAAAGGCTGCACTGTCGTCCCACGAACTCGTATTCCGACTGAACGGGTCGAAGATCAGCTTTCGCAGGCTGCAGAGAGAGCCACTCTGGAGAGAAGAAGAAGTGATGATGAATTTGGGCACATCAACTATGGACAGTTCTTTCAGACAAGGCATTCTGTTCAGACACTCGATTACGAGTGTTGTGTTCTTCAGCCTTTTTAAACACCATAACACCAATATCTCGAGGGATGGTGCACATGAATCCAACATGTCACATGGCAAATGGATCAGTTCTTCACAGCAGAAGATTGTTAGGCTATGGATTGAAGCCAAGCTGCCACTTGAACAATGATATGGATGGTGTTGAGATTCCGACAGAACTCTAAGGTTAACTTCTCGAGATGATTGAGGGTGTGCAGACCATTAACTCTTTTAGCTTGTTACAATTCGAGATCAACAGTTCTGTGAGGTTTTGAGTGTTGTAGAATAAAGAATCTGGAAGGTATTCCAGTTCATGTAGTTTTTCACTTTTGAGTTTTGTGAGGGTTGATTTGATGGATAGTATATTTGCCAATGGCATTGCCACTATCCATCTCATCAATATGCAGTTCTTCTAGGCAGGGGAAATGAGTTGGAGCTCTGCTCAACTTTGTGCAATTCTTGATCTTCAAGAATTTAAGGCAAGGAAATACCTTCACTTCACTGGCTTCATAACTTCCATCTACGTCGTTCCACGTTGTCAAATTTGTCATATTCAACAACTCAAGCTGCTCAAGAGCGAGAAACACAGCGTTCGTCTCATTGCATCCTCCACCGAAGATATTGTTGGGATAAACACACGAATAATCAAACAATAAACTATTCGTCTACGCAGCGGAATGATCAATTATCCCTCTCTTGTGTGAATCTAGCAGGAAACAATCCTAATAATAATATGCACGATAAAGCAAGCAATCAACAATGCACGACACAATCAATTTAACGTGGAAAACCTCCTCAATGTGAGAAGGTAAAAAACCACGGGACCGAAGCCCACCAAAAACTTCACTATGAGACAAAGTTCAAGAGTTACAATCTGCCACCACAGACGAACTACCACAAACGTATCAAGACAATTAATACTTGATAACAAACAACGAGATTAGAAAGACCTCACCAAACTACGCAAACTGACGTTCTGAGTTCGCAACTGTAGAACCCTCAGAATCCGATCTCCACCGTCCAGAATCAACCTCTATGAGTCCTGAACGTGCTGTCCAAGTTACAGCTCGATCCAACGGTTAGTTTGTGAGAAACGACCCTTTCTCCTCGACTGCGCAGAACAGAATCGCCCAGAAATCTGCTTCTGTCTTCGGCGTATTCCCGTCAACCCAAAGCTCCAAACACGATCTCCACCGTTCAGAATGTACCTCCACGAGTTCCGAACGTGCTGACAAAATTTCAGCTCGATCCGACGGTTGAAACTCCGGTTATTGCTTCTGCACTGTTCTGATGTTCTCTCCTCTTTTTGCCCTCGTTTTTGTTTTGCTCTCGGAGTTGGAGTGTTACCTTCACCCGAACACACACAGCCTATTTCTACTGCCAAGTGATGATGGGCCAGAATGTGATGATGGTGGGCTAGAATGTGATGTTGGGCCAGAATTGATTTGGGCTCTCCACATATTTGGAAACCCAACCCAACAAATCTCCCCCTTTCCGATTATGTGGAGAGACTAGCCATTCCGGCTATCACACGACATACCTCTAACTTCTCTCTAGGCAATGCCTTCGTCATCATGTCAGCACCATTATCATCTGTATGAATCTTTTCAAGTTCAAGCAACTTATCATTGATGACATCCCTCATCCAATGATATCTCACGTGAATATGCTTCGATCTTGAATGAAATGCAGCATTCTTGCTGAGATGGATAGCACTCTGACTATCACAAAATACTACATACCTCTGTTGCTTCAATCCAATCTCCTCCATAAACCTTTTGAACCATAACACCTCTTTACATGCTTCCGTTGCAGCAATGTACTCTGATTCTGTTGTGGAGAGTGCAACACACTTTTGCAATCTTGATTGCCATGACACAGCGCCACCTGCGAATGTCACTAGGTAAGCAGAAATTGACTTTCTGGTGTCCACATCTGTTCCCATATCTGAGTCTGTGTAGCCAACTAACTCGGGCTTCCCACCTCCAAAGGTGAGTCTCAAACTAGACGTACCTCGTAGATACCTCATTATCCACTTCACAGCATTCCAATGCTCCTTTCCCGGATTAGACAAATAACGGCTAACAACACCAACTGCATGAGCTATGTCAGGCCTCGTACACACCATTGCATACATCAAGCTTCCCACAGCTGAAGCATATGGGACTCTTCTCATTGCTTCCTTCTCTTCATCGGTTGAAGGACTATGATGAGCACCAAGCTTAAAATGAGTGGCAGCAGGAGAACTAACCACTTTAGCTTTGCTCATATTGAATTTCTCAAGCACTTTCTCAATATACTTCTCCTGTGACAAGTGCAGCTTCTTGTTTGCTCTATCTCGGGTGATGTTGATACCAAGGATTTTCTTTGCTGGCCCCAAATCCTTCATGTCAAAGGATTTGCTCAACTGTTTCTTCAACCTGTCAATTCTTGAAACATTCCTGCCAACAATCAATATATCATCAACATATAGCAATAATATAATAAAATCATCATCCGAGAACTTCTGAACAAACACACAATGATCAGAAATAGTCTTTTGGTAGCCTTGCTCCCCCATAACTGACTCAAATTTCTGATACCACAATCTAGGTGCTTGTTTCAAACCGTATAGACTCTTCTTCAATTTGCATACATGGTCTTCTTTTCCCTTCACCTTGAAACCTTCAGGTTGCACCATGTATATCTCTTTATCTAGCTTACCATGAAGAAAAGCGGTTTTGACATCCATCTGCTCAATCTCCAAGTCAAGACTAGCAGCCAAACCAAGCACAAAACGGATAGAAGACATTTTGACAACAGGAGAGAAAATTTCTTCAAAATCAACTCCCTCTTTCTGACTGAAACCTTTAACAACCAATCTAGCTTTGAATCGAGGCTTTGAGGTGTGTTCATCTTGTTTTAGCCTGTACACCCACTTGTTCTTCAAAGCATGCTTCCCCTTTGGTAGTTTCACCAGATCAAATGTGTCATTTTCATGCAAGGATTTCATCTCATCTTGCATTCCTTCCAACCATTCATTCCTGTGTTCTCCATGAACTGCTTCTCCATAGCATTCAGGCTCTCCCCCATCGGTCAAGAGCACATACTGATCAGGAGGATACATCATAGAAGGTACACGAGCTCTACTGCTTCTTCTAGGTGGTTCTTGAACCTCCTGTTCTGGAACATCAGGTGGTTGCGGCTGATCGATATCCTCTTCATCATGCAAAGGATGATCGACATGCTCATCATTACCAAAATCAGGCTGATCTTGATTCTCCTCTTCAACTTCTACTTGATCTTGACCATGAGGAACAATTTCCAAGTCAATCAAGTCATCACCAGGTGTAGAAACTGAGCTATCCGTCTTCTCAATATCTCTTATAGTTTGATCCTCAACAAACACAACATCCCGACTTCTGATAAGCTTCTTCTCTACGGGATCATAAAGTCTGTAACCAAACTCATCTTGGCCATAACCAAGAAACACACACTGTCGAGTCTTCATATCCAACTTAGACCTCTCATCTTTGGGAATATGCACAAATGTCTTACATCCAAAGACCCGCAAATGATTATAGGAAACATCTTTTCCTGACCAGACTCTATCTGGAACATCAAAGTCTAAAGGAACACATGGAGTAAGATTTAAAACATGTACCACAGTACTCAGAGCCTCACCCCAAAATGATGAAGACAATCCTGCTTCTGATAGCAGACATCTTACTCTCTCGACCAATGTTCTGTTCATCCTTTCTGAAAGACCATTCAACTGAGGTGTCTTTGGAGGAGTCTTTTGATGTCGGATACCATGCTCTCTGCAATACTCATCAAAAGGACCAATGTATTCCCCTCCATTATCCGATCTGATGCATTTCAACTTCTTCCCAGTCTGTCTCTCAACTAAGGCATGAAACTGCTTGAATGCATCGAGCACCTGATCTTTCGTCTTCAACGTGTAGATCCAGGTCTTTCTTGAGTGATCATCTATAAAAGTAACAAAATATAAAGCACCACCAAGAGTTCTAGTTTTCATAGGACCACAAACATCAGAATAAATTAAATCGAGTATACCTGATGCTCTAGTAGGAGTTGAGGTCTTGAAAGCAACTCGAGTCTGCTTTCCCGCCAAACAGTGAGAGCACTTCTTTAAAGATGCATTCTTCAAGTCTGGAATGAGATTTCTCTTCTCTAAAATCTTCAATCCATTTTCACTGATATGACTGAGTCTGCTATGCCACAACTCAACTATCCCCTCATTCTTAACTGCATTAATAGAGCCATCAAGTAACTTTGCTTGCATCAAATACAACGAAGAATGTTTTTGACCTCTAGCAACAACTAAAGAACCTCTTGTAAGCTTCCACTGACCATCGAAGAACACACTGCAGAAACCTTCATCATCAAGTCTCCCAACAGATATCAAGTTCAACCGAAGATCAGGCACGTGCTTCACATTTCTCAAAACTAGTGTAGCACCATTACTAGTCCGCAAACATACATCTCCAACGCCAATGGCTTTAGCTAAGCCATCATCACCCATCCTAACATTACCATAGTCACCTGACATGTAGGATGTGAACATCTCTCTACGAGATGTTGCATGTATGGATGCCCCACTATCAATCACCCAACTGCTTTCACCATATGCAAGATTGACCACTTCATAATCACGAAAGATAAGAAAATCACCTGTTGCAGCAGACACTCGATCATTATCTTTCGTTTCTTCATTCTTCCTTTCTTTCCCATTTTCTTTCTTGTCATCTTGCTTGGGTTTTCTGCAATACTTTGCTATGTGTCCTGGAGTTTTACAATTCCAACACTCAACCTTGCTGTATCTGTTGGATTTACTCCTCCTGCCTTTTTGCTTGCCTGTTGGACCTCTACTATTACTTCTCCCCCTCTTCTCTGTAACCAAAACCTCTGATTGCTGTGAAGGGCCCTGCGATTTTCTCCTCGTTTCCTCATTCAAAACGCTGCCCTTAACCAAATCCATTGTAATGGTACCATTGGGGGCTGAATTAGACAAAGATGTCCTGAATGTCTCCCATGAATCCGGCAATGTACCAAGAAGCCATAAGCCCTGTACTTCATCCTCAAACTTGATATTCATTTCCGACAATTGATTGATAATGCCCTGAAATGAATTCAAGTGATCCGTCATAGGAGTGCTATCTTTGAATTTCAGATTCATCAACTGCTTGATTAGAAATAACTTATTGTTCCCAGTTTTTCTAGCATACAGTTCCTCCAACTTTTTCCACAATGATCGTGCATGTGTTTCTCCACTCACATGGTTCAATACATTATCATCCACCCACTGCCTAATGTAACCACATACTTGACGATGCAATATTGCCCATTGCTCATCCGTTTTATCATTAGGCTTTTCAGTTTCAAATACAGGCAAATAATAATCTTTCACATAAAGAAGATCCTCCATCTTGCCTTTCCACACATGATAATTGGAACCATTGAGATTCACCATTCTATTAGTATTGGTTTCCATATTCACCACAAGGCACAGAGCAGAAACCCGCTCTGATACCACTTTGTTGGGATAAACACACGAATAATCAAACAATAAACTATTCGTCTACGCAGCGGAATGATCAATTATCCCTCTCTTGTGTGAATCTAGCAGGAAACAATCCTAATAATAATATGCACGATAAAGCAAGCAATCAACAATGCACGACACAATCAATTTAACGTGGAAAACCTCCTCAATGTGAGAAGGTAAAAAACCACGGGACCGAAGCCCACCAAAAACTTCACTATGAGACAAAGTTCAAGAGTTACAATCTGCCACCACAGACGAACTACCACAAACGTATCAAGACAATTAATACTTGATAACAAACAACGAGATTAGAAAGACCTCACCAAACTACGCAAACTGACGTTCTGAGTTCGCAACTGTAGAACCCTCAGAATCCGATCTCCACCGTCCAGAATCAACCTCTATGAGTCCTGAACGTGCTGTCCAAGTTACAGCTCGATCCAACGGTTAGTTTGTGAGAAACGACCCTTTCTCCTCGACTGCGCAGAACAGAATCGCCCAGAAATCTGCTTCTGTCTTCGGCGTATTCCCGTCAACCCAAAGCTCCAAACACGATCTCCACCGTTCAGAATGTACCTCCACGAGTTCCGAACGTGCTGACAAAATTTCAGCTCGATCCGACGGTTGAAACTCCGGTTATTGCTTCTGCACTGTTCTGATGTTCTCTCCTCTTTTTGCCCTCGTTTTTGTTTTGCTCTCGGAGTTGGAGTGTTACCTTCACCCGAACACACACAGCCTATTTCTACTGCCAAGTGATGATGGGCCAGAATGTGATGATGGTGGGCTAGAATGTGATGTTGGGCCAGAATTGATTTGGGCTCTCCACATATTTGGAAACCCAACCCAACAGATATGATTAATGCCATAAAACGAAGAACCTATGGATTTCACATTGCTTAGATTAGACAAGTATAAAGATTTGAGATGTGGCAAGTGGTCCATCATTGGAATCTCTTCACATTTATAGCAAAACTTTAGTCTTATCTCCACCAAATTACTAAATACTTTCCAATGGAGCTCGTCCCCTACGCCCATCTTCAAAGTCCACGAAGGAAATCGCGCGCCATTGAATCCAAAAATCTTTAGGCTCTTCAAGTTTAGATGAGGTTGAAGGCCTTCCAACACGTTCTCCTGATTTCTTCCATTATCACGAACATCCCACCTCAATACTAACCCAATCACATTCGACTTCTCAGATAAGTATGCTTTCTTGGCCTCTTCTTCACCACTTACCTTTTCAAGATTATATACGGTCAGTTCTCCTCTGAGATTTTTCAAGCTTCCAAGCTCATCAATCTTGTGGCCATTCTCGTCCTCCAACATGTGAAAGCCAATTACGTTCAATCGAGACCCAATCGTTCTTCGACTTACCACGAAGCACTCCTCCAACCACATTGGCTGCTAACGGCAAACCTTGACATCTTCCAGCAATCTTTCTTCCAATGGCCTCAAAACCTGATGGAACATCTCCTCCACCAAAAGTTTTTGCTTTGATTATGGACCAGCAACTCTCCTTTGTCAGCCCTTCTAACACATAAAACAGGGGAAAGCATTTGCACTGTCGAAGCAACCTCTGTATTCCTCGTAATAACAACAATGCAATTCCCCTTAGCAGAAGTAATTCCAGACAAAGAGTTCATAAAACTTTCCCACTTCCGATGATCTTGATTCCAAACATCATCAAGAACAAGTAGATAGGTTTTGGATCCCAAAACTTCTTGAAGTTGTCTCAAGACAACCTCCCTGCTAACAGGTTCATAGTCCCCTGATTTTAAAGTAGTAAGAATTTTCTTCAGAAGACTAACTGGATCAAACTCTCTGGGAACGTGCACCCAGATTTGTTTTCCAAAGTGAGACTTTATCTTTCCATCTTTCATGACATTCCTGATCAAAGTTGTCTTCCCCAATCCACCCATTCCGACATAGGAAGAGTGTAGAACACATGCTCAGCTGGGGTTGCAGTCAGCATCTCCACCATTTTCGACATGTCACCCTCTCTTCCGACTGAATGAATCAGTTTCTTCGGAGCAAGAATCAGGTACAGCAGGTGCATTCGCCAGTCTGCTTTCAAGGCCAAGCTCCACAGCAGTTCTTCCGACAGAGTCGAAACTCGAGCAGATTTCCTGGATTCTTACAGCCATCTGACGGCGCCGTAGGCAGCGTTTGAAGGATGGGAGACTGCAAGTTGTTGCATTTTCCTTGTCTTTTTTAATGGCCTTCATTTTCTTGGAGAGGAGATGATAGTTGAGTTCATCCAAAGCATTGTCAGCATCGAAGGCCATTGTTTCCAGATTGTTTAGCCATCTTCTGATGGCTTCTTCTGTGATCAGCTTCTTCTCGGCGTCATCCAAGAAACTGCGAATCATGGCGAGATTAGCCTTCAGCTTGTTGGATTCTTTGTCCAGACCTCGGATTAGAGAGATCTCTTTCTTGGAAAGGTGGATCAGATTCTGAAGTAGGACTGCAATGGTGGTCGAAACTGCTCCTCCTTCCTCCATTTTTTTTCTTCTTTTTAGTTGGGTGTAGCTGTGAGTCTGTGAGGGTGAGAGAGAGATTGTAAAGAGATTAGTTTGTTATTGTTTTCTTTCAACAATTAACATGCATGTCCTCTAGATTTTATTTGATTTAATTTAATAATGAGTAGTAGGCTAACTTGCGTGTATCCCCCAAGATCTCATGATTTTCGAGAGTACTAACTTTTAGTATTAAACGATGTTTATTTAGTATAAGAATGTATATTTTTAATTTTTGGAAAAAAAATTTAATTTTTTAGTTTAATACTATTCATATTTAATGCATATCAAATAGATGACTGTTCAACGGAATAGATATAAGTTTTATAAAGATAATTATGTTTTATATTAAATATTTTTGGAGTATGACATGTCCAGATTTTCTTTATAAAGTCAAGGAGAGTGAGCTATTATTAGCAAAGTTTGTAAACTGCTTTAGTAAGATAAGTACTGGAATCGTCCCTGCTGAGGAAGAGCCTTCTTCTCTGAACCTAGTTCTTCTTCATTCTTTTCTTCAAAGCTATCGATAGCAGATAAAAAGAAAAGCATACAGATTCCATTTTTACGAATAGAGACTGCCCCAATCAGTAAATCAGTCATTCGATGAAGAAAAGCTAATTAAGTAATCATTCTAATTTGAAAGATAGCCAGGAATACGAATAACCACCCTATATCGGCTCGGATTTTCTGTGTCATTTGATACACCATCTCCTGTGCCACACTGTTAAATTGACGACACGTAGGAGAGAGAAACTATACCCTAATCATTAAACCCTAGGGGTAATGATTGAATTTGTTTCCTCATCTTACGTGTCAATCACATAACGTATGACACAGAAGATGATGCACCAAAATGGTACAGAAGATCCGATGTGACCCTATATAATATTATCTCATAATGTCGACATTTTTTAAAATTCTCTTTTAACAATATCTTTGGATATCTTGAGCAAACTACTATTAACCATATTAAGGAATAAAGGTAGCACTTGTGTTCCTTTATAATCATGATTTAAAATTGATATGTATATCTTGCGGTATGCAAAAATGACTAGCTTAAAATTTAAATTATCCCATATACAAATGAACTTTATTCAAAATAGTTTCAAGAAATTTTATTACTTCAAAATAGTCTTATAACTTTTAATTTCTCACCAAAATGATAATTTTTTCTTAAAAATATTAAAATTTTCTAATTTCATAAAATGAGAATACATCAATACTTTTATTAAGTTATGAGAAGAAATTAATAAAAAAATAATATTGTTTTGAAACGATTTCTGAGCAAAACTAAGAGGTACGAGACAAAAATTAATATTCTAATTATTATAGCACCTTTTCAAATCAAATAAAATAAAAGGATACATAACGCGATTTATTTTTTAAACTCAAAAAATGACAAAAAAGAAATCCAATCTCGTTGCTTAAACCACCCGACCTAGTGGGGTGCCAGAGAAATGTGCAAAATTAGTGTTTTAACTTATACTAAGTACGTATTTTATCTTTATATTTTTTCAACTTCAGTCCTTCAACTATTTTAATTATGAAATTTCTAATAAGATTAAGTGAACAAGCACACTGATTTCATATCAAAGTTATTAATTTGAATGGGTATCCCATTCGCCACCGTCGTTTGCTTCAATGACCCGATTCACAGCAGCCTTAACAATATCTAGGTAACGGTCGAATTCCTTGACCCGGATCCGAATATGTTCCGGGTCAAATGATTCTTTCTGAAACTCATGGTTGCAGCTCCTCTGTTCTTTCTCTGCATCTTTGATCTCTGTCTGAACCAACTCACAATTATCACCCGATTCAATGTTGCTCTTCACGCTTCCAAGGTTACGGCTGGCGCCCTCGTAATTCTTCGAGCACGATGCATACTTCTCCTTTAGGACATCATCCTCGGAGTCCTCATGAAGCTGACTGAGTTTGTTGCTGATTTCGTTGGACTTATATATGGCCAGATCGATCACGACGCCAGCAACGCTCTTGCTATCCGTGTCGGAGAATCTGTTGATTTCGGTTTGGAGGATTTTCCAGCACTGCATTTCTTCTTTGGTGTCGGAGCAGAGATCTTGTAGGTATTGTTCGATGTCTGATTCATCTGTGTCGCCATAATGGTATCTTTTTCTGTGAGCCTTTGATGTAGTAGTTGTGATCATGAGAATAAGTGCAACTAGGAAAGTTCTTTGCAAAAAAGAAGCCATTGTGTTTTTCTTTTGCTTGATTTGGTGAATTTCTTTGAATGGCTTTGTTTATTTATATTGGGGTGTATGTTGGTCATTAATTATGATGGTTAATGCTTGCTTTATTTAAACTCAGTTTTAATTCATTAGTAATTAAAACCGTTTTAGGAGTGTAATTAAAAGGAGGGTGTGTGGCTGTTTTACACATATATGTAGTAATGACTATTAAATTAACACAAAACTGCACTTTTTAAAAAAATTATAATGAAAATGTTATAATTTTGAGACATAAGATGTTAGGTGCGGAGTGCGGACATGTTTTTGCTTTCTTTGTTTTAAGAAAAAATTTTACAGTATGAAATGGAATATAATAATGATAATTAATTACGCACGCATGAATTAATAAGGCTTTTCCAACTACACTCTTCTAAAATTAAAATTCTCATCTTGGAGATGAAAAATCTTCTACAATCGGCAGGTTTGTAGACCATCGTTATTCTCTTAAACTCAGGAAACTATATACGACATTTTGTTCAAAGATTATGTTCAAGGGTATAACATTTTGTTCTAAAGGTATACACTCTAATTCATAAAGGTATTATTTCTTTAATAAAAAAGTGGATTAAAATATGAATAATATTAATATTTGAATAAGATTTTATTTTATTTTTTTGAAAAATGAAGATCGCGAGTTTTTATACTAAGGGTGGAACATTTTGAGACCGTCGGATCTAGGCACACGATACTTACAAATCAAATACACTAATCAAGCTAATAAGATCAATTACTAAAACTATTCACAATTACAAGTAAATATACGCTATCAATTTTTAACATGTTCAAGCATGAATCCCAATGGATCAATTCTTCTGAATAGATTTCACTTTTTAAATTATCACCCAAATATTCTTTTTTTTTTTACTTAAAAATGACAAAATTTTCTAATTTCATGGAACTAAACCATGAGAGTGAATCAGTACTTATACAAAAGTTATGTGGCAAAAATTGGCAAAAAAAATATTTTTTTGATGAAATATAATTAAAATTGAAAGATATGAGACAAAAATGAATGTCATTATTTGGAGCTCTTTTTTTTCGTGTTAAGTAAAAAGTTATGGAACAATTTGAGTAAATGCACTTTCGGTCCTAAAACTTTTGCCAAATTCGATTTTCTATTCCAAATTATTTAAAATTTTTAAATTAATCACGTAGCTATCTCAAAATTTTAGATTTTGTCCCAAATTAACTTTTTTCATTGCAAATCGTTCCATAAATCTAGAAATTTTTAAAATTGTCCTAAAATTTTGGAAGCTTCCAAACTTTTATGGGATCTTTTCTGATTGAAATCGTCTTATAACTCTTGAAAATTTCTAAAACCGTTTCAAAAAGGACTATTTCTGATTAAATCCAAAAGTTATGAGACATTTTCAAAAGTTTTAATAATTTTCGGACGAAATTTAAAATTTTCAATAGTTGTGGGACGTTTAATGAATTTAGCTTAAGTTTAATTAAAACATAAATCGTTCCGTATTTTTTTACTTTATTAAAAAATTTACAAAATAGTTAAGACATTCATTTTAGTCCCAAATCTTTCAATTTAGCTTTGATTTCGTGCAAAAACAATATTTTTAAATTAATTATGTCTCATAACTCTATATAAACATCGAACCAGTCTCACCTTGTGAAAATAGAAAAATTGAATATTTTTAAATAAAAATGATTATTTTGGAGAGAATTTAATGATAATAGAACTACTCCCTTCGTCCATTCGAAAGAATGCTTTTTTTCCATTTTGGTCGTTCGCTCTAAAGAGTGTCATTTTCTTTTTTACACACATGGAACCTACACACACCACTAATACAACTAAAATATGGGGTCCACACTCCCGCTAATACAACTACCCACTACACTTTAAATAATAATACTCATTAATAAACGTGTGCACAAAAGTAAAAGATCCTCCTCCGGGAGGACAGAGGGAGTATTTAGAAAAAATTAAGTTTCTTGACACTATTTTGAATAAAGTTAACTTGTATCTGAGGATTTTGATTTTAAATTCATAATAATCCTCTTTTTATTGATCATGATTAGGAAGAAGCAGGAAATAATGGCAAATGCGGGGGAACGCCGAGGCTTGATTCAGAAATAAATCGAACAAATGCGAGTCAAAAAATATAATAATATCAAAGTTATTAATTCAACTGGGAATCCCAGATGTAGCCATCCTCATTTGACCCAATGACCCGATCCGCTGCAGCCTTAACAATCTCCAAGTAACGCCCAAACTCCTTGATCCGGTTTCGAATATGGGCCGGGTCGAATGACTCCTTCTGAAACTCATGGTTGCAGCTCCGAAGCTCCTGCACTGCATCATCAATCTCTGTCTGAACCAACCCGTAATTATCACCAGATTCAATGCTGCTCTTCACGATCCCAAGGTTACGGCCAGCGCCTTCGTAGTTCCTCGCGCACGACGCGTACTTCTCCTTCAAGACGTCGTCCGACTCCTCATGAAGCTGATCGAGCTTGTCGCTGATGTCGCTTGATTTTTCTATTGCTAGATCGATCACGACACCAGCGACGCTCCTGCTGTCGGTGTCGGAGAACCTGCTCTGTTCGGGTTCGAGGATTTTCCAGCACTGCTTGTTTCTTTTGGTGTCGGAGCAGAGATCTCGCAGGTAATGTTCGATGTCTGAGTCATCTGGGTCGCCATAATAGTATCTTTTTCTGTGAGCCATTGAAGTAGTAGTTGTGATCATGAGAATAAGTGCAGCTAGGAAAGTTCTTTGCAAAAAAGAAGCCATTGTGTTTTGCTTTTGGTTAATTGATTCTTTGAATGGGTTTGTTTATTTATACATTGGGTATATGTTGGTCATTAATAATGATGGTTAATGCTTGCTTAAATTTAACTCAGTTTTAATTCATTCAGCAGTAACTAAAAGCGTTTTAGGATATAATTGAAAGGAGGGTGCATGGATGTTTCATACGCTCTTTTTCCCAAAACGTTCACGTTTACTATTCCATATTATTTAAAAATATATTTTTTTATAAATTATATTGACTTTTAAGGGTATTATAGTATTTGTAGGTAATAAATAAAATATAAAGTAATGTTATTATGAGTGTGAAAAAGGAGTGAGAAATGTAAAATTAAAGTAATTTTTTAGTACGTTGTTGATTAAAGTGATATTTTGAGTGTAAAGGGTTTTGTGAAACAAATAAATAAAAAAAGTGTAAAGGATCACGTGAGAGGAACATGAATATTTTTTTTTCTCAGGGGATTATGTTTCTATTTGTTATCCAGTTAGTTTCATTTTTATTTGATGGTCTGGCCGTAAGTTTATTGATTTCTGCCGGGATAATATCAATTTTGATCCTCTAGAATATGTCAAATTCATTTTTAGCTCTCAAGTTTGATAATTTATCAAAAGTGATCCTTTTTATTCTTTTTTATCCTTTTGGTCTACTTTTGGTCCTCTCTATCCACTTTTAGTCATTATTTAGCCTATCCTAGAGGACCAAAAGTAGAAAAAAAGACTAAAATGGACCAAAAGGAAAAAAAAGGACAAAAAATAACCACTTTTGAAAAATTATTAAACTTGAGGACTAAAATTGGATTTGACATTTCCTAAAAGACCAAAATTAATATTTTCCCCATTCGGCCTTTTTTTAATTTATTTATTTAAGAGAAACTATCACAAACAAAAGTATGTAAGAATTCCAAATTATATATGGTAAAAGTTCCTACGTCCCTGAGCTCGCCGTGCTCCCAACCCTCCCCCTATATATTTTAATTAATCATATACATTGTTAGGATTTTAAATTATAAAGGGACATAGAAATTGCAAAGGAACACGGTGTCCCGGAGCATAATAGCCTCACTCATTATACATTTTAATTCAATAAGCAATCTCAAAACAATTAAGACAGTACAACGCAAGTTTGTATTTCTTTCTTTTCTTCTATTAAACTAACCATACAATTACTTTTAACATGGTTTTTTTTTCTCTTTTAATGAGAGAATCTTTCTTTCTTTTACTCCCTTTAACCTTTTCAATTTTAGTTCTTTTGCGAATAAACTTTTGAAATTTTTTGTAAAAAGTCTAAATTGAAAAAAAAATTTAAGTATTAAAATTGATACAAAATGATTAAAATTGAAGGACCAAAATTTGATTCAACTGAAATTACAGGACTTAAATTGATATTAAGTCTTTTTTAATTTAAGAGAAAAGTTGTACTCAAATTTCATAGTAAGATATTTTTAATTCAGATGTTAAACTCTCTCACTTATTCGATGCCTTGAGAAGAATGCCAACAAGCTGACCGAAACTTTTTCCATGATCCAGAGTTTCTTGAATGAGGCCCACAAGATGTTGCTGTCAAGAAATGGATAGCTTCAAGATCTGGTGTTTGAAGATGACAATGTTTTGGATGAGCTCAACTATCATCGTCTCCCAACAATTAACATAGGAGCATGGATGCAAAGAAGAAGAAGAAGAAGAAGAAGGAGGTATCATGCTTCCCATCCTTCAACCACTGCGTACACACATGGCTTTTAGAATCAAGGAGATCAACACTAATTTAGATTCCATTCGAAAAATGCGATGGAGCTTGGCCTTCATAAGATGTTTGCTTATGCACCTTCTGCTGCATCAGAAACTGATTCAGTCACCATCAATCCAATTTTCATTGGAAGAGAACAAGGATGCAGTGTCTGAAATCATGGAGATGCTGACTGCTCCCCTCTGTGGATGTCCCTTAATAAAGCTGAGCATTGCAAGACGTTTGTGAATGACCCAAACTTGAATAAAAACCCATTTAATCCTCCTTGTTTATATTCATTTTTCCTAAAAAAAAAGATATATAAATTTTTTAATTTATCACCGGTTTTGAAATAGGTAAAAAATGACATACTTTTGTTAGAAAATGCTGAAATCACCAAATAAACAACACATGATTGTCACATGACAACAAAAATTGGCGTAAAGAATGTACTAAAGACAATAATACGTACAATAAACTCTAATATACCTTAATTTTTAAAGAATGCCGGATATTAGACAACTCAAATACTCGTCTAGTAATTTTGATAAAATCCGTTACTAGTCCTATAACTTTACATTTATTCAATGTTAGTCATTTTACTCCCATGGAAAACGACACGCGTGATTGAATTTTGGTAGTAGTTGCAAGAACTTATACGACTTTCCAAGTCCGATAAGTATATTTTTTTTAAAGGATCAAAAATGAAAATGTTAAAAATATAAGACTAAAATTGAAAATTATACTTCCTTTATCCTTTGAAGTATTTCACACATTATTTTTTTATCTACTCTCTCCCTCCCACTCAAAGAGTCTATTTTTCCATTTTGGTCGTCCATCTCAAAGAATCTACTTTTCTTTTTTTTTTTCACACATGAGACCCACACACACCAACTAATATAATTAGAATATGGGACTCACATTCCACTAATACAACTACCCACTACACATTAAATAATAATACTTCTTAATCCACGTGCTAAAAAGCAAAAACTACCCTTAATGTGGGACTGAGGGAGTATCTCACAAAGTATTATACAATTTACTTTCTAAAAGTGGTAAAAGATACACTATAATTTATTGTATACACACATCCCAACATAATACCTACTTTTTCACATATCTCAACAACTTTATACAATATTTTCATTAAATTTACTAATATATATATATATATATATATATACTACATTTTTTTTTTACTTTTTACATAAAAAAATATATCTTAAATGGAGTAGTAATACATTTTGATATGAGTGCTTATTAGGTGCACCCAGTTTCTTAATTTTAATTGTGCACCGGGTCAGACCCATTTTAAAATGGGTCATATAAAACTTAAAATTCCAGTGTAAAAATCATTCTCAACCTGCTGCCTCTTTCATACGATTTTCTCTCTCTCAATCTTCTATTCTCTCTCTCACTCTACCTATGAATCAATCTCACACCTCCTACGAATCAATCTCCATATGCTATTCATAGATGCCGCGCTGCCTCAACATTCTGTCTCTCCACTGCCTTATCAACGAACACCGTCGACGGCGCATCAACATTTGGATTGCAGAAGACCACTACGATTCTCTCAACGATTTTGCCACTGCTGATCTGCGAATTTTGCCGCGCCGCCAAATTCCACCGCAATGCTTTTCTTCAGCGCTGTTGTCGTTGTTCGTCGTGCCGCCGGATGAGGTCTTTTCTCTCTCCATTTTTATTCACATTCCTCGCTTTTTACCCTTTCTTTACTTGTTTTGTGCTTAAATTCGTTAAAATATTTAAGAATTTGAATTGTTTGTTCCTGAATTTGTTTTCTGTTTGAGTATCTTTAGTTTTTGTGCTTTTAATTGTGCGAAGTGGAATTTTCTATTTTAAGTTCAATTTAATTTCTTAAAATTGCTTAGATTTTTTCTTCTAATCTATGATTCATTCTTCTCCAAAATCTCTGATAAACCAATTATATATATATTTCTGCTTTCCTGTTTATGTAGTCTCATTGCCAATCTAATTTGTTGTTTAATGCTACATACAATTAGTATTGGATTCTATTTATCTAATTGTATATGTTTTCTCCGTTAATTGTATAAATGTATGGTTTGAATTGTACATGGTTATGATTTGTATGTTGGATAATTTTAATCATATATGTTTTCTCTGTTTATTGTATATGTTTTTCCCATTAATTGTATATAGGTATGGTCTAAATTGTACATGATCATGATTTGTATGGTTAATTATTTTAATCATATATATTTTCTCTGTTGTCTGCATATAGGTATGTTCTGAATTGAAGTGGTCATGATAGGCATCTTGGTAGCATTGTGCATTCGATATGATGGATTTTTCTTTACTGTATATATTTTCTCTGTTAATTGTATATAGGTATGGTCTGATTTGTACATGGTCATGATTTGTATGGTGAATTATTTTAATTGTATATGCTTTCTCCGTTAACAGCATATAGGTATGTTTTGAATTGAAGTGGTCATGATAGGCATCTTGGTAGCATTGTGCATTCGATATGATGGAATTTTATTTACTGTATATGTTTTCTCTATTAATTATATATAGAGATGGTCTGATTTGTACATGATCATTATTTGTATGGGGAATTATTTTAATTGTATATGTTTTCTCCTTTAACTGTATATATGTATGATCTGAATTGTACATGGTCATGATTTGTATGGTAAATTATTTTAATTGTATATATTTTCTCCGTTAACTGTATATAGGTATGTTCTGAATTGTAATGATGGCATCTTGGTAGCATAGTGCATTGGATGTGATGGATTTTTCTTTACTGTACATGTTTTCTCTGTTAATTGTATATATGTATGGTCTGAATTGTACATGGTCATGATTTGTATGGTGGATTATTTTAATTGTAAATGTTTTCTCCGTTAAGTGTATATAGGTATGGTGTGAATTGTATGTGGGCATGGTGGACATCTTGGTAGCATTGTGCATTCGATGTGATAAATGTTTCTTTACTGTATATATTTTTCTTGTTAATTATATGAAATTTCTACTAAATCGTACATAAGTATAATATCAGTTCTGTTTATTATATGTAAATCCTGTTCATATTTTATGCTCTAGTGAATATGAGGAAAATAGGGAATATGAGAATACTATGTAATAAGTATGATAAATTCAAACCAAATGGTGGACCTAGTAGCAATTAGACTTAACTAAATAACCCAGCATAATTTCAAAACTGGTAGCAATCAATTACAGAGACTAGAAGTAGCATCAACAAATTAGTGTGGATTTGATTAGTTGTTAAAATGAGCTTGTTGTGAACAGTCCTTGTGCTACATGAAGTATTAAGACAGAAACTGCAATAATACACAATCACATCAAAATAGAAAACAAGGAAAATATCAACAATAAGGAAGAACATACATAGTTGTTGGAGGGTGCTACAATGCCTACCCAACACATCTAAACACTTAATGTAGTAAGAACTCAATTCGAAGACTAGCAGTCTTCTATATATAAAGCAAAAGGCTAGGCCAGTTCGGTATCACTGGATAAATCAGGCAACTAGCAGCCTATTTATGAAAGAGCCAGAGCATAAAAAAACATAATAACATTGTAACATATCCTCACAAACACAACCTAGAGACCAGATTTTGAAAAGCAATACACCACAACATATCCTCACAAACTACACAACATAGCATATCCTCACAAACACAACTTAGAGACTTGGTTTGAAAAGAAATACACCACAACATATCCTCGCAAACTACATAATAGTAAACAACTTAGAGACTTGGTTTGAAAGAGCAGTAAACCACAACAGTAAACTAGAGGAATAAAACTACACAACTGTACTTCATTCACATAAGTTTTTTGGTATTAATAGAACAATGGACATTAAAGTTGGGTTCTTAGAACACATTTTCTTCTTCTTTGAATCAACTCTATTCAAAATTTTTAACTTGGATATTATTTTTTTTACTTTGAAATTGGTCGCATTTCTACATAGTCCAACGATTAATACAAAAATACAAAACAAACATATATTTAGATGGGTTGATCAATCCATGTATCATCTACATTAACATTTTTGGGTCAAACAAACATTCAATGATTTGATCCATTACCTCATATACATATTTCGCATAGTTAATTTCTCAACAACAAAGAGTTTGTCGAATAAGACTTTATCATTTCTTCGTAATACCTTTCCATTTTTCGTCCTTCCCCGCCAACTCCGTCCTTTCCGCTGCCACTCGAATTCCCTCTCTTTTTCATCCTTTCTCATGGAGCCTCCAGTTTTTTCGTCCATTCGCCGCCAAACCTGCTTCCATCCCAAACTCCACGTCCGCTATTCACAGCATCGACAGAGATCGTGATTCAATTTTGCTTACATTCCTCATCTCCAAAATTATGTTAGGCGCCCGAACAGGATCGACGAATTAAAGGAGAGGAATCTTCAGATGCAGCGAGATCCTTGGAGATTAGTAGAATACGATCAATTTTTTTAATGAAATGATTGTAAGGATGGGAGAAATGGTAGAGAATGAGAAAGGTAGGGTTTCAATCTCTTAGAGGAGAGAAATGGAGAAGACGGCGTAAAGAGAGAAGAGACGATTGGATTGATAGGGTTTCAGAAATGAAATATGGGTTAAATCATAATTTATATGCCGGATCAATGAAATGGGTCGGATTTGGGTGCAAAGTTGCATCCAGTTGCATACAATAATTTGCCTTTTGATATTTTACTTTTAGAAACTTATTTTACTTTATATAATAAGAAAATTACGGCACAATAGTCGGTATTATCACAATTCTATCACTGCCAGCAAACCAATTACTAGAGGAGAAAATATTACAATTTGTCTATAAATATATATACTCCACTCCAACTATGGTGTTTTCTAAATTCTCAATTTTAATTTTGGGTTTTTTATTCAATTTTAAATTTTTATCTAATTTTTGTTCTCTTATGCCAGAAAAAAAAAACTTGCCAGAAAAATTTTCAGGTCCTCATTTTCAATTTAATTTTTTATTTGAAAATTCCTAAAATATATTTAAAGAAATTTTAAAAAAGAGTGTATATTGGGTACACCCGGGTGCAATGATGCACCTATATGTGTATGATTTTTTATTCTATTTTGTATACATGTTATTATATTTTGTATACGTGTTTTGTAATAATTATATACTTTTTTCACACTAAGTTTTTCATTAAAAAAACCAATATCCATGTGTATAACTTTTTATTCAATAATGTATACATGTTATTTAATAATTGTATATTTTTTACACTCAATTTTTCATTAAAAAACTAACAATTAAATTATATACATTTTTGTCATAATTGTATATGTTTTTGTTTATATTTGTATATGGGTGCACTCTATCTTAGGGTGCACCAGGGTGCACACTATAATTAGCCTTTAAAGAATTGCAAGGAATTTTATTTTTAATACTCTATGTTTTGTTAAAACTATTTATGTGAATTTTTTATATGAAGATTAAAGAAAATTAATAGTATTTTAATATGTAATGGGTTGATACATATAATATTTTAATTAATAGTTGATAGTTATTTTAGTGTTGTTTGTGTGGACCATATGTAGATACATTAATTGTTTTGTGTTCATCTACTAAAAATGAAATGTAAACCGGTTTGACGGGGAGAATATATATTTTTAATTTTGATTATATAATTTATACTCCCTCCGTATCATAGAAGTTGACACACTTTCCTTTTTGATTTGTCTCATTAAAGTTGACACATTTCCTTTTTAATACATGAGACCCATACAAAAACAATTAATCTATTCTCATGGACCCTACATATCACCTCTAATACAACTACCCACTACACATTAAATATTATTTCTCTCACTTCACTTTATATTAAATTATTATACTCAATCTTCGTGCCAAAAAAAAATATACAAACTTCTCCGGGACGGAGGGAGTAATATTTTCTACAATTTTTTTCTTTATTTTCATAATATATAACTGATTTTTATGATTATTTCAAAATTTAAAAATTATTTTAAACATGTTATAAATTATTTAAATAAATTTTATATTAAAAATCTATATTTTATTTTATAATATTTTTTCTGATTTCTATTCTAATTTTAAGTTTTTTTTATTATAATTTTAAATATTTTTTAAAATACACTTATTAAAATTACCAATGTTTCTAAATATTTAAATATATTTTAAGATATTTCAAATAAAAATTAAAAAGACTAAATTTGATAAAATATATAGATAAATGATTAAAATTGAACCTTAAACTTTTTCGATAATTTCAAATAAAAATTAAAAAGTCTAAATTTGATAAAATATATAGATAAATGACCAAAATTGAACCTTAAACTTTTTCGATAATTTTCCAGTGAATTTTTCAGTGACTAAAATGATTAAAATGTCATTAAAAGATCAAAATTAAGCCCTAAATAAAGAGATAAAAGCGTTTCACATAACCCAAGGCGACAAGGCAAGGCCAAGAAAAAAAAGGGATAAAATAGAAGTAGATGAAGAAACAGTAATCAAGAAATTGTCAAGTGTTGGAGATGTAGAATCTTGGGCCATTCAGATTCAAAGTGATTAACGTCGATTCTCTCTTTTAGCACCGGACAACCTTCGATTTGCAAGGTTTTCAACTTGGTAAGGCGTCGCATTGCTTCCATGGAAGGCAGACGCCTCAACTTGTTGCAATTGCGTAGATATAAGTAGTTGAGAGAAGAGAGGTTTCCCAACCATTCTGGCAATTCTTGTATTCCAAAACTATCTATTTTTAACCAGGAAAGAGCAGTGAGATGTTGGAGTTGATCCGGGAGAGACTCCCAATCTTGCATCCCTTTCAAAACTACTTGTGTAAGTGAGTGGGATGCCATAACCAATATTCCATCAACAGCGTCGTTAAACGAAACACAATCCCATAAATCTGATTCTGATCCATCACAACCCACAATTAACCACTGCAAGCTGCGCAGAATGCTGTCCTGCGGAGAATTGATGACAAACTTGGGGACGGATACAAGCCTCAATATATCAAGGCGAGGCATTCTGTGCAGACAATCCATTATCATTTGAATCTCCTCCATCCCCTTTAGCCTTTTGAGTTCTAACTTCTCAAGCGACAGCAGCTTGCATGAGTCCAACATTTCTCCTGGAAACTTGATGCATGCATTAATAATTAGGTCGGTTAGTAACAAATGACGGAGCAAGCTAATGTCCCGTGGAAGTGTTATTATGGACTTGAGATTGGGGCACCCTTTTATGCGCAACTCTTGTAGAGAGGTGAGAGTTTGCAGACCATCTGGTAACTCTATTAACTTTGGACACTCCCAAATATTCAATACTGAGAGACTTTGATTGTTATGGAATAACAAATCTGGGAGACCTACCAATTCGTCTATTCCCCGAATACTGAGTTCCTCAAGAGATGTTAATTTGCTCCCACATATGTTTGCCAATGGTAACCCAATCCTACTAACCTCCAAATTCTTAAGGCATGGGAATTCACTTGGAGCACTCCTCAATTGGGGGCAATTTTCGATCTTCAAGTATTCAAGGCAGGGAAATATCTTCACTTGAGGAATTTCAACTTCTTCCCATTCCATCAGATTTTCCATGTCGGTAATCTCAAGTTTTTCAAGAGACGGAAACATAATATTGGAGCTACAGTTGTGAATATTGCCATAGAATGAAGAACCTATACATTTTACATTCCTCAAACCAGACAATACAAGGGATTTGAGACGTGGCAGATGCCCCAACGAAGGGATTTCTTCACATTCAGAACAATTCGCAAGTGTTATCTCCATCAAGTTATTGAGTCCAACCCACTGGCCTTCAACACACACACCCATCTTTGAACTCCACTCTGGAAACTTTGCTCCTTGAAATCCATAAATCTCTATGATTTTTAGATTGGGGTGAGGCTGGAGGCCTTTCAACACATCCTCATCAATATTTATTTCACCATCTTCTCTGCTTCGATTCCACCGCAAAAACAACTGGACTAAGCCCGGCTTTTGAAACAAGCTCGCTTTCTTAGATTCTTCTTCTCCTCCTCGCACTCTATCAAGACGGCGAATCTCCAGTGCCCCTCTGAGGTTTTTCAGGCTTTCAAGCTCTACAATCCGGTGCCCATCCTGCTCGCCAACTTCAAAGAATGGTAACGTTTGAAGAGAAGTTAACATTCCCAACCGAGGAGGCAATTCTGTACTGGGATAAACAAGAAGATGTCTTAAGTTAATCAAGTACTGAAATGTACTCGGCAGTTTCATCTGAGTACGATAAAGATAAGATCCTCTGAATGTCTGCAAGTAATAGAGTCCGCCAATTGACATTGGCACATTTTCGATATCTGTGCATGAAATGTCGAGAAATCTCAGATGTATCAATTCTCCTATTGAATCTGGCAATTCTTTAACATTTGAGCCTCTGAGTGTTAATGCGTGCAGGCTTTTGAACTCTGAGAAGATGATATCAGAAATTTCACCCTTGTAAAATAATGTACGTACCCACTTTGCTTGCTCTCTTGGGATACGACCCGTTCCATATTCCCATCGAATGTATTGAGCTCCATAGATGCCCTCCAAAACGTTATCCTTCCCCTTGGGAACACCCAAAACCGAGCCTGCTACATCATGCACAAGGTCGTGCATGCTACAATCACTTACATTGTCAAATTCATCCCTTTCCACAACTTGCAAGAAAGAGTTGTGCAAAAGAAGGTTGAAATATTTGTTTCCAACATTCTCCATATCTGCACCCTGAAGAAACCCTTCTGCCATCCAAAGTTGAATCAATTCTTCCCTATCAATCCGAGAACCTTTTGGGAAAATAGAGCAGTATGCAAAGCACTTCTTGAGTGATGATGAAGACAAATGATCATAGCTGAGTTTCAATATTTTTGAGACATAATTTTCATCTCCTCCAACATCTGAGAGCCATTTGTCTTTGATGGAGAGCCACTCATCTTGGGACTTGTCGCGAAGCACTCCACCGACGACGTTGGCAGCCAACGGCAAACCTTGACATCTTTCTGCAATACCTCTTCCGATGTCTTCAAGCCCCTCTGGGATATCTTCTCCTTTAAATACTCTATCTTTGATTATGGACCAGCATTCTTCGGTAGTTAATCCATTCAAGCGGTGAATTTCATGTGTTCTTACGATGGAACCAACTTCTGTGCTCCTCGTTGTAACAATAATCTGGTTTCCCTTTGTAGAAGAAATTCCAGCCCAGGAGTTGATAAAATCTTCCCACTTCTGCCTCTCTTCATTCCAAATGTCATCTAGAACAAGCAAATACTTTTTGTCGCCCAAAGTTTCTTGGAGCTTCTTCAAAAGAACTTGCCTGCTCTGATCAACGTTGTCACCTCTCAAATTTGTAAGAATCTTTTTCAAAAGATTCACCACATGAAATTCTCGTGAAACATGGACCCAAATATGGTGTCCGAAGTAAGTCTTCATTATTTCATGATTGAAGACTCTCCGAGACAAAGTCGTCTTCCCCAATCCACCCAGTCCGACAATGGGAAGGACGGAGAACGCTTGTTCGGTGGGAGCAGTCAGCATGTCCACAATTTTGGAGACATCATCATCTCTTCCAATAAAAATAGGATCGAGGGTGATTGAGTCGGTTTCAGTGGAAGCAATAACAGGGGCAATAGGTGCAGCTTCAAGTTTTCCATCAAGGCCAAGCACCTTAGCTTTGTTTAGAATGCGCTGGAAAGTGGAATTGATTTCGTTGATTCTGAGAGACGTTTGTCGACGGCGAAGGCAGTGATTGAAGGATGGGAAGCAAGATGGCAGCTTCGTATTCTTCTTCTTCTTTGGGTGGATTTCCTTGGAGAGACGATGATAGTTGATTTCATCAAGAACATTGTCGGCATCAAAGGCCACGGCTTGGAGTTGTTGAAGCCACGTTTTGACAGCTTCATCGGCGATGAACTTGTTCTCAGCGTCCTCCAAGAAGCTCTGGATCATGGCAAGACTCTCCTTCAGCTTATCGGCGTTTTTGTCGACGCCTCGGATCAGTGAGATCTCTTCCGTGGAAATGGTTATCAGGTTTTGAACCAACACTCCAATGGTGGCCGCAACGGCTTGTCCCTCCATTTTTCTCAAGTTTGATAGAGAGACTTTGTTTTTAAAAAAAAATTAGAGAGAGTGGAAGAGGAGGGGCAATTGAAATGTTTTTTTTTTTTTTTTAATCATTGGCGTGCACACTTTAGATACTGTTGGATTCTTTATATATTTTGGTACATTATTTATGGATAGAATACACGAAGAGAGAAACTATACTTTGTAAAGAATAACTTAAATCTTAGATCCGATGTGCATTAAACACATAAGAGAATTCAACCATTACACGTTTTTAAAATAATTTTTTAAAATAAATTTTCATCTCCATTTGACATGTCACTGAAGATGTTAAGTCTCCACACCAAGGGAAATTGACCATTAATAATAATGGTATAATTATCTTTTAAATAATAAATAAATTATAAAGTAAGTTATATAAGATTTGAAAGTAACATTTTATAAAAATACAAGGAAAAATTATTTATTTTAAAACTTTTATTATTCTTGGAGGTGAAAAGTGCAGTGGGGATAAAAATAAGGGGGAGTTTGTTGGGACATATGTTAATGAAGCAGCACACTTAAAACATTTCACTGTGAGATTTCGTAATTAATTATGTGATAGTTATTACTTCTCTTTTAGAATGTTATTATTTTTTACATGTGTTATAAATTGTTTGTGAATAATTCACAGCATTATTATATTTTTCATCAATTGAAGTATTATTTTTCATTATAATATTATCAATTCTTACCCATCACAAACAATCTTTGCTAATAATGTAAAATATTGATTTTGGTTAAATCCAATTTTAGCTTTTATCTTTTTTGCTTTATTAATTTTAATCCTATAACTAAGATTGAAAAAATAAAAGATTTAAAACTGAAAAAATTGATACATATGACTAAAATTAAAAAGTTAAAACAAGAAAATTGAATTAATAAAAATTATATGACCGTTGATGAAATGTAATATATCCTCATTGTTTAGCTCCACTTTATTATTATGTTTCTGCAACCGAATTATTTATGCTAAATCAAACTTTTGTGAGAATATCATATGTGGAAGTTAATTAAAGTTTTTAATCAAAGAATAAAAATCAAAAGGAATAAAGCAAAAGCAAAAGCAAAAGCAAAAGGAACAAAGAGCCATGATATCATATGTGGAAGTTAATTAAAGTTTTTAATCAAAGAATAAAAATCAAAACGAATAAAGCAAAAGCAAAAGCAAAAGCAACAAAGAGCCATTTAACAGTAGCTACTGCGATAAGAGAATCTACCATTAATAATAATGGTATTATGATACTTTAAAATAATAAATAAAAGATAAAGTAAGATAGGTGAAAGTGACCACTTTTAAATATTATATATTTTTTTAATTTACGTGATAAAAAGTAAAAGTAAATACGGAAGAAAGTGAGTATTATATTTTATCCAAATAGACAATCTTTGGTAAGATATTGTATTATCAAGAGAAAATCTCAATTTTGATTCTTTCAATTAGTTAAATCCAATTTTGGTTCCTTTAACTTTTTTATTTTTCAATTTTGATCTATCAGTTTTAATTCTATAACTTTTAATTTTTTAGTTTTAGTTATATATATATATATATATATATATATATATATATATATATATATATATATATATATATATATATCAAACTTACATCACTCTTCCAAGTTTTTAAATTTTACGAAATTTTGCGAAATGACTAAAATTGAAAAAAAAAAGTTTAAGTGCTGAAATTGATAAAAATCATCAAAATTGAAAAAGTTAATTGAGTTAAAAGAACCAAAATTGGATTTAATAAAAAATTTTAGGACCGTTGATGAGATAGTATGATATATCCTCAACATGTTTAGCTCCACCATATTATGTTTCTGCAACCAAATTATTTATGCTATTTGCTAAATCAACTATCTTGTGAGAATATTATACATGGAAGTTAATCAAAGAATAAAAGCAAAAGCAAAAGGAACAAAGAAGAGAATATTATACTTGAAAGTTAATCAAAGAATAAAAGCAAAACCAAAAAGAACAAAGAAGAGAATACTATACGAAGCATGACTTGAGGAGTAAATCAAAGAATAAACTGCCATCCAATTCTTCACCATTCCAAATCGCATTAAGGGAGTTCGAGTTTGAATCGGCCAGACCTATTCAACCGGGCAGTTCAATTGATAAATTAGATTTCACATGTACATATATTACAAAACGATTTCTATCTCTTTCAAGGTAGACATGCACGTTGGTTCGAAACCGTCAGTTCCGGTTCCCAGAAATGTAGAACCAGAATCAAACCGGTCCTAAAACGGTTTCGGTTCGGTTTTGAAACCGCAAGTCCTGATTTTCTTTATTTTTTGTAATTTTTTTTTTAAAAAAGGTGGACCCGCCGGTTCTGGTTCCATGAAATGAGGAACCGGAATCGAACTAGAACATATCCGATTTCGATTCTATTTTGAACAGTTCCGGAACCGCGTTTCCGGTTAAATCGTGCATGTTTACTTCAAGGTACTAACATAATGTAAACGAAAAAAGATTTTGACAAATAGCTCTCAACTTAACTCTAGACACATGGGTGTAGGCCCCTAAGATTTTATGATATACTATTATGTATGAATACAAAATTAGTTAACTACACTAGTTACTATCGATCTTAAATTACAACAAACACAAGATCCACTAGTGCCTATGAGAATGAGTAAAGAGTATATCAAGTGCTTAATTTGAGATCTCCACAATACAAAATAAATGCTTTACAAAATTATTATGTGAATAAAATCATACATATTCCTTTTCAAAGGTAATACAGCTAATTTTACATTTAGAATGTAACATCTAACTGACCAAGAGGTACTGAGAGAGTCTTCTCTGTAAGAAGCAGAACCACCCACGAATATTTTCAGATGTAATTTGTTGATTATCCTCTCTCAAGAGATGATTTCTGTATGCTCAAATTCTTGAAACTGAACTCAATATGCCTGTTTTGAGAAATACAAGATCTCTTCTGAGAAAACAAGAAAGTTTCTGAGAGAGAGAGAGGCAGAGAGGTATCGTAATTACAGAACCTGTTTATGCGTTGTACACGGTTTCATATTATATATATATATATATATTGCAATCTTTTCTAGGGCAATCAAAGTTAGAATAGTTCCAGCTGGGGCAGGCAAGGAATATTCCAATGAATAGTGCAAGCTAATCCCACCTAACTGTTTAACCGGGTACGGGCGGACATAGTTTTGGTCAGAGCAAGCTGTCCTATTCTATTACCAGACATAATTGGGAGAAGCTCATCCGAAACTAGAGCTAGAAACGCCCTATTTCGTTTCGTTCCCGTTCTTCATTTCCTTCTTCTCGAATCCAATGGGACAACTCATATATATATATATATATATATATATATATATATATTAAAGTTCTTATTATACACCCATCCCTAAAAACTAGCCATACCCAACTGTTGGGATAAACACACGAATAATCAAATAATAAACTATTCGTCTACACAGCGGAATGATCAATTATCCTTCTCTTGTGTGAATTTAGCAGGAAACAATCCTAATAATAATATGATGCACGATAAAGCAAGCAATCAACAATGCACAACACAAGCAATTTAACGTGGAAAACCTCCTCAATGTGAGAAGGTAAAAAACCACGGGACCGAAGCCCACCAAAAACTTCACTATGAGACAAAAATCCAAGAGTTACAATCTGCAACCATAGACGAACTACCACAAACGTATCAAGACAATCAATACTTGATAACAAACAACGAGATTAGAAAGACCTCACCAAACTACGCAAACTGACGTTCTGAGTTCGCAACTGTAGAACCCTCAGAATCCGATCTCCACCGTCCAGAATCAACTCCTGTGAGTCCTGAATGTGCTGTCCAAATTACAGCTCAATCCAACGGTTGGTTTGTGAGAAACGGCTCTTTCCCCTCGACTGCGCAGAACAGAATCGCCCAAAAACCTGCTTCTATTTTCGGCGTATTCCCGTCAACAAAAAGCTTCAAACGCGATCTCCACCGTTCAGAATATACCTCCACAAGTTCCGAAAGTGCTGACAAAAATTCAGCTCGATCCAACGGTTGAAACTTTGGTTATTGCCTCTGCAATATCACTGCGCTGGATTTTCTCTCAAGAAACGTGAATTGTGTTTTTGCCCTCTTTTTCTTCTCTCTTCCTTACGGGACAAGATAAAACCAAGTATCGGGCCTACTTAGGCTAACCTAACATTGTTGGCTATTGGGCTCTTCACATATTTGGAAACCCAACCCAACAAATCTCCCCCTTTCCGATTATGTGGAGAGACTAGCCATTCCGGCTATCACACGACATACCTCGAGCTTTTCTCTAGGCAATGCCTTCGTCATCATGTCAGCACCATTATCATCTGTATGAATCTTTTCAAGCTCAAGTAACTTATCATTGATGACATCCCTCATCCAATGATATCTCACATGAATATGCTTCGATCTTGAATGAAATGCAGCATTCTTGCTGAGATGGATAACACTTTGACTATCACAAAATACTACATACCACTGTTGCTTCAATCCAATCTCCTCCATAAACCTATTGAACCATAATACCTCTTTACATGCTTCCGTTGCAGCAATGTACTCTGATTCTGTTGTGGAGAGTGCAACACACTTTTGCAATCTTGATTGCCATGACACAGCGCCACCAGCGAATGTCACTAGGTAAGCAGAAATCGACTTTCTGGTGTCCACATCAGATCCCATATCTGAATCAGTATAGCCAACTAACTCGGGCTTCCCACCTCCAAAGGTGAGTCTCAAACTAAACGTACCTCGTAGATACCTCATTATCCACTTCACAGCATTCCAATGCTCCTTTCCCGGATTAGACAAATAACGGCTAACAACACCAACTGCATGAGCTATGTCAGGCCTCGTACACACCATTGCATACATCAAGCTTCCCACGGCTGAAGCATATGGGACTCTTCTCATTGCTTCCTTCTCTTCATCGGTTGAAGGACTATGATGAGCACCAAGCTTAAAATGAGTGGCAATAGGAGAACTAACCACTTTAGCTTTGCTCATATTGAATTTCTCAAGCACTTTCTCAATATACTTCTCCTGTGACAAGTGTAGCTTCTTGTTTGCTCTATCTCGGGTGATGTTGATACCAAGAATTTTCTTTGCTGGCCCCAAATCCTTCATGGCAAAGGATTTGCTCAACTGTTTCTTCAACCTGTCAATTCTTGAAACATTCCTGCCAACAATCAATATATCATCAACATACAACAATAATATAATGAAATCATCATCCGAGAACTTCTGAACAAACACACAATGATCAGAAATAGTCTTCTGGTAGCCTTGCTTCCCCATAACTGACTCAAATTTCTGATACCACAATCTAGGTGCTTGCTTCAAACCGTAGAGACTTTTCTTCAGTTTGCATACATGGTCTTCTTTTCCCTTCACCTTGAAACCTTCAGGTTGCACCATGTAAATCTCTTTATCTAGCTCACCATGAAGAAAAGCAGTTTTAACATCCATCTGCTCAATCTCCAAGTCAAGGCTAGCAGCCAAACCAAGCACAAAACGGATAGAAGACATTTTGACAACCGGAGAGAAAATTTCTTCAAAATCAACTCCCTCTTTCTGACTGAAACCTTTAACAACCAATCTAGCTTTGAATCGAGGCTTTGAGGTGTGCTCATCTTGTTTTATCCTGTACACCCACTTGTTCTTCAAAGCATGCTTCCCCTTTGGTAGTTTCACCAGATCAAATGTGTCATTTTCATGCAAGGACTTCATCTCATCTTGCATTCCTTCCAACCATTCATTCATGTGTTCTCCACGAATTGCTTCTCCATAGCATTCAGGCTCTCCCCCGTCGGTCAAGAGCACATACTGATCAGAGGATACATCCTAGAAGGTACATGAGCTCTACTACTTCTTCTAGGTGGTTCTTGAACCTCCTGTTCTGGAACATCAGGTGGTTGCGGCTGATCGATATCCTCTTCATCATGCAAAGGATGATCGACATGCTCGTCATTACCAAAATCAGGCTGATCCTGATTCTCCTCTTCAGCTTCTACTTGACCTTGACCATGAGGAACAATTTCCAAGTCAATCAAGTCATCACCAGGTGTAGAAACTGAGCTATCCGTCTTCTCAATGTCTCTTATGGTTTGATCCTCAACAAACACAACATCCCGACTTCTGACAAGCTTCTTCTCCACGGGATCATAAAGTCTGTAACCAAACTCATCTTGGCCATAACCAAGAAACACACACTGTCGAGTCTTCATATCCAACTTAGACCTCTCATCTTTGGGAATATGCACAAATGCCTTACATCCAAAGACCCGCAAATGATTATAGGAAACATCATTTCCTGACCAGACTCTATCTGGAACATCAAAGTCTAAAGGAACACACGGAGTAAGATTTAAAACATGTACCACAGTACTCAGAGCCTCACCCCAAAATGATGAAGACAATCCTGCTTCTGATAGAGACATCTTAATCTCTCGACCAATGTTCTGTTCATCCTTTCTGCAAGACCATTCAATTGAGGAGTCTTTGGAGGAGTCTTTTGATGTCGGATACCTTGCTCTCTGCAATACTCATCAAAAGGACCAATATATTCCCCTCCATTATCCGATCTGATGCATTTCAACTTCTTCCCAGTCTGTCTTTCAACTAAGGCATGAAACTGCTTGAATGCATCGAGCACCTGATCTTTCGTCTTCAATGTATAGATCCAGGTCTTTCTTGAGTGATCATCTATAAAAGTAACAAAATATAAAGCACCACCAAGAGTTCTTGTTTTCATAGGACCACAAACATCAGAATAAATTAAATCGAGTATACCTGATGCTCTGGTAGGAGTTGAGGTCTTGAAAGCAACTCGAGTTTGCTTTCCCGCCAAACAGTGAGAGCACTTCCTTAAAGATGCATTCTTCAAGTCTGGAATGAGATTTCTCTTCTCTAAAATCTTCAATCCCTTTTCACTGATATGACTGAGTCTGCTGTGCCACAACTCAACTATCCCCTCATTCTTAACTGCATTAATAGAGCCATCAAGTAGCTTTGCTTGCATCAAATACAATGAGGAGTGTTTTTGACCTCTAGCAACAACTAAAGAACCTCTTGTAAGCTTCCACTGACCATCGAATAACACACTGCAGAAACCTTCATCATCAAGTCTCCCAACAGATATCAAGTTCAATCGAAGATCAGGCACGTGCTTCACATTTCTCAAAACTAGTGTAGCACCATTACTAGTCCTCAAACATACATCTCCAACGCCAATGGCTTTAGCTAAGCCATCATCACCCATCCTAACATTACCATAGTCACCTGACATGTAGGATGTGAACATATCTCTACGAGATGTGGCATGTATGGATGCCCCACTATCAATCACTCAACTGTTCTCACCATATGCAAGATTGACAACTTCATAATCACGAAAGATAAGAAAATCACCTGTTGCAGCAGACACTCGATCATTATCTTTCATTTCTTCATTCTTTCTTTCTTTTCCATTTTCTTTCTTGTCATCTTGCTTAGGTTTTCTGCAATACCTTGCTATGTGTCCTGGAGTTTTACAATTCCAACACTCAACCTTACTGTGTCTGTTGGATTTACTCCTCCTGCCTTTTTGCTTGCTTGTTGGACCTCTACTATTAGTTCTCCCCCTCTTCTCTGTAACCAAAACCTCTGATTGTTGTAAAGGACCCTGCGATTTTCTCCTCATTTCCTCATTCAAAACGCTGCCCTTAACCAAATCCATTGTAATGGTACCATTAGGGGCTGAATTAGACAAATATGTCCTGAATGTCTCCCATGAATCAGGCAATGTACCAAGAAGCCATAAGCCCTGTACTTCATCCTCAAACTTGATATTCATTTCCGACAATTGATTAATAATGCCCTGAAATGAATTCAAGTGATCCGTCATAGGAGTACTATTTTTGAATTTCAGATTCATCAACTGTTTGATTAGAAATAACTTGTTGTTCCCAGTTTTTCTAGCATACAGTTCCTCCAACTTTTTCCACAATGTTCGTGCATGTGTTTCTCCACTAACATGGTTCAATACATTATCATCCACCCACTGCCTAATGTAACCACATACTTGACGATGCAATATATTCCATTGATCATCTGTTTTATCATCAGGCTTTTTAGTTTCAAATACAGGCAAATAATAATCTTTCACATAAAGAAGATCCTCCATCTTGCCTTTCCACACATGATAATTAGAACCATTGAGATTCACCATTCTATTAGTATTGGTTTCCATATTCACCACAAGGCACAGAGCAGCAACCCGCTCTGATACCACTTTGTTGGGATAAACACACGAATAATCAAATAATAAACTATTCGTCTACACAGCGGAATGATCAATTATCCCTCTCTTGTGTGAATTTAGCAGGAAACAATCCTAATAATAATATGATGCACGATAAAGTAAGCAATCAACAATGCACAACACAAGCAATTTAACGTGGAAAACCTCCTCAATGTGAGAAGGTAAAAAACCACGGGACCGAAGCCCACCAAAAACTTCACTATGAGACAAAAATTCAAGAGTTACAATCTGCCACCACAGACGAACTACCACAAACGTATCAAGACAATCAATACTTGATAACAAACAACGAGATTAGAAAGACCTCACCAAACTACGCAAACTGACGTTCTGAGTTCGCAACGGTAGAACCCTCAGAATCCGATCTCCACCGTCCAGAATCAACTCCTGTGAGTCCTGAACGTGCTGTCCAAATTACAGCTCAATCCAACGGTTGGTTTGTGAGAAACGGCTCTTTCCCCTCGACTGCGCAGAACAGAATCGCCCAAAAACCTGCTTCTGTTTTCGGCGTATTCCCGTCAACACAAAGCTTCAAACGCGATCTCCACCGTTCAGAATATACCTCCACAAGTTCCGAATGTGCTGACAAAAATTCAACTCGATCCAACGGTTGAAACTTTGGTTATTGCCTCTGCAATATCACTGCGCTGGATTTTCTCTCAAGAAACGTGAATTGTGTTTTTGCCCTCTTTTTCTTCTCTCTTCCGTCAATAACTTACGGGACAAGATAAAACCAAGTATCGGGCCTACTTGGGCTAACCTAACATTGTTGGCTATTGGGCTCTTCACATATTTGGAAACCCAACCCAACACCAACTGATTTGTTAAGCACATTTAAAATTAGTACTTACCCATCCAAAATTATTATTGCATCCCACAAAAAATTACTAAATTTGTTGATGAATTCACAATCTTATCTTATAGCACATGCACTCTTTTTGATTCGAAAGAAATTAAAATTAACAAAAAAAAAAGATTAAATTTGAGGATGCGAATCTAAAATATTAAACTTACTCTACCAAATATGATATTTTCTCATCATAAGAGTGCATGTTTTACTAGCAGTATATTCCAACTCCAATAAAAATAAAATAAAATAAAATAACAACGCCATTCTGAGCTTAAATTGGGTGCGGCCCAATTGCTCATGTTTGGCCCATTCGAATCCGTTTTATTTTATTTTATTTAATTACTCAGCCCATTGAGTTTTATGATTGCAAGTAGCAGCCAGTGAAGTCAATTTAATTAGAAGCGACCCACTTTCATTGTTGATCAGCCCATGTGAATATGAGAAAGATGCAGCCCAACATGCAATCAAATTCATTAATTTAATTTTATAATAAATAAAATGTCATTAAAAAAATAAAATTAAGCCCTTGGTTAAACCCACGTTTGGGCGCACTATCCATAAATGTTTGGCATTGTTTGATCGAAGAGACAAAAGGGTTTCACATAACACAAGGCAAGGCCAAGTAAAAAGGGGGATAGAATAGAAGTAGATGAAGAAACATTAATCAAGGAATTCTCAAGTGTTGGAGAAGTTGAATCTTGGGCCATTCAGATTCAAAGTGATTAACGTCGCATCTCTCTTTTAGCACCGGACTACCTTGGATGTACAAGGTTTTCAAGTTGGTGAGGCATCGCATTGCTTCCATTGAAGGCAGATGCCTCAACTTGTTGCAATTGAATAGATATAAGTAGTTGAGAGAAGAGAGGTTTCCCAACCATTCTGGCAATTCTTGTATTCCAAAACCATCTATTTCTAACCAGGAAAGAGCAGTGAGATGTTGGAGTTGATCCGGGAGAGACTCCCAATCTTGCATCCCTTTCAAAACTACATGTGTAAGTGAGTGGGATGCTATAACCAATATTCCATCAACAGCGTCATTAAACGAAACACAATCCCATAAATCTGATTCTGATCCATCACACTCCACAATTAACCCACGCAAGCTGCGCAGAGGTCGATGCCATTTCAGAGGTCGAATTCAAATGTTCAAGTGGAGCAAGGACAGAGACGAGGAGAACCCAACAAGCGTCCCAAATTCGATCAGGGTAAGGTGCCACCGGCGCCGCCACTACCTATATGCCCTAATTGTCTTAGATCACATGGTGGAGAGTGTCAAATTCCTCCGAGAATATGTTACACATGCGGGGAGAAAGGACATGTGACTACTACTTGTCCTAAGAAAGGGAAGCAGGCACAGCAGGGAAGAGCTCCAGCTAGGGTGTATACTTTGACGCGAGAGGAGGCAGACGCGAATCCCTCAGTTGTCACTGGTAAGTTCTCTATTTTTGGCACTTCTACATATGTGGTATTTAATTCTGGAGCAACACATTCATTTGTATCCACTGAGTATGTGAGGAAGTTGGGTGGAACATCTAACTTGATAGAAGCTAATTATGAGGTGATGATACCTTCTGGTGAATCAAAGCAAACTAATCAACTTTTTCGAGGTTGTGTTATTCCTATTGAAGGAAGATAACTCCTCGCTGACTTAATTGTGTTAAATATGAATGATTATGATATTATATTGGGTATGGATTGGCTGTCAAAGTACGGTGCTACAATAGATTGTCAGAAGAAGAGTATTACTTTTCAGCCATTGAAGGGAGAACCATTTACTTTTGTTGGGATCAAGAAAATTTTCAGATTTCCTATGATATCAACGACAAAAGCACAACGGTTGTTGGAAAGTGGTTGTGAGGGGTATCTGGTGAGTGTAATGAATGTTGAGGGGCAGCAATGTCCAGTTCTTGATAATGTACCAGTAGTTCGGGAATATCTGGAGGTATTTCCAGATGATCTTCCAGGTTTGCCACCAGACCGGGAAATAGAATTTGTTATTGAGTTACAACCAGGAACTGCTCCTATATCTAAAGCGCCATACAGAATGGCACCAGCTGAACTGAAGGAATTGAAGATACAGTTACAAGAGTTGCTAGACAAAGGATTCATCCAACCTAGTTTCTCCCCTTGGGGAGCACCAGTTCTGTTTGTTCGAAAGAAGGATGGTACATTGAGGATATGCACTGATTATAGGAATCTCAATAAAGTTACGGTGAAGAATAAATATTCATTGCCTCGCATTGATGATCTGTTTGATCAGCTACAGGGTGCAGCTATCTTTTCGAAGATTGATTTGCGGTCGGGGTATCATCAGTTGAAGATAAAGAAGGAGAATATTCCAAAGACTGCATTCAGTACAAGGTATGGGCACTATGAGTTCTTAGTGATGTCGTTTGGATTAACAAATGCTCCTGCAGCATTTATGGATTTGATGAATAGAGTATTTCAGGAATTTCTCGATAAATTTGTGATTGTGTTTATCGATGATATTCTAATTTACTCTAAGAATAAGGAGGATCATGCACTGCACTTGAGAAAAGTGTTAGAGATTCTGAAGGAGAAGCAGTTGTATGCGAAGTTCAAGAAGTGTGAGTTTTGGTTAGACCGAGTTATTTTCTTGGGACACGTGGTATCGGGAGAAGGAATTTCAGTAGATCCAGGTAAAGTAAGAGCGATCCATGATTGGCCACAACCCTCAAATCCCACTGAGGTTCGTAGCTTTCTTGGATTGGCGGTGTTGGATTGTATACTAAAAGTCTAGCTTTTTGTATGAACAATATTATAACAATTAATTTGAAATGAGAATCATATGATCAAATGATTGCATCTTATAATTTATTTATATGTTCGATGCAATAGTCCACTTACTTTATATTGTAGATAATATGTTGTGCGACAACACGCGGAAGATCATATTATCGGTTTCCTTATAAAGTATAAACAGATGCTCACAACTGAGATAGACGGGGACTCTCTAACGGGATGGTTGTAGTGTGGTTTGGTATTAGCTTGTCTTGGCTATAGAATCACATTAGTGCACTTGTGTGTATTGAGCAGGACCGCTTGAGATCGTTCGACTTATACTGACTTATAGGAGAACTTGATCTCAGTTATTATGGAAGTTCGTGCTCTTAATCCCTATACAATAACCTCAACACGTAGGGCAGTATGTATTTCTTTGATTCATCAATGGGTGAGATTTACATGTAATTAAATCAACAAACTCGATGAGTTGGGAAGTAGTGCTGTCTCTATGGTGTGCTGTTGATTGTAGAAGGAATCCGTGTCCGTCATAGGTTGATGATGTCCCCTTGAGGAGCTCATAAGGATTATCATGTAAACCCTGCAGGTGGAATTTATTCCGGCATGATAATGAGGTTGAGTGGTACTACTCTTGGATGAGATATTAATTAATTGAGTTGTCAGTAACTTAAATTAATTAATGGACATTGTATATCTTAAACATGGGGAGACTAACGGGCTCATAATAAGAAGGAGCCCAAAACGTAATTTTGGGATTGGTACGGTAGTGCAGTAATAATATTTTAGTGGAATATATTATTATTATTGGACTTAAGTATAAGCTTTGGGCTAAGCTTGGATACTTAAGCCCAATGGAGGCCCAACCCAATTTCTCCTCCTGGTCCCTGCTGTAGCCCATGTATATAAGTCACCTCAGTTTGTTCTAAACCTAACTCTGCACCTAACATATGAGAGAGAGAGTGAACAGCAGATTGAGTAGGTCTCGTAGATCGTCGCCCACACGACGTCGAGATCGGACTTGGGACATACAGCAGAAGACCGGAAGGTCGTTTGCTGCTGCAGTTCGTCATGTTCCAAAATTCATATAAAATTGTACAGTTCTTCGATTTTGATGTATTATATACTGATGGAAAGCCGTCAAAGAGAAGATCGTCTGAGCATAAAGATCACTTAATTCCGACATCAGAAGAGGAACTTATGGCTATTCTCGTGGGACTGCGCAGACTGCCAGCGAGAATTCAACCTCTACATCAACCCTTGGTGAAAGGTAATGCGTTTCATGTTTACTTGCTTCCGCTGCTTGTTAGAAATACATGGAACCCTAACGGGTCATGTTAACCAAACGATCGAGCGCCAACAGGCGGGATATTATCGAAGGTTTGTTGAAGGATTTTCTAAGATTGCTTCACCATTAACACAGTTGACCAGGAAGAATGTAAAGTTCACATGGACGGAGGAATGTGAACAAAGTTTCCAAGAATTGAAGAGACGATTGACATCAGCACCTATTTTAGCTATTCTTATAGAGACAGGAAACTTCAAGGTTTACAGTGATGCTTCAAAGAATGGTCTTGGTTGTATATTGATGCAGAACAGGAAAGTGATAGCTTATGCATGCAGACAGTTAAGAGAGTATGAGAAGAATTACCCAACTCATGATTTAGAGTTAGCCGTAGTGGTGTTTGCACTCAAGATTTGGAGGCATTATCTGTATGGGAAACGTTGTGAAATCTATACTGATCATAAGAGTTTGAAGTACTTTTTCACTCAGAAAGAGTTGAATATGAGGTAAAGAAGATGGTTGGAATTGGTGAAGGATTACGACTGTATTATCAATTATCATCCGGAAAAAGCCAATGTGGTTCTAATGCATTGAGCCGAAAGGCAATACAGAGTGTAGCTGCTATGATCGTAAATCAGAAACCAGAGTTGCTTGATTTGTAAAAGATGGGTGTGGAGATCATTCAGGAAGGATCGTTGGAAGCAAGGATGACAGCTCTGACACTTCGACCAACTTTGATGGATAAGATTCGACAGAGCCAACAAGAGGATAAGTTGTTTGACAAGATAAAGAATGATATCAGCTCTGGAAAGTATTCTGACTTCTAATTAGGAGATGATGGCGTGATTCGTTATGGAGGTCGATTATGTCTACCTGAAGTGGATGACATTCAGAAAGAAGTGATGGCGGAAGCTCATTCAACACCGTACTCTGTACATCCAGGAGCTACTAAAATGTATAGAGATTTGAAGTCATATTATTGGTGGCCAGGGATGAAGAGAGATGTTGCTCGATATGTAGAGCAATGTCTGACTTGTCAGCAAATCAAAGCCGAGCATCAGAGACCAGCAGGAACTTTGCAGCCTTTATTTATTCCAGAATGAAAGTGGGAGAATATCACGATGGATTTTGTTATCGGGCTACCGAAGACAGTGAAAGGTCACGATGCCATTTGGGTTATTGTGGATCGATTGACTAAGTCAGCTCATTTTCTTCCTATTAGCTCTACGTATTCCATGGATCGTTATGCCCAACTATATATACAAGAGATTGTCAGACTCCATGGAGTACCACTTACCATTGTGTCAGACAGAGATACGAGATTCTTGTCTGCTTTCTGGAAGAGTTTACATAAGGCGTTGGGGATACAATTATCTTTCAGCACAACATTCCATCCACAGACAGATGGTCAATCAGAGCGTACAATAAAAATCTTGGAGGATATGCTCAGAGCGTGTGTGTTGGATTTTCAAGATCAGTGGAGTAAATTTTTGCCTTTAATAGAGTTCTCGTACAATAACAGTTATCAGTCTACCATCGGGATGGCTCCATATGAAGCATTGTACGGGAGAAAGTGTAGATCTCCAGTATTTTGGGATGAAGTTGGAGAGAGGAAACTTTTGGGTCTAGACTTGATTCGTGAAATGTCAGAAGCTGTTATCCATATACGAGAGAAGATGAAAGTTGCTCAAGATCGGCAAAAGAGTTATGCAGAAAAACGGAGGAGAGAATTGGAATTTGAAGTGGGTGATCAAGTATTTCTGAAAGTATCTCCAATGAAGGGGATAATGCGATTTGGAAGGAAAGGGAAACTCAGTCCAAGATATGTTGGTCCGTTCACTATCATTGAGAGAGTTGGTAGTGTTGCCTATAAGTTGGAGTTACCAGCATCAATGTCTAGAGTACATGACGTGTTTCATGTGTCTGTGTTGAGGAAGTATGTTCCAAATCCATCTCATGTTCTCAGGCAGGAACCAGTTGAGTTGAAAGAAGATTTGAGTTATGAGGAAGTACCAGTTGAGATCTTGTGGCGAGAAGTGAAGAAGCTCAGAAATAAAGAAATACCATTAGTAAAAGTATTATGGAGGAACCAACTAGTTGAGAAGGATACTTGGAAAAGAGAGGATGAGATGATGGCTAAATATCTAGACCTCTTCAGGTAAGTAAATTTCGAGGATGAAATTTTTATAAGAAGGGAAGAATGTAATACCCAAGCTTCTCACTACTAGTGTGCCAATATAATTTAATTTGTATTATGTGCATTTTATAATTATGTGATAATTGTTTCTCAATTTTATTTATCTTTACATTTTATTTGAGACATCTGTGATAATAATGGTGACAATATATGAATATATGTGTGCATAAATATTTACGTCTATTAATTTGGATATATGAGTAAATTATTTTATGTGTATAAATATAATTTTTTTAATTATTAAGTATCACACATATTTTCATAATAATAATAATAATAATAATAATAATAATAATAATAATATAATAAATAAATAAATAAAAAGAGGGTCAAAATTGGTGGCTGCAAGTTGAGATGGCATTAGCAGCCAAGTTGGAATTCATGCATGGCATGTTGAAGTGGCCAAATTGAAATTTGCCATCCCCAATCCCTTTCCCCATGCCTATATATACGGGGGTGAGAAATTCATCACCTCACACCCCAAAATCAATCGGCAATAAAAAAAAGAGAAGGAGGTGTACCAGAGCGGGAAGGAATGAATTAGTTTCGGTTCTTCACGGGTCTATAATGTTACTATTGTTGGAGTCCAAGTAAGTAGAAGCCCAACTACAATGCATAAATATTTTGTGTGTAAATTATTTGTGATTAATATGTGATAATTATGTTGAGAATTATTTGTGATTAGTTTAATTATGTTATGAATTATTTGGGATTAATTGATTATACAAGTTGTGGATTTATATAATTTGAAATAATATTATTGTATTATATAGATCTGTGTGATTGGGAACTGTTAAAAATATATCCAAGATGGAGTTGTTATTATAAGAGATCCGTGTGATCCAAGATGAAGTGGATTTGTGTGAATTAAATTAAATTGTTATTTTATTATGATTAAATATTGATATTAATGTCATAAATGATTTATGATGTATATTTAATTGCACTGGTTGCATACCATGCATAATCATGAAAAGTGTTTTCCCTAAAATTAATAAGATACTAATGGTGTGTGCGGCCACTATATATGCATCTCTGTCAGGGTTCGGAAAAATTGTTCCCGACATTTTTATTAGGGGTTTGGAAAAATCGTCCCCACCACTTTGCCAGAGTTTGGAAAAATCGTTGTCGGCACTATTTTTAGGGTTCGGAAAAATCGTCCCCATTGAGCTCATTCGGGGTGCATATTATAAGTGTGTCGTGGGGATCCCGCAACATGAATATTTTCAAGACAAAAGAGACCAACTAGAAAGATTAGAAAATAAATGCATTTTCATGCACTATCATGCATGATTTTTACTTACTAAGATTTTTTATCTCACTAGTTTATGCATTGTAGGGAGCCGGATGATATTTGAGTATGTGGTGTACTGTGCAAGCTGTGGAGCTCCTACAGGGTTTGAGCAAGATGTACATAGATGACGACCTGTTGTGCTAGACCGTGTGTTTATTTTATTTCGCTGATATTTTTATTATGTAATATAAGTATTGTCATCAGTTTGTGTGGATTGATGTGGTGTCAGAAACCAGTTGCGTATGTTGAACTGGTGATTAGCCATAGTTTAGTGGAGAATGACCAATTCAAGAAATTATCGAACCCAAGGGAGGTAGGCACTAGTGCTTAAGCGATCTCACGTTTGTTGTAATTTTATAGAGACGAATCATCAATGGGATTGGTTGTAAACAAATAAATGACAAGTAATCAAATGCAATCAATGATCAAATGAACAAGATGATGATGGAAAGTGGTTTACCAAATTGATTAAAAGTGAGATTAACAACAATCAAGAAGTGGAAATTCTAGGAATTATGTATCAAATTCATATGTGTCATGGATTGAAGACTAAGGGCCAACACTAAAATCACCTAAACTCCCTCTCGAGATGGATAGGATATGAATATCAAATAGCTCAATGGATTGGTTCTCACTTAAACAATTCCAACTAGGTACTAAGCTTAAATGAGAGTCCCTTCACACAATTAATCAATCTCTCAATCAAACCAATCACATGTCCTACCAAAGGGTTCTAAACTATGAAGGACTTCTCAATCTCTTCACAATCTATAATGCACATGAAGTGTTTGATGAAATGATTCACTCAATTATCCTAAGCATATAATTGATTTCTCAATCTAATCACATATTTAGAACAACTAAACACACAATTCATCAATACAAATCAAGCAATTAATAATCAATGGTAGAAAATCATAGATCCAATCAACATATGAATTAAAATACACAAATCCCCAAAATTATCCAACAACTCTCATGTTGCTAATCTCACAAGGGAGATTAGCCTACCATATTAACAAGGAAATTAACATAGACATTAAGATCCTTCAAAAACATGATGAAACTATGAGGTTTAATACAAGAAATGAATGGAAACTCCCTTGATGTCACTTCAATGGTGATTTCCTTCCTTCCCTTGTTATCTTCCTCTCTTCCTTGCTTCTTTTCTTCAATTGGATGATGATTTTGATGGTTGGATGATTGTAGATCCAAAGGATGGTGAATGGATGAAGATGAAGGTGAAAAATGGAGGAAATGGTGTGTGAGGTGTGTGGGGAAGGTGGAATTTCGGATCTCCTCTCAATTGTTGAATAAAGGGGTATTTATACCCCTTGGGAGGCTTCTAGAAGGATTCTGATTTTTTTTCCAGGATTTTACACAGCACGAGTCGTGCTCTGTCACACGGCCATAAGGTGGCCGTGTTGTGTCTTCTGATGCTCCCGCACGGCCATCGCTTACAGGGCCGTGTTGATGACACGACTCGTGCTGCCAACACGACTCGTGCGACTGGACACGGCCTTAAGGTGCCCGTGTTGAACAAACTGGCATCACCGCACGGCCATCTCTTACAGGGCCGTATTGGCTACACGGCCTGTGTTGGTGCTGGCTCCTGTTTTTCTTCACTGTTTTGGCTCGTTCTCCTTCGTTTCAACTCCGAATTGAGATCCGCTTTTTCCTACGTCTTCCTTATCATATCTAGCATCAAATAAAAAGTGAAAATTATAGGTTTAACCTCATTCACACACATTCCCATAAAAACACAAAACACAACCAAATAGAACATAAAATACGGATAAAATATACGAAAAGACACATAAAAATATACTAAAATCTAGGTGAAAATATCACTCATCAACTGGTGTGACCGTTTGGATAATATATATATTATGTGAGAAAAAAAATGAGTGCAGATTTTTATAATTATGATATTTATGATAATTAATATTTGAATTATAAGTTACGTAAAGTGGGTCGGGACACAACCAGACTTAACTAAACAAACCAGCATAATTTCAAAACTGGTAGCAATCAATTACAGAGACTAGAAGCAGCATCAACAAATTAGTGTGGATCTGATTAGTTGTTAAAATGAGCTTGTTGTGAACAGTCCTGGGGCTACATGAAGTATTAAGACAGAAACTGCAATAATACACAATCACAACAAAATAGAAAACAAGGAAAATATCAACAATAAGGAAGAACATACATAGTTGTTGGAGGGTGCTACAATGCCTACCCAACACATCTAAACACTTCATGTAGTAAGAACTCAATTCGAAGATTAGCAGCCTTCTATATATAAAGCAAAAGGCTAGGCCAGTTCGGTATCACTGGATAAATCAGGCAACTAGCAGCCTATTTATGAACGAGCCAGAGCATAAAAAAACATAATAACATTGTAACATATCCTCACAAACACAACCTAGAGACCTGATTTTGAAAAGCAATACACCACAACATATCCTCACAAACTACACAACATAGCATACCCTCACAAACACAACTTAGAGACTTGGTTTGAAAAGAAATACACCACAACATATCCTCGCAAACTACATAGCAGTAAACAACTTAGAGACTTGGTTTGAAAGAGCAGTAAACCACAACAGTAAACTAGAGGAATAAAACTACACAACTGTACTTCATTCACATAAGCTTTTTGGTATTAATAGAACAATGGACATTAAAGTTGGGTTCTTAGAACACATTTTCTTCTTCTTTGAATCAACTCTATTCAAAAATTTTAGCTTGGATATTAATTTTTTTACTTTGAAATTGGTCGCATTTCTGCATAGTCCAACGATTAATACAAAATACAAAACAAACATATATTTAGATGGGTTGGTCAATCCATGTATCATCGACGTTAACATTTTTGGGTCAAACAAACATTCAATGATTTGATCCATTACCTCATATACATATTTCGCATAGTTAATTTCTCAACAACAAAGAGTTTGTCGAATCAGACTTTATCATTTCTTCGTAATACCTTCCCATTTTCCATCCTTCCCCGCCATCTCCGTCCTTTCCGCTACCACTCGAATTCCCTCTCTTTTTCATCCTTTCTCATGGAGCCTCCAATTTTTCCGTCCATTCGCCGCCAAACCTGCTTCCATCCCAAACTCCACGTCCGCTATTCACAGCATCGACAGAGATCGTGATTCAATTTTGCTTAAATTCCTCATCTCCAAAATGATTTTAGGCGCCCGCGCCGAACAGGATCGACGAATTAAAGGCAAAGAATCTTCAGATGCAGCGAGATCCTTGGAGATTAGTAGAATACGATCAATTTTTTTTAATGAAATGATTGTAAGGATGGAAGAAATGGTAGAGAATGAGAAAGGTAGGGTTTCAATCTCTTAGAGGAGATAAATAGAGAAGACAGCGTAAAGAGAGAAGAGACGATTGGATTGATAGGGTTTCAGAAATAAAATATGGGTTAAATCATAATTTATATATCGGATCAATGAAATGGGTCGGATCTGGGTGCAAGGTTGCACCCAATTGCATACAATAATTTGCCTTTTGATATTTTACTTCTAGAAACTTATTTTACTTTATATAATAAGAAAATTACGGCACAATAGTCGGTATTATCACATTTCTACCACTGCCAGCAAACCAAATACTAGAGGAGAAAATATTACAACTCGACTCCAACTATGGTGTTTTCTAAATTCTTAATTTTAATTTTGGGTTTTTTATTCAATTTTAAATTTTTATCTAATTTTTGTTCTCTTATGTCAGAAAAAAAAAACTTGCCAGAAAATTTTCAGGTCCTCATTTTCAATTTAATTTTTTTATTTGAAAATTCCTAAAATATATTTAAAGAAATTTTAAAAAAGAGTGTATATTGGGTACATCCGGGTGCAAGGATGCACCCATATGTATATGATTTTTTATTCTATTTTGTATACATGTTATTCTAATTTGTATACCTGTTTTGTAATAATTATATACTTTTTTCACACTAAGTTTTTCATTAAAAAAACTAATATTCATATGTGTATAACTTTTTATTCAATAATGTATACATGTTATTTAATAATTGTATATTTTTTACACTCAATTTTTCATTAAAAAAACTAACAATTAAATTATATACATTTTTGTCATAATTGTATATGTTTTTGTTTATATTTGTATATGGGTGCACTCTATCTTAGGGTGCACCAGGGTGCACACTATAATTAGCCTTTAAAGATTTGTAAGGAATTTTATTTTTAATACTCTATGTTTTGTTAAAACTATTTATGTGAATTTTTTACACGAAGATTAAAGAAAATTAATAGTATTTTAATATGTAATGGGTTGATACATATAATATTTTAATTAATAATTGATAGTTATTTTAGTGTTGTTTGTGTGGACCATATGTAAATACATTAATTCTTTTGTGTTCATCTATTAAAAATGAAATGTAAACTGGTTTGACGGGGAGAATATATATTTTTAATTTTGATTTTATAATTTATACTCCTTCCGTATCATAGAAGTTGACACACTTTCCTTTTTGATTTGTTTCATTAAAGTTGACACATTTCTTTTTTAATACATGAGACCCATACAAAAACAATTAATTTATTCTCATGGACCCTACATATCACCTCTAATACAACTATCCACTACACATTAAATATTATTTCTCTCACTTCACTTTATTTCACTTTATATTAAATTATTATACTCAATCTCCGTGCAAAAAAAATATATCAACTTCTCCGGGATGGAGGGAGTAATATTTTCTACAATTTTTTTTCTTTATTTTCATAATATATAACTGATTTTTATGATTTTTTCAAAATTTAAAAATTATTTTAAACATGTTATAAATTATTTAAATAAATTTTATATTAAAAATCTATATTTTATTTTATAATATTTTTTCTGATTTCTATTCTAATTTTAAGTTTTTTTATTATGTTTTTAAATATTTTTTAAAATACACTTATTAAAATTACCAATGTTTCTAAATATTTAAATATATTTTAAGATATTTCAAATAAAAATTAAAAAGACTAAATTTGATAAAATATATAGATAAATGATTAAAATTGAACCTTAAACTTTTTCGATAATTTCAAATAAAAATTAAAAGACTAAATTTTATAAAATATATAGATAAATGACCAAAATTGAACCCTAAACTTTTTCGATAATTTTCCAGTGAATTTTCCAGTGACTAAAATGATTAAAATGTCATTAAAAGATCAAAATTAAGGCCTAAATAAAGAGATAAAAGCGTTTCACATAACCCAAGGCGATAAGGCAAGGCCAAGAAAAAAAAGGGATAAAATAGAAGTAGATGAAGAAACAGTAATCAAGAAATTGTCAAGTGTTGGAGATGTTGAATCTTGGGCCATTCAGATTCAAAGTGATTAACGTCGCATCTCTCTTTTAGCACCGGACAACCTTCGATCTGCAAGGTTTTCAACTTGGTGAGGCGTCGCATTGCTTCCATGGAAGGCAGACGACTCAACTTGTTGCAATTGCGTAGATATAATTCCCCAAGAGAAGAGAGGTTTCCCAACCATTCTGGCAATTCTTGTATTCCAAAACTATCTATTTTTAACCAGGAAAGAGCAGTGAGATGTTGGAGTTGATCCGGGAGAGACTCCCAATCTTGCATCCCTTTCAAAACTACATATGTAAGTGAGTGGGATGCCATAACCAATATTCTATCAACAACGTCGTTAAACGAAACACAATCCCATAAATCTGATTCTGATCCATCACACTCCACGATTAACCCACGCAAGCTGCGCAGAGGACTGCCCTCCCCCTCACTAGGACTAGGAGGATTGATGACAAACTTGGGGACGGATACAAGCCTCAATTTTTCAAGGCGAGGCATTCTGTGTAGACAATCCATTATCATTTGAATCTCCTCCATCCCCTTTAGCCTTTCCAGCTCTAACGCCTCAAGGGACAGCGGCTTACACGACTCCAACATTTCACCTGGAAACTTGATGCATGCATTAATAATTAGGTCGGTTAGTGACAAATGACGGAGCAATGTAATGTCCCGTGGAAGTGTTATGGACTTGAGATTGGGGCACCCTTTTATATCCAACTGTTGTAGAGAGGTGAGAGTTTGCAGACCATCCGGTAATTCCATCAACTTTGGACACTCTCTTATTACCAATACTCTGAGATTTTGATTGTTATGGAATAACAAATCTGGGAGGCCTGCCAATTCGTCTATTTCACGAATACTGAGTTCCTCAAGAGATGTTAATTTGTTCCCACATATGTTTGCCAATGGTAACCCAATCCTACTAACCTCCAATTTCTTAAGGCATGGGAATTCACTTGGAGCACTCCTCAATTGGGGGCAATTGTCGATCTTCAAGTATTCAAGGCAGGGAAATATCTTCACTTGAGGATTTTCAACTTCTTCCCATTCCATCAGATTTTCCATATAGATAATCTCAAGTGTTTCAAGAGACGGAAACATAATATTGGAGCTACAGTTGTGAATATTGCCGTAGAAGGAAGAACCTATACATTTTACATTACTCAAACCAGACAATTTAAGGGATTTGAGACGTGGCAGATGCCCCAACGAAGGGATTTCTTCACATTCAGAACAATCCCCAAGTGTTATCTTCATCAAGTTATTGAGTCCAACCCACTGGCCTTCAACACACACACCCATCTTTGAACTCCACTCTGGAAACTTTGCTCCTTGAAATCCATCAATCTTTATGATTTTTAGATTGGGGTGAGGCTGGAGGCCTTTCAACACATCCTCATCAATATTTATTTCACACCATCTTCTCTGTTTGGATTCCATCGCAAAACCAACTTGACTAAGCCCGGCTTTTGAAACAAACTCGCTTTCTTAGATTCTTCTTCTCCTCCTCGCACTCTATCAAGATTGTGAATCTGCAGTGCCCCTTTGAGATTTTTCAGGCTTTCAAGCTCTACAATCCGATGCCCATCCTGCTCGCCAACTTCAAAGAATGGTAACGTTTGAAGAGAAGTTAACATTCCCAACCGAGGAGGCAATTCTGTAATGTAATAAACAAGAAGATGCCTTAAGTTAATCAAGTACTGAAATGTACTCGGCAGCTTTATCTGATCACAATAAAGATAAAATGCTCTAAATGTCTGCAAGTAATAGAGTCCGCCAATTGACATTGGCACATTTTCGATATCTGTGAATGAAATGTCGAGAAATCTCAAATGTATCAGCTCTCCTATTGAATCTGGCAATTCTTTAATATTTCTGCCGCTGAGAGTTAATGCGTGCAGGCTTTTGAACTCTGAGAAGATGATATCATAAATTTCACCCTCATAAAATAATGTACGTACCCATTTTGCTTGCTCTCTTGGGATACGACCTGTTCCATATTCCCATCGAATGTATTGAGCTTCACAGATGCCCTCCAAAACATTATCCTTCCCCTTGGGAACACCCAAAACTGAGCCTGCTACATCATGCACAAGGTCGTGCATGCTACAATCACTTACATGGCCAAATCGGTCCCTATCCCCAACTTGCAATAAAGAGTTGTGCAAAAGAAGGTTGAAATATTTGTTTCCAACATTCTCCATATCTGCACCCTGAAGAAACCCTTCTGCCATCCAAAGTAGAATCAATTCTTCCCTATCAATCCAAGAACCTTTTGGGAAAATAGAGCAGTATGCAAAGCACTTCTTGAGTGATGATGAAGACAAATGATCATAGCTGAGTTTCAATATTTTTGAGACAGGATTTTCATCTCCTCCAACATCTGAGAGCCATTTGTCTTTGATGGAAAGCCACTCGTCTTGGGACTTATCACGCAGCACTCCGCCTACCACGTTAGCAGCCAACGGCAAACCTTTACATCTTTCTGCAATACCTCTTCCGATGTCTTCAAGCCCCTCTGGAATATCTCCTCCTTTAAATACTCTATCTTTGATTATGGACCAGCATTCATCGGGAGACAATCCATTCAATTGGTGAATTTCATGTGTTCTTACAATGGAACCAACCTCTGTGATCCTTGTCGTAACAATAATCTGGTTTCCCTTTGTAGAAGAAATTCCAGCCCAGGAGTTGATAAAATCTTCCCACTTCTGCCTGTCTTCATTCCAAATGTCATCAAGAACAAGCAAATACTTTTTGTCGCCCAAAGTTTCTTGGAGCTTCTTCAAAAGAACTTGCCTGCTCTGATCACCCTGATCAACGTCGTCACCTTTCAAATTTGTAAGAATCTTTTTCAAAAGATTCACCACATGAAATTCTCGTGAAACATGGACCCAAATATGGTGTCCGAAGTAAGTCTTCATTTTTTCATGATTGAAGACTCTCCGAGACAAAGTCGTCTTCCCCAATCCACCCAGTCCGACAATGGGAAGGACGGAGAACGCTTGTTCGGTGGGAGCAGTCAGCATGTCCACAATTTTGGAGACATCATCATCTCTTCCAATAAAAATAGGATCGAAGGTGATTGAGTCGGTTTCAGTGGAAGCAATAACAGGGGCAATAGGTGCAGCTTCAAGTTTTCCATCAAGGCCAAGCACCTTAGCGTTGTTTAGAATGCGCTGGAAAGTGGAATTGATTTCGTTGATTCCGAGAGACGTTTGTCGACGGCGAAGGCAGTGATTGAAGCAAGATGGCAGCTTCGTCTTCTTCTTCTTCTTTGGGTGGATTTCCTTGGAGAGACGATGATAGTTGATTTCATCAAGAACATTGTCAGCATCAAAGGCCACGGCTTGGAGTTGTTGAAGCCACCTCTTAACAGCTCCATCGGCGATGAACTTGTTCTCAGCGTCCTCCAAGAAACTCTGGATCATCACCAGACTCTCCTTCAGCTTCTCGGCGTTTTCCTCTACATCTCGAATCAGTGAGATCTCTTCCGTGGAAATGGTTATCAGGTTTTGAACCAACACTCCAATGGTGGCCGCAAGTGCTTGTCCTTCCATATTTCTTTCAGGGTTAGAGAGAGAGAGACAGAGTTTTTCTAATAATTTAGAGAGAAAAGGGGTGAGTTTTTTGAGAGAGAGAGAGGTGAGTTAAATATAATTGGCATGATTGGCCGCAACAGCTATCAGAATTTTCTAATAGTAATTCATAATTGGTCCCACTACTTTCCTATTGTCTTCCTTTCGCCTTTATCATCACATGTAATGTAATGCAATAATTGAGTGGGTCAATGATTTGGGTTCACACTATTAATAGTCGAGTATATAGTTTATTACTTTCGCCTTTATCATCACATGTAATATGCAATAATTGAGTGGGTCAATGATTTGGGTTCACACGATTAATAGTCGAGTATATTGTTTGACTTTATGGGTTAATTAAAAAAACCATTAACTTTTATTTCTATAGTAAATTAATTCAACTTTGTTAGAAATTGCAATTTTTTTTTGATAGATAGAAATTGCAAATTAGTCTCGGAATATGGCAAAACACATCCCATTTATGACTAAAAATTCATTTTAAAAAATTTAGGTACATTTTGCAACAATGCTTTAAAATAGAAATTTAATATGTAATTTTTCAAATATGAAAATTAATTTGCAATGGAAGTAAAGTTTTTGATTTTTTGCATTTAACTCTAGTTTATATGTAAACCACAAGTTTTTGCCGTAATAAATTCTATTTGATCGAAATATTAGTCTCAAGTTACTATTTACTGTTATTATAGATATGAAGTTTAAAAAAAATTAATTATTTTTCTTATCAATGTTATTAATTTTTTGGGGGTAAATCAATTTTTTTAGATGATAATAATTGAAAAAAATAATTAGTTATGTAAATTAGGTGAGAATTATATTTTTTGAATATACAATGTAATAAGATGTATTTTATTCTTAATTTTTTATTATTTTTAGGTCGTGAAGACCGTGTTGGGAAGAACTAAGGTGAAAAATGTACAGTTGATTTTAATAATGTAATACCTCATTTCTCTCTCTCCCATCTATATTTCTTTGACCTTTTCCTCTTTTATCTCTCTCCAGACATATCCTTCATCTCTTTCACTGTCGGAAATTTAATGTTTGAATTAGATGATAACCATGAAACATGTTCCATTAAGTCTGAAAATTAAGATATATTTTCTTTTTAATTTTTAATATAATTAACATGGCAATTATGCACTAGAATTACCACTGAACTTAAGGTACATCATGAAGGTTGATATTAATTCCAAGAATTAACAAAAAATTCTGAAATAAAATTAAATTTTAAGGGAAAAATAGATATAAAATTATAATCTTTCAATTTTTAATTGTTTTTTCTCCTTCTATTCAAATATTTTTGTATTTCAACATAATTTGTTTATCTTTTGTTTACATATAATTTAGCCTATTGGGACTTTGTTTACAAATTATTTACTAGCTTTTTGATACATTGTTAATTGATCAATTCTCATTAAAAAACTTGAAGAATGTTATAGAGTTTTTTTTTTTTTTTTTTTTTTTTGAGAATGATTAATTAATTAAATATCGAACTGATGTTCAATATTGATGTTTTCTTAAATTTTTGTAATTCATTTTATTCACTTATAATTATAATTTTAGAATAAAATATTAAACGAATAATTTTCTCATAATTAAACCTCGTTCATTCCAATCCAAATTTGAGTCCAACGCTGTTGCAGTTTCAGTTTGACAGTCTGTATTTAGAGTATGAGGTTTAGGTTTTATGTATGACCATATTTTTATCTAGTCAAACTGAAATTTATAAACAACTAGATTATATTTTCATTTAATCTCACCAGTAAAAATAAAGTAATTAAAAAAAATTCAATAACTACTCAATACATTCTAAATTTTACCTTACTACTCCAAAATGACCATTTTGTTTAATTTAATACAGTAAATGATATCATTTTTCAATATAATTTCTATCCAATTTCACACATAAGTCTTTATTATAATAATTTACTTTTTACTGATATATATATATATATATATATATATATATATATAACTTTTTATTAACTTATTACTCAGTCCTTTTTGCTTTTGCTTTTAATCTTTGATTGGAAAATTAAACTTCCACTAATAATAGCTTATAGTTGATTTAGCATAATTAATTAGGCTGCGGGAATATAATAAAGTATAGCCATCAAATTGACCAGTACTAGGCAACCGAGGATAATATTGATAATCGAGAGTTTTACGTCATAATGTTAAAAGTAAATAAAGTTTGGTGGTGAACATTGTAAATGCATTGCTAGCTCATCTGGTCATACGAATTGGAGATTAGGAGAATAATCTTAAAATATGAGCGTACTAACTTTTAACTGTTAATATATTAATTTTATTTGATAAAAAAAATATGTATTATTCATACAGTTCACAATCGGTATTTCAAGCGCACCCTATTATAGATTTGTGCTAAATGATTAGGATGAACTTCCCAAATGTAGTCTTTTGATTATGCTAGAAGAGTTAAACTGGCATCTAAATTATTGAAAATATACATAGAAATTGAAAATTTATAGCACTAGAACATTGATTGAATACTTGTGTATAGATTAAACGATGCTTAATTTTCACATAAGTACATCTTACAGAACGACCTCTGTCTCGTTCAAGGTACTAATTAGGGCTGAAAAAAATATGAAATTTTGTTTATACCGTACTTACCTTATCAAAAAATACCAAACTTATCGAAATTTTAGGTATATCAAAATTTTTGATAAGGTATGATACCGTATTGAATTTTTTTGTACAGTAAAGGTATACAAAATTTTAAAACCGCGAATTTTGGTATATATGAAAATACCGTAAATTATTTTTGTAAGGTATATACATAAAAGAAATTCTAATATATTAAAATTATTGATTCATCATTAAATTTAGTATAATTTTGGAGAACATTCACGTAAGCAATATATGATTTATTATTTTAAATTCAGGATATAATGTAATTATTTTTATTTTAATTTCAATCTAAGAGCGTATTAAATCAACTTAGAACTTATTCGTTCTCAGGTACACCAATCACTAACTAGGGTTAAACTCTTACTTTTAAATTTGAATAGTTTGTTTTCCATATTGTTTGTAATTTGTGGATTATGTACATATTTGTATTAACAATTATATTGTAGTTTATGGTGGATTGTTTGGATTTTGTCATTGCTTTCTACTCCCTCATTCTGTTCGAAAGAGAATCTTTTTTCCATTTTGGTTATCTGCTTTAAAGAGGGTCATTTCCTTTTTTTACACACATGAGACCCACGTACACCCACTAATACAACAAAAATATGGGATCCACACTCCCACTAATACAACTATCCACTACACATTATATAATAATACACGACTATTGGGACTTTGTGTTTGTTAATTAGTATACCTTTTTACACTTTTTAATTAGTTATTACTTTTTATTAATGACTCACTTTTATTTAAAAATATTGGCACTTTTTATTTATATTATAAATTGATTATAAAATAATTCACTGGACCATAATAACTTTTCATCAATTGAGTATCTCTTTTAATGAAAAATATTATTACTTCTTATTTATCTTACACTATTATTACTTTTCATCAATTAAATATTATTTTTAATTAAAAATATTATCACTTCTTTCTCATGTCACAAGCGTGAACCCCCACCCTTTCATCAAACGTTTTCCTTATTATTTTGGAAGTCATTTTTCCATTTTAACAACACGATATTTAAAGTTTAACCTCATTCAATCCCACATCCAAATTTGAGAACACACTGTTTCTATACTATATATCCAACTATTAGCACTACTTATTTTGAATTAGGCTCAAATAGAATAATTATCCGTATTACGTAGTTACAATAATTGTATTTTAAATTTTAAAATTATAAATATTTTTTTAAGTATAAATATATTAATATAATAATTTATTTTTATAATTTTTTATTTGTTATAATCACAGTTCTATATAATTATATTAATATTAATTTAATCATAATATCATAAAAAATAAAATAAAATAAATAATAATATTTGAATATAAAACATTTCTATTAAATTATTAATAATTATTTAAATTAAAATGCTTGATTAGAAAGATAAAATTTATAAAATTATGCCAAATTTTCATTAAGAGTATTATTTATGTATAACATGCATTTATAAAATATATTGTTGATTTAGGCTAAATTTTTTTGAATAACTAATTAATTAGTATTAATTTGTGGATCATAAAAGGTGTCCTCTTTAAATGAAATATATTTTGAAAAAATTATATAAATTTTTTTTACAAATTTAAGTCCAAACATTCATTATTATTAGAGTAATAGAAAATGCATAAATTTAATAATTAATGTTGAACCAATAAAAAGACAATACATATGAAATAAAAATTGACAATTCATAAGAGAGTGACATATGTATTTTTTAAAAAATTATATTAAATAAATACTTCACATATTAATATTGCTAATGAATCATGGGCCGTTAAAAATATTGGGCAAGCCACAATTTATCTAACAATAATATATGTCATCTAGGGCTGTCTACCACTGTGTCGGTCGGGTGTCAGTGAGGCTTTGCATATTTTTGTAAGTTGCACTTGCATCTGATGTATGACATCCATACGACTTATAAGTAACTTAATGAATAATGTGCATAATATTATTAGATTGAATGTAAAAAATATGTGACAAATTTTTAGTATTATTATATTATAAAGATAATAATATTGTAAGAATGTTAAAACTTTGGATGAACAAAAATAAAATAATGAAGAAATTAACGAAAGAAGTATTTGATATTATTTTCTGAATAATGACATAAGAACCCATAGCAACTTGGATAAATAACACTAACTCAGCAGAGCACCACTGGTGCTTTGAATCTTCACATTAAATTCATTTTAAAAAAAATAACACTAACTCAGCAGAGCACCACTAGTATAATAATTTAATGTATAATAAGGTGAGAGAAATAATATTTTAATGTGTAGTGGGTAGTTGTATTAGTGTTGAGTGTGTGGACATGTGTAGTAGTTGTAGGTCACATCAAAATTAAAAAAGGGAAATGAATACTTTGTAATGGGACGGACCAAAATGGAAAAATTGATACGTATCAAGTGGACGGAGGGTGTATTTAGTAGAGAAATTATCACAAATGATCAACTAATTATTACTAAACTCATTATTAGTCATTTATCTTTTAAAATTTTCAATTTTAGTCCAATTTTCTATAATAATATCAAAATCTACCGGAGACTAATCGATTTTGGGACATTTCCAGCCGCGCACCCATTTTGGGTTCATTGAGTGCCACTTAATCATCAACATAATTGAGAAATGAAACATGGCTTCCTTGGTCGAACTGGCAGGCTATGAACCCCTTGAAGTTGAAGATATAGTGGACACAGCTAATTATACAAGCAGGCCTCAAATCATCATACACAACCACCATACATAGTGTTAGTGTCTTGATTAAGTATTAAACGATTTCCCTCCCTAATAACTTAAACTTTTAAATGAGGTGATCATTTAATATGATATCAGAGCCTGACTATTGAGAGTTGAATTTCACGCATTTTATGTGTGCACATTACACCGTTTTGCTTAGAAAGTTATTATTTTTGCATGGAATTGTGTACGTTTGAGTATTTAGACGATTTTGATGCTACTAAGCTGTTTTGTTGAGTTTTGAAGGGTAAAATGATTAGCCATAACTTGTAGTCGGGTTGACCAATTCAAGAATTTATCGAACCACAGGGAGGTCGATGCTAGCACTTAAGCGATATCACGTTTATCACGATTTTATAGAAACGAATCATAGATGGATGGTTGATTAAACAAGTAATGAAATGAAAACAAATGAAAGTAGACAAGCAATAATCAAATGACAAGATAAAATGATTGATGAGTGGTTTTCCAAATTGAGTAGAAGTGAGATTAACAACACTAATGAAGTGGTAACTCATGGACTCATGCACTAAACTCATATGTATCAAGGGTTAAGACTAAGGGTCAACACATATACCACCTAAACTTTCTCTCGAAATGAATAGGATGTAGATCATTTGCACAATCTCAAAATAGCTCAAAGGTTGGTTCTAAATTAAACTATTCCAACTAGGTACTAAGTTCAATTTAAGAATCTCTTCATATAATCAATTGACTTCTCAATCTAACTAATCACATGTTCCATCAAAGGGTTCTAAATAATAAAGGACTTCTCAATCACTTTACCATTTATAATGCACATGAGGTGTTTGATGAAATGATTCACTTGACTATCCTAAGCACATAATTGATTTCTCAATCTAATCATATAATTAGAACAATCAAACACACAAAACATCATAGATCTCAAGATATGTAAGCACCAACGATAGAAAATCAAATATCCCCATCAACATATGAATTTAATTACATAGATCCACAAATTAACCAACAACCTTCATGTTGCTAATCTCACAAGGGAGATTAGCCTACAATCTTCATAAGATCCATAACATAGACATTAAAAATCTTACAAATCATGGCAAACTAAAGGATTAACACAAATTTGGAATGAAAACTCCCTTGGAAATGGATCCAATTGAATCTCCTTTCTTCCTTTGGTGATCACCCAAGCTTCCTTGCTTCTTCACTTGATTTGGGTGGTAGAAATTATGGAGAGATGAGGTAGATCTCAAAATATGGGATGAAAACTATGGTGAAAAATCAAAGGAATGGTGTGTGAGGTGTGTGTGGGAACAGTAGCAAATCGGATCTCTCTTGAAATGTTGAAAAGATTGGTATTTATACCCCATGAGAATCTTCTAGAAGAATAAAAAAATAAATTCTGTTCTGGTGTCGACACGAGTCGTGCTGCGTAGCACGAGTCGAGTCGTGTCAAGGTTACTTGGTCAACAATACTCAAAACTAAATTTAAAAATAATTTTCCCATATTTTAACCTCGTTCATTCCAATCCAAATTTGAGCCCAACGCTGTTGCAATCCTTATATACACGACTATTGTGACTTTGTGTTTGTTAATTAGTACACCTTTTTACACTTTTTAATTAATTATTACTTTTTTATTAATGAATTTATCATTTTTATTTAAAAATATTGTTACTTTTTATTTATATTATACGGAGTAAATTGATTATAAAATAATTCATTGGACCATAATAACTTTTTATCAGTTGAGTATCTCTTTTAATATAAAATATTATTATTTTTTATTATCTCACACTATTATTACTTTTCATCAATTAAATATTATTTTTTATTAAAAATATTATCACTTCTTATTCATGGTGAACCCCCACCCTTTCATCAAACGTTGGAAGTCATTTTTCCATTTTAACAACATGATATTTAAAGTTTATTCTCATTCAATCCCACATCCAAATTTGAGAACACACTGTTTCTATACTATATATCCAACTATTAGCACTACTTATTTTAAATTAGGCTAAAATAGAATAATTATCCGCATATTACGTAGTTACAATAATTGTATTTTAAATTTTAAAATTATAAATATTTTTTAAGTATAAATATATTAATATAATAATTTTTTTATATTTTTTTTATTTGTTATAATCACAGTTCTGTATAATTATATTAATATTAATTTAATCATAATATCATAAAAAATAAAATAAAATAAATAATAATATTTGAATATAAAACATTTCTATTAAATTATTAATAATTATTTAAATTAAAATGCTTGATTAGAAAGATAAAATTTATAAAATTATGCCAAATTTTCATTAAGAGTATTATTTTTTGTATAACATGCATTTATAAAATATATTGTTGATTTAGGCTAAATTTTTTTGAATAACTAATTAATTAGTATTAATTTGTAGATCATAAAAGGTGTCCTCTTTAAATGAAAATATATTTTGAAAAAATCATATAAATTTTTTTTACAAATTTAACTCCAAACATTCATTATTAGAGTAATAGAAAATGTATAAATTTAATAATTAAAGTTGAATCAATAAAAAGACAACACATATGAAATAAAAATTGACAATTCATGAGAGGGTGATACATGTGTTTTTAAAAAAATTATATTAGATAAATACGTCACATATTAATATTGCTAATGAATCATGGGCCGTTAAAAAATATTGGGCAAGCCACAATTTATCTAACAATAATATATGCCATCTAGGGCTGTCTACCACTGTGTCGGTCGGGTGTAACTGAGGCTTTGGCTAGGGTACCAACACTCCAGACGACACATTTTTGTACGTCAAACTTGCATCTGATGTATGACATCCATACGACTTATAAGTAACTTAATGAGTAATGTGCATAATATTATTAGATTGAATGTAAAAAATATGTGACAAATTTTTAGTATTATGATATTATAAAGATAATAATATTGTAAGAATGTTAAAACTTTGGATAAACAAAAATAAAAAGAATGAAGAAATTAACGAAAGAAGTATTTGATATTATTTTCTGAATGATGACATAAGAACTCATAGCAACTTGGATAAATAACACTAACTCAGCAGAGCACCACTGGTGCTTTGAATCTTTACATTAAATTCATTAAAAAAAAAACTTCGAGATCCACTCTCCCTCCGTCCCCTTGAAATGTATCCGTTGACTTTTTGCATGTAGATTAAGGAGTATAGTATATAATTTAATGTTATAGTAAGGTGAGAGAATAATATTTTAATGTGTAGTGGGCAGTTATATTAGTGTTGAATGTGTGGACATGTGTAGTAGTTGTAGGTCACATCAAAATCCAAAAAGAGAAATGGATACTTTGTAATGGGATGGACCAAAATGGAAAAATTGATACGTATCAAGGGGACGGATGG